>OY751415.1:4172923-6783114 GCA_963565655.1 Aleiodes testaceus | reverse complement strand
AACGGATGAGCACGAATTGGGACCAGGAGAGTGGGATTCTGCAATAAAAAAAAAAGTGCTTTTGAAATCGAATAACTCCGAGAATAAGGCTCAGAAATGGATTTTCTCGACGGATGAGCACGAATTGGGACCGGGAGAGTCAGATTCTGCAATAAAAAAAAAAGTGCTTTTGAAATCGAATAACTCTGGAAATAAGGCTCAGAAATGGATTTTCTCGACGGATGAGCACGAATTGGGACCAGGAGAGTCAGATTCTGCAATAAAAAAAAAAGTGCTTTTGAAATCGAATAACTCCGAAAATAAGGCTCAGAAATGGATTTTCTCGACGGATGAGCACGAATTGGGACCAGGAGAGTCAGATTCTGCAATAAAAAAAAAAGTGCTTTTGAAATCGAATAACTCCGAAAATAAGGCTCAGAAATGGATTTTCTCGACGGATGAGCACGTATTGGGACCAGGAGAGTCAGATTCTGCAATAAAAAAAAAAGTGCTTTTGAAATCGAATAACTCCGAGAATAAGGCTCAGAAATGGATTTTCTCGACGGATGAGCACGAATTGGGACCAGGAGAGTCAGATTCTGCAAAAAAAAAAAATTTGCTTCCGAAATCGATTTCAAGAGCAATTTTCTGAAAGTGCTCGGAAATGAATTCTCTCAACGGATGAGAACGAATTGGGACCAGGAGAGTCAGATTCTGCAATAAAAAAAAAAGTGCTTTTGAAATCGAATAACTCCGAAAATAAGGCTCAGAAATGGATTTTCTCGACGGATGAGCACGAATTGGGACCAGGAGTGTCAGATTCTGCAATAAAAAAAAAAGTGCTTTTGAAATCGAATAACTCCGAAAATAAGGCTCAGAAATAGATTTTCTCGACGGATGAGCACGAATTGGGACCAGGAGAGTCAGATTCTGCAATAAAAAAAAAAGTGCTTTTGAAATCGAATAACTCCGAAAATAAGGCTCAGAAATGGATTTTCTCGACGGATGAGCACGAATTGGGACCAGGAGAATCAGATTCTGCAAAAAAAAAAAATTTGCTTTCGAAATCGATTTCGAAAGCAAATTTTTTTTTTTTGCAGAATCTGAATCCTTGGGTCCTAATTCGTGCTCATCCGTCGAGAAAATCCATTTCTGAGCACCTTTTCTTAAAGGTGCTCCGATTTCGTTTTTTTCAACGGATGAGCACGAATCACGACCCAAAGATTCCGATTCTGCAAAAAAAAAAAATTTGCTTTCGAAATAAATTTTTTCGAAATCACCGATGTAGGACCCCAGTAACGGGGGGGGGGGGGGGCACAAAAAAATTAAAAAATTTCACAAAAAAATATAAAATTTTTTGAATACCCTCCCACCCTTCGTAGTCCTGTAGGAGGCTCCAGTGAGGAACACAAATCCCAAAACGAGCCAAAAATAACTCTAGAGATCTATAAAGACCTGTACAGGCTCATGAAGGCTCTTAGAATACGATACCGACCTCTAAAGATCCACACAAACCTCTTGAAATCCACATGAACCTCTACAAGATCCATGCAACCTTCTAGAGGTCCATAAAGACCTGTGGAGGTCCATAAAGGCCTCTAAAGATTGATACAGACCTCTAGAGATCTACACAAAACTCTGGGAGTCCACACGAATCTCGACAAAGTCCATAAAGCACTCTACAAGTCCATAAAGACCTGTGGAGGTTCATAAAGGCCTCTAGAAGTCCATACAAACCTCTATGATGTCCGTAAAGACCTCTAGAACCTCGTAAATACTTGTGCAAGTCCATACAAACCTCTAAAAGTGAACACCGACCTCCACGAAGGCCGTAAAGTCCTGTACAAATCCATAAAGACAGCTACGAGGTTAATATCGACTTCCATAATCGAATAACTCCAAGAATAAGGCTCAGAAATGGATTTTCTCGACGGATGAGCACGAATTGGGACCAGGAGAGTCAGATTCTGCAATAAAAAAAAAGTGCTTTCAAAATTCAATAACTCCGAGAATAAGGCTCAGAAATGGATTTTCTCGACGGATGAGCACGAATTGGGACCAGGAGAATCAGATTCTGCAATAAAAAAAAAAGTGCTTTCAAAATTCAATAACTCCGAGAATAAGGCTCAGAAATGGATTTTCTCGACGGATGAGCACGAATTGGGACCAGGAGAATCAGATTCTGCAATAAAAAAAAAAGTGCTTTCAAAATTGAATAACCCCGAGAATAAGGCTCAGAAATGGATTTTCTCGACGGATGAGCACGAATTGGGACCAGGAGCGTCAGATTCTGCAATAAAAAAAAAAGTGCTTTCAAAATTCAATAACTCCGAGAATAAGGCTCAGAAATGGATTTTCTCGACGGATGAGCACGAATTGGGACCAGGAGAATCAGATTCTGCAATAAAAAAAAAAGTGCTTTCAAAATTCAATAACTCCGAGAATAAGGCTCAGAAATGGATTTTCTCGACGGATGAGCACGAATTGGGACCAGGAGAATCAGATTCTGCAATAAAAAAAAAAGTGCTTTCAAAATTCAATAACTCCGAGAATAAGGCTCAGAAATGGATTTTCTCGACGGATGAGCACGAATTGGGACCAGGAGAGTCAGATTCTGCAATAAAAAAAAAAGTGCTTTCAAAATTGAATAACTCCGAGAATAAGGCTCAGAAATGGATTTTCTCGACGGATGAGCATGAATTGGGACCAGGAGAATCAGATTCTGAAAAAAAAAAAATTTGCTTTTAAAATCGATTTTGAAGGCAATTTTCTGAAAGTGCTCAGAAATGAATTTTCTCAACGGATGAGCACGAATTGGGACCAGGAGAATCAGATTCTGCAATAAAAAAAAAAGTGCTTTCAAAATTCAATAACTCCGAGAATAAGGCTCAGAAATGGATTTTCTCGACGGATGAGCACGAATTGGGACCAGGAGCAAATGAGCTGAGGCAAATGAGCTCAGCATTCACCTCCAATCAAAATTTTTACGGTACGACCAACAGATGCAGAGATATTTTCAAAAAATGAACTTTTTTAGTTTTTTGCGATTATCTCCCTTAATAATGGAGATACGGCGTTTTAAGCGTTATTTTGGGATCACTCACTAAAATCCGTGAAAATTCATATTTTCAATTGTATAACCACATGAATCGATGGCAAATGAGCTCAGCATTCACCTCCAATCAAAATTTTTACGGTACGACCAACAGATGCAGAGATATTTTCAAAAAATGAACTTTTTTCGTTTTTTGCGATTATCTCCCTTAATAATGGAGATACGGCGTTTTAAGCGTTATTTTGGGATCACTCACTAAAATTCGTGAAAATTCATATTTTCAATTGTAAAACCACATGAATCGATGGCAAATGAGCTCAGCATTCACCTCCAATTAAAATTTTTACGGTACGACCAACAGATGCAGAGATATTTTCAAAAAATGAACTTTTTTCGTTTTTTGCGATTATCTCCCTTAATAATGGAGATACGGCGTTTTAAGCGTTATTTTGGGATCACTCACTAAAATTCGTGAAAATTCATATTTTCAATTGTAAAACCACATGAATCGATGGCAAATGAGCTCAGCATTCACCTCCAATCAAAATTTTTACGGTACGACCAACAGATGCAGAGATATTTTCAAAAAATGAACTTTTTTCGATTTTTGCGATTATCTCCCTTAATAATGGAGATACGGCGTTTTAAGCGTTATTTTAGGATCACTCACTAAAATCCGTGAAAATTCATATTTTCAATTGTATAACCACATGAATCGATGGCAAATGAGCTCAGCATTCACCTCCAATCAAAATTTTTACGGTACGACCAACAGATGCAGAGATATTTTCAAAAAATGAACTTTTTTAATTTTTTGCGATTATCTCCCTCAATAATGGAGATACGGCGTTTTAAGCGTTATTTTGGGATCACTCACTAAAATTCGTGAAAATTCATATTTTCAATTGTAAAACCACATGAATCGATGGCAAATGAGCTCAGCATTCACCTCCAATCAAAATTTTTACGGTACGACCAACAGATGCAGAGATATTTTCAAAAAATGAACTTTTTTAGTTTTTTGCGATTATCTCCCTTAATAATGGAGATACGGCGTTTTAAGCGTTATTTTGGGATCACTCACTAAAATCCGTGAAAATTCATATTTTCAATTGTATAACCACATGAATCGATGGCAAATGAGCTCAGCATTCACCTCCAATCAAAATTTTTACGGTACGACCAACAGATGCAGAGATATTTTCAAAAAATGAACTTTTTTCGTTTTTTGCGATTATCTCCCTTGATAATGGAGATACGGCGTTTTAAGCGTTATTTTGGGATCACTCACTAAAATTCGTGAAAATTCATATTTTCAATTGTAAAACCACATGAATCGATGGCAAATGAGCTCAGCATTCACCTCCAATTAAAATTTTTACGGTACGACCAACAGATGCAGAGATATTTTCAAAAAATGAACTTTTTTCGTTTTTTGCGATTATCTCCCTTAATAATGGAGATACGGCGTTTTAAGCGTTATTTTGGGATCACTCACTAAAATTCGTGAAAATTCATATTTTCAATTGTAAAACCACATGAATCGATGGCAAATGAGCTCAGCATTCACCTCCAATCAAAATTTTTACGGTACGACCAACAGATGCAGAGATATTCTTAAAAAATGAACTTTTTTCGTTTTTTGCGATTATCTCCCTTAATAATGGAGATACGGCGTTTTATGCGTTATTTTGGGATCACTCACTAAAATCCATGAAAATTCATATTTTCAATTGTATAACCACATGAATCGATGGCAAATGAGCTCAGCATTCACCTCCAATCAAAATTTTTACGGTACGACCAACAGATGCAGAGATATTTTCAAAAAATGAACTTTTTTCGTTTTTTGCGATTATCTCCCTTAATAATGGAGATACGGCGTTTTAAGCGTTATTTTGGGATCACTCACTAAAATCCGTGAAAATTCATATTTTCAATTGTATAACCACATGAATCGATGGCAAATGAGCTCAGCATTCACCTCCAATCAAAATTTTTACGGTACGACCAACAGATGCAGAGATATTTTCAAAAAATGAACTTTTTTAGTTTTTTGCGATTATCTCCCTTAATAATGGAGATACGGCGTTTTAAGCGTTATTTTGGGATCACTCACTAAAATTCGTGAAAATTCATATTTTCAATTGTAAAACCACATGAATCGATGGCAAATGAGCTCAGCATTCACCTCCAATCAAAATTTTTACGGTACGACCAACAGATGCAGAGATATTTTCAAAAAATGAACATTTTTCGTTTTTCGCGATTATCTTCCTTAATAATGGAGATACGGCGTTTTAAGCGTTATTTTGGGATCACTCACTAAAATTCGTGAAAATTCATATTTTCAATTGTAGAACCACATGAATCGATGGCAAATGAGCTCAGCATTCACCTCCAATCAAAATTTTTACGGTACGACCAACAGATGCAGAGATATTTTGCAAAAAATGAACTTTTTTAGTTTTTTGCGATTATCTCCCTTAATAATGGAGATACGGCGTTTTAAGCGTTATTTTGGGATCACTCACTAAAATCCGTGAAAATTCATATTTTCAATTGTATAACCACATGAATCGATGGCAAATGAGTTCAGCATTCACCTCCAATCAAAATTTTTACGGTACGACCAACAGATGGCGAGATATTTTCAAAAAATGAACTTTTTTAGTTTTTTGCGATTATCTCCCTTAATAATGGAGATACGGCGTTTTAAGCGTTATTTTGGGATCACTCACTAAAATCCGTGAAAATTCATATTTTCAATTGTATAACCACATGAATCGATGGCAAATGAGCTCAGCATTCACCTCCAATCAAAATTTTTACGGTACGACCAACAGATGCAGAGATATTTTCAAAAAATGAACTTTTTTCGTTTTTTGCGATTATCTCCCTTAATAATGGAGATACGGCGTTTTAAGCGTTATTTTGGGATCACTCACTAAAATTCGTGAAAATTCATATTTTCAATTGTAAAACCCTATGAATCGATGGCAAATGAGTTCAGCATTCACCTCCAATTAAAATTTTTACGGTACGACCAACAGATGCAGAGATATTTTCAAAAAATGAACTTTTTTCGTTTTTTGCGATTATCTCCCTTAATAATGGAGATACGGCGTTTTAAGCGTTATTTTGGGATCACTCACTAAAATTCGTGAAAATTCATATTTTCAATTGTAAAACCACATGAATCGATGGCAACTGAGCTCAGCATTCACCTCCAATCAAAATTTTTACGGTACGACCAACAGATGCAGAGATATTTTCAAAAAATGAACTTTTTTAGTTTTTTGCGATTATCTCCCTTAATAATGGAGATACGGCGTTTTAAGCGTTATTTTGGGATCACTCACTAAAATCCGTGA
Organism: Aleiodes testaceus; assembly: GCA_963565655.1. Lineage (NCBI taxonomy): Eukaryota > Metazoa > Arthropoda > Insecta > Hymenoptera > Braconidae > Aleiodes > Aleiodes testaceus. The sequence goes on along the minus strand of OY751415.1, from coordinate 6,776,706 downwards.
AAATTCATATTTTCAATTGTATAACCACATGAATCGATGGCAAATGAGCTCAGCATTCACCTCCAATCAAAATTTTTACGGTACGACCAACAGATGCAGAGATATTCTTAAAAAATGAACTTTTTTCGTTTTTTGCGATTATCTCCCTTAATAATGGAGATACGGCGTTTTATGCGTTATTTTGGGATCACTCACTAAAATCCATGAAAATTCATATTTTCAATTGTATAACCACATGAATCGATGGCAAATGAGCTCAGCATTCACCTCCAATCAAAATTTTTACGGTACGACCAACAGATGCAGAGATATTTTCAAAAAATGAACTTTTTTCGTTTTTTGCGATTATCTCCCTTAATAATGGAGATACGGCGTTTTAAGCGTTATTTTGGGATCACTCACTAAAATCCGTGAAAATTCATATTTTCAATTGTATAACCACATGAATCGATGGCAAATGAGCTCAGCATTCACCTCCAATCAAAATTTTTACGGTACGACCAACAGATGCAGAGATATTTTCAAAAAATGAACTTTTTTCGTTTTTTGCGATTATCTCCCTTAATAATGGAGATACGGCGTTTTAAGCGTTATTTTGGGATCACTCACTAAAATTCGTGAAAATTCATATTTTCAATTGTAAAACCACATGAATCGATGGCAAATGAGCTCAGCATTCACCTCCAATCAAAATTTTTACGGTACGACCAACAGATGCAGAGATATTTTCAAAAAATGAACATTTTTCGTTTTTTGCGATTATCTTCCTTAATAATGGAGATACGGCGTTTTAAGCGTTATTTTGGGATCACTCATTAAAATTCGTGAAAATTCATATTTTCAATTGTAAAACCACATGAATCGATGGCAAATGAGCTCAGCATTCACCTCCAATCAAAATTTTTACGGTACGACCAACAGATGCAGAGATATTTTCAAAAAATGAACTTTTTTCGTTTTTTGCGATTATCTCCCTTAATAATGGAGATACGGCGTTTTAAGCGTTATTTTGTGATCACTCACTAAAATTCGTGAAAATTCATATTTTCAATTGTAAAACCACATGAATCGATGGCAAATGAGCTCAGCATTCACCTCCAATCAAAATTTTTACGGTACGACCAACAGATGCAGAGATATTTTCGAAAAATGAACTTTTTTCGTTTTTTGCGATTATCTCCCTTAATAATGGAGATACGGCGTTTTAAGCGTTATTTTGGGATCACTCACTAAAATCCGTGAAAATTCATATTTTCAATTGTATAACCACATGAATCGATGGCAAATGAGCTCAGCATTCACCTCCAATCAAAATTTTTACGGTACGACCAACAGATGCAGAGATATTTTCAAAAAATGAACTTTTTTAGTTTTTTGCGATTATCTCCCTTAATAATGGAGATACGGCGTTTTAAGCGTTATTTTGGGATCACTCACTAAAATCCGTGAAAATTCATATTTTCAATTGTATAACCACATGAATCGATGGCAAATGAGCTCAGCATTCACCTCCAATCAAAATTTTTACGGTACGACCAACAGATGCAGAGATATTCTTAAAAAATGAACTTTTTTCGTTTTTTGCGATTATCTCCCTTAATAATGGAGATACGGCGTTTTATGCGTTATTTTGGGATCACTCACTAAAATCCATGAAAATTCATATTTTCAATTGTATAACCACATGAATCGATGGCAAATGAGCTCAGCATTCACCTCCAATCAAAATTTTTACGGTACGACCAACAGATGCAGAGATATTTTCAAAAAATGAACTTTTTTCGTTTTTTGCGATTATCTCCCTTAATAATGGAGATACGGCGTTTTAAGCGTTATTTTGGGATCACTCACTAAAATCCGTGAAAATTCATATTTTCAATTGTATAACCACATGAATCGATGGCAAATGAGCTCAGCATTCACCTCCAATCAAAATTTTTACGGTACGACCAACAGATGCAGAGATATTTTCAAAAAATGAACTTTTTTCGTTTTTTGCGATTATCTCCCTTAATAATGGAGATACGGCGTTTTAAGCGTTATTTTGGGATCACTCACTAAAATTCGTGAAAATTCATATTTTCAATTGTAAAACCACATGAATCGATGGCAAATGAGCTCAGCATTCACCTCCAATCAAAATTTTTACGGTACGACCAACAGATGCAGAGATATTTTCAAAAAATGAACATTTTTCGTTTTTTGCGATTATCTTCCTTAATAATGGAGATACGGCGTTTTAAGCGTTATTTTGGGATCACTCATTAAAATTCGTGAAAATTCATATTTTCAATTGTAAAACCACATGAATCGATGGCAAATGAGCTCAGCATTCACCTCCAATCAAAATTTTTACGGTACGACCAACAGATGCAGAGATATTTTCAAAAAATGAACTTTTTTCGTTTTTTGCGATTATCTCCCTTAATAATGGAGATACGGCGTTTTAAGCGTTATTTTGTGATCACTCACTAAAATTCGTGAAAATTCATATTTTCAATTGTAAAACCACATGAATCGATGGCAAATGAGCTCAGCATTCACCTCCAATCAAAATTTTTACGGTACGACCAACAGATGCAGAGATATTTTCGAAAAATGAACTTTTTTCGTTTTTTGCGATTATCTCCCTTAATAATGGAGATACGGCGTTTTAAGCGTTATTTTGGGATCACTCACTAAAATCCGTGAAAATTCATATTTTCAATTGTATAACCACATGAATCGATGGCAAATGAGCTCAGCATTCACCTCCAATCAAAATTTTTACGGTACGACCAACAGATGCAGAGATATTTTCAAAAAATGAACTTTTTTCGTTTTTTGCGATTATCTCCCTTAATAATGGAGATACGGCGTTTTAAGCGTTATTTTGGGATCACTCACTGAAATTCGTGAAAATTCATATTTTCAATTGTAAAACCACATGAATCGATGGCAAATGAGCTCAGCATTCACCTCCAATCAAAATTTTTACTATACGACCAACAGATGCAGAGATATTTTCAAAAAATGAACTTTTTTCGTTTTTTGCGATTATCTCCCTTAATAATGGAGATACGGCGTTTTAAGCGTTATTTTGTGATCACTCACTAAAATTCGTGAAAATTCATATTTTCAATTGTAAAACCACATGAATCGATGGCAAATGAGCTCAGCATTCACCTCCAATCAAAATTTTTACGGTACGACCAACAGATGCAGAGATATTTTCGAAAAATGAACTTTTTTCGTTTTTTGCGATTATCTCCCTTAATAATGGAGATACGGCGTTTTAAGCGTTATTTTGGGATCACTCACTAAAATCCGTGAAAATTCATATTTTCAATTGTATAACCACATGAATCGATGGCAAATGAGCTCAGCATTCACCTCCAATCAAAATTTTTACGGTACGACCAACAGATGCAGAGATATTTTCAAAAAATGAACTTTTTTAGTTTTTTGCGATTATCTCCCTTAATAATGGAGATACGGCGTTTTAAGCGTTATTTTGGGATCACTCACTAAAATCCGTGAAAATTCATATTTTCAATTGTATAACCACATGAATCGATGGCAAATGAGCTCAGCATTCACCTCCAATCAAAATTTTTACGGTACGACCAACAGATGCAGAGATATTCTTAAAAAATGAACTTTTTTCGTTTTTTGCGATTATCTCCCTTAATAATGGAGATACGGCGTTTTATGCGTTATTTTGGGATCACTCACTAAAATCCATGAAAATTCATATTTTCAATTGTATAACCACATGAATCGATGGCAAATGAGCTCAGCATTCACCTCCAATCAAAATTTTTACGGTACGACCAACAGATGCAGAGATATTTTCAAAAAATGAACTTTTTTCGTTTTTTGCGATTATCTCCCTTAATAATGGAGATACGGCGTTTTAAGCGTTATTTTGGGATCACTCACTAAAATCCGTGAAAATTCATATTTTCAATTGTATAACCACATGAATCGATGGCAAATGAGCTCAGCATTCACCTCCAATCAAAATTTTTACGGTACGACCAACAGATGCAGAGATATTTTCAAAAAATGAACTTTTTTCGTTTTTTGCGATTATCTCCCTTAATAATGGAGATACGGCGTTTTAAGCGTTATTTTGGGATCACTCACTAAAATTCGTGAAAATTCATATTTTCAATTGTAAAACCACATGAATCGATGGCAAATGAGCTCAGCATTCACCTCCAATCAAAATTTTTACGGTACGACCAACAGATGCAGAGATATTTTCAAAAAATGAACATTTTTCGTTTTTTGCGATTATCTTCCTTAATAATGGAGATACGGCGTTTTAAGCGTTATTTTGGGATCACTCATTAAAATTCGTGAAAATTCATATTTTCAATTGTAAAACCACATGAATCGATGGCAAATGAGCTCAGCATTCACCTCCAATCAAAATTTTTACGGTACGACCAACAGATGCAGAGATATTTTCAAAAAATGAACTTTTTTCGTTTTTTGCGATTATCTCCCTTAATAATGGAGATACGGCGTTTTAAGCGTTATTTTGTGATCACTCACTAAAATTCGTGAAAATTCATATTTTCAATTGTAAAACCACATGAATCGATGGCAAATGAGCTCAGCATTCACCTCCAATCAAAATTTTTACGGTACGACCAACAGATGCAGAGATATTTTCGAAAAATGAACTTTTTTCGTTTTTTGCGATTATCTCCCTTAATAATGGAGATACGGCGTTTTAAGCGTTATTTTGGGATCACTCACTAAAATCCGTGAAAATTCATATTTTCAATTGTATAACCACATGAATCGATGGCAAATGAGCTCAGCATTCACCTCCAATCAAAATTTTTACGGTACGACCAACAGATGCAGAGATATTTTCAAAAAATGAACTTTTTTCGTTTTTTGCGATTATCTCCCTTAATAATGGAGATACGGCGTTTTAAGCGTTATTTTGGGATCACTCACTGAAATTCGTGAAAATTCATATTTTCAATTGTAAAACCACATGAATCGATGGCAAATGAGCTCAGCATTCACCTCCAATCAAAATTTTTACTATACGACCAACAGATGCAGAGATATTTTCAAAAAATGAACTTTTTTCGTTTTTTGCGATTATCTCCCTTAATAATGGAGATACGGCGTTTTAAGCGTTATTTTGGGATCACTCACTAAAATTCGTGAAAATTCATATTTTCAATTGTAAAACCACATGAATCGATGGCAAATGAGCTCAGCATTCACCTCCAATCGAAATTTTTACGGTACGACCAACAGATGCAGAGATATTTTCAAAAAATGAACTTTTTTCGTTTTTTGCGATTATCTCCCTCAATAATGGAGATACGGCGTTTTAAGCGTTATTTTGGGATCACTCACTGAAATTCGTGAAAATTCATATTTTCAATTGTAAAACCACATGAATCGATGGCAAATGAGCTCAGCATTCACCTCCAATCAAAATTTTTACGGTACGACCAACAGATGCAGAGATATTTTCAAAAAATGAACTTTTTTCGTTTTTTGCGATTATCTCCCTTAATAATGGAGATACGGCGTTTTAAGCGTTATTTTGGGATCACTCACTAAAATCCGTGAAAATTCATATTTTCAATTGTATAACCACATGAATCGATGGCAAATGAGCTCAGCATTCACCTCCAATCAAAATTTTTACGGTACGACCAACAGATGCAGAGATATTTTCAAAAAATGAACTTTTTTCGTTTTTTGCGATTATCTCCCTTAATAATGGAGATACGGCGTTTTAAGCGTTATTTTGGGATCACTCACTAAAATCCGTGAAAATTCATATTTTCAATTGTATAACCACATGAATCGATGGCAAATGAGCTCAGCATTCACCTCCAATCAAAATTTTCACAGTACGACCAACAGATGCAGAGATATTTTTAAAAAATGAACTTTTTTAGTTTTTTGCGATTATCTCCCTTAATAATGGAGATACGGCGTTTTAAGCGTTATTTTGGGATCACTCACTAAAATCCGTGAAAATTCATATTTTCAATTGTATAACCACATGAATCGATGGCAAATGAGCTCAGCATTCACCTCCAATCAAAATTTTTACGGTACGACCAACAGATGCAGAGATATTTTCAAAAAATGAACTTTTTTCGTTTTTTGCGATTATCTCCCTTAATAATGGAGATACGGCGTTTTAAGCGTTATTTTGGGATCACTCACTAAAATCCGTGAAAATTCATATTTTCAATTGTATAACCACATGAATCGATGGCAAATGAGCTCAGCATTCACCTCCAATCAAAATTTTCACAGTACGACCAACAGATGCAGAGATATTTTTAAAAAATGAACTTTTTTAGTTTTTTGCGATTATCTCCCTTAATAATGGAGATACGGCGTTTTAAGCGTTATTTTGGGATCACTCACTAAAATCCGTGAAAATTCATATTTTCAATTGTATAACCACATGAATCGATGGCAAATGAGCTCAGCATTCACCTCCAATCAAAATTTTTACGGTACGACCAACAGATGCAGAGATATTTTCAAAAAATGAACTTTTTTCGTTTTTTGCGATTATCTCCCTTAATAATGGAGATACGGCGTTTTAAGCGTTATTTTGGGATCACTCACTAAAATCCGTGAAAATTCATATTTTCAATTGTATAACCACATGAATCGATGGCAAATGAGCTCAGCATTTACCTCCAATCAAAATTTTTACGGTACGACCAACAGATGGCGAGATATTTTCAAAAAATGAACTTTTTTAGTTTTTTGCGATTATCTCCCTTAATAATGGAGATACGGCGTTTTAAGCGTTATTTTGGGATCACTCACTAAAATTCGTGAAAATTCATATTTTCAATTGTAAAACCACATGAATGGATGGCAAATGAGCTCAGCATTCACCTCCAATCAAAATTTTCACAGTACGACCAACAGATGCAGAGATATTTTTAAAAAATGAACTTTTTTAGTTTTTTGCGATTATCTCCCTTAATAATGGAGATACGGCGTTTTAAGCGTTATTTTGGGATCACTCACTAAAATCCGTGAAAATTCATATTTTCAATTGTATAACCACATGAATCGATGGCAAATGAGCTCAGCATTCACCTCCAATCAAAATTTTTACGGTACGACCAACAGATGCAGAGATATTTTCAAAAAATGAACTTTTTTCGTTTTTTGCGATTATCTCCCTTAATAATGGAGATACGGCGTTTTAAGCGTTATTTTGGGATCACTCACTAAAATCCGTGAAAATTCATATTTTCAATTGTATAACCACATGAATCGATGGCAAATGAGCTCAGCATTCACCTCCAATCAAAATTTTCACAGTACGACCAACAGATGCAGAGATATTTTTAAAAAATGAACTTTTTTAGTTTTTTGCGATTATCTTCCTTAATAATGGAGATACGGCGTTTTAAGCGTTATTTTGGGATCACTCACTAAAATTCGTGAAAATTCATATTTTCAATTGTAAAACCACATGAATCGATGGCAGATGAGCTCAGCATTCACCTCCAATCAAAATTTTTACGGTACGACCAACAGATGCAGAGATATTTTCAAAAAATGAACTTTTTTCGTTTTTTGCGATTATCTCCCTTAATAATGGAGATACGGCGTTTTAAGCGTTATTTTGGGATCACTCACTAAAATTCGTGAAAATTCATATTTTCAATGGTAAAACCACATAAATCTATGGCAAATGAGCTCAGCATTCACCTCCAATCGAAATTTTTACGGTACGACCAACAGATGCAGAGATATTTTCAAAAAATGAACTTTTTTCGTTTTTTGCGATTATCTCCCTTAATAATGGAGATACGGCGTTTTAAGCGTTATTTTGGGATCACTCACTAAAATTCGTGAAAATTCATATTTTCAATGGTAAAACCACATAAATCTATGGCAAATGAGCTCAGCATTCACCTCCAATCGAAATTTTTACGGTACGACCAACAGATGCAGAGATATTTTCAAAAAATGAACTTTTTTCGTTTTTTGCGATTATCTCCCTTAATAATGGAGATACGGCGTTTTAAGCGTTATTTTGGGATCACTCACTAAAATCCGTGAAAATTCATATTTTCAATTGTATAACCACATGAATCGATGGCAAATGAGCTCAGCATTTACCTCCAATCAAAATTTTTACGGTACGACCAACAGATGGCGAGATATTTTCAAAAAATGAACTTTTTTAGTTTTTTGCGATTATCTCCCTTAATAATGGAGATACGGCGTTTTAAGCGTTATTTTGGGATCACTCACTAAAATTCGTGAAAATTCATATTTTCAATTGTAAAACCACATGAATGGATGGCAAATGAGCTCAGCATTCACCTCCAATCAAAATTTTCACAGTACGACCAACAGATGCAGAGATATTTTTAAAAAATGAACTTTTTTAGTTTTTTGCGATTATCTCCCTTAATAATGGAGATACGGCGTTTTAAGCGTTATTTTGGGATCACTCACTAAAATCCGTGAAAATTCATATTTTCAATTGTATAACCACATGAATCGATGGCAAATGAGCTCAGCATTCACCTCCAATCAAAATTTTTACGGTACGACCAACAGATGCAGAGATATTTTCAAAAAATGAACTTTTTTCGTTTTTTGCGATTATCTCCCTTAATAATGGAGATACGGCGTTTTAAGCGTTATTTTGGGATCACTCACTAAAATCCGTGAAAATTCATATTTTCAATTGTATAACCACATGAATCGATGGCAAATGAGCTCAGCATTCACCTCCAATCAAAATTTTCACAGTACGACCAACAGATGCAGAGATATTTTTAAAAAATGAACTTTTTTAGTTTTTTGCGATTATCTCCCTTAATAATGGAGATACGGCGTTTTAAGCGTTATTTTGGGATCACTCACTAAAATCCGTGAAAATTCATATTTTCAATTGTATAACCACATGAATCGATGGCAAATGAGCTCAGCATTCACCTCCAATCAAAATTTTTACGGTACGACCAACAGATGCAGAGATATTTTCAAAAAATGAACTTTTTTCGTTTTTTGCGATTATCTCCCTTAATAATGGAGATACGGCGTTTTAAGCGTTATTTTGGGATCACTCACTAAAATCCGTGAAAATTCATATTTTCAATTGTATAACCACATGAATCGATGGCAAATGAGCTCAGCATTTACCTCCAATCAAAATTTTTACGGTACGACCAACAGATGGCGAGATATTTTCAAAAAATGAACTTTTTTAGTTTTTTGCGATTATCTCCCTTAATAATGGAGATACGGCGTTTTAAGCGTTATTTTGGGATCACTCACTAAAATCCGTGAAAATTCATATTTTCAATTGTATAACCACATGAATCGATGGCAAATGAGCTCAGCATTCACCTCCAATCAAAATTTTTACGGTACGACCAACAGATGCAGAGATATTTTCAAAAAATGAACTTTTTTAGTTTTTTGCGATTATCTCCCTTAATAATGGAGATACGGCGTTTTAAGCGTTATTTTGGGATCACTCACTAAAATTCGTGAAAATTCATATTTTCAATTGTAAAACCACATGAATCGATGGCAAATGAGCTCAGCATTCACCTCCAATCAAAATTTTTACGGTACGACCAACAGATGCAGAGATATTTTCAAAAAATGAACATTTTTCGTTTTTCGCGATTATCTTCCTTAATAATGGAGATACGGCGTTTTAAGCGTTATTTTGGGATCACTCACTAAAATTCGTGAAAATTCATATTTTCAATTGTAGAACCACATGAATCGATGGCAAATGAGCTCAGCATTCACCTCCAATCAAAATTTTTACGGTACGACCAACAGATGCAGAGATATTTTGCAAAAAATGAACTTTTTTAGTTTTTTGCGATTATCTCCCTTAATAATGGAGATACGGCGTTTTAAGCGTTATTTTGGGATCACTCACTAAAATCCGTGAAAATTCATATTTTCAATTGTATAACCACATGAATCGATGGCAAATGAGTTCAGCATTCACCTCCAATCAAAATTTTTACGGTACGACCAACAGATGGCGAGATATTTTCAAAAAATGAACTTTTTTAGTTTTTTGCGATTATCTCCCTTAATAATGGAGATACGGCGTTTTAAGCGTTATTTTGGGATCACTCACTAAAATCCGTGAAAATTCATATTTTCAATTGTATAACCACATGAATCGATGGCAAATGAGCTCAGCATTCACCTCCAATCAAAATTTTTACGGTACGACCAACAGATGCAGAGATATTTTCAAAAAATGAACTTTTTTCGTTTTTTGCGATTATCTCCCTTAATAATGGAGATACGGCGTTTTAAGCGTTATTTTGGGATCACTCACTAAAATTCGTGAAAATTCATATTTTCAATTGTAAAACCCTATGAATCGATGGCAAATGAGTTCAGCATTCACCTCCAATTAAAATTTTTACGGTACGACCAACAGATGCAGAGATATTTTCAAAAAATGAACTTTTTTCGTTTTTTGCGATTATCTCCCTTAATAATGGAGATACGGCGTTTTAAGCGTTATTTTGGGATCACTCACTAAAATTCGTGAAAATTCATATTTTCAATTGTAAAACCACATGAATCGATGGCAACTGAGCTCAGCATTCACCTCCAATCAAAATTTTTACGGTACGACCAACAGATGCAGAGATATTTTCAAAAAATGAACTTTTTTAGTTTTTTGCGATTATCTCCCTTAATAATGGAGATACGGCGTTTTAAGCGTTATTTTGGGATCACTCACTAAAATCCGTGAAAATTCATATTTTCAATTGTATAACCACATGAATCGATGGCAAATGAGCTCAGCATTCACCTCCAATCAAAATTTTTACGGTACGACCAACAGATGCAGAGATATTCTTAAAAAATGAACTTTTTTCGTTTTTTGCGATTATCTCCCTTAATAATGGAGATACGGCGTTTTATGCGTTATTTTGGGATCACTCACTAAAATCCATGAAAATTCATATTTTCAATTGTATAACCACATGAATCGATGGCAAATGAGCTCAGCATTCACCTCCAATCAAAATTTTTACGGTACGACCAACAGATGCAGAGATATTTTCAAAAAATGAACTTTTTTCGTTTTTTGCGATTATCTCCCTTAATAATGGAGATACGGCGTTTTAAGCGTTATTTTGGGATCACTCACTAAAATCCGTGAAAATTCATATTTTCAATTGTATAACCACATGAATCGATGGCAAATGAGCTCAGCATTCACCTCCAATCAAAATTTTTACGGTACGACCAACAGATGCAGAGATATTTTCAAAAAATGAACTTTTTTCGTTTTTTGCGATTATCTCCCTTAATAATGGAGATACGGCGTTTTAAGCGTTATTTTGGGATCACTCACTAAAATTCGTGAAAATTCATATTTTCAATTGTAAAACCACATGAATCGATGGCAAATGAGCTCAGCATTCACCTCCAATCAAAATTTTTACGGTACGACCAACAGATGCAGAGATATTTTCAAAAAATGAACATTTTTCGTTTTTTGCGATTATCTTCCTTAATAATGGAGATACGGCGTTTTAAGCGTTATTTTGGGATCACTCATTAAAATTCGTGAAAATTCATATTTTCAATTGTAAAACCACATGAATCGATGGCAAATGAGCTCAGCATTCACCTCCAATCAAAATTTTTACGGTACGACCAACAGATGCAGAGATATTTTCAAAAAATGAACTTTTTTCGTTTTTTGCGATTATCTCCCTTAATAATGGAGATACGGCGTTTTAAGCGTTATTTTGTGATCACTCACTAAAATTCGTGAAAATTCATATTTTCAATTGTAAAACCACATGAATCGATGGCAAATGAGCTCAGCATTCACCTCCAATCAAAATTTTTACGGTACGACCAACAGATGCAGAGATATTTTCGAAAAATGAACTTTTTTCGTTTTTTGCGATTATCTCCCTTAATAATGGAGATACGGCGTTTTAAGCGTTATTTTGGGATCACTCACTAAAATCCGTGAAAATTCATATTTTCAATTGTATAACCACATGAATCGATGGCAAATGAGCTCAGCATTCACCTCCAATCAAAATTTTTACGGTACGACCAACAGATGCAGAGATATTTTCAAAAAATGAACTTTTTTAGTTTTTTGCGATTATCTCCCTTAATAATGGAGATACGGCGTTTTAAGCGTTATTTTGGGATCACTCACTAAAATCCGTGAAAATTCATATTTTCAATTGTATAACCACATGAATCGATGGCAAATGAGCTCAGCATTCACCTCCAATCAAAATTTTTACGGTACGACCAACAGATGCAGAGATATTCTTAAAAAATGAACTTTTTTCGTTTTTTGCGATTATCTCCCTTAATAATGGAGATACGGCGTTTTATGCGTTATTTTGGGATCACTCACTAAAATCCATGAAAATTCATATTTTCAATTGTATAACCACATGAATCGATGGCAAATGAGCTCAGCATTCACCTCCAATCAAAATTTTTACGGTACGACCAACAGATGCAGAGATATTTTCAAAAAATGAACTTTTTTCGTTTTTTGCGATTATCTCCCTTAATAATGGAGATACGGCGTTTTAAGCGTTATTTTGGGATCACTCACTAAAATCCGTGAAAATTCATATTTTCAATTGTATAACCACATGAATCGATGGCAAATGAGCTCAGCATTCACCTCCAATCAAAATTTTTACGGTACGACCAACAGATGCAGAGATATTTTCAAAAAATGAACTTTTTTCGTTTTTTGCGATTATCTCCCTTAATAATGGAGATACGGCGTTTTAAGCGTTATTTTGGGATCACTCACTAAAATTCGTGAAAATTCATATTTTCAATTGTAAAACCACATGAATCGATGGCAAATGAGCTCAGCATTCACCTCCAATCAAAATTTTTACGGTACGACCAACAGATGCAGAGATATTTTCAAAAAATGAACATTTTTCGTTTTTTGCGATTATCTTCCTTAATAATGGAGATACGGCGTTTTAAGCGTTATTTTGGGATCACTCATTAAAATTCGTGAAAATTCATATTTTCAATTGTAAAACCACATGAATCGATGGCAAATGAGCTCAGCATTCACCTCCAATCAAAATTTTTACGGTACGACCAACAGATGCAGAGATATTTTCAAAAAATGAACTTTTTTCGTTTTTTGCGATTATCTCCCTTAATAATGGAGATACGGCGTTTTAAGCGTTATTTTGTGATCACTCACTAAAATTCGTGAAAATTCATATTTTCAATTGTAAAACCACATGAATCGATGGCAAATGAGCTCAGCATTCACCTCCAATCAAAATTTTTACGGTACGACCAACAGATGCAGAGATATTTTCGAAAAATGAACTTTTTTCGTTTTTTGCGATTATCTCCCTTAATAATGGAGATACGGCGTTTTAAGCGTTATTTTGGGATCACTCACTAAAATCCGTGAAAATTCATATTTTCAATTGTATAACCACATGAATCGATGGCAAATGAGCTCAGCATTCACCTCCAATCAAAATTTTTACGGTACGACCAACAGATGCAGAGATATTTTCAAAAAATGAACTTTTTTCGTTTTTTGCGATTATCTCCCTTAATAATGGAGATACGGCGTTTTAAGCGTTATTTTGGGATCACTCACTGAAATTCGTGAAAATTCATATTTTCAATTGTAAAACCACATGAATCGATGGCAAATGAGCTCAGCATTCACCTCCAATCAAAATTTTTACTATACGACCAACAGATGCAGAGATATTTTCAAAAAATGAACTTTTTTCGTTTTTTGCGATTATCTCCCTTAATAATGGAGATACGGCGTTTTAAGCGTTATTTTGGGATCACTCACTAAAATTCGTGAAAATTCATATTTTCAATTGTAAAACCACATGAATCGATGGCAAATGAGCTCAGCATTCACCTCCAATCGAAATTTTTACGGTACGACCAACAGATGCAGAGATATTTTCAAAAAATGAACTTTTTTCGTTTTTTGCGATTATCTCCCTCAATAATGGAGATACGGCGTTTTAAGCGTTATTTTGGGATCACTCACTGAAATTCGTGAAAATTCATATTTTCAATTGTAAAACCACATGAATCGATGGCAAATGAGCTCAGCATTCACCTCCAATCAAAATTTTTACGGTACGACCAACAGATGCAGAGATATTTTCAAAAAATGAACTTTTTTCGTTTTTTGCGATTATCTCCCTTAATAATGGAGATACGGCGTTTTAAGCGTTATTTTGGGATCACTCACTAAAATCCGTGAAAATTCATATTTTCAATTGTATAACCACATGAATCGATGGCAAATGAGCTCAGCATTCACCTCCAATCAAAATTTTTACGGTACGACCAACAGATGCAGAGATATTTTCAAAAAATGAACTTTTTTCGTTTTTTGCGATTATCTCCCTTAATAATGGAGATACGGCGTTTTAAGCGTTATTTTGGGATCACTCACTAAAATCCGTGAAAATTCATATTTTCAATTGTATAACCACATGAATCGATGGCAAATGAGCTCAGCATTCACCTCCAATCAAAATTTTCACAGTACGACCAACAGATGCAGAGATATTTTTAAAAAATGAACTTTTTTAGTTTTTTGCGATTATCTCCCTTAATAATGGAGATACGGCGTTTTAAGCGTTATTTTGGGATCACTCACTAAAATCCGTGAAAATTCATATTTTCAATTGTATAACCACATGAATCGATGGCAAATGAGCTCAGCATTCACCTCCAATCAAAATTTTTACGGTACGACCAACAGATGCAGAGATATTTTCAAAAAATGAACTTTTTTCGTTTTTTGCGATTATCTCCCTTAATAATGGAGATACGGCGTTTTAAGCGTTATTTTGGGATCACTCACTAAAATCCGTGAAAATTCATATTTTCAATTGTATAACCACATGAATCGATGGCAAATGAGCTCAGCATTCACCTCCAATCAAAATTTTCACAGTACGACCAACAGATGCAGAGATATTTTTAAAAAATGAACTTTTTTAGTTTTTTGCGATTATCTCCCTTAATAATGGAGATACGGCGTTTTAAGCGTTATTTTGGGATCACTCACTAAAATCCGTGAAAATTCATATTTTCAATTGTATAACCACATGAATCGATGGCAAATGAGCTCAGCATTCACCTCCAATCAAAATTTTTACGGTACGACCAACAGATGCAGAGATATTTTCAAAAAATGAACTTTTTTCGTTTTTTGCGATTATCTCCCTTAATAATGGAGATACGGCGTTTTAAGCGTTATTTTGGGATCACTCACTAAAATCCGTGAAAATTCATATTTTCAATTGTATAACCACATGAATCGATGGCAAATGAGCTCAGCATTTACCTCCAATCAAAATTTTTACGGTACGACCAACAGATGGCGAGATATTTTCAAAAAATGAACTTTTTTAGTTTTTTGCGATTATCTCCCTTAATAATGGAGATACGGCGTTTTAAGCGTTATTTTGGGATCACTCACTAAAATTCGTGAAAATTCATATTTTCAATTGTAAAACCACATGAATGGATGGCAAATGAGCTCAGCATTCACCTCCAATCAAAATTTTCACAGTACGACCAACAGATGCAGAGATATTTTTAAAAAATGAACTTTTTTAGTTTTTTGCGATTATCTCCCTTAATAATGGAGATACGGCGTTTTAAGCGTTATTTTGGGATCACTCACTAAAATCCGTGAAAATTCATATTTTCAATTGTATAACCACATGAATCGATGGCAAATGAGCTCAGCATTCACCTCCAATCAAAATTTTTACGGTACGACCAACAGATGCAGAGATATTTTCAAAAAATGAACTTTTTTCGTTTTTTGCGATTATCTCCCTTAATAATGGAGATACGGCGTTTTAAGCGTTATTTTGGGATCACTCACTAAAATCCGTGAAAATTCATATTTTCAATTGTATAACCACATGAATCGATGGCAAATGAGCTCAGCATTCACCTCCAATCAAAATTTTCACAGTACGACCAACAGATGCAGAGATATTTTTAAAAAATGAACTTTTTTAGTTTTTTGCGATTATCTTCCTTAATAATGGAGATACGGCGTTTTAAGCGTTATTTTGGGATCACTCACTAAAATTCGTGAAAATTCATATTTTCAATTGTAAAACCACATGAATCGATGGCAGATGAGCTCAGCATTCACCTCCAATCAAAATTTTTACGGTACGACCAACAGATGCAGAGATATTTTCAAAAAATGAACTTTTTTCGTTTTTTGCGATTATCTCCCTTAATAATGGAGATACGGCGTTTTAAGCGTTATTTTGGGATCACTCACTAAAATTCGTGAAAATTCATATTTTCAATGGTAAAACCACATAAATCTATGGCAAATGAGCTCAGCATTCACCTCCAATCGAAATTTTTACGGTACGACCAACAGATGCAGAGATATTTTCAAAAAATGAACTTTTTTCGTTTTTTGCGATTATCTCCCTTAATAATGGAGATACGGCGTTTTAAGCGTTATTTTGGGATCACTCACTAAAATTCGTGAAAATTCATATTTTCAATGGTAAAACCACATAAATCTATGGCAAATGAGCTCAGCATTCACCTCCAATCGAAATTTTTACGGTACGACCAACAGATGCAGAGATATTTTCAAAAAATGAACTTTTTTCGTTTTTTGCGATTATCTCCCTTAATAATGGAGATACGGCGTTTTAAGCGTTATTTTGGGATCACTCACTAAAATCCGTGAAAATTCATATTTTCAATTGTATAACCACATGAATCGATGGCAAATGAGCTCAGCATTTACCTCCAATCAAAATTTTTACGGTACGACCAACAGATGGCGAGATATTTTCAAAAAATGAACTTTTTTAGTTTTTTGCGATTATCTCCCTTAATAATGGAGATACGGCGTTTTAAGCGTTATTTTGGGATCACTCACTAAAATTCGTGAAAATTCATATTTTCAATTGTAAAACCACATGAATGGATGGCAAATGAGCTCAGCATTCACCTCCAATCAAAATTTTCACAGTACGACCAACAGATGCAGAGATATTTTTAAAAAATGAACTTTTTTAGTTTTTTGCGATTATCTCCCTTAATAATGGAGATACGGCGTTTTAAGCGTTATTTTGGGATCACTCACTAAAATCCGTGAAAATTCATATTTTCAATTGTATAACCACATGAATCGATGGCAAATGAGCTCAGCATTCACCTCCAATCAAAATTTTTACGGTACGACCAACAGATGCAGAGATATTTTCAAAAAATGAACTTTTTTCGTTTTTTGCGATTATCTCCCTTAATAATGGAGATACGGCGTTTTAAGCGTTATTTTGGGATCACTCACTAAAATCCGTGAAAATTCATATTTTCAATTGTATAACCACATGAATCGATGGCAAATGAGCTCAGCATTCACCTCCAATCAAAATTTTCACAGTACGACCAACAGATGCAGAGATATTTTTAAAAAATGAACTTTTTTAGTTTTTTGCGATTATCTCCCTTAATAATGGAGATACGGCGTTTTAAGCGTTATTTTGGGATCACTCACTAAAATCCGTGAAAATTCATATTTTCAATTGTATAACCACATGAATCGATGGCAAATGAGCTCAGCATTCACCTCCAATCAAAATTTTTACGGTACGACCAACAGATGCAGAGATATTTTCAAAAAATGAACTTTTTTCGTTTTTTGCGATTATCTCCCTTAATAATGGAGATACGGCGTTTTAAGCGTTATTTTGGGATCACTCACTAAAATCCGTGAAAATTCATATTTTCAATTGTATAACCACATGAATCGATGGCAAATGAGCTCAGCATTTACCTCCAATCAAAATTTTTACGGTACGACCAACAGATGGCGAGATATTTTCAAAAAATGAACTTTTTTAGTTTTTTGCGATTATCTCCCTTAATAATGGAGATACGGCGTTTTAAGCGTTATTTTGGGATCACTCACTAAAATTCGTGAAAATTCATATTTTCAATTGTAAAACCACATGAATGGATGGCAAATGAGCTCAGCATTCACCTCCAATCAAAATTTTTACGGTACGACCAACAGATGCAGAGATATTTTCAAAAAATGAACTTTTTTCGTTTTTTGCGATTATCTTCCTTAATAATGGAGATACGGCGTTTTAAGCGTTATTTTGGGATCACTCACTAAAATTCGTGAAAATTCATATTTTCAATTGTAAAACCACATGAATCGATGGCAGATGAGCTCAGCATTCACCTCCAATCAAAATTTTTACGGTACGACCAACAGATGCAGAGATATTTTCAAAAAATGAACTTTTTTCGTTTTTTGCGATTATCTCCCTTAATAATGGAGATACGGCGTTTTAAGCGTTATTTTGGGATCACTCACTAAAATTCGTGAAAATTCATATTTTCAATGGTAAAACCACATAAATCTATGGCAAATGAGCTCAGCATTCACCTCCAATCGAAATTTTTACGGTACGACCAACAGATGCAGAGATATTTTCAAAAAATGAACTTTTTTCGTTTTTTGCGATTATCTCCCTTAATAATGGAGATACGGCGTTTTAAGCGTTATTTTGGGATCACTCACTAAAATTCGTGAAAATTCATATTTTCAATTGTAAAACCACATGAATCGATGGCAAATGAGCTCAGCATTCGCCTCCAATTAAAATTTTTACGGTACGACCAACAGATGCAGAGATATTTTCAAAAAATGAACTTTTTTCGTTTTTTGCGATTATCTCCCTTAATAATGGAGATACGGCGTTTTAAGCGTTATTTTGGGATCACTCACTAAAATTCGTGAAAATTCATATTTTCAATTGTAAAACCACATGAATCGATGGCAAATGAGCTCAGCATTCACCTCCAATCGAAATTTTTACGGTACGACCAACAGATGCAGAGATATTTTCAAAAAATGAACTTTTTTTGTTTTTTGCGATTATCTCCCTTAATAATGGAGATACGGCGTTTTAAGCGTTATTTTGGGATCACTCACTGAAATTCGTGAAAATTCATATTTTCAATTGTAAAACCACATGAATCGATGGCAAATGAGCTCAGCATTCACCTCCAATCAAAATTTTTACGGTACGACCAACAGATGGCGAGATATTTTCAAAAAATGAACTTTTTTAGTTTTTTGCGATTATCTCCCTTAATAATGGAGATACGGCGTTTTAAGCGTTATTTTGGGATCAGTCACTAAAATTCGTGAAAATTCATATTTTCAATTGTAAAACCACATGAATGGATGGCAAATGAGCTCAGCATTCACCTCCAATCAAAATTTTTACGGTACGACCAACAGATGCAGAGATATTTTCAAAAAATGAACTTTTTTCGTTTTTTGCGATTATCTTCCTTAATAATGGAGATACGGCGTTTTAAGCGTTATTTTGGGATCACTCACTAAAATTCGTGAAAATTCATATTTTCAATTGTAAAACCACATGAATCGATGGCAGATGAGCTCAGCATTCACCTCCAATCAAAATTTTTACGGTACGACCAACAGATGCAGAGATATTTTCAAAAAATGAACTTTTTTCGTTTTTTGCGATTATCTCCCTTAATAATGGAGATACGGCGTTTTAAGCGTTATTTTGGGATCACTCACTAAAATTCGTGAAAATTCATATTTTCAATGGTAAAACCACATAAATCTATGGCAAATGAGCTCAGCATTCACCTCCAATCGAAATTTTTACGGTACGACCAACAGATGCAGAGATATTTTCAAAAAATGAACTTTTTTCGTTTTTTGCGATTATCTCCCTTAATAATGGAGATACGGCGTTTTAAGCGTTATTTTGGGATCACTCACTAAAATTCGTGAAAATTCATATTTTCAATTGTAAAACCACATGAATCGATGGCAAATGAGCTCAGCATTCACCTCCAATTAAAATTTTTACGGTACGACCAACAGATGCAGAGATATTTTCAAAAAATGAACTTTTTTCGTTTTTTGCGATTATCTCCCTTAATAATGGAGATACGGCGTTTTAAGCGTTATTTTGGGATCACTCACTAAAATTCGTGAAAATTCATATTTTCAATTGTAAAACCACATGAATCGATGGCAAATGAGCTCAGCATTCACCTCCAATCGAAATTTTTACGGTACGACCAACAGATGCAGAGATATTTTCAAAAAATGAACTTTTTTTGTTTTTTGCGATTATCTCCCTTAATAATGGAGATACGGCGTTTTAAGCGTTATTTTGGGATCACTCACTGAAATTCGTGAAAATTCATATTTTCAATTGTAAAACCACATGAATCGATGGCAAATGAGCTCAGCATTCACCTCCAATCAAAATTTTTACGGTACGACCAACAGATGGCGAGATATTTTCAAAAAATGAACTTTTTTAGTTTTTTGCGATTATCTCCCTTAATAATGGAGATACGGCGTTTTAAGCGTTATTTTGGGATCAGTCACTAAAATTCGTGAAAATTCATATTTTCAATTGTAAAACCACATGAATCGATGGCAAATGAGCTCAGCATTCACCTCCAATCAAAATTTTTACGGTACGACCAACAGATGCAGAGATATTTTCAAAAAATGAACTTTTTTCGTTTTTTGCGATTATCTTCCTTAATAATGGAGATACGGCGTTTTAAGCGTTATTTTGGGATCACTCACTAAAATTCGTGAAAATTCATATTTTCAATTGTAAAACCACATGAATCGATGGCAGATGAGCTCAGCATTCACCTCCAATCAAAATTTTTACGGTACGACCAACAGATGCAGAGATATTTTCAAAAAATGAACTTTTTTCGTTTTTTGCGATTATCTCCCTTAATAATGGAGATACGGCGTTTTAAGCGTTATTTTGGGATCACTCACTAAAATTCGTGAAAATTCATATTTTCAATGGTAAAACCACATAAATCTATGGCAAATGAGCTCAGCATTCACCTCCAATCGAAATTTTTACGGTACGACCAACAGATGCAGAGATATTTTCAAAAAATGAACTTTTTTCGTTTTTTGCGATTATCTCCCTTAATAATGGAGATACGGCGTTTTAAGCGTTATTTTGGGATCACTCACTAAAATTCGTGAAAATTCATATTTTCAATTGTAAAACCACATGAATCGATGGCAAATGAGCTCAGCATTCACCTCCAATTAAAATTTTTACGGTACGACCAACAGATGCAGAGATATTTTCAAAAAATGAACTTTTTTCGTTTTTTGCGATTATCTCCCTTAATAATGGAGATACGGCGTTTTAAGCGTTATTTTGGGATCACTCACTAAAATTCGTGAAAATTCATATTTTCAATTGTAAAACCACATGAATCGATGGCAAATGAGCTCAGCATTCACCTCCAATCGAAATTTTTACGGTACGACCAACAGATGCAGAGATATTTTCAAAAAATGAACTTTTTTTGTTTTTTGCGATTATCTCCCTTAATAATGGAGATACGGCGTTTTAAGCGTTATTTTGGGATCACTCACTGAAATTCGTGAAAATTCATATTTTCAATTGTAAAACCACATGAATCGATGGCAAATGAGCTCAGCATTCACCTCCAATCAAAATTTTTACGGTACGACCAACAGATGGCGAGATATTTTCAAAAAATGAACTTTTTTAGTTTTTTGCGATTATCTCCCTTAATAATGGAGATACGGCGTTTTAAGCGTTATTTTGGGATCAGTCACTAAAATTCGTGAAAATTCATATTTTCAATTGTAAAACCACATGAATCGATGGCAAATGAGCTCAGCATTCACCTCCAATCAAAATTTTTACGGTACGACCAACAGATGGCGAGATATTTTCAAAAAATGAACTTTTTTAGTTTTTTGCGATTATCTCCCTTAATAATGGAGATACGGCGTTTTAAGCGTTATTTTGGGATCAGTCACTAAAATTCGTGAAAATTCATATTTTCAATTGTAAAACCACATGAATCGATGGCAAATGAGCTCAGCATTCACCTCCAATCAAAATTTTTACGGTACGACCAACAGATGGCGAGATATTTTCAAAAAATGAACTTTTTTAGTTTTTTGCGATTATCTCCCTTAATAATGGAGATACGGCGTTTTAAGCGTTATTTTGGGATCAGTCACTAAAATTCGTGAAAATTCATATTTTCAATTGTAAAACCACATGAATCGATGGCAAATGAGCTCAGCATTCACCTCCAATCAAAATTTTTACGGTACGACCAACAGATGCAGAGATATTTTCAAAAAATGAACTTTTTTCGTTTTTTGCGATTATCTTCCTTAATAATGGAGATACGGCGTTTTAAGCGTTATTTTGGGATCACTCACTAAAATTCGTGAAAATTCATATCTTCAATTGTAAAACCACATGAATCGATGGCAGATGAGCTCAGCATTCACCTCCAATCAAAATTTTTACGGTACGACCAACAGATGCAGAGATATTTTCAAAAAATGAACTTTTTTCGTTTTTTGCGATTATCTCCCTTAATAATGGAGATACGGCGTTTTAAGCGTTATTTTGGGATCACTCACTAAAATTCGTGAAAATTCATATTTTCAATGGTAAAACCACATAAATCTATGGCAAATGAGCTCAGCATTCACCTCCAATCGAAATTTTTACGGTACGACCAACAGATGCAGAGATATTTTCAAAAAATGAACTTTTTTCGTTTTTTGCGATTATCTCCCTTAATAATGGAGATACGGCGTTTTAAGCGTTATTTTGGGATCACTCACTAAAATTCGTGAAAATTCATATTTTCAATTGTAAAACCACATGAATCGATGGCAAATGAGCTCAGCATTCACCTCCAATTAAAATTTTTACGGTACGACCAACAGATGCAGAGATATTTTCAAAAAATGAACTTTTTTCGTTTTTTGCGATTATCTCCCTTAATAATGGAGATACGGCGTTTTAAGCGTTATTTTGGGATCACTCACTAAAATTCGTGAAAATTCATATTTTCAATTGTAAAACCACATGAATCGATGGCAAATGAGCTCAGCATTCACCTCCAATCGAAATTTTTACGGTACGACCAACAGATGCAGAGATATTTTCAAAAAATGAACTTTTTTTGTTTTTTGCGATTATCTCCCTTAATAATGGAGATACGGCGTTTTAAGCGTTATTTTGGGATCACTCACTGAAATTCGTGAAAATTCATATTTTCAATTGTAAAACCACATGAATCGATGGCAAATGAGCTCAGCATTCACCTCCAATCAAAATTTTTACGGTACGACCAACAGATGGCGAGATATTTTCAAAAAATGAACTTTTTTAGTTTTTTGCGATTATCTCCCTTAATAATGGAGATACGGCGTTTTAAGCGTTATTTTGGGATCAGTCACTAAAATTCGTGAAAATTCATATTTTCAATTGTAAAACCACATGAATCGATGGCAAATGAGCTCAGCATTCACCTCCAATCAAAATTTTTACGGTACGACCAACAGATGCAGAGATATTTTCAAAAAATGAACTTTTTTCGTTTTTTGCGATTATCTCCCTTAATAATGGAGATACGGCGTTTTAAGCGTTATTTTGGGATCACTCACTAAAATTCGTGAAAATTCATATTTTCAATGGTAAAACCACATGAATCTATGGCAAATGAGCTCAGCATTCACCTCCAATCAAAATTTTTACGGTACGACCAACAGATGCAGAGATATTTTCAAGAAATGAACTTTTTTCGTTTTTTGCGATTATCTCCCTTAATAATGGAGATACGGCGTTTTAAGCGTTATTTTGGGATCACTCACTCAAATCCGTGAAAATTCATATTTTCAATTGTAAAACCACATGAATCGATGGCAAATGAGCTCAGCATTCACCTCCAATCAAAATTTTTACGGTACGACCAACAGATGCAGAGATATTTTCAAAAAATGAACTTTTTTCGTTTTTTGCGATTATCTCCCTTAATAATGGAGATACGGCGTTTTAAGCGTTATTTTGGGATCACTCACTAAAATTCGTGAAAATTCATATTTTCAATGGTAAAACCACATAAATCTATGGCAAATGAGCTCAGCATTCACCTCCAATCAAAATTTTTACGGTACGACCAACAGATGCAGAGATATTTTCAAAAAATGAACTTTTTTCGTTTTTTGCGATTATCTCCCTTAATAATGGAGATACGGCGTTTTAAGCGTTATTTTGGGATCACTCACTAAAATTCGTGAAAATTCATATTTTCAATTGTAAAACCACATGAATCGATGGCAAATGAGCTCAGCATTCTCCTCCAATTAAAATTTTTACGGTACGACCAACAGATGCAGAGATATTTTCAAAAAATGAACTTTTTTCGTTTTTTGCGATTATCTCCCTTAATAATGGAGATACGGCGTTTTAAGCGTTATTTTGGGATCACTCACTAAAATTCGTGAAAATTCATATTTTCAATTGTAAAACCACATGAATCGATGGCAAATGAGCTCAGCATTCACCTCCAATCAAAATTTTTACGGTACGACCAACAGATGCAGAGATATTTTCAAAAAATGAACTTTCCTCGTTTTTTGCGATTATCTCCCTTAATAATGGAGATACGGCGTTTTAAGCGTTATTTTGGGATCACTCACTAAAATCCGTGAAAATTCATATTTTCAATTGTATAACCACATGAATCGATGGCAAATGAGCTCAGCATTCACCTCCAATCAAAATTTTTACGGTACGACCAACAGATGCAGAGATATTTTCAAGAAATGAACTTTTTTCGTTTTTTGCGATTATCTCCCTTAATAATGGAGATACGGCGTTTTAAGCGTTATTTTGGGATCACTCACTCAAATCCGTGAAAATTCATATTTTCAATTGTAAAACCACATGAATCGATGGCAAATGAGCTCAGCATTCACCTCCAATCAAAATTTTTACGGTACGACCAACAGATGCAGAGATATTTTCAAAAAATGAACTTTTTTCGTTTTTTGCGATTATCTCCCTTAATAATGGAGATACGGCGTTTTAAGCGTTATTTTGGGATCACTCACTAAAATTCGTGAAAATTCATATTTTCAATGGTAAAACCACATAAATCTATGGCAAATGAGCTCAGCATTCACCTCCAATCGAAATTTTTACGGTACGACCAACAGATGCAGAGATATTTTCAAAAAATGAACTTTTTTCGTTTTTTGCGATTATCTCCCTTAATAATGGAGATACGGCGTTTTAAGCGTTATTTTGGGATCACTCACTAAAATTCGTGAAAATTCATATTTTCAATTGTAAAACCACATGAATCGATGGCAAATGAGCTCAGCATTCACCTCCAATTAAAATTTTTACGGTACGACCAACAGATGCAGAGATATTTTCAAAAAATGAACTTTTTTCGTTTTTTGCGATTATCTCCCTTAATAATGGAGATACGGCGTTTTAAGCGTTATTTTGGGATCACTCACTAAAATTCGTGAAAATTCATATTTTCAATTGTAAAACCACATGAATCGATGGCAAATGAGCTCAGCATTCACCTCCAATCGAAATTTTTACGGTACGACCAACAGATGCAGAGATATTTTCAAAAAATGAACTTTTTTTGTTTTTTGCGATTATCTCCCTTAATAATGGAGATACGGCGTTTTAAGCGTTATTTTGGGATCACTCACTGAAATTCGTGAAAATTCATATTTTCAATTGTAAAACCACATGAATCGATGGCAAATGAGCTCAGCATTCACCTCCAATCAAAATTTTTACGGTACGACCAACAGATGCAGAGATATTTTCAAAAAATGAACTTTTTTCGTTTTTTGCGATTATCTCCCTTAATAATGGAGATACGGCGTTTTAAGCGTTATTTTGGGATCACTCACTAAAATTCGTGAAAATTCATATTTTCAATGGTAAAACCACATAAATCTATGGCAAATGAGCTCAGCATTCACCTCCAATCGAAATTTTTACGGTACGACCAACAGATGCAGAGATATTTTCAAAAAATGAACTTTTTTCGTTTTTTGCGATTATCTCCCTTAATAATGGAGATACGGCGTTTTAAGCGTTATTTTGGGATCACTCACTAAAATTCGTGAAAATTCATATTTTCAATTGTAAAACCACATGAATCGATGGCAAATGAGCTCAGCATTCACCTCCAATTAAAATTTTTACGGTACGACCAACAGATGCAGAGATATTTTCAAAAAATGAACTTTTTTCGTTTTTTGCGATTATCTCCCTTAATAATGGAGATACGGCGTTTTAAGCGTTATTTTGGGATCACTCACTAAAATTCGTGAAAATTCATATTTTCAATTGTAAAACCACATGAATCGATGGCAAATGAGCTCAGCATTCACCTCCAATCGAAATTTTTACGGTACGACCAACAGATGCAGAGATATTTTCAAAAAATGAACTTTTTTTGTTTTTTGCGATTATCTCCCTTAATAATGGAGATACGGCGTTTTAAGCGTTATTTTGGGATCACTCACTGAAATTCGTGAAAATTCATATTTTCAATTGTAAAACCACATGAATCGATGGCAAATGAGCTCAGCATTCACCTCCAATCAAAATTTTTACGGTACGACCAACAGATGGCGAGATATTTTCAAAAAATGAACTTTTTTAGTTTTTTGCGATTATCTCCCTTAATAATGGAGATACGGCGTTTTAAGCGTTATTTTGGGATCACTCACTAAAATTCGTGAAAATTCATATTTTCAATTGTAAAACCACATGAATCGATGGCAAATGAGCTCAGCATTCACCTCCAATCAAAATTTTTACGGTACGACCAACAGATGCAGAGATATTTTCAAAAAATGAACTTTTTTCGTTTTTTGCGATTATCTCCCTTAATAATGGAGATACGGCGTTTTAAGCGTTATTTTGGGATCACTCACTAAAATTCGTGAAAATTCATATTTTCAATGGTAAAACCACATGAATCTATGGCAAATGAGCTCAGCATTCACCTCCAATCAAAATTTTTACGGTACGACCAACAGATGCAGAGATATTTTCAAGAAATGAACTTTTTTCGTTTTTTGCGATTATCTCCCTTAATAATGGAGATACGGCGTTTTAAGCGTTATTTTGGGATCACTCACTCAAATCCGTGAAAATTCATATTTTCAATTGTAAAACCACATGAATCGATGGCAAATGAGCTCAGCATTCACCTCCAATCAAAATTTTTACGGTACGACCAACAGATGCAGAGATATTTTCAAAAAATGAACTTTTTTCGTTTTTTGCGATTATCTCCCTCAATAATGGAGATACGGCGTTTTAAGCGTTATTTTGGGATCACTCACTAAGATTCGTGAAAATTCATATTTTCAATGGTAAAACCACATAAATCTATGGCAAATGAGCTCAGCATTCACCTCCAATCAAAATTTTTACGGTACGACCAACAGATGCAGAGATATTTTCAAAAAATTAACTTTTTTCGTTTTTTGCGATTATCTCCCTTAATAATGGAGATACGGCGTTTTAAGCGTTATTTTGGGATCACTCACTAAAATTCGTGAAAATTCATATTTTCAATGGTAAAACCACATGAATCTATGGCAAAAGAGCTCAGCATTCACCTCCAATCAAAATTTTTACGGTACGACCAACAGATGCAGAGATATTTTCAAAAAATGAACTTTTTTCGTTTTTTGCGATTATCTCCCTTAATAATGGAGATACGGCGTTTTAAGCGTTATTTTGGGATCACTCACTAAAATTCGTGAAAATTCATATTTTCAATGGTAAAACCACATAAATCTATGGCAAATGAGCTCAGCATTCACCTCCAATCAAAATTTTTACGGTACGACCAACAGATGCAGAGATATTTTCAAAAAATGAACTTTTTTCGTTTTTTGCGATTATCTCCCTTAATAATGGAGATACGGCGTTTTAAGCGTTATTTTGGGATCACTCACTAAAATTCGTGAAAATTCATATTTTCAATGGTAAAACCACATGAATCTATGGCAAAAGAGCTCAGCATTCACCTCCAATCAAAATTTTTACGGTACGACCAACAGATGCAGAGATATTTTCAAAAAATGAACTTTTTTCGTTTTTTGCGATTATCTCCCTTAATAATGGAGATACGGCGTTTTAAGCGTTATTTTGGGATCACTCACTAAAATTCGTGAAAATTCATATTTTCAATGGTAAAACCACATAAATCTATGGCAAATGAGCTCAGCATTCACCTCCAATCAAAATTTTTACGGTACGACCAACAGATGCAGAGATATTTTCAAAAAATGAACTTTTTTCGTTTTTTGCGATTATCTCCCTTAATAATGGAGATACGGCGTTTTAAGCGTTATTTTGGGATCACTCACTAAAATTCGTGAAAATTCATATTTTCAATTGTAAAACCACATGAATCGATGGCAAATGAGCTCAGCATTCACCTCCAATCAAAATTTTTACGGTACGACCAACAGATGCAGAGATATTTTCAAAAAATGAACTTTTTTCGTTTTTTGCGATTATCTCCCTTAATAATGGAGATACGGCGTTTTAAGCGTTATTTTGGGATCACTCACTAAAATTCGTGAAAATTCATATTTTCAATGGTAAAACCACATGAATCTATGGCAAAAGAGCTCAGCATTCACCTCCAATCAAAATTTTTACGGTACGACCAACAGATGCAGAGATATTTTCAAAAAATGAACTTTTTTCGTTTTTTGCGATTATCTCCCTTAATAATGGAGATACGGCGTTTTAAGCGTTATTTTGGGATCACTCACTAAAATTCGTGAAAATTCATATTTTCAATGGTAAAACCACATAAATCTATGGCAAATGAGCTCAGCATTCACCTCCAATCAAAATTTTTACGGTACGACCAACAGATGCAGAGATATTTTCAAAAAATGAACTTTTTTCGTTTTTTGCGATTATCTCCCTTAATAATGGAGATACGGCGTTTTAAGCGTTATTTTGGGATCACTCACTAAAATTCGTGAAAATTCATATTTTCAATGGTAAAACCACATGAATCTATGGCAAAAGAGCTCAGCATTCACCTCCAATCAAAATTTTTACGGTACGACCAACAGATGCAGAGATATTTTCAAAAAATGAACTTTTTTCGTTTTTTGCGATTATCTCCCTTAATAATGGAGATACGGCGTTTTAAGCGTTATTTTGGGATCACTCACTAAAATTCGTGAAAATTCATATTTTCAATGGTAAAACCACATAAATCTATGGCAAATGAGCTCAGCATTCACCTCCAATCAAAATTTTTACGGTACGACCAACAGATGCAGAGATATTTTCAAAAAATGAACTTTTTTCGTTTTTTGCGATTATCTCCCTTAATAATGGAGATACGGCGTTTTAAGCGTTATTTTGGGATCACTCACTAAAATTCGTGAAAATTCATATTTTCAATTGTAAAACCACATGAATCGATGGCAAATGAGCTCAGCATTCACCTCCAATCAAAATTTTTACGGTACGACCAACAGATGCAGAGATATTTTCGAAAAATGAACTTTTTTCGTTTTTTGCGATTATCTCCCTTAATAATGGAGATACGGCGTTTTAAGCGTTATTTTGGGATCACTCACTAAAATCCGTGAAAATTCATATTTTCAATTGTATAACCACATGAATCGATGGCAAATGAGCTCAGCATTCACCTCCAATCAAAATTTTTACGGTACGACCAACAGATGCAGAGATATTTTCAAAAAATGAACTTTTTTCGTTTTTTGCGATTATCTCCCTTAATAATGGAGATACGGCGTTTTAAGCGTTATTTTGGGATCACTCACTGAAATTCGTGAAAATTCATATTTTCAATTGTAAAACCACATGAATCGATGGCAAATGAGCTCAGCATTCACCTCCAATCAAAATTTTTACTATACGACCAACAGATGCAGAGATATTTTCAAAAAATGAACTTTTTTCGTTTTTTGCGATTATCTCCCTTAATAATGGAGATACGGCGTTTTAAGCGTTATTTTGGGATCACTCACTAAAATTCGTGAAAATTCATATTTTCAATTGTAAAACCACATGAATCGATGGCAAATGAGCTCAGCATTCACCTCCAATCGAAATTTTTACGGTACGACCAACAGATGCAGAGATATTTTCAAAAAATGAACTTTTTTCGTTTTTTGCGATTATCTCCCTCAATAATGGAGATACGGCGTTTTAAGCGTTATTTTGGGATCACTCACTGAAATTCGTGAAAATTCATATTTTCAATTGTAAAACCACATGAATCGATGGCAAATGAGCTCAGCATTCACCTCCAATCAAAATTTTTACGGTACGACCAACAGATGCAGAGATATTTTCAAAAAATGAACTTTTTTCGTTTTTTGCGATTATCTCCCTTAATAATGGAGATACGGCGTTTTAAGCGTTATTTTGGGATCACTCACTAAAATCCGTGAAAATTCATATTTTCAATTGTATAACCACATGAATCGATGGCAAATGAGCTCAGCATTCACCTCCAATCAAAATTTTTACGGTACGACCAACAGATGCAGAGATATTTTCAAAAAATGAACTTTTTTCGTTTTTTGCGATTATCTCCCTTAATAATGGAGATACGGCGTTTTAAGCGTTATTTTGGGATCACTCACTAAAATCCGTGAAAATTCATATTTTCAATTGTATAACCACATGAATCGATGGCAAATGAGCTCAGCATTCACCTCCAATCAAAATTTTTACGGTACGACCAACAGATGCAGAGATATTTTTAAAAAATGAACTTTTTTAGTTTTTTGCGATTATCTCCCTTAATAATGGAGATACGGCGTTTTAAGCGTTATTTTGGGATCACTCACTAAAATCCGTGAAAATTCATATTTTCAATTGTAAAACCACATGAATCGATGGCAAATGAGCTCAGCATTCACCTCCAATCGAAATTTTTACGGTACGACCAACAGATGCAGAGATATTTTCAAAAAATGAACTTTTTTTGTTTTTTGCGATTATCTCCCTTAATAATGGAGATACGGCGTTTTAAGCGTTATTTTGGGATCACTCACTGAAATTCGTGAAAATTCATATTTTCAATTGTAAAACCACATGAATCGATGGCAAATGAGCTCAGCATTCACCTCCAATCAAAATTTTTACGGTACGACCAACAGATGGCGAGATATTTTCAAAAAATGAACTTTTTTAGTTTTTTGCGATTATCTCCCTTAATAATGGAGATACGGCGTTTTAAGCGTTATTTTGGGATCAGTCACTAAAATTCGTGAAAATTCATATTTTCAATTGTAAAACCACATGAATCGATGGCAAATGAGCTCAGCATTCACCTCCAATCAAAATTTTTACGGTACGACCAACAGATGCAGAGATATTTTCAAAAAATGAACTTTTTTCGTTTTTTGCGATTATCTCCCTTAATAATGGAGATACGGCGTTTTAAGCGTTATTTTGGGATCACTCACTAAAATTCGTGAAAATTCATATTTTCAATGGTAAAACCACATGAATCTATGGCAAATGAGCTCAGCATTCACCTCCAATCAAAATTTTTACGGTACGACCAACAGATGCAGAGATATTTTCAAGAAATGAACTTTTTTCGTTTTTTGCGATTATCTCCCTTAATAATGGAGATACGGCGTTTTAAGCGTTATTTTGGGATCACTCACTCAAATCCGTGAAAATTCATATTTTCAATTGTAAAACCACATGAATCGATGGCAAATGAGCTCAGCATTCACCTCCAATCAAAATTTTTACGGTACGACCAACAGATGCAGAGATATTTTCAAAAAATGAACTTTTTTAGTTTTTTGCGATTATCTCCCTTAATAATGGAGATACGGCGTTTTAAGCGTTATTTTGGGATCACTCACTAAAATCCGTGAAAATTCATATTTTCAATTGTAAAACCACATGAATCGATGGCAAATGAGCTCAGCATTCACCTCCAATCGAAATTTTTACGGTACGACCAACAGATGCAGAGATATTTCCAAAAAATGAACTTTTTTTGTTTTTTGCGATTATCTCCCTTAATAATGGAGATACGGCGTTTTAAGCGTTATTTTGGGATCACTCACTGAAATTCGTGAAAATTCATATTTTCAATTGTAAAACCACATGAATCGATGGCAAATGAGCTCAGCATTCACCTCCAATCAAAATTTTTACGGTACGACCAACAGATGGCGAGATATTTTCAAAAAATGAACTTTTTTAGTTTTTTGCGATTATCTCCCTTAATAATGGAGATACGGCGTTTTAAGCGTTATTTTGGGATCAGTCACTAAAATTCGTGAAAATTCATATTTTCAATTGTAAAACCACATGAATCGATGGCAAATGAGCTCAGCATTCACCTCCAATCAAAATTTTTACGGTACGACCAACAGATGCAGAGATATTTTCAAAAAATGAACTTTTTTCGTTTTTTGCGATTATCTCCCTTAATAATGGAGATACGGCGTTTTAAGCGTTATTTTGGGATCACTCACTAAAATTCGTGAAAATTCATATTTTCAATTGTAAAACCACATGAATCGATGGCAAATGAGCTCAGCATTCACCTCCAATCAAAATTTTTACGGTACGACCAACAGATGCAGAGATATTTTCAAAAAATGAACTTTTTTTGTTTTTTGCGATTATCTCCCTTAATAATGGAGATACGGCGTTTTAAGCGTTATTTTGGGATCACTCACTGAAATTCGTGAAAATTCATATTTTCAATTGTAAAACCACATGAATCGATGGCAAATGAGCTCAGCATTCACCTCCAATCAAAATTTTTACGGTACGACCAACAGATGGCGAGATATTTTCAAAAAATGAACTTTTTTAGTTTTTTGCGATTATCTCCCTTAATAATGGAGATACGGCGTTTTAAGCGTTATTTTGGGATCACTCACTAAAATTCGTGAAAATTCATATTTTCAATGGTAAAACCACATGAATCTATGGCAAATGAGCTCAGCATTCACCTCCAATCAAAATTTTTACGGTACGACCAACAGATGCAGAGATATTTTCAAGAAATGAACTTTTTTCGTTTTTTGCGATTATCTCCCTTAATAATGGAGATACGGCGTTTTAAGCGTTATTTTGGGATCACTCACTCAAATCCGTGAAAATTCATATTTTCAATTGTAAAACCACATGAATCGATGGCAAATGAGCTCAGCATTCACCTCCAATCAAAATTTTTACGGTACGACCAACAGATGGCGAGATATTTTCAAAAAATGAACTTTTTTAGTTTTTTGCGATTATCTCCCTTAATAATGGAGATACGGCGTTTTAAGCGTTATTTTGGGATCACTCACTAAAATTCGTGAAAATTCATATTTTCAATGGTAAAACCACATGAATCTATGGCAAATGAGCTCAGCATTCACCTCCAATCAAAATTTTTACGGTACGACCAACAGATGCAGAGATATTTTCAAGAAATGAACTTTTTTCGTTTTTTGCGATTATCTCCCTTAATAATGGAGATACGGCGTTTTAAGCGTTATTTTGGGATCACTCACTAAAATTCGTGAAAATTCATATTTTCAATTGTAAAACCACATGAATCGATGGCAAATGAGCTCAGCATTCACCTCCAATTAAAATTTTTACGGTACGACCAACAGATGCAGAGATATTTTCAAAAAATGAACTTTTTTCGTTTTTTGCGATTATCTCCCTTAATAATGGAGATACGGCGTTTCAAGCGTTATTTTGGGATCACTCACTAAAATTCGTGAAAATTCATATTTTCAATTGTAAAACCACATGAATCGATGGCAAATGAGCTCAGCATTCACCTCCAATCAAAATTTTTACGGTACGACCAACAGATGCAGAGATATTTTCAAAAAATGAACTTTTTTCGTTTTTTGCGATTATCTCCCTTAATAATGGAGATACGGCGTTTTAAGCGTTATTTTGGGATCACTCACTAAAATTCGTGAAAATTCATATTTTCAATTGTAAAACCACATGAATCGATGGCAAATGAGCTCAGCATTCACCTCCAATCAAAATTTTTACGGTACGACCAACAGATGCAGAGATATTTTCAAAAAATGAACTTTTTTCGTTTTTTGCGATTATCTCCCTTAATAATGGAGATACGGCGTTTTAAGCGTTATTTTGGGATCACTCACTAAAATTCGTGAAAATTCATATTTTCAATGGTAAAACCACATGAATCTATGGCAAAAGAGCTCAGCATTCACCTCCAATCAAAATTTTTACGGTACGACCAACAGATGCAGAGATATTTTCAAAAAATGAACTTTTTTCGTTTTTTGCGATTATCTCCCTTAATAATGGAGATACGGCGTTTTAAGCGTTATTTTGGGATCACTCACTAAAATTCGTGAAAATTCATATTTTCAATGGTAAAACCACATAAATCTATGGCAAATGAGCTCAGCATTCACCTCCAATCAAAATTTTTACGGTACGACCAACAGATGCAGAGATATTTTCAAAAAATGAACTTTTTTCGTTTTTTGCGATTATCTCCCTTAATAATGGAGATACGGCGTTTTAAGCGTTATTTTGGGATCACTCACTAAAATTCGTGAAAATTCATATTTTCAATTGTAAAACCACATGAATCGATGGCAAATGAGCTCAGCATTCACCTCCAATTAAAATTTTTACGGTACGACCAACAGATGCAGAGATATTTTCAAAAAATGAACTTTTTTCGTTTTTTGCGATTATCTCCCTTAATAATGGAGATACGGCGTTTTAAGCGTTATTTTGGGATCACTCACTAAAATTCGTGAAAATTCATATTTTCAATTGTAAAACCACATGAATCGATGGCAAATGAGCTCAGCATTCACCTCCAATCAAAATTTTTACGGTACGACCAACAGATGCAGAGATATTTTCAAAAAATGAACTTTTTTCGTTTTTTGCGATTATCTCCCTTAATAATGGAGATACGGCGTTTTAAGCGTTATTTTGGGATCACTCACTAAAATCCGTGAAAATTCATATTTTCAATTGCAAAACCACATGAATCGATGGCAAATGAGCTCAGCATTCACCTCCAATCAAAATTTTTATGGTACGACCAACAGATGCAGAGATATTTTCAAAAAATGAACTTTTTTCGTTTTTTGCGATTATCTCCCTCAATAATGGAGATACGGCGTTTTAAGCGTTATTTTGGGATCACTCACTCAAATCCGTGAAAATTCATATTTTCAATTGTAAAACCACATGAATCGATGGCAAATGAGCTCAGCATTCACCTCCAATCAAAATTTTTATGGTACGACCAACAGATGCAGAGATATTTCCAAAAAATGAACTTTCTTCGTTTTTTGCGATTATCTCCCTTAATAATGGAGATACGGCGTTTTAAGCGTTATTTTGGGATCACTCACTCAAATTCGTGAAAATTCATATTTTCAATGGTAAAACCACATGAATCTATGGCAAATGAGCTCAGCATTCACCTCCAATCAAAATTTTTACGGTACGACCAACAGATGCAGAGATATTTCCAAAAAATGAACTTTTTTCGTTTTTTGCGATTATCTCCCTTAATAATGGAGATACGGCGTTTTAAGCGTTATTTTGGGATCACTCACTAAAATCCGTGAAAATTCATATTTTCAATTGTATAACCACATGAATCGATGGCAAATGAGCTCAGCATTCACCTCCAATCAAAATTTTTACGGTACGACCAACAGATGCAGAGATATTTTCAAAAAATGAACTTTTTTCGTTTCTTGCGATTATCTCCCTTAATAATGGAGATACGGCGTTTTAAGCGTTATTTTGGGATCACTCACTAAAATCCGTGAAAATTCATATTTTCAATTGTATAACCACATGAATCGATGGCAAATGAGCTCAGCATTCACCTCCAATCAAAATTTTTACGGTACGACCAACAGATGCAGAGATATTTTCGAAAAATGAACTTTTTCAGTTTTTTGCGATTATCTCCCTTAATAATGGAGATACGGCGTTTTAAGCGTTATTCTGGGATCACTCACTCAAATCCGTGAAAATTCATATTTTCAATTGCAAAACCACATGAATCGATGGCAAATGAGCTCAGCATTCACCTCCAATCAAAATTTTTACGGTACGACCAACAGATGCAGAGATATTTTCAAAAAATGAACTTTTTTCGTTTTTTGCGATTATCTCCCTTAATAATGGAGATACGGCGTTTTAAGCGTTATTTTGGGATCACTCACTCAAATCCGTGAAAATTCATATTTTCAATTGTAAAACCACATGAATCGATGGCAAATGAGCTCAGCATTCACCTCCAATCAAAATTTTTACGGTACGACCGACAGATGCAAAGATATTTTCAAAAAATGAACTTTTTCAGTTTTTTGCGATTATCTCCCTTAATAATGAAGATACGGCGTTTTAAGCGTTATTTTGGGATCACTCACTCAAATCCGTGAAAATTCATATTTTCAATTGTAAAACCACATGAATCGATGGCAAATGAGCTCAGCATTCACCTCCAATCAATATTTTTACAAAATTTGAAAAGTGGTGAATACCCTCCCGTCCTTCGTAGTCATGTAGGAAGCTCCAGTGAGGAACACAGTCCTGTACAAATCCCTAAAGACCACTACGAGGTTAATATCGACTTCGATGATCGAATGACTCCAGAAATGAAGTTAAAAAATAGATCTACCCTACAGATGAGCACGAATTGGGACCAGGAGAGTCAGATTCTGCAATAAAAAAAAAGTGCTTTTGAAATCGAATAACTCCGAGAATAATGCTTAGAAATGGATTTTCTCGACGGATGAGCACGAATTGGGACCAGGAGAGTTAGATTCTGCAATAAAAAAAAAAGTGCTTCCGAAATCGAATATTTCCGAGAATAAGGCTCAGAAATGGATTTTCTCGACGAATGAGCACGAATTGGGACCAGGAGAGTCAGATTCTGCAATAAAAAAAAAAGTGCTTTTGAAATCGAATAACTCCGAGAATAAGGCTCAGAAATGGATTTTCTCGAAGGATGAGCACGAATTGGGACCAGGAGAGTCAGATTCTGCAATAAAAAAAAAGTGCTTTCGAAATCGAATAACTCCGAGAATAAGGCTCAGAAATGGATTTTCTCGACGGATGAGCACGAATTGGGACCAGGAGAGTCAGATTCTGCGAAAAAAAAAAAATTGTTTTCGAAATCGAATAACTCCGAGAATAAGGCCCAGAAATGGGATTTCTCGACGGATGAGCACGAATTGGGACCAGGAGAGTCAGATTCTGCAATAAAAAAAAAGTGCTTTTGAAATCGAATAACTCCGAGAATAACGCTCAGAAATGGATTTTCTCGGCGGATGAGCACGAACTGAGACCAGGAGAGTCAGATTCTGCAATAAAAAAAAATTTGCTCTCGAAATCTATTTCAAAAGCAAATTTTTTTTTTTTGCAGAATCTGAATCCTTGGGTCCTAATTCGTGCTCATCCGTCAAAAAAACTCATATCGGAACACTTCTAAAAAAAAGATGCTCAGAAATCAGTTTTCCCAACGGATGAGCACGAATTAGGACCTAAGGATTCCGATTCTGCAAAAAAAAAAATTGCTTTCGAAATCGATTTCAAAAGCAATTCTCTGAAAGTACTCAGATTCAGGTGGTGCTGACAGATACTATAGAGAATACCTGCACAAATTTTCAGAAAGATATCTTGAGCCGCGCCAGAGTTATGTTAATTAAAAAGAAAAACGGATTTTTTACAGTTTTCTTGCCAAAACTTGAAAAAATCACTTTTCTGGGAAAATGTTGAAGATAGATTTTTTTTTATGATTCCGCTGGAAAGCGAAAGGCCACCTAGCGTAAAATGCGAAAGGCCACCACCGGCTGTTCGTGGTCGGCCGAGTTTGCGCCGCGGAGCTTTCGTAAAGAGGCGCGTCCTGGACACACTGCTCGTTCGGAACGATTAAGCGTACACGTCTCTGGGCTACCGTGCATGAACGTACTCGTGTTCCATAGATAGGATAAAAAAAACTTGATAGTTGAAAAGCAAAAAACTGCTTTAATTAATTTTTTCGAATAATTGAGCAATCAAGTGCCACCGTCGCCACCAGGTCATCATATAGTATAAGGAGAAACGGCATGACAATGTAACTTCAGTGGAAATTGAAATACATCAGAGGAATAAAAGAAACGCAGAGTTCAAGTTCAAGTTTTGGTTAATAAAATTTCAGCCAAATGGCTTGAAAGTTTTGTGAATAAGACAAGTTTCGTCTCTCTCTCTTTTTAAATTGCTAATTGTGGACATTTTGTATTTTTACAAAGCAGAAAACCGGGAGATCTTCAAATTCAGGTAAATTAAATGAGACCATTTTTCATTTGTTGGAAAAATTAGGAAAATTATTTGGATGAGGATTTTGGCAGATATTGGCAAAGCCAACCTCGCAAGCGCAGCAGCAGGCCTCTTGTCTCTCTCTCTCTCTCTCTCTCTCTCTCTCGCAAACGTAAACACACTGGAACGGTCGATGACTGCTATCATGACAATTCTTTCTTGTTAAAAAGAATTATCATTGCTACAAAAAGTTGTCAATTATACAAAAAAAAATTACATCAGAATAGCAAAATTCTACGGATTGTTCTGTTCCAACGTGTGAAATAACTTAATATCCAAATATGAGCTAGTGACGGCGTGAAATGACGATTTATTAACATCACAGTTTGAAAGCCTACTACTACTGTGAATAATTGATTTTCAGGGTTTTTAAATATTCTCGCTTCTTTTTCACCATTAATTCATGACGCACAAGTCCA
Source organism: Aleiodes testaceus (assembly GCA_963565655.1). NCBI lineage: Eukaryota > Metazoa > Arthropoda > Insecta > Hymenoptera > Braconidae > Aleiodes > Aleiodes testaceus. Next base: position 6,737,936 of record OY751415.1, on the reverse strand, counting down.
TGAACAAGTGGATTATAGTATCAGGAGAATAATGCATCTGGCAGCCATATGGCTCAACTTCATTCGCGATTCAGTTGTGCAATTCATCAGTATACAATGTCTCTCCACAATGTATTCTTTAAATTAATTATTCTAAAACTATTTTCTCTCATATCGAAATGAAGGGAAAAAATGTCCCAGAGGCAGTATCATTAGATATTCTTGGGAAGTTGCCAGTACTTGAAAATAACTTGAGTACATCGGCGGTGGTAGACGGGTATGAGGATGAAAAAGCTATGAGGACAGGGAGTCGATTGAGAGAAGCGAGGTGAAAATAAACGTTGAACAATATTCAAGTACATAGTCATCGTTGTTGTTTGAGTCAGGGTAAGGTTGAGAGAGTGTACTTATCGATCGATCATCGGAGAATTTCACGCCTCTCGCGAGGAGTAGTGCACTGCTATGCTCTATCGTTGATAAGAGATTCTTGGTGATTTTATCTTTTACACATACGCAGGAGAAAGATAGGGTAAAAAGGATACAAGGGTTATTATTAATGGCAATTCGAATAAACTTCCTATCGTTTTCTCACATGTCCATGGACGAATTATTCTTGATCACGTCTAGCAATTTCCAAAATTATACATTTACAACCCCAAATTTTGAGAGTGAAATTTCTACGCAATGACTCCAACTTGATCATTTATGGATTTATATTTTTCTATTATGATCGCAAACCCAAATAATATCTTTTCTCGATTAATTGAGAGCAAGGACGAGGGATAGTATTAGCATTGGATTCTCTCTTTTCTTTAATGTGTTGTTGATGCCTGGACTCACTGGCACCGCGAAACATCATAATATTGTGGCATACGTAGATCCCCCGTATCTGTTGACCTATTTTCCAAAATTCAATTCTATGATATGTGAAATCAACTCTGATCGTCAGAGTTAGTGAATTCATTTTGAAAAAATGCATTTTCGTTTTCCCCTCAATTTTGAAAATTCTAAAATTGATTTTTAGAGACTACAATAGGCCAATATCATCTTTATTTATAATTCCGTTGAAAAAAATCAAATAGCGTTAAAGTTTAAATAGAAACAGAAAGACAGATAATGACTCAACACTTTGCATTGGCATATTAATATCAAAATCCAATTACTTCCTTCTTTATTATAATTCTTGTTTATCACAATGTATCATATTGTACAGACTCTCTAATGTATACATTAGCTTGTTAAGTGGTACTATACTCATCCCTACTCTGTTCCGCCACCGACTGCTATTACAACACGAGGATTGCGAGTTTAATCACACACGTCAAGCTTTACTACCCCCCCACGCAGTATTAATGAAGATTCATCAATCATAGAAGTAATTTTTGAAAAACGCAAAGAAAATTTTGTCAGACTGATTCCATTTTTATAGAATCAATGTCAAAATAATGGTGCAATGGTTATAGTTATATCGGCCTACTCTTCCCTATCCACGTAGAAAAAGAATTTAAAAATATAGTCCAGGACTCTTCACGGTTGGTGCGTGAAAAGTAAAAAGTTGATGCCATTGCACAGTTTTCTCCTCCCCCTTTATGTCATCATATTTTTCATTATTCAATTGCATTCTTTATCCATCAAAAAAAAAATCCATGTAAACAAAAAAATTTCTCTCGTCCCCAACTCTTTAATTTAATTCCTTTAATTTTTCTTCTCATGTGAAGAACTTAATTCTGGACACTTAGTTAAAGTTATTTGACATTATAGAATAAGGGGCATGATGCAACGTTTTGTATGACGCCTCAACAATCACGTACATTGCGTTTGCGTTCACTGTTGAGAAAGGAGAACGTTTATTGATCGGCCAAAGATATAACCCATTTGGCCCGGTAGTTTCACATGTAAAACTGCCCTTTATTATGTAGAATATAATAGGAGAGCATCAATGTAATTATAATCGTTGTCTACCATATGTTTGACATTGGCGAATCAAGTGGGAAATAAAGCACACCATCTCCACTATGTAAAATTTACTTAGAATATTGTTGAGTAAATGAGACATTAAGATCACAATTATTTTTATAATGAAAAACGCTTCTTTCCTCCTCTTTTTTGTTTGAGGTCGATAATATAATGAACGCTTATACAAGAGACAATAGGCATTCTCATTGAAAGATCATCAGGAGTCGCAGGAGGTCGCCAGAGCACAATGCGATAGAATATCAAATGTATTCCGTATTCTTATCATTGTCGAAATATTCCATCGAAGGATCTATAAAGCCATCTCTATTCATAATTTACATCTTGATAATCACAAGTTCAGTGTGAATTAGTTAAGATAATTGGAATTCAGCGATAAATCATAAAATGAGGCACATGAATTCGGGAATCAATCAAGTCCCTTTTCCCCATTAGAAAAATATACTCGAGTGTGTAACACACGAACTGGTGGTATACGATGATAGTAGTATCTGTAGGCTTTTAGATTTAGGAGAAAAAACCTAGATACATTTCTCCATGCCAGGAAATTAAGTACGATGTACAAGTGAGTATCTATATTTACGACTTTAATGATTAAAGCTATTCCTAAAATAATATAAATAAAGGAAAAATACGAAAGCTCCATTCTGGGGAAGGTTGGCACACTCGTGAATTTTTGGAGTACTCTCTCACCACTCAGGATCACTGGCTGTTATGGTTCTCAATACTTACATTTCATAATTACCAGTTAAATATTCCTTGTTTTGTTACGACTCTCATAAAATTGTTGAAGGAATATATCAATGATTACATACGGAGAATTATTTTACATTTTTTACCATTTAGATAGAATTCCAGTCCCCCGGGGTATTTCCTCATTTAACCTATTCCTCCAAATTCATCCCCTCACGTATTTTCTGATTAATTATTTCATTAAATTCATCTATTCCCTTTAATCCACTTGATATATCAAGAATTTATCGGAAAATCACATTGAATGAAAAAATAATCGTTAAGCGTCGGAAAAGATGCTAACCCTGTCGTGCTAATTGCCTGGGACCTCTGAGATAATGAAAAGCTCCCCATCAATTGAGAAAAGAGAAGAGTAGAAGAGAATTTATTCATTGAGTGCCTTTGTGATCTTCATCTAGTCGATAGAGAATGATCCTTCATTAAACATAAGAATCCTAGAAAATAAAAATTATTCTCAGAACAATTGATGATTTTTTTTCAAGTATTATGGAAAACGTTTACTCGTGAATATCGTAAAAGCTCGACCCACATAACACAGGGAAGAAAAAAAAAATTGCCCAAAAGAAATGAAGCTAAAGAGAGAAAGAGAGAGAGAGAGAGAGAGAGTGAGAAAAATATATATATATATATATATATGAAAAAGAAAAAAGTCGTCACGGCAATCGTTTCAGCACGATAAGATTTCTCTCTCTCAGTTCCTTGTCTTTTTGTTCATTTTTTCTCTCTTCTCCTTAGGCACTCAAGGGGCCCAACGTGATCGCGTTATATCAATCTACAAAATAAGACGCGACAAGAATGAATGAGAAAGGAAGGAAATAACGCGAATCCTCTGTGATAATATCAATGAATCATCAAAATATAAATTGTAATTGACAGAGTCATGCAACGACAATTACAATATTGAAATATATTTTCCATAAATAGTAATAAATTTACAGGCAGATATAAAAAAAACTACAGAATGAGCCATTTATTCCGAGATAAATGAAAAAATACTAATAAGAAACGTGAATAATTAATCCGCGGTGCATCCTGCAACTGAGATAAAGCGAAATCGATCGAGTCGATGAAAAAAATCAAGGGTAGATGTAGAAATACATTGAAAAAGATTGAAGAATAATTGATTGTGGTATACTGAAAGGAGACTGTATTTGGGGTGTTGCAGGATGCACGCGGTTGGATTACATTCGGCATTGGCTATCAAGCGTCAGAGAAAACGTCGTGATGAGCAGAGACGTGCACGCGAGCGTCGTTACAGCGCTCAATCAGGTGAGAGCGGACTGACATCGCCACGTGCATCAACAGGCTCGCTAGATCGTCATCCACGTCATCTCCATCATCATGGCGATGGTACACATCGTGCTGCTGGCCAAGGGATGTTGGATTCAAAAGTTGTCACATCAATTGGAATGCTACATATTGGTGTTGTATTTCTTGTACTTGGTGGTTTTTTACTTGGCAGTGGCTTATTACCAGGGGACTTAGCGAATTGGAGCTTCAAAGGTGCTGGTGGCTGGTGGAATGAACTAGTAGCCACTGGTTTATTTGCTATTGTAGTTGGTATATTTTTGATCATATTAAATCGTATAATAGCAAAAAAAGAGGAGGATGATCTCGAGGAATACGTACAGAGGCAACTAACACGTTCGCGATCTGGTCATAGACTCGAGAGAGATGTGGAAACTGGTGGCTTAACAACAAGACATGCAAGACGTGCTAAGCAACTCAAAAAAATGACTGCCTCAGGCTCAATAGCTGATATAGAAAGTGATAAAACATCAAGCTCAACACCGCCGCCACATAGTCCACCGCCAGCTTATTCCCCACCACCTGTAACAAATTGTGATAATCCAATTAATCAATCGCCATTATTCCTAGAACAAATAACAGAGGAAGAAATCATAAGTGATCGTATGGAGACATCTACGACTAATAGTATGAGCCCAGGATCACCAAGTGAAACTAGAGAACTATTGTATGCTAATTCACGTCACTGCAAGCAGAATGGACATCATCAATCTAATCATTACATTGGTGGTCATCAGCCGATTTACGTTAATCCAGCTGCTAATTAAAAATTAAAATGCATTAATCTACTTTTTATTCATTCTTTCATCTTCATTTCAAGTAATCCATTGTTCAGAATTTTAGCTCACATACAATGAGTATGTGTCTTTTCTTTTCACTTTGAGCATATATATATCTAAAACGAATTTAATAATAACTGTTATAAAATATGAAACTCAATTTCATTCAATTTAGAAAAGATATAATGGAGCATATTCCCATTTCATATAAAGTCGAAAGACCATTTGTGTGAGGAATTTGTGTTCAACGCTTAGAAAATTTATAAGCTTAATGAAGAAAAAAAAAAAAAAAAAAAAAAAAAAAAAAAAAACATTGATAATATGAAATAACAGTGGACATTCCTTGACATATCTAACTAGCCTGCACACGATATACGATATCTTATTAATTTATTCCTCATTTAGTCCTTCAACTCATCGAAATTTCGTAATTTAGAACCAATTCCAAATATAAATATCCATAACGAAAATAAAATCAAAGGACCAAGAAAAGCTGAATTAAATTAACATACAATGAGAAAAAAAAAAAATAATTGATTAATCAACGGAGGAAAATTCATACCACAACATTATTAAAAACATATATTTCGAGAATGTTATTGAATTAAATGTCACGGTGATTTTCAACATCTTTAACAATTATAAGTGAATATAATGTAGATAATTGCCAAATTATACTCGTAATTTATGCTAATTATCATTAAGTCATACGTATCACAAGCAGAAAAGCTTTGAGTTGAAATTGAATGAAAAAAAGATGGAGTGCATACGGAAGCGATAAAATTGATTCATCATAGCTAGATTTGACTTTCAAAAATTCAATAATTATAAATAATTAATTGTATTGAAGCATGTGTGGTGGTGGTAGTAAGCTGGAGTGAAAAGTACACAAGTGTGAAAATAGAAACATCTTACTTTGAATCTTTTATAATTTTCTTCTGATGATTCGATTGGAAAGATGGAATGGCTTGATTGGAATATCAATCTCATCTCACTCATTGCCCCTTTATTAATAATTAATTACATATTGTTCACAGCTATATAATACACATTTTACATATACTTTGAATATTATAAATTACATTCGCTTGCTCTATACTTTGTGATAATTGGAAATAACATCCAATAATTCATCCAGATGGAGAAAATTGAACGAAAAAATGTGTGAGGTAAAATAGTACAATTTCCCGAATTTTCCGTGAATCGACGTGAAGTTATCAATTTTGCTATGCTCGAGCGCCATCATTCTGTGATCCAATGAAAATTGACTTATGCAAAAATAAAATGTTCATAAAGCAAAGTTTTTCAAACAATCATAAATTATAAAATATATTTGAATAAAAATAATTGAATGGGTTATTGAAAAGTCCATGTTAAAATCTCAATGCATAAATTACCAAATCCATAAAAATTCATTTGGCATTAGTGAATATTTGAACTTTCAATTTACATTAACATTAAATTACGTAAAAAGTGCCTTCAACTCTTAATTAATTTTTATTATCAATTATTTCTGATTAATATTGCTTATTGCTCGAATATTCCTAATGTTTCCGCACAGTAATCATACTAATTAAATCTCATCATCATTTAGTATAGAATGAGAAAATTGATGATTCCAAAAGATCAATTGAAGAATTGATCAAAGATTGCAAAATTATTAATGATGCATTTGGCATTATTTATGAATTCTATATCTCTGATTCTCATCATTAGATTAAAATCATGGAAAAATGCTGGAATTTGGGAAAATACGTGATTATGGCAAAGAAAAAAATGGGATGCATCTTTACGTGATATTTGGACTTCAATTTTTCCGCGATATAAATATTTGTAACGCTATAAAGTAGAGCTCTATAAAATTAAAGGATCATTGAAAATATTATTACTATCAAAATAATGAAATTAAGAAATGAGATTATATAAGTGAATAATGAATGAGGAAATTTTATTATATTTACGTGGGAAATTAACACAAAAGTGTTTAACAATTTTGTGGCCCAACTAATGCTGCAAGTATAATAATTACTAATCATAAATCTATTAACCCTTAATTATTGTGTAAGCTTTTCTTATTCGATTTCTCTATAAATGTATATTTGAACGCACGACTTTTTTGAAGAATAAAACTTTATGAATACTATTAAAATTTCGATTTATTCATCCATTTTATTTTTTATTTTTTTCATTAAATTGTAAAGTTTTTTAATGAAATCTGTACAATCTCTATAAATGGATAAAGTCATTACACGGGAATATGGAGTGTTTTAAATTTTACCTGAGAGTCATTTTTACCTTTCCAAAATTTTAAATAATGTGTAATTTCATATTATAAAAATGAGAAAATTATAATGTGTCCATTTTACTCCTTGAGAGAGCTGCTTTCCTCACATGCGTCTACAATTATAAACTATTGGCCCGCGAGGGATTTCTGTGTTAGATGGCAGCTGAAGGAATACCTTTGTTTGAGAGAGGCTGAGAGCGAGAGACAAATAAGGTCGGACTATATATGTTATATGTGGGTGGTGAAAGGGAGAAGCCCAGGTGGGTTATAGTAATGTATCGACCGGGGGTGGGGTCATTTGAGGTCACCAAAGTTCACTGCGCGTCTCTTGGTTCATGAACTCAGTGAAAAAAAGTAAATAGCTCACTAACCGAATAATATGTGCAGGATTATTCTTCTATATGTTTTCTGAATAAATTATTAAGAAGAAATGCTTTCAACATTATCATGGCATTTGTATAAATACATTAAATTCTTTAATCAAAAGAAAAACATGAGAGAAAATAATACCTGCTGCTGAAATCATTTAATATCATATTTCATGAATTTTTACTGAAATTGGGAAATTTAAAAATGAATTCTGCTTCAAGAATGATTGGGGCAATGCCAGCAGTTGCCGTGCGCCACGAGCGTAGAAGACAGGAAAAAAGATTGAAAAGACCAAGTCAACTGTACCTAGGTGGCCAATGGATGCCACCACCTCAGGGTTCTCCACCAACACCAAGTCCTCATGGGCACAACAGCCATCTCGACCCTCTTCCTGAGCTCTATCTCTTTGGCAAGGTGACATGAATTTCTCACTACACATATTCTTCTCCTAATCCTATGGAAATTTCTCATTAATCCCCAAGATATCATCATTATTTTTCTTCATTATTTCTAGATATCTGGATTACACGCAGTGGTAGTTTGTTTGTTATTGGGCGCGGTAGTCCTGGTCGTTGGACTCGTTCAACTGGCTCCAGGTGCAACGACCACAGATCACAGGCTTGCATTACTTATTGCTGGTGCAACTCTTCTTTTATTCGGTATGAAATTTCTACATTATATTTTTCTTTTAATTGCGTCCAGATTTATCAAAAGCAATATCTATACCTATAGAAGAAAAAAAAATAATAATCATTGCGAGAAAATTCTCTTTTCAGGCATTATTCTAGCTGGAGTGAGATGTTATGTACTCCATTGTATGCCATTACCACCAGCAGATTCACCTATAGCCACACCACTACCAGCATCAAATACAGATCAGCCAGTGGTAGCGAGAGGTACTCTGGATCTTCTAGTGGGTCACGAGAATCCTCCAGAAACCGAACAAATGATCCACCATCATCATCATCATCATTATCGTCCACATGGTAATCACAAGAAAAAACGTAGCTCACAGAGTTCAGACCCCGAGGAAGCCTAATTGAATTCCAACTATGACTAGATCGCGATAATTAATTTCAAATAAATGAGAAGAAGGTCTTTGGGATTAAAAAAGTTTTTAATATACGCGATTACGGGTAATGAAAACAATGTTAGATAAAAACATAGTTTTGAAATGAATGAAAGAAAAAAATTGATGAAAAGTAACCGATTGAAAACATTGAAAATAACGGCGAGATTTATCAGATTGAATCTTTTAACTTTTACAACTTTCTATACATCTATACTTATATATAATATATAAGAAAATTGAAAAAAAAAAGTCTTCTATGCTTCAATAATTTGTTATTCGTTGAATTTCTCCCCGGAAGAATTGTCGAATTTCATTTATTCAACGATTTGAGAAAACATATTGATTGATTAGAGGAGATGATTGAACAACAATAAAAATTAAATGTATAGAATAGGAGAAGGTGGGGTTGAATGGAGATTGACTGAGAAGGTTAACGAGAAAGTCGATACTTTTGTTTCTCCAAAAAAATCATAACTATTAGTAATAGTTATGATTTTTTTAGCGTCTATTATTAAATCATAAGTTGGAAAATTAACAATTTACTATATATATAGTATAAGTCTTTCGTTATTCCTCGAATCAAAGAAAAAAAATATTTTCTGTATCTCACCAATGCATAATTATGTGCAAACTATATGTGTCTTTCGAATTATGTATTCATTTAAATCATGATCTATTTATACTGAAATAATATTTTACAATAAAAGTATATGATAAAAATAAAACAATTCTTCGTAAGCCAGTGTGTATCGAAGAATTAAAAAATTAATTGAATAAATTAATTTTCTTCCTTTTCTCAATAAGTAATAGAAAAAATTATCAATGTATTTCGGTTAAACTTTTGGTATTTTTTTTTCTTCTTTTTGTTCTTCTTGATTTATAGAAATCTATGACAACCATTCTTCGATACATGAGAACACACGTTCGACTACCGTTGGGGTCCATTTAAACTTATAAAACAGTATATATTATATCTTTAAAATTACCGAGAAAAAATAAATAATGAAAAATAATTTATTGATAAAGCTGAATACGTACGAGATGATCAAAAAATATGTTCAAGCGTGATTTTCGAGTATAGTCGTTGAGATTTTTTTTGATCGTTCCGTGCAGTGATATACATGAAAATATTTCGAGACTATATAGTTGAATATATTAATGTATTATATACATTGTGACAAAATACACATAAAACGCGGATTTATGTGTAATAACAATGAATCATGCACTCTATATGAGAGAATGAAATTTTTCATTCCTCCAGGTGATCTAATTTGAAATTATGCAATGAAGCATGCTAGACCATCGAATATTATATGCCATTATGGTAAAATATTTGAATTTCAATATGATTTCCCAATTGAAAGGCTTCCGGTAAAGGCGATTTATTCAACATATTTTATGATTTCTTCCATATTGAGATAAGCCATTAGATTTACTAATTTACTAATTTCATTCCCGGTAAAATTATATAAAGTCCATTAAGCATTGGTATATTGCGATTAATAGGAATATATCTATAGTAGAATTTAAGAGATTCTCACAAATAAGATTATCCTTTACTCTATAATATCTAGTTGCAGTGGCTAATTGAAAGCTTTACATAACTCCAGGAAATTGAAAAATTGTGGCGCCATGTATCGCTTTGAGACCCTCCATTATTGAAATACTAGCAGAATATAATTAAATTCAATTGACCAGCTTTTTTATCACAATGAAGAAAGAATAAATACTTTACAATCAAAAAGACTGGACTGTGCGAATATAATATGAAAAAATCTATATATATTGTATATGTATTTCGGTCAACGTACGAGGAAAAAAATTAAAATTACAAGTAAAAATACACTGTCTTTCAAGAAAATAATAACTCGCTTGTTCGAAGCACCAATGCGCCATTTGTGCATACACATTTAGTAGCTTTTGTGGAATAAGGGAAAGTTTTATAATCTGTTGAAATTGAACAAGACAAAAATTTTAACAGTCACAAACAAACAAAAAAGTTTTCAATAGAAAAAAAAAAAATACAATTCAATCTCAAACATTTACCTGATCTTACAAAGTATTTATCCATTAAAAATTTTCATTTCCAAACGTGCATATGGATATGTGAATTTGAATAATGAGTAAATTGATGAAAAAAAAAGTATTGAATATTAGGAATTTTAGAAGATGAAAAAAATTAAATACTCGAATAAATATGGTTCAACCATAAGAGTAAATTTAATGTGTTTTTACGTGTTTTTCAGTAGATATGATCTTTTAGCGTCTGAAAGTCTTATTTTTTATATGTAAAAACACAAAATACGAAGCTAATCTGCGATGCTTCTACGTAATAAGATGAAAGTTTAATAAATTATGTAGAAGCCAAATGGAAAAAAAATACGTGAAAAATAATAAAAATGAAATTATGCGAGAAAAAATTGGGAAAAACACTTGAATATATAATGAAACAATATGTATTAATTGTGTTGGAGATTCGATGATTTTTAATTTTGTATACTTGTGCTAGAAAACATTTTGGCAGATAAAGAGACAAAAATGACATATTAAAAGAGAGAAAGAAGATTCAAAAATAAATTTTTTCACAATGTTTTTGTGTATTATCTAATATTTTTTGATACCACTTAAACATGAAATAATATTCATGCACATGCACAGCTAATTTGTAACTCCTACGAGAATACACAAGCGATTCCAAATGACTCTGTGGGTCATAGCCAATCGCATTTCAGCGGCAAAAGTATGCTCGCATACACAACTTATAATATATATAAAACATCAAATCTATATATATGGGAGAGTGGGGCAACATAATGCAGATTTGTTTTTTTCTTGAAGAACGCGGTAAAGAAGTCTGAAAAAAAAACTGAATATGTTAAAATATATTGACATTGTTGGTGAATTTGGCCTTCACCCTCAAAAAAAAATCCTAATCTTTCAAACCAACAGGTTCATTTTGTCTCACTCTCCCCCATATATTGTAGTTGTTGGATGTGATTCTCTGTGGTAAAACAATGAACAACAAAATGATATTGATAATGAAAGAAAACTCTCTATTGCTATTGTATCTTTCAGAGTTTAATAAAACGTTTTCACGTACAAAACAAAATCGAATCCATAGTATCAATTAATTTTATCAAACCATTGGCATACACATGAATTTTCTTAATTCTAAGCAATCATCTCCTCCATCACGTTCAAATTTCCTTTAGAGTCTCTCTATTAATTCACAGAAAAATTCGCGCATGTCTTCCAAATTATACCATCACAGGCTAAGTTACACTCTGTTGGTAAATCTGATAATTTTCTTCACCGAAAAATCATTGCCCTAACTCAATTGGTATGACCGAAAAATTCGAGGAATTATTGTATAATCAATATTCATTCTCTAGCCCTTATTCCACGAGTATTATGCAAATGACATTGAGGAATCTCAGTCTATTTTTAAGCATGATCACAGGCTATTATCACCGCCATTGTGTAGCCTCCCTTAACGGTTCAGTAGGTGGGCGAGACTAGAGGGGTGGTTTATCGATCAGTGCCACAAGCTCCGGTGGTTCAGTATTCGCGGGACCACCACCCCGTCAAAATCATTGGTGACGGGAGGAAGTTACTTGGACTAACGCGACTAAACTGTTTGTCAATACACATTCCATTACTCCAATTCTGAATAATTGAGTGATCTTGTGTGATTAATCAGAAATTCAAGAATTGTAAAATCAGTCATATCCGTCAGTCAGGTAAGTTGAATTACTTTCAATACTGAATGAAAATAAATCTAAACTGAGAAGAGCATTAATGAAAATTAATGGCAAATAAATGAATCGATAAATCGAAGAATTTAGTTTAAGAAAAAAAACATCACAAGTGTTGGTTAAAGTATTAAATTTTTGATTGCATAAATTTATCACACACGTTCTAAATGTATACATTGTGGACTCTGCTGGTGCATGTTCAAGGACCCTCGCTCATTCATACGGTAGTGGAGCCGTTTTGGATGATACGCCTCAAGGTTTTTCATTAAAATTCTCCAATTGAAAAGCGAAGAAAAAAGATAATTCTTGGAGGCATGAAAAATCATGAGCATCAGCCGGAACTTATGATAAATGAGCATATTTATGAATACAGGAAATTTCGAGTCAATTGAATTTTACAACACCTGAAGTCAATGCTCCAAATCAGCCGGCAGGGTACACTGATCTTTTGCCTATTATCTCATAACTATAGTTTATACGTATAAAGGAAACTGTTTAATATATATCACATATCATATATATATATATATATATATATATATATATATAAATTCCTGACTGGAATTCATGAGATTTAGACTCAATGAATTCACACACTTGCACAACACTGGAGTAATAATTTAATTAAAATACCTGGGGAGAACGAATGGAATTCAATATTGTTTCTCGACATTGATAGATGACAAATCACTTGCATAAGAGAATTATTCTTCATGTCATACAAATATTATGACATTCACTCTCATATTTAATATTGTATAATATCAGAGAATCGATGAATATTAAATATTTTAGAGTGAATCTCAAAAAATAATTCTCATGTTAATCCTTGATACGTTATCAGTAGAATTTTGGCAATGATTCAAAACATCCACTGAGAAGCAACTTCAAGTATAACTTGACCGGAAATGAAAAGCCAGAGTAGTAGACTAACAAAAGAGTGGTAAACTATGTGAAGTAGATATAGAATCAATTCTTCCAACGGCTAGCCATGACACCACAATCCAGGCCACACTGTCCTACATTACATCTTTTGCCATGCTATCTTTTCAATACCCAGACAAATACTCCATAAACCTATGAATTTTATCTATTATCTTTCAGCTACAGAATTAAATATAAATTATATTATTTCAAATACCATACATGGAATAGAATAAAAAAAATTCTCCATCCAATTCGTATGAAAGATGTATTATTATTATTATTTTCCGATAAAATTGAAATGACAATAGGAATAAAATTAGAATAATATATCGTGTTGAATGACAGAGAATGAATGATAGGTGGTGGGTGATAGTTGGGCAGTATTCGTCCTGAAAGCAGACGATCTGGGGGACAAGAGAGGTCGCGCAGTGGCGTTGGCCTAGATACAGTGACGGGGCCGACGGCCGTTGCACCTCAGTTATCGAACAACCAGGGCTCACCCAGTCCTAGTCATAGAGTAGGGGGAAGCTCAGAGAAAGAGAGAATGCTCGGGTTCCAACAAGGACTACAATCCCATTCTATCCAGAATTGGCATTCCTCACAACAACAACACACAATATGAAACAATATGAAACAATCAATTCTAATTAACCAGTCAATCACTTGAGCTTGGATCCATGCAAATGAGTAACTTGCCAATTGATAAACCATTATTATCCACAATTAGCCAATTAATCGAGTGATATTTACAATTGTTCATCTCATGCCCCTTATTACAATGGTATTATAATGGAGCTTTTACGAAAGTGTGTTCTACTTTCTTTACATATCAAATGACACAGATCTTGAATCAATAAAGTTGTAACAGACATCACACACAGTACATACTGAGTCTGACTATATCCAACAACAATCTACTGCTGTAAATCTGGTGCTTGGGTTGTTCCACTTTCCATGATATTGAGCGCATGACCTCTCTGTGTATGTCTATATGTTTTTTTTTTCTTTGCCTAGGGCATTTTTCACGAATCTTTCTACGACGTGACTCATCATCATGTTTTTCATCACGTTGCACAGAAAAATGAGTTATTACATAAGAATGAAAAATAAAATGATCATTATCAGGTTAAAAAAGCCTGCTGAATGCTGAAAAATTTCGATAAACCATTTGAATAGTCCTTTAACTCTAGTTTCATCTACTTCAAAATCCTCAAACTTTTCAATGAAAATTTCAAATCTCAAGTTATTTTCTAAAGTAGAGTTACATATAAAATATATTATAAACTAGAGTTCAAAGAAAATTAAAGAGAAACTCTGAATTATTCTCGGTTATATATCCATCATTGTGAATACAATTACGAATTATTTTTCCTTTATATTCATGGAATTGCAGAATGATTACGGCGTTACCAGTGCCTTCGGTGAAGGTCTTTCATAAAACTTACTATCATGAAAAAGGCCAACAACAAAGAATTGGAAACAGCCAACCAGGAAGTCCACTCACAGACAACGAAGCTGCTCTAGCATTAATGGAGAAGGATGGAGAATTGGAGTACTACTTTTGTGGAAAGGTAAATATTGTACTTTTTGCTTTCTCATTGAGAAATTTTTAAGCCCAATGAATTACTCTATTCACTTAAAAAATTACAATAAGAATACGGAAAATTACTGAAACAGCCCACGTGATGCAAATAGATTTATCCACCACCCACAATATGAGAAAACGTGGAAAAATACGTTTCATCACCCGATACGTGGGCGTTTTGTTCACAAAGGTCGAATATGAGACACGCTATGCAGTTTGAATTGAAATACCTAGTGCGAGGCCATACATAGTGCGACCAAATGAATCCCAGTAACTCTCAAAGACTTCCATGAAAATAAAACAATTATTTACCCTGAGATTTCATGAATATATCAAATTATTTCATCACTTTGTTCAATATAAATAAATATTATTATTTGTATTTCAAAGAAAATCAAATTAATTTTGAATTCTACTACATGACACTGTATATAACATTGAATTCCCAAAGAAAAAGCTTAAAAAAAAAAAACATAGCAAGGTAGTTCAGTAGAATGGAAAAAAAAAAAAAAAACATAATAGGCCTGAGTGGATTTATCGAGATAAAAAAAAATTAAAAAATTTACATGTCCATCGATGGTTCGCGGGGCGGGAGTGACGTCATTTAGAGAGGAACGTGGGCGAGTAATTTGCTGTTCCCTTCTTCACCCTACTACCCATCTTCTACCCACTGAAACAATTCCACCTGTCGCCTGAACGACCCCTAGATCCCGAGATCCCGAGATCCGCGCTTACGTCTAAACGATATAGGGGAACGGGAAACGACGAAAAAACTAACATATAGGAAAACAAGGCAGCTGCTACCAATTTTTGCATCTATGATTTAACATTTTTTCTTTATTCTTCAAAGATAAATTCTCTCCATGTAGTGGTGAGCTCAATGTTGCTTGGTGCTATTACTCTTGTGGTTGGACTTGTACAATTGGCACCTGGTGCAGAAGCTGCACAAAATTCAACGGCCCTCATCGCTGGTGGCTGCGCACTCTTGTCACTTGGTATTTTCCTTGCACAGCTGAGAGCACTCTGGATAAGAAGACAGAAGGCAGCACAGAAAGATGGTACTCATCAGAGAAGTGTTACAAGCATAGACATGCTTTTAGCACAGCACAGGTAATAAAATACATGAATAAGATGATTATATCACTAGGATTTAAATATTTGAGATATGTCTTTTTTTTATTATCATCTATTGGAAAGCTGAGTTAATTTGCCCTGGGACAATAAGAGTCGGAATTAATTATTTTGACTTCTTTCAAGGATATCTCCAATTACATTGGTCAAATTATCTCACATTTCACATCTCAAGAGAATAAAGAATTTTTAATTTTCTTCTTTCATTTTCCTGCACAATTATTTAATAAAACTATTAAATTCCCCAGAGATTTCACTGTTCTAACACCAGATGAGCTTGAAGATTTGGTTGGTAGACCAACCCCAGCTCTTGAAAGTAAAATTCGCAAACAGGGACACAATACCTAGGTATTGCAAGCCTCGAAGAGGGTATCATCATCATCACCACCCTGTGCAACAACACCCTCATCACTATCCTCATCATCTGCATCACCCGGTACAAGCTCCTCTATTCTTTACACACATCGTTATGACTCACGAGAACACAGTCTCGTCTGAGAGATTCACAATTAACAACATATAAAATGTAAATCTCTAGATAATTCCAAATTCAAGATGTTAAAGATATTATCGCCTGAAGGTTCTTCAGATCACTTTAATAGGAGATGATATTTTCAAAGCCTACTTACTCGTCGGTGGTGGTGGTGGTGGTGGTGGTGGTGGTGGTGGTGGTTCAAAGAACGCATTATCAATTTCACTAAGGTAAACTAAACTCATTAAACATAGAGAAACGATGAATTCTAATCACCTAAAATTATAAATATAACAAGTACATTCAATTTTTCAAGTTTAACGGAATAACTAAATTAAGAAAATTCAATTTTTTCAAAATAACAATTTCAATAAACCAAAAAATTGCTGAAGAAGGCGTGTTTTTGAAGAACCAATATAGCACGCATTTATTTTTGGCATCAATGTGTTCGAACATTAGTAAGTAATTCAATAATTCGAGTTAAATTGTATGATCGAATTGAACTGAAGCAAAAATGAGAAACAGCGTGTGTAGCCTCGACTTATAAATAATCAAAGGGAATAAGTATGACCTGGAATATAATACCTCTAGTCTACACATCTGCATAAGTTCCCTGGATTATTATAATATTTAAGAACAGCATGACGAGGGTGGACTACCGAGAAAGAAATAATGAGATATTTAAAAAGAATTTAAGAGATAGAGAAAATAACCTTAATTTATTTCCTCAAAATTAGAATTCAAATATCAAAAGAATCACTCTTTTATTCAAACTCTTAATAACAATAGGATATATAATAATGACATAGGGGAAGGTGGGATTAAAAGGCCACAAGGGGTAAAATGGACACATGCTCACTTTGAAATTGTATATTATGAGGAATCAAGAGAAATATTGAAGATATCTTTTTTCTCCACTTGATTTCATTGGAATGCTGAGGAAATTTTCAATGAATATCATGTGCCCCCTTTTATTTTTATTTTATTCTCTGAAAATTCAATTTTTTCATCCACATTTGATGGGAAATTTACCTTTCCAAAATTTTCCAACTGTTCAATCAGAATGCCCATTTTAGCCCCAATTTCCCCTATTTAATTAGTGAGAATAAATGTGGCCATACTCGCACGTGCTGCACGGTGCTGCTCGCATTAAATAATTTTTTTATACAAAAATAAAATGAGAAAAAAAATGGAATATGAATAAAATGAAACATAAAGCACGAATACAATAAATGACAATTTTTTCAATAATATTTGGAATTAGCCAAAAATTAGCTGCCAAATTATAGAATAATTTTTTGATGATAAAACACAAGTTGAGACAAGAGAATTAATTGATTCTTTCATTATTTGGTTTCATTTTTTCTTTTTTTGCACGAAGCTTTGAAGCAAATAATAAGTGCTTTAAAATTGTTATTTCATTATAGAAATAAATAAATGAATAATGATACATTTATCAAGAATAAAAAAATCATTTAATGTAATAATGGAAATGCAATTTGGAGAAATGATTCTACGAAAAGTGCAATTCTGTTGAATAAAATTTCAATTTTTTTGTCAATGATAATTATATTCTTTCGTCATCCTATCGAAAAATTATTTCCACTAATGAAAAATTACTAGAAGAAACATGATCACATTCCTCATATGCGTCTAATGTTTTAATGATTTAGTTGAATTACTCATAAATGAAAGGAAATATATATAATAAGTTATGCTTTGAATGGTGAAAATTGAGGATGATTTTTTTACATGGAGCAAAAACGAAGAACATATGATTGAAAGTAATATTGAAAAGATATCGCTGAAGAATTCAGAATTCTGTAATTGAAACATTTTAAGTATAGCTTGAAGGGTATTTGTAAATTTTTCAGGAAAAAACATTCGGAGAGTTAGTGGCGAAGAATGTAGAAGAAAAAAAAAAGAAAAATGACATATCTCATTAAGTGAGAGAAAGAGGAGAAACAGAGAGAAAGAGATGAAAATTATTTTTTTATTGACGAGAGTCAACGATGCATGAGAATATGAGGTTCTTAACGAATAATTTATGAATATATTGAGGTATAAGGTGAAAAATAATTGACTTTAATTGCATTAAATATAGAATTCAATAGTTGAGTGAATAATGAAGAAACAATCCTCAGAATTAGCATTGAAAAAATAGGGGAAGGTGGGGTAAAATGAAAATAATTAAGTTTTGATGTTTTGTATTATAAAACTTACGAGAAATCAAGGGAAATATTGAAGATAAATTTTTTAACTTATGATTCTGATTGCTGAAAGCTGAAAAATGATGAGAGATGTGTTTTGCAATTGTTGTTTTTTGTTTCTTTTTCTTTAATTATTTTTTTGCAAAAATTCGATTTTTATCGACCAACATTTGAGAGTGTACACCTTTCAAAAATTGGAAAAAAAAATACTATTTCGGGCATATGGATGATTTTCAAATGAAAGATGAGCTCATCATCTTTGTACATTTCACTCTACCATCACCTATCAAATGCTTTTCTTCTGTCCAATAAGTCCATTAACGAAAGTGAAAGAAAAAAATATATATATAAAAGAACCCATATTTTCTCATTTTACTGTGCTATGGATATACGAAAGTGGCTCGTCAATATTAATAATCCTCTTTCTTTAAAGCATTCTCTCTTATAGAGTTGTTCAAGTTAATGAGGCTTTAAAAATGAAAATAAGAAAATAATATTAAGCCATTGAATGCGCACACATAGATTTAAAGTTTTTGTAATGGTGCTGAATTTGAAAAATGATGGAATAATAATAATAATAATAATAATAATAATGAAAATGATGATGATGATGATGATGATGAATCGATAAACAATTATGGAATTTTAAAAGCATTGAATTTTCGTTGCTGTCAGAGATATAAATTTCAGAGAAAAAACAAAAAATCTTATAAATTTCATTAGTTGGTCTGGGAATATTTTAATGATGTAATTTAATTGAAATGTATCACTTGCAGAGGTAATTAAAGAACACCAGGATATCCGAACCGAGCCCATTTGCGAATAAACAGTATCAAATTGAGTTTTTGAATAGCTACCAGAACGTAATTATAGAAAAAATTCAATAGATTAATGCAAGTGATGATTATTATAACGTGAATGCAAAATAAAGAAAGTCTATTAATAGTTAAAGATAAGGAGAAATTCGATTTAAATTAAGTAATTTAAAAAAAAAACGAAAAAACAAAATTAAAAAATCGTCATTCAACAAATGAATTGCAATAATTCGACTTAGGTATAAATTTTCATCAAAATTAATCGTTTAATGGCTTTAAACTTAACTTGTATATTTTATAAGCAAATAATATTAATGATAAATTGATAATAATAAATAATTCAATCATATCAAGACTTTCATTCTCCCCACTTTTCACTCTTATTATCTGAACATCAGACAATCGACTTAATGTCAAAATTTCATGTTTATTAATGATCAAAAATAAGAGATGAAAATTTCGTAAGGGAAAAATATATGAAAATATTTTAAAAAAATGTTGAGTATACAAGTATGTGCTTCGCCAGTTGCAGCTGTATTATTATTAGTTTCATTATCCTCATGGTTGTGCATATGTCGCTGGTGTTTGCGTTACAATATGCAAGACAGTGAAGTAAATATGAAATCTCTGCCGAAAATATGTTTTCGTTTCTGTCCATGTAAATTGAAAAATTCTGTATCTTCAGGTACTCTACTCTCTCATCATGTATTACATTGTCATCACATTTTTGAATATGATTTTCCTCGGTCATTTCCGAATTTACGATGATTGCATGAGTAACTAGTAATTGAAAAAAAAATGAAAAACGAAGAAAGAAATGCGAAAAAAGAAAAAGAGTGATGAGGAGGAAACGGAACGAGGATTAGCAAAGTTTCAAATCAAATGGATGCTATCACAGCATTCCATGACTTCTGTGGTATTTCACCACAGGGGGCGCCACCACTCATCAGAATTTGAGATCAACGCAATCGCAGTCTATCTCCTCCAAGACATATTCCGGCAAAAAATCACATCAATAACTCATATTATCGGGTTTTATTTATCATAACAGCATGATGAATACACTGAGATTAATAACCCGGAGGAATTTTCACCAAATGAAAAGCATT
This sequence comes from Aleiodes testaceus, assembly GCA_963565655.1. Classification (NCBI taxonomy): domain Eukaryota; kingdom Metazoa; phylum Arthropoda; class Insecta; order Hymenoptera; family Braconidae; genus Aleiodes; species Aleiodes testaceus. The sequence goes on along the minus strand of OY751415.1, from coordinate 6,717,411 downwards.
CACAATAGGTAAGTTAATTATTTAATCTGGAGAACTCTATTAACACATGATTTCTTTTCCATAACCTTTAATCTCTCTGATTTTTCCTGAAACTTAAGAAAACTCAAGGATTATTTTCTATTACAGTGCTATTAATTTGCAATCAGCAGAAGCTGCAGTAGCTCAAGTAGAAAAGGCCAGTATTCCACCGCCTGAGGGAATCGATAAGCCAATTAGTGCAAAAATTGAAAAGCTAGTTCAAGACATTACTGGATTGAATCTCATCGAGGTTGCTGAGCTCAGTGATGTATTAAAAAAAAGATTGAATCTCCCTGATGCACCAGCTATGCCAATAGGTGGAATGGTGATGGCCAAATCAGAGGTGAGCTTCTTTCCATTAATCAATTCATTATATTAATCATGGTGATTGTAATGAAAATTTGTGCTATTTTGTCCTCTCACAATTTGGAGTCGGAGGTACTCTTTTTATAAAATTCTTATTATTAATTATCAATAATTTTCACGAATTTCATCTTGTTTGACTACTTTCTAGGAAGATGAAGCAGCACCCGAGAGAGTTAAAACCTCATTCACAGTCAAATTAATGGCATTCGATGAGAAGCAGAAAGTCCCGCTAATTAAAGAAATTAAAACACTTATTGCTGGAATGAATCTTGTACAGGTAGGTACTCGAATTTTATCCACAAACCAAAGTTCATCTGATTATAAATTTTCCAAATGTTTTTAGGCTAAAAAATTTGTCGAGAGTGTACCAGCAGTTGTGAAAGCTGATATAGAGAAAGAAGAAGCAGAAAAGCTCAAAGAAGCACTCACCAAAGTTGGTGGAACCATTGAAGTATCGTAAATAAATATACAATTAATAAAATGGTTTGAAAAAATATTACACATGTCGCGCGGTGTATCCTTAGTTTTATAAGGTAAAATAAAAGAGAAATTGCTTCTCCTTTTGAAGATTTCGGGATCGAAAAATTTATTTCTCCATCAATTTATAAATTTCCTTTATTCTCCTTTTCCATATGCTCTGTGTGGCTCTTTTTAAATTGAAATAGACATTATGCTCTAATTTGGCGGCAACTAAGGCTCCGATTTTCATTGATGATGAGAAATAACAACTTATTCGTAAAGGAGAAAATTACAATTTACATGGATTTACCAATGAGCTGTGAATTCTGAATTTTTCGAAAGAATAAAGCTTTATTCAACTAAATGATAAGACCAGAAGATAAGTAGTTTACCATAATGACCAGTGGATTTTTCAGATGTTGGTCAGTCTGTTATCCACAATCGGCAGTATATGGCGATAGATTGTGGTAGTTATTTCCTCACCAAATTCAACATTTCATTATGAATTGGATGAAGAGAGAAGATGAAACTGATGTAAGTATCTTAATCAATTATTAATTACAAGAAAAAAATCATTACTGTGTAAATTTAATTGATACGATTTGGAAATTATCAATAACTTGACAAATATGAAAGGAGAGCAAAGAAAAAAAAAATCCTAAGAATACGTATATTTAAAAGCGTACGCAATTCTATGGTGACGAATAAACACACTTAGTGATTGTATAAACACACAGTTTTGAAAAGTCTCCGCTAGAATCGTATAGTATTTTCTTTCTTTACAATATTATTCATTTTACACTTTTGAGTATACGAAAAAATGGTCTTTGTAGGCTTGATAAAATAAAATAGTGAATTTCTAACGAAACAACTATCTCTTTTTGAACTCTTTCATCAAAGTTGAAAAAGTATCCTCGATTTCATATCGTCTTATCCATTTTAAAATGTCGAAACGGACATTCTATGAAAAGGTAATAGTAATTCATTATTTATTATTCAATCAATTGTATGCGAAAAAATTATCCAGATTAGATTATACAATATATATGTCTCTATCAGGACAAACTTGGTGATGTCATGAAAACAGTGCTCTATTGTGGTAAGAGTATAAGTTTTGATGAGGAAAAAGAAAGAAAAAAAAAATCAAGGTCACTAGCAAAGTGATATTGAAAAAAAAACCTATCTACAATATTTTCCTTAATTTTTCTAAAAAAGCGAGATGTGTCTGTGCTTGCGGCTTTTTATCCCACCTTTTTACTATAATATAATCATTAAAATCCTCACACAAGTTTCATTCACACACGTGAAAACGCTCGATAATAATTTCCAGATGATGATATCAGAAAACGAGAGCCAAGACAAAGAGACAATGAAAGTACAAAAGAAGAGAGTGAAATGTAAAAGTGACGTAATTGACAGTATTGGCGATAGAGAAGATTTGCAAACTCATAACGAAGCGGTTAGAATTATTTTCTTTCAATTCATTCATAGGACAATGAAATTACGACAAAGATCCACTATTTTTTTCTCTTTTTCTGTTTTTTTTTTTTTTCATCTATCGTAGGAATTCTCAGAACAAAAGTACTCATTGACATCAGAAACGTTGAATGCGTTCGTACCTGATTGGCTAGCAGAGCATAAATCTACTGATTTTCTTGATGCTGGGCCATTCAATCCATCATTAGATGAAGAAGCTACTTTATCAGTACCAAGGTGAATAAATACTCTCTATTATATTATCCCACAGTATAATCATCATTATTTTGAATAAAACAATTATTTAATTACTCTTCTCTCCTTTTTTTCTTTTTGTCACATTAATTAGTGGTGCACGAGCAGCACGTGGATCATCAGCCAGAATGACAGTTGAAAAAAACGCTGAACATTATAATATGAATCATAAAAATCGCGGAAAGTGTATCGTGTTCAATCATGAGATTTTCGACACTGGATTTGAGGCTCGTGATGGCTCAACTCTTGATGCAAAGAGAATTGAAAAAACTTTTATAAATCTTGGTTTTGAAGTTGAAATTTTCGACAATTTGGAACATTCCAAGGTCTTTGAGAAAATTAATGAATGTAAGCCAAATGAATGTAAGAGGAAGGTGGTGGTGGTGGTGGTGGTGGTGGTGGTGGTGGTGGTGGTGGTGGTGGTGGTGGTGGTGAAGAAAGATGGTAGAATCTCCACTTTATCCCAATTTCCTATTATTTTCTAAATCCATTTTTTAATTAAAGAAAATCAATTGTATTAATTGTTCAAATGATAGATAATGGATTTTCAGTGAGCGGTGAAGATCACAGTGATAATGATTGTATTTGCATATTTATGCTGACACATGGATTAGCACCTGATATGATATTCGCAAAAGATGTAGCATACAAAGCTGAGAAAATTTGGAAACCATTCACTGCTGACAAGTGTACAACACTTGCTGGAAAACCCAAACTATTCTTCTTTCAAGTAAGATTGGAGAAATTTCTATTATTAAACCTACTTGAATTTACCACAAGATTTCACGTGAGAAAAAAAAAATTATTTTTCCAATTATCATATCACAAGGCATGCAGAGGAAACGAATTGGACGCGGGCGTTCAACTGCATCATCGTAATTTTGCATCATTGAGATCAGAGACAGACTCCTCTACTACATCTTATAAATTACCTACCCATGCTGATTTTCTACTTGCTCATAGTACAGTACAAGGTATAATTTCCTCAAAACTACCAAAAATCCAAATGTAGAAATAATAAAATAAATGTTTTTTTACTCCAAAAGGCCACTACTCTTGGAGAAATCCGAATTCTGGCACCTGGTTTATCCAGTGTCTCTGTGATACACTAGACGAGTATCATCAAACGACTGATTTTCAAAAGATCCTGACAATTTGCTCTCGTCGAGTTGCCACCGGGTGTTCATCATACAACGATCTCAATCCTACACATCACGACCAGAAACAAGTGCCTTCAATCACCTCCATGCTCATCAGAGAAATTTACTTCACCCCAAAGTAATTAATTCTCAAAGATAATTTAATTAAACCTCAAATTGCATCACAATCATACTTTATTTACATTTTTTATTTATGCAAACGTTATTGTATCATTAGTTTATTTGTTCATCAGCATCGATGAACAATCGATGCTGACCAACTATTTTTACAATATAATAATAGAGAATAAATAAATAGTCGTAAAAATAAATGAATAATGCTATTAAAAAAAAAAAAATACATGTTTTTGATATAAAACACTCTAAGAGTTCAACACACTGAGCTTCTGTTGGACTCAAGGTAGGCGGGAAATTTAAATTCATGATTTCACGAGTTTGCGCAGATAATTGGCTATTTCTCTTGGCTGTCAGATGAGAATGAGCCCTGTGTGTCACAACGCCACGACTACCAATAGACAGTCGTAGGCGGCCGAGACATTGTCCGTACTGCCACGATGGCCGAGGAGGCTGAGCCAAACGATATTTCTAAAATGGAAAATAAAAATAAAAACCTCAATGAGGTAGGTAAAAACATCCGGCATATTATTTTTCAGATATTTCAACATAATTAAATTATGATAATTAAATTATTATTATTTAATATGATAGAGATAATAAGGATATAATGTCCTATTGATGGTGGTTTTGACAGGTCCTTCACGATTTGCCAGTGCCAAATGAGAATGACGTCGGTGTCATTGGATTTCAGGCGAATGAAGTTATTTCGAGATTCGAGGAAGCAGTTGAGAGAGCTGCTGATGGTGGTGGTATGACCTGGAGTAATCATTTAGGATTTTTGACGCAACCAAAGAGTCCTGAAACAGTCTTATCACTCATTCAGGTATTTCTTTATTCAATAAAAACAAATAATTTAATGTCTTATTAAATCATTTACCCCGTAACAAATAATATAAATAATAGTAAATCTTTGTTTTTATTTATTAAATTTTTTTTATCTAGGACTTGGTGGTTCATGAGGATGCACCCCAGACAGAAGAAGGCAATCAAGAGCTACAATCTTCTCAAATAACAAATTTACCACCATTGACAGAAGCGGCTAAGCTCTCTCTTGTAACCCACTCGGTATCAGCATATGCCGTTGCTTTACCAAGAGCTCATGCACAAAGACTTGCTGCTCGTTTAGCAGCTGATACTACAAGATGGCTGAGTCACATATTTAGATTTGTTGACTGTGCTTCATCTTTCCACGAGGATCACCTGGAGGGTTTAGTTAGAGTTACACGACTTGCACTGCACAGAAAATATCCGAGATTCATGGAGGATGGTTTCGCTGCATTGTCATCAGCACCGCCCCTTATCTACAGTTCAGTTGCAGCCCCTCTTGGTGTCGTTCAGCATTTGTGCAGGCAGCTGTCTCTACCACTTCATTGTGTTCGTCCAATTCCCCAAACGACCATGTTCAGTTCACGACAAATAATGGATGTCTCAGCATTAGAAAGAAGATTAGCAGAAGACAGTCAATCGTCAACTGTAACACCATTACTAGTACTTGGTGAAGTGGGTTCTGTAATAACAGGCCACTGCGACAATGTCACTCGCCTTCGTGAAATTTGCGACAAGTACGAAGTATGGCTCCATTTACGTGGTCACTCTCTTGCAGCGTTAGCCTTCAATAATTCTCCCAAGGATTTACCATCAAAACTCGCTGATAGTATAACTCTTCCCTTAGGAGTATGGTTAGGTATTCCATCGCTACCAATTGTAACACTCTACAGATTAACCGATACAAAAGGTGGTAAGCCAACTTCACGAGACACAACACTCTCTCTAGTTTCTGGCTTGATGGCTGAATCATTATCTAGAAGACTTCCAACACTTCCTCTTTGGGCGGCTTTACAAGTTTTAGGCCGTGAGGGAATACAAAATAGATTTAGAAGGTGCTTCCAAGTTATTGAAGATCTTTACAGTAAGATTAAAAAATTCAGTAATATCAAATTTTTGAGTCAAATTCCCGGTGATTCTGAGGATAATCAAGAAAATGGTTATAGTATCAAGGACTTGATAATGAATCCGATAAATGGTCCACAATTATTCGAGGTTGTCTCTAGTGCTTTAGTATTCCAGTATGTACCAACACCAGCACCACCAGCAGCAGCACCAACACCAATTGAATCTCAAGGAATTAAATTCAATACATTGCCAGAACGTATTCCACCGTATTATGATAAATTAAATTCATGGCTTGGACAGATTCTTCAAAGGGACATTGAAAATGTTCCCATTGAGCTCTGCGAACTCGAACAGTATGGAGTGGCAATTAGAATCTGTTGTCTTGAAAATATTGGTACACCACCATCTGCAGATGACATTGATAATGTTATTGCATGCCTTGAACAACAGATTGAAATCTTAAATGCCACAGTTGAACATAAAGAAACATTTATGAGATTGGTATCACAGAATGATTCACTCCATTTAGTTGATATGCCCGGTTGGGCTGGTTTAGGTGGTGTACGTTATGCTCCACCAACTTGGATACAAATTATGACTGATCAGACTAAGGAAGAATTGAACAGACTGAATATGCAGTTGGTTGAGGTATTGCGAAGTACAGATGCTGCTTTTTCACTTGGTGAAGGTGCTGATGGATTGGCCTGCGTTAGATTTGGCATGGTAACACAAGATACTGATGTAGCTGAATTACTCTCACTTGTTCTTCAAAATGGTCAGGAAGTTGAGGCAAGCTCAAAGCTACTTGATACAATGTCCGAAGTTGTTAAAAGAGGTATTGAAGCAGCACAAACTGATTTAGAACGTGAAAATGCTGAAAAATTGTGGCAAGAAGGTATTCTAAGGCATGTGCCAGTTGTTGGTACATTTGTTAATTGGTGGAGCCCTCCATCAAAGGAAGCTGGTGTACGTGGCAGGAGTTTGAATCTCCAAGCCGGTGTTGTTGAGAGTACAGAGAATATTTACAAATATCATATGCAATTACAACCGAATGCACCAAATAATAATTCTGGTGGTAGAACACCACCACAGCCGTTAATACAAACCCCAGTTGGTGCTGGTAGCCAGAGCCACAGCAGATCATCGAGTCATTCTAGCCTCCAAAGTGGTAAGGGTGTAGTACCACTTGTTAATACTAATACTAATTTGCCACAGGCAATTTTCAATGAACAAGTTCCACAATCATCCTCGTAGTTTTGAATTTCGAGTGATGAAAATTTTTTAATTAATTTAATATTATTTTCTTGAGAGAGATTGTAAATTTGATCGGAGAAAAATTATAAATCATTTTGCATTAGATGATGCTTATCAATTATTCTATGGCTAATGTACTTGGAATCATAATGTATTCAATGCTGATTCATTCTTCTGAATACTTGGAGAGGGGCAGCGGAAAAAAATAATAATTAAATTATTCTAGTTTTGCATAATGATTTGATTAAAATGAAGTTTTTTTTTTTTTGGTATCCAATAAACTTTGTTCATAGAATTTCATACTTTAGATTTATGTTTCTAACTTTAATGTTTTTTTTTCCGAAAGGGAGAAAAAAAACTTCCACCGTGCAATTTATTCACAGTGCATAAGCACATTAACAATTACATTCTAATTCTCAAGCACAATAACATGAAAAAAAAATAAAAAAATAAAAAAAAAAAAACATGAAATCTCAAAAGCAGAATTAAATAGGCAAGCATGTGATCCTGAATAAAAAAAGCATAGCCTGATTTCATGTCACCGCAAAACGCTATGTATACATATATTATTTATATATATTATATATACGTATAATATATGTATATATATAGGGGAAGGTGGGGTGAAAAGGCCACAAGGGATAAGATGGACACATGCTCACTTTGAAATTGTATATTATGAGAAATCGAGAGAAATCTTGAAGATAGGTTTTTTCTGATAATTCCATTGGGCAGCTGAGGAAATTTCTTATGAGAGTCATATGCTAAAATATATTTTTTTCAATTTTTAAAATCAATGGGAGAATTTTTAAAATCGATGGGAGTTTAACTGAAATGTGAGGAATGACGAGACATTTAATTTGATCACAACCCCACTTCGCTACGACCAATAGAACCAGAGATATTTACGAAAAACTGATTTTTCCAATTTTGGCAAGGTAAACCCCTTCAAATCTGGATGAAAAAAATCGAATTTTTGAAAATTCTAAAAAATCCATTTTGATACTTGATTCTCATGTAAAATCGTCTCAGCTTTACAATGGAATGATCAGAAAATTGCTATCTCCAACCGTTCGATCAGAATGTCCATTTTACCCCAATCTCCCCTATAAAATATAGAAAAAAATCCGGACTAACCCACCAGGCAAAGTTATGCGCGCGCCGAACAGCCTAGTATAATAAAAGAAACATGATTAATCGATTAATTTTCCACCAAAGATCTGGCCTCGCCTTTACTCAGTCAATTTAGAATGATTTATCCCATAGAGAGGAAGTTGGGGTAAAATGAACGTTTTCAATTAAATGACTTGGGATAAAGATTTTCTGATGATTCTCCATTGAAAAGCTGAGGATGATTTTCAATGGAAATCATGTGACAGAATTTCTGTTTTTTTGGGAATATCTCTCGAACCATTCAATTGGAATGTCCATTTCACCTCACCCTCCCCTAATAATAATAATAATAATAATAATAACAATAATAATAATAATAGAGAATAGAGAATAGAGAATAAAGTTCATTTTCTAGTGAAGATAATAAAGTTTGGAGAGATATATAAACAATTGTACACTTGTTGATACACAGGTGTAAATCGTAAATTAAGTCCATATGTATATTTATGTACCAAAACATTGTAATAAAGTATTGCTACAGAAGAATAATTAATGTGTACATTAAGGAGAAAGAAAAAAAATTCTTTCACACTCATACTTTTTAATTTCTTCTTCTCATTTGTTTTATTTTTCATTAAAACTTTCTGCTGTTACACTATTGTATGAGATGATATAGGAGCAATTTAAACAGAGTGAAACTCTCTTTCATTGAACGTCAAATAAATAATAAAAAAGGATAAAGAAACGAGTTAAATATTCAACCTCGACAGAATACTGTTATTGATCCCGATTAACGATTTTTTCCTTCTACGGCAGTCTTCCGGATGATATTTTTCTCGTGTTATTACATTTTTTAATTTATTTTAGCAAATAATGCATCTAATTCTTCTTTTTTTTCGCATCTCTTTAATTATCTTACTTTAGAGGTTAATCTGTCCAACGGAGAGTTTATTTTCTTCTCATCCTCTTAATTATTTACCGACTTCTCTCAACAATTACACAAAGAGTCGCGCGCATTTTAACTTGACACTAAATACAGATTTTTCGTTTTTCTTTGAATTAATTAGTAGTAAGTAAGAGTTACTTGAAGAATGGCATAGTGTAGATAATTACTCAAGAACAAATTTTGCCAGGAAAAAATTGAGCCATACTTATTTTCTCATTTAAATTTACGAATTGGCAAGAATTTAATCTTAAATATTGTTTTTATCTCATATTTTTGAATTTTTCCTCCAATCCTCATCTTCTAGTATACACTCCGTGATAAATTACAACTCGACAGAATACTTTGATGGGAATTAATATTACAATAATCTATGATGATGAAATGATAATTAATAAATTTTTTAATTACAAAAAATGTAATGAAAAGAATTAAATAAATGCTCGTGGAATGGCACTGTCAGTCCTTTTTATCACGAGACTAAGCCGTGATTTGGAGGACTCATTATTAATTAGAATAATTACATCCTGTCTCAGAGTCACTTCAGAGGCCTGTGTCAGCCTCATTCATTAACGAACTCTCATATTTTTATTTCTCATTACTCGAAAGAACACTGAATGATTAAAATTATCACACATTACACGTCTAAGATAATCTAACATTCTTTTTCTACGTATTTACAAAGGGGTAACGCCATTGAATTATTTTATTTTATTTGCGGACAAAAGAATTGGTGAGTTCACCGTTGGATTCTTCTTTCACATCGCAACATTTTTTTTAATTTATTTTTTTCATTTTAAATCTTTGGATCTCGCGTCAAACCATTAATATTCATATATGTATATATGTATATATATATATATATATATATATATTAGAAAGGCTTGTCATTTTTTTATCTCAACATAATTCATATTCATCATTATTCTCATTGTGCTTTTTTGGGCTTTATAGTATAGTCGCCACAATTTTTTCACAAGTCAACAAACCGAAAAATCATTGTGTCATTGTTTTTAATCAATTTGTACTTACAATAAATGCAGATACCTGAGCGGTGGCAGTATGTTTTTTTTTATTTTCATTTTTCAAAGGTGATATAGGTGCTTTAAGTATACTATTTCTCTCATTCGAAATCCATGAAAACTCTCCGCGCGCTGCCGTGTAATTAGGGGGTATCTTCCTTGCTCGTTGACATCAATGAATAATTATAAATCGGTAAATCCGACTTTCATCTCCGATTATTTTGTGTAACAATATTATCATTACTTAGGCGTGACAATAAATTTCGTGTTTTCATGTTTTCTTTCTTTTTTTCTTTTTTCTTTTTTTTTTGTTGCTTCTCGAAGATTTGACAAAAAAAAAGTAATGGACAAAAAAACATTATTCATCACTACAAATAGCGCAAGCGCATAAAATGTAAAATATATGTATATATTATATAAAAAAGTGTCTTTTGGTATCCCTCTCACATTAAAATAGTAATGAATTATCATGAAAAACTTTTTCGGTGTACCATTTGACACCAAATATCGTTTTGTACATAGACTACAAATTGAATTTGTCCTACACCAAGGGCAAATCGTTATTTTTCCTTCTTCTAGAGTAAAAAAAACTCATTTTATACACAACATTGAATGTTTTTTTTCTCTTTTTCCTTTTTTTTTTTCCTTTTTTTGTTGTTTTTTAGTTTTGTACACTTCGATGTAGAAAAAAAATTGACTTATAAAAGAAGAGAAAGTTTTGCTGAGCTTCTTCGCCAATTAACCCCGCACGTGAAATTATGTGCGCTTTTTCTTTGAATTCTTATTCTTATTATTATTATCATATTTGAGATTCATTTGATTATTTTTCCATGTGTTTTAATGGTTAGAAAATTTGTTTGCCCCCTCATTTATTAGCTCTTATTTTGTCTCAGTCTCGCGTTATTGGATGTTGAATAATTTCCTCTCCATATATTCGCTTTGGTTTCACATTTCTTTTTCTCATTTTGACTATGAATTAAAATTTAGGATCTCAAGAATGAATTTGAATTGCAGATTAATTTTACAATTCCGTAACAGCATAAAGATTTGGATCACTACCCTGCACTTGGCTGAGTGTAGGTACTGCTGCTGTTTTCTCCTGTCTCGATCGTGCACGATTATATGTACCATACATATTTGGCACTACATTATTCTGTGCTGTACCATTAAATTGACCACACGAAAAATTTCTGTCCAATGTTCTAACTTGGTCCTGCATTTGATCCTGTATTCTAATATTAGGCGCTTTATTCCTTACCAATGAACGAAATTGATTCATATTAGTTTGTGAGCGTGATTCAAATTCCCAAGTTGGTTGATTGTGTTGATTCGTTGGATTTGGTGGTAATGGACGATTTTGATTCCACGCTGGTGTTGGTCCTCTTTTCAAGTTAGCAAGATTCTTTGGATCAAGTGTCTGGGTTTTACGAGAGTCCTGAAACGTAGCGAGATGAGCCGGTCCATGAGAATTATGAGACATTGTGCCAGTGAAGGATGCAACGCTTGGTGTCCATGGTGGTTCCCTTCCTAAAATATAAAAGAGTTATGATAATCCTCGCTAGTAAAAAAAAAAAAAAAAAGTATAGGTGGAAAGTTACTTTAATTAAACCGTTCGAACCAATAGCGAACCGATTCAGCGAATGATTCTGATTGAAAAGCTGCAGAATAATTTTAACTAGGAATCACTAGGAGGTACCGAAATTATTCAGTATAAAGTAAATTAGGGCCAGTTTGTATGTGTGTGTGTGTATGTATTAATGATGTTGATGATTCTCAAGTGTTGTTCACTCTGCTTTTCTTCACTATATAATTGCTTACCAGGCTCCGAGGGGGCGTGCCCTCAGTAAAAATCACTCGACTCAAGTGTTTTACACTGTTTGCTCAAAGTTGCGTACTGACCAGGTTGATCTCCGTGTCCAGTACGGTGTTCATTTCGTCCACTAACCGATTGCTGATTATGCTGAGACGATTTGTGATCTCCGATTCCGCCACTCCCGTTAACACCCCCACCTCTGTAAACGACAATACCAAAATCCATTAAAACACTCTATTCCTTATCTATTGAGGAAAACTCTTTACTCTCATTATTATCTAATTATTATTATTGACAATATTAATAATATATTGAGATAAAATCATTCTAATTGCACTAAAAGCACATTCTTGAGACAATCATTTGGGAGCCCCAGCTGCATTCAAAGATTATTGACATTATTATTAAATATTTCCTCTCTAAATATTAAAGAAAAAATAATTCAATCATCTCATTCACAATAATGTGATTGAAATTCCAGATTGGATTCTATGGATACAAGTAGCGGCTAATTTCTTTTCTAATGAAGGAGATTCGAGAAAAACAGACCATTGTCCTCTGGGGTGGGTCAATTTTTCCCTGAAACCCTCTTAATAATGAAAAATTAATTAAATGAAAAGTATTCTGAAAGCGAAAAATAGGACGAATATTTAATTATTTTTAAATAATAATTAGATAGCTAAATAAAGAAGATTTTTTCAAAAAAAACATAAAAATAAAAATGAAATAATAAAAACATGCACAAACTTTAACATGCTCTCGTGCAGCTGGCGTGCTCGAGCTGTTGCAGTAGCGTAAGATGGCGGGGGCGGCGTTAGCAGAAGAGGCTGCTTAATTGTATTATTCGTGCCATGAACATTCTGATTAAGAGGAGGGGCTGTAGGCGGGTACGACCCTTGGCCACGAAGTGTGCGAGCTGCGATGGCCTGTGATGCTGCTGATGGCGGTAAGAAAGGATCTTGCTCGTCGACCTGATGATAATCCCTTCTGAAACATATGCGAGAGATTAATGCAATCGCATTAATTTAAATTGAAGATGAATTAAATAATAGAGAGAGAGAGAGAGAGAGAGAGAGAGAGAGAGAGAGAGAGAGAGAGAGAGAGAGAGAGAGAGAGAGAGAGAGAGAGAGAGAGCAAATAACAATCGTATTTGGGAATTACAAATGACAACTGCTTTCAAGCTCAAATATTACTTTTGAATATATGATAAAAATCTAATAATAACAAATTAATGATTTTCTCAGTGATATTATTCGAATGTGAATCATTAAATTGGCTTTATTCCCGAAAAATTCATGGAAATTTCATTTGAATCTATTTTAACATTCATAATACAATGATGAAAAACATTTCAAAAAAATTGAATGTTAATTATTCTTACCGTTTTCTAATATAAATCCACGTATGCGAGTCAACCCAGACTAGAACAGTGAAGAATAATCCAGCAGCAAGACTCGCAAGAAGCATAAAAGTGAGTCCATACAGTCCCAAATGACAGAGACTCTTGGCAGCATGTACATATTGTTTATGCAATGGTTTGCAATCAAGTAATGTTGTTAAACCAGACATTAATCTATTGACAGCATTGACTTCATTCTTCAAACTGCTCAATTTTGGTGCCAATTGTTTTTCCTTGAATAAATCTAGAGCAATACGTTCAACAATATTCAAACTTTGTCTCATATTCTCAGTGGCTGACTGTCCGTCTCTCAATCTCTGTGTAAATGGATTATTACGTGTACTTTCACAGTGCGTATAATAATTTAATACATCAGCTGCTAATGTTGATGGAACTGACTGGGCCAAATATTCATCAGGCGCGATACATAAATCACCAATTGCAACTGACGTTGCTAAATATAATGATGCCATTAGCCAAGATACAATAACAGCGAATAATCCAAATACTGAGAATGTTATTAGCGCACATCTCGAGTGTCTAGCGACTCCGACCAGCAGAACGACGCACAGCACTAATAATGTACTCAATACAGCCATTGTAATAGGCCATCTGAATAATTCAATTTTCTCACCAATATTAATTTCTCTCGTTATACTAATACCGCTCAATGGTTTTCTTATTTCATATGTACGATTAGCAGCAATTGTCGTATTTTTCTTTACATGATCCCATACTTTCAATAAATAATCGAGTGCTGTTTTATTACTAACTGGATCATCAAAAACATCTCGCAACGTTGTTAATCCTGGATCTAATTTCTTCTTCAATATCGTTTCAATCGTGTCAGTTTGATTTCTAACTGATATAACACTAGCATCAACGTGTTTAGCAGCATCCAGTAACTGTACAAGGCCATTGTGGACATCATCATTACCATAAAGGCCGACAGCAACTGCACCAGAGCACAGAATAGCTAATATTGCCAGTGAGCATTTCAAGAGTGTTATAGATCGTCTCGGACGTGGTTTTCTATCGCAACATCTTGTTACAAGGTAGACCAGCAGCACCAAGAGTGTCAAAATCAACCAAGCAGCGGGGAGACTTCCCAGTATACCAAGACTCTGCAAAAATAATTAATTCATTAAATAATTTAAGAAAATTTGATATCCCTATAAATGTCTCATATAAAAATTGAAAAGAAAAAAAGAAATATTATATTATTTTCTATTAGACGCCTATTAGATGTCTTTCAAACTTATATTTTGTGAGGGCACTTGGATAAAAAGCCCTTCATCTTTATCCCTTTTTGCAGCATCAACCCTGAGACCAACAACAGCAGCAGCAGCAGCAGCAGCAGCACAACACTGTACTACTAAAGCTCTATATAGAATCCAATGCTATTTTCACCTAGTACCTAGTATGTTGCTAGGCTAAGAAACTAAATGAAAATAAACCTATATACACTGTGAGAAAGATCCCCAGAATGCACTCCCTGAGGCACATTATGCCGCACCGGTTGAGCTCTTTTGTTCATTGTTGAGATTCGCCTGGTATTGTATTTCCTCAATTTCAGTAGTTTCTCAGTGCGGCCTAGATTCATTTCCATGCACTGGCCATTCTATTCCGTTTTTTTCCAATTTCTTTCTACTCGTTTTTTCATGAATTCTTAGCTTTTTAATATCAGTGGCCCCCCAATGACTTAACTCTTCTTGAAATGGAATTGATGATGGGGCTATTTAATTATGATAAAAATTTACCTCGAGATAAATTTCGGAGCGTGGATTGAATGTGTTGTTAACTGAATGGAGAGATACGTTGAGATGTGGTAAATTATGAAATATATTAGCGAGAGGTGGTACAGTATACTGCTCCGGAAGTTGTTGACCAATCGCCATTGTGATACACCCTTGACTGGTGAGACTCCCGTTTTAAAGCCCTGTCTTGTACTTGTCAAGACATGCTCCAAGCTCTGTAACATATAATAAATATTCATTAGAGCATTGAAGCTATTAAGACGTGGAAAATGTTGAGTTCAGATAGAAAAGCATTCATTCAAGTATAAAATATTTTCTCTCACTCAAAGTTTTCAATTTTTTGGGATTCTTTTTTCTCAGTTACAAAGCCATCGCTTGTATTACATATATATCTATATGTATAAACAAACTCACACGAACACATTAATGTGTATTTGTGTTAGTTTGCTCTCGTTATGATTGTTTGAGAGGTCTTCCAAGAAATGCATTGGTGGCGTTCATACCAAACGTAGTGCATAACAGTCTCTTAGGCATGAGTAAAAGCCGAAATCTCTTTCTCTAGTAGCTTGGAGACAAATATAGAATAGGAAGAAAAATGTTTTTCAAACTTTTGTCACCAAATGTAATGTAAGATGGGGTGGTGGTAAAATGGACATAGCAATTCATTCGTTTTTTCATTGTAAAAATGATTAAATTGATTTTTAACTATTCAAACTACACAATATAATGGATAGGAAGTAGAATAATTGTTGAAATGCATTAAAATAAATGGAATGTTGATTGAAACAAGAGGCAACGGAAGCCCAGTAGTAGAGTCAATTCAACCGAGATGTACATGTCTCTCCCTCATGGAAGTCAGTCTTTATATTTACGATCTGTAATCCCCAAGCTCTTACGCTCTTGGTGCATGTAGGATGAGGCTTAAGAGTATTTCGCTGTTGTAACTATAATCTACTGGATGCAATAAATCAATGAAAATCCTCGCGGGTTACCTATCCACCCAAGTGACTTTAATAATTTTCTTAAAAAAACTTGTTTATTTGGAGAGACACGGGATTACTGAAAAAATTGCAAATTCAAATGAAATGATAATACAGGTAGATAAGTTGAGAGGTCTACTTTCACTTATTTATTACTTGAATGTATATATATGTTATAGTTAGATGACTGTGCAACACTGCATAATAAATGCGTAAGAATACAACTCTCTCGCTCTCTCTCTCAAGATCATGTGGCTGAAGGCCGTATCCGAGTATGCGGATCATCATAATATCATCATGTTAATAAAAATTCAAATACGTGGAAGATCGTAGTAATCATGATACGTGTTACGTTTTGTAAAAGAATATCATTCAGCTGAGAAAATGAAAATTTTCCACTCTTTTTCATGATAATTCTCATATGAAGCCATTGAAGCTATCAAATGAGAATACTCATAGAAGTTTACGAGGGTGCGCCCTTTCACCGGAAATTCAAACAAATCAAGAGTACAATGAATTCTCCTGTGCTCTCTCGCCTGTTCACTCGAGGAATTAACGCGGTAAATCCTTATTTCATCTTATTAATGCGTTAAATATTTCATTGTTGAATATCCCATTATTAAATCATAAATTGCTGCAATGAATAATAAATAATTGAGGGATAAAAAATTAATTTTTTGACAGGAATTCGGCAGAGGAAAAGCCCGTGCGGCACAAGGCGTGGCATAAAGGAGAACTAAGCCCCAGGGAGTTAACCACGAGCCCCAGGAATCGATCGGTAGAAGTTGTTGCTTCATCTCGCTTCCTCCTCGATAGTTTTCAACGGTTTCTCACTGTCGCGAATATACGACGATGAATTCGTAAATGGAAAGGAGAGGGAGAAGGCAATATCGGTCTGTATGACAGGACAAATACCGAATGACATACTCAATATTGAAAATCGCGGTGGGACTATAGCAAAGTTCCGATTAGAGGTCACGGGAATTTCGAAAGACAATTGCATTAATTTGCGAATACAGAGGAAGAGAGAATTGAGTTGAATTTCATAAATGAATCATAGATATAATTAATTTTCAATTGTTTTACATTTGGAGAATAATAATAACTGCTACTGATTTGTTTCTAGATTTTAAGGATTTCATTGAGTCTCATTGAAAAAATAAACTAGCGGAATAAACAAGGTAATTAACTGAATGTTTCATTGATTTAATCTAATGAATGACTCGTGATAACTCAATTAATCCCGTGAACTCTACTGTGCACGTGAAATTAAAAAAAAGTGTTTATGAGCTATTTAAAAAGGTCAATTTGATGGTCAATAACGTGATATTATAATGTACAAATCAGGATAATATTTAATTATTTTATATCAATTAAATAGAAGTATATAGAAAAAAATGAGCAAAGTGATTCCATGATTTTTTTTTTAGAGATAAAAAGTATACGGGAATCGCAACAAAAGCAACTTGATAGATCCTCAGGAAACAGTTATCAGGAAATTACGTGGGCCATGTACAATCTCATTCAAGATTTGCCAATTATATATATTGTTAATAGACTATCGATATTGGGATTTAAATCTTTGTAAAATTTGAATGCAGTAATCTCTTCACCTTTCTATCTTTCACCTATTTTTTCGGAAATTTATCTATTTTTTTCTTTATTGTTTTCTCATTCCCCATTATTTTTCTTGCTTCAGTATCTTTTTCTTCTCTCTCTCACATGTAAATAAAAGCTACAGGATACAGAGAATAACCGCTTTGTGACAGCAGCTGAACAGATGGCCCTCGACAGAGACAGTTTACAAGGATCCTCAAGTCCCTTCATCCAACAGAAACATTAGTTGAAATGAATAAAATGTGACATCCAGATGTGTCCACAGATTTTTCAATAATTCCAATTTTCCATCTGAAATATCGAAAAAATTACTTTCAGAACAGAATTCCTTTGGAAAATTCTCAGTGTCAACGCTTTTATTCCAACACTTTATCTCAAAACTTGGAAAATATGATTCACCCATGAAATTCATCCTATGCCCACAATTTTATCTTTACTTTTATCATGGACCATTTGTCTCAACCAAAAATACTTTCTCGAGCATTGACTGCGCAAGTATCAGTGATTTATATTGAGCATTCAGAAGGCTTGCCATCAATCACATGGATTTTAAAAATAACTGCCCGATCAGGAACAATAGTTATAACTATATCAAGTTGTCAATATTGAGAAGGCCAATTTAATCCACTAAAAATAATATCAATCGATTTATTCCCATGATAATTGTCTTGAATTTTTCATTGTACAAGACAATAATAATAATAATTTATAATCTCGAAGAAATAAACGAGTGTGCCTTGCAGAGAAGTCTTTCTCATATTATGCAAAGGAAAAATGAGGGTGAATTCGTGAGGTTCATGCAAGCCAACAGTTTCAATACACTTTTGAGAGAACTCAAAAGACCTCTCCACCTCGTTACTGACACGCACGCTGTCACGCACACATGTACTGCGAAACCCGAGAGAGTGAAAGAAAGACTCGTATTACACTCGTGTGTTAGACTTCCTAAGATTTTAAAGCCCAAAACTTCATTTATATTCCCAAATGCCAATGACTTGTCGTAAAATTTGTTTATCAATGGAGGCCAATCAACCTATCTCCTCTGTCGCACTCTCTCTCGTCGATAATCCCGTAATCAATAAAAATATTCAACGTTTGTTAGTACTAAGAGCAAGGTCGTTAGACTGTTACAATCGATTAATGAATTGATAAGAACATTTAAATGCTTTTCAGACATGCGACAAAAAAAGGGTGTAATCTAGTAACTCATACATATTTTCTTTCTTTTTCATATAATGAAATAATGAAAAAATAAATAAATAAATAAAACCCGCATGAAAGGAATTATTAAGAAAAGAAATGAAAACAAAAATGACTACCCGCAGAAATGACAAGCCACTCTCTCTCTCTCATCGTCTTTTTTTCCGCATCCCTTATTATATTCTATATAGCCAAAAGAGGGTGTTGGTGAAATTATGACAGTGGTGTAGTGATGAAACGATGAAAATGACCGTTTTTCTTTTCTATTCTTTCCTCAATCATCATTTCAGGATTCTTCACAATTCAAACAATAGACAATCAATCAAATTTTTTCAATGAAAATTCTCCGTATAAATTTTTAAACTCAAGAAAGTGAGAGAAATCATGGAAATAGGTAGAAAAACTTTTACAACAAAAAAATACTGTTATATTTCCCCATTCCCCGTATATACACCCATGTGTATCGATCCCCCTGGTTTCGAAGTTGTATTCTGTACATGAGAAAAAGTGAGGGAGAGAGAGAGAGAGAGAAAGAGAGATAGAAGTGGCAACTCGGAGCGCCACCGCACTCCGTCTTTCTCGAGGGAGCGGCGCTCAACGGAGATGGCTTGAGTGCTCGCTTGTTGTTACGAATTACTCCTGGGATAATCTTCCTTCTCCCTTCTTCATTCACACACACACACACACACACACAAAAGTCCTGGCACAATGTTCATCGTAACAGGCAACTAAGATGCGTAACATCTTGCGAAGCCATCGAGAATTTTTGAATAAAATCAAAGAAAAGGCAAAAACACCTTTCTGCTCGAATTTTTTTATGAATAATCAATCGTGTTGGGTTGGAAAGTCGTAAAATACCGCAAATCCATTTTCAAACTTTTCAATCTTTGAGAATAAAACTTGAATAATTCATCGAAATAATCAATCATTCTATTGAGTTGATTCGCTATAGAAATTGACGATAATGTAGAAAATAAATGCTCAGCATTAAAAACTAAACTCACCATTTATTGTCACTGAGAAATCCAAATCATGAATCACACGGTAATTGCGACACTGGCTTTTATTATTATTTCGATGATCACAGAAGAGAGCACGGAGCTCTACTCTCTCGAACTGAACCGGCCTTCTCTCCCCTGCTTCGTTTCTGCGCGATGAGGATTCATCGCCTAGATGGCGACATAGCCGCGCGTATTTGTCATTCACCAATCCTGATGCAGTCTTGGTACAACCATTTTCTTCATTATATACTACATTCTCTTACATATTTGTAGAGGAAAAATTCCAGCTATGTCTGTGTTCATTTATTATTTACCAATTAACTTAATTCCTTCAAATCTGGGTGAAGAAAATCAAATTTTGTAGAGAAATTTGAAAAAAATATTTGGTCACATAATTTTTATCGGAAATTGCCTCAGCTTTCCTTGAGTGGAATCGACGGAAAAAATATATCCTCGAAATTTCTCGTAATGTGCAACTCCCTTTTTACCCCACCTTCCCCTGTATATAACAACATGCGGAAGAACAAAAGTTACCGGAAGTTGGCAATATCGAGCAGTCGTCTTATTATTTGAATGGATCACATTAATTCTCGCTCTTATCACGTCTGTTTTTTGGAATAATAAAAAAATTAAATAGAGGAATTCCAAGTATATGTGTAATGAAGGGCAGTATTTACTCTTCAACCAAAGTTATTATTATGGTTAAGGCTAATTCTACCAGGTGTTAATTTGAATTTTATAATTGAAACTCATATTTGTTTATCCCATTTTCTCTATGTATTTCAAGAGAAATCAAAGTAATTATTTCATAATATGAATCGATTATATTCCTCTTTCAATAATAATAATAATAATAATAATAATAATAATAATAATAATCGTAATAGCATCCCTCAGTCAGTTAACGGGAATAACACATTTAAAATCAAAAGTCATAAATTTATGTTCCTCATTTTCTTTGAATGAAAAAGAAATATTGACACACCTTTCTCACTCAATCTTCATTCATCACCTCCTTTAATTTCTCATTCATGTAGTTGCGTATCGCGTGCGTTATTCTTTCATCTATTTATGTCCATAAATCCATGTGACTAGTTTTTATTTTCCCATTAGAGGGAAGTGGAGTAAAATGGACATAGCAATTCATCCTTCGAGATAGAGATTTTCTAACGGTTCCATTGAAAGGCTAAGGAAATTTTAAGTAGAAAGTATTTGTGAAAAATACAATTTTTTGAAAAATTAACAAAAAAATAAAGCAGTTCTGGCACATGATTTACTCAAGCAATTTCTTCTCAGTTTTCCAATAGAATCATTAGGAAAAATCTATCTTCAATATTTTTATTGATTTCGAGTGTTTTTCAAATATAAAACAATTCAGATGTGTCTCCTCTCACTCCATCTTCCTCTGGTAATTTTACAAATTCTCTCATTTCTCTTCAAAATAATAATTCTATGTATCAACTTTATATTTACATATGTATATTTCTTTCTTGTTTGATGTTGATATTATAGTTTAAATTTTTCTCACTCGCGCTATGAAATATAGAACAATTATCTACTTGGAATGATAATTCTCAAAGTTATTGGGGAAGATTATACATATTTGTTTGTTTTATTGGGGAGAAAAAAGAAAAAAAAACAGAAGACAAATTTTATGAATTCATACGGGAAGAAGTTAGAAAGAAATTTGACCTTCTGTGAAGTATTAGATGCTCAATAGTTGTCGATTTTAAAACCATTTTCGTATTAATTGTATCGAGATAAGGCCACTAGTGGATGATACAAAATTACAATATAAATTATGAGATGAGTTCATGTGAGATTGGCTTATTTAATTTTTCCCTTCTACTACACGTACCCGCTTGAGGGGATATTGATATCCACGCAATTTTCAATCGCTAATATCAATTGTCTTCGGAGGGAACACAACAAAAAAAGAAAAAAAAAATAATAATAATTACGTAACACATATATGCAACTTTTTCAATCATTCTCGTTGCTTTCTTCAGTCATTAAAAAAAAAAAAGAAAAAAAGAGAGACTACTCGCTTTATTGTCACAGGCTTGTGCTGCGCCAAGCATTATCTTGCGAGATTTTAATTAGTGAAGGAATTTCTTTGCAAACTTTCAGATATGGATGAATGAGAAGAAAAATCTACAGTACTCTCTCACTTCCAAAGGGATAGTCTTTTGTTTTATATATGTAAAAAAAAGAAGCAGTATATCATAAGATTCTCCATGGTTTTTGCAAAATTTATCTGAGATCTCTCGTTGCTCACGAAAATATATTACGAAACAGTATTAAAATTACGATTATTGTGAGCAAAGAATTGCCTACAATTGGAATTTGTTTTTAAAAAATATTAAAGATCCTTACTAACATACTATACTAATTAATTTAGCATCTGTTGGAAAAAAATAGTCTAGGCACTCTACTCTTATGCCAGATGAATATCTGGCTCAAATCGTATGTTACAATGTTGATTCATGTATAATAGTAGTAGCCTCCGTATCGCTCTGAGCCTTTTGAATAATTGCCTGTGGTTGTGGTTGACTCGGTGTCAAGGTAATTGAAGATGTTTTTCTGACTGATTTTGGTGATGCCTGTGAAGCATTAAAATTACTTAGAGAAGAGTTTTGCTATGTTAAAATTTGAATTAACATTTTCTAATTACAAATTGATAATAATAATAATAATAATAATAATAATAATAATAATAATAATAATAATAATAATAATAATAATAATACTTTTGATTAAAATGAGAGTTATATATTCAACGACTTACCCATTCTCTTCGGAAAGGTGCCTCATCATCCGAATAATGATCAATTTCTCCAGTTTCAGTGTCACCAGTTTCTGTGGCAACGTGCCTCTTGGTTGGTTGTAATGTAGCATAATTACGACATCCACGATTAAAATTATTAATATTTTTTTCCTCAACAATTTTCACCTGACAAAGAACCTCCTGTGATTTACTTTGCTTATTATTCGTTATGATACCATTTGTATTTTTGTTATTGAAATAAAATGGTGGCATTCTGGAAACCCAATGTTCAATACCAGAGCCAGTTGAACTTGTCGATGCAGCTGATGAGTTACCCGGTGAATTGCTACTTCTACGCTGATAAAATAGCATATAAGCTGAATTTGTTATGAGATTTGTGTCATTAACAGCTTCAACTCTGGTGTCATCAAAACAATACCACTGTGTGTCATAAGGATTCCTACAGAATGCTGTGTAATGTCCACCCTGTAAATCCTGTCCATGATGATTACAAATTGCATAAAGATCGTAAACATTTTCATCGTATTTTGAAATATTATGATGTCTAGCTCGTGGTTTCTTCCATGGTGACCAGCCAATTCCTCCAAGTGTTACGTTAGTGTGATTTGGTTGTACACCACCATGGGCTAAATGTGGTGTCATATCGAAACCATAAAGTGGAAAATCTACGAGCATTGTTAATTTAGATGTGGAACGTTGTTTAGCTGTTTGTTGACGAAATCTTTTTAAATGAATTACTAAAATATCTGGCAGTGACCATAGACCCAATTTTTTAACCACTTCCTGCTTTCTATTGCAATAAGGACAGTGCCAAGCATCTTCAGCTCCTAGAATCTCTTCTCTCGTATACAAGTCAAAGCATTCTTCCAGAGTAACTGTTCCACCAAGTTCTCCATTTGTTTTCAACTGTTTAACACTCGCATGCTCTTCAATTTGATCAGAATCATCTTGTATTATACTAGATTTCGTTGCTTCATCCCACTCAAGAATGAGTTTAACATGCTGAGGACCTGAATCATCAGCACAGAGAGCCAGAGCCTGTTCAATTTGTTCAGTGTAAAGTGGATGCTCTACACATGGATCTATGCATGGATGCTCGTCCTGAATTGGTGTGGCTGCTGGATCTGCTACACGTATATTAAATAATCCTGGATTTTGACTCGATGTGAGAATATCTTCTGACAAACTTGTGTGCATCTCTTTGAGTAAAAGTTTTTGCAAATCCTCGTAAGATGTTTCTCTTGACACTTGCATAGTGTAAGGACTGCCGAAACGTTCCTTCAAATCACCTTTTATTAGTACATTCACCCATACTAAAAGTATGTACGCTTGTTCAGTTGGCTCTTTTAATTGAGGAAGCTCGATGCAATACAAGGGATCGTTCTCAGTTATTACTGATAATGGCTGACAATCGGAAAAAGTTCTGCAAAAAAGTATATCAACATTTTTACCACCATTAAATTAATTATGTCACAACATAAATTTCATGTATTTATATTGATGAAAAAAAAACATGATAATCCACGTAGTATTCATTACCTGTGAAAACCTTCATCATGTACTTCAGTCAACAACAAGTGAGTCTCTTCGATACCTGTATCACTGGCAAGTATCTCTCTCAGCTCCTTAATATTCCCAGTTTGATTAACGCTCACCCCAATTCTAACTTGTCGGGGTTGTTGTGATGTGTACAAAACATTGACAAAAAGATTTATTTGCTTTTGCTGCTGTGGTACTGGCACAGAAACACATAAGAATGGATCAAATGTATTTGATTGTCTGTGACATCTTGGACATGTCAAACTTGAACGAAATTGAGCTTGAAATACTTCATGTACAAATGAATGATTGCATCGTACGTGGTTAGCCAGAGTTTCAGCTGCTACGATGTCATCAGGCCTCCCAAATGAGTTCTGTAATCATTAAAATAACAGTTATTTACATCAAAAAATAGAAAGGGAGATAATAAAAAAATTAAAAAATAAAAAATAAAAAAACAAATGTGATTTTTTTATGCATATGGTTTCTAGCTAAAATAGCCTCAGCTTTTAGTTTACAGAGGCTATTTTTACATTGTCGCGACTTTACTATATATCTTTATACTGTATATCGCAGTAGAATTTATTTACTGCACGGTCGTTGTCTTCTCAAGGACAAGACCTACATTTCTGAGTGCAGCACTTGTTACTTTTTCCTTTTTTTTTTCATACGCATGTACGTGTTTTTTTTTTGTTTTTCGTAAAAAAAATTTCCCAATTTGAACCTTGAATGTCTACATGAGGACCATTCATAATTTATTTAATCATACATACGGAAATAATAGAGCCGAGACGTAAAATATCCTTACGCAATGCCGGAATGAGGAAATAAAAATGAATTGTTACAATCATTACAGGAAGTTATTATTATGAAGCGAATTTAATTTATAATTGTTTTATAATGAGTGCTATCTGATGTACTATTTATCCGGAGCAATTTCAAAATCTTATTGATTTTTTTATCACCCTAGTGGGAAATGTCAATTGACACTCGCGTGCCATTGACAAAATATTTAGCTTATGCGTTGAATATTATTTAGGCTATAGAGAATCAATGATAATTATTGTGGTATTCAATTGCAGCAGTATATTGTTGTCTAAGGTTTCACCTTAATTGGATCACAATTACAGTGGATGCAGCACAGGGTGGGATGGCGAATAAGGGACACGTGATTCTGCCCTTGTTGAATCATCCATTAGCTCTTGAAAATAAGTTCAAGGGCTTCGCCGTGTTGTTATGGTTTTATAGAAATTTCAATGAGTTAGAAGCCAAAAGGCCGATTATTCATAAATTCACCTTTGACTCATCAAAATTTTGATAATTTTTTTTTTTTTTTTAATGCAATCATGAGCAAATGCCTATGTTGAACCATTCATTTAGAATGTCCATTTCATCCCCCACCTTCCCCTATAATATCATCAATATGTCGAGAAAAGAGCAGACTCATACTGTAATTAATACGTATTGTATAGTTACTACAATTTTTTTATGGTTTGCACGCGATTGTAGAAAGAGAAAGTAAAACGTGAAAAAGAAGCACACTCGGTTTTAAAAAGAGAAAATAAATTCTATTGTTATCCTGTATGGTGTATAAAATTCCGAGGTGAATAAAAATATGCTTGAACCCTTTCAAATCTGGATGAGAAAAATGGAATTTTCAATTTACCTAAATTTATCGATAGCAGAAATAAAATTATTAAAAATAATAATAGTTGAGAAGTTTTAATGATTTTCAAGTGGATTTAGAGTGTTGAGACAGTAGGTGAGTGAGCTACCATGAAGGCCACCGTCGTCTGTCTCTGCTATGACACTGTAGATGTAGATATTCAATGTTATCTAGTGAGTTTCACTTGCCAATGATTATCAATTTATTTCATTTTTTCTTTTTTTTCCCTTCCAATTATTCAAATTTATGACTCGTGTTTACTAGCATAGATAAACTCTAAATAGAATCATATTTGAGTTTATTTATATACGATATCATCAAGACGAGTCATAAACTGGAAGAAAAAAAAATAATGATAGACTTTATAATGATTTTTCTTTCATAATTTTCCCATTTAATATAATTTTTTTGAAAAAGTTAATTCAACTTTTAATAATATACATGCACCCACAGTAAGTTTCAAGAGTCCTAGTGATTCACCAATTCTTCCCACACACTATTCATAGTGACGTGGTTGCATTTATAAGCACATTCATAAACCATGCTTTTTCTCTTTATTATTTCTCTTTTCTCCTATCAAACAAAATTCCTCAGCGTAAGTTTTGCTGGAGTGTGAAAAAGAAAAAAAAAAAGAAAATAGCGCAGCATTCGAGGAAGTGTGAGGAATAAAAAAATATGTAATGTTTAAAGAACGAATGCATGGATAAGGCCCTGCCCAATCAACACACGAGTAACTTGTTGATTGGTTGCAGAGTACATCGCGCGATTCAAGGTCTCCCTACCTCTTTCCCCTCTGATAGTACATAATGTAGCGGAAAACATGGGAGTTTAAAAGAAAAACCACAATGAAACCATGAGTAATGAAGACAATAGGTAAATAATAAATATTTATAGAAGAAATCCATAGTCAAATCATGTACAATTGAGAAGAATCTATTTTCCTTACTCTAGCGGTCCTCTAATTACTCGAAATTAAATTATCAAATATTTAGCAATTGTATTGTGAGCTGCATCTATATGAAAATGACTAAGTAACAGAACTATTATGCCAATCACAGAGTTCAAGGCTCCAATTAATCATTAATTGATTCCCCACGTAATTATCATATGACACATTATGGCAATTAAAGTCCCAATAACTGAAATCGACTGATACAAACACAGCTGATTTATAAAAGTAGAGCAGAAAAAAAAGAGAAAAAAAAAAAAAAACAAAGTAAATGAAGCTGTAATACTTGAGAGAAAACGTAGTCCAGGTGTCGGATATTCTAACGGCATTAAGTTTGCTCCGTTATATATGTAAAAATATAGGACAACTGACTTGTCAAAATGATTGAATTATCATTTCTCTTGACAAACTATTGAAAAAGATGAAAATCAGGGATAAAACGAACAAATTGGATTTTAGTTATTAATTAGAATGTGCTTTCTCTGCTCCATTTTCATTCCATTCGGAATTATTTCTTTCTCATAGAAAAATTACAAGTGTAGACCTCGATTTGTGTATCTACTATCGTCATCAACAACACAGACGAGTATCATATGTTTTATAATACAAGATATATTGAATTACTCTCTCATCACAAATCTACACTCAACTATCTATAATATATATATATTTTTTGAATCCACAGATGAATAATGAATGGAGAAAAAAATAAGATAATTATTAAAATGATGTAATATAATATTATTTTTACCTTTATAATTTTATATTTCTTCTTGGTAGCCTGATTGAGATCCTCGTGTACTTTGTCAAGCAACCACAGGAGAAATTCTTGTGCATCATGCTGCAAATTTCCCCTGTACTGACTACCATATTTATCAACAACACTTTTGAATGCAGTACTCATTTCAGGATCATACTGACAGCTCCATATTGCTTTGAGCAACAAGGCTAATTGTTCAGTTATTTCACCTTTTGTACCATATTTTTTCGAATTCAATTTATTTCTTCTTGATAAATCGAGTTTATATTGATCAAGTACAAAGTATTCAGCAAGTATATCAGTGTGTGATAAACACTGTAAAACAGCATTCATGAAGCAAGTATTGCCATGATTCCTGAGCCCAATGACACCAGGTACACGATCTGATGGTATATGCGGTGGTCTAGGTGGTGGTACTCGAATATCATTGACACTTGATGAGATGTCATCACGCCTTGGTAATTTATGATTTTGCGTACCAACACTCGACATACGTTGTACCACTTTATTAAAAAATTTCTTCCATGATGGGCTCCTAAACACTTTTTTACCATGTTTATCCTGATAATTATTTGTTAATCCATTATTTTCACCCATCATTTTAATGGTATCACGTGTGCAATTAATATTTTTATTATTTTCATTAATATCACGTTGTTTACGTCTTCTTGACATTCTTGCTGTTGTATTGAATGGATTTTTTGGCAATGTCAAAGTTCTCTTCAATCTAATATTATTATTATTATTTAATTTCGTATAATTAACCTCATCCACACCCAAATTTTTAGTATCATCATTATTGCAACATAATTCACCAAGTTCACCATCAGATACTGATTTCATAATCGGTCTGATGTTATCACTGTTCATCTAGTCCCGGAGTACAATCACCGCCCATAGGCCTTGGAGTTAAAAAAAACCTTCAAATTCTTTTTCAATTGAAAGAAAATATTATAAGAAATTCTTGGAGCTACAACTTGTGTCCACTTTTAATTGTTTACTTTGATTATTTTCTCACTTCACAAGCATTTCGAATTCTCCGCTCCCTCTTTCTATTTACTTATTAATATTTTTATCCTGTCGTGTTTTTAGGAGGGAAATTTTTTGATGGACCTAAGACATTTTGGGCTTTGGTTGAAACTCTACTGAATGTGAAATCTTGGGTGCAAACACGGCAATAACGACGGCGGCCATTTTCCATTACTCTCAGGCATTTATACACGGACACAAATGCACCAACACTGTTACTTATATATATAATACATATATTGTGTAGACTGCTCGTGTACCATCGGATGATTGTTGGGGAAGTTACACGAACCAAGTCGTCGGTGACTACCTATATTAATAATTTGAAAAGGCGGTTATGCGCAGGATACTACGGTAACATACAGCACTTGTGTGATTTCATTATTGTGCAGGCTCTTTGAAGGAGTGAGAAAGATAGAGCCAACAGGGTGTTACACGTTGCCGCTTGCGTGGACAGTAGCGCCATCTGGTACATTTACTGCAATTCCCGCGGTTCTTTGAATTGAAAAGTGAATTGTTGAGGGTAGACAGTTGTTTTTACTTCTGGTGCACATGCAGATGTCTTCTGCATCAACAATTGAGAATATCAGTATTAATGCTAGTAATTTACCAGTCTGTCTCGAATAGGGTAATGATATGAACTGTCTAATTCAAACGGTTGGAGATTGTGTGTGTTTTGATGGGATTAAATTGGAAAGCTGATAAACATTTCCAATGAAAATGATATAAGCCATTATTTTGTATTCTGTATCCCTTTTTATTCCACTTTCTTCTATGAGAGATAATTACTAAATTTTTCAATATCTCAAGATATTGAACAGTAAAATAATCTATTGGATATTCTACGAAATAATAATCTGCTAACAATGATGGCATATAAAAATGTAATTTAGGACTGCAATGTGACTCAGAAGGGTGGCCTTCACCATTTCCTGGTTACGCTAGTATACATTCAGATACGAAATACTATTTGAAAGTAAGAGTTTTGCGCTACTTTCTTAACGACCGTTTATCGATTGAAAGGATCGATCGCCTTGTGGGCTACATCCTAATAGTTATACAATACCGAATTCCAATAATTTTTATTATTTTTCTCTCCAAATTTTTCAATATGTCCATATTACATTCTCATAAAAAAAGCTATTAATGAAATTTTTTAATTTCTTTCTCTATGCTATGTCGGTCAAACGGTTGATTTTATTGATCAATTATCGGGAATATGCAATTTTTTTTGTAATATATGAGAATGAATCAACTACTTGATTGGATAAAAAATAATGATTAATATCCTGTCACAGATAATAATGATTCAGATAGGATAATTAAATATTATATGGTATGGATAACAAGTTTATTTCGTAATATCAAGCCAAAACATTAATTTGAAGTTACTCAATGTAATTCAACATTAAACACTGGTTAATCTTTGTCCATTAGCAAATATATGCTTTTATTTAATATAAATGGAAATGATTTTCTCTTGTTGAACTTGATGAACCGAAATTTTAATGAAAAATTCAATTTAGAGCAATATTAATAAACAATGAATAGCCAAAGTCTTTACAGGTATTATTTTGGTTATCATATTATGATTAATCGCACTGTTTTACGAGTGGATGAATGGCTACTGATGCTCCAGAACATGCAACTGTATTCTGAATGTAGTCCTGGATATTACTCTCAAGTGTCCACATAAGTTTCTTGTGTCCGGAGACTACTTGAGTTGGTAGACGGCATTCATTGCCCTTTTGCACAAGAATAAAGTTTTCTTGTCGAAAAGATGTGTCTGTATTCCACATGTAGACATCGGATTCTCCTGTGAATAGAAGAACACATAAGAAATGAGAGGAATTTGGAAAATTTATAGTTGGTAATAATTTATATGATGAAAATATATATATATATATATATACCTTTTTTACGGAAGAAGATATTGCAGCCATTATCAGTACCAAGTAGTACAATTTTGCTTGATTTAGGACCAACATCAACCACAGCACCATTGGAAGAGCCTCTCCTCAAATTAGCAGCCTTTATGCTGAACATTCTGCTGGATCCGAGATAAGTGAAATAAAGAATGGGTGTTCCACAATTCTTTCTGATAAGTGTCATGTAGAGTACATCCCGACGACTGCAACCTAGGCTCACAGCTTTGGGCAGAGATACTCTGAATCCATGATCTGTTAAAATGTCGTAGACAACAATTGCCCGTGATGCAGCATCAGATATATATAAGTATACTTTTCCTCCTGGGGCATAATCGACTGCCAAGTTTTGAAAGCGCGTTGCTGAGTCTTTGAGATGATCAAGATCAATGACTTTTACGACCTGGCAAAACAACATAAAAACACATTAATTTAATTATCAGAAAATTATTCAAAAATATTGGTCTAATAATTAATAATTAATAATATTATTTGGTTGAATTTGATAATAATTACCCTTCCAGTTTTGACATTGAAAGCAACAACTTTCGGTGGACATCGACGAACAGGTTGAGTTAGTGTATTAACAATTCCTGTATCAAGAACCCATAGGATATCTTGAACATCAAGAACAATGTCAACGACACTCTGTAGTGCATCACAATTGCCCTCTTCTTGGATTGACCAACAGGGAAACGGTGAGATTGATCCACCATACTTTTTATTTAGAGGAACAACACCAAGTGTAATTGGTACTCCTGGCTTTAATCTTGGCAGTGCCAGGATAGCTTCGTCCTTATAAATTTGTATTCTCGTTGGAATAATATTCCTCGGCATGTAACGGCCGCTTGATATATAGATATTCTTTGTGCTTCCACATGGCCATTGGAGATTATTTCCAGAGAGTGAAAATGTCAGATCCGGTAGGATTTCTTTTGAACAACCAGAAAAAACTGTAGATATTACGAATGATAAGCAAAGAATGCAGCAAGTGAAAGCAGCGTTCTGCATTCTTTAAAAATTAAATTTCAATTTTTAAAATAATTTAAAGCACACTTATTCTCTTAAGACGTACACACCACAAGGCAATTATGCTCAATATATGTGATGAAAGTTATATATACTCCTTCAAGTTCATTGTTTATTATTTATTTGTTTTTGCTTCCAATATATTAAATAAACTTTTGAATTTTTTCTCTCGAAATTTCACAATGAAATAAGTGGAAATTACCACTGTTTCCTTGTTGCGAAAATCCGGAAGAAAATATATCCCACTGTTTTGTTGTTTTAATATTTTGCAATTAAAGGATCCTTCAAATGGGTATATATATAAATGTTAATTTTCTTGCAATCGAATCAGTTAATAATTTTTCTCAAAGCATCAATTTTAAAGTAAAAAAAAAATATATATATATATAGTTTTTATATATAAGGATGTTGGTAAAAGTTTTGATGATAGCAATAGCTATCGAGCATTCATTTGCTGGTTCTCCTTTTTCACGTACTATTACAAATAAGGATAAAGATTTTCTCCAAGCAGTAACGTGGAGCGGTGGTTCTTTTGATTGGCCGTGTGAAACAACGAAAGCTCTTTATAAGAATAGCGACAAATACATAAGTAAAAATGTTATTGCAACTAGGAGCGTAATTTACAAAGACGATGCAATTGTTGCATTACCAAGGTGAATGAAATTTGTTTTATTGGAAAAAAAAAAAAAAATTTTTTTGAAATATATAAATAAATGGATGGAAATGGGATTAATTTGGTTTAACTACTTTACCAAATTGAATGAATTACCCAGTATTTCCTTATTGGATTATTATTTTTTTGTTTTTCTACAGATTCAGAAAAGGTGTGCCAGCAACATTGGCAAGAATTCCTCTTCGTTGTAAAACCGGTCGTCCTACTTTGAGTCCTTTCCCCTGCTGGTCATTGCAGGAAGAAGGAAATTGTGCTGCTTTACAGAGTATTGTCGACGTATTTTTAGATCCACAGGATATCCTCTGGGTTCTCGATACAGGAATAGTTAATTCTTTAGAAGAGCCAATTCGTAAATGTCCACCGAAAGTAGTAGCTATTAATATGAAAACTGGAAAGGTAAATGACATAGTAAATTCAGTTATTACAAGTCAGCCATAAGACATTAAATAATTTATGTTAATTACATGTTATTTACATGATTTATTATTACAGATTGTAAAGACAGTTGATTTGAGTGCACTGAGTTCTCAAGCATCTCGATTGCAGTATGTGATAGCTGATTACAGTTTAGATGGTCGCGTTTTCATATACATTACGGATGCAGCAACAAGAGCTATTTTAGTTCACGACGTTACATCTGGTCGTGGGTACAGAGTTGTATTACCCAAAGCCACAACTCTCGGCTGTTCACGACGTGATGTACTTTATCCAGTATTGATTCGTCGTCCTGATGGTTCATCCTGTCTCATATTCTCATATCTCAGTAGCTCACGTCTCTTTTCAATTCGTTCTGATTATCTTCAGAATGGTTGTGCACAAGGAAAAATTCATGACCTTGGTCCAAAACCCAAAAAAATGGTGATTCTCGGTACTGACAATGGCTCTGCTCTTTTCTTTCGGTACGAGGGTGAAGCTGATATTTACAGATGGGATTCAGCTACTCCATTTTGCCTGCAGAACTTTTTAAAAATAACTTGGTCCAATGGCGATGATTGCTCACTTGCTACTCAAGTTATACCTGATTACAAAAGAGGAAGAATGCGAGTTCTTGAATCAAATTTTCCGGATTTCATACAGGGAACTGTTGGCTGCGGTACTGATCATTCTCTATCAATTCTCTGATTTTTTTTTCATTCAAATTGGTAGTCCAAGGCTTTGTATTATAAAATCAAGCAAAGACTGAATTAATCTCAGACTTATGAATAAAATCATTTATCGCAATATATGAGCTTTCTTTTTATTTTTATTTTTTTCAATTATTATTATTTCTCATAATTATTATTCATCTGATTTCCGACATAGATTATTTTATAAATAGCTATTCCACCTCTTCCTCCTTTCCATTTTGTGAAATGCTATATATACCTATATATTCATGATAGTCTTTGGTCGTTGTAGCAAATTTATCGATGTAATGTTATATCTACAGATGACTGTGATAAATGATATAATGGCTATAAAAATATAATTTTTCATGAATCCAATTCACTCACTGGAGCATAACAACTACAACTTTTGATCTATTTTTAATTAGCATTACACTAACATAAAATTCCATCTTATATTACAGATATTAATTGTAATTTATGGATTTAATTTCAAAATACGAAAGTTTTCTACATGTAATTCAAATCCAGTGTTATTTGAAATAAATTAAAGAGAGAAACATAAATAAAGTTAATCAAAGAATAAATTTAAAAAAATAAAATAATGGAACATACGCGTAAAATGACCTGCGTGAACAGCTGGTGATGTAAGAATTTGTTTTTTTTAATTTTTTTTTATTTTACATTCTCCTTTGAAGTTGATGGTGCAACATGTGATTTTTTCTTTCTCTCAAATTGAATACAAAAAAATAACATAAAATATAATGTAGAGCGTGAAGCAAATTACTAATGATTTTCGCAAGAACCATTGTTTTCTGATTTTCTTTATTTCGTGGTGGTTAGTGAAATAATTCACGGGAACCCATTAATGTACAGCTGTACAGCCTTGAGATGTCAATCACAATTTTTCTCACACGTCTTATCAATTTTGAGAATGGAAATAATAATAATATTAAATTGGTGGATAAAATTTTGATTGAAAATACGATTTGTATACACAATTCCTCTATGGTGAATCAATTAATTCTCAATAAGCATAGTCATGAACTGAATAGCATGACATTAAGAAGAAAGATTTTCTGCTGCTGGAGGTGTGTCCCCAGTGTAATTCCCGATTGACTAGCATTTTTATGCATATATTGAAATAATTTTAAAAATATATTGTCTAAAGGCATTTGATTTTTCCATTGGAATTCATGGACTGGATAATGGAAAAAAATATCATGAGTAATTGTCAATCGAAGAATTTCCATAATTAGCGTGTTGACTGAAGTGGGTGTTCAAAATTGCCCGACATTCCATTGAAGATACAAGACAATAGGCAGTTTTATTCTTTTTCTTTTTGTTAATGAATGCTGACAGTGAAACTCGACCGCGATTTCTTCCTTTCACTGGTCAAATTGCTTGCAGTGACCCTCAAAGCCAACATTTTATTCTCTCAAAGGCTCTCTATTGTCTCCCAATACTTTGTGTATTTTCATAATCAGATCAAGGTAAAAATAAGAATGTAAAAAAATAAAAATCAATTGAATTTTATTACTCAATTCCTATAATTCTATAGGATATCAATGAAAAATTAGTTAAATACAATTCGACCATTATGTATCTGATCTTGAAGTACATGGGTAGAGTTATAGGCATTAGAAACTCGTTTAGTATACGTCAAAGCCAATGGATATCTGATATATTGTAATAAAAGATAGTTCATGTAGAAAATTGTTCATCCAATATTTCCATATAATTTCCTTTCCCACACAAATTATGTCATTTTAATTTTATTGTATGTAAATACATTTAAATTAGAATCTTTTTCCCAAATATCCAATGAATACTCTCTATTAAATTAATGAGAAATAGTGAAAAATTTATGGAAAAAACCAGAAAGGCCTCTGATATAATTCGAATAATTGCTGAATAAATTGAAATTAATCATTCATCATAGTGATAGTGAAAAGCATCCTTGAGAAACATCCTGGTGTACTAAAATTTATCACAAATACATATATATGTAATACCATGACCATGCCAAATGGAGCTTTGAGACAGCAGAGCGGCAAAAGCGGCAGAAACTTTCCCATATGGAGATTTAAATATTCTCGAAAGTCATGGTTTGTTGAGCCTGGGCGTCACCAAGTGTAGGCATTGTAACCGGGACGTGAGAAGGGTAGTCTAGTCAACGGACGTTCTATTCTCACAATTTACCTCTCGTTGCAGTGTATCAACTCCATAGATATATCATACGATTATGTATGAATGTGTGTTTGATAAAACCAGTGTATGTTTTTTCACTATTGGGGGATCGATTGTCTCCAGTTCATTCCTGACAATTCCCCGCTAAGCAAGCTACTGCTAATTCCTCCAGTTCTACCACTCGAGAATATAATAATAAAATTTATTTCCGCACTTATTCAGTCTGTCGGAGTGACTCGTCAGTGTTTTTTTTTTTTTTTTCTCTCTCTTTTTTCACTAACTTCTTCTTTCAATTTGTTAAAATTTCGTTAACTCATTGGATTATTGAATTGTCCATAATGAGGTGAGATTTTTCTCTTGTTAATTATTCAATTTGCAATAAAATTGAGAATGTCAGAGTAATTATAGGGATATCTAGTGATTCTGTGTAATTATTAAAAATAAAATAATCTCTGTATGAATTCGCGGTCACGCAAAGGCTGTTATTTCTAAATAATTTATGAAGTTTTATGAGCAATCGATGATGGAGAGTAAATTATTGATGAGTCGTACGCATAAATTAAATTTAATAGTATTATGAGTAATTAAATTAGAGCAGACAATGAAGAAAGTCTTTTTTCTTCCTTGAATTTTTGTTAAAATAATTGAAATTAATGTGAAAGTAATGTTGAGTTTATTAAATTATGTTTTAAATTAAATTCACAGAATATTTTCAATTATTCTGGGAATATTATTATCATCACATGGCGGAAAATCCGAGATTCTTGAGACAATAGCACAATGGCCTCTGCTTGATTTTGCACTACCGTACGATCGTGCGTATTTGAATGCATATAATCCAGAAAATATTGTACCAACGGGTATTGAAGCGGCAGGGCACAGGATCTTCATATCAATACCACGATTACGTGCTGGTGTTCCAGCAGCATTGGGCGTGATTCCACGTGATTTACCACCTGGTAGTAGTCCACAATTACAAGCTTACCCATCATGGCAATGGCATGGCGCTGGAAGGGGAGATTTTAACTGTACTGGAATGATTTCCGTCTATAGAACCCGATTTGACAAGTGTAACAGACTCTGGGTACTCGATAGTGGTACTAATACATCTATTGATGATTTTCGTGTAGTTTGCCCGCCGAAGATACTGATTTTTGATTTGCAAACTGATCTACTTGTACGACAATACGTCTTCCCACGACAAGTAAGCAAAAAGAGAAAATTAAAATTATAATTAATTCTCATTATCGCTTGGTTGTTGTCCACAGTCCCTCAGGCCAAATAGTCTCTTTACAAACTTGGTAATAGACGATACATCAGCAAATACCTGTGACGATGTCTTCGTCTACATCACCGATACAACTGGACCCGGTAATTAAAATTTACCAATTTAAATTAATTTTTTTTAAACTAATAGACCAAGGAATTTATGTTATATTTTTTTCTTTCTCTCTCAAGGTCTTGTAGTGTTTGATGGAGCGACTGATCGCAGCTGGAGAGTGCTCCATGCCTCCATGTTTCCTGATCCTGATTACGCAACTTATCAGGTATTAAATTTTTTCTTCAATCCATTCAATAACAAAAAAACAAGTTTGCAATAAAAAAAAATAACTAGTTGGAAAACGGTATTCTTATGTATTATTAAACAACTACTTTCAAAAGCTTCACCTTCAAGCTCTACTACTCGACAAACTCCATATTCTAATCATGAAATAGATTAAGTATTACGAAAAAAAAAAAAAAAGAAAAAAAAACATTGATGAATGTATGTTTTTCTTAGATTGGACAAGATACATTTGAATTATTTGATGGAATTGTGGGTCTGGGTTTCTCTCCACGACTCAATACAATTTATTTTCAACCACTCGCAACAGACAGAATTTTCTCAGTTCCAACATCAGCACTTCAATCGGGTCCACCTGCATTTGGTGAGCAATTGCCAGTTAGTTTGGTTGGTAGAAAATCAAGTCAGGGCATTGGATTATCAGTTGATGTCCGTGATGATACAATTCTCTTTGCTCCGTTGACCGAAACAGCTGTTGCAGCATGGAATCCACATACGAGTGCTCAAAGGTACGAATTATTATTATTAGGAGAAATTCTTCAAATTTTCTATATAATAATGATTTATTTATTTATTTCTCCAATTCCTGTAGAATAATCGCATACAGTCCTGAAAAACTGCAATTCGTTGCTGAAATTAGATGGATGGAACAAGATAATGGAAACATTTGGCTTCTCTCATCGCGCTTTCAGAAATTCTTCGCAAGAGCCGTGAATCCTCAAGACATAAATATTCGAATTCTACGAATTCGTCCAGGTTCACCACGAAATCCAGCTCTCCTGAACCCCCTCGATCCCTATACCCTTAATCTCTACAACAATAGTCTCTTATACTAGAAATTAATGGTGTTCCGTTACAGATAGAGAATAGCAAGTACTCAAAGAGCTAAATGAAGAAATTAACCGTGACACAGTGTCTTTTTCCAGAGCTATGCAAGATTTCCCATTGGAAATTTGTAGCAGTTGAACATTCACTGTCGAACCATTTGGATCAGTCTCAAATACTCTCTAAAATATTATCCATTAAGTGAAAATATTAATTTATCTCGAATGAAAAGTAAATATGATTGCTAATAAAGTATTTTCATTCTTTCATGAAATGGAATTGTCAGAAATAATATAGTGTGGCATTTTAACGTTTCATAGTCCATGAATAAACTAAGAAGACTTCTTATTTTTTTTTCTTGTCATCATGCAAACAGTAATTGAATAATTGTTTTTTTTTTCTTTAATTGGGGCAGTAATTATTCCTTTACTTATTCAGTGATTTTATATATATATATATATATATGTATGATTGAGAAAAAAAAAAAAAGTACATGTGCATGCATGAATTTTCGTAATAAAAAATTCATAGAAGAAAAAAAAGAAAAGCAACACTTTTACAATTAATTCGTAATGTAACATAGACTTATCACTGAGCAGTTCATAATTCCTCCCAACGCAGTTGATACTACAAGTGTTTCATGTCATTCATACTTTTATCCTCTATTCATAAATGTGTACAAATTTTTTCTCATTTACCGAGAACATTCTCATTTGCCACAAAAAATACGTATGTATTCAAGTGTTTTCTTCTTTTTTCCCCCTCAGAATGCCAGTATATATTGATTGTTTCAAACGATCAATAGGTAGAATATTATTGAGAGTTCTTGTGTTTTAAAAGAATAATGCACAAGTATCTCTGGTTTTTGCTATTCGTTTGTTTTATAACAGTGATTAATTCTAAAAAGTTTGAATTATTATACGAATGGTCATGGATCGATTATTTGTGGGAGAGTGAGACGCAAAGAACCGCAGCTATACAGTCTGGTCAATATAATTATACGAAACCAGTGATTATCGATGTTGACGTTTGGAAAGGAAGAAAGAAAAGAGATGGAAAAAGTGAGTAAATCGAGTTTTTCTTCTGTAAAATGAGAGGAAGCAAATTACAAAAGTAGGGGAAGGTGGGGTAAGAAGACTAGAAGGGGTAAAACAGAAATAATGAGAAATATTGATGTATCTGTTATCTGTTTCTTTTTTTTGTTTTTTTTTTTCTAATTTTTTCAATTTCCATTCTAATTTTTAGAAGATATAAAAACATTTATAACTGTAATAAGAAGATCAGGTGTGCCAGCAAGTTTGACAACAGTTTCAAATGCACGTGGGCACGGTGGACCATTACTGAAACCCTATCCAAATTGGAGTTGGGCAGTTAAAGGCAATTGTGACGGTATCACGAGTGTTTTTCGTGTCGCGGTAACTCATTTACTTTCACTCACTCCTCTCATGTGAAAATTAGACATACCTAATTCAATAGATAGATAAAATCAATAAAATTACTGCAGATAGATGAATGTGATCGTCTGTGGATATTGGATACTGGAATAATCGAGAATGATCGTATATGTCCGGCCCAATTATTAGCTTTCAATCTTCACACAGATAGATTGATAAAACGTGTAAAAATTCCAAAAAAAATATCGGAGAATTCCATAACGAAGAATGGATTATTGGTAACGCCAATTGTTGAGACTCAAGGCCACAATTGTAAGAGAACCCACGTGAGTGAATAACTTATACTGTTCTGCTTTAAAAAAATGAGATGAATGTATTTTTCCACATAATTGTTATGTTGCCAGGTCTACATGGCTGACGTGACAGGGAATGGACTAGTTATTTATAATGGTTCATCACTGTGGCGTTTAGAATCACCAGTTTATTCTTATCAAGAAGCAGCGGCTAATTTTACAATTGCTGAAGAGACTTTTTATCTAGATGATGGAGTGCTTGGTATGGCGATTACTCCATCACTGAATCATCACAGATACCTCGTGTTTCGGCCACTTGCTTCATTCGATATGATATCAGTTGACACATCGAATTTACATGTCTCATATAAAGTACCTGTATCCTATACATTAGTATCAAGAGCATTGCCAAATCATGCTGCTGCTATGGCTTCCACTAAAAATGGTGTACTCTTCTTTGGACTCATTGAGAATCATGCTATAGCATGTTGGAATATGCAAGAGCCCATTATTCAGGATAATATTGTGAGATTTTTTCAATTCAAGAATAAAATAAATACTTGGGTATAATTAATCATTTTTAAAGTTTCCTTCTTTTTTTTTACATTATGTTACATTACAGGAAATTGTAGATCAGGACGTTTACTACTATCAGTTTGTTAGTGGAATGAAAGTTATTTCAAGATATACAAGTGGAAGGAATGATGAATTATGGATAGCTACCAATAGGTATCAAAGAATAGCATTAGGAAATCAAAACTTTGATGAAATTAATTTTCGAGTTATGTCACAAAGAATAGATATTTTGCTCAAAGGAACAATCTGTGATCGAACCTCGTCATTTGAAAGATTTTTGAATTCAGCTGAAGATCTCAGTGTAGAAATAGGCAGTTATTTTTGGGATTGGTAAAACAATAAAATTTACAATTAATTATCCTAAAAAAAACCTCATAGACGTGTTTATTACTTGCTTCTTTCTCTATGTTTTATCTGAAAATGGAATAAGAGAGTTGAGTAATTTACATAATTCATTGCTCTGACTCAATGCTTCAATGGATATTAAAGGAAAAGACTCAAACACTTTCTCCAAACAATGGAGCTCACTTTGGTTTTCCTTTGTACATGGCAACACCTCAAACGAATCAATTCTCCAAACTAACACGTTTTTTTTTCTTCATTTTCGATTATGTCAATTAAGAGATACTTTTTTCATCAAACAAATTAATGACTCCCTTGAATTATTCAGTGTTTAAAAAAAAAGAAAAAAAAATTCTAGAGTGTTAGCAACACATGACTTATGGGAGAAACTACTTTTTAATAATTGGCTCTATTGAGAACGCCGCTCTCCGAATAAGTAAAGAAAATGTATCGGTTAGTGATGTGAATTAATTGATAAAAATACAAACAAGTTTGACAATTATATGTAGCATGTCATTATTTCAGCCTCCATTTATTAAGTGTTGTCGTTCATTTTTTTTAACCAATAAAAACCAACATTCCAATGAATAAAACGAAATTTCCAACTTCGAATGGAAACTAGTTTTTTTTCCATTAAAAAACTTCGAAATAAATATTCGTATCTAATAATGTATATGAAGTGGTGGAAATCTGTGGGTGAAATCATTAGCGTCAGCAGATTCATGACGTTAAGGCCGGAGTCATAAGGCCGGAGTCATAAGGCCGGACTCATTTTATTGATGCAAAATATTTTATTGAAATAGTGTTTATCGAGTGGACGTGAGAAATTCATAATATCACATGAATAATTTAAAACTACAAAGTATAACAATATAGAAATTTGAGTAGAAAAAAAAGTGTGTTGTTGAGTAGTGAGATAATACAGGCAAGTAAATAGGGATATAAATACATGTGGGAAGTTTATACGTGTCCTCGATGCTACACAGCCCGGAGAAATTTCTTCCCTGGAGAAATTCCATGTGCTCAGCAACCTCGTTAAATAAAAACGTGATTTTAGCCTCAATTGCAAAAGTCCCACATGTTTTTATTTTTCTTTTTTGAATTTCATTCATCATGACTATTTGAAAATTCGCCAATAATTCCAGAACTTAGCCATATGTAACTTGTCATAAATCATCATCCACTGTATAATTCAATTACATTGATTCTTTTAACAATATATATTTATATATAATAATAATTACTAAACAATACCAACTACATGTACAAGATTATCATCGGTTGTAATTCTTGTCCATAACTTCCGCGCCAATTGTTACAGGCCGTGTGATTAGTAGGTTTTAAGCCAATTACTTTCCTCCGTTGCGAAAACTTTTAAACTTATACGGAAGAAAAAGGAGGAAAAAAAAAACGCCAGAGACGTTTAATTTTTTCAAACACTTTGAATCTGGACTGCTCAACACTTACATCTCAGTTTAAATCGAGTAATTTATTGAATTTATTTATCATTAGGCTTTCAATTATATAATTAATTAATAAGTGATAATTTGATAATGAAGAATTTGAGTGAGTGCCATACTACAATGAGGAATAAATAGAAAAGATAAAATAGAATGCGATCGAAGAAATCACATCGTAAAACCTGGTCAGTGGGCCCTGAGCTAATTCAACATGATAATGACAAACCGGAATTTATTAATAGCGATTCATTATTCAATTATGGAAATGAAAGAAATTATTTTCCACAGTATCACTTTCATGGCTACAATGAAATACGTAAGTACATTAATCAATATCAATTTAATTTTTTATAAGACAAGACACTAGGAGAATTAAGAAAAAAAAAATATTGCGGTATAATGAAAGTACAGACCAGTGTTAGAATAAAATTAAAGAGAAAAATGATGACACCTGAGAGGGAAGGGGGACATAGTATTAAATAATAAGTTTTGTCTATTCCGGAAGTTGTGTTACTGGTTTCATTGTCTCTCTCACGGTTCTAAAACTCCTTCACAAATGATCCTATACACTATCTTAGGTGAAGAAGGTGAATCCTCCTTTTTGGTGAGTGAATAGGATTTCAAAAATTGTTCAAAAGAGGGGAGAGTTTACGAAGCGATTGGCTTTTACTCTCGAATGTGTTCATCCGAAGGA
The DNA here is from genome assembly GCA_963565655.1 of Aleiodes testaceus. Classification (NCBI taxonomy): domain Eukaryota; kingdom Metazoa; phylum Arthropoda; class Insecta; order Hymenoptera; family Braconidae; genus Aleiodes; species Aleiodes testaceus. The sequence goes on along the minus strand of OY751415.1, from coordinate 6,674,766 downwards.
TAGTAGAATATACACGAAGATGCCCAGCCGTGACATACAGTTGTATCTCAAGTTTCAGTGCAATTCCATAAAATTCCAAGTACCAAATATTGCAACTATTAATATAGATAATAAAATTGACGGAAGAAAGTGGGGAGAAAGGAAAAACAATACAATAAAATTTGAAATTATAAATATTTAATAATGGCTGGAGGTAAATTTTTCTGTCGTGCATTAACAATGATAAATCTATTTATTTCTGGATAAATTGTTGGATTTTAATTTGTGTTACTGACTTACTAACACAGGTATGACACACGTGATGCCTCTGCTGGTATCAATGACCCTCCTCGGTCTTCAGGAATACACAGCACAGAGTCCAAATATACAAAGTCAAATATCTCAGAAATTAGAGCCACCAACAACGGCGAGTGATGGTTACAAAGTGGTAGGTCTGAATTTTTATTTTCAAAAATGCATAGTTGATGGAAAGTAAATATGTTTAATATGTATCCTGAAAATTCTAAAAAATTTATTTTGACACTTGATTCCTATGTAAAATCGTCTCAGCTTTCCAATGGAATCATGAGAATATCGCTATCTCCAACCGTTCAATTAGCATGTCCATTTTATCCCGATCAGAACTAAAAAAAATATTTAAAAAAAAATCTGGACTAGCCCACCAGGCAAAGTTATGCCCGGAACAGCCTAGTTTTATTAAATTAAATATTGTTCAACAGTCTTCATCAAGTTTCCTCAGTCCTGAAATACTTAATTCCATGAGATCCGGTAGATTCATTGAATCTCAACAGTATAATAATTATTATGGTAATGGAAATACAAATAATATTGTGCCTAATATATTTAATGAGCCAATGAAAATATTCGGAAGACCCGGTGATAAAGTCATTGAGGAGGACAGACCTGGTCCAACAATGGAACTAGTGAGTAGATGAGGAGAATAGTATAATAATAAAATGTAATTGAGTAGGTCAAGTTATGTATTCAATGAATTAATAGAGTTTCATCACTTAACAATTACATTGCGCAATGAAAAAAAATTAATATTATCGTTTTCAACTGTTTTAATTTCTCTTCAATTAGGTCTATGCATGGAGTACAGTTGATTTTGAATTTGAGAGTGAAGCAGCACGTGAGCGTGCAATATTCGAAGGCAATTACATATCAGAAAATAATCTCCCACTTGGCCTTGAATTCTGGCATGACAGAGTTTTTATAACACTACCAAAGTGGAGAGACGGTGTACCAGCTACATTAACAACTGTACCGAGATTTTCCGATAGCAAGAGTCCTAAATTGAGGCCATATCCAAGTTGGGGATGGCATCATCAAGGTAAAAAAATTGACATAAGTCAATAAAAGTCATTAATTTGATTATCACAATGAAAGATAAAATGTAATAATTTGAAAACTTCAATATTATTTATGTAATAATAGATTCATGTGGTGGATTAACATCAGTATTCAGAGTTCAGGTGGATGATTGTGATCGTCTATGGGTGTTAGATTCAGGCACTGTTAATTTAACAGCTGGCCCAATACAGAGCTGTCCACCAGCAATATTTATCTTTGATCTCCGAACAGACAGACTGCTAAGAAGATATCAAATACCAGAGGATCAAGTCAAACAGGATTCCCTATGGTCAAATATTGTAATTGACATGAGAAATGGCGATTGTAATTCAGCAAAAGCATATCTCTCTGATGTCTGGCGATTTGCTTTGATAGTTTACGATTTTTTGAGTGACTCATCATTCAGAATACAGCACCATTTTTTTCTCCCGGATCCTCTCTCCTCGCGATACGAATTGCATGGCATTCAATTTCAATGGATGGATGGAATTTTTGGTCTTGCACTTAGTCCAGTGGATATAAATAATGATCGGACACTTTTCTTTCATCCACTGTCGAGTTTTCGTGAATTTGCTGTTTCTACATCTGTACTGAAGGACAAGGATACAGCTGATACGAATCCAGAGAGCTATGTCCCAGTTGGTAAGCCAAGAGCCAAAGATTACGGACACTCTTCAGGCTCTGCTATTGATAAACACGGAGTTATGTTCTTCAATATGGTCACCAGAGACTCCGTTTGGTGTTGGGATACACGAAAGGAATATATTCCTCAGAATCTCGGTGTCATTGGAGTTCACAATGAGTCTTTAATATTTCCCAATGATCTGAGAGTTGATCACGAAATAAAACAGAGCTTCTGGACAATTTCAAATAGATTACCAATGTATCTTTATGGTCCATGGAATCCGAATGATATAAATTTTCGAGTCTACAGGGCTTATGTTGATGAAGCTGTAAGAAATACTGTCTGTGATCCAGCTTATGTAGTTCCAGAATCCGAAAATAATTATGACGATACCTGCTGATCAAATTTTAACAACATAATATTTTATTATTTCACATTGCATCTAATATTTTTAACAAATTTATTCTTTTATTATTAACTACTATTAACTACTATTATTGTTTTATTTTCATTTTACTTCATTTCAATTTAATTAATTCCTTCCAATAATTATTATCGTAATCAATATCAGCAGTGCTATTGTAATTACAATCGTGTTTTATGGTTCTCAGCATAGCAGTTTTTATGATTTCATAAAAAACATTCGGTATTTCTGATGAAGAATAAATATCTACTGGACCAAAATCATAATAATCTAATGATCTATCACTGTAACCAAATGCAGATTGAAGTAATTCAATTGTATTACTCCTGTTATCAATTACGATGTTTAGCAGGGAAAAATGATTATTTTCGTTGATAAATTCTCCGGAATTCTGATGGAGTCTGCATAAAGATAGGGAAAGATTTTTCCCAATTGACCAATCGAGATTATCAATGATTTCCTTAATATTTGATGAATTTTTCATTAATTTTTCCTTTTTCGAACATTGTAAGTGGGTGTTATTTGATATTTCTTCATGATTTATAATTGATAATTTTCGTCGCTTCATTCGATCCTTCCAGAGAGTTTTCTCATTATAAGCTCTCAACGCCTCAATTTCAAAATTCTCCACTTGATTCAATGAATTCTTTAGCTTTTGAATAGTTTTTTTTTCTTTACATTTTGCAGTTCCAGTGATAATCATTCCGTCTAATATCCAGCTTCGACTCAATCCCATATTGTTACTCAGACATTTCGATAAGCGTGTCTCTTGTAGTTTATTGTAATGTTGCAGCGTTGATTCGAATGAAGATCCGATGATTTCTAATTTCTTTCGAAATTTATTTGAATCGAATTTAATTTTATTAATTAGTTGCCCTTTAGTTGCTGGAGCATTTAAATTATTCATTAATGTATTACAAGACTCGCCAGCATTTATATTCTCGTTAGAAGACCATTTTGAATACTCATTATCGTCATTATAATCATTCAGAAGATTCTTGTAATTACTAAATTTATTATTTTTATAATTATGATTTTTTAAAAACAAATTTTTGGGAAAAACGTCCAATTGACAAGGGATACGCATTGTTCCTGACTTAGAAGAACATGCTCTGAACTCTAAATTATTCATGTCTTCTTGACTTTGACGGATTGAACAATTACAGTTTAAAGTACTATCAACATTTTTCTGCATTAAATAATCAATTCCTCTATTCTCTATAATTGTAAATGATGCTGACTTTGATAATTTATATTTTTTTAGAGTTTCAAAATTTGGACGATTGAAATTAATTAGAGATGAGAATTTCCTTGGTATTCGAGGGACTAAATTCAAATTCTCATACTTTGAGTGGATTTTTAGCATTGGTAATCCCATCATGATATTTGGATGATTCAAGAGTACTCGAGGCTTCCGATCAATCATTGAATAATAAGGTTTCACGGATTTTCTTTTCTGTTGAATCGTTATCAATTTATTGTAGAATGAATTTATTGTCAACCAATTATAAACTGCAGGAGCTAAGGAGAATAATAATAATGATAATATCGTAATATTCGTTTTTTTAAATTCAAGAATTTACTATGTTTTTTTTTTATGGGAAGGTGAAGTAAAATTGACATTTTAATTGAGTAGTTTGAGATAGAGATTTGAACTAAATTACGAACAATAGAATCCATTACTATGGGAAAATTTTATTTCACCTTCTCCTTAGAAATTGTCTCACCAAGTGTTACTAATTTGAAGACAAAGAATTCACATAATAAAGAAAAAGAAATTTGACTCTGCAAGTACAGAAATATTGTAACGATTACAACAATAAGCTCCAGTATGAAATTCTTCAAAGCACTCATTGCTAGCCAGGGAACGAGTAATTTTCCTCGACAAAATGTTAGAATTGGATAGAAATTTGCTATGTAAGTTGCTGTATAGAGATGAGCTATTATGATCCTCATTATAACGATCCATTTCAAAGCTAATTATTTGAACGATTAATGAAATAAAATTGTTTTCTTTAAATTTATTAAATAAATTTTGACTAACTGGATTTTATGTACTCTTCAGAAATTAAATTTTTCGATATAGGTAATTTCGATATCTCTTCCACTTGATTTGTCCAATTGAAAATTTTCAAATCCCAAAGACTATTCATCTATATAATTAAAAATTTGAAAAAAAAATAAATAAAAATAATTCATCATTGATTTAATAGTTGAGTTGTTAAAAATTATAAACTCACTGCGCCAACGAAATTCACAATTATGAGCTCACCCTGTTGCGAGAGTCCCCCAGATAATTGACAATAAAATTTTAATAAAACAGATGCAATTAAAATGAAAATTTTAGTTTTTGGTATTCTCAATTCCGGCAATTTATTTTCCATAAAAATGTAAATTAAAACTTGTTAAATTTGAGGCATAAAATTTTGATATGTTTTCCATGAATGTCAGAAGTTAATCAATTTCCAGCCATTGTGATTAATTTTCAATTGTTCTGAATTAATAGAACTCATCTATCCTTCATGTTTACAACTTCATTAACATAGGGGCCGGTGGGGTGAAACGGCACTCTGAAATTCTATATTACGAGAAATCAAGAGAAATATTCAAGATAGTTTTTTTTTCTCATGATTCCATTGGAAAGCGCAGGAAATTTCCGATTTCATTCTCCAATGAGCAAAAAATCATATCCTTTTTCCTCTCAAAGGGCATCTATTAAACATAGAGTGTTTATTTTTTTTTATTTGCACATTATGCATACAAAAACAGGACAAATTTTAAGAGAATTTGAACTATAATTGATAACATAATCTCAACAATAACGATAATCACAATTTTTAGTTTTTAAGTTTGAAATAAATAGCAACAAATACTCGTAGAATCTTATTAATATTCTCAATGGTTGGTAAACTAATGGCTCTTCTATTGTCACCAGATTTATGCCAAAACGGTGGAAAAGGATATGGTATTAAATGCAAGATTGGTACATCTGTAATTTAAATAAAAGAGATAGAAAAAAAAATTGAAAAGAAAAAAAATAAATAATATTTAATAATGAGGAGCTTAAAAGATTACGATTGAATTCTTACCCTTTCTCAAGAATGGAATGTGATCATCCTCGATGGCTGCCTGAAAAGAGTACGGCTGGAAGTACAATTGATCTGGCTGACCATATGAATAATTTTCAAATTCTCTCAAACCAGCTAATTGTTTTTCTGTATTAACAAGATGAGTATACCATCTACTAGTATTATCAAAGTAGCTGTAGAATGTAGGATCAGGAGCACCAATTAAATCCAATAGGACCAAGAGATCCTGCAAAAATTGTCAGTATGAGATATTTAATTTTCTAAGGAAAATTATCAATATAATTTTTTTTAGACGAAAATTTGAACTAACAAGTTTATCCAAATGGGTGATATAATTTTCATGTCCATAAGTCGTTTTAATTCCATGCCACTTGTTGGCAAGGTGCTTAGCTCCATAAATTGAATCAGTTGGTCCCCACGATTGGAATGCTTCTTCTCCATCAAAGAATATAAACATAAGGCTCAAATTACTCTAAATAAAATCATAATAAATTAAATAAACTGTTTACAATGAAAAGATGAAGATAGTAATGATCTAAATTCACCTGTCTGAGTGGTTCAAGTTGTGACTTCATGATTAGAGCAAGATTCATCATTTGAGCACATGGTACTGCACTATCAGTTGCCCCAACAAAATCACCCTCTCTCGTATACTTTGAATCATAATGACAGGCTAGAGCTACGTATCTTCGTGCTTTTGGATTTAACGTAGCAATAATATTTTTAAATGTCAATCTACCTAAATTTGGCGTATCATCCTCGAATTCATCAATTTCAATTGACCATTCTAAATTTTCCATGTAATTTTGAATATACTAAAAAAAAAATCAAATAATCAGATTATTCAATTATTTCATATATATACATATATATAGATATATTTTTTTTTATATAATAAACATACGTTTCCAACTCTTTTGTGTGCTGGTGTCCCAACAACTCTGACCACACAAATATTGTCCAATATTTCGTTTAAATTTGTTAGATTCGATAGACGACAGAGTTGCTGCGCTTGAGGGTTATCTAGATGTTTAGATGTGTGCAATAACTGTCAAAGATAATAGTAAAATTAATAAATAATAACTTTATACATATGTGAAAAGTATTTCTCAACATATGTCGATATTGTCTAAGTAACAACTCACTTTTTCACTTTGAAATGCAGTTTTTTCATTGTTCAAGGCAACTGTATAATCTCCAATCACGAAGACAACAAAGAAAAAATTTATCCATAGTCTTAACATCTTAGTTTTATACCAGTCAATGGTGCTTAAGTAACTGAAGAGATTATAGAGGCATCTCTTGCCATAGATCCCTCTCTCTATTCGACGTCAGTCGTACATAACATTCCTCTGCCACATGCTTTTCTCACAATAATCATAGCGGATAGCGGCCATATTGTCGGACAAAACATTGTGCGCTTGCGTGATATTTTTCCGTCATGACACTTGTTGAAACAACAACAGAGTGAGACAAGATGAGATAAAATGGACACAAGATTATTAGATTACCCAGGTTATGATAGCCATTGTCCCAATGTAAAAACTGTCGCCTAATGAATTGAACTGGCATCGGCGCAAAACACTGATGGATTCAAACTTGAAAATTAATGGAAGAGCACAGCAATTTCATACAAAAGGTTTACCTTTTGTGTTAAATTTTTACTGTCTTTGGTAAGATTTAAAGGGTTTCACCTTTACCAACTTTGAAAAGAAAAAAAAAAACAGTTTTTTGGAGAGATATCCCTGGTTTTATTGTTCGTAACGTAAAAATTTCGATTCGAGGTGGAAGGTGAGCTGCTTGTGATAATTGTCCTTAATTTAATATCTCCATTTCGATTGAGATACAATTTAATAATAATAGTAAACAACTTTATTAAAAGTCTGAATTTTTATTAAATTATTGAATGTCTTTATTATGATGAAGATAATATTTCAATATTTAATTATTCGGATATTTTCTCATGGAAAACCGGCTTTTATTCAAATATTTTCAATGGGTATCCATTTCTACATCTTCATTCGAATTGTGATTGCACGTTCCATCAGAAAATTCAAACACAATGTATTGATACTAATCGATCTATCCATGCGAATAATTACATACATGAATATTTAATGCACTTTATCTTAACGGATAATGAAAATAACAAAACTCTATAATGATAATTTTTAATTACAACTTTCATTCTCCACTAAATTGCTCAATCAGTCATAAACACAACAAATTACTTTCTTCACTCGTAAGGAAAGAAAAAGATGGAATCAATTTAGTAGGGGAAATCGGGGTAAAATAGACATTCTGATTGAACGCTTGTAGATAGAATTTCACCCTAAATAGAATCACCCCTTCAAATCTGGGTGAAAAAAAATTCTATCTCCATTATTATTAACAAAGTTATCAACGAAATTACAAATTTCTATTAACATTCATGATTGCTGATCATTCGATTGCTTCGATATGGGGTTTTTGATTGAACGCTTGGAGTTAGAATTTTTTTGATGATTCCATTGGGAAGCTGAGGAAATTTTAGGCGGAAAACATGTGCCAAAATATTTTTTTTTACACTTTTTGAAAATTCGATTTTCTCACCCAGATTTGAAGGGGTCATCCCCCACATTTTCTCCAAAAATTATCGATTTTCGTCGAAAATTAAGAAAGTTATACGTTTCTCAATTTTTGATAAAAATCGATAATTTTTGGTGTAAATTTAGGGGATGACGAGACCTTCAATTTAAGCACGACCCCACTGCGCTACAACCAATAGAACCGGAGATATATCAAAAAAACTGATTTTTACAAATTTTTCCAAGGTAAAGCCCTTCAAAGTTGGGTGAAAAAAATCGAATTTTCAAAAAACTCGAAATAATTAATTTCCGCCTAAAATTTCCTCAGCTTTCCGATGGAATCATTAAAAAAATTCTATCTCCAATATTTCTCTCGATTTCTCGTAATATACAATTTCAAAGTGAGCATGTGTCCATCTAACCCTTTGGGGCCTTTTTACCCCACCTTCCCCTATTTCCCTAGTTGTAGTTGATTTCGTTCAGTAAAATGAAATACACACTACTTTCTAAGCGTTTAATTCTTACTTCAATAATTAATCAACAAATCAATGCTATAAAATTTTACTATCGTTACTTATGATTGTGTGATTTTCTGATTGATTGATTGGAATCGTAAACAATGATAAGAAAAATAGCGTATAAAAATTTCCAAATCTACACAATCAAACAACACATTTTGAGCGAGACTCTCATTGATAATCACCATAAATTCTTTCTTTTACGAAATTTATCATTAAAAATTCGATTTAGAGTGTTAAATGAATATGAGATACGAACCACAATATTTCCATTTATAATACATAAATATCTCCACATTTTAAAAATATACACAAGAAATACGAAATTTCATCATTTTTTCTCAAATTATTCTTAATTTTTTAATCTATTAACTCAGTTCAAATATCCCTCGTCGATTCAATCAAGTATAATAATTCTCATTATCTAAATTAGTTATCCTTATGAATTCATTGAGGATAACTCAATCACCGAGGTTTCGTGATTCAACTTTAGTTGCGCCGCATTTATTTCGTATTATCATGATTCATGTAATTCCTTCAGTAGTTGTATGGCCCGTATTGTGAGCCATGATAGTAAGGTCCTGGATAGGCCGCAGGTGCGGGATATCCGGCATAAGCGTATTGTTGCTTCTGTGGATACACTGGAAATTTCAAAATAAAATTATTGAATTAACACAGTTTAGTTATTAAATAGCAAAAAGAGATGAGACAATTCGTGAGCACTTCTCTTTAGCTTCATTCCTCATACCTTTGAAATCATTAGATAATATCCAAATAATTAAAACTGAAGATTTATTTTTCAATTCCAAACTGGGAATAATAATATACGTAGGAATTGATCGCTCTTCAATTACATTGAATGAAATTGCAGCTCTATATGTATAATTCATAAAAGTAGCCAATAATTTGGGCAAGTGTCCCACTTTCCAAATCTTCTCTCTCTCTCTCCTCTCCCTTTGCTATTCAACGCGCGAATGCATTCTTTCACTGTAGTATACAATTGCAGCTAAATTATCATCTTGAAAGGACAATAAAAAATGAAGAATCAATGGCGCGAGCAGAGAAGATATAGAAAGTCACCGTTCAGAGTTAGAGCGTAACAAAATTGAACTAATTCATGATAAGCAGAGCGTAATTTCTTTTTCTGAATAAACAAAGAGTCTAAATATCATATGAAAAGAAAAAAAATAAATCTTCCGTAAAAAAATTCCAATAAATCTTGATTAATAATTATCATTTCAGTATTTACATTAAAGCCTTTTGGGTTTTTTCTTCTCCTTTCTTTTGTTAAATCAGCTCATTTTCTATTCCTAATATGAAGTGAATGAAAATTAAATTTTACTGGTCTCTTTCAGTATTTCGAATAGTGGTAATAAAAATTTAAAACATCAATGGAAATGAGTCTCTATCAACTCAATTAAGCCTCATAATTAGTTGAATATCATCTTGAGACAATGAAAAGACCAGTTAATAATATATAATGATAATAATAATAATAATAATAATAATAATAATAATAATAATAATAATAATAATAATAATAATAATAATGTAAAAAAGTTAGTAGAAGCAATAGTGTTACGTATGTACCAGGCATGAGGTACTGCATGTTCATCGCCTCGTCGCGCATTCTCTCTCCCCTCAAGCAAATCGCTGCAGCACTAAACAGTATTGCACTGACTAGCGACCAACCAACGCCGACCCAAGCCACCACGTACGACCAGTCGTACGAGATTAAAGAGCTTTCCTTGAGTACCTTTAGTGAGTCCATCACAATCCGTCGATATTTGTGTGAGATGCCCCAAAAAATAAAACAAATAAACTTATTAGTAACTTTGCAGAATTATCTTATCACCTGGCATTATGTATTGAACATTGGCTGCTTGTTCTCTGGCACGTTCTTTTCTCAAGCAAGATGCTGCTATTAGGAAAAGTGTCATCGTGGCTAAACATGTGGCTACACCTAACCAGGCTAAATAGAATGACCAATCATACCACTGCGATGCATTATTCTTCAATACCTGTGTATAATTCAATTTTTCTTGATGAAAAAAAAAAAAAAAAAAAAAAAAAAAAAACCAAACAAACAAAAACTCATACACTTGTTCAATTATTTTAGAGAAAATTCAAATGTTGCTTTGAGCTAAAAACATTCTCGACAAATTAACTATGAAATATGCTTGAGCCTCTGTCTAATTAATTTTTTGTGTTTCACTTTTTTGCCGTTTTCATTTCATTAATTTACATTGTATGAAAGTACATTAATACTATCAGTATAAAAATCAGAGAAAATATTCGAGTGAACAATGTGAGTTATTGTGTACGCAATAATTCATGTGAAATCTCTAAATAATGATTATAAAAATTCTCTAAAACAATGTCAGCAGCGAGACATATTCGTATTAATCCTAAACATCATTTTTTTCTTTAAATACTCGTTATTTTCAATTGAATATAATTTCTTAAATCACTAGGAATATCATATTTTTTTTGGCTCTGACTTACATTGCTCCATTGTTGGTAATACTCTTCGCCTACAATTTTTTCTTTCTCATAGTACTCAACACCATGCCACAATCCCATACCACAAGCACTGAGAAGACCTATTAAAAATAATCATTTTTCATTTTCTCCAAAGAACATTGGAATTAAGAAGGCTCAAAAATAATGAAGAATACTCAAACTCACAAGCAAATAGCATGAGAATAGCAGTGGCTGTAATGTTGCCAGGCGATCTGCGCCAACAGCCAACAACACCAGTCCAAAATGCTGAAAATATCGCCAAGAATCCAACAATAAATAGGGCAATCATCGATCTTCCCATGTCTGTAGGGATAATTAAAAATTCCTCAGTTAATTACTCGATTATTCCAATGATATTCTTTTTACAAGTGAACTTGATATCATAGCATAAAATCTTACGCAATCGTGTCATGGCATCCTCAGAGAAACCCCTGGTCTCATTGTCTTCATCGGGAATGAAATAATCAATGTTCATGCAATGAGTTTCAACAGGACTTAGATAGGTCTCCACTGAAACAAAACATATAGAAACAAATATTTTATTTGAATAAGCATAATGAGATAATAAACAAGAATTACGAACATTGTGTATATATTACAACAGAAGAAAGGTTGATTAACCAGTGGAGGCGTTAGGCTTGGGAAAAATAGTTTATGCAATAATGTAAATAATGAAAAAGAAAAATGAAATAATAATAATAATGATAATCCAGTCAGACATTTAATGAGAGGCTATCACGGACAAGTAGTCAACCTAGTCACCGGAAGCCACGTGCCGGATGTCTTCAGTGGTATGCCGAAACCAGATAAGGTGCTCTCGGTCACAAAACGGTAAATACAAACGTAGAATGACAGTTTCATTTATGGTAGAAAAAAAATTGATAAATAATCATCATCAGAGCGCTATAATTAATAATTCAAAGTTTATATGAGGGGATAAATGATGGAGATTCTGATTAAACAGTTTGAGAGAGTTTTTTTTTTGGTTATGGCCAACATTTGAATAATGGGAAACTACTACCACCAGGTATCTACCCCAATAGTAGTAGCTACTTTCAATTTTCACACTAATTATTTGATGCTTACTATAAGCGAATGTTCATTAGTTATTGTTTTCCTTAAAATTACTGTCTCACAATATATGACATTAAATTCGACAATTAGACATAAGAAATGAAAACAATAGAAACGTTCCTCCTAGTTATACGAGAGAAAACATGAAGACGTTCAGCCGACAATTAAGTAATTTACATTGGTGCTAACGGTGTGTATATCGCTTAGAGCAGCGCATAGAGAAGCGAAGCAAAAAGAATTAACGGAATTTGTTGAGCCTTATTTGTCTCAATTATTCTCTTCCGTGATAAGCCTGGTGATTTAGAAGCCATATTACCTATATTACATGAATTGTAATAGCTAATGATTAATAATATAATTGATATATGTTGTTTATTTACCAGTTGGTGGACGTTCTTTTGGATAACATATCCTGAAAAGACCCTGGGTTCTCGTATAGTAGTAGTATTTTGCGTTCATCTGTTCAATGACGTGACTCTGTTCAGGATTCTTCGAGGCATATTGCTGGAAATTGATATATCACAATATTTAGTTGAAATAAAGAAAGCTATTAATGATAGGCACACCCTCCCCGAGACATTTAATTATCATTCCGGAAATTGCTTGTTCTTTTCACCTGAGCCACTTAATGGTCGCATGTCATATAGAGAAGAGGAGGGGAAAATAACATTTTCTCCATCTTATATTAACACAAATATTTTATTTTTCAAGAAAATTAGATATTTTCCTCTTCTTTCTTCGCCATAAATGATAATTAACGTTCTTACAGTACTACTGCATATTATGTGGTGATAATAGTGAATAGGAATGTAACGATTCGATTGACAGAATGGTGAATGTCCTTGGTGAGGCTACGTAAATGCTTGCATCATACATTCATACTTAGAGACTATCGTCATTCACAGAAAATTTATTTATCTTACGAATTAACTCAAATTAATTCAATTAATTGGAGATTCTTCGTAAATAAAATAAATAAATAAATAAAGAATGAGGAAATAGCGGGAAAAAAAGAGAGTTTCATGGAGTTGAAACAGCGTGTTTCAACGGCTTTCACATCGGAGTTTAGCATACGATTTCTTTGACATAGAAAGGAAAACCCTTTCGAACGAATCACGGCACATCCTTCCAGAAATTTTCGAAAAAAACACACACACAATTCTCTAATTGGGAGGAAATTATATCACAAATGAGTGCAGATCATTTCCTGCAATTGTTTCACAATATCTTGCTCTCTCTCTCTCTCTCTCTCTATATATATATATATATATATACACATATATATATCATTTTCCACTGCAATTTCATAGGAAAAATATATGAATAGCTAATTGAAATTGAATTAAAATAAATATTTAAATTAATTCTAAACCTGATTTATTATTTGCCTCTTTCTATTTCAATCTGTTTTCATTTTTACTAATTCTTTCAACTTTTCAGAAAAGGTAAAAGTTTTCACTCGTCCAGTCTCACAACATTCGAAACTCAGTGCATTATTATTTTTCTCGTTTCTTTTTTTGCCAAATTAAAATTTATATATCACGAGTAGATAGGTGAACGGGTTTTCAGGATAACTTTCTTTCGAAATAACTCTGGTGGAGCTTTCCGAATAAAATAGTGAACAATCTACCGGAATAAATAAAGTTAAATAGATTTGAGACTTGAAAGAAAAAGCATGCGTCGAGTTTTTGATGGAGTCAATGTGGTGAAATGGGTGCGGCAAGGAATGTCGATCGTCCATGAATTCCATCTAAATTAATTGCACTTATAGTATTAACAATGTTCATCAAATCCTTCTTTTCCATTGTAGCAGTTGAACAGTTATAAAAGGAAAAGATTCACTGTGCCTATACAATACTAATGACGAGTACATTCAGGAGGCGTAGTGTAGCAGTAAAAAAAAAAAAAAAAAGTAATAAGAATATAAACGTAAAAATCTCATGTGTGTAGATGGTTATGGAGGGATATAATGTGCGATGTTGGTGCTTTAATGCAGGACGTTAACCCAGGCACAAGGACGTATACCAATAATGATCTTCTCATTTTATATATTGCAGAATAAAATATATTTCTTCATGCCATGGCTTTATTCCAAAGATATTTTACATTAAAATGAGTGTTGGTGGAGTGCTGCTGGATTGTTCTATTACAATTGACATTTTCACTTAAATGGAAAAATACTGAGGATTAAGCATTTGAACAAGTTGTAAGAATGTAAAAATAACAGTATTATCGTAGACAAACCTGTATTTGGGCACGCTTGACCTCAGTGTAGAGCCAGTTATCCGTGGAGAAGCCAATGGAAAGAAGTGCTGTGGCGATGATGCCGGTTATGGTTGCCAGAGATAGCGTCACTGCTGAGCACGGCATTTTTCAAATCAACTTATACTTATTATATTCTACTAAATTCAAAGAACCACTTTGGTTATCACACTCGTGCTATATGCAAAATCCAGCACAAAAATTCCTTTGACCAGTTGATCCAAAAGTATTCGGATTTGAAGAGAGAGAAAGAGAGAAGAGAAAAGTTATACTATAGATTTATATTTTATAAACACAAAATTGACAAAAGCACGGGTAAACATGATATTATTGAATTTATTGTTATTTATTGTTGCAGAAGAGTCAGAGAAGAGAATAAAGAGTAACACGGATTTCTTGGTCCCACAACACTGGTTGGGAATGTAACGGAGGAAGAACTGTAGAGTTACTGAAGAAAGGCTCTCGGGAACACCTCGATTTGTTCAGGTGTAGTGGGGAACGTTATACCAATGGATAGTCGTCAGTCGACCACCTTCGTTGTACACTACTAACGCAGGTAGGTGTGTTTTACCAGTTTACCTGGTCTTGGTTCTCAACCAGTTTCATTATTTAACTATTTTTCATTTTTCATTAGTTTTTCATCAGCTTTAAAAAGATTTAAAAAAAAATAATAATACAATTCTCTCCTTCTCTATATGTCTCAATGAAATATTTTACAATTGGATTATTCATAATTATCAATGACTTATTCATATTGCCTGCTGACAGTGCAATAATTTAAATGTAAAAGTGAAGAGAGCCTCAATTTGAGAATATCGAAAATACGAGTCTGGGACTGGCAGAGTTACCTGTCCCTCTTCTTTCAGTACTCATACCACAAAACACAACAGGTTAATACTGAAGAGAAAATCTAACTGAACCTAACAAATTCCAATGGATTTGTAATAAAATCCCACTGTCTCCACATCATTCACTGTCTTTTTTTTCATAAATTAATAGTTTCTTAATTAAACATTTTCTCCTCTACTCGTTTTTACCATTCAAAGTAGCACTATTTTGGCATTAAAATGGGAAATTGTATGAAATTATTATTGAACAAGTTTCAAATGTTCTCTGGGAATTTATTGAGTGATGTATTTAATCATCATCCGATTTTTATCCTAAAAAAAAAAAATTAAATTATGTGGGACGATGTAATTAGCCTACTTTACTGAATAATACGAATGCAATTCGTTTACACATCATACGGAATTGCTGCAAAATGAAGAATAATTAATTAATTGAATGCTACTATTATATATATATATATATATATATATATATATATATATATATATATATATATATATATATGAAATTTGAATACTATTAATTCAGGTTAATGTTATTAGCCTACATTTTATAAATAAAAATAGGTATTAATGTGTATGCAATCAGAGAAACCGGAATGAACTCAATAACCTATGGGTCCGGTAGAGTACAAATCCAAGAATGCATAAGATTTACCGTAATCTACGCGGATATGAATTTTCGAAATTCTACCGAAAAAGAAAACAACATTAAGATCCGTTGAGAGTGATACATCAAGAAAAATTTGATGTATTATTTAATTGATGAAATAATTAATAAATTAATGGAGACATTAACATGAAACTCTTCATTGTTCTTTTACTTTCTCATTTCTCTTTAACGCATTTTTATGCTCTCGCCACATTAATTCCTGCAGTGTCATCTCCTCCTCAGGAGTCAATTCATCAATATGACGTGACAACAATCAATTTTATCTAATGAAATCTTGACTTCGCTCGTTATCAAACAGTCCGACCCTCTCTCTGCTAATTTCTCCATGTGGATCTATTTTCATAATGAACAGGGGCAAAATTAAAACTAGGTAATGACGTATTGGCCCACATACATGAACGTAATAACCAGGTAAAAAAGTCCAAATACTCTCTGGGCTTTTTATTTCAAAGCTCAATTCCCCTTGCAAAATAATATTCCACACTTCAGTATTGACATCATCTGCTTTGGAAGTTCTGACACGTGTCTCGGCCTTGATTCTCCTTGTCGAAACGTGAATTTTGAGGTCATTCAGACACTTCAAATCGAAAGGAATCTTTACCATCACATCAATTAGTTTTATATGATTTTGAGATTGAAAATAATTGTTTTTCGTTTTTTGCAAATATCTCGCCAAATAATGATGTTCGATTGAGCAGAACTTTCAAAATAATTGAGATATCATTCTGAAAATTTAGGTGGGGCTGACAGATGCCATGGACAACACCTGTCCCAATTTTCAGAAGGATATCTCTAACTGCGTCAAAGTTATGAATTTTTGAAAATTGGAAAAATCGAGGATTTTATGTTTTGCAGGCATACATGAATTCATAAATAGAACTGCTAGCTTCACATAAATCATTGGAATTTGGAGGAAAGCGTTTGAACAAATAACGCTCATTTCGTTCATTTTTATATAATCCATTATTATTATTATTATCATTACATTGAGAAAAAAAAAGTAGGGGTGATGCAATTATTAATCTCTTGAAAAATGCTATGTTCAATTATTATTATTATTTTTTCTCTTACAATTAAAAATGAAGATGAAAAAGTTATTTACAAATATTGTGAATAGAATTTCTTTGGATAATAAATACGAAAGCATTAATTAAAGTATTACTCAATCACTTCGTTAAAACTTATTACATAAATAAATAAATAGTATTGTAATTAAAATATCAATGACAACCATGAGATTATGTAATAAGATTCACACCGACTATTGTAGATAGTAGAACCATCGGGGATTTCATCAATTAATAATATTGATGAATTACAAAATACATATGCACTATATGTAAAATTGGAAGATGAAATTTATAATTGTAGTAACATCAGAGGCTAAAAGAGGTAAAATGGACATAATTAATATCTATTTTATCCCATTTTCACTTATTATTATTCTCACTAATAAATATTTTTTCATTATGTTTTACATATATTATATTTGAATAATTGTGGACGTTCCATAATCGAAGATTAAAAATTATAAATTAATTATTATATATAATAATAATAATAATTATGCAGCAGACCAGTGCTCGGAGCCCCAGAGCAGCGTATACATATTGTGTCTAAGATCCTCAGCAAGTAAACAATCTATCGGATAATCGGTATATCTCGATATTAAACTTCTATATCCCTGTCCAACAGTTGCCAGTGTTAATCTCTTCTTATCCGGGGATTTCAATGCAACAATCTGTGAAACTTTTCCCTCGAATGGCCTGAATACAGTTATTGGTCTCAATGAATTACATTCAGCAACAGCAATACAGCCCCAGGTGGTTCCAATATAAAGCTGATTCATACAAACTTCCATAGCAGTCACTTGGCATCTTTCTGTTGTGAAATTTTCTTCAATTGAAATTGATTTTAAACTCTCTGAGCATGGTACTAATTTTGACATGTCCAATTTATTAATAATTTGTCTGCTCTCAATATCCCATTGATAAACAATACAGCCTGGATAGGTATAAGATAAGACCGAAGTTTCGGAGCTCAGTATGTAAGTGGCAAATAAATTCTTACTCGATGTTTCATTTTCCATGTGAACGAGCTCACAGGTGTCAATTAAATTACCATTCTCTTTAATAACGTAAATTGATATTCTGCCGAAGCTCTGTCCCACCCACAATTCTATAATTCTCCTTCTTCTATATATTGCAGCTAATGAGTAAGTTTTAATATTGTCTTTGACATTATTAATAATTTCCGTTTTCTTCATTTGTGTAAAATTATTCGAAAGCATATAGATTTTACCACTGTAGAGTGCCACAACAAATTGTTTAATATTCTCCAAATGAATGAGACCAATAATTTTAGACTCCCTATAAAGATTTTGATCGGTTTCCAAATAGTAACTTGCTACACAACCGAAATTACTAGCTAGATAGACGTGAATTTGTCCAGTATTGTCGCCAATCCAAATATAACCATCCACTCCTGACATTGCATAAGGTATTATTGGTGTTTCAATTCGTACATGCTGATGCCAGCCTTTTTCTGTACTCAGCAGCATATCAACTTCACCATTATTATGTCCAAGCCATATTTCATCGGCGATAAAACTCTCGTTAAATCCAGCCAATGAGCTCAAAACTGGTGGTCTAGATGTTACAGTGATTGCTGTTACGTGTGTTCTTTCAGTTAATAGAGTAACATCAATTAGATGAGTGAATTCTGGAGCTGATGCTATTGATACAATTTGACTAGCCGTTGGACGATCTTTGGGATTTTGTGCCCAACATATTACCATCAAATCAAGAACATAACAAGGATAAAGAGTCTCGCGATAAGACAATGGTGGCCTTCCACCCTCTAAAATACACTCTTTTACAGCTTCGTGCCCCTCAAATGGTTGTCTCAAAGTTATTAATTCATAAATAAACATTCCAAATGAAAATGAATCAACTTTCTCAGTGTATTCTTCTTCCCCATTATATTTAATTATCTCAGGTGCCATAAATCCTTCAGTGCCTCCGAATCCTTTAGCACCTGATGGCAATGTTAATCTTGATATACCATAATCAGCTACTTTAACGTGAACGGAATGCTCAGGATGATCATTTTGATGAGGCTGTGGTATCATCCAAACCAGGACATTTTCTGATTTTAAATCCCTGTAAATCACATGTTGTTGATGAAGATACTCCATTGCCTTTGCAACTTGAAGAATTATTGCCTGGAGTGTATGAAAATCAAGTCTAGCTCCAGAACGCCTATAATTCTTGAGAACATTGTCCAGTGCCCCTTCTGGAGCTAAATCAAGAACAAGAGCCAATGGACTTATAACAATTCCAATTAGAGGCACTATATTTTGATGTTTCAAAGTTAATAGTATATTTAATTCCTGTCTTGCTGTACAGTAAGCCTTACAGGCATATTGTAATGGATCTCTGTCCCATTTGCTCTGCGCTGCTTTGTAAGCCAGCACTGCTGAAGGCTTAGAATTCGGCCCTGGGGGGACAGGTTGAAGCATCTTCATTGCTACGTCAATTCGTTCACCACCTCTGGCTGTAGTGGAAATTTTACAAGATCCTTTGAATACAAATCCAAATGCACCACGTCCTAGCATACGTCCTCGCTTTATATCATCTGATTTAATTAAATGTTTTGCACCTAAATCCATAAATATAATATCTGGAGCTACATGAGACAATGGAATATCGAGATGTTTTGGACAGGCAATTGTTTTATTACTATAAGCAGACAGAATGCACTCTTCTACCATCCAAGAGTACACTGTTATTCCATCTGAATTATTATTTTTGCTTGATGATTGACGATTTGTAACATCTGGATGTCCTTCAAGTGAAGGCATCCTACTTGATGCTGAACTATCGTATCCAACTCCACTGTCTCCATCAGATTTGTAACTATCCTGACTCTGTCTCTCATGATGCTGATGATATGTGCAACAAATATCAGGTGTTTTACAAGTCTCATCATCGCCAATGCCAAAACATTCCATTGAATGTGTAATTCCTCCTCCTCCTTCTCCTGATGTCGAAGGCTCATTATGCCCGTCATCTCTACGTTCAGTATCAATATTTCCATTTATACTGTTCAATAAACATCTTGGACAGGGTATTAATCTTGTAACAAGAAGTTTTCCCTCAGAAGTGTGAACAAATCGAGTGCCCAGTGTTGGATACCAATCCTCAAGGAGTATATCAATATGATCAACAATTAGAGCTAGTAACTGGGGCATACTTTCAGGACGAGGCTCAACTACAATTGCTTGATAACCCATTGGCTCATCATCTCTAGTATCTTTATCATCACCAGATGTGAATGATGACATTATCGGTTGTTTTATTACCAATGTATCAACAGGAAACCAAATTTCTAGAATCGCTGAATTCTTGAGATCAACACTGCACCAAATACCATCCTGTTTCAATTTAAATTTCAGCTGTCTATAATCATACGGTGTATTTTTCATTTTCCAATTAACTTCTTTCAATCTTAATAATGTAATTCCTGTGTATCTCAATTCCAATCCAGTTTGCCAAACAATCCATTCTGCATTACTATCCAACAAATTAACAAATACATTGTCATCAACAAAATCTTTGAATGGAGTTATGAAAGACATAACAATATCCACTATTGTGTCATCGGCAAGTATTCTAGTAATGAGTCTCGACCAGAATCCACTTGGAAAATAAGACATTAATAATAATCTAGTAACTGAGCAATCTGGCTGTGGTCTTGATGACAAAGTTGTAATTTTACCATTACGACTGAAATCTAGATGACAACTATTTCTCTTAGTTTCACCGGCAATTGAATCTAGAATATTACAAGGAGAATTTATTTTCTTTGTCCTTACATGCCAACCTCTAGATTTCAATGGAATTTTAATTATGTGATTATTCCTCTGAATATCTTCCTCAGTTGGTAATAAAGAAGGAATTAAAAGAGTCCTATAGTCCCACGTTAGTGCAACTTCAAATTTATTGAGAAGACTAACTATGTAACCCTGAGTATCCACTGAAGATATTGTTGAAGATTTAAAAACATGCTGTATGTCATCTAGCTTCATAATACCAGCTCTAGCAAAGGGATTTATTTCCCTAATCGTAACTACATGAGCAAGCATATCACAGAGCCACTGAGGATCCAGAAAATAAAGATCTTTTAATGTAGCATCATCATAATGAAGAATAATTCCGTTTTCATGAAGAAATAACGTTGCCTGATGTAATTCAGCCAAATCTCTGAATGATTTATTCACTTTTTGGAGTTCATTATTTACTGCTGTATAATATTGATCAGATCTAAGTACGGGATCACCACCAGAAAGTTTTTTATCATGTGCTAATTGCACTACCACATCCTCCAGTGCTAAATAACTAGCTGGTACTCTTTGATCAAGAAGAAGTTCTTTACTTCCAGGTGATTTTAAACTGAACACAACATCATAAATGAGATTGCAAAGCATTTTAATATTATGCCGTGTCTTGCAACTCACTTCAATTGTCTCCATGACTTTTGGTAAACCGCATTTCTCAGCATCCACGACATTTATAAATTTATCACGAATATATTGTTGAAGTATCTCACTCTGCTCATTGGAAACATCGTAATGGGTCCCTACAACGATTACTGGAGAGTTTGGAGCACGACTCTGTATATTGACGAGCCATTGAAATATTTCTGATACACCCTTGAATCCATCCGTTATCTTCCAAACTACCAAATATAAGCTGCGCTTTGATAAAAAATATTGATGAGTAGCGTAGTATTCTTTTTGTCCTCCAAAATCCCAAGTTCTAAAATACACAGAACCGTGTGATGATTGTCCTCGGACTTTCTTCTCGTAAATCCAATCGCCAATATCAACGCCAACTGTCGATATCGTTGTACCTTTAGCTGTTTTTGTATTTATATTTTTATTACCCATTCGTTTGGCCCAGTGCTCTGAGGATCTCTTTTTATTCGGTACTTCTCCCTCCTGACGCAGCTGTTCTAAAAGACTTGTTTTACCAATTCCCTGAATTCCAACAATCATAAGTTTCATTCTTGCATATGGCTTTGCATCCTCTAAAATAGACTTTAAATAACCAACTACATCCATTGTCTTATATTTTTTTGATTCAATCATTGTTTTTAATGGCTCTTGTAGCTTGCAGCCTTGGGTATTTAAATTCCAAAGACGCGATAGTAATCCCATTTGCGGTGGTAATTCGTTAATTTCAATATTTCCACTTATATTTAATACAGATAAATTATTCAATTCATATATATTATGAGGTATTTCTTTCAAATTATTATTGCTAACATCCAGCATACTGACATTAGGAAAGAGAAGGTAGAGTTTTGAATACTGCTGAGTTTGAGTACTGCTCTGTCCAGACAATAATATATTTGAATTTTTTGATAATTTACTTTCACGATCAGACTCGAAATAACGATCTGTCTCATTGTAATAATAAACTTTTCCAGTCTCATCAAAGCTCATGACATTCTCACCATCATCAATTGATGTTAATTGTATTCTTGTCAATAAATTATTGGCTAAAACTAATGTTCTTAAATTTTCTAAACGCAAGTGTCGTCTATGTGTACAAACAGACATTAGAACAATGTCTCTTAATGATGCACCACTGCAACTCTGTCTATTATTAACCGAATTAATTATTGGTGATTGGATATTTGTTGAGGGACAGTAACAAGCAGTTGATGCCTGTTCCATTGAATCCGTAAAATTTGGATCAACTTGTGGTAAACTTGGCCAGCAAGATATTTGATTATTAGACAGATCCAGTTGCTTCAAACTAGCTGGATAAGAAGTAATGTGGCTCATTGAACGCAATGAATTGTATGCCATATTTAATCTCACTAAACTAACGGCAAGACAAGGTAATGCAACTGGTATGCTATTGAATAAATTATGTGCTAAATTCAGAGAGGTTAATACAGAACGTACACCTGGTTCTGTATCATCATTTATTTTCTCTGAAACCCGCACGGATTTTGTCCACACGTGTGGCCTTTCTATTTCAATAATCTGTGCATTAGTCAATTTTGTGAAAGAATCAAACTCAGATGAGTCATCTCTACTCATTGCAGCAATTGTTGCCTCTACTCCTCCCTCGTGTGGGCTGTTACTATTACTTGATAAACTTCTTGATGATATACCATCAGAGTTACTAGTACTTATAAAATCTTTTCTCGTTGATATATTCTGAGAAGCTTGACTTGGCAAATCAGAAAGGAGATTAAATGAAGCATTCAATTCCTTCAATTTCGGAGCACGCCATAGATTATCAGGTAAATGTTGCAATTTATTATTTGATACATCCAGTATCTCCAGCCCTGGTAAATTCATAAGAAACTCTGGAAGTTTCTCAAGACGATTATCCTGTAGATACATTTCTTCCAAAACTGGTGAAAGCTTTTCTCTTACATCTCTAGAATTTCTCTTTTCAGTTTCTAATTTTTCCGACAATGTGTCTATCTTATTCTGTGCCATATTTAGATATCTCAAGCTCTGAAGGTAGAATATTATGGACGGTATTGTGGTTATTGAATTATGAGAAATGTCAATTCTCGTTATGGCATATAGTGCTAGATCATTATTTTTACCGCTCAACTTTTTATTAACATTGAGAACGGCATCGATCAACCACTGTGTTCGTATCTGGGATAATCTGCACTGCTGATTATGCCAATTTATCATTGTAGGAGTATTTGGAAATAGAGATGGATAAGTTACATTACCAAAACTTGATAGAGCCGAGAAATGTGACGTTTGAGTTCCATCAGTCATTGCTTTCTTATTTATTTTATATTCTGGATCAGGATGAGCCTTTATAGATAATAACTTTGCTGTGAGAATCTCATCACGATTTTGTGCTGCTATTTTCAATGCTTTACAATCATTATCAACTGCTCCATTTTTCAGCAACAAATCAGCTATCTTGACATGACGATTATGGCAGGCAATTGTTAAAATACTTGTATCATTAACAGCCTCATTATCAGCCTCTGTCTTATTCAAAAACGATCCACTCGTATTGTACATTTTTATTGGTAAATTTGAATTTGCCCCAAATTGCAACAATATACCGACTACCTCAGTATGTCCACCTTTAACAGCAGCATGCAATGGAGTTTCTGTATTATTATTGCAATAAATATCGATTTGAAAAGGACAAATCATATTGTCATCTTTCTTTTGTTCTGAATTTTTACTTCGAAAATTTAATGACGACATTAGTCTCTGAATGCCCGTTGAAATTCGACGTTTAGCAATTGGCAACTGTTGTTCAGTAGAAGTTTGAGGTGTCTCATCATCATTTATTTTAATTGATTTAACTTTATAAAGCAAGAACATCTCAACTAATTTATAATTACCCAATCTACTAGCAATATAGAGAACATTTTGTCCTGTAACATCCTGTGTATTAATATCAAATGGCATATCATACTCAAACTCATCGGACGGATTTTTGAATCGTTGATACAAATGCTGAGGATATTCAAACTTTAACAATAACTCAACAACTGAAGCATGTCCATTTATTGTTGCAGCATGAATGGGCAGCCAACGCTCTACAGTTAGCGACTGAATTTGTTTGGGAAAATTACGTAAAAGAAGATGAACAATTTCGAGTTTACCATTGTAACAGGCAATGTAGAGTGGACAGTATTTTGTTACTGGATGATTACGACAATCAGCTCCATGATCCAGAAGAAGACGTACTATATCTCTATGTCCCATTTCACAAGCAATAAATAATAGTGTATTTGCACCGTTTGGCGCCATATTAATGATGAATTCCAAGTGATCAGAGGTTGTTTGTATAATATTTCTCGCAGCAATTGTGTCACCCTGTATACAGGCTGCTCTCAATGAGGCATGTGTTGCTTGTCTCAGTAATTCATATCTTTCAACAGCAGCATTCAATAAATTCATTGATGTTTTGTCATTATTTTTAACGGCAATATCCAGAGGAGCTAAGCCATTGCTGTCACGAACTGTTAAATCTACATTGTGCTCCAAGAGATTTATAATATTTCCATTGTGACCATGCTCTGTGCAAATATGTAGAGGATTTCGATACTGGCCACGAGGACCACATGGAATATTTGGATTCGCTCCACTTTTCAGAAGAACACTGAGACATCTAGAATTCTCCGTTATAGCCGCTGCATGAAGGGCTGTACGACCCCATGAATCTTGGCTATTTATGTATTGAGCGTGCTCACCTCGTAGAAGATCCTCCAAGAGTTCTGCATTATCCCAAAGAGCTGCTTGGTGCAGGAGACGACCTGGAAAGTCCTCCTCCACTGGTGTATAATTCTCCATGCTTGTATAACGTTGTCCTCATGAACTAACATTAATTAAGAATAATTCAAGTTTTTTTTTTTTTTTTTTTTTTATTCATAGGGGGGAGATTGGGATAAAATGGACATCCTTGAATTGAACGGTTGGAGATAGTGATTTTCTCATGATTCCATTGGGAAGCTGAGGAAATTTTAGGCGGAAAACATGTGTCGAAATTAATTTTTTCGATTTTTTTGAAAATTCGATTTTTTTCACCCAGATTTCAAGGGGTTTACTTTGGACAACGAAATTTTTTTTTTTTTTTTCAAATTTTTCCAATGTAAACCCTTTCAAATCCATTTTTCCAATGGAAGCATCAAAAAAATTCAATCTCCGATATTTCTCTTGATTTCTCATAATATACCATTTCAAAGTGAGCATGTGTCCCATCTTACCCCTTGTGGCCTTTTTACTCCACCTTCCCCTATGTCAAATGATCGTGACTTCTTTCTTTCCATTTTTTTATTTATAACTTACCCTCAATTTATTCTGCCTCTTGAATTTATTGTCATCTTTTGTTCGATTAAATTAACACTATGGTCTTGTCATTTTCATTCTGTCAGTGTCACTGTGGACAAAGATAAAACGACTGAAATATTAATGAATTTTACAGTAAAAAAATGGATATTCTATTAGTTTTTTTTTTTTTGTTTGGAACATTGGTTTTTCTTTATACTCTCACCTTGAAATTCTTATTGATAATTGTTCATGATTGTTATGATAATCCATGATTATAATACTATTGAGAGTCAATGTTTTGCACTGTGACTTTCACTTTTAGTTCACTGCTTTACTTGTTATTATGAAGATAAAAAGAATCAATGAATATAACTGAATAATCATCATCATGATTATTTAATTTTTCAACTGTGGCGACTATTGTGAATGACGCCATATTGAAAATTCATTATATTTTGGGGAAGAGATCTTCTTTATTCGCTGAGTTGACGTTTAAATTGAGCGGCGAAATTCGATAGCTGGAAACCTTGAGAAATAGATCATATGGTTCATTAGGTAATTATCATAATTCTCTTCTAAAAACGTTGCATTTCCCACGAATATAATGAAATCGTTATGCTATCTCGTCAATTGCTTCAGTTTTAATGCCCCTCCAAATGGAATTTATTATCAATTGGGAATCCCTTCAAATATTGGCCAAAAAGGCTGGAATTTTTGAGGGAAAAAAATAAGAAAAAAATCAATTGTTACACATTGATTAAAATACTCATGTGACCTCAGCTTTCCCTAAACCAACAATGGAAAAGAAGCACCACCATTTTCTCTCTGACCAGCCGCTATATATATGTACTCTACCTTCTCCCTAACCTCAAAAACATGCCCGGACTCGACGAGTTTCAAATCGTTTTACGACGTAGAAGACATATAAGACGTCAATTCGTAAATCACGTACTTAATCGTGCCCTAAATTTACGTGAACCCGAAATTAACACTGACGTACTCCTTCGGTAAGTCTTTATCCTAATCTTTCACAATCTTATTTACCTCTTTATTATTAAAATTAAAAAGAAACCACAGAGTCATAACCTCAAAATGAAATGACGAAAAATTTTTACAGTGAAGTTTTAGATGCCGTGATAGCACTAAGGAACTCACCATATCGTGAAATATTATACAAAGGCTTGGCGGAGTCTCTGAGTGTCCTTGACGTCAGTGTTATACCGGAAATAGTTTGCTATGGCTTAGGAAATTTCTCGGAGAGTCGTAGTTCAAAGTTTCAGCTAGCCGCATTACTGACAATTAAATCAAGATACAGAAGCCGTGTACATCTTTACGATCCAGTTTTTGTATCAAAAGAAATCGAAGTACTTAAGATACTTGGTTTATCGATAATCGAAACAAATGAAGAGGGTAAACGCAAAGTTGGCAATGACTTAACATTATTCTATATGCCACACTGTTTTCAAGGGATAATTGCTAATTGTATTTATGCCAATTGGGGCAAGAACCTCAATAATTGCATTTTAATAACGAATTCATTCGATGAAATTAATGATGATATACTGATTGACTTGGACCTCAGGGACTCACTCGAGTTAATTAAAAAAATTCATCCACTCACAACTGAATTTAAACTGGAAGCCGATTTTGATACTGCACGTGAAGCATTTAATTCTACATCAATTCACGTTTTCACTGCGGAAAAACTTGACAGGGTGCCTGATGAATTTTGGCAAGACATTGGCGAGGCTCCCTTTCATCAGGATAATTTTGAACGAAATAGAGACTGAACTAAATTATAATTTTTATATAATGATGTATAGAGAATTGAATGAATGACAGGAATATATCGTAAATTTATATAAAATTCATAAGGAAAAATCCAAAGAACTCAGCGTGAATAATTTTTACAAGAAAATTACGAAATTCATTTTCAATTGAAAAATTCCAGAGATATTCTAAAATGAACGCCAATTTGAAGTTAATTCGTTCACTATTGAGGGAAATAAGAGCAACATCGAGTGAAGCAAAGATCAAAAACAATATCATGGTGCAGTATATTTTGGAGCAAGCAAGACTACACAGAGAGACTTCAGAGACACTCTGCAAGGCTCGTGAAGAATTGAAACACTTGGCTGACACATACAACTGTTATCTATCATCTCTAAGAGCGTATAATCAGATTCACACTGATTATGCTGGAGCTGGTGAGAGGAGTGTCAGGGAGACTGCTGATTTGGTTGGTTTTAAGCTACCACACGATCCCAAGTGAAATGAAGAGTTACCACATTGTGAGTTATATATGTATATCATAGATTAATAATTATATTCGTATTAAAGATTGTGATGAGTTTAGTATGAAAATCATTTATTTTGTTGCATTTTTAATATCAGCACAGTAATTTTCACATAGAGGAAGGTGGGATGAAAAGGCTACATGCTCACTTTGAAATTGTATAAAAATTCGGAAAAAATCCATTCTGACACTTGATTCCTATGTAAAATTGTTTCAGCTTTTCAATGGAATCATCAGAAAATCCCTATTTCTAACTGTTCAATCAGAATGTCCATTTTATCCCGATTTCCCGTATCTTTAAAATAACAAATAGAAAGTAATCGTAATGAATTATTTATTTCGTCAATGTATAAAAAAGAAAAAAAAAGATTCGGGTATTAAAATTATTGCAAGTAAATGGATCTAATTAGAAACCATTGTAGAACAAGTAAAAGAATAAGAAGAAGAAGAAGAGTAAAACGGGAATCACGAGTACTGTTTTTTGATTTGTTTAGCGATTGTCGAGAGCTGCATATTACTCGTGCCCTCATAAATTGTTCCAATTTTACAGTCTCTGAAGAATTTTTCCTGAGGAAAATCAGTGGTGAATCCAACACCACCCATAAAGTCTATACACTTGGCTGTAACCCTGAGTGCAGTTTCTGTTTAACAGAGGAATTATTATAATTAATTTATAATGATTCTTTTAATTTTAAACCATCGAAGTAATACTAATGGATTTTTCTTCCAAATTTACCTGAGGCAACAAGTTTCGCCATTGCCGCATCTTTAATAAATTCCTGTTTGGCCTCAACTTTTCGGGCTGCGTTATAGACTAAAAGTCTTGCTGCTTCGAGATCAGTAACTACTTGAGCTATTTGATGTTGCATAGACTAAATAATGAAGGAAAACATTAAAAAATTCTCAATTATCATTTAAAGTGAAAAAAAAAAAAATGTAGATAGTTGAATCAGTTATAATTTATCGAGCTTATATCTACCTGAAATGAAAATATATCATTTCCAAACTGTTTTCTCTCCAATGTATAGGGTATGGTTGCATCTAGGGCACCTTGAGCAATGCCAATCATCTGTGCACCAATCCCAATTCTTCCTTCATTGAGAAATCCAGCTGCATACTTGTAACCATGACCAAATTGACCCAGAATATTTTCCTCTGGTACCCTGACATTTTCAAAGTGTATCATACAAGTTCCTGATGCTTTTATACCAAGTTTGTCCTCTGGTTTTGCCACAGTTACACCTTCCATCTCTCTATCCACGAAAAAAGTCGTGATCCCTCGGTATCCCTGGTATTTCAGTAAGTAAATTTAGGCATTGAAGCATTCAAGTGATTTTTCTTTTCTTTTTTTTTTAATTAAAAAAAAATAATCGAAGAACATAAAGCTCCACGTATGTTTGTATTCATAATTATTAATTATTATGATGGTTAGTTGAGTAATATTATCATTAATGGCTGGATTATTATTGATATAAATTCATGAACGAGCCTCTTGTGAGCTACTCAACTAAAGATAACAACAACAAGTATCTCTCTTCGATAAGATAAATTTAATCGAGGTCGTAATTAATTAAAATAAAATAGTGTATTACCACCGATGGATTTGCATTAGCAAAAACTAGAAACACTCCTGCAATATCTGAATTTGATATCCACATTTTTGTTCCATTAATTACGTAGTGTGAGCCATCCTTCTTCGCTTCTGTTTTCAAAGAAAATGCATCGGATCCTGCACCTGGTTCGGTCAAACAGAAACTTCCAGCCTAGAATAACAATTCACGGCTCAAATAATATTTATAATTGAAGGATATAACGTTTGCCACATTATTATTTGATTATTTACAATTCTATACTCACATATTTTTGGGCAAGCTTTGGGAGATACTTAGCCTTTTGCTCATCAGTACCAACTTTGATAATAAGAGAATTTACAAGTGTATTGTGTATATCCACGAGCGCAGCAACTGCACCGTCGACTTTAGCAATTTCTTCTACGGCTAGAATGGTCGTCATGAAATTACTACCTGTTCCTCCAAGTTCAGCTGGTATTTCCAGTCCCATCAGCTAATTTATACATTTATATTTACATATAAAATTCTCACTGATAATATTATCTCCAATGAATAATTAATAACTCTCTTATCTTACCCCATTGTCGAACAGCTGCTGCAGTACACCATCATCAATTTTTCCCTCTTTCTCCATCTTCTTCACTAATGGTAAAATTTCTTCCCTCGCCAATTTTGCAACTAGACAAATATTCATAGTAATTCATACCATGAAAATTAATATCTTTTTTTTTTCTTTCTCTTTCACAATATGATGAACTTACCACTCTCTTTCATCATTATCTCATCTTCTGTAAACTGGGTCAAAGGTCCTGGAATATGATTAAAAACTGCCGAGGACACGTGCAGTTTTCTCATTTTCATTATCTCCCTGGGCATCTAAAAAATATAACAATTGAAAAACTTGATCCTCAATATTCATTTACTCTTGATACAGGTGGTTGTTGAAGGTATTTGAAAACAACTTTGAAATAATCGCCACGTAAGCAAAGCCGTGAGAAAATAATATACAAATCTTTAATCATGTAAGTAATTTCATCTGAATTGGTTTTCTCAATATTCACTGAGAGGAGCAAAACAATTTTTTTTTATAGATTAAAGGAAAATTGCATGACAAATAATGTTTCTATCTCAATATGGCAGTATCCCAACCGGTTTTGAACGTAATTTTTTTTCTAATAAATCGTAAAAATTACCTTCTTCAATGCTGTTCTAATTGAATTCATCTCGCCGATTAAATGTTAATTCAGAAGAATACTCCTGTTTAAACAATGCAAAATTAATACAACTCCACTGAGTGATTTTTCGAATTGGATTATTTGGAGTATCTCTCAGCCAAAAAGCCAAGAGCACTTAATGATGAATAATGCGAGACGCTCGCTGGAAAGCCACTGATCAAAGACAGCAACCAAACTGGTTGCTGTTATATAATAAGAAGAAAAATCCAGGCAAACACATATACAAAAAATAAGAATAAAATTAATTTAAGGGAGAATGGGAGGGGCGAATATGAATTTCATACGATTGGATATAGTTTAAGGAGTGTTGAATATATTATTATAATTATCCGCATGTTAAATTTTATTAATTTACCACATAAACAATGACTTAAACCCATCCAATCTTATCTTGTCTTGTTTGCGCACTGTGGAGATATACAGATTGTATATTTTCAATGAAATGCTTATTAATTCTTTCATTATAAAATTTATCAAACATATTATTTTTATTTCTTATGATGGCTCGTACTGCTTGATGATCGATTCTATGTTTTTCCATGACGTCCTTCATCAATTCGAGATCGTTAAACCCCAACCAGTGTCAATGAGGAATTGAGTACATTTGCCATGTCTAGTCGTTTTAATATTCATTCTATCATTCTATATCGATTGAAATAATATCATACCGAATTCTTTCTCCTCAAATTCAGCAATTTATTGTAACAATCAATATGATTATCCGCTGTTTATTATTTTATCATGATAAATACAAATAAAATCATGGTGATAATTCGAGAGAGAAATGATGAAAGAACAGCAGAGTTCCAGTAATTTCATTACATTGTAAATGTCAACAACTGAGTGTTCAATATTCCTCATATATTCTCTTAATCTCTTTTTCCATTTGCAAAAGAGATTAAGCATTGGAATTTTCATTCAACTCCATCTCTCATAAATTTTTCATACTTGAGATTCAATTTGAAATTTGAATATCACGCGCCAAGTAATATGTCTCTTCCGCCATATTGTGTTTTCGTCCAATGGCGTTGCCCTTGGAATCGACGAATGAGAAGCTCATTTGTTTTTAGTTGATGATACAAACGCGTACATAATTTCCCTCCAAGTTGTTCTATAATAGTCCCTTTTTTCTGCCAAGGATTTTATGATTAAAACATTAGAGTTTTAATTATCACAAAGAAAAAAATTATTTCTAATATTTTGTATGTTTTTGGAAAATCATTAAAAATTTACGACAATTCATGCGCAGAGTCTATGCGCAGTTAACGAACTCGAGGGACGCCGATAAATGGCCAACGTCCGATCGATCCTCATTTTTTTTGTCTCATTCCAAACGAAAATGAAACTGATATCTCAAAATTTTATCCACAAATAAATTAAATATAGCTGAAAAATTTCTAAAATCATTGAAAGTGTACAGAATTCATTGACTAATTCATAAATAATTGAAAACAATCTGAGTGACAGTTTCATTGTGTGTAATTACTCGAGAAGAATAGAATATCTATCTATATATATAATATAAGTGAGGGGAGGCTGATCGCCGAACGGAACGGTATACGTGTGCCCACTCTCGACTCACACCTCAAGCAGTCAAACGGTGTTCGGTGTGTCGTGAGTGTGTGTTCTCCGGGTGTCTGTAGTCGGAAGGAAAAGTAGCCGGTGTCTCTTGACAGGTGAGTCATTTCCTTCTAAATGAGTCCTTGAGCTTTTTTAACCAAAAATTCTTCACCTTCTTCCATATTAATTGTAATTCTAACAATATAAATGAATTGAATGATGGAGAGTGAGCGTGATCGAGTGACGTAGGACAGAGGGGTGTGTCACAGTACCTTGCCTTAACCATAAAGTTTTGAGAATAAACCATGATGATTTGTGCATAAAAAACAGAATAGTTAGTTTTTCCAGACTCTTAGTTGAGTCCTCGAAATTTATGATTGAGTAAAATAAAGGGACAAAGAATCGTTGGAAGGAGAAGGAGTAGATTTTTGTCACGGGTTTCCGCCATTTGCCGCCCTGCTAAGTTCTCGTTTACGGCCCTGGGGTTCCTCTCAGAGGTCAGATAAACACACTCATTTTTTAACATATATTTTATGCAATCCTCGCTATTACTTCAATTTATGTTAACTTTCTTCCGACACTTTCGAGGAATACGAACTTTGGGCGAAAGTGAAATATTTATTGGAATGTGAGTTATGTTTTTGCTATCGAGGGGAAGAATTTGGGTTATTTATAAAATTGGACTTGTCTCGGGACTTATCATGCTTTTTGTGATAGGAATGAATCTTTAATTTACGTGATTTTGTGGTTTAATTTCTTATAATAAAATGGACAGAGTTTGCCATTTCGAGGAAATGGTATTTGGGATATTCAGGGTAGAAATACACATAGGATATGGAATTCAAAGATCTTTTGAGGTAATTGACCGATGAAGTTGGAAAATACCTGAAGAAGGCACGTGTTTACGCCTCACAGGTGGCATTCTACACTCACTGAATGCATCGTTTTCTTATGAAAATTTAACGTATTTAACAAATCTACGTGCGTTATCTCCAAAGAGATATCATGATTTCCATAATGAAAGTTGAAGAAGAAAATTGAAGCAAATTGCTAAAATAATGATGAATCATTATTAATACTTTGGTTGATGTTACCCAGAATAAATGTATTTTTCATTGAATCCAAACGGTATGAACTGCCCACGCAGGTTATTATGTCAGTGTCCGTGTATTCATAATTCTTTCATGTAAGAGGGAAGAACTTTTTATTTACCAATAGTGCCCCGAAAATTCAAGAGTGATGCGTTCATGAAAAAGGAGAAAGAGAGAGAGAAAGAAAACCGATGCCGTGGGGCGATTGGCCCGGGTCTTGTGTGTCTCTTCTTTCCTCTTTTTGTCTCAATTGTGTATGGAAGTATACAAACACTTTCAAACACAGTCAAGAGTTTCGGTTGCGCGAAGGGGTCTGACTTTGGTAAAGGGGGAAAGAGAACTTTCCCCTACCCAAGGAGCGTTAACATTGGACAGAAAGCTATCGGGAGCGGACAGAACGGCTTCGTGAGACCGTACTACTATACGGGTGTATTTCGTGGCGTTTTTCAAGCCGTAATATTACGACTATTTGATTAATTTAAATGGAAACCATGGCAAGAATCATTAATTAGATGAAAGAATTTTTTAATAATAGAGGAATAATAAATGATTGTGTTCCTTAAATTTCTCAGTGAACCGTAAAATTGGTTACTCATTGTGTAAAGTGTCAAGTGTTTTATTTTCAATTTTCTATTTCTTTGAGATTTTAAAGACATACCAAAGTGATTTCTTAAATTACAAATATTTGGAATCTTACTTTCCAGAGATTATCAAATCGCTGTAAGCCCTTATCGCTTTTATAAATATATTATTAAATCAATGAGATTCCTCGTATCATCAATAACTCTAAGTGAATAGATACAATTTAAATACTCTGCGGAAGAGTTTATATTCGATGTTAATTTATTTTTCCGGTGTTTGTGACCTTCGGATTTCATACCATTACTTATTTTTAGCTCAGTACCATGAGGGAATAATTTTTGAGGAAAAAATTTCTTTTCTTGCAAATTGCGGATGATTGAGGATTGAGATGAACAATTACACATCGTCGAAAGTGGGGAAGCGAATTTTAAAAAAAATCCATTTTTTTCCTCCACAACTCATGATTTATCTCATAATTTTGAATTATTCTCTCCGATTTTTCGGCTCTGATAAGACACGTGATAGACAAACGAATGAGGAAATAACAATCTGAGTAGTGGCAAAACAGCAACAGCGTTTCAGCGACGCCTCGTTATATCGCCTTGTAGGATAATCTCTATGTTTAAACCATGACATCACCAGGAGGCAAGCCAACGGGCAAAACACGTTTACACATTTTAAAATCAATGCTTTTTTAATTCTCATTCGGCCAATTTCGATATAAAATTGCAAACAATTCCTCATAGAATTCGTCATTTTCTTTTCGAATAAATAACAGGCATTGACAATACTAAAATAAAGTTTTTTTTTTTTTAAAGATTCTTGTCACTCTTTTGTCGAAATTTTTTTGAAGAAAGTCATGTCACATTTAATTATCAAGCTATTTTCTCCTGTTCCACTTATTTTATTTATCAATATACCTAGGGAACCTATTTATAACCAATAATCGAAGACAGGCCGTTAAGAATGGGTGTAAATTAGCGCATGCGTAATTCAATGAAATTTATAAATGAGAAAAACGAGTGAACGAGCCTTGTGTTGTAACATAAAATGCTCCACTACACCGATGGATTGCGTAAGGTCGCAGGTAGTTCTCTCTTCCTCAATCTCTTTCAATTTTCAGTTTCTCTCTCTCTCTCTCTCTCTCTCTTCATTCCTCCATTTGACATCTGCGTATGACCTCGTCAGAGTACACCTCGAGTGCATCCTTCAATTAAGAATTGATGCTAAATTCTTTGTAATATATGTGGAAAGGTGGGGCATTTTTTCACTATAAAATATCAAAACTTCCTATTAATCTAGCCTCACATTCTTAGCGGAATTAAAGAAGAATCTTCTTTTGTTTAATTGCTGAGAAGAATTGTCACAAAGACTGAAAAAGCACGTGAGATTTTCCTTTTTTCTACAAGAGAAAAAAACTCGTGAGATTAAATTTCTTTCTCTACAATTGCGTAAATCTAGCGGTTATGTGCGTGAAGTGAAGTCACATAGCTACATAATATACTTCAACTCAACTGCCATGGCATAATCCATGTTGATTGAGTTGTTTGTGTGTGCGTCTTATATTATTATTTTTTTCTCTGTATTTCGGGTGCATTAACCTCTAAAAAACGGTATCTGAACCTTTGTGAGCTATTCCATACCTGTCCATTTCTCATTTGTCTCTCTCAACTATTTTCATTCTACTATCAATCCACTGGTTGTCTCCAGCGATAAAATAGTGGAAAAACTGATACTAATCATTGTGAATAAAACGAGAGACAAAAATAATCATGAAGCATTGAAATTCTTATTTTTATTTTTATTTTCTTTATTACAATGGCCTTTCGTCAATTACATTTTTTTTCCTACGATGATGCCATGTACAAAGATACGTACTGTGATGTGCGCGAACGGTTTTGAAAAGCACCGTTATAAACCACCGCTGGGTTGAGCCAATTAGCACAAATCTAGTCAAGTTGAGTTGCACCATGAAGACCTCCTGCAGCTTGTTTCTCTCTTTTACGAATTACACAAAAATTTCTTGTATTTATTCAGGAAAAAAATAAAAAATCATCACGTTTTACGAATACTAATGCCCGTTTTTCTTTTAATAGTCTGTCAATGATTCGAGACTTGCGTCAGAACTGTCGTTCTAGTGAATTTTTCATGCTAATCAAATGAAGGAAACAGTTATGGTAGTAGTTTAGAAAAAAATAATGGGAGAATTTAATGAATGAGGGAAAATAATCATTCTAGTGTTCTGACATGTGAGATCAGACATGGAATTACATAATATTACTAAGTGACTTATAAATACACCGATGAACGTGGCCCAGTCTCCTCTCCTACAGATAGATACTTTAATGGGGACGCTCAATGAGAGATGATCGGGTATAGCCCAATTCAATTTTTCACATCAGGTGAACTTGATTTTTGTAGAATTTTCTTTGCATTTATTTGATTTTTATTGTAAAAAAAAAATGGTGATACTGCAATCGAAATGTTATTTTATTAAATTCTAAGGCTTCTCTTGGTGGTCAAGAGCATGCGTGAAACAATATACCAGAAATGATACCTGAGACTCTCGTACAATTCAAACGTCTGTGTCATCGTACTTCCTTCAATTCTATTCCATGTATCCTTCAACTTTTCATTAATTTGCTTTTATTTTGTATAAGATGTAATAATAATCTCCAATGAGTCATGTTCTTGTCAACGAAGAAGAAAAAAAAAAAATTATCGAAAAATGCTCTTGAGAATATAATTGCTTTTTTATCTCAGTAAAACATATCAGAATTTTTTCCCTTAAAAAAAAGACGCTATCGTGTTCGTCAACGTGAAACGGAGTCATTGTACCGTTGGGGGTCTAAGAATAATCCCTCACATTGCATTGCTTGGATGGCACGCGAGGGCTTTCCATGGCTTCCATTTACTCACTCCATGATATCCAATCCCACAGTAAACAATTTGATAATTAACGTAATTAAGTAATTGATCGGTAAATAATTTAAACTTTCTAAAAATCTCTTCTCTCCTTTCATTTTTTTATCAACTATTGAATTTATGGTTTATTGACTATGGATATCTGTCTCTGGAGCTTATCAGAGGGTCAGCTTGGGGTCAGTGAGTCATGTTCAAAAATATTTGAGAGAGAAATAAAATAATTCTCAGTTATCCAATGATTTCAATGAATTTATGAATACAAGATATGATGGGAGAATTGAGAAAGCCTGACCGCACTCTGTCAGAAAGTATCGATTGCTCTTTTTTCATCCAACATTTCCTTTTTTTACACTTTTCGAGCCGTTAAATTCACGGTGTTCCAATTAACAACTCGAGGATCGTCGGAATTACGTGGAATGAAGATTGAAGCTATGAAGAACAGAAGAAATTCATGAAAAAAGATGGTAGTGGACCGCAGATGCCACCAACATCAGTCCATGAACTTGAGTTGTTTGTAAAGATGGGACTTTTCAATGTTTCTTGACTTATTTTGTGGCGTAAAGTTACCGTTAACCATGATACACATTGATTCTATGTGTACATGGGCTCTTTTTCTTTTCATCTCACAACAGAATCTCAAATAAATTGAAAAAAATGATTTACAATGATTTTTTAAATCAGTCACTCGATAAAATTTACAGTTGGGTGTCCGTTCTTGTATATCGTGACGATCGATTATAGCGTCTAGACGAGACAGAGGTGACTCGTTTCTTTGTAATACTTTCGCCTGATAGTCCGAGAATGCTCATTACATTTCCATTGAAAGAAAAAAAATAAAAAAATAATCTAACATGCGACATTTGTACTCGAGGTTTACACGTAATTTTCGCCATTTTTGAGGATGATTTTAGGAATTGATATCCATTAAAGATAAAATATAACTGAGAAGTAAATTATTATAAGCAAGGCGCTTCTCTTTCAGCGTGATTATAGCATTATCTCTAATCTTATGCAGCTGTTTTTGCTTTTGGCATTATACGACTCGAGCTTATCCTCATGCTACTGTGCATTTCCGCGGAAATCACGTGAGGTCAAGTTTCACGGGCTCTATCTTATGTTTATGATAACCGTACATAATGAAAAGAAGAAAGATATTTCAAGAGTTTTTTTATTTGAAATTTCAATGAATTTCGTGCAGTCAACTGTTTTCCCCTATACCCACAATACAATCGGCGCATTTTTGTTCACCGGAAGTCAATGGCGGCTGTCCGCAATTAACCGAGCTTCCGCCTTCTCTCTGAGCTTCAGCATAATGCATCATTTCAATTTTTTTCCATTAATTTCCATTATATCCGTAGAAGTTAAAAATATAATGAAGCACATTTTTTTTATTTTTTTCCTCAACTTTTCTTTCGTGCTCAAAATATATTCGATTTTACTCGCGTTGCATTTTTGGCATTCTAAACTTACTGAGTTTGCTCTCGAAATAAATCCCTTCCAAATGGGGGGATAAAGATGAAGGCTTTTAGCCTTCATCTTATTTGAGAAGGAATAGTTTACTGAGGTCATTGAACCTCTACTCTACATTTTGATTCAAGCTGAACTATTCGCCATTGTCTAATGAAGTTGCATTATGATAGACAGAGACTCAATTATAAAACCGGAAGGAATCCTAATTTTCTAGTATTTTTATATTATTGTTCTTTATTTATTTCGTACGGATTAGTGGGTTCTGCTTGCAGACGTCCTGACGCACCGGGTGGATCAATAACGTCCGGAGTCCCGGCTAGGCGACGCCACAGCAATACCAGGTACCTCCCTCGCTATTCGCTTCCTCCACTGCATCACTATCGTGGATATTCTCGTTTCTCTGCAATAAATCCCGTTGCCAGCAGCTCAGGAAGCCACGAATTCGGGTTAATCTTTCACTTCCGGCTTCATAAACCTGCCTTGTTCAATTCTCTATGAGATCCACTCATTAATTACCATATTATCACTAATTAAACATCGAAAAAAGGGGATTAATCGAGAAATTCATAGGAAATTCTTTACTCATTAATTAGCTTATGAATCGGCCGAATAGATGAATGTAAAATCCATTTGTATCTCTTCATTTTCGGTTGAAAAAGGCTCAAAGCATATCCAATTCACTTTATTCACAC
Organism: Aleiodes testaceus; assembly: GCA_963565655.1. NCBI lineage: Eukaryota > Metazoa > Arthropoda > Insecta > Hymenoptera > Braconidae > Aleiodes > Aleiodes testaceus. The sequence continues at coordinate 6,635,550 of OY751415.1, read as the reverse complement.
CCAAGCATCTCAAACGCCTTTGATACGCCTTACTTTATTATTTATATGGCTCTGTACAAAGCTTTTAAGGTAAGCTAACCAGGGCAATATCTTCATTCTTACTCGATTTCCTTTCTGTTTGATGCACCAATTCCTCTGCTCAAATATCATCTCAACAAACACGATAATAAAACAAATAAATACGCGGTGAAAGTTGAATTTCATTATTATCATTTCTTCCAAGTTCGATTTATCACACGTGGATGAATTATAAAGAAGATATTGAGGTCTCAAGTTGACTCTCAACTCGTCACGTGGCGCCTCGCGATTTTCCCAGTCAAGTAACCCTTCAACCTTTCCCTCTGTTTCTCTATGAGAGTTGAATATACTCACACCGTCCAACGTTACTCGTTAATGCACGTGGAGGGCTGACTCACCTCGCATAAGTGCACCACTTTATTTCATTCTCTATAATAATTTTTATCGAATTTGCAAACGAAAATCAAGGAATTATTATAATTGAAAATTTAAATAAAATTTGATTGACCATGATTTTTCAAATAAATTAAAACGAAATATTCCATGAAATTACACCACAAATGATTGAGTTTTGTAAAAACCTCAGTTGCTCTCTGGCAAATGGATAGCAAATCGTGGGTGTTTACAGTGGGCAATACACGAGGGAATCTCTTCTTCCCAATGGGTACACGGGTGACTCATGCAAAAAGAAAATTATCCCGTGAAAAGGAAACGGGTTCTCTGGGTTTTGCATTAAATGGGGCTTCTTCAACACTATCCACTCTCAGTAAAGTAGGACTGGCCTGCTAATTCGCGCGCCTTTCACTCATGGTTGAGATGCTGTGTTAGTCTGCACTCCAATATCTCAGTAAATTTTCAATTAACGGTACATGATGATTCAAATTTATCCTCTCAAATCAAATGGAAAATAAGTCATTTCGAAAAAACACACGCACAAACTTAGCTATCTGTTAATTTCGTAAATAGAATTCAGGGCAGTTTTTACAGTGCAATAATCACGGATAATCTGGGCCAGTCACGTCTCTCAATACACTTGTTACATAAACAATTTGGTAATACTCTTGAATTACTCACAACATCTTTATTCAAATGTCAGAGATGAAAAAGTGTTGATAAAAAATGTTAACATATTTCTAGATTGTGTTTTTGCATAAAATTTCTAATGGATAGAAGGAAAATTCCAAATATTAAGTAGGTCAATATAATTTTATACATTACTATGAATACATTGTTTTTATTTTCATTGAATCTCCTAGAATTATCGTAGAGGCTCTAAAAGTTTGAGGGATTGATAAAATTGCTCCCCAATGTGGCTGGTAAAAATTCAGGGGAGAAAATAATATTGGAGAATGAAGAGAGGCTAAGGGAATTGATTACGTAGTGGTGACACGTGCTATGCTAGAAGCACCATGGGTCTTTATTGATCCATTGCTAGTTGCCAGGCAGGTGTTTTTGACCTCGAATGAGATTCCCAGACCCATCGACACACTGACCAGCCCACAAAATCTTTATCACACTACAATGGAAAAACCAATCCACTCTTTTCAATCAAATCATGATTGCTTATTAATTATAATAAAGAAAAAACCGGTAAAACATTCCTTAACACCGAAATATGACTAATCTCTTTTCTTTGTATTATCCAATGGATTAGAATACTTCCGCATCATCTTCTTCACATAATGCAATCCAAACATAAGGATGAAAATGATAATAATGATAACAAAAGACAACGAAGGCTGGAATGATTGGAGAGCAAGGCGTGGCATCCTCTCGTCGCGTAACCGTTTGCGTTATTATTAGAACGACGCGTCGACGAATAAAATGCCCCATTTACGTATTAAAAGTGAAAAGTATAAATTACTAAATTCATTTTGCTTTTTTCTTTTTTTCTTTCTGAGAATTAATTCATTAATTGAATATCAGACAGTACAAGCTAAGAAGATGTATTGTATGTATTGAATAAACTTGAATTAATCAATTCTCCTCAGCTAAGCTCAGCTAATTCCAAAGCATATAGTATATCAAATTTATTCGTGAACTTGAGAGGCACAAGTTTATTTTTTTCCTTCTCGTTGTCGTTTCATTCCAACGAATTAGTAAGAGGACCTGACGTCATTTCTATTATTCACAGACAATGGTCATTCACGCGGGAGTCATCGTAAATAGTGCAACTAGTGGGATGCATCTTTAATAATTGTTAATTTTAGGCGAGAGTGTAACTCATAATCATGAATCCGATTCTCAACTATCCTTATCACTGATAACGTTTGTAGGTAAAGAATCTGATAAGAGGCTCCGTATTCGTGGTACTAGATGTGATAATTACGTGGTTACTTTGAATCTGATTAATTGCATTCTTCTACTTGAGTTTTCGATATTTTAACACGTTAAAATAACGAAAAATCGGTCGGATCCATTAACATTTGGCAGGAGTCTCCAGTGCAGGCCACAATTGCAGTTTATGCGCATAGAACATTCAGTGATGTAACATCCCAACAGTCATGTTAATAGAGCCAGAGTTCTCCTTATCGGTCGGTAGTTTCCGAAAGGCTTTCGTAAAGACGACAAACGCTCTTCACCTTATTGGTTATAATTCATTTTAAATGATGAAGAGCTCGATAAAAATGGTGATTTAAATAATGCTGCATGTAACATTCTATGCAAACTTTATCAATCAATCGCTATTAAATTATCTTGATGGATATGTTGATCTATCGATTAATGAGGTCAGAAAAATGGAAAAAAATAAATAAATGAAATTGCTTTTCATAAAATAATAAAAACCGAATATATGAGAAAAAACAAAAAAAAATCCTAACTTTAATTATTTATAACAGTCGAAGATAAGTGGGGGAGACCCGAGGATGGCAGACACAAGCCAGCAGGAGCTCACAGAGCCTCACACAAATGGTCTGATGGACGGCTTAACAGAAGAGGAAAAGAGCAAGATGAGACCGGCTGATATTGAAGCAGTAAGTATTTTCTATGATTTATCATTTTAAAAAAATGGTGTATTCCCTTGTTTATTAAAAGAATGATAAACGAATTTTCTTCATCAGGATGTGAAAGAAATGGAGAGGAGACGAAGAGTAGAAATGATGATGAGTTCAAAATTATTCAGAGAAGAATTGGAACGTATTATCGAAACACAAATGAACAATGGTTCTGGTCCATCTGGTCTCCTCCAACAGATTTCGGATATGATGGGAGCACAAGGAACACGGTTCAACTCAAATGTGTTCAAGAATTCTAATTGCGTAATGCCTATAAACGATATTCGAGGTGTAGAGAGTATGGGCTATGCCAAAGGTGAGAAACTACTGCGTTGCAAGCTGGCGGCAGTTTTTAGACTGCTGGATCTCTATGGTTGGACTCAGGGTGTTGGTGGCCAAATAACAGCTCGCCTAAATCAAGATCAACAGCATTATCTTGTTAATCCATACGGTCTTCTCTACCACGAAATTACAGCATCTAGTTTAGTTAAAGTAGATATGCAGGGCCAAATTGTTGAACAAGGAACAACAAATTTTGGTGTACACATTGGTGGTTTCCAATTGCACTCAACGATACATGCTGTTAGGCCGGATATTAAATGTATTATTCACATAACAACACCATCAGTAACAGCAGTATCATCATTGAAAGGTGGTATTCTACCAATTGGTGAAGAAAGTATCGTTATTGGTGAGGTATCTACTCATCAATGGATTGGAGAAACTATTGAGCCCGAAGAAAGAGAAAAAATAACACGCAATCTCGGACCAATTAATAAAGTTATGTTATTAACTAACAGAGGTGCATTGTGCTGTGGTGAAACGATCGAGGAGGCTTTCTACAATGTCTATAATACTGTATTAGCCTGCGAAACTCAATTGAAATTAATGCCAGCTGGCATTGAGAATATTGCACTAATTTCTGAAGAAGCCAAGAAAGCCATATATGAGGCATCAAGAAGACAACCAGTACCACATCACAGTACCATTACTGAACCACCTGCATTGGCCGAAAAATTGGAAAAGCGCTGGAGAATTGGCAGCACTGAGTTCGAGGCACTCATGAGAATGCTCGATAATGCTGGTTTTCGTACTGGTTATATCTATAGACATCCATTGATCAAAAGCGAACCACCTCGACCTAGAAATGATGTTGAAGTACCACCTGCTGTATCATCACTTGGATATTTGTTGGAAGAGGAAGAGAATTATAAACAAGGGTTCGTAAATCTAGTAACTTCGAATAAATCAATAATATCAATAATTTCATTTCAATTTCATTTTATGCATTTACAGACTTTGGAAAGGTGGACGCAAAGGATTCGATCGAACACACTGGCTCAATTCACCAAATGTCTATCAGAAAGTGGAGATTCTCGAGACTGGAACACCAGATCCTAAGAAAATCACCAAGGTAGAAGTCATTACTTTTGAGAATAAACCCGAGTAGAATATATATAAATGAAACAGAAAAAAATATATTCCGACAATAGGTATAGTCAGTTGTAGGAAATCAAACAGTTAGAATCCTGAATACTTTGCACAGTTCATATAATTAAGCAATCTCAGTACAGAAAGAAACTTTATTTTTCCTTGAGATTAGAGAACATCACGAATCTAACTAGTCAATCGGCTCCTTGACATCGACGAATAGAAAGTACCTTTTTTTTAAAAAGAATATCTTATCCGTATTTCCACCTCAATCATGAAATAAATTTAAAAAAAAACGAAACATTAGAGTCGTCCTGTTGATTACAAAATATTTTTACCTTAATTTTATTCAACTACCAGGGGAGTTGACTTTATAAATGAGAAAATGAATTAAATTTTAAAATATTACTGAACAATAAACAGTGGAAACATGGTAGTCAGAATGAAACTGACTATTATTCCTATTGAGAGTTTTAAAAGAGGAAAACAATTAATAAGAAATTTTATAAGATGCATAAATATTTCTATGTGTTATGCTTTATATAATAATCTATTGAAAATGTCTACGTGGTTTTACTAATGAGATTATTTGTGCAATTATATTAGAGCTGAAGGCTTCAATCAGGCTTGCGAGATTAATAACAAAAGAAAATAATAATAAAGTATAGGGTGAGATGGTGTAAGTGGAACACATCTTATTTTTTACATTCCAATTTTGATTTTCGGAAACAATTTGTATTTCAAATCGAGTAACCATTCCAATAACGTGCAATACTCCCGATATTATGAGCAATTTACACTCATGCCATTTTCTCCTCTCAAAGTGCCAGAATATTAATGAAATTCGAGTGGATAATTCGGGAATTATTTATTTAATTAAAGATTTTTTAGTAATATTCTTTGATTCCTTGGGTTTAGCTTTGAATTTTTGTCTCCTCTAATTAAAGGATTAATTAAATCGTGTAGCATTGTTATCACGTAAGAAAAGTGTCATTGTTTTTTCCTTTCTGTAGCTTTTCTCAATGTTCAAATAAAGATTAAAAAAATGAAATCTCATTGCAAAGATGATTATTATCCATTAAAAAAAATTAAATTATGATAAAACAATATGGAAACATGAGAATTTCTCATGTTTTTATATTTTTAAAGGCATGCTACGTGTGAATGTTGAATAAATGCACATGATATTAATTAAGCAAATCATTTTAGGCTTTTTATATATTTTTTTCGTTCCCCCATATTTTTTTTTTTCGTCAAATTTTGTAGTCCCTCCGTCTAATGTTTATTTTCTTGGCTTTTTGTTAATTATAGTGGGTGGAACAGAATGCAGAAGAGGTAAACGGGAACTCTCCCCTCTCTCTCAGAATTACTGGGAATTATTATTCAGACTGAGTTCATTTAATTATTTATATTTTTATCTCTATTCGCTAGATAATCAGTACTTTTGATATGCATGATGGGCCTATATCATCACCAGTGTCAATTGACATTTCTATTTTCTCAATTCCTCATCACATTGGTGTGGAAACATTCATCTGAATCATAAATAATTAACTTTCTATTTCAATTTCCATTCTTATTCTTATAATCGAGAATATTAAATGATTTATGTTATATCATTAATTTCACGTAGCGATTAAGAGAAAAAAAATCATTACACAATGACTCTGAATGAATGTGTGCCTGTTGGTCATCTTACTTTATTCTCGGTGGCCTCGGTATGCATCCACTGTTAATAGACAAAACCAGATTACTATCGACCCTTAAAATTCATTTCAATTCAATAATAATGAATAAATTCGTGATTATTATAGGGGAAATCGGGGTAAAATGGACATTCTGATTGAACGGTTGGAGATAGAGATTTTCTGATGATTCCATTGGAGAGCTAAGGAAATTTTAGGCGGAAAACATGTGTTGAAATTCATTTTTCAAATTTTTCCAAGGTAAACCCCTTCAAATCTGGGTTGAAAAAATCGAATTTTCAAAAAAATCGAAAAAATTAATTTCGACCCATGTTTTCCGCCTAAAATTTCCTAAGCTTTCTGATGGAATCATCAAAAAAATTCAATCTCCAATATCTCTCTCGATTTCTTGTAATATACAATTTCAAAGTGAGCATCTCTCCATCTTACCCCTTGTGGTCTTTTTACCCCACCTTCCCCTATATTTATATAATTTTTTTTTTTTTTTTTTCTTTTATTGACCATGAAGATAGCATTTTACAGGCACACATTTATACAATTTATTAAAAAAGAGTCATTTTCAATCGGCTTGTCCAGGTGCTTTTATTAATTGAAACAAAAAATTATTGAATATTATTAATGGGTCTAACGTGAACACAAAAAATTCTGGTTTTGTCTGCAGTGGGTATCCGATGGATCGCCAACTCACAGCAGCACGCCAGTTAGAATCGACAGTGCATTACAGTTTGTACCGAAGAATACAAATCCAAAAGAATTCAAGGTATTGCAGCAGCAGATTAAAGATAATCGTAGAGCTGATAAAATGACAGCTGGCCCACAGTCACATATTTTGGAGGGTGTCTCATGGGAGGAAGCAAAAAAAATGCAGGTACATCGATTATTTAATGATTGAATGCCAAGATATTGCTTAAAATTGTCAATTAATTTTGGATTTTTCATTTTTCCCTCGAAGGATGCTACTATGAGTGCTACTGGAGAATCCGTAGTTCTAGTTGGGGCAGCGAGTAAAGGAATAATTCAACGTGGATTCCAACACAATGCAATGGTTTATAAAACTCCTTATGCCAAAAATCCATTTGATGCTATTACAGATCAAGAACTCGATCAGTATAAAAAGGAAGTTGAGCGTAAAACAAAGGGTGATATTTATGACGAGTCACAGTCAGAATCAGAAGCTCTATCATCGTTTAATATTAGTCGAGCAACGCACGAATCAAGCACTGCCAAAAGTCCAATACAATCACCAGTATCGGTTACGTCTGAGACAGAAGAGGAGAGTAGAGATGGTAAATATTTCCTTATCCCACTTACACTTGGAGAAAATCTAGATAAAATGGAGATTTTTTTTCAATTTTTTCATTTTATCAATTTATCTGTTATGTAGAACCACGTGTATTACGGATAGAAAAGAAACAAGTGCCTGCGCCAAGTCAACCAGAAGTTGTGCTAAGCGACGGTAAGAATTTTGAAAATGTCACAAGCTTTATCATCTTCAGCACAGAATTTTTTGTATTTTCAATCCGGACAATTGCACAAACCCGCAAAAAAAAACATTTTTTTAATTTTTATTATTATTGTGAAATGAAAAATGGTTAAAAATTTACACACACATATTTGCATGGAAATCTTGTACACTGCATGAATTAGGAGAGAAGCATGGGCATGCTAAGGTGGACGATGCAAATAGGGCAGTAGGTGTTGTGGTGAAGGGAGCTCCTCATATTCAAAAGTCAGTGAACTTGGATGACTATCCAGTAATTTCAAAAGCAAAGTTAGAAGGTGAGAAGTCAGTGAAAAAAAATGCCCTATCCTCTTCAACTCATTGTATTTTTCAAGTTTTTCTCCCCAATTCAATAATTGTGAAGGTTTGCATGAAATTAGTCCATTTTTATTTCTGGTTATTCGTTGATAGCTGATGCAACGACCCAGTTTCTAAATGAGATGCGTCGCAATGCACTTGAACCGAGGAATGATCATAACAAGAGAGGTAAGCGAGCAGAGAAAGCTCTGTTCAATGGGTAGGAAATAGAAATCTCCCCTGTCCTTTGCTATTCATGTTTCACCTTGTGCATGCAAGTGTTATATTATATTCTACATTCTTTTAATTATTATTTTGTCCCGCTTCATCTGTTTTCAAACTCTTTTGCCGTCGTTGTCGACATTCGTCATCACTAAACGCTCGCACCTAGTGTCCAATGCCGTGAGCTAATTATGTCACTCATTTTTTTTTTTTTTCATTCATTATATAAATCATCAAGTAAATGTTTGGATAATTGAAATAATAAGGGTGCGAGCAGTTCGTGAATTAGACAGAGCAATTGGGAAATTGAGTTTGAAGGAGGGGGAAAAAAAAAGGAAAACAAAGAACAAAAGAATGTGAAACATTTTATTATAATATTAAAAACGGAATCAATGAGCATTTTGAAGACAGGTATTTCAGGTATGCTTGGATAATATCCTTTTACAGATTATTTATCGAGTATCAGCGATGAGGTAGACGTAGCAACTGGATGGTCACCACGGTATCAGTGTTGTCAAATGGAAGTCATCAAATTGAACACAGTTGCAGAGTTGAAAAATCCAAAATTAACTGAAATAAAGAAGAGCTCATCTAATAATTTTGTAATGAAACGACGCTCCAATTCTGTATTCTTAGCTAAACGTAAATTCTTTGAAGATTATGAAAAATGGTATAATGAGTATAGAAATTCGAGTCGTGCCAACTTTTTACGTATCATTCACGAAACATTTGGAGAAAAGAGAAAGAGTTTATCACCGAGAAATTTACAATTTGATTATCCACAAAATTCTAAAATATTTTTGAATAATGAAGGGTTTGTTAAGAAAATTATTGTGGAAAAATTCTCACAAAATGCACGAGATTTCAATATCTCAACGAGAAAAAGACCCTATACTCACATTTTTACAAACATGAGCCCAAGAATACGTTCGGAAGCCAAAATTCCAAGATTATCACTGCCTTCAAACATTGTAATGAATGATTTGAAGAGTCCTCCATTGGTTAGTGCAATCATGAAATTTTCGAGTAGAAAATCAAAGAGTGAAGGGAATACACCGACTTCTGAAACAATTGATATTTTCCCGGAAGAATTGAAAATTTCCAGTTCCTCAGAGCCAACAAATTCATCGAGCGTTGTTACAATTACAGAGATAATTTATCCTAGCGAGGAAAAAGTTGAGCTGAGCAATGCAGTTGTTAGCGCGAATGAAATTGATCCAATCAAAATTACAACAGAAACAAAGTATGCAAGGGATATTGGTAATAACGCATTATCTGATGAGAATGGAAATTCATTGAATGAGAATGTATTAAGAATAAAAGCCAAAGAAAACTTAATAAATACAGTAACCACTGATTGGCTAGATGAAACTGAAGACGAATTGAAAGTATCTTTTGATAAAGGCATTGAGAGTGATGATTTTCCTTGGAGATACTCATCCCCAATACCAAAAAATTATAACCGTGAGGACAGTATGACAGAGGTGATAAATTCTCTCAATATTAATTTAACACCATCAAAAATAAAGAGTTTTCCATTTCTCTCAGCAACAGATAACTCGGAAAAATACAATTTGAATCCATCTCAACTGAGAACTTTCTACAGTTTAACTCCAACAGCATCTGAAGATTGTGATGATGGAGAAAATGCGAAAGAACACTTTAATTGTGGAAAAACCAATTGTCCTGATTGTTTATTCATTGGATACTCACGTGCTGATTCTCTGGAGCGTAATTCTGAGTGTTCCAATGGAAATATCGAATACATTTGGGAAGAAATGATACCAAACCCAAGAGAAGATGCTCCAATTACTTCAAAATTGAAGATTGACTTGAATAGAACAATTGATCTTTTTGATAATTCAATTGAGTTAGAAACAGATCAGGATTTATCACCAGATGGTTCAATGGACAGAGAGCACTGTTCAGTTGGTGGTTCTGATCTCTTGGAACTTCCTCACTCCACATTCATTGAGCTCGAAGAGTCAAAGGATGAAGTTTTCGTTCAGGATATTGCAACGTCAGCTAATGAAGTAATTGCCGGTCTCGGTGAACGTGAAGCTCTCGTTGAAAACTCCCTTGAGGATTTTGCATGCTTGAATTTTGAATGCCAGGGATGCTCAACAGATCTGAGAAGTGTTTTGGAGGCCAAACTTACTGCTCTTCATGTTGCTAAAAACATTATTGATGAAGTGATGAACGAAATGGGACTGGAGAATAATCATGAATTAATTGAAGAGAAGCAGATTAAGGAAATTGAAGAGATTATTCAAAATTCAATTGGAGAAGATAGCAAAGATGGTAGGGAAAGTAGTCAATCATCTCTAGATTTCATTGTGATTAATGAATTAATTCATCATATAATTGATAAAGTATCCTCCGATGCTGACAATACCTCGGGATCTTCACCAGGAAGTTTCAATTTAAAAAAAGCGAAGGAGAGTGCAAACACTGAGATCAAGGACTCTGTTGAATCATTCAATGAGGGAAAAGTACCTCCAGTTACACCTGATCTATTGAAGCAAGTTAATAAGACGGAGATTGCCGGAGAGACGAAAAAATTTGAATTTACCAAGAGCTCAGAAGTTTTGATTAATGAGATTAAATCAATATTCAATGAAATTAACATAGATCCGGAGAGTGAAAAATCCATGAAAGAAGAATTAGAACAAATTGTCGCCTCATGCTGTATCGATGAGAATGGTGTAGTTTTTTCAAATGATATTGAGGCTTTCGAGCATTACGCTAATCAAATGCAATTGATTGCAAAAGCTATTGTTCTTGAGGAATCATTGAACAAAAGTCAATCCGAGACTCTAGACTCGAGTGATTCTACTGAGAATTCCTTCTACGCAAATAAATCAGAAAGCCTTAAGAGATTTGTTTCAAAATTTAAAAGAATAACGAAAGATAAAAGGAAATTTTTGGATGCAACTGGAAGTAGTTTCTCATCTTTAGATATGAATTTATCTATAGAAAATACGATAAATATCTCAAGTCAATCGGAGACTCAAGTCTCATCATTAGAAAATGATACGAAGTCTGATAATAGCAGAGAAAAGTTTTTAACTGTAGAGAAATACAAGAGTTCTGATGATTTTGACAAGGATTCTGAAGACTCATTAATCACCCAGACACAAACTCCTGATGAAAATATTACTGACGATGTAGAAAGAAATTTAGTTTACATGTGGGATTGTAATGAATCCGAAATGGAAAAGAGCTGGAATGAAATTCGTGGAAATGACGACAGATCAACATTCATTGAGTATGATCAGGTTGATAATATCTCTGCTGTCGTTGAAGTAAAGGGAAATATATCGAGTCTGCCAGGCTCTCCGAGGAATTTCAAATCAGATTTACCATCAATTGCCGAATACGAGGAATTTAAAACCGTTGCCGTTGAAATTGTGAAAGAACGAAAATTGTCGCCAATTCTTGAGGATGAAATATCCGAAGTAATGCATTCTCTGGAGGAAGTTACTCTCTATTGTAATTATGATAACGAAGCCATAATTAAAAAATCCCCGCCAGCAAATTCTTTATCAGAATCTTTCTCAATATATTCACTAATTCCTGCAGACGATTCTGTGCCGAGTGAACGTTCTTCAACAGCTGATTTTCTCTCCTGCAAGGAAGATAACTCTACCCCATTCCAAACTGGTCAGAACAGTACAGAAAACAGTGTTCATACACAATTAATTGCTCAATGCGATTACGAGAATGAAGAAACCAATTCAAGATGCTCAACAAATATTCTCAGTGATCACGACACCTATACAATATCAGAATGCGATTCTGATGATTGCAGAGAGACTGTTTATTATGGGGACGCGTCTTCGAATCTTCGGAGATCAGATTCTTTCTCAACTATCAACACGAATTACTGCAATACAACGGTTAATTTTGCTGATGTATCATCAGCACTAGAGGAATTTGACATTTCTCAAAAGAAAAGTGGACAATCAAAGAGTAGAGAATCTTTTTTAATGAATTGTCCAGTTTGTGACAATGTTCCAAGGTCAATTCATCATCAAGAAGAGCTCCGGATTCTTAATTGCAATTATTGTCTCATGAATGAAAATACGAAAGAATTAAATATTAATGAAGGATTCATTAAGAAAAATCACTTGAAACCAGAGGCATCAAAAATTTGCGAGATTCCATTGAAAAAATGCAATGTATGCCATAAATTTCCAGTATTTACTGGCAATTCTAATTGGGAGAATGAAGGATCGAGTGTGGGAGACTCTATTAATATTATTTTGGATAAACCTTCGAAAATAATTGAAAAATACGATGTTTGCTCGAAATGTTTAATGGCATTGTCAGTTGATACACGAGAATTTATTCACATGGAACATATTATATCAAACGAAGAGCATAACTGTGAATTAATTAATTCACCAGTACCACCAGTAGCAGATTATGAGAACACAACACTTTGCAAAATTGTCAGCAGTATGAATTTAACTCAAATATTCATTGATGATTCGACTAATGGGATTGATGAAGATGATCCCATCTGTTCCATCAGGATGCTCTTTGAATTATGTTGATTTGTTATTAAAATGTTTTATACTATTGAAAAAATAATGGCGTTTTAAACAAGCATTTTAGACGCTGATACGAAATTTATAATTAATCTTTGTGAGGAATAATATTATTTCAATTTTTCTTTTTTCATTCATGCTTTTACGTTTTATTTAAACGTAGAAATAAGTTTTTTCAATTGCAGGACATTGAAAATATACTTTGGCTCTTTCGATGCATTCAAAACGTGCTTCATAAAGTTTCATTTAATGATTCACTCATTCCATTACAAAATAACATTTTTTTATTGAATAAAATCATAGCACTGTGCCATAGCTTTTGTAATAATAAGACAAAAATAAGCTGTACTAATTTTAGGATTCAAAAATTAGTACAATTATCACTGATCATCATCACAGGCTGTGTATTAACATTGTAAAAAATGTAATGGTAATCTCTATTACATTATCACGTTATTCTTCGAGAAGATCCTTAATTATTATTTTTTTAACTATCAAATAATACTTTTCTTTTGGTTATTCGTGCAGAAATTACCATTATGTTTTGACATAATAGTGTCTCTGCCTCGAATGTATATATTACTTTATAATTGCATTTATAATTAAATAATAATGTTATTAACAAATACTTGGAAGGAAGAAACTAAGTAACAAGTTCTTTCTTTTATTTTTGAACAAAAAAATATAATATAAAAGTTGTTCTCCTTATTATTTTTTTTCAATCACTGCATTACATTTTTTTTTCCATTTTGGAAGAGAAAGAAATAAATTTTCGAGTTCTTTCTTTTCAAGAGACATTTCTTTATTCGCATCTCCTACCACAATTGCAATTGCACTATAATGCACGTAATCATGAAAAGAATACGGTAACTAAGAAGCTAACATTCACACTGAGGTAAGGGATTTTATCAATTTCTCACTCATTCTTCACATCACATTATATTCATGCACTTCTCCTCCATCTCATACCTTATATTCTTCTTTATTCTAATGCATAAAAATAAAGGTCTATTTATTAATAAAAAATTCAAGTAAATCTACAATTTAATTCGTGTTACAGGGGAGAATACGGTGAATGGAGATCATTCAGATGCCCACCACAGCACGTTCTCTCACAGCAGCAAGGAGGTTCGTTTTATTCCTTCATTAATAATTATTTTATTGATTTAAATTATTATGATTCTTATGTTTCAAACTCATTGTCTATTATACTAATTTCATGGGACAATTTTATCACATCTGATCTTCACGAGGCCACGAGGGGTAAGATGGACACATGTTTACTTTGAAATTGTATATTACGAGAAATCAAGAGAAATATTGAAGATATCTTTTTTCTGACGATTTCATTGGATAGCTGAGGAAATTTTAGGCGAAAAACATGTGGCAAAATATTTTTTTCCAATTTTTTGAAAATTCGTTTTTTTTTTCCAAAACATCATATTTTTAATTTTAAAACCACATAAATTCGTCTTAAATGAGCTCACCTTTCACCTCGAATCGGAATTTTTATGCTACGACCAATAGAACCGGAGATAATGCCAAAAATGTGATTTTTTCAAATTTTTCCAAGGTAAATATATTCAAATCTGGGTGAAAAAAATCGAATTCTCAAAAACCTCGAAAAAATTAATTCCGACACACGTTTTCCAGCTAAAATTTCCTCAGTTTTCCAATGGAATCATCGGAGAATCGCTATCTCCAACCGTTCAATCAGAATGTCCATTTTACCCCGATTTTCCACGATATATCGTATTTTGGATTTTTGAAGATTAAGAATGTAAAATTTAGGACAAATCCATTAGTGGATATTCATTATGTGATGTCTGGAAGAGTTCACACCATTCATCAGTCACACTCATCATTCACGTATTCTTTAAATATTATTCATTCATTGATCCATCGAATTCGTAGTGAAATTTCATATGTAAGAACCTGATTAATTTTTTCAACTTCTTTTGTTTGACAAATTCACGGTTATTTTAAATTTTATTTCATTAAAATATTCATGAGGGATTCATTGAAATTGGTAAAATGGTATTTAGGAATTTATTAGTGCCTCGACTCGCATGGGAAATGGAAAAAAAAAGAAAAAAAAAACTATAATTAATCAGTCAAATAGGGAAAACATTTGAATGAAAATTAGATTTTTATTTGCATGTGCATGAGGTTTTTTATGTTTATTCGTTGGGACCTTCCATGTTAAGGGTTCCATGTCGCAGGATGTCAGCGTTAGTGAGGAATCACCCAAGAAGGAGAAGAAGAAGAAGAAAGGACTGAGGACACCATCTTTCTTAAAGAAAAAAAAGGAAAAAAAGAAGTCTCTCGAGGCGTAGGTAGTCCTAACTCGGGTACGTATCGCTCATAGATTAAATTCAATTAATTAAACTCCAATTTTAATTTTTATTAATTTTCTAATAGAATTATATTTAGAAACTTCAATAGACTTCATTCATTTTTTTCACATTACATTTAATTCAAAAGAAATTATTTCAATATTTCTCAAATCATGAAACTATCTTCTTTCAATATTTTTTCATGGTTTTTTCTCTTCTTTTTACAGACACTGCCACAAAAAAAAATTAATTTACCATAAGTAAAGAAACAAAGTTAGACCCAAGATCTAAGTGCAAAAAAGAGCAGAGGAGATGAATTAAAAATTGTGAAAATGAATAAAGGAAATTATGAAGTAATAATATTAATCAATTGCCTGAAGCAGCCGATGAGAAAAAAAAAACTACAGCATCTTTTCCAGGACTCAAGACTGCCATCACATTACGTCTACGAAATAAGGAAACTATATTGTATTGTTAATGTTTTTACGTTTTTAATTTGTTAAACATCGCATGATGTAGTAAGAAAAAAAACACGAAAATAATGAAAACCCTCGGTTTGAGAATCTTAATGAATTTTTGACGTGATTATGTACGTGTGGTTGTTACAATCAAGATGAAAGATAATTAATTAACAGAAAAATCATGTTCAACGTAAACGTTTATACATCATGAACAATCTAATTACATTTTTAAGTTGATTAAAAGTGATTCAATTATCCCATTTTATTGTATTCTGAATTTTGCCATGAGCAATTTCTCCTTTTGTTTTGTTTTTATTTTCTTTTCAATTAACTTTGATTGAGTGACATAAGATGATTAGGGAGAGATGGGACAAGAGAGAGAGAGAGTTACTGCTCGGTAATGCGTATCAGCATGATGAAAAGAAATGAACAATAAGAAAATTAAAACCGTAAATAAATGGCAGTTCAATGAAGAATCAGGCAAATCGTTTGGAGCGATTGGTCTTTGATTTTTTCACTCGGTACAGCGCGCTGAGGGATGGAAAAGTTTCGGCAAATTCAATGAATTAAAGAAATATTCTTTGCTCCCTATTTGTAATTAAATTGGTACTAATGAAAGAATGGAAAAACGTTATTGAAAATGAAAAAATTTTAAAGACAAAAGCACCATCGCGAAAGGCCGAAATTTGGCTTTTGAGCTCGTACAAATAATTAGGTATGACGATTTAATGGTAATGTGAAGGGTACAGGCGATTTTATTCCTAAAAATAATTTGAAAAGTTTGAAAATTATAGAACAACTCTCTGATACAAAAAGACTCATTAAAAAATAATTTTTTTCAATAAAATATTAAATTTATAAATCGATCCATGGGTTTGATGGTAATGGGTAAATTCGTCTTCACCTCTTCCTTCGCGCAATGGCCTAGCTTTCTTGCACGCGCTTTGCATCGAAACATTAAAAGTGAGAGAAAGAGAGAGTGTTAGAAAAGAGGAAGGAATTATATTAATTGAAAAAAATGTGGCCGTCGCGATAATCATTTAAAAAAAGGATAGAAAATACGTGTGTGTTGCTTATCGGATTCTGTGATTGATTGAAAAAGAAACTTATCTTCCTGATAATTTTTTAATTAGCTTGTTTCTTTCAATCGCAGAATTTTTTTTATAATTCTTTTGTCCTTTTTGAAATAATTAATATTCTTTCGTGTTGTGGTCGCTTGAAAAGCGATATGTTCACGAGAGGTTGAATTGCAGCGTTTTATGGTGCCGATTCGGGAGAATGTGAGTAAGGAAGTCTTTAGATTCAATTATTTTTTTGCTAATGAGCTATTTAAATTGTAAAAATTAATAATTTGTCAATTCCTGTTTCTATCTACTTGATGATGCGCAGTCTTTGATGAAAGATTTGTCACTTGAATGATTTCAATTTTCATCGAAGGAAAAAGCAGGAGAAACAATTTTTTTTTAGAACCACGTGCAGATATATTATTATTTTCTACTCTACCCAATTTAATTTTAAATCTCCAGGCAACAAAATTAAGATAAAAATAGAGTGAATTAAGACAAAGTGCGAATATTAAATTTTCATGATTTTTATTTCTTTTTTGTTTACTTGATTAATTCTTTTTCCTTTGTACAAAGTATGAGAATAATAAAAAGAAACAAATGTGTTTATGACATGAATTTTCGTAATTTTTCTTGTTAGAATCAGATAAATGATTTTAAAAAATGAATGATATTGTGAGCTAGATTTTTATTGTGGCACGCTTAGTGGCAAAATGAAAAATGGGAAAATAAATCAATACGAACAAGAATTTAGAGGATATTAAGAATTTTTAAAGCATACTCACTCGAGAGATGACGAATCATTGATAAATTGTATTATTAATGATAAAATGATGACGATTATATTAGAATTCAATTATTGTAATAGTTAATATATATAAATATATATATCTATTCATAAACATTATAACAATTACTATTAAATATACAGAGCAAAGTAATTTTAGTCATCATGATTTTCACGCTTTTGAATAATTATAGAATTGTTTTTAAAATCCATTGGATTATTAGTTCATGAGGAATCGAGAATTCCCATTTTCATTAAAATCAACAGCTCCATTCTCTTATGAATGTTTTATCTAGTTATGAATGAATGGATTTGTAACATATATCTGTAAGATCAATCGTCCATCGTCGTTTTATTCGCCGATAATTTAACAAATTTGTAATATAAAATGAGATACCTTCTAAAATCTCGTAATTTTCTGAATAATATTGAACTTCACAAGCACAAATTGCAAGTGACGTAAATAATTGCAATTATCATCATCACTTTACTTAATTGAGGAAGGAGAAGATGATAATGATAAAGGTAGGTTATTAATTGAATTCACACGGAAATGCAGTTCCAAATATTGTATTTATTCATCGAGATGTTTAAAAATTTGACTTAAATTTTCTGAATGACATTGATATCATCAAGGAATGTTCAAAAGAGAATTACAAAAAAATGAAAGAAAAAAAAAAGAACCTAAAAAAATAAAAATGAAACCGAAAAAAATCCCGATGTTTATTGCTTGGAATGTTTGAAATTGAATTTTAATACTCTTCAGCACCCTCGCCCTCTCCCTCAGCTGAGTCCATGCCAACTTCCTCGTAATCCTTCTCGAGGGCAGCAAGATCTTCACGTGCCTCAGAGAACTCACCCTCTTCCATTCCCTCACCAACGTACCAGTGGACGAAAGCTCGTTTAGCATACATAAGATCAAACTTGTGGTCAAGACGAGCCCATGCCTCAGCGATAGCTGTAGTGTTGGACAACATGCAGACAGCACGTTGAACCTTGGCAAGATCGCCACCTGGTACAACAGTTGGTGGTTGATAATTAATACCAACTTTGAATCCAGTTGGACACCAGTCAACAAATTGAATTGTTCGTTTTGTTTTAATGGTGGCAATGGCTGCATTAACGTCTTTAGGTACGACGTCTCCGCGATAAAGCATACAGCAGGCCATGTATTTTCCATGACGTGGATCGCATTTAACCATCTGATTTGCCGGTTCAAAGCAGGCATTGGTAATCTCAGCAACGGATAGCTGTTCGTGATAAGCCTTTTCTGCTGAGATAACAGGGGCATAAGTTACCAGTGGAAAGTGAATTCTTGGGTATGGTACCAAATTTGTCTGGAACTCGGTTAAATCGACATTGAGTGCACCATCAAAACGCAATGATGCAGTGATGGATGAGACTATCTGTCCAATAAGTCTATTCAAATTCGTGTAGGTTGGTCGTTCAATGTCGAGATTACGACGACAAATGTCATAGATTGCTTCGTTATCAACCATGAAGGCGCAGTCTGAATGCTCGAGAGTTGTGTGGGTTGTAAGAATTGAGTTGTAAGGTTCAACGACGGCAGTGGAGACCTGGGGCGCTGGATAGATTGCGAACTCGAGTTTTGATTTCTTTCCATAATCCACTGAGAGACGTTCCATGAGGAGAGAGGTAAATCCAGATCCAGTGCCACCACCAAATGAGTGGAAGATCAAAAAGCCTTGGAGTCCGGTGCACTGATCGGCCAATTTACGAATTCTGTCGAGAACCAAGTCGACGATTTCCTTTCCAATTGTGTAGTGGCCACGTGCATAATTATTAGCGGCATCCTCTTTGCCAGTGATCAATTGCTCTGGGTGGAAGAGTTGGCGATAAGTCCCAGTACGAACCTCATCTGTAAATTTAATTAAAATACAACTTTTAATTAGTCAAATTCAATTTAAATTGCGACAATCAATATTTATCTATGAATAATATATTTTTTAATTACCAACTACAGTAGGCTCCAAATCGATAAAGACGGCACGAGGCACGTGTTTTCCAGCCCCGGTCTCACTAAAGAAAGTATTGAAACTGTCATCGCCACCACCGATGGTCTTATCGGATGGCATTTGCCCATCAGGCTGAATTCCATGCTCCAAGCAGTACAACTCCCAGCAGGCATTACCAATCTGGACTCCAGCTTGTCCAACATGAATTGAGATACACTCACGCTTTATTAAGAAAATAAAAAAAAAAAAAACAATTGATTAATCAATAAACGATGTATGAAATTCATCATATATATATATATATTGTATGATCAATAGTAACGAGGCAATTGACTGATGAGTCATGTCAGGGTGGAGCCGGCCGGCTAAAAAAAAAACGTTACAAAATGGCGTCCCAACAAAAATGACGGTTAACAGAATGCCCTTTCACGAATCTCACATTAGCCGACAAATTTCCTGAAAATTTATGACTAAAATTCTCCACATTATATTGCTAGACTCAAATTATTCCAATCATATATATTTTTCAACATAACAAAGCCCAATTAAATCATAAAGTCGTCATACAAAAGACAGAAATTCCGAGATATGTTTTATCAATGCGGAAATCCTTAGAAACGAATTCGTTAAATAAATTCACGGATAAATCGAATAATTAAAAGTCACTCACCATTTTGAAGTTTTTTTAATAACTTAAGAAAGAGAGTCGTTAAAGATACGTTGGCAGAAGTTAGCAATGGCACTTCAGCAAACAATTTTAACGGTGTATGTCGTCAGACTACTCCGCCTGGCTAAAAATCACCTCTCTTTATAGCCTCAGTAGCCCCTTGTCTACCAGTATCTCTGATTGGTCAATAGTATCTCGCCTGCGGCTTCTGATTGGTTCTCATATGACCGCAAGACCCGCTCACGCTTCGCCTCATTATTCCTCCGCGCTTTCACATAGTCCTTCTGATGATTTTTTAAATTTTGTTTTAAATGAATCAAAATTTTTATTCCGATAGTAATGCATTGGGAATTAAAAACAATGAAAATTTTAGTGTTATTTGTCAAAGTTATTTCGTTAATATGAGAAAGTAATTGAACAATGAATGATTCATCGACGCCGGTTTTATTCCATATTTGGGGCAAATGTTTTTCCCCCGTTTTGCCAGGTTTCACGGTACCAAGGCACCAACGATTCTATCGATCCTTATATGAAAATTCATGGTTTTAAGGGATTACGCCATACCCTCCACACATTAGTTGAAACAAAATTGGAATATTCTAGTTTCAATAGAATAACAACGATGAATTTCATGAAATAAATTGAGTGGAGTTATTCATTGATTCTTCCACAAATATGCTTCAATGGTTTTGCCAGTCCTCCCATTATTATTGAAGCCAGCTGCATATCCTAACGCTTCTCTCAAGTGCAGCAGCTGCAAATGGATAGGCCTTCATAAGGTACAGATACATGATTATTACCGGATACCGGGATACCGGAAGAGAAACAGTTGGCAAAGGAGACGATGGAATTATAATGTTTCGAGCCCAATCAATAAAATTATCCTCAATTAAACCCCCATTTCATTGTGTACTCTGATAAAACATTAATTATTCTAATTACTATGGAGAAAAGATTTTTTTCTTATCAATTCAAGAATGGAAGTTTGTCAGAAGAATGAGAAAAAAATGCTTTTAATTACGAATAATATTGATTTTGAAAAGTTACTGAGAGACAACAATTCGTTCAATATCCGGACAGAATTTCTTCAGGGGCTGTAACGACATCTTTCGGGATATCTCGCAATAGTGAAATAATCGTTTTACACTTACTTACTTTTTGAGGTTAGTAGAGTTCAATAACAATAACAACACGTGCCTATTAAATTTTTCATTTAAAAAAGATATTGTAGAGTAATTTACGATGGATAGTGATGAAGAAATTAAAGCAGACGAGCAGAATGAGGATAAAGTCAAGACTTTTCATGAATTGGGACTTGACGATAGGATTTTGAAGGTAATTTGAAGTTACTATTCAATTTAGCATGTAAAACTTAATTATTGATTGGAAATTTTTGATTTTTCCAGGCGATAGCTAAATTGGGATGGTTAGAGCCTACTGCTATTCAGGAAAAGACCATTCCCCTTCTTCTCAATGGTAAAGATGTTTTAATTCGCGCGAGAACAGGCTCAGGAAAGACAGCAGCTTTTGCAATTCCTTTGATACAAAAAATTATCTCTAATAAATCTTATCAAAAGAAACAAGAAACGAAAGCCTTGATTCTAGCACCCAGCAAGGAATTATGTAAACAGATTCACCAAGTTCTCATTGAATTAACTATAAAATGCTCGAGAGAAGTTAAATCAGTTGACATAAGTCCGCAAATTGATCTGACGATTCAGAAAACAATTTTAGCAGAAAATTTGGATATTGTAATTGGAACACCAGGAAGAGTTTATCAGCACTTAAAAGCAGGCAACTTGAATATCAAAAAGAGTCTTCAGACTCTGATAATCGATGAAGCAGACTTGATATTCTCGTTTGGATACGAAGATGAAGTTAAAAAAGTATTGGATTATCTTCCTACGGTTTACCAAGCTGCATTGGCATCTGCAACTTTGTCAGAGGATGTTCTGGCGCTTAAGAAATTGGTTTTGCATAATCCAGCAACATTGAAGCTCGAGGAAGCTCCTCTAGCACCACCGTCTCAATTGGCACACTACAGTCTGGCTGCTGAGGAAAACGACAAAGTCGCCATTCTCTATTCACTATTAAAATTGCATCTCATCAGAGGAAAAACCATAATTTTCGTTAATACTGTTGATAGATGCTACAAATTAAAATTATTTTTAGAGCAATTTGGCATACCAACTTGCGTATTGAATTCAGAACTTCCTGCGACGTCGAGATGTAGAGCTGTGACTCAATTTAATTCGGGAACTTACGATATTATCATTGCTTCTGATGAGAAAGCTCTGGAAGAGCCTCATGTCATGAAAGAAAAAAAGGGAAAACGAAGGAAAGACAAAGAGAGCGGAGTTGCTCGGGGAATTGATTTTCAATTTGTTTCCAATGTTATTAATTTTGATTTTCCACTGGATGTTAATTCGTATATTCACAGAGCTGGGAGAACAGCTAGGGGTAAAAATCAGGGAACTGCATTGAGCTTTGTTTCTATTAGAGAGAGAGGATTGATGGAGGAAGTTGAGGAGAAACTCAAAGCAAGTTATGGTAGAAGCAGTTTGTTTAAGGCTTATCAATTCAAACTGGAGGAGGTTGAGGGATTTAGATATCGAGCGAAAGACGCGTGGAAAGCTGTTACGAGAATAGCAGTAAGAGAAGCTAGATTGAAGGAAATAAGACAAGAATTATTGACTTGTGACAAGTTAAAGAGCTACTTTGATGATAATCCAAGGGATTTACAAACTTTGAGACAGGATAAAGCTCTTCACACGGTTAAATTACAGCCACACTTAAAAGACGTACCGGAATACATTGTTCCTTCTTCTTTGAAGAAATTCCTAGGTTTTGGACAGAGGAAGAGGGTTTTTAATAGAGACGCAGCTGCATCTCGTGCCACTGCTGCTAGATCAAAGTATCAAGCGCGAATATCCAATCCTCTAATCAGTCTCAGTATCCAGAAAAAGAAGAAGAAGAAGAAGATAATTAATTTAACTAGCTAATGATTTTATAATGTATAAATAAAAAAAGGAGATATCCTCATTGATTTAACTAAATGAAAATATATATAGGCATTTATTACTTTATTCAGCTATTACTTGGGCTTGAATTTTTCTCGGATACAGT
The DNA here is from genome assembly GCA_963565655.1 of Aleiodes testaceus. NCBI lineage: Eukaryota > Metazoa > Arthropoda > Insecta > Hymenoptera > Braconidae > Aleiodes > Aleiodes testaceus. The sequence goes on along the minus strand of OY751415.1, from coordinate 6,612,409 downwards.
CATTGAGACCCTCGCGATTCCTCGCAAGTTCAATTGAATAAAACTGAATTCTCGTTACTAGTATACTATTTTTCTCAGTATATTCGTCACTGCAGTTAACTCTCAACAGTGTTCCCATACTATAATCTTCAACTAAGTCTTTGAATTTTTCGCAGAATGGCCTCCACTTATTTTTCCCATCAACAGACTTCATTTCGTCCTCATCCACAACGTCCACTTTCAAGTCGGCAAATGTTTCCCGGAAGCTTTTGTAGATTGCATCATCGTGAGCTGTGAGTTTAAGGAGTTTTGTGTTTACTGAGCAAAGAATCTAAAATAATAGAGCAATAAGAAATTTGAATCACTAAGCTTCTTAATAAATTGATATTGACATTTATAGTTTACATACGTTGAAATAAACTTCAGCGTGTTCATACGCTTTGATTGCCCACATTGCTTCAACAGAGGGCTGTAAAACAATAACTTGTAATTAATAATAATATGATCATTTATTAATTTTAATAATTCCAACTCACATCATTTTCAAATTCTTCAGCTGGTCTGGATAAAACATTACTTCCAGCTATCAGTTGATCAGCTGTCTGCAAATTAAAATTAAATTCATAATAAATATTATTGTAACGCAATAATAATTGGCATTTTACTTGTGACTAACCAAAAAAAAATTCATGGTATTGATGAAGATGAATGAGAAAGAACATTATATATAAAATAGTTTGGTTATTGGATTTTAGTTTAATGTCACTTTGATAATTAATTACATACCATATTCTCAAGATTTGCCATTATGAATTTCAATTAACACTATTCATTCAATTGGAATACCTGTTATTAATTCAAGTCTTTTGTACTTTTTGAAATATATCAATTGATCTCAATGGGTAAAACAGTATACTATGGCCTCGAACAAAAAAATAAGGTAAAGAGCAGTCTTGATACAGGCGTGCGCCACGTTCTAATAGTGATAAAACACAATGTATTTTTAAAAACTGTTTTGTCTATGTCTGACGTGGCTTATTATTGTTGATAATAATCATTCATTTATTTTTTAAATAACAATTAGTATAATTGTTGATTTAATTTTGAAATTCATTAATATAATGGATAATAGTTTGGGAAATTGTTTGAAACAACTGAATGAAAGTGATGGAGAAATAAGACGTAATGCATTAAATATATTATGGGAATTGTGTGAAAATATTATTAAACATCCACATGAATCAAAGTATCGCAAAATAAGAGTGGCTAATCCAGTAATTTCTGAGAGATTACTTCCGGTTTCTGGTGCTGTTGAGTGTCTATTTGAGATTGGATTTCAGGAAGTAAATAAAAAATATGTAAATTAATTGATTGAGAAATTGTGCAATTATGCAAAATGTTTATTATTAAATATATTTTTCATTAGGATGGAGAATTTTTTACACTGCCAGAAAATTTTTCACTGCCAAGAATTCGTGAAATACAAAAACACTTGACAGATATTCGCCAAACGAAACCATTAGAAAAATCATTAAGCACACAAGTACCAATGAAACCAACTGGTGCAAGACCAAAGGATCCACGTAAACCAAATTTTTTTCAACGTATTGAAGAAATTTTTGAAGATGTTATGAAATATGAAAAGCCAGAATTACAGGAAATAACACGTTGTATTGTACCTGTAGCAGATTTAAAATTGAGAGCAATTAAGCGTATGAGGGTTCTCCAGGGGCAATTGAAACGGAAAAGTAATGATGATGATGTAATAAATAAATCGAGAATTGAAAATGATTTATCAATTGAGGATCTTCTGCTCGTTGAACTTTTAGCCTGGTTCAAAAATGAATTTTTCACTTGGGTTAATACATTAACGTGTAGTTTTTGTTCAGCTACATGTAAATATAATAGAAATGAATACAAACGTGATATGAAAATTTCAAGAATCGAAATACATAAGTGTGAATTGTGTGACACTGAGGAAGAATTTCCAAGATATACAGATCCAAGGATTTTATTGACAACTAGACGGGGTAGGTGTGGTGAATGGGCAAATACTTTTACATTGATATGTAGGGCACTATCTTATGATGCTAGAATTGTTCACGATGAGACTGATCACGTGTGGACAGAGGTTTGAATGACACAATACTCATGAAGTAGTTGATTTTTTTTGCTTTCAGAATGAATTGTATCTACCTTTTTAAATGTAGGTTTGGTCAATAGCTGGTAATAGATGGATTCATGCAGATCCATGTGAAAATTCCATGGACCGTCCACTTATTTATGAAAAAGGATGGAAGAAAAAGTTATCTTATATAATAGCTTATTCAAGAGATGAAATTCAAGATGTAACTTGGAGATACACTAGGGATCAAGCAGCCGTAATGAGGCGGAGAAATTTGTGCACTGAAGAAAATCTTGTAGCGCTCATTTGTCGCCTCAATGAGGAGAGACAAAATTCACCAGGATACAGTAATGCAAGAAAACAATTTGTAATTAATCGAAAACTCATGGAATTGGCTGAATTTTTGAGAATACCAGGCCTGAAGATTAATGACGATGATAATAATGAGTATGGTGGAAGAATTTCTGGTGATGCTGATTGGAGAATAGCGAGAGGAGAATTATCAGTAAGTAATTCATAAATTCGAGGAGAAATGAAGAGAAAAACTAAATAATATATTTTATTTTTTATTGCTTGAAGGAAAATAATGTATCTCACATTTGGAAAATCCCAGAAGGTGTTAGGAGCTTTCACCTGCGCTTCTTTCTCGTTAAAGATTACTATGAAGCTCGAGATGATGAAGAAACAATATTTGAAAAAATCGAAGGATGGCGAGAGGGAGTGGAAAATTGTCATGGAATTTTCAGAAATGTTGAAAACGATTGGAAAATGGTTTATTTATCGAGATCATTGGGTAATTCTACGGGTAATATCAGTTGGGCCTTCGAGATATGTGATAATGACGTAGAATTAAATTCTTTCGAAGTATCTTCCATCACGGCGACTTTTCATGGTGCCTCAATAAAATGGAAAATTCAGGGTATAACAAGAGAAGGAAATACATCGATGAACTTGGAAATTGATAATTGTGAAAAATTCAGTACAAATGAATTAAAAAATGCTAAAAAAATAATTATAACTGCTGAATTATCAGGCGGCAGTGGAGATGTTTCTTGGCAACATGCACAATTATTCCGTCATAGTCTGGATGCAACTAGTGATTGTTCCATGTCAATAACTTTAAAACTTTCACAGAATTAAAAATAATTTGAAATTATATATTCTTTTACTATTAAAAGTAATTTATTATTAATTTTCTCTCATTTTGTACAACATGAAAAGTGCAACGTGGAAAGTTTTTCAATAATTTTTCACTGCTTCAATGGAATTTTCAATGGAAACCTTTAAATTCAATACTGGCCTATTAAATCTCTAATGTCACTGCACAACATAGCAAAATCCGGTCTTTTATGGCTATCAAGATGCCAGCATGGATACATGAGTTTAACATAAACAGTTTGTGGACAATTAGGTGGGCATGGTAACCTAGTGCCCCTCTCAAGTGCAGCAAGTAACTCAGCTGTGCCCTCATCCTCATTTTCTCCTGTACCACCAATACCAGGTAATTTTGGATCCTCTCCCAATCCAAAAGTTTCATACATTGTTACACCAAATGACCAAACATCTGATTTTGGTGAAAATTTACCATCACTAAGGCTCTCAGGTGCATACCACTTGATTGGTAAATCTCTATTAGTTTGTAGAATATAATAATCATTTTTTCCAGTAACTTGAGCTAAACCAAAGTCACTTATTTTAACTCTATTTTCATCGGCGACTAAAATATTTCTCGCAGCAAGATCTCTGTGAACTATACATTTTTTACCAAGATAATCCATTCCTGTTGCAATATCCAAAGCAAATCCAAGAAGTCTCTTGTGAGTTAAACTCTCTCTATGTATTGCTAAGTAACTTTGCAATGAGCCATGCTTAACAAATTCCATTACTAAACAAACTTCAGGCTCTGAAATAACACCAAGTATTTCAACAACATTTTCATGCTTCAATGTCTTCATAATTTCAATTTCACGCTCGAAATCTCGTAAATCAGCTTCTGATGCTCGTGTTTTTAATTTTTTAACAGCAACCTGCTGTGGTTCAGTATCTTTGCCATTGTCTCTCTCTAATGTACCACGATAAACTTCACCATAAAATCCTTGGCCTATTCTACCTTGTAAAATAACATTACAATCAGCATCTAATTCAAATATTCCCTGCATTTGTCCCAATGGTCCACCACTGTGTGTTGAGCCTCTTGCTAAATCTGAATCAAGTAATGAACCATTATGCGATGTTACTAAGCAATCACCAGCACCACCCGCATTTTCAGCTAACCATCCAAGATAAGCTGATAATTCTTCTTCAGCTTCAGGATCAGTCTCTGAGAGTCGCAATAGCCTTCCACTTTCATCTGGATCGTCCCAGGGTAAACTTGTTCTATCAGTAAATAAACTACTTGCCCTAGAGCCACAAGTCGATGAATTATTTTCAAAAGTTTCCGAATCATCGGCAGTATCAGCACTGTCATTAAATAATTTTGGGAATGCCGTTGCATAGGCATGAATTCTCCTTGAATTATAAACTTGATAAAGTATCTGATTTATATCTCGCATTATTGCCTGAGGTTGTTTTCTTGGTCCACCAGGTTCACCCCAACACTCAGTCATGAGTTTGTAAACTTCTATTGGGCATCCATTAGGTATTGGTAATCGTTTACCACTTGCATAAAATTTTTTAACAGCCTCAGTATCTCTGTGAACTGGTAATATAGCTCCTCTTGAAAATATCTGCCACATAGTTGTTGATAATGCCCACACATCAGCCCTGGTGCTTCTTCTAGCTGTATCTGGATTAAGATAACACTCTGGAGGTAACCAATGAACATCAGCCTGTGTATAATTGAAAATTCCTGGATCAGCAAGTTTTACAATAAAACTATTATCTGTGTGCGCATGTACAAGCAATTTTCTGCATCTAATATTACCATGAACAACTCTATTCTCTTCTAGATGCCAGAGTGCTGTAGCTAAACACGTTGCTGCCTCAATCATGTCAACAGTTTTAACAATTTGCGGTGAATTGTTTCGTAGATAAACATCAAGTGGTCCATATTTAACTAGTTCCATCAGCATACCAACTGCTGGTGCTACTGTCAAACCATACAATCTAACAAGAGCTCCAGATCTTAATTGTCCCCATTTACCAGCCAGTTCTAAAAAATCTCTCGTCAATCTCCACTCTTCTTCCTTTAATACTTTAATAGCGGCTTCGAGTTTTTTTCCTTTCTTTACTCTCCACATTGCTCTATAAAGTGTAGTTGGTGATGTTCTTATTTCACCCGTAGCTTCATTGCTTTTAGAAAATGGTTGAGCTTTATAAATTTGTAATTGATGAGGTGAAATACATCTTGGATCACCCTCTAGCAATGATGCTATTATTTTTTCATCAGCCGCAACATCAGATCCAATTCCTTCTACAGCACATATCAATAGTGGTGAACGATCGTATTCAGATGGTGGTAAACATTCAGAGAGATATAGAGAGCCATCAGAATCCTGATGTGAAGCAATTAATTGTCCCAATGATTTGTAAGTTTGTACTGAATCAGAGAGTACAAAATCTTCAGGTCCAAGCTGTTCAATTTTGTGTGTTCGTGGTTTACTATCCTTTCCACATGAATCAAGATAATAAACATTGTATTTTGTTTCACTTTCACGTAAAATAAATGTACCAGGACGATTTGAACGTTTCTCTTCGAGTTTAGCATATGAAAATTCACCACCAACTGGCCCATGACACTTCAAATGATTCAATCTCTCTAAACTTGGTGTAATTACATCTCTACAAAGATTAAAAGTCCATTTAACTGCTAATCTATAATATCCATCTAGAGCAGAAACAAATGAAGTTAAAAGGGCATTCGTAGCGAATTTTAAATAAGATGGAATTCCATCTTTTCTCGATACCTCCACTGTACTATCTTGTCTGATTGAAATAAAACAGAGATCTTCAATTAAACAAAATGTAGTCCATTGTACTCCACTTTCTGTTTCACAAAATTTAACTTCAGAGGCATTTATCCTTAGCAATACTCTCGAGGGTGGATTTGGTATGCCCTTATCCATTAGAGCTTTGTATTCTTCGCATGGATAATTTGGTGCCATACTCTCAAATTGATTGAGATACTGTTCTTTCACGTAAGAAGCATCATGTCCAGATATTTTTGATAATGCCTGAGATATTGGTTTCTTAATAAAGAATGAATGTTTCTTAATACATTCTTTTGGAATATATTTTTTATACTCAGATTCAACAATTTCACGAGGCACATCTTTCTCTAACATAACTCTATACATATCACTAACGCCAAGACCAAATAATTCACGTTTATGCCTTTCATAAACAATATCCGGTACTTTATTATCCAAAACATCACATCTGGCTTGTTGGAAATAATAATCGTATGCTTTACCATCAATTTGTTTTAATCTTCTTAGTGTAGATGGTTTAAATCTCAATCGAAATTCAAATTTAACTTTGTCTTTAATCTCTAATTTATAGCCTGGAGGATACCAGAGACGAGTTGTACGATTTCTCAAGGCAAACAGATGCCTTGCCACTGGTCCTATTCCAATTTTTTTGCATACCTTCAACATAAAACAAAAATTAACAATTCATTTTGATCATTATCATCATCATCATCATGTATTTATTTGTTTGTTATATCATTACCTTTATGCACAAATCTTCTGCAGTCCATCCTGAAAATAGTGGAACATTTAAAACTTTAGTTTCATTCACTAGCACAACAATTGCAACTCTATCCTCTTCCATATTTCCTTATTGCACTATTCATGAATTCATCATAAACTCAACAAATACTAATATTACTTAATATAATAATAATAATGATAATAATAACATATGTTATTCATTCATTATTTACATGGCTCTCAAGTGGCAACAAGAATATTGTAAGGTCACTGAAAGATTGGACATCCATGATGTTTCCCCACCCATGATGTTTCTGGTTGTGGCCAATGGCATAATGTTAATGTTATTGATCATAACCAAAAGAGTGGGAGGAGCATGGTGATGGGGGAAGCTGGCTGCTGTCCATTCTTTCAGTGACCGGAGAATATAGCCAACTTGCCACAGTATAGTTATGTCGCTGGCCTCAAGGGTTTTTTGTGTGCACACCTTAATTCATTAAAAACGGAGTTTTATATGGCTCTCGATGTAAACTTGTCAAGGTTACTATAATAATTAGACAGGTATATAGTAACCTTGCATATAACCAGAGGATACTGACATATAATTTTTTTTTTTATTTTCTTAATTATATACATATCATTATTATTACCTTCAAATGAATCGATGAATTATCAAACTCAAAAGTGAGAGCAGATTTGTGTTGATCCTTGCTCTGTTCCTAGTGGATAAAAGGTGAGAGTTATATATATGCATATATGTCTATATACAGTGGAGGATGAAGGATAATTCCAAGCGTGTAGAGTCATTCGGTACATGGGATTAAATATTTCTTCTAGAAATCAATCAAATCATGGGAGGAGATGCGGAATTATGTGGTTTTCTAGATGCAAAATTACCAGGAAGTCGGTACATTAGTCAACGCGTACGTAAACGTCCTTTAACACCATGGAAAGCATGGAGACGACATTGGTGTTCTGTTCGTAAACTTGGACCTGGATTGGGTATAGAAGTTCAGCTAGATCGTGGATTGAATTGTGATGGTGGTACAAACGAGAGGAATAATTCAATTAAAGTACCATCTGACTCGATAATTTGTCGTACTGAATCACGAACAAAGCAATTTGCCTTTGGAATATTCCCAGTGAAGGAGCGAAAACCATTGTTGTATCTCAGCGGTACATCAGAATCAGAAACTCAAAGATGGATGGCAAATTTGCGACAATTATTAAAGCCAAGACGTCACAGATTTATGGAGGGAACTTTTAATATATCAATGGTTGATAATACACACTCAAGAACAGCTGGATTGACAGGAATTTATGGTGATTTAGTTGCTAGTCGCTCTGGTGTATTTATCAAGGACGTTCATACTGGTGATATCATTGAGAATTTAGATTGGAAAGAAATGAAAGAATTTCATTTAATAACAGCTGGCCGTCCTGAGGATGTTAAGAGAATTTGCGTTATACATACAACCAAAGAATTTCGTGGTGGTGTAGGTGAACTCCATGTTTTCTGTATCAATGCTGGTAAATTGTTGCAAGATTTAGTCACCCAAGGTAGAGGACCAAAACACAAACATGTAACACGTCCTCTGAGTCTATCAGAAGGTGATTTGAGACTTTCCATCAATGGAGGACATGGTGGAGATGATTCACAGAGTTTTCCTGTGCTGAAAAGCAAAGTTGCTTCTACGTTGATCAATGCAGGACTCAGTATGCTGCTTTCATCGAGATCTGGCAGTGAGGTTAAATTGTTACATCAAGGTATTGATGAAAAATTCTCCGGACACTTGAGAGCAGTCGATAATGTTTATCAACCTGAACCCGCTAGTATACCAAATATCAGCGTGAGTCTTGAAGAACTCGAAGAACCCTCCCCAAGAAGAGTATCAACAATATCAATAGCTTCTGGTATTTATGAAGAAATTGTTGATGACTTTAGCCGAAATATGAGAATTCATTCGAATCTTTATGAAGATCCTAATGAAATTATCATAGCTTCCGAGGGAATTAAAAGAATACCGCCACCATTGCCACCAAGAAAACGTTATGGTTCAATTTCCACGAGGAATAATAGTATCAGTGATGATGGATTGGATTCAGAAGGTGGTACTAGATCAGCTACACCCACGCCAGAGGAAAAACATTCAATTGTTAGTAATATTGCTCTGGATAATTCGGATTATGTACCAATGTCACCGAGGGTCAAGGATATTGCACTCCAGCTTCAAGAAGAGAAGCAAAGTACACAGGAAGAAGTTTATATGGTAATGCGATAGATAATTAATTGTGATTTTTTTTATTCTGCTTCACTCATTATTACTGTTGATAGATTTTTCAATTTTCATCGTGTCTATCTGAACTATTTTTCGAAATATCTAGAAAATCATATATTCCTTCCAATCAGAGTGAAAAAAGCATAAAATCTATCAACTTCATTATCATTTGAATGAATTTTCTCTTGTTGGCATTTGATGAAATGTATGTTTCTTTTTTTTTTACAAGTTTTAATTATAGATAATTGATTAATGGAGGAAAAAAAAAATGAAAATAATTATAAGAGAAGGTGGGTCGGTGAAACGAACACATATTAATTTTTGGATTTTACATCTGAGAATCACTTGAAATCAATGAATAATATTTTGAAGGCTCAATTTACATGAATTTCAATCTCTCTCATTGTGTAATCAGCTTTTTAATCAATATTTTTATGTGGAAGAAAAAGAGAAGGAATGAAATGAAAATTCTTCCATATCATTGAATGAAATATGGAGTACAATCTTTTAAATTAAGTACTGAGCTTTGACAATTAAGTATTAAGCGACAATATTAATCATATCATATCATTATGCACAAAAATTTATTGAATAAATTGCCGAGAGCAAATTTCATTTTTCTCAATTATTCATTCAATAAAGCTATGAAGCTCTGCTGTCACTGCCTTCTGCTGTGTGTGCCTACATATTATAGGGGAAATCGGGGTGAAATGGCCAGAGATAACGATTTTCTGATGATTCCATTGAAAAGATGAGACGATTTTACATAGAAATCGTGTGTCAAAGTCGATGTGGCCTTTTTGCCCCACCTTCCCCTATATTTAGTATTGAAATTAAAGAAAAAAAAAAAAAAAAAAAAAAAAAAAGAAAAAATTCATAATTTAAAGTTGCTTGTTGAAAAATTATAATTAAAGAATTCATTGGTGCAAAATTGTCCAATCTAACGAGTAAGTCTTTTGCGAAAATAATGAAACGTGCAGATAGAGAACCCAATGAATTAGGTTTTCTTCTATAATTTGTTCAATTTCCTACATTCGTGCTATTTAGCTTTATGTCTGAATGCAATTAACATGCTAAGATAGAAATAATAATTTGATATAAAACAATTTGTTACACCTATGTGGTAATATTAAGATTCAATAATTAAGAATATTCTTGTTTGTTGTGCAGAACAGTGTCCTAATAATTATAGACTTAAATGTGTAGCACGCCTAATATTTGATTTGAAAAATAAATGGACTCATTATGAAAATATAGATAAAATTATCATTTTTATTACAAAAATAAAGAAAATTTCATAATTCTAATATTGTAAAATTGTATTTACATGTATTTTAGATTTTAGCATGAATTTGTGTGAATTTTTTAGCTCTCTTGAAAAATTTATTGAAGTTCAGACGATATTCATTGGCAATATCTGGCATCAAAGGATCATCGGGGTTAGGATTTGCAAGTAGTAGCTGTAAAGCAACAAGTAAACTCTCCAGGGTGATTGTAGGATTCCATCCTCCAGTAACTCCTTTACCTGGAATCTTTAACAAGTCCATACAAATTCGACCACTTGTATCAATGTTTGGATGATAAACTGGTGTAATAAATTTCATTTTCGGTGGTTGGAATGGATAGTGTTCGTCAACTTCAATCTCGAGCTTGAATAAGCCCTCTTCATAAGGACTAGCTCCTGGTCCAGTTATTGTTGCGATTAGTAAATTGGTTCGATCATCTTTCTGATAACAGGAAATACCTTCAGGTGGCTTTATCAAGAGCCTGGTCAATTCTTTCTTGAGTCTTTTCTCTGCTACTTGCATCCTTCAAACAAACAAATAAATTCAACCAAGTGATTAAATGGAGATAATGGATTTATGCAAATGTATAAATAATTAATCACTAATGTTACATTCAAATTTTACTTTGAGTGAATGGAGGAAAATATGGTCATTTATATTTAATATTACTCATTGTTTGTGAATTTATGATAGGAACCAATGGAAATTCAAAAAAAGGTCTCGGGGAGATTGGGGTAAAATGGACATTCTGATTGAACGGCTAAAAATTTTAGGCGGAAAACATGTGTCGAAATTAATTTTTTCGAGTTTTTTGAAAATTCAATGTTTTTAAGCCAGATTTGAAGGAGTTTATCTTGGAAAAATTTGGAAAAATCACATTTTTGGCAATATCTCCGGTTCCATTGGTCGTAGCGTAAAAATTCCGATTCGAGGTGAAAGGTGATTTGCTCATTTGCGATGAATTTATGTGGTTTCAAAATTAAAAATACAATTTTTTGAGTTACGACCAATAGAACCCGAGATATCGCCAAAGATGTGATTTTTTCAAATTTTTTGAAGGTAAACCCCTTCGAATCTGGGTGAATAAATCGAATTTTCCAAAAACTCGAAAAAATTAATTTCGACACATGTTTTCCGCCTAAAATTTCCTCAACTTTCCGATGGAATCATCAAAAGAATTCAATCTCCAATATTTCTCTTGATTTCTCGTAATATACAATTTCAAAGTGAGCATGTGTCCATCTTACCCCTTGCGATCTTTTTACCCGACCTTCCCCTATAATTGAACAGTTTCGTCCAGTATTTGAGGATAAAACAGGGAGCTACAAACGAAAAAGAAACAAAAAAAAATGTTAATAATATACTCTGATTAATGAATGATGATAGAACTGTAGTGATATAACTTTTTTTTGTAACAGCAAAAAAAATGATCTGCGGTGATTCATAATGAAAGGAATAGGTGGAGTTGATAGTGTGTACAGAGTAAAGTAAGCAAAAGAATAGACACTGTAGAATTTTCAATTACTTCTGCTTATGACGCTTCCTCTAATACTCTTGTGTTGGGAGTGCTTGATACAAACAGCATGGGTGTCACCATTCTTTCGTTAGTTCGACTCTACACCACTGCTAGTTGTTCATTTTTTCCGTGTGGGAGTGCTAGTGAGCCGACGAGTTGTGTTTGTGAGAAAATACAGTTTATGAATATGTGACTTGTGGGTTCCGTGGATACGTTTGAACGTTTAAATTATTATGGAATGAAAAAACACAATTAAACCAACTAATTTATCAGTAAAATTGAGGTAATAAGTTGGCATAATTAGTTTTTAATGAGTAATTGAGTTATTGTTGAATAATAGAGAGTTTAATAAAATTGTTTGACCAATTGTGTGGTGTCGGTAAAGCCAATTTAACCGACAGGTGAGTTACTCATTTTCGTACTTTATTGGGCGTTAACCATTTCAAGACTCTAGGGCTCGGCCAATGGTCTTTTAATTATGATCATGTATCTTGTAATTTTCATTTATTTCTTAAATTCCTTAAATCTTTGAAATTGAAGATAAACAATATTATTATATAATAATGATTAAAAAAAAAGGAAAAAAAAGAGACATTTAAAATAAGCATGGGCGTGTGTCATATACAGGGTGCGTCACATTCTGTCTTATGCTAGCCTATTTAGCTTTTCAATAACAAATTGATGATGATGATAATAATAATGAATAATTAAATTTCATGTTTTTTTTTTTTAACAGAAAATGTGGCTATTGCTGTTGGCACTGTACCTAGTTTCATCTGCTGGACAAATAGTAGATGATCCTTACTCAACAACAAAAGCTCCATGGAATCGTTATGATCCGAATGAACTACAGAGTAATAATCCATCATATGGTACAAGAAATCCATACGATCGAGATAATCAAAATCCATATGATTATCAAGATTCCACTCCAGGATTTGGTTATCGCAATCCTGGATTAAATGATGGTATTATCTTCAAAGAGGCAACATACTTTGTGGTAGCATCACGAATGTGTAGACCTGGACAAGTTTATAGAGTTGCTGTTGATGTACTCCACAGTATTTTACCAATGACTGTGCGTGCAACAATTCAGAGAAATGGTGTTGAAATTGCAGCAGATTACAAAGAAGTTAAAGAAAGTATACCGGAGTATTTGATGCTGCGAATGCCACCGACATCGATACCTGGTGAATATAAACTACGTATAGAAGGTCTTTACAATGGTTTGACTGGTGGACAAGCATTTTTGAATGAAACTCATTTGACATTTACCCAAAGATCAATGACAATCTTCATTCAGCTTGATAAACCAGTTTATATGCAGGGACAAAATGTTAGATTTCGTGCAATTCCAATAAATACAGAATTAAAGGCATTCAATGATCCAGTTGATGTCTACATGTTGGATCCAAATAGAAGAATCATGAGAAGATGGTTGAGTAGACAAAGTAATTTGGGAACAGTTTCGCTTTCTTATCAATTATCTGATCAGCCAGTCTTTGGTGAATGGATAATTCAAGTAATAGCTCAGGGTCAGATTGAAGAGAAAACATTTATTGTTGAGGAATATTATCAAACAAGATTCGAAGTTAATGTAACAATGCCAGCATTTTTTTTCGATACTGATCAATACATTCACGGTATTATCCAGGCAAATTACACATCAGGTGCTCCAGTTCGAGGTAATTTGACATTAAAGGCAAGTTTTAAGCCATTGAATAAGTACAGGGCAGCTAATAACGCCATACAATCCGATAGATATTTTAATTTCAATGAGTATTATCCAGCTTGGTTTAAAACTAATGATCGTTGGGGAGATTCACCAGTTTTAAGATTCTTCAATGGAACATATAGATTTCAGTATCCAATGTCTGAATTATTGGCATTTGCACCAGCGCTTGATGGTATGGAAGTAACAATAACTGCAACAGTTGGTGAAAGATTTTTGGATGAAATTATTGTTGGATATTCGACAGCAAGAATTTATAATTCAACAGTTCGTGTAAATTTTTTCGGTGGCTCACCGCAAATTTTTAAACCAGCTATGGCATTCAATTTGAATCTAGTTGCTTCATTCCATGATGGATCAATATTGCGTGATAGTCAGCTTTTTAATGCAGAGATGAGGATAACAGCAGATATACATTCACGGAGTAATTCGAAGGTAAATTTAGATACACAATATCTTAGAGCATCAGCGGAAAATCCATCAATTTGGTCAGTTAGAATTGATCTGAGAAAGCAATTAAATCTATTCGATGATCCACGAAGAGCCCAACAAATTCTCAATGACATAGAATCAATGAAAGTATATGCCTACTTTCTCGATGGTGAGGGCCATCAAGCACAAGCAGAACTTCTTCTTTTAGCCCATCAATCACCAGAACAAAAGCACATTAAAATATCAACAAGTACAAAAACTCCAAAAGTTGGTGAATATTTAGTGCTTCATGTTCAAACGAATTTTTACATTGAAACATTCAATTATATTGTATTATCAAAGGGAACGATTCTCCTAAGTGGACAAGACATAATGGAGCACAATATTCGAACATTTTCCATTCCTCTGAGTCCAGAAATGGCACCAGTTGTAACAGCTGTTGTTTATCATGTTGGTAGATATGGTACTGTTGTTGCTGATTCATTAACAATACCAGTTAATGGTATATCACGTAATAATTTTACGGTATTTATTAACAATAAAAAAGCACGAACTGGTGAAAAAGTTGAGGTTGCTATTTACGGTGAACCTGGTGCTTATGTTGCATTATCTGGCATTGATCGTGCATTTTATTCAATGCAAGCTGGTAATGAATTAACTTATGGTAATGTTATATCAAAAATGGCATATTTTGGTGAAGATACAAATGGTACACACTCACATGTTTGGCTACATCATGATGGTGATCCTGATGAAGTCGTTCATTTTCCATCTTCAACTTTTGGTATCGATGCTAATAGAACATTTGATTATATTGGTCTTCTTGTATTTACTGATGCACACGTTTACAGAAGACCAGAACACTGTAATAGAACACAGGGATACGGTGAATGTTTAACTGGTAGATGCTACAGATTAGAAAAGAGATGCGATGGTATTTTTGATTGTGAGGATGGAACTGACGAGGCTAGATGTATAATTGGTAATGCCACAGATATATTAAACTTTCGAAAAAATAGATTCAATAGAATTCAGAGACAATATGAGAATGTTTGGCTTTGGGAAGACATAAATATTGGTCCACATGGTCGTCAGATTTTTAATATTGAAGTACCACGACGTCCTGTACATTGGATGGTAACGGCATTTAGTATGAGCCCAAGCAGAGGCTTTGGTATGCTACCAAGAGCACTTGAATATACTGGTGTTTTACCATTCTTTATTAATGTAGAAATGCCAGAGAGAATAAGACAGGGCGAACAAGTTGGTATACGTGTTTCTGTATTCAATTATATGAGATATAATATTGAAGCAACTGTTGTATTAGCTGGATCAAGTGATTACAAATTTGTTCACGTTGAAGAAGATGGTATTGTTAAGTCTTATGATCCGAGAACATCATTTGGTGAACATCAATTTTTCATTTGGATACCAGCACAGGATGCGGCTATTGTTTATGTGCCAATTGTACCAACAAGACTTGGTGATATTAAAGTTAAAATTTATGCAACAACAATTATTGGCAGAGATATAGTTGAACGTGTTATTCACGTTGAAGCTGATGGTCTACCACAGTACAGACATCAATCCATACTCCTTGATTTAAGTAATAAGGGCTATCTATTCCAATATATGCACGTTAATATAACAGAAACTCCACTTATTCCCTACACGGAGGATCGTTACTACATATTTGGTTCAAACAAAGCAACAATTACAGTTGTAGGTGATGTTGTTGGTCCCATTTTTCCAACAATGCCAGTTAATTCAACAAGCTTGATGGGTCTACCAATGGACAGTGCTGAACAAAATATGTTCAGTTTTGCTGCTAACATGTACACAACATTGTATATGCGTTTAATCAATCAGAGAAATAGATACGTTGAAAAAGAGAGTTTTTATCATATGAATACACTTTATCAGAGACAATTGTCTTTCATGAATTTGGATGGTTCATTTAGTTTATTCAGAAGTGATTGGAATATATCATCGCCAAGTGTTTGGCTCACTTCATTCTGTGCAAGAGTTTTTCAAGAAGCTAGTTTCTATGAATGGGAAAATTATCTTTACATTGATCCTAGGGTAATTGCACAGGCTGTATCATGGATATTACAGCATCAAACTGAGTATGGTTCATTTTATGAAGTTACTTGGTTTCCAGATAGAAAAATAAACAGCACACTTCGTGATGATTATGGAATAATCAAAGACAGAAATATAAGTTTGACTGCACATGTATTGATAACACTGGAGACTGTAAAAGATTTGACTGGTGGATTAGGCTCGCAGGTAGCACTGAGTGCTGCCAAAGCTGCTAAATGGCTTGAACAAAATTTGAAATTATTAAAAACAAATGGTACATCATTTGAAATTGCCATAACAGCTTATGCTCTATTATTGGCAAAGTCATCATCAGCTGAGCAGGCCTTTAATATATTGTCAATGCATGCAAGAACTGAAGGTGAATTAACTTATTGGGGAAGAATTCAGATACCTCTACCACCTTATAAACTTGAGAACAATAAACCTTTCTTATTACCACGTTTACCCTACATTTATGACTCTGAGAACATTGAAACAACAGCTTATGCTCTACTAGTTCATGTGGCGCGTCAAGAAAATACAATTGAACCAATTGTTAAATGGTTAAATTCCCAGAGATTAACGGATGGTGGTTGGGCATCAACACAAGATACAGCATGGGCAATGAAGGCTTTAATGGATTACACTGTTCGTTCTAGAATAAGGGATGTCAGTTCATTAACAGTTACAGTTGAGGCAACGTCTTTACAAGGAATAACGAAAACACTCACTGTTAATGATAAAAATTTGGCTAAATTACAATCAATTGAAATACCAGAGGCTTGGGGTACTGTCAAAGTACAAGCTAAGGGTGCTGGTTATGCTATTTTACAAATGACTGTGCAATACAACGTTGATCTACCAAGATTTCAAACACAACCACCCATTAAGGCATTTGATCTTGTGGTTAGACCGAATTTTTACGGTAGAAATCAATCACACATAACTTATCATAGTTGTCAGAAATGGATTAATGTCAATGAATCAGATAGATCTGGTATGGCGGTTTTGGATGTTACGATACCAACTGGTTATATTATACAACAACAAACATTGGATAGATATATATTATCAAGACAAGTGAAGAATCTTCAGAGAGCGAGATTTCAATTTTATGAGAAAAAAGTATTATTCTACTTTGATTACTTGGATAATGAAGAAACTTGTGTTAATTTTACTATTGAAAGGTGGTATCCAGTTGCTAATATGTCGAGATATTTACCAGTTCGTGTTTATGATTATTATGCACCTGAACGTTTTAATGAAACAATATTTGATTCATTATCAACGTATGTTTTGAATATTTGCGAAGTATGTGGTAGTTCACAGTGCCCCTACTGTCCAATCTATAATACTGCTGCATTTTTCACATTATCTAGTTTTATTATGATGATTTGTTTGTTAATATCTACGATCAGATACTTTAGCACACAACAGTTCCATATTTAATGATTATTTTACAAATTTCCTTCTTAATAGGGAAATTTTACTGAATAATTTTTTTTTATTAGACATTTACTATTTTTTTCCATTGAGAAATTAGAAGAAAGATATTATTTTATAATCTGTAATTTTTTTTTAGTTAAAAGTACGCTGCAGGAAGCCAGTAGCAACATATAATTAACAAATTTTCTCGTTTTTTCTATTTACGGAAAATTAATGAGTGCATTGAATGAATCTTTTTTCTGGCAACCTGTACATAGTATGAGATAGTTGAAAAGTACCTTTTCTATATTAATTACAAAACAAATTGAATTATCGTAAAGAGTGAAATGAGTTATATTGTACAAAAATTGAGAAATTGCAGCAAATGATGATGATCTGAATTGGCATATCAAAGTTCTTTAAATGATAAATTTTTGGTAATTGAGAATCTGCCAAAGATATAAGAAATCATAATTTAGTTTTCCCAGTGGTGGATGGTATTATCCTTACACCCTCTTGACAAGTTCAATGCATTGTCAATTCTTTGACAATTTATTTGTATTCAAATTCATCCGTCCATAAATAATGTAATTCTTTTGCCTTAATTGATGAATTTTTTACTTTTATAAGATTATATTGATAATTCAGTTCATTTATTTTTAAGCTTAAAAAATTATAGAGAGGAAGGTTGGGTAAAATGTTACATAATCACCAGCTAAGAAAAAAAAACGTATCTTTCTAGTTCTCTGAAAACTAAGATGTGCCTATTTTAACTCTTGTGTTCTATCTACCCCATCTTCCTCTATTATGAATTATTATTGTTAGTATATTGATGATTTCATAGTTCTTAATGAAAAAATACAACTCTGTTAATGAATAGTTATAAACTCCGTCCAATTGATACTATGCATGATGAGCAAAGAAAATCAATGAAATAACAAATGAATTTATAATTTTGATAATGTATTTCTATGAATAAAAATTATTGTCATTATCTTTTTGATTGTATCCTCCAATTATTTGGCCCTGAATTACAAAAATCAACATTGCATTTTTTGAATGTTCCACAGTCGATATTAGAGAACTTTTAGTACAGTGGATAATAGACATTGCTGGATAATGTAGAGGGTATATCGAATCCTTTATAACCTCAAATACTATTGCTATTGTTGTTGAATAGAGAATCAATCGAGTTAAATTAATCAACAAGGTAAATGAATAATATTTTTTCTGTTCAAAATTCTCAAGTTATTTTCACTCAAATTTCATTGTATTAGATTAATTGTTGCATGACAATCAGTTTATCGGAATGAGAATGAAGTAAAGGGCTAATTAACCTCATAATAAATAGAGAATGCTAAATAATTGATGAAAGTTTTAGAATGAGACACGCAAAATACATCGCAAGGACTGTTATCGTACAGAATGGTAATGTTGACGGTGCATTTCGTCTGCTCAATCGTATTCTTGGACGTGAGGGACTGTTGGAACAATACCGCAGATGTAGATTCTATGAGAAACCAACGCAAGTCAGAAGGAGAGTTAATTACGAGAGATGTAAAGCATTTTACGACGAAGATATGAATAGAAAAATTCAATTTATCCTTCGTAAAAATCGAGTTGATCCATTTCCAGGATGTCTTTAATAATTATGATTCATTCATAATTACTCTTAACTAATAATTATATTGTAACTTGGATTAGATTGTAACGATCGGAGCATCATCAGAATAAATTTCAAATGTTATTATTATAGCCTGAAGTTTTTATTGGATTTATTACACAAGAGGCTTTTGGGGAAAATTGAAATTTCATAAAGTTTGGGAATATGTAGCAGCTGACAGCTGGCGCCCTCTACTAGCCACTGAAAACTAATAGAGTTGTGATATATAGCGTTCAACTATATATTTCACGTAGTTATGAAGATGTTTTCGATACAGAACTGTTCATTACAATAATTAACAGTCGATACTGAATTTCCGTGCATTGATTATTAATTATAATTTAGAATTAATCCTGTCGATGGAGTCACTTAAAAATGTAAGTGAAAATTCAATCTCATTAATCATTATAATTCGTCGAAACATTGTCAATTACATACTATTTTGAGACTACAACGTTCATTTCTCAAAATGGATTCGGCATTTTGAGTGATTTCAATTTCCTCTTCCATTAATTTGATGTAAAAATTAAAAAATTAAACTTTTGTCATAATTTATGGCTTGAGCTTCAACGAAAGTCATAGAATGCTGTGGAAAAACTTGGCACTGTGTGGTACTTTCACACGCTTTGCTATCTATTCAATTTTTGCAAAGTTAGCAGCGTGACCGCTGCCAAGAAAGGAGCAGAGGCTGTACGTTTTGTCTTTTCACACTTGTGCTTGAATTGCGATTCAACACTTGGATATGTGGATGGAAAAAGTTTTAGTGTATGAAAATTATGAGGGGTTTTATACTTTAACACGAGATTATAAGCTACTGCTGACAATTTAAGTCAATGATTTATTAATAATTCATACATTTCATTTGAATTACTTAAGTATTTAACTTTTTTCCATAATTATTTCAATAGATTCATCATTACATGGAACAAAATTATTCTCGTCTTTGAATTTAAATGAAAGCACATCTCTGATACGAATTGACTAAGATTGTCCGAAACTTAATAATTTTAACAATCCAACATTCAAGTTGTCCCGCTGTCTGATAACAACAGCAATCTGATACAATACTAAACTACGAACTTCTGCTTCTCCTCTTCGAAAATGAATGAATATATACGATTAAATGAAAAAGTGAGAGAGAAACTCGTGATGGCTAAGTCAGTGAAACGCCAAAGCAGGAAACATCATTCCCTACAAATAAGTGAGAACACACTACTGCCAAGCAAACTGTCTTACAAGTAGTTGTAAGATAGTTTCTTGGTCCAGATTCTGAAGAGGAGTTAAGCCAAAACCACTGGTGTTACCCTACGTACGTACTAACGTTTCTCCTCACCACAAAACTGGTTCCCTTGAACCAACTCAAAATGAGCTCTCCTGCCAAACCGACATGACTTTAGGATAGCTCCTAGCCTCTAACCATCCAGAGGGCTTTCGCGATGCACTCTCGGTTCAACTAGGGATTTAGACTCTGACACTGTAGGTGGTATGTAATCACAACTTTATTTGTATGGGGAGATGGGATAAGAAGGATCCAAGCAAAGGGTGAAACCAACACATTCTAGTCTTCATGTTTTGTACTATGAGAAATCCTGAGAAATCAGTAGAAATATTTCATCCAAGTATCTTATAATAATTACATTGAAATTTAATTGAATTCGAAAAATGTATCAGAATTTCTTTGTGATATCCTGAGTCAGATAAAAATCACTCCACGTGCATTCCAGAGTCTCATAAGTCTTTTGTTATACTCAATACGTAACAAAGTGTGCTGCCTTTTTTTATTCTCGCTTGTACACTTGAAATTTAGTAGCTGAAAAGCCCCAAAGGCAAGAGGCTTGTTTAACGATTAGCCCTGTGTCCGGTGGCTCATGAATATTACTTACTCTTTGGTTACAAAAGCCGCCTCCCCATCCCCTGATTCTCGGGTTCGTGATCCAGCGTTGGCCTATTCACTCTGTTCCTTTTCCTCCCTTTTTGCCTTTTCCAAATGCAGTCTGGTGGTGAGCATGTATATTCCAGTGACCTGAGCCAGCTCGACTTTTCAAAATTACTTTTCTCAGTCGCCAATGAGAGCACTATCTGTTTCAAAATTTACTTTCACAAAAGCTTCAACGTACCACGAAACAGTGAGATAATCCTCATTAATAATTATAGATTCTCCATTACAATCTCAAACTCACGTGATTCATTTAAACTAAAATATTTCCCTTTTGTTTTTCAAACGTTCACTCACGTATTGCATGCCCAGGCATAAATGTACATAAATCTCGCTACGGCTTCTTTTTATGGATTTTTTCAACACACCCCCTGACATGAATTGCCTGCACTGTCAGCGTTCGATTTGAATGTCGTCGCAAAGGGGAGAGGGAAAAAAAACATGCCCCCTGTTTATTTCTTCTGATAATTATTCGCTTCTCTATTTTTCTTTCTTTTGAAAGAATTCAAAGTGCCAGTGAAAGGTGAAACGGAAATCTGCAGATAGATTCCTTCACTCGTCAATGATATTTCAACTGATAGCGTGTGCCCCATTATTTTCTACTGTTCTTCGCGCTTGATCGTTACATTTCCGTGTGAGCGTACCATTATAACCGTTTTGACAATAGAAATCCAGTTGCACCATACTACCTTTTCTCTCTCTTCCTTTCTTCATCTGACGCTCATACTTACCATCTGCTTCCGGTTTCCGGTTCTACTTCTGTCTGCACGATATTCAACTTCAACTGGATTTTCTGATGTACACATAACGATATCATCTACTTTATCCTTTTTAAAACAATGCTGTCTGAGGAGTATCTTTGATTTAATTAATATTCCCCTGCAATAAACTATTGCAGTCAAATTGTTTATAAGAGATTATTAGACTGTTCTGTATGATACGGATCAGTATCGCACATAATGCACCAATGACTCTGCACAATTTCCACCTTGCCTCCTTCCCCTTTAAACGCGTTGAATTGCCAAACGAAAATCTTTCACGGCCGATTGGAAAATTATTAATGGCCAAATGACACGCTATTCCTATTCACGCGTAAGATAATCGAGTAAACGTCTGTTTAATACAATCGTCTCACGCGAATTCAGAACAATATGAATTTAATTCTCTTGCAATTTTTCAATAGATGGCCATTTATTGTGAGGCAAAACTAAAAATGCTAATATTTTGAGATAAGATTTGACTATGGCAGGTTTTACGGATTCCCACGGGTGTTTAGCATTATGTGTCGGTGAAATTTATATAGCCATAAAATAAGATGAAAAATAAAAGTGGAATAAGGATGAAATACATGTGCGCTTATGAGGATATTTATTTAATAGACCGTTGGGTAGCATCAGGCGTGAGCTTATGTGTTTTCTTGTTGTTGTTGTTGTTTTTTTTCTTCCTATCTTTTCTAAAGCAGATTTTCCGCATCAAAACTCGCCGAGTATAACGCAGGAGTATAAGCTTTCTCTAGCTCAGCAACATATCGTACTCGTTTACTGCAAGCTACTGCACAGCATCCATTCACCAATATCTCTATCGCGATGCCACATCTCTTCCATCCAAAGGCATTCTTTTCTCATGTTTTATCTTTTACTTTTTTTGGCAATACCAAGTATATACTGACTCAGGTGTGGCTGATGTATCATATTTATTTTGACGCGCGATATCTCAATCGATGAGTCGAATACGAGATAAAGATAGAAATAAGAAATGATAGGGAAGAATTTTATGATAGATTAAAAATAGCTTTGCCTCATTAAAAATTTAATTATATCGACAATTGAAATAATTTCATAATTTTAGGATAACTTGGAGACGCTTCGACCACATAGGAATTAATAAAAAATGATGAGGAATTTTTGCAAGCAGTGAGCTTTTGGAAAGTTCGAATTGAAGTAGATGGTCAATATTTTTCTCTCTATATACATGATATTCTTACTGGTTTTATACCATCATATATCATCTATCTTTTAGTCATATCTTTTCTTTTATTATCGCACTATTTTTCATGTGAGTGAGAGGAAAAAATCCAAGATCCACGCCGCGGGGCCGAAAAATTATATACATACATGTATATATAGAGATAGTAGTGGGATAGAAATTGGTTTGTGAATATAGGCTAAAGGAAAAGGGGATGAAATTTGTTACACTCATGGCTGCGTATACGCGCCAACTGGTCCAAGCACGTACTGGCTAAACTATCCGCATATATTATCCCAAAATTTCCCAGTATTTCGTGTTTGTGAGACGGCTCAATGGTGCATTATTCCCGCCAACATACTACCGCACACTGCTTTATATTCAAAATAGTGGTTTAATGATTTCTCATTGTATTTTCAATGAATAATAATATTTTCATTGTTTCAATTAATTAACACGTTTTTCGTTTCATTTTCATCTATTTTACACATTTGATTTGGAAAAGACAAATTAATATGCGTGTATCATTATTTTTAATTATGCTACTCTAATTATTTGATGGAAATGTATTTTATTTTATTGAGAAATTGAAGATACATCATGTTGAATGCTCTCGAAAGAATCGTTATTGTTGAGTACGTAGTTTTAATTGAGAGAGCCAAAGGCCAAAAGACTTTTCATTATTTTTAATGAATTTCATCCGACATTTTTTCCATCTCGAACAATCAGGTTAACCAAATTATTCAAAATTAATAAATTCTCTAATAGTTGAAGATAAATAAGCCAATTATTCGAGTTGAAGATAAACCTGTCGTGAATTTTCCAAGCGTGAAGAATTTACAAAGTTAGAGACGTGGCCCGTTCAGAGACGAGTCTCTCTCTTTCTCGCTCGACCTCGCGTTTCTCTTGACGATTCGTTAAAGCATGTGCGGGTAAGATGCAGTTGATAGAGGGAGGACGGAGAAACCTGTCCAATTTATAATTTCCTCGGGGGGGATGAACCAAGCGAGATAGAGGCTGGAATTGTGACTGGGAAAAAGATGCACTATCCTCAGATTTCAACGAGTGAGAGGTAAGAGTTTGTGTCGAGGTCTTATTTCTATCTCTCTCTCTTTCTACGTAAACGGGAATCTCATGCGACAGCTCAAATCTTTCGCGGAGATTACATTTTCGTTTTATCTGAGAGTCCTATTTAACTCGTGTCTATTTTCTGGCATCGTTAAAGGGCAAAACTGGGTAAAAACGAGACAAACATAATTGGATATGTCAAACATATTTTCGAGTTGAGGAGAACAAAAATTGTAGTTAATGTTTTTGATTCATCAGTAATTAGAGAATTTAATGAATTAGCTAAATTAATTTTGCGTAACAAAAATAATGTAATGATAATTTCCTTTTTTTTGTCCAACTAGGAAAATAATCGTTTTGAAAATCTCATTAAGAGAGAAAGAGAGATAGACTATTTTGCGTAGTTAACTTGATTATATGTAGAATATAACGATTCGATAAAAATAATTAACACGAAAATTGGAAAATATACCAATGCACTTGTACATTGAACACATGCAAGTGTGTTACCACTCTTGTGGAGTGACTATATTACTAGCGTGCATTCTACGCGTCCGACCGATTACTGATTGTTATCACTTGAAATTGAGTTTAGCCCGATTTAACGATTATTCTCAATTATAATTCGTGTATTTACTACAACAACAACAACAACAACGAAATACATGATTTTTTTCTTTATATAATAAGTTTTTTATTGTTGAAATAAAAGGGTAATAAGAAAGGCAATAGAGATGAGATAAATAATCAAAGTTGATAGGGAGAATGAAAATTTTCATGCTAATCAAGGAGAGTGGATATTTTATGAAATAATGAAGGCAGATGTGGATTATAATTTTCCGGAAATACTAGGATGGAATACGTAAACGATATTAATCTGTTTGTGACATGTATAACAAAATTAATTAATCACGTTAACGGGACAAAGGGACTCGTTCATTAATGAATGTTTTATGATATTTTTATTTCATCAACCATTTTACCCGACTCCAGTGGAAAATGAATAATCCAAGGATTTAAAAAAATTTAATATGCATGAATAATTTCACAAAATACACTCCTACTAATATTTAATGATAATTTTTTTCGTTTAACCTGAAATTTTACATTTGAGAGCTCGTCTAATTGATGAGGAGAAATACAAAAAAAAAAATCACGCCCCTGTTACGCACACGTATAATAAATGGAAAAAAGAGAGAAAAGATAGAAAAAAAAACCACTGATTTGTCATTTATGTTATTTTGTCAAACAATATGGCACAGTTCAACCCGAGGCATGTGGAGTGGTTTTTTCCGTTGGCGAACGATTATATTCGTTATTTTATATAGCTTTATAAACTCGCAATTTGACTTTGTGTGTGTGACGATTTTAACTGGAGGCCTCGTTTGTTCTCCCGTTATTTTTTTGAGTCCATCCTGGACTTTTTCCCTCTTTCACTTGTTACAACACAATTATTCCCATCCTGCTAGTGGACTCGATAAATGCTCTCTCCATGTCCGCGCATGATAATTAAAGCGAACATTTATATAACTAATAATGTTATTCATTGTTTTTAGGGGATAAATTTAAGACATTATCGTGGTTACTGGCTCATAATGAACTTTTTGAAAAGTTCATCTAATCATGTATTCATTCTTTTCAAATTAATTATTTCATCGTTATATAATTATAATTATTTTTTATTCTCCCTCTCTCTGTTCGTAGAATACTCAAGACGATAGCTTCAAATAACATTTTCTCAGTAAGCCAGTAGCCAGTCAGCCTTATTCACTGTGACGTGACAATCATAGGGATTAGGTGAGTAATAAAAAAAAAATAGTCTTGCTGCAAGTAGAATAAGAAGGAATTGTTCTTCCATGAAAGAAGTAGTTGAATTTTTTTTTCCTCATTCATTCTTTATTCACAATTATTTGAAAGATTAAATTTTGAATGAAAAAAAAAATTTAGTTTATTATGGTACTGCGTATTTCAACTACTTCATTTCGAATTAAAAGGGAGGAAAATTAAGTGAAATTAACAGTTGACGCAATGAGTAACACATGAAACTAAAATCCACCGTAAAACACAAAAGTATTATAATAATGATGATGAAAAAAAAAAAGTAAATATTATAAACACGTGATACAAATGTAAAGCGTAAATTCACTTGTACGAGACATTCATTTTCCAAATGGTTAATTTTACTCTGCAAAAGAGAGTGAGAGAGGAATAGGAAGGCTGGGTAGTGAATCCAGAGCGTTCATACTAATCAGCCATCATGTGACGACGAGGCAAAACCGAGCGTGCAAATTTTCCACGAGACTAACCACTAATCTTATTTTTCCACTTTACCAAATTTGCATTTTTTTTTCATGTGCTACAATGGAAGAGAAAGTGGAAAAAAAAGAAACGTAGCGAATGAATTTTCTTTTTTAACAACTACAACGGTGAATATTGAAATCATTTTTTTTTTCGCCTCAATCGACCAATTTTTTTTATTTCCTTTCATTTTCCATCTCCTGCGGAAAATTTAAATTATTCTATGTTGCCAATTTTTCTGATCAATCAAGCTTCATCCACCATTCATTCAAAGTCATGTGGGCAAATGAACGAAAAAAAAGCAACATGACATCAAATATGACAATGAATAAAATAAACTGTGGGATAATTTTGGGGTATGACGGGAACGTTGAGTTTTGTGGTGAGCGTCGAGCCGAATAATTGACCCTGTGTACCATAGAGATTTATCCGAGTGTAATTACAGTCTGTAACATGAATAAACATAAGTGTACAAATGTTGGCTCAATGGTGCAACAGAAAAATCCATATTTTTTTCATAAAATCAAATATTCAGGATTTGACGGAAGGAAGAGCGTGAAAAATCACATCAGCCTCTACTTAAATATTCTATAATAATTTTCATAATAAATGTGTTGGGCCAATCGAAATTCCGTAATTGAAGTCATTAAATCATGAATTAGTGAAGTCGTGTTATCGTAGTGATCGGAATTGAATTGTGGTGCGATGATTCCGGGAGGATAATTCAGTTAGCAGTAGTAGAAGGCTCAGAATGGATGATACGTAGAATTCAAACTAAAACAGTTGTTACCTACATCACATTTGTGTCTCTGGTGTTACCATTGGAAATTCGAACAAGTGGGCAGATGAGAGGGGTGTTAGACATGGCAAACGCTTCGATAAATCACGGGCTATCGTGGTAAAGCAATTATCGAACTCGTAAGCTCAGCACTCTCGGCTAGTGAGAAGGGTACAGGGTGGAAGAGAAATAGATGGATAGAGAGGGATGGAGTTTAAAGAGACGAGTATGTGTGAAACTGGGATAATTAGCACTCCGTTGACGTGGCGAAAAGAAAACCCAGAGCTATATAAACGTACTAACGAGGGAATTTCTCTACTCATATCTGTCACATGTGTCTCATTCAATTCCGTAGTTTAAGTTTTTACGTAATTTTCACGAGGAAATAATCAAGAATTAAGTGATTAAATTCACTTAGTCAATTCAACACGAGGAAAATATGTTTTTTTTTTTTCAAATTTTATCAGATAATTACATCATCACTCTTGTAAGTAATTGGCAAGCTTCCAAATTAATTATCAAATTTCTGGGAATAATTAATTTTAATATGTAGAATCTTTCAAGACTGAATTAATATGAAATTCATGTCACTGCACGGCTGTCTCGTTAAGGTCGAGCAATGTTCGATAATTCCCTGACGTTCATTAGCGTCAGTTATGTTGTAGCCTCAATGATTGACGAGGAGTCGATCATTAAATCGTCACACCAATGAATTTTCAAATGGCATTCATTCCAATCGTTATTGTTTTCCAAATCATCTTTGCTGATGAGAAAACTACATTATTCTCCAACAACATTTCAACGGATTCCAACAAAAACGAACGCAAAAATATATTATCGTTATTTATTTTTGCTGGTAAATGAGAATTGCGCAGAAACCTCAGGAACAAAAAAAAACAAATAAACATAATCCGCTTGCACCAGTAGTGGAATAGGCGAGAAATTTTGTACATTTAGTTGCATGTTGACCTCCTTTTACTAGTTCCTACAGTCTTCATAACTTTGGGGAATTTTATCCAGCCAGTTTTAAGTGAAATAAACGAATATTCAGTTTATTTTCTTTTGTTACATTGAAAATAAAATGATTGGATTTTTTTTCCTCCAATAAAAGAGAATGTTGTTGTCACTATAAATCGATAGATGTTATGTGCGATGGACAGAATAGTGAAGAGACTCGTCAGAGCGTAAGGGAATCAGCATCTGGTGAACTTTCAGTTGCCATGGAATCATTCTGTCGTCGTCTATAACGAAATAGTCTATTCTATCTCCTCTCTCTACACACAAGTTTCCAATAATTTAACTCTAGCTTGGCTAACAAACTATTTGCAATTCGATTAATCCTGCGTAGCTCATAGAATTTCTGATAGTAGAATATGTATACAAATTATTTGACCATCAGTATGTAAGATTGTGAGACTACGTGCTCTTCATACATTGGAGATTAATCATTTTTTATTTTGTTTTTTTTTTTTTTCAACAACATGAATAATCAGTTTGAACATCAACAACGGGGTGAATATTTGGTAATGAAATATTTATTTTCCATTACGAGAGTGCCTGGCAATTAAATTGATTAAAGCAGTCATTGGATTTATTTTTCAAGTCTCAATAGATTTCAATCAATTCATGCAACTATGTAAATTTTCCTCTGTATCGAAAATTTACCAAAATTAAATAAAGGGTTTGGCTCTATTGGAAATTTAACGTTGTACATGATGAAAATTATTCGAAATTGATGAAATTATGGGAGATGGAATATTTTTGATGATTCCATTGAAAATCTGAGAAAAAATTGAATGAAATTGTATGAATAAATGTATTATACGATAGAAAAGTGAGTAAATTTGTTCTAGTATTTGGATTATTGGAATGTAAAAAGTCTCAATTTATTCCTATAAATTCAGTGTTTTATTCCATAAGGGCGTCACCCAAAGCACCTGGGTGCTTTCACAGTTAGACGTAATAAATATATATATGTAGAATATATACATATACATATATATATAGATAGATAGGAGTGAGAGTATAGGTGAACCTGTTGCTCTGTGGGGGCACGAGAGCTCGCGCGTTAAATACGATTAGTGCACCGTGTCGATCGAGCCCTCCTTCCCTATTTCATAAGGATTCCAAGTGCTAGGTTAACTTTGAATGCGATAAACTCTCAAAAGGAGAACAATTTATTATACATCATTTATTATGATAAAGTGTCAACAGTACAAAAGATGAAAAGAAATATGAAAGTGAAAAAAAAAAGGTAAAAAGGTAAAAAATAGGTATTCTTCTCTGGTTTCATCCGTTATTTTCTCTTCTACCAAGTGCAGGTTACTTCCACAATATTCAAAGAGTAGAAGAAATGGAAAGAATTCATCCAGGTCTTATATAGCAAGAATCCTTTGGGAAAGTGATTTACGAGAAGACAGGGGTCGTTGAACAAACTCTGTGTGTAAAAGTGACGAGAGAAAAAAAAATAAAGAGAGACAAGAAAGCGAAAGAATTTACCACTAGATGTTGGATGGTGTGAGGAAATCGTGGCAAGTTCAGAGTAGAGGCTGCCAGCGGTTATGAAATTTCAAAAGTTTTTTCCGCAATGAACGACGAGATTGCCTGAAATATTTTTATCCCCTTGGAATAATGCCTTTTCTCGCTTTCTTATGGCTTCAACTCATCTGCCAGTGTCATTTAACTCTGCTCTTTCATCTGATTAAATTATTTCAATCAAGATTTGGATTTAGCCATTTTTCGTTTAATAGACACTCTCAAGTTTTTTCGAGGGAGATAAGTCGGAGATTTTGGAGCAAGTTTTATCAAAAGAAAGTAATTACTGGGGTAACAACAGCATTTATCAGTATTGATGGCTTCCTGGGGTGAATACTTGAGTAATTCTCTGCTTCCGGGCTATTTATTTTCACCCAGATTTGAAAAATCCTCCTCAGTTTATGGTAAATCGTCTCAGCTTTTCAATGGAATAATGAGAAAATCGCTATCTCCAACCGTTCAATGAGAATGTCCATTTTACCCTGATTTGCCCAACTAGGCTGTTCCGTCCATAATTTTGCCTGGTTGGCTAGTCCGGATTTTTTTCTATATTTTATAGGGGAGATCGGGGTAAAATGGACATTCTGATTGAACGGTTGGAGATAGACGTGAAATCAGGCCATGCTTTTTTTTAAAAATTTAGCATGTTGTTTGGCTATGAATGGGATATTTCGAATCACTGGTTATCCATCCAACTTTGAAACAATAATCTGAAAGGAAAGGAATTGAAGATGCGGCAACGGAAACGGAAGAATTACCAATCGATACAATGAAGTAAAGTCATTGGTTTTGCTCTCCAATAGAAGATTATATCCTTCTTTCTCTTGTTGGACGATTCCAATCTCATTGGCGGCGGAGAAAACTCTTCCTCTCTCATCTTGAAACCTGAGCCAAAATCCAATCCACTGGCGACCCCGTCAATTTATACGAAAACTCTAGACTACAGATTGGTCTTTGGCTATATTGCCCAGGTTCCTAGTGTCGTCGTATTGTTCATTCTACAATCGTCGAATAATTTTCAAGCCTTCCTACTGAAAATCCCTCTTGGGAATTCAACCAGTTGCAAATTATCCATCACTAACAATCTCATTACGTTATTATCATCTCATTTTTTAATTTTTTTCACATTTAAAATAATCAACAATTAATGGAGTGTGGAAAGTAAGCGCTCATCCATATACAAAATGAATGTTTGAAAAATTCAATTGTTTCCGGTGCTAAAAAATCAGATTGAAGAAGAGATATACGAAGAAAATTGCTTGAAAAATTCAACATTAAATCTGAGAATGTAGCAGGTGATACTACATGTTTAAGGCATTCCTTATGGTGCTACAGATAGTAGTATTCACTCGGAAAATGTAAAAAATAAAACTATCCGTGTAAAAGTGAAAGAATGAGCGTGCAAACGTGAACACATTGAAGAGACTAAAACTAGAGGAGGATTGTAAGGAGCTTAAGACTTCCCACTCGCAGTACTATCGGATTATTCACGATTCGATGCCTCCAATCCTTCGAGACGGCCCTCTACAATAGCCACTTTTAGTTTTTTGCAACGAAAATTCATCCAAACACAAAGAATTTACATGAAATTGTGAAACATATGTCGTTATAATAGCTCTGGTTATTTTTTATATCATAGTGAAATTTTTTATGGGTAATTCGGTGAATTTTCAAAGTGGCTTTTCCTTGAATCATGGAATACCAATTAATTTCTCTCGAAGGACCTCGTTAAACTTTAAATTAGCGTCGTGAAGTAGAGCTTTGGAGGCGAGTGATCCTTCTGTGAGTCACAGGAATGCATTGAGAGAAAGAAAGAAAGCAGAGAAAAGTTGTGAAAAGATGGGAAAAAAGGAGGAGAACTAAGTAGAAATGGTGGGGATGGACTAGACGACTGGAGGATATTTTTTATCCCCTCTGTTCCCCTGCTGGGCCATTATCAAAGTATCACTGTTCCATTTCTACCCAACCAACGTTGGCAAAACTTAGCCACCGACTTTTCTTTAACGAAGGACTGAAGATCTTAAAGTTATATTAAGTAGATATTACCAGTTGGGAAATATTACTACTCCATTTCTCGATTTTCTTTTCATTCTATTCCCTTATTTTTTTCATTTTTTTTTCGCCCATTTTCTATTAACATTTCTTGACCCACTTTCTTACATTACTTATTATTTGAGGAAAACTTCTTTCTTCATTATACAATTAAATTTCTCGCTGCTATGGATAATTCTATTAATCATTTCAGTAGTATTTTCGTTGTTTTTATTGAGGCAAAACAAACGAAAAAAATTGAATTAGTTGAATAAAAAGTAATTAAATTAGTATAGTAATTGCAAAATACTCCAATTTAAGGAAATTTATTATTTAACAGTTGAAGGGTATTTTGTTTTTCCGTGAAATTTCCAGGGGGAACAAATGGAAACGATGAAATGATTTAGTAATAAAATGAAATAACATTGAAACGTTAAAAATTATCTTGTCCATTCGGACACTCGAATGCCCTGGAGATGTAACGAATACTCCTGTATTTTTCATTCCTTTCCTTTCTGTTGTTGCACAATTTTTTTTCGCTACCACTGCTATATGCAGCAGAGGGCTAATAGATGAGGGGTGAGAGGTTGAGGGCAGGGTCGTTAACGCAAAGTCCCTCGTTCGCGTCCAGTGTCGTGCATATGTGGTAGCTCGTTAATCGTTTAGCAGCTAAACACCCCAACCAGTCTCTCCGCATATGTAGAGACTTTGAATGAATTTAGGGCTGCTACGGGGCTTGCCTTTATACACTCGTACTGTTTCTACTTTCTCACCCATTATTTTAAATGGAAATAATTATACTTGACTGTAATAATTATTGCCATTCATTTTTATTATCATTCCACTCACATAATAATTGATTTATCTTGAGTTTCATTTATTTATAAATATAATTTTATGATAATTGCCTTCAACTATTTTCTAATTTAATCAATTTATTTTTTGTTCTTTCTACAGAAACTCGTGATGGTCTTGATTTCATCGGATCTCCGTGGCCTTACAAGCAGATAAACAACTGGATAACAAGGTACGTGCCTCTTGGTTTATTTCATTCTATAATACTCCGGCAACTCAGTTGGTTTCCGATCAGCCTTGCGAAAGCTTTCCGGCAAAAATCCGGTCTTATCCCTCCCCCCTCCGGTAGCGATACAAAACCGTGATTTATCATGAATTTCCGAGAAAGATAATGAGACAATTCACAAAAGATATGTATTATTTTTTTAAAGCTAGATAAAACTCAAATGCCGCTAGATTCTTACGATAGAAAAGTCAGATTTCAATGTGAAGAAGTCAAGTAGCATCTGAAGGAAATGGATCTATTTTTTTTTGCCCTCTAACCTGGGCAGAGTGAAACAAGGGCTTCATATAAACGACTTTTATAGTCGAATATGAAATCCGAATAGTCTCGTCCTCCTTTATACATCGTTCATCGCTTTCAGCGCTATTCAAGTTATTATGCGTTTACGAAACCAATATCCCAAGAGGAGCCTTCCGTTTCACGAGCGTAACAGACGCCTTGTACTATCCAACGTCACGATAGAAAATAAACTATGAAAAATCGTAATAGCGCCAAAGTAAATTCACTGGTTACGAGATAATGAGATTTTCTCTCTCATTTCGTTGATTCTTTTTTATTTTTTTTTCATTCATTGTGAAGCAATTATCGAGTATGTATTTACGATAGTCCTGCAATGGTCGAGAGATAAAATGTTGATGAAAAAAAAAAATGAGAAAAGAAATTGTGGAACACATTTGGACAAGTTAATTCGAGTGTTCCGATTCGTGAGGCGCGATGCATTTTCAGAGATAGTCTCTGGAAATGGTCGAACGGCCAGTGGCCTTTTAGCCACAGAGCTTCCTGGTTTTAAACCACGCAGCCCTGTACCTCTCTCGTTTTAACAGTCTTCTGAAGCCGACGAACCGAGGAATACCTAACGAGTACTCTATTATTGCACACACCCACCAACTGTCACACACACGTTTCCCGCTAAACTTTTACCGCACGCGTGAAATAAAAATAAAGGAAAATAGAATTGATGACTGAGGGAAAAAATTGCTCTCATAATCCAATTTTTATTCTCCCACAAGCAAGAAGAACTGAGGAGATATTTTCATTGATTCTGGATAAATGATAAAGGTTTTTGTGAAATACGAGAAAAGGAGTAAGTTAATTCGATGGTAAAAGAAGCGTATAAAGATCTGTAGCCCTCGATGGTGCAAGAGAGAGAGAGAGAGAGAGAGCGGGAATTTTGAAATTTACGATGTCTCAATTACTCTCACGCTCAGGGCTTCTCAGATCGTAAGTGTCACGATACGTTATCGCCATCGAGACTCGCCCACTTTTTTTTTCCTCCCTTATTTCCCCCTTTCATCTTTTTATTCTCAAGGAAAAACCAACTCAGCCAACCTCACTTCGGATTATCGACGAGGTGGAGCTATACGTTTTTTTTTTTTTTTATCGTTTTCAGAATTTTTCCCTCTCTTTCTCTTTTTTAACTCCTCGAAGCGATATTGCCTGGGATTTTTATTCCAATTTTAAAGCCATTATCATTCTATGTGCTCGCTAGCATGGATAGATATAAGTATGGTATATAGAGATTTATCTTGGATGCTTAAATCGAGTCAAGTACATCAGATTTTTCCTCCACTCCTGGGGGAATATTGAAGGCAGACTAATTTTTTTCCGCAAGCCCAACGGCTAATATTCTACTTCAGCAATAATGCAGAATATCATCTCTCAGTGGATATTTCAATGGAAAAATATTTTATTATCCATGATTATCTAAATTTAATGAGATGAGAAATTTTGGAAAAATTGTAAAATTTAATTTTGTGACAAATCGATCGTTTTAACCTCTATAAAGCCAAAGTTGAGTTGTTTCTCTGGTTTCTTAGCTGAAACCACTGGGTGTTTGTGGTTTGCCACGTTGCTAGCAACGTAGAAATATCCGCCCAGACGAGGTTAAATTCTCCTACTACCTATCTTGTGAAAACTGGTAATATTCTCTCCGAGCTCTCACTTCTCTCTTTCTCTCTATCTCTGAGTTTCACCAGACAAACTTCATGCTCTTCTACACGAGGAGTGAGTTTGACTCCTCGACGTGCCATATTTCATGGGTAAAAAGGGGGAGCAACCACACAGCTTTACATCCTAAGAAGCGGACATTGAGAGCAAATTCATACATTTTTTTTTCCCTCTACAGTTAAAACTTTTTTCACCTGAATTACATGAAATAAAGAGAGAAAAGAATAAATGAAAGTCATTTGAATTCTGTAGTGAAGTTTGGTGCCAAAAATTCTGAGGAGTAAAAAAAAGCGAATGGAGTTTCAACTCACCATCAACTGAGTGGGCACGTATCTAAAGCTCTTCCTTGTAAAGATGTATACCTTTTTTCCCTTCTTCTTCTTCTTCTTCTTCGAGTAGTAGCAGAGCAGAGCCGAAACTCTTTCCAAGGAGAGATCTCACATGTCCCTGGAGTGAAAACATAAGGAAAAGGGTCTATCTCCTTTTATCTCACCTATACCCCTGGAAATCTCAACTAGAACTGAGTCCGAGTAAGACTCCCTGGGGATGTGTTTTACCTTTATTTGATTTTTCTTCATACTCATTCCTTCTCTACTTTTTTTTTCCTCCACCCCGCGTTTCAATCATGGAATTTCCAGTTGGAATTTTCCTTGTGTGCCAGGTGGATTATTTCGCACATATTAAAAATAAGGAAAAAACAAATACAGATTTTAATTTGTTGGATCGTGCTAGTGAAGAATTATTATTTTTCAAATTAAATTGGAGAGTTTTCCAGTTCACTACGTTTTAAAGAATGGTTTACATTGAAAATGAAATAATACGAGAGCGACTGTTGTTGAGGAATTCTTGGGGAATCTGATGAAAAAAAATCCATTCTCATTGCTCATCGAGATAAATCAATATTTCATCAGAGGATAGATAATTGATTGAAAGAAGAGAAAGGGATAATTATTAGTATATATCAGTTAATAATAGAATTGAGGAATTGATGAAGTGATGGATGGTCCGTTAGGGGAATTAGTGAGGGGTTTAACATCATCTAATCGGCAAATAGCTAGGAATTTCAATTTGGATCAAATTCCCAATGGCATCACATTGACCGGCTGACCCCGATTATCCAAGGTACAGCAGAGTCGGTGGCTTGACGGTTTCACTCGTATGTACCGACGTCGATCTATCTGCCTACAATCTCCATCTCTCTCTCTATCTATCTTTACCTGCCTCACACATATGTGGTACATGTCTACATACATAGAGATATACTCTGAGAGAGAGAGGACATTTGGTTGGATAGTGAGAGAGGGGAAGGGTTAGCTGTCACTTCTTGACAAGGAGGAGAGAGGGAGAGATCTGGCCAGGACCTGGGGTCCACGGGTGCCTCAGGCAGGGACGCGTAACACGCGATCCGTTTCGACGAACGAGCTCTCTCCTCTCCTGGTTTGCCGTCCTTGTTCCACGTGCCTCGAGCTGACGTTGTAATTTCACACTGCGTGAGTCCTACAAGCTCCATTATGTCGTGCGATACCATCAACTCCTCCCTCTATCCCTCCATTCCTCCATTCCTCCATTCCTTCAGTCAGTCCTGCTTCTTTCTACCACCCCTCTTTCATTTCATCCACTACACCTATGGTATTTCCTCTATACTTTCGAGAACTCCGTCATTCCGCAAGTTTCTGACAATCACATTCGAGTCGAGGAAATTCGTCGAAAAACTTTTGGAATTTTTTCAATTTCATTCTTCATCTATTTTCTGAAATTATATGTTATATTTATCAATCTTTTGGTAGTTGAATTCAATGTATTATTCCTATGAATACTCCCACGGTCTCATTTTAATTCAAAAATCAACGCTTACTATTTTTTTATCATTTAAAAATTCACATTATATCCAAGTACTTTATCATCCTCTTTCGATAATGAAATCATAATATTTTTTTGAATTAAATAATAAAATCTTGGCATACGTGTCTGAGTAATATTCTAGAGTGTGGTCTTTTATCATTCCATGGCTAGCGATTCCTCATTCATTTTCTCCTCTCCTCTCTCTCTCTCTATCTCTCTATCTGGCCATTAGCATTCTTGATATTAATTTCACCTTCTTTTCATCAGTGCTATGAAAAGCATCTCGATGTTTTCATTGAAAATCTCAGGGTTTTTTTTTCCTTCACTTCATAAAAAATCAATCCCTCATAATTGCTAAATTAATGGAATTTGTTTCTCCATAAGAAAATTTAATTGAGAGGAAAAAATAGTAATAAGGAAGAAAATACAAAAAGCATTTGAGTAGAAAGATTTGATAAAGTCTTGCTCATGATACTCTGTTGAAGAGAATATCGGGGTGAGGGTAATTTAATTGGAATTGAGTGCCAGAAGCGATTTTCTTAAGCGAATGTCGAATAATATTCCACCTTTTTTATTTTTTGCTATACAGCACTGATCGTTTAAAGAGAATAGGAAAAAATGAAAGAAATATATAAAATTGGAGAAAAGGGAGTCGAAGCGTGGGACTTTCAAGGATGTATGAAAAAATAAATTTACGCGAACAGAGCGTGACTGATCAATCGAGCTTTTTATGAAACAAAGGATGCTAGCAACTTGTCACTTACAGACATACCCATATCTATCCACTTCTTCTCTCCTTCTTTTTTCAAGTATAACAATTTTTTTCTACATTTCTTCATTTTTTTTTATTTCATACGCTCCACTGTTGATTGACACATGATAGACGTATTTGGTATTTTCGTAACATTGTAAAATGTGACGGGGAAAGCGTTTTCATCCTATCCCTATTATATTCTTTTGATGTATATGATACGATTGAATTATAGAACATTTCATTGTAACAGGATTATTTTCATTCAATTGAGAAAGGAAAAATCATTTTTAACGAGCCATGGTATTTGAACGATAATTATAAAGCTATATCAAAGAGTAGGGGAAATCGAAAATTCAATTTTTCAAGAAAATTGATTTTTTTCACCCAGATTTGAAGGGGTTTACCTTGGAACAATTTGAAAAAATCATACATACATATATCCCACCTTCCCCTATGAATTAATGAAAGAAAAATCTATACATAGGCTGAAAAAAATGTGAAAGGACGTAAAAAAAGAGCTATGATAGATGCGATAACCGATGGCTCGGTCACGCACAAAGTTCAGGTCATTTGATAATACCTTTTTTGTTTTTATTTGCAATACGTTTTTTTTTCTTTGAAATGTTTTATTTTTTGCAGCCATCGGGTCGGTGTGGAAACCGGTAGTTCGTCAAATTTCAATGCTTCACAATTCGTTATCGATTGTCCATAAAAATAGGAAAATAATCGATGCACTGTGCAAAATTGATAATTGTGCCTAGCTTCATTATATTCATCCAGGCATATGTATAATCGATTTATCTCTGCAACTGAGTGGGCACACTCTGCCACATTTCCTTCCGTACATTGGCTTTCGACAAATCATTTAATTAACACTGCAGAGATGTTTATACAATGAAAAGGAGAACAAAATAAAAAAATAATAATCTCGTATGAATCATTTCTGTTCAATGATAGTGTAGTTTTTTTTTGTTCAAAGAGCTAATCTTATTCCTCTTATTTTTTTTTCGTTCATTTTTTATTCCCTTTGGTTTTCTGTAATCTACGCAAGCGGTATAAAAAAGCGTGTCCTACATTGCAAATGGAAAAGCTTCAATTTTTGTGAAATGTTCGTTCGACCGACAGAAAAATTTCAATGGTATATGACGCATTTTTTTGTTTCGTTATATCAATGAATAAACGAGTTTCACCTGTCGACAGGACTTTTTGAGTTTGATGAAAGAAAACTCGATACAGAATGACATGTACTCATTGGATAATTGTGTCCACTCAAGTTTGAGGTTCATTGTTGAAAAGTGAATTAGTAGGAAAAATGAATAACACGAGTAAGACAAGTTTGATGAAGCTTTTAAAATAGCATCTGCATCTGAATGCGGTGAGCCAGTGTTAATCGGTTGAAATGCTTCTAGAACTTTTGGCCAATGTCACAGTTTGACCCTTCGGCATACACGCGTTTCTCGTATACATCCCAAACCGGCAAACACTTCTATTTATCTCAAACTGAATCTCGGCAGCGTTTCACTCGAACAAGTTTCATCCTAACCAAAAGCTCTACAAGCTGAAGCCCGTTCGAGCGCTCGTGAAAATTTTTATTCTACAAACCTCATGACACATGATGAAAAAACCTTCTCCATGGGACTTTTTTTCATTAAAATAAGTGATATTTCACAGTAAAAATGATTGTTATTGAGGGGTAGTATTTTGAGTGTATGCAATCAAATTTATAAAAATGAATTCCATGATATTGCCAAGCTTTTCAAATGAAATGTCTGAAATTTCTTCTTTTCATCGCAGCAAACCTGTCACTTGACAGGAGAGAAAAGGAGAAAGAGTATGGGCAAATCTTGATCATAGTTGAGTTTCATTCAGGAAAGTAAGAATATATGTATTGCTAGAACGATCAATATTTCCGTGAATATTGCGAGAATTATCAAAATTTGGATGAGTTATCCCACTCTCTACATTGAATATCAGTGAAAAATAGAGTATTGGATGAAATACTTTTTTCTCTTCTCTCTAATCGGCTTTATGAGGGATGAATCCCGTCTTTATTAGCCTGGGGGATTAAGAAACATAAAAAGGAAGCTCTAAAGCATTCAAATAGATTCACTCGACGAGCTAATGTACATGAAGTAGTCAACGAGAAGAGAAACAAGAAAAAGAAAAAAAAAAAAAAAAAAGAAAGAAACCTCACTGACTCTGATATTAAAGGTTGGCACTTGGATGCAACGCATGAGAGAGGAAGAGTACTAAGCATTAAATCATACCTGCTGTCTGGCCGAATGCCTGTTATTCCCTTTCACCTCCGGGATATGTAGTATCCATTAATTTTCATTAGCTACCAACGAAAATTCATCCGGATGGGAGAAGAACTTGACGAGAAAAAAAGCTATTGAAAAACCAACCATCAACAAAATTATTAATACGAATTTGCCGAAGAATTATTGACGTCGAAACGAATCAATTTCATTTTGAAATGAACACCGCTAGGCATTCACCTCCATTCTCATTTACTGTCCAACTTATCTACACTGAGAACTGTTGTTGAATTTTTTCTGTTTCTTCCGTTTTTTTCATTTTTAAATACTCCATTTCATGAGGTGTACAGTACAGGTGTCTTTTTAATCTTGAGCTTTATTTTGCCTCCGTCAAAGAATTCATTAATAAGAACATGTGTAATTACTGTTGTATCTTCACCTGCTTTATCTTGGTTTTCTTTGATACTTTATTTCGCGTGGGGTTTGTGGTTTAGAATGAGAGATGATTCCACCTCGATTATTTTAATGGAAAGTAGGAAACTTCAAAGTTATCCCCCCTATTTTCTCAAGCTCTATTAATTAAAATTACGAATTGTTAAATTTAATCAAGACTTTTCCCATTTTCTTTATTCAATATAAATTTTGTCAGCTGCTGAAAAATAGACCTATTAGAAATGAATTTGGTTAATGAATTTGGAACAAGGAGAAGCTTTAATTTAGAAAGTGCATGAGGACGATATGAATAATTTAATGATAGTGATAGGCAATAATGCAAAGCTTGTATTCATGTCAAATATCTTGTTGAACTCATTAAAATTATTCTAACGTCTCTCACCTGTCAAATAAAAACATGATCAATTATTCAAAAGATCTATACTTACCCAAAGTACGGAGA
Organism: Aleiodes testaceus; assembly: GCA_963565655.1. Lineage (NCBI taxonomy): Eukaryota > Metazoa > Arthropoda > Insecta > Hymenoptera > Braconidae > Aleiodes > Aleiodes testaceus. The sequence continues at coordinate 6,571,853 of OY751415.1, read as the reverse complement.
CTTCTACAGCTACATATATCGGGTTTTAAAAGAATGGAAAAAATTTAATAACAACACTTTAATATTATTTTTTGATAAATAAAAATAATAATTTTTCCTTTTATTTTATTATTTTCGAATATCTTAAATTATTGTACAGCTCTATCTCAAAGAACATTTTCACTCTCCTTGAGTATTCTTTCGTTTCTCCTTCTTGTATGATACTATTTACATATTTTTTTTTTCTTCTCTTTTTATCATCACTATAGTACAAATAAATTATAATTCTTTGTTGTTTCTGTGGATGTTGATGAAAATGCATAGCAATTTCTTCCTTTTTTTCCATTCAATACAATCATTTCTTTATTTTTAACTTATTTATCCATTTATATTTATCCAGACCCACATGCACAAATACTGTATGCAAAACGCACGTTTATTTACGTACATTTTATTCTCTATTATTCTTTTTCTCCCTTTAATGTTTACGCAAACTGCAAATTCCATGGAAATGCAGGCGTACTGCCCTCTTCCCCTTCTATTTTATTTATCTCTCATTTTTTATTTTCTTTAATGCCTTACATGCTAGAAATTTATTAGGTATTTAACATTAATATGAGTAAAGGTACATACGAGAACTTTGCATGTAATAATACTTAAGATTTTTTTTGGTGCCAGAAAAAAATTGGATAAGTTGGCAACCCAAGAGAAAAACAAAAAAAAGGAATTGAATTAAAGGCATTTCCAACTTGAATTCTGCAGTACTAACTCTTATTTTTTATTTATTTATTTTTTCCTACTATTTTGCACGTTATTAATTAGCTATTTGTATATATATTTTCATTAATTATATCAACAAGAATGTGCACGACTTCATTTATACATGTGCATTTAAATGTCAACTTTCATTTATTGCGAACTCGGTTAAAAACAAAAAAAAACTCTAATGGGATAAATGAGAATTTAATTTCATCAATTATTCATCATTTAATCAGTTCTCTTGAAAATGAGTGGATTCGTGATCAGTGATTGGAGGAAAAAAAAAAACGAAAAAAGTGATACAATTCTTCCTGTCTCGGTATCTATTTTTGTGTACATGGCACTGAGTCAATAGACTCAGCTACAGCAATCGATTCACCCACAAGTAACTTTCTACCAGAAAGAAGGAAAAAATCACAATAAAAACCATTACTTGTTTTTCTCTTTACTCTACCAAGTATTATTGGTAAATTTGGTGGAAACGTAGTATCGAGATTTCAAATGGCCCTACCCTCTTGCCCTCTCTACAGAGAAGGTAAACGTTTCTTCGATACACTTAAGAAATAAAAGTTGCAGTACTCCCGGAAAACTCGTAGAGAACAAGAAAAAAGGATTATAATGAAACTGTCGTAAATGAAGAAAAGCTCAATTTCAGTTCAAGGATTTACACAACGAATTGATTGTTCATTGGATTCAGAGGCGCATCTACCTGACCCACACAGAATGAAATTGTTGGGAGTGAATTTTAAAGCAGAACGATACTTGACAAGTGATACTTGGCCAGTTTACCTCTAGGTTTCAACTCTGATACAATACTATGAATGTACAGTTTCTTTTCTTTTCTAAATGCAGAGGAAAACTGAGAAAAAATCCTCTCGGACAGTCGGAGGGAAATAAATTTTTTTTAGAATGGCGTTGGTAATATGCACAACTATGAGAAAAATGAAGGCACAGAAGAAAAATGATAAAGAAAGCTTACGGCTCGTTGAATAAAATGAGAGATTTTTCCAGTGAGAAAAGTTTCTAGAAAGCTTTGAGGGTACAAGATAAATGAAGAAGAACGGAATAGAGTCAATGAAGATATGAAGTTAGGAAGGACAAGTTAATGAACAGAAAAGTTTCACTAGGACTCAATTCGTGGGCCAGGGGGCTTTTCTCTTATTTTTCAATTATTATATTTCTTTCTTATGGTGAACTTTTAGGCAAAGAATAGAGATGAATGCAATGTAATCTAATCTTCTAGACATGATGAATTAATTATTTGCACCGTTCATCCGGTGTTCATTCTGAATTATTTCTCATTTTAATTATTTAAACTATTGGCTTTAATTAATTTATTTATTTCTACTTCTATCACAGAACATCACTGCATGTTTTGTGATAGATTATCTTGTTTTTTCCCTTTATATTGTATTAATTCACCGTCGTCAGCATCTCTCCGTTGAGTTTTGCACAAAGTTGCTTTATTTTTGTGGAGCGAATGGCACTCGACGGCAATAGAGACACGACGGAGAGCAGAGGCACTTTGCTACTTCATTCTTTTTTATATATATTTATTCTCCTTGGCTTTTTTTTTACGTGAAATATCGAGAGATCACTGCTATTCCAGCTAGGAGATATATATTTATGTTGAGATATGAGGCTCCAGCGTGTGTTAAACATTCACTCGGTGTGTAACGAGCACAGTGCATCTGGAATACGATTAATTTGAGATTGTGGCTTTTTCAGGGGTGATTCCACGGTAGAAATTAATTAATTTACAAACTACAAACCTTAATTAATGAGTTGGCCATACGATCCAGGAAATTCTTCGTAAATTCAGCAGTTTCCTCTCCACACTTCCTGCGAACTGTATGATGGGAGCAGTCCAGGTACTCTTGAAAAGCACTGAAAATACAAATAAAACCACTCATGCCAATTTATTCGAATTTAATTTTAAAAAAATCATGATTTTTTTGCTCCGGTAAAATTATAAAAATCGGCTATTGCTAACTCTAACTCGGCGGAAACAACAGAGCGTGCTATCTTTCCGCTTTGTGTGTATATCCATTACATGCATTTCTACCTCTGATATTCTCCGAGTTTCCCGCGGGAATGTGTCGAGTCGGTTGCTCGATGTTATAGTCCAGTATGTAACGTCATTAGCCTATCTGTGCTACGGTCTACTGCAGCTTTTGAACTCTCGTTTCCCGCAGGATAGAGAACTCTATTCCTCTCTTTTCTACCTTTGATATCCCCACGAAAGAATAAAGAAGTTGCGAAAAAGAAGAACGACAACTTTGCTATTTTCTTTTTTTTTTGTTTTTTCTCTCCGTTCATTAAATAATTCAAAACAGAGAATGATAAATTGCTAAAAAGCAACCAGTCCAGTTTCAACGATATAGGGGGAAAAAGTAAAAAATAAAATAGTCATTTTCCCGATGATTTCGATGGAAAATTTAATGCTTACGTTTGAATAAAAAAATATTTCCATACAGTTTCATGATTAAAATAAAAGAATAACAGCAAACAATTTGCATCAATTGTACCAGAGACAATTACGGTGTGTGATGCAAAATAATGTAGATTTATTCATGTAAAAAATTGAGTCAAGACATTGACACGATGTCAGGGACATTATAAACGTATAGATCAATTGATTTCAATGAATTCATACAAACTCACCAGCATAATGACTTGACAGGTTCACTAGACCTCGTCAAATTCTTCTTCTCCAGTGCTGATACAGTCTGTTGATACTTCCTCGAGCACATCTCATAGTCTGTCTGTACTTTCTGCATACATGGAGCATGTTTGAGGAAAGCTGTAGACAGAATAAAAGAATATTTTTCATTATAATATTGTTAATTAAAGCCAAACCATGAAAATGTTTGCACTGAATTACAGAAGAGTTGTATCCCACGAGCAAAACCCATTATTTAAACTCACATTTTTTCTTTTATCATAAAAAAATAGTTACTCACAAATTCATTGTTCAACATAAATGAGGAAAAAAAAATTCACAATAGTAGTTTCAATAAGAGGTAGTGTGATAAATAAAATTGTAGCATCATTAAAACTTTTTATTTTCACGAGAATATTGAAAAAAAAAAAAGACTTTCAGCCGGTTATTAAATAACATTGAAAAGAACAAAAGTGAATGAAATAAATGCTTTTGAGTAATGAGGAAATGATGATGATGATGATGATAAATTGGCGGAAATGTAGCCACAGAGAAGTGCAATTGTGCGTAACCGAGGACGCTACGGTTGAACAGATTATTGAGGGGTTGTGCGTGGGTATATTTGGGGAGTGTGTGTGAGTCGTTTGAGTAGGTGGGTGGGTGGAAGACAAGTGCAGGCAATAAGCAAGCGAGGGGATGGGCAAGAGGGCCGAGTATCGCTCAGAGAGAGCTCTCAACTCAATAATGCATTCGGCACTCTCGAGATTACCGGTATAGATGGCGTTGAGTATCTGTACTACTCTCTAGCATCCGTCGCAAGTGTCTGATAGAATTCAGCGTCAATCCATTTTCCAATATATAGTATTGAGGAACTGTCTAATGTGCCTACTGCCCACCAATGTAAAGTCAAATTTACCGAAACAACTTTTCTCATTAAAATGCATCATTATGAATCATGTAAAATACTCCTTCTTTTCTTACCAAACGTCAGTCAGAAATGTTTTTAATTATTTATGTTTCCGTTAAGTCAATGATTTTGTTAATTTAAGTAAATTATGCAAGTCATTTGAATTGAAATTCGTGAGGTAAAGATGATTATTAGGAATTTTCGAGAATAAACACAGAAGATAAATAGATTCATGAATTATGGATTATTCATGAGTACTTGTATAACAATGAATTATTTTCAAACTTACCATCCTGATAAGGTCCATCTTGGCAGAGCTCAATTATCGCCATGTTTACACCCTTGTAGAGGTTATTAAAGTTCTCCCTCTGTTTACCCTCCATGCATCTCAATGTATAAAACTTGATGCATTTCATACCAGACTCGAGATCTCTATAGCAGCGGAGAGAAAAAAAAACATTTAAATCATTGTGAAGATGAAGAAATAAGATGAATTGTCGGGGTTAAATGTCGGAGTGAATACAATGGGATTGAATCTTGAGGAAAACAATCAACTACAGCTTTTAGAATAAATGGTAGACTACTGTTTCTCCCTGATGTTCAAACTCAAGTTTTTGGGCAGATGGGCAAACGCCCTCGAGTACTTTCACGAGTGGACTTGGTCGCTATTCTGAGGATCTAGGAAGTATAATGAGTGCAAGATGGCCAAAGTTGTAACGAGAAGATTTGAGAATAATGGTCATAGTAAGTGGTTAAAGCTTTCGAATTATTTCTGTGGGTGAGGAAAATGTCATTCAATAAATGAGCCAACTTGGACAAAATTGTCATTTTGCAATAGCCACTCGTTGCAATTCTCCACCGATTATTCTTGAAAATTGAAAATATATTAGTTTATAAAGCTTTACCTTGTTCAGTGAAATGTCATTAGTATGTTTTAATTGAGTTTAATTTTTCATTATTTTTTTTCCATTTTCCATGGCAATTAAAATGTATTTCGCAATAATGTATGAAATTTTGGAGAATGGTAAAAGCATCCATATTAATTTCTCACTGTTGGCAAGCGACAAATATATAACTGTAGCCGCAAAGCCACGAGTGGAAATAAACTCGATGAATCAAATGTCGGGTCATCATCGTCAGAATTCGCATCGTGGCTAAGTACATGAGGACTGGTATTGCAAAACCTCAATATTCCAAAATTGTCCAATGAATGTCAAATAAAATGTTGATTGCCTGATACATTTACAGTATAATCCCCACCGCATTTACTATTGTTGTATTTCATGGAAGGATTTCAATTTCCGTGAAAACACCAGATTAATTAAATAGCTTGAGTGAATAATAAATAAAATACTTACGGACAAAGTTGAGTTAACTCGTCCTTAGTTGCGACAAAACCCAGTTCATTGTTGTTTGTAATTTTTCCAAGTGGTCTTGCACACCTGGCGAGATGCTCATGGCCACAATCATCGGCGCGACAGCTAGCCAAGACTGCAATAAACACAATGAGGAAAAAATTTAACAATAATCGAATAATTGAATAGCGGGGGAAAAGGAAAAAAGGAAAAAAAAAAAAAAAACGGTAAAAAGCCCATTTATTACTGTTAAACTAGCATGGATTAAGTGGAAGAAGTAGAAGTTTAGTGAAGCGAAATGTTTCAAAAGGGATTTTGGTATCTCTGCAGTCTTAGCAAGGACTACGCTGTGGTCAACACAAAACAGGCAGTCTCATGTATTGGCGTCCAATACGTGGGGACTCTCCATGCTTGATCCACTTGAGCCGTTTGCTTGCCTTTTTGTCAGATTAAATAGGATTAAATAAACCGTTGGCATTGCAACTACCAACGCTGAATACTCCTGGATAATGCATGTGAAACCATATTTTACAGCCTTTCAAATTTTAAACCACTGATTTATCATGAAAATCAGGAAAAATACTGGAATCTATTATTTTTCAATTAGATACATGGGGATGATAAGACATTAGCCTGAAATTATTAAGGCTAGAGATTACCATTATACTGAAATGCCAGTAGCCCACAGCAAAACAAAGAATAAAAGATAAATAAAAAAAAAATATATGAATGCAGAAGCCATGGTGGGCGCCATTAAATTCGCGTCAGCATCTTAATTTGAACGAATGGTTTTTCTACGGTTATGCAAGTAGTCCAGATTCACCGGAGTTAAAAAAATTCTAGGTATATATAGCCGCATGGCGACTCATCCGTCATCGTTAAACCACATCCCTGGCAGATGCGATATCTATGTTCCATAAAGGGGCGAAAAACATTTGACCAATTTAAATAAAAAATCCAGAATCTTCCTCTCATTGAATGCATCAAATTATAATTATTATATAATTTGTTTCTCCAGATGAAGTGATTGATTAAACAAGTAATTTCACAGATTTCAATTTAACAATGAAACTGAAAATCTCAATAGCTCCCCGTTCTAATCGAAGCTCTCTAATAGTTTCTCCAAGAACAATGCTTCATTGAGAAATGTTGAAGTGAAATAAGGTTTTTTTTTTTTTTTCATTTCCCCATCCAAGTGATCCAAGTGAAAGGTTATAGAAAGAAAAATATCAAAGTTCTATATATTGGTAGGAAGAAATGGAGCCCAGCAAAAAAATTCCGAAGAAGCAAAGAAATGGAAATGAAATATGCAAGCTCCGCTATTAGGTTTGTTGGCTTCTTCATAGTTTGAGTTTAACTCACTCTATTACTCAAACTCTTGTACCAACATTGCTAGTCAAGTATTGAATAATCAAACGAATAATTCCGAGGCTTTCACTCTCTCAATTTTTCCTGAGAATACGATACCGATCTTCATTCATATGGCTATGTGATAAATGTAGATGAAAAAAATAATAATAAAAACGATTCATTCAAATGAAAAGATATGAAAATGAAAAATAATGGTGATTGGGATTTTTTTTGGTTAGTCCAGTGGATGATTAATCTAATGTTGGTGGGGGCCAACATATCCACCAACAAATATCACGTTATCACAACGTCCAATCAAATCTCGATAATCGACGACCAGCATATATTCCAAACAATGTCCATAGGGATGATAGTACAATGGATAAAGAGTGACTGGAATTTTTTTTAACCTCAGCCAATGGCCAATGAAACTCGTTTACACTTCGTTAGGAACAGTGGAATGATAAAAAATGAATTTAAATTATACATAATGGGGATTTTATCAAAAATTACATTCACCAAGTTGTTTGTGCGCGTGACAATGTCTCATCGATCAGTTTCAATGTATCAGGCAAGCCGATTAATTTTAACTGTTAATGTCCACAATACTATTGATATATAACAGCACGAGTAGAAATGTGGTTGTCTATAAATAATTACATTTGGATGATGGGAAAATTACGCAAATTTATTACTCATTACGCCGGAACCAATGAATCAATATTCTACTTAGTGACTTATTGATTTTATTCAGCATATTGAAAGGTATTCAAGTACTCAAATGGTTTTTCCATTGAATACTATCGGATTTTATGAATAATTTTTTATTCAGAAGAGAATATATGAAATCATTTCACTTGGATGTGAATTTTTCACGAGTTTATCAATTGATTATCAACAAGGAGAATTTACTTGATTGAATTCAAAGGTCCTCATTGAATATTCATGAACGAGTTAATAGTATTAATGAGAATGATATTGTAATTAATTTTATAATCCCGTAACTAGCCTCTCTCTCCTCCCTTTATTCTCAACTGGAAATTTAAGTTTATATGAGAGAAAGGGCCCCTGAAATCCATAAATTCGTGGCTATTTTCCAAAAGGTGCCAGCAGAGGTTATAGCGCCCGTGGGAGAGAAATTACAGAGACATTACGCGCGCGTCCGCTCGTTAGTTAATTTTCCTAGCCCTCTGTACGGTCAACCTCACTTCACTTCTTGCCCTTTCTCACATTTATCTACAAAATCATGTCACTCATCGAAAACCTAACATAATTAATGCAATAAACAAAAAAAAATGAGGAGAATTTCAGTGAATAATTGGTGAAAATTTGCCAAGTTAATTAGAGATTGAGGAAATTAATTTTATCGTTTTAGTACTGTGAGAAATTACCAAGTCATTGCCATACCTCCAACTAATTTCCTAATTTTGGGTAGTTTGCGGTCATTTTCTCCCTCTCACTCTCAACTGAAACTTCAACCAGTGCTATTTCCAGCCAACTCTTTTTGAATACTTCTAAAAGTCAAAGTTTCCAAACGAAACATTTTCTAAAGAATCGCGGGAGAAGAGGAAAGAAAAAAAGGCTAAAGAGCTAAAGTTTTTTTTTTTTACATTTCCCTGCCAGACGCTACTCGATACTTTCAATGAAATAAAACCAAAATGGTTTATAACACTATCTTATTAAAGTAATTCAACGCTGCATCACTGCCTCAAACTCCAACTTCACATACTAGTTTTTTTTTATGCCTGTTCTAAGATATATGTGGCTCGTTTGTGAACACGGAAAAAAGCCAAGAATACTTTCGAAACAAACTGTGTACTAACTTGCAAGATACGATAAGAAAATGAAAAAAAAAAACGAAGCAATTGTTCCGAAAGAAATAAATTTGTAATTTTTGATTGAAGGATGGAATGATGTCTCACAAACATTGGTAGATATATCAATTAATTACAAACGGTTTCACTTGAGCCTGCTGCTCTTAATTATTCATTAAGGCGAATGAAATAATTAAGTCAAGCACATAGTACTTGAAAGACATTCTGTTTCACTTGAAAGAGCGTCAGACTATTTGATTTTAATGTTTGAATACCTTTATTGAATGTGTGTGCGTCATATAGCGCGAATATTTCACGCTGTTGCACACACATACAAACGGCTTTGCCACAAGGACAGAGAGAATTTCGTTTCTGATTGGCTGAATCGGCATCGTACGATGCTCCTGTCACACGTTTATAAATATATAATACACCAAGAACGTGTTCACTACACAAGCGTATTATACACGTCTGGCCTGTCACATACAATTTATAATATGTGTGTGGGCCTTCTACATTCTCACGCATTTTATAATCTTCAAAATCCTCAATGGAATTTTTCTCTCCCCACCCACTAATTCCTCAAAGCAGAGGGAATTTTTATTCATCATCCTCTTCAGGCCAAATAAACACGCAAAAATCATTTGATTAATCAACAATTCTGCCCTCTATCCGTAAGAATGCAAGTCGTGTGAGGATTTTTCTAGCTAACTGACTGATACACAAGATTTTAACTCAAATAAAAGCTCTCAACGTGAAATATCTTTTTATCTCCTTCTTTTTTGCGAATAGGATTGAGTGATGAATATTTATGGAATTCTTGGGAGACGTCACATTTAAAGGATTTCGTATAAAAAAAAAAATGAAAAATGTGAAAAATTGACATGATACGCCTTTTTAGGATCTAAGAATGTGATTTCCCGGAAATTGATAGTAAAAAGCAGGTTCTCCTTGCGCGTGAGTGCATTGACACGTTTGCCTCCAATGTCATCGTATGATAGTGAATCGTATTTTTCAGAGGAAAAATGAGGAAAAAAAACATGATGAATAATAGAGGAAAAAGGGTAATTGTGTGAGGGACACGTCTGTGAATTTAATTGGGAACAAGTGTAAGTTGACGATGAACGGAGTGGCGTAACAGTGTGTTAGTAGAAATCGAGTCTCGATCTCTCTTGGCTTTTTTTATGCAGCCAACGTCTTGGTGCGTCAGTATAATTGGAGTGAGAGAGAGGAGCTGGAGTGAGTAAAGAGGGAGAAGGTGCGACGCACGCCCATCTATTCGGCCAATAAGCTTGCGCTACGTCATCTCGTACGATGTAACGGAAAAGCCGTGCCCACGTGGTGGCTGGTGGCTGAATTGTGTGGAACACGAGTGAGCTATTTTCAGAGAAGACAAGTGATGAAGCACTAAATACATTCAGCCGATCATTCGAGAATTTTTTCTACTCGTTACTACTTTATTTCATTTTATGCGAATTAATGGATTTCTCCTTGATTGTTGTTTCATTACAGTATTCTGTAATTACTTTGGGAATAATGCTGAGTATTTAATCAATTTGTTTTAACATCTCTAGCAGAGTTTTTAATTAAGGACAGAGAAAAACTGATGCTGCCAGTCAAATTCAAGTTTTCAATTTAAAAAGTCTTGATACACGAAAAATTCGGAGTAATTAGTGATAAGATATATCTCAAACTACTACTAAATATTTCATGTATCACACTGATAAAAAATTACAAAACAAATTGCCCACAATTAAATTGTTATGACTGATATGTTTTTTTAATCATAAATGACGTTTAAATTATCATCGCTGGCAGTCGCAATTCAATGAGTATAAATATCCTTGATTCATCTCACACCAGATGGGAGGTGAGGAGATAATTGCAGTGAGAAAGAGGAAATATTCAACGCAATTGCTATTTTGTAAACAATCTATTTATCGTAAACAAAAAAGTTAGGCAGCTACAATAATTGATGATCTGATGCGTGAATTAATTAATGGAAGAGGAAAAAAACATGTGAAAGACAGAATTAATTTGAATAAAACTCGAGAAACTTTAGGCTCACATTTTTCGAATGCTTTCAATTGGAAATTAATGTTATTTTTATACATACTCAAATGAATTTAACCATTGTAGGAAATTGAATGGAACTTTTCAAGGAGAAGTATTACAAAATTCTCAAAAGTTGCTTTCTTCTTCTTTCACATTCAATGAAAGAATCAAAATGAAAAATAGACGCCACAGATCGGGATAAATTCGATACCACTAGTATTATATATACTTACAGGAATAGAATGCCGCTATGAGTATAGCGAACCAGGACAGTTGTTTTTCAGCAACGTTTTTCATTTTAACAATAATTTACTCGGAATATTTTATTCAAATTCAAACCAAGAGTCTCTCAATTTCACTACTAATATTAATGACAGTTCTCTGTTCACTTTATTCTGAATTATCGTTTAAAATTCACTAAATTCCGCCTTTTATAAGTTTATTAATACGAGAAAGAAAAAAATATATATAAATAAATAAATAATAATGATTTAATTGTATTATGGGAGGAGAATTGGTTTATTTAAAATGAAAAATACTCGGGATTAATACAAATTGAAAATAGCGTGAGTAATTGGCACTGCTCATTGAACAACCGGCTGTGCGCGACTGAAGACAGATTCCCACAGTTTGTACAGTTTTTGGCGGCATACAGACTTTGAAGGGATTTGAGTTTGTGCGCATGCGCAGTGCGCTCACGCCACCGCTTCGTTGTATAGTTGCCAATTTCCCCCTCTGTCTCCTCTTCATCCCGGTTTTATCACGCAATGTCTCTACGGCATATACGTGGATCTGATCGGCAAATGCGGAGTGAACAGAACAGGTTCGTTTCTTTCTCTCTCTCTCTCATTCTCCTTTTTTTTATCATAAAAATACCTTTCTCACTCTGTCTGACGCTCTCGTTTCTCCCCACTCCAGTTATTTCACATCGGCTGATGTGCTGGCGCCGTCGTCATTATGCCCCACTATTGTACGCGCCTGAAAAATCGTGAGCTCTCAATTTTTATTAATTAAAATCCATATTAGTGGCTTTAATTTCCCGACTAATTTCGTGATATCAAGGCCGTTTCATTGCTTTTTTTTTCTTTTTCACTCTCATTTTGATTGAATGAATGGCAAGTTCGAGAAGGGATTAATTAGTTATTGTCATGAGAGATATTTCATTTTTCGGAGTAATGGGAGATTGGGGAATTTTGATAATTCCATAATATAAAGTATTCAGCGATTATTTGATCACTTAAAAATTTAACGATATCATTAATAAATAACATTAATTTATCATTACGAAGCCACGTAAAAATTTATCTCTGAATTTTGTGAATTAAAAAAATCTCGTATTTATCCATAAATTCCAAAAATTACAATTAAAAATATCACTACTATTAAAAATAGATTAGCTATTTGTTACAAGAGAAATTACATTGAATTAATATTCCATGAGTCACTGGGGCTTTTTATCAGTGGCAACGAAAAATGCTCGAATCGTGGCCATTAAATAAATATAAATAATTCGATAAAATTTATAGTGGAAATTTCGAAAAAAATCCTCAGGATAAGAAGAGTTAAACACGTGAATGAGAAAGAAATGTAAGCGGGTTAAATTTTCTGCTGATAAACACGAAATTATAGATATAAACAGATGAATATTTAGATAGTGTGTATGTTTGTGAGAGTAGAAAAGAGGTATTCACCTAGAAGGAGCAATTGTACGTGTAGTTACATTTTGTTTTCCCCAATGAGCTATTTCATGTCGTTGATATGGAAACGCCAAGTGTTTTATGCATGTGTGTGTGTGTCTGTATGGTTATACTGGTGATGCTGATGTTGACGCACATCAGATTCTAAGTTTTCAACGAAACGTACGTAATACACTAAACTCATGACTTCAAATGTGTCTATTTTATGGTACTATATTTTTTTCGAGTCCTTTTCTTTTTTTCACGATTATGACAAGAGGAAATGGGATTATTTCAGGTGTTTGAAATGATGTCGCGGTGGGGGAGAAAATGGGTAAAAAGGAATAAAAAAAGAGCTGCTCTCTTTGCCTGACAAGCCACGTGACACGCGATTTTTTTTTATTAGACACCTTGTCAGACGTGAGTTTAAATGCTCAAAATGAATTGTTCTATTTTGAGTGGCTCCTGTCAGGGATGGCTATGAAATATCTTAAGGATTTGTTTAACCATCTTCAGGAGATACTAGTCTATAATTCATCGGCTATTATTCATTCATTCATTTCCAGATTCATCAGGAACAGGTTTATTTGATGGAAAATGAACAGTCCAATTGAACGATTGGAGATAGATTTTTTTTTTCATCAATTCTTTCGAAAAGCTCAGGAAAGTTCGAACCAATTATCGAATTTTTTAAAAAATCATGAAAACTATTTCCAACAGTCCTTTTTCATCACTAATTGTCTCATATTTCCGATGAAATCATCAAAATTCAATGAGAAATGGATCTCAGAAGGAAAAAGTTCTCCTCTTCTCTTATATAAATTACATTAAATCATCATTTTGCATCTTGTTCCCGAAAAAATAAATCTATATTGTGCCCAATGAATAATTCAATGCTCTGAAATTTATTTCCATCTTTTCAACGCTCTAAAAATGTCAATTCCTACTATTGACTTTTACCAGCGTCAATAATTTCTCAGAATCGACTTTATGAGAGAATTGCCGATCTACTGATATAATTCAGACAGCCTTTGATGCTCACATCCCTCACAATTTTCCGATCTATTAGTAATTCCACGAGAAAGAGCAAAGTATCTCTTTTAAAGAAAAAAAAAAAAAAAAACTCCGAGTAGCATTATTTTTAAAGTTGACGAGTTATAAAGTATTGAAGAAATTTACAAACATTTGAAGAAGTTTAAATTGCTAAGAGGATTTATAGTGAAGCGATTTTACCCTCTAGAATTTTCAACTCATAGAAATAAGCTTATTTTCGAATTCAAACGCCTTTTCAAATTGTGGAGAACTGCTCCTCGATTTTATAAGATTTTAATTTGAGAAAACTAAGAAAAATAATGAAAACATTTTATTACATTTAATTCCATAAAAATATCTCATTCCACTGTATTCCATGTATACACGAATTTTCCTTCATTTGTTCGTGTGGAAGGTAGAGGTTCTTGCGGGGAGAAGTAGAGAAAAGCTCATCCAAGAGCTGTAAAATTTCAGGCTTGCACTGAAGGCGCAACCGCTATATTTGCTACCCCTCTCCTCTTTCTTTTCCCCATTTGATGCCCTTGCCTCTTCCATGTTGCTACTCTCTACGAAACGTTGCCTACGTGTATGGAAATCGGAATACCATTTTCCACTTTATTCTATTTTACGAAACGCTCTCGCGTCGATTCTCCCGAAAGCCGTTCCAATTTTTTTTTCTCCTCCTCTCTCTCTTCACCATATTCACTCTAACCATCGGCTTCGTCAACTCGATTATTTTATTTCGTTCTACTTCTTTCTCCTCCTCGTCCTTTTATTCGTTTTTACTTAATTTTTTTCCTTTTAATTTTTCGTTGGATTGATAATGAGAAAGATCATTTATTATATGATGATTGTGTTAGGCTCTGGATGGACAGATGTCGTGGGTAAAATAAAAGCACGGACTCGACATAATATATATCGAGGAGGTATCGAAACTAATAAAGAATTAAATGAAACAAATAACCATGAACGTGGTACGTTCAAATGGGAGCTTTTACGGTGGCTGTCGGTGAAGCCAACTAAAAACCCCACTTTTCCGTAACATCCTTGGGTAAAAACATGAATGTGGCTTTGGAGAGAGACAGAGAAAGAAGATAGAAAAGGTAACAAAACGAAACTCGTAAAGTTTTACGGGCTAGTCTCCAGCGAGCTGGCGCGCGAGTCCGATTCGTTCGCACAAATACCACCTTCTCGTATACTCTTTTCTCATTGCACAAAAACTATATACCTGACACTCAACTCTTTTGATTTATCGCAAAATTATATATATAAATATATTAACATGTTGAATGAAAAATACGGATAAAACTTTGGAGAATTAAATCAACTACTCGAATAATAATTTAATCTTGTGAATAAAAATTGAAATATTCATTTTTACTATTTTCTAGTGCCTAAACTTCCAAGAGCAACTGAATAACGCTGGGAAAAATTCGACCCTTGGAAAATTTCGTGAATTCAATTAATTTCCTGAGAAAATTCAAATTTACCTAATTAGAATTTAATTCTTCGACGAAACAAATTAGGGAGGAGAGAAAAAATAATAGAGCAATGTTTTTTTTTGCCTTATAGAATAATTGCTGAATATATTACGGGAAATTGTGAAGAGCGATATTCAATTATGGCACTTATTCTCTTGAATTCGTCAGTATTCGAAGGGAACTTGATTCAACCCCTTCGTCACTGCATTTTTCATAATGGTAAATTTTCAAGAATAATATACGAGTTATGCTCAATAGAATCAATATTTTTCCTCCCCTGTATTATTTTTATCTTCGAGTTTATTGATTTTCTTCAAGTCTATGTGCTGCGAATAATTCCTCCTTTTCGCATTACGTCATTTCCATTGTTTTCCTCTTTTTTTTTTGCTGCTACTGCTGAAGGAAGATATTTCGTCCAAGGTTAACACACACCCTCTCCATGTTTACTGCGTGCGTCATGATGTCCCAACGGCGACGACGTTCCGGCGCCTGGTTGTCCTCTATAGTCCTCTAGTCGCCTTCATCCTTCCTCCTCACTTATTTTTTTTCCTCCCCCTCTCAAACCTTCTATTTAATTTCATCCTCCCTAATCTACTTCATTGATTCTGTTAGCCTTGTTGAGGTGCTACTGAGGGACTGACCATTACCTTTTATTACTACTAGATGGCCAAAGCTACCTCCAAATACAAACACAAATTTGCATTAATTTGAATCTCAAAGTGCCGAGGGCACTAATAAAGGATCAATTTTCCATCCAACTGTAAGATTTAAACTTTTCCGAAATTTTTAAAAATAAGGGAAAAAATGTGAGTTTAATCAGACGTAAAATATCATAATTCAGTGGTAATTCGAGAATAGATTCTCATTCTCATTTTCACGAAGACTGGACTGAATTCAAAAACAAACATAGCTCGGCTTCAACAATAACTTCCTCTCGAGTGTTCTTCCTCGCATGGGCGAGAAAAAATCTCACAGCTCTTCACCAAACTAAATTTATTCCATTGAGATAAAAAAGAGAGTTGAATGGTAGATTTCGTTTGATGAAAAATGAGAGAAATATTCTAGACATTAGCAAATTGTACCCTTTTTTGTTCATGGAATTAAAAAAAAAAAAATTATGCAGCCCTGAAGTATTTCTTAAATTTCAATTTTTTTGCTTCATGCAAATGCGGAGAAAAAAAATTGGCAGAGACTTTTGTCTCGCCTCTTGCTTCCTTTGTATTATTCTCTTTTTTTGCTCATATGAAGTGTCGGTACCGATGGTGGACATATAACCACAGTGGAGAAGGTGTGCAAAAAATTGTGCGGTAGCTCGTAAAGCACGCAGCTAATTCGCCAACTTTTCTAAAGCCCTTGCACGAGTTTTGCGGCTGTGAAACTATATATACAGAGGACGAATGTTCTATTCTTTCCGTTGTATATATATTTTTCCTCTTCTTTCATTTAATTCCTTTTTTTGTAAACTAGTGCGGTTGAAAAAGCAGGCTGAAGCTGGGGCGAATATGTGAGGAGGAGTAAAGGGAGAAACTGGCCGCTTCCGTGTGCTTTCATTGCTCTAGCTGAGATGGAAATACGGCAGCGACAAAGTTTTCTGATATCAGCGTGTTCATTGGTCATGCGAGCCAACCCTCTCCCTTTACTTTTCCTTTACCTACTACACTGCCCTGTCACCCTTGCGCCTTGTTAAATCATCTCCTCCACTCGCGCCAAAAGCTTAAATTCCTTATTCTCCCTCTCTCAGGCCAACGATTCGATAAAGCCAAGGATAAATCTCAAGTTATGCTCAAGGTTCTCCCTATGGAACATTCCGAGTCCTCCATTTCATTTATTTTAATCTAGTCGTCTCTTATGGCAAGAAAAATGCAAATTAAATGAGTAAAACTATTATTTTATTCTTTTCAAAGTATTTTTTTGTTCCATTTATAATGATAGTCCGTTGAAAGTTATTCAACTCTACCTCTCATGTTTCATCAAGCTAAGCTTTCAATCAACCAAATTATTCAGCATACTGTTGTATTACTCTCGCAGGCTCGTGTTTAATGATACAATCACAGGATCGGTAATTTCAGAGAGGTCAACATGAACTCAATGAAATTATTGTAATAATTTTATACATTCTTTGTGTAATATTTCCAAAAATTCAATGCAACATATCTCTGTACACACAAGCCAGAAAAAGAAATCGAATGAGCCACAAGGGATGCCAGCACTGAAACGATGGAGAATGAGATCGAACGAGCCGTATCCACCCTCGTATACTCGACTTCTAACCGAGTTTAACGATAGTGTTTAGAAGTAGTTACGAGCCACGTACTTGGACCGCTCATCCCTCTATTCTCTTACCCCCTTCAATTACTCCACTTCAACCCTCTTTCTTTCTCTCTCTCTCTTTCTCTCGTATTATCCAGTAACTGGATAAATTATGGCAGTGATGCTCTGTTTGAAAAACTTGCATTGCTCTTTTCCCTCTCTCTCTCTCTCTCTCTCTCGATTTATTGCCTCTGAAAATATCCACTGTGTAATTTGTATTCCATTTCACATTCAGGGGGAACTAATTGGCGGATCATTTTCACCAGCCATTCCAAACACATTCTCAAAACAGACCTGATACTCTTGATTTTCGAATCATTTATGCTTTTAGGGGAAGGTGGAGACATGCTCACTGTGGTTTTAAAATTAAAAATCGTATTTTTAATTTTAAAACCACATAAATTCATGGCAAATGAGCTCACCTTTCACCTCGAATCGGAATTTCTACGCTACGACCAATAGAACCGGAGATATTGCCAAAAATGTGTTTTTTTTTCACATTTTTCCAAGATTTTCCCTTCAAATCTGGGTGAAAAAAATCGAATTTTCGAAAAAATTAATTTCGATACATGTTTTTGGCCTGAAATTTCCTCAGCTCTTCAATGGAATAATGAGAAGATTCGTCGGATGTCATTATAAATAGCATAATGGGGGCGTCGATAAGGCAAATCACTACAGTCCAGAGGAAAGGCAAGCAGTATCCAATTAGCTGTACTTTATTAAATCTTTAATAGAAGTAATTCCCCAAAAATTTCGTTATTAATTTCATTTATTTAATAATAATTAAACGATTAATTATCGGCTGCATGCGCTCGGTATAGCAGTGCGCGTGCATTGCTAACTTCATCGACTGCCACCAGCGGGCCAGATCCAGCACTTTCCAATTTCAATTATTAATATGTTATTGATGATGGGAATTCTGCAATACTCTTTTTTTTTTTAAATATATATGAATGAAAAAATGTTAATTAGCTCAATGAAGGAAGAGAAAATAAATTATCCACACAATTTTTCAATGCATTCTTTTTTATTGTTGGGCAAATAGTTTCACCGACAAAAATCAACAATTTTGAGGAATCGTAGCATTCTTCAAATTGTGTCTTGGCGTTTGTTCTTAGATAGTAATTCTTGTTTCATTGGAATTTTGATATATCATTTTGTCAGGTGTTGAGTGTGTGCGTGTTCGAGTCTCTTGAGATGTTTGAAGATTCATTTAAACTAATCTACAGTTAATCAATTATTTAACATTAAAGAGAATGAATATATGCCGTATGTAAATGTTACTCAATAGATGTGATTGACTTTATTTCAGTTTCCATTATTTTTCTTTTTTCCTTTAAACTAGAAAGCGATAATTTTTGAAACACGTTCGAATTCGACTTTTTTCTTTTTGGTACTTGTTGGTACTCTCAATTCGTCATATTTTTACTCAATGATGTCGCCAGGAATTCCCATTATCGTGTTCAACTTATCAAAATTTTTCAATGTCAAAAAGTTTAAAAAATATAATACTTCAAAAAATAAGGTCAAAGAAATTGCAATCACGAATAACTTAATATTGTGTTTTCTTCATTTATCACTTATATACAATGTGTATAATTTTTTAATTATTATTTTTCTGGGCAAAATATAAAAGTCACGTCTTTAATTTACTACCAAGAGATTTAACCAATAATAAATGGTTTTATTTTCCATTGAGTTGATGATTTTCGTTAAATTTTTCTAGAATTCTACTTTCTTTAATAAAATATAATAATTCTCAATTAGTTTTTTCATCTCTTGTGAATAAAATATTTACTCTTCTTCTCTTATGTCAGACTGTTTTCGTTTATGCCTCACGTTTACATAAGCGCAAAATATATTTGGCCCGAAATACAGCTAAATTGTGTTAATAATTTTCAATTATTTAGTCCACAAATTGCATTTTATTCTTTTTAATTTTAGTATTTTTGCTTTAAACGATTCTCGTATAACGATTGTCAGAAAATACGCATTTTTTTCCTCTTCTTTTATTGAAAAAAAAAAAAAACATTATGTGTTTTTTTCTATCGTTAATTTTATCAGGATCACAAATTGTTGTACAAGATTTGTTATTTCGAAATTTATGATTTACAAAAAAATTAAAAAGTACGAGTTTGTCTCATTTTCTTTTATAATTACTGAACCTCTCAATTTCGGATCTTGATTTGTTTTTAATTACTTTCACGTATCGAAAAAGACTGCTGGACTAGTATAAATTTTATTATCATTACGCGTCATGAATTATTTAATAATTTATTTCCAATTTTCCATTGTAAGAATCTTTGATTTTACATTTGAAAAGAAAGGAAGATATTTTTCCCAGCACATCATGTGTTTTTATCTTAATTTGTTGATTTTCAATTACCAATTCACATCGAACTCGAGTCAAATTCGAAAGAAGAAGTGCTTTCACATGAAACTTCAATATTTCCATTATGTCTAAAGATTATTTACAAATCTACAAGCAATATGTTTCATTCATATGCCATATGAATTTATTGGCAGCGACTAAATGATTTCTACTCTCATCTACAATGCCATTCTAATATAATTTTATTTTTTATAATGAAAAAATACTATTTATCGTTTGCTTTTATTTTCTCTTCTCAACACTTCTAAATATCTTTAATTTTTAAATTTATCCCATTGTAATTAGCGATTGATGATTATTCTTTAAAGACAATTAGTACCACCTTTAATTGTACAAATTGTCAAAATTTGTGACTCGTAACTCGCACTTTGACAACAAATTTATTGTGTTTTCTTTTAATTTGTACTAATTCGTACCTCATTAGTCAACTATTTAATTTATTTCAATTTTCATTGCAATGATGTGGAGCAAGATCATAAATTGTCTGACTATTCTGAATATTTTTAAAGTTTTTATTATTATAATTTTTCTTATTACTTTTGACTACTCCAGATCATCACAGATATTCTGAGGGTTTTTCATTCTTTCAACCACATTAGTGTCTGAAATTTATGTAATTATCATAATTATTCCTTATCTATCACAAAGTGATAAAATTTAATAGAGGAAGTAGCTGTCATTGTGAATTAGACAATGAAAAGAAATAAAAATGAAGGATTAAATGAGAGTAATATTGATTACGAGCAGAGACAAACGGCCTCGACACTTTCAATTAAATTTTCATTTATATAAAATGATTCATAAAAAAATTACCTTAAATCTAATATTTAATTTGTTTTTCTTGCATTTTTTTTTGCACGGTAACGCGGATTATTAGTTACATCATTTCTAGTCCGCACATAGATTTGAATAGGAGAGAAATTTCAAAAGTTTTAACATATAAACTTAATAGTGACGCATATTAACGTAAAAGCAAGATTTCAGATTCAAAATAATAATCAAAAAGAACTTCATATTGCATGGCAAAGGCTGATTACTTAGCACCGTATCTCTTAATATCACTTAATAATAAATTCGAGTGTCTTTTCATGTTTGTTTTAGCATAACTAGGGAATGGGATTTCCCCCATTATTTTTTATGAATCAAGATCGACAAATAACGTCAATAGACGTTGAAACTATTTAAATTTTTAGAAAATGAAAATATTATAATAAAACATATATTATTAAAAATCTATTTACATTATTTACATTATTTCATATAATTTCGCATAATTTTCTTCATATTAATGCCTTTCATTATGTACTTATTTCATTTATCATTGCTTTTTTTTTTTTTTAAATTTCGTCCTCCTCTTTCTCTCATCACATAAATTCGCTCGTGATAATAAAAAATGTCAGTGGATGCAACGTTATCATGTAATCTCATCAAGCTGACAACTGTTAATGTTTAAGTAACTTTATCGTCAGCTTCAGTCGCTCTCAGACGACACCAGGCTGCATAGTGAGGAGATATGTCGTTGGATCATAGTATCCAGCTAGATAATATATATCGTTGTTGTCATAGATTGTTAGATATCTATGGGGTTCTTTGCCAAGTTTCTCTGTGTACTCTTGAAGTGGTAAAACTTCGCATTTGTGGGAAATTGTTTGCACATCGTTCTCATCCATATGAGGAGACTCGAATAAGGCTCCCTGGAATTATTTAAAATTACATTTTACTCAGCATTCTATGAGGATTGATGTGATTGATAAAATTTTCTAATTCACTTACCGGATACTTCAAGTTGGCTGGACAACCAACAGTCTCTTCAGGATGATAGAACCATTTGACCTTAACAATCATATTGGAACTAGTTGTCTCCCACATAGATTCGATTCTTCCAATATACGGCCTGTCTGGTCGTCCAGTTGAAAGAAACACAGCACTGTCTCCTATCTGTATCGCCTCACTACCCCTCTGAATTGCTTTGAAGAATTGTTTTTTGGCACGTCCCTTTGCACCCGGTCTTCTATAACCCTTTCCCGCCCAACCCCACAATTGTCTAGCTGGCAAGAAAGCTGCTATTTTACTCCTACTCTCCACAGATTCTTGACGCTCTCTGGCTTTCGCCTTTTTCTCACATTTTTTCGGTTTTTCAGCCTTCTCCTCTTGGATAGGCTGCTGTTCATTAATTTCCTCAGCAATTGGTTCTGGGAATTCGTTAATTGCCATTTCTTCTTCAGCGATTGGAGGATTTTCTTTCAATACTTCCTCCTCGCTTTTCTGGCCAGAACAACTTTCGCCACCACTGTAATTAGTAAAAATTCACCATCATTAAAATGAAAAATCTCAGTTATCTTTAAGAGCAATAAGAACATCGAGTAATAAAGTTTAGAGTTTCAGTAACATCATTAAAATGAAAATTACCTCATATGACTGCCTTCACTGTAGCTTCCATGATGACTGTGCCTATGTTTATGTTTCCTATGTTTCCTATGTTTATGTTTCCTGTGCTCCTCGCAACACTTATGCCTCCTGTGTTTCCGTTTTCCTTCTTGTATCTCCTGGAGTCGTTTCAGCTTGTCTCTCCTCCTTTTTTTCAGCCTCTTTCTCTCACGATACTCGTCCAACGTTCTAGCCTCGATGTCTTTCACCTCGTCAGATTTAACATTTACCATTGTAGATTGAGATGAAGTTATTGAAGATTGTGTTTTAACTGATTGCATGTCCCCAGGTCGTTTATCCTCTGTAGATGAAGACACTTGTCTGCGTCTTTTTCCCAATGACAGGAGAGGATTTGGATCGTATTCAACAACAGGATAATCTGGCTGTAGTAATCTTATATCGTCAAGGGCAATTCTTCCACTGTCACCATCGTCAAACTCAACACTGACAAACTTCTCATCGAGATCAGAATCTGGCTCAGAAGGCTCCACTGAAGTTCCTGGATACAAACAACGATATTGTTGACTCCAGTATGCACACAGTCTTGTGCCCGGTGGCAATTCCTTCGTAGAAGTTGGGCAAACTTCAACAATTGCATCCTGAAGTATTTCCTCTTGTGAGTGTATGTGTGGCCTGTTACCCCTTTCACCATCTAACGTTATTGCATAAATGTCTGGTGCCTGAACTGCACTCAATCTTCCAGCATAGAAGAGTCCACCCATTGCTGTTAAAACTCGGAGTTGATCGATTGAAAGATGTGCAGGAGTGAGTTTACATTTATTTACCATGTTCTCTGCCTTCTCTACCCGCTCTACCTTCTCTGCTTTCGCAGCTTTTGCACATTCTTTACATTCCCTACAATCAGATGATTTCCTTCGTTTCGAGTCCTTCTTATCGTGATCACTAGATTTTCTTCTCGAGGGAGATGAGCAAGACGACTTTCTTTTTTTCTTCTTACACTTTTCATAGTTTTCGAGATCATCGTCTTCACTCGGTTGGAGTTCAATTTGTAAATTTTCTGATTGCTCCTCAGGCTGTATTATCAATGGTGCTGACTCTTCAGGTATTTGTGGTGTGATATTCTCAATAGAGTAATTCCACTCACATTGAGTGTCTGATTCAGCACTCCAGTCTTTTATTTTTGCTTCAGCTTTTAATTTAGGCTTTAATTTAACAATTTTATCAATTTTTGCCTCCTGACTGAGCTTTGCTTTCTCCGCAATTATTGAACTTATCACATTTTTGTTATGAAGTGGCGTTTGCTTAACTGGTTTGACTTTGGACTTTGATATTTTATGGGACTTTGAAACCCCTTTAGTCGTAGATAAACTGGATTTGAAGGGTACTGGAGTGTAGCCAGATTTTCCATTCAATTTATTCTGTAAATTACGATTTTTAGAGTTCAATAGATAGCCAACTATGGAATTTTTGCTCTTTGACTTTTTGGCTACGATTGTTTCAGTTAAGTGTCTAGCACTGCCTGATGTACACATTAGTTTACGTGGTCTACCCACTTTGCGCTTTTTAGACGCAGAACTCAAGCTTGCAACAGTAGGAGCAGGGGATGAGGTCTCATAACCCATCAAAGATGGCACTTTCTCCTCATCATCGGATAATATTTTACTCTCTGATACTGTTATGGGAGAGACAACTGGTGTGACTGGAATAGCAATACTCGGGATACTATCTAGTAACTTTATGTGACTCCTTGGTTCACCCAATTTTACCAAGTTCAAATTACACCTGGGTATTGCTAGGACCCCAGCACTGAGAGGTGTTGAAGTATTCTCAATCAATTCAGCAGTATCTATTCGCTCCTCAGGTTTACCATTGAACATTCCACAATCAATACTTTTCGTTCTCAATTTAGCTGGCATTCTCTTGTCATCTTTAAAAGGTGTCAATCTCGTAAATTCATTGTGATTCTCCAGATATTTCTTCTGAATGTCAGCGAGTCTCAATTCCATGTCAGTTTCAGTTGCATCAATCGATTTTCCATCAATAGGCTTTGAGGAATTTTCATTATTACTATTTACAGATTGCATTTGATTATTATGAGAATCAGTCTTGTTGGAAATTGTTAATTTCTCGGGGATTGTTAAACGCAAACGATTTAATCCAGAATTATCCACGTTCTCACTATCAGAATCGGTTAGGTCATTGTCAGCATCCTCACCATCACAATTTTTAGAATCAATAGGAAGATCTCGTTTGGTTTTTTTATTAAATGCATAGAGTATATCTTCACAAGAGTGTTTTCTCTTTACCAATTTTTTTCTGTCTGCATCAAAGCTAGCTGCTTTGCCAAGATTCATTAATAATCTCCCAGCTCTGGAGATCTCCTCTGAATTCTCTAAACTTGATGTACGTTTAAGTGTACGCTGGTCATCACCAACTTCCTCCATAAAACGCTGCTCTGCTAATGCACACAAAAGCCTCAATGGGCTGTCTACATCATTATTATTATTATTCTCAGTTTGTAGAGCCTGTGGATTTTCACTAGTGGTCGATTTATCCATCTCATTTTCATTAATTCCATCTGGTTTCAATTGCTCTAGTTGTGCGATACTGTTTGATAATAATTCTAAACCACTGACATCAAAATTAGGCCTCAGTTTTCCAGTAATTTTAAGTTTTTTCAGCTGAATTTCTTGCTGAGTATCTACAGATGGCCGTGAAATACTCTCTTCATCTTTGCATATCCTTGGAGTTGTTGCTGGTGACACTTTTTCAGTTTTCATTAATTTTACGTCTGTGCTTATACATTTTAAATTGTTGTTACTGCTTTTACAATCATTATTATTGTCACTAACGGATTTTACCGTTGAAACAACCGAATTTTTATTGCACGTCACATTTTTATTATCATCATTAATATTTTGAAAAGTTGAGGCACTCTCACATAATCGCAGTATTCGCTTCTTGAGGCCATTCTCGAAACGCTTAGGGGCACTCAGGTTAACTGAGTCTTGATCCACATGACCTTCATTACTCTCCATTGCTGCCGCTGCATTTTTCTTAAGTTTTTCAACTACATTCTCAATTCCTGGATGAAATTTCTCTATGCAATGTTTTTTATTTGATTTTTCAGTAAAACTAGTTGAATTTGTATGTACCTCTTCAGGCTCTTTCTTCACTTCCTTCACAATTTTATTGTTAACATTAATGTCATCATCGAAATCAATTGATGGCATATCAAATGACTTTACTGTAATTTGAGGATGTGATAAAGTTTTATCGCAGTTGGAACTTGAGTCAACCGTTGGTGGTAATAATAAGACTTCTTCAGATGAAGTTGAAACTGATTGAACAGCATTATCATTGTTTTCCCTATGTGAATACTCAAGAGTCGATGAAACAGCCTGATTACTATCCTCTTCTGATAGAGTATTGTTAAGTTGAATCTCTCTTGTTTTTTCCTCAAGTTGTTTCTCTTTGTTGAGAAGTTCCATGGAAAATTGAGGTCTCTTGTGTTGTTCAAGAGGATCTCTTCTTCTACCAAAAAACTCCAAGTTCTCATGAAAACTGTCACAATTTTCTTCCGTAATTTCAATAACCCTTGAGCCAAGTCTCGAAGGTCTACTATCCTCCTCATTCTGATCTACATCTATAGATTCATTTTGGTCTATGTCCGACTCAATGTGGCCTGACCTACTGACAACTCTCTCGATCGTCTGATCAACAGAACTCACAACCTCAGTCTTGAGTGTATCTTTAACAACAGCACTTAATTTAACTGTTATCTCGGACTTTTCAGATTTACTTGTTAAGTTGAAAGCTTGAGGCTTTTCAATACTTGATGAAACAATGTTGAATGTTCCTAATACTAATTGTTGCTGTTGATTACACGAAGTTGAGAGTTGCTCTTGTTTAACGACTGTATCGACAACTGATAGATGTTCTTCGTCAGTTTCTGGCGCATCAGTTTGATTGGAAGCATCCTGTACGCCTATCAATGTACTCTCGGTGCTTTCAATTGGATGGGACGGTGTCACTTCAGGCGGTGGAGTTAAACAGGACACTGGTGACGTTGCTTTGGAGATGAAGGAATTTCTCTGTTAATCAGAATAAAATGAAGCTTTTGTAGATTACCAATTAGACAATCTTATTCCACCTTTCCCTATAGTTAAACTCACCTGGGTTCGACAGTGTGTTGATTCAGATTGACTTATTTGAACTAGCGCCGGTGCATGGGGGTAATAATGCAATGTTGTCAATAGGGGTGCATCTGGCACAAGTGGTCCATTCATTGTCGTCATGGTTTGAAGTGCTTTACTTGGTTCTGCAGAGGCTGATTATAATGTTTAAGTTAAGTATTATAATATACTAATTCATCTAATAATTAAATCAATGAATTACCAATAATAGTGGTAGTTGGTGTAGCACCGCAATCAGCTTCAATTTTAACGATAGGCACATTATTTTGTGCCTTACGTTTATTCTCAGTCAGTACCAGTCTCGCACCGTTAATATCACTCAGTAACTGCAGAGAAGGAGGTGGTGGTGGAGGCAACAATAGGGGTGAAGTTGCACCAACATTTGACCCATTGTGATGAGGATAATTTGGCCAAACTACAGCTTGCTGAAGCTGCTCTGCTAAATTTAAATTTAAGAAAATTTCATTAAGTCATCAGGCTCGAGTTCACATTAATAAAAAGGTTGTGAAGAATTACCAGCAGCGTGAATTAATAGTAGATGACCAGTGGAAGGATCTCTGACAAGTTGGAGGCCACCCTGGAGGCCAACGCCAAGCTGTGGAAAACCCACTGGTTCCAAAGCTGGCATTGCTGAATATATGAAAAGTGGAGAAAGAAAGAGTAATTAAATTACTATGAATTCTTTAGCAATTCCTTTCTCTCTCTTCCTGCCGAAAGGTTTTCATCAATAATCGAATGAATGCACAAATAGAAATGAAGCCTGGTACGCTCGATTTAATCGAAATGTCACTCGGTCAACGTTGTATAAAGGATCAAGTGAAAATATATGGAAAATCAAGGCTGGAGGTCAATCTACAGTTATATTCAAAGAAAAAGAAAAATTGTCAATAACACGAATATAAGAATTGACAGGTCTTTGAAAGGACTTTTTCACCAAGTTGTTGTCTAATCTCTTGTGAATTATATGGAAAATAAATGAATTGGTCTAATTGTAATCTCACCTGTAGTTGGATATTGCCATAGTGTTGGAGGCCATGTGGCTGGAGTAGCAGCGGTGGCTCCAGCAGTGGCGCCAGTGGAGGCGCCTGAATGTGTACTAGGACCTAAACTACTGAGGCTACCTAGGCCGTTTGGATTGAGGGTAGAGCCCAGAGCGGCATTTATAGAGGGTGCAATAGCAGCACCCGGGGGAATGGCGAGATGGGCTGGCCTCTCATCCCCACCAGTACCACAGTGTAATAATGTAGCACCGCCCACTGTCATGGCTGTGGTCGATCCTGTAAAATAAGCCCGCCCTCTTTTCTCATCAACTTGTCACTCTTTTTACTCTGATTCTACCTAACTCTAACCCCACTACTCTTTAAAATTCTCTCTCTCCCTCTTTCCACTCCTTCAGTCTCTTCTCTTGCTTCCTCCTTCAAACACCCACACATCAAGCAGACCACCACAGATACCTCTATATATCCTTGTACATCCTATATCTCATCCAACATTTTCTATATAACCCTGGGACTGTAGTACCCCTCTGCGATTCATTCCACTCCACTCCCCTCTCTCTCTCTTCACTTCTGATTTACTCTGTGTGCGCACCATGCCGCGCCAATGTACCTCTTTCACCACAGGGGCAAACATGGCTGGTAGTGCCCCACGAAATGCCGCTACATATAACCCATCTACTAATCCATTCTCTAAACATTCGTATGCTTTTTATGAGAAGGCAAGTGAACGTTGTTGACACTGTAGCTAGTACTATACTATTCAGCAATTGGTACTAATTGTCAGAAAATTCGTTAATTAATTCCTAAAGGTCTGTTATCTTCTGTGGGCTTATTATCATTAGTCTACAACAATTCGGAATATTACGTAATTATAATTTCTACATGACGGAAACTTGAAAACTATCTTGACGAAAATTTCACTAGTCTGATTCAACTCTATGGTTGTATCACTAGTTTAGATTTGCAATCTTTACTCCATTCTCTTGTTAATTTAATTCTGTATCGTCATTGGAATCCTACTTATATATATGTACGTATAAAATATCAATTTCACAAGAATCATTAACGACTGTGTGTGGGATTTCTAGTTAACATGAAGAGATATACAATTCTTTTTATTGTTTACCTACAATTACCCTTTTCCGTCTACTCTTAATCCATGAAATTAACTATAATTTTAAATTATTTACTCTCAAGTTGAGTTGTAAATTTGAAAAATTTTGCTCTCCTTCTAAAATATTTATTGAAACATAGTCAAACTACTTGTCTCGCCCACATCGTACGTACAATATATATGTATATATTATATATACCAGCCAGCGATGGCACTAATGAAAGCACCGACCGTATCGGATAACGCTTATCCGCAACGCTATCCCTCCGGTGTAGATATAGAACGCTACGGGTACGCTGATTTTGCTCGACACTTTAATTCTCGTTTCATGTTTCCCTGAATTCAATCTCATTTCTATACTTTCACATCCTTTAATATATCATTTCTATTTATGTTTGTGAATTTTTTGTTTAAGAAATGCAAAACTCACCCAAACTATCCGGCTGAAAGTGATGATAGCTGGCATGATGCGATGTATGATGACTCAGTGAAACATTTCGCATTGATGTTGACGATGTCTCCTGGTGTTGTAATCTCTGTCTTGCAACAGCAATACCAACGGGAATACCACTTGCTGCTGCTGTTGATACTACTATTCCTGGAATATAGAAATTCACTTTGTGAATAGAGTAGAAGTTACAGGTGATATAAAATCTTTGTAAAAACAGCATCGTAGATTAAAATTGTTATAAACCTGATGTAATGGCATGTAGGCGTGCAAAATACCTATCGTAATTTGCTGGAATCATTTGCGGTTGCAGCTTTTCGTATATAAATGCATGTATATATGCCTCGAGACTCGTTTCCGAGCCACGCCTTGTATTTGCGTCGCCATGCGTGTCACGCACCTCCTACTTAGCTGCCCCCTTTGAGACTACACATTTTTTTCAAACTCAAATTCTTTTATCTATCCCCAAGTGGTGTCTATCTTGTGATAGAAACGATCATCATCATCAGATAAGAAAATAAAATTCATGCAACGCTCCTCTCACTTCATTGTCTTTCATTTTTAATTGTCTCCATAATTTTTCATCGAAAATAATTTAGTTTCTCGTCCCTCGCTTAATACTCTCTACTCTTTTTTATTTAAGTGCACTCGAAGACCCCTTCGGGCTCGGAGAGCTTAGTCTTACGCCCCTCCCTATTTCTCTGTACCTTGTTCTGTGTATGCAAGGGTTCATGACTCTACAAGAGATGCCATTGGTTCAACTCTTAGGGGAGTGGATCACTCTTATTATTATTACTATTTTTTACACGAGTCAAAAGGATCAAAAATGACCGGGTAAAATCAATATGGCAAAAGAATGTAGACAGAAATGGCCCAAATGGCGGGCTAAAAGAGGTATTTAAATTCAACAGTTCAACATAGAGATTTACCCATTTTATCCAATTCTTCCCTTAGTATTTCAACTATGTTTACCATTCTCAGATTTCGTAGGAAGTGGCTCAATCTTTACGGCTGTTGTAGTTGCATGAAGTGACGTAGATACTTCAGCAACTTGACATGGTACCGTATTAAGTGGTTCACGTTTAACAAGATTGGTAGCGACACTCTGACTTGTGCTATTCTGAAATGCTGGTGAATCCTGTCCATTCCACGATGATACTACCGGCAGTGTCCTGCTGCAGCCGGCCTCTGAATGTACAATTTTTGTCTTGCCTACAATTGGATAGAAGAAAAAGAAATTTAGAAAAAAAGACAGAGGATTTGAAGCTGGGCTTCTCATATGGAAAGAATGTAAAAGCGGGCATTCACTGAAGCCAACTGGCTAGACCGCTTAAATATAGAACAGAGAAGTTATTACGTAAGCTCTGGGGGCACTATAGAAGCCTGTCACCTCTAGGCTCTCTCAACATGGCCATACAACAGAGCCAGATAGCTATGACCAACAGTATTTATTCCCAGAGGCTAGTGAGTCTCAGGGTTAACTAATGAAGCATTAAAGAATAGAGGTAATAATTGTGTGAGAAGAAAAAGGGAAACTCACCGGTGACATTGGAGCTCTTACAGACACAAGACTGCCTTGATGTCTTATTCTCAACTTTAATTGTTTGTGCCTGTGCTGTTACAATAGATTCCCTTTTTTTCGTTGTACTCTGTACAAATGTATTAGCTGTTTGTCCACCTTGAACAAGAACAGTACTAACTGTACATGCTGCTCCACCAGTTGGTATCGACGTCACGTTTAATAATGATGATTGACAATTACCAATGGCATGAGTACCTCCTCCTTGTGACTGATAATCATGTAGCAAGACACTAGTATTTGGTGATAATACACTTGCTTGAGTATTTGGCGATGAAAAACTGTTAATTGTTAAAGTTGGTGTGCCAGCAGTTACCAGAGACAGTTGAGGTGAGAAAGTACCCTGATGAAGACCACCTGCAATAATACAGTTCAAAAATAAAGATAATGGTGGACAGAATAATCGAGTGTAATTGTTCATGCCTCTATGAGGTAAATACTACATAAATCGATTAATACCATGTGAGCTTGATTTGAATACGACATTGAAGTCGTTTATCTAAACATATACATTAAGAAAATAGGCTGATTAAATGTAATTACACTGAGAGAATAAATTAGTAAAATACATGTACTTGAGAGTAGCCTACTGGATTTTAGATCGAGTATATCCTCTCAATGTGAAGCCTGGAATGTAACTTTTATTTATTATACATGGGAATCCTCGTCGAAACAAAAAAAAAAAAAAACCGTAGAAAGCTCAGGAACAAGAAAATAAAAAACCCTCGTTTCGTGCAAATTCATGAAACATTATGGGAAATGGAGAAAAAAAAATAAAACACCATTGGACATAATTTAAAAAAAAACACTGAAACAATTGCTTTCTTTGCTTTTCTTTTAAATAAACTAACCGAGTGTAAGTGTACGCTCATCCATATACTTAGACGTGAACGAGGTCGCCGACGTAGTTGTCATCGTTGACTCACCCTGATGTAAATGATGAAGCCCAGCTAGATTTAGTGTATGCTGTGTTGTATGCTGTGCATGATGCAAACTAGCACCAACATTAACACCAATACCCTGAAGGCTCAGGGGCTGTTGTGTATGATGCGGCGTTAAATTAGCAAGATTCTTAGCAAGTAATTCAAGTTGTGTCACTGGTACAGGACTATAGGGTGAGCCAGGAGGTGGCGTGGGAGCACCCCACGTGTAACCACCAACTCCAACGCCAACCGCTGCTGAAAATACGCTCTCTGAAACTGTTGAAAAGGAAAAATTGTCTTTTAAATTACTTTTTCCCCCGAGTCATTAATTCAATAGAAAATAGAGCTCAAAGATTCTTATTAATTTTTAATTCAATTCGGTAGTGTCGAAAAAACATTTAACCATGAATATTTTAAAGTGACAAATCCGGCCAACTAGCAAATTCAGATTTATCGATGTTAGTTTCACTCGTTTCTTTAATGATAAATATGCAATAAACGAGTGGTCAGATACGAATAAATGGAAAATCCATGCAAATTCATTCGGTATCGGGTGTTGTTGAGACAGACGTCAAGAGGAAAAGAAATTAAACATATTCAAAAATTAAAGCTCGCTAAATTCCGGCTTTCTCTTAATCCTTTTCCCTCAATTTTGATTAAACAATTTTCCCTACTTCATTTTCAATGCTCCATCTACACTCACCTGTCCGTTCTAATGAAAGTAATGCAGCGTGAAATATAAAATTTCATATACATTAATGGAATTTCATTAAGTGAGAAGAACGAGATAGAGTGATGGCTTGGAATTTTACAGGAGTTTGGCATTGATAGGGATAATTGAAATTGCCGATGAGTCTAGATTCGATTTTAGACAAGGTGTAAAAAGGAGAGCCATCAAATACTGGGATTGCAGGTACCTCTCTTCCCTTTTTTTTTTACTCAATTTTTATTCATGCAAACTCGTGCTAAAATCCCCCGAGAATATTGAACCAGGAAAAAACGGACAATTACCCATAGAATATTGTTTTTTTTTTGGAGCGAGACGCGTTTTGGATTACACCTTTTGACAATGAGTTTGTTAAAAGCCTTCTCTGTGTCGGAGTAGGAGAGACATTCTATTTTCGTGGGCAATGCGCGCACAGTTGTTGCCCGGACCCCCCGATTCCTTTCCAGGGGGCTCATTCAGAACTTTAATTGCATAATTGCGGCATTGTGAGCGTGACGTTGCCGCTGCCGCCGCCGCCGCCGCCCGATCTCACCCCACCCTTAACCGCGGGTTTCTTAAAAAGGTAAAAGGGATCGGCGGCGTTAAGAATGAATTTAAAACCTGCGATTCCGGGGATTAAGTGAAGCCGTGAGATTATTATCATTTTTTGTTGTCCATTCAAAGCCATCGGAGGCTTCGATGTACTACATTTTCTTATCTCATTCAAGTATGCTGCAGTGGAAATTCAGGTACTTTGGTATCAAAGGCCAAATTATGCTAATATTGAGTAGTTCCGGGACACATTGCACATGATAGTGTGTAATTTAGATGACAACACTCACCCTTGTGCGTAGTAGCATGATAGGCTCTTGCTGGGGCGGCTGTTGTTGTACCTGGTGTTGCAGCGACATAACTGCCAGGTCCACTCCCTGGAAAGAGTGAGTACAGCTCATACCTATTGATGCCTGTGAATAATAATGAAGCAGAGGAAAAACCATTATTTCAAGTAGAACAACTTTTATTATATTATATTGAACAAATCTAACCTTGATTGTGTGCTGGTGCTGGTGTAGCAGCTAGGGGTGGGGTCGCCTGTGACTGCTGATTACCCGTTAAATTAGCTTGTGCGGGTGCTAAGGGCCAGAGTGTAGCTGTGGCTCCAGGGACGGAGCTTTGTACTCCACGTCCCACAGCATCACATACTGGACGGCCGCCTGTACCCCCTTGGGCCACGGGAGGGACCAACATTGGACCACCCCCTCCCGAGGCTGCAATAGAAAGCACACATTTACATTTACGTTATTTCACAGTTTTCATTTGCCTCTATTTACAATATTTTTCCAAGAGAGAATAAAGATAGCGCGTGCGAATCCACGGAAAGTTGAGATAAAAAGCATCACTGGGGTGTGAGGCACTCGGGAGTTAGCAACAGGTCGGCAAGTGTAATGTAGTCTCTTAGATACACACACACACTCTATTTTTGCCTAGGATTTCAATGAGGAATTGAAACGAGCTTTTTCGCTGGACGTAACGCAAAAGACTGAAGCAAATACAAATGAAAAACATGCCAGGCCCAAATCTCGGATGATGACGTCGTTATCCACACAGTTTAACCAACGAGTGTTTTTATGTAACCGTTTTACCCTTCTGAATTCGCATTCCACAGTGGCATCACTTCTCTTTACGCTCGGTGGATCATATAAAGGAGACGGATTTTTCCGTCTATTTTAAAACGTTTTCGTTTTTTCTTTTTCACAAAATAAAAATACTGTTGCCCAAAGCTAGTACCACTACACATATTGCTTTTGAAGTGAGAAAAGAGAGGGAGAGAGAGAGAGAGAGCAATGGGAATTGGCTGAGCGTCGAATTTTTTACGAGCACCTGTTTCAGCATTTTCCTTTGGGTACGCGCCCGGGGCTACGTCGTCAGGTAGTCACGCTTCGTAGACCCTTTACGTGTACTATATATCCCCCGGGCAGCTTGAAAAACCTGTTCCTCGTTTCTTATCCCGTCTTCTCTCTTCCTTTTTCTTCACTTTATTTTTTATCCTTAGAAGAGATTCTAGACGCACCCCCATGAATCTCATGGATATTGAAAGCCACGAGATTTTTATTTTCGTTGGAAAATATTTATTTCCACAAACTTTTCCATCAGGCTTTTCATGCCAATATTCATTTACCTCAGTCACCGTGATTTTCAGTTAAATTCCACGCGTTGCAATTGAATAACTCGACAGATCATGTGGAGAGAATCAATGAAATATCCAATTATCATTGAAATAACGTGAAAGCTATTTGAGTATTAAAAAATCCAGAGAATTTCATTGAAAAGTTCAGTTCAAAGAGAAATCATAGGGATTTTCTTTGAATTACAAATGAAAGACTCATGTGAGAGACACGATGTTTGATGTACACAAAGAAATAAACATAAAGGAATAATGCACATATGACTGAATTCCCCCGAAAAATGAAATGAGTGCATCCAGGGCCTAGTATGCGCGGTCGATATGTGAGCATGTCCAGGCCACGCGTCATCACAGCAAGGAGATATTTAGAAGAGAGAGGGAGAGAGGCTTTCCATGCATGTGTATTACATGGGAGGTCGAGCCTGTCATCTCCATATACGAGCAATTTCATGTGAAATATTTTCTCCCTATTTATGCCCCTTGAAACTGCCAAAGTGTCATCACTATCAACTTTTCTGGTGATTATTTTTCTTTTCTCAGTGTTCTAATGACACTGCAGCAGATAAGTGCAGCCGCCGGTTGGATTACGCTTAATAGCCCTAAATACATTCTGACGTGCTGAAAATTGCCCCAGTGGTCATCGTCTACCAAGAAATTACGTGTTACGTTATATGAAAGAGAAAAAACTAATTGTGGAAGGAAAAGAGAAACAAAAAAACGTTGAAACGTTTGTTTCTCTCTTCAAGTAGATATTTGTACCCTTTGGGACTTATTCTGGTGAGATAATCAAACGTGTAAGCCATACGGCGCTGACAAAACCGTCGTGGGAGGCCCTCCCGCAATTCACATTCTACTTATCATTCATCTTTGTCACTCATTCTCTCATGGAAAGTAAAACTCTCTCCCAAAGTTCAAAATAGCTTCCATCGAAATTTCCATGAGGAGATATTCAAGTAATAGATTTAAAAATCTCGTTCATTGAAATGGAAAAAGCTGAAAGAGAATGGAAAGATAAAATTTCTACCTGAAATTTCAACAATCTGTAGAAATGGAAATTTTCCCTCGAAAATCGTGTCTCAAGTGGCAATGGCAATTTTTTTTCCTCCCATTTCCAAATGTCGAAAGGGAAAACGTCCCAACGGTACTTTGGGTAGCTTAACGACGTCCCGTTGGGCTCCACAGTATTTCCTATACATACAATATTTTCATTTTTCCGTTGTGCGCATATATATATTCTTGTCACTGTTCTTTCCTCCTTTTCTACGTACCAAGCGAATATTATAGAGCAGCCAGAGCACATGCCGAACACACGCGTGTGTGCGCTCAGCTGAAATTGCTCTCCAACCCTCCTCCACTTTTCACTGTGTGAGAGAGCTGTGGCGTAAACGCGGTGGCCCTGAAAGCATCTCCATAAAACCCTCACTTCTCTTCTCACCCCCCTCGATCCATTCCGGATACTGTTACACACTAATTGAGTGCCCAGAGATTTTGTAATTTTTACCTCCAACCCCTCTTTCACTACGTAAAGGTCAGTCAACGAAGAATATTCCCATAATTGAGGAAAAAGCTCCTCTCTTCATTTTTTCAAATCAAACAGGAGCTATTGGGATAGCTCCGGTAAAGTGGAGCAGCTTCAATTTTCCATTAATTAACAGTATGAAATAATATATATCGTGAAAATTCACATGCATCCAGGGAAAATTGATAATGCAACTATTATTGACCTTTCACGTATTCTCTGAAGCATGCAGTATCATAAATTTCAATAAGCTTCGAATAATTTTCTTGCCCTCCCCATACATTACCCAATGCTAAAAAATAATATTAATAATAACCAATGGATATAAACATTATTTGCTCTGGTGTTTTGTTCATTGGTTGTGTTTAGTTACTTTCACTTCTGCGAACGATATTTCAAAGAGGTGCGTACAAGAGATGTTTGACCGAGTGAGAGAAAGAGAGAAAGAGGTGAAGGAGGAGCTGGATGTAGAGTTGACGGTGCGAGTTAGAGATGCCACGTTAACGGTCCACTTGAGTCAACAGACGGACCGATCGTTAAGGCAAACACAAACTCAACTCCCTACTACTATCCCTCCTCAATTTTTTTTATTATTTTTCTGCCCTCTTCTCGTGTTTAGTGTATCTCTACTTTTTTTTTCCATTTTACAATGTTGTACACTCCGCATTCCCACTTGATGTGTAATGCACTACGAGTTTTTCTTCTCATTCAATGCTTTTCCAACAATTAAATCCAGTAGCCAACAAAAAATTCATCAGTCTCTGTCATTTAAACATTTTTATATAATCTGAGATAAAGAAATGGGAGAAAGGGTTCTCCCCAATTCTAAAAATAATTCCATTGCTCCCCTGGTTATCTCTGATATAAAGATGTGAAAACTCCACTGAGATGATCGCAATTCAGTGAATACGGCTGTTAGGGTTACAGCAAACTTAAACCTCATGATCCCTCTCTGTCCTCCTCCTCCTCCTCCTCCTTATCCTCCAGGCCTCCGAGAAAACTTGAGTGGGAGAGGGCGGCAAAGGGCGGCCAAGTCTTATACGGTTCGTGGTCCAGCCTCTTCTTTCCTCCTCTTACTTTTGCCACTCTCTTTTCAAACTGTCTCTCCTCTTTCAACCACACGTTTGGTCATCTCTCTCTTCCTCTTTCTTGTGGGAATAGAAAGACCCTCAGTGGTTCTCACGTCTTTAAATGATTTTTCTTTGATAAATTTTCAATAACAAGTATTGATAATTACTTTTCATAGATTCGTTTGGAGAAAAATGAGGATAATCATTAATGCTAATAAAAACGTGATTGAGTGGAAAAAAAATTGAGGAATAACCAATTTGGTCAATTCGTATAGCACAAAGGCTAATGCAATTAAAAATGAATTTGTAAAAATTCCAAAGTTATTTTAAATGCGAGTGGAATTGGAATTCTCGAATGTAAACAATATGAGAACCCTCGAGGGGAGAAAAGGTAAAAAAAAAAAAAAAAGCGGAAAAGGAGAATTGAGCACGAGGCGAGGGAGTATAAGGGACAAAAGCGCCTATATAGCTACACAATTCCAAGGCGAGTGAGAGAGATGAGGCGCGAAGAAAGAAACGAGTTGCTTGGGTAGGTTGGTACAAGAATATCGGTGGTGGGAGATCCTTGACGGGTGGAGTAGCTATGCTAGACACACAGTGAATGCGGCATTCCGTATAACTTGCCGGTTGTTCCTCTTCTGAGGCACTAGCTACCACTCAAGTTTGATGGGTTGAAGGGAGAGAAAGCGAGGAAGAAAAATATAGTGGAGAAAAATGAAATAAAAATTAAATGTGGTGGAGCAAAGGAGAAGAAAAAAAAATTATACCTGACTGTGCAGGATCATTTTAACATGTGGGTCAAATTAGTTTATGGTTTTTTTTCTTTTTCTCTGGACGATGCAGGATTTGTTGAGATTCGGATTCCACTTTTGCTGTCTCAATTTCTGCACTGATTAATTGAGGATAATAAAAAGGGATTTTATCGATTCCGTGGACTTTTTTTCCACTCGCCAATGAGTATTCGATTTTATTAAATACTCAACGGAAATAATGAATGCATTCTGCTGTTAATTAATTCATTGGAATGATTGATTGGTTAGGTGAATGAAAGAATTGAGATTAATACGATGTGTATGTTGAGAATTGATGTTTTGTAGGGGAAAAAAAATAAGCGTGATGCAGTGAGTTGGCTGTTGGCGGGCCAGAGAATTACAAAAGAGGTTGAATTTTCCAAACGTCATAGTTCACAATATGAAAAATTATTGTTTCATATACAACACATGTACACTGTGTGATGATGAAGTGAACGTTAACGAGAATATTGCCAGTGAGCCACTCCTTCCTTCCTCTCTAAAAAAGATTACCAGTGAAAGTCAATGGAAAAACCACGACACGCGGGAATCCTTGATCCTTGATCCTATACACTACTTTATC
The DNA here is from genome assembly GCA_963565655.1 of Aleiodes testaceus. Taxonomy (NCBI): domain Eukaryota; kingdom Metazoa; phylum Arthropoda; class Insecta; order Hymenoptera; family Braconidae; genus Aleiodes; species Aleiodes testaceus. The sequence continues at coordinate 6,533,581 of OY751415.1, read as the reverse complement.
TGACAGATTGTTATATGCAAGGGGAGGCACAGTTCCTCCAAGCAATTGGTACAGCGAGGTCGCTGTTTTTTTTGTCAATAAAAAGCTTAGAGTGATTGAGGAAGAAATTTTCTCATTGTTGGAATTTCACATACAAATTTGCTGATCAACATCTTACGTAATAGATGATGAAACAAAATTTTCCGAGCAATTCATTCCTCTAATTTTCAACTAGAAACCTTGAAAGCCCATTGAAAAAGTCAAATTTCTATGCCACCTACCTAAAACTCGCAATGCATCATAGAGTCTGAAATTGTTGAAGCGTATCGCTGTATTCATCGTGTCAAACCGGACAGACGCTTGATATTTATGGCTGTGCTCCGTAACATAGGATCAAGACGTCGCCAAATGGCCGGTGGTCACTTCCGGGCCGTTCTCATCTCATCAATATTAAAACCCTCAACAATTTAACGAATCCCTCATCAAGTAGTAAACAAATATATTTCTCGAAAAAAAATAATACTTTCCAAAAAACCTTCTGAATCGCCAATTTCTCTTTTCAAACAAAGAATGAAAAAAAATAGAAAAGGGAACTAATAGAACACTCCTCTGCCTCTCTCTCTCTCTCTCTCTCTCTCTCTCTATCCTGACCCCTCGTAACACATCTGCGTGCAAGTGGTTGTGTACCGAGTGAGCAGGGGCAGAAGAGAAAGGGGATGGTCTCGTCGCTAGGCAACTGGCGCCCCCATCGGACCGCATTTTCCAAGCATACATATATACACCATTAAATGTCTAGAGCAATAACTCCTGGAAAAACTAAAATTCCTTTTGCTCTCGCATATACTTGAAAAACTTGGTTAGCCGATATTTGATCCCATCTGTGTTTTGAGACACCGTACGTGACTCGCTTCTAACGTTAAAAATGAGACGATGACGTCACCTCTCGCCAAAACAAGTTTTATATGAATGCCCTACTATTTTCTTCAAGAAATGAATAAACTACACGCATCCACGTTTTTTTTTGTTCCCCCAATGAAATTTCCAAGATTTCATAACATCCAGGAGGAATTGAGTTTTTATCATTCTTTTTTTTCTTTTTTAGATGCCTCTTCTCTTTTACTTTTTCTTCTTCTTCTTCTTCTTCTTCTTCATGGTGGAAGAACATGTTGAAGATGGGCCACCCGTTAGATCGATTTGTGCCCCCGTGTGGCCTTGGTATATACCAACATAACGACGGGATCCTGGTGTCATATTTCGTTTGAGGGCTACCAGGTTCCTGACGCTCGCATATGAGCGAGTTAATGGTTAATTCTTCTAGCAAGTCATCCATAAAAAATTAAAGAAACGACCTTTTAATATGTACCACATATATTCTCATCTTTTACATGACTTCCGCGTTCGAATTCACAAAGCTCTCATTATCACTGTTTCTTTTTGTTTAAACTCTGATTGAAGTATTTGAATATCCGTGATTCTCAGCTTCCTGAATATTGTCATGTGGTTTGGATGAATTGCATAATTATCGGATTTGTAGTGTACTGGGGTTGGAAATAAATGAGATAGCAATTTTCGCTTGTGCCCTGTAATTTGGGAGGGTATCTATTGTGTTCAGCTGCCTTAACACCATTTTTGTTTGCCTTCCCTCTTTTTTTCTTTTCTTATTCTCTATTTCCTTGACGAAATAATTTTTGTATCGCATATTGGCGACTGATCGTTTAATTCCGCTCTATATTGATCGCTCTCGTTGGAGGAACTGTGATGAGCGAGTGGAAAATCTCAGGCGTGAGCAGACAGAATGAGGGAGAGGTAGAAAATTCGTTGTCTGAGTTTTTGAAATAACGCGATGAAAGGGAAAATGCGTGACGAATTCCAGAGATGCGTGCTATTCAATCTCATACGATTACTCTTCACCCTCTGGCAAGGGGTTGTATTGTGCATATTATCCTGCACAAATTTTACATTAACGCTAATTAATTATTACGTTATGGATGAAGGCAGAATTTTTTTACGATTAATTAGTAAAGCCCTAATGATTTGCCATGCATTAAAATTCGTATTGGCCGAGGTATTCAATAAAAGGAAAATTACTGAGAGACGGTTTTTCATCAAAGACATGAAGAAAGAACTAAGCAGTACGAGGGGCTAGGGAGAGGAAAGCGGATGTAGTTGAAGGAGGAAGTTAGTTCGGTGGATTTAAAGGAGACTGTAGCAAATTTTCTTTGCGTTTTTTTTTTCTATTGGGATGGGAAAGCCTGGAGTTGGCATGACTCGAGAGCGTTGTGAGGCTCGAGTCTATCGGCTTTAACCCAGTGGGTTCCCGTGCTCGAGCTTCACTCTGGCTCTCTTTGCTTTCTCCCCCTCTATCACCCGCGCACATACACAACGTAATATCCCCACGACCCAGGGAGAGATCTCCTTTCTGGTTGCTTTTCTTCTCTCTCTCTCTCTCATGCCCTCTCTCCTCATCTTCTACTTCGCCCTTGCCCCTCGAACATTCTCTTCACCCCTCTTGCCTCATGACTCCTCCTTCGTCACCTCTTTCGACTATCGCGGCGCCTTTCTTTATACTCTTCTTACTCCTTTTCTTCCTCTATCCCTCTCTTTCTTTATCTCTTCTACCTTCTCTCTGTCTCATCCCTCATTCGTTGGAGCACACGCGAGAGGCACGCGCTTCTTCTCTTCCAGACTTTTGTCATCAAAATTTTTTGATTCTTAAGGGGAGAATATTTGGGGAGATTAATTCTTTGGAGATACAACGACGTTTCGAGGGCTCTGAGTTTCTCTACTTCTCATTTTTCTTCTCCTCCTTTGAATCATCATAGGGAAGAAATTACATTATATACATGTATGAGGGGAGTTGCGATTTTTTCTCTTCAAATCTTCAATAATTCAGAGTTCGATGGAAACTCTGGATTTTCAATTGAAGAAATTAATAAAATATCTTTATAATAACGAAATAAACTAATGGGAAAAACTCAAATTGTCGAAATATTATTTCTTTTTGACTGATTGACTCTCTCGGAATTACTTCTACGGATTCTTGTGGGGATTCTCGGAAGGGCCGATGCAATCAGTCGGTTTTCTCATATTTTTTTTCCTTCCTGCTTCTTTTTTCACCTTTTTTTTCCTGTCTTATTTCTCGTTTGTATTGCCGAAACAATGGGATGACGCAGCACCGTACCTTTGGGCACGACGCATTTGATAGTGCGTGTCAACAGACAAGAATTCTCAGGATTAGGGGATAAATGGAATAGATAAAAAAAAAATTTAAAAAACTGCACAGGGGAGAGTTAGAATAGAATGTGTTTTTTATCCCTATTTTTTCCTTGACTCTGCTGTTTATGAGTAAACAAGTGTATTTGACTTTGAATAAAATTTATTTGATACAAATTTAATGAACCGTTGAATTTTAAGTTATTCAAATAAATGCTTTTTACGAGCTAAAACAGCTATTTCATAATTTATGAAGTAAGTTACGAAACTGAATTCTTTTTCTGGGGAAAAAGGAGAAGTAGAATAAACTTGTGGGGTGAAATAGACTTAATTTAAAAATGAAACGATGCAATGGACAAAAAAAAATCGATGGAATCAAATAAGTAATTAGTATAATCTTATAAAGCATGAGGATTGCATTAATGACAGGTGATAAAGTTGCATTTATTCATGTATCAGAGGTATCGTGTCACGAAGCGGAAAAGCACCTTTAGGGGGTAAGCTCAAAAGGAGCATCGTAGAAGGTTGTGGGCATTGCCACCCCATCCGGAGTGGCTTGGCGGCTTTGGCTCTTATCGGATCGTGGGCCCTCGGTTTATAAGACCGCAGGTGCAAGACGCTCATAGGTTTCACCGTATTTACGTGTTGCACGCTCTACCCCCTCTACTTGCACCACCACCCCATTCTACAATTTACCTGGATTTCTTCATTCTCACATTATCGTTTCTCCGCTTTTCTCTCGTTTTGAATAGTGGCAAAAGTCAAATGTTTCCACAGTTTCGCCTATTTCTCATATTAAATATTCATTTGATTACAATTATTTTATCATTCGAATGGAATAAAAAGATATTTAGGCGAGTGAAAATTTTAATGGGGAAACGGCGCCAGGCCGCGATATAGATAGATCGTGGTTCGCACGCTACGCGGCTTGATCTTAGATAACGCGCAAGTAGGTTACTCTTCGTCGTTGTACTATTCTGCTTAATTAGACAATGAGAATATGTGTGAGACGAAAATCCGGAGAAATTCAACAAACAACACTATGAAATTACATTATTTGTTCTCTGCCTAAATAAATTCCATTCAATCACTCATTTTATTTAAATGAAAAATAAAATTTTGTATAAATCCAAGAGAGGCGAGCTCGCGGTATTAACCCCAAAGCCAATTGTCTAAAAAAGTGAATAAGGAGATAAAGATGGTAAAATACATAATTAATTGTTGCTCGTGGTAGATGAGGAGGGAGAGAGAGGGAATAGAGAGTGTCTCGGCATGTTGAGTATGCGCGCGCCGGACAAACTATCCGGTTTGGTGCCCCCGAAGATCGGATCTCTTCGGGGGCCCAGTGAAGTACCCCGCAAAAGGTAAAGGTTTATCGGTACGTCAGATCCCGAGGTGCATTGCTCCGGAAACTCGTCTCGGATTTACATTCTCCCCTGACAATGGGGCAAAAATCATTCTACAAATGCATTTTATCTATTCATCCATTAAATGAATCGTCGAAAAGAAAAGGAGGTGAATCAAGAGAAAAAGACTTGATGAAAAATTGATATTAATTACGGAATGAGCACGCCCAAGTATAATTACTAATTAGTTGACGTAATACCGGTAACGAAGCATCTTTCCTAGTTATCCCTGTGCGGATCTCGTTCACGATATTCTTTCGCTCGCTTCGCTTCCTCCTTTGCCTCATGAACGCCTCTATCCAACACTCTACATTTTCCTCATTTTTTTTCCCTTCTAAATCCAATAAAATTGAAAAAATAGCAATAGAGGAAGAAGTGAATTTTACGCAAAGTGAATGAGTGAAGGAAAAAAAAAGGAATGTCGCGGAGTGAGAAAAACCGAGGCGAAAGCTAGGGGTGACGCTCGACGTCTCTCGCCAGCGTATAAATAGGAAAATTATGGTTATCGCTGCAGCAGCGTCCCACGCGTCGCCGTGCCCGGCGATTGTCCACCCCGTTGACACGTACAGTACATACACGCACTTGCGTAATAAACATTGTTAAATTTCATCTACACTGTTTTTGAAACCAATCGTGTACGTGAGGGATAAAATGGCCATTTTTCATTTCACGTTGCAGCTAATGAAAATCACTTAGAATCTTTGAAAATATTCATCGTAGAGCTTTTGCAATGAGTCGACTGAAACGCTCAAATATCTCTGCATGTATTTGTATTTTTTCGGTGAAAAAAATATAGATATTCTTTATTCTCGACTTTATCAGTACGTGGTAGTTCTTGTCTTATCATTTAACCCCCATTTTTTTATCTCGAGTGTTATTTTTTCTTTGCTGACTATTTTTCTTTGGGAAAACAATGATGGATTGATACTCGAAAGATTATTTCAAAACTTCCTATACTTTTTGCTCTCAGATCATCCAATCAGTTATGCATCATGAAAAAACTTATTAATGGCCATTTTTACCTTTAAACTCGTCTCCTATTCAGGCGTTAGAATAAAAAAAGAAAGGGTCAGTGAATAGGCACCCGATGATGGTTAATCTCGGCCTCGTGGCCCAAACTGACCATCAGTGCACCTCGTGTCTTAAAGACCATAGAGAGAGAGAGAGAGTGAGAGAGATGCTAGTGGCACAGAGGCCAAGAGAGAAAAAAAGGGACAAGATCCCTGAAATGATCGACGATTCCTGAGTACGTTCAGCCAGCCGGAGCAGAGAAGACGATTCACTGGCAGACGCACCAGTGTTTCTCAAACCTCTTACTCCAAACGTTCTCTCTCTATTTTACTTATTTTCTTGAATTATTCTCAAACCAACCCATTACATCATGAGGTAGAGAGAAAAAAATTCCAAGGCCAAGGACAATGAGATAGAGTGTGAAACGAAAATAAAATAAAAAATAAACAGAAACGTTCAAAAAGAATATCTTCAAATAGTTTTTTTCCAACTTAATAACCCTTTGCCTGTAAGTGACGTAATCGCGAATTCATTAGGAAACAAAAGAAGAGAGAACTTTATTTTAAAATAAATAAATGAACCAAAGTAAAAACATTTGCAAGCGATAAGTTACAATGGATTCAACTGAAAAATTCTATCTCTAACAATTTTCTCCTGTCAATATCGAGCTCATAATCATATTCTCTTCAACTGAATATCCTCCAAATTGCCCATACGTCAATGCTATTTTGATGAATGAAAAATTACGAGACATCATCAGCAACAAAATGAACTCATCAAAAAGTTGTCTTCCTAAATTGACGAAACAATTGAAGTGAATATGAATGAATAATAGATCAAAAATAATTTGAATGAACAAAAAAAACGTGGCAGTTACAATAAAATTGGGATAATACAAATGCCAACGTCATTAATATCCACAAGAGGTGAATAAATAAATCATGGTTGAATCCATTGGATAAAGATGAGAGAAGAAGAGGACTGTGGGTATGTCCGTGAGATTAGAGAACCATACCGTAAGCCAAAGAGGTACTCCAAGGATGCTTGTATAGAGGAGTTATAACATGGCAAAAATAAAAGTAAAAAGAAAAATGTAGGGGATAAATGGTAAACCAGGATTGGTGGAATTTTTGGCGAAGCTCGAGTCACGATTGGCTGAAACCGGTTCTCCTTGGGCACAAAGGAAGAGAGCCTACACTAAACGAATATGTAAGGTTTTTCGGTGCTTTCCTTCCTTCTTCCTCGTTCACGATTTCATACAACCACATTTCAGCATTTCTCTCTCTCTCTCTCTCTCACTCTTGTGAAAATATTCAGGCTAAAAGTTTGGGCCCACAGGTACCTGGACGCAGGTCCTCGTCCTCTCACTCAACTTTTACTCCGAAAAATCCAATCCTCTGTGTTTCATCTTGTTTGCATGTGAAAAAAAATGGGGAAATCAGGACTACGAGGAAGAGAAGAAAGAGAAGAATGAGCGAAAACGAGAAAAATACCCAACACACATGAGATTTTGGTCTGATTCAGTTTTCAAAGTGGTGGCTTGACGAGATTTGTGGTTAGCAAACTTTCAGAATGTGTTACAACTTGACATGATATTCCTTTTAGTGTTATATTGACACTGAAAGCTCAATATCCGTGAAAATTTAATTATAACAGATATTATTTTACTCCGAGTGTAACGAGCAATGGATTGTCATTAAAAAGTTCCTATAAAAATTGTTTATACGATTCTCGCTCCATTTAGTATGAGAGCATCGAATTTTTATTCATTTCGTGACGACTCTTGAATAATAGTTTTACTCCTTTTGAGTACGATAGAATGCAAAATAGGTTAATGCTATTTCTTTTCATCCTCCACAGCACTATGTTCCCTTAATATGACATTCTCAAACTGCTATTTTCAGAGCTAACAAAATTTGTGAGAAATTCCGTGTCGTCCTATAGCCGTTTAAAACTGTTCCAACTTGAAATATAAACGTGATATCGATCCATTACCAGTGTCAGCATTATTTTTTCCATATCTCTTTGAGAACCATTTTCATTATTATCATTATACTCCATGGACTTTATTATTATTCTTTTTTTTCATTATGTTTTTTGTTGTTGTCTTGAAAACCATCAGAGAGATGATTCCACTGGATATCGTGAAAACATAATGCAGAAATAATGACCATAATAGCTTCTATCATGCACAAGGAAAGTTTTTAATTCAAAAAACAATTATGAGATTTTTTTTTACTTCTCTCTCTCTCTCTCTCTCCCTTGACATTGATTAGAGAGAATAAAACAAATGCTACCCTTTCTTCACAGGGAGAAATTAAAAAATTAACCCATGTACGTTCCTGCAGATCTAATACGTACCAACACAGACTACTCTTTGTTCCCCCACCACTTTATCTCTCTCGCTCCTTTGTTGAAAACATCTGACAGTTTTTAAAGCCAATAATTCTCAATTGAACTATCCGAAATACTCTTTCTTTGTTAATTTTCAAACTTCTAAAATTCAAGACTCACCAGCAATGAAACAGAACTCCACTGTGATGACTAGGCGAATGACCCCACAACACGGGGTGACGATATCATCCTCCACTCGTCTCTTCAATAACAATACATGTATTCCACATTCACCATAATAATTAACACCACAAATCAATAGCCAATATGAATATCATACAACTAGACAATTTAAGATTGCCACAATGAAAAAAAATGATTCGGGAAAATTCCCGGACATTCACTGGCACAATGTCGGCCTACATCGTTGTCTCTGTCACTTTAATTATTTCACTTTTAATAAATTACTTGAAATAATCTCTTCAAACACTTTTTACGTATTTTGATTCATTGATAATGGTGCATTCAAGCATTATCAAAATCAAAATAACTGTTCTCTCTTGTTATTCTTTTATTTTTATCCCGTGATTTTGAATTAACAATTATTTCAGAGAAAATTCTTTGAGGAATTAGTAGATATTACGAGTCTCATCTATAAATGGACATGATATTAATCATTTTTTAATATTTTAACTTATTTGAGAGATTCTACTCCGGCGGCAGTAGCTTCGGTTATATTCCCTTTAACTCTGGGGCGCCGGCCAGTTGTGGAGTTTAAAGGCGTTGTAGCACAAGCACTTTAAACACACATAATTCCATTCGAATCGTACGAAACACTCATATTTTATTTCACCTCATTTAATACTCCAAAATTCATGATTTTCTCTTCATAAATATTAATAATATATATCACTGTCTTTTATTCAATGAACCCACGTATTTTTATGATGCGACGGCACTGAATTATGTTCATTCCATCGTCTAACCTCCAAATACTCCAGTTATCTTGAAAACTTTATTATTATTTACGATTCAATGAAAATTCCAATGTTACAAATAGTGAATGACTATCGTGACACTTGAAACGTATGTTAAAGCTTCCGGTTTTAATTTTCTCAATGGTTTTGCGGAACGGAGTGGCATGCTCACCGTCCGACGGCTGAATTGTGACTGAAATGAAATGATTTCACGCTCAGCGCTCTCCCCACCATCGCAGCTCGCTCCCTTGTCAACGCCCACTCTGAGGCATTTCGAGGAATAAGTCACGCCTCTACAAGTACCACTTTTGTTGCTTAAAATACCAATCCATTTTTTTTCCCTTTAAACCAGTGAAACTCCACCCATTCGGTACATCGGACTTTTTTTGAATTGAAAAATATTCATTTTGCAATTAATCGCTTTGGAGTATTTCTTTTCATGTTAAAATCAACTGGCTACTGTGATTGTCATTTTTTTCGAGGCAACAAAGAGAATAGACGCACGAAAAATTCAATGAGTCATAGCATTGATTTGGGGCAGATTTTTAAATTTTTTCCACAACTATTCTCAGAAAAATTAATAGGATTCAATGAAATAATCATTCATTTACCAAGGACAAATACCAGTAATTTATTGTGAACGTGATAAATTGTTGATTCAAGATTTGTCCCATAAAATTCGCAAACTAGCCAAAAATTTTCGACAATTTGATTGATTAGTGTTAAAAAAGAAATGGTAAGCAGTGATTGCCATTATTTTTCCGCAAGAACTTTCATAAACCACAATAATTTATCTTGTGTAGCTTAAATTTATAGTGAAATTCCAAAGTGACTTGTGAAACATTGAATGTTTTCTCGAAGCAACGCACGTCTCGAGTGAAAGAGAGAGAGAGAAAAAAAAATAACAAGAAGTTCTAATCGCAATGCGTGAAGCGTGTTTATTAATGACTAGTGGGTGCCTGCAGGCGTGTGTAACTGAGCAACTGCCATTTATTAATGTGGTAAAACCGTTAGAAAATCCATGCTGATCACTCACTCGCTGAAAAGTTTTTCAGTCGTCAGTTTTGTCTTCGGCCTACGCAAAGACAAGACGAATTTTCTTTTTCACACTTTACCGGCTAATTTAAATGTATTAATAACCACTAGAAATTTTAAAATGACAATTTTTAACTGCCATAGAGAGGGGAGGAAATTAGGGACACACGTGCCTATGAAAAACCATTGAGTGCCTCAGACTCCATGATTTTTATCCCCTCCATTCTACTTTTCATAATGAAACCACGAAGAAATCTTTTTTACGATACCGAAGATGTATTTCACTGATGATAAAAAAAAGAGAGAAGAAGGAAAAATAAAATGGGTGGAGCTTGGTAGTTAAAGCGAAGGGAGAGGACGGTGTCTTTATTGTTAACGCCTACAGTCGGCCAAAAGATATCAACGCGCCTTTTGAATTAACTAAACGCCATCTTTCAAACTCCCGTACCCACAATTTTAAATCATTTCCGCCATAAAACAACAATAAAATACAGATATTTTGTGGCTTAATTATTAGCCTCGATATTCCAAAAGCTATGGCTAATTTTTTCAATTCCCCCCTATATTTTTATAGAGCGATAATAATTATTGGTTATTGACAAAAGTAAAACTGGAGTAAGTAAAAATGAGTTTTTTAGACAAACCGTAACATTCTTAGATGCACTTCTTGAATTAAAAGCAACATCTTTAATTGCTCCTCCATATACCAGCATGTAAAAACGAATGATTTTAATAATCAATTTCTCATGAACCCTACAGAGGATCGATTTGAAATTTTAACACAAAACGTATTAGATGTTTATTAACTTATATACCAAATTTCAAGTTTTTGGTAATATTATGCGTTTTGTCTCAAAATTCCTGAATTCTGCAATTGATCTCTGCTCTTCCTGCAAATCCTCTGCTCCATAATTTTCCTTTATAAATTTCGATTGAAACGTTTCGGAGCACTCGTGATTTTTTCCAAAAGAGACATTGCAAAATGTAACTTGCCGAAACCCGGGATTGAACCGGGGACATTTAGATCTTCAGTCTAACGCTCTCCCAACTGAGCTATTTCGGCCGATATATTTCTTAAAAAAACATAGAGAGTGGTTCAAATTAGCATCAACAAAACCAAAATAGTGAAAGTATGAATACTCAATCGATAATAATTGATAAGATAATCATCCTGATTGAATTCAAACGGATTATACTGGCTCATTAAAATTCTCAACACGTTGAAAGTTTCACTGAATAGCTGAGTCACAATGGCGTTGGAATCAGTCGCCACGAAAGCAGTCAATTAACTGTCTCTTTACGGATAATTTTAAAAATAAGTTGAATAAATCGTGTTTCTAGTGAATCACAGAAGATAAATAAGGAATAGATTCAGGTAAGAATGAATTATGGATAGTTATTCTCTCCAGAAACATTCGCAATAATTATTCGAGTATTTATAGTTATCTAGAAAATTCAAGGTCAAATGCGACCATAACTAGTTTATGAAATGACAGATGGAGATATTCGATTTTTTCTCAATTACTTACTGTCAAATAAGAGTTTCCACGTGTGTTTTCATTTGATCATTTTTTATTGCTCCAAAATACATAACCTGTACGTTCTGGAGCGAATAATGATGATAATATTGATGGATTTTTTTGGAGTCAATAGAATCCACTCCTCCGCTCATTAATAAATAAAATAAATAATTTCAGTGGAGAATCGAATAAAAATGCAACAGGCAATGCTAAATTGCAATGGTGTGCAGACCCATGTAATTACAGAGGGTCGCTGGGTGGAAGAGGGCCTCGCAGAAAATGGTCACAAGGACGTTGTATTAGTTATTCCAGGTAATCCTGGTATACCAAGTTTTTATACTAGTTTTATTAAGGCCCTTAAATCACGCCTACCTACTGAGACACCTGTATGGATAATGGGCCACGCTGGACACGTATTACCACCGAAACAATTGTCTTTCGCATCAGATGAAAGTTCAAACAACGAGCTCTACAATTTGAAGGGACAAACTGAGCACAAGGTTTCGATTCAAGCAATCATAAACACACAAGTTTGTTCGTTGACAATTTATGATTCTGAATTATTGTAGATGGCCTTTGTTAAAGAATACATACCGAAAGATGCGAGAATACACCTGGTTGGTCATTCCATTGGTGCTTGGTTTATTCTGAAATTATTGGAGGATGAGGAACTAGCTAAACGAGTAGTCAAATGTTATTTGCTGTTTCCAACGATTGAGTATATGGCTGATACGCCGAATGGAAAATTTGTTATTGATTATGTAAGGTTCCCTTGAATTTTCAAATTGATATGGTATTAAATGAATAATTAATTGCCTTTTTCAGTCATTAAGGTACGCTTCAATAGTATGTTTCTTCGCCTGGATCTTCACCTTTTTTCCCACGTTTATTCAAGAATTCCTAATCAGAATATTTGGAATGATGTACCTGGGCTTTGGAGCTGAATCAGTAAAGGCAATAGTTCAAGTAGTTCATCCCAAAGTACTTGGACGTATTTTTTCACTCGCAAAGGATGAAATGGATCAAGTTAAGGAGATGAATCATGAAGTTATAGAAAAAAACCGTGATAAACTCTGGTTATACTATGGAGCCACTGATGGATGGACTCCAAAACGTTATTACCATCAATTTAGGGAGAAACATCCTGAGGTTGAAGCTGAACTCTGTAAAAGGGGCTTTCGTCACGCTTTTGTATTATCCCATGGGAAAGATGTTGGTAACATGGTTGGGGATCTCATTAATGAAAATATTCATTAGACTTTAAACATTTATAGAAAATAAAAATGTGGCATTTACCTTTGATGAATAAAACCGAGGGCTCTTTGGTATTGAAAAAAAAAGAAATATCTTTATTGAATATACCGTATTAATATGAAACTTCCTTAAATGCCCAGGGAATTGTTACATTCTAGAGCTTTTGCTTGTCCTTCTTAGCTTGCTCAGCAAGTGCCTCCAATCGATCATGCTCCTGAATAAGTGCTGTTACTTCAGCAGCTGGGAGAATTTTGGTTATTGTCTTACCATTTTCTCGAGTTAATGTCGCCATTTCCACTTTAACAAATAGAAAAAGGAAACAATTAGAATTTCTACAAAACAAAAATCACAATTATTTCTATTACCTTTCTCAGCAGTGAGCTTAGTCATGTCCAATGTTTTTGAGAGAACCTTTATGGCAAGTGCTTGAGCGTCTTTCAATGTAGTTTCTCCCTCTTTATATTCTTGTTTCAATGATGAAATAGCTGCAGCTGAATTATTACCAATACATGTTGCTTTCCAGCCACCATAATTTCCACTTGGATCAGACTGATACAATTGATATCCATAGTGTTTGTCCCAGCCCATGTACAATATAGAAACCCCAAATGGTCTTTTACCACCAAATTGAGTGTACGCCTGTTTAACATCACACAGCCATGACACAAGTTGTTCACATGGTATTGTTTCACCATACTGAAGCAAATATCTCTGGCCAATCAAACGTAATTCATTGGTCAATACATTAGCATCTGATGTTATCCCAGCAACTGAACAGACAACGTCCTCATTGAGTTTGTAGATTTTCTCTGAGAAGAATACTTCATCGAGTAATTTATTCGTATTTCTTCTTTCTGCTGCTAAAAGAATTCCATCGTTTGCTAGAATCCCCAAGCAAGTACCAGCATGACTTATAGCCTCCATTGCATACTCCACTTGATACAAACGACCCTCCGGAGAGAATATTGTCGTTCTAGTATCATATCTTCGTGCCTGAAATTCATTTATATTCACTATAAATAATTGTTTACTCGTTTATTCATGTGTTTTCTTTTTAGGCAGTCATAGAGATGACAATGCATTTCTGACATAACCAAACTTTTTCAAGAGAAAAGAACGCTTCTTCAATGAATTTATCATTAAAATCTATTTGTCAATGTTTTAAGTAAAGTATTCATTCTGAAGAACTTACCATTCTGTATTTTTATACAGAAACTGATGTGAATAATTATTTTATTATGATTTTAATGAACGAGCACTATACGGTGAGTCTGTAAACTTGTTGCCGTTGCTCCCTAATGTGCGAACAACTTTGAGTCTCAATTTTCATGAAGCTACACTTTTGCTAGCTGTCATAAATGCGAAAATTATGAGAAATTGCGAATATTCACAGTTTTATCAGTTTCGAAGAACGATATCCTCTCATAAAATAAAATGAAATACGTAAATTCTATCATTTTATTGAATCCTATTCATTTTATCGATTGTTTTCTATACTCCCCACCATAATTTCAAGAAATACCGCCCTAAAGCTATGACCCACGTGACTCATAGTATCCGGAAGAAAACCGACTCAAATTTTTCGGTCTTCTGTACACGTTTTACGCATTGGATCTTTCAGAGCATTGTGTTTGGTCAAAATAATTAAATTTTGAATAATTTCCCAGTGATTAAACATGGCTGGGACTATTAGGTGTCTCCCTAAAATCACTCTTGGACTATTCAATAACAATGTCCATCGACAATTAACTTTCAATGGTATTGTATAGAAAAATAACCTCAATTGAATGAAAAATTTAATTAATTTACTGAAATTTATTAAAGGATGCAGAACAATCTTCTCTGCGCCAAGTCTGGGTCTATCTGATTACTTACGTTCACGTGATAGTTACCATGACAGATACAGAAATTCTCTCGACACATTCAGAACTAAAGTTAGAGAAAACATCGAGGGTGAGAAAAATCTCATATTCACAGAGGATTTGAAAGCACTGCTGCATATTGTTGAGAAGAATGAAGATGACTTGCAACTTCTTAAAGCAGCATTAGAGAAATTCAATGATCAAGATAAGGAAATGAGATTTGGACACTTCAGATTTGGTCCAGTTGTGATGAGGTGCTTCCATCATCTCAATGAACCAAATATTGCATTTGAAACTTTTAAGAATCCAAAGTTCGAGAGTTTTTATGATCAACAGACTACATTTGCTGTCCTTGCAGATTTACTCTATGAGAATGGAATGTACAATGAAGTCCTCGAACTTTATGATATTGTTAAAACTAAATATCCAAGTGGAATGAAAAATCCAAAATTGGTTATCAGTGTATTAGTTGTGGCTTGTTACAAAATAGTAAGTTCAATCATTATTTTTTCTCAATTTTGTTGATTTCTCCTATACTTTTTCTCAGTGATTGAAGAAATATTAAAAATGCTTTAAATAAATTGCAGAATACACCGGAGAGTCTTCAATTTGGCTTAAAAGTATTCAAAGACATGTCAGAGAAAGATATAATTCCTCTACGAAGAGTAATAGCTACAGTTGGCGCCTTGGCAATCAAACAAAACGCACCACATTATACTCTCGAGTTGCTCTCTGTTTGTTTGAAAGCTGATTATATCTCAATTAGAACATTAAAAATCATGGCACTGTGTGATTTAGACAGATTAGACGATGTTGCACGTGAACTTGAGACTTCGCTAAAACGTGGAATGCCACAGAGAAATCGATACTTTTCTGATATAGTGGAGAAGATTGAGGCTGCAATATCGAGAAATGGAGCTGATAAAGAGAAAATTGGAGAAATTCGTGAATTTTTGGAACTTATGAAAGCACGAGATTATATCGATCCGAAGACTATTGAAGGATATATTACGGCGACAATTGACGCAATCAAAGGACCGATCCAAGGCCAAAGGCAATCTTCGGAATTCGATTGGACTCACAGAAAGAGAACACCAGAAAATTGGTACAGTGATAGAACTGAAGGAGACGAACAATACAGAGGAAATGAAAGTAGTCAAAATCAGAGGAATTGGGGACCTATTTAAATTAATTAATTTTGTATTCTGTTCTGACGCAATGTAGTATCTTATCAACTCCGAATATGTGAAAGATTGGAAGGATATGAATGAATTTCTGTAATAAATTTCTCCTATGCAGAAAAAAATGGAGATTCAAGTGATTTCTTTTTTCAATTTCTTCATTATTGTTTTCAGATATGAGAAGAATCATTATCATTCAATTTGCTAAGATGATCAATATCTGCTTGTAATGATTCAAAAGCCATTCGTCCATAGCTGGTGTACTCTTGAATTTCTCACGAATTATACGAATTAAATTCGATAGCCAAATTGTATTAAGTCCTGGTTTATGCTTTTCACATCTGAAACAAGAGAGATAGCGTAATTTTCTTAATTTCTTTTCATGTTGAGAATGATCAAACTTATAAGGAAAAGAGGTAATTGAAGATTTAATTGTAAATTAGATTTGCAGATTGAAGACTTTTTTCATAGCTCTATCTTGTGTGATTTCATTATTTTAATTTACCTTTTCAAAAAGGCAGCAACTAGATTGGCCCAGCTCTCGACATTTCCCGGAAATGAATGTACAGTTTTCTGCACTGACCGCAAACCATCCTCTCCTTGTCCATCCATCAATTGTCCAAGGGAGGAGACACAAGCAACCTGAGCAACAGCAACGGCGGACGTCTTTCTCCCCAAAAACAATGCCTTCTGTGCACAATTACCAAAGTGTCCAGAGTTAGTCTCGAATAATATCCGGACCAGTCCAATCCACGAGCCAACATCCTCAGGATACCTATGAACTGCTTTGGAAACGATTCGGAGAGCCCCAGTAACATCATCATTCATTAAACAAGAGTATGCAGTTAGCACAGCAACATGATGCCTATAATTTTGATCATCCTTGTAAGCCTGCAGTTCTTTTAAAACCAATGTGGTCAAGTTGTAGTCGTCATGGAGCAATCCAAGAGCAGCTGCTGCAATGAGTCCAGCAACAATCGGTGGTTGAATCTGTATACATTGATAGAGCAATGTTTTAACTTGATCTACACCTTGGAACATATAGGCCATAGCAGCCATAGCGCATAGCACATGTGCTTCATCACTGCCAGCATTGGCCAACCACTCGAGTGCCGCCCCATAAGCCTCATAAGATTCTTCATATCGTGCTGCTTTAAATAATGCCAACGCCAATTGACAATGTGATCTGAAGCTGGCTGTCTTAGTTTCCTGACAAATTCTTATAGCCTCTTCGTATTCGCCGATCTGCACCAAAACTCTGCTATAATTCACTCTCACCATGTCCTCTTTATCCTCATCATCGCCAGTGAACAATTTTATAGCTTCTGAGAATTGTTTCGCTGCTGGTCCAAGTAATTTTTCACGTTCCAACAATAATCCAAGTGCATTTCTGCCAAACAATGATTCCGGTTCACGTTCAATGTACCAAGTCATAGCATCAATAGCAACTGTGACTGCATGCATATTAACAATAGTATAGGTATAGAGTGGATCTTTCTTAGCATCCACATCTAAAATCGTCATTAATACCCAGTGTGCATAACCAACAGCTCCTTGGGGATGATAAGCAAGTTGTGTTGCATGTCTGAATAAATCCATAGCTTCTTTACGCTGTACTGATTCAGCAATTAATCCCTGGCCAATCCAACTAGTTCCATAATCTGGATCAGCACGTTGTGCTCTAGAGAATGCATGATTGGCCTTGAAAGGATCGCCTAAATGAAGATAAAGAGTACCGAGATTGGTCCACGCAATGGCATTATTCGGTTCTCTATCGATAGCCATTACCCAGCAGTGTTGTGCTAATGCATAATTTTTTATTTGCTCAGTCATAGAAATAACACCGAGGATATTCCAATGTACCCACGTATTTGGATTCAATTTAATGGCTTGTTTTGCAGCAGCCATACACTTATCAGCTACATATTTATCATCAACTGTTGGATCTAGCTGAAGTTGCGAGAGATAGCAACAGGCTAGGTCGTGCCAGAGGAAAGAGGAATCTTTTGTGAGACTCAATGCTCGACAAAAACAACGTACAGATAATAGAAACAGTTCACTCCTCTCTATTTTAATTTGTTTTTCCGTACATCCAGGTTTAATGAGTCCAGCCGCAACGTTTAAGTATGAATATTTGAGTGGGAATGTTGCTACTCTGTAACAAGCATCACCTAGTAACTTCCAGAGACACGAGAGATTAGAATTCTCGATTATAGCATCGGTTAGGCAATCAACTGCCTGTTGAATATTCGTTAATGCTCTGCCAATTAATTGTATCCTCGAATTTTCTCTGGCCATACCCAAACAAGTCTCAGCTACACCCTTCAATGCTGGAATGTAGTGCTGTTCTTGTGTGAGAACCTGAAGAAATGCCTCTTTGGCTTCTACATGTCTTCTAAGAACCAGGTTGATGTTTGCAATTTGAATCATTGGATAAAGCGAACCTGGTGATAATTGTAAAGCACGCTGATAAGACTTGAGAGCTGATGTATGAGCACCACGTGCCCAATAAGCATCAGCGAGGGACTCCCAAGCGTGATTATCATTGGGATCAGCTCTTATAACGTATCTCAGTGATTTAATTGCCTGAGCAATATCACCTTCATCCAATTGCTGTAATCCAAGCTGTAGCCATGCCCATTTGGGCCCACCACCGTCTGTTGTAGTTACTCTTTGCAGCATTTGCATATTTGCTTCACTATTCTTCAATAGTCTGTATGCAGTGCTAAGACCAGCTCCTGCTTCATCACAGTTTGGATTTATTCTCAGCGCCTTCTGGTAACACTTTCTTGATTTATCTAAATCACCATCACGTTCTCTGTAATAGTGCCCCAAATAGAGGAGACACATCCAATTATGCGGATCAGCATGGATTCCCTTCAAAAATGCCATTAATGCGTGACTGTAGTTATCTAACTGCCAATTCATTTCACCGAGCATGAACCATGCTTCTGATGTTTCTAAAATACCTCCAAGAACGTCGATAGCTTCTTCAAATCGTTGTTGCTTCTTAAGATGTAATGCTCGTAGAATCGTTGCTTCTTTTTGTGTTTCGGAATTATTCTCAAGCTCATCGATCAATTGAGAAGCTTGTGGGTCATCCTGAAGAACTTTGGCACGTACCAGCAGTAATTTCACTTCATTGGAAGAATTATTAGATAACTCTTCGCACATTTTAATTGCCGTTGAATAATCATTTTTATTTTCACTTTTAATCAGTGATTCAATGTAAAAAAAATTAATTCTTCTACTCAAATCTTCGTGTTTATTTTTTAAATTTCTCAATGCCTCGGCAGAAGCACTCTCCACAAAGGACCAGCAGTGAAGGAGTCTATTGACTTCAGCCAAAGCTGCCCAAGCATAAAATTGCTGTGGATTTATCGAAACAGCTTGATTCAGTAAATCTCTAGCATCAATAAAATTATTCTCCTGCCATTGATGCATTGCTTTGGCAAAAATTCCCAAGTAAGAATTACTGTCCAATTTTAAAAGATCATTATAAAAATAATCAATTTGCATTCCTTTACAAAAATCTAAATTACTCAGAACTTTCTGCTCCGTGTATATTTTACAAATCCATTCGAGAGGAGCTAAATCACGTGGATAAACATGATGCATTCTCACTGCTGTACTAATTAAACAATCAAACTTCTTCACACCAAAGAGATATTTCATGTATTGTTTGAATGATTCATGACGATTAGAGAATGATTCATCCTTTATTACCGATGAGAGAACTGATTCGTAAAGTATTGAATGATCCACCAATGATTCTGGACATTTTAAAAATATATTTGCTAGGATTCCGTCAGATTTTTTAATTTCCTCTTCATTATCACTAGTTCGTAATGTATTGATGCAGTCAATTGCTTGATTTATTAGTGATGGTTCATTTACCTTTATTGTTAATCGAGAAATTTCATTCAACATATTTGCAAATTTCGGAGAAGATCTGGAAAAATAAATGAATTGAAAAATATTCATTACAAGAAATCTATCTCATTAATAGTTAGAAAAAAATCAAGCAGTTGTAGAATCACCTATCAATTAGGATTAATTGACAATAACTTGACAAGAGTTCTCTCCAAGTATCTATATTATCTGGTTCTTTTTCATAATAAGAAATTAATCCCAGATAAGCCACTGGATTATCAGGTTGTAGTTTCACAGCTTTCTTCAAAGCAAGATGAGCCTGCGACTTGAACTCATCGAGTTCCTTCATCACAGCAGCAAGAGTCACAAGTGCCAAATAATTATTCTTATCTTCTTTCAATACTTTCTGGCATTTTTTCATTGCCTCACTGTAATTGCCCTCTTTTAAAAGAGCTCGTGCCTCTTTCAAAGTGGCTTTCGCTTCTTTTGACATTTTTGCTTTAAATAGACAGAATATCACCGTAATTATTTAATATCATACATAACCCATCGAGTTTAATATGATAAATCAAAAATCATCTCACCAAAAAGACGAGTGTTTCATAAAAGTTGATTCTTCAAGAATAATACCCAACGAATTACAAAAAAAAATAATAAATAACTCAGTAAAAACGTGAAAAATTATTGGATAAGTATTTATTACAGTTTCACGGATTTTCCATCTTCTATTTATCTCTTTTATCTTTCAATTTCATTCAAAACTACTCGAAGCCCTCTTCAGTGAAAACATAGAACCTTACCGGTCACCGTGACTCACTTCATTACTGTAGGGTCACTGAAAAATCCAACACGGTTCCTCCACCATCATGTTTCCACCACTCTTCCGGTTGTGGCCAATGGCATAATGTTATAGTCCAACTAGCGAAAGAGTGAACACGGGAAACGGCGGGAGCCCGGTTCCCCCACCACGATACTTCCCGTAATGCATTTCGGCCCAACGGTTTTGACCAATAGCGCTGGCCCTTTCTTGAAAGTGGGGGAAGCGAGCTCCCACGGTTTCCCGTGTTCACTTTCTCGCTAGTTCGACTATAATATTATTGATGGCAAACAAAAGAGTGGGAGAAGCATGGTGACGGGGGAACCTGGCTCCCAGAATTTCTCCTGTCCATTCTTTCAGTAACGGACAATAACCATGAATTGAATTTGACAAAAAAAGAGAGTATTTGGGTGCGGTGTATTTAATTGAATAATGTACCTATAATTATGTGATAATGTTCAGTATAGTGTACAGCGGAAAAAAGGTGGCTGCATTCCATGAAAGCAATTAACGGTGCAATTGTGAGGTTATTCAGAAGATGCATGGGCACATCAGCTGTGATACCTGTTGCAGCTGACCTTCATTGAGTCATAATAATAATAATCATAATCGAGCCCTTTGAAAACGATACAAGTAATTATTCTGAATTTTTACTAATTTAGTGACAGGTTTTACCTCTTGTAAAATAATTCTTGTTTTTTCTCAAAATCGCTGCATCACCTGAGGAATTCACTGACAAATTCCTATTTTTATCTTAATGAATAATCGCTCTTATTTTCAAAATAGCTTGTGAATGGAATTGCCAAAAAAATTGAAGTGTTTATCCGGATTTAATGAATAAATTCTCTTCTCTTTTGTTCAGCTTGGAGATGAATCTCACATCAGATTCTGGTACTGAGGGTACCAGAGGTATCATTGATGCTCGTTGGAATGCAATGGAGATGATTGCTTCTGAGCAACATGATATTCCAATTTCAATGGACGTCACAAACAACTCTGACAGTGAAAGTAATCAACACAATCAAATTGATTTTGTTCTTGCATACATGGACAATGGAAATCTGACCAATGCACATAAGAGGGAAGAATTTGAGACTGAGCTCAAGGATCAAGGACTGGAGTTAGAATATGAACAGAATCGCCAGTTAGTTTTCGTGAAAATACACGTACCAAAGGTATTTTCATACAATAAAAATAACCCACCTTCTCCTACATTTAAAGAATAATATTAATTTCAGGAAGTACTATGCAGATACTGTGAGATAATGAAACTAAAAATGCCAATAAAGCCTCTAACCAATAAGGAAATTGTAGATAGTGAGAATGACATTTTTGAAGATGCCAAATCGTGGTTCATAAGTTTATTTAAATGTGCACAATTAGATTCCTCAAAATTCCCTAAACATGAGACGAGATTATTGGCTGAATTTTCCAGGGACAAGGATTATTTGTAAGTAGACCCAAAACACATTATTCCTCTACAAATTAAGTAGAAAAATCCTCGTAATTGTATTTATTTGATTTTGTTTTGTAAAAAGGTTTGATGTAGAGAGTGAAAATTTCTTCCCCACTAATGTACGTCTGATGATTGTGGATTTTATACTGGAGAGACAATCCTCTGGGATTCAACGGCTCGTTAGCAACGGTGTTTATTCTGCTGCCTATCCCTTGCATGATGTCAGTAGAGTAGTCCCTACAATTATTATTTATTCAAACTTATCACGTGGCTCAAGTTAATCCAAAAATATTTCTATCTTTGCAGGGCAACTACAAACAGCTGAGAACCACTCGTGGGCTTTTATACGAGGAATGGGGTAGAATGAATAAATGGATAAAGCTTCAACCTTTGGACACAATCCAAGAATATTTCGGAGTAAATTTCGCATTGTACTTTGCTTGGCTTGGTTTCTATACTTATATGCTGATACCTGCTAGCATTGCGGGTCTCTTATGCTTCTTTTATGGTAAGTAATAAATTCCTTCGATTTCTATGATTTTTATCATTTAATAACGAATTTTTTATTTCTAGGCTTAATAACACTCAATTCTAATGAAATTGGTAAAGACATCTGCTCACCTTGGGCAGATACAGTGATAATGTGTCCTCAGTGCGACAGAAACTGTGATTACTGGAGATTGAATACAACTTGCATCCTCACTAAGGTAACACTCCTATTTGATACACCAGCCACCGTAGTTTTCGCAGTATTCATGTCATTCTGGGCTGTTCTCTACCTCGAACTCTGGCGTCGCAAGTCTGAAGAATTGATCTATCGCTGGGGCCTAGTCGGTTGGGATCAGGGTGCAGAGCATCCTCGTCCCCAGTACCTCGAAATGCTGAGCAAAGCAAAGCTCTTCAATTTTAGAATAAAAGAAAAAATGAATCCAGTGACACGTGAGAAAGAGCCGAGGGTTAGTTTTTGGAAAGTCAGAGTACCAGCTACAATGATAAGTTTCTCTGTTGTTCTACTACTACTCATCGTAGCAGTTGCTGCAGTTTTTGCGGTTGTTCTCTACAGAATGTCCATGATAACATCGAATAAATTGTTTGGAAGAGAGTTAGACAGTAATCAGTACAAGACTTTTGCTCTACCGAGCATAGCCGCAGCTATTAATCTTGTTTGTATCTTAATACTGAATTATTTCTACGATTGGCTGGCTGTTTATCTGACTGAGATGGAAATAATGAGGACCCAGCAGGAGTTTGACGACAGCTTGACTCTCAAAATCTATATCTTCCAATTTGTCAATTACTACGCTTCCATATTTTATGTGGCTTTTATGAAGGGAAAATTTGTGGGTTATCCAAAGAAATACAACAGAATTCTAGGATACAGGCAGGAGGAATGTTCACCTGGTGGATGCTTGATGGAATTATCTATTCAATTAGCTATTATTATGGTGGGAAAACAGGCTCTTGCCACTGCACTGGAAATGATTTGGCCAATTTTGTGGAAATGGTGGGCGTTATTCAGGATTCACACTGGATTAAAGCAGAAAGATCCGATTCCACCAACAAGTCAGTGGATCAGAGACTTGAAGCTGCTGGAATGGAGTCCCAGAGGCTTGTACAATGAATATCTAGAAATGGTTATTCAATTTGGATTCATTACGATTTTCGTCGTCGCCTTTCCATTGGCTCCGCTATTTGCATTGATGAATAATGTCCTGGAGATGAGGCTAGATGCTATGAAGTTCCTGAGGCACTACAGAAGACCTGTACCCAGAAGAGCCAGGGATATTGGAATTTGGAAACAGATACTTGATGCCCTAGCACGAATTTCTGTTACCACCAATGCTTTCATCATTGCATTCTCCTCGAATTTGATTCCACGTCTCGTTTACATGAAAGCAGCTAGTCCAGATCATACAGATATTGGATTTCTGAATCACAGCCTTGCTTATTTCAATACGCAAGATTTCCCAATGGATACTGCCCCGTTAGTCAGTACGTTCGATAATATAACTGTATGTCGTTATCAAGAATACAGAAATCCACCTGATCATCCAGAGTTACCGTACAAAAGGCCAACAATTTATTGGCATATTTTAGCAGCCCGATTTATATTTGTCGTAGTATTTCAAAGTGTAGTTGGATTATTTACAATGACAGTGCAATGGTGTTTATCTGGTGTACCGCGTAAATTACGTGATCGAATTAAACGTGAGGCTTATCTTACTGAAGAAATAATAATTAAACGTGAAACTGAGAGAGCTAGGGAGAAGGCACGTTTATTGGCAAGTGCAAGTCGTTTTACCAATAATGTTGGTGATCATCTACGTAGAAGAACTATTGATGACACTGATTTGACGCCAGTATCTGAACAAAATTGAGGAGTAATTTGTGTTTTCTTCCATTACATTGTTGCACAATGGAGATTTTTATAGTGAATCAATTTACATCACTTGGATTTTTTTCCAAACTATTGAAAATGTTTTTATATAATATATTTTAATGTTATTTTGATTACTTTGTTTACAGAATTATACGGCGATATATAAAAACTGAAGAAAGAAGATAATGCTTCTCATTTCCTTATTGATTCACTCCTCATATGAATAATTGGCCAATGACTATTCGTAAAATTCATAAATCATTTTGATTAGAAGAAAGGATAAAAAAGAATTGATATATCATGAAATCACGATTTAAGTACACAACGTGGAAGATAAAAGAGGTAAATTATTTATTAGTAACAGTGATCAGTGAGTCTTCAATTTTCAGTCACGTACGTATCGTTTGATGTTAATAGGCAATCGTGGTACATTGCGTAATGTATTATTGTCCCTTGCCGGTAACTCTTCGTGCTACGAAGCTGATAAAAATTTGTTTATCGTAGACATCCACCTTTTTATAGATAAATTTTGATGAGTTGGCAAAGATATAAAAATGAGAAAATTGAAAAATTGTGCATAGAATAAATCTGACAAGTTTAAAGTGATCGATACCAATTACGTTGGTATGGCCTTATCCAGAGCTAACTCATTATTTATCACTGGAAACTCGATCTCACAAAATGGCTCTTGTCGTTTATCTTCAGCAATTCCTATAGTTACAGGTAAACGTGATTTACAATTTCCATAATTTCTCTATTGCTCGAGGGTACCTCGATGGGGACACTGGATTGACACTAGTGATAGAACGAGAGTTCTTGAGACCTAAATACCACAGTTGCAGGTGGAAAATTTTTGTGAGAAGTAGAAAATCATTGAATATCTAAGGTAAATTATGTTAATTTTATGCATTCAATCTTTTATCTATGAAAAAAGCAATTAATTTTTGTTCCTGTTGAATGTCACTGAAATATCTTGAATTTTCGTGTAAAATACATCGTAAATACGTCATATATTACAATGTGCACATCAAAGTCGGTCCAATCTGGTGACTCTCCTACAAGTCACATTCAATTGAGGCCTCTTGACGAGTGTACCCCATTATAAGTAGCAAAATGTACACTTTATTGACTCGTCCAGTTTAATCTCATAGAGAACGTCCTCGAGGACAAGCTCGACATTTCCGGAATGTAATTGATGGTACACGCGAGAGATGATAGAGATATATTCTTTGTGGGCCAGGTCATATTTTATATTCATGTGATAATGTATCACCAAGTTTTATCATTGGTACTGAACTATTTAATTGTATTGGAGGCTTCAAAAACAATTTGGTCAAACGAAAGTGCTAAATGAGAATGAAAAAGTGATTGACTGAGGGGAATCTAGGGCAAATCGAGAGCCGCATATAAAGGAAAACCGGCGTCACAACGTCTGATAGAACTAACAGAGTGAGATCAAACGCATGAAAAAGATGGAGAATGTGTGTGATGCTTCGTGGAACCTGTTGAACGACAAAAACTGCGCATCACGCTTTACTCACACGCATTCTCAGCAACTACTTCTTCCGTAAAGTGTGCAGACTTTAATTATTTCAGTGAGAATTATTACTTTAGCCTCTTTTTTCAATTTAATTCAATCATAATAATATCCCATGATCTAAAAATTAAAAGCGACAAATTTATATTATTTAAAAAAATTAAAAAGGATCTAAATACCTTTTTTCTCGCTTCATTGGAGATTTAAAAAAAGCATTGAGACTGGGTCATTGGCAAATTCAAGGTAACTTGAAGGGCAATTACTACCAGCCCATTAAACGCGGAAGTTTTAAACTAATAATTCCATATTTTTTTAACGAGTTTTACCTTCCTCGTCTTCATTC
Organism: Aleiodes testaceus; assembly: GCA_963565655.1. Classification (NCBI taxonomy): domain Eukaryota; kingdom Metazoa; phylum Arthropoda; class Insecta; order Hymenoptera; family Braconidae; genus Aleiodes; species Aleiodes testaceus. The sequence continues at coordinate 6,507,403 of OY751415.1, read as the reverse complement.
TAAAATCATTCTTGTTTTCCTCTCTCCACACAAAACCAATTAATTTACCACTTTGCATTATTGTTGTGGCAAAGATTACGCAGATAGGATCATCATGAAAGGTTAGAACTCTATCGTGATATATTACTCTTAATTAACTGGTAATAAATAACTGGTTTTCAGAAAAAAAAAAGTAATAATAGGCGATGTTGGAGAGATATACAAAAATATTGCTGAGGATATTCCGAAGATATCTCTCGGATTTTGTCACAAGCTAATGGATGAAACGGTAGCTTGGTCGTTAACAAAAACAGATATAGAACGAGGACTTCTCTGTTTACTTATACCACGACGATTCGATTTTTATTAATAAAACTTAAATAATTCAGTAGTGATCATTAAATAATCTCGTAATCTGGTGTTGATAGAGAAATCCTTCTCAATTCAATGACAAAAAAGACAATTTTGTTTATTTGACTGCGGGCTAGCTTTTGGTAAGAGTAGCGTCATCAGTAATTAAACTACTGGGACATGGGACGCTGTGGTGGGAGAAAACGGAAACTCGAAAGGCGAAAGCTTGTGACGATTAGGTGCATAGAGACATGGCTACGCACAACGATTTTTATCGGTAAATATAAGAGAACTGCTGGATCATTCCTGACCGTTCTCTCGTCTCAGTTGTGAATAATAGAATAATCAATAGAAAAATAGTTCCATTGACATAAAAGGGCATTGAATATTGGGCTCATTCGAGGTTAATATGCGTAAATTGATAAATTCAATGGAGTCACCGTTGGAGGGCTATGATTATTGGCATCAGGCACTAGCAAAGTTAATGATGGCCTCCATGTTTGACATCGATAAGAAAAAAAGGTAGTAGCTTGCGTTTTGATAATATCTAGGATATAAAATGTTAAAAGATGAAAGGACTCATCCCCTCTTTGATTTTAAAAGAAGGGGGGTTCGAACATGGCGACTGGAAAGTAAGTGTCCGCAAGTGACTGAGTGACCCACACACACTCAAGTAAAACCCAAGGGGGCCCCCAAGCACACTTGCTCAACACACCCGATCTCCGTCACATACCGTTCACAACGATCGTTCAGTAAAGATCGACGAAAACTATCGCAAATAAACAATATCTCTCTATTTGTACTCTCAAGTGCTAATAATTCAACGCATTTTAACCTCCAAAGAAAAAGAATAAACAATCAGAGTACATGAATGAAATTCAACGGGGTAAATAAAACTGTCAGTTTGTTTGAGCACTCACGGTGGAGTGTTTGGATTTGTGAACTTTGGCTTGAAATTATTGTTTCCGTCAATATGGATGTCGGCTAATGGATTTTTGAGTGATTCTCTACAACATAATCCTCAAGTTTCTTGGAATCACTGATAATTTATCAATAGCTGTAAAGTTCTGGCCTGTTTACACGGAAATTTACCAGAAGGTCGTCCTCCTGGGACCTTGAGCACCCTCAGTTCAAGTGGAAAAATCTCCGGTCTCTTGTGTCCTTCAAATAATCCAGGAATTGAGGAAAATTAACGGAAATTCATATTAATTTAATATTTTGTGCTAATAAACCCTTTGAATTGATTCAGGAAATGATCTGACCTCGGATTTAGTACAAATACGTCCTCGAGAAGAGTCGACGAACCTCTTGGATACATTACAAACGTTTGCACGACCTTGAAAAAGTCCTCGAGACGACGGAAAAGTTTTCGTGACAGATCTTTCGTGAATGACGGTAATGATTTAGTTTTTATCAATCAAATTCCATTTTTTTGTTTTCAATTTTCTGCATCGAGTGATTCATTTTTATTATTCTTCACGCGATTATTGAACTTTGTGTACGATTTAGAAAGTGAGTTGGGGACCTGATTAGCGCACACTCATGGTCCAACAGTGGATCTGAAGAGAAGTGCCAAGATCTTACAGATTTCACTGAAAGTTTTCTCCTTTATACACGTGCATAGAACCCTTCATTAATATTCATTGAATAATTCATTATTACCACTTGTTTTTCCCCAATTTTGTGGACAATCACGTGTGCCCTTTATGATATTTTAAGCATAAAAGTTTGTGGCTAATGGTGCGGTGAACAAAAGTAATAATCGGAAAAAAGGTACATTAACGTGATTTGAATGTCGAAGAGAAAAAAATTATTTGAACTTCGTGTTATTTTCATGGAGGTATTTTTCTATTTGTTTTTGTGATTGAGTTCAATGTATTTCGTAAGAGTTTTAAATTGTAAAATGGGTTGATATAACCAGTGACATTAAGAATGATTTTTAACGAGTGATTCCAGTTCTTTATTTGATAGTGATAAAAAAAAAAAGAAGAGAAATTCAATTGGTGGCTTTATTTATTGAAGATTGTGAATTAGATTAAGAGTACAGAATTTGTGATTATTCAAGAGAATTCTCAAAAATATTAATTAACAGTGCTAGTGTTGTGAGTGTGTGTGTGTGTTCAGTGAAGTGTTTTCCAGAGGAAAAATGTTAAATTGCACTGATCTCGAGTGCATTCTGCACAACCATCACTACTACGCTCATTTGCATCAGTTGCAGCCACATGCACAGGCAGACAATGGTGAGTTTTTGAATTTATATGTTTGATAATTTATGAAAAAGGCAGAGGGAGAAGAAAGAAAAAAGGAACGAAATAATTATTGAAATGACTTCTCAACTTTCATTATACAGATGAATTTTTAAAAATTTATTTTGCAACCAGTTGGAAATAACTCTGTATTCCATTCACGCTTCTCCAGATCTCTTTTCTTCTCCCTCAGTGAACGACCTAAATTCCTGGAATACAATTTCTGCTTCCGTAAGCGTACAATTTTTTTGTTTAACCTTCTTCATTTTTTTTTCAATATATAAGGAGAACAATAATACGAGTAAATAATAACCCACTAATTTCGTGCACTTGAACAGATACTTTAATGTATTTTCTACATGCTTAATCAGAGCGTAATTAGGCACTTATGCAATATGTGCCTTGAACCCAAGATTGTTTAGGTTTATAACAACCCCAGTAATGCTAATTGGTTTACCCTGTTCACTAGTTGAAATTGCATCACGTATAAAATACACCATTCCATTCGAGCCTTAGGCGAACCCGTTGCGTTCCAGTTCACGTACTGCCAATGCATTTTCCAGTTTCATTAGCAATATATTCATCGCTTTAAATAATTTTGAGAAAACAATTCATTTACACTGAAGAGCAGTGGATGAAAAAAATTTATCTCACAAAAACAGATAGTTTCTGCACTTCAGCCGAGAGAGATTCAAATTTCCATTCACAAAAAAGCGTCTGGAGAATGCTCTGTAAAAAATTGGATAGAAAAAATGATGGGAGAAATTATTTTCAGAATAAATACAATTTTATTCAGCTGTTTACGTCTGATTTTGATAAATCAAAGTGTATCTTTTGATTTATCAATCAAATCCGTATATTTTCATTCTTTGTTATTTTAGAAGATAATTTTTCTTTTCCAAAATTTCTCTCTTCTTTTTGTCTCTCCTTCTCCATGAAATCATACCATATGGCTTTGAATCGAGTACTGGACTATTCTCGAAATTATATGAGTGGAAAAGATCGGGATAACGTGCGGCACGTGACAGACCAGTCATAGACGACCGATAGAGCGTAAATAATGTATTGAAAATATTTTTATTTCGCGAGGGAAGTTTCATAGAGAAGGATACACAGTAGAAATAAATGAGTAATTGAACTCGTGATTATTAAAATATTCAGCGTGACACACATTCAGTAGCTAATGTACATTTAACATCATCTCTCCACATTCTTCTCATCATTGATTATTATTTCAAATGCATTTTCAATTGAAAACAAAAAATAAATACAGTGGAATGGAGAAAAAAAAAAGAATTATACATATTTAATGCTTCTCTCTTTCTCGATTCTCGCCCCGAGGCCGAGCACTTTACAAGGCCACGCTGGAAACTGGAAATTAATGTTGCAGCAATTTGATATATTATTTTCTCTCATTTTCTTTTTATTTTGTCAGATAGATTCGTTCCTCATTCCCGCTTTTCATTAGTTTTTTCTTCAATATTTAACATAAAAAGTGACACACGCAACCTGCTGTGACTCCCAAGCTTTTTCGCCTGTCGATGGCATACCAAGTATCCGAATGTTATGCATCACAATTTGGATACCGTTCTTCTATACCTCTCTGAGGATTTCTCAATGTAGAGAATTTCCTCCAAATACTGTTTATTACGACACTATTGACATTTCAATATCTCATTTTCTCACAGTTATTAAGTGAATTTGAATTCAAGAATTGAAAAAGAAAGGAAGACAAGATTTTTACTCAACATGAATGGCTGTTTGGTGACAGGGCAAGTCTCGATGGATTATTCAATCGGTCGTTCCTCAGTAATCGACGCCCAACGGCGAAACTCTCGAAATTCATGCTGCACGAAATACCAAAAGCCTTGATCCTGTTATTTCAGTATTTTTTTGCTTCTCTGGGCGTTTTATTACTCCAAAATAAATACAAATATCAATTAAAATTATAGCAGATCATTCCGGTGAACTCATGAGTCATTTATCTTTTCTATCATCATTAATTAATTTTTTTGTTTATGGACGGAAATCTTTGTTTGATAGTTCATAGAAGGCATAATCTTACGTACGAGTGAAAGTATTTCGATTTAATCAATTTTCCTTCATTAATTTATAAAATTTCATGAAATCATGAGACAAAGAATACTCTCCCACAATAAAACTCATACTGAAAGTATTTGAGCTTCCGGCCTATGATATTTACATGTGTCATGGTTAACAGGTACATAAAATCCATAAAAAGTATATCAAACTATATAAAAATGGTGTTTGTTTGTACCTCGCCTCGATTTACGAATCTGGGTTAATGCGTTCTTCGACTCTCTTGATCCTTCACCTTTGATATCCGCCAATTAGGGAAGAACGGTTAGAGTTAGAAATTTTTTGTTGATTCCATCAAAATTATGCTACCTCGAATTTAAACTGAGATCACATCCGTTTTTCCTCATTTACAATATCTCACTGACATTGAAATTACTGGGGATACAAATGCATAAGTGGAAGTTAATGATATTCCACTTGTTTCAAACAGTGCTGAATTGAAATTGGATTAAGTAATCGAGCCTCTAGGAGGCTGGCAAGCCTCTGTGGTTAATGTATATGGAAGTCAAATAATTTCAACTAAATTGACCCTGGTGCAAACGGCCGACGTGACCCTGAAACTCTCTCGGTATTGAATTGAAATATTATGCTCTATACGCATATAACAATGCCAGAGATCCGGATGGCTCCAATAATTATTAACTTTATTCATAATAATGTGGAGAATATTTTATTGGCGTTGAATTATTCGACGGAAGAGTAGCAAGGAAAAAGAGAAAAAAAAATACTGAAAGAAACGAAATGTACTACCGAATGATGTCGTAATTAGTTAAACGCTGCTGTACTGCTAATGCAAACAGGAAACGGAGAATTATGCGAAACTATTCGCCCAGGTGTTTGTCTAGTGGCTTCCGTGTGAGATATTTTTGCGGAAATCCTCTTGAAAAAATATATCTCACTGTTCTTTGATGGAAAGACTCAAATTGAGCGCACCATTTATTTATTTTTCCACAGTTTTAAGGGCGTGTGAGATATGTCAAAATAGTTGGAGAAAGTTCCACATTGCATATGATTACTGAGAAATTTAATGTAATTCTCGAGTGGTCACTGAACTCTCTCTCTCAGTGTCCAAAAAAAACTTCTAATTTTACGATTTTTCAATGTCTCGAAGAGAGAGAGGTCAGAGTCCCCGGTACCGTAAATGAAAGATTATCGTTTTGAGAATTCTCATTTAAATTCAATCTATTAATTTATCGACTCTCCAAAAGATTGTGAATATTTAATTACTTTCAGCATGCATTAAGAATTCCCTGAATAATTCCATCGAAAAGAATGTCTTAAATTGAATTAATTGAAAATAAAAGGATCATTTTTTGAAATACTCAGTGTGGCGTCATTCAAGATAAACAAAATGCATATTTACGTGCGAAATTTATGATTTATATTAGCACAATTATCATGAAAATGTTGAAAAAAACAGATGAATTAGGTATGAAAAAAGCGTATGACCTCCCCACTCTCTGCGTCATATCGATTTGAGGGTCGTTGCCGGCTAAAAGCAATTATTTTTTACTTTGGTAGTGACGCACAGTGTCTCGTCAGCTCATTTGCTTGACTATTCATTTCTCCTTGTACGCGTCTCGACTCGGAAGAGACCAATAACCAAAGTTGCGCTTCATTGATAAGCGATGTAACGTGTCACCTTGGATTATTCTTGATGCATTAATTCATTATTATTTTTACCTTCTCGAGGATGATTTTCTCCCCCATAACTTCCGCCTCCGATTTATTCGACGTTTAATCCTCACTTGATTAAGGAGAATTCATTTGTCACTGAATTTATTTATAGGGAAGATAGGAGTAGTGACAATCTAACAATCACACGTTTGATAACCTTCACGTGACTTCCCACCCCTTCACTTGCAATTGCACTTGTAATTCAAAAATTATTTCTGTATAACGGGTGACGAAAAATCAATTATTTCCTCAGCTTTCCCATGGAATCATGAGGAAATATCTTCAATATTATCTCTCATTTCCCGCAATTTTCATATCTTTCTCTGCTTTGATTTCGTATGTGTCATTGAAGTTATTGAGATACTTGAATGAATGAATGAATGCTGCAGAGATGTCACCCATTGGATTGACAATTTGACTCCTCGTTAAGTACAGGCACACCGTTGCTCATTGAGACCAATCGAGGCAATATAACACGTGTGTAGAGGGAGAAATAGGGATGGGAGCGCGTGTCATTTTCGTATTTTATTATGCGAATATAATATCATCATTTAAATTGTCTTCATTAAATTTTCACATGTGATTCTTATTTAGATAGAGTCTTGTGACGCTCATTTATTCAATTGACCTTTTTCTTTGTGGATTTTCCTGGATTTTATTCGATGAATTTTTATTGATATTTCTTCGAGTTCTGGGCTTTTGAGTAATTAATGTAATTAGAAAGGGTGCAATCAGTAATTGTTTGCAGCAGGTATCTTTAGCAATCGGAACTTGAACGATGCAAGTGTGAACAACCGTCCTTGACACGATCATGTGCTGAGATGCATCGTGAGTACACCATAAAGGCGCGCGTTAAAAATTGTAAATGAACATTTGTCAGGAGGTTCGTGTGTACATTGCGTACACAGAAGTCACGGGTTATCACACAAACAAATTGTTAGCCACGTGTTTCATCACTTCTCGTAGATTCACTATTTCTCATTGATGTTTTTTTTTCGGTTTATTCATTCCTCTTAATTCCGTAAGAGCAAGTTTGATGAAATAGAAGCCAGCAGGAAGAGGATAATTCATTAATTATTCCTACATCAGTATTGCTGAAAGCATTCCGCAGGCAGATGGAATAATCAGGTATTTGTCAGTCGTAAAAATCACGCAGTTAATAAAAGTCACGTTTTATAAATAGAGAACAATTGTCTGTTGATGGAAATGCTCAGGTATTCAGCTATTATTTCATAATTACGTAAAACGTGAAAAAAACGTAGAATCTACAAAAATTTACTATTCACCTATTCGTGGAGAATTATTTAAATTTTTCACGTGTCAATTTTTTTTGCCTCGAGAAATTTACTACTATATTACAACGTGTCACTACAAATTGATGAAAATACATGTGAGGTAGATGGTTGTCCTTGCTGGGTTCCTGCCTTCACTTGTAATGTGCATTACAATCCGTTCTCTTTGAATAAATTCACTTGAAGATTGATGAAAATTATTGGGAAGTGAGCAGTTGATAAAAGTATTAATAATCGTTGAGAATCTTCAATTTTACAATAGCTTTATCATAACTAATTTCATGGAAATTAATTGAATAAAATTAGTCTTTGTCAAGGCGAAGGTGATGAGGATTTCAATATCGTTGAATCTTATCTGATCAAGTCCATAAAAAGAAGTGAAGGGGTTAATAAATCGATATTTTTTTATTCTCTTTAATTAATTATTGATCATAGTGCATGTAAGACAGTACTCGGTGTTGGATTTCTTCGAGAATTGTCTAATGACTGCGTGGGGAGGACACACCCTCTCGGCATTCGAAGGTGTGTATCCCTCAACTTCTTTTTTATTCGGAATCAATGAGTGATTTAATTCTTGCAGATTATTTATGTGCATTTTGAATAGATGAATATTCGCATCAAGAGACCTTGATGCTGAGACACACGATATGCTCATGTATTTTGTGGTTAATTAATTAATATGTAACGAAAAACCGAAAGGATCCTGTTGCCATTTATCAATTTAATTTTTCCATTAATTTTCAAATAATCTGAATAATCAGATAAGATTTTACACTCAAGGACGATGAAAATTATCGATACGGGATGTTTTTCGGTGAATCATATCAATACCGTTTATAAAACGTATTTATAATGCGTGTATAATTGCTGCGGTTGCATTAGAAAATAAAAACCGTTGCAAACATGAATCAAACGAATTTTTCCCGTTAGTGATCGACTATTCATGTGAAAACGTGAAACATTAATTTAGATGCATCCGCTTTCGTCGTACGATGCGATAGAGTGCGGGAAAAAAATTGAAGCTCCTGGAATTTGAGGGGGGAAAAAAAATACAGATGAATGGAAAAATGGCCTCGAGTTTTATATTATATGATCGTGAAGTACACTGTTACTTTATTATCTACGTGCAGTGGAATTCTTCCGGATATTCAGCTGCAGAAAAACAATTTTCATTATAAATTTATATTAGATCACTATCTGATCTTATTTTCGTGATTCTACCCATGTTATTCTTTTTTTCCTCACTTTTAATTAAATAATTCCTCATCTCTCTGCAAATTCTGAGAGTGAATTATGGATTGACGTTGGAAAAGAATAAAACTACTTAACGTATAAACGATAAGTGTCTCCTTGTCCCTGTAAATCTTTTCGTTTGTAATTTGAATTTTTATGTTTGAAAAAATTATTAACATAATTCCAATGGCGCTCGTACGTTAGAGTACTCAATGTTTCTCATTGTCGGGCATTTTGACGGAGAATGCGATTGATATTTTTACGGGATGATAGAATTAGTACATTGACGTCTTTTGAGAGGATTTTTTTCCTCTTAATCAAGGCTGATACAACATCAGATGATAATCAACCGAGCTCTTTGAGGTTCGTGACACGTTTTTTTATTGACGCCAATAAAGCGTGCAATGCCTCGTCCTCGAGATCATAATGTCACAGTTGGGGAGGCGTGAAAATACACAGGTGACATTGTCAACAATCATTGTTTTGAAGGGAAAAAAAATGTTTATTCTGTTTATTGGATTTATCCATTTTCGAGCGTGAGTTAATTGGATTTTTTTCCACATTCACAAAATGAAAAAATATGAGATATTAGTATCACTGCCCTTTTCGGTATGGTTTCTACGAATTCGGTGGTTCTCTGTACATAATGGCACACCTAGTTATCGACTCATAGATTGTATTCACCCAACACTGTAAAATGTTATGGCTAAGCTGAAGGTCACGAAGGGATATTAATTAATCTTCTATCGCAATTGACTGCCTCGTGCTCAGTGATAAAAATCATTTAAAAAAGGATGCTCCAATTATTATGAGTGTATTGTCAATTCTCCCTCGAACTCCAATTTCTTTAAAAATAGAAAATGTAATCGAGAGTTCCACCCATTTCGACGATCTATTTTCGTGTCACCACTCCCCTGTGTCTTTTAGGATATTTGGACGTGTACAATTTCAATCAGGTAATATATAAATATAACATAACAGGGGAAAGCCAGATACATCGTCTTAATTTATCTGTCCTAGGTCTAAAAGTAGAAGGGCATGGATAAAGGGGATAGTCGAAAAGCAGATTGGCTTGAGAGAAAATTTCCCATTAGTGAACAATAATTTTTCACCTTTTCTGAAACAAACAGTCCGAAATTCTTCTACCATTCATTATAAATCAAAGCTACCCGTCGTCTACATGACGCTATCAGGCAACTGTTGAACTTGTAAATTGAAAAAACAAAACAAAAAAAGTAAACTCCAGTATCCCCTCTTCTTCACCTGATTTTCCTCCCACTCGGAGTTGTTTTGAGTTGGCCTCCCCACTCAATCGACGACACCTGTCGTCGTCGTCGTCGTCGGCAGACGAGCGTGTTCAACCTCATGTGTTGGCTCTCGAGCCTTACCATACCTGCTGCTTCTCTCTAACCTGACGTTACGAAACGTCTGTCTGTCTGTCCCTCTCGCTCTCTCTTACACTCACGTGCGTACAAAGTTTAAGTCTTTTCGCGCGCAAAGTTCATATTACCCAATAACGAGTGCTACGATAAGAATTGTGCAATGTGTGTATTTGCCAAAATTGATAAATTCGTTTTACAGTGTGAAATTAAGAGTGTTACAATAATTTAATTGTCTCTTCGAATCGCGGATTTTTCTCCTTCTACGCTTTGACGCAGAGGATGTAAGATTTCTTGCAACAATGTTGAGTAGAATAAGTGAACTTTGAACAGAGCCATTAGCAAAAATTCTCATCAACATCAAAGAAACCGAATCTCCACTGAATTCGGCGAATTCAGTCTATCATAATTTTGACAATCAAAAATTAGCGGAGATAGGTCGAAATAAGATTGAAGTAACTCGGGTAATCGTCTTTATGATTATGAGGTGGATCAGAAGTATCAGCGCAATAGTACAAACAGTGCCCAAGTGTGTTTACATAAGTTTATACCTGGTACTGTTTCGGTGTACAGAAAACGTATATTATATCCATCAGTTTGATCTTCTCACTCGTCTTTTTTACCTCCAAGGCCGAACCATATCGTTGTAGATCGTGACGTGCCGCGCGTGATTCAAGCGGAAAAAGAAGAAACAAATTGAGAGAAATAAGAACGAGACAATAACGCATAAAGTGATTCCATTACTCTAATGAGGATCGTGAGAGAAGGGAGTTTTGTCGACGAGCATTGTCGACCAATATTTATTACGATCCATGCATTTGCTGATATATATATCAAGAAATTTATGAAAAAACGGAGAATTCGAATAGATGAACGATAAAAAAATTTGTGCAATTTAGTTGATGCAGTTAAAAGTGAAAAGCGCATAGATAATAATTTTTTATCAGTGTTTAAAAAGCAAAAGGTGATAGGTTTTTAATTGAATAGAAGAGTATGAGTGTTGTTGCTGTTGTCAGTGTCACGGACATCGCAGGAATGGATCCCAAGGATCATTATGTTGTGGAAGGAGTTGGTGAGTCACTTTTTTTGCTTTCATCTAGAGAAAAAAAATGATAATGGCGGGGAATTGAGGGGCATCAACCTTCAAGGGCTCGGTGGTTGAATAAATTCAGCTCCCTCTCCCTTTGATCGTACGATCGTAAGTGGAGATTGTTAGAAAATAAGTTTTTGCTGTGTGGAAGCCGACTAATAGCTTCGGTTTCTAAACCACCAATTCGGGCGACCGCAGGCCAAGAAGAGCCCATTGGTAAATTACATGTCTCAGGCTTGGCGTAATTTTTGGTTGAAAAATATCAGATTTAATTCAAAATGCAGGCATCAAGGTAAAAGGAGTAATGAAAAAGTTGGCATTCAAACCCAGCGATGATTAGTTTAAAAAAACATTGTAACTAGCCGGTTTCCAGTTATGGGCATTGCCTTGAAATTAATTGTGCTTATCGCAAGTGTGATAAAGCAGACGTAAGGAAAAGTGATGGAGTAATGCACGAAAATACGAGAATGTGCGTGTCTTTATATTTCCCAAACAATTCTCAAATGTAAAACATATTTCCCCAGCTGATTATCTAATTACATTACACTTATAATTGAGTGCCATTGCACGCACGCCGTACATTGTTTCTGAATTATGTCATTATTTCATGAATCACATGGATTGTTCATATATCTCGGAATATTTTCAACGCTTTTCGTTTATCATTCTCTTTTTCGTTCATCATCATCATCAACGTCGTTCATTCGTTCGACACGTGAACACAACATGGAATCCCAGGTTGATTGATTCAAAAAAGGCAATAGTTTTGAGCCCAAGTCAAAAATAGAATGTACAAATTCATGACTCGCCATATCAGCAGACTGAATAACTTTTTTATGACTATCTTACGTAGATTAACGGAATTGTATGATAAGATATTTTAACAACGAGAAGATGAAAATTTACGACTACTCATGTAGTGGGATAAAACCTCACCCGCAAAATTAATTGCTTGATACGCTTGGAAGGTTAGCTTAGAGGTCAAAACGTACTATCGGTATTTGGAATTACTGGATCGATGAACCAATGTCCTTTTCACATAGTGTATTATTAATGTAGCCGGAATGATGCTCACTCCTTTCAGTATACTAATTCATGATGGAAAACACGATATTCAGTGTATATTTGTTCAGCTTTTTTGCCTCTTCTCACGCGGGTCGATGTGCTCTTTCAAAAACTCTATTTGCAAATTCTTACATTAATTTTGCACTTTTTTTTTCTTCATGTACAAGAAAATTATCAAGATAGGAAGTAATTTGAGTGATTGAAACAATAACAGTCTCTACGTCACCTTCATTTTGAATTATGGCTATACTTCATCAGGGTACCATAAAGAAAATAAATGATCGTGACGTTCGTTTAACAGAAACTGAGAATTAATGATTGACGAATGACTAACTTGCTTTGACATATTCCATTTGCAAAAATATGTTTTTCAGGATTATTAAATAAAATTTATTTATACATTTTCCTCTTTTCCATTCATCATCTATTATTGTTGTGAACACTTATGATAACGATAATGTGCAACTTTCGATTTCGTCAGGGCAAGCAAAAGACCGGAATGCAGTGGTTATTTGCTACTCGTAATTGTACAAGTTCAAGGCCGTTACGCTCGGTGGTACGTCCGTAAATTTCTCACGGACACTTCCGCTTCTAGTTTCTACATAATTTGCTCATTGTGTTGGAGCTTTTTTTTATTCATTCAAATCAGGACTTGTTCGATAAGAGAAGAGTGAAAAAAGATGGTGCAATGGAACATTGGCATTAGAATTCCTTCGGCAAATTGTAATAGTGTAAATATGAAGTGTAATTTTATCACTTAAAATGCCACAACGCCATTCTTCTCTTCTTCATTGAGGAAAAACATGGCTGATGGATGAAGAGGAAAATTTACGACTCAGTGTGCAGTAATCCGATTGATTTATGTGTCTCATGCGATCGAGAACAAATAAATTATTCCGTCCATTGTAACTCGTGTGTATCTCATCACTCAGATAATTATCGGGGGACAATGAAGTCTCCAGTTCATAAATAAATCCGCTCTTCAGCACGTGCGAGGGTGCGGATGTAGGTGATGTGAAAAATCGTTGAATTCAAAAGAAGAAGAATAAGTTTATTCATTAAAGGCAATATAGATTTCTCTGATTGACGTTGATACATTGAACATGGTGATTATTTATATAATCACAGTGAGCAGATAATCGTAATCTTTTTGATATTCGATTGGAACGTCTGATGACAGAAATAATTGTTCACTCTGTGAGATGATCCATGATCCATCAACCACATAATCTTGTAGCAATTGCAGACGATCAAACTACACAGACAGTGTCGTATAATTAGACTTAACCTTTTCCAAGAAATTCTTCAGTGAAAAATTTTAGAAAAAAAACGTAGAATCGTATTTAATATTGCTTTAATTCGAAAATTAAATCTCTCAAATTTATAACAGACTTTGTTCGTCATTGCAAAGTCTCAATGAGAGACTGTAGATAATAAAACGCTTTTTCGCGTTTATTTCGTCTGGCAAAAAAGCGTAATCGCAGCTAACCGTTTATTCGCTTCAGGAACAGAGCAATTTTCATGAAACCCTAACCCACGGAAACGGCAAATCCTTTGACGACGTTTTTCATAAATTCTCTAGGCCACTACATTGTTTGAAACAATTGAGATTTCTCGGTTAGATTTTAGCGAATGAGAAATATGAAATGAAGGAAGAATAGTAGAAAAACCAGTTTCTTCAGGTTAAAAAAAGAAATAAGAAAATTAGAATATTCAGAAATCTCGTAATTATTACAATCATTTAAAAGATTAATAAAAACTTGGGAGATATATTTTTTTTGCATTCGTCAAAAGTAAGGATCTGATTTGCATGACTAGTTGTAGATAATAATCTGAGCAACCTATGGATCCGATGCTCATTTTAATCAGAGAATTGTAGAAAAAAAAACGATATTACTTCATCTTGCTCCGACTAATATACTTTTTACTAACGACTCCAACCTTGACTCGATACAAATTCATTGGAATGACTTGACGATGATATTTTTTAATGAAAAATCGATTAATCAGTGGAGACACGGGGAAGTGAGAAAGAGGTATCGAGGCCGAGTTTCCGTCTTCTATTGAACATCTCGCATGATCGATTCCAATGATCCCAAGGGTGTCGAACTGATCGCATTCCCTACAACCTTTAATGGCCGTATTGGTGGATCATACGATCGTAAACTGGTTTCACCGTGAATGGGAATTGAGCATTCGATTGGACAGGAGGCAGACGATTGAAAGAAGTGGCTTTTGTTTTTTCTTCAGACTACAATGTCTGTGAGCTTAATTGCGAACTTCATGAATAAAGGATGTCCAACGATTTTGGCATTGCTTAGATTTTTCGAATGTTTTCTCTTCGAGAAGTTAATTTCGATTGTCTGGGTCTGGACAAGATTGCTTCACGGACTTTCATCCGAAGTTTATCAATTAAAAATCAGATTAATTTTATTTCTGACACATGTTTATTTCTTATTGAGAAAGATATCGGGGATGTATCTTTAAAAAATTCATTTATTCCCGAAAAGAGCATTGAAAAAGAAAGCTAGACAAAAGAAGATTTATTAAATAAATTTGAATACCTTTTTTTCTCCAGAGAAAACAAATGAAACTTGTGTAATAACAAGTATCATCACCTGAATAATAATATAATAAATTTCTCAGCGAATTCTTTCTTGTTTCGTGAGGAATTCCAGTGTCCAACTCCCTCTCCCTCTGCATCCCTCTCACTTTTCTTTATCATCCGGTAGAAAGTAAAATTGAGACCCCTCATGTCTCATTGATATGTCTAGTGAGCCGGTAATTATTACTGCACTTACATTAACATGATTCTCACAGATTGGAAAACAATGAAAATCCTGTTAGTGTGAGGTGTTCAGATAATACCGACAAAGACCAAGATAATTGTGTCTCTGTCATCAATATTATTGGCGAAAAATACGTGAAGGCAAGTCACGTGTCTGCCTCACTTTCACTGAAGACCGAGTACGATCACGTGTGTACTCATTTTGACTTATCACGAGGATTTATTTATTTATACAGACGAATTTCATTGGAATGGAGTTAATTGGGAAAAATAATTGGCAAAGCGTGAAAACAAAGGGAAATTGCATTCTTTCATTTAAAATTATCCACAAGACTGCAGAACGATTCGTAAATAATTAATTAAGACATGTTACATGGGCGTATGTAACATGATTGAGTTTAATCGACAGCACGTGATCAATGCTTCCTATTCTTCTATCAACTAGCTCAGGAACTTTCTCAATTTTTTTTTCCTTCCTTCCTTAATTCTCATTCTCATTGATACAGGAAATACCAAGTTTTACAGAGTGACAATTTGACATCACCTCGTATATAATTTGTTGTTCTACTAGTTTACTTCAGCCTCGAATACCTGTCTGACTCTGTAAATTATTTTTTTCCTCATCTCTTGTCTTTTAGCCAGTTATTTCAATTTTGCGATAACGCATTGTGTTTAAATGTAGGGTTTGTTATCAGTTGCTCGAGTAAGTGCGCATTTTCATTATTTATGTTACAAATATTTCAATAACGTGATTAATTGTTGAAATAACCATTAATCTCTACAAAACATTTTTTTTTCAAATTTAATTGTCTTTTTATGAATTCCTTTGAAAATTGTGACAATGAATTTGAAGTTCAGTAATGCACTCAACATGATTTTCCTTTGTGAAGTGAGATAAGAATTATTGGATGATATTTCTCAATTATCACGATTACAAATGTAAAGATTGTTATTTCGCAAATAAGGCATATCACCTATGTTGCCCCCAGCAGTGTTGATAAGGCACTGATGAAGAAAACAAGAAATTCTTCCAAGATTCTTGATAAATTCATTGATCAATGAGTAATATTATGAACTGATGCATATTATTTTTTCTTCACTGGGAAATTTCCATATGACATTTGAACTGGATAAGATGTGATTAATTCAGTTGTGATGAAACATCGTTCATTACACCTATTAAATCCGATAATCACTGGCAATATCAACTGATAAAATTAAAAGAATTTGATAAGTCAAATAAAGTTAGGGACTTTCCGGAAAATGACCGATAATTTTCTGAAAAATGTAATTTTAGCCTCTGTAACAATAACTCGAGTTTAAAATCACCAGAGACTTGGAATAGAGCCACACGAGCTCAGTCTATTATTATTATTAAACTATATATTAAGTAAACTTTTGAATCTTCACGTTCACATATTTTCATAATTCTCGGTATTCTGTCGGAAGAATTTGCGGAAAATCATTTTAACTCTATTCATATTGAATTTCACATTAATTCCAACAATGAATATCGAATCTCTGACGTCCAACATAATTAATGACGCAATTCACCTGAAACTATGTCGTATTGGTTGAGCGTCACAAGTACAAACATATCTTCATTTTATTTTTATCCCTTTCAACCCAAACTATATAATTAAAAAAAAAAAACTATTAATATATATATATCGTCTCGCAACTCTTTTGTAGAACGACAGAGCTTGCCAGAGCTTTTGTGTCTGACCGTACAACACCTTCAAGTCATAAGGGAAATAAAAATAAATTGACATTTAGATTTCTTTGTTTTTTAACGAAGTTTTATGGAAAATTATTTTTAAAAAATTGCGATGAAAGATAAAAGATTTCTCAGAACAATAATCCAAGTGTAGAAAAAAATATATAATATTGCAGTAAGCATTGGCGTATTCGTGGAAAAAGTCCTTGGTTAATAGCCTTGCTTTAGTAACTATAGAGAGCTATCTCTGGGTTCAATCGTTATATTTTTTTCAAGTTGACTGAGACATTCGTGGAAACTGTTGGCCATGTGCCATCAAATGTCTGCGTAGAGTCTCCTCCAAGTTCATGACCTTATCCTCAGCTTGGAAAATGTCCCCGAAAAATCGTTTTTCCTCAGATCCACGAAAATAAGGCTATTTGTTTTTATTTCTCATTGAATTCCTCTTCATTCTCATTCGCGACAAAATTACTTATTTACTAGAGGAAAAAAATGAGACACGTGTCGCCTCATATCCGTTTTTGTGCTTTGAGTCACTCGGTGATGAGAATTATACTGCTTTTCAATATTTACCCGCAAATCCATTGGCATGTGGCTTTCCTTGATGCATTGCTATTGAACTAGACGCAGCTGTAACGAAATTATTCAGAAAATATCCACAAGCAATATCATGTGCCTGAAAATTCGGGCAATCATCCAAAAATTAATTGGAAGTTGCTACAAATTGCATACAGACGTAATTTTAAAGATGAAGGAATTAATATCTCACAGAAATACTAATTATCTCAATGTTTATCCCCTGGTGAATTAATTTGAAGAAGTCTAATAGGTTTATCATCTGTCAGATTACGTATCATTGTTCATGCGGATAAATTTTGTCCTTGTACCACTTGGGATACCTCGATTTTTTACTCTCAGTGCTATCATTTTACCGGGAACAAAGAAATATTAATTAATAAGAGATTTATGTCAGAGACTATTTGAGAATAACCTGGTTCTCGATGCTTTGTGATCTGAGACGATTTCGTTCTGAATCAAAACGAAGCTGACCTCCCTCAGAAACAATGCTCAAGTACGTGACTCCAAGCGAATACTTGAAACCCACGTGCCAGTAAGCTTCTAGCGTCGACAATGCAGACGATTACGCGCAGATATTACGGAATTTTTAAATGTGATAGAATATTGCAGCTAATAGAAGTCAGAGTGTTCCGGAATTTAAATCTCAGATAAATCTGCACGCTAATAAATTTCCCTGAATGTTGAAAGCAGCGATAATAAATTAAATTCTTCTGAAATAAGGAAATATATTACTTTCAGAGTTATATTTAATGTTGTGAAATTGTAACTATTCTATTTCACCTACTTTATCAATTGATCTATAGATTATCGATCATATACATAGCTTTTTCTCTTTCGTTTTCCATGGGAATAGGGGAATCACCCAAATTCCATGATATGCATGGTAAATTAATGTCAACTGCCCACGCTTGCTCAGGGTCAGACAATCTTGACCCTAAACGTATCATCAAAGAGCCCAAGTACCAAAAGGGCTCAACATCTCCCCTCTGATGCTTCCATTGATGGTGGGCGTTAAAAATTTGCCTCTTCTACATTCGCCAATGTCTTTGATACAAGTAACAAGCAACACCCGTTAGTTGTCCCTCAAGGCTCACATTGTAAACAGTGATAACCAACGAAAAACAAGTGCAGTTTCATTCAATTTGTTAATAAAAATAATATCAAGTATTTAATGTGTACTTGAAAATGTGGAAGTGAAAGGCAGCATTGAGATTATTCTGATTTTGTTTAAATACAAATATGGGACATGAGTCGAGTGAGTTATTCAACATTATTCCCTTGAACTCTTGGAAAATTCATTAAATCTTATAGTGTTTGAAAATTATTAGAAGAGGGTAGAATGCATGTCAATGCACTCATAATCTCCCTCAATGTCCCATTTTTATTTTCATTATTTCCATTACTATCGTGACTGACATGAAGGTCTGGGTTCTTCCCACGTATCATCACATGAAGCAATAACTAGAGAGACACATGTTGGTATGAATAGTGTACTTATTGATATAACATATTTTTTCCACATTTACGTAAGAGAAAAACTCGGCTCTTCGTGAAATTTTCATTATCGCCTCACATAACACATTTCACTTATCAATCAGACGATTATTATTTTGTGTTTATCGTTCTATTGAACTATCTACACCACTAGCTTCCCTCGAAGATGGAAAAACCGTCAAGTTGTAAACACACGAGCGAATATTCTTGTTTCTTTTGTCTTCCAGCAAGTGCTCGGATAACGAAGGACATGGCAGCCCCTCTCTGTACTTTACTATCTAATCTTCGAGTCTCTCAGCGGTCTTGTATCTTAGTCTGAATCTACATATAAAATCCACCTGGTCAAATGATAGATTGTTCAGTGTCGTGTTTCACGTTGAATCGTTCAACATCCTCATGTGAAGATGAGATTAACAATTTTTTCTTCTATCTTGAATTGAAGGAAAATTTTGTAACTTTGGAATTATTCAACTTGGAGTTTTATTCTGTGTCAAATGAGTATCGAAAATTTTCAGGCGATCGACGAATCGCAGAGGAGAGTTCAGATAATTCTTTTTCTAATAAGAAAAGAACCGGAAAGGTGAAATTTCATTTTAAATCAAAGATCTTTATTAATTCGATCTGGTAGGATTATTCTTCTCATAATTTATGATCGTTGATTCAAAACAATATCGTGAACATTGGAAAAAACTGCCATGTTGGAATTATCAGTTGGCCATGCAGATATTGGTATGTATTTTATCCAATTCCTCATTATCCGATCACGATAAATCCGCTTGGAGTTATTACATCACGAGTATTTCATTTCCATTATTTCTTTTTTCCTCTCTGTCAATACGGAGAAAAGGGAATAGTTGAGAGTTTATTGACTCGTGATATTTTATCGAGAAAAAAATGAACACAGCACCAGGAGGCATCCGGAATATTATATTCATTATAATAATTATGCGTATAATTAATCTGTATAGCTGAAAGATTGATAAGATCATTACTATGATTTAAAAATTGAGAATGCCTAGTTTATGTTAATTATTTGAGAAATATTTGAATTTAAAGTTCGTTGTAGTTGGATGAAGAATTAAGTGTTTTAACTTATCGCAATTCGCCAGTACTTGATAAGCCCCGGTGAAAAAAAAATCACTCTTGACTTCAAGTGGAATTAAACTTGGTGATCCTCCGCTATTACAATGTTTATCCAAGCCAGTTAATTAATTCTTATCAGCTAAATATTTTAAATACATTTCTCAACTCATTTCAATTAACATATTCATAATTCTCACCTGAAAATTATCTTGGTCGTTAAATTCCCATTTTACATCGATTAATTCTCATGATTAATACGAATTTAATAGCTTGAAAATCATCTTCATTAAAACTTTATTCACATTCAGTTGACCATAATGCTATTATGATTGTTTTGATATGAATGGCACGCAGTCCTTGGGCTAAATACCTTAAATTGACATTCGGAGATATCTCAATTATTAAAGATTGAATGAAACAATTGTTATAATCATTAAAATGACCTCTTCAACAGTCGAGTCCACGAAAAAAAAAAGATACACAAATTAATGAGGAATACGTAACATCAGAAAATTTTCCTGCGCAATTTATGCAAAGGCAATTAGCATTATTAGCTGATAGACTATCCTCCAATCTCTCGGTCTTTTTCTTTTATTAAGTCACTCAAAATAGAGAGGAGAGCCATTATATCGTTCTGTCATCTGGAATAATAATTTATTCGATGCATGATAATCACGATCCACCAGGAATTAACTGGAAAACATCATTTTCAGTGACTAACACTTCTGTAAATTAATTCCTAATAATCAATTTTCGATAATCAGTGGTGAAAGAATTTTTTTTCATTCAAACGTAGTGTTTGTGAGAAAATTATCATAAATATTTTCCTCAGAAAAATGTGATTGTGTTTATTCCGTGTTATCTCATGGATTATTGCAATCTATCATGTATTTATTACTGCAAAAAAAAATTGGCATTATTCTAATAAACTTTGAGGAAAAAAATGAGGCGAATGGAGGAATTTTAATTGCTGCAACTATACTTTTACAGTTTTTGCAAATGTCTTTATTTCTTACCGGTTAGAATGAGAAGGAATTATGTTAACAATATTATAAGAAAAGAATTACAAAAAAAATACGTAATTTTCAAAGTGTCCCTGAGTTTGTAGTTGTTTGATGAGTTACTCGGCTTCTCAGTAAAAACATTTACATTGAGATGCCGAAAAAGGCATGGAAAAGAAAATTATCTTGGAATTTAGGGAAAAGGAATTTACACATAATGTCGAGGCTTATCTGCCTCTTTTTTCTCCATAATTTGGTGTGTGATAGTGACTGAATGAGGTGAATCATCTTGGTCGAAAGTAATTGAGATTGTAGATAAAGGAAAATAAAATGTGTACTTGAATAAAAAATTTCTGCGACTCGAGGATGATAATAAATCAATCAGACGCACTTTGCGAATGAGAAACTGGTTATGAGAAGAGTCTATTCCATTTTCATGTTCTCATGCTGATTGGGAATTGAATATATTCTGTTGGATTTATGCTCAATGAAAATTCATAAATTCTTGATTTATTGGGAAAATGTAAATCACTTGAATCATTTGAAATTCGTGAGAATATTAATCATGTGACAAGTCTTATATGTTTTTGTTTTCTTGTTTCAGCACTCTCCACAGCAGCTGAAGACGTTGGGGACGGTCTTCAAGCTCATGACAATGAAACTGGTAAGTCAAAATAAACTATTATGTTCTATTGAGGATATTTGGTATTTTTATTATCTGTCTCGAGAGTTTATTATCTGAATTGATTAATCCTGATTGATGAGACTACTTTGGCCTATCAGTATTAATCTATGTATGGCTATTTCAACTTTATCTTAAAAATTCAAAGATTCTTTGGAGAGATGTCGAAAATCTATTCTCCAGGGGAAAGTTTGGTAAAATGAGGATTGTGATGAAACAGTTGGAGATAGTGGTTTCCCAATGATTCCATTGGAAAGCTGAGGAAATTTCCTCAGCTTTTCACTGGAATCATCAGAAAGATTCTAACTCGAATATTTTTCCTGCTTTCGTCACTGAATTCATGGAATCCTACGTTACCAACCGGTTAGCTCCAGTCGTGCAGGTGAATTTTATCCACGGTTCGTTCCATTATCACACGAGTATTTTAATGCCTCAAACCTTCCACCAGACGGCTCCACTTATCGCCAACACCTGTGACTTTACCACGCTGATTCAACAGGTGGTCGCTTATCGATCCTCCAGACTTATCTGACGATGCACAACTAATTTCAATATTAATTGTAAAAGTCTTCATTGCCGATTGTCGACCGGTATTCAATTTTCTTCATTAAATCCCCTGACTGCAGAAATCGGCATCAATGCATAAATCAAACGACTTTACTCCATTTACAACAAGTGAAAACAAGAAGTGTATTAATCTGAATAATGTAAAAAGTTTAAACATTGAGAAATGAGTGCTGGGACTTTCGAAATATCAATATTAAACCATAGGAGGTTCAATTGCCCCTTAACCCTTGCCCAAGCTGCAGACAATCAGCATCAGTTTAGTAAGATCCAGCTGCTTCCTCTAACCACTCGTGACTGCATCTCAATTGTATCAAGAATACTTAATCATTTATATAAAAAATCATCCTACATTCTCAAATATTCCAAGAAATTACGTGTTATCATTACTGCAAGAAGAGGCAATTGAGTAATTAACTCCACCGATACAATTCCCCTTTTTCTTTTCATCTAGATAATGAAAATTGTTGGAATGCAATTGCATTTGCCTTTACAAAATTGTGCAAAAGAATGAAAAAAAAACATTGAAACCTTGTACGTACAGACTGGGCACGCGACAACACGCTTTCATACTGGACTCTAGTACCCAAGTCACTGTGAAGCAATTAGAAATAGTTTAATGATACTTTACTGTAAGAAAAATTCACCTCGACTCCATTAGTGAGATACTTTTCAATCTGTCTCGATAATTTTGAAAGAAAAAGATAGAAAATTCTCTTTCTCAAGAATTCTTTATGCATTGTTTGTGCTCGTATCTTCAGACTCCAATAAATGTGCTGGAAATAACATCAGACAGACTAATCCAGTCTTCTAAATTCGTTTTTTTCTCCCTCTCTCTCTGTTTCTCTCTTTTTTTTTTCCTTGATTCCAAAGAGCGGCAACTGAAATTTCAGAGGGGGAGAGGGCCTCTCTTCGAGACCCCAAAACTCGTGTGAAACACAGCTTGAACAGAACCCATAACGGTTGGCCTCGCAGCCGCTTAGCAACAAGTTGGCCTGGGCAACGTCCTCACTCACCAAAGAAAGACCAATAGCTGCTTTATAAGAATCTTACCTCCTGGTAACTCGGGATTACTACACGATGCGGGTGTCCGGAACGAAACATCTTCACCTTCTTTTATTAGCCGCCTAGGTAGATTTTTTTTCATTCATAAATCATCAGTCAAACATTTGGATTCCAGATTATCGCCAACATCTCAAATTTTTCATGATCCTTCGAAATTTTAGGAGAATTATTCTATCGTAAAGGACCCTAATTCATTCAATTGCGAAAGTAAATAAAAAAGGGAATTCATCATGCAATAAAAGAGGAAAAAAAATTCCTAGTAGTGACCATGGAAGATTCCAGTTTCTTTCCTGGTGATTGTGTTGAGGCTAATTCCATTGCTAATTCATTTATCATCAAAAAACTTCCATTATTGATGTTTACAAATACTAGTGAGCTATAGTGATTCATTCGGCATCATCGGTGACATCAGCGGCTTTTCTCTGTACGAATGAGTGCATGCCACTAATTCAATTAGTGTACTCGAGTCACTTTTATTTGTGGGACCGATTCAAGAGTTCAGAGTGAAATCAACGTTTCTCGAATACTCGAGCATTGTTTTTTTTTTCCATTTTTCCAATGACTATAGAAGCTTCCCACGATTGAGGGAAGTGTTGGACTTGGCAGGAAGCCTTATCTCCACAGTTTTATCAAAGTATTTATTATTGATGCACTAATTTTTGTTTGTAGTAGCCTCCACGTGCCCATTCGAGAAATTTCACCGGAATTGATAAGAAAGAATTGCTCGATTCAAATTCAACTGTATAACTGTAAAAATTATCTTTACAATTCTCGAATCTATTTCTGCTGCCTCAAGTCCTCATTACAGAGTGAATTAAATTCATATGGGCTCTAATGTTATCCTCAGAATTTAGAATGGAGGAAAAAATAAATTATGATAGCATTTTTTTTTGCATTTTATCTAATCACTATCTTCCGGCCAAGTTCAATGTATAAGGCCTCACGCGATCGACCATCATATACCTCCGCCTAGCCTTGACCGGACATGGTGGCGCCGGTGGCCACGTTCTGAAAAATTCATTCCTTGCATGCCACTGCAAAAAGAAATTAGCAATTTTGTTTAGAAAATTATTTAAATCCACTTGACTTTGATGATTGCACAGTTCTCGTAAAATTGATTATTCATCGTCAATTTTCTTTGACCCTGCCGCTTTGTTTTTCCTCCTTTTTCCTCTGCTCTTGTACTGATAGCCTAGTAATCAAAACAAATAAAACTAGAGGAAGGTGACGTGTTCTGCTTCGTCAGTTTCTTCAGGTCTAGTCATCAATAAATTACGTGTAATTTTTCAATCGGCATAGATTAGTTGGACTTTTAAATGCTTCAATTACTTCCACGTGTAGAGTCACGTGAACAATTTTTCTACTCGGGATAAATGAGCTTGAAGGTAAATTTGCGTAATTAGAAAAACTTAAAAGCATTTTTTAATGGAAATGAAGGAAATAATCTTGAAATGAAAATATTCTGTATTTAATTATTTTCAAATGTTTTTTTGTTTTTCCACAACTCCCCAGTATATTGCGACAATAAACCTGAGTTAATGTTTCAAGTGCTGACAACGATGCGATTTATCGTTGAAAAGGTAAAGAGAACTTATTTAATTTCTGTGACGCACGGAGCAAAAGATTCTTTGATTTTGAACTAGAAAAATAAAATAAGAACGTGTGGTTTTTATTTCATACTTCTTATCTATTCAAACTACAGTTATTACGAGATATTTAATTCAACTATTCATATTTATTCTCAGCAAAGATATTGTCGCTAATTATACTGATAAAAATTGCTCATCCTCTCTTTCTCTAAATAATTATCATTTTAATTTTTTCGAATGACTTTTCATATAGCGTGAAGTCCACGAGGCGTGTCACAGAGAGGAGATGGGCTTCGAACATCACGTTTTTAGTTGACGTAACAGCGTGATACATACACTTGTACAAAACCTTTTTCATTCAGCGTAATTGAACGGTGGAAATTGATCAATTAAATTCTCTCAAAAAGTTAACGAAATTTTCCACTCATCACTCCAAAGACCATTTGAATCTTTTATTATTTAATTAATAATGAATTAAAATTATCACAATTGTGAGAAAAGATTATTGTGTTATCACAGTACTTTATTACAATGAATCCCAGTCAATGGGAATCAGACTTTGGGATTTCCATTGAGGATTAGAAATGCAGGAAATTGATTTTTTCAATGACTCAGATAGAAATTCCTCGAAAATTGTAATTTCCCTGATTTCCAGTAATTAATGACACTGCGTAAAATATGTAATCCTCCAAAGTTCAGAGATAATACGAGGTCATGACGAATCATGTTATATATTTGATAAATCAAGAAAAACGACATTGAGGGGGGTCTATCTCTGCTCTATCAACTGGAAAAAACCGGTAAACAATTTTTCACCACACAGTTGGCCGAGTTCATGTGTGGTCTTCTCCAATGAAATCAATACAAATTTAAAGCTTACTTACAAATGCTGATACCCACAAGTGTATTTGCCTCTCATTCAATTGAATTATTCTCATTTATTTTCATCGTATCTTTGTTGCGTAGAGTATCGTATTTAACGTTAGTCTGCCAATGCAACATGAGATTACTCTGAATGATAAATAGGGGATAAAACTTGCCAAAATAAAAAAACTCAATGACTGATGAAAATCGGTGGATTATTTTTTTACAATTAATCTGTAACCTGACGCTTAAACCGACCTCCTTCACTCTAGCGATGGCGTTCTCGTAATTATAAATATCCGCATGTGCGTAGCCAGAAATAATGAAGGCGTTTTCACTCGATTTCCTACCTCTTACCTCTCGCATAGTGTCTGCTTATCCTCAAATATAAACTTGATTTAGGCCATGCAAAAATAGTCACCAAATCGTTGCATTTAGCTTCACTATTTGACTACATTATTATATACTGTATAATAATGTAGTCAAATATGTTATAATAAAATCATTGATTTACAATTGATTCATCATTCGCTCTATCTAATGTCGTCAATTACGTCAAAACATTATTGTAGGCTTGAAGGAAAAAAACAAGCGTAAATTACGTGAAGCTATGTTCAATATAATGGGATAAAAAATGTAGAGTACGATCGATCTACGATTCCCTTGAACTTGTAGCACTGAGTAATCCGAAAGACGACAGAGTGAATTGACTACTAGTTTTACACATGTATCGTTCATATAATGCTGACGATTCTAAATTGTATAAAAATTTATACAATTCACACTCATTTTTGTTTCAACTATTTCTGCTTTGTTGTTTCAGATTCATTGCAATCGTTGTCGCATCTTGGTGAGTCATTTTAAATAAATACATCTGTTTCATAATGTGAAATAATATGAGGCCTCTGTACGATAAATAATGTGAATTTTTTCGTTCTCATGCCTCAAATTGATTAGAACACGCGCCTAATATTATTGCAATAGTTGAAGAAGTTGTTGCATTGCGACAGCTGACATATAGAGCAAATGAACAAGGCCAGAGAATTGTGGCAACTTGACTGTGCGGGAGGAGGAAAGAAATTACAGAAGGTTGAATTAAAAGAGTAGGGGCCACACCCGCTACCAATGATAAATGATCCTGTAAATTCATGTGCGACCTCCACATCAATATTTATCTATCTGCGCTAAAAAGTTTGTTTTATTAGCGCATGTCATCCGGTTCTTTCCATCATCATCAAATGTTGGATAATCAGTTCTATTTTAACTCATTCCTATTGATATTTTCGTTTCATCATAATTCATGAAGAATATTCTGGGGAAAAAAAAAGAAATCCAATTTAAAAGAGCCAATAAATTCTGTCCGAGTTTACGAGCGAATAAAATTCGATAAAACTAGCGATTTTTTTAATAATCCAAATGGAACAGTTAAATCATCTGTCAGTTTCCTTCGAACGATTAGCAATTTCATCGTTTTCATTTCGCTCTCAAGCACGAATCAAAGATTGAATCATACTAACGACCCACTTTGAATTGTGCCCGTATACACTGAATGTGGGTCGATTCGATTATATGATCCATTGTGAATAACCGGAGTATAATTTGAATAAAAATAAATGCATATATGCAAAAATGGAAAAAGGTTAAAAATACACGTGAAACAATGGTAGCCATAGGTACTGTTTTACACAGTTGCTATTATTGTCAGGGCATCGATCCCATGTTCCCGGAAATAGACACGATCAATAATTCAATGAGAATTTTGCGTGCACATGATAAAATAACGCTTGGGGATTTTTTTTTTTTAAACCGAGATTGTTATTACAG
Source organism: Aleiodes testaceus (assembly GCA_963565655.1). Lineage (NCBI taxonomy): Eukaryota > Metazoa > Arthropoda > Insecta > Hymenoptera > Braconidae > Aleiodes > Aleiodes testaceus. The sequence goes on along the minus strand of OY751415.1, from coordinate 6,479,741 downwards.
GTGTTTTCCAAAGCAATCAAACTTGCGCGAGGGGAAACTGCGAAAAAGGAAAGAAAAACTGAGGCTCCTTTGTTCTAAATACGTTGCTCTCTATTTTGAAAACGTCAGTTACTATGCACGTGCCTCGAAACAAAGATAATATTAATTTGTGCCGTTTCATTCTCGTCTTATCGCAATTTTGCGTAAACTCCCATCACTAGTTTCGTGTTACATGCGAATAAGTGTCACTGCCATTAGCTAAACGTGCAGTCTGCAGTCGAGTCATCAAGAAAATTAATGACTAAAAAAAATGCAGAACACGTGGAGTAATTTGAAGAGAATCTGACATTCATTGTTTTTATTATTCATAAGACATTTATGAAATATCATTGGTTGGAGATCAATTTTTTGTACATTAACCTGGAATATTTCCATTGTTTTATTTATAAAGCACTGGAGAAGAGTACCCGTGTCATCATAAATTATTTCTGCTCGACTATTCTTGACCCGAATCAAATGACAGCGATGAATAGAAATAAAATCGGGGAATAAAAGAATAACAGATAAAACTGGAGATTTATTGTAATAACATTCCCCTTTCCGTGTGATATCCGATGTACGTCACAGATTAACTTGAGATCGACATAAAATAATGATGATGCTGTCAGAAAGTGCCTCTGACGTGTAGAATTATGGTTCTATGTGAGAGTGTCGCAGAATCATCGATTATACGTTAAATTTTTACAGTCGAATGCCTCCATTTGTTGTAAAAAGGCGACAATAAAAATGTTGAATGAACAAACATCCATAATGTGTTTAGAGTGGAGAGAAAATAATTTTTTTAAGTATCAAGTGACGTCAGTAATTTGTACTTGAATCGTTTTAATTAGTTCCTTACATTTTTGTTGATAATTATTTCAATTAAGAGAGAGAAAAATAATATGCTCTGTATTAGCATCTGTGCCTTTGCTCAATGACATACTCTGTGAAAAACAAGAGGTTCACCCAAAGGTGTACATTTTAATTTGCTCTTGAAAATAATTGCCTCAATTAAAACAACTTGTTAGCTCCAATAAACAATAATGAATTTTGTACGTATCATTCTTCAGATTAATTGTATCTGAAGTTGGTGAAAAATAAATTTGAATTATGCGAAAATAATATAATTAACATTTGATAAATGTGCAAATAATTTAGAGTAAATAATTTATCACTGGGTCGCTCGAAGTTCTCGTGGCAACGGATAATTAAAAATTCCAGTAAACAAGTAGGTATAAGCAATAATGAAAAACAAGTTATATCTTTGACATAGCATAAAAGAGATTCCAAGCAGCTGTAATAATCATCGTATAATGAAAAATTACGAGTGAAATTAACAGTATTGCGAACGATTACTACAGAATTGAGATTAATCTTAATCTTCATTTATTCGATTAACTGAAGAATCAAATGATAATAATTTAGTCAATGAGAATCAACAAATGACGCAATGAAATGATTATACCTCATTAAAACATTGATGTGGCTCTATTTTCACCTGAAATCGATTGCGATTATAGATGAAAAGAAAAGTCTAGAGCAAAGGGCTATTTGTAATCAGAAAGTATTTTTCATTGACTCTTTCTGCTTAGCACAGTGCTCAATTCATTGCAAATTTAAAGATCTTTCGACTATAATTAATTGACGTCACTCACGACGTCAGTGTCCCTGACTTTTCGATCGCCGAAACCTTTTGAAGGTCAAAATGCAACGAATTACATTATTCATTGTAAAAAATTCATGTATACGAGGAAGTTAATTGTAGCAAGTCTGCGGAAATCTCACGTAAATTTTTTCAATTGTGTATAATTGAGGATAAACAGGGAGGACGTCCCTGAAATGATGAATTTTGATGGAATTGAAAGGTATTTTTCCATTTTAAAAAGAGGAAGAAAAAAAAGATAACCGGTAAATAAATGCTGATGCTAATGTCCGGGTTGTTGATTATTATATTGCGACATGTAGAGTGAGAAAGACTGAGCCATTGAACTGGTTAGCCTCGTAGCAAACACTGGAATTCCAATCGACAATTTTAATTGACACGGATGAAGAAAAGCCTTTATGATTATACAGCAGCTCAATGTGTGCCAAATTCTCCTCATCAACATAGGAGAAGCTACTCTAAAAAAGCATAATCATCTTCCTCAAATATGTACCGACAAGGTCATATTGATAGAAACAAATTTTAATTAATAACATCTGACATTTGAGAATTTAAATGAATTGAATTGCGCAGAAATTAATTTCTCCAGAAATAAAACAGAGAATTGAAGATTATCCGATGATCTGTAAGAAGATTGACCGTTAATAAATAGCAGTATCCTCTGATATTAAAGAAGCCATAGTCGATACGTTACTGATGCAGAAGTTGGCTATTTCTGATAAAATAATCCAGGCATTTGCGGTCACTACACCAACCTGTAACAAAGTCTAAAAATAACGTGAACTCGTACTCATCCATGGCGTAAGAAAATAAACCAATGTAAAGGAGGAGTACAAACCAAGGATATTCTCATGTTCAACTCTAAACGTACCTGAAGGACTCCAGCTTCTTATTTTTGCAAAAAACCCATATTCCAGTATTCAGAGCAGGTTCTCTGGCACTGGCTCTTGTGGCAAACAAAAAATGCACTTGAACTCTTGGAAAATTGCTCAAATAAAAACACAATAATGATAATAATAATAATAATGTCGATGCACTGGGTTAGCAATCTTGTTTACGTGGCTCAATGACGCATAATTGGCTCGTTCGTGTCCCAGTGGCCAACGAACCTGAGTTTTCTTTGAGATTCCGGTTATAAATAAACAATCTTGCATCAGATATAGCATCTTGAAGGCATGTCCCTCGATTTTGATTAATCATCCTGCAGATTACAGGGCAGACGCTATTTTTCATATAGACAGTAGAAGCCACCGGGAGTTTGGATAATCCAGTGGTGAGAAATTTCGTAATGCCAAGAGTTCTTCTGCTGTTCACGTGACAGCCGGATGCTTTAATGACACGAGCTGAACAGCATGTGTCTGTCATCCCTCTAGGATTGTTGAATTTTTCCATGATCAAATTGTATTCTAGCAAAACATTTCCATTGAGGAAGAAAAAGATTCCATTCTATTAGAATCATCAGACATTTGCCAACACATTGGAGACAGAGTCTTCCCCTATTTAACAGCAGCCATAAGCTAAAAATCTCCATGAAAATATCAAAGTCCTCCTTGCCATTGCCATTTCATCTCAAAAAGAGTCTCGTTTATTTATGGCTTTCAATCTGCACGTATCATTAAAGCACCTAAACTCATAAACTTTTCACAACTACAAATAACATTTCCGCGTGCATTAACCCGGCTTTGAAAAAAATTAAAGTTGGCAGTGGTGTGGCGTCCTGGTAACCTAGCAACTCCGAACTTTCACTTTCGCCCTGGATAAATTTGTACTTAAACACCCCCGCCTTGTGTTACGGGCTTTTTCATTGGTAAAGTCTTGTATTATGAGGCACCAACAGCACTAACTTACTCTCGAAAAATGACTCTGACGTACGAGCACTCGAGTTTATCAGTGTGGTAAATCCAGCTTGTTCAAACGTGTTCCACTTCCTCAAATATCCCAAGACGTACATAAAAGTTTCAAGTATCACAAACTTTACAGGCTGTGGAAAATTCACAATTTATTAAATGAAAATATTGCTTAAAAGCATTAAATGAATTCTCTCAAGTCTACATGTTATTTCTTGGGAGAGAAAAATAATAACTCATGATAAAAGAAATGTGAAAATAAAAAATAAGTTCATGGAACTTGCTTATCGTTTTGACGTCTATCACAACGTCTGGCTGTATTCAACGGGGTCGAGACTAGGGAATTAGCATGTGTGAGGTTCTCAGGTAACCTTCTATCAAAAGCGGAAACCATATGACTCCTCTCTCTTTCTTTCGTGACATCAGTATTAACAGAAGCGTCTATGAAAAATAATTCAATGTAAATGGAAAAATGAGGAAAAAAAGAATCGTTTATGGCTGAATGATCCTATGGAAAATATTTACAGATGCCAGGGGCCAAAGTTATCATTTTGAGTCACTAAAACTTTGATGCGCCATCTCAAAAGCAGACGAACGGAAATAGATGAGGAGCTACATCATTTTCTTCCTCTTTTCTGTAGTATTAAAAGCTATCGGTTATTTCTTCAGAAGTTCTCAAAATAAATGCATGTGTCTCTTCTTATTTGTCATTTTAGCATCGTTTGTACTTCGACATGTTGAATTGAACAAAAGAAAATAAAGTAGAGGAATTAGAGGAGCATTTGCGTTTTTTCTCTTTCAAATTCTCGGGAGATTCTGTTGGATGCTTCGACCCTGAAACTTCGTCCTCGAGACAACCGGTACTATCCGCATAGAAAGTTTGAGTCTTTGTATTCTGAACTTGTCTACTTTGCTATCGATAAACCTTGATGAATCTTGTTCTCATAAAGAAATTAATTGCCTAGAAGCTCTAAAACCAAGACTGAAACAAGATAATCCTTAAAAATTATGAACTTCCTTCGAATTTCAGTAAATTATACTTTGAAGATTGACTGTAGGGTACGAGACGCTCAATTTCACCGGGACCACCCTTTTCCGTTTCACCTAGGTCCGGGTTTTGCTTTCAGAGAGAACAAAAAAGAAGAAGAGAACAAAATGAAGGAAATAACGAGGGTCTTGAAAAAGTTGAGGGATTCGTTGTTGGACTGGTTGGATCGATTACGTCGTCTAGGTCCGGGACCACGTTTATTATTCCGGTCTTATCATTTAAATAATCCATCAATAAACATTGAGACTTGAATTTTTATTATTTCACCGTGAAATCCAATATTTTTTGTATCCTGACTGAAGTAATTAATATTAATAGCACCACGAAACTTGGAATTCATCTCTTTGGCAATGTGTCAATGAACCGCACTCATTGTTCAACCGACTCAAACTGCTTCTCACTAATTTCAATATACAAGAAATATGATAAAATAAAATATAAAAGTAATCCTAGTCTCTTCATATAGATGTGTTTGGCATTGTCGTTGGAGTACGAGGTTTCTGCGACGGATCAGGTTCACTTGACCCTACTTTATGCGTTCGAGTTTGTACATTTATCGTGTGACCAATTCATTTGTATGTAACATTATTATTTTATCCTTCATAAATTTGCAAATGTTCTATTTATTTTCATTCATCAATGAATACCGTGATAATCAGGGAATTATCACTGGGAAAGTTCGTTAGCATGCGATTAAATCTCATCGCACTTGAACATTGCCTGGGTTTTTTTTGTTTCCTCAATTTGCCAATTTCGTTTATCGAAATACTCGAAATTCCAATGAAATTAATATCGAGTTGTATCAATTTAAAGTGAATGTAATGGATTAATTCAAAGGCACTGCTGTCTCATTAATCGAGCAATATTGATCAAACTTTGAGAATGAGAGGAGAAAGAAATCATAAAATCAATTTGTATTTTTAGAACTGAAGGGAAAAAAAAAGGAATTTATGACAGAGCGTTGATCGGGTTGAGAGGACCGTTGTAGTACAGAGGGCAATGCACCTCGAGTGTATGGCGCCAATCCTCAAACTACCATTTACCAGATAGTTTATTTTAATCCAATTCTTAGAGCACAAATAAGTACGTTATCATTTTTTACTTTCACAACTCATGCCAATCTCAAGAATGTCCTAATCAAAACGGATGAATTAACCGATTAAATTCTTCATTAATACCCTCGAAAATATCCAGAATTGTTTTGTTGAATGTGTCATTTGTTGTGAATTCATTTAAAATCACGGGAATTCACAAAACTCAATTGATATCTATGATAAATAATTTTATCGAGTTATTACATGAATAAGAATTACACAAAAGAGTGAAATAAAAATAATGAAAACGTTTTCTCATTAAGAAACTTGTAAACGTGCTTCAACAATTCACTTTCTACCTTCGAGAGTATTCGGTATATTTTATTATTCAACAGTGAGAATTTCTCAGCTTTTGTACAGTTAATTCGATCTCATCACAATAATGAATATTCTTCCTTAGAATTTCATTCAAAAGCCCTGAAAAAAAATAAGTTATGGTTCTTTTGACCCGAGTGTCAGATAAGAGCATAAATGAATGAATAAAATTCATAAATAATGATTCTCATGAGATAGACCTTTGATGCTCATCACTTCCATGGAGCCTCTTGCTAGAAATGTACGTTCACTTGAGACCAACACGATGTAGGACATGGACGACTGAATCACGATGATAGGTATTGAAAGAAAAATAAACTGAAGTATGAAAAACCATTTAAATGAAAATAAATCGCAAGTAAATAATAAAAAAAAAATGAGGAGCTCTGAAATGCAACTTTATTCACATGTCCTTGGGTTTTTCAAAACCTAATCGACGTCATTTTGTTATTTTTCTTTCACTTCCTTTCGCAATAAGTTGGTGGAGGTCCCCTTTTCCATTTAATACAGAAGGCATACACGAGAAATGGAAGGTCGGGAGGCGGTAAAAAACGAGGTAACCTTGCCTTGGGCTAGAGACTTTGTTGTTGTGGAAACAAAAGAAGCACCGAGGCATTTGTTGCAATGAAAATGTCCAACAAATAAATGTATCATAAAAATGAGTGATATAATTTGAATTATCTTGTTACAGATCCACCAGTGGACACCTTCTACGTAATATGCGGAGTTTTAATTGCTATGATCCTTGTTGGTGTGATCATTGTTCTTCTTGCTGTTACAATCAGGTAATTTTCCAGGAATTTATTTATTATGTACGTTAATTTTGTTTACGTTGGAAGGATAATTGGCCTGAGTTGTCTATAGAACACTTGATAAATCAAAGAAGCCAATGACACTGGTACTCTCATAAAAATAAGAAAAATCCATGGAAAAACGTGTCTTTTCCCCCCATTGACTTAAACAGAGTTCTGCAAATACAGATGTATGGATTCAGGTGTTTTGTTTTAGTTATCTTTCTTCGTGTCGTCATAATTTTGTAATTTCGTCTCGACAAGGAAATTCATTACCTTGATCGCACTGGTAATCAATTTCAAATTTATTTGACTCCATTCGAGTGTCTGGAGAGATGAAATATTAAAATCGTGTTTCTACGATTTACATTTCCTTATTATTGCAAAATAAATTTTTGTAAATGATGAAGTCAGCACAACGCAAACTACGATTGCTGAAAAAAGGGGAAAAAACCCGTGATGCATCAACAAATAATCATTGCCAGAATTGCCTCTACGTAATTCGATCAGTGGAATAATAATAATCCAATGTTTAATATCAATAAAGTTAGAGCAAATAAATCCACTTGAATAAGCAATACTGATGATAAATATATTTTGTTGTTGTTGAAATCGATCGTGTGATTCTTTACTCGTTTTCACCTTTTTTTATTTCAAAAAAGGAAGAGTTTCATGATTGTCCAAAAATAACGAGATAAAATCACTTCTACGTATCAAATAAATAAAATTGAATTATGAACATGTGCTTTCCAATTAGGGATTTCTTTCAGTCATAGAACTTTTGATTATTTATTCAATCGTCTAATAAGAGAATGAAATTTATATCGATGCTATTATTAAGCGCGAAATGTTTAGACGTCGAAGAATTTAAAAATGAATAAAAAGAAATGAGGAGAAAAGCGAAATGGAGCGACAGAAGAGTCTGGATTTCTCGTATAAGTGTCTTGTATTATTCCTGGCTATCCAAATTCGAGACACGCGTCTATCTCCCCTCTCCCCAGTTTTCTCTCACATCCCAACGGTCTTTCGTGCGTTTGCAACCATTCAGGAAACATCTCCAATTACTTTTCCTTGAATTTCAATTGAATAAATCTGAATTAAATGCTGCTACAATTAAAATTTCAATTTTCCCTCATACATTATCATAAAAACATTGATTAATACGTATTATCAGATAATTCCTTCAGGTGAATTAAAAAATTATCATCAATCAGGAAATAAATTTCTCGGGAAATTAGTCAATCACGATACTTTATCGATAACCCAAGATTTATTAATATCGATTATGCCGGACTCTCTAAATAATCTTTTATCACTTGGAATTCCCGTTTTTTCTTTTTCTTCCTTCATTCATGGCATCTCACAAGCATCACTTCAACTTTCATTCACGTTTCTGCGAAAAATAATAACACCTTATTACCCAACTATTATTTTCGTTTACTCTATACGTCACAGTGAAATAACAAATTCTGTGTAATCGACACACTTGCATAAAATAAAGAAAAATCATTAATACGAACTATAATTAACACAAATGATAATCCGCTTACTCCTATATTACGAATTAATTATGGCATTCTAATAATACTCGTCTGGACACATAAACCCTAATGAATTGAGTATCCCCGAGGCATTCTATCAATATCATTATTTCTATTTTAGTAATTGTCTATTCTGCACAAGGATGAAAAACCTAATATTCACACAGAGAGAGAATTAAAAAAAGAAATGGGCTAAATTGAATTGAGTTGTCGCATTAAATTCCCTGGGGGTGTTTCCGGTCATTAAAGTGTACCAGACTGTAATTTATCCTTATCCGTTGGTAACAACATCGCCCAGGGAATTATTAGTTCATTAGGAAAATTATATTATCCATCCTGGGCGCCTTTCAAGCACATCGGAAGTGCCTGTGGTATAATCCAATAGTCTGGCGCAAAATTGCATGAAATTATCATGTACCTACGCCATGCAAGAAGGGAAAAATCCGAATAATGGCTACTAGGCTATTTCAATGCATGAGACAATAACCTGAAACAAACGCCTTCAATTACCTTCATTTATCTCTACTATTTTTAATTCTCTTAGACTTCAGATAAACCATTTTCATCATCCAGAAATGGAAAAATATATTTTTCATCCAAAACGTTTTTTCATCATCTGATATTTCATGTAAACACGATTATTCTAATCAGTTTTACATTTGTTTATGCCTTTTCTGGTGTTTTTCTACATTTTCTCGCGTGAGTCATGGAAAATGAAAAAAATTGGCCTTTTAATTTATGAAATTATATGAAATAAACGAGCAAATAAAGTTTCATTAGCGGATTATTTTCTACCACGAAAATAATTAAATGAATTATTAGAAACGAACACAAGGCTGACAAGAGTAATCGTGAAAGTTTTAGCATTATATTGCAAAAAGTTGAAATATGAAAGAAGAGAGACCCCGTAGTTTTATACAACTCGTGAAACTTTTGACCACGCGAAAGAGAGCTGGATTAAAAGGCGAGCGGGGCTCAGTTAGCTTGCGTGCCATTGGACAGTGCTCCATTCATTCTACCAATAAGAGGTAAGCGGCACTGTGACGTCATTGGCGGGAGTATAAAGACAGGGTACGCGGTGGAGTGCGAGCTCAGAACCACTCGCGTTGGCTTCGAGAAATGAGTATCGAGGTGACGGTCGTAGACGTCGACGCTTGCCGTGATAAATTTACTGCAGCTCACACATTGTGTGAGGGAGGAAAATTATCACAAAGGTTCAAAATATCGACGTAGTTAAAAATTCATAATTTAATAAATTTAGTTAAATTTTGTTGAAAAAAGTAAATTAGTTAATTCTCTGTAATAATTTAACAGAGACACTTAGGACGAAGACCAAGGATTTATAAAACTAGTCAATTCTCTTCGTGTGAATGTGTTTGTGCCTCGAAAAAGTTTGATAGAGAAAGAAAGAGAGATAAGGAAATAGGTGCTTGAGTAATTTAGTTTTAAATACATAAAAAGTTTTAATATTATTGAAATTTCTGACTGATCTGACCAAGTGTTTTAATAACTGAAAGTACAAATTGAAGTTTCAGTAACGTGATATTTGGTTGTTTTTTTTTTTTAAGAAAAAAAAAAAAACAAAAACAAAAAGACATAATAGAGACGAAAAAATAAATCTCTCACACTCTCTAAAATTTCAAATTTGTTTAATTTTTCAATGAAATTGTGAGAATCCTCGATTATCTCGAGGATTCGCCAGAACCGGCCAAAAAATTCCTTCCAACGTAACGAAAAAGTTAACCCGTCTCTACCTTAAAATGGTTGGGAGCAACGGTACGATGATTGCAATCCGTCTTGTCCGCAGTAAATTGCGGAAAAGAGAGGATCATGGGAATGAACACACTGAGCAACCATCTGTAGTACAAACGGCAACTCCAGTATCGGCAATTGTCTCTACAACAGCTACCACCCAAACTGTTATTGCAACTTCTACAGAGATACGTAACAATGGTATTGTCAATGCTGGCGCAACTATAACGCAGAGTGAGCTGACGAATGGTATCATTGAGGCTAATACAACATTTGTCAATGAGACAACTGGAGAACAATTTATTTGGCAATTTCCACCGCCCTATCCACCCCTGACGCCACCGCCACAGTATACGCTGTACAACGACCAGGTAAAATTTTACTCACAATTCAATCCCAAAGCAAAATCCAACACTCTGAGACAGGCATTCCCAATTTTCACTCTGTTTTCATATCTATAGCCGTTCAGATATAATGAAAACAAGCTTATACCTCGGAATAATGGTTGTAATATCACGTGGTCATGTTTGAATATAGTAAGAACAGACGCACCGGTGTTTAGTGCCAATAACATTTTCCCATTTTAGAATCCACCTTCTTGTTAAATTTACGCGTTTGGCAGTACTCAATTGTCTGGCTTTTCAAATAAAGGTCTCTTATTTAAATTCTTCTTTCCATGAAGAATAAAACTATGAAAATGCTTTGAATTTCAATTATTTCAAGTCTTGCCTAACCTTTGAAGATTCAAACATTGCCGCCTAATTTAACCGCCAGTCTGGCGCGCTTTGTTTGAATTTAAACCTATTGAGAAACACTTTAATTCGAATAATTGGAGAATTAAAAAGAAATGAGATCATTAAATAATCCGTGTACTCGGGCATGGTAAAGTAATAAGTTTCGTGTCGGTATCGATTGGCCAAGGACGAGGCCTCGCGTGGCAAGAAATACAGACAGAGGGGTAAAAGTCTAACCGCACTGTGTAACAAAACCTAACTGAGACTGAGAAATAATATTGAGTTGAAAAAATGATTAGAAACATTTACCCTTAACGGTATGAGAATAAAATTTAAACAAAATCACTCAAAAATTCAAAACAATCGTGGCAACGTTGGAATGAGGTTTAACAAACGCAGCTGGCTCTCCCCACTCCAAAATAGACACCGTTGCCATTGTCGTCTACTTTTCACCGTTTCATGCTCCACTTGTCAGTCAGGTTTTAAACAATTTCGATCAGAATTCACAAATTCTGATAATTTACGTTCATTCCATGAATAAATTCAGTTTAAAAAAAAAAAAAAAAAACCCAATGCGTCAAATGTCTCTCCAACAAGTTTTTGATGTCATCGTCTGAATCGTCATATTTTCCAAGTAATAATGTAAAAGCCAGACAGTCTGTAATGGGTATAGCACAGTAGGCACTATAAAGGCTCTTGCGTGGTCATTTTGGTGGCAAGTTGCCCTGCAGCAGCAGCATGTGACGCTAAATTTAGCGTGGGTGGGCGGCCAACATGACACCGACGCTCACCAGCAAGAGGGAGACACCGGCAGCTGTATGTGCCAGTGTTTCTCTCCTTTTTTTTTCATCTCCACTCCTTTGCTCATGTCCTCTTTTCTTCTTTTCCACTCTATCTACATCTCAAAACCAAACGGAGAAATGCTCAGACATTTGCTCCACCTCTCTATCCTCTCTAAATCTCCCTGTCTCATGGAGAGTCTACTCTTTCTCTTTTATTTGGCCTCTTCGGGACTTTTCGCCAGACCTTCGAGCCCCCGGACATTCCGTTTATTCCACTAGGAAAAAGGGGCGTAGGTAGAATCGAAATAAACCCGTCTCTCTATACCAAGCCCTCTTTTTTCCTTTCAATTCAACCCATCATCGTATTTTAATTTAAAAATAACCCAGATAACTTGTGCAATAGCTTTTGAGCCGAAACATTCATGCAAACTTCAACGGGCCAACGTGCTTTATTAGAGCCAGCGAAAAATCAACGAAAAATTATGCAAGATACTCTTTCGTTACATGCAGATGTATGTAGTGTGGAGTGGACGAGGTCGAGAGATATGCGGGCCATGGCCAGGCTGAAAAATAAGAAATTTCATTTAGTAACCATACACGGATTCCTCCACACTTCCGTATTCAAGTTTAACGATAACGGAATACTCGTGAGCATTCTCAGAATTTATAGATTCATTTTGTGTGATATTTTAATTTAAATTGACAACTTAGACTCTAGTATTGAGTATAAAGAAGCTTTTCCAACGATTAAATGTCTTCTTTATGATTAATGTAATGTTTTATCACTGAGGTCAATGACTGTGGAAGAAGAAAAAAATGCAGAAAATGTTGTATCGATCAGTTTTGGGATTCTAGGGTCGCACTGGGTTTCCCTCAGATCGTTATACACCGTTGAGGGCTGCAAATGACGAGTATTCCGCCCTCTTTTTCTTTTGCATGACGTCTATGGGGATGAAGTGAATAGCTCACCTTTGCCTGTGTGTGTGTGTTTGTTTGTTATGTGTAAAGGGGAAAAGAATGAGCCAATCGGGTAGTTCCATTTGCGAGGGGAAAGATCGATGCACCGTAGTATAACACACGAATTGCCTGTCTCTCACGCGAGTGATTCGATGGAAATTCCTAAAATGTTTTTCCTCAAGAAAATAAGATTAATGGATATAATTTTCTCTGTTGCTTTAGGATACTCTTGTACACGGACTACAGGCGGACAGGCCCGGCTTTGCTAAGGGCATTAAAAAGAACATTGGTGGACGTTGGCGTCGTCTTGTGAAGAGAAAACCAGAGACAGACACATGTGCCATTCCTCCGGAGCTCAAGGATCAGCTTAAAACCATATACGTTTATTGACCCTCTCTCTTTTATTTCACTGTTGAAGCTGAAGCAAGAAAAATCAAATGAACTTGATCAATTGCAAAACAAAAAAAGAAACAATGAAACTTCCAAAATTGAGTAATCAAATGCTTTCCTATATCGTAAGATATTTTATTGTATTTGACGTGTGAATGTCAACCGAATGGTTATGTGTGGATGAGTCAAAAACGTGTAAAACGGAAGAGAAAATTGGAAGAAGAACGAAGAATGCGAGTGAGTGTGTCTGTTGAAAGAGAGAAGTAGAAAAGAAAAAGAAAATGTAAAAAAAAAAATTAAGGAAGCAAGAGAGAGAGAGAGAGAGAGAGAGAATATAGGGGTTCAATGGTCTCGTGGGACACGAAGATGCTGCTGCTCGTGATGATGAGCATGGGGATACGCCCCATGCTAACGCCATCTCACATATATTTGAAAATGAATGGAAAAAAAAATTAAACATATCAATCCGGATGTCTTTATAAAAGTGAGTCAAACGTCTTATTGACTCTCGAACAAAAAAATCTGTATTCCATATCGTTCCAGACTGCTTAATGAGAGGACTCTAGTTAATAAATGCAATATAATTGCAGATTCATTTGAAATGAAAAATTAATGTAATAATTACAATGAAGGAAATGTGCCTTTTCCAAATGAGCCGCTGTCCACAAAAAAAAGCAATCAATTGTCCCGAAGAATAGTGATGCACAAACGGACCTGTCGTCCATATCTTTATGTGGTCGATTTCTTTTCGTTTTGTTTTTATATACGATCATGTAGATGAAAAATTGATGAAGAAAGAACTCCAATGAGACTGAAAATGTAAAAGAGTACGACAAAGCGAGTTACCTCGTAGCTTTTGTGTACGTTTTTACACGATTTAGTTTATACTAAATGAAAAAAATTAAATAAACACATTGATAATTTAATTATGAGTATGTTAGAAGGAAAAACGAGAAGAAAAACGCAAAAAAAACGCTGAAATATGAATCATTAGTATTATTGTATGCCTGAGATAAACGCCGAAACACATTGGGATTGTCTGAATTCAATAAATCGCAGCATTTTCGATAATTCTATTTAATTTTTTGCTCTTTGAAAATTTTTATCATTACTGTAATTCAATATTCTTTCCAATTTACTATCCACTAGTGTCTTCGCAATAATAAATTATGTTACAAATGCTCGAATATGACAGTCCCATTAGAAATAAGGAAAACCACATTGTAAATAGGTGTAAAAAGCAATATAAGCGCGTACGTATTTTATTCTTTTAATTTTACAATGTGTTCTTGCTTTTTCATTTTGTGTATAGAGAAATTAACGCAGGGGGAGAATGAAAGATATGAGGACTTTTGCAGTATGGAAATCATGACAATGTCACTTTTCCTTTTTACAATTCTGCGTATTTTTATTTCTTCTCGTCTGGGTTTTATCATTTACGCGACGCATGGATGACGAGCACGGGATATCCGGCAATCGTCTTTTTTTCCTCTGTTTTGTTTTCTTTTTTTCTCCCGGAAAATGCAAAATTAAATGGGACTCATTGAATTATTCTCTGTTCTATGAAAATTACAATCTCCATTACAATGCGAACAAATTACGATATAGAGAGAACTAGTTTCCTTCTTTTCTCATTATTATAGTTACTTGGAAAAGTTTTCGAACAGATCGAGGAAAAACCGCGTGACTGTTTTTCCTCCGGTAATCATGTATATGTCTTGCAAATGCGTTTTTTTTCTCCTCTTTCATTGAAAGATAAACAATAAAATGAAAAGTTCAGTGACACGATGAAATTATTATAATAAAATGATAAAATAATATCAGCGATGTGCCTGCGTACACTTGCGTTCAATCTAATTTCGTTTTTTTTTCTTTTTTTTTGTCAAATGGTTAATATTTAGGATGAGACTGCGCTCTCACTACCTAGTCACTTGTTAATATTATGAAAATAATGATAAATGAAGAAAAATTATTTGCGCAGCTTGATAAGAATTCAAATGAATGGAAAAAAATGAAAAAAATACATCATTGATTTGATGAAAATAAAGTATTTCAAACGGTATTCCATCAGTTGTTATATTTTACCTTTTATATGTTAGATAAGAAAATGAATAAATCATGGAAATAAACGAATTAAACATAACTAATGTACTAATTTGGACCTTTATCCATTTACTTTTCATTATTTTTTGGAATTCCGGAATTTTGACTATTTATTCACTAGAATATTTTTATTGTTCGAGAGTTAATTATTCAATTATTATTAAATAAATTCAACTAACCATATTAAATTCTCCTTTATCGGCTGCATGTGCTCGGTATTGTACTGCGCATTGCTAACAACTTCGTCAACACATTTTCCTCACCGTTGGTAGAATGGATTTCTCAGTTTTTCTCACTCCAAGAAGGCGCCACTTGCTGTAAACCCAAATCCTAACCTCAAACCATCGCAAACCGTTCTGTACCGTGATAAATACGAAACTAATTATTTTTCTACTGCACTGAGCAATTATGTCAATCGGAGTGATGTTTAAAAATGTAATTTTGAAATCACCTCTTCGGGATGTGTCACTTGATATTATTAAACGTCGGAAGAGTTTTATAAAGAGAGCATTTCAGAATCAGTTCGGGCGTCGGGGTCCCCCCACTCCTCCGTATCACCACGTGTGTCAAATTGGTGATCCCACACTGCGCAGGGGCGCGGATTTGGTTGAACCGAAGCTCATTCAAACGAAAGAGTTTAAACAGGTAATTATAATTGTTGAAAACTAAAAATTAGAATAGAATCCAAGTATTTCAATTGATTCTATGTGATCTTCAGTTTATAGATCATTTAATTTCGACAATGCGAACATACGAGGCTTACGGTTTGTCTGCGCCTCAAATTGGTACATCTTCACAGGTATTTGTGATTGAAACAACAGAGGAACAAGTGGAGGAATGCATAAAAACAAAAAGTGCAGGACAGCCAGTTGAGAAAGTACCTCTTACTGTATTCATAAATCCAAAGATGAAAATACTAGATTTCAGTACACTAACATATCCGGAAGCTTGTGCGAGTGTTTATGGGTACATTGCGGATGTATCACGCCTCAAAAGAATTCAAATCGAAGCACTAGACGAGACGGGTAAAAAATTCATCTGGGAGGCAGAGGGATGGCCAGCAAAAGTTGCACAACATGAGATGGATCATTTGCAAGTAAAATACCAATACTGAAAAAGAAAAACGAATCGATGTAAAGATTTATAGCCAATTTTTTTTTATTCTCCTCTTCTATTTGCCGTTTTCCTTTATTTTTCAGGGAAAACTCTTTACGGATAAAATGGACCCAAAAACATTATCATGCGCCATTTGGAGCGTCGTAAATGAGAACGGGGGAAAGGTTGGAATGAATTTTTATCCTAAGACAGGAAGGTGGAGGAGTTTCAAAAAAATATTCACGTAAATTATTTAAAATATTCAAATAAATCGTTTTAATCAGTCAGATAAAAAAATTAGGTACTTTTTTTTATTTATGATGCATCATCCAGGATACAATAATAGCAGAGTATACGACAAATTCTTTTATTATGAATTATAGAACTATTATCGTTCATTTGCTCTCAATTTTTTGAGCGAAAATCTTTTTTTCTGAAACTGATTTTTGTTTCATTGAAATTCAATTTTAGTTACTTAAATTAATTTCTCACAATCTCTCTTTGGAAATGTTCCATTGGTTATTTTTCTTTCAAATTTTAATATCAATTCAGCTCCACGATCCACGTAGTGCCAAATAATAAATTATTCACAATTGTTTCATTGCTCAATCTCAAAATACACGCATGTACACATATCTTACAGATTTACTTTGATTTAGTCACATCGTCAAGTATTTTTTTTTTGCGCTGATGACTAAACTTTAATTGTATTAAATTTAAAAAGCGTTTGGTTTTCCCAGAGTTTATTTTTCCCATATTCTTGATTTATTTAATATCTTATCTGCGCATTGATGAGTATTTCAATTAATTTGATTTTTCGTTAAAATTTTGTTCACTCCAGTCCCAATTAAACATTCTGGACAGTTTTTTTCTTTCACTGTAGGCCTAGTGCCAATTGATTGTTATGAGCTAAAAATCTGTGAATTCTCATTTATTCATTTAATAATAATAAGAAAATGTCACAGTACGTAGAAAGATGATTGGAAAAATCTTATCAAGTTTCAGTTTAGCACGATTTAATCTATCGTTTTCAAATTCATTTACAACCATTTTCTTTCTTTATCTTAAAATAAGAAAGAGTTGTATCAAATTCGATGAATAATCAATGAGAGATAATAAATTGAACAGAAGCTAATTGAAATTCTTCCTCAATTTCCTTTGATTCTCAATTTTTGTTTTCATAATTACAACATGCTGACGTTTAGTTATACGCGCATTTAGGAACACAAATATTTTCGCACGTGTTTAATTCCTTTATCCCTAAGCTTCATAGATAACATTATGCTAACATCGATTGTTCTCATGTTTTCATTTTTGGATATATGTCTCCACACATAATAGATATTACATATATATCCCCTGTATTTTTTTTCCAAAATTCAATAGTGATAAATTCATTTGAATGAATCATAGAAAACGAGCTTGATTCAATTATCATAGTCACAAATTATTGGTCCATGGAAAAAATAGCTCTTAGTTGTTAATTCAAAGAGAAAAGAAAATAGAAAATGAAAAATCTGGTAATTCGTCTCTGCCAATTAACTGAATGGCCTTCATGTGCCATTTTTAAATTCAGTAGTTGGGCGACGAAAATTCCAATTAAAAATCTTATTCAAGCCATTTTGGATGTATTTTCATATCCATGTATGTACTCGTTGTTGCTGTGAATTGTCCTCCTCTTGTCAGGACACGTGTCCACGTGGTTGTGGTGCTCCCCATCTTCTACCACGTCCACGTTGATGGGCTGGGAAACGATTGTTGGAGTTTGCTAGTAGCATTCCTTGGGAAGATTGCAGGTGCAATGGTATCCGCACCGTGCCTAGCGAAAATACAAATTAAATCTAAAAATTATGTGTAAAAAGCTATTATCAAAGACAGTTTGACATTAAATTATTTTTTGTGCGCCGATGAGAATACGCTAAGATCAATGTCATTTCTATTGTCTATTTTCGTCGTCACGTAACCATGCTCGTTTAGGAAAGTATCCAGGCGAGGCGTGGTCGACGCATTGGTGCAGAGACTCAGCTCCGAAGATGAGCACGTGGACGTACCGTTTCTTGCTATTCTCATGTGGCCATCTGGACTTCCGGTACAACTGTAACGTGATGTTACAGCCTCTGAGCGTGATAATCCTGGTTCAGGGCTTATATTCACCAATGGACACCAGGAAAAAAACTGGGCAAAGCCACGACGAAATCTGCAAGAATATTTATTCGTAATTAATGGTAATTCATGGAAGTTTATTTAATCCTAGAATATTCTCGCTATCATCAAAAAAATTGTTGGAAGAATTACCCAAAAACTTTGTGGTAAAACTTCTTCCTCTTTTCATTTTAATGAAGTTACATAATTATGTACACCAAGAAAGAAAAAAGAAATGGGAAAATCTCCTCCAAATGTGGAAAGTTTACAGATCATCTGAAGTCTGGCATTTGCAGGCAACTTTTCAAAGTATTCATAGCGAATTTGTATATTCTCACATACGTGGCGTAAATTCTTTAAATTCAACTGTAGGAAGTTACTCTCTGAAACTTTTATATAACGCCATACGTTTCATTTATCCTTCTCTTCCCATAATCCATGAACTTTTAAGAATTTTATTTCACGCATCAAGTATTTAATTGTACGAAAACTTTCTTCAGTAATAGACTAAGATTTCTTTCGCAGAAGAAATTTATTCCATGAGAAACTCTGAATTATTTTATAGAGAATTTAATTCCCGAATTTACGTATTTTATCCATGAAGAATGAAACGAAGGAAATAAAATGGAATTTGAATTATTTCAACTGTGGAAAATACCTTGAATTCATCCAGCAATAAATAATCGGATTGTACATGCTGTTCGACATTGCAAGCCAGTAGATAGCAAGAAAGACCTCCTGGATGTATGGCTCATTCGTGATCTCCGGTAGATAGGAAGTTACGATAAAGTAAACGTGAAATGGCAGCCAACAGACT
This sequence comes from Aleiodes testaceus, assembly GCA_963565655.1. Lineage (NCBI taxonomy): Eukaryota > Metazoa > Arthropoda > Insecta > Hymenoptera > Braconidae > Aleiodes > Aleiodes testaceus. The sequence continues at coordinate 6,460,652 of OY751415.1, read as the reverse complement.
GCGAATATCACCACGACAACGATCATCATCTTCACGACCTGAAACAGAATGAGGAAAAAAGAAAAACCAAGTAACAATATTACATGCTAGTCAACGTATAATCAGACCCAATTTTCCACTGACACACTGAAGATTAAATGCAAGTCCAGGAGAGACCTTTTCGATCAACATATTTTGGGTCAACGGTTTCAAAAAAACGAATGGAGAGGAAAAAAAAATAATCTGTGAGTGAACAAGGGCGTTATCAAGCTAGCTGGATGTCTTCCAACTTCTTCTTCCATTGATCACGTGAACTGAACGTTACGTGAAACAAACGACCGTGGAGAAGCGTTATAACGGAATTTTTCCCAAGTAAGGACACAACTGATCATCCATGATCCATTCAGGAGAAAAAAATAAAGAGACTGGAGCCAATCGTTCATCCAAAAATGATCCAACAAGAAATCCCATTCAATCTTCTTTTTTTCTCTATTTATAACCATATTGTGAAGCTTTATGAGAGTAGAATTGGGGGATTTTTTTTCCTAATTCCGAAAGCATTCTCGTTCAGGATACCAGCGGCACATGGGTGCCTGGTTTTTTTTCGTCGTTCTAATTGTTTTTTTCCTCTTTTTGCTGTGCAATTTATTGACGATCTGGAAATTCGATCTGTGAGTATAAACGCAGCGGCAATCGTTATCGAATTCCCTTTTTTTCAACGAGAGAAGAGACGACATGTGTTTCCATCCGTAATTGAAAGTGCTGAATTATGTTTCGATTGAAAATTCAATTGCCCTGGACCATGGATTTTGAAAAAATGTAAATTTATGATTTGAAGAATAGAAGAATCCTTTAATTAAAAAGTTTCATCACTCTTTACCTCGTGGTCAGTAAATTCAATAAAGCAGATTGCATAATTAGGAAATGAGAGAGTTTTTTTTACCAAACTTTTCTCATTATTCTTGAAACCTGAAGGGTACACATAGCCACTTGTTATCGATTCAATTCAACTGCTCCTTAAATCAAAGAAAAAGAGAGATGAAATAACACAAGTATCCACAGACATTGTCTATGTGTGTAATTACTGAAGCTGAAGTAATTTAAAACTAGAAGAAATAAAAAATTGAGGTAGTGTTGAGTACGAGTGATGAGTGTATCTTGAAGGATAGCTGTTGAAGTGAAGCATGAGTAGACTTTGTCACGCTGAGTATATAATGGGATAGTGAGATGTATTCAAAAGAAATGGGTCGGATTTTTCGAGTGCTGATTATTTTTATATTACACGTACAAAATACTCGCGAATGATTGAAATATACGTGATGGTTTGGGCCATTGTACAGCAACCCTGGGGACTTGCTCGCCCACATAAAAGTGAGGGCCATTGTGCCTCTTCCACTGGGAATTCCCTTATACTAGAATTATGTAGAATAGAAAAAAGAGAGAAGAACTCGTAGGATATATAGAACGTTAAATTGAATTTTATGGATAAACGTGCAGTCGAATTGACGACTTTATAAGACAATGGTGTTAGGAACAGTGTCGTTTTCACGTTGACTCCTGTAGTCTATATGTAGAGTCACGGGCGTGTCCTTCTCCTATAAATCTTCACTGCACAATCTGAAACTACCGTGGTTACTTAGCATCCTCGTGTTACATCGTAAAACTCATTTTCGTATGAATAAAAAATTGTCTCCCATCAAAAGCATCACGTACACCTAATTCCTTTGAAAATTCTTTTTCTTTCATGAAATTGTTGAATTTTGATGTATCTTACAGAGGAAAAAATTCAATTATCATTAAATCTCATTTCTCAAAGAGTTACTTTATAATTTTCTCATTAAGTGAAGAGAATTTAAAAACCTTGTGGCTGCAGAATTTTAAACTTTGTGTAATTATCAAAAAGAAGAGATTTATGAGTTGACAGCAAGGACGGATTGAAAACAAATGAGAAAAGCCTTCTGTGTCATTCAAGTGTCCTACGTAATTGTTAAAAGGAAGAGAGAGAATCCAGGAGATTAAAAGGAAATACGTGGATTTTTCTCTCCATCAAAGAAGACAGTGGCAAAAAAATTGGAAAGCAGAAGAATAATTCATAATGCGCGTAGGTAGACTAGAAGAATTTCTACGAAAACGAATTCAAAGTTTCTCAGAATCCTCCTCAATCAGTCCAACCTCATCAGCATTACTTAGAAATTAAAAAAGGAAAATCCCTGAATACGTGATTCAGATTCGTGTGCCAGTTGACCCTATGATTCAATAAATTTATTCAAATAGAGAGAAGAATCATTACGGAATTATTCCCTCAGAATAAAAATGCTAATGATGAGTGGAGAATTATGAAATGTACTTGCACATATACTCGAGGCCCATGATAAATAAACCGCAGTAGATCCCTCTCCACTGGTATTCGTAATACGTTGTTATCAGTGATTTGCATAGAGCCCGACTGTGGGTTATAAACAATACCTTCAACCCACGCATTGCAAGCTCTGAAATCGCCATGAATAATAACAAATTCTGGTTCGAATTCTAGTTTTACTTACTTTCTTTACAATTATTCTTCATGAATAATTGTAAAATTAATAGTTGAGTGTGACTTTGGGGGGGAATTCTCGTGGTTTGGTGAGAATTTGTTCTGGAATCTAGCAAGTACGAGAGAAAGCGACTCTCGGGGCTTTTGGATTATAAAGTGCAACGCTGTTGATGCTTGGTCGAATAGCCTCTGGTGAGGTAGCTTCAACGGGGGGGTTTGGAGGATTTCAGGGGATTCAACGGCACTGCCTTCCTGGCATCTACTAATTACAAGTTATGCCATGGCTCAACGCTCCAAACTCCTGTACAAGGCGATCCACAGCCCCCTGTCCTCTTTTCTCCTAAACTCCGCCATCCCTTACAACTACTAGCCGTGACATCGTTCTGTTTTACGCTTTTAAGCATGCTGCAACATCTTTCCTGTTTTGTGCACGGCTAATTGGAGTTGGTCGTTATTTCCTTAGTTTCTTTACAGTATTCTGATTAATCAAGGTGCGTTTATTTGCCTCCTGAAGCCAACTCATTTCCAAGAAAATAATGAATAACCCTTTTCTACGATGTCAATCTCCCTCTGACTGAACTCAACGACTTTTCTACTCCTCCCAGTTTAACTCAATGGTAAATACAGGATTTATTCGTTCGAACCTGGCGAATTGCTGAAGAGTAACAAAAGAGGGAAGAGGATCGTTTGCCTTCAGTGCACTAGATACTAGCGAAAATTATTTACGATCCCCTCACATCCTCACAATACAGCAACTTCCTTCTAGTGCTTATTCACGTTAAATTATTCATGAGTCTTACCCGGTTTATCCATTCTTTCCCGCACTCTCTGAGCTAGCTCCTGTTGGTAATGGTTAATGACTAATTTTTACCGTGTAATTAATCATTGTCGGGACTAGATCGAAATGCAAATTAATGCGAACAATAGTTTCTCGAAAGAATTTCGAGAATTCCCAGATAGGGAAGACGAAATGATTAATAATGCATCTGCATATTTTTTCTCCCTTGATAAGACAATCCCTGTTGGTTTATCTGATTGTGAGTAATAATCATTCTCTTTCATAATTCAGGATTAGCAGATTTGATTAACAAGCATTTCTCAACAGTTTATGGGGATCAGTGGAGGGCAGTATATATAATCAAATTTTATTACGTAAATGTCATTAATAGTGTAGATGTTAAACCCACCCTACGTTTACTCCTGATGTTGTCCAATTGCCGTTGGGTAGCTTCACCAATACTCTGCGAGCCCCACAATTCAAGGCCTACACGTGCATACGTAAATGTCATTGAGCCAATTGGTAAGAAGTACGTCAGGATCATGAACACCACGTTGTACCTGAAATTAATTATAATTCCTCAGCAATTAAATGTAATCACGAGAGTAAACGAAAAACAAATTAATTGCACTGTGATTTGATAAGGAACAACATTTGAATAATTATGTCCCTCGTAATTCCTATCAGGACACATCAATAGATAATTAATGGAGCTAATTAGCTCATTAGGTAAGCTCACGAGATAAATATTTGCAATCCTCCTTTATTGACACTATCAGTTTCCTCTTGCTCGTGAAAAAATAACCAGAAATCACATATTCATCTTAATTTACGACAATTCTAATTAACTATTAATAGAGTTTATAAATTGACCATCAGTGGTCTTTGGTTAACCTCATGCAAACAATGTAGAGAGAAAATTGAAACGGAAGGCAGAAATGTACACTCAATGATTCAATTTCAATTTACTTCTTTTTCGATCGCGAAGAGAAATGCTATCTACGAAAATTCGATGGCTGCAAATTTCCATTGTGGTTGGATATACGTGTAAGTAGAATAAGAACGGACTGATCAGCCGGTTAGCAGTGAATACGCAATGTAGTTGTAGCTGTTCTTGTGTGAGTGAGCTTTGAGTCTAAACTCGTATCTATTTGGAGCCAAGAGTTGGGTTTTCGGGGAAGTAGAGGGAAGGGGAGTGAATGAAATGGTCGATTGGATCTGCGTGTATGATAGGAAACCTCAAGGACTCTCCAATGCATTGGCTTAACCGCAGTTGGTTACTATTCTCTTGAACGTGTTCGTCGAAAATCGTCTATTCAAATTAAATAATTAGGAACAAATTCAACGATTCACCCAATTATCTCACAATGAGAGAAAAAAAATCGTCAATCATTACATTTGAGTGTTGACGATAATGGCTCATTAAATTGCCCTGAAGTTTCATGTATTGTCTCATGGAGATAATGATAAATGATGAAAGCTTTACTCGAGGCTCCTTTCCTTTTTTTTTGTGTCTATCTCCTCTTTCTGTCACCAAGTTCTATACATTCTCATCTGCTTTTTTGGGTGAGTGGGGAAAAGGTATTCGAGCAGACGGATCTATTACTCTATTCATTGCAATGAGGTTGAGAGTCCGTGCTACCTCAAGTGAGCGCGTTCCTCTTTTGCTCGAGCTTTTTTTCTTTACGCCTCGGGTTCTTCCTTTTTTTCTCCTGCCTCTCTTATCATTAATCCAGCTTAAGACTGATTATCTAGAACGAGAGAGTGGAAAAAAGTGGGCAAGGTGTTTTTCCGATTAAAAAAATCGTCTCTGTAACTCGATGATGTAGAATAATTGATGGGAAAAAATTAACTCTCTCTCTCTCACCTCTTTCATTTAATTAAACCAATTAATTTGATCTTGTAAAAATAAATAATTCAGCAAACAAGTTCTTCTCATATCTCCTCTAATATTGAAGAAAAAAATTCCGTTCGTATTACTACAATATTAGCAAACAGTTGTGGAAGTTTGCATATTTGCACTGCTTGTTCCAATGTTTGTTTTTCCGTAAACACCAGCTCGAAGATTTGAATTTACTTCAAACATTAATTCCATAAGATTGAACCAAGTGAATAAACATTGAAAGTTCAAAGATGATTGAATTGAAAAAAGGAGCTTACACGTATTCATCATAACGTAGACCATCGTCGGTGCTATTAGGCCAATCTGCATAGCAAATTATCCTTATTTCACCATTGGGAAAAGTCACCGTATACGTTGTGTAGAATATGAGCATCGGTAGCGATAGAATAGCTCCAACAAGCCAAATTGCAACCGCAACACACAAAGTAGCTCTTCTCCCCATCCTCGGTTTCAATGGATTCATTATTGCCATGTACCTGAAATGAAACAAGGGAAAAAATGAAAAGGCACATTCTCACTGAAAATATCAATAATTAACGGAGAACATGGAATCTTCTTAATCGGAATATTCCTTTATCAACGCTGTATGCATAAAGCTATAAACCTCAGGGTTATGACAATTTTTATATGCATAGTGGTTAAAAAAAAAGATATCTCTCTTTATTTCCACATGGTATACTCTTTTTTCTCTTTAATATCGTATTTTTCTTTATGATGAACCCAGACAGACACCATTCTTGTAAAATTCTATCTACATCACTATTTCTTCAACGAAAGCTTAAAAGCGCGTCTGACCTCGACGTTCTTTTTCTCACGATCTTTCAGTAAAAAAAATTGAATGGAATTATAAAAATAAAAGTTGTTAACAATTCGAATAATCCCTTGTTTAATACTCTTTTAATGATTCAATGACCATTAGCTGTCGATGTAACTGATTAATTCGTTTAATTTCACATTTGCCTAATTGATGTTGCCATTTTAATTCATGATCAATTATTACATCGTTCGATGCTAATGAAATAATTGATTCATTCATAGCTTTTGAAATAATTCAGTTTTCCCACTCATGAATGTGAGATTAAAACCTGTTTTTCTTTCTCCTTTCATGAAAATAATCTCGAGTAGATTCCCACAGGAGAAAAATGTTATAAAACCAGTGGAATAGAACGTAAAAAACACTCAATGCCATCGCAGTTCGGATTTTCGCAATCAAGAGAGATTTTAAGAGCAATAGCATTGAAGCGATGTATTTTTTCCCCTTCTCTTCCGAAAATATTTCAATTCATCGAGACTAACATAACACACAATTCCTATACTTTATTTTTACTCTTCATCAGTCCGAGTGGACAAACTGAGAGTCACAACATTGGAGGAACGTACCTGCTGGTCTTTCAATTCCCAACGAAATAAAAAAAACATCTCAGTTGATAAATGGTTGATACATTTACCCTCGCAGTAATTTTTTTTTCGTCGCATTCTTTTACGACTATCCACTCTACTCCTGTTGGGGAGAATTCAATGTGATCAATTCAAGGATTCTTTTCTTCTCTCCAACAGAATGGAAACATTCACAGATTCTACGATGAATTGATTCTGGTCATATCCACTTGTCGACGAAATTTGGTTGAATAACTTCTTTCTCACGACTTCATCAATGTATTTATTGTTCCCTGGAGATTAGAAATATTTTCTCTTTCTCTGACAAATGAAACTCATGGGAATAATTGTCTTCTTGATGCAGCAGCTCATCAAGTAATTTCTCTTTTGTTTAAGCAGTTTCTTAAAATGTAGTGAAGGACTTTTTGAATTTGTAGTGGCCTTAGGCATAGAGAATGCACATTGTTACAACGACCTCAGGGATTATTCATTACTTTTAAGTTTTTTAAAAAAAACCCAGCCTTCACTCAGAGTCACAGGAATACTCGTAAAACATCCAAGAACATCAGCTTTAATGTTTCAGGTAGTAAGTGCCGGAGCACTCTGCCTCCCTTTCATCCCCCACTGAGTTGCATACGCGAGAAAAAATTATGAAGAAATAAAAAAATAAGAAAACACGTGGTACGAGGAGAAAAATTGCTCTTCTGTAAAAGAGGTGTTTTATGATTTTACGAATAAAATGAAGAAATTCGATCACCTTGGACATAAATATTTGAATTTTATTTTCACACTCGCTTGGAGTCCCATGGGGGTACTTATTCAGAGGGCTGATGCATGCAAGACAATGTAAAATAAAAAAGAGAGTCACTCTCTTCCCTTTTCTCGTTTGCCTGTCTTTCTCACCTCCACTTTAAAATTTATGGATGAGCATCATTCTTAAGAAATGCTTTTTTTGCATCTCCCCACGTTTTTCACGAGTGAAATAGATTTTTCAATTCAACACCAGGCAAAACGTAAATTGAATTTTTTATGAATAAATTCATGGGCTCTTGTGAAAAGATAATTCGGATTTGTCCAATTATTCTCAGATTTCATGTCAATCATTATAAATATTTAAGAAAGAGTATTTTAAAGTAAATGAAACTTGTTTGAGGAATATTCTCGTGTTTTCCAGTTGAAAGAAATGAGCTGGAGGTTTCCTTTGATGCGGGATCCCTGAGGGTCTGCAGTAGTGAAGAGTTTATCTTAAAAATACCAATGGCCATTGGCCAATAGAATCTCTCCACCTGGATATCTCTTTTTCCGTTCTCACCGGATAAAAAAAGATGGAAAAAAGGGGTATATACGATCGTTTTCACGGATCTACATTTCTCTGCCTCAGTTGTAACCGCGTTACCCAAGGTCTCATCTCCTTCGAACCTAATAAATTTGAGATTTTGTTACGCCAAGAGAATCGTAAAAAAACATGAGAATTCTCTCCATGTTTTACTTTAATATTTCTCTCTCCTGCATTGGACAAACCCGTAGATACTCAGCCATTGGAATTATCTTCAATAAGTAAAGAAAAACGAATAAATTTCGCGTGTTTGTTGAAGAAATTCAAAAACTTTTCATCCCTTTCATTCAAATATTCAAATATTTGTACTTTTAAGGGAACTTATCAAGATAATATTTGAATGAAACTTCAATTTCAATATTTTCATCTCTCTTTTCTCCACTTGGTTGGAGTATTTAAAGAACTGCACTGTTGATTCAATTTATTCTAATTTCCCCAGAGTGATATCCGTGTATATTTTTCCTCTGCAATTAATTCCGAGAGGAGAGAAAAGAAACTCTATGAAAGAATATAATAGAGGAAAATGGAGTATTTAAGTAGAATGCCCATTTTTCCTGAAAAAAAAACTCTGTAATATCTACGTCAGAGGCCCAAGCAAAATAGACGATGCTCTCCTCGATTTATGGAGCTGTGGTGGTTAAAGGTTGGATAAGAGTGAGTACGAAAAATGTGATTTGTGGTGACGCCTGAAAGCATCTCCACGAAACACTCACTTTTCTGCAACGACTCACACTATCTATATGATATATATAATTTACGTACAATGCCATCGTCATGGAATTCGCAATATACTGTCTCTGGTGGAGATGGTATCTCCTGACAGTCCTATTTTCCACATGAATTTTCACCAGAATTTTTTCCCCAACGGAAACATTGAAGCACGAGAAAAAGGGGCACGAGCCAGATTTAATCCAGCGTCAAATTTAGCAAAGCTGGAATTTTTTTCCGCCTCTCACGAGCATTTGAATATTTCAGAGAGTCATAAAGGGCATTGAAAATTATTTGTAGAGGCTAATGGAAGGTGGATGATGATGCTTATGCTAGTGTAATCCTGTCTGCATCAACAAGCTCATGGAGTTCGTCAATAAACTGAGCATCAGATTAAGACTGATATGAATTGTATGACGCTGTTGGAATTAATATCGTTAGTAGTGAAGTGGATTAACCAGTGTTGTGGAGATTATAAAGCATAACTTGGGGATATCTTTGTCGTATTTCATAGCTACAAAGGAATATGATAGTGAAACGAAGCAAGAGCCCTCTGGGACTTTTCCATCTCCTCTTTTTTCACATTATTAAATGAAGTATCCTTTCGCTTCATTCATGTGAAATTCATGCTAATATCTGGAATAGCGCGGATGAATAGTAAAATACTAATCAGCTTTACGAGCGTAACATATATAAGGGGAAATTATGTGAAATCCAGACTCCCATGAGACGCCTTGAATTTTTTTGAATAGTTTCATTGAAAAGTCGAGGATTATTCGAATTTAAATGCCTTTCTACAAGTTAATATTTATATGAGAAATAATAAATAAAGCAAATGGGAGGAGACTAATGAAATTTTAAACAAATGATGGTATTCTGTATAGAAAATTGCATGTCTTTGCTTTATGAGTATCATTTACATACGAACCGACTGACACTTTGAATAACGTCTACTCTACCCAGTATATCTTGTCCCTAGGAATTTTATTGCTTCAGGCTATGAAGCTTTACCGACGCCAGTGATACAAGAGTTGTGCGGTGGGAACAAAACGTTGCATATTCCACTGTTCAAATTCTATACATCGAGATACAGAAAAAAGAATAAGAATGAGAAAAAAAATGGAGCGAAAACCTTTAAATCTTTTTCGCCAACATTGAAACAATCTAAATGGCACTAGAAAAGTTTCGACAAATTCAAGTAAGCCTCTTGCCTATTTCAATTGAGACAAAGTCCTTATCTCCACACAAACTTTGCACTCAAGACCAAACAGTATAGATCTACAATCTGTCAGAGTGTTTCAAACTGACCTGATTCACTACATCATCTGCGTTCAGTCATCCAAAAACCACTTCAAGTTTCTCGTTGTTTAAAATCATAGTCTGGCACAAGTGCTATTTCAATCACCATTTCTATTTCATAAAACTCGATTATTTGGCAGTGAAACAATTGATATTAATTCAAAGACAAATTTATTATTGTGATTTGAAAGGCTAATGTTCAAATATTTGATTTGAATATGAATTTGCTATTAATTTTCATTGGGATACGCATGGTCAAGTTAGAAATACATGAGCCACAATTTGGTACGTGAATGCGTCACTGATCACGTCTATAAACTGCTGATGGTGCTCCGGAAATATCCGATAAATTCATGGCTTGCTCATTTGCCCTCAAAATACATTAGAATTTTCAAAATTACATATTGCCTCGAGCAATATTGGCTCATCCATTATTCCTACGATTTTTACGAGTAATTTCAATTATTTGGAATTTCACGAATGATTTATTATCGGAGCTCGATGAAATTGTCAGACAATCACTTCAGCCAAGTCACAATTGTGATTTACGTTAACTAGATGCAGTTACAATTGTCACGGTTACTCAATGACTGCTTCTATTTGGCATGATATATGATAACGTTGTGAATTTGCAAAAGGACAAACAGACCGTGAAACTCCTGTCCAACATCTGGAGTGATACTAAACACAAATATATCACTAGAGTGTTTTCCATTAGCTTGAGTGAGAAACAATTTCGGGGTTTTCATTGTGGTTTAGAGCAAAGGTAGATGCATTCTGCATGAATAACATGAAAATTCATAGCATCTGTAGCTTTGAGAAAATGCATAACTGAAGCACTAAATTTTCTTCATTTGTATTCACGTGGTTTACTCTGTGCTGTTACAACTCGTCTGATTGCATCTAACATTTACCACCAATTTTTACCTTTAACCTGATAATAATTTCATGTGATTATGAATTTTCCTGAATATTTGTTGGTCGATGGCAACAGGTTGATAGACTCAACAGGTTCACTTGTGTAACCTATCTGTACCTGACACTATTTCTTTAATATCCAAGACAACAATTCACAACTACTGTCAGTAATTTCACGATCAATTGGTGATGAACGTCAATTTACGAAGGATGATTATGCAGAGCACATGCACTATTGATTTTCGAATGGGAATTATAGTTATTTGAGATTGAGAGATAGGCGGAGTTTCGAGTTACCAGCTGTCATCAATTTTCCAACGTATCAGCAAAGTTTCTACATTGACTCTACAAGTTTGTTCGACTAGACTTCGATAGGAGTGGAAACTTCTGGAATCTTGAATTTGTTTGATGGAAAAAAGATATTCGATTCACAGCTTTCTCGTTATTTCCTACAGGATTCCTCCAATCAAAGCACTCGTTTCGATGATCCAGTGGCAACTGTTCACAGCTATTGCAATTCCTTTTTCTCATCCTATGTACTTTGATCATTTCCAGAAAATTGAATTTGCCCAGTGGTCGACATACACAGACTAGAACGAGAGTGCACACTTCTTTTTCACTTGACTGAAATACTCTACGTCTTCTAAACGCCTCCAGTCGTCGGAGATCAATTCTAAATTGAGTTAGCTTGGAGTCGAAAAATGGAGACAGTAAAGTATGAAAGTATCAAGTGGATTACTCCAGTCCACCGTAAATCCATCTCTCTGATGATGGAGTCCGTCTTGTTTCCATCTCCACAGTATGAGCATCTTGAAAATATAAAGGATTTCTCAGTGGATTCAGTTTAAATCGATGTTCAACTATTCACTTCATGCATATGTACCTTCTGCTGTCTATTCCCATCCATCTCATTTTTGCCTGTGATAAAAGAAGAGAAAACGGAGAATACGGATCTTTTTCCGCCGAGGTAAGTGGTAGGAGATAAATCCTTCCTCAACCTCTTTCTCATTTACCTCAGCTAGAATTTATCAGAGCGCATAATATTAACGTCAGAAAAATACGAAACGAGATCTTCGATTACTCTATAAGGATCCTCTTCTCCTTTCGCACTGGCACTGATTTTCAAATCCCCGGCGGAGATTGGAGCTCAGGCAACTGAATGTTGATTCGATAATCCCATGAAGCTTGTTGTCATCCAAGTGAATGGTTCACGGTAAATTTGAATGGTTAATCGAGTGTACAGTAAAGATTTCACGTTATCAAGTCGGCTAATCCATTGATTAAGTCATTCCGGAATTCTTGAGATTAAAAGAGCAGTTGGACTATTATGTTACGGGTTGAGTAGAATGATTTAATCCAACCACGATGGCATAATTGGTACTTTCAGAATCACCGGCATGTGTGCTCGTTTAAGATATTAAGACATTAAGAGGGACGTTGAGAGTCCAAGGAGTGAAATTCCAGTCATGTCCTCGTTGTGACTAACAATGAGGCAGTTTCTGCTATAACCCTTTGCAGACTGGCCTGAGTGCCTCGAGCGCCCTCAGTCGATGGCTTTAACTTCATTTTACTGATGAAGAACGATTGGAAGCTAGTGTGTGGAGGCTTTGCCTTTACTATACTCTCCTCACCCACGATTCTCAACGGATAGGTCACGAATTCTGTTTGCACATTCTCATCTTGTGGAACGCAAGCATGAAGCTACGCCTATTCCAGGCTATATGAGGGCACGAGTGAATTCGTATTGAAGACATGTACAGCCGTTTCAGAGAAGTGGAATGAAGAACACGTTTAATTCACATTATTCCAGAGAATGTGCAAATAATATGGGTACACGTAATAGTATTTTAATAGAATTCAGTTATAACTACATTATTTAATAGTCTCATAAGATATTCTTCTATATTAACAGCTAAAGTCTCACTGTTGAACCAGTGAATGAAACAATCTCATGAACAGTCGAGGTAGTCAAGCACAAAGTGCTTTGTTGTGTCTCCATTGCTCCGGAATGATTCCACTCCGACGGCAATTGGTATCGAATTGATACAGATTTAACCTGTGCACCCTAGTAAAATCAGCAATAATTTTACTATCTAGCGCACTTCCTCCTATCCTACCTAACCTTCATCAGTGCGGATCAATGAACATTGTCTGAGGTGTAACTTGCAGAATCAATAATAATTCGAGGGAAATAGGTGCTTTCTGCACTATCCTCATCCTTCTCTAAGAAGAATGGGATGGAAAGGAAAATCCAGGGGAATTAGGTGAATTATTCTGCTATCGACACATTGGATTTCTTTCCGCTTGCTACTAGCTGTTGAACAATCTCTTTATCTAATGACAAGTAATTAATGAGTTTTATAAGCGATTGTAGAGAAACGATTCACAGTAAACTGAAAATGGAGAAATTAAATTTGATTATCATGTGCAGATAGGAGACACAAATGATGTAGTTATATTGAAATTCGACTGCTGCTAGTTTTTGAAAGCTGCAGCTGCCTTCAATGTAGCACGCGACAGAACTCGTAACGAATGAAAATTGGATTCTGCGGAAATAGAGAGCAGCATAGCCGGTAATGGAATGTATTTTCATCATAACCCTTTGGCTCTGCTGTCCGGTACATTCGACCACATTCAGAGCCCTCGTTTTTTTCTCAATTAAAGCTCAAGGAGAATAATTGTTATGAATATTTTAATTTTCGAAAGGCGAGTTTTCAATAAAATTTAATGGCCAAAGGAATAATTGAGAGGACTCGTAAAAGGTAATATTAAGTGGAAAACGTTAATTCTCAGGGAATGAGATCTTGGCTCTCCGAGAAATCGAACGTGCTGACTCTGGCTGGTGACACTGACAGCGATAAAAGGAAAAAGTATATAACGATAATGATTCCTGGAACGTTCTCCATCCACTCCTCTTGCATTGACGTGTACAAAAAAAAATCAATTCCATCTAAAACTATCACTGAGGATCAACGAATTGGACATTTTAATTAATCGTTAGAAACAAGCTTCGGACAGGATGATATTACAGGCTTTAGGAGAAAATCTGAGAAACATAGGTTGAAGGTATCTCAAGGGACATGGAACAGAAGGCTCATTGTAAGCTTCGCTGGCTCGCACAGCCATGACAAATAAATAGCTTTTCCTTCTCCACGTCTTCACTATATCCAAGTGCATTCTGCCTTATGAAATCCCCGAGGCTCTACAGATAACTCCTTTTTTTTGCACCCGAGTTTACGCTCACCGTTAATATCAGACCGAAAATCTTATTATATCCACTGTATCACTTTAGATACTTTAGTACGTTTTAATATTGTCTCATGAGAGCCGAGTTAAGTCAATCGTCAAATGTCTTGAGGCATTAAATTTTATGAGGGTCAAAGGGAAGAAAAAAAAGAGAGGCAATGTCTCTCGTTTCTTCAGTAGAGAGGAGAATGAAATTTATGAGAGAGGAATTATCGTTAATTTTTGTTATATCTCGACAGGAGAAAAGCTGAAGAAGATTCCAATGATATCTACCAATTGCGTGCCTCAGCTGACGTCTCAACACATTGCTCTCTTCTACCTCTGTTTGGCTTGTCACCCCCTCTCACGAATGCCTCTTACGAAGACAAACAAGGAGAGAAAAGTTTATTTTGACAAACTCAAGAGTTTGTTCTCATTACAATCAGATAATGTACAATTTATATCGTCCAGCCCCTTGACTTTATCACAATTCGATACTCGGCCCTTCATCTGTGCAATTCTCCAAGATTTTTGTTTATCATGATACATGTAAGTTAAGTAAAGTCAAATAAACTCACCGATCAATGGAGATAGCCATCAGCGTAAATACACTAGCACAAATCGTCAGTACAGCGATGAATTGGCTGATCTTGCAGTACAAATTTCCAAATGTCCAGTGACTATTGAGCATGTATGAATAGTTGAATGTAACATTCAATGTAGATACCATGGCATCAGCAATACTCAAATTTACTAGAAAATAATTAGTAACAGTGCGCATTCTCTTGTGCGCAAGGACAATCCATATGACGATTAGATTGCCACCAGTTGCAACTGTTATCATGCCAACAAATAAAACTGTCCATATCATCTGACGCCACCATGGTAGAATGAACTGATTACCACTAGTGTCAGTTGTGTTTGTATCGTTATCATAGTGCGATGTCGATATGTCCGGCCATAATGTTGTATTGAACGGATATTCCGTGGAGTAGTAAATATCCTCGAGTGACGGCATCTCCCAATTAATTATCTTCCCCGTCGATTTTATATTTATAATAATAACAGTCTAGATACTGGATTTTTTAAAGCCGTGTACTGGGGCCTAAGCCCCCTTTACTTTTACTTATTTACATAGTCACGCTATGATATTTATCGCTACCCTAAAAACTTTATTACATTGTGCATTAATCTGGGTCACTAGACTCCATTTAACTGACCACATGAATTCCCCTGTAATTACACTGCTCATCGAATTTATTATAATGTATTTAAGTCCATCGATTTGTCTATGAATGTGAGTGTGCAAGTGGAACGATTAGAGTAAAGCTATACGTTTATCGCAGTCAGCCTGCAGTAACGCTACAACTTTCCCAAAGGCCCTCAAATGGACGTTTCATTAGTTCCACCAGAAACTATCTCTCCAAGCACTTTATATTTTATTTTTGACTTCTTGCTAACTGGAGTTGTTGGTGATCTCTTTCTTTTTAATTTTTTATCCGTCGAAATCATTCAATCGTGATCAGTTTGAAGTTAGAGTATCACTTTTGATCGCTGGATGTGTTCAGTTGAGTGTGAATTTCTCTGATTGATCGAGTAAACTTGTGGCCAATAAAAGTTTAACCAACTCTTGAGGCTCGTTCATATTTTCATTTGTTTCTTTACCAGAAAAAATAATTGTCTATTTCATTCTTTCTTACTCTCTGTTTTTCTCAAAGCTATCTGGGCTTTCATTCAAACACTTGACAGCATGCTACTCATTTTTTTCACAGCTCCATGCGTTATTTCGGAGCTGCATGACAACCTCAGTGACGCTCTTTTCACCATTTTCACACTCGGTGAAGCCTAGTTCTATTTACCAAGTCCATCTGTGTGTATATGTGGGTCTTTCTCTGCTTTTTTTTTTCCTCCTGTCTTCCTAGTAATCCGAGATTGAAGCCGCAGGTTCAGATCGAGGACTCTGTGAACTTTTTCTCATCCCCACACTGCCTTCTTGTTTTTTTCTCTAGTCCCGTATCTTTTTTTTTCACTTCGTTTGTTCGTGTCTTTTTCCTCACTACTTTTATTCTTTTCCCAACGTTTTATTTCGACGCTTTTTCGTTGTCTCCTCCTTTTTTTTCATACAGCCGCGGGCCCTCGTTCCCGTTTTCCGTTCCGCCTGCTAACGACACGCCCTTGTGGTCCTGCAAGCAAAAAAAATATCTTTATTTTCATTTTTTCCCCCTATTTTTGTCATGGAAGAATAATTGTGATTAGTGGAGGACTCGATTATTCTGCATTATGATTTTATTCAGTGAATTTTTATTAATCGTTATTCAATATTAAATTCAACAATTATTCGCCTTGTTCAGGCTTGAATGGGGATTACGTCGAACCTCTAGCAGAAATGTTAATATTTTTGACGCATTATTTCCTCATTATTCATCATTACTCTATGAATAAATGAATTGTTTTTTTATTTCCAGTTAAATGGATTTATTAATATGATAATTATTAAATATTACCATTTAATTTAATGAAATTTTCAATTAAAACTTCGTGCATTATAAACGAACGTGTAAATTTCGTTCAAAATATAACGAACATTAAACTACTAATTATTTATATGAAGGAGAAATAAAAAGCAAAGGAAAGAAAGAATTTGTGAGTAAATTTTCAGGTCAACTCGTTAGAGCCCCAGGGGTAAATGCAAATTGTTAATAGTTAAAATCGATCAGGACTTGCAACTCTGGTTGGCACATTGATATAATAGAGGCATTCAAAACTCCCGTGAGCCAGAGTATAATAAAGAGTAGTTCAAAATGAATCAGTAATTTTCCAATTTATTCACTTGCCCACCTTTCACATGGAAAATTTGCGGCATCCAATTAAGCAAAGTGCACGTAAATGAAAAAGTAATTAACGAATCTTTATTTGGGGAATTCGATTCGTTCAATTGTACTTTTGAGAGAAAAAAAAAAGAAAGAGAGAGAATGAGAGAGGTCATCGTTCCGATTATGAGAAGGAGGTAGTGAGTCCGAGGAATTCAATTACTAGAGGCTGGTGGAAAAGGGCAGTTGGGCAAGAACGAGAGAGAATCGCTGATCGGAATTCACGGAATTATTGGAAACCATCGGGGCCTCTATCGTATATACGATTCTACCTGGTACATTCGCGGTCCATTTGTGATTTGATTGAACCCATGATGTTTGTGTATTTCATCCACTATCACTTCCTCGTGTGCATATGTGTGGGTTTAGTTGTGATACCAGAGAGCTCTTGCTGATGATAAGAGTGGAAGAAAAAAAAATGATTCACTCCAGTTCGATTTCCGATCTTCCGAATATTTATTTGATTTTTATCTCATTGTCCACTTGTCATATAAGAGAGAAAATATTCTGCGTATTTTTCGAGATGAATCAATTCAGATATGAGGAATAGCATGCATAAAGAATAACTGGAGAATAAAATACACAGCCAGATTGGCCACGTGTATTTGCACCAATCTTCCCTCTATTTTTCAATGTATAAAACAGGCGAAATGTCCCACGGCCGCTTCTCCCCCGGAATTTACACCGCAACTCAACGGGAAAATTATGCGAAAATGTGGAGCACCACAGGAACACCTAGGGGGATTGTGTACTACCATTCTCTTTATTTTTTCTACCTCAGTTTATATCCCAGAAATGTATGTAGCGAAGGATGAAGATAGAAACATTGGTGGATGAGTACCGAGGATCTACATTTTACGAGTTTTATTATAAGTACATGTGCATTCAAAGTGATAATAGGAGAAAAAAATGAATGGATAAAGGGAGCGTCAAAAGTAAGGAGTGAGGAGAATGAAAGGCGAGAAAAAAGTAGTACGAAAATATGTGCGGTCTGGCGAACCACTTCCTCGAATGAAAATTAGATTAAAACTGCTTTTACCGTATTTAAAACTACCATTTCTAACTCTTTTACATTTTAACGTATTCCAGAAAATAAAAATTATACTTCTCCATTTAAACTATTAAAAGAAAAATTAATCCACACGTTTTAAAAAAAATTTCGTTATCATTAAATCAAATTTATTTCTAGAGTAAGAAAGCTCGTTTATTAATAACTTTGGTATTTCTTAAAAATGGGATTCAATTAGTTGTACCTTCTGTACATCCATTACTGAATTTTCAAAGTAATTTGGAGAGACAGTTTAATGGCAGTATATATAACGAAATTGAGCGATACCATAGAAAGATAAAAGGGGCAGGAATTGAGAGTAGAAAAGTAAGCCAGTTAAAGTTACTTTGGTAATTAATACCTGAAGATCGATACTTTGAGGAACTTTCTTGGGTATGAGAGATGTCGGAAAATCAGTAATAAATTATGCAGTGATTTTGCGAATTTAAATTCAGTGACACGGAACATTATGTGTCATAGATAAAATAATCCGAGTATCGGTGGAATCAGGAGAGAAAATAATGTGATTCTTTGGGGGCTTGAGGCTGCATTTCCCCTTTCATTTCTTTTTTCGGTAAAAGAGGTCGTGATCCGCAGGAATAAAAGGGGAACATTGAGATTGTAAATGGATATTCACGAAAAAAGAAAAGTCTATCGGGAATTGTTACGTGCGGCTGATATATCCGGGACTTTTTCCAGTGACTCCCAAGTTGAATCGACAAGTAGAGGAGAAGTTATACAGTCACACTAACAATGAAACAGTTGTTCCTTTCACAATGATTTTGAATAAATCGTATTCCATACAGTTGAATTCAAATTCAAATACTCATTGTATTATTTATGTCAATCGACATAAGATATTACCAGTTTTACTATTATACTGATTCAACTGGAAATTTTTGATACTTCGGAGAGTATCTCGAGTATAAAAATGAGATGAAACATTTGGTATAATTTTTTTTCTGTTCCTTCAACTGGCAAATGTAATCTTGGGTAAATGGAATCCAAAATTGAGTAGAGATCCACCCTATCTTATGACATCAGGGATTTTTTTAAAGAAACCATTCGAAAGAATGGAAATATAAAGAAATTTATAATAATTAGAGTACATAATTTTTTGCTGATGAAAAAAATATAAAATTTATCAATGGAAAGGATATTTCTCAAAGAGAAACCGATTATATTTATCTTTCCTACTCAGCACATTATTTTTTATCGCCCCAGTAAGTCATTGGAATTTTTAAAGAATTTCAGTCCTCCCCCACTTGTAAGATATTAAAACGCATATGATCCAATGGAACATTCGACTTGCTCTTATCATTTTTCTCAAGAATTCCCTGCGGCGATTCTTCTGAGAGAGAAATCACTGTCCTCAATTCACTTTTTCAAAGTCTGAGAAAAATTCATTTTCATTTTACCATTTCCACTGCAAGGCTAGCGAATTTCATTGTTTTTCCGGAGTTACATATGTGTATAATATGTGGCGGTCCAGTTTTCCGACTGGCACATACTAACAGACGTTAAATTTATTCTATCCGGTAGTAGAATCGACCTCGTGAGAAAGAATTATCGCTGTCTGGAGAGTCTTTTACTTGGGATGGCAGAAACCCATGCGAGTCATTGCCATAAGTCGAGGGTCAAAAATTGTGGAGAGAAAATGCAGAAAAATCGGAGACTGATATAATCCAAATCTCCGTTGAATTGAATGTAATTTTAATCACAATCGTCCAGAATAATCACCTTCGCAATTTTCATCAAATGCAATTCATTTATTTACTTATCTTATGAATCTGATTACCCTAATTTATTAATTTATCCATGATGATAAAAATAAAAAGTTTGATTGAGCAAACGACGAGAATTTCCATGTGACCTATTTAGGAACTCAAATATTATCGATCCAGTGAAGAAACATGTCGTCATCCATCATCGAAAATATAACGACTTTATTTAGTTACTGAGTGAAATCTTCGCCCCCAGTGTCAAGCTGATGGGTTACATATAGCTACGGAAATAAATTTCAAAGCTACACAGCAGTGTATCTACGTGGCTTCAGAACTTCAGTGGAATATACTCGTCAACTATTACTCGGTAACTTGGGATTTAAGTTCGTGGATGAACATAAATGTTGCAGTCAAACTATGTGATTTTCAAAATACATAAATCTCGGAAAATTGTTGAACATCATTGGATATTCAAGAATTTTCCCCAATATCCACATTATTTTTTGAGAATCAAGGGATTTAATGAGGTTTTATCGTTTACATTGACGATCGTTGGATTTATCGTTCCTTGGTCGTTTGAAAAGTATTGAATTGCTGGAGAATCGATGAAGTAAAGTGTAGTACGCACTAAAAATGAGCAGTAAAAGAAGTTTCTATCCAATAAAAGAGGACAATTGTCCGTATTAATCAGGTCTTAGCGAGAAAAGTATGAGAAAATTGAAAAACAATTGAGACGCCATTAAGAATTTATTTAGGCACAAGGCGTAAATCACCTAGTGGATAACAGCTTGACCCTCTGAGAGCATTACCTCGAGAGTCTTGTGAATTGAGTGGATAAATTGCACGGTCAACAGGCTCAACTGAGAGGTTCTATCTCAATTCTACCAATAGTTGTCCTTAAATTTGTGCATTTCAACGGATTCAAATGGCTTCCAGATATTATCAAGCTCAACTCTAGCGTGAATTCTCCAAGTTTATAATAAATGCGTCACCGTGAGGCTTCGGATAGCCTAGATATATGGGAATATACAGGATAGTGTGGGCGAAAACAAATATATCGGATTTCAGGTGAAATTTTGATACTCTGCTTAGGGAAATGAGTTGAAAGGAGCCAAAATACGTGAGATGGAATTTTTTTAATATACTAAATTAATGCGGTTACTTCTATTAAAACTCAGGCAGCTGTTCTCGTTTGCTCTAAAGGATCGATCCTATTTGTCAAACAGGACATACCATCTGCCGAGTTTATTATGCACATCTGGAAAATGACTGCTCGTTTATATTCGCTATCCGTTCTAAGAGTTCTCTGCATCGAGCGCATTATATTGCCCCGTATCACCCACTCTGTCTTCCATTTTTATTCACTCAACAATAGCAAAGGAATAAAGCTCCAAATTTGCCTAACAATACTCTAATGCGAAAGAGAATTCCCGATCAGTGCATAGACATGTATGTTGAGAAAAGATTCATGAAAATTTCTCACGATACATTTGTTCTCCATAGAGAATATAAAACAAAGGAGTCCATGGAAAGATAGGATATAAAGATGAAAGCCAGAAGACTGAGAGACATTTACGAATGAAGAGAACAGAGTAACAGTGTCTCTGCTTTCTTTGGTACGAAGGTCCTTCGGCCTCGAGTAATCCGGGTGAACGTTTCGTGCTGCAACAAAGATCTACCTTATGCAAACAGCCCTGCAGTCTAATACGACTCCAGAACATACACACACCTTTCTTGCCTCGAAAATCCTACGACTATTTACTTCTCTCCTAACCTCACCTCGTACACTCTACCTGCATTCAGACTCAACCAAGACTCTGTATATCTCCACCTCCACCCTTATTTTATTTTTTTTATGTCTCACAGTTCTCTCCATTTAGATCTACCAAGTACACACCCAACCCCAGACACAATGCACTAGCCAACTTACTTTGTAAAGTAGAGAATGAATAGAAGAAAAAACAAGAAAAATGAGAATAATACAATGGATAAGGGAAATGAGAGCCAGAACTGTAGCCAACTTATAACGAGAATCGTCTACTAATTGAGTAACGGAAACGCCACTGTAACCTCCAATGGATGGCACAGCATTATGTTCTTTGTTTTTTTGACTCTTTGTCATTGTTTTCTCCTTGTTCGAATTTCGTTTAAGTTGGACGAATTTTGATTATTCTAGTGAGATGAATTACTTCTATTTGTTATCCACATTTAATGGAAATCTTTTCAGTCTTTATCCCCCAAAAAAAAAAGAGAAGAACAATTGAATAGAAATAGGATAAAGTGTCGGACGATACAAATGGAATATAAAAATTCTGACACACTCGATATCTGACACTTGGACTCGATCCATTATTCAAGCAGTGTTAGTACAGTGGATATGCGAGAGGGGAAGAACCAAAGGGATGGCGAGAGGGGTGAATGCTGGCTGCATATCGAAACACGATGCTTCTACTGAGAATGGATGAGATTGAGTGTGTCGGAGTACAAGCTACCCCCAACAGTTGGTGGGCCTGTCTGTCATTGACAATCCTCTTCTTCTCTCACAATCGCATATATCCTGGTATCACGTTTTGTATACCACCTCTACCATTGTCTTTCTCCAATGCCGTTTTGTCTCATACAATTCCGAAAATCCCGAAATTCCTAGTCCAATTAACATGTACATGAGACAGATGATCCAATTGTTCAATGCAATATTCATTTTAATTAGAATTTCTACGTTTTTTTCCATTGAACTACTAATGAATTCTCCATTCGATTCAATTTAATTAGACTCCTCTCATTCAATGAGCATTCACTCGGGTGAAATAATTTTTCTCCTCTCTCATTTGAATTCCATTGAAATTCATTTCTTTCATCAATTGAGGATACGCGTAGGCTGTGATAGGCACTGAAGCGAATGCAGAATTGGTGCACCAAGCCCACATCCAATGCACGCACTAACACACTTAGAGGAGACATAATGAAATACGCAGAGAGAGAGAGAGAGGGAGATACTTGTTGTCAGTGGTGCAGAGGCCTTGATCGTGTTATCAAGACGATGGCAATGATTCGTCGTCCCTCTGCATGTTCTCTGCACTATCGTATGCCACTTGAGTACCAAGTAAAGACTCTGACATGCCTTCATATCAACGCTGTACACAGCATCTTATCTCTTCGAATTGCTCACTCATTTTCTTATCGAGGGAGAGTATAGGCAAAAATCAAACAAATAGAGGTTTTAATTTAAAAAAAGCGAATAAATAGGAGACTCGAGGAAACTTGAAATTTCACGGAGACAATACATCTACTTTTGTTCCTGGCGTTTCTGTATTTTATTACCGCCGTCGCAGAAGCATAATTCATAGCCAAAACCCCGATGAAAATGTCGTTATAATAGCTGTAGTTTCTACAAACGTATTTCACATTATCTGCTTAGGTAGTTCTGGTTGAAATGTGGAATTTGTGTTGAAAATTGAGAACGTAAAAGGAGAAACTGTAATCGGTTTCCTCTTTCGTTTAGTGGGTTTCTCTCTATCACTGTTGTTGCAGTTGAGAGGAGTCTTGTTAAATGTTTTTGGCCAAAATTGAGTGGAGTGGTGGTGGTCAACACAAAACTTTTCATCACTCGTGTTCACGTTTAAATACCCATATTTTTTATTTCGCTGCACACTAGGGAGAGATGAAAATTTTGCCAACTCTCTTTTCACCACACTTCCTCCATTATTTTATTTATTCTTTCCATTGTAACTTGTTGATGAAAATTGTATGCTGGGATGAACTAAAAGAATCAGAGTCATGAAGACACAATTTTGTGAACAATGCAAGAGTGAAAATGGAACGGTATAAATAAAGAGGGGAAATAAAAAAATACTTCCGTTTTGCTGACGTAAATTTTCCCTTTTTTTCGGGAAAATGTCATTGATTAAGAATTCATGATATATATGCACTTTTTCACACTACTTAATTTATGGAATTCAAAGAGTGATTAATTCCTCTACAAATTGCCTCCAACCGAGAGGCACTCTCATTTATTAAGAATTTGCATATGAATACAGGAGCCCATGATGATATGCAATACAGGAAGTCCGGTCAAGCCTACTATCCAATTTGCATAAATGCAGTAGTGCAATATCTTAAATATGAATGAGGGTGTGTTCTTATTCAAAAAGTAATAAGGAACATGAAAGGGGCAGTTGCGTCAAAGGAGAGAAAATTCAGTGGTCGTCTTCACAGACATTTCTGGATTTACGGAATGGCTAGCTCTCTAGATTTGGGTTAATTCAAGTGGAAGTATCGTTCATTCCCTGGCTCCTCTTTTCCACTGAGGATGTGATAGTCTCAACGTGTTCTTTATGTGCTGAAAATTAATTGAACTCTATCTTTCGTCCACTGTCGCTAATTTTATTGTTAATTTTTAGAAAGTGGAAAAAGTACTGTTTGAAAAAGCCATGACAATGCACCCTGAGACCTTTTCACTATTAACCTATTCTCTCCATCCTTTTTTCCCTCATTTTTTTTTCTTCTTAAACTCTCTTTATGTGCTCCCTTCCACTCTATCACTAGCCCCTAGGTGCCATTATTTTCTACTCTCTTTTTCCTCTATTTTTTTTCCTCATTCGTGCTTCATAGTGTCATTCTCCTCTCTATTCTCAACAAACTGCAATGGCTATCGTGACACAAGAGTCTGGAAAGAATAAGAGAGAGGCGGAAAATGAAAAGGGAGGGAAACAATTGAAAGGAGTAAAAAGAATTTGTCGTGTGATTAATGTATCGCTTGGTGAACATGGACTCTTGATGAATTACGTCGCCTACTATGTGTGTTAGTAGGGGAAGAAATGAAGAAAATGGAGATTGATTGAATAGCATCACGCGATCATTAATCATCATCGAGTAACCCTTTGAGTATTAAAAAAATTCTCAGCTATTTGATTTTTCATTGAGATATTGAGATCATTTGTATCATAATGTGAGATGTATTTTTATTCTCTGTACTCAAACGTGAAGTCGTAAAGTAACGTGTTTTTTATGATTTTCGGACGCACCCACTGGTTGTATTGAATAGTATTGAGAGCGTTAGCACCCGGAAAGCGGAAAAATCAACGTGAAAAAGGAGGACACGTGGCTACTTTCATGACACTCTTCAAGCCAGTAGAAAACTACTCCACTGAGTAAAATTCTGTGCCAGAGATTCCTTCAACTTCCGACAGTACTTTCTTATGTGACACTGTGTAGTTCAAACCACGCCCCAATGTACTGGTTATAACCCTTTCAACTACGAGTTATTTTATACGAAAATGGACATTGCTGATTATTAATTGCTTCTCTCGAAAGTATGTTGGCGTGTGTCCAATTCTTCCTCATCTTTTATTCATGTGAGATTTAATCTTGTTGGAGAAATAGCAACACAATGATTCTCCATGTTTTTTCATCAAAAAATTGACGCTTAGGTAAGAGAATAAGCAAAGTCCTTCCATTATTTAGGATAAAAAAATTCCATAGACCCGGGCTCATCTCCCCTCGTTATAACCCCCATAACATTTGGGGGTTGAACTGTGTGGAAAAAAACGTAGCAGAACGACATTGAGAGTTCACTCTATATCGCAAATGCGAGGGGTTCCGGAAGCGATCCAAAACAATTTCATGAATCTCCGAACATTCAATTATCCTCCGCTGCGAAGAGAATTTCAATAAATAATGATTATCAATTTGTTATGGTCCAACGATTTTGCAGGAGCATAATCATATTCATCATCTGTCGATTGACAAAAAAAAATGACTATTGACCCACAAAACATTGTAATCTCATTACGCCATAATCAAGATTGATGAAATTTTCATTGATCAATGGATTAACTGTAATTGTAAAGTGCTGTGTACT
The DNA here is from genome assembly GCA_963565655.1 of Aleiodes testaceus. Lineage (NCBI taxonomy): Eukaryota > Metazoa > Arthropoda > Insecta > Hymenoptera > Braconidae > Aleiodes > Aleiodes testaceus. The sequence continues at coordinate 6,435,094 of OY751415.1, read as the reverse complement.
GTATTTTTTATCTTCCAAATTACCAATGAAAGGTATTGAACGTGACATTCGTAAAGTGACATTGATAAAGTCCATTTAGCACATTATTATTTTTTCTCTCGGGAGTCCATTCGCTAGGCAACGAGAGCACACGAATGAGTGTATAAAAAGCTGAGATAAAGAGAGATACGGTGAAAAAAAGGGGGAGAGAGAGAGGGAAAAAAAGGGAATAAACGTGAAAGGCTAACGTAAAGTACATGACACGATGGAAGAGTAAAAGTTGGTCCATTTAGTGACAAAAGTTTTCTAGGCTCTGGAATGTACATCGAGGAGAAAATGCGAATGGGTGAAAAGTATTATCCATGCTTCGTACTCACGGAAATAACTTTTTATTACTTTAATATAATAATGTTTGTTTTAATAAATGAAGATTATTGTGAAGAAAAGTAGAATTTGTCTCATTATAATTCTCGAAAAATTAGCATTTTATTGCGGAAAAAGAGAGGAAGTGATTTAAGAAACAAAACCCTTTACACATATTGTACACGTGGAATGTCTCGATACTTTTCCAATATCAATTTTCTCTAGTACTTCCCCGAACAAATTCCTCAACAAATAAATTTACGTTAAAACGTTTTTCTTCAGTTGAAACACTTTCTTCTCGATTAAAGAAGAAAGAGAAAAAGATATAGGTGAAAATGTGAAGATCAATCATTGCACGATTTAAAGAGACTGTAGAAAATTTCATAAAAGTTCGTGAGTCAGTTTTAGAACGCTTTCCTCGACCACTTGCTCAATCTCTTGATTTTCTCTTTTTCTCTTTCAAGTCGTCGGTGGAGCAAGAGAATTTATATGCTCTGAGAAGGGATAAGAAAGAGAAATTCCATCCAGAAAACTTTCCCAACGAGTTTTATCGAGGGTGATAATTGTTGATGTACATTTTTTTATATATTTTTTGCTTCAACTAAACGATATTAGTTTCACCAATCGTAAATCTATTGGAAATAAATTACAACGATAATTACGGAAAAAAAATCCATGGGATTATCCTTGATAATGGAAAAAATAAATTAAAGCAAATTGTTAACACACGTGGAGCAGCAATTTCCTCTTCTACCAATTTTGAAGTACTCTCATTGGGGTCAATCCGGCTTGTTGCGTATCTACTTCCCCTCCCACCCCCAATTTTCCATCAGACGCTAAATTGTCGTGTGCAAACAGTATACACTGAAGGCATCGGGCCATGACACACGCCAAGACACAGAAGGGAGAGTCTGCATGTACAGAATATTAGGATCTCTCAATGGATCAACATCTAATGCTCCCTACTATCCCAAACCCATGTAATTATCATGAACAAAAATCTCTTCTCCATTAAATCGCCATATCCTCGAAATTTGATGCAACGGAGAACAATTTTAATTAAATTCTCTCGCATTAAATTCATGAGGCAAAATTATGATTCAAATGGAGTGAGAAAAATTCAAGACTTCTCTTTTAATGAGGGGAATAAGAGGGAAAATGGTGAATAAAGAGGAGGTAGATTGAATTCAAATGTCTTAAAAAAAATGAAAGTATAGAGAAAAGATGACAATGAAGTTTGCGATGAAAGGTCCTCTTGCGAATAAAAACGCCAATCGATAGTGCATTGTTATATCACAGTCGAGGTTGTTTACACGCAGAGCAAAGTGGACAGAATGTAGATAGAGAGAGACAGCGCCTATGCCGCATTCTAAGTGGTATATACCAGGCTTTGATCAGCCTGATGGATTAGCCACGCGGTGGACCTCTAATATCGTTAAGTTATTAATTGCTTGTGGCTGTGGTATGAAATAAATATATTGATAATCGTCCAGGTGAATCAATAAATTTAATAAAATATTCTCTTTATGGGTACTAAAATACGCTGCAAGTTGAATTTGCAGTTGATGCTGTCGAAGCACTTGTGAAGATAGCCCACGTACGACTGAGGATAGCGTTGAAGGTAGTTTCAAACTGAACTTACGCTCTCTACGTCTCATCAATTAGTTCAGAGTGTCCTTGTGAAGGAACTTGTTACTCTGAGTGTCAATTTAATGGGCGTGACTCAACGAATTCCTTGTGACGATTAATTTAATTCATCCGAGTGGGTGAAAAGAATTGGAGTAACAGACGCTGAATGAATTATTTGAAATTGCAAGAGAATGAGAGATATTCCCTTTTCTGACACTTAATCAAGATAAGTTGGCAGTTAAGGTGGTATTTATAGACACCTGTCGTCTCTAGGCCTCTAATGAAGCGGTACACGCAAGCCACTAGCCTTAACCGAAGCCGGGATACGTTTAATCAGTGAGATACGAGCCATCAAGCTGCCACGAACGTTTAATAGCACTATATCCCTCAACGTGTAGACCATTCATAAAGACTCTCTTTAGTCTGTATACCATACACACTCGTCGAGAGCATCCCTCTTTATTTCAGCGTTCAATCGTCATCATTCATTTTTATACCGCATTTTCTCAGGTAGAATGAGATGAAAGATACGAATGAAATGGAAATGGAGGGTTTTTACATGTGAGTTGGGAAATAAACTACGTGACTTACGTGTCTGGCTATGTAACGAAACATATCATCAAATTCCAATTCCCAACTATCCTCGTACGTGGATGAATTCACAATCATAGTTGAGGAGAATTTATTCTACAATTAGTTTCTGAACTAGTGGATGTAATTCGAGTAATTATTTTTGCAATTTTAATAATTTCTAGATTTTACAAATTATCTGATAGAATTTAGATAATCGAGGAGGAACAGATTACGACAAAATTCTCTACAATGCAAATGAAACTTCCTTCAATTCTCAAGTAATTTCGCAGTTTACGAGCATACCTTTAGTTGCAATCTCAGTGAATTTATTACAATTGTTACTTTCCTTCGAATTGTTCTTACATTCCGTGAAGTAGGAACTTTTGCACCTCTATTATTTCTTCGGTAACTGAAAAACAATTTACACCTCTCAGAGGAATGAGGAAGAGGAAGAAAATGGATAGAGAAAAGAGAGAGAATTAATTTCTGTTTGAATACGATATTGAATCGCGTGAAGAATTTGAAATTCGAGAAATTCTTGGGATAGATCTCCTCCTACATCCTATCACTAGAAATTGAATAAAATATGAAATGATTATGCGGGGAATTGGAATTATATAGTTATTCAATTTGGGAAATGAAAATTCCATTAAAATTCATTCGATCAACGCTGAAAACCAATGACCTATTCATTCCAGTAGATTAATGCCTTCCATTAGGGCAAAGAAGGAACCATTGGTCTTTTTCTAGTTCAAGTGCTCTATGGAGATTTATGGAGACAGCAATGTTCTTTCTTTGCTTGTTGCCCACTCGTACTTTTGAGTTCCACGACAGTCACGTTTCATTCCTATCTCATTCTTCCTTTGGATGTTTCTCTTATAGTTCTCAAGACCCTAGGATTTTACCCCATCTTCCCTTTATGGAGAAATGCAATGCAAAATTCATATTAAGAATAAAGTGGACGAAAGCGCAAAGGGATACGAATCAATGTAGAGTCTGACTCGACAGATTATTCAAGATTGAAACAAAGCCCGGAGCCATTCTGAGCACAATAGTCTTAATACTAAAAACCTGACAGTCCTTAATTACATGTAATCCCGTCGTTTGTCTCAAAAGGATTAGTGCATAGGCCATAATTGCTCCATAGATTTCACCCGAAATCATTTTGAATATAAAGAATTATATTAATACAATAAAAAGAAAGGAATGAAGGCGAAATGTACAAGAAGATCCCAGACAAATGAAAAACCCGGAATAGAAGAGTGTTACGTTGAAAGAAGTAATAAATTCCAGTCACGTCTTGCGTGTTTCCTTTAATGATTGCTTTCGCGTATTGCCGTGTTGGAAACCACGAAGCCAAGCACCACCGGCTAAGCTTACTTCGCCTCTTTTTTCCCTACCACTCTACCTATTCTCTTTTCTCTCATCTCTTGGATCCGTCCTCTCAGAGGCTCTTTCCTCTTTTCTTTGGCTGCACTGTTTAAAGACTTGCACTTGTATCTAAAGCGCACGCTTTAATGCCTAGTGAATCGCTAGTGTGTGATAGCCAGTGCTTTCGTGAAATTCTTAAGAATTTAATTCAGTGAGACTCGGAGAAATGAAAGGATTCTACTTCACGCTTCAAAGGAGGAGAGGATCAGAAATAAATCAAAAATGGCTGAATCCTCAATGGATTTCTTTCATTTTATATTCTCACGAGAGTAGAAGTTTTTTTATGAAGAGATTTTGTTTATTCTTTGATGAAGAATATTATTGGTTGGACGTTAATCGAAAGTCTGAAGAAGAATAAATACATATTATTTAAAATTTCGGAAGAACCCCAATGAATTCTAGGAGTTGTAAGAGAACCCGAGGGAACTGTCAACTATAATGGTAACTCAAGCAATATGTTTAGCCGTAACATCACACAGGTCACATTAGTTGTGCAAACAATAATTCTCCGGGTTCCTAGAGTTGTAACATATATCCACTCAGTCCCCTCATTCTACTCCCCCCTCTTTTCAATGTCAAACTCCTTCTTGGTACCATTGGGAAGTATGGTTTGCTTGTGTCCCCTTTTTCGAGAAAACTCCCAGAGCTTCTGAGAGCCAAGCCGAGATAAATATATCCCGGAAATCTCAACTCTCACGGGAGAATATCTACAGTTCCATAATGCAGTAAAAGCCCAATGAAATTTTCCATTAAACTTATTTTTTCAAATAAAATATTTAATTGATAAATATTCACGTAATTACGAAATTTAATTCCCAACGGTTTAACGTTGTTTTCTCGTGTTTATTTGGATATTTAATAATTATATTTATTCTCACAATTGGCGCAAATACAGAAAGTCATTGACTCAGAGGATAAAAACACGCAAAGATGAATAAAGATAGGAAGGTGGCTTGAAGATACTCGTGATATGAAATGTCTGGAAATTGCATCGGGCAGTGAGCTTTTTAATTTTCACAGAATGCTATCAACTCACTGAACAAGAAAAAGAAGGAGAAAACGGAAAAAAAAGGATCGTAATCCTTGAAAAAAGACTGGCTTCCTTGCCACCGTTTTTTCCCCACGGTAAATACCCTCTGATACTGAGACTCGTAATTTAAAATATCTTTTCTCCCCTTTTTTACTAAAATCATGGAAATAATGACATTATCGAGGGTGGAGAGTGAAAATCACTGGGATTTCAATGACTAAACGTTTCTCTGCAATAAATATTTAACAAACTAATTAGGTTAATTAAAATTTGAATCTGCATGAACAAATACCGATTGTTAAATTCGATCACGAACCAATGTTTACAGTACATGCAACGAGTCTTGAAATCTTATCTTCATTTTAAAATTAAATTCCGAGTTATGCAACTGTTTGCAGATAAAACTTCGGCATCCCTTTCATTATCAATACAATGGTCATACATTGTTTATTATTTCAATTATTTATTTCATGCACCATTGTATCAGAAATAAACGAGATAACACGTTGACAGAGGCCATTGTAAAGTGGATGAGTATCGGTGGCACTCTGCCAAATATTATATAACTACGACAATACTCAAGACAACTACTGCCCTGTCAACGATACAAGTTTTCATTCAATTTGCACATTTTTATACTCATATAACTTAAAACTGGGGAGACTAATAAAGATCGAATGCTGACGGGGTCAATTGCTTCGAGGCAATTCTCTTCCACAATATTTTCATGCTTTATTTTCCCCAACTGTCCTCCAACTCCAGAAGAAAGGATAAATACAATCAAAATGTTTTGACAGTTTTATATTTTTTCTACTTCTTCTATTGTTGAATGAAAAAAAAGAAAAGAAATTGCCATTCTACCGCAATCAGAATGAATGTGCATCGAAAAAAAATAAAACCTGAGAATGAAGGGCAAGAGGAATGGAATTTTAATGGTTATTTCATGATCCCTCTACTCAATTTCCCGTTTTCAATTCCTATATCCTGCCCCCAAATACGGAATCAAGAAAGGGGAGATAAAAAATATATCCCTAGTTTCCACTACACCCCTGGGAACAACAGGGTCGTGTTAAACTAAGAGAATAATAAAAAAATAAATAAATGAATAAATAACCAATCATGATGTTTCAACTGCAGATTGTCTCTGTCAGAAGTTTGGCGAGAAAAATTGGATTATTTGAGTTGATATTATAAAAGTTATCCAATAAAATTCCATCATCATTATAATTTCAAATTTTCAAACTCTGTTATCTCCAAAACTGCAAGATTCTTGTCAACTTGATAAATTACACATTACTGTAACTACAATTCATAAGAAAGATAACATTAACCCATGGATAGACACAATATCTTATCTTACATTTCTCATTGGATCATATTAGCTTCCGGAATACATCAGGCAACCTAATTTCCGGTGGATAATTCCAACCGCATATTTCTATGACGCCAATTTCTTTCCCTCTATTACGTATTTTTTTCTCTCTGTGGAGTGAGAGCAGTTCAAAAATGGTGAATGTGCGGAATAACTGAGCACTCAGAAGAGCACCAGCACGGAAATTATTTCCCTTGGCTGCTCTTGACACATTGTACAATTAAAGGCACACCCAAGAGAGTCCCATTGTAATATCATGACCTTGGTATAGTGGCCATTTACATTTATTTACGTTGAAAATGCTCGAATTTTCACCGCAAAACTCCCAACCCCCTCGCAATTATCGGAAGTAATCCCCTTTTTTTTTACACAATTCCCATTGCGACATTCACAATAGCACTTGAATTAACTTGTAACTCCCGCAGTCAAGTTTTGACGTCTGAAATTTTTACCAAAAGTTTACATTCAAAGTTAATGGCACAAATATGAAGATAATAAATTAAATTCAACTGTCACATTCCCTCAGGTATATATGAAATTATAAAATGCATATTGGATAGTTATCATCTCCTCAATTTACTTCGAGCTATGGAGAATCCCTCTCCTCTTTCAACCCAACACTGGGATGTATAAAATATCTCGAATATCTCGTATATTGGCTTTCTTCCTTAGAAGAGAATGGCGCCAGCAAGGACTTAAGGGAATCCTGCGTCATACCATAGAAACGTGGAGTACATGCTGGTATTATTATTATTATTATTATATAGAGCGTGTGGAAGATGTGGCTTAGTTGTTTGATAAATAGAAAAACCTGTGAGCGATCCACTGGAATTGCATTCTCAGGCTTCCACTGTTCAATGGAATTGCATTATAAATTCGATTTCCAACATTTATAAATGATTTTACTCAATAATAATAATAGCTATTATTTAGACTATTAATAATGTGATAATTCATTGATAACGTATATACATTTATCAAGAAATTAACATATGAAATTCATGCAATTGCATTATTTGAAATTACACAAATGTTTTGTTGACAAATTTAATGGTTGAGAAATTAAATTCATTTGTTAAATCAGGAATTTCACAGTAGATTTAATCCCTTGGCTATTTCATTTTGTTTCAGTTTGTTAATTATTTTCCCCTCCAACTTATTTCAATCAGGAAAACTGATGGAAATTATTAATTGATTTTTCAATGGATTCCCCACGACCTCTCGGAGTTTGCTTGACCGTTTACCAGGTGTATGGATGCAATTTGCCCTTTCAGAGGAACAATTAGCGATATTTTTCAATGAAATAGTTGGAAAATACATCTCACTGCTGCACCGTTCTCTTTATTTTTTTTGTCCCCCCATTTTCGTACTGTGTACCTTTATAATTTTATTGTGCTCTTGCAGTCGACTTTTGTAGTCAATATATTGCGAACATTGTCCACCCGTAGCACACTCGACTGCGGTGAGCCATTAATTATTGGCCCATGTGTGTTGAAATGTTTTTGTTTTGATTATGCAGAATTCATTGAATCATATGATTAATTATGTTTAATCAAATCTTCATAATTAATCATAAATGACTTATTTATATTTATAAATAAATATATGTTGTATATTACAAAAAATCGAGAGAAATATTGGAGATAGATTTTTTTTGATGATTCTATCGGAAAGCTGGGAAAATTTTAGGCGGAAAACCTGTGTCGAAATTAATTTTTTCGAGTCTTTTGAAAGTTCCCCCTTCAGATCTGAGTGAAAAAAATTGCATTATTTGAAATTTAAAAAAAAAAAAAAATTACACTTGATTCCTATGTAAAATCGTCTCAGCTTTTCAATGGAATAATCAGAAAATCGCTATCTCGAACCGTTCAATCAGAATGTCCATTTCAGCCCAATTCCCCCTATTGCACTGGTAGTTATTTTCGTGAATTAATAAATTCACGAGCTCCATTGATGCATTTTTTGCGAAATCAATACATTGAATCAAATCTTCTCTATTTTCAATCCGGCTGGAACTGAATAGAAACTCATTATCGAAGTACTCACAATTAGTAACAACTGCTGGGGAATGACCTGTTTTCAAAAACGTTTCACGCCACCAGCATGTACTGGATTCCGCCCACACTTAGAGCGTGATGAGGATTCGGTATTGAAATACATGTCAGTATAAAAATTCAACGAGAGAGGAATATTGCACACCACATATCGCATTAATATCAATCCCCCTGGATGATATAATCAATTTTATTATTTTATATATAGAGAAGAATGGATGATAAAATTATGTAGTATCATGAGTGTCTGATGGCACATAATTTTTTTCCTTTGATTTCCCATAATTCTCATCCCAATTTTTTCTCAACTATTCACTATCAGCATCACATGACTCAGAATACATTATTATCCTGCTAGGTTTATAAATGACCTTGAAAAAATTCACATCACGCTGAGTACAGAGAAAGAGAGATGTAAAAAAGAAGAAAGAGGTAAAAGCTGAGTCACTGAATGGACTCTTGATACTCAGAAAAAAAGGCCCAGAAAGATTTACCGTATACCGCCCCATTCTCAACCCCTTTTCTTCCATTCTCTTCTTATCTATCCCATAGATCCGATTCCTTTAACCATAGAAAAATCCCAATGTATTCTTTCCATTTCATTCTACTCCCCGAATGGAAAAAAACGAGAATAAAAAAATAATCCCCTAAATGACATTCGCGGGTTTGTTTTAATTATCGTAGCTCGATCTGTCTCCCAACCGCGAGAAGTCTTTTCATTATTTAGCCCTTTTCATTATAAAAAAAAAAGAAGAAAAATATAAGAAAAGAAGAGCCGACGATCGTAAAGCTAATGGCACAGATTTAGATGAAACGAGGAGTCTACTCTGTTGTGTGCGCAAATCCCGCGCAGTGGTCGTTTCGGCCGCTAGTCATTATCCTGGATTCAAACCCGAATGTATATATACGTAAGTGGTGTAGTTACCAGAGTGACTGGGAGACCGAGGGCTGACACAAGCCAAGAAAAGAATAAAAAAAAGTCGATGGCAAAGCAGAATTGTGGAATGGAAGAGTAAAAAAAAAAAAGTAGTGTATCCATGAGACAACAAGCCAATTCATTCGTCTTCTCGAGGCAGGTATATTTTCTTTCATTTCCTTGGCATTTTTCAAGGAGAGCACAGTGATACCCCATTGTCCAGTACTCTCAGCGAGTTTACCTGATTTTTTTTTCGTTCTTTTAAAAGAAATATCGTGAGATTGGAGAATGCAGTTTTTTTAGTACCAAAAATAACACAAAATGTGTAAAGACTTCCAAAAATTAAGTTTATGCTGTAGTTAGAGAGTTGTTATTGAATCAATAATAACGACAAAGTGCCCCAAGGCACCAATCATCCTATCCCTCGTGAAATTTTCAATGAACCCTTAATTTACCAACGCTCAATTTCCCTGGCTAACTTCCACAGCACTTGGACTCTGAGTATATGTATAATTTATTTACACCCTCTTCTCTCATTCCTTCTCATTCAAAGTAACGTCTACCTACATTTTCTCACAACTTTTCCTCCTCCAGTGTCACACAGTTGTCCACTTTTGCTGTTGCAGAATCGTCAGACACTTTGTGCAAAATCTGTGTCGCCTCTGGGCTCTACTTGCATCATTGAACAAAGCATCATAGATTCACTTTTATGAGAGAATATTAAGGAATTCTTTTGGCTCTTGTATTATAATTTTCTTGATTTGAATAAAATGGAAGAGATGTCTCGCACGAAGAATCAATAATTCCTCTACTCTAACTTAATAAACCAGAGACTGAGTTGAAGTACCTAAACGTCTTTTTTTAAAAACTTGAGATTCCTCAACCTAGTTTGATACTCAAAGCAGTTGCGTTACTAAATTTACGCTGAGGCTCATTCCCTCTTTCTCTCTATGTGTCTGGTACCATGCGGTTAAATTTCCCCGAGTCAGAATATATGTATACATTATAGGGAAAGCTTTAAATTGAAGCCTCAAAACCATCTCTCGTGCACGGTTTACACTGTAGTTAGCGAGCAGAGAGTGGAATGGGAGGGGTGAAAACACCTACCTCCTTCCTTTACACGTAAACCAAGAGACTTCCCCCTCAACTTTGTCCCAGAATACATAACGCATCTGACAGAAAAACATCATGGAGAGAAATAAATTTCCATGGTAACAGTATTCGTCTGAGGAAAATGTTTTCAAAGTTTGTAGTTGGCTGTAGTTGGGCCCTCGAAACCCGATGTGAATTTTCAGAAAGTTGTGAACGGAATTGAGCAAGATAGGATAAAGGCAGTGGACAACAGGAGAGCGAAAGAAAAAATGAGAACAAGATAAACCTACAGAGTCTTCGAATTTTCCAACAAACTTTCAGTTGATGCACTTTAGCATTGATCTGACATATTTTTTTCATATCTGTACATGGAAACGTAAACTCTTTGGACAGAGCTCTAGTTTCACCTTCAGAACACATAGATCAATGGATTACGAAGATGATGTGCCACTTTTTTTTTCATGAGGATGACGTTTGGAGGAGAATTCTATTTCAGTGGGAAATTTATGTTAAACCACTGCACCATTGCAAATGAGACATTATTTCAACTGAAAAATTCAACCCACACGAATTTCACACGTACACCAAAAAACAAAAACGTATTTATCAACTCGGAAGTATCGCTGAGATAATAAGATTTGTCGCAATCTAACCAGCCAAGTTGGCTGTTGCATTCCAAATGTATTTCCCGACGGTTCAGTCCACTAAACTTCCGCAATAATATCATATCCTTTTTTTTTCTCACCTACTTCCGTTATCCTGAAACGTCAGACTTCACCAAACACATCTGCCGTGAGCGCAGCACTTAAGTCGTTCATCTTTCCTTTTTTCTCTCGTCTTCATTCTCCTCCTCTTTTTCGCACTGTCATCTGAGTTATAAAGCTGGAGAAACTCGAGTTTTCTGCTGATTTCATGTTCCAAGGATTAATAACTCTCACTCTTCACTTATTCTCGATAACAATTAATTCAATATTGAATCGAACTCTTTAATGCATCGGAATTAGAAAAGCTTTCGTTATTAAAATTATTATTTCAATTAATTATTCTTTAGAACTCACGCACAATTATTTATTCATTGCACAAAGCCCACGTTAAATAGATGAATAGAATATTTTTTAACTTCTTTTTATTTTCAACAACGCGAAGTATGGGAATTTTTCTAAGAATTTAGAGACAATATCGATTTTTCTTTGTCCCTTCGACCGTAAACCAGAGACTGAGCAGTAGGAATGCGGGCGGTAGAGAGGGGAGCGGAGAAGCGGGGAGAAGTGTTGTAACCGTCATTTGTTTTCACGGTTAACGGAACGAATATTCATCATTGGAAAATTATTCTTTCATTAGCTTATTTTTCACTGAATTCACGCACTTTTTTCTATTCAATAGACTAGAATAAATGCACTTGAAGTTAATAATGTGGTTAAAATAATTTTATAAATATTTTAAAAGTAATTTTAAAGAAATTGACAAGAAAATCAGAGTTATTCTTTGTCGACTGCATGTAGGGGACTGAGCAGGATGAGGTGATGAGTGGGGAGCGGAGAAGGGGAGAGAGGTATAGTGCGATTGGCTTTGTTTCTGTGGTCAGTTAGCTAAAGGATTATTCACGTTAAAACATCTTCCCTTCATTTCGTGGCGTCAAGCGGGAAAATTGCGCGGGAAAAGCAGCAGTCGGCGGTGAAGAGTGGGGAGGAGAAGAAGACGGACATGTAACGTGTTCTCTCGGTGAGTCAAAAAAAATATGCATGATAAAATAATTATTTTTTCTTGAATTGACGATTGATTAATTTTCGTTTGGATAATTAATTGTGAAAAAAATTCATAACCTTATTCCATTTCAAGATCCAATATAAAACGTAATACATTCGTAACTCTGGTCTTATATGAAATTTTTATGACAAGTTACATTTCCTTAGAGAGGATGAGTCGATGTATGACAACTTCCTGGGTAACTATATTGAAAAAGTTTTATTGTCTAACAGTAGACACAGGGATGACTCAATCTCAATATCCCAATACAGAGTATCTAATACAAAAGTAGATGTCAAAGTATGAATTGACAAAAAAACATGAGAATTATCAAATTAAACATTTCAATTTCTCTAAAATAAAATTGAAGATTTAGAAATGTAGTAGCGCGATTTTCAGTCCAATGAAAAATCCAATTTCTCGACGAAGCCAATAATTAGTTTGATGAAGGGAAAATTAAGGAAATTAAAAGCAGAGAACGCTCTGTTTTATTTTCGACGTGATTAAGAGAAAGACTTGTAAAGCTTCTCCAATCATCGCTGAGGAAAAGTTTGATTGCAATCTGAGGCAATAGTAAATTGCAAACAGGGACATTTTCTTTCTCCCTCAATTCGCTAATTGTTTTCATTTGTCTGTAGCAGTATTTTCCCCGAATCTGATTGGAGCGTATGATAGAAATGCAAGAATTAACAATCGTTCCAAGTACCTTTGTAATTATCGTATTCACAAGCATCAGCGTTATTTCAGTTGAAAAGCATTCAATCAATTTAGTAGGGAAGGATTTCACACCTATGGTATACTAGTTGGGTCAATGCGTCTATCAATGATTCGGTTTTGAATCCAACAGCACGTAAATGCCACCGCAATTGTATGACAATCAATTATTGTCGTAAATAGAGACAGCCTGATTGAAATCAAATGAAAAATAATGAAAAAAAACTTTGAAAAAACAATATTACGTTGATTGAGTAGTTCAACAGTTTGTTGTGCCAAAGGGCGTAGTGTTTTCCATGAATTTAGTTGTAATTTACGGTAGTTCTGGATAATTGCATACAAATCACTTGCACAATTGCATTTACAAATGTTTCTTGATGATAAAATCGATTTTCAGCCCTTTCCATGATTTACTTGAAAACAAGACAATTTTTTTGGTAATTAGACTCATGTTTTGCAACTATAAAAAAAATAATATTCCCAATATTTTCACTTTCTCCATATTCCCATAGAATAAGCACTCTTCATCACCTACTTCAAAGAATCCCACATTCGGTCACATAAAATCCATTTGTATCCACATAAAGGCAGATTAAATTCCATTCTATGTCAGTAGCTTCGAGGAAGAAAGCACATTCCGCATTATATCTGTTTGCTGTACAAAGGAGGTACTCAAATATGCAGAAATATTTATATCGATATGGCTGCAAACAGGTGCAGCGAAAAAATAGAAAAGAATTCTCTGGAGCAAGTGGAGAAGGGCATATGTAGCCAGACTTGTGGAAATATTTTCTTATGTGGTTATGACATTCCTACGAATGTGTCACTTGCATTTCCGCATTGTCCAATTTTGGTTTCCTTGTATTCCACAATATCGGAGAAAATGGGGATAATGTTGAAAATCAATTGGTAATTTCGATGGAGATGGGGTAGAATGGATTTGGAAATTCTTCTTCAATTTAATGATAAAATTAAATGAAAATTTTACGTTCCATTATTCCCAATCGAATTTTTCTAATGAGAAAATTAAAAAAAAAAAAAGTTTAGCCTTTTTACTGAAACTTTGAGGGAATATTCAATAGTCCCATTGTCAATTGAATTTAAAATCCATGGAAGCACTGAAATTTTCATTACTCGTATAAAAAGCATTCCCTTCTATATCCGCAAGTCGTTAAAATTCGATGGACATTGATCCATTAAAAATGGGAACAGTTTTGATGAAAATATCAAGCGAATTGTTCTACTGAGAGCTTCTAAAATCTAACTTTTAAGTATTCGTTTTGCAAAAAGGAATAATGATTTTTTCGTTAAATTTTCACTGACCCAGGGAGACGTATAAATAGTTAAAAGAATTAAACGCTTGAAAGCTATAATACAACGGATATTACTATCCTTCATTTCCTGCCGAAAGTTCAATCTGACAGAAAGGTATTACATACCGGATTATTGTAGACAGTTGCGAAATCATTGAAATTGGAAAATGTTATAATAAGAATGAAGAAACAACAACTAGAGTGAACGAAACGCTATTAAAACTCGCACGAACAAGCAATAATACCTTCAAGATGGAAGGAAATCGTTAAGCTCACGTGGTAAATACAATCGTTAGCATTTAGCTCTATATGAACTGCCTCCGTATAATAATGCAAACATCATTAACTAAAAGAATTGTATTCTCGTCATTTGAGAAAATGATGAACTGGAAAATTGAGAAAGTGAAAATTTAATTTCATTAAATCTATCAGTCTGCAATATTAATTGAAATGAAAGTAAAAAAGAATCAGCTGAGTGCTGTTGTATCACGCATGAATAGTTTTATTCACACTGAAATAACTCGAATGGAATGGAAAAGAATTATTCAAAAAGTCCAATGTGTCGGGGAAATAAAAGCAGAAAATCTCTGCGACTCCATTTCAACAGTTGTACAGCCCCATAGGCATAATCCCCAACCACATGGGTCAATTAAAATAACTGAATAGAAAAAAAGGAAGCGAATTAATTCATCTGAAAGTTAAAAATAAATTAAATTAATTTGGAGATCAATCTCTATCATGATATTTAATTCAGTTTAATTCGTTAAAATCAATCGCTCAACAAAAAAACGAACATATGCCCTGGACTTGAAAATAAACTGCGTCGTAATTTTCGCCTGAGTGTCTCGAGGACCGAAGGTAAAGCGCGACGTAATGGAAGCGGGAGAACCTATTGGCAGTTGAAAAGAGAATAGAAAAAAAAAAAAAAATGCAGAGAAATGAGAAAAATAAACGCACGCGTTAGTGAAGGATCGATGAGTGTGCAGTGGCAGATATTTCGTGCCCAAAACTGACGATATCGCGAGATGGGTGATGAATTCTCCCGAATTCGTTGCGCAAAAATCAATCTCCTCTTTTTTTTTACCACCGTATAACAATCACGCGAATTCTATGGGATTTTTCTTGTTTCTGCTTTGAATAACCTATGGTCTGTAATTGGTATTGGTTTGAATCATTTTTATGATAAAGCGAATCAATTGTTCTCATTCATTTTGTCGTTCTCCTGTTAAAGTTAAAATTGTATCAACTCAGTTGCAACAAAGGCAGCTAACGAAATCAGTTATTCTCATCTCATCTATCAGCCTTCCATTAACTGGTCTCGCATTTCACTAGTGAAACTGAGGCACCATGGGCGCCTCTAGAGTTGCCGCAATACAAGTGGTATCAGTGATACGCGGTCAGCCTGAGCCTCGTTTACTCTGTGATTTAATCCGATCAATTAAAATGTCTGATTATACTACTGCCTGGTTGATTCGAAAGATAGAGAGAAGGTAGAAATGCGTGGAAACATTTGCCTAATCTACCTTACGTGTGCGTCAATGTTTAAAATTATTGATTTACCAGGCTTCGTTTGTTTTACTCCTTTTTTAAAATTATCATCACAAGAAATAATTCACAAAACACAAAGAGAATGCTTCCTCATTGAAAAATATTGTTTTTACTCACCAATTGTCTATCCTGGATACACTCCAAGCAAAACAATTCCTATTAAAAACTAAAACTCTTTGAAACAATTAAAAATGTCCTCTTTTTTCTTCATTTAAATAGTTTAAAAAAAAAAAACACTTATTATTTCTTTTTCCTCGCAAGTTTTCTTGTCTCTTTTGAGCCTTGAGAATAGAATAAACGAATAATGAAGTGATGGATTCCACGTGACGAACGAAACGGTACGCGCGCCTAAGCGATACTGGCTGACTAGCAAATCCAGCGTCCGGACGCTCTACCTCACCGCGCTTACTCGAGACGTCAGCCTATCAGAACACAATCGCTCTTGTGGACCGCGATCTACGAAACCTCTTAATGCCCATTGGCTTACTGTGATATATTCACGTGCTCGTGAATTCTGCACGAGAAAACATTTTTAATTGGTTAAAACCATTAAATTAATTATTTTTCCCCTGGATTAAATAATTGTAATTAAATAATGAGAAAGAATTATGAAATTTCACAATTGAGGATAAAATTAAACAACGAAATCCTAATTACCGAGGCTATTATTGCAGGAAAATTGTAATAACGATAATTCGTATTTTGAAATCCCAGTGGGATAAAACTCATGGTCATCTGGCTCTCTATCGAATCGGAGGAAAGCCCTCCCAGTCATTACGATTTCTACTCGTGATAACACGTAAAATGTCCTGAAATAACTAGATAAAGATTTTCGGGAAATTTCATCGGGTTCAATTATTTTTCCCGGGGTATAAAAAAATCAGGGGAACGTTCATAAATAACTGTGGAAGCCATTTATTTATCATTCGGAGAGGAAGAATGGGAGATAAATGAGAGGATACAGTACGCAGTGACCTTGGAGAATTGATTAGAAGGAATAATATGCGATAAGCAATCAGGGTCAATGTTACAATGTGCATAAAATATTTTTATTGTACTTTATCACTGTGGAAAAGAGTAATTCACAACCAAATAATTTACAGACATTGAAAAGATGGACAATGAGTATACTCGTAACTTCTGCATTTATTGAGTCATTATCTAATAGAAGGTCGTCCACTCTTCAACGAGCCCGTCAATTCGTCCATGTCTCTAGATAATAATCTATGACCTACATCCTCTGATTTTTTCTCAAAGTAATATTTAATTTAAATCATGGGAATAAACAGATTATCTCAATCGATATCGATTTCAAAAATTGCTCGTCTCCATCAGGGGACGATTTTCTTCAAATAGTTGCCATGAAATCATAATTTCGTAAAATTTCCCAACGGAAGCTACAGAGAAATCAAAGGGAAAGAGAATCAAGAGTAAACGAGGGAAGCTGCAGATAATATCAGAGACCTTCGTATACGTAATAATTCCGGAATTATGCCATCTCTCTCCGCATTTCCCGTTTCATCTCAGTCTCTTTTTTTATTTTTTCCCTCTAATTTTCCACGTATTCAGGAGGACTCTCGGTAATGATAAGCGAATCAGGAAGCGATTGGACCTCAACGGTATTTCAATCATCCTGGAAAAGGCCATGTGGGCGTTTGGAAATAACTGGTGATTCTTTCGTCCAATTACTGTTATATGGATTTTTGAAAAAAACGAATTGATTTGAAGAATTACAAATAGTCTGGAGTTTATTATTCTTTCATTAAAATTTGTTGAAACGTTCTATCATCGATTCGATTAATTCCGAAGAATAAAAGGAAAAACTAAAAGAAAAGGGAGAGAAAAAGGAAAAAGTGCTTTATGAGAGTTTAAACAAGCGGAGAAAATAATAATTCGAGGAAAATAAAGTTCTGAAGCATCCTGGGGCGGCTTTAGCTGCCTGCCAAACGTCAAATTTTTTAATAAATGGATCAGACGCCTGGAATAAGTAGAACGAGTAGACTTCTCATGAAAAAAGGCACGAAAAATTTACTACGTAAAATATCTATACATATATACATAAATATTGATCCGCCCTTAGTAGAATTAATGTTCAATTTCAGTGAGCTGAATCATTTTATTATGATGATATTAAGAATAAGTAGAGATAATAATTCCGATGGTTGAAAAAATTCAGAGGATAATTTTTAAGAGAGAGGAAAATTAATGATCAAACGAATTCGTAGAATGAAAAATTTAACCAGGATGAGACTGAATCAACTGAATTATATATTTTTGAGACAGTTCAAAGTGAAGCATGGTTTTAAACAAAATTATACTGGAGTAAATGGTATATTTAAAATGGCTATATGTAAGTGGATGGTCTTTTGGGGGCTTGGCAAGCACCCAGGAGGACATGATCTTGGCCTCGATGGACTGATTCCGTCTCAAATCTCAGTCTCTCTCTCTCACACCCACGTAGACACCTATAATTTAATGCATCTGTGTATTCGTTAGGCTACAAACTGTTTACAAGTCTCATTCCCTTACGAGCCACTTGCATAATTTATGCAGAGCAATCCAAAGTTCACGTATAAACTGTAACACCATCAAAGCTAAATTCAATGAGTGATTCACATAACAGCCACCGAGTTCCTCGTAAGCCATCACTCTCCTCAAACAGATTTCGCGTAAATTAATCTTTTATCATTACTCGTTCAGTTGTAAATCTTCGAGAGGTGTAAACTGTTTTGAATTTAATAAACTAGAACACTTTTAATTGATTCAATTACTGAGTATCCATTATTTTCAAGTTTGATGATGAAACTCAGTATGGAAATTGTACGTGCCGATAGATAGATAGATCAGAGCCGAGTCGACACACTCTGACACCTTTTTTTTATTTTTTTTTTCAATATTGAGAGCACTCTTTCATGTGTCAGTCTGTGAATGAAAAAACTGACAGATTTCTTTACTAAAACACTCATTTTTAGAAAAATTCGAAAATATATAAAAAATATTCGGAACTTTACGAAGATAGACGGGCATATGCTTCATTTTTAATAATTTTTTTCCATTGTTCCTTTTTTGGGATGGTAACAAGTTACAAAAGTGTGAATTATTTCCTGGTAAACCACGGAATCGTGGTGGCAGTGCTGCCAGAGTGTGGTGCATAGTATACGACACTAAAGCCGAACGATCATTGCATTTCCTTTTAGTATAAAATTGAAATTTTTTATTATTTCAATTACATGAAAGTCCCGAATTTCTTTTTCTCTTCATTTAAATAATGAAAACCTCTCAAGTGTTTTTTCAAATTAAATTCCATTCTTTAATCTTCACTCCTCTAGAGTTAATGTCTCGCAAACACTATAAACATTTCAATTAAATTTCACTGAATATAAAAATAAAAATGTGCGGTGAAAACAAGTTTGTATTTTTTTGCCTCGTATTTTCATTAGTCAGCACTAAACAGAAAAGAAAATAGAGAATAGCCTCTTTTTTCCTCCTCAAGGAGAGAATATCGTTTAGTCTCCCACTAACTGAACTGAAGGACAATGAATTTTCATTGGCAATCGTTGAGAGTAGAGAATTGCTCCAGAAATTTTTGGAATGCAGGTGCATAAACTCGTGCCAACAACTCGAAATGGAATGAAAGATCTATGATGTATAAATTATGCTCTCACAAAGTGTGGAATGAAGGAAAGGGGTTTTGTAGTTTGGCCAACACCTGTAATGAATTTTATTGGCATGTGTATCGAATCAGCAGTATCCAGAGGAATAAGAGCCTTTCACCCACTGAAATAGTAATTCTCGCATAATTTATGTGCAGAGGTTTTTTTCCAAATTGAAGACGAGACTATGTAAACTCCCTATGGGTTCCGGAAAGAAGCATTAATTCTCTCTTGCAATTAATTACTGCTATGAGAATATTCAGAGATCGACGTCATTAAAAATAGACAGCTTGGGAAGGAGAATTAAAATTAATGTGCATCTTTCATCAAAGTCGCATTAAATTCATTAGTGAAGGACTGAGGAAAGACGAGCCTTTTTTAGTCTAATTAATTAAATTTTAATATTGAGAGAATTATTAATTAAGAAAATGAAAATAAAACATTTATTGACCAGAAAAACAATTACACATTTCCAATCACCACAAATATATTAAATTCGAGCATTAAAATATAATTCTTTTAATTTTTCTCATCCTTTGGAGTGAAATAAACGGAATCGAGGAAGCATCTGGTTAAATCGCTGACAAGTGAACGATCCCCGATTGTTTGGCTCATTCCATACATGGCAAACTGAAAATTAAATTGAATCAGTTCTAATAATAATAAATTTCGTGACGATGACACTAGAATAGAATGAATAATTTAATTACCATTCCTTCTACGGATTCTTCAGGATTTTTATTGATTTCCGACAAAATATTCCTGATATCGTCTAAAAATTCATCAGCAACACCAAGCTGTGTATGAACATAAGTAACACAAATATGTATAGCACTTGGAAACTGTAGAACATTGAGATTCCATCCTTTAGCGGCTAGACCCTCTGATAGTCGATAAATATGGAATTGGTCGGAGCCAAGTGCGATAACTGAGGTAGCTGGAGTACCAAAGATGAATAAACCATCCATTTTTCTCAATCTGCAACAATTTCAAACAAGATAATTGGAATCTATTCAAATGTGCTTAAATCTATAACAAAATGAAATTGGAACTCACTCAATTTCCATGTATCTCGTGGTTTCAATGATTTTTTTCGTTGATTCAACATAACCGTTGTATCCAAAGTGCATGAGCGATGCCCAGCATGCTGCTATTATACCACCAGCCCGTGAACCATTTACAGTTGGTGAACCGTAAATACCACCAGGCCAATCAGTTGTTATCGTGAATTGATGGTGTCTGTATTTTTTCTCTCTGTACAGAATCACTGACGAGCCTTTTGGTGCATATCCATACTGTAATTCATAACAAATTCTCAATGAGTAATTTCTTATTTTACTCAATTAAAAACATTCAGGCATTTATTTATAGAGGGTAATCTTTCCCTTTGGTTAGAAATAGAGTTATTACCATCGTAAATAAAGTTGTAAATCAATGTTCAAGTACCTTGTGTGTATCCGCCGAGATACTAGTAACTCCAGGCAATTTGAAGTCAAATGCTGGCACATTGAAACCAGAATCAGGCATAAAACACAGCAGAAAGCCTCCCAGGCATGCATCCACGTGCACTGGAATATTGTACTTCAAACCAAGCTCTGATATTGCTTCTATATTGTCAAATGTACCATAAGGAAAATTGGGAGTCGATCCAACGAGCTGAAACATTAGTTTTTCATTTAGATTCATGATTTTTAGTGAGATCTCTACGTTTTCTATGTCATCATGAATTCTATTTTACCATAATTGTATTTTTATTGATGAGTCTCTCCATATCCTTAATACTGACTGTATAGCTGTGTGGATTTGTTGGCACAGCACGAACTCTTATATTCAAATATTGAGCAGCTTTATCAAAGGCTGAGTGTGCTGTAGTTGGAATTACCATTTCTGGATATTTTATTCCTTTGACGTCTTTTGCATAATCTCTGTACGCTTTACACGCGAGTAGAATTGATTCTGTGCCACCTGTTGTCATCTGGGGAATCGATTCAGTTACAATAGTCTTCATCATCAATTAATTTTATGAGCAAAGAAACTTACAGTCCCACAAGAATCTTCATCTCCATGAAACAATTTACAGCAGATCCTGATAACTTCAGCCTCCATCTTACAAACACCCGGAAAAATATCAGGATGTAATGGATTTGTGTATGATGCCATGCCATAAACATCAGACATCAATTTTATCAAATTTTGATCGTATCTGTAAATTGTCCCTGATACTTTTCCATTCTGCCAATCGTAGTCACCTTAAAATCATAAATTATCAAAGTTTATCATTGTTTTTTTTATTGATTAATGGAATTCAAGAAGTCTGAATTAAATACTTACCCAATTCAATGTATTTCCTGATCTCACCGATGATTTGGTCATTATTGAGTCCATTAAATGGCAGTGTCGTGATAAATTCACTTGACTTAACTCTTTTCAAGGCTTCTTTCTCGAATGACTCGCTATATCCATTCAATTCCTTCTCAATTCTCTCGCGAATTGAAGGAATGTATCTGGCTAATTTGAATATTTGTTTCTTTCCTCTCTCGATGACACTCTCCTCTTGATGTAAAAAATTCCATAGCCAAACGGCCCCAAGTACTGAGCCAGTTGTCACAGTAACAATTTGCCATGGCTCTTTATCTTTGAAGGTGTCATTAACAATTCCTTTAACTGAATCCATTTTCACTGAATTTCCCTTTTAATAAATGAATAATTCCATGAAATTTCAACTCGACTCTTATAAATCACTTGAGTGCACGTGCACTTGACTGAAGCAATTCTTTTATTCCAATGAATCGTTAGTCAGGCAGTATCTAAAATTCCTCAGTGTTATCAGCTGTCAACAGATATGGAAAATGCTTCTTCGATTGAGAATGTTATCAAGAAGCTAATTTGAAAATTCCGAAAATAATTTTATTCTCAAAAAATAAATCCAAATAGTTCAGTATTCGGAATTCACTTTTTTTTATAACTTCAATATACAATTTATTTGTTGAAAGCGATTTGCACTGTTATGTACAGACGAATGTGCAACCAGGAGCACATAAAAATAAACGATAACAGGTGTCTTGATTTCGATACAATGCATCTACCAACGCACGGTACTTTCTGTGTAACTATAACTAACAGTGACCCAGAGTCAACAGCTGATTGTTGCAAGTGAGAGAAAAGTGAGGAGAGAGAGACGAGAATAGTCCGGCAAGTAGTGACACCACGTGAAGTGGAGCGTTGTCCAACTACATTCGATCGTCGGAAATTGGTGAATTAATTTCAGAAGTATTGAATAGGATTTCTCCTGAATAATTAATGCAAATGGAATTTATCCATTTAAAAATAAAGTTTTTGTCTATTGGGGAATTTATTTTCATTTCATTAGCATCTTATTGTTTCAAAGGCTAAAAAATATGCGCGCGCCTTGCCGCCTGCGCAGAAGGCGATATTCTACTTGAAACGTATGTCCTCCTGTTTCTACTTGAATCAGAGTGATTTGAGACGTTCCAATCGATTCCCTCATCCTCATTTTTTATTCGATTAAAAAGTCATTAAAGAAATCCATCAGCAGCACTTTTAACATAATCTCCATTTCACCCCACTCTTCTCCTTTCCCTTCCAATTACTCTCCCACGCATCAAGTTAATTAAAATTCCATCTCTTTTTTTATACCGCACATTCCTCATCGAAAATCAATAGCCAGACAATTCGTGATATCAGAACAACCACCTGTCTCGTGATTTCCAACAAAAAGACAACAGACCGTTTGCATGTCACGTGCAACAAGTTGCAAAAATACGGGTTATGTAAACTTAGATAGTTACTTTGACAATTCTACCCTTTATTTCCCCATTATCGTAAAAACGATCTCCAACTATTTTAATATTCTCTGTTGAAACAGATAATAAAGATAATTCATCATGAAAAATGAATCAATGATGATTATCGTTTGATCAGACTTTTATTCCTTTTATTTTATGGAATTTCTTCGCCCTTGATGATGAGTAAAGGCGCATGCTTTTCACCTCCAAACTACACGAGTAAAAAAAAGTATTATCGACTAGTCTAAACTTCCAGTTAACGCAGTTTTCACGTGGGAAAATTGAAAGACTTCTACACTTGTTAAACCCCAGAATGAAACATCATCGATTGCCCCTGGAAAACCCTAAATGAAGTTATTATTAACCGCGCAACTTCAATGTCAAAATTATCCACTTTGAATTTTTTTTAATACATTCAAATGCTTTCATTTATTTCTAATTTAATAAAAATAATTCGGGAATGATTCAGAAATAACTCTCTCAGGCCAATAAATGATGGAGAATGATTTAACTGATATTTCAAATATAAATGGGCAAACGTTTGGGGGAATACGGATTGAATTTGAACGTGGTGGGGCAGACGACACCCAGAGGGAAACATAGCGCGCTGAGTACCTCAGTAGTCTCTCCAGGCGCCTCAAAAAAATACTAGGTAAACTGTCTCTATAAAAAATTAAAATAATCCATTATTCCCCAATTGATCGTAATAAGTATTCGCAAGTGCTTTGATAAATAGTGTGAACGGATTTGATAGGGCATAAATTCAATGAAACAAATAATTAAGCCTCGTTGTTCGTACTTATTCCCTGTACTCTGTGTGCATCTCATCGCGTCATCACCTGTTCAAATGAGTTATGCAACGGTGACATCATCTGAATTATTTATGAGATTAGTTTCACTCTCTTGTTGACATTTAACACTCCAAGATAGATGGAGTAAAGGCACCTTGAAAAAAATACCTGAATATAACAAAATATTTAAACAATAGTATTTATTTAATTTAGTTGAATATTTTTTCGGGTCAAAATCACAGTCTTCGTAAAAATGAAGATAAATTTCTTATCGCTGTCTCTGTATCTGTGCGGAAAAGATAACAGTGTTAAAAACACTAGAAATTCTCTTCTGATTTAATTTATATTAAAAAATCTGGTTTCATTGAGAAGAGCGGGAAATTTGAGGAAAATCATTTGTCTTCTCAATCAGTCACAACTGCACTTAAATGCAATAATAAATGAATTCCAATGCATGGACGATAATTACTATGATTAATAATGCAATAGCCATGGGGTAGCTTTTCACAATGCGGACAATGGGGTCCTCCCCATTTTATAAAGCTCTTTTTTTCCTTATTGCGTTGCTCGAAACGCGGAAGGATCGATAGAACACATGCGCTCTTGTAATGCCCAGACTCCCTTCCGTGAGCACAATCTCCAGTGTGACGTGTTACAGCTGTTGTCATATACACAGAGACCCCAAGACAATCAACACAATCACACGAGTACTCGTTCAATAACAAATTAAATAATTACCAATCAATTGACACTGAAAAGGTATTTAATTTCTCTTGTATTTAATTTAAAACTACGTCGTAACACAATTTATGAAATATTTTCGGAAGTTAATCGTCCGTGTGTTAATCGAGTTAACGAACAATTCGTAATAGTTTATTTATAGATATGAAATAACGTGTAACGTAACCAGCTGAAGATGAGACAAGTTAAATCATCTTCTATTTCCGGTACTTCGTGTTTGAATTAAAGCGATTTAAAAAAATATTTTAGGCAATAATGGAGTGTGAAAAAGGGGCGAATGGTACGGCAAATGCCGTTTCCAATATAACAGAAGAGATTGCTAGTGTTAAATTGGAGAATGGAACTGAAAAATCAACACCTGGAAGCCCATCAGCAACTGGAACACCTGGAGTATCGATTTCCACTAATTTCAAGGCCTTTTCCAAATTCGGAGATCTCAAGAGTGATGGTAAACACATTACACTCAGTCAGAGTGATAAATGGATGAAGCAGGCTAAAGTTATCGATGGAAAGAAGATAACAACAACTGATACTGGAATTTATTTCAAAAAGCAAAAGTATGTAGAGATTGAATCTCAATAATACTTACGTTTAAATTAATTATTAATTGTTTTCACGTGTAGATCAATGAAATTGAGTATGGAACAGTACAAAGCATTCTTGGAGGAATTAGCGAAAGCAAAGAAAATGGAATTATCCGAAATAAAGAATAAAATGGCCAACTGTGGACCACCAGGATTTTCAACTGGTTCAGCTGGCGTTAGTATTTCTGTTATTCCCCAAGCATTCACCATCATCCCCTCTCAGTGCT
Source organism: Aleiodes testaceus (assembly GCA_963565655.1). Lineage (NCBI taxonomy): Eukaryota > Metazoa > Arthropoda > Insecta > Hymenoptera > Braconidae > Aleiodes > Aleiodes testaceus. The sequence goes on along the minus strand of OY751415.1, from coordinate 6,409,532 downwards.
TCTAATATTAATGGGAAAACTCTTTCACTCTGTTTAAACAGGCTGGTAAAGCGGCCTCAACCGTTGACAGGCTGACAGATGTCAGTAAATACACTGGCTCTCATAAGCAACGCTTTGATGAAGCTGGAAAGGGCAAGGGTATTGCAGGAAGAAAAGATATTGCAGATGCCTCTGGCTATGTACAGGGCTATCAAAACAAAGACACGTACAAGGCACAATAGTTATGCACTTGAATAATATAAATTTTAAGAATAAGATTTGGTACAATTTTTTCTCGTTCGAGACGAGAATCAAAGAGGTGAAGTACCCCGTTTTTAATCCTATCGTGTCTAGGCACAAATCATGAGATAGATTTATTTTTGGAGCGAGTCCAATAAAAAAATCCACTCGAGATTGAGAATTAAGATTTTCCCTTTTTATTTCAGTACTGTAGTGAATAAATAAAAAATAAGAATTCACTGCGGAATTCCTCTTAAAGTTGAATCAAGGATTTTTATAAATTAAATGGATTATTCTTCAGCTAAGCAGTTTCATCGAATTATCATTCCTTTATATTCTGATTTTAATGCGTCTCGAAATTATCTCCAATCATAATGATTTTAGTTATTGAGAGAGAATAATTTAGAAGATCATGTTCGTCACGTGTAATTACACATTAAGTATCAATCACTCTGCAGGTATAGAGTTACCAAATATCCGCGATACAATCTTGGTGTATAATAATAAAATGAGATCTACGTGTTAAAGATCACGCAAAGGAAAATCATAAGTAAATATTATATATAAATATGGCACAAGGTTTTAATAATAATAATAATGATAATATTACGATAGTTGATTTTTATTAATGTCTCAATTTATGTTTTCAATATAATTTTTATTCTCTTTTCTTCTTTTTTTTCATATAAAATTGATTATAAATTCATTGAATAGTTTACAATTGGGTATTTTATATCTCTGAGAACTCTCAGATAATTGTTTAAATAATCTTGTTTAATAGATATTACATTGATTGCTCTTTAATAATCTTTTTAATAATATACAATGGCAAGACGAATCTGTTGCATCTTGAGCTTTCAATAATTCAACATTTAAATATATACTACCGACTCCTAAAAAAGAAATACTGAAAAAATGAAACAGTAGAAATAATTCCACTTTCTCCGATCTATGTAAAATATTGGAAAAAAAAACCAATTCAATTAATTGTGAAGTGAATTTCTTCTCGAAACAATTCTCTTTTCAAATAATATAAATATACACAAATAAGTTTATATAAATACATTATATATTAAAAACAACATAATCTGTGTTCGATTTTTGAATCGAATGAGCGATCAGTAATTTAGTAATTCTATAATTTACCTCAAAGGATTTTCATTAATTTCTTTCTTCCACAAAGCTTTGGAATAGATTTGAAGCTTTTGTGATAATTAACGATAGAAAGAAATAGAAACTTAGTAAAATAAATACGCTTCAACGATATCCACACATGCGCGCTCCCTTTTCCAATCGAGTCGTAATATCGATTTAAGCAAAAGTCGGACGAGGTCACGCGAATAAGAGAAACGAAGAAATAAAAAAGCTAAAGCTCAGTCAGCGTGTCCACTGATGCCCTAAATCTCGTCCTGACATTCACGTCAGCTAGTGTTTTACTGCATCCAATTCCTGTGCCCTCTATTCTCGATACAATTTCATCTTTCAAACCACAAAGAACACGTCTGTCTTGTCGGTTATTAACTGGAGCAATTTGAAGGGCTTCTTGAACGTCTGCTAATGCATCCTCATATCGTCCTAGATCGACTTTTGCTTTCGCTCGAGCGTAAAATGCCTCGTACGAAGATGAACGAGTCTTCAGGGCTTCGTCTGCTAGTTCAATTGCTTCCTCACATTCCTAATAGAGAAAAAAAAGGCAAAATGAAGAATTAGAATCATTTATTTGAATAATTGGACGTTCATTAAATTATTTAATTCCGAATAAACACTTACACTCATTTTACGTTTGCATCTGCTGAGATTCAGCAAGAAATTCAGTTTCAACTGTGCAAATGTCTGAAGATGAAGAATTAAATTACTCTGCTCTTGACTCTGTGCATCCTGAACCTGTTCAGGAGCACCAGGAAATTTCCTCAGAGCATAAGCATATCTGTGTGAAGCCTCTTTCAGCCTTCCCTTTCGATAGAGCACATTGCCATCCTCCAGTAATTTATTCAATAGAATAAGCAAGACATCAGGTTTACCCTGAGCCATTGCCCATGTAGCTGGTCCCAATTTTGCACCTCTCCTCAAGAAGCATTGCACAACAGGAACATTTCTACATCCAATAGCACGATCCAATGGTCTCATTCCATTTAAATCAACATGCTCAACAGCAGCTCCTCTCTCTAATAACAATTGCACCAATTTAGGATTCCCCTGGAAGGCAGCAAGATCCAGGGGAGTCCTCCCAGTCTTATCATTAGCTCCAATATCAGCACCACGATCAAGAAGACACTGCACAGCAGCGACTCTTCCTCTGACACAAGCCCAACCCAAGGCAGTCAGTCCTTCTTTATCAACGCCCTCAAGTACAGATCCTTTCTCCAGGAACAGGTCAATTAAATTCGTGTGTCCCTCAGAAGCAGCCATCATCAGTGCTGTCCTTCCCATTGAATCTTTCTGTTCCAATAAAATTGTTTCCTCCTCAGTGCCTTCAGAGCCTGCATTAGAACGCTGTAAAAGTCGTTCAGCAGTGCCCCAGTGGCCTTCCCTCGCAGCCAGCATTAATGGAGACAGTCCCTTTGAGTTGACAGCCAATGGATTAGCACCTCTGGCCAATAAAGCTGACACTGTCGCGGTCGATCCATTCGCAGCAGCAATTGTCAGTGCTGTTTCACCGATTAAAGTGTCAGGCTTATCAACAGTTACTTCAGCCATATCGAGAAGATACTCAACTACAGCCTCGTGACCCTGAGAGGCTGCGGCAACGACAGCTTGTTGTGCAGCCTCTTCTCGTGATGTTTCCGTGGTCTCTGTGTGATTCTCTGGATTTGGAATGAGCCAGTCACAGGCCAATAGGTATCCAACAACTGGGAGTCTACCGTGACGAGCTGCATGAACAAGAGGACATTGGCCTGCCATATCAGCATGCCCCAGGGAAGCACCAGCGCCTGCTAATAGTCTAACAACATCACAGTGACCTCGTGCTGAGGCCAGAGATAAAGCTGTACAGCCTTGGGAATTCGTTAATTCAACGTCAGCTCCAAACTCCAAGAGAAGTGACACCATCTCCACTGAACCCTCGTGGGCATACATACATAAGACTGGTGCATTGCCTAAGTACTCTGTTCTGTGATTTGGTGATGCTCCTGCCAGCAGAAGCAGTCTAGATACTTTAACATTGGGACTGTAGATATTTCGGAGTGTGCAGAGTGCTGAGGAAACACAATCTGTCGAGGATGTCATCCACCAGGCTTGAAGATCACGAGAGGGCCAGCTTGGGGTAACTCCACGATAAACATGGGCTTTCAATACATGATGACCAAGCTCCAGGACCTTGTCACCTGAGAGAGGTGCTTCTATACGAGAAAGACGGAAGGCTATTGCAGCATGACCTAGACGAAGATCGCACAGGAATTTCGTTGACTCATTCTCATCACGTCGAATTAGCCATTCCCTGAAGGAAGGATGGAAGAACATGTACGTGTCGTCCAGACGTTTCACGAGAAAACCAGAAAGCATCTGAAAATTAAAATAAAAGGTATTTTATTGCACTTGCTATCGCAAATTATTTGTTTTCTCATTATTATTTGCCTTACTCAGTGGTCCTCAATTATTGTGAGCAATAAAATGAATTTAAGAACTTTTACTGACTACTCATAAATTGTAATTTGCGATTTATTAATGAACATTTACTCAATTTACCTTGAATCTCTGTAAAAAATCCTCCCATGAAACGAACTGATCCGTGTACAACGAATTAACAGAATAAAATATCTCCAGCAGAGTGAGAGGATAGAGAGCAGCCAAACAGACTCCCAAAAGTGGCTGAACCTTCTCGAAGGATGCAGCAGTGGGAAACCTCAGATTAAAATGAAGTTGAAATATCTGTGCTAATGATACAGGCAAAACCTGAAACAAAACAGTCCAATTATCATCTGCCTCGTAATTAACAACATAAAAAAATTACTCAAGAGAAAGAAACAATAATTATACCTTGTAAGACGCAGATTTAGCAACAATGTGTCCACTCTCGATGAGATCAAGCGTGAGTTTTGCAAAAAGAAAACTTCCACCAGAGAGAGAAAGCAGATGTGAGGCGAACCTCGTTTGATTAGCACCACATGACGACTCTTTTCCATTAACACTTGCTGTTACATTCGCCTGAATAACAGAACTCTGTGCCAACCTTTGACTAATATACTCAGACAAATCTCTACCAATATTAACTCCACTGGATCCGCTCGAGCTCTTGTCTAAACATATTCTACTATAGGGAAATGCCTTAGCACACTCTCTCAATTGTGTTCTAACTGTGCAAATAATTTTCAACCAGCTTGGGAAATTGGGAGCGTGTCTGGTGAGAAAGGAAGCAATTGTGTCACCCCTGTCGGGTCTGTGGTACTCTGCTTCGCAAATAGCGTCAATTAGAATGACCATATTGACTTCAGGAAGTCTCCCCGCCTTCCTCAAGCTCAGCATTGGCTCCAGGATACCTCTGGACAGTGCAAGATCAGGATCAACAGTGCATTCTCTCTGTGACAATGATCCCTGCAGATGTGGTTCTGATAGGAGATATTCTCTGTATGCTATTAATTGTGGAGCCTGACACAATTGTGCTGCCAGGGAATGAATTAAATCCGGTACGAGACAAGTGCTGTTGTTATCAGCTTGACAGAAATGATAAGCAACAACGTGTGATGCTAATTCTCTTATTCTCTCATTCGTTTTCTTCATAGTTAATTCAAAATTCGAAGGTTGTGGCCTCTCTTGAATTATATCCTCATCGCATTCAGCGATTTCTGCCCGCAGTGATTGCTCTCTTCGTCTCCCGAAGCAACTGTGCTCCACCAACTGAAGAACGAGAGATGTTTTACCAGTTCCTGGTGATCCTGATATTAATACACCAGGGCTAGAGTCTTTAATGACATTCTCGAGCTCCTGGAGAAGCCATAGGCGACCAGTGAAGAGTGGATCACTCTCGATTGAAGGAACTTCAAAGAAAAGTGGTTTGAGAGTGAGTTGAGCTGTTGGATGAGGGAAAAATCTGAGCTTTGATTCAAGTGGCTTGATACTGCCTCTTCCGGATCTTCTCGCACAGGATCTTCTATTCTTCAGCCCAGTGTCGTCTTCTGGATTCGTTGAGTGTTTACGGGGGGTCAGGGGACTCGAACTGCCATTGGAGAGTCCCGATACTGATACTGACATGGACATGGACATTGAAGTCGACGCTGATATCGATGTGGATATCGAAGCCAGACTTCCCGCTGAATCACAGTCTTTCTTGGCTTTCTGCTTGGATTTTCCCTTTGATTTTATTGGAGTCCTCAATGCGGCTGCTACCTCAGCTTCACTCGATGTACCAGTTAGTGTAGAGACTGGACTGGTATTCGTTGATGCTAATGTTTGCTGATCAAAGCTCGTCAAGCTGCTGAATGATGTCTCATGACCACGAGCATCGGTTCTCTGTGGTCTTGGGCATGCACCAGTTGGAGTCGTTCTGTTAGGGCATGGTAAATCGACTGTATCCACTCCGGAGCTGGTTCTCAAATGACCTGAACCGAGGAGGAGACCGAGCCTCATGTACAAGTCGGACTGCGAGGACTTGCGCGTCTTTGTTGATAATGGCTTGACGGATCCACCTTCGTCATCTGTGAAAGTAAATGGATACTGTTAGCTTTGGAAAGTAGTGCGAGAGAGGAAAAAAATACGGAAATAAATCTTGAATCATTAGAGCTGTGACGGTAATCAAGGTGAGGGGAAACTCTCCACGATGCAACACATCATTCAAAAACTGTAAAAGTGTCAGGTCATGCTGGTAAAAAATGTGCAATTGGCTTTTTTTTAATGTTGAATTCAATCAGTGGAATTTCTCCTGGACTAAATGATACAAGAGACTGATGTTTTAGTAAAAAAAAACACGAGTGAGCTCATTTTGTTTTGTAAATTCCATTCCGTGATAAGATTAATATAAATCAATGCCTGCAAAAAGACGTAAAATGGAGAAATAACGAAAAAAACACGCAGTGGAAAAAACATCGTGCCTGTTGGTCTGCTAGCAAACTGCTCGAGGCCCTCGATCTTTGGTTTTCTCGATGAATTCACAAGTCTGTTGAGTCCATCATTTCTCCTTGATCTCGGGGGATCAATGAGCTGATTCAGTCCATCACTGGCAGTCCCTTGACTTGTGCTCCATAGAGATTTTATTTTTCCAAGAACTACGCCTGGCCAACGAGATTTTCCCTCCCATGAGGATGTCATCCAGGCTGTTTCGTTTTTTTTTTTTCATTTATTTAATAAGTATATCTTATATTTTATAAGGGAAGATGGGATAAAATGGGGATTGCATTTAATTCAATTTACCTGATAGTGCTGAAGGATTGTCATTGCCTTGATCAGGTGTTGAGGCACCTCTCCTCGATCTCTGCGGTGTGAATGGGCTTTTGAGTCCCTTGGGATTCAAAAAAAATCGTCTCCGTTGATTGGGCGGTGTTGGGCAGCCTACAAAAAAATAAATACAAAATTAATAGTACCAGGTGTTGCATTAGGAGCTGACGAAATAATGAAAAAGAAGAAGAGTAAATATAAATCTTACTTTGTGCCATAACGTGAGGCTTGTGACGGGACTGGGAGGCAATTGACTCCGGAAGAACCGGTGGCTTGCCCTTTGGTACCTTTCCCATCATTGATGAAGACGTGACGCTCTCCAGGCCCTGTTGAAACGAATCATAAAGACTTGTATCTCACAAGTGTTACGTGACGGCTCTGCATGGTGTACGGATTAAATTTCTTTTCTTCTTCATTTCGTATTATTTTTTTTATTCATTTTTTATATTCAATTTTATTTTATTCTCACTCGGCTTATCGACAATGTGAAAGGACACGAAGAATTCAATGGAAGAGCTAACACGTCTTGACAATCTCGTTTATCATCTCGGGTTCGTTAAAAAAGAAACATCAAAATGATTATTTCAATGTTAATAATTTCTCATTCACCAATTATTCTCTGTAAAAAAAACAATGAGGAAGTTACACGAAGAGAATAGTCATTTTTTCTCTTCATTCTCAATGGAAAAATAAAAAGAAGACAATTGTCATCTAACACAGCTCATCCTTTTCCTCAAATGGTAAGGATGAAAGACCTGAAATGCTGAATGAATACGCCAACGCAATTTGCAAGTTTCTCATTTACGATCTTTGTCACCGAATCGTGGGTGGATGACTGAATTACCTCTCAACTTTTGTGCTTCAGAAGGAAGCAAAATAAGGAGACGTAGGATGTTTGCTATATATATTGAATCCGCGTCATCGATTACTTAAATCCTCATTGACATAATAGTCTTTTTTTACAAGTTGTCTCATGGCAAATGCTTGTTTTATGGAAAATTAAATATTTGAATACTCACGTGAATCTGTCGAGTTGTGTTCCTGGTTATTTTTGACCTCGGGCGAGGACTCCCACAGAGGGAGTTTATCGCTGAGGCGTCATCATTCCAATCCTCAATAGCAATAATGGATACTGGCTCGGAGGATGAGAAACCAGTGTCGTAATTTACAATATCATCTTGTAGAATAACAGAATCATCTCTTCTATCATCGAGTGTATTGCTGCGGCATATTGGACATGCCTCACTGCGAAATAGACACGAGTAGCATCTCTCGTGTCCGCATGAGTCAATGAGTCGTCTCTTCTTGCCTTTATCGAATGGCATTTCGCATGATGGACACATTGGACCGCCAATTCCCGTTGACTCTACTAAAGCACGAATTTGTGCCAAATCTATCGACAAAATTAAACAAAAGAATTTCTGAATTAGAGATAATAATAATGGATAGATACTTTCATTGTAAAAAGGTCAAAGGGTCAGGTGGTTATTTCATACTGTGAATTACAATTCTTCTCCTCCACTTCTCACGATAATATCGCCCTCTCCTTCTTCTGTAATTCATGATTTACGATGAAAGAAAAAAAGAGCCAAGAAAGAGGCAATGGAGTTGCACTTTCGTATAAACTACTTGGGCTAGAAAATACAGTGTTCATGACTTTCCGCGTGATCCATAAAATCCCGGAAGAGCGTATCGTTCGCTGATCGAACATCCAACTTGAGAATATTACCATTTGTCATGAAATGAGATGGCTCTGGTGTGTACAAACAAAAGGTGTTGGATTACCCATGAGAACTATTTTCAGTATTTTTTACCTCTAAATAAGAGCTGCAAAAATAACCGTGATTTCATCTACTTATTCATGAATTTAATAACTCTGAGACTCTGTGTGCACTATTAAACCTTGTCAATAAATGGTATTACCATAGAATGCAAATTAATGCATAAACACAAAGTGTTCACACGAGGCTCAAATATACCTTCGAGTAAATCGACGATTTCGTTCAAGGTTGAGCACGTTGGAGTTTCTATGGATAAATGCTTCTGGCGCCTGTCTTAAGGTCTTCACAGCAATTTTTATCTCCATTAAATGCTATTAAATGACATTTCTCACAATACAAAGGAGTGAAAAAAAATAGCGAATTTATTGTTTTTAACTTGATTCAATTTTTCAAATGGCATTTGGAAAGCGATGATTTAAATGGATCCAAGTACTGTGAGAACAATTTCATCCAAAGATGGAAAAACAGAGCATTCAATACACAGGATTGGTGGAGCGGAAACGAGAAGACAGGTGGGTTATAGAAGTTTGCTCCCTTTGGTGGTTACGGGTATGTTTCTTAGGCATTTAATCGCGTTCTCGCTTGACTGGGCGGCACCAAACAGTATTTTACCGACTGCCAACGTTCACCTAGAGGTTTTAACGAGGCCTTTACCTATCTGCCTGCAGAGCAGTACAACCATTATTGCTTGTTCGTACGTTTTTTTCTTAAATTTCTTCAAATCAAGTGAACGAGAGCCAGGTTAAATAAATTTTGAAAAGAGACTTCAAGAGCATCCTTTTTAAAAATCCTCGAGGCAATCAATTGAAGTCAATTACTTCCTCATGATTGAATTACTTGAATAATAAAATTTGTTTAAATTATTGTTTCTGTATGCTGAGGCACAAATAGGAAACGTCAGCAGTCATCTACGTGTTATATTGACCGGGCGTGTAGGTGAATTCTATCTCCATCTCTCTCTCTCTCTTGCTCAGTTGCATCAGTACAACTGAGAACTGAGGTCGACAGAACGCGAATGAGTGCGTTGACCGAGAAGCACTTACGGTAACTTCAACATCAAGTACCAGTGCCAAGATATACTTGCACCTGTACTTACAGAACAACAATAACGAAAAACAGAAACTGAGTTGGCGATGACTTACCAGGATGAGCTCTTGCACACGACCTGAATCCAGGTCTGCGTACTGATCTGTTATTCTGCATCGCATCACGATCAATTCTTCTGCGTCTGCATGTTAAAGACATTTGATTCGTCTTTCTTTTTGGGGACTGACATCTTTCACGATCCATTTCATCGAGAGATCAGAGATTAAACTTTAATCCTATTTGACGAATTAGGTTCCTCAGAGGGATTTTCATCGTCAAGAATTGTGGGAGCGCCTCTTTTATCCCTCGTATTATTCAGTTGAAGAAAGAAAGGAATTGAAGGAATTTATTTTATGATTGAATTGATAATATGATTATTTTCCAATGATATTTTAAAATCCACTCGTTCGTATCGAATTGAAACACAAATTTCCCCAGCTTTCGAATGACCTATTCATTCCATTATTTGCCTCTCTGATTTTTGAAAAAAAAAGTCTGTTCACTCAATCACATAATTCAGAAACAAAGAAAGAGGTTATTTAATCTTTTTTTTTCAAAGGAAACTGAATAAGAACGAGTTCTCATCGTCCATAATATTTTGTGCGTCCAGTCACGGTGTAATGATCGTTATTTGATTCCCCAACCGAGAAGAGGTAAAACTCTCTCTGATGAGGAATAAAGGAAAGGCACCACAAATTCACCTTCTGTGCCACGTTTTTTTTATTTCCCTCCCAATGTATATTTAAATCGATATCTCGAGTGCTCTTTCATCCACACAACACTCGTAAACACTTGGAATTTAATTCGTTCCCATTAACGATTCTTCCTTTATCCAAATGCATACGCACATAAATTTTCTTTTTCTCTTATTCTGCACTTTGTTCCATTTAATTTTCATCATTCTATTTTTATTCAACTCATTGGGGCATACCGGGACAAAACCGCGGGCTACTTATACAACCTTCCACCGACTGGAAAATATAACTCTTACATTCGTTTCACGTAGTAGTATAAAAGGTAGATAAGACGATGTAGATAAGATGAGGCGCCTTGGTATCACGTCGTCTGGATTTTCGTAGTGGGGATTCATGAAAATAAAAATAAAGATAGGAAGCTTAGATTAATCCGCAGAAACCACGGAGGGATTCCGAGTTTATGAGTCTTCCGTGTGTGTTTCTCTGTCTCTTTGCTGAGTCTGACTTTTCTCAGTGGATTTATGCTTTAAGTTCAGATAAATTCTTTCAAGTGGCCGTAACTCGCTTCTTTTTCTTCCATTTTTAATCTGACCAGGGCTTTCACAAAGTGCATTCAGCAGAAATTCAACCGTTATTGCTCATGAATTGAGAAAGTTCAAAAGAATTCCCAGTGAATTCAAAATATCAATTAATAAATGGGCTTTAAAAAAAACCAACATCTGCTGGATTATTAATGGACTTATTGATAAAAGCATCTGCAAAATAAAGCACTGATCGACATCACTTTGCTGAACAGGTTCGACCAGTGCTGGCCCTGACCCCGTCAAGATAAATAAATGGTAAATGATCGTTCTCCCCCCCAAAAAATCCACATCAATAATTTACATGGATCGTTTGGTATTGGTTTGTAGGCCTTTGCTCTTCAATTTCATCGTTTGACTGAATAACCCCGACTGTCGAGGCCTCATGCAATTTGCCAATACAAATAATATATAAATACAATGAATAATACTCATGTGAAGTTTTTTTGACAGCAATGGCAATTTTACTCGGCTCCACGCCTCTGTTACCAGTCTCAGTGGCTTTCACGATTTAAATTCCATGGTGTCGGGTGATAGGAGGTTGAGTAATATATATATCGATACCTTCAGGCATATTTGCTACCGAGGCTAAAGCGAGACAGATAATTCGATGGATGTAGATAAGTGGAGACCAGGTGAAATAAAACCAAAGCATAAAAATAATGAAATCATTGCGTGACTAATTCCTATTAATAATAATTCAGTCATTTAAGAAGTGAGGAGAATAGTTTTGTTTGCATTGAGGAGGAAAAATCAGTTGAGCTTATTAAGGTACGATTTAAAAGGGACTCGTATCACTGGAGGCGTTTAATAAATAGTAAATGATATATTGTTTTGTGAAAATAAAAGATCAAGTACCATTTAATGCATATGATTCAGTATTATTCATTGAATTATTTCTCACGTTTATATTTCTTTTTGCTGAGAGCATGAAAAATTCACTGTCATCACAGTGAATATCCTTTTGTCCTCGATAATCCATTTTTTTAATGTTTCCTCATTATTGTCATTCCTCGAAACGGTGAAATCGATTTGTCAGCTCTGCCCACCAGGTAGAGACATACACAAAACATGGAAAGTCCGAGAACTCTTATTTTCTCACCTAATAATTAACTCGTTCGTTGGGTGGTAATTTTGTTCCATTAAATTAGCTCTTTTGCCGTTTAATACCTCAGTTAAATACAATTTTTCTCGTGAACACTTTAATAAACCTTTCAGTGGAAATTGTATTTGCAAAGAGAGAAGAAAAAAATAAACGAAATGCGATAATAAATGTTACATAGGGAAAAAGTATTTCAACGGAAAAAGAAGTGCATTCAATTCCGGATCATTACCTCGTAAATTTGTGATCATTAATTACAATAAACCAGTCAATATTTCTCGCTAATGGGTAGATAAAATTTAGTAAAAAGAATTCACCATTAAAAATCATTAGAAATTTAAATGAAAACACTTGTTAAGTCGATTGTAAACATGTCAAGAGTACGAAAAACCCTCGTAACTCCTCTTCACAGGTGTCAAATATTCATTGACGCTGTTTTATCTGTCTAGCAGGTATCTCCTTGAAGCAATCCTCTTACTAAAATGAATAACATGAAAAACCGATAAACCTGCGTGAGCCCCCAACAACAAAAAAAAACCCCCGTTGTGGACCCTAAAAACTTTCCTTGACCTGTTGCTTCTTCCCAGGCTTTCACGCATGTGTTTCCGTGCACTGGCATAATAGAACTACGATGCTACATCCCCACTACACTATTATTGCCCCTCCGTTTACGCTACGACCAGTCCCGTGAGTCCCAACGTCTGACGAAGGGCCTCTCTCTCTCCCTCGCTCGGGCCTTTTCAAGAAAAAACCCGAGCAACTTGTATATAGCCCTCGTGAGAGATTCCAGGTTCGTTAACTCTTCGACGCAATTGAGTGAGCACGATTCTCCATTATTTCCTCTCCAAAAACGGACGGACTCTTTCCATTCGACAAACTTTTATATAATCAGCAATTATAAGTAATCGAGAGAATGATTCAATCAATGTTTTTTTTTTCACGTGAAAGTCCATCAAAATCACAGACTCTTCTTTTCTTCAAGCACGAGGACATAAAACACATGCAACATTAGTTATTCCATGTGAATTGAAATTACAAAACGATTTGTCACGTGCCGATTTCAACTGAGTCGGTAATTTATGGTGAATTGCGTGAATTTTACGCTGCACATTATACAAGTCGCATGGACAAGAGGAAAATGATTTTTACGACTCACTCAACACGAAGAGGAGCACGTTTTGTGAATGCAAATTAAATGCTATTTGGGCTTGAGGAATAATAATAAATAATAAAGGGAAAAAAATTTAATAAGTCGCAGAAACGAAAAAATCCAGAGAAAATCGTGACTTTCGATCGTAAAGAGCTTTCACTGGTTAAACTCTGTGATTTCGTTGTGAAGAGATCGGGCCAATCAATTCGTCACGTGCCAATGCATTCGATATATCGATTTCCTTGTTTTCAATCGGAATCAAACCATAAAGATTCCTTCCACGCTTTTCGCATTTTATTATTCTTCATTATCTCCAGCGTTTCTTTTATTTATCTCTCGCACAACACCAAGTACACGAGACTTCACCTTCTCAACTAACCAGCCGAGGGATTTCATTTCTTTACGTACTATGAACCGGTCTTTAATCACTTCTCCCCTTTAACATCCATGGGTGATTTAATACGCCAGTCTCATACCGAGTGCACAATGTTTTAGGGTCATTATCTAAATTAGTCAAAGTATCTCTCAGGGTTACACAATATCAAGAAGATACAGTTTAACATATTCAAAGTTTTTTTTTCACATTTTTCGAGACAGTCTGGGAGGTCAAGTTCTTTTTATCTATTTCCCCAAAGCGCCGTGTCCGGTGTGACGAAATGGTTATTCATTTGGGAGATCCAGGTGGCTTCTAAAAACCTATTATCTATGTGGTTGATATATTTGAGATTAGGAAAAATAGGGTGAAAGAGGTATTTTACTCAAACGATACATTATTTTCAATATTTCTACTAGAATAAAAGAATTTCATGCAAAAAAAGAGGACAAGACCTTGAATAAACCCATTCATTAATTTTTTGGGCCAATTCCACGAAAAAAAAAGAGAGAAAGAACAAATTTTTTGCTGGGTTCATTCAACGAGTGTCTCCACCGTGGGAGCAGTGGGCAATCGTGCGTCTCACAAATGCAAAACTCCTAGTAATATCGAAATAGGATAAATAATAACAGCACGTAGTATACTAAAGTTATAACTAAATCGTCACGCTCCGAAAAGCACTGTGTCAATTACGACACTTAATTGAGTGCAACAGGTGGCTTGTACACACTGTGTACGTCTTTCATATTAGAATACATATATATCACGTTATATTATTTTTTTAATTACTTCTTTTTTTTCTCCAATATAAACATTCCTGTCATGTGATACTGATATGAAACAAGGTAGACAGACTGGACCCAAGCATACACCATATAATTCACTGTACACGTGCTACCTCCTGCGGCACTGACTCTTAGCACATTTCCAAATGACCCAGACGTACAATTACAACTCTAATAATTGAGAATGAAAGTTTTCTGCTGGAAAATTATAAATTCTATTGTCCCCCGCACAATCTCTCTCCTAAACCATAAATTTCCCTCTTATTTATTGCCACTGGATTTTGAAAAGCCTCGAAAAACCAAATACCCTGCCTCTCTCACCGCAAAAGCCTTCAAATAAAACTCGGTAAAATAAAAAGAAACTTTGAGAATACCACAGCGAATCCCTGGCAGCAAACGAACAGAAGAATCCAGACCGAAGAATGCAAACCCATTCTCTTGTCTTGAAAAAAGATATCTCAGTGCCTCAAATAAACCCCAAAGATTTTTCCTGCAATTCTTTTTACGACAGCCAAGTGTAGTAATTTAGTGAGTGTATCTAGTAATTGTAGTATTGTTAGAGACTAATATAATACCAAAGTCTTAAAAATCCCGTGTGCACTGTGGTGCATCATCGTCCGGCCTTTTTCAAGAGGCGCCTCATTGTCGGGTTGAACTCTCTCTTCCCTCTCCTATCCCAACGCAGTCAGATGTCCATCCTGGTTATTTTACGAGGAAGACGGGAATTTTTGCCGCCGAGAAGGGGCAAAGGAGGGAGAGAGAGAGGGAAAATAAAAACAAAGTAACATTGCAACGAGAGATTGTGGATAAACAAGGAGTGAAAAAGAGGAGAGAGATTGGATTTGCCGTATGCACTCACCGAGAACGGAATGACTGAGGCCAGTACCAGGACGTGAAGGTGGTGAGCATCTTCTCATTCTGTCTGGAGGCGCCATAGCCCTGGTTCCTTGGACTTTCGTTTAATGCTAATACACCCCCACTGAAGGTAAAATAAAGGCTTGTGGCTTGTTTTAATCCGGTAGCCAAGTAGTCAGCACGCTCGACACATCTCACCACGTTTTTAAGATCACTAACCGAGACATTCAGTCACGTTTCAACAACTTCCCACGAGACAAAACTAAACAATACTATTATTATTGTTATTTTTCCATTGATATTAGTGAATTATTTGAATGAAATGAAAGCCAGTTCTCTCCGGCAATTTCTCAAATCTCCTTTCTTTTCAACACTTTACTAAATACCCGAATGATTGGCGTTACAAAGCGCCTCACATTTTAATTTCAATAGTTTCCGTTTCATTAACTTCAATTTGTCAAAATTGGCGTAAATTGACATGATGTAATTGAGGATAACACGAATGAATTGATCATTCAAATGGCTATGGTATGTACACGGCAAGGAGGCCCGCGGCAAACTGATTGCTACGTGAACCGAACGAAGCAAAGAAGAGCGGACTAGCCGGAGTATTCTGACGGCTGATTGGCTGGTGAACGCCAGGGCTTGTATTATACTAGCCGCTCGAGACCGTCTGACTCGGGCCAACTTCCACCGAGTTGCCTGGATTATTGCCCCCTCTCTCTCTGCCTCTTTGGTTTGCTCTTGTGGAGTTGTATAGTACCACGGGATGCGACAGAGTGAGACTTATTTCTTACACGCACTCCACGCAACAGGCGACGCTTCCAATCTTGTGTTTGTCTTCTTGTTTTACTCATTGGCGTAGAGGAAGAGTTTGACAATCAAGAGGCATTCAATTGGATTAATTAATAATTCATTTTATTCGGTTTATTTTCTTTTCCCCAATTGAGAAGAGTCTGCACTTTTTTTCGGAGCTCAATCTCTTCACGAAAAGCTGAAGTGACCGTTACCTCCGCCAGTGAATCATGTTCTTGCTCCGATGGTTTCCTTATCAGTCAAGTTTGATGACATCCAACAGCATTAACTGGAACTCTTCGATGCAGAAGAGATCCGGGGAGGAGAAAAAAAAAGAAGCGCAGAGGCATAAAATACCCACGCTCTTTTATTTAATTATCCTCATCCTGCTCCAAAAAGGCGCCCCACGTTTTATCCTCAATTCATGAGAAAATACAGAGTGTAGGTTCGCGTGACGCCTTCGCACGGGATCTCTCGAATACACACAGGTGCTGTGCCCGGCAATCGATACCGTCGCTCACACACAAAACCAAAGTGGGACTTCCGTTAGCCGTATCACTTTCAGTTGTAACCAGTCAATGAACAAAAGATGTATTAATGAAAAATAAAAAATTAAAAAAAAGGGAGAAGAAACAGGAAATAAAGGAGCTTGAAAGAGAGAAAAAGAAACATTTCATGTTCGAGATTGTCAATTCCCCACGATTTCTTCCTACCACTTTTACCTACGCTGTCTTGACTTATGAATTTGGATCTCGTGTAGGCCTCGCTGAAATTCATTCATGCTTTAGTCCTTCGCATTTCCCCATACCAAGTGCCTTATTTATTTTTCCAAAAACGATTCAAGGGAATTCAAGACTCGGAATAATTTATGATGATTATCAAATTCCTTTGGCCTTTAATTAACTACATTTTTATTATTCAATTTAATTCAGGCGAAAAACCAGAAAAAAAAAAATCCCAATGATTCTCACTTCGAGGCCAAAGGTACTCGTTACATTTGACGGACAATAAAAATTAATTTCTCTCATTCTCACGAAATCAAGTTGGAATATTCGAGAATAAAAAAAGAATTCTGAATTTCAACAGGTTCAATTATTTCTCATATTATTCCGAGGTAAAATTTGGGTGGTCTTGATGATCAACGTTGACTTCTCCCTGGATTACACATTATGTGCTATATATGTATGAAACACAGGGAACGGTGGCTCCTCGTTATTACCATGAGCGTTAAAGGATCCAGGGGCTCTCTCTCTTCCTTTCTTTACATGGATGCATTGGAGGTGAGTGTGAATACTGGTTTCACCACACGAGACGAGTTAAAAGTGTCTTGAGGATAGTAGAGACTTTCCTCTGAGGCTCGTGACGATGAATTCAAGCGTCTGGGATGGCCCGAGGCTGTGCATCCCACAGGGGGATGTGCAGAAGAGAGACTTAGGTAGCAGGTATTCAGATAGAATGGACCTGAGTTATTGACGTTGGGGGCAAATGTTTTTGGTGAACTCATTTCAAAGGCCTGTAAATTCTTTTATTGCACAATTATTCTTTAAAATTCAATAAAGATGGCCTCTCCATAAAATCCTTAATTATTCATAATTCCAGCATGTGTCTGGGGCATCTGCATCCTTCACGAACCTTTACCTGTTGCACTGAGCCCAGAATGGATAAGAAATAAGCAAGTGATTGTGTGTGCGTGCCAAAACGACAGCAGCCACGCAGTCCAGCGGATGCGGGTGGGCGGACCGGGATATCTCTCGTCTACGTTATTTTATATACATTGGTGAATAAACCGCACGACGTTATTCACCATCGTGTACAGACATCAAGTGCCCACATTGCCCACGCCACTATACTGGTGGTAATTAAACGTCCAGTGCGATGCGAAAATTCGAAGGTAAAAAATAAATTAAAAAGCCATTTTTTTTTAATTCACTTTTTATTATGAAAAATTGGGAGAGGAAGAGGCCAATGTAGAACAGCTTCCCAGGTTATGTAATAAATTAATCAAAATATTATTTAATACTTGAGCAATATATATTGCTTCTTCTTAAATTCTTTTTTTAAAAACCCACTTGACACACACACTCGAGGCTAATAAGAGATTCCAAATGAACAACGTCATACATTTTCCGATGGGTGTAAATGTTGAGTGCCGTGGCTGTTTGTACATACATCCCAAAAATTATTCGTGCCCTGGCTACCGAGTAACGTGCGTTACGCTCGTAAATCACGCCTTGGACAACTTTCACGAGTGTTATATCGCATTGAAAGAAGGGGTTATAAAAAAAATGTGTATGAGGAGAGAGAGAGAGAGGGATTGAAAAAAATTAGGTTTAACGTTAAAGAGTGAAATAAAAGTGGCTTATCTCCTTTTTTTTCTCTTCAATTCTCTCTTTCCTGCGGTTCAACACCGACGTAACTACTTCTTCGAGGTCAGGACAAAAAAATCCACAATTTCACATTGAAAATTTTTCCCTCTTTCTTTAATTAAGCAAAAAAAAAAGAGATGATGATTAAAGTTTAATCATTCTCTTGCTTCTTTTGCGTAATTTATAAATATATTTAACGAAGAAGCTGTACAAGTTGAACAAGCGTGAGGACATATAGAGTATCATGGGACAAATTAAGTGTACGCGATCCTCGGGGTAGATAGTAATCGAGCAGTGGTGGTAGGCGAATGTTATTGGAAATTTCTTCGGGTACACACAAGTGTTTATAGAGCCCAGGTAGTCCATAAAGGAAGCCGCTGTGTACCACCTGAAGAAGTGCAGCCTTATACGGGTTACCACGCGCGACTGAGCCCAAAGGGGACAAAAATGAACACAAGCATCTTTTTGTTAACCATATGGGCGTTCTGTTCGCTTTACTCCATATTGAAAACAGGTGCACAGACTTTTCAATGATTATTTCATTTATTTTTTCCATTCAAATGGAACAGTAGTTTCTTTTCTTCTCCCATTGAATTAAAAGGGGGAGCAATTTAAATCCGTGCCAATTGGAGCTGTGGGGGCGAGAAGATGGCTTATTAAATTGCCACAACGAGGGGTGATTGCTCAACGCCCACGTATTCAACTGAATGAAAAAAAAATGTACAGAAATTGTTCCAGAAAAGAATTGAGATTAATAGAGCGTTTTTTATTGAGAAAAAATAAATAGGAAATAATCCTCTAAGAGGACCTGTCGCTGTGCGATGGAACTTTGAAAAATCCTTGAGACTGCGCGTCCCCTATTTACTCCACTTTTCGTTTTTTTTTTCTTAATTCTGTTGGGACACGTCATCCACCTCGGGCAGGTAAGCATCCACTATTAATATATGTGCATATACATGAATCGTTGTGTGCCTCGGAGGAAGAGAAAGATGAAACGTGGAAAAATTTAAGGGCTCAGAGGATGGAATCCAAACTCGCGTGCGGGGCCCGATCTCGTTCAGGATAATAAACGTGCGTGAAGGCCCCAAATAAGAGGAGAGAGAGGAGGATCAAAACAAAATTTTGACAAAGGAGAGGAAAGAGGACGGAGCAACTGAGGTGAAGAAGAAAATCAAGTGAGAAAGAAAAGGAATGAGAGGGAATTTTTTGTTAAAAAACGAAGGAGAGACAAAGGATAAAAGGAAAAAATATATATATATATATATGTGAGGCCCTCTACACCGAGTCAGGTTTCAATTCTCGTCCTACCGGCTTTCATTCCGCTGGTGCGAAGATGCGTCGCAGATCGTGTTACAGAAGAAACAAGGATTTCGAAATAAAAGTAATAAACTTAATGAAAAAATAATAAAAACATAAATAAAATGAAATATCCAGGGCAATACCTTTTGACAGGATATCAAGAATTTTATCGTTTGAATTTAACATGACTGATCATTAAGTACTCAGTTTTAAAAAGGAGATCAATTGATGGATTTCACTGCAAAGTGATTGTACATGCAGGCACTCTTTTTTTTTTTAAATGTACCCGAGCTCTCTACAAGAGTTACAATTATTATCATCATTATTATCTGAGAATGCACGCCATCATGAAGTTAAATGTGAACTCGTTAAATAGTCCCACGGCTTTTTATTTATTTAGAGATTCTCATATTTTTTCTCTCTCTCTCTCTCTCTCCATACTAACCTCGAGAATTTGCCTATGCATTATGATAAATACTCTGCAAAGCTAAAGTGTATGTTCCGCGTGCGTGTCTACTCTTCTATTTACATATCCGTTAAAATCAAACGGATGTATGGTAATATGCATTGCATAGAATTCTGCAAAAGTAGTTTAAACATTTTCTACACTCACAAATGAGAGAAGTTAAATATTTAATTCATGCCTCTAATAAATAATCATTTTATGCTGTAATAATTTATGCATGAAATTTTTTTGTTTAACAAAATCAATGCACCTTTTTTCCATCATTATTACCGAAGCATTTAACCCTTTACGTGGGCGTTTCTTTCGGGCGAACGTAAACGCTCAATTCTCCCCTCATATCTATATATCAATGAGCTCCCAACTTTCGACGTACGAGTGCACTTTATTCCACCTTGGGCCCCAGCGGTTTTTAGCCTTATTTCTATACCCAAGAACGTAGAAATAATCGCATAAGGGTACACGAATTCGCACCAGTGTTTAAAACTCGCCTACGCCAGCTCCCACGCCTCCAGCACTCTCTCTTTAGGCCACCTTTCTCACTTATTATCAACTCCATCTTTCTTCATTCTTGCACGACGACATTTGCCCATTGGTGTTAGAGAACCAGCTCTGGTTTTTCATTCATTCTCCCCCATTTCAGCATCGTGAGCACCTTTCTTTCATTCAACTAAAATATCGATACACACTCTGATCATTCGATAAATTGCAATAGTTAAATAGTCGTATAGGAGTTTATTATGAAACAGTTACATTCGTAATTTGAGGTAAATTTTATATGTATTCAATTTAATTTATTCGAATAATTTAATATTTAACAAGCTATGAATTTTACATTTAATTTTGAATTCAATGAGGAATTTGTTCACTTCATTAATTTTCTCGTTGGAAAAATGAAAAATATCAAATTTCCCACTCAAAGAGATAAAGAAACGATTAACATCTCTTTTGTCATCCCCACTATGCAATTTTCACGGGTTCACCGGTTTTGGATTATACGTGCTTGAGATCACAGATCTTCAGGCTGACGAGGGAGAGTGAGAGAAAGAGGACTCAACAGGACACCGATTCATCTGCGTGGAAATGGGACTCTTGTTTTTTTTTTTTTTTTAATGATTCGTAGCAGGAGAACAAGTACGTGTCCAGCATGAAATTATCTGAGCACATTTGGATTTATTCAACTCGCCTTCTCATTTTTTTTGTTTAAATACCCAAACACATGTGAGAATGCTCAGGTTAGATTTATAAGTTGAACACACATGAATGCAGAGTCCCGTGGAGCGATTAAACTAAACGTGAGAGCGATTCTCTCGCTTTATTGCCGAGATAAAGTAGAAATATATAAATTTAAAGAAAGAAGTCAATTATTCTCGTTGTAAATGGACCGAGCATTTCACCTGTCCGATAAAATCACATGAATTTATTTAGAAAAATCCGTCAATAATTACGATACACTTTAATCCAATTATTTATTTGCCCGATTTCATATGCTAATTTAATCATTAAAAATCTATAAATTAATAATTTTGAATTCCGCAGAAAATCATAACTACTGCATTTCACAACGTGAAGAGAGAGAGCTGATGAAAAACGATTGAGAAATTAATAGAACGACTCCAGACGGCGCCAATGTGCGATAATAGTTATCACACGGCAGAAAGCAGAGAACCCATCACTAGGGGTCTTGGCCATGCTATTTCGTGACCTCCAAGTATTAAAGAGATACCACACATGAATAGGGGCCAACAACTATCGTGCAATCGAGGAAATGACGGTGTAATTGGACGTAGCGCCCCATAATTCTATTTTTAATCATTATCATAAGCGAGGCATCCATGCGAATCACGCTGGAGATTATTGATTTTATGAAAGAGAGGCTTTCTTAGGTGGAAATTGCCTGTTTTCTCGTTTCACAATTATGACAAAAAATTGAATTTTTTTAATTTCTCTCATCCACCTAGTGTAAATGAGGATTTTAACAAATTCTCCCACGTAAATGAATCACGCGAAATTTCTCGATTCGTTCAAGGAAATTTCAGTGATTAGATTAAAAATTCACGAAGCGTGAAATATACGTCATCACCAAAAATGGATATCGACATCTATATTTCACGACACCACACCTTCTATGCCCCTCTCTCTCTCTCTCTCTCTCTCAACCGTGTTTGTTACATTTGGTAACCACCTCCGCAAGTAAAACCGAGAAACTCGTTGATAATAAAGAAAAAACGAAAAACTACATTTTAAATATTCGGAAGCCGGAGAACGAGTGATGAGTCATGAAGAAGTGAGTTTCTTGTTTGTGCTGATTCCCGTGGGACAGTTGGACTCGCTTGGCAAGGTAGAGGACACTCACCTCCATCAAACGCATTCAGAATGAATTTTCTTTTTGCGTTGATAAAAATTCAGTGGACTTGAAGCGTACAATGGCATTTAATTCCTTTTTATCATCACTGGATTATCATCGACGACAATGAACCTAATGATTAACTGAAGAATTTAATAATTACCATTGTTGTAGATCTCCTCGTTGACCAGTGTCTCCTCATCATCAGTGTCTGGACCAAGTGACACTGGTGTGTAAACAATTGAATCTCTTGCCCTCATGATTCTATATTTATTCAATTCATCACCTTGAAATTAAAATTCCGGATAAAAACTTGTCCGTTTAAGATTGGAGGGCGCTGCAAGCAGAGAATACAAGAATGATCGTTAGGCTTTTTTATCGACCGAGTGATTGATCTATAAATGAAGGATTTCTGCGTAAAAATATTGAGTCTCTAATTAAAAAATCCTCGATAACTCGAGGAATGCGGAAAACGTATGCTTCATTATTTCATTAAATTCCTCAATGTTTGCCTTAGAAATCCTTCAATTATAATTATTCTAATGATATATAATGAGGTAAATTGAAGCGTGCAGAGATAAATCACAAGTGCATCGTAAATTAATCAGGACAATTTGCATTGAATCATCGCCTCGAAAAGCCGCACAAAGAAATTCAAAGAGGCAATTGAGGCGTATCATAAAAATAATATTAGTTCTACTATAATGCAGAAAGAATGAGAGCGCGTTCATTCACAAATTGCGATGGTCCAGAGGAGCCTGCACTTTGAGTCATCGAGAAGACTGAGTGAAAAAAAAGGCGTTAGAAGAAAAATAAACAGACAACTTGGCACTCAATATATCGATCGAAGTCGGCGAACCCTCAGTGGTATCTGTCCCGACCCCTGGCTTCTTCTTAGTTCACATGCACCATGAAAATAGTGTGCGAATATTCTATTTTCAGTAGCCGACGTCTGGACGAGACACGAGTAGACGTCGTTATTCTTCGAAAGCGCCGTCGAGGAGGTAGAGCAACTCGTCGGCGGAATTCCTTCCCAGGGAATAGAAAAACTTCGGATTTCTTTTATTATTTTTTGCCTCTCCTTATTCGAATTAGATCCATCCGAGAGATCGGAAATACGTCGGCGAGGAGAAACGAGGATAATCGGTGTCGCCAGTCGAAAAAGAATGCGCTTTTGTATCTATTTTTATAGACCTTCGTTTCCCCCCAATTTGTGCTCCAATTCTTCACTTTTTTATTCATTATAAAAAGGAGATGAGTCTTGGTCATCTGGGATTCATAAGAATTCAATTGAAATGTGAAAATTATTTCTATTCTTGTGCCTGAGATCATTACAATAATTTTTAATCCCTCTTCACCCGCTGACGACGGAAATCCCGAGATGAGAGAAGACAGCCCTCGACTTTTTCTGTATCAAAACGGAAGTCAATGGCAACAGTGTGTCAGTGTATGACGAGGGAGAGGTGCGAGTAAAAAATAATCAAATGAATGACGGAAGTACAACAGCTGGTTGTTACCAATGTAATGTATTTCTAGAAATTCCTCGTTTTTTTCACGCGGTTCATTGGAGAATCCAAGTTCATGCTCGTTGGATGTACAGACGAGACAATTTCACTGGGATAATTTTTAATATGGACGTGGGATTTTCGCACAGTCTGTATTATTATATTCAAACCTAATTACTCCATCCTTCGGATGGTTAAAAGAGTTGGTAAAATCTCCGGTAATCCCCGATTTATGAATATCGATGGCCCATGTTTTCCCTCTTAGCCCCATTTTTTTCCATTAACACAAGTCTATGTTCCAGCTGCTGGAATACGTGTACCATCACGCCTAGTTTTGTCATCCCTAACTCCGTACGCGTGCCGTACATCAAAACTTAGGAGCACGTGTAATGGGGGGAGCACGGTCCCCTACTTGTCTATGTAAGTGCGTGCCCCAAATGGAAATGAGGTAATGCGAGTAGGTGCAGGATTTTGTCCCTCGAGACCATTAAACTCGAATGCATCTCCGGCACTTTCTAATTCTCCGATTGAATTCTCCTTAATTATCGTTAATGAGATACGAAGTAAATGAACCACTCCGAGATAATTGTCTTATGACATCCAACTGTCACTGAAAATCAGAGATGCTCGGATAGAAAAAAAAGAGATGCGTGGGGCGTTTGCAAAGGGCGCGAGTGATGAGTGAGTCGAACAAAAATAGACCCACGAGGCATTTATATTCTTCTGTACCTTTACTGTCTAAGTCTCGTTTACTGGAGACACGGTGAAGTGCTCGAGATCGAATTTTAAGAGTGAATGAAAAATAAAGAGACTCTCTCGTGATATGTTGAGAGGGAGGCTGAGAGCTCGATCGAGGAAGCTCTATTTCCGGTATGAAATTCGTAGCAGCTAAGCCATGCGACTCTTTCCCCTGGAGTTTATTGCACGATGTGTCATCGTGCTATGGGCCAATGACACTGCAGGAGACCTTGGGAAATGCTTTCTCTTTGATTTCCTTTTTTTTAAATTCTATTATTGTTAGACATAACACTCAAATGAATTTTTCCATTTAAATTCTTTGATATAGAATGATCGACTCTCGAGTAATTCACTGGAACAGTTGAAATTCACGATTTTCCTCTGAATCCTTGAAAGGCAGACAGTAATTCGTTGAATTTTCGCACAACCAAAAATAGAAATGCAGTGCTTGAGGACCCCCAGCGAAGACAAAACCAAGAAACACTATACCACCATTTCTCCTCCCCCTTGTTTCCTTTTACCCTCTCCTCTCGGCGTTATAAAAAGCCAGGGATTTATTTAAGTTACTTGGGGAGCGATATAACACACAGGCCCTTTTAAAATCTACAAAAGGAAATGGAAAAATTACCAGCAAAAAATAATCTCATTAGTGGAATCATCGTTGCAGTGCTTCAAAGTCGAGAAAGTGAACTTGCGTCCTTGTGTTTCAACTTCAATCGCAAGTTTTGCTCACTCGAAAGGGGGAGAAAGTATTAATTCAATTTTAGTACTGCATTGTTACTCATAATTCAGATATCAAAGTCTTTGATCTATAATTCCGGGGATTTATGTTAAACAAGTGTTAATAATTCATAAAAATAATTATGAATAAAGAGAGAAGAGAAAAATTGTCACTTACTTTCGTTAACGCCTCGAAATAGCGATGTGGTGTCGGGTTCTCCTAGTCTTTTCGCATTCCGTGAGACAATTCCAGCTTTCACCCTTTTCTTTTTGTTTGTCCTTAATACTTTGAAGTTCTGGGAATTCCCCTCAGCACTTCTCACACATCACGGAAATTTATATCAAACCACAAAGTCAGAATAAAAACGAGTTTATTTTTGTACACTAAATTCATTTGGAATTTGCACTTTTAATTTTTTTTTTTAAATTGTAATAATAAATATTAATAAATAAGAAATAAATAAAATAGTTAAATATTCAAGTTGGACTAGACACGAGGAACTTTGGCATTCGATGGTGAGTTCCGACACCTCGAACTACCAAATAGTAACTGCACCAACGACTGCAACTCTCCTCATGACGAAGACACGAGCCGAGTTTATGTTAGAAGCTCCCTCTTGTCGTAAGCCCTCGTTTGTATGTATTAGACCCAGGGGGAAATCTTTCCGCTCATCTTTTTCTTAAAGTAGAAACACTGGCGCACGTGCCCCCTCTCAATTTTTTTCTCCCTCCGTTTAATTCATTTTATGGCCCACAACTGTCTGCACAATTCAAAAAACGGGGAATCCTCGGTTTGAGGTAATCCATTGTAGCACAGTCGAGATAAAAGCTTCTTCTGTATACATCTGCTCGTAGATTTAACCTCCCTGTGATTGTCACTCAGAGACTCTCTATGCATTTCCTTCAAAAAAAGTCTTTTCCCCAATAAAAGTCACCCATTAGCGTCTCATCCATCATTTCCCAAAAAGTCCCTATTACTTAAATCGCCATCTTGGCACGTGACTCAAGGAATTCATAGAGAAAGTCTATTTTTCCTCGATTTTTGGAGAGAGCATTGGTTAGTCATAACTTTGGAATTATGAGGATGAAATTGTTCTGAAGACATGCAGTAAAAAAATACTCTAAACTTCGTCAATCAGGCTTCTTAAGAAGTTCCGAAATTTTATTTTTAAAAATTGAGTGGATTCATTTTTATTGCCCTAAGTGCTGTTTTATAGAATCTGGGATTTTAAAATGAGACTTTCACCTTGATCACTAGTATCACCAACCAGTCTCGTGATTTTTTTAATGCCTGACCCTGAATTTCAATTGATCAGCAAGAAAAATATGTTTTTTTATGATATGATGACGTAATATTAACCGTTAACGTTGGATAAGGAAAAAACAATGGAAATAGGAGGATAGAATCGGAGATCTTTGCAAATTTCCTCATCTTTTCAATGGAATCATCGAAGAAAGTCAATCTCCATAAATGCCATTAAAAATCCTGTATTTCTCCCCTCCGTAAATTAGACGCAAGAAAAAGAAACAAATTCTCCTCTCAACATCATCTTGGCCACATGAACCGAGAAGAAAATAAAGTCTACAGCAATGAAGTTAGAAAATGGGGAAAACTCTTAAAATATAATTCCCCAATCGAAATGAGTCGAACACAATAATCTAAGGATTCATCTATCATTAATAATAGTCTTGATTTGAAGTACACGTGACTTACGAGACATCGCATCTAATCCCGGGACATCGACCTCATCTTCCCGGCTGACGCTTCGTGTCTTTCTGGGGCTCACAGCCATATCCGCCGGAACATAAAATCTCGTTTTTTCTTTTTTTTTACCCCAGCAGCATCTTTCGCGGCTTGAAGTTGTTTTTATAATTTTTTCCACGTTTACGTATCGTGGTAAAATGGACATTCTGATTGAACGGTTGGAGATAGCGATTTTCTGATGATTCCATTGAAAAGCTGAGACAATTTTACATAGGAATCAAGTGTCAAAATATTTTTTTTTCGATTTTTTTCGAAAAAAAATTCGAAGAATGTGCTGCGGCTCTTTGGATTAGTCAACGAAAACCGTCACCTTTATTTCACATAATTTCTCATTATCTCACCGTTTGACCGGTGAAAGAATCGAGTGAATCATCGAAAGAGAAAGATTCATATCAAAGCAAAAAATTGAAGAATGTTAAAGAAAAACAAATACTAAATCTAGAAGCATTGTAAGAGCAACAATTTCAAGAGCCACTTGGGCCCGACGATTAAAATTTCATTTCAAACAGAATAACAAAGAAAACATGAAAAAATAACATTATTTTCATATATATCGTCGAGCCACTGTCGTTGCGGTGATTAGCCCATTGTTCCTTGCATTAATACATAAAAACGGAGAATCCAATAATTAAGATATCAAAATTTTATTGAATAATTATGAAACATTACCTAATTAAAGAGAATTAAATATTTTAAAAATTTCAAGTGGAAACTCCTGTAACATCTGACTAGTTTTCATTTTCTTGATTTTAATATTTTACAAATTATTTAAATTAATTCAAGAGCCACATTATAATTTAATTGGTGCAAGAAACAATGTGGCGAGCTGCTCAGCTGTTATTAGTGCGAAGGAAATAATCTTGATAATCATTGTGTTAAATTGCATTTTTTTTTTGAATAGTAGATGAATTGTTGAATTGTCCTGGGCATTGCGTAGTCGTTTATTCTTGAGTCGGTGGTTTTTCATTAATTTTAGGAGAAGTGCATATCAATAAAGTTTTGCTTAGACTTGTAGACAGATCCCCAGGCTCCATACTTGTCTTCTTTTCCTGATGGTTTCTGGCTCGATGGTTTTGCATTCTCATAGGATTTGTCCTTCCTTCAATAAAAATATTAGATAGAAAAAATAATACGAAATAATTAAATTTAATAATAATTGAGGCTTACTTGACTTCCTGAAAAGGACCCTTAACCAGTGAACGGCTTACGTCGGAGTGGACCATTTTAATTAACCGGAAGCTTATTTAATAATTAAATTATTCAAATTTCCTTCGTTTTTTTTAATTTGAGCTGCTAACCGTGATTGACAGTGGCTCGACTGAATTCTATAATACTTTGAGTGGTGTTAGATTCTCAATTGCGAATTAAAGCGTCGCAGTCGCTTCCGGATTAATTTCTGGCCACAAACTATAAAAATAATTATTAGAATTCTCTCTAATTAAATTCTTAATTTATTATTTCATTTACTTACTCTACGGCACGTGGTGCAAATGAACGAGTACTAAGAGCTCCAATCGATTTCCAGCGTTTCCACGACGACTTCCTTTACGAGTCCTTAGATTTTTAGCGAGCCTGTGAATAAAAAAATTAATTATTTAATTTTAAGAATAGAATATTTTCTCAATTAATTAAAGAATTAAAAAACCAGTTTTATTGACTCACCTAACGCTGGGTAAGAATGTTGGGGAATTGCCTTGGCAATCTAAGACTTTGCACCTCATCGACACATAAGGCACAATCACTCTTTGTTAATAAAAATTTATTATCAAGTAATTTGATAGAGTATTAATGATTTGATCGATTATAATTTTCGAATTCTTTTCTGTTAAAATTTTGATAACAAATTTGAGGATAATCCAATTGATCGGAGTCTGGCAAAATGACTACGACCAGTTTGTCGTGTTCTCCAGTCTCTTAAATCCGCCTGTCCCCTACTTTTTTCTCTCAAAAAACTCGTCCTCCACGCTCCAACAACGTGACAAAAGTGGTAGGGACATACTTACTTCTATAAAACATCTCATTCGACTTGACTTTATTCATTTTCCTTGTTGTGAATGGAACTACGATATTCATGACTGTATTTTTCTTTTTTTTTCATTCCAAAACACACAAAATCAGGTGAAGGAGAATTTAAAGAATATTTACAAAATTGTGGAGTGAACATAATTAATAATTAATTAGCTTTACGCATAAATTTTTTTTGTTTACTTATCACAATCAGGAATTGTTATTCAAAGAAATTAATGTACATTAGAAATATTCCATAGATTATGCATTCAGGGAAATGAGAAACTTCACGATCCGCACCTAAGGTGAACTAGAATCTGATGCAACATTGTACCAATTGTCATCAGAGTTTTCATAATTATTGAATAAAAGGCATTATTAATTCTGCTAATTTTATAATGAAGAGAAATCATTTTATTCTTAACATAAATACAACGTATATACAAATCAAGATATTCTCATTAATATTGAAATGAAAAAGGCTCTCATCAACTAGCTTCAACAGCTTTCGGTGATCCAGGATTCAGATTGATGAGCCTATTTGAATTCTCAGCAAGTTCGGTAATGCTAACTCGTCCTCTCTGTTTCACAAATTTTGCAACAGACTCAAGTTCCTCCTGTGAAATAAAAATAAACTTGCCCCTGTCATCGATGACACCAGTCAGGCTTCCATTAGCCTGAAGCTCCTGAATTCTTTCGATAACACTCGTAGTTTTTATGTTAAAATGTCCAGCCAAATCCTCAAGGATAACAACTTTATTGAATTTAATGTATTGCAAAAATTCCTGAAGAAGATTTTTCTGCTCCTCTTCATTGGTCTCATCAAAGCCTTCCTCTTCCACACTAAATGCGGCTTTCATCTTCAAATATTCCTCGTGTTCCTGTTTCTCTTTTTCTTCTCTCGCCTTTTTCTCAGCCTCTTCTCTCTGTAACTCCTCCAGTTTCTCCTTCTCCCTCAGCTTGTCTGCCTCTTCATGAAGCTGCTGTTCCCTCTTTTTTCTCTCCTCTCGCTCTTTCTCAAGAGCCTCACGCTGCTGCTTCTTCTCTGCCTTAGCCTCGAGCTTGGCCCTCTTCTTGGCACCCAATTTACCCTCAGGAAATTCAGGCTTCTCAGGTTCTACATTCTCCTCATCTTCTGATGTATCACTTCCATTTACTGCTTCCTGATGAACTCTTCCTTGTAAACGACGTCGTGCATTACGTACACCTGCTGCACGACGTACTGGTTGACCTCGAGCTGGTGCTTCTCTCTGTTCTCCATTTCCTAGAATTAATTCAATAGAATTTTCCAAATTAAACAGATGGAAACTTCAAAAAAAAAAGGTTAGGTGCTCCAACTTAATCCTCAATTCCCAATGACTCATTAAATTATTTGTAAAATAATAATGAGGAATTGAAAGAAAATTAACAAACCTGATTGTTTCGATAAAAATAATTTGAGTAAACAAATTAATGCTATAAGACCAGCTGCAATTGTCACAAGTACAGTCACCTCCATGTTTATGTTTCTATATCGCTCCTCCGCCATTCGAGATTGTAGAATCGATTCGACTCTGAGCCACGTTACCTGCGACAAACTTCACACTAAATGGCCGTCCCCTTCTGCAGCACGTAGATGACGTGTGCTCCCGGTAGTTGTGTGTTTCTGTTGACTTTTCAATCCACATTTTTCTGATTAAAAATTCATTATTTTGTGATAAATTGTATTAAATTTATTTTAGTTTAGTGCCATTCATTGAAAAATGATTAAATACACTTTATTTTTGGCATTTGTGTTGTTGCACTATGCGTCAGGTCTTTACTTTCACATTGGTGAAACAGAACGAAAGTGTTTTATCGAAGAAATACCAGATGAAACGACTGTCTTAGGTAAATAATTCATTTTCATGTGATTGAATTAATTCAGGTTAAGTTTTATTGAAAAGCCCTGTCTCTAATAATTTTATGACTTTTTTCTGATACAGTCAACTACAAGGTCGAACTTTTCGATCCCAGAAGTGGTGGATACATGCCAAGTAGCCCTGGTATAGGTATGCACGTTGAGGTTCGTGATCCTGATGATAAAACGCTTTTATCAAGAGTCTACAGCTCAGAGGGAAGGATCTCATTCACCTCGCACACACCTGGTGAACATGTTATATGTTTGTACTCGAATAGTAGTGCCTGGTTCAGTGGCACGCAGTTGGTAAGTAAAAAATTCCTGAATATTCCCATTGCAGTTATTGATGAATAATAATTATTCCACAGAGAGTTCATTTGGACATTCAAGTTGGCGATCACACGATTGATTATGCTAATATAGCACAAAAGGAGAAATTATCAAAGCTTCAATTGAGAATTCGTCAACTCATGGATCAAGTGGAGCACATTATGAAAGAGCAGAATTACCAAAGAGTAATTAGTCATTTCAATAATTGATAGGTGTTGTAATGCCTTTTTATTAATTTGTTTTGCGGATTTTTCAGTATCGAGAGGAACGATTCAGACAGACCTCTGAAAGCACAAACCGACGTGTATTGTGGTGGTCAATCACTCAGACAGTTGTACTTCTTGCTATGGGAGCCTGGCAAATGAGACATCTCAAGAGTTTCTTCGAGGCTAAAAAACTCGTGTAAATTCAATACGAATTCATTTTCTTCATCATCTCGAAGGACAGGAGATCAGTCAGTGTTACGTTTCATTGATGAAAAATAAAAACCATACTTTCACTTGAAGAAAGTTATTTCCTCATTCTGTACAGCAATTTTTTTCAATAAACAAGAAAACTTTTTGTTTGTAAGAAGCTTTATTTATAATAATTAAAAATAAATGAAATAAAATTCAAATATTCCATAGAATAGATTGTCTCGTGATTTTCAATATGGCGTCGTAGTTTCCGTATTCCGTGTCACAGAATAGCCACTGAAATGGTGGGGGAGCCTGGCTCCCAACATTTCTCTTGTCGACTCTTTCGTTAGTCGAACAATACCGGAATTTTCCGAATAATCGTTTTTATTTTTATTTTCTATCAAATTAAATAATAAGTTCTCCATTCTATTAGTTTTATTTATTCATAAAAAATGTGTTCAAAAGGTTTTTCATATTTAAATTGCGTAAAAAATTCCCTTAGAGGCATCATAACCTAAAAATTAATCTGAATAATCAATTGAATATTATAAAAAATCATTTTTATGTCCAGATTAATTAATTTATTTCGTTATTATTTGGTTTTTATAAATTTTTCCGTGTAACTTGAGGATATGGCAACACCAACTAATGGAAATGGAAATCTAGTTGATGAATTTGAAGAAGCATTTCAGGTAAAATCAATAATTAAATTCAATTTATTTATTTTATTGTTAATAATAACTTCGATTAATTATTTACAAATTCATTTTGCAGCAATGTCTAAATATTCTAACCAAAGAAGAGGGATTGAGCAACAACAGTATTGGCAGTGGCCTGGCAGTTGACAAAGATGAGGCTAGAATGGAGGTGGAGCAGGTTACCCTGAGGTTCATTGACTTGGCAAGACAAATGGAGGCTTTTTTTCTACAAAAAAGATTTCTTCTCTCTGCTTTGAAACCAGAATTAGTTGTCAAAGAGGATATTAATGATTTGAAATTGGAATTAACGAGGAAAGATGATCTGATAAAGCGTCATTATGATAAAATAGCTGTTTGGCAGAATCTTTTGGCAGATCTGCAGGGATGGGCCAAATCTCCAGCACAAGGACCAGCACCGAATGGTAAAAATTAATTGGATTTCACCTCACAGAATTATTTGAATCGAGTTTTCTACAAATGTTTCATAGGCTTATTTATTTTCCCAGGATTAGCTAATGGAAGTCAAGTACCTCAGGGACAACCAGGAGCCAATGGCACTGGTGGCACACAAATGCCACAACAAACACCGCAAGCACCACAAATGCTACAGCATCAGCACCAACTGCAACAACAACAGCTGCAGATGCAGCACAGTCAAATGCAGCAGCAACAGATGCACCAACAACAGGTATTTAAGTAACGACGTTAATGAAACTGAGAAAGAAGGAGAAAGAACTGTTTACGTATGAAATTATTATGCCGATTCCCCAGATTGAGATTTTTAAGAATTGTTAAATATTTATTTGATTTTAAGTGTGTTCATTGTTAAGATTATTCCACAGAGAATTGCCTTCTTTTGTCTTACCATTATTTGCTTGCGTGGGATTTAAAAATTAATTGAAAGAGAAAGAAATTTTCTGTATGAGTGTAAATGAGTGAGTGAATTTTATTTTGTATTGAAGCAGAATAAGAGTACTTTAAAATTCATTTTTCATTGATAATTATCTTATTCTACTTAATTACAATTGTATGCATGAGAAGAGAGCAAGCATGATTATAAAATGATAAATACGAATTCACTGTGATTTTGAGACTCGTCAAATTCTTTGTTTAAACGAAGAAAATTGAGAAAAAAGAATAATCTTCCATATTAAGAGTTTTGCATTGATGTATGCACTCGTCAGTTGTAAAATTGATCTTATAGAGTGTCCAATAGCACTCACTACTCATTTTTTTTTTTTTATACATTCAGTGCCTTATACAGGAGTTACTACATCCTATATTTTACTTTGAAAAATTGGATAAACAAAATGAGACTAGAAGCCATTTACGAAAGCTTTCGGCTTGTACTAATGAGACTTTTAAATGCAAAACTTGTATAACGAAACTCATGAATAGTTAGAGAATTAGATAACAAAGAAGAATAGAAATCTATTTAACTGAAAAATTAAGAAACGGTGCCAAAATGATAAAAAAAAATTATAAAAACTGTACAAAACAGCTTAGCTATAGAGAGAAAATTATGGAAATATGCTGTCTATTAATTCGATAAAGACAATAAGGAATTAATGAAGGTATAAGACTTAAAAATAGAAAAACCCATTTTTTTTTCCTTTGTCTTACAGCCATTGGACATTGTGCCACAATTACAATTAATTATTTGATAGAGAAGGATGAAAATTTGTTTCTTAAATACTCGCATTGTCATTTTTCAAGTCCTGTTTGTTGTTGACATATTTTTACTTCTACAAATTATATATGTATACAACATTTCTCTTTTTTTTTTGTTCGCTCATTTGGTTTTTATTTTTCACACGGTGATGGTATAATTCATTTTTGTTCTGCATGAAAATTACGTAATGCATGCGACACGAAAGCATAATGTGACAAAAAAGAGAGTAAAAAAAAGTTCAAATGGGGGAACCTTGCGATTTTCTGTGCTAATTTATGATTACTACATGATTAAAGTATAAAGGGAGAAAATTCAGAGGAATTCATAGTTTTTTAGATGATAAAAAACAGAGAAAACGGTTCCATATTGTTCTCCATTTGTGTTGTCGACAGTAGATTATCTGTAGAATAAAAAAAAATTATGAAAATGTTCGTTTCATGGTAAATCATTGTGGCTTTCTTTCATTCACCTTGCCTACTTCACCTCTCCTCATATTCCTCAACATAATGTATCTATTTATTTTTATTTCTCAATTGCTTCTGATCCTTCGGGGACTATCTTTCATATTTCTTTCATTTATGAATTATTTATCGCATGTCTGGAGTAGTGAGGATTTTATTTATTTTTATATTAGAAGTGTTGAATATATTTCTCTGATTAGAAACAAATTTCCATCTCTTTCTGAATTGTTTGATTTTTATTCTCCGGAAATAATAGAAAAAAAGATAGAAATAAAGGATTAACAATATTCTTAACTATTCTTGTGGTTTGTTCCATTGAAATTTCAGGTACAACAAGGAGCAGGAGGTGGACCAGTACCACCAGGACTTCAGGGTGTTAATGTAGGACAGCAGGGAATGTTTATGGCCCAGGGTGGTGTTGCTGGTCGTGGTGGTTTTCCTGTTGGTGGAGTTGGTGTTGGAAGTAGTGCACTACAGGGCCCATTAGCATTTCTTGAGAAAACTACGAGCAATATAGGGATGCCCGAGAGGCGGAGTTGACGCGGAAGAGGGAGGGGGCGAGGACGAGGACGTGGACGAGGAAGAGGAAGAGGCCGTGGTACTGGTGGTTTGCCACCACCACCACCTATCCTCGATCCCACGGATCCGTCTTGTTATGCTGCAGCAGCAGTAGCAGCAGCAGTAGCCTCATCGCCCCTTCCCTCTCAACAGCAACAGCCTCCCCCCTCGTGCACCTAAAATTACATTTTCAACAATCCAACCCACTAAAAATCCAGGAATTCCTTTATCATTTTCAGTCAACACATTCCACGTAGGATATTTGCATCAGCTGTGGTTTTCACCAGCAATTTAGGTCAGCCTAATTATTTTACTGGTGTTTAGTAATTTTAAATGAGGGGTTTAAATTTACTAATCACAATTTATCATTTAATTTGGTGAAAAATTAAATGCAACTTCAGCTGATGCCTCTATCCTAATTCCTGGCTCAATGAAACAAGGAAATAGCTCATTTATTATATTATTTCAGTTATTAGAAGAGGGGTAGAGGGGTAGAAATAGATAAATTATATATATTTTTCTTGAGCTATCTTCTTCTTTCATTATTTAATTAATTTAAGTATTTTTGGTTTTTCTAATTTCCTTATTCACACAAATGTATATAAAATGAGTTCAATCATTAACTCTGTACTTATTTTAAAAAATCACAAGGGCCTATAATTTTTCCTCATAGAATCTAGTTTTTAATTATCAAATAAACGTTACGTGTAATTTATGTAGTGTGAGACTGAGGATTGAATGATTGGATGTGTGAGTGTTAAAATTTTTTATGTATTCCTCTTTAAATATTCTTTTCTCGATTTTCTTTATTCGTTATATTTGTTTTTCAATGAAAAATACAATGGCTAAGTACTGTGACATCTTTCTTTTTATTCTGTGTTGAAAAAAAACGACCATTACACTCTTTCATTCTATTTATTTGTCCTCTGTAGTAATGAATAAATTGAAGAAATTATTTGGAATCTGCTGTACAGATTGGAGACGGCTCCAGTTAGTTTTTCAAATGTTACAAAACCATATATAAAATGTTACTTACTTCGAGATACAAAATATTGGTACGATGAGAATAATTTCTCATCAATGGCCTCTTATAATTCACCCACAAATAATAATCTTTAATTTTTATATTACACTTAACGTTTGCAAGCAGTGGCTTTCCCATTGGCAATGTTTTTAAGGAATTCAATTAGCGTTCTGACTGGCCTACCAGACATACCAGCTTGGAGATAACTGACTCCATCATTGTTTGGTCCCGTGACACCAGCGATATCCAAATGCAGCCATGGTATATCAGTAGGTGCGAATTCTCGTAAGAAACCAGCAGCTGTACATGAGCCACCGCCTTTCGATGCATTGAAATTATTGAGATCTGCAGCTTTGTATGGTTTCGTCATTAGATTATTGTAATGCTGCCAAAGTGGCATTCTCCACATTCTATCACCAGTAACTGTACCCGACTGTCTCAATTCCTCCCACAATTCATTACTGCTGGAGAATACACCGGTTGCTGCATTACCAATAGCCATGATAATTGCACCAGTTAACGTAGCAATATCAACAATAAACTCTGGTTTGAATTCACCAGCATAGCAGAGTGCATCTGCAAGAATCAAACGACCCTCTCCATCTGTATTATCAATGATTATCGTCTTTCCATTCATCGCAGTAACAACATCACCGGGTTTCGTTGCTGTGCCCGATGGTAAATTCTCGGTTAATGGGATTAAACCAATCAGATTGACCTTTAGCTTCAATTCTGCAGCAGCTTTGATAACTGCAACTACATTGGCAGCACCACCCATATCAGAACGCATCTCGCTCATCAATGATGCGCCCTTGAGGCTTATACCACCAGCATCGAAAGTCACTCCCTTTCCTACAAACGCTATCGGTGGCTTGGATGGCTCTGCACCTTTGTAATGTATCTCAACGAACTTTGGTGGCTCAGCACTTCCACGTGACACGCTCAAGAATGAACCCATCTTCTTCTGCTCAGCCCAGGCTTGATCATGGACAATTACCTGAATTCCATGGGCGCTCAACGCTTTGGAAACAGTTTCACTGAATATTGTTGGGGTCATCATGTTCGCTGGATTGTCTTCCAACCAACGAACCCAGTTCTGCGTGTCTGCCTTAATTTTACCAAGTCTCCATGCTTCCCTAATTAAATTCAGGAGAATAATTCAATTATTCTCCGGCAATTGACGAATTATTACATAACTATTAAATTTGTACTTACTGTTCTTCAGTACCGTACAATGAAACTGTTGGCAGTATCTTTTGTTTGGCTTTATTCTTATATTCCTGGAATACCCAGGTTGCGAGAAATGCTCCTTCAGCCGCAGCCTCTGCATTTCCCATGGGCTCGACCTCAATGTTTTTGACATCAACAGCATCGAGGGCATTGCATCCAGCTACAATGCAAATAAGAATGTCAAAAAAATGGCTAGAATTTATTATTACGTCAGTGAGAGGCATGGGAAAATTACCAGCTGCTGCAATACGAATATTTTCCTTTCCCTCATCGATCTCCTCGAGAGAGTCGTAGCCAAGGTTTGGTTTACCGAGACCAACCACTGCGACACAAGTGTGGACACCATCGTCCAGACCCCAGAAAACACGAGTCTTTGCTTTTTTTAATGTTGGTCCTGCGCTGAAAGTTCAATTGAAGATGATTTTACATGATGCATATGGAGATATAAACGAATTTAATGAGCCATGATTGAATGCAGAAAGAATCTTAATGGAATTTCTTTCATGATGATTGGAAAAGTAATTAGCATTTACCTTTGAACTTTAATTAATTTTTAATGACACAGGGAATAATTGATTGAAGAAAAAGAAAATACTTTTACAGGGATAATTAGACACCAATTCGTTAATCGTTTTTATTAATTACAGTTAATCTAGGCATCGGATATTTAATGTAATTGAGAATCCTCAGCACAACTGAATTTCATCGTTTCATCTCTTTTTTCATTAAAATACATTCTAAAAATATACTATTTCTTTTTAGATTCAGAATTTCATTATACTCCAGTTTGTTTTTCATTGATTTTTCTATCCACACTCCTATTATTTTCGGCACATTATGTTTCACAATTAATTCTCACTCAATTGTTAAATATACATGTTTCATTCGTCTTCTGATTTCTCGCATATTTCATAATATAGAACATGAAACATCTTCCCCTAGACATTCATTCTAATTTCCAAAATTGACAAGGAATAATCCTTCAATTTTTGATAACTAGGAACATTCTTACATTCATTTAATCCCTCAGAATAAACTTAATACCTAAAATTAAACAAAAAACATATTGAATATAATATAACAAAATGTGAAAAAATGAGGAATAAAATACGGAAATTACTTTGGAGGGTCACTGAAGTTTGAGGTAAAGCTTTTGCTCTTCTATAACATTGGCACAAATTTTTCATTTTCCCTTAAATACTATTAATCAACTAATTGCTGAATAATTACATTATTTCTCTTAACATCAATTAAACACAACTCTTCATCTTTCCCCACTATTTTACAATAATAATAACAACAACTCATGACTGCATTAAAGTGTCTTTCCTATTAGTTGACCTTTTATTCATTCGAATTCCTCCATTAAAAGCGTAGAATATTTAATTCGCAGTGCAAATAATAAGAATTTTAAATGTATCGTTTCATCTATCGTTGTTTCATAAGAGTTCTCTTTTTCAGTTTGAATCATCGTTGTTTCTTCCACGAATTGATAAAGTATTAATTTCCATCTATTAAAATTCTCAAACAAGTTCCAGAATCTTAATAATTCCCTGTGAATTAGCAGCAACTACGACATTCGACATTTGCCTCCAGCAGACAGCTGAAACAAATTCATTTGGATCCTCCTCTCTTCTCTCATGTAATTCTAAAACAGTTCTGACAGCATCAAATTTATACGAGAATAGCTGCTTTGTCAGTCCCTTATAATAAACGTAAAGTGCATTGTTCTCAGAGCCACAGGCGACATAATCACCATCAGTAGCAAGACCAACGAAATTTTTCTCATTAACATGACCCACAAATGATCTCAAACAGTGTGGATTATTAATATTCCATACTTTCAACTGTGAATCCGTGCTGGCCGACACAATTTCCTCCTTATTAATAAATTTAACATAAGAAACTGCCTTGCGATGTCCTTTAAATATACAAAGTGCTTCTTTCATATTTCTAAGATCATAATAATGTACACAATGATCAGCAGAACCAAAAGCCAGATGACACGAACTTCTCGGGTTGAATTTTACACAACATACATTAGCTTTAGCTTCTAAAGAAGCAACTGAATGGTCGATATTAAGAGACCAGAGTTTTACTCTAGCGTCGTCTGAGCCTGAGGCTATCAGTCTCGTGTCAACGTCATTAAAATCAACCGACCAGCATCTTTTTTCATGCTCCTGAAAGGCTTTTGTACGTTGGCCAGTGGCTGCATCCCACACTGTCACTGTACCCTCATAATCCGAGGAGGCTAGCATACCCTTGTGATAAGAATTCCACGAGACACATGAAATTTTTGAGCTCGATACCATTTCCACACATGGATAATGTATATCAACAGTATCCCGGATTACTGCACCATAATCAAAGACTTTAATGCGTTTTGTTACACCAGCAATTGCGAAAAATTCGTTGTCTTTATCGAATTCAATGCTCGATACGATCGTTGAATTATTGAAGATATCGGAGGAGTAATTGAGGGTTGCAAGAGGCCGTAGTGAATTGTATCTCGAGAATTTAACGAGATTCTCTCGGAATACATCCAAGCCAGATGACATACCATGGACAGTGTCAATCGGTGTATTTCCCTGGGTTTTTTGAGGCCCAAGTAATAAATCTTTGGCCCTAGCATCAAAGTAACACTGTACAAAGTCATCGAAATGCGCATGCATACGTTTGCGCCTAACTGCGAGAGTTGATACAGTTGCATACTCTGGTTTCTGATGTGTCTCCTCTGGTTTCACCATATTCGAATCAATTATATCAATCAGATCTATCATCTCCTTTCTAATCGCTGACATTTGAGCTGTTTCATTCTCACCAGTACGTTTTAAATCCTCGATACGAGGACATTTACTCTGTACATCACGAAGAATATTCTCAACTTCTTCCATATCTCTTTTAATCAGTGCAACTTCTTTCTGAAGTTGATTACGCTGTTCCTCTTTCTGCTGAAGCAAATGCTTGAGGAATTCATGAAGTAGTTTGTTCTGTGCTGCACAAGATTCAGCTTCCAGAAGTAATTTTCTTTGTGTCAACACCTCGAGCATGACATTAACATCTGGAAGTGTCAAATTAGCACTCTCAGCTGCAACAAAGTCTCTGAGACCATCGCAAGCTGGTACTGTTGCCTCTGAACTACTTCCTCTTCTTCTTCCATCTCCATGGGCACAGCCCAATTCTCCAATTCCTTTTATCCTAGTTTTATACTTCGATACAAGCTCATTGAGCAGAAAATTCGGAAATATATCCTGTTGTCCAAGTGTAAAGCTGCATTTGGGACAACGTCCAATTGATTCTAGAGTTTTTGTTATACAACGGTAGCAAAAGGTATGGCCGCAACGTGTTATGTGAGCTTCATCGATTACCTCGAAGCAAATTGGACAGAGATAATCGCTATTCTTATCTTCAATTGATCCACCGATACCATGGAGTACATTTGCAGTGGGCAGACGTTTATTTGTGTTCGTTGGTGTACCACTTGTACCTGCCCCACCACTCACACTATTCCCTGGTGTAGTGGACATCTTCGAATATACTTGTTTAAGATTTCAAAAGAGTCAATTTCTTGTCTCAAGTGTTTTTCTATTTTTTTAAATTCTTATTTCCAATTTATCAAGATAATTCTGTGCTTTATCAAACAATTGAATAATCTATTTTCTCGACAAATTTAATCACTCTAAATTTATCTCTATCGATTTTACTTATTATTAATTTATAATTATCTTTTATTCTGAATTATTTTTTTGTCAATGAATTCCTCGTAGTCACGACGATATTTTCACGATCTAGCCCCTCCTGAAACAATCAAAATAATGCCAGTGAGCTTTTCTGAACTCGGGATTATGAGAAACCGATAAAATATAGAAGTTTAGAAGAAAAAAATTATGAAAAAACAAGATATAGACTAAATATGAATAAAAAAAAACGTTGAATTTTGAGTAATATAAAACAATAAATAGATATGTAATTATTGAAAATTGTATATAAATGTTCGGGTGAAGAAGCTCAGGCAGCATTATAAAAATTGTTTCAGGATTATTTCAATTATTTTATATTGTTTCTGAAAATGAAGCTTCATAAGAGACTTCATCGAGTATTTTATGTACTTTGTGTTACAGATTAATTGGTATCTATTGCTTTTCCTCTCTGTCAGCAGTTAGAGTATCTTGTATCAACAATTCAATTATAAATTGTCTTCATTAACTGCTGACAAAGATATATATTTATTATTGTCTTAACATTAAGTAGAGGCTTTTTGTTTTCTCATTTTTTTTATTATTCAAGAGAGAAGATGAAATCGGAGTCAATTAATTTCACTATTATCTCCAATTGTTATTAATAAAATTGAAGAGAAAGGATTTTTCAATGTAACATTTTCTCTATCAACGAATTTACAGAGATACTAATTCTACAATTCTATATTTAACCAAACTCTCGAGATAACTGCCATTTCACACAGCAGTGCCCTGTGTCTCGTT
Organism: Aleiodes testaceus; assembly: GCA_963565655.1. Classification (NCBI taxonomy): domain Eukaryota; kingdom Metazoa; phylum Arthropoda; class Insecta; order Hymenoptera; family Braconidae; genus Aleiodes; species Aleiodes testaceus. Next base: position 6,367,803 of record OY751415.1, on the reverse strand, counting down.
ATTTTCAATTCTCTCTGATACAGAATAATTTCAATTAAAGGAAAAAAAAATGAAAAACACAAATCGCGTGAGAATGCCTGAAATTTTTGGAGCTCTGGCAGCTAATATCATCTTGAAACAATAATAAACTTGAGAAATTGAGGAAAATCAAGAGATTAATATTCTTCCAAAAATTACATGACAAATCCATCACCTACCGTAACGTTTATCATGATTCTGTATTCAAAGGAGTGGGGACACTGTGGCTTTGTGATGGACACAAAAGTGGGGATAAACATGATCAAGTAATGAATATGAATAGAGGCGTATTAAGGTAAAAACAAGAGAATTCATGATAATTATGAAATAAAAGAAAATAACCATAAATTGTTTGACTCACAGTGCAATGTTGGCCAGTAGTTTTCCATTAACAAGCTCGTTGTACTTAGCAGCCGACGGAGTTAGAACAACGTCGTCCTTCTCCCCCTCGTAGACACCAAGTACCAATCCTTTCTGTCAATAATTCCCAACAAAGAACAAAAAAACAGGCGAATCAGAAGAAAATACCAAAAGGAGAGAAGAATAAATAAAAATAAAAAGTTTGCTCTAATTCTGGATAAAGTCATATATAGTCTCGACCATGGACTAGATTATCACTGGATCAATTGCCACATTCGTCCTAAAACCGGCATCAATTTAATTCCTCACGACAATAATTAATTAGAAAATTCAGACGGAATTAATGAGAATTACGAGTCATTTGCCGTTCTCTGCTTTCTAAAATTCTCCGAATACGAAAGACAAAAAAAAATAACGAACTTTCAATTCTTCATTTCAATTGAATTTATTTTTTTACATTTGAAAGAGTCATCACGAAATTACCGGCACGTGGTTTTAATTGTTGAATTTATGGGAAACTTGAGAGTAACATTGTTTATTGATATTTGTGTGATTTCAATGATTAATTACCTTCATTGTCAGACAGCTGGAGTAATAACGTATGTGTGAAGAGCCGAGACGCAGCACCTTCGAGCCAATGTGAAATAATGCCATGATTTGGAGGGGAATAGAAGATGGAGAGCGCTGGTATACAGGAAATCATGGGGCAGGGAGATTATCGAGGCTCGGGACTTTACGCCAAACGCATTTCTTCCCTCCCTACGTTAGGTATTTGCCAATGGGTTTATTTTCTGCACCACCAGTGGCGCAACCAGTAGTATTTGAATTTCATTTTATTTAAAATGTGGATTTGTTTATTTTAATGAGGGAATCATACTAATTATTTAATTGCTTTTGATATTAATCAGTGATGTGGGGGAAAAGGTCTCGAATTCTTTTATTTTAATCATTTTGCGAAAGAAATTGGAGCTATTTCAGATTATTAGCATTTACGAATTTTCCAGAGGGATATCCTTCTTCATTTCAACTAATTTATGGACAAATTCAAATAGTTTTACTTGAATTAATTTGTTTAATTTTATCTGTACACTTTAAAATTAGAAAAAATCAGTATAATATAATTCACAATTGAGAGTATTTAGATAAATCTAAATAAAATTATTCATTGGATCGTCTTCCCTCTTTCTCTTCATTTGGAAGGCCTCAACTTCCTCTGTAGTTGGTTCTTTCGCTTGGAACATGCTGTTATAAGGCCGTTTTCTTTCATCCATTGCTAATAGTTTATCTGCGTCTCTCTGACTCTCTGCTTCCTTCTCCAGAGCTGCTTTCAATGGATCAGTCTCCTTCTTATTCTTCTTTTTCCTCAACTTCTCCTTCAGCTTCCTCCTCTTCTTCTTATTCTTAGATGTCGTTGATTTTCTTTCAGTCTTCGATCGAGTGTCCTCTTCAGACGATGAATCACTCGAGGATTCACTCGAGTTCTTTCCATCTGAGCCATCAGAATCTTCTTTAGCCTCTGAATTATCTGCTTGTGCCTCCTTACTCATACTTGGGATTTCAGTGAGAGTCTGAGAGGCTTCTACTGCTAGTTTTCCAGATTCTCCACAACAATAAGAGTTCTTGATGAATGAATGACAGCATTTGTAACCCCATTGACCTCCACACCAGTATGACCCCCAAACCGACTTGTGATTATTCGGAAAAACGTCTTCCTCGTATTTTGAACGAATCACTTGCTTCTCCTGTCCTTTGATAACCTGTGGAAATGAAAAAAATTGATTAAATTATTATTCTCCATCATTAAGCGTTCAATTAATTAAATTCAAGTTGTCTCACCTTTCCATATCTCGAATATTCAACATAATTCTCTGTCTGAGCTAATTTAAGCGCTGGATCCGGTGCCTGAAGATGCTCTTCTCCTCCATACTTCCCAACAACACTACCTCTCGCTTGATCCTTGAGCTCGTCTCTTTTTTTATCATACTCCTGCTTCAACAACTCTAATTTTGTCGGCTCTGCCAATAGATGCACATCAACACCCTTCTCATGAGCCTCCCAGGCGAATAACTGAGCTGTTGCATGTTTCTGCGTGTCCCCAGAGAACCGAACAAAGTTCTCCCCCTTGTAATCAACTTCCTTCTCAGTCCCATCATAAGGATTATCCCTCATAGATCTCGTTTTGGGATCATAATAAGCAGAGTTACTGTCCAAGTTTCTCAAGTACTTGGCAGTGTCCTCTCTGATTCTCAGATTCCTGACAGTAATACGTTGTTTAGAATCGACTTTAGTACCAGGCATGTCCACCTCGTCAACGTATTTATCCTCATCCTTATCAGAATCTTCTTGTTCATCGTTTTCCTCTGCATTGAGCTTCTCAGCTCTCATTTGTCTCTTGGCAGCCTCAATCTTCTGGTACTCTTCGACAACAGCACGATGCTCCGAAGGATCGTATCCAGCCCATCTGTCTCTCTTTGCGTCATAAGACAATGACAAGTCTGGTTGAACGTAATCATCTGGAGCAATATTCGCACTTTTGTATTTAACTCCAACGCTTCTGGGTCTTTCAAAACAATCCTTCTTCGCGTGACCCATTGCTCCACAATTCTCGCAGGCTCCTTTTCTGAATTTCGTTGCTTTCCTCGATGTGTCGACTCCACGCTTGTACCATTCGTCAAGTGTACTGTATTCTTTCTGCTTCTCTGGTTGGGGTCTCTGATGCTTCAAGGTGGGCCCAGATGCCCCGAAGTACCAGGGGGTTGCACTTATGTACTGGGGAATGTGGGGATTTATGTCCTTTCCTGAAATAATTTATAAATTAAGTCTCACTCCCTTTTAATTCATTAAATAAAAGTTCTTACCTTCTTCATCAACAGCTGCTGGAGCTGTTCCTGCTTTTCTCGCTTCTTCAAGCTCCTTTGCCTTCCTCCAATCCTCTCTGCTCTTTTTCCTCGGCTCATCCTCGAAGGTACTCTTGTTCTTCAGAATCTCCGAAATCGGAACGTTTCTCACTGGATTCGCCATTTTAATTTAATAGTATAAATTCAACAAATTGGAGTCAATTGGGATCAAAAACTTTGAGCACTCATTCTGTTTACGTTTTTTTTATGAAATAGAGGTTATAAAAGTTTTGTGGTGAGATTATGAAGCTTTGGCGCTTTCGTAGCTTCAAGATTGGAGGAAGTGAGTCAATTAGATGAAACTTTTGAAAATTCATTTAATTATTCTTGGTGGATAATTAATTTTTTATTATGACTATTAACCATTTATCTATTTACAATTTTTTCCGTTATTTTTCGCTCAATTCTTGTTTACAGGGATGGAAATGAAATTTTCAATGTGGATAATCAGAAACTGACTTCATCAGTGTCCACAGCTGGCACTTGGCAATATGTCTGTTGTCAATCAAATAAATCATTATCAGCAAAGTATTGAAAAATGTTCCAACGACGAATCGAGGGTGAGTTGATAATTCCAAATAATTCCGTCTTATAGACATATTATCTCGATATAACATCACGACAATTCGATAATCATAGTAATTTTAAAAATAATGCCTAACCTCAAAAAAAAGGGTTAATTCAAGGAAAAAATTGGCATTGACTGCAGCAAAATTGAATGAAGTTAATTTTCAATTAATTTTTTTCTTTATTTAATTTAGGTTTAAGTACTTTAAATAGAGAAAATAATGGGATTTTTTATTCATACTGATAAATCCAATTATCACAACTCGTGACTTTAATCTACCATCTGTTAATTATCGTTTGAAAAAAATTAATTGCTCACTTGAGTAACGATTTACATTTCTCAATACTGATTGAATAATTTTATTGACAATTTCATAATGTCATGATAATAATTGTTCCTCAGCTTCTCCATTGCATCGAAAAATTATACAAGCTCCCAGTAACCGTCCAACATCTCCAGGACACTGGTGTAGGAAGAACAGTGAATGCCTTGAGAAAGTATGAGGGAGCAGTTGGTAATGCTGCGAAGGCACTAGTCGCTAAATGGAAAACAATGGTAGTTGATGAGGAGAGTAGTGAGGCAGATGATGATGAAGATCAAAATCTTCCAGATGTTCCAGAGGGCTACAGTGATAATTCAGATTTAGGTATAGACAAAAGTTCACCCGATCGTAAATCCGAAAAAAATGAAGAAAATTGCCACAAAAGACAGGAATCAAAACACCGTTCTTCATCTGATCATTCCAGAACCAAGGAGAATTCAAGATCAGAGAATGATAAAAAATCCTCGAGATCTTCTCACGAGAATAGGGAATCGAGAAAGGAGAGGGATCGTGATAGAAGCGATAAGACATCAAAGTCCTCGAGGGAAAAAGAGAGAGAGAAAGAGAAGCAGAGTTCTAGGGATGAAATAAATAAAAAAAGTCACAGATCCGAATCATCGAAGAAGCCATTGACTCAGCCAAAAGAGAATAAAGAAATAAATGGCACTGAGTCATCGAGGAAACGTAAGCAGGAAACCTCAAGTCGTGAAAAAATACCGGAAAAAAGACGGAGAAGCTCAACTGCTGAATCCTCAGACGATGAAGAGGATGAGCAAATTCTTCCCGAGATGTCCTCGTCAGATTCTGAAACTTCCCTTGCACCAACCCTTAAATTAGAAAGTCCACCCCCAAAATCTCGAGCCGAAAAGGAATCAAAGCATGACAAATCAAGGGAAAAATCAAGAAGTAAATCAAAATCTTCTAAAAAATCTGACAAACCGAAAGAATCATCCAAGTCCCGTCATCATTCTTCAAGTTCTCGTGAGAAGAGTGAGAAAACAGAGTTATCAAAGGACAGAAAATCAGAAACAAAGGATAAATCTAAACGCCACAAGAGCAAAAATACAGATAAGATTAAAGTTAAGAAACATTTGAATGGAAACGAGGGAATTGACTGTAATTCGGGTGCTAGTTTTGCTGAGGCACTTGGCATGTGTTCAGCTCCGCAATCACGGAAAAAGAACACACCCACTTCACCGTGCTCACCAGTAATGAAGCCCAAGTCAGAACCCGGTACTTCAACTTCAAAGCCCAAAATAAAGACTGAAAATTCAAGTAAAGAAGAATCATTATCACTATTAGCACCAAACGTTAAATTGGAGCCACTCAGCGTTGATCTTGCCTCGACTCTTCCAGAAATAAATCCTAATTACAAGCCACTGCCTGTTAATAATTACCTTAATTCAGTTCATCGTAAAATGGAAGAGGATAGAGCACTGAATGATGCTATTTATGCAAAAAATATGAGAACAAAAGTGTATTCAGGAAACAAATCCGGTTACACAAGTGTGCCAAGTCTATATGAACTTTGTATAAGAGTTTTGATTGAGAATATTGATGCATTGGAAGCAACTGGTGGCGTGCCTTACGATATTCTAAAGCCTGTACTTGAAAAAGCAACACCCGATCAATTATTCATGCTCGAGCATCACAATCCTTACCTCATTGACGACACTGATCCACTCTGGCAATTTCACTGCAACAGAGAATTCAGAAATAAACAGAGAGAAGAGATGGAGTCGTGGAGAGAGATGTACATGAGATGTTTGGATGAGAGAGAGGCCAAACTCAAGACACTGACTGCTAATATCAAGCAGTCCATTGACAAATCGTTACCAGTGAGATCAACCAAGTTGGCTTATGTCGATAACATTGTTAAACCACCGAGAAACGTTTTACGTAAGCAGGCTAAATATGGCACTGCTCATTCATCTACTTCTACCTCAGATCTAAAGAAGAAAATCATAACTGGTGGTAATTCAGCTACCAATATCTCAGTTCCACCACCACCCATGTCTAGAATGAAATCTTCTTGTGAGTATATTCTCTCAACTGCATTATCACAGAATTTATTGCAATGCTTTATATTTGTATTTAAATTCCTCTTTCAGCTTCTGGAATTGTGAAGAAAAACAAAGCACCACTCATGGCAAAGGCTCTACAATTAATCAAAGGACGATACAAACGATAATATATCTGTTTCGCATATGTATGTCTTTTTTTTTTTTTATTAAGACCAACTCCTAACTTTATTTATACTTGTGATTCGTTAATTCTCGTCTAATGCGTGCCTCGAAATACACGCTATGAAATCAACGATAATCTTTCAATTTCCCTTTTCAATTCTGGTTCGTTACCATTTGTCGAGACAATGTTTTTATTTTAATCGAACGTTTCAATAAAAACGTTGCTCATTAGATCATGAATAGTATCTAATTGTGAGTGCCACCTACTTATTGATTAACATTCAAACAATCCTTTCGATTGAGCCCAGTAAAAATACAAAATCATGTCTGAAATATTTATTCTCAGTTTTATTTCAATGTAATCCAATTCGTTATCTGTCAAATAGTTTTTAATTTTTTGTCCTTCGTTTTAAATATGAGAAATACTCGCAATTTAAATTAATGAAATTGTAGAATATCTTTTTTGTTTAGAAACAAACAGGGTGTAAATATTAACAAGTTGGCAAATCGTCGAGCATGAGACGTAATACAAAATATTTATGGTAATAAAATTAAGATTGTGAGAAAAATTAAAGAATTAAATTGAAAGGCAAATAAAAAGATTGAAGTTTGTATTCCATTGTCTAATTGTACATATACAGGATACATGTATGTATCTACATAATTCCCGTTTTTAATTATGGAAAAAAAAAAGGAAACAAAAGATAAAAGTGGGAGAGGAGGAGAAATTATGTAATTATTATTCGGATCCACCTATTACAATTCTTTATAACTTGAAGACTAAAATAAAGAGTACATTTTCTTTGATGTGAACGTTATTTTTTTTCTTCATCCTTCTGTTTCTAGGGAAATGATACGAAAGAAAAATTAACAGTCCTTAGATTATGAGGTAGTTTTCAATGTGATTACCTAGTAGATCATGCTGACGAAGACGCGTTTAATTTTTTTCTTTTGCATTTTTTTTCCAAGCACACAGGGAAGAATTTAAGTAAAAAATGAAAATTAATTTGACCTTTTTGTTTTCTCTATTTACAATAATGCTGAAAAACTACCGATTAAGTTTTTAATTTTATGTACAATTACCAAATTATCTATAAAATGAATGAGAGAAAAAAAAAAGACGAAATAAGTGAAAATACTATTACGTTTCCACAGCCAGCATGGTAGTTTCGATTGAGATAACGTGAACTCTTCATTATTTACAAAATCTCAATGAAATATCCAATTGTAACTGATTAATTTACCTCAATTTTTTTTTATTACATGATTGAAATTCATTTGATTAGAATTTTAAATTTCTGAAATTACTCAAAATTCAAGAGTTCATAACGCGTACTCGAATGTAGCAGTAAAATTTTAATGAACACCACCGAGGACTTTTGTCGACTTTTTCCATACTCGAAGTTAAAAAATAAAAAAAAATATATAATAAAGAATAATTCATTTGATCGTCACTTTCCACTCGATCACAGTAATTCATTTCGTTTTCATTCAAAGTTTCGTTTCGCAAGTCCATCGAATCAACGCAATCAGCTGCCAAAATATTATCCCTATCACTAAATTGCATTTTAATTAAATTGTCCGTTCAATTTTTTCCTTCAATTTCATTAGTATTTTGTCCTATTTGGCAGCAAGATTAGTTTAGAGTTTTCACACAGCTCCAATGCACACGAGAGAACTGTTCTTCCTGTAGTATTGAAGCGATAGAATACTTGAGCAATTTGTCGAGTATACCTGTGGTACATCAAGCCCAGTTGAGTTTGTTGGTGTACTGATGCCAACATTGATGTGTTCATTCGATGGCCACAGCCTAACGATACCATCTATACTGCCACTGGCAATATATTGTCCATCTGGACTCCAGTCTAAGTTCATAACAGTGTCTTGGTGGCCCTTGAGTTCAGTCAATATTGCATTTGTTGCTAAGTCCCATATTGAAATGGATTTATCGTCGCCAGCAGTAGCCAAATATTTTCCATCTGGACTGAATGCTAGACTGTAAATTGTCGATTGTGCACCAACGAATACCCTCAATAAACTCCCATCGTCCTTGTTCCACAGTCTGACTGATTTATCAGCTGATCCAGTTGCTAGGTATCTTGTATTTGGATGAAATTTTATGCAATTGACATCCAGGAAGTGGCCGGCAAAAACTCTGAGTGGAAACTTTCTGTCGAGACTCCACAGTTTGGCAGTTCTATCGTGAGATCCTGTTGCGATATACAGATCAAATGCACTCGTGTCCATACACCAGATGGGATAATTGTGTCCACTGTAATAATTAAATAAATTCTTCAATATGAATCAACTATTTGCAATTATTAAATTAGAGAATAATTACCTATAAACAGCAGCACAAGAGTAATCACTCAGTCTCCATGCTCTCATATCCTTGTCACTGGATACAGACAGGAGTATCTCAGAGTCTGAGACAAAGTTTAAGTCATGGACAACGTCCGTGTGGCCCCGCAGAATGATAGCACCAGTCTCATCATTCTCATTATCATCATCAGGTGGTCGACTAGTCGATGCTGTGTCACAGGCTAAAACAACGGAAGACCTGACTTGCCTTGGCCTCATTAGTACCGTTTCACCAATTCCCCACAATCTTATTTCAGCTGTACTGAATCCCGCTGCTAATCTATCCATATTTTGTGTTATTTTAGCACAACTAGCATTTTCAGTAGCATTATTAACAGTAAATATTCTCAGGGGTTGATAAGCATTATTTCTTATCAATCGTATTGATTCTTGTAATTCACGCATTTCTCTATCAACTCCAGTTCCTGATGCCTGCTCTACATGTCCATTTATACCAATTTCATTTCCCTGAGTTCGTTCACCAGTCTCTTCATCAATTATATTCATATCTACTATTTTTTTAATAATAGTTATGTGTATATTTATGATCTGAAATTATAAAATAACGGGAAATTGATTATTTATGAGAATGAATTATTGGTTTGAGAGAATAATTAATGATTATTTTACCTGCATTATAATAATATGCCCGTGTTTACTAAGATACTTTTGAAGACAAATGTGCGCCTCATCGGACATATCAACTTTGTACTTTCTCGTTCTAAATGCATTAACAAGTGGCCTCAATTCAATATCCTGTATTGTAAATACACTCGACAACTCCTCGAGGAAATCCCTCTCAGTTTCCGTCACAAAATCACTCTGATAATTCTTTAAAAATTGAATAGCAACTTGGGCATTGCCAGCGTGAAGTATCTCGAGATACAAATGACAGAAAACTGGAAACAAGAGGCCATGTAACTCGTTTTTTATTTGTTCGTTGTTTATTGAGTGTATCCATGATTTTAATCTGTAAAAAAATTGATAATACATTGATTGAAGAATCCTGGATAGAATTTCCTGAGAATCGAGAGAAAGGCATTGGCAAACGAACAGGTGGATTAAATGGAAAGAGAAAGGTACAAATTTGTGAGGCTACAATGAAAATTACAAGTGGTGAATTAATTGATACCTCTGGTAGGCTTGATCAGCAGCTACAACGTCATTTATAATAGCACTGAAGACTATGGAGTTGTCTCGAGATACAGCACTCTCTGCTTTAGCAGATAGCGTCATTTCTTCACTGGTTCTGCATCCAATTTTCTCTGTTTTACGAAATATATCATTATCCTGAAAAATAATAATGAGAATGAAACAAATGCCTGAAATATTCATACATTTAATTAATCATTATTATAAATAAAATGGTAAACATAGTTTTAGGTTAATTGTCTCACGGTGCGGCGAGATACAGAATTTTTTTGATGATTATATGCAGTGGAAAATGTATATTGTGGATTATTTTAATGAATAAAAATGTAATAATTTACCTGATAACGTCGACGTTTCAAGTATGACTCGACGGTTGCATTTATCATCTCAATTTTTATACGTTTCATCTTCATTTGTCTCTACTCTCATTAATGTTGTTTTTGTATTTTGAAAACAGTAAATCCGTCGAGCGGGTTTTTGGACGCCATCATGAAACATGCTGACTTAAACGAGAACCGACTGAGTAACACCACACGTATTCTATCACTTGTTTAACCACATAAATTACATTCAAATAATTTATTGAATTAACTGAATTCATGACTAAGAAATTTAATAAATTTAATTTTAATTTTAATATTATTATGTACACGTAATGCATTAAAATAATTCATAAATACGGTTTTAATGTATAAATGATTTAAATAAGATATTGGTTAAATTAAAAAGCGTGTGTGTGAAAATGAGAGACAACTCCTATTTTGTGAAATGTGAAAATTTCCGTGTATTTTCAAAGCCGGTTGTCATTATTCGTCGACAGATTGCGCCAAAGAAATTACTATTCTAGGGATATCATGTTTGCCAATATTTTTCACTGAAAAAATCGCAAATGTCTCTTTATTTAAATAATTCATTTCCATTTGAATTTATGAATAATTGAAAAATATCAATTTCTCTAATTCTTAGAAAAAATAAATAAAAAATCTTTCTTTCATCAATTTCGTCACATCGAATAAAATTATCGAAAAATTCAATTTCAAGGAATTTTAATGGAATAAATAATAAATTGATACAATCGTGAAATTAATTCTCTCTCATTGCACAATGTTTACATTTTAAATTTTACCGCCTACGCATTGTAAAATACGCCACAGTTTGCAAGCGGCAGTGAAGCGCAACATTATTATAATTATTTTTCTGATATTATTTTGGAGCGGAGCACACGGTTTTTTTTTCAAGGCCCCCCAGTCTCTCACGGTATTCACACACGGGAATTTCTTCTCGAACCTCAGAGAAGTTTTTTCTTCCTGCGTTGGCGTTTATAACTCGTGCATGCATAATACATACAAATAAGTGAGAGAAAATAGTGTTAGAGAATTGAAATAAAGAAACAAGACAGAATGTCCGGTGATTTTTTAGTCTCACGGGCAATGCTCAATTACAAAACAATGTAATAATTATTCACAATGTTATTCTAATGATTTTCAAATTAAAATATGTATTTAACAGTGTTTTATTCTAGATTATACAGAGGAAGCAACAGGCAGTGATAAATAACGTGAAGAATCAATAAATTCGACTTGTCGTTGATGCAATAACGAAATGTTAATTATTAAAAAAAAATTTAATATCGAAATACAATTATCAACTCTCTGACATTGATCATTGTGTGAGTATCATTAAATTCTGTATTTAACTTAGAATTATTAAATTATTTGCTGAATTATTGCTTAATGAATTTAATTTTGTTTCCACGCTGCTGGATTTTTTTCAAATAAAGAATTAAAGTATTGATAACGTCGCAATTAAAGAAAAATAATTAAAAAATGATAAAGAAAATGAGAAAATTGTATCTTATCTTTTTCCCAGATGATTTGACCTTGAGTCAGTATTATAATAAAAAATACGAATTTGTTTCCTGTGAATTTACACGGGAATTGAGATACAAAAAAAATGCCATCGACTTGTGGAGATATCCAGGAAGTTTCGGGTAAATATTGAATTAAGAATAACTCATTAACATTGTAAATATTTCTTGGTTTTCTTTTTAAAGAAGAATCAAGCGGTCATTAGCGTATTTTTAAAGATTCGAGGATGTTACAAACATAAAAAACAAACAATTCCATTTATTTCGTTACTCTATCCTCTTAAAATATTTGATGTTCAATAATTTTAGCACTTGGAGTGCACACGAATATCGCAGACGCTATTTCAACTACAGATAGCGTCGGTACATACAGCGATGTTTCCGGACATACAACAATATCTGGACGACCTAGAATTCAAGTGGTTTGTGTACTTGATCTTCAACAGCCCGAACAACTCCATCATCGGAAACGTGCACTGGATGAAATTAAACAAGCATGCACACTGGTTAATGCAAATCTGAATCATGTACAATTTGAGAAATTAGATTTCGGTGAAACTAATGTCCTCGACACATTTTACAATGCGGATGTGGCAGTTGTAGATTTATCGGTGCAGCTCCAACAGTCTGCATTATTTTACCACCTGGGAGTACGTGAAAGCTTTGGAATGAAGGAGAATATTTTATTGTACAATGATATGGACAGTGAGGCGACAATCAGATTGAAGTTATCATGTGGCAGCTACACATTCATATCATACAGAGTATTGGATTGTGGTACATGTGTTACAACGACATTGGCATCAAACAGAGGTGGAGAAGAGACAATTGATCCCAAGCAACACTTGACGTTGAAGCTGAAAAAGATTTTTCAAGATGTAGAAGTCCAGTCCAAAGCGCACATGAAAGAGAAATTTCTCTCTGATTTGCGTAAAGCACGTGAGATGTATTCCGGAGAGGAATTAGCGAAAGTTCTGAATAACATGAGGAAACGTTTGGATGATCCCAATGTTCTTTCTGGCGAAGTAGTTCTCAACGTGTTGATATCATTCCGGGAAATCCAGGGATACGATGCTATGGTACAGTTGGTCGACGATCTCCGCACAATTCCGAATCACAAGAATTATATAAACACTCCGATGATCTGTTATCTCTATGGATTTGCATTGAGCAGGAGAAATAAGGAAGGAGACAGGGAGAAGGCAGTCAGGGTAATTGAGAAGGCATTGGAGAAGAAGGAGAATCATGTACCGGATATGTTGTGCCTCTGTGGAAGGATTTATAAAGATCAATTCGTCGAGAGTCGACATACGGATCAGGAGAGCCTCAAAAACGCTATCCACTGGTACAGAAAAGGATTTGACGTGCAACCAAATGAATACGCAGGTGTTAATCTTGCGACACTTCTTGTTATCGCTGGGAATGAATTTTCGAAGAGCGAGGAGCTCCAGCATATCGGAATGGTGCTCAATAATTTGATTGGAAAGAAGGGAAGTCTGTCGAGCTTAAAAGATTACTGGGACGTAGCTACATTCTTCGAGATCTCTGTTCTCGCTGAGGATTACTCAAAGGCGATTCAGGCAGCGGAATGTATGTTTAAATTGAAACCACCGAATTGGTATTTAAAATCGACAATAGGCAATATATCCCTCATCGATAGATTCAGGAAGAAGAACGAAGAGGCCGAGGCCTCACCAGAGGAACAGGTCTTCAGTTTCTGGATGGATTACTTCGTGGAAGCTACGAAATCAGAAGTTGGCGATAGTATACGTTTCCCCCTTTTGATTTTAGAACCAACGAAAATTCTAATGCCAAGTTATGTCAATGTTAATCTCGGTGCTGAAGAGAAATCAATTCAAATTTGGAATCTCTGTCTGGACAGCATGAAGAACAGCTGCAAACAGGTCCACGACTGGTTATTCACTGCCAATATGATTCGCAGTGTCAGCTTGTACAAAAGAGATGAACGGTGCTTGTTTCTCTATGTTCATCAGAATTCCGATGACTTCCAGATGTTCTTCCCTTCGATTCAGTGTCGGCAACGATTTTATGATCTAGTCCTGGAAATGACTGCTGATCAAGAGGGAATGGTTACTGATCTCGATGCTTATATGACAGACGATCAGATCAAGTACGAGTACGAATTAGACGATCAAAATAAACGAATTATCCTTGGTAAAGGAACGTATGGAGTTGTCTATGCAGCGAGAGATTTAAATACTCAGGTGCGCATTGCCGTCAAAGAAATACGCGAAAGAAACCTGGGTGATGTACAGCCACTTCACGAAGAGATCAAATTACACAGCCAACTGAGGCACAGAAATATAGTACAGTATTTAGGATCAGTTAGTGAGGATGGCTTTTTCAAGATCTTTATGGAACAAGTTCCGGGTGGAAGTCTCTCTGCATTGTTGAGATCCAAGTGGGGACCGTTGAAGGAGAACGAGTCTACGATATCGTATTACACTAAACAAATTCTTGAGGGGTTAAAGTATCTCCACGATCAGAAGATTGTTCACCGTGATATAAAAGGTAGCGTTAGAATTATAAATAGTATTATTGATTATGCTGAGGTAAATCTTATTAATGCTTCAAATTTTTTTTAAATTAAATAATTCCGAAGTAACCCATATCAGTTTGAATGAATTGAATCCATTTTTTTTAAGTGGCCAAAAGGTTCCGAGAATCGAGATTTTATCTGATATAATCCATTTTTTTCCGCTTTGCGCAATAAATTTGTCATTCTGAGAACACTTGATATATGATCGTTAATCCAATGCCGATAGGTGACAACGTACTCGTAAATACGTACAGTGGAGTAGTCAAAATATCAGACTTTGGAATGTCTAAGAGATTGGCCGGTTTGTGCCCCAGCACTGAGACTTTCACTGGTACACTCCAGTATATGGCGCCTGAGGTCATTGATAAAGGGCAGCGGGGATATGGAGCACCGGTATATTTATGCAGTTTCAATTATGAATAACTGATAAGAATCGTTAATGATATTAAAGGTTTCATAATCGTATTATATATTTCTAGGCGGATATTTGGTCTCTAGGTTGTACTATTGTAGAAATGGCAACGGGAAAACCTCCATTCATTGAACTTGGTTCACCACAGGCTGCGGTATTCAAAGTAATTGGAATATTTGAATAAAAAAAATTAGTAGATCAATGAGATTCAAACAATTTTAATTACGTGAGAATTTCACTTTAAGGTCGGCTATTACAAGATTCATCCGGAAATTCCTTCTGAATTATCAGAGCGCGCTAAGAGTTTCATATTACGCTGCTTCGAGCCAAATCCAGATGTAAGAGCACCAGCTTCTGTTCTCTTGGAGGATCCCTTTTTAACTGAGTAAGTGAAGTTGAAACCATTCATACATTATATAAATTAGTCAATTCATTAAAAATTCTAGGAAGAAAAAGAGCTCTCGCCTAGCTGCTCCACCAGACTTTAGTCGGAGTATTTCAGTGCCAAGTGATCGCATTGAACGTCTCGGCAAATGTGACAAAACGAATAATAATCACATTGTCTCAGCACCTGGGATACAGACATCGCAATCAGACGACAGGTAATTCAATACTTTTACATCCTCTGTTGATTCGTTTCTCTCAAAGTTCAATGCTGAATTGTAAAAATAGAATGCGCTTAATGCATGCTAAACATGAGCTTATGATTTATTATTTTTTCTGATTATTCTCACGTCAATGTGAAATTTATAATGAAAAAAAAAAAATAGAACAATTAAAAACACTAAAGGTGTGGTGTGTAGCGGAGTATTGACGAAATCAAGCCCATTGAGAGAACGTAGCCCGGCCCATCTGCTGTCACCAATCAGTATGCCAACTGCCTGCTTATCTTTCAACAGGTACAGTACTAATTTTATCAAGTCTTGGTTGCTAATTATATATCATGAATCATGCTAATTTAATATTGAACACTTAGTTTAGTGGGGGCACGTGCTAATCATGTATTTGATCATTGCTGTAGCATCGTGGCTTTCGTCAAATTGATTTTATACAATAATATAATGAGAATGAAGTTCGTCGAGTGATAGTTAACAGAAAATGATTAAATTAGTTGTATTGAGTAATGTTTGAGGCACTGTAATTGAAAATTAATTAATAACATGAATATCGATAGTACAATTGGCAGTACACCATCAATAGACGCAAGCGAAACAGACACAGCTGGCTGTTCGATAACGAGACGAAGTTCCTCCGGTGGTCTACTCTCTCCAGAAGTCGAAATAACCGGTCAACCTGGTCCGAAATCCGGTGAAGAACAAGAAGGCTTCTATTTATTAAAAAAAGACAGCCAAAGACGTATGACTTTGACAAAAGTATTCAGTCAGGATGAGGCAACGATTTGTGAAGTTTGGATGAGGAATATACGTCAGGATGTAGGACACACGGTTCTGCAAATGCCGCATTTAGAATTACTTATGCGTGGCATCAGAGACTACATTTCTGATCAGAATCAAGAGGCCATTGCCTCGGCCTTTAGAACACTCAAGGAGGAACTTGACTTTGATTCAACAACGATTAATCATCTTCATCTTGCCATCTATCTCTTTCAAACTGCGGTTAATGAAGTACTGAGAATGCACAGTATTAAACCACATTGGATGTTTGCTTTGGATAATCTAGTCAGAAATTCTGTGCAAGCTGCTATCACCGTTCTATCACCTGGTAAGTTTAATTACCTTGATACTTGGAATCATTGACAGAATGATTGAATGAGCTATCTTGATTTACAGAACTTGGAGCAGGGCTCATTGATCAAGAACGTGTTCCAACTGGAGCCGATGGGCCTGAAGAAGGCTCGACATCCGGTGTATCCACAGTTAATTCTATAAAATCCCAAAAAACATTGGATTCTGTTGACAATAAATACTGGAGAGAGTATCGGGATCAAATGGGTTCATTGAAAATTGAAAATATGAGACTACTTCAAGAATTATTAGACGGCCAGAAGACATTTCACTCAATTCTTCAACAAGCTCTGGAGGAGCAGAGAGCACAGGTCGGTACATTGACTCAACTGTGCGAGGATATCAACAGGAAATTCACGAGACAAGAGTCTGGGTAAGAATCATAAATTCACAATACTTTCATTGTATTCTTCAAACCGTTAGGCTCCTTTACAATGAAATGAAAATGCATTAATTGATTTTTCGTTTCTATTGTTTCCTCAGTTACAACTCAAGTATCTGCGGTCCTTCGTCATCACCCCAGCCATCTATTGTACCTCAAATTAGCATTACAGACCACAATAATCCATCCAGCACAGACCACAGACTGGTTGAATGGCTCCAAGGCCTCGGTGTAGATGAAACATCTATCGACAGGGTAATTATTCGAAAGACAATACCATTCAACTTTGTATTAGTTGAATTCGTCTCTTTTTCAAACAATAAATGTCTCTTTCACAGTTTATTTATGAGGAGTATACGCTGGAGGACATATTGTATCACATTTCACGCGAAGATCTGCGGAAATTGAATCTTCGTGGTGGTATTGAACTGAGGATATGGATGGCTATTATTTCACATAGAAAAGATAATTTTTCCTAATTTAAATGAGTAAGCTAGCTATTAAAAAAATTAATAATGTTTTGTACAGTATGTATATAACAAGTTTTCGCCGTTTGAGATATGATCTAAAAATTAACGCTACGATCAGAGGAATCCTGAAATTATTAATGGATTTCACTTGATTATCTAGAGAAATTCATGAAAAATCTTTAGATTCATTAATTCTAGTTCTAAAGATTAAAATCAAGACTTTTCAGATTGTAATAGTGATGTGATAGAAGAGAAACTAAACGCGCACATTGTTCAAGTGCCTTAAAATCAATTTTTTCCTCTCAGCTTACTCAAATCTACAAATTTGTTATGTTTAAATGATTTAAAAAAATGTCTTCCTACGAATGTACAAAGTTTATTGAGAAAAATTTACAATAAAGTTGATTATTTACAAATTTAATGACTGTGAATTCATAATGGACCCTGTTGGGGTCCTTCAACCCTGTCCCTCGTGGGAATCTAGCTTATTGCATTCAGAAATCTTTATTTCCTCCGTGTCTTTTCATTCAGACATAAACATTACGAAAGAAATCCCTCGGTTTGAAGTATCACATTACTCGCAAAGATACCTCAAGTTCTCGCACTTTACTTATATCCCTCTTATACTCATTCAAGCATTTCTGTCATCGTTTATAGCGAATAAATATAAATTCACGATATAAAAGATTAAGGAACAATCATCTTCGTTTCCGCATGATTTCGCCTCATTCACATTTTCCTTTGTCTAGTATTCTTGCATACGTAGAAGAATTACCATATTTCATACGAAATCCGCGAGTACAGAAGCCGGAAAGGATGAAAAAACCAGGATAATAGACAAGTGTTTATGATTCACAGGTAAAACTTCCTCATCCTCAATTTTTTTTCTCATTTACAAGTGAATGACGCATTTTAAAATAATAAAAAAGTGGAAATAAATTACTCACCTGTTATCTCCTGAATTGAAATGAGCTAAAGAAATTATGAAAAATAAGCGATTTCGTGATTTATCGGAAGCAGTTTCGTTCACCTGAACTTACTGGACCGAGAGTATCACGGTGGGTAAGAAAGCAAGAAGAATGTCAACGAGTGAGAAGGCAAAAGCCGGCTTCCCCTTCTCTCGATACTCGCGTATTTAACAGCAGAGTCTTTGGATCCCCTTGAAGATATTCTCACCTCTTTCTCTCTCTTTTTCTCTTTATACCTCAGTTCATCTCCGAGGTGGACGTCATCGTGGTAGGATTCACGAAGGCATGTGGACGATTCTGTGCGCCTTACGGGACACCTTTTCTTTGCAGATACGTGTGGTATGTTCAACAGTATCGTGCCGTCCGGCAAACAAGAAACACCTCGGTTATTTATTCCATTTCCCAACAATGATTGAATCTCACTTGTTATCATAGTAGCCAGCGCAAACATGATTAGATGAGATTGATTGTTGCTTCTGTTTCAATGTGAAGAGGATTAAGTGTTTATTCGTTAAGTAATAAACGTCCAAGGTGAGACTTGACTAATTCTTCAATTAACGAAAATTAAATTCTTCAATCATAAACTCCTTCGCAATATCGGAATAACAAGTTAATGTTATCGTTTCGTGCTTAAACAAAACGTGAGCGCTTCATATTGAATCAAAAACAATTTAAAAATACGGAAAAGAAGTTAATACAGCTGAATATATTTACGTCATAAGCCAATGAGCCGGTAGGGTTCTCTCATGAAAAATCGAAAACACTTTTGTGACTTCTTTCTATTGAGTGGAGGGAAAAAAAAGGTAGTTATTGTAATACCAAAAAGAGGAATAACATCGTCTCATTAGCACAAGGTGAATTTATTTCGTGTGAATTAAAAGAAATTACACGATTGCAAAATATATTTCGTGTTAAATTCACGAGTTATTTGTAATGTGAATAAAGTGCTAACTGATGACTTATCAATTCCAGCAGGCACTAATCAAGTAATCGGATACGCGAGGAAGATAAGTGTGTGAAAGAAGAAATCACTGATCATAGTTTCGTCATGAATCTACATTGGATATTAGTGATTGTGTTGTCAATGCAAATTGGTAAGTCATTAATGATTAACAATTGTTGGGTTTTTCCCCTGATTATTACCTAAGAGTCATTTATTCTAGATCATATTAAATTATTGTTGAGAAATAAAGGTGTCATCCATCGTTTCAAATAGAATTAATTTACTAAACAACTGAGGGGAATAGAGGTTTCTACGTGATTCAAATATGATTGATACTCATCATTGACAATGTCAGTGGGTCAAATCAAGAATTAACAACTGTGTGATCAGATCATTCGTTTCTATCCTGTTATGTTTTTCTATTCTATCTCTGATGCTTCAGGAATCCATTGTATTATATGAAATGAATTTTAATATTACTGTATATCCTGAGATTTATGGAAAATTCCTCGTGGCTGTAATAAATCGTGATCTACTTTCACCACTTCCACAATCGAAAAACTTCTCTGAGTTAAACGAGAGAACCGGTAATGGAGTTAAATAATTGCTCATGAGGACGAATCACTAAATAAAACGATTTCTTTACTCATTTTAATACTTCCTTAATTAACTCCAGTGATTTAGAGTTTAATTTATTTACAGCCCGAGCTGTACCATCGGCGAGCAAAAAGGAGACGATACCCGAAGAGGCAAAGGTATTCATTGACGACAGAGTGAGAGAACATGAGGAAGTAGAACAAAGTAGACAGAGAGAAGTT
The DNA here is from genome assembly GCA_963565655.1 of Aleiodes testaceus. Lineage (NCBI taxonomy): Eukaryota > Metazoa > Arthropoda > Insecta > Hymenoptera > Braconidae > Aleiodes > Aleiodes testaceus. The sequence continues at coordinate 6,347,774 of OY751415.1, read as the reverse complement.
GGCCCTGCAATTCTGGAGATGTCAATGCAAGCCAAGGACACCGTGAGCACAACCATGTCGAGTGCAGTAATGAATCGGTCGATGAACGAGACCAAGTCTGCAGTCTCTGAGGCTAAGGACATGGAAGAAACATCGGTTAGTCCTAAAGACGACGATGATACTACAATGACTACTGTTGGAAGCGTTGATAAATCTCCATCTCTTCCTCTTTCTAAAAATATATCTGACACTGATGTGAAAGTAACGAAAGAAGAAATAGTGAAGACGGCACTTCACTCTACGACAACTACAACAGGTGAATCAACGATTTTTTGATGTCTTTGATTTTATTAAATTAATATTAATTAATTTCTAGTTCCATCGGTGAAAATAGCGAAAAAGGAAAAATTGAACGTGACTTATTCGGAAATTGCGAAGAATGCAACGATACCACCGAAAATTTTACCGAAAAATGCTAGTAGGCTTGATGAAGTAGCTCCGGAACTTCAGGAGAGACTGAAGCACATAGAGTACAACGTCACAGACAGTGGTGAGATGAACGTGACAGTAACGCCAGGTGAATAAGTGTATTCAATCAGTGATTTCGAAATAACTACTGAATTTTTACATCATAATAAAATAACTCTTCTCCTTCGAATTCCTCAGACACGATAACACCACTCTATGACGTTGTTTACTTGAACACAACATCAAAACCACCAGCAACAGATCCAGTGAAGATGACATTGAAGAGCGAGCAGGAATCACTTGAAAAATCAAACGTTAAAGTACTTGAGAATAAAAATGAAAAAACAGGAATGCCAACTGGTATTGTTGCTCTCATAATTGCAATAGCATTTGCTATATTTGCTGTTATCGGATACGTTGGATTGATGGTCTGGAAACGATATTTAGAGTGAGTCATCTCTAATTATCTATAATTGAATCTGAAATTGTGTAATAATTCTAACTAATTTGTTTTTCAGGTATAGATACGGAAATAGAGAACTTCTTGTCAATGACTTTGATGCGAATGACATCAATAATTTTGAATTGTGAGAAAAGTAAGAATTCTTTCTATGAATGTAAATAATTGTCTCCTGAAGTTATTCTGTGATAAGAGATGGCCACAGGGTTCTACGAATCTTTCTTCTCAATTTGAGAATGAAGATGATGAAAAAGGAGAAAATTAGATTTTAGTTATTTTCTCAGATTATTTTTTTTACATTCGGGGAAATTGGGGTAGCAATTTCACCCCACCTTCCTCTATATATTAAACTTACTAAAGGAATTTTTCCTTCAATTCCAATAATTATTCTTAGTGTACCTGACGACTCGTGACGTTTTTCATCAAGTATGTAAATTACTGACCTTGTAAATATTATATGTACTCGAAAAAACGAAAAAGAAATACACGTTTATTATTATTTTATAATGGTAACACTCAATTGTATTGTTCATTATTCTCTGACCCTGCTAAACCCCTATTGAATAATTAATTCTGCATCATTATCATTTCCAAAGTATTTACATGCAAGAATACAAAACTCAAAAATGCAGATAAATAACCGATACTCTGGCAAATTGTGTAAAATTGTACAAACAATCGGTAAATTTCTTATTCAATGAGAGATCTGACCTCTTAATTTTAAATTTTTTAATTAAAAAAAAAACAATTTACTATGCACTGCCTGGGATGATCCTTTCTCCAGTATACAATTCACTCATATTTACTTCTTCTTATTAACGACGAGTGGTCCAACGTTGTCACAGGCAGCTTCGTTGTGACGACCATGGGCACCGTCACAATAAGGCCACTGAAATAATAAATAAATTAATTCCCAGTCGATAACAATATAGAATTTGAATTCAGCTGTAAATATAAACACGTCTTACATTTTCACTTCTCCAACAACGACAGAACACTGTTTTCTCTGTAATATCCTCAACATCAACCATATCAACGACCTTGGCTACGTCTTTCTTAATTTTGTGATTAACTTTCGCTCTCACTGCCTATAAAAATAAACATCGACAAATCATTACGTTATGTAATAACACTGATAACTAATTTCTTGGAAAATGTCATCCAATGATCCCATTGGAATTGAGCCAGAACAGGTGTCCTTTACACTCACCAATTTTGATGAAGCCTCAGGACAGAAAGTGTGATAGGCCATGTATCCAACACCTGCGAGAAGAGCTGTTGGTGGTATGAGAGAGGCCCAGTCTCGCACTGCAAAAGAAATTCATATTTTACAACCTTGTACAACGTGAGTTTCCTCTTTTTCTCATATTCGAACGCAAAGTGTCCCAATTACTCATTCTAACAAAAAAAAATCACTGACACAAAATGGAGAATAATAAATGAAGTTTGTAAATATTTAGATGAATTTTTCCTCACCTCCAAGCTTGAACCATCCTCCAATTGAATCTGGAATCGGCAATCCAGCTAAATAATTAGGAATTGATATTTTAACAAGATGTGAGATCGGCTCCATGTTTCCTTTGCTGTAAACGACTGCACTGTTCAATGGAGCGACTAAAAATAGCGCAGCGCGCTCTGGTGGAAAATTTCCAGTTATTGAGAGTCATCGGGAATCAGCTGATCGCGTTTTGATACTTGCAACCGGTGAAAACACGTTCAAACATGTCTGTTCGAGTATTATAAACCGTTGACCGGAGAAGATACTTTGAGGATTATCGGTTTGAAAAATTGATTTACGTCTTGATAGACAATGGCAACTGATGGAAAATCAGGTAAAAATGTTGGGAAAAAGGGGGAACAGAATAATCGAGAACAAGATGGACCACCAGTTGAGTTTGTCTATCGCACTGGACATCTCTTTGTCCTCGATGCAACACCAGAAATGTTTAATGAAACTGGGGGACTGCCTGAATCATATTTTCTGCAGTGTCTCATGGTAATTGATTTTTTTTAATTTTCTCTAGAGTTTGGAATGAATTGTTTATGGGGATAATTTTTTTCAGACGTTTGAGAGAATCTTAAGGCAGAAATTGTCGATGAGCAGGGATGATTGGATGGGCCTGATACTTTTTGCAACAAAGGAGAGTGATCCAGCAGCTAGAAACATTCGGACACTCATTGAATTTGGTGAAGTCTCTATACAGATGCTGACTCAGACATTGGACATAAGTGAGAATGAAAAATCCATCAGAATTAATCCGATGATGAGAGACTTTAAATGAATTTTCTGTTTCAGTTCGCCATGAGATGGATCATCTCATAACTGATGCCTCTGATGAACACTATCCACTGGCCAATGTACTACTTCATGCAGGAAGAGTTTTTGATGCTGTCAACGTGATGATGCCACTTCGTCAGGTAGTTCTCCTCACTTGTCACGACAATCCAGTTCCAGAGGATGAAGATGAGCGTCACAGAGCACGAGTGAATGCCAAGAGTTATCGGGATATTCACGTTATTCTGAAGACAGTTGGTTTAGGCGACGATTGGAATTACAATCTTTTTTATGAAGACCTTGAGATGCTAGCTGCTGAATCTTGTCGAACATTCAAGGAAACAAAGCTCATTGATCTTGAAACTTTGGTAACAAAGAGAGCCACTAATATCGGAAATTTGAAATTGAAAATTGGAAACAATTATGTTATGAAGGTACAATTGAATGCTCTGGTGAAAAGAAGACGACAGATTGAGACGTGTCTTTTGAATCGAGAAACCAATGAGCCTCTCAATAGAGCCTTTCACTTCAAAAAAGTCTTGGAGCCTTTCGAGGACGGTGAGGACGAGCCACCGGAAGAGACTCCCACAACTGACGAGTTTCCAATACCAGGAATGAGAAAATTCCATAAAAAGGGTGGCGCGGACATTTTTCTCACCCTTGAGGAATTGAAGTCAGTAGGAAAGCTGAAAGAGCGAGGCATTGAGATAATAAGATTTGAGCCAGCATTGGAAAAGGATCCAATTTTCCACATTCAGCTTCCTTTCTTTCTTGTTCCACCAGAAGACGCATCAAAAAGTCAGAGACTTTTTTTCGCAGCTCTGTTGGAAAGATGCAGAGCGAAAAACGTAATGGCTATATGCGCTGCAACAGTCAGAGACAATACAAAACCTCGGCTATTCAGAATGTGGCCAGGTGAAGATATGAATGGATTCTATTTCTATCGTATTCCTTATACAAATGAAGTGAACAACAGTTCTAATGCAATCTACCCAAGATATGCTCACAACAGAGACGGAAATGAGTATCCAGTTGACCCTGAGAAGCTTCAGATTATGAAGAAAGTCATAAAAAAATTCAAAATCGCTTATACTCCCCACATCTTTCCAAATCCTGTACGAGCCAAAAGAATAGAGTATCTCCAATGCTTGGCACTTCATGAGGATATTGAACCAGGCAGTTTTGAGGACTATACCAAGCCTGCGATGGAAATATTTGAGATGAAATTGAAGAAGGGAGGCCTACTCGAACAATACAATGAGGCATTACCACCTAGTGAAACCCAACTGGCTAGGGATAGGAAAGTGATCAGATACGATGACAACTTGGCTAGGGACATGCTGCAGGTTGATAGCCTGAATTCTTATACAGTTCCTCAACTCAAGGCCATAGCGAAAGCTCTTGGTCTAGCGTGTGGTGGCCTTAAGAGTGATATTATTAAAAGACTTGAAGATTTCAAAGCGCGAAATTAAACAATTTTACATGAGATTTCCCTCAATTTTCCCATCTAATTATAATACATTGAATATATTTTTCCTGTGAATAAAATAAATGGTTTTCTATAAAATTTAAAAATGTCTTCCATTTGACTAGAGTAGTAACAAACAGCTGTGCGAAGCTCCTCGAGGTGGCGCCACGTAACCGAAAACCAGTCGCCGAGCGAACGCCGGCACGAAAGGGTGTGTGCGTATTATATTCCCCTCATAGCCGTATGTGATGCTATCGGATTCAGTTTACTATTCGTCTCAACACAACAGTGGTCGTTGTCACCCAGGCCTCAGAAGAGGTGTCTCCAGGGGCCCCAAATAATCCCCAAATGAAATAAACCATTTGATATAAATAAAAGGAGAGAGGTTGTGAAGCAAAGAGGATTCATCACTGAACATAGACGCCAAAGGAAGACTAGTGGCTAGTAAAAGACAAGCTGATCCTCAAACAAAAGTGCCAAGCTTTAAAAAGTCCACGAAAATAAAAAGAGGTAAAAAGGAACGTCAAGAAAGAGAGTATCCGGCGTCTGAGCCCAACTGACAGAGACAGTGATACAAGTGAGAGAGGAAGAGAGACGAGGGCGCAGGAGTTGTAGCCTTGGACACATTCCTGACCGTTTGCATTTCAATCTCCTCTTCTCTTGCACCCAGAAGACAAACAAAAATATCAACGAATGAAGGTGGAATTTGAGGGAAGAGAATAAAAGACAAACAATTGAAACGAATTAGCTCGTAGCATCAACAGTGAGAGAAACAATTGAGTGAGCTCCAAAGTGTGCGAATAAGTGTGGGAAATCGATTGAGAAAACCGGAGTGAAGAGCACGAAAAAAAAAGGCTGGCAGTTGTTTTTACCTCCCCCGTTTTTCATCATATCCAACTGATTTTCACCGTTTTTACTGGATCTTTGTTGCCTGTGATTTGTGGGAAATTTTCATGATACCGAGGCCTATATAACTTCAGTTATTAACTTACGGGATCGATGTCTGTGGTGTGAGGGGGGTTAAAACATGGCTGAGGAGCTGCTGGTCACGCTTAGCAGGAGCGACACAGCGGGATTCGGATTCTCCCTGCTTGGTACTGCCGGTTTACCTCACGTCATTTACGATATCGTTGAAAATTCACCGGCAGCTGAGAGCGGAAAGGTAAGAAGCTATTCCATCATTTTCATACTGCTCATAACAACACAATGTTTTTTTGTTTCTCATGGTTGTGTGTGTTTTTTTTTGTTGCAATTTGAACCACCGAATTACGGGCGTATCGACCCACTCGTTATTCGCAGGGACTTTTACTTGTTTTGCCAGAGTTTATGAAGGTTTCTGGGGTGATTTCAGTCACTGATGGCATATAATAATATTTATTTTTTTGACGAATCACTTTTTTAAGAGTCTCCACTTGTATTTGTTCCTTCTGGGTAAATCCATTACTCGGAATTTTTTTCTCATTCTTTCAATTTATTTTGATTACTTCTAATGGAAGTTCAAGAAACGGAGAATTTTACTTTCATGGATATTTTTATTTCTTCACGCATTTACAGAGTTTATTTCAGGAAATTTTTCGAATTCTTTATTTCATTATTTTATTCTCGTCGTTTTTTTTTTCTCTTTCTTTTTTGTTTGAGTTGAAAAGACATTTCCTGTGATGTTGCGCCTCTTAGGTGCCTATAAGTGCAAGCTTTTGAGCAAGTATTATACATAGTAAAATGTTAAAGTGGGTAGTCTTTTGACGAGTGTCTTGGAAACAAGTGGATGGTGAAATAGTGCTTTCAACGAATCACCGTGTAATTCAAGTTTGTTAAAGCTGTGTGACATTATTGTAGAAACATATTTGAATTCCATTGGATATTTTAAAGAAGCATTAAATCTGTAGATGTAAAATTGAGTTGAGGAGGAAAAATTGGTTCACATGAAGTTTAATCGAGTTTGCAGATGGGAAGGATGGGTTTTGTCGGTCGCAGCTCGGCTCAATGGGACGAAAGAGGGAGAGGGAGCAGTCATTGATGTTTTCGTAGTGGGACAACGCCTTTATCTCTTTTTGCCAAGAGAAAAATAGCAATAAAGTTTAGCAAACTAAATGCATTACTTTGTCACAAAGCTTGTGACCTAAATTCAAGTAATTATTCTGAAACAATGAATTCACCTAATTAATTTTAATTATCTGGAAGAAATAGACAGTGATTGGCTCCTGGAATTCATTAAACTTTTTTTCCTAAAAGTTCGTTATTCAATTGTGTGAATGCACAATGAGGAAAAATTAAATGCCTCTTTCTTCTCCATTTATTGGCAAAAAATCGTAAAAACCCAATACTGTACTCTGCACCTGCATTGTCCATTGCTTGATGCACCAGTGTACATCAATGAGGCAATTAACTACTCGATAAGCCGATGAATGGACCAGTGGGTGGGAGTGGAGGAAACGAGGAATTCATCTAGTGATAGTCATAAGTCGGCGCATAATCTTCCGACGATTAATGATCCCAATCATCTACGATTAACCGTAAATTTCATCAGAAAATTGTTTAAATACCGTGGAACGTAAACTCCATGGACTGAAGGTTTTTCTAAAAAAGCTGGAATAAATGAGAGGCGAATTTAAATATAGACGAGAGTACTGGGGGATAAAAAGAAGTGGAGCAACCTCGTATTTCTGTGACACTTCTCTTATTTTTTTTTCTCTTCTCGTCTTTGCCTCTTTTCACACTTATATTTCCCTTTTTCTCCGTTTCTCGTTCGTTGGCATGGCTTCCGTTAAACGTAAATTGCAAAGATCGGTAGGAACCAACGGGTGTCTTTTAATTGCCACCGGTGCAAAGTCTGAGGGGTCTTTGCAAGAGGGATTATAATACAACCGGAATATGGAGATCACCGACGACTATAGATAATGCTAAAGTTGCTTCAACAACGGAAACAATGGAATTAATTCAATGAATGAAAGATTTTTTTTTCTCATTTTCACTAAAATATCAAAACGGAAAGAATCTCAGGAAATAATGTCAATACAAAATCCAATTATTCCTCTCCTTTTTTTTTCTCCATTTAGTCTGTTGACCTGAGTGCAACTGGGGCTTCACCCAGTAAGTGAAGCACGTAATGTTGTACGAGAGTAATAAAACTAAATAATAAAAGTGACGATGAAATAAAAATCCTAGAGATTCTCAAACGACAATCGATTTACTCTGCCAGATTGTACTCTATTATTTTTCTTCTTTCGCCTGCATATATAGCTTATCTATAATTGACTAGCGTGCTCTACTGCGCCTTAGTTAACTACCTGTGTTATCACCGAAAAGGTAAATAGTAAAAAATAAATGAAGCATTAGGAGAGGAGTAAGGAGAAAAGAGTAGAGGATTCGTGTTACACGCAAAGATATTTTTTTAATGCTCATTCCTCTCTCACCCTCCTCTCTTCTCTTTCTTTCTATTTATTGTTGATTCAGCGCGTTGCGACACAAGAAGGCGAATGCTTTGGCCTTCAGTCTATACACAACCTGTATGGATAATGTTCGAGGGTTAATCGCCAAGCTTGACCCGGCATTGACTTCCGGTGTCTATCTCTAACGCCTTTTATCTCAAACATAATCAGCATACTAATACAATATTTTCTCGAATTATTTCTCCAGTCAATGCAGAATAAATGGAGGAAAAAGGGACATAATTAATCATTCTAGGTTCCTGGGATGTGGAAACTCTCTGGATTAATCAAATATTTATTTTCCACCTGACTCTTCTCATAATTAATAATTAATATCCACTTGCTCCAATTTCTCTCACATAATGAGATAAATACTGAAGTTTTGGGGCAAACTTTTTGATTAATTCAGGAAAAAAAACGGGGACTTTAATATAAATAGAAAAATATTGGGAACGAGAAAAGTTTGAATGTGGATTTATGATTTTCGCAAAGTTCATTCACTTGGTGCACATAAAAAAATTTAAATAAATAAATAAACAGATGAAAATGTGATAAAAAAAGGAAGAAACGGTCTTACCTGGTTTTTAGTGTATATGTATGACTCCCACGCGTTGCATATACAAGATACATTTTGCCATTGACAAGTGGAGGCGGAGGCTGAAGTGCTTTTCCGTTTCCGGGTGGTTCGATGGAGATATGAAAGGCGCCTAGCCTGGAAAATCTCGCGAAATGTTATAACGTAGAGATATAAAAATGAAGTAAGAGAAAAAGATGCAGTTGAAATAAAAAGGATTCCTACTTTCATACTTCCATAGCTATTCGTGTATTTTATTATCGATGCTGTGACCGATTGACTGAAACGTATCGTCGTAAAATGGAATATTGGAATAATTCAGGAAGTTCCGGAAGACATTTACAGTGTGAAAAGAATTTTTGATTATTTCCTCTTGATTTTAGTAAAAATAACGGCTTTCATTTCATAATCCCCCTTTGATAATCTCCCTTGAAAACAGTTAATGTATGAAAACTCGGAGGGTCGGAATTTACGAGAGCACTTTACAGGTAATTCGAGGCTTCATACCGGTGAATAGTAGGCCACTGTTCTATTTTCATCCTCAAAACTTTTCCCCCTGTCATTTAGGACTCACGAAGCTCCAGTGTTTTCCGTCAATTAGATTAATAAAACGAGATTAGGGGAAATCGTGGTAAAATGGACATTCTGATTAAACGGTTAGAAATAGCGATTTTCTGATGATTCCATTGAAAAGCTGAGACGATTTTACATAAGAATTAAGTGTGAAAATTGATTTTTTTTGATTTTTAAAAAAATCGAATTTTAAAAAAATAAAAAAAAATATTTTGACACATGATTTCCATCGGAAAAAATCTTTCTCCAATATTTCTCTTGATTTCTCGTAATATTACTCATGAATTTCGGAAAAAGGGAAAAAATAACAATGACTCCCCTAAACGTACCTTATTCCTGTATTTGGATAAATAGGAAATAGCATGATTACAGGATCACGACAAAAAAGAATGAAAAAACAAGTGGATTGTATTACAAATGTTGGAGAAAAAAAAGGTGAAACACGTGTCATGGGAAATCCGAGTGTTCCCTTGATTATGCGTAGAAATCGATTCTCTCTTTATCATTTCTCCCTCACTGAAATAGAGAAGGCAATCTTGCCGTTTGTAATCCGTTCACGTAACTCGTATTTTCACTCTCTGATGGCTGGAGGTTTGCCTTGTTTGGGTGTCTCCATTCCCCTTCCTCACTTGCCTCAATAAGGATAAAAAAGTTTGAACGAAGAAATAATACGAAGACACGAGATTTTCCATCTCCACGAAAAATAATAAAACTGAAAGTATTGGAGATAACTGTGAAACGTTATTTCAAGATGAAATATTTAATCAAACGAAAAGTATTTTTTCTCATATTCTTCAATAAATTGAGATGAATTTTTTCGTAATACTGCAATCCACACAACTCCAATATTTCTTTATTTGTCTCCTAGAAGAATTTCATATTCTCTAATTTATTTCAATGATAATGAGGCAAATCGTATTTTTCCTTTGGCTATAAAATATTTTCATGTTTTCCATGGAAAACAAGGCGGCTTGGGGTGGAAAAGAAATGAGGCAAAAGGAATCGGGGTCACCAACCCTCTTGTACTCCAATGAAAATAGCCAGAGGTAACAGAACTCCTCTCTGGGTCGTTGTATATATATATATATGTATCTCTTCTACTCTTGCATTGGGGTAATCCCATTGCGGAGGAAATTTAGTTAGGTCCAAGCTTTGTAATGCGACAGTTAGGGTAGAATTCTCGTGAAGAACTCATGGAAATCCCGAGAAAATTGTCGGCCAATGAGAAAGCTTACATGTGAGATAATGGAGCATACATCCCACAATGGAATTACATCTAATTTTTCACGCAATCCAGTGAAATAAAGTCTCGAGGCCGAAAGTTCGTGGTCAATCGATTTATCTTGATTACTGAGTTATTCTGAAACTGAAAAAAAAAAAATAAAGAAATGAATTAAAATGAATGATTCCATATTATTACTAAAAGGGAAGAGAAAGAAAAAAAACTCGTAAAAGTTTTATTCTCTCGGAATAAAGTTCTTCTATTAAATTCATTTAATTAGAATGAAAGAAAAAGGAAAAATAAATTCTCCTCCTGTGAATTACATTTCCTCAAGTATTTCCCTCTTCTCTCCAACGAAAAAATTTTCCATTAGCTCAATGGCATCACCCACAGTCTCATAAAATTAAAATAACTGGAGTGAAAAACAAATTTAAAAGATGTTCATTCACATAAAAATATTTACCCTCATAATTTCCGTAATTTTATCACAATTCCCTTGACTTTTTTTTTCACCCTGCAATAATCACGCCAATAAAAAAACCTATTTTTTTCCTTCCTCGGAACGATGAAAGCTCAAGAATGTTCATGAACACTCAACAGAATTTAAAATAAAACTCAAAGGCACGTTGAGAATTCGTTTTTTTTTCTCTCTTTTATTTTTCTCTTTATTATTAAAGAGGAAAAAAAGAGTGGAATCGACAGTGGAAAAAGCAGGAAAAAAAAAACGAGATAAAATAAAAGAAACATTTGAATGACAATACTAAAAGCAAATGTGCTCCAGATACGCAGTGAAGATGCCTATTGGGACAGTGATGAATAGCTCGAGCGTAGAGAGCTTTTCCCTTCGCACAAACTCAACGGATCCATGTGAATCGTGCATAGAGACCTTGCAGCAAAAAAAATGCAAGAGAGGAAATAAAAAGAGAAAAAATTTCCGTCTCGTTTTACTCTCGTAAAGCTGTTGAGGCTCGTTGCTTCAATGGGACATTCCTTTACTTCTCTCTTTTTTAAAAATCTCCTTCTCATACAGCCAATCCCACGTGTAACAGAAATAGCTGAAGAAAATGACAGAGAACGTACAGCTCGATTGTGTCATTGGACAATTCCACGTGGGCATTTTTTTTCCCTTCGATTCAGCGACACGAAACTGATGTTACCACTGGCAAAGAATATATATGCATAATATCCCTTGGAGCTAAGACGTAGATGCTCTCTCTGCCTCAAAGAGTGCTTGGAAAACGTGACGTGGCTTCGAGTAACAATGAGAAGTGAAGGAAAAAAGTTTAAAGATGAACTTGCAATTCATGAGGAAACATTGTTTTCATGATAATAAGACTGAATTTTCATTAAAAATTCAAGGAATACAGCAACTTTATTTATCTCTCTATGATAATCATAAAGATAATAATCAATTGAGGGGGTGTACTTCCATTCCAAGAGGCCATTAGGATGCCAGCAGATAATTTTATCCAGTCACAAAGTGGATGAACCAACAAGAAGCTTCATAATTATGATACTCCTTTGGAAATACCAGAGTAAATATCTTTGCAGTTAAATTATCCCCGGTTAACTCTACCAAATGGGTGTTTATCGACCTAGTGTTTAGGAGGTCAGGAGTTCAGTGAAGCAGAGACACTTGGGAATTGATATCCAGAATACTCCTTGTGACGTCAGGGGAAAAAATATTCCCAGATAAGGTGATTCTCTTTTTCTCTGCAGATAATCTGAATAAAATGGAATTTTTTTCCCTTCACAATTGAATAGAGAAGACAAAAAGAGGTCAAAATTGAATAATTTTAATTCCTGAGTCTAAATCAAGGATTATTTAGTCTTGTTGAAGCCACAGCTATTGTCCACTGTGTACGTGCCTCTTGTTGTTATGAATATGCATGGGATGAAGGAAAACAAAGATGAAAAAAAATGGACCAGAGAAACGAGGAAACTGCCCTCGGGTAAAGCCCCAGTGTCCAGCTAATTCTTGTACCACATGCAGTTCACCAAGCCAGCTGGAGACCACTCAGGATTTCCAACACAATGTTCTAACCCCAGTTGGAAAAAAAAACTAATCCCCAACATTTACTCGTGCGAGAAGTAATTCGAAATGTCCACAAGAATTGGGTCAATTAATTCTGATATATGTTTCCATCGATTGGAAAATATTGATGGGTTTTTCCTGGCAAATACTGTGAATAAAAAGAGCCGTCTAGACGTTACCCTTTTCTTTTTTTATCTCATTATTATCTGACCGGAGGTGAACCCGTGAGGAATGCCTTTGACTCGGCGTTTAGTCAGCGAAGGTGAGTGAGGAATAAAAATAAAGAAGGGTGGAAAAAAGAGCTGTGAAAAGAGGAATAAAGAAAGGGAGTAGGTAACGATCGATCCTCAAGCTGTCCCTGGTAAAACAGCAGCCCTCTTGGAATGGAGCTATTATTTACAAAAGCTCGGTGATTTTCTTCTTTGCCCACGTGCTGGTGGGCTTTCATAGGGTGACTATTGACTCGATGGAAATAACGAGTGGAAACAATGAGGGGAAAAAAAGAGGAGCGAAGAGTAACAACATTGTAAATGAGAGAAAGAGGAGTTTATTCGTGTCCTGGTTAACAATTGTATTTATCTGAGTGTGTCAGGCCAAACTGTGTATTTAAAGCAGCAATTTGTTCGTGCTGCGTTGATCCCACCTGCGTGACATGGGCTTTTGTCAATGGGACCTTGCGTGACACTGCCACGTGCTTGAGAATTTAAAGAATATATATTATTTCAATAAAATGTGACGCAAATGCCAGTGATTCATCATCATTAATTCAAAAAATTGTCAATTTTAATCTAGCTTATAATATATTAACAATTAATTATGAGTTATTTCATTGAATTTTATTGAACATGGAGGCAGATGAATTTAATAAGTCTCTTTCACCTTTAAAACACGAGAATCAACTACGAAAGCTCTTGCCCCTTAGTAAGCGCATTTGGGGTGAAGCTTTCAAGATTTCACAATGCCTCTGACACACGAAAATACGTTGGAGAAGGCTGTCAGCAAAGTGAAGGCATTTAAGAGGCTTCTCAAATAGTGCTGAAGAGAATGAACATAAAAAAGGAATAAAATTTGAGAGTTTAATCGAATTCTTTAAACAATAATTAATCTCAAAAAGTCAGCATCAAAGAGCTCTTGACTAAAACAAGACTTCTCCTTTGTTGATACACATTTATTATAGAACAATGTCAATGTCGTGATATAAATAGAGACTGGCAGAGATTTTTGGTACTGAGAGCGACAAATAGTCATTGGTTCTAAAAAAAAATCATCAGTTCGTCTTGAATCGTTGTGAGGTGCGGTGTTTTAATTTTATCTATCGATTGACGATGAATTAATGAAAAGAAAAAAGAAGGCATTTGAAATGATAGTTTTTTCATTGTGCAAAAAATGCTGCTGTCCAAATGATAATTCATCAAATAAATACAATTATGTAGTGTACAGTCGACTTGAGAACGAGGTAAAAATTATTGGGTAAATTTAAAATTACACTGTTACCAAAGGTTTAACGTTCAATTTATCGTCTTCTCGATATGGCGTTATGGATCTACACATGCACTCATGTATGATATTATGTAGTAACTGAAAGGAGAGAGAATAACGTGAACGTGAAGTGTAGAAGGAGGAAAGGGGGGTCATGGCTCGTAATCACGCGTGGCATACTCGTCGGTTGGCCTCTGTGACGATTCAATTTTGCGGCTGGCTGGACTTGCGACACATTCTATGCGATTTATTCTCCTAAAATTTTGTGTATTACAATAGTTTCCAATTAAAGTTGTGAAAAAAATTAATTCCTACTGCACAAGTTATTAAAAAAAAGATGAATTAATTGGGAAATAATTGAAGTCGATGAAGCTCAAATTGAATCAATTTCGACGATTTCATATCAATCTACAATATAATTAAATAATTTAATGGAATCAAATATTCAATGATGAGGTTTATTGAATTTAATTGGATTCACATATATATATTTATGCAATATAGGCATAGGAGATAATCGATGGAGCCTCTCTGGTTTATAATCGAATATGCAAGCAATATCCTCGAGTTTGAGTGGCCAATTGAGAGTCAGTGGGCCCCTGTGTGCTAATCCTGCGTGTATATGCGTTTATGACGTACCGATGAGCGAAACATGGGTCCCCACTTCCTTCTCTCATTTTCATCAACAATATAATGTCTCTAACCCTAATGGCCTTGAGTTACCTGTCCCCATGCATTAAATTCCATTTCAATGAATTTTACGTTATTTTTAATTGCAGGTGGAAGCTGGTGATGTTATTCTCAGGGTAAACGACGTAGATGTCAACCGGTTCACCACCAAGGAAGGTAAGAAAAAATATTCTCCTCAGACTTATGTAAAATCCAAGTTTTGAAGCTTTAATAGGAATTATCTACTGGGTAATTTTAAGTAATTTACATCCAACGATGATTGATACCACCAGATTTGTGCAACTGAGGAATATCGTATTTTCATGAATTATTTATGGGATGAGTCAAATCCAGAATTGGAATAGGTCTTAATTCTCCTTTTTTAAATACCTGATCAATCAGAGAGAACAGTAGAGCGTTGCTTTTTTTTTCTATCGTTATGAATTCCGGGTTTTTTAATTAATTCAATCCAAAGTTTTGAGATAATCAAAAATTTAATGAAATTCGAGTTTAATCCGGAGAATGTTCATTGAAATTCATTTGGATGATACCAGAGAGAATCGCATTCGTAAGAAATTCATTATTTTCTTTAATAACCTCAAAGAAAATGCCGGAATTAATTAAGCATTGTTATCAGTGAATTTTCCAAATAATAAATGGGAAATTAATAAAATTATTGTGGAGTCTAAGAAAGGGATATTAACAAGGCTCTCAAAAAAATCAAAAAAATCTCATGGGATGAATGAAAAATTTTGATTTATCATATCTAGCATTAGTTGGGACTTTGGTAGCCTTAAAATTAAACTGTTAATCTCGTGCGGGCGGTTTGGCGCTCGCGCAATGCATCGACCTTTTCCATGACCTAACGCACAGACATGAGAGAGTGAGTGAGACACAAGTATGCATTTCTCGACTTTCATTGCCGCCGGTGGGCGTGCAGTCCAGTTGAAACTCAGCCGTGAGAGTCTAGACAAGTTGAAGAGAGAGCCAGTGTGAAATAACAAACTAAAAGGAAATAATAATAAAATTTAAGAAAAAAATAATGTGTATAAATATTAAACGAGTTTTATCCATCTTGTATCAACTGGTTTAAACGGCCAAATACAGAGGTAAATTATATATTTTCTTTTTCTTTTTGTTTTCGCTTTCAATTGCAGTGCTGAAATGTTTGAGATTGTCCCCGGATCCTGTCACCCTGAAGCTGCGAAGGGGTGAGTAGATTAATTCATAAATTCATTGAGGGATAGTTTGAGTGAATGAGAATGATTTAATTTAATTATTGATATCATAAGTTATTTTTGGTAAGGTTGATTCAATTTGTCTCTTCGATTCATTATCGTATCACTTGATATTGAGTGAGTTCACTTTTTATCCTTTCTTTTAAAATGCTCTGCTCGATATTATCTGTTGACGAGGGTGGGGCGGATTCGTTATTGATTTCATAATCGTTCTGGTGTTAGTTTTTCTAATTTCTTCCATTTCTCTCTCTATAATACACTATCTAATTGTAGAAATTTCAAATTACTCTGTAAAATTATTGCATTTCAATTCCGGATAATAAATTTCATGTTAAAAAATAAAAATCTACACCAGTTTCCTACACACAATTCAAAGAGTATAAATTTACATATATAACATTGGAGAAATAGTTTACCTCATTCCATTCAAAACATTAAAGATAATGCAGAATCAGCATGAAGCATCAGCAGCACTTGGTGACTTTCAAAAATAGATGATAAATTTTTTTTGACAAAGACTGGTTGGTTTATCAGTGACGTCTTCCTCACTACTTGAATGAACTGTAACAAAACATGACTTTGTACAGAAATATCCAGTGCTTGAAATTTACACATGAGCAGATATAGAAGGCTGGGAATAAATAAAAAAAATGAAGAAAAATAATAATGGTAGGATAGATACGATGTGAGATTCTTCTCGATTTCCAACTGGTCAGAATTCTATGTGAGTGAGTATTGTCAGTGTGTACTGGTATCTTTTGACTCACTGCTGGCTGCGATTTCATATGAATGAGTCAATAGACCGGAGGCAGTCAGACGGGATGTTTGCTCGTGTCAGTCTTGGTGTTTAGTGCAAGTGAATGTACATATTATTTTATTTACAACGATTTCGAAGTACAGTATAATCGATCAATTGAGTAAATTATTATTTCTTGGTAAATTCATATGGAAAATAGTCACTCGTCTCTTTAAATAAAATAAATTCATCCTGCTATCGCAGATATTCATGAGGACGTGCTAGAATTTAATGAGACCTTATCTATTCTGAGTCAGGGAAAAAAAAGGGGAAATTGTGAAAATCAAATAATCTTACAGACCCAGCGATAAAGGCACACGTGAGACGATTACTGGCCCCAGGACAGGAGCTTGGAGACGAAGCACCGAGCTGTCCACGCGTAGGTGTAGATGGAAGGAATAATTCTGGTAATTGTGATGATAGGAAAAAAAAATTGAAGGGAAGAAAATCAGGCTCACCGGATTTACCGGTCGGTGAACAGCCGACCGGTCCAGCTCAGTATGTATCAAGGAGCAATGGTTCATACAGTGATGCCTCTGGATCCTCTGAGTTTGAGGCACTTTTACCAGTTGCAGACAGCTTCAAGGAAGAGGAACGAGAACAGTGGGAGCCATTATCAGGCGACAAGTTCAACAGACAAAAGAATACACCAAGGTAATTTTTTATAATCTCATTAATTAATATAATCATTTACTCGTATTATTCAATACCTCTTTAATAATTGCAGATTCGAGGCATACATGATGACTGGGGATCTCATGCTGAACCTATCACGTACACAACAGAGCACTGGATTTCTTCCAAAGTATCAGAAAAAAGTTGACTCTCTACGTTACAACAATCACTACATACATCGCCATCACAATTATCACAATCACCATCACCATAATTCTGTACCAACAAGCCCAAACGAGATGTTGGGACATCGCTCATACAAATCAGCCCCAACGGGTGGCTCAAATTCTGCAACAACATCGCCAGTGGGAATTGGTAAGCGTGATGCAGGACAGTGTGCTAATGTAGTGGATACAAAGACCAATATAACAAATTTTGGATACTCGAGTGGCTTTGTCAGAACTTCGAGGTCTGAAGATCATCTCCAGTTCCAAAAAGACCCATCAATGAGTGCAGTTGATATTGACATTGATGAGGATGTCACATCAAGTTTGAATACTCTTTTGGATACACGACCTGATAGTGGACAGGGAGTGTCGAGTGAAAGAATTGTGTGGACCTACAATGCCCCAGTAAGTTCTCCTTCAGCATCAGCATCAGAACGTACCTCTTGCTGTCAAAATGGCAGCTCATCACAGTCATCGAGTAGCTCAGAAGAAACGAGTCCACAACGCTCATTATCACCAGCATCACCAACGTCAGTCTCATCGTCGGTTATGTCATCAAATTCAGGTTCAAGAAGATTTCCCCTGCCAAATCAACTAAATCCATCGTCACAATTAAATAATAATCCAAATTTACCGAACTGTTCATCAGGAACAACTGGTTTTCATCCAACAAACGGTGATTTAAGCCAATCGGAGGCAATAAGCAATATGTCAAGTCCTGATTACAATGATGAAGAGACTATGGATATACTGAGTGCACGTGATATTATGATGGTTAGTGATCCTAGTGACAGTGACTCGACGATTCTCGCCAGTGAACCACCGCAGAGAAGACTCAAAAACATCAACTATGGACAGGAGCACAATCAGTCTAGTGAGCATAGGATCGTTATTCAGGTCAAGGGACCAGAGAAGGAGAATTCAAGGAGTTCCAATAGTCCGAGGAATAGAAGGAGGAGTAACAGCGGGAGTAGCGATCATCAGAGGCCTTCTTCCGGCGTGAGTTCTGTCAACGAGTTTTGTGTTTACCAGGTATTCCTCGGTCTCCTCTCTCCTTCAATCAAACTTACTCTCCTTGTAATTTACGTTTGTGTTATTTCTGTGAAGGTATGTTAGAAGATCGCTAGAAAAGAGTCTGGAATGGATTTTTAAGGATTTTTCCAAAAAAATTGGAAAATTGTTAAAAATTAATTCTGACATCTATTTTTAATCGCAAATTTCCTCAGCTTTCCTCTAAATACTTTTTATTCTTAATTTCTCTAATGACTTTCAACTCCTCTATCTCTTTAACTTCTAAATGTAAAACCCTGTTGATTCCTAATGTACGTACCCCTCGTGTTAGGAGTTGAAGGAAAGCGAGGATGAAAAAGAAATAGTACATATTGGTTCGTGCGATGAACAGAAACAGAGTGGGCATTCACCACCACAGTCAGCTGATGAGGAGAGTGACATTGAGAGCCTTCACAGCTTCCACTACAGTCCAAAAGCAGTGGACTTACCGTCAGCAGTGCGCCTTGCTAAGAGACTGTACTCACTCGACGGATTCAAGAAGTCTGATGTATCTAGACACCTCAGTAAAAAGTAATAATTTCATTAAAAAATTCTCCAATTTGTTTTCATGACTTTAAAAGTCTTCTACATCATTTATGCCTCTCTAAACTGTTTATCTCTTTCAGCAATGACTTCTCGAGAGCAGTTGCCGAAGAATACCTGAGATATTTCAATTTTGAAGGAGACACGCTGGACGTGGCGTTGAGAAAGTTTCTCGCCCAGTTTTCCCTGACTGGTGAGACCCAGGAGAGAGAACGAGTACTTGTACATTTTTCAAAGAGATATATTGACTGTAATCCTGGCTCATTTAATTCACAAGGTTCTTTTACTTTTTTTTAATTTAAAAATGCATTAAAGAGAATTGTCTGTAATCCTTGGAAATTTAAATACTCCAGATGCCGTACATACACTCACGTGCGCTATAATGCTTCTGAATACTGATCTGCATGGACAGAATATCGGTAGAAAGATGTCATGCTCGGAATTTATCGAGAATCTATCAGAATTGAATGATGGTGATAATTTTCCAAGGGAAGTGCTCAAACAACTTTATACAGCTATTAAATCTTATCCTCTGGAGTGGGCACTGTAAGTATAAGCCAATTGTCTTTACTCATTGCTAAGAAATTCAATACTAATTACATTCTAGAGCTGTGTAAATTGAGGCTAATTATTACAAGTGAAACATAAACTTTTTTTAATTAATTTGTCCCTGGAATTATTAAAGGGATGAAGAGGGAGATGATACAGCATCACAAGTGATACAACAAGGTGATGGTCCAGCGATATCAGCATCTGGTAATCCATTTCTTGACGTGCCAAATGTTACTGGTGCCACTGAATTCAAGAAGGGTTACGTCATGCGCAAGTGCTGTTACGATGCAAATGGAAAGAAAAGTTTGTACCCATTTTTTTTTACGTAATTATGTCAATCATGAATACATTACATTATATAATATTCACAATCAAATGTTTTATTTTGTTTTGCAGTCGAGTTTAAGTGAAAGTATTTGATACAATTTTTTTTATTATCATATCTCTTTTTCTTTTCTTAATCTAGCGCCATTTGGTAAGAGAGGCTGGAAAATGTATTACTGTACATTACGTGAACTTGTATTATACTTGCACAAAGACGAGCATGGTTTTCGTAATGACAGCCTACACAATGCTATAAGGATTCATCATGCATTAGCAACCAAGGCATCGGATTACACGAAGAAACAGCACGTGTTTAGATTACAAACTGCTGACCAAGCAGAGTACCTTTTTCAAACTAGGTAATTATAACTAATTATTTCTCTTTATAATACCAAAATGTGCAGACATATATAATAACAATTAGCAGTCTTTAATTAAAATGAATTTTAATTACAGTGATTCGAAAGAACTTCAGTCATGGATAGACACGATAAACTTTGTATGTGCGAGCTTTTCGTGTCAGCCACTCGCCGGAGCGGTAGGTTCACAACGAAAGTTTCAACGGCCTTTGCTTCCCTGCAGTCACACCAAATTGACGCCTGTAAGCATTCATCAATCGAGTCAAGCACGGATTTTTTATTATTTTATTCCTTAATTCGACGTATTAATTTTAATTCGTTGTTATATTCTCGCTGAATTAGGAACCACATGCCTACGCTCAATTTTATATAGTTATAAAGTGTCGAATCATGCAGTTAGTTTAGTAATTCGATAATGCCCTCTTTAATTGCTGCTTGTTTTACGTGAATTTTTTCTTTATCTTTTCGTTTGTAGAGAGAGCAATTAAGGGACCATGAAGAGAGGGTTAATAGACTAGAGGCCGAACTAGAGGAGCACCGGAGGCATCCGCCGGAACGTGGTGCTAAGGCTCTGACTGTCCAAAATTACAAGGAAAAAGACGCCTATCTCCATTACGAGGTAACTATTTTATTGCCCCAATTTCATGATTAAAAGTAACAATCAAGGTAATTCGTTAATTCACTTCTCAATGCAGCTAAAGAGGTACAAAACGTATGCCTATCTACTTCGTTCACGACTGGCATTCACTGAAGTTGAGCCGTCAATTGTTGAGAGCAGTATTGGTGAAGTTGATGAGAGCAGTGGTGTATTATTGAATGCCGATGTCGGTTTAATACCACCACCAGTACCCGATCGTCCAGCAACAAATAGGTATAGTTACAGGGCTGCCATTTACAACCGTAATCTACTTAATGGTCAGGACTACGGAGGGGACATTGGTTGACGCGTCATGGGTGTATTTTCGGCGTGTGTCATCTAATCCTTCATTATCACTATACACAGGCAGTCTGACGAATATTCTAAAACTAATTACCAAAATAAGTAGATGAGAGATTAAATTTTAAAATAATATGAATTATCAGAAGCACAAATTTATTTGATTTGAATTTTAATTTGAACAAACAAGTCTTCGAGTGCACTTTTCATCTGCCTGTGTGTAAACAAAGAAACAAGGCCGAAAAAAATATTAAAAATAATCATTAACAAATGGTGATTGGATGGGTATATTATCATTTAATGTAAATTGAGTTAATTTGATTAATTTCAATGGAATAATTAACGTGGGCAAGGCTCTTTGATTGTGTGCCTTGCAGAAGTTTACATAATGTATGAAATTGAAATTAATAAGTGTTAAAGACGAGTGATTTTACAACTCGTTCTGTTTATTTTCTGAAATAATGCGATATGGTGCTGGTCTCTGTTTCATTCATAAAGAAATTGATTTTTTTTTTCTCTCTGTTATTTTAGAAACATCTATGATAATTTTATTTCAATGAAAGTATTTATTGATTTTATTTAATGAATGAAATATTTTTAATCTTCAGTTACAATAATTTATTTATTCAATTGAAATAAGATTATTGATGGATGAAAATGAAAATTGGCTCCTGCTTTGTCTCGTACTGATAACAATTATAATTTAATAATTTAATTAACATAAAACTATAATGTGTCATCTGCTACATATATTTTTTATTTATTATATTTATCATAAGTAATAACGTTCATTGCTTCATTGCCTCTCTAACTTCTAAGGATCTAATTATTTTCTATCTGTATCTATTTACATGGATGAATATTATTTTTGTACGAGTCCATATGGCATCATTTAGTTTATTCTTTCTCAGTATTCGAAACGACCTACTAGAGGTGTCAATGACACGTGTCAATTAGAAGACTAAAGTAGAATATTCTTCATCTTCTTTCTTAAACAATTGAACTGAAAAGAATTATGCATTATTCCTCATGTATTCTCTTCTACAATTTTCACTATCTGATTATTTATCTTTAATTGTTAGTCTAAACATGAGAATACGAAGGGGGTAATTAAAAAAATATACTGATTGATGCTCCGAAGGCCAAAGAATATATATCTTTAATATTCAGGTTTCGCGACCACCACAAATAGCTCAGTGACACTTTTATTTGTCTAGAGCAAAGACTGCTGATGGAAAAAGAATTTTTTTAAAACATATGACAAGTTAAAATTGTTTATAAGATATTCCAGATAATTTCTTCCTGAATTATTTAGATTTTATTCTTATTTCTTTTAAATTAATTCATTATGTTTGGGAAAAAAAAATTGTTTGACAAAATTTGAATAAGTTGAATTGATTATTGAGAGCTTTAAATAATAGTTTCGTTCAAAATTATGAATTATTTGTTTTTGGTCCTTTGAAAAAGATGCTGCTAGGACTTGACAGTGATAGTATTAATCTAGATCAATGTAGTAATGTTACAGATTAAATCTGGATATTGAAACTGAGATGAAAAGATTAGATGATTAAAAAAATTGAGTTTTACGAAAAAAGAAGAAGAGGAAGAAGGAAAAAAATAGTGACGTAGCATTTTATAATAATTGTTTACAACAATTCGTTGCAGTATTACGTAATGTTAGTGGTTTTATCAACAAATTGAGAAAAAAAAAACGAGTTGACGTCCTTGAAAGTGCGGATTACATAGATTTATATACCATAAAACTAAAAAACATAGATTTAATTCAGTGGGAGGTCTGAGTGATGTGAAAATTATATTAAATTCGACTGTAAACAAAGAATTAATCAGTGAGATCAATTGAGACATGAAAGTTTTGAGATAAACGATAATATTCAATTAAATCATTTACTTTGCAGCTTTTTGCAGCATTGCGAATTAATTATTTGTCATTAAACTTGACGAGGATGTCCCACTGCATAAGAATGAGAAAATTAATTAATAGTGTGATAACGCTATACGCTACGTTAGAATTTAATTCCAAAGAAAATATACGATCCATGACTATCGCGATTATGTTTCGAATTCATTCAAGTAAAGCAAAAAAAGAAAAAAGATAATCAAAAGTCTCAGCTTCGGCAGTTGGTTGCAGCTATTAAATCATTCATTCTAGTACGGTAGCTTTAATAATCATTTCATAGGAATGCCCTGGACTTTGATTATTATTTAATTTTAATTCTTCACTAGTCCATTATTGATGAAGTGATTACATTGTAAAAGACCTTCATTTTGTCACACTGTTCATATTTTTTGACGATAGCTCATAGTTTATTCAATCCTGTCTCCCATTTTTGAATCTACCTTTATACACATTGAAAAAAAAAAAATTGACAAAAAGGAATTTAAAGTTATTAATGACTTGATGAGATTGATTAATAAGAGAGCGAAAGATTAAATAACTCTAGTTGTATAGAAAGGTCCTTGTGTACATAAAGCTGTAATATATGTGGATAATAATTAATTATTATAAATCTTATTGAAGCTAATGGCAATAAAGATTGAAAGAAATTATCTCCAAAATGATTTTAGGATGAAAATTTTTAATGTGCGTATTCCCATGAAATATTTCATGTTTTTATAATATATGAATATGAATTACTGTTGCACGTAATACACACAAGTACACTGTTAAGAATTTTCAATCACTACAGAATTTAAATCATCTATTAAATGCACTTACACAGCATGAGCATGTATTTTTATCTTATTAACATTTTAATGTCAACGAATTAGCGGAATAATCAAAAGTATTTGATAATAGAGAATCTCTCTATTTATATTTAATTAATTGTCTAACAAGAACGAGTAAAAATTCATTGAAAGTAATTAAGCAATTAAAGATTTATTCAATAATGAGATAATTAATTTGTTGCACGCACACAGGGACGGCCTAACAGCAACGTGATCATCTGCACATGAGGCCCTATATTATCATCTTCAAGTGAATCTCAACAAATAAAAATTAATGATGAAGATCATATACTCGATTGTTAAACTAAGGAGTTTAATCAGAAAACTCTGAATGAAAAATTTCACGACTGTTTATTTATTCATAGGAGATATATAAAGAAAATCATTCACATTAGATTTTTAAATTTAAATAGAGAGGAATAAAAGGATGAATGAAAAACTGTTGTACCTCGTTTAAGTACTTAAATAATCTAAGACTCAGATTCTGTAGGAATATTACGATTTTAAATCGTAATAATACGGTTAATGAAATATCTCTTGGTTTATTATTTCTTCCACATTTGTAAAATGCATGAATGCCAAAGAATTGCATTTAAATATTTATTTAAATGTCTGGGAATATTTTTTTATAATCACTTTGTAAAACTTGTGTTGAAAAAAAGGATTAATAATTTGTTTTACGTAATTTCTTAATGCCTCTTTGTTTCTTTTTTTCTCTGTGGACGTGATGAGTAGAGAATGTACTTTGTATAATTCTCAGATTCAAGATTATTAAATGTAAATTAATTTAAAGAATTGAAATATCGGAATTAATTCAATAATACCACTCCCACTCCTCTAATCATAATCAGGAAATTCAAGATTTTCTAAAAAATAAAGTAAAACTGAGTAAAGATAAATTTCTTATGTTGATTTATTATTGTATAATCAAATAGTTATAATTGTATATAATTTTACATTAGGTACTTGTTATTTTACATATTTATTTATTTATTTATTCATTTATTTATTTTTCCTGGTGATTGAAAATAATATTGGACTTCTACCTATGTACAGACACAGTGCAATTGTATATGCATTTTTTTTAATTAATAATCGCCTATATTACAACGTGGTAAACCATTAATTCTTTTTTAAAAATTATTTTGGCTCCACACATCTCACAAATTACAAAGATACAAATTTTATTAATTCACTGCTTTCAACTCCCATGTACCTTACAGTCGCTCCTCCTCTCTCCCCCTCTATACGTCTCAAAGACCCCATAATTCAATTTCTCTCTTTATCAAATTTACAAGTTAATTAAATTGTGTTGTTCAATTAATTTCTTTTACTCCGAGGTTTTTCCATTTCTTTTTTTTTTCATTTCATTTAAAGTAAAAGCTAATATTGTACAACTTTGGAGGAATGTCGTGATGGCGTAGCACCAACTTCACAATAATCAATCATTTAATCAAACTGCAATGGCACTTTACAAATTAAATAATATGTCTATCATTTTTTATATATAATATATATAATTTTTTTTTAATTATCTCCATGTAAAACCTACCGAAAAAACGTAGCAACAATAACAACAGTATTTTGTGGATTGAGCTCATTAGTTCATCCACTTGCGGCAGTTGGGCGCACCACATGCGCATGCTATCTTGTGCTGGTCATCTTCAATATCAAATTTATAGTCGTATGCCAGCTGGAAGATGATTGAACAATATTAGAATCATGACTTGAAGAAGGAAATAGGATAGAATGAAAAAATGATTAAATTACCTCTTCACCGCGTGAGATTCTTCGTTTGGCAAATATAATTATTCTGAAATCACGCTCAACTTCAACGATCTCAGCGACACAATTTGGGTTGCAAGAGTGGTTTATGTAACGTGCTAGTCCACCACATAACGTTGCATCTACCACTCGTTCTTCGTCCAATCGGAACATGTAAATTCCTCGATTCTGCGGAATTAATTCAAATGTTTAATTGAAGAAATCTAAATATTGAATACATCGAGATCAGAGAAAATGGATACTCACCCTCGCCTCATACTGTTTCTCCCTAGTCTCAGCCAGTTCAGTTCTGATGATTTCCCCAATATATTCAATAACCATCTGATGTTTTTCCAGGTCTCTAGCTGCATAAAGTCCCAATCCCTGAATTTTCGATCTCGCCAGATAGACGTTATTCCTCCAATCCTGTTTCATTTTCTTATACTGAGAGCTTTTTGAGTGAATAAACTGCTTTGAATACGGACAAGCCACTTCACCAGCAACGGTCGCTGCTGGAGCAAATGTTGCCCTAGCAGAGGAACCAGTTCTCTGAGTGTGTGGCCTTTTCCATGGCAGTTGATTTCTCAATCTAGCTTCGGTTCTTGCGCTCCCAGTTGGATTAATGGCTAGTGGCAGTTCTAGAAGGGGATTTCTTCCGTACTTTGGTCTGTAGTCTGTCAATGTCTCGATACCAGGGAGACTCTCGAGCACCCGCACAATAGCAGGCTCCGTCAATCCAAATAAATCCTCACCCGAGACATAACGAGGAAAGAGCTGAACGCTGTTGGTGCTCTTTCTCAATTCCGACAATGGCTGTAAGATTCTGCTCCAAACTGCTCTAGGTGTTGCATCTCTCAATTCAACGTCCTCCTGAGCCGGCTCCTGAACAAGTACCCTGAATTCCGGTCTACCAGAGACATCATGAATCGAGCAAACATATCTGCACCTCTTATTCGGTCTTCTCATGCTCCAGTAGAATCTCACGATCTTGTAACCAACTGGATAAATATAATGAGGCGTATGGAAATTAGCTAGCTGATGAGGCAGAAGTTGTCCGACACTCAGGAAGATCAGACTTCCAACACGAAGCAGATGATTGTGATCAGAGTGGTGCATCACAGCTGCTACCTGACGATTCTCATCTCTATTAACATAAACTCGTCTGTAAACAGAGAGAGTTGTTAATTCATTGTCCTTGTCGTTCTTCTGGACATGTTGAGAGCAGAAGGTGCTCTTGTTCTTGTAGAAAACACAGCCATCTTTAACAGCACATCCCAGATGATAAACATTCGTACACCTGATCTTAAAACACTTCACTGTTGCTCCTGGTTTCTCACAAACTACGCAATTGAGAACTAAACTGTGTTGAAGGGCTATATCAAGATTCATCAATGCACCATTTACTGTTTCATAAACATCCTCAGACCAGAGTGCACAGTTGAGATGGACCCACTTGTCTACGTCAAAATTCAGTAGACGAGCGGGCCCATCAGCAGCTCCATCACCCTGATTCTGACAGAACATACAGCGACGACTGTCCTCTGTTTTTGCTGGTGAAACAGTAACTCCCATTCTGAATAGCATCTCCGTTATCTCTTTGTCTGTTGGTTTTTTGTACTTTGTTGCTGGTTGAATGCCACCGATTGTCCAGAATTTGTATTTGACTCCTCTCCAAAGTTTTGCAGGTGGCTGAGGCTCGATTGAATCAGTCGACAGGTCATCAGAGGCTGGATGTTTCTTGGGTCGTTTCTCCTCAAGTTGGAGGATTTCCTCAGTGAGTTCTAGTCTTTCAGTATCATCTTTCTCAGTTTTTATCTTAATATCACGATTTATTTCAATAGGTTCAATTTCCATGCCCTCTAATCCTAAATTTGTTTTCTCCAATAGTCGTTTCTCCTGTTGTTTCTTCTTCAAGTTGTTATCAATGAGCTTGAGATCCGATTTCTGGCACAAATGATCTACAATTGTGGCTGCTTTTCCTTGATTTGTCGTTGGGGTTCTATGCATGAGAGCAAATTGCATGTAGCAAGCAGCTGAACAGAAGCAGAGTTCATCACCTGGTTCAGCTTCTTCCTTACTCAGAAATGGAAGATCTGATACTTTCTTCCTGATTAAACTGTTCAATATAACAACGTCACAGTGACGACAGAATTTAGCAGCTCCATTGAGAATACTCTGAATATCAATTGGGGCACCTTCCTTTCCATCCTTTCCTTTTGTTCTGTAGAGTCCTAATTTTTGGGAAGGCGGTGTAGTTGTTCTCTCCACAATTTGATAGCCATTTGGAGGTGATATGTTCAATATATTAGCAAGATCTTTCAGTACTCCCATAATATCATCAGCTGCCTGACTATTTAATGTCAATGTCACTGTCACATTACCATTCTCACGTAATGCAACTGGTGGTGATTTTCCCAATCTTATTGTTCCAACATTCTCCTTATCCTGTTTAGCATTGTCCTTCAAGTGTGCAGGCTTGAGGCGTATCGGGATTGGAGAGACGAGTGGTATAACTGGTGAAACTCTCTTCAGCCAGTCAGACTCTTCGTCAGACTCCTCCTCGATCAATCTCAGTCCAGGGAAACGATTTACAAATTCTGGTATCACACATTCTGGTGATGATGAACTCACTATTGTATCTGGTGTATCAACGTCTCGTGTCATCACGAGATTCTCCTTTTTATCGAGTGAATCGTCGAGTTTGAGAAGGGGAAATTCTTGGTCGTAGAAGCCACGTTGAGTCGAGGCAGGCTGTTGAGGTGGTGATGGCTCCTGTTCGCCAAAGGGCTGGGTATTGTAGTGATCAGAGACACCCATTAATCGAGCAACTCCATAGACACCAGTTAAATCACCAGTTCGTGTGTTGTAATCCTTCTGAGTTCCAATTTTTGATAGATCACTTGAGCCAAATATTGGGCACACGCCGTAGTTCCTACCCAGTAGAGGTTCCAGCACAGTCATCTGTGGTAATTGACGCAGTTGAATCATCAAGTTGTCAACGAAGGTATCATAGTCCTCATCTAGACGAGAGACTTTACGTGACCGCTTCTTCTGCGGAGGAGCGGAAGCATCCTTCCCTTGACTCTGTCTGCGTTTCTGCTGGTACTGTCGCCTCTTCAATTTTTTGAGATCTGTAAATTAATTAATTCGTTAGTCTCATTCCTCATTAATGTCTAATTAAATAAAAATAAATTACTCACCGGTCTTATCATCAATCGAACCATCCATAATCTCCTCTTTGGCAGTAAGAAAATCTTTGGTATCAGAATTCTGGGTTGGTGCACTACCAGACAGTACTTCATCAAGAATTTCTTTTTTAACTTCAACTAAAGGCACTGTGTGTTGCGCAATTGCACCCTGTTGTAGGTGAGCTTGATGTCCCAATTTTTGAGGCATCGTCTGAGGCACTGACGGTTGTATCGTATTAACTACATGAATTCTCGGTGATTGCAATTGCTGCTGATTTAAATGATGCGGAATATGAACTGGAGTTGATGGTTTTTGGACAGATTGTACTTGTACTTGTAGTTGTGGCTGTGGCGTGTGCGGTGGTGTTGTTGCTATTGGTGTTGATGGTTGCGATGAACTCTGAATGTTGTTAGCTGATTGAGGACTCGGTGGAATGACTTTTTGAGTTGCTGCTGTTGCTATGGGTTTTGTTGTTGCAACGAGTCTAGCAAAAGTTGTTGGAATACTTGTGACTCTCATTTGTAGGCTCGATGTCATTGGATCAGTTGTTGGTGTCTTTATTGGTCCTGGAGTTGTAGTAACTGGTGTAGGAACTTCGGATTGTGGTGGTGATTCGATTTTTGACATTACAGGAATTGGTTTTGATGCTACAGTTGGAACAATTGTTTGGCTGATTATTGGAGATGCCACTTTTGATTGAATCTGAGGTTTTGTTACACTCTCAGCTTGTCTTGGAGTACAGTGAAGAGGTGGAACTGACCCTGAAGAGACCGGAGTCGACGGTTTCGGTAGCTCCTCCTTTATCGGAGGGCTCTGAGTCTTCAGAGCAGGTGGTTGAGACACAAACGAAGTTTCCCTGTTCAGAATTTGCTTCGGTGGAGCTGATTTTGTGTTTGGAAGTTTATTTAACAACGGTGGCAAAAGAGAAGATGGCGGAGTTGGTGTTGGTCGAGCCAGTTGTGCCTCCAATGATGGAACAATCGGTAAACTGGGCGCAGTAGGTGTTGAGGAAGGAGGTGCAGTTGTAGCACAAGCTGTATTCTGCAGCAGTTGCTTGAGAAGAACATTCTGTGACTCTTCCATTCGATGCGCATTAATTCCTTTTGGAGTATCAGCTTCAGATCTCGTTGTTGGGGTCTGTGGTTTTGTTTCTTCTTCCTTAGATGTCTGAACCAAACTCTCCAAGTCTCCTGATTTATTGTCTATCGGTAGAAGGCCTGTTGTTTTATACTGTGGCTGTCCCGATGTCAATTGTGAATGTAATGTAGGAGCTTGAGATAGTGTTGATTGGAGAATTGAAGTCGTTACGTTGATTGTATTTGGAACGCTTGAAGCCATTGGAGGTACGACTGTTTTTCCCGATTGAACTGAAGTCGTAGCTGTTGATGATACATTCAACGACGTTTTCGTTGGTAGTGAGGTACTCGTACTCACTTGAAGAATCGCTTGAAGGTTCTGAGACTTCTGGACAATAGGACTTGGCAAAACTGAACTCAATAGATTACTCGTCAGAATTGTATTCGCTCGATGACCTGCGATAGAAGACTTTGCTGACGGTGTTCTCGATAACATAGCATTGAGCATTGCGTTCGAAGTAATGGAAATTCCAGAATTAGTCGCTGGCCTCGAAACCGTTGAAGGCAGACTCGCTAAACTTCCTCCCACACTTGAAGATATCCTATTAAATTGTTCTGATGCTGTTGTTTTATTCAAAGTGGATATTACACTCTGTGATTCTTTTAATTGCACTGAAAATATGCTTTTCGTGTCAACAGATGATTTTGTGAAGTTTATAGTTGTTGTGGTGCTGCTGAGAGAGTTTGTTCCAGGTGCAGTTACAACGATACTTGTTTTAGAACCTGAAGAGACAGAAGACACCATGGTGACCAAGGTTGTTTGACCTGCTGTTGTATAACTCTGTGAATGATTCGTGTGGAGAGATGAGAGCAGAGTTCTTAGCTGATGTGAGACATTGGCAACGTTCGATGTCAATTCAGTTGGTTTAGACAGAGGAGATAGATGAGGAACTGTCGTAGTGCTTCTCTGGAGTTGAGCGACTGTACTAACAGCTATTGTTGTCGTTGGTGACTGAGTTTGGACAGGACTTTTCTTCAGCACCTGACTCTCTGTTGTCACAGGTGTTGGAGTAGAGACTTTCTCTTCAATCTGTGGTGTCTGCTCATTCTCTGCACCAGGTACCTCTAAATCCATGAGTGAATCCTGAAGAATATTTAATGGTAGAGATTCCAGAGGTGTTGGAAGCTGATAAATCAAACTTGATTTTCGTGATCTATCCTCCTCCAATATGTCTGTATTCGCCATTTCTGGTTTTGTAGAAATTATATTATGCAACATATCTAAAATATCGTCAGGTGATTCATTTTCTTCAGACTCATTCACAGATTCTTCAAATGGTCTAGATGATGTTGGTGTTTCTGCTTTATTTTCGGTTGTATCTGTGAAGTCAATTGATTCGTTCTCTTTGGATTTCTCTGATTGTTCTTTTGACTCTTCTTTCTTGTCATTGAGTACTGGCTCTGCATCACTTTCTAAAATATTAACCAATGAAATTTCATCAGCAACTGGAGAAATTCTTTGACGTGATGATACGTCAGATTTTTCTTTCTTATCACCATTTAATGCATTCTCCGCTGGATTATGAATTGCCTCCAACATACTCTCAAGTTCATCAGTTGTATTCAATGGATCAGTCTTTTTCTCTTCCACCACTTCTTCAGTCAAATCTGATGTCGAGTTGCAATTTGTGGTTGAGGTAGGAATATTCGTATCAGTTTTTGTTTTTCCATCATCCAGCTCTTCTTTAATAGTTTTCCCAATTGTTGATGGCTTTTCAGGTTCAATTGAAACAGTTTTAGCCTTCGGAATTTCATTATCCTTATTAGACACCTCAGAAACTGACATTTTCGGTTTTAAAGTAACTGATGTTGGTTTTACAGCTACAGAATTCAGAACAGTCTCTTCATTTTTCGTAAATAAATTCTTGGAAGAAGCTATGTCTGCCTTGGCTCCATCAATTTTCGAAATTCCCTCGGGTCCGTCTGTTACATCAAGAGAATTCATCTGAACTTGTTTCAAAGTTGTTTGTATAGCAGTTTGACTCAATTTTGCTGCAATCTTCGCATCTGCAACAATACTAGCCATTGATACTGGTGAAATTGTTTGTTTTTCATTCTCAATCAATGAAGTAGTCAAAACCTCTTTGACTACAATTTCCGGAGGACTCTCGCTCGTTGTTATTGGTTTTGTGACAGCTTCATTGACAGAAATAGTACTAGCAACTTCAGAGGCATCCACTGGTTCATTATCTGTTGTTAAAATCGCAGAATTCCCCGGAGATAGTGCTGGTTTATCAGAAAAATTGAAAGTAGCTGTTTTCTTATCGATTGGTTCAGGTGTAGACGCTTGAATGCTCTGTGATGCTTCGTGAATTGTTTTTTGACTAGTATCCACCGAGTTGCAGTCGATTTTTTCAGATTCCTCTTCACCACAAGATTCTTTTGAAAAATTATCCTCAGGAGATTTTGTACTTGGATCGAGTATAACTACTTCGGATTCTCCCACGAGTGCCATAAAATTGTGATCGGAAGTGTGATCCAAGAATGGAGAAGTAACAGGGGATTGATCGACTATTTCTTCTTGATCTGGAGATTCTGGTGTATCTGTGACTGTTACCAAACGTTTTCCCGTTCCCAGAGTTCTCACGATATCCAAACGCAGTCCTTTCTTGTTCCTCGTTTGTGTAGGGAGTAGTTCTTCATCGCTGAGTACCTGATCGTCGTGTGACTGCTCAATTTCCAAAATCTGTACCAAATCATGGCTCTGATTCGTGTTGTTCACAAGTGCATGGCTCAGGGAATCATTGCTGTCCACTGAGAGATCCACCACCATGTCCTGCTCAAACAGTACATACTCCTCCTGCATGTCTGGATCAAGAGCACCAAGAACCACATCCGCAAGTTCTGATTGCGCAAATTCCTCAATCACTGTGATGTCATCATTGTCTCTCTGTGCAGTTGAACTGAGGGTGACTTCTTCATTGACTATTGTTTTGTCATCGTCGTAATCAGTTGTATCAGGCATTGCTTCTAGTTTATCACTGGGACTGCCTAAGCTCAAGCTGCTTGTCTTCTCAACTGTCACAGTACCTTGAAGTACCTTAGACTCTACTATTCTAGTTGGAGGCGTTTGAGGTGGTGTGTGAGAGTCGTCATCAAAGTCATTGTAATCTGCACAAACCAGACTATTTATTTTTGATTGAGAAATTCCTGTTTTCCGGTGAACTGCAGATGTATTTGGTTTATCATCAGAAACTGTACTCGTCGATAATCGTGGCTCGGTTTTTCCTTTACTCGATTCTGGTTTGGTTGACCACATGGGAGAACCTCCACGAAGACCCAATTTAATGAAACCGAATCTTCCAAAATTCCTCTTAAAAGGAATTGGATTCAGTGGATTATGAGGATTGCCTCCACCTCGATTCTGAAGGTCTGATTGATTTTGCTGTATTTGATTCTGATTTTCCTGTATTTGATTTGGATTCATTTGTTGCTGATCAATTGAGTGCTGAGTGTAATGAGGAGTGTGAGGAGTTCTCGGTGTTCCTGGATTCTCAACGCTCTGAGGTCTGTCTGGCATTGCTGGACTATTTCCACTGGATTGTCGTCTCTGCATCTGCATCGGAGAACCAGCTACCATTGGGCTTCTAGGCATAGGTGAGCTGGGAGTCTGAGGTGGTGGTGGGTGATGCTGATTATTTAATTGATGCTGCAGCATTGGTGAGGTCGATGGATGATTTCGTGCCATTGGACTTGGAGGATTTGGTTGATACTGTGAAACCATGGGAGACGTAGGTGGATGATGAATCCTTGTTCCCATTGGACTAGGAGGTTGAGAATTTTGACTCAATTGCTGCTGCAACATTGGCGAGCCCATTGTCTGTTGAACCATTGGACTTCTGGGCATCGGAGAACTCGGTGGTTGTCCGTAAGTCTGTTGCATTTGTTGATGAAGCTGAGGACTTGGTGAATTCGCAGGCTGAGAGACCATTGGAGAATTCGGAGGTTTCTGCATTACGTGTTGCTGAGATTGTTGAGATTGGGACATCATCTGTCTCTGTTGAGCTAATTGCAGGTTTCTTTGATTTATCATATTTTGTTCTTGATTTATTGCATTCATATCGTGCTGTTGCTGCTGCTGTTGTTGCTGTTGCTGCTGCTGCTGTTGCTGTATTTGCCTCTGTAAGAGCTGTTGATGCTGTTGCTGAGTCAGCATGGGCTGTTGAGAAGGCTGAGGACTGCCCAAGGGTGACCTCTGATTGTAAATAATTCCTCCCTGCATCTGCATTCTCGGTCTTTGTACAAGTTCACCAATATTTGGTGGTCTCACAAATCTCTGGTGTATATTCTGTATTCTTACGCCCTGATCAGTCATAATTTGCTGAGTTCCTCGAGCATCCTGAGGAAAAGCACCGGGACTAGTTGCAAGTCTACTGCTCATTACAGCTCGATGTTGAGGCGAAGCCATACGTGTTACTGTTGGCCCACACATACCAGGTGATGGCATTGCTCCAGGGCTGAATGGACTTTCTTCAGGCTGTGAATGGGGAGTTCCAATTCTTGGAGAGGGCTGCATACTGTGTGGCGACATAGTACCAGGATTCGTTGACTGTTGAGTCCCAGGGCTGTGCTGAAGCAGTGGAGGATTCGGACTGTGTTGAATCATCGATGTTGCCGGAGAATGTTGAATCATACCCGAAGAACCTGGCCCTGGACTGTGGGAAACTAATCCAGCTGGACTGTGCATCGGAGATGAATGCTGTGAGGGTGACATCAGTGGAGAACAAGGCTCTGAGGTTTGTGGCTGAGCCTGTCTCTGCTGCTGTTTACTTTGGTACTCCTGTGCCAACATATTGTGCTGACGTACTTGTTTACGACTTGCATCCAATTGTTTCTGCAATACTGCCTGTTCATTTGAGATTCTTTGTAACTCTATAGCATCATTTTCCGTTAATTCATTTCCAGATTTACGGAGTTGCCTTTGTTTACTGTTGAGAGATTTTCTTGCTTTTCTCAGTTTTTGTACTTCTGTATCATAGTATGTTTGCTGTTGTTTTAGGAGGTGTGCCTGATGTTGTAGCCACTGCTCATACTGAATGTGAATAATTCTGTCTTGCTCAGTGACAATTACGTCTGGTGGTGCTGGTGGTGCAGGTAAATGAGGAATGTTGAATGTAGCAATCCTCGCTGTGGGAAAAGAATTTGAATTATTCAAAATATATTAAGAGGGTAAATTATATTTATAGGGTTAATTAAATGGTTTTAAAATTAGGCAACATACATTCTGGTGGTGTTTGAGTAGCAATAGGTTGTCTTGGCGTCTGAACTGGTAGTTTAACAGCATCAGGAACAACCTGAGGCCACGGCGTACCTGGTGCAGACGGTGGTCTCGGTTTTCCCGGTGGCCTAATGACTGGCCCAGCTGTTGGACAACTCACGATTCCCTGTGGAGGTGATCCAAGGGCAGATGAACCAAGCACATCAGCACGTAATCTCTCAAAGTCACTGTCACTCAACAATGGACCACCAGGTGCTGGGGCATCAACTTGCTGCTGCTTCTGCTGCTTCTCTTGTTCCCTCTTCTCTTGCTCCAATAGATCCTCCAGTAGCAACGGTTGCTCCTGCGAACACGACTGCTGACAGTTAATGTCAGTACGAAACAAGCATACTAACGTAAATTTGTATAAAACCTTTATAGAACAAACACGTGTAAGTAACAAACGAACATGCATATTACACATATTTGCTGCAGCCAGTACCAAATGCTTCAACAATTATTCACATCTAGTGCTAATTTCTTTGTATTTCGATTTTTAAAATTTTCATCATTGATTCTGCAACGCGTATGTGTTTGAAATTTACCGAATTAATTATTTTTTTATACAAATTTCTCAAATTCTCCTTGGATTAAAAGATTCAGTTTATTTCGCCTGGAACTTTTATGAATATAATCTTCTTGTGCAGTTGCGTTAATGCCCCGAGTACTTGCTCACCTGGAGAAGCAGGGGTCTTCGATGAGGATGAGGGACGATTGTTGATGAAACCTTGTGTACCACTGGTGCCATCGGTGGACCCGGAACGGGCATTTGATGTCCGATATGCACCGGTGGTCGCGGCATACCCCGCCCACCTGGGCACAGCCCCATCTAGACATGCACCAACACCAATGCATTGCAAACACCCAGGCCAAAACACCACTTTTTTCTTTTTTCTTAATTTACATTTAATACTTTAATCAGCCAAATAATTCGTTATAGTTACTCCTCTATTCTCATTTAATTCAATCTCTTTATAGCGGAAATCGGGGTAAAATGGACATTCTCATTGAACGATTGGAGTTAACAATTTTCTGATGATTCCATTGAAAAGCTGAGTCGATTTTACATAAGAACATGAAAGTGAACATGTGTCCATCTTACCCCTTTTTACCCGACCTTCCCCTCCTCTTCCCCAAAAGTCCTTTTTTTTAAATAATAAATAGAATCTGAATTAGTTCATACCAACACCGGAAATAAATTAATTTATTATGTGAATCCAGATGATTTAACGTTATTTCTTATTATATTATGGCAATTATAAGCTCGCTGCCAACTCACATTTAATAAAAACGAGATCATGGATAAATTTGGCAAAGTTAGATGTAAAATGAACGTTAAATGAAAATCTTTTGATAAAAAACTCAGTTTCGTAAAGCGATGCATAAATTTCAAGAGTAACCAGTGTGATAGTTAGTTTTTGCAATGAAAATTACAAACCTGCACAGGTCCTGGATATGGAGGCGGTGGTCCAGGGTACGGTGGAGGTGGAGGTGGTGGCGGTGGTGCTAGAGGCATTCTAGGACCAATCATGTGGCTCACAGATACGACTCTGCCTGGTACACCTTGAACTCCTGGAACTCTCATTCCCAATCTTTGTTGTTGCACTAGAAATTGATGAAGGGAATTCCATTAGAATATTCTATATAAATCCTAATTAATAAAAGAAAAAAAACAATCAAGTTACATTGAATATGCTGTTGTGGAACTCTTTGACCATGTCCTGGGAAGGTCGACGGATAGCTAACAGTAACAGTATTCGTCGACGTAACAACTCCAACAGCTCCATCAGGAGAGAGCAATCTAGTTCCAGGTGGCATTGGCCTTCCCATTGCTGCAGCCTGTTGTACATGATGATTCATCTGCTGTTGAACAACTACAGCTTGCGGATGATTCTGTGGTAACATCGGGGCACTCGGAGCCTGCTGAGGCTGTTGTGGCTGATTAGCAGTTGGTATCTGTGGTACTTGAACCGGTGGCGGTGGTGGAACACTCGGTGCCTCAACCTGAGGGGCTACACTTGTATTTGTATCACTCATTTCATGACTCGTAGTTGCGCCACCCATATCTTCAGTCTTATGCTCCTCAACTTTGGACTCTTTCTTCAATTTTTCCTCCTTAGTTTCAACTTCAACTTGCTCCAAATCCATATCAAGTATATTCGTTTTCTCCCCACCAGTTATATTGTCAAGCTCTGGATCAGCATACTCTAGAATATTAAAATCTGCACCCATCTCAGCAAGAAGCTCATCATCATCCTCAGCCAAGTCACCTAATATTGCACTGACTCCCTCGACCTCGACCATAGGAGCACCCTCTTGCTCGAGCTTCTCCAATTCTGCAGTAACATTGTCTGGTATTTCTGATGCCTCTGATGTGGGTGGATTATCATTGACTGTTGATGGTATTAAATTTGGACGTTGCATTGGCTGTCCAGTTGTCATCATTCTGACACTCTGATTCATATCCTGACCGCTACGGACAATTCTCTGGACCATTCCTTGATTATGCTGCTGTGGATCGGAGAATCTCGGTGCCTGCGATTGTGCTTGCAGCTGCTGTTGTTGGGATTGTGGTACTTGAGGTGACTGTTGCAACATTTCGTACTGATCGGCCATTGGATTTCTTGGCACTGGCATTCTTTGTTGAAGTACTTGTTGAGGATTCTGTTGAGGCTGATTTTGGAAGTGTTGTTGGGGTATACCAGGTACTTGAGGTCGCTGCAGGAGCATTCGGGTTCGAGGATCCATGCTCTGAACTCTCGCATCTACATTGCCTGCAATTATTATTCGATAATTATAATTTCAAAAATCCCAATTCCATGAATCTATCTCTCAAATAAATTAACCTACCTTGTGAATTTCTAATGAATACATTTAACTGTATGGGCATCCTGGGTCTAATTCCAGGTGGCAATGGATGCCTGAATGTTCCTTCCACAGTGTTAGGCGCAGGTTGAACATGCTGAGAGAGCTGCACATGTCCTCCTTGATCAAACTGTTGCTGCACACTCTCAGCAGTTGGACTCTGTCCATCCTGACTCCAATTACCAGGTATTTGCTCTATTTTTTTACTAAATTGCTGACGTTGAAGGAGATCACGGAGTTGGCGATTGACTTCTGGTTGTTGATTGAATACCTCCGGCTGTTGAACCTCCTGACGTGATTCCGGTCTCGGTGATGTATAACTAGGCGCCGGTGAGGGCGTCTGAGGCTGATTGCTATAAGGATCGGGAGTACGTGATGGAGGATAGACGTGGGTTGATGTACGTGGTGTAGGGGGATTAAATATGGGACGTGGTGTACCAGGTGGTTGGGAGAATACGTCATTTCTAGGAGACGTTGCATAGGTTGGGGTACCTGGTATTATTGGACGTGGGGTTTGATTGCCTTGATTAAAGCCCTCGGGGTTCTCAAAACGCTGGAACTGATGATCTTGAGGCTGTGATGCTGCTGGCGATTGTGGGAAATCGTGGGGCGATTGTGGAGCCTGAGGCGAGAAGGGAGACGGTGGTTGAGCGAATGTATTTGGTAGTCCTGGTCTAACAACTGCCCCAACTGGACGTGTCACTGCACATGATTGATTAGGTAGACGTGGCATTACTTGGAGTGGACTCTGAGGAGTTGCAACACGATTCACTTTCAGGGGTGGAGTGGCGAATGTTGCACGTGAGCCGGGCGATGGTGATGTCATTGGACCAAGCTGTGTGCCGTCCTAAATATTAAAAGTATTTAAATAAAATATTGGTGAGATATTAATGGGAATTAAAAAGAGAATAAACGGATTTTTCTAATTTACCTGTGATGTTGTTACTTGCAACTGCGTCGTGAGTCCAGCATTATTATCAGTAGTCATCGGAGACCCATCGTCATTAAGTTGCCTGTTAGCTCGTGCCATGGCTGTAAAAATAAGCACGAAACCGTGAGCGTTTCTCTTTTTTCTCATTCCCCAGAGATTGAGGGGAAATAAATAAATAATTTATCTACCGTGTATACGCTGTTCATGAATAACTTGCTGTTGCAATGCAGCCTGTTGTTGTCGGAGGGCCTGCAACTGTTTCCATTGACGTTCCTGTTCCGCTTCTCGGGTTGAACGATCGCGATTCGACAGTCTATCCTGTTCCTAATGAAAAGCAATGAATTACAATCAAATATTCGACACAATGAATGACCATTACATCCTCGCAATTAATTTTTAAATAAAATCATGTATTTTTACTTGTTATATTTCATCAGAGAATGTAATAATCACATTGTTAAATATTTGACGAGGCATCTTATACAATCAGCCAAAATCATACACCAAAACCGATACATTCACAGAGAAATTTGAATAATAAATCAACATTAAAATAATATGTGTTACAATTGATTAATATATGATAGAAAATGAAGAAATTGACGATTTAATTTTGATATATAATTTGTGCACTATAGGGGAAGATAGGGTACAAATATATTCAAGTCCATTTTACCCTATTTTCCCCTATACAGAACAACAGAAAATATCCAGCCACCATTTAGAATAGAATACACCACAAAATTCATATGTGAAGAGTTGTTTTCTCTCGTTCTCTCTTATCAATTAAACACCGTAGTAACTACAACCGCTAATTTATATTTGAATCATCACAAAAATATAGATAACGTGCAAAAGAATCTATTATCGATGATATACTTCCTGCAACAATTAAAGCCTCTAAGAGTAATGAGTTATTCATTGAATTAATTGAATTAATTGATTAAAAAGATTATAAACTCAGGGAGAAATAAAAAAATATGGATTTTACTCCACTCTTAGTGGAATTAATAGAGGAATTGAAGCATACACTGTTCAGAAGTAGAGCAACTAATTATTTTGAAGGAATTTAAAGTCAAAATTGTCATTTTAATTCCAAAACTTCCAACAGTGTATAGATAAGAGAATTAGAAAAGCGGAATTCGCTTATCTAATAATCAAATAAACCAAATGAAAAAATACTGGCACACAAAGATACATACAATCTACAATCACCCATCAAACATTTAAAAAAAAAAACATAAAAAGCCAAAAATATTATTAGTAATTGGGTTTTTTGGGTAATAGGCAAAGGAATTAAATGGAAATTTGGAAATTCAATGATCAATGGATGGAGTGTGCTACCGGGTGGTCATGAACATGCCACATAATATCGAATACCGAAATAATAGGACATAAAAAATTCACGATCATTCATAGGGAGATAAACAGTCTTCTTATTACGTCGTAATATCGAATCAGCCACCAGGAACATTATAATATATTTGAAAAAAATAAATAAAAATTAATATCATTCCATAACGAGAAAAAATAAAAATAATAAACGAAATATAATGATTTTGAATAATTTTCTAATGAGAATAATCTGAATCTAGTCAAAAAAATTTAAAGAAATAATGTTCTCATAAAAGGTAAACAAAAACTGAGAAATTTCAAAAAGAATAAAAAAATATATATATATAAATGAAATTCGGCAAAAATACAAGACACTAGAGGCACAGTATTAGGTGGCTCACCATAGCCGGGGTCTGTACAGGTACAGTGTGAATAATTGCAGTGGGTGGCGGATCGTAGTGCTCCTGGCTGAGGGATGGGAGGGTGCGCATTATTTCTGATGGGGTTAGCACTCTAATTTGATGATCTACCGTGGTAAATTGTCGTACAGTACCAGCAACCACAATAGTACCACTTGTTATATTACTGGTACTTTGGGATACTTGGGTTACAATACTTGGACTATTAACAATTGTACTTGTACTAATTGTGATATGATTTGATAGATTGTTACGTTGTTGTATTGTTGTAATTTGATTGCTTTGTGAATCTGAATTATTTGTACATGATGATGGTAATAAGTTCGTTGTTACTGTTGCTGGTGACTGTGTTAATTTAATTGTCATTGTACAATTTGTATCTTGACTTGTAGTTGTGGTAGTTGATGATGATAGATTGCTAATGTAATTTATTGAATTAACTGAATTTGGTCTGGGTGATGAGGATGTACTTGAGGTAGGGGATGGACTTGGGGATAATGTTGTTAGCTGCCTCGGCGGTCCCTGCACCGCACACACCTCCGCAATGTGATTTCCTGGTGCTACTCCAGTTGCACCACCAACGCCAGTTGATAATCCAGTGATGACTGTTTGGCTGGTTGTCTGTAATCCTTGCTTCTCCTGGCTTTTATCATTGGCAACTGATGCCAATAATCCAATTTGCTTTTGACCAGTACCGATACCAATTACTGGAGTTAACTGGGATGATGTAATTGTCGTTACTGGTTTCGTCATGATGGTAGGTGAGCTTGTTGTTACTTGGATCGTGCTTGGTAAATCCTTGGGTATCTGTCGGTTCAATGGGAGATGGCACACGTTCACACACATGTTTCTTTTCTTTTTTGGTTTTTTATAGTAACACAGAACAGAACAGAAGAACAGATAGTCTTACTTCGAATAGTACTTCCGTTTTCCTTGTCTTTCAATTTTTGCAAAATTATATTTCTGATTTATTACGATACGGGGGTAACGATTAAATCGACGGGAGAGACACAGGATTAGGCTACCAATGGGAGTATCAAACAATGCTTCAATAATTGTGTGAATGGGTAGCACTTTCTAGTGGTTCAAACAATTGTATTAATAAAAGGGGGACACACGGAATTCGTCCACGCAGAGTGTTGAATTTTTCATTAAAATTTTATTATTTCATTCTCATTGCTCGTTTCGTTGAAGTGCATTTAATTATTTTCGCATCATTCTATATGACAAGGTCATTGTATATTGAATTAGAGCCGACGTGCTAATTCATACAATCATTCATTGTACCGTTACTGCATGACATGAATTGAGTATTCAACACTCAGCGTGACATTTTAATGCTAGACGCAACACAATCAGACACAAATTTAAAAAAATATAATTATATATATCATAATATATTTGTAATGAAAAATAAAACAACTTTCGAGCTGTTAGTTTGACTCATGTGTTAGCACAAGAAAACCTCGAAAATTAAGGACTATACGTTTTACGTTGATTTACTTTTAATAAATTTGATGAAAAAAAAAACTTATTCAACATTTGCGCCGGCTTATTTTGTTGTAATCCGATTGTTAGCGTACAATAAGAATTTACTCACCTGTTGAGTCTTCTTCATGCGTACTGTCGCCCGATTGTCTCTGGCTTGTGTCAAGTATGGGGCTTTTGTTTCATTTGGCAGA
Source organism: Aleiodes testaceus (assembly GCA_963565655.1). Lineage (NCBI taxonomy): Eukaryota > Metazoa > Arthropoda > Insecta > Hymenoptera > Braconidae > Aleiodes > Aleiodes testaceus. The sequence continues at coordinate 6,305,177 of OY751415.1, read as the reverse complement.
GCCCGCCACTTTTTCAGAATCTGTTTGCATCTCTCTGGCCATGCTGTATGAAAAAAAGCAAATAGAACAGTGAGAACAATGAATTAATGACTGAGAGAGGGTAAATATGATTGTTACTCACATGGAAATTCTTCTTTCCATTCAGGATGATTCAAATTAGCATAAAGAACTGAGGAGATGGTAGCTTCAGCTCCAAGTTTCTCATCTTGGAACATTTTAACATTATTTCCCTGTTTGCCAGTTGCTGCACCACCAACAGCCCCAACAGATCCTTCTTCATCAGGATTAACCCAGGGACTCGGTGGTTCAGAGAATGCAGGACTGAATTGTGGACTGTTGCTGTATTCTGAGTGATAGGGAGATGGTGGTGGGAAGCTCATGGGTGAATTTAAATTTGATTGAGCCACTGGTGGAAGCGAATTAGGTACTTGTGGTCTTCCCAATGGTATTCCTGTTTGTAGATTTGGATGAGGCGATGGTGAGACAAGTGGAGTTGTTGTGGAAGGTGTACGTGGTGTTTGCGCCTGTATTGGAAAAACTGATGACTCTTGGGACTCTTGAGACTCGTCTGTTAAAACTCCTTTAAATATTTCTTCAACATCTTTGCTGTCCATGTTAGGCAAACCAGTGTCACGTACCATAGACTCCAAATTAAAATGCGGACTCAAAATATCCGTTAATTCATCTCTACTTGTACCAGGGCCATCATCAAGTTCATCAAGTGCCTCACTGGCTTTCGCCAAATCATCGTCAGGCTCGTTCATAATTGTATTAACCAATTCACTATCAAGTAGATCCGATGAGATCGGTAAAATATCACCAAGTGCCTCAGTATCACTTGCATCGTCATCAATAATCTCTTCCCTTTTAATCAGGGTGTCGTTAGGTATCTTACTCTCCTCTTCATCCTCTTTGGCATTCTTTGATTTGACCTGTTCAATAGCTTTTAATTCATCCTGTGACAGTTGTATTGTGTCAGCATTACCAGACACATTTCTCTCACTGTCGGAATCACTGCTGCTCTTCAGATCTCTATCTTTGGTGATATCCATCAGATCTTTACCGAAAAATGCTTCTTGCATATACAGGGGAAAGCTCTCAGCTAATTTTGGCTGTTGTTTCTTTCTCTGAACTTTTTTACGTGGTTTATCTTCACCCAGTGTCATTGAACTACCCTCCATTGGTTTATCCGGTTCGCCCTCATGCTCTTTGTCTTTCCTCGTACCTCGCAATCTCACAACAAAGCCTCCAATACCGAGTTTTTGCAAATTTCGCTGTCTCTTTCTCCGTAAAACAGATATTCCATTCTCCGTTGTGTAGAGACTGTATCCTTCAGGTGGCGGTTGATCTGTGTGCGTCCATACCATTCCCTCTTTGAAAACCTCATTGGGTTCATCCTTAATATCCATATCCAACTTTCCACCATTTTCCTCGAATGAATTATCTAAACTACTTCCAGCAACTACTGACTCAATTGTCGCCATGATGTCAGCATCTTTGTCAATGACCGGCAACATTTTTCGTCTCTTTTTCCTCGTCTGCTGCTGTTCGAATGTCAGTGCTTTGATATGATGCATCCCAGCTTCCGACAGATAAACACCATCAATTAAATATTGTTGTGTTGATGGCTTGTACAATTCTGGACTTCTTACTAGTGGTGGGGGTGATGATGTTCTCGGATACTTGGTCAATTGTGGTTTTGGTAAATTGCACTGTACATGAGGTGGTAGTACATCACGTGGCCTACAAAGACAACAATTGTAGCCCTCTTCGGCACATTTTTCAGCATCCGCCTCAGTCTTAATGTGATCGCATGCACAATGCAGCCATCTTTCACACTGTACACATTGAATAATAAGATCACCCTCATTGTACGGCTCTTGACAAGAGGCACATGCTGAATGTGATGCACATGGTCCACACTGTGTGTAATTTTTTTGCCAACTACTATTAAATCCAGGATCATTTGATCCACATGTCTGACACAGTGCACACCATTTACATTTCCATGTACCGTGTGGCACATAATCCAATGGTGGATCCATACAGTAAATATGATAGCTTATGTCACAATCATCGCACAGAATTAAACGTCCCTCATCGTGTCTTTCACCACAGCCCTCGCAAACAGTACAATCTAAACATCTCCAGCCTTTTTGCAGTATAACTTTTGTGACTTTTACATTAGCACAGTATGGATGATAACACTGACCACACTGAGCACACGCGATTAAACATCCCTCTGAATCAGTACCAATAGCCCCACACATAACACAAATATCTTGTGTCAGCACAAATTTATCCTTAGCTGAGCACAAAACGAGTCTATTCTCAACACCGGGTTCTTCCTCTTTTGAGGAATCTGATTGTGGTTTCTGCAATCCAACACCAGGTACACCAAAGATCCCTCTCATTTTGGCCTTTGGGCCTCTTTTCCTACCAAATTCATTGAGCTTTTGACGCTTATGATAGCCCAATTTACCAACACCCTTTGGTCTTCCAACAATTCCCGCTAGACCTAATCTTTTCTTCGCTATTTTTGAAGCACAAAATGGTTTACCTTTTCCCAAACCAATTGAAAAAAGTGGATCATCAACTGGATAATCAATTTCCGAAGAATCTCCATCACCATAGAGACTCTCTTGTGAAGCGGTTAATGATGAATCTCCACCGTAATCATCAATGTTATCTTTGCGTTTGTATATGGCGTTTGACTTGCAGTGTAGACAAACGTATTCATAATCAGGTTTTGTTTCCTTCCTGTGTTGATGAGTGAGTGGATCTGCTTCAGGATCACATGTACCATGCACAAATTTCTTGCAAGACGAGCACTGCACCATTTCTCTATAAGCAGCAGCCCTGTATGCTTTTCTACACAACGGGCAGGAGAATCCTTTATTCCTCTGCTGATAACATGAGTCACAAACTGTATAATGCGAGTGCCAGCGTGATGATAGACCAGCTCCTGGTGTTCTTGAGCCACAATCAGTACATACTCTGCAGCATTTACACTTCCAGCCGTATTTGGGAATTGACGTTACAATTGGACGTAGACAACCAGGATGATAAGCTTTATCGCACTGCTCACAGAGCATTACTTTGGAAACTTCTTCTTGTTGACGACAGACCTGGCAAACACGACAGCCAGCACACTGCCAACCGGCTCTCACACTGGGAAGTAATGCTAGACCTACGCAACTACCGTGATAGTGCTGGCCGCACATAGAGCACATTACCAAATTAGATACATCGCCCATACCATAACACTGCATACAGGTTATGTCACCGTTTAGAAGAAGAGGCACTTGACCGAGGTGTTGACTGCAGAATAGAGCGACAGTCTTTGTGTCCTGAAAACAGGAGGATGCTGCTGCGCAGGGAAGATGAAAATAACGATTGCACGAGCCCACCTTTTCAAATAAATAAAAACAATTATTATTAATATAATTATGAATGAGTGAGAAATAAATGGAATTTGTGAATTACTCACTTTGCAAGGGATACCCGCACCATAATGCGAACAATAAGCACAACGACGGGACGATGCTTGTACTATCGCTGGGCTTATGTTCTCTGTGATGATATCTTTACTGTTGCTTGACCAAATTGCGCATGATTTATGTACATAATATTGTCCAGTTGGCTCAAATAATAACGTAACATCTGGCTCCTCTGAGTAACCAACTATCGTTAATTCTTCAACTGGTTCAGTAAAATTCGTTAGACTAGGATTTCTGCATTTTGCCAAACTCTTTTGTCGTCGACAGGTGACAGCTCCAGGGCCAACACCACGTGGACTCTTGTCACCGGTGGAAGACACATCCATGAGTATGTCAGATGACTCCTCACGATTAGCATTTTTCTCTGGTGTGAAGCCAACTGGACAAGAGATTTGTAATAGTTCCCCTTGGCCCAGTTGACTACGTTCACCGAGATTACAAAATGCACAAACTTTTCCTGGCCATTTTTCTGGTACATAGGGTGGCTCTTCTGGAGCTGGCATTGATCTATCAATACCAGAAGACTCTCCCTCACCATTCTGCTCATCACCGAGTCTGAGTGGACTCTGTGATTCTGAATGCGTATCATCATCCTTGCTCTTGGTTCTACGTATACCACCTCTCGAATAAAGACCCTTTCCACGTGTTGAACCTCTACCAAATGGTCTACGTGCTCCCATTCCTCTCATTGATGTACCTGGTGGTCTCTCCTTTCTCGGTCTACCAGGACCACGACGTATGCTAAGTGGTTTGCCTCCTGGCAGTGGAAATTTTTGATATCGCAGAGGATCGAACGGAGATTCCTCCGGGGTAACTGGATAAAAAACTTCATTATTTATTGTTTTTATTTGTCCCTCTGAAACATTCATACGTGCTGGCTTCAGTATTGTCACTAAAACGTGTCAAATAAATAATATATGAATAAAAGAATAAAACTAATTAGAGAATATTAAAAAAGAAAAACAGGAGAGAAAGGAAAGATTTGCACCATTTTCACCAGTTATTTTACAATAAATATAACTGATGAATATTCACCATTTCCTGGGGTAACAGGAACACCCGTAAATAATTGATCAGAGTTTGCCGGTGAGACTGGTATACCAATGGCCTCCTCGTCATCGTCTTCCCCATCGGAAGCCTCGTCAAGCTCCATTTCCTCCTCACCCTCCAGACGTTCCTCATCGTCCATGGCAGGCCACTAAGGACTTGCTTCTCTTTTATTCTGAATAAAGAGAATCGAGGTAATAATGAGAGGCAATACTAAATAAATCCAATATTCGAATTCACTGAATTAAAATGCATATGATTATACGGTCTTTGCACTCATGCACTCCAACATTATTCATCAGGTTATGCTTACTCATGCCAATGAGAGCCTTCTTCGTTTTTTCATTTTCCAAAATTTATTGGTACATCAACACTATTTTTCCAAGCCAAGTAGCCACATCGTAATGAAAATAATTCCTCACATCTTCCATAATACATTGAAATATAATTGAAAAAAAAAAAAAAAACACAAACTAATAACAATGAGAAATATCACCGAGTGTCAAACTATTAAATAAACGAGTAATTTGTACAAGTTTTTTCTACGATTTTTCATGGAATTTAAACTTTTCTCTTTGGAGCAAACAAAATTGCTCCACTGGCTATTAGAAAAGGGCGTGGATTCCCCAGGAGGCAATAAAACTCCTGAAAATCCACCGGCACTTCCACGCGGTTAAAAATGAATGAAAAAAAAAAAAAAACAAGTAAAAAGAAAATAATAATCCACTGAAAATCACGTACTCTCAAAAGTTACGTATATTTATGTATTTTCTTGATGCTTGTTAGTGTTAATGAGTGAGCGAGGAAACGAGTGGTGGTTTTTTTTTTTTTAAGCCTTTGGAAGCACTACCGAGACACTCGGTGAACACAATTTTCAGTGGAGGATGGCGTGCCGCACGGTTTCTGGGGGAAATGAAGAGGTAACACGGGCGTACTGCACTAACACACACTTGTGCCTTAACATATACAGGTATGGATGGTAATGCCTCCCCGACGTGGTAAAACACAGGGCGTCGAATATTTTTATTTAATTAATGGTAGCATTTGAATAATTCAACTTTTTATGAAGCAATGCTGATTGCATTTGTTCATCATAATCGATGAATTTACATGATATTTGATGAATACGACTCTGGGGGTCGACACAAACGCCATTGCTATGTCAGGGTTTGTAGGCTATAAACACACACGGGGTCCCCCGCCTGAGCGAACACGACGAGGCACACAAGGCATAGGAAGTCCCTGAACTCACCAGACCGTTTACTATTTTTTTTCCTCCCGACTCAATTTTTATTCTCCAATCTTTAATTTAATTATTTTTCATCTTAAACACCACATACCTTCGACGATTATTGGTCTACCACAAATAATCCCATCGCGCTTTCGTACACTGATATTACGGGCGCTACGGTGAATTTTTCACTGTTGAACCGAGTAAACATCTTGGGTTGAAGGCAACGGAAAAAAATGTCACAAGCTGCTAAGAAAACGGATGAGTACAGTCCAGCGATAGGCTAGTCTCACGGAGGAGTAGGGGGAGTAGGTGGCGCCACTGGCGTTGAGTTTGGGGATAAAGCGCCATTTGCATTGGGAGTTGGTGCAGTGGGCTACGGACAGAGGGCGGAGTCAGTATCGTTTCATGGCGGACGCTCGAGGCGGACGGAACGATTGAAGTGATAAAAACGTAAATTTTTGAGTGAGACAATGAAGTATGTGACAATTAATTGTTTAAATATGTTGGCAATCGTAGGAGATAATTATTGGGGTCACGCCATTGTTAGTGTCATGACCAAAAAGGGGTCTGCATCTACGTCGCCATTTTTTTGGCGGGAACCGGGAGGACGATGGCGTTCTTCAGGCTTCATTCGATGTGAGTCTTTATTTCACACTAATACATCAATGTTTATTCAATTTTATACAATTTCAACGATTATTATTACATTTATGGAATTAAATTATAAGATTTACGGAAATTGTGAGTTTCTGGGACTCCTTGTTCCTCGAGAAAATTAATTATCGTCTCAACGGCTGAAAATAAATAGAATTATTATTATTTTTTCCTCTGCATGAGTCTAACGTGAGATTCATTGCTCATACCTTTTTTGTCTGTTGAATCCATGAACATGGAGATGATTGAGAATCTGCTCAATTCACTCAGAGACTTCAAAAAGCCATTTACAAAGTCTTTATCATTTTTCGTACAAAAATATTTCTCCAAGCATTGGAGAATTGTACTGAACATGCCTCCATCGAGCTTAGAACCAATGATTGACTCCAGATTCTTGTGGCCAAGCTTTTTTAATAGTTTTGCATGGGATATTAGATCAGAATCCTCTTTTAATGACTGCCAGGATCGAAGGAACTCATAGGGAGAATCCACTTTGATATCATGAGCTTCTAAAATATCAATTCCTCTTGTGTTACTTTTTTTTTCAACTGGATCACTTGGTATTTCTTCAATAATGACTCCAGATGATTCTGAATAATCGGAATGAGGTTCTGCGTACGTGAAGATGGACTGGTTCTTTTTTATTTGATTTTTCTCCATTCCCAGGCAATATTCACCTCTTCTGTGAGGCAGAGGCTTTGAATATTGCGAGGAACTTGGGGCTCTGTCGCAGTAGCAGATTTCCTTATTTATTCTCTCATATTTAGTCTCTTCAGCAAACTTGACTTCTTTTATTCCATTTTTTCGACGCCCAACATCAATGATTTCTTCAATCATTACTCCAGTAGACTCTTCTTCTTTTGACTCATTCAACTCCTCAATTTTAATTCTAACTTTCTTTGCTTCACAGTAATTCGACAACTTCTTCACTCCAAGGATTGCGGTTTTATTGTTGGGTTCAATCTTGAGGACAGCTGAATAATCCTCCAATGCAGCATCATTGTCCCTCAAATTTTCAAGAGCAAGAGCTCGTCGTAACATGGCTTTTACATTCAAATAATCCATACTGAGGACTCTGTGGCAATCCTTGACAGCTTCATCAAATCTCTTGAGCTTTATGTAAGTAATTGCACGATTATTATAACCATTTATCGTTGAGTCAATAGCGAGACTCAAATTATACTGCTGAAGTGCTTCTTCATAGTCACCAGCTTTGAAAGCTTCATTTCCCTTCTCTCTCTCCCTCTCAGCAATTACATTAATCTCTGTACCTGTCAATGTTAATTTATTGATTTCTCCTTCTGCTGTCATTTTTTTTTCTCTGAGTTTCTTCTGCATTCTCTTCATTGCTACTTGCTCCTGTTCTTCCTTCAAGTCGATTTTATTTAATTCAGTGTCTGCATCGTACTTGTCCCAAGCTGAATAATCAGAAGATTTTATTCTTTCAGGCTTTTTCTTATTAATTGTAGATTTCTTTGATTTGTCGTTAATTTTACGAATCTGAGGCTGAACCACAGAATCATTCGGATTCAGAGTCTTCCCATCTTCCAGATCTTTCTCACGTAAGTGGATTTGCTTCATCCACTGACTCATGTCATTGTCCAATTCTTTCTGTTCACCTTGGCTGAGCATCTTGGTTGTTAAAATTGGTTGAGGGACTCGCAGGACTGGGCTGTTTGGTTTTAGCCTTGATAGACGTTTCTCTGCGTGCTTTGTGAGCTCTGGGAAGTAGCCCTCTTCCCCAGAACTATAAAAATATGAAAAATTGAAATTTTCATGAACAAAATTAAGGAAAAAACACTTACCGAAGAATTAAAATCATCCTCTCTACTTCCTTTGCATTTTGACACTCCGAAATATACTCAAAGGATAAATTCTCAATGGGAATATCATATTTCCTCAAAAGTGGCTGCTTATTCTCTGATTTTACAACACTAACTAGCTCCACATCTTCATTACCCATTTTAATCGAGGTTTTTAGGAAATTGAGTCTTCTGGAGTTTTCTGGACTGTTATTTGAGTTTATTTGATTACATACATTACTGGGTTACCATGGAGACCATGATCTAGGTATTCGAAAGTTCCCGGGTTTATCAAGTCACCAGGAAGGATTAATCTCTCACCGATAAAGTAGAAACGATGAATCTCGATCATTACAGGGATTTTTCTTATCGTTATTTACTTGGAGAAATGAGGAAAAAAAAGGTTTCGAGTGAGGGAAAAATTGAATCAATTAATTTAAAGAGAAGTTGACAAATTTTCATAATCAACAGACGAGTTTTTGTAATTTCCAATGATTGATTTATATTAATTGATGGTAATTATCGTATCGAATGTTTTATTTTCTCTTTAATTACCGGAAATCTGGATTTACTGAATTTTTATAGCTGAATCTTGATAATTCAATTATCCCAATTTTTATAAAATCTAATTGCCCATAATTTCTGATACTGAACCCATCTTCTTTTAATGGACTCGGCCTCTCTAAAATTAATCGTTTGTTTTATCAACTAATTATGCTATCAAGTCAATCGGAGGGAAAAAATTCACCTCCAAAAAGAGAGAAATAGAAAATAAAGAAATGAGTAAAAGCGATAATGAACATCAGTAGTAAGAAGGAATGCAGAGGAGCACTTAAAGTTAGTAAGGAGAGTAAGTCAGTGGAGGTAAAACTGTGTACTGCTAAATCTCGATCACAAGTTAATGCCGGCATGTGTATGGCCGGTAGTGCATATTAGACGGTGCGCGCTGGCTTAACTCTGAGCATTCGCCGGTGAGAGCTCGGCCCGAGTAGTCACACAAGAATTCTCGTTTCACTTGGCAGCGAGCATACCACGCGGTTTATTTCAAACTCAGTTTTATCGTGACGACAATAAAGAATTTATCAATTGAGAGAAGAATCTCATATTCGAGTGAATCTCATTGCGATAAATGTAATGAATTTTTTTTACAAATTAATGACCTCTCTGAGATTAAATAATTTGTGAGATTAATGTGAAAATTAGTGCATCACCTTATTTTTCAATTGAATACTGTGGAATTGGATTGCTTCTTGTATTTTCATTGGATACTAATTTCTTTGTGAGGTAAAGAGATGTCTATCTTTTTCGTTCTTGATAAGAAGTTGAGGCGAAAGCCACCGGATAACTGTATGCACGGTATTTTCGCCTTCATCTCCTCAGGTGTCTTTCCTTCCTTTTTTTCTCTCTTTTTTTTTTCCTCTGCAAGTGAAGTTTCCAAGACGAAATCACCCGATAACGCAAAAGCCCACTCAAGCGTAAAATTAACATTGCGACATGTGTCACTGTGCTCTTGATCCCGTCTCTGTCGTTGTGAAGAAAAAAAAAAGAGGGAGAGAGAGAAAGAATTATAGAACATTTGTAACCACGACCTTATACAAGTTGATTATCACTTTCCTCTCTTTACAAATGACGGGAGTGAAGAGTTGACAGTGTTTTGTTGTGCCACAGAGAATTTTGCAAGACTGAGTAAATAAACTTGGTTATTGACATTGACCAACTTGCATAATTCCTCATTTCGTTGTTTTTTCAAACATTTTACGCATGCCAAGACACAAAACTCTTTGTGCTTCCATGTACGTCCTCATCTTGCTCAGTTATTATAATTTCTTTAATTATTCTCATAATTGGAGGCAGAAATTACGAATGAGTAATCATAGGTAAACTCTTGAAGAAACATTTCTCACAAAAACGCAATGTTTACATCTTTTTAATGTTCTTGGAATATTCAAATGTATTTACACATTGATGAATAATCTGACTTATCACGTAAACATTAGCCTTGATAAGAGAAAATTGATAAGCGAAAAATTCCAAAAATCTACACAGTTAATAATTAAAATAATACCATACGAATTTCCTTGAAAAACAATGCATTTATAATCTTCCGCAATTGTGTTTATTCTGTTACAGTTGGTGAGTAATTCAGAGTGACGAATAAAATTCCCGAAAAGTTTGAGGGTCAAGGTATTGGCACGGTGGAGTTTCCCAGGATCATTTTTTTTTGGAACGACAAGCACGTAGCGTCAGCCTTTGAGGAATCAGAGAAAGTGAAGAGTGGCAACTTTTGTATATACAGACTGGGTGAAAAAAGGAAAAGTATAAAGAAGGTGGTAGTTGTGTGTGGCGCCTCTCTGGGCCCCCATCAAGAAGTGAGAGAAGAACGTTCCTTTACTACTCTGTACAAACGTGACGGACGACGATCCATTACGAGATTCCAACGCGGGCAATTCTTATCCAGTTGAATATTACAAGAGGCCTTTTTCATCTTCACACTTGACTCTGTGAAAACGACTTGTGGCTAGTCGTTTATATCCTTACCATTGAATCTGATACTTGTTTTTTCTTCTTTTTAATATTTGAGGTGTACAGAGAATTGAGGGAGGAGAGAATAGGTACATCTGGTTGGTAAGGTTGACCACAAGGATCATCAGGACAACGTTGATTGCATCCAACTGTTGTTGTTATTCAGGAGGCTGTGAAGAAAGTGAGAAAATCATTTGACTCGACATTTCACAAGAGAAAAAAAATTATGAATTCAGTGGATAATAGAGATTTATTAGAAGAAAATAATAATTTGATATTCTGTGAAGAGAGGAGGTGAAGGAAAAAATTGCAATACTCTATCGTGATTTTTGGAGGTGAAAGATTGGATAAATAAATAAGAAATAAAGTGGAAAGAGGAAGAGAAGGAGACTCGAGGGAATGCGGTTGGGGGATGGATGAGGAAGTTGTAATTTAACCTCGACGACGCGCATCACACGCGGCATTTCCTCCCACTTATTTTTTTTCGTCTTTTTTTTTTTTTTTTTTATATAAACCACGTGCAAAATAATTACAAAGCGGTTTTTGTGAACTCTGTGACTTCATCGATTTTATGTGAATGTGGTGAATTTAGTTATTCTTTAATCATTCAAAGTATCAAGTAGTGAACAGTTTAAAGTGAATATTAAAAAAAAAAACAATGTGTTTTGATGGATCTAATGATACGTGAATTACTGCTACTGGAATGACGAATGTTAATAGGATTCGGGTGGTCGTCCTCGGCGGCCCCAGAGTTGGAAAATCTGGTGAGTAGAATTATTATCACAAAAATAAATGATTTTTCATTGAATTGAAGAAGATAATACCTTCGGAATAAACGATTTAATTGTCGTTTTGAATTACGAATAGCAAGGTGCAATTGAAGTTTATCCATATGGGGGTAGAGATATCGTGTGTCGACATCAACTTTAATTTTGTTAGTGTTGGAAGGTTGTTTTGCACGTTCATGTAAAAGGCTCATCTTATTTTTCTTGTTTCTTGTGTGTGGAGTTCTCCGATACTCGATAACGTCTACGTAAGGGTCCTTATTACGGGATATTCGAGGACACGAGATCCAGGAAACTTTTACGGATTCCAGGATGTACATTGAGATGGTTGGGACTAAAGGGAGCCGCGTGAGAATGAATTACGAACGCTACCGTTGATAGGATTTTTTTCCTTGTTTATTTAGCTCCTTTTTTTGTCCACTCTTCTCATTTTATCCTTCTCAATTCTGTTTATTTCTTTCTCTCTCTCTGGTTGCTCGTTCGTAAGGTAAACGAGAAGAGACCCCAGTCTGGATAAGAGCCTGTGTGTGCTTTAGCGTGAAAAGAATCGCTCTCTGATCGAGACGATGTGATACTGAAGGGGTCAAACGTTGTACCGTTTTGTGTACCACAGTCTGTCAGTACCTGTGATTCAAGTAATTGCTGAAAAGGAGCAAAAAAAATTGGGTAACACGAGTTTTTCGTTGAACCTTTCTATTTACGAAATTCTTGGATTACAAAATCATTTTAGCTTCTCGTTAAAAACAACAAAAAAAATAGACTTTTTAATTAACTCGTTTTTTTAAGGAGAGTTAATTTACGGAGGATTTCCCCAGAAATCCATAAAATGTTTGAGCAATAATAATTCAGCTTCGTTGCCCTTATTCACAATAAATTTATGATGGGTCATATCCCAGCAGGATGCAAAAAAGCAGACAGTTTGTTGCACTTCAATTCCGCCAATGAAACATTAAACTGAGACAAATGGACTGGCTCACGCTTCTATATTTATACACTAGTCTTTAGCCTCCAAAAGGTCATAATAAGAAGCGATTATGCTGAGGGGAATACTGTGGTGAATTTAAATATTTTATTACGGATATTTTTAACTCAAAATCCCTCAATGTAATACGACAATCGAGTAATTATGTAAGCTACCTTTCTTGCTCGACTGGCTCTCTTATATATCGATCGACAGGAAGAGAACGATCACCGTGGCCTCATCTCCTTTTTCTTCTAATTCGTTTTTATCGTTTCATCCTTGTTACTTTTATTCACTCTTTTTTTCCACTAACCGTGGAGTACTCTATATATATTTACCATTTGCCTTTGGTTGCATACCATCACGAGGATCGTCCTAGAGGTTAATCAACTCAACCTGGGTGAAAAGCATCGCTTTCATTCTCGTGCCAATTTTTTTTAACTAATTAAGGCATTCTAGAAAGGTTTCTTGTATGGCAAATATTATAGTTGTGGCTTGCGCAATAGTTTTTACATTAAAATCCATAGTTTTTGTGATAATAATGAATTTGATGTAATTGGAGGCTTGTTAAAATTATTCATTTACTTTGAAATAAAAGAATGAGTGGAGAAATAAATTCGGATAAATTGATTTAATGACATGAAATGGCTCAAATGACTTTCCTGATTTCACGGAACGACAGATAAAATAATACTCCACATTTTAGATTCACGAGGTATCGTAGCCAATTAATCGTGCCAGTAGCTTTAATCGGTGAAATTAATCAAGGAAGTGTCGCTGGCAATTAGCATACGGACGACTAATTGAGATCTCAAATCAATAAAAAATACATATATGTGTATAATTTAAATGTTACAAACAATTCATGAAAATAATGAATTATTATGTTAATTTATTCGCACACTTGTCTCCACTTGAATTATGATAAATGAGGTATTTAAATGACACTGCTACATTATGTAGCATAAATAATGCGATAAATCAATTTGAGAGCAAACAAATTAACCAAAAGAATCTAATATATTAAACATTAAAAATCCCGACAATTGTCCTTGAAAAAAAAGGGGGAGAATTATTCAGAGTTACATTAACAAAGAAAGTTGGTAATATCGTTGGATCTGAATGAAATTATTCTGTTAATTAGCTTAAGGGGAATACAACGAGCGTTAAACTTGTGTATATATAGGGCCCACCCAGGTGAGATTTCTTGATCACACAAAACGGGTGTGTCGCTACTGCGATATCACGACGTTCCCGTTTACGTTTCGTCGTCTTCGTTCAATTCGAGCAAATCAAACGGATGCTGGTAATAGCCATCAGCACCAAAGAAAGAAGATAATAAAAAGAGCAAGTAAAAAAAGGCTTCGAGAGAAAGAGGGATTTAAAAAAAATAAAGGAAACAATGAGTAATCCGTTATTGTCTGGCATTGATTCTTTGGTAGCAGATGAGTTCACGATAGGGAGGTGACGAAAGAGTCACTTTAAGAGGCTCTTTCTTTACGTGTGGTCTCTCGCGGCCATTCGATGTCGATTAATTGAAGAAAATTAAAGAAAATAAAAAGTAAATAATGTTATACAATGACAGACAATTTACACCCACATCAATTTGCTTTTCGCATTAATCCTATTTTTAGATTGGAAAAAAAGGGGGAAACTTTTAAATCTCGCTAATTTAAGAAATTAAAAGGAAACATTAAATCCAGGAGGATAACAGATGTTCACGCTTGTTCATTAAATCCTAGGATAAATGTAAAAATGGAAAAATTCAAGCCAAACCTTTCTCTCATGATCGAGAACTTGAATAAAAAAGTCGTGCAACTGACGTACACCCATTCCATAACGTTGAGAAATAAACGACAAGTATACGAGATCATGGTCTCCTCTCTTGTGAGCGCGTGCCAGTTAATAAATATTCTTTCTCTGTGTGTGATGCACTTGCGGCAAAACTCGTTTCACCATGGCACTACTATACAAGTTTAACATACCCATGAAGAGAGAAAAAGAGAGAGAGAGGAAAAGAGAGTGGAAATCTCACGTCTGCCACAGAGATGAAGAGGCAACTATTGCACAAAGTTGAGCGACAGATAACAATTTATTTCATTGACTTTGTTTTTTACCCATTTTACTACTACATTATTTTTTCCACAATATTCAACTACATTGAGTATTGTAATAAATTACAGAACGCCTCGAGTTTTCTACTTTGAGGAAGTCGAGCAGATTGTACAAAGAAAGGTTAAGTTTACTAGATTCAATAAAATGTCCATTGAAAATGTCTCGCAGAATGCAACAAGTTGAGGACTTATTGGCAAGTTAAAGGACTCCACTGTTTTTGTATCTGTAAGCAATGAACCCGAACTGTGTGTACTCTCGGTACATAAATTTGTATCTCCATTGGGATTTTATAAAGGACACGAGTGCACGATGGGACCACGTGGAGTTACAACGTAGTTGTGTGTGCTTGAAGTCGTGAAGGAATTTTTATTTTTCGTCTATGGAATTCTTTTAGTTTTTCTCGAGGATTTTCCATGGGTGAAAGGCACTCTGGAGCATCCTCATGGGGATTCTGTGGATTTTCAAAGTGAGAGAAGGGGGATGGTAATTGAAAGTTGCGACGAAACATGCCGGAGGGCTCAATGTGTTTCTCGCAAGGAGACAGCGTCATCCTTTGGCATGAGGGATGAGATGCTCCTTGAATATAATTTTCTAGACATGCCAAATATTCATCCTGAGGGCATTTTAATTTCTTTGAAATTAATGAATAATAATAATTGCTTCATCAAATCACAAATTACAATTCTTTATTGATTCAATTAAATTATTCAGAATTATAAACCGGAAATTATTCCTGGCTTTCTACTGAACTCCTTTTCATCCCCATGATAAAAATATATATATGTATATCATTGACTTCTGTAATTGTGGCAAAAAGAATATTAATTAAATTAGTCATTAATATGAAATGTATTTGATCTAATTTACATTTGAATTTCCTGGTAAATTCCCGGGTATTCAATAAAATGTACGTAATAAATACAGTATACATATAAATATATAAATTGAGCATGATTTCTAGTGGTCACGCGTAACGAGGTGGCAAAACGAATGACGCATGAAAATATGTACCAGAGTGTTAACTTTCTAACAAGGCCCCAGGCCATTTGGTATGTCAAATTTATCGATGGCAATTAGTGCACATGGGCGGGGTTGGAGATCAACTAATTACGGCCCTTGTGCTATATGTATTCTTCATGTATTTGTGTCACTCGTTTTATACATGACAGGCTAATCCCATGATTATAATCCTCTATTTATCGGTGTACATAAAGTCCATCGCACAAAGTATCTTCAATAAATGATTATTTGTTCTTTTTTTTCACATTTAATTTAAATAAAAAGTCTGGTTACTTCCAATTGTTAATGAAGGTTTTTTTCCATTTTATTTTTCAGCCGTTGTCGTTCGATACTTAACGAGGCGATACATCGGTGAATACAGCTCGACCAGCGGTGAGTTCATAAAAAATCACTTTTTTCTTTCTTATTCTATTTGGTACTTGGAGCGAAATAATCGGTCGTTAAAAAAAATATATATTCGGAGGAAGAAGTTCACCCGAATAAGGGCGACAGATTCTCCCGGAGTTTTAAAGGGTCTCCCGGGCAACTTGAAATATGATTAAAAAAAAAAGAGGGTAAAAAAATAAAGAAGCTCCCCTGACACTCGCCAGCACAAGTGGTCGGTCTAGTTTTTTGCCCCATGGGCTTACACGAGATCCGTTGATTGCTTTATTGCCAAACGTGTCTTTCTCTCATCTCTCTTTCATTTTATTATTATTTATTTTTTTAATATACCTGATGCCCAGTGATTTTATGAGATGCTATAAAAATTTTCAAATATATTTCCGACCCGAGTAAATATCAATTGCGGTTTATTTCTCGGTACTTCCTTTTGTGCTTTGAAGGGGAAAAAAATTCAATTGAGAATCAAATTCTCGGAAGATTCACGTTTTGCCTTATATATGAGGTTTTATCTAGTTCCCTTTCTGAGTTCCAGTTTATCAGGTTAACCATATCGAGAATATAAATCCTGAAAATGGCTTTTGTTTAATATGCTCACTTTTAAATTTTATATTACGGGAAATCAAGGGAAATATTGAAGATACGTTTTTTCTGATGATTCCATTGGAAAGCTGAGGAAATTTCCGATGGAAATCATGTGTCAAAATATTTTTTTCATGATTTTTTAAAAATTCTATTTTTTCACCCATATTTGAAGGGGTTTACCTTGCTAAAATTTGGAAAAATCGGTTTTTTGTAAATATCTCCGGTTCTATTTGTCGTAGCACACTGGGGTCGTGCTTAAATTAAAGGTCTCGTCATTCCCCACATTTTCGTTAAACTCCAATCGATTTTTTCCAAAAATTGCAAAAGTTACAAGCCATTTTATGCAAGCGAAACAAATCGAATATTCAAAAAAAAAAAAAAATATTTTGGTACATGTTTTCCGCCTAAAATCACCTCAGCTTTCCACTGAAATCATCAGAAAAATTCCATCTCCAATATTTCCCTTGATTTACATTGATATTTGATTTTGAAAGTTGAGAAATAATGATTGGAGTTAATGAAAAATTGAGTATCACTAAATCGACAGGTTGTTTTGAGCGGAAGTGGACGTGGGGTTGTCCCCTCGAGCTTTCTTATAGTGCCAATAATATACCAGTTGTTATAAATAAATTCCGCCTGGAAGCAGAGAAGCTTCTCTCTAACACACTCACACACAAGCATACAAAACAGGAACCGGAGATTTAAAGACTCGATATGAAATAGAGCCCGGAGGTGGGCCTCCTCTTTCTCTCTCACTTTTTATCTCCTCTTCCGTTGTGTTATCCCCTCTCCTATTTTATTTCGTGCCCTGCAGAATGCAGATCTCTCTCATAACTCATGCCCCAGCTACCTCGCTCGTAATAATTGCTACAAGCCCGTGGAGATATGAAGACGAAAAGGAAAATCATCGATCCGACTCTTTTTTTTCAACGGTTTAATCAAATAATTGTTTCACCGTGTATTCTTAAAATAATCCACGAATTTAAACGAATTATGATAATTTAATTGTTCGAGGTGTTAAATTATAGACTGAGTTGAGGCCCAGAGGCACTTTAATTTCAATTATGCCACTATCCTGTCACATATTCATGTGCAAGAGCCAATCATCCAAAAATAACAAATGCTAAGTGGCCAAGTAATTTTTCGTATGCACCAAAACGTGAGACTCAAAATCAAATGAAAGAGTATCACGCGAGAGGTCGCAACAGAGCTCACAATAACGTCACGCAACGATGCGTGTAATGCAGAAAGAGGATATTAAATATCTCACTTTTTTTCTTATTATTATTATTATTATTATTATTATACTTTTTTTTTCATTGGACTTTCGGAAATGAAATTTACCGGTTTTATTGTCACGGGGATAAGAGAATTTTCCGAGAAAAATCCCATGATTTTTTGGTAAATTATATTTGAAGATAATATCGCCGGGTTTTTTTCTCTCTCGTTTCAATCTTTATTTTTATTACCTGTGTACACAGTTTGAATGTAGGGACGGGGGCCCTCAAACGGTGAAAGCTAGACGTCGATTATTATGCGGGAGAGTGTGAGGGGTCGGAGGTATTCTTGAAAACAAACTCGAAAGTGCGAGTCTTTATGGTGTATCGTTACAATTACATAAATGCCTTTTGACTTGGGTTTAAAAAAAAAAAAAAAATAATACATAATAATTGAAGAATTATGGATTATTTGACAGGATAATTGAATGGTGTAACTCAATTTGAATATTAAATTTTGTCCAAATGAGATTTTAAAAAGGTATCATAATAAATATTACGAAAAACTGAGAGTCATTGTGCAATTGAATAAAAATCGTTCTTCTTTCTCTCTGAAGAATAAGATTAAAAAAAAAAAAAAAAACGTTTGAATAGATTTGTATTGATAAAAAGGTCGTGAGTGTGACGTAGGTCGTGAAAGTGAACAATTTTACGATTGTAGAAAAATCGAGAAGAATAGATTAAAGAATGAGAAGAAGAAAAATGCAGTTTTATTGAGTGAAAAAAAAAGTAACAAATCGTTTGACTTTCAGAAGTAACATCACGATGATTCCTTTACCCCGGGAGAGTGATTACCAATGCCTCACGGCGTCTGGTTTGAATCAACTCGTTTTCATCTCAGTTGTTTACATGCTCTGAACAGAGTAACCCCATAATGCACTATGATTATGTCTCTATCCCCGATTAACAATGCAAATTTTCCGTTCCATTATATTATTAGAAAGCAAAATGAGATTTTCACGTTTTGATTCGACAAATATCATCAGTTAATTAAATAAATAATTGGATTCATCAAAGAACGCGGAATTAAAATTTAAATAAATAATAAATATTTTTAATTGAGACTTCACGGAAGTACGTAGACACGCGAAGCACAGTAGTCCCCGTCGTCTGACGATAAATGAGATCATAAACACCTCTGTTAGTCTCGTATAATCGAAGGCCCAAAGAGAGCGAAAATAACCGGAGCTTTATAGGAAAGTAACAAATAAGGCAAACACCGTAGTTATTAGTGCGTTACGGTTGGCAAAGTTTTATTGATCAGACCAGACTCGTTTCTAGATGTTAAAATACCTATGGAAAGAGTAAAAGGGGTGGGGTGGCATGGGTTTTTGTAGTCTGAGCCACCAGTGACTGGGGAAAATTTATTGCAGCACTTTAAACCTACCTCAAGCACAGGCGAGAATGAATCCTCAACGTGTGATCTTTAACCTAAAGAAAAAAACGAATTTTTATGACTGGACCAGGTGTTGCAATTTGATGAATTAAAAATCCAGGAAATGCAGAAGTAAACGGACTAATTTTCGGTGAATGTTTCGACAATTTTCATTTTATTTTATTGGCTTAAACTATCGTAAATTACTCTATGGATAAATCCTCGGTCTTCAGGGAAAGTCCCTCCGTCATTGTCGGATAATGACAGAGCGGCCTGTAATATGCTCCGCAACGTTTTCATACCTCATTTCAATGTGATAAAATAAAAAAAACTACTCAACGAATTGTCGTAGCAATATATAGACTCGAGTTTCTCATATGTGGCTTTCACACGATATCACTATCGACAGTGCCAACTCTACCGTGTCCAATTTACATTTTTCACAGTCAATTTTCCATCTTTCACTCCAAGGTCACGTTAATAATGTTCTTTCATTTTATTTTTTTATTGCAGATTTTCTTTATCGTCACAGTGTTACCATTGACAATGTCACAACAGAAGTCGAGATACTGGATACGTCCAGGTGCGAGGTGAGTCCCCAGTTTTATATTTATCACGAGAACCAATTTTCTTATTTATTTTTGAGTCTGCTAGAATGCCACGTTTTTGTTTGACAAAGTAAAAAGAAATGTGTGAGTGGGCACATGAGTTACGTTGCATTGCCAAGGGTCGAGTATTCGTCATAGACATCCGGCGTGAAATAATGAGCAGACAGACTCATACGTATATACAAACGGTTTCTCGTTATCCAGTCATCACTTTAATGCGAAAATGCCAATTCTCGGAGATTTTTATTTTACTGCACCTGTTTCTCTTTGTGTCTTGATTTGTGACATAAAGAGAATTGAATTAATTCACTCTCTCTTTCTTACAAAATATTTATTATGTTGATAAATATTTCGGTACAAAGAAGAGAGACCGATAAATAAGTGTTTTTAATATGTCTCCATGTGGACAAGAAGCACGCGCTTCCTCAGTGCATTATCTCGGTCGTTTTGTGACTCTTGACGATAGCGGCAAAAGTGCGTTTACGAAGGTTTACCTTCGGCCGTTTTCTTTTCTCTCCTTACTCGTTTATACACACACCGAACAGATGCATTATATGAGCACACGATGGTAAAAAATAAAAAGAATAAATCGTAGAGACGCGAAGGTGGATAAGAGCCTTACATCTTTTCCACTTCTATCCCTAACACAGTGCACAGGGTTACACAAGACAGAGATCTGTATATATACGTGCCATCAACACCTTTTTATTACCGCCTCGTTGGTTGTAAAATCATGATTTTTTTAATATTCCTTGTAGCATTCGCCCGCGCATCTCGGGACGTCTTTGACGATGATTGAGAATGAAAAATCATTTTCAGTTCATGTAAATTTGATGATTAAATGGAACATGTGAGGAGTTTATATTTTATGGGTTTTTTTTTAAATATTTGGACATGGAGAATTGCTTTTTTTATTTATTTATTCGTCAATTGGTTTTTAAGCCTCACGAGACTCTCTCGGATTCTATCTCGTGTCTCTGAGTCGTTAGAAGCTACAGGAAAATTATAAACCACGGGGAATATAATTCCTGTTGTCTGGATCAGTGCGTGAAAACCTCCCTCACTGTACATATAGAGGCAAATGCTTTTTTTTTCCTACCACTTATGATGCGCATAGTGGGCGTGGTTAGACTTCTATGTAAATGATGATCGGGTGAATCAAACTACCGTTTCAACCTGTCAATCAATGCACCCAAGCATTTACAATCACGTGGCTCTTTATGTCGTTCCAAGGTGGACGGGGCGTTACCAAACACGGTCAGAGCTACCCCGAATTAACTCCACTGTAAAAAAGAAAAAATCTTATTATTCATGTCAATTTTCTTTTTATTACAAAATTTATCGTTAAAACCCGGGGAAAATGTTAAAAATAACCGCAGAACATTTAATTCTGGATGAAATTCTTCTCAAAAAAAAAAAGGCGCCTGAATTTGCATTTTAGTAGTTACAAAAAATTCATCTCAACTTTCTTAAAATAAATTCTCGTCTTTTATTTTCTCCCGCCCCCCTCATGGAATTCATCATATTTTTGGAGCTATCGCCTGAGGCACTCCGAGTGCCTTCATAACACGTACGTCCGGTAATGCCTCGTGTCGATATTCGGTCTCGAAGACAGGTGCAAACATTCGGAGCCGAGGAATCGAAAAGGGGCAAAAAAAAAAAAGTTAGCAAAAACGGAGAGAGAGAAGAGGCAAATGATGAAGAGAAGAGTTAAGAAAAAAGGAGAAATATAGAAGTACAAGCGGAAGAAGACAGAGGCGTCTCGGCGACGCCGTGAATGGCAGGAGGGTGGAGGTGCGGTGGCCGAAAAAAACCAGTTTGCTAAAAACAACCCGGCAATCCAGAGGAAAGTTCGCGCTACTGAATTCACCGGGGGCACGAATACATTCACGGTTTGGGCATCACTCGCGTAAGACAGGTATATTATTAATCCGAGAAAAGATTCTTTTCTTTTTTTTATTTCCTTTATTTATGACCTTGGGGTTATTTCTTTGGGTTTTGAATTGGGGAAAAATCAACAGGGCATTTTCATGATAATTTATGGTGTCAGGTGGGCAAAGGGCGAGCAAACGAGCCTTTGAACTGAGGATGCTAATGACGAGTCCCGTTCTAATGTCCCGAGAATAGTGGCTCTCGTTTAGGTCTCTATACATCAGGATTATCCAGAGTCCTCTCGTTATGCCCACACTCGGTCAAACGTTGCAAAAGGCTATTGAATATGCCAAATCCCCGCGTCTGACGATGACTGAAAGAGAGAATATTCACATGTGTGTGTGTTGGATATTGAGGAGCACACCACATTGAGCCCGAGGAGGCTGTCAATTAAAGTGATTTTACGGACCCACCGGTGGAAAAATTGCTCCTCCATCAATGGTCAATACGTATTCACCAAATGGAGAATGCAGACCCACTTTTCTCTTTATTCATCGAGGAATAATAAAGTTGATTTATTATTTAATTTTCATAATACCAACAAAAATGTCAAGTTTGCGAGTGGAAATTTGAGTTCCTGGATATGATAACGCAGAGATTGCAAAGAAGAGTGCGTGCCGAGTCGATGCAACACGAGTAGATAAAGCGATTGTAATCAGACGCAGGGAATTTTTCATGCCAATTCTCTCGCTTCAAATGCAGTCGTAAAATTTATATTTCTTGCCGCTATTTTTTTCACTCTCCAATAAATAAACTTTCGAAAGTTTGAGGAGAGCAAAAATAATTCTCTTTTATTCATTGAAATCATAAAATTCACAGATGAATCAGTAGATAAATTCGCCCGTGCGACTTTTCCACTGCAACAGAGCGCGCGCGACTGCTCGTAAATGCGCGGCAATTTCAAACACGAGTCTGTACACACGTACGTACAAATCGTTAGAGAGTTAAAGGCCCAAGAGAGTTGAGGTATATACTGTGTTACTATGCTTGGGTGCTTCCTTACTGTACACACGGGGGCCGACTCCCAGTTTATTTATTGGATCTCGTGTCTGTAACGGTCCATGCTTTACATATATATATATATATACATGTATATATGTGTGTATGCCATTGTTTACGTTTAAAATTCGTGCCCTGGAATTGGTAACGTGCTGTGCACTGCAATTTGCCGGAGTGCATCAAATTAAATTGAATTTTTTCATCTCGAAGAGAAAGAATAAAAATAATCCCATTGAATAGAGATTTTTTTTTTAACGAGATTAGAATGACTTTGAATTGAAGAAATTAAGTGGCATATCGTTCCATCATCGTCCGATGATTTTTCATCTGAATTAACTGAAATAATTCTATTCTGAGAGATTTAAAAAAATTACAATAGATAATGGAATCTCTACGTGCAGACATTAGAGGATTATGTTGAGGCAAATCGATCGTACCAGTGGCTTCGATTCTTCCTCGTGATTCTCCACGCCCCTGGAGAGTTCTCCCAGCAAGAAAGCCCTTGGTGGTCTTGTTGTATTCTAATTCCATTATACGTAAATCGATTAGTGCATCTGTGTATTTGCAATCACGGTTTTGTAGTTCGATGGGAATGCATTAAACTTCGTGAATCATGAGAAAGTATTTAATCGAAATATTTTACCATTGGTCAGGATAAATAAACTGGGAACAATCGTACCGAGGCTCATTTTTAATGGAAAAAAAGCCAAAGTCCCTTTTTAATTTTAATAATTTTTCACCTCCCAAAAAAAGTGTACATGATTGAACACATTTGCATGTAGTAATGCATCTTCGAGCGTCAGGCGGGTAAAAAAATTGATAAAGCACGCACTCTTGCCTCGTGACCCGGTGACCCCCTCGTAGCAATTAAATCCCCCGTAAAATTACGATCCACCTCATGAGCAAAAGGAACGCCTCGTTATTCACAATTGCCCCTCTCCATCTCTCTTTCGCAATAATATCTGGAGCTGAGATTAAAATTATGCGTTTAATGAGGGGAAAAATAAAATTACACGATAATTGGAACGATGGTAAATGCCATCGTCCTCCTGACCGAATAATAATTGGCTGGATTTGAAAAATAAAAATGAGTGAAAAAAGGAAATGAGAAAAATAAAGGGAAACGGAATCAATTTGCGATGAGTGAGACAGTGGGTCAGGCTGAGGTGTAATTCAATAACTGTATAAACTGCACGTGGATGAAGTACAATAAAACAATCTGTGCTCAATCATTGTGTCAATTGGTAAAATATTTATATACAATTTTTCCGGATTAATTTTATCAGGCAAATATATGACTTTTTTTTTCTCACATTATATTATATATGGGACATCATGGTAGGCGTTCAGAATCGTAATTGCATACATAAGAGACAATATGCGGCTTTTGATTATTACCTGGGCAGGCACCTTGTCCTGAGGCAAAAAACGCTAAAGTAACTTCGCAATAATGTTCTATTTATAGAACGCGTGGGTAAGGAGTCTTGAAGCACCGTGTTTTCTCGCCACGAAAACCTCTAGTTTGTGGCTTTGCATAATTTTTTTCCTCAATTCTAAACGCCACCTCTTTTTTTTTTTTTTATCCAATTACTTGAATTGATGGAGATAGAAAAAGGGTGTGAATTCAAATTCGTTCATTTATTTCATCATTTAGTGTATTTTCATGGGTAGTAATGGATATCCCTAAACCTTAAAATAGCCTTGGTAATATAAATTTCATATGCATGAGAATTATTGAATTGATATCTCTCCCCAACGAGTTTAACAAATTCGAAAAAAAAATCAAATTTATTAACTCAGCATTATTACCACTGATTTCAAAATAAATTCACTTCACTCTCGATATAATTCATGCTACAATAAATTAAAAAGATATTACTCCTTTTTTTTTTCTGAGTAGAAAAAAGAAAGAAAAACCTAGTAATAATTTCATGATATAAATAAACTTGACAATAAAAATATCCGGAGAATTCTGGTAAAATAACTGAGGGACTTCCCGCAGTGATGTGGCTCATGAACGCCCTCGTTACGTAGAGTAAGATAGCGGAGCATTTCCTCTCTCCTCATCGTTTCCTTGAGTTTGTACGCGTGGCCCGTTCTCCTCTATTCCCGTCCAATTCTTGTGGCATCCCACTTGCCCATTACGACTCCTCACAAGTGATCACCACATAGTAGCAACAAGTTTTGCACGGTATTCAACTGAACGTATTGCATAAGCCAAGTGCACATCTTCCTCCTCTCCGTGCGCCACGAGGAAAATAAACTAGTGCGCGAGAGAGAGAGAGAGAATAAGAAATATGAATAAAAAGGAGGATTTTAAACGTCCAAGAGCGTCACGTTGGCTCCGGTTTACCTGGCCGATGTACGATAGCAATATTCCTCTTTAACTTCCTCCATTATAAAGGAGAGATGCCTTTTGTATTTCGTCCTTTTATTCAGTTTAGGGAAAAAATATTCACGTGAACGTATTTTCACGTATCTCTCTCTGCGTATCAGGTTCTTTTTAAAACCAACACAAAACGGGTTTATCGGGGCATTATTATTTGATACTGTCAACACGAGACGATGTGGATTGACTGCAATTAGTTGGAAATCATGTCACATGATAAAATAAATTTCTGATTAAGTGGGATAAGGAGATTATATTATTTTTCACTTTATTCTATTCATTGATGAATTAACACTGAGTAATTATTTCAGAGACAAAATAATCGTTATTGAGATCATTTATTTCTTCGGAGTTATTTAAGAAAGAAAAAAACGGAATAATATTTAAACCATGTTTATTTCCAGTTGAAGAAGTACCTCTATGCACAAACCTCTTAGACTCACAATTGCTCATAAATATTTATTGATCGATCTGTATCGCGGGCAATTGGACTGGAGGGAATCCTATATACATATTTACTCTCTTGTATAGACTGTTTCATGAGACATGCTTCTGCTACAAAAAAAAAAAAAAACGTAATTGTGTAACGAAATTGTACGTGGAAGAGTGGATTGTGAAAGACACAAACGAAGCGTTCTCAGAAATTTTCAGAAGAGACTTTGAAATTCAAAGTGAAACTATTCTAATTATGTAATTTAATCTGGAGCTATTGAGTAACAGTGTAATGCACTAATCCCAATGATTCTCCCATTTTTTTTTTCATAATTTCTGTGTTTTTTTTTCAAAGGGAAATGAGAAAGAGTTGCTTGATGAGTCTCGGATCGATGGGGAATTTCAATTATACAATTGTCGTAATTGCATTCTCATAATTACCTTAAAATTGTTGATTTTCCACTCAGAAATGCAATTTCAGTCGACCCAATTTTAATGTTCTTTGTTTTCTCTATTCGAGAATTGAGTTTTTTTTCAAATTTCTATTGGAATATCGAAAGGTCTGACCACGTGCACTTTTTTGATAGCGTATATACATGTCCAACCGTTAATCGGACGTCGATAGAGGGAGTTCAGGCTGCTTATATACGCCGGAAGGTTTTACAACATTGTCCGTAGCATTGGGAATCGATTGGCGTGGGCGAACCGCAAACGATGGCAAACATACTCGGTAACACGCCCACCCGGTGACGGAAGAGTTGCGGAAAAATTGTGAAAGACCAGGGTCCAGTATGTCAGCCAAAAAATATGTAGCATTTTTTCCATTTTTTCGGAGTGAAAAAAAAAAACCGGAAGAAAAATCCATTGCACAGTCATTTACTTAATGGAAAACAAACGAATGTCAATTAAAAAAAAAGAAGAACTTTAAAGAGATAAGTAGTCGGAATGATTTCCATTACAGAGCTCGAGCGAAATTTGAAAAATAATTCACCGATAAAAGAGGAGTTTAATTCACTTTGGTCCATGTACTTTGTGGATCCCTCTTGCCCCCACTTCTCCATTTATCGCCGTGTTACACGCGATATTTAATTCGACTTTGGGCCCACAAGCTCGGGTGAATAACGATCGGTCACGCGGAATCGCTTCGAGGTACATGAAAAAATAAAGAAAAAAAAGAGATTGAATTCGGGGCATCCCTTGTGTGCACTCTTCGACCTTAATCGTTTTCTCGGATGGAGGACAGGAAGACTGGATTTGTTACGCCCACAAAGTCCCCCTGAGACATTGTCAGAAGAGTAAAAGAAAATTCTCTGGATTTTCTTAATTAGAACTAATTAAATACGTTTAATTAACAAGATTTATTATTTGTAAGTAACTTAATTTTACTTTAAGAGTGGTAGATAGTTCGTTAATTCCATGAATTTCATTGATTATTAAATTTTTAATTACTTTTTTTTGCAGGAGAATGGCTGCCTCTATTCACACATCAGATGGGGTGAGGCATTCGTGATAGTTTACAGTGTTACCTGCAAACGCAGCTTTCAGGAGGCTCGAGGACTCCTCAAGCAGCTGGCTGATCTTCGTTTACCATCGTACTTTACTGCCCTTCTACTCGGCAACAAACGAGACCTCGACCACGCACGGTAAGACCATCCAATTCCCATAAAAATCCCGCAATTCTTCTTTCCATTTAAAAAAAAAAGGTGAATGGTAATTTAATTCACTCAATTTCCCAACGAATCTAACCTTTGCGCCTTTTTCCAACGAATTCGTTTTGAATAAGTTAATATGGGCAGAAGAGGTTGACTCACTTTCCACCTTGCGCGTGTAATAGAATCTAAGCATCGCATTTCCTGGACGATTTCGAAAAGCGGTCGTTCTCGTTGCACGCGACGTTACCAATCCTTTTCTCTTTTTATTAATTACTTATTTGTTTATTCGTTTTCTCGACTTTTGATATTTTCCCACCTCTAAACGTGTCCAAGTGGACACGTTTTCCTGGCCCTCTTTCAACCGCATGAGATATTCAATCGTGTGACACACCCGTCTCTAACATAGACAAAGTTTCACGCGATATTCACTATTTTTTAAGGCTATTTCTCGTGTGAAATTTAACACTCCGATTTAATCTTCATCGAGACGTTTTATTTGACTTTGAGCTTTTGTGTAAATTGCGGCTAATTTAATCAGAGAGATAAACCACTGTAATGAATCACATCTACAGAATACTATAGAATTGTGCTATTTTTTTGTTTGTCAGCCTGATAATTCATTCGACTTCACACTCAATCGTATAAAATACATAATACAGAGTTTTTTTTTTCAAAAAAAAGAGGAGACTAAAAATGTGAACACGTATGTTCAGATTCGAGCAAGATGTTAACGTCTCCACGAGTTGCACATTATAATTCGACATTCCTCTTTCGTTCAGCATTCGTCCGTGTAGAAAGGTACTGAATAAAATAAAAAAGAATCTCCGGGAGAGAAATAAAAATAAACTGAAATAAAGAGTCTCCATGGAACAGAAGTAAAAGAGAAGAAAGAGCACGATTGGATAAAAAAATAAAGTAGAAAGAGAAATATAAGGAATGAGTGTCTGGTCAACCAGTTTCCGGCCAGTCTCGTTTCCCGTCCATTTGCCCCGTTGACAATTTCAAGATCCCAATGCACCGATAAGTTTATTAATACGCGATTTAACGCCGGATATTATATATATATGTTAAAAGTTTATTCGCCCAACGATTCACCTCGCTCATTTCCCTTAAAATATTTAACATACAACATAGTCGTGTTTGTCTCTCCTTTTTCTAATCTTTATGGAGGTCCATTAAGGCGACGAGTGGCAACTACCGGTGAATTTTAACGTCCAAATGAAATTTACTGGATTGAAAATGAGTGGAGATTGCGAAAAAATTAAAATAAATAATCAGTGAGTGGTTGTAAATGTAAAGGGGGATGTGTCTGAGCGTTACGAACCAATGAACTCTTTCCACTGGTCTTTCCTTTATTTATTATTCTCGTTAAAGCCACGACCTTGTCGTATACGACGCCATGGGATGTTTATCACCGTGTCATAAAGATGAGAATTGCAATTTAATATTTTACCAATTCTTTTTATCTTCACCACTAGTTTTTGTTCCATCGACCCATATAAATGATAACTTCCGGGCTTTTTACTTAATTAATTTGACAGTATTTAATTGTCACATTTTATCATGATAAATCATCCTAAAAATGTGTAAATTATTGGGTAGAGTAATTAGTGGTTAAATACTGTGAACGGAAATGCATCCGGATACAAAATGATCACTTATAACCGTAATAATACGTACGACCATGAACCCTATATAAATTTAACACTTCTGTATTGTATCCTCGTATTGCGAACGTGGGTGATCATCCGTGATATAAAATAGGCCGATGGATTAACGGTAGTCAGACAGCTACATTCAAAACTCTCCGGTATTTTGTATATGTGCAATGGGTATTTCTCAAAATGATTATTGTCTCTTTTAAAAGCACCCACGCACATGAAGAATCCACGAATATTCTCCCGTGTTCTGTGAAATTTAATTGCACTCATAAATATCGTTTAAAGTTCCCCATGTGGGGTTCAATGATACCAATGATTCTTAACCCTTTTATTTCATTTATTATTTATTTTGCAGAATAATTTAATTAATTTATCTTTTTTTTCTTGTGGAATTACAGAGAGGTGTGCGTAGACGAGGGTCAACAGCTGTCTCTGGCTCATGGATGTCAATTCTACGAAGTTAGTGCAGCAGAGAGTCCAGCTGGTGCTGCACTAGCCTTCCAAGCACTGCTGCGTGAAGCAAGATCAGTTCAACTGCTTCGTGCACTGCCAATACGTAGGAAACTCGGTGTACACTCAGTGTCACGTGTATTAGGTACAATATTCGGTAAAAACACAACGAAAGACAGAAAAAAGAGGCCATCATTGAGCATATGACGCCTCCTGTGCGCCCTCCTCCTCGGAGGACGTGACGAACCAGAGAAACGTACTGACGTCATCGTTCTAAGGAGCAACGTTTACGTGAATCGTTGATGATAAACTTATCCTCGGGGATCGAAAGTCCTCGGATTCATTTTTCTCCTTTGGTATATCGCA
Source organism: Aleiodes testaceus (assembly GCA_963565655.1). Taxonomy (NCBI): domain Eukaryota; kingdom Metazoa; phylum Arthropoda; class Insecta; order Hymenoptera; family Braconidae; genus Aleiodes; species Aleiodes testaceus. Next base: position 6,275,429 of record OY751415.1, on the reverse strand, counting down.
ATTTTTTTGTTCTGTCTCGATGGTTCGTCACGGGTCAACCTTCTTCCCAAGGGAATGATAGGGTTACTTGACTAACTTTCCTCATGGAGCTTTGGACTCGGTTTCATGAGAGAATTTATGAAAGATGATGAAAAAATAGTAATGGAGGTCGCACACAAGTGAGAATAAATCAGTGGAAAGTCCAGATGGATGAAGACTACTGGGACCTGAAGTGCAACGTTGAAATAGCATTGAGGGGCTTGGAGATTGAGGCTGGAGTATGCCTGGGGCCTTTGAAACTATGAAACAATGGAGAACATTATTTGTTTGAGTGGAGGAGCATTTTGTGATATTTCCATTTTTAATTGGTTAAGAAATAATGATTATTGAGGAGGAAATAATTCTTTCCATTCCAATTAATCAAGGGGAAAACGAGGAGAAAAAAAAGGAAAGGAAGAATCGTATACAACTTTTTATTCATTAAAACTTGTCATGTACCTTTTTATCCATTGAAATTAATGTTTAAAAACTCGCCCATCCACTGCCATTCATTTTATTTAATTTTTCCCTCAACGTTCGAAAAACAAATGAAAGAAAAAATAAGTATTTGCACGTGAGTATCCAGATGATACACACTGTGGTCCAGTGAAAACAGCCAGAGGTGCTCGTGAATTCACTTTCCAAAATTTTATATATGCAACGGTTTTAAAAAAAAGTGGAAAAGAAAAAAAAGTAACAAATATTCACGTTTCACTTAATGCTTAAATTAATTGTCATTCGATGGTGTAGTCTCTTGCATACCAATTAAAACGTCAGCGTCTGCCCCCTCTGAAGCCTTTATGTTCCTGAATGAATTGATAACGAATAAATTTTATATCACGCGTTTTTTTTTTAATTATTAATTTACGAATTTTACTTTTTTCAAGTCGATTCTGTAAGAAAATCCGAGTTCCTTCATTGTATATAAAGAAATTTATTTATGAATCAATTCCTCTTGTGCCAAGGTAAAATTATGAATTGTGTGGAAATTAAAAGTATTGAAATTGTTGATTTTTTTTCATCATAAACTCGGATTTTTAAAAAAGAGATTGAATGCTTGGGATGTTTGTATTTTATTAATTTCGTTTCTTTCCTTCACTCGATGATGAAGAGGTGAAGCGAAAGAATAAAACGAATCATGTGCTGTTTTTCTTTTATACGTGAGCCTTGGATGAGGTGGCTTTAGGATTAAGACTGTAAACGTTTTTGTACATAGAGTGATAATTGTGTAATGGGCGATTGACGATCGATTAATCGATGTAGTATACATTCCAGAAGACTTGTGAAGGAATTTCTGAGATTGGATAAAGTGTATTTGAGTGCTAGTCACTGGATCGTAAATTGAAAAATACAGTTTCATTTTTTTTTGTTAAATTTGAACAAAAGAATAAATATTTAATGCTTTTTTTTAAAAACCCACTTATTTTTATCATCTCTCTATCTTTATCATTTATTTAACGTCACTTTCGGTGATCAAATGAATTTGATTGTCGTTTCCTGTCACACTTGACGAATTAATCGGTGAAAAACATGATAAAATTCAAATAATGTGTGAAAACATTTCTTTTTGAGTTAATAATCGTTCAGTGAGTAGCGACCGGTTTTTTTTATTTCCACTGGTCCCTGCAGCATCTCACGCGTGACCTTGACCCTGATTCAGCTTTTTTTTTGGGTCTCGTGTGTTATTCACGATAAATTATTGATTATCATGAATTCTTCTTTCTCTCTCAATAATTACAGTGTCATTAAACTCTGAAAAAATCCAAATTACTCAAAATCAGGAAATTTCATATCTTTTTGGAAAATTTTATTTTTCCATGTAATCAATAAAAATTTATTAGACCAATGAAAAACTCGGTCGTTACAGAAATAACTGGACGAGTTTAATATTTGTCAGTGGTTACATTCGTCGTTTTCATGTCATAAGACTAATTGACGGGTTAACTCTCTGTGAGTAATTTTTACCGTACGTTTATATAAACTGTCGACTTCAAATACACAAGCCATACAGGCTTGCGAATAATTCAAGGGTGGGGGGTAAGCTATTCGGGCCAAGGTTTCCGAGTAACTTGTGCATCTTCATTTTTTCTTCATCTCCTGCACTTGTGCCCGAAAATACATGAAAAAAAATTTTGTAAATTAAAAAAAAATAAGATTTCGTCCTCTTTTTCCAACTCAACATTGTAACAAAACGGTACACTGTATAATTCAAATTGCGAGAATGGTGTAAGAACACACACATGGTCATGAATAGAGAGAGAGAAGGATACTGGATGAATAAAGAGAAAAGTTATTTGTTTTTTTTAGTGGTGCCAGTGGTTTTGCCAGTTGCATCGTAGTCGTGACTCAAGCCAAGGTCGTAGGTCGTAGTTGCACTGCACCTTGCACCTCTATCCACCTCAGTACACCGAGGGTATATAACCAGGGATATATAGGAGGAACCAAGCGTGCAGTCTAGCCTCGGGCGAGAGTTGAAATTTAATACATGCGCATAACTCCCCCATAGGTACCTATATAACCCCAGTGTAGTTTTTCCCTTTTTTCTCTCTTTCAAAATCCAAACTAAAAGGGATAGAGGTAACTCGTGCGGTGTACTGTCCTTTTGGGGATATAACTGAGGGCCCTCTTCCTCGAATAATCCACCTTATTTATGTTAAATTATTTTCCACAACGTGAGAAATGCCTTATCGATAATTTCATTTTTCCATAAATGGAAAAATTCCTGAACAAAATAATATTTAAAAGATATTTAGCATGAAATACCAATGGAGTGACCTCTCTGACACCGTTCCGATACTCATCGACACCCCCGAGGGTCTCATGACTAAGACATGTGCATTAAACCAAGACGAATGCTAGTACGATATTTTTTCATTTGAATTCAACAATCTCTCAACGCTCGGAGCTTTCGCAAACTACCTGAGATATTTAAAATTGAGAAACTCCCCCACTATTTTCAATGGACTGTCTCTTGTATTGGCTTGTACACATTTGACTTGGCACGACAGTGTCCAAACAGGATGGAAGGCAATAGAGAATTTGCCGAGTTGGGTACATAAAGTCTAAAACTGAGAATGGTAATAAATTAACGTGGCTTTATCGACGCTAAGGGAACGTTTATCTTCGGTATAAGGAGTGGGGCAAATGTTACTTTGAAAAATAACCAAAATAATAAAAACAATGAGGATAAAAAGAAATGGGGAGAACGGCCGAGAGTTGGTAATACGACACCTCAACCTGACTAGCGAGGAATGTACTATGTTGCTCTCTGCAGTTGGAGAAAAAAAAATAAATAAAAAGAGTCAGAGTCTCTTGCGTGTCCCGAAACACCTGGAAATCCTAAACCAAACTTTTTAAATGATCCCCCAATCGTCGTCGCCTGTCAGCCTCACATTTATTTTATTTCTGTCTCAATTTTATTAAAATCTCCGTTCCCAAAACCAGTTTACGATTTTATCAATTGACGGCTTATTTTATTTATTAAACAATGAATTTTAATAAAATTGCTCCAATTTTTTTTACACTATCAGACTCGATGAAACATCAACTCCTCGCTAAATCTCGAATCCACGTCATTGAGACTCACATTCCGTGATGATAAGGTAATCCCTCTATTTACAGTTTGTGACGAACTAATATTCTTCATTATTTTTATCTCTCTACAAAACTTGCCAATGGGAATTCATTAAAAATCATTTATTCCCAATGTAACACGAGAATCACGATAATTTCCAGTTATTTATGCTTTGATATGTGATAAATATTTTGACGTTGAGAGTAACTCGAGATTATTTTGAAATACAAACTGGTTACAATGTTGAGGCTTTATCGAATTCGATGAAGCATCCACTTCATTTCCGGTGGAACAATCCACTGAAAAAAAAAAACTACAATTAAATATAAATAAATACGTCGAAAAATATTAAAAACACACCGAGTAAAGAAGCATCGAGCATAACTCACTCGAATGATTCCCGCGTAAAAGCAGTAGCTCTGACAGTAGCTCGTAAAATTAGAAATAGCTGAAAGCCGCAGTTCCGAATGACGAAAGAGAATTTCCCTCAATTCACTCTACAAAAAATCCTCATTTAAATAAATAAAAAAATTCTCCCTCTGCCTTTATCTCACGTACGCCCTTATCAAATACGAATGAGACGTTCCCCGATAAATTACCGTGTCTCTTTAAAGCCCATACCACCAGCTGTATAGTTATCTCGATGAGCGAGCCACTTTCGGATCGTGCAAAACACGCAAACGATTCTCGATCTCTCGATTCTAGTGATGCCGAGACTTCTCTCCTTCCTCTCACTATTTTTATTTCCATTTTTCACTTAACCATCATGTCATTGTCCTCACGAGTCTTTTACCTCAAACGATAATATTCTCACTGTAATATACCCGAGAAATTGAAGGAAAAAGGGCTGCAGGCTTTCTCATTCACTGTTTAGATGGTTAAAGTACAAATGAGCCGCTTGCACACGCTCTGGGGGTCTATTAACTCCAATAGTTATAGTTGAGTCTACCATCGATACAATGTTAGATACACTACCAATGTGACTTTAGAGTTCTTCGTGATATTACTGACTCGCAGGAGATTCTATGTACTTGTGTATAAGCCCGCAATAATGTTTTCCTATTTTATTGGTTTGGTCGAGTGAAAATAGGAGATAAGGAAGTGGCTTTCGTGGTGGGGTGAGGGTTTAATGGAAATTATTATTATTTTTATTTAATTTCATTGAAGAGGAAATTATTTTTTGAATTACTGCATAATATTGTTGTCGAGATAGACGAGAAGCAACGAGTTATATATGAACCTTTCTATCCATTACGTCGTTTGGCAAAGGAATGGAATAAAATAGAGATGTATTGTCTTTACACGGGAAGTTGTAAGGCCAGAAGGTACACTGCCATTTATTACATCTCTCGTGGTAACGACTATGGGCGGTACTATGGCGAGAGCACATGAGAGATACTCCAACTTATCCTTTATACTGTACTTTTAAATGTGTGTAATATACGTGTATATATGTTTAAAGGGAATATACTCCACATATATGAATATACGTATGAATATTTGCGTGTATGGTGGGGTTAAAAAAGGATTGAAATGCCGGGCGTGTGTCCAGGAAACATAAAATCAAGTCACTGAATGTGTATTCCATGGGCTGGATTTGTTGGTGGTCTTCTTGCATCTCTGTATCATTCATTTTGCGAGTTTCCTGGATTGTTACGGATTTTTTTTTTTCATCACTTATTTTATCACACTACACTGCATTATTATTATCCGGAATTATTAAAGTGTTAATGAGGAAGATTCTTTTGATTTTTAGTTATTTTTTTTTACACACAATGGAGTGAAAATTACTCGGATAACTCTTCTGTCTCATTTAATTACTTTCTCCCACATGAACTCCGGTATTTTAATCTTTCCTCCCTCTTTTATTTTCATCACGATTTTATGTGATTTTATGTGTGGTAATTACACCCGGGCTCTTGAAAATTCCGAGAGAATTAAATTAGGATTTATTTTAATGAGAAAGTTTGGGCAATTATTACACTCGATTAATTTCAAAATAATCTGTGCTCCATTAGCCGGATTATTGAATAATCTACAGAAGAAGTGGACTTATCGTGGCATCCCGATCATTCAATGTTTAGGGGAGTAGACAGGCTTTTAGGGGAATGGAGGGGAGAGGCATCAAAGTACCGGTTGGATCATTCGTAATCGATACACTAGCATTTTCAAACTGTGGGAGAACACTCGAATCAACTCTCTCTCCTTTTTTTTCCATTCATCAAACATTTTATCATCCATTAGTTCTTTACGTTTATGAAAAAAAAACGAATATATTTATTGTATGCAGTTGGACATTATAGAAAGGAATGTGCTAGGTTTGTACGACGCTCTATTCAACGACCTAGAAACACATTATCGCAATAAATGTTGTGCAGACCCACTGACACGCCCAACAGGTCTTATCGTTTTTTTTTCTCTCTCTCTCTCTCAATGATTTGATCAGAATTTTTCGGGATTTTTATTTAAAACCCTTTTATCGATATTTCAACACTTCACAGTTGAATAAAAATATTAATGCCTCTATCTGATGAATTAATATGAGTAAATAGATAAATTACCTTTTATTTATGAGGTGAATAATAAGAGGAAAAAATTGGCACATTTTCCGTAATTCTAAATCGCTTTATCTCATGTTTAACAACACTTCCAGGAATTAATTAATCAATGAATCCAAAGATTTAATTCAACTACACTAAAATAGATAAACCTCTTCTCCCAATGTACGTTCTAATCGTCACGTTGGGAAAATTTAGTGTGATAGTTTGCTCGTTCAACTTCTGCTTGTGATAAATTTGTCAACGAGTCTAAATACGAGACACTGAGGTTTAACTACGTATTAAAGCCTTTGAGAGTATTTCCATGAGTTGATTGATGCTTATGAAAACTGTTTGAGACATATTTTCCAATGATTTTTGGAATTGCCAATGTTTTTTTCAAGTGGGCGGATTCCACGGTCTCTTCCGTTCTCACGATGACTTGCAACCCGGATGCAGATTTTTACAAACTCGACCCCTCCAGCAACTTGAACCCGAGACTTGATTATATGCACCTTCATTAGTCGCCCCACGCCATGATACTCATGGACATATCATCGAAGATGCGTCTCTCATTGTTCTTTATCCAGCGTATTTTTATTATTCATTTATTATGCAATTCAATTCATAATTCATTGGGATATTAATGATTCCTCAAGGTCAAGTTAAGTGTTTGGATTTAAGGAGAAACGATTGATCGTTTATAGCTCAATTTTCTATAAATTCATGCAAAATATACTGAGAATAAATCTGTTTGTTTTTATGAATTATTTATTTTGGAGGAGATTCAGAATTTTCACTCGGAATCATTCACAATTAGAATAGAGCTCCAATTGAGACTCCAATAATTGTTTATTTTTTTGTAGAAATTATTCAATAACACAGATGATTGTGACTAAAAATCTTAAAATATTTTTAACATTTTTCCACAAAAGAAATTGGAAATAACTCTTTATTTTATGAGTGAAATAATTCAATAATGGGGCAACATTTTCTCACAATCGAAAGAAAATGTCACGAGGGTATACGTGGAATATAAAAAATATAAATAAAAAAAATTAAGTAAGAAGAAGAGATACTGAGAGCGGCATTGACAGCCGTACGGTGTTTTGCTCCATTCTAATGTCGCAGCAAGCCACGTCTGCATTTTGCTTCGGAAAGTAAGTCGATCTTATCTTTCACAGTCCAGGAGGGACTCCAGAGGCTCCAGTGCCTTTGAGATAAATAATTTGCTCAATATAAAATTCATCAATCAGAGAGAATGAAAAAATAAAAATAAACGAATTGTGTTCATCCGTAATTTTCTTCATTAAAAAAAGAATCCTGACAATTTTCTAATTATTTTCTTACTTTTACCATGAGAATAAGTAAAAAAAAAATAATTTCATTGGGTTAATAACTCTCTCCCCAAGCTTTCCTTTTCTCGCACACACAAAATACACGAATGAGTGTGTGAGAGTGGTGAGCAATCTCTGGGCTTGTGGCTTTATGGTCTCTTTTTTGTTGTTTGGCCTGCTCCTTATATCGCAGGCCAAATTCCGATATATACGCGACCTGTTATTTTTAAAGGTAAGAGAGAAAAAGGATGAGATGAGTACGGCGCCCCCGTGTACACTCGTGGGTCTCAGTTTCATTTTAAACAGCATTTTTCGTGGCCAAAGAGGAGGCAGAGATATGGAGAATGAATTTGAAGGAGAGAGAGGCTGATGCCCGATGGGTTTTATGCGCCTGTGGCTACTTTGGAGTAATCGCTTTTTATCGCGTGCCTGGGTGGTACCAGTTTGGCATTAGCCCAGTAGATCACCCACCCCCCTCGCATTTATGTGCGACACATTGCAAAGAAAGTAAGAACGAAAAAATCCTGTTCCACTGGATTTTTTCATTCGTGCACAATGGGGAGCTTGCGGAGTTTTTTTTTAATATCTCGGAAATTAAGGGAGATGGAGAAATTTTTATTGATACCTTTTTTGTAGAAAATTTTGAGGACTACAAAAAAGGTTATTATGAAAATTTCTCTATCTCATTTAGTTTCTGAGATATTTACAAAGAACTGATGATTTATTTTTTTCCTTTGTTTTTTGAAAAATGGGGAAAACCAATTGACACAGCTTTTCCATGGAATTATCTAAAAAATTCCACCTCAACTATTTCCACTCAAACCAAGCCAATTTTCATAAAAAGAACTCACTCAAGGTTTCACCTATTTTTATCTAGAAATTCGTGAATTACTAAATATGATCACGTGAATATTTTAAAACAACAAAAAAATGGAAATTCCAAGTGTCCCCATGATTCTATATTTAAAAAACAGGAAAAAGAGCATTGATCTGTCGATTGTCTCTGAAAATAAATGTTGCGTCTACACAGTTTTCATGATAAGATCATTTCGACTGAATAAGATACTCGTAACGGTAAACTCAGCGACGTTTTAAACGTATCTATTTCAAATAGTGAATAACCTGTTGTAAATATTTCCCTATGACAATTTAAATAACAAAAAAAAAAAAACCCTAAAACCAAAAATGATATATTTACAATATTTATTAAATAGTAATCAAGGAATTGTGTTGGATCATTATCGAATTGCATGAAAAATTCTTAATCGTTCAAACAAAATTGATATTTCACAGGCTATCTCTAATTGAGACACAACGTTTACAAGACTTTGTATATCGTATTACGAAAATTTATGTGCACTTTCGTTCACATTCCAATGAGAGATAGCCGAGGAAACATCGAACCGTAGTTGGTTAGATAGATACCTCTGAAAAACTGGATTATTAACAATTTATTAATGAGAATAAACATAGAATTATTTATGTCTACCGGAAATTAAATTCCATGAATCTTCCAAGAATTAAAGAGATCATCGGCTCTGCTATTTCCAGAATAACAATTTAAAATAATAATAACTGATGAATAATTAATGAGGCAATTGTCATGGTCTCGGAGTGACCGGGAGATTTGAATCTCTGGAATAATGAATGCAGTGAGAAAAAATGTGTATAGCGTGAAAATACGTTTGTCGTTTGAGGGTAAAGGGTGAGAGAGAGAGAGAGAAGGCCTCGTCACTCTGGAAGGGCCAGTACTTCGGCCCACGCGCCACAAGTGCCCTCGAGGCTCGTGCTAAATCCAACCGGTGATTTATGATTGTCTCGATTTATATTAGTGGCCGTAAAGAATTCCTCGGAATTCCAAAAATCCCCAGCGACAATTTCGTTTATTAAAAAGAGAATTAATGGAAGAAATTAAAAGATCCATTGAGTTCTCCGTAATTCAAAGCCGAAGGATGATTCATTAACGACGGTGGCGCCACGGGAAGATGTAACGCGCAGGCGTAATCGATCGTGTCTTGATGCGCTTGATCATAATATGCCCTCAGCGTGAAGGCGTGTTTCTTGCGAAGAGCACAAGCGTCACGCCCGTCTCATTCTCCTTTATTTTCCATCCTTTCAATCTCATGTCCCTAATTTTTTTTATTCTCTCCCGTCCTTTGACACACTTCCCCCAATTTGCCATTGTTCTAACCGCCGGTCCTTATTGCACCAAAAACTCAATAGTGGGTCATGGAACCGATAATTCACCGATTGAGGCTTCAACAGAGAGAGAGAGAGAGGTACTTCCTATAACTGCAATTATTCTCTGCCCTCAAACGCCTTTATTGTCTCATTTCTCGAGGTAATAATAAAAGTGATCGACAAAAAGAGAATGAAATATTTGATAAATAAAAAGGTTAAATGAGAGTAGAGATGAGTCATGCTCGAGGCGTGATCGATCAGGCATGATAGTGCATGGAAAAAATACGTATTTTAAATGAATGAATAAAAATTGAGAAACGAGGCTTTTATTATTTCTTCTTAGAAATAAAAATAAAAGGCTGGCGCTTTTAGCCCCGGTTTATTACCCATAATCTACATTTCGCCGGCTCTAATCCGCTGGCAATGTCGGCCGCGTGCGCCAGTCCAAGTAATCTACATACATTATACCTTGTAGATAAGAATCGAACGGGCGCATCAGAATTATCCCCCCACGTGTACGTCGCGCCGATCGCGTCTATCTTCCCCCTCTTCAGCCCCAAGAAAAACCACCACCGGAAGTTGTAGGATTGCGCTGAAGTGACGGAATCTGGTGTGAACCAATTATCCATCACTTTGACCATTATTTTCATCCAATTATGATTTTTTTAAAATAACAATTTCTTCCTTTTCCTTTTAACATGTTTGAGCGATCGAGTTAGAAGATAAGTGATATTAATGATTTTTAGTTTTACAAGAAAACGGAAGAGATGAAAGAATTTAAATGCATAAACTCTACAGAGTTGAGACACTTTTCATCCCTAATTACAATATTTATTACGTATTACGGGATATTTTAATATTAAATTGTTTGAATTTATTAATTTGAATTAACGAAAGTCATTAATCTAAAATGTGGGTCACAATTAATCATAATAAATTTCCAATTTTCACCTGCTACTAATACACTTGTAAAAGACTACTGCACTCACTTCCTGTGTATTTTATCAAATGAAAATTATTTGCCCGCGACATAACCCCCGGATTCATCTGCATTGAAAATAATTCAATTAATTCCCACTTGAATATTAAACTTAATCACACACATACATACATTCACCTGCACTAAAACCCATAAACCACTGGCGCTTTCTAAACCTTACACATCGATGACATATGCTAATTACCTGATTATTTATGTTCATTGATATCGTTCAATGCGCAAATTGTGGATTCCATAATCCATGACCTCGGAAGTGTAAAATTAAACGAATTATCAATTTTTATAAATTAAATTGAATCTAAATTTATAGCCTTTTAAACACGCATAATTAAATGATAATAAAATTCATTAATTCATTAAATAAAATCATGGAGATTGATTCTCACATTTTAAAAATAAGAAAAAAAGCTCTGTCCATTGTGAGCGCTTTTCTTCTTATTCTGAATACTAATGATGAAAGAATAGACAATAACTCGCATAATAATTCCAATGACGGCCATCGACCCCCATTGCATTCCTTAAAAAAAAAAAAAAATATATTGAACTCTAAAAGTCCCTTACACATGTGTGTGCATAAAGCCGCCGACACAACACACAGGTTAGCGACCTTGTTCACTTCTTCCAGTGATTCTTAAAGTTGTGCATGAGACTCTCGTGTGTTTGGAGGCTGAGTAAAAGAAGATATGTGAATTCCCCGAGTCTGACTATTATTAGTCGTAACCAGATTATCGTAACGATTCTTTTGACGGCAAACTACGCAGAAGACACTGGCATTTAAATTTCTCTCGAATTCCACCAAAAATTCACAAACAACGAAACGTATCAATTTAAATGACAGAATGAATAATTTGAGGATAAATAAATGGAGGATTGTAACGAATGTGCAACACTTATCAAAGAAGGGATAACAATCTCTTTGAGTAGCGATCGGTTCGTGTATAAAGAGTATTATTCGAATGAACAAGGACAGAGATAGGGTATTTGATAGGGGGAAAGCTGGAGAAGTTGAAACACCATTGGGGACCTTGGTGCTACCGGGAAGAGTACCATAATAATTATTATTCTTAGGATACTCGATCAAATGGAAAAGGTACATAATGGGAAGAATCGCCTCGTTATGCGTGTTGCTGCTTGTACGATATACGCTGAGATAAGAGGGGAAACGTTTGAATTCTTTAACGTTTAAATTTATTAAATTAATTCTCTCCCCACTCAGTTTAAGGCATAAACTTCAGATGGTAAAGAGACGCGTGATTTTATTTATCTTATTCTCGAGGGGAAAAATGAATAATCATAAAGCCTTCGGGTTCTTTTTTTTTCAATGAGAATTAAAAGAGACTCGAGAGCAAGTCAAAGGTCCAGAATTACGGAAATGTAAACACAAAGAAATCCACGAAATTCTTTTAAAATTTAAATAGACAAATTGTCTCTCTCTCTGAATTCTGTAATAAATCAGGTATTTAAATTCAGATTGATTCAACACAGTCTCCATGCAATTCACGTAATAATCGAAAATATTTATTCCCACAGTGCCAATGTATTTATGTTAATATTGAAGAAAAAAAAAAATACGCGTATAGACTGGACAAGTAGAGAGGCGTTGTCGTAAATTTGTGTATTAAGCTCTCACAGATTATTTTTATTATTGCCTTTTTTTCATTTATTTTCCCCTGGCATCTTACCACTGGAAGATTATAGCTCAGTATGTGGGTGTCTTTGGAACAAAAAAAAAAGAAAGAAAGAGTCGCGCGTGTAGACGACGAGGACGCGACGAGCAGACGTCGTCGCCGCCCATGTAAAACGCGCGCCTCCTATTCGAGTCTTCGTTATATCCACCATAAATTTCCCTCTTTAGTTGAGGCACGCGACCAACCCATAAGCTACACCATTTTTTCCCTTTATTATTCAATGATATTTTTCATTATCTCATTCATATAAATTTCAATGTGAATTCAATTGATGAGAATAAATAAATCCCAGTGTTGATTTAAAAATAGAAAATGAAAAAACCGATGAATCACTCTCAGGGATGATTCCATGACAATTAACTTTAGCCCTTCACCCGGACACGGTTTTTATCATTGATTCTCAATTTTACCGTTAAACTTTCATCCTGATATATATCCAAATGCAGCCGACAATGGGCCTATCCGAATTATAAATGAGCGGGTGTTAAAATAAAGAAAACAAGCGTGAAAAAAGGAATAATAATAATAATTATGGCTGGGATGTACTGGAGTTACCGAATTTACCACCGTGCCGTAATTCAATTTCACGCTCTCCTGGATATTGCCCCCCTCTTCGCAAATGTTATCGTGCACACATACGATACGAGTGAACAGTTCGGACATGAGTGCTTATGTACGTTAAATTGTTGTACGACAATTTATTGAACACCTGCTATCTCTTTGTCATCCGTGATTCATCGATTTTAAATGGAAAAATGTTAATTGAGAATGCTAGTTAACTCGGTATCATTCATCAAATAGATAAATTGTTTTTCCCAAGAAAATTCCCCCCCCTCCTGTTTTTAAAAAAATGGAATGTCATTGATATGGAATCGATGAAGGATTAATTCGTAAACGTAACTCAATTCTCTGGTATTTTAAAACACGATTTAAAAGTTGGTCTTCCTGGCGCCAGACACTGACTACCTGAGAAATCGCTCTGGTTTATTCGCAAATGCGACTTTACTGGATAATGACAGCTCTCGTACACAACCGTACACTTCCAGATGCATATAATCGTTTTTCCTCATACTTTATTCATTTTTTAATGTAATTTTCTTCAGTGTTACGCTCGTGAGTAGTTTCAACACCGAATTAAATCTCAAATAAAGGAGAAAAAAAATGGGAAAATTCTCCATTCTATTTATCTAAAATCCACTTAACAATGTTAATACATTGGAAAGGTTGTCCCCAAATATTTACAGTAATGAGGTCATTCAAAATCTGAGGAAAGGATCGTAATGCAAGGTCATGCTGGTTACTCAGGTCATCTGCAGTTAATGTCCACTCGATAAAATATCCAGCTAATCAAACATTTGTCGTCCCTGAGTGAGGTGCCTTGTTCGCAAAGCCCAATGACCCTTCGACTATGCAAATAATTTTTTTTTTCCATCGCAATTCAATGAGTTTCTATTGCACAAACATCGGGGAAAAATCAGTGTTACTCAACACAGAGAGAGAAAAAAAATTCTGTCACCAAAGTATTGACGGGGTGAAAGTCTTCAGAAAATCCCCATGATCCATCGAATTGTGTGTATATATATATACATTAATATATCTCATGCGATTCAACGTGGATAACATGAATAGTCACGTGGAAAAACACGTACCAAATACAGCTCTTACGTAACTAATATTTTTGTGTTCTTCATGTCGTAGTTCTATTACCAGTTAAAGTATCCGAGTATCTCTGTCTCTCTCTATGCTCGATCACCCTTTTGTTTTATTGTCTCTGGAGTGAGATAAAATGGGATGGGAAAATGATATTACATAAAGTCTGTATGAAAACCAGTATTGGACACGTTTTGAAATATAATCAATTAATTGTTACATGGGTAACAAGAATATCTGGAGAAAGTTATTTAAATAAATTTTCTCTATTACAATAAAATTAAATGAATTTAATGAATTCTTGAGAAAAAAAATTGTAGAAACATTGTAGTAATGAGTATGAAATGTAAAAATTCCAAATAAGGTGATTTATTGAATTTAAAAATGATTACTCGAAAGTTTTCAATTTACGTTATTTCAATTGTAAATGTTATTTAGATTAAAGTTAAATAATTATACTGACACGTGTACGCTAATACAGCATATCGGAATGAAAGTAATTCAACAGGTGGAAATGGAGAAATGTGTTTGAGACACATTAAACATCACGAATTTCACGTCTATTTCGTTGGCATTAGATTCATTGTGAATGGCCCGTTGATATCTCATTGCAAATGAAATTATATTACTTTCACGTTACACAAAATGTATTTTATATTATTAAACACAGTCTCCCTTTGAGATGAGGAATAGGTGCGGCCGGAAACGTCAATTTCATCGAGTTAATCCGCGTCAAGAGCTCGTGATCACTGTTTTGACGTGAGTTTTGTTACTCGCCACCCCATGAGAATTCAATTTATCGCATTCGCACATTCTGTGAATGAAAAAACCAAAGACTCTTGCCCCTGGGATCATTTAGATCCAAATTTTTATCTCAAAATCGAAAGTCTTAATTAATTGCTTCACAGTTGATTATTAATTGCGCAAAAGTATTCCTTTAATTTCTTCAATATTTGATTTACTCTCGTTTGTTCGGCATTGAAGGCACTTTTATTATCTCCAGGAGAGAAAGTTACCGCAAATGTTTAATATAGAATTATTTTATTAGTCCTGCATATTGTTACAAGCATTTAGTCGCACAGTGTGAGAATGATCCGTAAACGGTGGCTGAAACAAAAGGCACAAAGCCGCAAAAGGCTCCGTCTTCTCTGTACTCACACTCCAGTGTAAACAAATTATTCTGTTAAATTACAATGCGACAAAAGAAGTCGGTTTCTCCGAATTTTCCCAGCATATTAATTGCATTTAATCATTCAATTAAAATGCCCAGTAGCTCAATTTCTCGTGTATCCTTTATCTCCATTTATTCCACGTGAATATAATAAAAAGGGAGGAGAGTAAAAATACGTCGACATATCATCCAATGTACAAGTGCTAAACTTCCTCAGCCGTTACACGCATAATCCGCAAACGTTGGGTAAGTACGCATCGCCGGTTTGTATCGGTTGGATTAATCTGTTGGTTAGTGCCGCTGGCAGACAGCATTGGATTCATCCAACCTGGGGGAAAAAGCCGTGTTTAGAGCTGCTCCCAAGTACAAAAGTGAAAGATGTATATGTACATGGATAAATTCTTTTACAATCCTTTTATACAGCACAATATTCACGTTTAAAATACTCCTGCGGTATTTGATTTCGATAGATTCTCCAATCTGCATAATTAAGCGATTAAAGATTGAATTTAGAGGCAAGAAGATGAGGGGAATGTGGAATATTAAATTCTGCTAAATTTCCTGGTTACTGATACTTTTCGCCGATCATTAGTTTTGATAATGTAGATTGAAAATTCACTTCCTCGTTCATTTATTGAGGTAATCGAATTGAGGAAGTGTAATTTTGTTAATTTAATTTCAGATTATTTTTTTAAGGAATTATTGGACACGTGCTGCTGTGATTTTAATTCTTGTTTATTGATGGAAAAAAAATGGAATATTCGGAAATTGTTTTTTTGGCAGCCACGAAAACAATTGCACGGCGATGCCATAAGGTACCACACCAATTATAACGGCTCACGCGAAAATGCAGTTTAAATTGCATGTTTCACGTCACTTGCGGTCTCTTTATTACATCCCAGTCATCATTGACTTCGTGGCCAATTCTCTCGAAACGAATCCAATCGAATATTCGTACACGTTTCATTTTTTTTTTTTTTTTCGGGCTTTATTCTCATATTCCTTTTTTTTCCCCAACAAGTATCCGTTATAGCTTATTTTTCCCTTGAGGTATTTCTACTTGGAAGTATATTAACTCAGCGTGTCCTCTTTTTTATTAATTTGAGTGTATTAAATTCCCGAGGGATGGTACCTTTCACTTCATATCTCATTTCACTTAAAAAAATATCTTATTTAATAAACCAACGACAAAGAAGCGAAGAATAATTCTTAAAAAAAAATTAAAAAAATCGTTTCACATTGCACCATTAATATATCATTAAATACCAAAACAATACCCAGTAGTTTCTCACGGTTTGATCGAAATACCACATTGCCTCGTAAATCTCTGAATGGATTCATCCGGAAGTGTCTCGGTAAAGGTCTTACACTTGACAGAACCACCAATGCCTCTATTTCATCTGTTACGCCTCCGCAAAAGCCAACATAAGTCCCCACAACATTCTCCCACATTTTTTAAAACAAAAACAATTCTATTCCCCGAGTCACTCAATCATGAAAAATCCTTAAAATTTTTACCACAAAACAAATTCTAAATAATAGAAGCCATCCATAAGCTACGGCTTTCTAATACCCCTTTTAGAAACTGGCGGTAACTCGGGCAAACTTGAGGAAGGTACATACAGGTGATTGTGGTGGGTTATAAGCATTGGAACAATGCTCACGATGTAGAAGTCCCCACAATGGAGATCATAATCAACCTCATGACGTTGTAATGACTTATGGCTCGCTCTCGGGCTCGTCCGCATACCCGAACAATAGATCTGGTGACAGAGAGATGTTTATGGCACTAAAAGCCCAGGTTCCGTATTCAACAGAAAGAGCTATTATTATTTTCAAAAAAAGGGGCAAAGTCTTGTAACGGTGAGGGAAACCTCTGGATTTTAATTAATCCGATTAATCCATGAGAATCGTCTTAAAATAATGAAATCAGGGAGAGTTTTGAAAAAATAAGCAACTCCATATATTACAATATTTTTGCGGATTCTTATCCCCCGGGAGTGGGTAGGTAGGCGGATAAGTTACCGTAGCCAACAGATACCGTAAGAGAAAGAAAAGCAATACCCCGGCGCTTAGAAGCATTGGTGTACTAGTGTATGAACAGCCAATAAACTCCGAATCGAAACGGACCCTCCAGGCACAACACATAACTAACGAGGGAGCGAGCCAACTTCCGACCAATTCACGCAACAATGCAGTTTGCAATCAGACGTTTTTATGGTCAATTCAAATGGCCTCTTCTTTGGCGCAAAAAAATGTGGAATTCATTTTGCGATAAAATGCAAATGAAAAAATCATATCTTACAGGAGAATCTGACACCTCGTCCACGATGTGAATGCATACACATGGAGTTCTACGTTTGCGTGCCGATAATATCGAGGAATCACAAAGTGCAGGAGCTTTTAAATTGGATGATGCACGATTACCCGGTAGCCAGTGGATGCAGTCCAAGAGATCACACTGTTGTGGGCCCAAAAAAGAAGCATTAGACAATAATAAGAGTAGAGAGGCTCGAGGAATTTCAATAATGAAACAGAGTATGTGATAGTATGTGCTCTGGTATTTATTATAATTTTCATGGAATAGGTGGATAATTAGAATTTCTTTTTTTTCGTGAGTCATGAGAAGCATTCATCTCACGTTTTGATTAAAATCCACTATTCAATTTGCCATTTCAACTTCAATAATTACTCTGGTAATTGCGAGGGGATGTGAGCGCTTGATAATTGTGCTCTATAAACCTGAAATCTCCCGGGGACAAGAAAAAAGTGCCGCATCGAATTGGTTAGAGTTATTCTCTTAATTTAATATTATCACCAATTACATTAACTTTTGTCCACTTTTTCACGTACGTTTTTTCCTCCCAGCCAATATGAATGGCTCCTCAGCTCCCATAAATGTTTACTTTCTTTTTCAGTTAAAACACTGAAAGAAGTGCGTATGACAAAATGTAAGTATTGCGCAAAATTCCCTCTATCGTTCTCCAACGAGATGAGGAAATGAATTTAAATCGAATTCCACGAAGAGAGTTACAGAAAAGACTGTCCAAATGAAATTTAAAATGAAAGAAAGAGATTAAAAAACGAATATATATACAAAAAAAAAAAAGAGGCGAGCAGGAGAAATGCTTTCCCATTTGGCCTGCAACCCTGGCCAAAAGGAAGACGGCACTTCTTTTCTGTGTGTTCACGCGTTGTATCGCAATCAGACGGGGAAATACATTCCGCACGTCGAAGAACTTGCACACTTATTCTCCTTTTTTTTCCTCTCCACCTTCCTTATTTCTCTCTCCATTCAATGCGACTGCATTTGCGAGTTTGGACAAAAAAAAAAAAAAAAAAAAAGAATCATTTAAATTCTTTTCTCAACAAGAGAATATCCTCATCTTTACCAACTTCTCTTCTAATAAATTTTATAAAACTTGCATAACCAACTTTCATATATCCCGGAACAGAGTCCAATAAAAGAATCCCAAAAGTCAGATTATAAATTCATTTAGTCCACAAAGGAGTTTAATAAATTTAAAAAAAAATAAGGCCTTTATCAATTGCCGCGTGGGTCAGCGGTGCAAGAAGACTCGGTTTTTGCAATTCTTTTTGATTTTTTTCTCATTTTCAAAGACTCCCTTTTATTTCTCTACCTCAGCCGTTTCTCGCCATTTTCTCACTCGACCTTTACGATGTTAGGTTGCATTCGGTACCGTAATTTAACGAGGTATGCCAAGCCAACACAATCTCACGTGAGCCTCCCTCAAATATATATATATATATATATATATATTGTATGTACACCCCAGTGGCATTAATAAACGCACGTCGGTTGAATTATCCTGTGCCTAAATAGCATTAACGCCAGGCATTGGTAGCCAACAGAGAGAAGAAGCCTGTGTTGTGTCCAGTTGGGTATTAAGGAGTGAATATGGACATGACAAAAATAAAGGAATGAGTCTGACAAACTGCATTTTGCACATAGGCTAGTATTCTAGCCACGGAGCCGAGATAAACACACAAGTCGTGCGATTTAGATGATGAGAAAATGAAAATCATTTGTCACTAGCCTCTCTTAAAAAAAACGGAGATTTATCTTCATCTTTTATCATTTAAAGCGCATTTTTTAGTTTCATCTACATTAATGTGTAAAAAATCAGGGATTCTTGTTGATTTTTCGGGATTTTATTAAACTCAATAAACGAGTTTTCGGTGGAGCAAAATCATCCGGAATTACTTTAAACTCAAATAAACCGCAGCCTCACTTAATCTCTTGAGAAGTACGTCCGGTAATTTGAATGCTGAGAAAAAAGGCAATGGAGAGGATGAGACACGAAGCACTCAGGAGCTACCGAATCATCATTAACCATTCCGGACAAAATTCAAGCTAAAAAGTAATGGCGTTTCAAATTGCAAGGTAAAGCAATTTTTGGATTATTTATTATTTCAAAATCTCATCAACAGTGACTTTGTTTTTCTCGAGACTATTCAAAGTGAATTAAATTCAAAAAATCGTGAAAAAAATCCAGTTTTAATGTCATTAAACTTTTCCAACACGGAAATCCAAGTCAACTCGATAAAATAGGCCAACTCCTTCGAGAAAATGAATAAAATTAAAAAAAAAAACCCGAGGCAATAACACCATTTTTCTCCAACATTCCTAATTGATTCGTTCAACCGCAAACCGGAATGCAAATATCATTGTAAAAAAAAAAACGAATTTATACATCTTCGTGCTGAGTTTATCACACCAAAGTGCCACTAAATGTTGCGTCTCACTTCTTTTCACCGCAGAATCCTTGAGAAGTGAGAATCAAGGAGAACAACCGTAGTCTCCCACTAAAATTCTCCCATTTATATTAAAACAATTAGTAGTTATCTCGTTTTCTCTGCCTCATCAATTGCATCTCAACGTGACAATTAAAGTACCACCGAGGTCATCATCGAACACTGCATCTTTTGTATGCCCTCTACTTTCTCCGTATTCAAATAAAACCCAGGAATAAAAAGAGGTGCACTTTTATTCAACACGTGCAAGACTCGAGAAGCCTGGATTTTTTTAAATTCAATCAAGTGATGAATGAATAGAGTGATTAGCCGAGAGAAATTTCTACCTGAAGAGTCAACTCATCCACCTACACGCTAAAAACTTGCTTTTTCATGCTATCCCCAGGATCACAAGTGTAATTAATAAAAAGAGTATGAAAAGGAAGTGTCAGTGATGTAAAAAAACGGATAAATGCCTTTTGGAAACTTTAGTTTTACACGTCGGAAGTTGGAGCAGGAACATTTCATACTCAATTTATCACATTCGATGTTATGCCAATGAACAAAAAAAAGTCCGATTCTCAGTTTATTACTCTCCATTAATTCCAGAAATAATTTCCTGCATTTCTAATAACAGCATTATTGATCGAGCATCCATAATTAATTCACACGTCTTCTGTTTTGTAATGGTGGTGGGGGAATTTGAATTAATTCGTTGGAATAGCAAGTGCATTGGCTTTGATGCATCGAGTGTGTCTCTATTTTCCTCTCTTTGATTAATTGTCGTGTATTAAACAGCCGTGCACATTGCAATCATCCAATCGTAAATATTCCATTTGCCGAAGGGAGATGAGGAGAGAGAGGTGAAGGGTTTCAGTACCTTTTTAGGAGGGATGTTTATGAGTATATTCTAATCGTTAAAATTGTTATTGGTACCCCCGTTGATTTCCAATTATCCAAGTGCAGAGAAATCATTTTAAAATAATTTTCAAACACATGAATTCTTCTGCTTGAATTGTTCCCTCCAAACACGTGCATGAATAAAGAATTTAAATATGCTCTCAGGAGCATTCCGAGAACGACGATTCGTCCTTCCAGCTACCGGGAAGTCTCTTCAATACGGATTACGATAACACGGCGCCAACGACGCACAATCTCTTATTTTTTTAAAGCGAACCTCCTTTGTCACGAAGGCCAATTGCGGGGAAGAGGTGGAGTCTGACACAAGGCCAATACATTTTCTCCCCACTGATTTGACAAACACGAAAATCATCGGATGAAGTCACTGTGAATCCCGAGACAAAGGTGGAAAAAAGGAAAAATATGAATTATCAAAGTTTGCGCAAGATTCAACGATAATAAAATCTTTTCTGCGTCATGAATGTGAAATGAAGAAATCATCGATATTTCTGCATGTGGAGAGATAAAAAGCGAGTATTTCACCTGCTCATTACGTGGAATAAAAGAAAAAAATGAAAAGTAATGGAGGAAAAAGGGGAAAAAGAAGCGGAGAATGAAGTAGGCAAGGTACGTTCGTGCACAGACACGCCGTATAAAGCGCCAATGTTGCAGAAGGTCCCAGTGTACTTGCGCTCTCCCCTGTGATCATTATTTCGTTGTTGCATTGGTGTAACGCACTTTGGAAAATCTCTGGCTTTATATTTTGCGCTAAATTGCCGCATACACTACGGTTAATGGTGGGCCGCAATTATTGTGCGAGTCGTTACCGCGCAATAACTCATAAGAGAGGTTTTACCCGTGCGCGATTGACGGAAATTTTCTTATTTCATTTTTTTTTTAATTTTTCCATTTCTAACCCGAGCTCCACTTCACACACTTTCATAATTTTTCTTGTTTCTAATGAACTTTTGTGGGATAATTTGCATTTAAAGTGCATTTTTTTCTTCATTTTCAAAGGCTAATTCCTAATAAATCACTTGGGATTTAGTAATTTGGGTCAATAATTATCGGTAATGAACCAAATTCATCCTGAGATTGACGCTGGAATTGTTTATAGACACTAATAGACGAGGGAATCGGTGATTTGAATAAACCTCGTGCGTTTTAAAATTTTCAATGAAAATAGGGTATCCACTGAATAGTAATGAACAAGCATAATGGGAAAGGTACACGACCCACTTGGAATAAAATGCAATCGAGAGCCAATAGTCAGTCACGCATCGTTTTATCCCACTACATACGTATTCTTTATTTGAGTTTAAAAGTTCCCTTTTGCTCGCCGGTATATACACCATTGGAGCAACGGGATCTCCCTGTGGAGTCGTATAACAGCTCGTAACGTCTCGAATCATTGCTCTTACCGCGAAATCGATCGTTTGCCACTTTGTCCACGCTTATTTACTATCGTAGTCTTGCGTCATTCTCTATTTTTAAATTATCCATTAAAATATATATTTTTTTCCTCAATTATTTGCTCAATTAAAATAATGCTAATGTACTATCGATTAAGTAGTTTTAGTCAATATTTGAGGTTTTTTAAAAAAAAAACATGGAAATTCGAGTAAATAGAGAAATCGTGCTTGATTTTAAACTCTCTCGGAATAATGATATTTCCAAAGGTAAAAAACATCAATATTGTAATAGTTATAAATCAAATGATAACCAAATATTGGTTTACCCTCAATGGAAGATTAAAGTTGCCCGGAGGATTCGAAAAGCCACCACCAATGTGATTAATGCCTCAGCGAGTCTAAACTGGCGAGTTAATAACGCAAAAGCTGAATCAGTAAATCACGAGATATTTCGTAACGCTTTGAAACACGTGTTTATTCATTTTCCAAGAGGAAAGATGAAGAGAGAGAGTCGATATGAATGTACCTCGTACAATAAGGGATTCTATGTAACAAATTTGAGAATTAAAATTTGCGTTATATATTTGCAATTAGCCAGAGTGTTTGCTGGAGAGCGATTAATCATGGAAACGTGTTGTTTCATAGAATCGTGTTTGGAGAAATAAATGATGAGATCCCGATCTTTGCCGGAAGTGTGAAACAAATGGATAGTGAGTGGATCCTAATCGTTTTTTTTCACTTTTCTTCCCTTCTCCCGGGCTTTCTCTGTCTCTGCTCCTTTTTCATGGGGATTGGTGGGATTTTTTAATCGTGAAGGGGATGACATTAGGGGTAGACTTCAACGTTAGGTCCCATGGTGTAACGGCTATCACTCTGGACTCTGAATCCAGCGATCCGAGTTCGAGTCTCGGTGGGACCTAATTTTTTTCATTTCTTTAATTAAATATTAATTTAAAAACCCTATCAATCAATTACCAAATGATCCCCATGACTAGATTTCTCCTCACACACACACACACACATACATGAACATTATCTATCCCGAAACAAATTGATTCGATGTTTTCGATAAGATAAACACATCTCAGTACTATGATTCGAAACTAATTGGCATTTTTAAAATTTAAAATTGCAACTTCGTCGATTGTACAACGATTACGATTGAAATAATCGAGATGCCCGATCAATCCCACTCCTCACCTCTTCCCCATTGGCATTAGCCCCGAAGTTACAGTATCAACTAGCAAAGTTTGAAAGACTACACAGTGTATATAATGTTAGAGTGCAAAGAAGGAAAATCAATCACTACCGATTCCCAAAGAGATACAAGCTTCCCTAGATCTGATCTTAATCGTGGATTGCGCTAAGTATCCAATTACCGGTTTGAGAGTACCAACTGTTCTCTTATTTCATACGTTCAAAGTCCATAAAACTCGGGTTTATGCCTCTTTCCTCCCTTTCAATAATTCCGTATTTATTATGCATAATGTGAATTTTTTTTGACAAAACTATTTTAAGAATATCTCGGAAACTAAGAGAGATAGAGGAAAATTCATAGAGACCTTTTTTGTAGAGAATTTGAAAGGCTACAAAAAAGGTAATTACGAAAATTCCTCTATCTCTCTTATTTTCCGAGATATCCTCAATAAACTGATGTAATAAAATTGTTTAAATTCTATAACTCAAAATATTTAATAAATATTATTAATTCATAAAAATCGTCTCTCGAAGCAGTCGATCCTGATTAATGTGCCTCTGGCAACGATCCTGATTAATACTGTTTACAAGAATCCCCGACAGAAAATCCTATTAATCAGGATCATGTGACTCTCTGATCCTTCACTTTTTTTAAATCTCCATTTTACTCGCCTCCTCTTTTTTTAAATAACAAAAATTAAATGTGAAAACACCAGAGATGCATAAGTTGGCCACATGTTGCGATTTCCCGCAGGTGCAGTTGTGAGCGTCGCGTGGGTGTAATCGGGATGCGAAATGATAAACGAGAAGCGTAACAAAGTCGATGTGGCTCTATGAGGGAGAGGGATAGGCTTGAACAAAAAAAAAACGAATATAACGCCCCCTTGGGGCTATTCGCACCCATCCCGATAACTCCTTGCTGCACTTTGTCTTCTTTTTCTTCATTGCACTCTTCAACGTTTCATCTACCAAGAGAGCCTCCTCTCTAACGCCATAATACGTGGTTTCTAAAATCTCCCGGGTATAATCTGCCAGAGTCCACTATGAGAAGATCCGCTTGTGAATTTTATAAACGTGTTGAGAGCTATTTTTATTATTAAAAAAATAACTCATTAAGATATGAATTTTTTATCAAATTTTTCCTATCCCTCAAATTCATTAAAATCCTCGTTAATTAAATCGAAAAAATAGAAACGAGGATTTACGATTGTTTAAGTATTTTCTTCCAATAGTCCTTGCTTCAACCAATGAATTATTAAACATTACGAATGACTTGACGAGCAATTACAGAGGTCTCGAAATAATCCTTTTTCTCTTATTCTCAATATTCCCTGATTTTACAACCGCGCCTCGGTCGAACGGACGTGCCACCTTAAAATTGCTGGTGCCGTGCTGTCTGTATCTCCACTTACCTTTTCGGAGACCCGAAGCATTCGCATATTGTGTCCGAATATTAGACTGTCCACTAAAATCTCTTTTACTGCCGAGGGGGAGAAAAAAACACGAATCAACGATTTTACGAGACATTATATTATTTAAATAAAAGCCAACAATAAAGAATACATGCTAATGCGTAATTATGAAGGATAAACACGAGAGCCATGTGTCATGTGTGGGTGAAAACGTGTGATTAGCGAGTCAGTACCGGCACACCATTAGTCCCGCTCCATTAATTGTTTCAACCCTTCTCCAAAGGTGAGAAGAGATTGTAATTTTCGGGAAAAAAAAAGAGGCCACGAATCCAACGACATTCTTCAACAATAAAAAGAATGAGGAAGAGATGAGAAATAATGAACACGTAGTAAAATGATAAGAAACTGGTAGGAAAGAGAAGTAAAATGGACCTAGATATCTTCCGGAATTCCTCGTTTCCCTTGGCACGAAATCAGATATGAGCAAAACAATTTCCTCAACGTATATATAACTGGAGAGTTGGCTCTCTCGAGCGAATACTTCCCCTCTTTCAGAAAGTACCAGTTGTTTTATATATATATTTTTGCTACGTACATTGGTCTACATGCCGTCACGTATAGCGACCTCCTGAGCGCTTGCGGAATGGAATTATTGTTATTAGGCCATATCCCCCCCTCTTTTACCGGCAAGAGGCACTCCAGAAAAAGACTCGAAACGAGACTACAGTGATGGATTTTCTACTCAATTGAGTTTTGAGATAAAACCAGAGGAGAAAGATTGTTAGAGTCTTGAATTTGGGGGAGAAGTGAATGTCTGGAGAAAGAGGCTTGATTAGTTTGTTGAATTATTTTGAGATGAAATTGAATTCTAAGATTTGCCAATTGGCGCGTGGGCAGTTCTACACTTTTGAAATATATTCGAGGGGAAAAAAGTAGTGGAGCGATAGCATCGCTCGCGTTGATATTAATACACACGTATAACATAATGGTACGCACTGCGACAGACAACTGTCTCGTGCCGGGTCCACTGTACCACCTACGCCCCACACCCCCAGAGCGTGGGATAACATCTCGTTCGAGTTAAAAAATAATAAAATAAAAGTATAAATTCATGGAGAGAAGGAGAGAGTGAATTTTACGCCCGGATGTGTCCCGTCATCGTTCACACATTCACCCTGACAATAAATCCTCGTCGAGTGAAAAAGAAAGCTCCCTTTATCTCAATAAAAACGACATGAAGAATGAAAAATAAGAGACGGAGAAAAACATAATAAAATTTCAGTCATTAGTCCTGAGGTAGATCGATCAGTTTCTCGATATCCTGACGTCACGTGAATGAAAGTATTTTTTTATTTTAAAACTGGGACGAAAATTCATGACTTATGATGATTAATTTTTCTGCGAGTGAAAATAATTAATTAAATCATTTTGCACATTAATTGCATTTATTTCTACACTTCTGCGTATAAAGAGGAGTATTTTCCGGTGTTATGGAGAGACTTCCGTTGTCTGCCAGAGGCGAAATGAAGCATCCCTCCCTCTACTTCAATAAACAATCCAATAATTCGTAAAGATTGAAGGCCCGAGATATTTCCAGGGCACCACTTAACTTTACGATAATCGATGGCAACAATTGTTTTGAAATTGCACGTTGACCTCTTGGCTTCTTCTGAAAGTGAATTTTTCATGTTTACGTTTATCCATTTTTTTTAATTCTTCCGTTTGGTTTTTTGTTTCAAAATTTATTGCAGGGATTTAAGAGTCAGAGGATTGTAAAAAGAATGAGAGAGGGTCAGAGATGCATTTTGTAACGGAAGGAAATTGATACGTTTTACTGGAAAATATTATACATATTAAAAGTGAGAGGGGTGAAAGCATGGATGATTTGGTTACAAGGAAGGATTAGGATAGTTGGTCAATTCCCTCGGTGAGAATTCTGATGTAATTTATTTAAAACTCGTAGTGAAAGATTTTATGATAATCATACTTATTACACTTGACTATTGAGAATTAAAAAGTAAAAAAAGTAATAAGTGATAAAATAAAATGAAGAAGTGTGAAGCTTCAGAATTTTAATAAAAATTCGATAAAAGAGACATTACATTAGATTATTCTGTGAATGTGGGTGTGAGTGGACAAAGGCATTGGATTCTAATCCAGAGTTTCACTCCCGGACGTCAAAATTCTTTTAAAAATTCAAACTGACATAAAATGAGAACGATAAAAGGACGTAACATAAGAGGAGACAACTCACCCCCTTAAACTGTCCACTATAACCAAGGATGTATAACCAATTACGTAGGTACAAGGATTCATTAATAATCACCGCCGTCTCTATTACCTCACGTATGTATATAATCGCATAACTTGGATCGGCACAACCTAACTGAACAGCAAGAGTAACTGCCATTTGCTGTCTGCGAACGTTTGATCGGCTACCGTGTTTGTACACTAGGGAGACACGGCTTATCGTAGACTTTCACATTTTATCATCGTGTAACGTAAATTCCCATTATAAACGGGATTCAATGATTTTTATTTAAAAAACATCCCCACTTTTTTTAATCCCATTATTTTGTGCTCATTGTTACGGCGATGGGGTGGGCCTCATTATACCCAGTGACTTACTGATATGCCGGGCCCATTAAATAGCCAATGTTGCGTGGCAAACAAACCACGACTCTCTCAAGGGGCTAAACTCCATCGTGATTTTATTAAATCCCGAGACTTTCACTGTTAATTAACAAACTACCGTATCTCACACTTCTCTCATTCTAATGTCCCCTAATTGAATAAATAATCTATCCTCTCTGTCTTTTTTAATGCACAATTAAATTGATCCATATTAAACGATTACTCTCTTGTGTGACAAGTGATCTGTAAATAATTCGCATAGTCGTTAATTACAATGATCATTCACAAAATTATTAATAACCAAAATAAAGGCAAATAGAGCCAAAGTATAAAGAGACATCTCGATCTACCGCCTGAGGCAATTCAATGAGTCCAAGATATTTTCATTCGATAATAAAAACAAGTACAAGTGTATGACATTTATGTTCACTTGTGGAAGGTCATTATAAATCAACTGATCAACTGATCAGGATGAAAAAGGAAAAATACCATGAATTTCTTCGTCTCTATACTAAATTCCTGAGAATCCTGAAAAACACGCAATGACGATTTTTTTCTATGTTATAGTGCTGTTGGGAATACCAGAGGGTGTGTTAATTGATACTATGGCGCCATTCAGTGACACGATGCAATTTCTGGCGACGCCGTACTTGTGCTCTTCGTTATATCGTATAATCGACTATATTTAATTGCATGCCTCTATAAAGAAACGCATGATTGCCTCCACCATCATGTGTCACACCTATTTTTTTTACAATCTTCTTCGATGAGAGATAAACTGATTGATTCAGTTATTCGATAAAAAAATCATTTTTCCTTTTAAATTCTTGAAATAATAAAATTAATTCCTCACTTTCCCCTGATTATTGAATTGTATCAGTGACAAATAAATTACTATGTGCAGCTGTGACGTATGTCGGTGGACTTCCGGTGAAAAACGATCGGGGAAAAACGGTTTATTATTATTAAAAAAAAAAAAGATTGGAATAACTGGCGCCACTGATAATAATTTTCACGGTAAAGCATTGGCGTGTGCGTGACGCCTTCTAATCGTTTCGGGTTCGTTTAATTGCCATTTCATGGTCTTTCATTTTCTCTCATTCTTGCGCTCACCTTCGATTCACAACAGAGATCAGTGCCTCAACAACTCACATATAAAAGGCAAGAGGTGTATATAATGACCAGAGGGGTTATGAGTAGAGAAGAGAAATAAGAAAACTGTCTCGTTCATAATCTCCCTCAATGAGGATAGAATTTTATCATTTTTTATGTCTCTCTTGTGCCATTTCTTAATGTGGTTTAATACACTATAAAGGCTGCACATTATTATATATTACTAGAATTTATTAGATGCTATTAATAATACCTTTGAATTCAATGAAAAATGGGGGAAAAATTATTTTTAACAATGAGGAAATTGTGAATGAACCAGTTATTGACTTAAAAAATAAAATCATTAATTGAAATAAAGTTTATTTTTAAAAGAGAATTGTCTCATGAATACGTAACGAACTAAAATGCAAATGCTTTTCTTTTTGTGTCAATAATTACACAAGGAAGTACTGCCCTGAGAATTAAAAAAAAAGGGTGAATTAAAAATGAATCGTGACAAAAAATCATTCACGTGTAAAATGCGATAAAAAGGCAAACTACCGGACGACACAACGTAATGTGCCGAAAACAGAAGCCAATGGGGTATCATGTGTGTACCGGTATCATAACGGGCGCATTTGGTTATGCCATGGCTGAGACTGGCGTTTAAATTGGACGACGGTGTGTTAAATCGACGCCTTATTAAACCTCCCCCCTTCTCATTCAGCGAATGAGAGACAGGTGAGAATAATAAAAGATGCATCACGGGAGTAAATTTCATTAATTTTCGCATCACGTTAATGTATTTGCCTTTTTTTTTAAATCCAAAAATCAAATTCATCTTGTTGAAATTAATAATTTTCCAATGATTCAATCACAGTAAATAAGAAAAAATATCATTTTATTTTTGCAAATATATTATTTTTGAATTTCTTTGACTTTTTCCTCTCCACCGGACCGGTCACGCCGTCGGTAAATTGACCGATAATGTAGCTTGGCACTGATTGCTGGATAGCAATGATGGATGCACGAGCCTGCATTCTCTCTCTCTCTGCACTTTTTCCCTACTCTCTTCTCAGCTGCTCGTGCGACTCCGGGGGCTGTCCTTTTATACCATATATACACGCCAAGGTCGCTAACCTTGGCCGTGTTGAAGCCCTCCGGTTGTATTTGGCGCCACTGGGGTCAGTGAAATTCAACCGTATCATTCGCACTTGTGGGTATTTTTGGATTGTCAATTGAATCATTCAAGTGGAGTCATAATTCGCAAATGGAAAATTCCGGCAATTCAACGGACAAAAAATGGTGCATTCATTTGCATTTCTCACGGAGAATTTAAAAAAACAAATTAATTTCCAATTGTCAACGATGTATTTACTCACTTGAGATTGAATGCGCATCGATAATGCATTCATCCAGTACGCACAGAGGCCGTCCTGGAATGCAAGCGTCTCGCATTACAACCGCAGGATATCGACGCTGAGAAGAGAATCAGGAACGCGCAGAATAAAAAATAAAAAATGAGGTGAACTGAATAAAATGCTAAATAAACCATTAAAATGAATAAATAATTTTTTTTTTTTTTTTTCAATCGTAACGTTATTGAAAACCAGTTCACGATATCCAAGTCATCCCCTCGTTATCGGTTTATAATTGTGGATTACGATCATCACTGAAGGATCCAATGTATGAAGAAAAAAGAGCCCCTGAAACATGAAAAAAATTACTTATCACTTGTTACGAATTTAGTTAATATAACTCTTTAATTGCAAATTATTTGAGCCTGTGAATTCATTAGACACACACTCTCTCTCTCTCAACCCCTTGATATACAATCTCCCGT
The DNA here is from genome assembly GCA_963565655.1 of Aleiodes testaceus. NCBI lineage: Eukaryota > Metazoa > Arthropoda > Insecta > Hymenoptera > Braconidae > Aleiodes > Aleiodes testaceus. Next base: position 6,245,028 of record OY751415.1, on the reverse strand, counting down.
ATGAATTTTAATGGCGTCTGAATAATTGATGAAATTCTTTGGATGAATCTCACGAAGAAGAAGAGGAGAAGGAAGAAGAGAAAGATGGAAAAAGATGCTGAGGAAGGGAACGCTTAGTAACACTCTTTAAGTTGGCGCCAGTGTTGCAGGAAGCTCAAATGCATTTTTGTGTGAGCTATTCTTGTAACGTAAGGTGGAGTCATTGGTTAGGTGAAGAAATACACTTGGGGCTTATTGCTAAACCAGTGGAAGGGAAAAAGGTGGAATGAGGCGATTTATGTGTCCTGGATAAACTGGGAGAGATGAGGTGTTGATGTCTTTTTTCATTCATTTTCGTGCAACAGAACAAGATGCAATGGAGAGATACATGTTCAGTGCAACTGTCTTTTAATTAATTGGAATGGGAGATATTTCTGGTTTTGTTGATGTTTATCTGTGGCATCGACATGCTGGGAACACAGGAACGATGATAACAATGATTGCGAGTGATTGGATGAAGTGGATGGATCCTCGGGCCTTTCAGAAATTCAAAAAATGGTGTTGACGAATTATTTCTATCATTTTGGCGCCATCCAGCAGCATTCGAAAGGAGCACTGGACCCAGGACGTTTTCTCTTCTGGTAACACAGCTGGAAAATGTTCCAGCAAAGTGCAGCATCTGTAGAAATGCGGCTTGGCTCCGCCTTTTTCCCCTAGACCAGCATCTAGTGACTCAAGCCGCGTGGTAGCAGAGCCCACAACGATATTTAAAGATCCTGACGTGTTTACCAAGTGCGCGCGCAATGAACCAAGCCCCAGTATCGTGTATTCCAGCGACCAAGATGTCAAAAGCCAAGAAAGTCATCGATGAAGCTAGAGAAATGCAGAATCCTGAATTGGATCTAGCAGACAAGGGAATCAATACGTTCGAGGAAATGCCAGGTTTACGTGAGTATTAAATTTTCATTTACCACATTTGGAGAGGAATTATTGAGGCCTGTCCAAATTTGGTAGCTTGTAGAACGAGTTTTTTCATCACAGCCATTGGGAGGCTGCGCATGCGCTCGTTCATTTTAATTCAAATTTGTTGATTGCCTCATTGTTGAGTAATTGTTTATTTTATTCTTATTGTTTCAGTTAATATGTTGAATATAACGAGGCTAACTCTCAGTCACAATAAAATCCAGACTGTTCCACCAGGACTTGCGAATCTAGTAAATTTGGAAATTCTCAATTTATTTAATAATCACATCACTGAATTACCGATTTCACTGTCGCAAATGCCAAAATTGAGGATTTTAAATGTTGGGTAAGAATAATCATTCAAAACTAATTATAAAATTATTCAATTTGTTTAATGCACCTTTTTTTATGCAGAATGAATCGATTGGATGCACTCCCTCGGGGTTTTGGAGCATTTCCAGTTCTCGAAGTCTTGGATTTGACTTACAACAATTTAAGCGAGAAGAATCTACCCGGAAATTTCTTTATGATGGAGACTCTTCGAGCACTATATCTCGCTGACAATGATTTCGAGTATTTGCCACCGGAAATTGGGCATTTAAAGAATCTCCAGATTCTTGTATTAAGGGAGAATGATTTGATTGAATTACCAAAGGAAATTGGAGAACTCGCACGACTTCGAGAACTTCATATTCAGGGGAATCGATTGACTGTTCTTCCACCAGAACTTGGGAATCTTGATTTAGTCAGCAATAAAGCTGTTTTCAGGATGGAATTCAATCCATGGGTTACACCGATCGGTGATCAATTGCAAGTGGGAATATCCCACGTTATGGATTACATAAGATCAGAGACTTACAAATAGTAAGTAGAGACGAGGATAATTTTTCCAGTGGAAAAATTCATGTTTTCTCACCCTTCATTTTTATTTCAGTGTTTACAATCGCCACCAAAGTGCCAAGCCTCCACCACCAGCGATTGAGAACGACAAGAGCAAGAAAATCTCACGAATGCGTTGAAAAAAGACAATTACAGGAATTACGAGATACTGCCTTAAATCCTCAAATTTTATGATTAACACAATTTTTTTAATAATTTACACTGCCAGTCTCTCTTCTTCCAATAATTTTAAAAATAATGGAGTAGAGAAGAGGTGAGATAAGGATTTTACTTCTCCACTACTGTACTAGTGCCTTAATGATCTTAATACCTCATAAATAATAATATAACCCAAGAAGAATTAATATCACACATTTTATCCAAGGAATTGTTCATTAGAAAAATATCATTTTCATTCGATTAATATAGAACACAATTAAAAATGATAGAATTATATACAATAAGTGAAAATGATTTGTTCTGGAACACAATGATTAAATTAATTTATAAATCAATCAATAGTCGTCCTCTTCGTCCTCAGTATATTCACATTCCTCAATGAGTCTAGTGAGTTCTGCATCGTGTTCGTAATTCTCTGATTGTGATAAATGGGATGAACCCTCTACAAATTCAGCAAACCTGTGAAAATCATTGATTATATAATTATTCATCAACTCAATGAAAATATTCACGTATTCGTTAATTCCATGAGCACCTTATGGGATCTTTTAATCTCAAAACAGTTTTCCAGGGGCTACAGTTTGGACTGGAGCAAAATTCTCTCAATTCACCGAGAGCTTTTCTAGTCTCTATTACTCCTTGCTGTCTGAATTCGTCGTCTGTTAGTAATTTTCGACGTTCGGGAAACATTGAGTTCCTATTTCAATTGTAATTTCGATAATGAGTCCAGAAATTCAAAGGATTGTGCTAATTGGAGATTGTTGATTCAGATAAATTATTGAATGAATTATCAAACTCACCAGTAACTTTTCCCTCTTCTGAAAGCGACGAATGGAAAATTATAGACACAAATAACGAGAACGCAAATGGCGAGTGAAGCTTCATTGAAATGACTGCTAAAGTATATCATCGTTAATCCAGCCCCCTAATTAAAAAAAATAATTAATTATTAATTAGGGGAAATCGGGGTAAAATCATCAAAAATATGAGTAGAAGATCAAAGAGACTCACCTGAAGGAACCACTGAATAATATTTTTCGTCCTCGTATCAGTAACAGGACCAATTCGATAACAAACGATAAAACTGACAATTGAAGATGCCAGTAGATACCATAAAACGTATTCTCTGTACTTCAACAAAATTAATTGAATATTCCCCCATAGAACATTAGCAAGCCAAGTGCTGAAGGTCCAGCCACTGCCAATCATCAACCACATTGTTTTTCCCTGTGAATTATTATTAAATAAATCATTCCTACTCTCTAATTATGATAAAAATGAATTAACTCACCCTTCCTATTAATTTACCGATAAACCATATGAAAATAAATACAGAAAGCGTATCTCCCAGTGTAATTCCAGTTATATAGTAGAATAAGGAATTCCGGCTCAATATTGGAGCAGCGAAGAAAATGATAATTCCACCCATCGTGAGTGCAACTTTCCATGGATCGATCGCTGCATAATTAAAATAATTAATTATCTATTCTCATAATGATAAAATAAAAAATTCCAACTCACTCATTAACGTCATCGTCATTCTGTATCGATAATTATTAGCTGGGGGTGTGTAAACCCCAATACAAACATCCTCAAATGGATTTATCCTCATCTCCTTACTCCTCTTTGTACCAAACCAATTAAATCTCCAGGATCTTTGATTAATATCGTGTTTTTCCATGACTTCAATGGGGGATTTTCCATCGTAGAGATCGTAAGTATCCAAATCGGTGAGTAGATTCATCTAAAATAATGTCCCCATGATTAAATCAATAATACGATTTTTTTTGATCAAATATTAATTAATTAACATACTTTTAAGCTTCTCCAGAGATGAATTAAGTACTTTGACTTGGCATTGTGACAAAAAGTACGTAAACCAGGTTTTGTGTTGTCCACTGAGTCTCCAGGTTCCAAATAATGCACTAAAAGTGAATAATAAATATTAATTTAAATAATTACCTCATAAAATACATTGTATCATGTAAATCAGGTGTAATGCCGGTAGAAACATAGGTTATGACGAAACTCACGTGAATTAACTCCAGTTGCTTGTGCAAGTGCATGATGAATAATAATGAATAATAAAATTCCGTTGATTCTTGCAACTAGAAACGACATTTTATCAAATTCACTGTTAATTAAAATTTAAAAAAAATACTAACAGAAATTTTTTATGATCACAGACATTAACGGCATCGCCATAACGAAGACTACTGCGAAAAAAAGGCGCTAATGCTTCTGAGTCCAAATCAGCTGTTGGAAAAGAGCGGGAAGTCTTCGTGTATAAATACCCAATATGTATTTATCAAATTCATGATGTTAAAATGAGTCAATTCGTCACGGTTCAAGTTGGACAATGTGGAAATCAAATTGGAAGTGCATTCTGGCCTCTGGTACTTCATGAATATGGAATAGAGACGAATTGTGGTGGAGTCAATCAATTAAAAATCCAGAAAGATTATAAAAAGAATGGGGATGAGCTTTCTGATGCTTTCAACAGTTTTTTTCATGTTCCTGAAGCATCTGAAAAATTTTCTTTCTCGAAATTATCTGATTTGAGAAGGGCTAAAGTCAGAGCAAGGGTAATTCATCAATTTTTTCAAGATTCTGAGATAAAGTCCAATATGTCCATTGATTTTTGTATTTTTAGGCAGTTCTAGTGGATATGGAAGACAGCGTTGTCTCCAGGTACAGAGAAGGACCAATGAACACTTTATTCGATCAATCCTGCACCGTACTTAATTACCCTGGCTCCGGAAACAATTGGGCTGTTGGTTATTACACTCATGGTAAAGCTTATCACGAAGAATTAAAAGAAGCATTGAGAAAAACTGCTGAGAGATGTGATAGTCTTCATGGTTTTCTCCTGATGCATTCACTCGGAGGTGGAACTGGTTCAGGACTTGGAACAGCTGCTCTGAAGCTTCTTGCTGATGAATATCCTCATGTGGATAGATTCGTGACGAGTGTTTATCCAGCAGAGACTCAGGATGTTGTCACTGCACCTTACAATGTTCTTCTGGCTACTAGGGAACTGATTGAACATTCAACTTGCGTTTTTCCAGTTGATAACGGAGCTCTATTCGATATTTGTAATAGTCAGAGGATTAAAAAGGATAATCTGGATCAAGCTAATTATAATGCGACTTGTAAACCCTTTCAGGATATGAATAGTGTTATTGTGAATATGCTGCTTCATTTAACGAGGTAATTTATTTAATATTCTTCTATTTCTATCGCTTTTTAATATTTTATTTGTTCTATATCAGTGGAGCTAGATTCCCAGGAAGATTAAACACAGACATGAACGACTTGGCTACGAATTTGGTTCCTTATTCTCAGTTACATTATATTTTTAGCAGTGTCAGTCCGATCTCCATGACTGCACCAACAATTTCCATAGCTCAGAGTAATAAGTAAGTGTCTAAGCACTTCTGCTTTATTTATTCTATCGGAAGTGAGCATTCAGGATTTTTTTAGATTGCAGGATGAATTGTTTATGAATGCATGGTCTCGATCTCATCAATTAATTAGAATTGATCCACTGCAGCAAAAATCTGTGATAATTGGAGCTGCTCATGTTGCTAGGGGCAATTGTTCAATGGAGGATATGAGGAGAAATATAATAAAATTTCAGAATAAAGGGAAATTTACACCGTGGAGTAGAGAAACTATGAAAATTGGATTATGCTCGATTCCACCAGCAGGACACAATGCATCACTCCTCTGTCTCTTAAATTCATCAGCAATGAGATTCGTGTTCAAAGACTTGATTAATAACTTCAATAAATTGTACAGAAAGAAAGCACACATTCATCATTATCTGCAAGTCAATGAATTTGAAGAAGAGAACTTTATAGAATCACGTGAATTAATAAATTCAATTGTCGATAAATACAGAGAAATTCATAATCAAAAAACCATTGATATTCCGAGACTCAAAGTACTGTGATTCAATTAGTAATTTATTCACAATCTAATCAAATAACATGTAATGTAACATTAGAAAATAATAAATTGGTGATACAATGCTTAAAACGAAGCATAGATTTACCTTTGGATGTTTGCGCTGTTTTCCAGTGTCATTAAAAAAATTTCCATACTTTTTAATTAGTTATTATATATATTAAAGCGTTTTAATTGCAGATACCTCATTAAATTTGTAATTATGACATCATAAATGGCTCAAATTAACGTCTGCATGATTATTTTAAGTTGCTGGTATTTGTGGCAAGCCAAATTCATCCACTAGTACTCCATCCTATAATTAAAAATAACCAAATGAAGTCAGAAATAAATAAATGATTGCAGATAAATCCTCGAGAAGGTAATTTTACCTTGTTCCTCACAGAACTAGCTCCAGGTTCTTTATCAGGTGCATTAGGAGCTGTAATAGCATCATCAAGGTACGAGGTATCTGTGTCCAGTGCTAAATCATCACCAAGAGCATCTAGTTCCGCAGCAAGTTCATCTTCATCAATCTCCGGCATTCCATAGCTTCTGCCAAGTGCTTCCTGCACTTCATCAGCTTGCTCCATCATATCAGCCAAATCGTCCTGCATATCCTCAATATTATCAATATTAATATTCTTAAATTCTTTCTGCATCTGCTTGACACCATCCTTCATAGCAGCCACAGTTATCTGAGTATCCTTCAACGTTTGCGTTGCATAATTAGCCTGCTCCATGTTGAATGCCTGTTGTCTCAAATTGTCAACCTGTCCCTCATACATTTTACGTTGTTTCAATACCCTGAGTGCCTTTGCTTTAACTGCATTCTTCGCTGGACCCTCTCGCATCTTTGCCAATTGTTCCTTATATTTTTTTAATTCTACATCGAGTCTCTGGATCTTTTTCTCAGCCGAATCAGCACGCCCATCAACCTAGATGTGTAATTACTCAATTAATAATCGTAAACATTTGATATAACTGAGTCATATTGTGCAAGGACATTGTCATAACCTCAGAAAATAAATTATTCTCTTACCCCAGATATGACATCAGTGAGACTGGGACCTGGTTCCTTTGGTTTAGCACGTCCAAACAATCTATTCATCTTTACAAATGTACTCGGGAATTTTCCCCTACAATCACAACTATTCCAATCCTCCAAATAATAGAATAAAAAAAGAATAATCAGGGAAATGTCAAGCCACAGTTTATCGCAACTGAAAAAAAGTGTATCGATGACAGGAAAGTGCAGCAGTGCTGCTCCCTTGCGGAATTCTCAAATAACATTCCAATGTTTTCCCCACTCGTGAATTTTTGTAATCTTTGGTACAAAGTGGATATAGAGCGAACGCGTTTAATAAGCAAGGTGTCTTCGATCGTACCGTGTGTCCGTGAGTACCGAAGCAGGCGAAAACGAGGGAAAGTGAGGATTTATAAAAAAAAAAAAGGAGAGAAGAAAGGCGACTGAGGTGCTCCAAGTGCTCAAACTTGAGCTTCAATAATAAATTATCATCAGGCACTTTGAACAGAAGAAAGTCCAATAAATCAGGGAACAATGTTTCACCTCAATAAACTTTCGTTGAAGCCGGTTTCTGATATACCTGGAGTATTGGCGCGTGCAGTACCAGCCGCCCTGCAATCACGTAGCTATGCCGATCATCAAATACCAGATCGTCTGAAAGATATTCCAAATGCTGAGCATCCAAAATTTTTCAATATGATTGAGTATTTCTTTCATCGTTCCTGCCAAATTGCTGAGGATAAATTGGTCGAGGAAATTGGTAGACGTTCCAAAATGACTATTGAAGAGAGAAGAAAGAAGGTCAAGGGAATTCTCATGCTCATGGAACCCTGTGATCATATACTTGAGACAACGTTCCCATTGAGACGTGATTCTGGGGATTATGAAATGATTACTGGTTATCGTGCACAACATTCGACACATCGAACACCATGCAAAGGAGGTTGGTACAATTTTAGATTATTTTGAGGATTATTTTGTCAGGAATTCATGAATTTCTCGGTATTTACACATTTGTGTAAATATCTTAGAGGTGAATACCTATAAATAGTTCCCGTTTGCCATTTGCTTCACTCGAAACTCTATGAAGGGGCCACGATCGATTCCAATCTCCTCCATCAATCCAGAAATTAATTAAGTGGTAGAGCCATAAAGGAGGCTCGAATCAAGGGGAATCACGAGGTTTAGATAAAAGGGCTCTCAATAATTTTCCTTTAATCTGTTTAAGAAAATAAGTGCACTAAAATATTCTATCCATTAATCACACTCTCTAATTACAGAAAACGAAAAATTCATTTTCCTCTTCTATAAAGTCACACGTTTGAATCCGCTTTATCAGGAAATAACTCAATTTCTTATCAGCGCATTAATTGAGAATGAAATGAATTAATCTGTCGATATTAAAAGCATCTGAAACACTGGGAATAATTCCAGACAAGTTGATGAGATATTTCTGGTCTGAGCCGGCTGTGTGTGTGTGCGAAAAGCCACCTCATCTATTTTTCTCACTTCCATTTTTTTTCCATCGCTCAAGCGGTTATGCAATCATTCTCAAGCGCTAGATAATGGAAATAAAAGGTTGAAGTCTCTCTCTCTCTTTTTTTTCCAGCGTCAAAATATTATTTAATTTACATTGTGTACTTTGAATAACTAACACTTATGTAAAACACACAATTCCTGGCAGAGTCGACACATCTGATTCATTCTGCTCGGATAGCCAGATGCTTACGGATTTAACCCCGATCAGCTTCGGGGTCTCGCGTGCAGCATTCTAACAATGCCATGCATTATTCTATAGAATTTTACTTCTCTTCTAATCATTGTTGCACTTTTTTTAACACTATTGTCACACGTTCCTACAATTTCAGTAATTTTAATTGACTCATGTTTTTTTTTCTGCGAGGTCTGACGTCATAGTTTTATCAATTCTCTCTCTTTGGGACAATTTAAATGATTGAAATTTATTGGACGCTCTACATGAGTTGGAACTGTATAAATTTACTATCTAAATAGTTCTATGATAAACGTTATTATCATTTTTCCTTGAAATAATCATTTATCCCATTAAATATTCACTCAGCTCATTTCACTGCTAAATTTGTTTCTCAGATTTTTTTATTCTCTTCTTGGACTTCTCGGAAGAGAAACTGAGAATGATGTCATAGAGGAGTTTAGAAGGGGTTGAGCTTACTTACGTGCTTGGAACTTCATTCAAACGGGTCACCAGTAATGTTACAAAGAATTATAAATAGATGTAAGGGGCTCGTCCTCGTGATTCGTAGTCAAGTAAACAGTTTTCTTGTCACGAGTTGTCACGTGCATTGTTTTTTCCATTTACTTTATTGGGGATAATTTTATGGGTGATTCGCATGCATTGTGAATTATTGAAAGAATGTGCGTCAGGTGAATATATCTTGAATCGACAAAATTTAATTGCGAAAGACTATCGGTGTTACATGAATTTTTTTCTAAAATTGCAATTAAGCTGTAAACATCGTCGGAAGAGCACTGCATATCACTGACAGGTTCAATGAACTCATTGATAGCCCTTGACTCACTGTAATGATGAGGCACGTGACTCTGACACGTGTACAATCAGTCCATCCGATTTATTTATTAGAGTATACAAAAATGAGATAAATTATTTATTGTATCATAAAAAAACAAACTATATCTCTCCTATCAACATTGAAGCACGAGAAGAGAAAACAGGTTTAACTCGTTTTTCTTTTTCATTATCAAACCCATAGAAAAATCCGGAATTAAGATAATTAATGCTGATTATTGAGAATATACATTATTCCTAATCTTTCAGGTATCCGTTTCTCAATGGACGTGAGCAGAGACGAAGTCAAGGCTTTATCAGCTCTGATGACCTTCAAGTGTGCCTGCGTTGATGTTCCATTTGGCGGAGCCAAGGCTGGAATTAAGATTGATCCAAAGAAATATTCGGAGCACGAATTGGAGAAGATTACACGTAGATTTACGTTGGAAATGGCTAAGAAGGGCTTCATCGGTGGGTTTTGAAGAGCAGAAAATCATTGAATAATATGGAACTTTGCTAAATTTTTGAATAAATATTTCAGGACCTGGTGTGGATGTGCCAGCCCCAGACATGGGAACTGGAGAACGTGAAATGTCATGGATTGCTGATACATATGCAAAAACAATTGGTCATCTTGACATAAATGCTCATGCATGTGTAACGGGAAAGCCGATTAATCAAGGTGGAATTCACGGTCGTATTTCAGCAACGGGACGTGGTGTTTTCCATGGTTTGGAGAACTTTATCAATGAGGCAAACTACATGAGCATGATTGGTACAACTCCGGGATGGGGTGGTAAGACATTTATTGTCCAGGGCTTTGGTAATGTTGGATTACACTCGATGCGTTATTTGCATCGTGCTGGAGCAACTTGCATCGGTGTTATTGAGCACGATGGATCAATCTATAATTCCGAGGGAATTGATCCAAAGGCCCTGGAGGATTACAGAATTGAGAATGGAACGATCGTTGGATTCCCTGGTGCTGCACCTTACGAAGGAGAGAATCTCATGTTTGAACCATGTGATATTTTCATTCCTGCTGCTATTGAGAAAGTCATTAACAAAGATAATGCTCCACGTATTCAGGTAATTTACGGTGAATTAAAATACTTGAATATTTGGATTAATTGTAATTTATGAATTTTATCAGGCGAAAATAATCGCTGAGGCTGCCAATGGACCAACAACACCTGCTGCCGATAAGATTCTTATCGAGAGAAATATCCTCGTAATTCCTGATCTCTATATTAATGCTGGTGGTGTTACTGTTTCGTTCTTCGAGTGGCTCAAGAACCTGAATCACGTATCCTATGGTAGACTCACGTTCAAGTACGAGAGAGAATCCAATTATCATTTACTGGGTTAGTGCGAGATTCTAAATAGGATTTAACTGAGTAATTACACGAACAAGTATTGCATAATGCCCTTTTTTATCACTTCTCCTTTTAGAATCCGTTCAGGAGTCACTTGAACGCAGATTTGGACGCGTTGGTGGTAGAATTCCAGTCACACCTTCCGAAGCATTCAACAAAAGGATCTCTGGTGCTTCGGAGAAGGATATTGTTCATTCCGGTCTTGATTATACTATGGAACGCTCTGCAAGGGTGAATATTCTTTATTAAATTTATTGAAACAAATTCTCGTTTTTTTTCTTTATATAATTTGTAATTATTCTCTTCCCCAGGCTATCATGAAAACTGCCATGAAATTCAATCTTGGTCTTGATTTGAGGACAGCTGCCTATGTCAACTCGATTGAAAAAATCTTCACAACATACTCTGAGGCCGGTCTGGCTTTTTAATAAGCTAGTCACAAGTCAAGGATCATCGATGAAAGCTCAAAGAACACCATGAATATTATTTCAAGGCTATCACCCGATAAAGTGACAATTATCAGTCAGTATTTAGGAATTATCATCAAATCCACTGTTAATCTAATGTAAAACAGACAAATCTTCAGGAGAGAAAAAATAAAGGCATAAACTCATGTCTTTATCTCTTCACTACTGAATTCAAAGGATGAGCTACAAAAAAAGAGCTGGCTTCAATTTTTTTTCTCATTTTTTATAGCTCATTTGTTCTAATCAAAAATTGATTATTATTGGGGCTGTCACCTCAACTGTTGAATTAATTGAACTAATGAAAGTGCTCAGAGGGCAGAACATTTACCATTAGATGACATTATTGCGTCAGGCAGCATCGATAGTTAATTACCACGGTTCTTTGCTAATTAAGGAATAAGAGAAAGTTCATTAAATTAATCAGGAGAAAATGTTTTCAATCAAAATGAGAAAATTCTACATTAAAAATCCAGCAATGTTTTTTATATCTACATTTTTTAATGAAAACAATAAATTTTAAATTGAGATTCTTTTTTTTTCAACTCAGTGATGCATTTACATGCTGAATTGAATTTTTAATGTAAAACTGAGGCAAAATATGTATCTTAAATTCATTCTACAGTGCATTGTGAGTCTCAATTAATGAATTAATGATTTGTACATGAATGACTGTACTTTCTACTGGTATTAAAATGTATTATACAATTAATATTACAGGCTGATACTGTTTAATGCTGCTGCAGCAACATGTTGATATTAAACATAAGCTCACTTGCGTCAAAACTGTATTTTTTTTTATCACTCTTACCCTCTGATGCTCTTTATTTTTTTCTCATTATTTATTATTAAAAAAAAATTGTTTTTTCCCTCTTTTCTCAATTCTAGAATCTAATGGATATATTTTCTCGTAGCATTTTATATGGCTCGTTGGTCTAGGGGTATGATTCTCGCTTCGGGTGCGAGAGGTCCCGGGTTCAAATCCCGGACGAGCCCGTGATTCTATAATTTTTTCTACCCCAAGACTCTAATAATTCAATGCAAAAGAATCAAATTGGGGGAATCATTAATAATGAATCATTTTTAACGTAATAATTGTTTGAGAGTTAATAGTCCAATTATTGTTAAATAAATTAGACTAACCATATTAGATTCTTCTTTATCGGCTGCAGGCACTCTACATGATATTGCTGTCAGTGACACGTCTCTGTGTTTGTGTCGACATCAATAAACATGGCGCTCATATGGAATGATTCGAAAAAGCATAGTGATAGAGAAAGGTAATTAAATAATATATTAAATACTTAAAAAATTATTTTTTTCATTAAGTTAAACATTTACCTAAATTTTCTGCTGATTTTCATTTCATTTTTAACTCAATCTCTTCAATTTTAATGTCACTGCACATTTCCTAACCTCTTCAATTCCTCCAAAAACATTTGCACTCAATAATTAATTAATTAATTCTTCCCAGGTGGGTTTGCATCTACCCAATATACCTAAACAGCAAGAAGACACGTGCAGAGGGCAGAAAATTATCAAAATCAAAGTGCATCGAGAATCCAACACACCAAGAAATTCGAGATGTCTTGACTGCTGCTGGCTTCAATGTTGGAGTTGAGAATAAACTTCATCCACGAGAACGCAGCAAAGAACTACTCTACAGAGGACGTATTCGTGTACAATTGAAGGATGATAATGGTAAACCGATGAAATCAGAGTTTCCAACGAGAGATTCACTTCTAGTTTATCTTGGTACGACAATTCCTAATTTGAAAACGAGACAAGGGAAGCAGAGTTCTGCAGAGCAAACAACTCAGCAGCCATCGACTTCCTCTAAAAAGGGTAAAGGGAAGGGAAGAAGATGAATTGGTTTTTCATGATACATGAAGTATTCAGATAAAGCATCTTATTCCTTTTCATTTTTTTATAAACATGTAAATAGGGAAGATTAGATTGAATTCCATCAATTGAAGTTTATCAAAAAGTTGTATTTAAGTTCTCGTTTCTACTTCCATCAAAAATTACGTGAAAAATAAAAAAAAAAGTATAAAAATTGGATAAAAAGAGAAGATTCAATTATCTTGATTTCGTTTCAAGGATTTTCTTCAATTCCCTCTTCCTCTTGCGTCCATTAGCATCAGGTCTAGCTTCTCTCTTCGCCTTTTCTGTGGTAACTTCAACAGTTTCCACTTTTTCCACTGATTGTTCAATATCTACCGACATTCTTGGAGGTCTCCTGCCAGAGATTCTACCAGCATTTTTATTCATCCCATCATTACAATCGTTCTTTTTTAGAGCTGATGAGACGACTGGTGCTGGCTCCTTCCTATTCCCATCACAATTCTCCCTGCTCTTGGGAAGAGGTGCACCAACTTTGGAACCTGGTGGGTAGAAGACCCTTGGAATACCCACACTCTCCGCATGGTTCTCCAGCTGATGGCTTATTGACTCTAGAAGAGCATTCTGATCGACCAGTGCTTGCTTAAGAATAGGCAGCAGCTCCTGCAGAGAAGGTTGAGCATCAACAATTGGAGACTGAGTGTACCGAGGCATTTGTGGTCTCTTCTGGAAGAAAAAAAAATTAATGGAAGAAGTTTCTTTTAAACTCTATAAAAACCAAATTTATATAAAAAAAACTTACGAGACTCGTCCTGGGAATTGGAAAGTATGGAGCTCTGCCGTGATAAGGATGTGGAGCAATGAATGAGACGAGAGGTGAAGGAGCAGCATTAGTAATTGGTGCTGGTGACCACACATGAGGAATTCCCAGTGTAGAGGGATGTAATGCGGTTGATAGGAGAGAGTGTGCATAACTGTACGGTGATTGAATCCCGTAATGAGGAGCTGGTGCACCGACGAATGTCTCTGGTGTATGATAATAAGCTGCAGGGTTCATTCGAGAGGATAGTTGGTCTGGTGAGTCACCGTCACAATCAGATGATGGATTGGATGCCCCAGTCATGGGTTCTGAAGGTGTTGATTCCTTTGACTCTGCTGATTCTAGTTTAAGAGGCATTTGTTGTGGTTGACTTTGTGGATTTGATGAACCAATGATTCCGTTGGTTTCACAGGGTGGTGCACCGACCATTGGAGAACCCGTTAATGGCCCACCGCGCATGAAGTAATCGGCTATACGATGTGCACTGTCTGTGGTGTAATTAATTCATTGGATAATCATTTTTCGGTGCTGCGGATTAATTTAATACTTTGATAAAATATTTACGTGTTCCATAGTGGTGTTTTTTACAGCCTGGAAAGCATCTGGCTAGTCTGTCGGCAGTTGCTGGCTCACAATCTACCAAATCGAGACCCAATTCATCAGCTTCCCTTTTAATTCTCAAGAAGCATTGATTATCTGAAAAAGAATGGGGTTTAGAACGTGGAATTCAATGAATTATCGGAATAGAGTTATTTTTTATATTTTTCGTACCTTGTTTATTCTCATCGGAAATGTAGCACTCACAACGTCCATCAACAAATGATGCTGTACCATTACAACTGGCACAGAGCTCCTTACACGTTTTGGCATCATTGGCATTTATAATATCAGCGTAAACTGCAGCTAGATTTATTATAATTAATTCTCATTATTCTATCTACAGAACTTATTTAATTAATTATTTCAATATTTACCTGTGCAAATTATCACTGCAAATGTTAGTAATCTTGAAATCATTACTATTAATTTATTCGTGTAGCTGATTAAAGTGAAACTGAATCACTTAATGGATTTTCCTGCATTTATACACTCTCTGCTGTTTTGCTGATTAGCATTTCTTTGAGAAATGCAAAGCAATTTCGAAATTTATTAAGTACTCGTGTTATTAATAAACATTTCGCATCGAAAAACCGATTTTTTTATTGACAATTCCATTTTTTTCGACACAAATGAAAATTGAGGGTTTCAAAAAAATCGGTATAATTTTTAAATTATTACATTTCATGAGAGCATTACTTAAATATTTGATGCTGCAATTTAGCAGACGAAAATTCCGAATTTTCTTCATGAATCAACAAATTCTTTAATACTGTTTGTCAGCTAACTTTCGTAACTCTTTTATTCTACATAAATTCGAGTAAATAAAATCGAGTCAGTGATTGATGTCATACACACCACGCGACTGCTCAGAGAGACCTCCAACAATTTCATAAACTCCCAGTAGAGATGGGCCACCAACGACCGCCGCTGTTATTCCGACGTCGGTCTTATCTATTGCGCTCACGTCCGGATATTTCAACATATTACACCGCAATAACGTGATCCAATGTTGTGTACAAGCAATTGCATTGAATTTGATAGAAATTATTACAAACATGATTCATCCATAATTTATTAAATGAATTTATTTGTATTGAGGATTAAACTCTTAAAAAATTTATTAATCCATTTAATTCCTCAGGATTCTTTCTAATTATCAATTGTATTAATATTAATTATAGCAGAGGAATTAAATAAACTTTACAAATGAATTCATCGATAAAAAAATAATTAGCACATTATTAGCGTCATTTCTCTTGATTGGCCCAATTATCGAATAATATCTTAAAGAAACATGTGAAACAGCCTCTTCCAACATTCTACTCTCCCAATAGTGGGAGTCTCCGAGAGAGCCTACCCCAACGAATCCTCCTAAGCCCACCTGACTATCTTTTTCACGGCCATGGTCTTTGGCGAGATCGATGACTGACCTGGAGCACGTTTTTCGGTTCTTCGTGATTCCCCCGAGGCTACCGCCACGTCACACAACAGCCATTCGTCACGTATTCGCAAAAACTCTTTCCCAAAAAGATGCAGGTGAGAGAAAGAAGAAGAACTTGTTTCCTAAAGTCTCCGGATGAATTTCTCCACGAATTTGTTCGTTTTTTTCTTGTATTTCTGATCAATGAGATAGACTTGCCTGTCGAAATCATTAAAGAGTCTTTTTTCAATGAGCGCAATCCTCTCGCTGATGCAGAGATTCTTAAAGACTCGAAGTCTCAGTGGTCCCAATTTTCTTGCGAATTTTCTCGCATTTCCCTCGCAGGAAGTCGATAATTTTTGTATTTCAATGTGTATCTTACGTTGTCTTTCACCAAGAAAATCCACGTGCTGTGTAAATTTTCTTATGTCATTGTATGCATCACTGTACTCTTTCTGCATTTTATTTATCACATCATTCGCAATCTGGAATATAAACAGTGAAAGGTGACATTATTTAACTCTACAGGAATTCTCTTTTTGTTCAAAAAAGGCTTTTTATGTGTCAAAGCTTACCTTCGTCAATCCACAATCAATTTTCTCTCTATAAGTGTCATTGCCCTCGAGAAATTCTCTCATACAATTGTCCTTACGTATTCTATTATCCGAAATCCATTTATTGATCTTCTCTATTATTTTATTGTTATCATAGTCCATTAGAAATGATTCCTCATTGTTGATATTGTCATCAATACGAGCGAGAACTTCTGAACTCCAGTGAAGTATACGATCACGTTCCTCCATTAGATTCTCCCAAGTTTTGGGCATACGACCCACAAGTTGACCCATTTATGTTACTCTCGGTATAATCAAGCTTGTTATACTCAGTACAATGAGTAATATTTTGTGCAAGAGTATCAAATGATAAATGAGATTACGAAAAGGTGTTTTCGTAATTTCTTTAAAAACTTTTACACTTTCAAATAAAATAGAAGAGCTCAAGCTTGTTTACTTCATTAATCCATCAATTTAATTAGTATTTAATTAATCTAGATTATACTGACACCTGCTGGTATATTCAGTAATATTTTTAAATTCTATTTGAAATAAATAACTAGGCTTCTTCTAAATTTACATTTCCATCATACAATACTGACTTTTTCACAAAAAAATGAGAATAAAGGACTAAATAGATGAGCAAGTGACAACTAGAACGGAAGTCCGTCTGTCTGGAGAGCCACATGGCTGTCAGAACATTGATTCCTTCCTATTTCACAGGTTCTACCAATAGAGTGTCAATTTACAACAACGTAATCTCCTGTTGCGAATAATCGGCTTATTGATTTCACTATGAGCACAAATGAATACAATTTTTCCGTGCTTCAAAAAAATCCAAAATATGATTCAATAAATTGATTAAAATTAAGGTAAATTGATAACATAATGAGTTACAACGACCTGTCCAAATCAATTGTGAATTAGCGCTAGCTTTTAACGGAAATTCCATTATTCTCTGTGGCCCTACGTGTCGCACGGTTAATGTCAATCTATATCTGTACACCGATAGATAGGATATAAATGATGCCTCTATCTCTCTCCAAAATCTATCTATCCTCTTTTCTATTATCAAGCATGGATAAATTAGAGAATTTCAAATAATCAATGTCGTATTATTTGCCATGAATCAACAATTGCGGTTGTTAAATATTTGTTCACAGCAATTGAGAGTATTCTCGTGACAATGAAATTGAATAAATTACATACAAAAATAAATATTTTAATTATCAATTATTCAAATGGCCCTTTGCTCTCATGATTACTAAATTTTATCAATTAAAACGAAATACCATTAATGAATTAAGTGAAAACGGAATTTAAAGACCAGACAAAAAGCCATCACTGTAAATTCCAAATACTCGTTATAATTCTGCATGCAGCCGTGTTCATCAGTGTCTGATCTTCATTAATAGAGATACACTGCATACACATGCTTATTATGAAAGTAGAGGGGGTCAAGGGTGAGGGAGAATCAGAGACACGCACGAATGGTGATACAACGGATGGGATACAAGCGGTTACACGAATATCATTAACGGGACGATCCGATTTTCCTCACGAATAGGCAATCAGCTCTGTCAAATCGTGTTATCATTTCCATATTCATCCGGCTCTGTGTGTTTCACGCGTCAGCCTTTCTTTTGACCCATATAATTAAAATCTCCTCGAAACTGTATCGTTTACATGGGCCTCGTTCTATTGTCTGTAACAAAAATAAAAATAGGATTACTACATTTTTTCTAGGGATTAATTATTCATTGACTTTACCAGAATAATAAATATTTTCGTTATTACCAGGAGAGTGTTATATTTTCAAACGAGCAAATTTACCATCGCCTCTATGAGCCTCACGTAGCCTCGTTCTATCGCCTCTCCCTCTCGTTTTAGCAGAAAAAAAAAAAAAAAACGCCCAATGCAAATACTGTAGACACACTGACTCTCTCCACCTCGTAATTTTACTATTTTCTCACTCTCTTTATTCACGTACATACAGCGACATTATTTTCATGTGTGTGCGTTAGCTTTATGGTTTTATTCGAGCGACAAATTGAACTAAAAATAATCCTTTGCGGTGGTACGCGAGCGTTCATGCGTGCAAAGGTGGGCGCGCTCACTGGCTTCATGGGGGGAGGTTGCGGTCTCCTCTTATACCCCATAGCTCACGGGGC
This sequence comes from Aleiodes testaceus, assembly GCA_963565655.1. Taxonomy (NCBI): domain Eukaryota; kingdom Metazoa; phylum Arthropoda; class Insecta; order Hymenoptera; family Braconidae; genus Aleiodes; species Aleiodes testaceus. The sequence goes on along the minus strand of OY751415.1, from coordinate 6,226,260 downwards.
TGGGGATAGAAGATGAAGTGAGGATCCGTAGGCTGCTGATTCTGATGCTTCGTGCAGTACAGAATGAAGCGTACACGATGGGGAATTTTATACCTATATGTATACCCTGAAGTCTTTGAAGTATCGTATAGTAGTTACCTTGCAAAGTATGCATGCTTCGGATAAATTGACACACAACATTACCTGACCCCAACTATTTCACCCTCTCTTCTCTTTCCCCCCTTAATTTATACTGAATTCCATGATTTTCGAGGTATTAAATTATTGAAGTCAGTTCTTGCTCATGAGTCTCATTAATTTAATAATACGATGGGAATAATTTCTAGAATTTAAAAATTTAAAATTTATAAATTCAAATATTCAACATCAATATTATCATCGATTAAATGGAGTTTCAAAGCGTACGAAATAATTAAATCATCACTCTAAACGATACGAATGAGGTTAATGAAAAAGAGTAAAAAGAGAAGTTGATTCAACATTTCAATCAGCAGGCAATGAGATGAGCTGACTGATCAAATTTAAACGATTATGAAATTTTGCAGTTTACCTGGTGCTTTTAGCCATCGAAATTCAATCTGGCATTTGGGGGCGGGATGTGCACGTGTGGAGGGTAGAATATATGGTTTCAAAATGTTCTTCTGGCTGAACGGTCAAAACCTGGCTTGATCGAACAAACGATATGCCAACGTTTGTGCACATAATACCATGTATATACGTATAAATACACAAGGGCGTAAACCGTTGGTCATAATCACGGACCACCTGGCACAAAAGAGACATCACTTCCGGCTGTGTGTTTCCCCAGTAGACGAACTGGAAAGTATTAGCTGGATATGGGGCTAGTTCTCTTTCTCCGTCAATGTATTTTTCCTCCATGTGTGTGTGTGGGTGTGCTGGTATCAAAGGGGTAGCAGACAGTTGCGACTGCTGCATTCGACTCGAATTTGATCTCTCCACGAGAACCCATATCCATTACTCAGTCTCATCACATTCCTCTTTTTGTCTCCACTCTTTTTATTTGAAAATTCTATTCTTTTTACTCCTCACATTCTTCTTCATCAATTGATTCTCGAATGGACCATGGGCATCTGCCGAATCACTGAACCTCTCGAAATGAACAATTGTCATGTGTGGGATACGTTATTGGCAGCTGGGCAAAAGCTAAAAATCGTTTTTCACGTGAAAAATAGTTTCAGTGATTAAAATCCCCTCGACTTCAATTTCATATGTAATTGCCTTTTCACAATAAAAATTCCCCACTATTCCACGGAAATTAGGCCTGAAAAAAAGGAGATTATTGAGTAAAAAAGTCTCTTTGCTATTGAAATTTTGAAGAAAAAGTAAATTTTGTATGAAATGAATTTTTCTCCAAGAAAGTAACTTACATTCACTGCTGATGTAAAAGTACATCAAAGCCAAAAAGGGATAGGGATCAAGCCCGTAGTACAGTTTCTCTCCATGTATAATCGGCTTTTGTGCTCATGCATTCCCAAGTTGCACGTGAATTTTCGGTAAAACTGTGTAAAGAATAGAGGGTATTAAAAAAAAATGAATAGGGAAAATCCGATAATTCACTTGGTGGTAAAGTTATCCATAATTTTCAGATTATTATCAAAATTTAATCACACTAAACTGAGCATCATAGGATTGTTCTTCAATAATCAGATTGTCATCGAATTATAATGAGCTGTCGTTGAATCCCTTACGACATTTAATGGATGGGGAATTACGTGTAGGAGGCTTTGGAATGGAGACTGTAGTATTCAGTAACACATCTGGTGAACCGAGGATCAGGTACGAGTTCGTTAATGATAAGCGACACACACACATCAACAATCGTATTGGTATTTCCCAAAGGATACTTGCCTCCTTCCTCTATTGGTTTTGTCTACGTCCTCGGTATTGTTTCACCTATCCATGGTGATCTCCTGGGATTATCCTATGGTGTATCTTTTTCCCCATGTTTTTTACATTCTCAAGCGACGGCTTGAATATTTTATAGGAAGAAGGATTTACTGTACAGTGACAATGAATTTTTCAAAAATTCACATAATTTCTCACCAAAGCGTTTGAGCTCGTTCAATGATGAAAATGAGGTCGGGTCATTGTTCATTCGTTACCTCTATCCATTCTGTGTAAAAGGACTGCAAAGGATAGGCGACGACCAAGTGATGCTGGCCTATGTGTGTGTGTGTGCTTGGTGATCAGGATGAGTTGCCTAGCCGATAATCGATTTCCATCGAAGCGTATGGTTTCGGACGACACAATGATGGGACAATGTTTATAGACCCAGTGCAATTAATTGAAAGCCCTCATTCCTTCAGGCACAGTTAATAATCTTCTCTTTTCAATTACACGAAATTGGGAATTTCACTGGATGAAATAAGTTTTCATCTGCCTGAATAAAAAATACTTCATGTGCAAATGATGGACGTGTAAAAAGCTCCATCATGCGTCACATAGCAGAGTACTCAGGAGCGAGGCCTCTTTAAGGCCCACAGGGAATTGGTGTCTACCCTTCGAACCCAACAACCATCTCTCACTTTTTCCCACTCCAGTGTCTGGGAATCTCAGCGCCAAGGGATAAAAGCTGGAATTTCACTCGTGTCATGGCTACATAGTGCAGCAAATATTTTTAGATCCATGAGGCCCTGGAAAAGGAAGGCAAATTACAAAGTTTAAAAAAAAAAATTACAAATTCCAATGAACTCAAAATAATTACTGAATTCAATCAAACAGACATGTTACAACAATTGTCAAATGTAAAAAGACAAGCTGCTCGAAAATTGTCATCGTGAATTGGTAATTCACTTGAAATAACGAGAACATCTGTCACCATAAATGCGTAATCCCCAGTGACACATGAATAATTATAATGCGGCAGTTATTGGAATTGGCAAATACTAACTCGTTTATTTAGTATCTCTAATAGTGAATTCTACCAATGTTAAAACAGCTTTGCCTTTTTCTCGCAGCTCGTGCGGTGTGGATAAACTGTGTTCAGAAATGGGCTACTTGCCAGGCAGACACAATCCATCCTATAAATACTGCCTAAGATGTTTGCGCTCCTGCACTTCTGTCCTTTCTTTTAATTCTTTAATACCACGTCGTCTTTCGTTTTCTTTGACTCCGTCATACCGTTCCTCTTTCGTTACACTGAAAAACAAAAAAGGTAGAATCAGCGGTGAAGTGATACATTTTATTTTCTTCTCGTACTTGCAATTTGATGGAGAAAAAAAAAACAAGTGGTCACGTCTCAGACCCCAGGGTTAACTGCCACTGAGACACACTAGGGTTTTTCTATATATTTATTTCCTTTTTCCGCCAACTCTCTGATCCCCTCTCGATCGGTCCAATCCATTCCAATTTGTTTCACCTCAAGAGCCCATCTCGTATCTGTAATTTTATCCAAGTGGAAATTAAACTTTCCGACACTCTCATTTTCTCATATTAAACAGTGTCTGATGATATTTTTGCTTAAAAAAAAGGAATAACATAAAATTGATGAAGAGATTCCACTTGGAATCCGGAAATCAATCGTAAAATCTAATTCCACCAAGTGTGGAATTGTCTCTGTCTCTTTTCTTTCATTCTCTTTCACTCAATTCACAACGGATATTATCCAGGATGATAGTAAGTTGGCTTGGTGATTCTGGCCGATTCGTTTCCGCGTCAGATGGAAAAGGCTCTTCCATAACGGGGGAACCGAAATCCAGCCTCCTCCTTTTCTCTCCCCCTCAAGTGGTACAAAAATGCCCGGGTGAAATTGTTCGTTCGATATGACACGAGTAAGAGCGTTAAAGGTCGCGAGAGAGAGAACAAGAAAGAGGTGAAGAAAAAGAGAAGAGCATGAATGAAGTTGGTGGTATTGGTTGAACAGGGAAAAAGTAGAGGAAACGTTTATTGGACGTTATTAAATGTAATGCCAAGAGGCGTGTCCCAGTCTCTCTCATTCGTGTCATCTCCTTTTTTTCTCCTTTCAATCGAAACTTTCTCGATAACTTGATAATTTTTTCAAAAAGCATCTCCCAATCTCCTTCAGCATGTGACAAGTGCTCTTTTCTCCTTGAATCTTTAAAAATGTTCAAACAGTTTTACGATTTTATTTCTTTAGTTACTTGAGAGACTTCAGTAACGACTGAAGTCCATTAAACTGTTAAATAAAAACACCCAGTATTTTTATTTTCTCTCACAAGAAGAATAACGAGATAGTTAAAATTGTTTAACTGCAAGAAGTAAATGTTTTCTCTGATTTTACGATTTCTTTTTATCTTCACTAAATGAGTCCTTCTCACTGACTTATTCTCCTCATCTCGATTCACGAAGAATCGTCAATGGTAACCTGGTAACAAAGACACCCCTAACGAGAATCTCTGGAGGAATGGGTAGCTAAATGGTAGAACAGTACAGGAGTCTCGGTTGAGACAACAACCTGGGGGAGATCAGGTGGAGATGACGTCAATTAGTGATGTCTTCGTCCTTGCTTTAGCAATGATCCCAAGCGACTAACGAACCTCATGACATCTCCTTGTGTATACTCAATGTCATTCAGATGTCTCCAATTCGCTATTGCATTGATTACCTCAACTGCAATTTTAATGAAAAGATTCTGTGAAAAAGCTGTCCTCCTAATTCTATCAAAGGTAATGGTCCCCAGAATATCCAACTTCCTCAGCAACTCATTTCCAACTAAACTTGCATGTACTAAACAGGTTTATCTCAACCAACGTGTTAGGGATGGTCCTCTGTCTCTGCCTGTATCTCGTAGGATATCGGGCGTGGCTTTGAGTTCTGAGAGCCACGATGTGTCTACCCTAATGGGACAGACTTGACGGATCGGGGTGAGAGCTGAGAAAATCCGTTTACGCAATTCTAGAAGACAGAGAGGAAAAGCAGTTAATGCTCTTTGCTCACCACGGATTTAGGGGAAATCGGGGTAAAATGGACATTCTGAGTGAACGGTTGGAGATAGAGATTTTCTGATGATTCCATTGGAAAGCTGAGGAAATTTTAGGCGGAAAACATGTGTCGAAATTAATTTTTTCGAGTTTTTTGAAAATTCGATTTTTTCACCCAAATTTGAAGGGGTTTACCTTGGAAAAATTTGAAAAAATCACAATTTCTGGCAATATCTCCGGTTCTATTGGTCGTAGCTCAAAAGTACTTGAAAAAAATCGTATTTTTAATTTTAAAACCACATAAATTCGTCGCAAATTAGCTCACCTTTCACCTCGAATCGGAATTTTTGAGCTACGACCAATAGAACCCGAGATATCGCCAAAAAAGTGATTTTTCCCATTTTTCCAAGGTAAACCCCTTCAAATCTGGGTGAAAAAATCGAATTTTCCAAAAACTCGAAAAAATTAATTTCGACACATGTTTTCCACCTAAAATTTCCTCAGCTTTCCAATGGAATCATCAAAAAAAATCTATTTCCAATATTTCTCTCGATTTCTTGTAATATACAATTTGAAAGTGGCTCATCAGTGGCTGAGTTATAAAATTTCAATAGACACCTGTAAATGCCGTAGATAAACGGCCCCAGGTGTTTCCTCCAGTTCACTTGTCGCGTACTCGGTTATGTAATATCGAGAAAGCAGGAAAAGCCAAGTCTAGTGTATGGAGAATCCACGTTATGGAGAATAGAGAAGGGGCGCTTTATATACTGTGTTATAGGACAAGATTAATGTGCAACGTGACGGTCTACATCATCAGTGTAACTCATGAAACCAGGATGGAATATTGTACTGAGAGAGAATCTTTGGGTTATAACGGTGGTGTATCATGTTGGTGGGTTCAGCCCACCCTCTTATTCTTGTAGTAGCATGATGTACTGAAATTTCTAGTATCGAAACGCTTCAATCGATTACGTGCACCGTTGTGCAGCAACGAGAGCCAATCTACTGTGAATTTAAATCCAATGAAAGGTCAATGAATATCGTTTATCTCGGGGTAAAACGGATATTTCGATGGAGAAAACATGTGCTGGAATTATTTGGTAAACTGCTGACGATTTTAGTTATTCAAATGATTCGACAATAAGCTGTATAACCCCATACATGACTGCCTGAGTTTCAAACGGGCTTCACGATTTACGTTTGTCATAAACTGCAGTCACGGGAGATTCACTCGAGCGTGATACAAACGGAAGACTAGAGTCGTGGAGGGGAGAAGACGTGCAAGCCCAACGGGCTTGCAACTCACCCCACTGGGAATTTACATACGTTATTTTATTGCACCTATCACAGCTCTAAAAGTTCCATGAGCATTCCAAACTGGAGATTCATCTTTATCTGGAATTCTAGAGCCTGGATTAATTACTGTGTAACGTAGATTGATAGTCCTGATCCATTATTCGGCTCGTTTAATTGTTGCATGAATTTCGGAATCCTCGGAAATTCGAATGTCAGATTGTTGTCAATGCTCGTTCGAATACTGTGTTTTTTTTTTCAACAATCCATGCATGACTGAATCTCAGAATTCGAGGGGACAAATCCCTCTCACATGGAACTCTTGAATTTCTCTTTCTATTATATGTCAATACACCCTTTTGAATATCCTGGGCTTGTTAAATTATTGTACAACCATGGGATTGCCTTGCATCAACGATTTTCCCAATTAAATTCCTGGAAAAAAAAAATCACAGTATCAGACAGAAAGAATTGAATAGATGAAAAGAATGGGATTGTTACAATTGTCTAATACACATCGAAATTCGTACGAATTTTCTGCTCTTGCTTCTTTTTAATGGGAAAATATGATGAGCCTCGTGCAAAAATAGGTGTAAACAAGATTGGAGGTATAATCCCTCTTTTATGATGCTTTAATCAGAGCTGACTTTTTTTTTCGATACTTTTATTTTCCTCTAGCCATCAGGGGGTCAGTTCAGGAGAACACAATGAGCCATTATCCACCCACTTTCTTCATGCCTTGTTTTCCCCTTTTTATTGCGCACGAGTGCCTGAACATATAAGCCTCAATGTAGTGTTTGTTTTGATATTTATTTTGGTAGATGAAATTCGGGAGACTTGAATCATTTTAATGAATATTTCATCAGATTAATTCAATTCATTAATTCCGAATTATTAAGCACCATTTAACGATTTTTTTTTCTTCAATTCACAATTACTTGGCTCGTGTCACCTATGACGATTTCTTGGACGTCCATTATAGCTTGCAATACAGCACTTTGTAACCAAAAATAATGCACTCCCCTATAATCCGACTGCTATTCGTTGGCCATCTCATCACCAATCCGGTGATAATTCCGTTGGGTAGTATTTAAACGTCCGAGTGAGACAGAGTCATCGGGGTGATACAGAATTCAGAGAGAGAGAGAGTTTAGTGGTGCGTAACTAGCGTGTATTGTATTTGTCATTGCTTCGAGCACGACTCAAGACTCTTCATCTTCACGTTTTTTTTTCCTCCATTTTAATTCGAACGTGGGCTAAAGTTAGAATCATTTCCGATGACGCTTTCGCAGATGTGATCGGTACGTGCCGTACGTAACAGTGAATTTTCTACTTGCAGTCGATTCATATTCTCTCGATTGCTGTGAATTTTTTTTCTGTGGCCAGTGAATAATTTGAGTTTTCCTCCAGGGAACTTTCAGGAGCCAGTGAAGATTGTATTTGTGAAACATTGCGTTGTCCTGACGCTCGTAAAGTCGAGTGTCATCAAGCTGGAGCTGGCAAAGAGGAATTTCGGCCTTAGGGGGTGAGTCTTTTCTTCTCATCCGCATTTTTTTTTGTCTTACTTTTTATTTTCTCTCTTTTTTTTTATTCCTCCATTTTCTCATCTTATATTTACTCCACTTGCACATTTTTGTTTTATCCTCTATCGTAAAGCTCACACTGACCCCCAGGCATTTTTGTCCTCTTTCATTCCTATCGGTATTTTATTATTTTCCTCTGTTTATTTGGAAAATATGGAGGTCCATTTTTGGTCACATCAATGGAGTTTGAAATAAATAAATGTTTTGAAGAGAAATACTTCACGCACTCACGTTCGGTTTTTAATAACAAAAATTTCATTGCCAGGGGTTGTTTTTTTCCATCCTGTGAATTTCTAGGAAAAAAATTTGTTTATATGTTTACAAGGGTAGAGTGGATTTCGATAAATTAATCAACTTTCGGGATACTCTGTGGTAAATGAAAACAAAAAAGGTATTGAATCCAATGGAAATTGAGAATCTATCGGAATATAATCCTGTTCACTTGTTTCTAGATGCGGTTGAGGTAGTTTCGGTGTATCCGAGTGTGTGAAAATAGAAAGCACATATTGATTATCTGAGTTTTCACGAGGAAAATGGAATGAAAAAGTATCGTCTCGACGTTTCGACCTTTCTTGGAAAATTCAATCTACCACGAGTGAAAAACTCTCAGTTACTTTACATTATTAAGTTACCCAAAAATATCTCGGTGATCCATCTTTCCGCTTTGAATGGGTCACGTCAATATTGTTTAATTTTGATAGAAGATAGGAAGCATTCATTGAATAACCAAACAATTAACTTTAATCGCAAATTAATTATCCCCCTCTAATTATATCTCTGAATAGAGAATAATTCAATTTAAATTAACTGTAAAAAATGTGTATTTAATATTCTAATTCAAAGTAGACTCGTTGGGGTTTTCATCCGAAAAGAAGAGCAAAAAGAAAGAAAAATATGAAAAGAATAATAAATAAAAGCCAGCAGACTGGCTCTCAGTAGACTGACATCATCATTAGAAATTAATTCCCTCGGTTCACTAGCAGCTTCACAATTTTTTCCTTTTTTTTTTATCTCCATGTTCCAACTCGCTTATTCGGATGGATTCTTTTTTCTCTCATTTTTTTCCCTTCTTTTTTTATGTGCGCTCTGAGCATGGCTTTTCATCCAAAGATATCCACCAAGTGGGGAGCGTAAAGCAATTCGCTTGGACCGCCAACTCGACCCTCCGCGATCCCATTTCCTCATTTTTTCCTTTTCTCTTTTACTCTTTCTTCCTTTTATTTTCCTCAGCTCACCTCACCATTCGTTCTCCGTTTATAGAGCCGTCGAAAGAATCGTCCAAGTCCCTGGATAGAAATTCACTGTCTAGTTACTCCTCCTTTTTTTTTTTGATATCCCCCTCTTCTTTCATTCTCTCCTTGTCGTTAACTCTTTTACCTCCTCTCCTGATCAAGGAGGATGAAATAGGTCGTAGAAGTGACGCAGAGAATGGTATTTAGAGTATTTAGAGTCCCCTTGGTGCTTCATCACTCATCGGCTCTCGAATACTGAAAGAAAAAGAAATGCATTCAGAGAATTAGTGAAATAAGAATTAAACAATAATTTTAAAATAAAATAAAGTAGCGAATTAAATGAACGGATTTATGCTGAGAAAGAGATAAAAAAAAATGTAAAGTCCGGAGGAAGTAAGCTCTGTTGAATTCCCAAAGAATCCTACAGTCCAATTATCTATCGGTTCTCCAAAGCCCAGAGTTTCCCCCTCTATCAGAAACCTTTTCCCCCTTTTTTTCCATTCTCTTTATAACTCCCAGCATCTTTTCCATCACAGTGACCTTTTAAAATCAATAACTCCCTCATACATAAACCCGACATTTTTCTCTCTCCATTCGTCTGTACATTAATTGTCGAGAGATTAAACGAAAAAAAAAAAGAAATCATTCGAATCAGAACAAAATAGATTCCAGACTCCTGACCACGTGTCCCATAGAATTCAATTTCATCGACAATTTCATCCCCATTTTCGCCACTCTCTGAGCTTCACTCTTCATCCTCAACTATTCCCACTCCCTCCATAAAACTTGAACGTTTCATACAGCCATCCATTTTGATAGCCCATTGATTTTGATGAATTTTCCACTATCCTGGTGGAGGTTTAATAATTAACTATCCATGATAAATATACATGCGGAAGAGTGAATAGTTGACAGTACTGTGGCTAACCATTGGACAGGTGTATGGTGGTGGGAATTGGTTTTATAAAAGTAGATGGATCGTTGGAGACTGAACCGGAAGCAGAATGAGAATAAAGAGAGGTGGAGGAGTGGTAGAAAAGGGGTTGGGTTTGAAAGTGAAACAGAGTGAAACAGAGCGCAACAGAGGTGAGTATGGCGAGAAGCCAGTGCGATAGATTGCTCCAGCATTCTGGGAGAAAGAGAGAGAAAGAGCCTGTCAATATATATATATATATAATATATAACCAAGTGAGAATGGAGAAGGGATGCTTGGGGTAGGTAGGAAAGGCCGGAATGGCTCGCGTGGATGCTGTGCTCTGTCTTTGTTCGCCAACTGTTCTCATCTCCCTCGAGCGATCAATATCCCACGTGATGCCACGCGTCATGTAGCCTACCATCCTCTTTTCTCAACTTCAATGGTTCTTTCTCTTTTCATTCCCACCCATAATCCATCTCGCCTCTTCTCATAGCCCTTCGAGAGTCTGCGATGGATTGTTACTGTCACGGATATGGCTCTCTCCTCGAGTTTCTGGTTTAGTCGCGTTTACATTTATTTTCTATTGTCTATTCTTCTTGAGCTTTCTTTTTTTAACTTTCAGAATTTTCTACTTAAGGTGGAATTGTTTTTTTCCGAGACATTCTAAATCGATTTCTGGGGGGAATACAAATGGAGGCATCTTTGGTGGATGACATTGATGGAAATCATGTCATAGCGGTAAAATTATAACATTTTTTTTCTCCACAGATTTTGAATCTTGACATTCGTTTTTCCAATTAATGGGGAATAAAAAAATTGTCTGATGCTGAATGAATATTTAGCTCCACCCACACTCATCGACATATCGATTATCTCTTCCTTTATCATCTGAAGTTCCATTCTCTTTGGGTTTTATTATTTTTTTTCCCCATCACTCTGCTTTTATCCCTGGTTTTTTAATCAATTTTTCTATCGCTTCTGCCACGCGCTTTTCAGACCCCTTTAATCATGCACCGTCTCTATTTCTAGTTACCTCGTAACGAGTAACAAAAGTGTATTGAATTTAATACAGTGTAACCATTATTGGAAATATCACTTGCCACGTTATTTTATCAAAAAAAAAGAGGCCCTGATATTTTCATACAAATAGAATTTTAATACATTAACTACTGCAACTGTTTAAAAAAAAAGAAAACCGTGCATGGTTGACTAGCATTTGGAATTGTTTGGGTTTTTCATCCTGGTCCCAGGTGTAATTGAATAGAGTGCCAGAGTATTGCACAAATCCTAAAGGATCGAGTAAGAGAAAGAGGAAGAGAAGATATACGTGCTTTGACATGGTACATAGCACGAGAAAAAAAAATAAAAAAATAGAGGGTGAGTTAGGAAATATATGAAACGTTATTTTCCCTTGGCTAAACCGATATTCGTCTCCTTTTCGTTCGAAAACTTTTCTTTTCATACAAACAAACTGTAGTTCCTCCTCTTCTTCTTCTATTCCATATCGTCGTTATTCTGTCGCCTCTAGAATACGTCCGTTGGACTGTAGGTGAGTTTCACTTCCTTCGTTTCTTACTCCATTGTAATACACTAGTCGTTGAATAGTGGATCACAAACCGCTGTTATTCTGTATTGATTCATACATTTCATGTGCTTACTGGCTTGTGACGTGTATCACGATATTATTATTTTTTTCTTCGTGTATTGAAAATTGTTGTATTGAATCGTTGAAGTTTATTGAAAATATGCCGTTTGTTTTTACTCTATATAATTCAATGTTTCAAATCAATTTTTCCATTGAATTATTAATTTTTAAGAGACACTATAATTCATATGAATTATTTACAACAACTCTTTGTTTTCATTCATCAGTTTCTTTTTCTTTTGTTCGTAATATCCTAGTTTGTTTCAGTTGTGTCTGGACAAACGCATGTGAAAGACCTGGACAACGGCAACCCCTGACGAGCCAGGGGTTCTCGTTGGATTAATAACGAGCTACCGCATAGCGAAAAAAAGAGGGGCGAGAGAGAAAAAGAGGAGGAGAGGGAAAAAGAAATGGATAAAAGCACTAGAGTACATCCAGAATGACATTCTCGAATGAAAAATTGTGATTTTTTCCGGCACGTTGACTCCATAAAACTCGGATTTTCCGTACCATTTACTTAATGAATTAAAATGTTAATCAAAATTAAACACGGTGCTTCCCAAGTGAAAGTAATCTCAGTGACAATTCGCTGGAAAACGTTTCTCTTTCCTTTTGTATTATAAAGTAGAAAAATCCGAGTTGGATAAGACTGAGACACGAAGAAGAAATATAAAAAAAAGAAGGGAAATCTTTTCTTTTCTCCTCATTAATGCAGAATTTTTCCGAAAAAAGCTCAGCTAACGAAGAATTCACGAAAAAAAAATCCATTCCCCCTCTTTTTCTCTTTCTAAATTATGAAGTGGAAACGTCTGAGTTGCACTGAAGCCTAGGATACGGAAGTGAAAGGGCTTTGAGTTTGTATGGAAGGTAGAAGGAAAGAAACTGGTGGAAAAAAAAGGAGGAAGAAGAAGGTTGAGAGAATGGGCGAGGGTAGCTAAAGGGTTGTACATGTCTGGCCATGTTCTTCCTGTTCCTCTCAGAGTAGTTTTCAAGAGGCCAGAGAGAGGGAGAGATTGTCAAAAAAAAAGGGAAGCCCAAAGGGGAAGCGTGAATGATGCGAATGGCCTCGTCACGTCCTCTCTTCTCTTAAGTGCGCTCCTGTTTGATTCGTCCTTCTCTCTCTCTTCCTTTAAAAATGTGATGGCTGAAGAGAACCATTGTACTGTGTACAAAAAAAAAAACATCAAACGCTGCGGAATTCGACAGTTATGCGACTACAGACATTTTCAAATGTCTTCCCTTTATTCCAGGCTTTTCCTTTTCTTTATCCGACGAAGGAGAAAGGTATTCCTCAAACTTGGTGAAAATTCAGACAGTCATCGAATCACAATGTTATCCCAAATGGCCTTCTACAGTTTTGTTGGAATGTTTACTCAGATGCTTCAGCTTCAGAATGATTAACATACCAAACGATGACTGTTTCCATCTCCATTGCATTCACGTGACCTCTGTTCTTAAACTCTCATTTCCACTCCAAAGTACATTTCAATTTAAACGAGAATCTCATTAAATGTTTAGAGATTGTTAAAGTTTCTTGCGCTTAATGAGAAAATCAACAATGACATTTGCAATTCATTTTGAATTATCAGAAACTAAGTAATGAGAAATATATAAAACTCATTGATCTTTTTTTTCCCTGAAATAAACATCCAATTTCCCCTTGATTCATTAATGAAAATGTAATTTAACGTTCACATGTCCTCTCCACTCTCTGTGACCTCTTGTAATTTACTGAATTTTTGATTAGTAAATGCAATTTCATGAAATGGAGAATTGCAGACGTACCAGTTAAACTGCATTTTGTATACGTTGTGCTTGCAATCTATCCCACGTTAATTTCGCACTTTGCTCTGTATTTGACTTTACCAGAGAGGTGTAGAACATTTCAAGCATAACACGTCGATACTGTTGTTTACCATAGAAGAACGATTGCTACTGGTAATATTCGAGCTCAGCACATGTGGCTTATCACTTTCTATTTATTCATTGTCGTTCTCTCATATAATTCATCAGACAGTTCCTTGAGATTTGCTGAATCCATTCCATGCTGCAGTAATAACATTTGTACTCCACTTAAATTCAGTATTCATTGCATTTCCTTTCATCTGAAAAAAAAATTATTGGAATTATGTTTCATTGAAGTAGATGAATTTTTCATATTCAATTGTACATGCAAATAATTCTGAATAGTATTGAATTTCGGTTGAGTAGGAGATGCAAGATCAGATATAGAATCGTGGCTGAGGGGTTAATGGTCGTATTCTGTTACATTAGAGGGTTCGAGAGTGGATGCTGGAGTAGTAGGAGGATTTATAAACAGGATAATCGGTGGTATCGTGAAAGACGTCTTTGGCATATCGATGAGGAGCTTTATCTTCATCCTCCACTTAATTTTTTTCCCTCAGACTGACTGTAATCTTACTGATTCTCTTATCCTGAAGTAGCAGGATGGAGAATTAAAGTTTTCATATTTCCATTTTTGAAATTGAAACGAGAATTCAATAGATTTTTTAAAAAATATTCAAATATTCAAGACTATCTTGACGTAGTTACAGAGTTAATTAATTATTTAATGAAATTTTTAAGTCTTCTTATGAATTTTCATCTTACACTTGTCTATTTCGAGGAAAAATTATGAAAATTTTATTCTACAGATAGAAAAGAAATGGCGTCGGAGTTTTCGTGAGGATTCTATAAATATTTATCGTTCTACCTCGTAAATATACAGGCAGATTGAATTTTTAACGACAATTTTCTTTTTTTCGGTTGCGATACAGGTAAAAGTTCAAAGCAGGCCAAAACGAGTCTCTCATTCTGAATAAATTGTACAACACAGGGCATGCGGTACAGAGTGTGCAAATGTACGTGTTCTTTCATTTTCTCTTTTATATTTCTGGAAGCTATGGCTGTTTTTTTCCCCTTTCCCCTCCACTGCTACTTCATGGCCGAGCGCCCCGCGATGGATTCCCATGAAAATTAAGGATATTTAATTAAAATTAATGAAACGCTGACGTCAGTTTTCAACCAGTGGAAAAGAGAGAAGAGGCAGAGGAGAGAAAGAGAGCTCGGTAATTGGAGTGGTCTCTCAGTTATAACTGGTAGGGCCAACTACGTTTTTTTTTCTCTCTATCCTCTCGATTTCATGAGTAAGAAAAAAGAAGAATCCGCAACCCCAACTTCAATCCTTCACCACTACTTTTCGCTTATACGAAAAAATTTAATTCAAAGAAGAAGATGCATGAAATAAATTTATCAAATGACAGAAAAATTAATTTTTCACTTATTTTATTTGAGAAAATTGAATCTATGATAATTGTAACCCCATTTTGAGGACCTGTAATTAAACGCTCCCCCATAGTTCACCCTCAACATTGTTGGATATAATGAGGTCTAAGCCAGAGGAAGTGTGATGAGGGTGAAGCCTTACGTGAGTTTTATGAAGTGTCAGAAATCGACTCGACTCTCTCTCTATTCTCCTTTTTTTTCCCTACACTTTTTTTCTTTTTTTTGTTTTATATTCAGGGCCTCGGAAACTCTCATGGCTGAAAAAGAAAGGAAGCAAAAAAATACTCAACGTTCGACAGAGGGGTTGATGCGAGCGTGTACTCGCAATACACAGAGGCGAGTTGAAACCATAGAAAAGTCCCGTCTGGCTTAAAGGGTCGCGCTCCATCCGGTGGCTTAACCTGTCGCATCGTGCAGAAAAAATATCCCAATAATCGTTCTGAAAAAAATTGAAAACTCCGAGTTATTAAGTTCTGAATTACTCTCATCCTTAATTCATTTTTGATTGCACCCTATTTCCTTTTATTACCACTAAAATATTATTTTCCCTTTAATGTAATGCGTGGATGCAGTTGTGCAATGCCTCGGTTGTGTTTCCCTCTTCCACTTCCACCCTTCTCTTTCAACCCCTTTTTTTTTCTCACAAGCCGAGAGCAAGAGAGAGGCCAACAGTGAAAAGAGAAAAGAGTGCAGACATTCCACTCTACCCCGCCTAAAGCATGATCAATATTACGCCTCTGGTACGGCATCCAAACGCCGAGACCTCGAGACGGACTTCTTCTTGGCCAGACTCTTGCGTTTCCAAGTTTTCTCCTTCTCTCTCGCACTCACCACCCACTGTCACTTCATTCTCCACTGCGCTCCTCCACCCAGCCTCTCCCATCGCCGCTACTCTTCTGGACTTCCCAACAACCTCCCCATTCTCCTCAACCCCCAGTGATATTCCAACCATCCACTTTTACCCTTACCTCTTCTTGCCTAAGTTATGTCTATCCTCCTCTACTCTTCCCTCGTCTCAAACTCAAATGGGCAAAACTTCTGGAGGGAAAATACTTAATAGTAGCTTAGATGAGGTAAAATAGATCCTTTTTTCTCTCTTCATTCTTAACATCTTGTAAATTTCTTTGTAATAGTTTGAAATTGAAAATTTAATGCAACCCAACATAATACCACATTTTACCTATTATGAGTCTTTAAATGAAGGAAAGAGAAGAATAAATCATCCAAAAGTTGAATGAGAACCACTGCCCCCTCTCTGTGTGTCCCGCGCGAGGATATTTGTATTTGTACAAGTAGTAATATCGAGCTCCAGTCAGGCTATTCCTCCCGCTGAGCATCACAAGCTGATAGTCTACCCACAAATCGAACCTTCATACTATTCCCCAGTTTGCTTTCACCAAATTCTCTCTTTATATCAGTGACTGTACTGTGGCAGTTGACTGTACGTCTGCCTCTCCAATCTGTAGTCTATTGCGACACTCCTGCACTTCCCCAACTCCCTTCTCCACCCTCTGAATTCTCATTCATCTCCTACCACAATTGCGCGAGTATCTTTCTCTCCCTCTTTAGCATCTCTACCTCAGGGCCTTTCACGTCTGTCTCTGCTTATCGGTCTTATCTCCCCAGACTATTTTGCCCCTTTTTAACCGAAATGCTTTCTAATCTTTTATTTTTCCCTCTTGGAAAACCTCAAAATATTTTCCTCCAAGACAGATGTCCCTCGTCAAAGATTATACATTCAGAGCCGAGAATGAGGAAGACTATTTGCGATGAAGATAGAATTTTTAAGATTCTGCTATTGCAAAGGTGAGGATATCTCCGGCATTTGAAGAATTTATCACGTACAATTACGTTGAGTTCACTCGCTCCATTAATATTGGAAAAATCGTAGCAAGAAAATTATTGGATCACTCTGGTGAGATGGATTCAGTTAGGCATCGTGTGCCTCATGGGAATTGGTCAGAGCCACGCGAGCCAGTCTTATGTAATAAAGATTCATTCAGTGAAAAGCACTTAGGATAGCACCGAGAAAACGACCTACATTTACTACAGAATAATAAAAGTAAAATTCACATGGAATTATTCATGTAAATGAAGGGAGAATGAAAAATTGTAAATTTTTAGATTTGATAGGAGAATGGAAAACTGTTGATTGAATAATTTTCACTCAACCAACAGTAAATCTCTTATTTCTATCATGATATTTTCCACTGAGAATTGGGTGGGAAAAGTTCATTAAAGCAGGAACAGCTGGAACAGCCAGTTGTGGTTTGGTATAGAGTAAAACTCGTGCAGTGGGCTCTACTCTGAATGGTGGTTCAGCCGTGAAATGGAGATAAATGATCGAACTGAAAAAGCACAGGACGATTCGTTTTTGGTTGAGGTATCTAGTATCCAATGGTACACCGACAAATGAGAACAAACGGCCTGGTTATAATTCTTTTCTCGTATTCGAGATACTAGATCAATGCCTCATTGGTTAATTTGCAATTAAAAGTTACATATTAAAAGAGCTCCATTAGTTAACTATCTCCTTCAACTTCTACAGAGGAGAAGAGAGAAAAAACAAGGATTTTCCCTTCTTTATTCGGCAAAAGTCTAATGAGACAGATGAAATATGAGACATAACAGGGACTTGGACGACTTGCTGAGAAGGCTACTCCTCCACGTTTTCCCTCTCCTTGTTCTTTTTTAACTATTTATTTTTGCCCCGAAAATGTTTGTGTCTTCCTGTTTCAACTGAAAGCCTCTTACCTTAATCCTAATATTTTTTTCACCTAATTTATTCAACAAGCCCGAAGAACTCGCTACGATTCACTTATTTCACGAGCATTAACAGTATTTAATTCCTCCTCGTCATCACTTTTAACTGTGAATAGAGAAGTTAAGAAATCCTTTAACTTCATTTTGAAAAATTAAAAACTCGAAATTTCGTATCACTCTACATAAAGGAACATCCATAATTCTAATACCTTGTTATCAAGGGTGGTATAGGTTGTTGGAGTGTCAGTGCAGAGGCACTCTGGCGACCTTAATTGCCGTAGACTCCACTCCTAATTAGTTTACATTACACTCTCAATGCCCTCTCTCTTCCTCTAGTTCAGTATCCCCTGCCCGTTGCAATCTCAACGTAACCAGCCCCCAACCATTCGTGTACGTACATCACTCTTCAGCATTTTCGTGCATAGTTTCCAGCCTCCACATACACACTTTCCCCTGCTTCAGGTCCTTCAGGAGATATTGCCTAGGTTGAGGCTCTTTACGTCGTATTACTCTGCCACTCCATGTACACTATATATCACACAATTTCTCCCACCTTCTCAGTCCCTCTTCAAACACTTTGTGCCTCGTATGTGCATCGTGGCTTGGATCACGTACTGGGGGAGAGAGAGAGTCAGTACTGCCAATATTCAGCATTCTCTCATCGACGTCTTTAGAAATTCAATTGCCCCCCTAATTCACTTGTACTGATACATGCCTATCAAGCGGATCACACAACTCCTTTGTCACTGGTAGACGAGATATTTGATCTTTCTTTCATATCAAGGTCCATGAGAATGTGAGAAGCTTTGCTCAATAAATAATTCAAATAACGTAATTTTTCCATCAATTTTCACCATTTATCATGTTTATACAGGAAAAAGTAGCCTCATAATTCTCCCACGAATTTAAAACTGAAATAAAAACAAACAAGAGTGATTAATGTTTATGCAACACCTGTTTAAGCACATCACTTCAAAATATTTTATCATCTAACAAGCCTGGGCATCATCCAGAAAATTATGTGAATATTTATCTCTCAACCATGAATACTTTTACCTTGTACAAACTTTATATCACAACAAAATGGTGGCATCCTGATAACATTATCCCGAGTTACACTTTTACGGAGAAAAAAAAGAGGAAACAATTCCTCAGACTGGCCTCAACTCAGTTTTGCCAAGTATCAACATTCACCTCTGAATTCGTATGCTATCAACGACCTTGGGGATGGTTACGTGATTTTACCACTGATCACCTGTTGCCACTGGTTCCTTTTCATCTCTTCAGGATTTGTCTCACGAAATTTTTCAAGATAAAACGATGAAAAAGGAGAGAATACTTGTAGCTAACACTTGTCGAGTGGATTAACTCCAAAGTATTGGGAAAAAAAAAGTGTTAGTGAAGTCTTGCGATGAAAAAAAAAAATTTAATTCATAGCAAATGGCGCAGACATCAATCTTATTGTGAAGCCATTTATTCTCGTATCCAAGTGTACTGGAATTTCGTACCTGTTGGACGTTTTTATTCAGTCATTTTTCTCCATCCTCATGTGATCCCTTCTTATTTCTCTTGAGCACTCAAATGCACCACAATTTTACGCATTTACATAAACGTCTTGACTTCAGTGGTACAAAATTGAATAAAACCGTTAGCTCACACATAAACGACACAACAACACTGTTGCACAAATAATCACTATATATTCACTTCTTATTACAAGATTATTCCCTCTTAAAATCAACACAAGCATCATTTTCACAATACAACAAAAGTTAAACACCCATTGTCTATAATTCAACGTACTGACTACTTCGACGTATCACGAGGGATAGCTGCGCACAGGGTTATGCGCAAGGTATTTAGTAAAAACGCCATAGCACGCTCAGTGTCGCGTCAGCCCCCGGCCCTGCTGCACCGGTTTAACCAATCCAGATCCAGATAAACCTTCTACCCAAACGTCTAATCACAATATTAAATTAATCAAATAAACAATAAGCATAATAACATAAACATAAATAACACACACACACACACACTTGAATTCACTCAAGAATAAATAATAAAAGTAAAACTGAAATATTAATTTCTCTCTCGTTAAACACGTAAACGTGTAATTCACGTATTTGAGTGCCCTCTCCCTCCTCGATAAAGCCGAGCCAATCAACCCGATAACCAGTACCAAGTGCTGTTCCAACAACCGACGCATTGGATAACCTCTTCATTGGCAAGTCATAATTACGTTATTTATGAATTCTTTGAATATTGGATTATACAATTTTATTCATGACGCACGTGTGTGGAAGATCGATTCGATAGTTTCTAGTTTTCTCCACTGCATAAAGAAATAAACATGTAAATAAGTAATTGGCCTCAGCCCTTGGCTCTCTTTTCCTCAACAGTTCAATGGACAATGTTTATAGCAACTTGTGCCTATAACTTCAAAAGAAATTCCCGAGTTATTCGATAATTATGGGTCTCGGGTGAATCCAGGAAGAAAATGTCCAAGGGTCCACTCTCCATCTAGATGAAAGACAAATATTCGACTTGCAGAAGTTTAATGCTCAAAAGTTTTTGTTAGAGACTCTGTGAGCAAGTTAGAACTTTAGTCTCCTGTAAAACTCTGGTCATACGTATTTAGGGAACAATCTCACAAACTTTTACTTGTACTTTTTTTTCGTTCTTGTTTCAGTAATTGTGTTGGTTTAATCCCATTTGCTGTTGATGAGGCTGAAGGATTTAGGAATCATTAGGATTATTAGCATGAAATGCATTATTAGAATTTTCTAAATAATTAAAAACACAATTTCATCATTGTGTTTATTGGATTTGGCTGGTATTTCTCAGAAGACCCTGGTGGCCAGTAGTCAAGCTTGAGAATACCGTACTGGTATCTATTATTATTTGAAGACAGAGGTACTGAGACAAGTGCAACACACAGTGAGGCATTTCGTACAGATCTGGGAGAAGATGTTAATAACTTTGGTGATTAAAATAGATTCACGCGACAAACTCTACAGTAAGGAGCTCCTAAACTCATTTGGTATTACTCAACATGAGGGAGAAATAACTTTTTCAATATAATCATCATGAGAATCATTGATTAACCATGCTCAAATGATTGCATTATCCCAGTTTAAAATACTCCACATTTCATGAATAAGGGCAATCATCCAATGGAATTGATGATAAAGAGCCAGAATATGGTAAATGGAAAGATTAAAACATTGAAAATTTATTCGATTCGTTTTGAATAAAAATAGATATGCATTCAATACAATCGAATACATGGAAATGTTCAATAGCAATGACGTTTGTCACTCCAAAAATAACAATAAAAACTTTTGACAATGGAGTCAGAGAGCTGCAATATATAGAATAACTGACGGTCATTGAACGATTATTATTTTATTTTTTTTTTTCGTACAAACTAGTTTTGGAGTTATAGTTTGTGATTGAGAAATGGAAAAAAAATATGTGAAAACTCGATGGGACTCTCATTGCCGGACACATGCATGCGGATTCATGTGCACGTATGCTTTTACAAGGTAGCCTCTGTCGATAGACACATGAGAAAAGGGGTTACATGCTGAGGGAGAGGGTATGGAGTGCTTCTACACAGGGGTTGAAGTTGTACATATGTATAATAGCATCGACGTTTCTCCATACATAGACACACACATGTGCCTAAAGCCAGCCTCTATGTATCCGATCGATTGCCGTCCACTGCGAAAATTATTCCTGGCATACCATCGATGCATACCGATTCACGACCAGAATTTCTCGAATTCTCAACTGGCAATGACGATTAGGTGTTGGGTCTTATCTTCAATTTCCTCGGATTCATGAATTTCATCATGAATTGATGCTAGAAAAGGAAGGACTTAATGAAAACTCAAGAATACCTTGATGCGAGGGAATTTAATATTTTTAGAGTATCCATGAACTTTAATCCGAGCGTATTTTATGATTTATTGCTGAGAATCCTCATCATAGAGTAGAGTGCACCGCTTTGTTGTTTCATCCATTTTAAAGTCAATACAGAATGACGATGGGAGAGCAATGGAGATAAGAAGTGGGGGGGGTAATGTTTTGAAGAAGGATACAACAAGCTGTCCGACGGATGGGTGCGCCGTAGAACTTGCAAAGCGATTCAATTTGTTGCCATGTTTCGTTCCACTCACCCTAGATGCAAGTTTGAGGCATAGATTATTCTAGCAATGAAGTTTACCAAAGTGGTATGAGAAAGAGGGGAATGAGGATGCTGCTCGTGGCTGTTTTGAATCATGGGGCAAGATTGAATTTGAATATCACAGAAGACTCGCCATTATTCAAATATGATTTTTATATTTTTATGATTGGTTTATTTGTATTTTTCTTTGAATCATTATTTTATGGTACTTGTGTAATTATTTTTGCAAGAGTTTATTGAATAGCTGTCGCAGTTATCTTTACACTGTCCCTTCATAACTCTCACTCGAATAACGTTTACCAGACTCCTCTTCTGTCGAGGGGTGGATGAGGGGAAAGGGTGAGTGAGAGTAACGATAACGCCGTGACAGACGTGTTTGTGTCGTACCAAAAGTTTCTAGCTCTCTGGTAAATGCGAGAGAATATGGAGAATGAGATACATCAGAGTACTGCGGTTGAGTTTATAACTGTAGGAGCTTGGCAAAAGCATATACAATGGGATAGATCTATTTATTTGTTGGATAAAGGGCATAAAATCATTATTCATGTAAATTGTTTAGTGCACTTTTTATCCGGGATTTTTGATAATTAAATTCATTTATTTTCGTTTTTTTTTTCACTGCCTCGAAGAATTTCGAGTATTCCGAGATAATTATCGAGGGGCCTTTACCAATGGGAATTCAAATAATTTGGGATTGAGATTCCGGACGTTCAAATGAAATCGATAAACGTCGGCCTCTGCATTCACGGATTGTTGGGCAGCCTGATGTTGTACAATGCTGTGTCATTTAGATTGTTAGTGTCTCATGATTCATAAAATTTCAAATTGAATATAATTAAATGTCTCGGGTATTCTCATTCTCACATGTTGAGCTGTCACTTTTACGTTTATTTATAGAGAATCAGTGACATCGGGGCAAATTAGTGGTAGCAAAACTATGTAAGACCCGACAATCATTGGAATACAATTTATTTTTGAATCCACAGAACGTTAAACAATTTGAACGTAACAATTTTCAATATTTTTTTCCCTCCATTAAACCGTTAGCAGTTTGAGAGCAAACTGTGAAATATAGCATGACCAATGGTCCATTTTTCACATGCATTTCATTCCGAATGCTTCTGCTGCTGCAGAGAAATATAGAATATAAAAAAAAAAAATGGAATTCTTCCGGTTCTAAAAATTTCACACCTTCGATATCGAAATGCCAGAGCACCCTCACAAATCCACGAAAAATCATATTTCTCCCCATGAATATACATTCGCAAAATGACGTCAAAAATGGTCCAATTGAATTTTTATCAAGGATTTTCGTCTACATTCGAAATACCGGAAATACAGAGACTCTTGGTATGAAGCCAGAAGGGCTTTTTGTCATTCAGCATCTTCACTTTACCAATTTTTTTCTCATTTTTTTCGTAGCCTTCTGTGGTTTCTCATTATTTCCCACAGAGTGAGAAAGGGCTGCTGTATCGTTGCGGAAACAAACGATCGGCTTTTCTTTATTCTATCCTTTTGCCTCTACCTTCGTGTTTAACGCCCGACTGCAAAGCCATGTCGTCACTACAACTGTGTGCGCATTAATCTTCTCGGCTTGAATCTTTTGTGCGAAAATCGATCTCAAAGATTCCGTGTAATCATTTATTTTTTCCTGTAAATGAGAATTTGGAAATTCTAAAAATAATCAGTTTCACTATTTAATGAAGTTAAATGATGCTGGTGATAAAAACAAATTGATCACCCCTCGGAATAAATTGAAATGGAGAAGAGGAAAGTGTGATATATGGACAGGTTCTTAGCGCGTCATCAAGGATCGTTTACTCTGCACAATAGTTGAAATATACTGTGAACAATAAATTGAGTCTCGAGTAAATCCGAACATTAGCAAAACTCAGCCTTTGCACTATAATTACATCGACGAATGGGCGAAAAGATAAAAACAATCCTTATTTCATGATGCATCGAATTTCGGAATCTGAGATAATTGGGATCTCAGCCAATTTCATTCCCATTTCTCACCTCTATTTTCTATTTCGTAAATCGATTTTTGTTAATTGAGAGTTTTTTGAAGTCAATTATTAAAAATTCATTGGAAACATCGAAATTGAGGGAATTGAATCAATTTAGTTCACTCTTTTTTCATTCTTTCAGCAATGAAATAAACTGAAATGCTTCACTTTATTTTCCAAACTTCCACTTGACTATTGAATACGTACAAATAATTCAAATTGACTTCGTTCACTGGACTAAATCTCGAATTACCCAGTATCCTGTTCTATAGCAAAGCGAGAAGTATTTTTTTCCCCATTCAACCAAATTGAATTGCCAACGGATGGACAACAAAAAAAAAGCGGGTGATTGAATTATTGTAGAGTGCTTTTGGCACGGCGCGTGAGGCTCTTAAAAAAGTATCTGTCAAAGTAACAATATTCGTGTCAGATTCATCGAAAAATTGAGATGTAAAAGCTCCTTCAATTCATTTCTATTTATCATTTATTTTCAAGTAATTATTTAATAATTAAAATGATAAATAAACATTGTGGAGAGAATGAGAGATGAATTTTTTCAATGAATCCGATATTTCACATGAAAATGTAAATTGAAATAAGGAATCATACACGAATGAAAAGTACTTCTTTCACATTGCGAGTGGAATTCAAAGACTCGCCAATCCTGGCTAATGGAATGCTGCAAAAAAAAAAATACAGGGACTTTTACGACCGTGACCCAATCCTATGATTCCTTCCATTTTTATGTTTTATTTCTCTGGAATTCCATAAAATTACGATGATAATGTAATTATTTAATTTAATAAATTGAATCTCATTATCCAAATGAATAATTTTCATGTGAATTCAAAGGGCATATTGAAACAAACACGAAATTTCCAATTTTCATTCTCTCTACATTCGAATCCTCTATTTTTCTTTACTTTATCGGTCCATTGTGTTTCTCGTAAATCGAACAGCATTATTCTGTCATCAGGTAATATCACCCAGTTTTCCTCGTATAATACACCAAACATCCCCACATAAACTCGCTCTCTGTATTAAAAAGCGTATGTACATGTTTCACGAATGCGCAACCCGAGACTCAACTAAATGAATATTAATGCGTCTCACTAGGTGGGAAAATACCTCTGTAAAGTATATATACACCTGTGGGCTTGCGGCACAACCGTTGAAAATGCCTCTCCTTTCTCACCTTCATTTACTCCGCTAAAAAAAAACTCACATTCTATCTTTCTCTTTACTATCGTACTGGGAAAAACTTTTGGCTCAGTGTGGCACGCTTTGCCCCTTAAAAACCCACCCCCGTAAATTTATTCTCCGGACGTTTTTAAATTATGCATTATACCAATTTCACTTCGCCAAACTATTAACTCTCTTTTTAGATTATTTCAACACTATTTCTCTGACGCAAGAGAGAAGAGAAAAAGAAATTAATAAAAAAAATGTGTCATTCTCTTGGGAATAATTCTTTTATTTCGAGGGGAATTGTGATTTTTTTTTTTGGTTTAAAGAATCGCTTTTTTACAATTAAGTCTGATATGAATCCACTGGGTTAAAATACAAACGAACAATACTGGATATATATTTCGTTCACGTAGTCAATTTGCCGAACGGAATAGCAGCCTCAAGCGTTGATGGATTCTGCAAAGGTAAACGCGCAGAGAAACTCCATTTTGGGTTCCTTGGAAAATAATGGAATTGTGGTGAATTTTAGTTGTAGGAAAAAAGGAAAATACGTTGAAGCTCACTGATGCATGTAAACGTGTTTACGTAAGCTAGAACAACTACATACTCTGTGTGTTTATAGGAAAAAAGAATAATGGAATATGGGTTGAAGGGAGATTTACTATTTTTAAATGCTGCAGAAAAGTTTCATTTGAATTATTAAATCAGTTTATCATTAGCATTAATAGAGAATTATTTGAGAAATTTTATTGCTGGACAACAGTCAAAAGTCATTCGTACCAATTTTTTTGTACTGAGAAATATTTTATTCATTTCGAGGGATAAATAACGTTTTTGCCCGGGATAATTGAACGTGCATGTCGAAAGCGAAAATGTTCATGATATTTTAATAGCCTGGTATACAAAACGCTCAATAGAACGGTTCAGAGTAGATTGATGCAATCTCTGGAGTCAATCAGGATTTAAACTGATTGGCATATGCTCTGCATTGGAGAATTAAATGGAAATTTGTGAGGAATCGATGATATTAAAAAAAAGAGACAAATGTCTTGGCAACATATCGACTCTCAAGTACTTGGGGAAATACATGATGGACCATTTACGTGGAATAACCCCTCGTATTCCCTGGGGCTCGCTCTGGTCGATGGCATTATACTTACCCAAGGCCCAGTTAAGGTTGCCCCTAAACTAGACATAAATCCAGTGAACGAGCCACCTGCTGAGTTGTGTGGGATCTTTGGTTGGAGAAGAAGGCCTTTAAATTTAGGAGCAACGATTGCCCAACTGAGGAATGATTCACCATTTTCCTTAACTCTTGCTAAAACGAATTCCTGAATCACTATAAATAATGGAAACCAGATTTTTATCGAGTAGAGATAGGGATATTGATAGTTTTATCATGAAAATCCATTGAATTAACGAATATTGAGTGAAATATGGAAATTAAACAGCAGACATTTTCAGAGGGAAATGGAAATGTCACATCAGCACTCTTGAAACTTCATTAATCATTTCCATTACTACAATTTCCCCTCTCTCTCTCTTCCTAAAATCTATATGATACATGTCAAATTGATTCTATCATAGTTGAAGCATACTCTTACTCTGCGACAAGAGGTAACCATTAAAATAATTAATTTCACTGGCTCCTTGATGTATTTCTAGCTGCATTATTTAGTCTCCACAGACATCAATTCTCTAGCCAAATTCTGTGCTGTTGTGTCTCAT
Organism: Aleiodes testaceus; assembly: GCA_963565655.1. Classification (NCBI taxonomy): domain Eukaryota; kingdom Metazoa; phylum Arthropoda; class Insecta; order Hymenoptera; family Braconidae; genus Aleiodes; species Aleiodes testaceus. The sequence goes on along the minus strand of OY751415.1, from coordinate 6,199,528 downwards.
AATTCTCTGGCTTATGCAAAACTTTCCACAATGAATCAATTGCTAATTACTGCGATAGAGGAAAAAAAAATCCATTCATCCCAATTCTTTCTTCTCCATTGTCCTCCACTGCTCGAAGGAAACTCAAGAGATTTTTTTAATTATCCTCGTGACCTTGATCTCAAGCAGACCACGAGAGACTGATGATCAATATTGAAAGTTCCTCATCCACCTATTTTTAAATTCTCCTTTTATTTTCTCATTTTTTCCACCTTTTTTTTTTATCTCAATTATCCAAGTTCTACGTTACCTTGGCTTCTTCTAATTGGATGAGCCCATACTGATGTTCCTAATTCTCACAATCTCCTTAGGTATCTCCTGATACAAGATGCACTGATTTTCCAACATCAGGTGTTAAATAAAAACTTGATCTCCATTGAGGAAAAAAACGAGAGGAAGGAAGTAACATGAAAAAGCACACAGGAAGCCATGTAAGAGGAAAATTATCAGATAGCTCATGGGAATCTACCGGCAACTTGGATACATTTACCAAAATAAACTCGGGGAGTAACTTTGGAGATTTGAATCCATAGAACTGGAGTTACTTTCAACTGTAGTTTGGGCACGTGTGCAATATGAGAGAGACCAAGTGGTGGAAGTTTGCGTTGTAACAACAGGATAGTGGTTGGACCTGGAAATGCATACTCCATACTAACTTGCTTTTAACCTCCCAAGAGACTTCATCATATTCAACTGAATGATCCATCTTCACACTTGATATTTTTATTGGACAAAAGAATTATTTCAACTTCAAGTAAATTGAATATTTTTTTTCAGGCTTCTCTTTGTATAAGTGACACTCAATTTAAAAAGAGTTTCTCGTAACATTCGGGATAAACGATTTGCTCTTTCGCATTCTATACCCAGAAATACGTGTCACCAAGTGGAGAGACAGTAGTGTGTCTTCCCACAGTTCCCAGAGGAAATTGAGAATCCTAGGCAAAGAGGAATATTCTTACTTTATTCATCTGCAGTCTGTGTGACAATTCACCGAAGACCCATTCGCTGAATGAAATAACATTGTATTTCACTTTGCAAAATAGTACATAAACATGGAATAAATTGAATCATGAATTCCCATTGAGAAATTGTTTTTTAAAAATTATACTTTTATTTATTCATCATTTTTGTCAATCAGAATCTCCACCAATTTGTTCGTGCTTTTAATTTTTTTCGAGATACATGTCAGTGTTTGTTTTTTTCCACTGAAAGCCATATCTCGTGAGGGCAGGTTTTTTCCATGAGGTTTACGATGAATCATAAATGCCAGTATGAACCCCGAGGCTATTACACACAATGTCCCCATAAACATCGTTATGACATCGATAGTTCTGAATAAATATAAAATAATGTATTCTTCTTTTCCATTTCTATTTTATCTATTTCGTGCGTTTTTTATTCGAATTGTGAGAACATGAAAGTGAATGGTAATATTATTCCGTGTAAACAAGCTGTTGCAAACGACATCTTGAGGGAGAAAAATATGTGCATACAAATCGTCTAAACTCTGCGATGACTCGGAACACTCATTCACTTTTCCGGAAGCAAATATTTCATGTTCCCTCGTTTATTCCAATGTTTTTAACGTCAAATATACGTAATTCCGTGAATTATAGACCGCAATAATAATAAATCGCTCATTCTGCAGGATAAAGGGTATTCATCTATTGTACGAGATGTAATATCCGGCATATATGACGAAATTGAGGAAGACGGCCTCTTCAAACCCGAGACACTTCCCATGAGATTGTGTCTCGAAGCCAGTAGGATACATCGGCACGAGGCCAGAAAAGAGAGACCTTACTCGTGAAACTTTAAAGATTTCCGGTTGAATCTCAGCTGCGTCAACTTCAACTTGAAGGAGCCTTCACCTCTTCTCTCTTCTCAACTTTTTCCCTCTTTTATTTCCACCCTTGGTGTGCCTTTTCATTCGGCTATATGGCCTCCTCGAAAAACGTCAAAAGATCGATCCCTCGCATCGGCTCGACGTACCGTAAGAAAAGTTTCCACTTTTCCATTTTTTTCCTCTCGTCCGAAGAGAAATTCGAAGAGTTTTACTATGCATTCTTTTATTTTCTTTGAATTTAAAAATCTCCATGAATGTACATCGATTTACTCCAAAAACTACCAACTTTATCATCAACTTTTGTAATTTAATTTTGTGTGATTTTTGTATTCTCCATTTCACTTGATTAATTGGTGAAATTATTCATTAATTCAACGATGAATATAATATCCAGTTACAAATGTAATTTGACACAGTAATCATTGAAAAAGTTTCATAATGAATCGCTGACTAACGAGATTTACTAAACCCCTTTAATTAATGTCATTTGCATAGAATTTCCCCCTCCACTGTATCTCTGGCAGAATAGTTGTAACAAAACCACGGAAACCCAGACCAAACTCACTCACTTTAACTCCATCTCTCTTTCTCTAGTACAACCTTTTCACTGTTGGATTTTCGAGGTAACCGGGGTAACACCCGGTTTGACATTTACACTTTAGCAACTACTACATTTGTTATGTAAATGGTGAAATAGGGGTTAATTACATGCTTTCTTTTGGGGCATTATTATAATTTATGTCCAAAGAATTTCCCCCCTCGTAATTCTCTTCTTTTTGCCATTGAGTTCTTTGACCTGTAATTTACTGGAAATATAAATAACCGAGATTTTCTGTGAAAAATGTTCATTTCCATCCTTTTTCCGATGGAAATGAAAGAATATCTTATTTATAAATTAAATATAAGTGAAGAGATTCTACTCTATATTGCATCATACTTGATACAAAATCTCCGGTCTCAGAATTTTCTTTCGGAAATTGGTTAGACTCCGGAAATATCCATCATTACACCTCCAACCGTGAATTTTCCGAGAAGAGTAACCTATAAATACCATTCCATCGAATCCAATTACTCACGGAAAATTCTTTTCTCTCAGAGGATTGAAAAAAAAAAGGGAGAGAAAGCTTTAAACTTCCTCTTCAATTCTTTTCCATCGCCTTTTCACTTGTGAAAAAAGTTAACGGAAATAATTACTTCCTCGGTAATTTTATTTTAATGCAAACTTTAATTTTCTATAAATGTCCCTTTTATTTGTGGAATTATTTAAAATTGGTAATTAAAGAATCTGGTGAATTTCAAAATGGCGGTGGAATTGCAGCTTGCGGTGGATGAAAGAGGGGCAGAGTCTTGAAGATTTTAGATCGAAAGGGAATGCTGAAATACTCCCTCTCTCTCTCTCCTCTTTACAGCTCTGGGCGTTTAGCTGTGGGGCACTCTGCCGATTTATGCAGGAGCATTAATATGCGGCGTTGGGAATTTCAATGGAAAGTTCTACCTCACTTCCGAGTGCCATGGCTTTCCCAATTCTCTCTTTTTTCCATCAAACAGCGATGAGATTGATGAATGACGTAATGGAATAATTTTCAAGAATCCGATAAATTTATGATTCAAAATTTTCGTCTAACCCTTAATTGAATTTCAGATCCATTAGTTAAATTAAAAATTCACTCGACTTATCCTGAAAATTGACAGTGTCTCTACGACTGAATATTTCACAATGAAAATTCAATTATTTCGTAATTCAATGAACGGATAATTCCATAACAATTTGATCGCCATAGGTTAAACATTTTCCGTGGATTTCGAGGGGATTTTGTAATGAGATTAAGATGATGAATAACATAGATCACATTCTGCAATAAGTAGATGAAAGATCCGTAAATTTTCACTCTCCCAGTAACATGTGTACATGAATCCCTGTTCATCAATCCCTGGAATACCATTATACATGGGCAAACGCCCGAGGACGTTTCATTAAACGCTCTCTAGCTCGCCTGCACACTAACAGATAACAGCTAGTCCCACCCATTTTATCCACCCCCTCCACCGTCTTTTTCCCTGTGACAACGTCATTGCACTCTGTGTATTGAATTCTGTTAATTGTTCATTAATATCATGCTCCACACTGAATGAAATATTCAGTCTTCCATCTCCCATGAACCCCAGAATCATAGAGAGAATTTATCCTTTTAATGGATTCAAAGTGTCTTTATTCAAATAATTATTCATTGTTCCTCAAAATTATCATCTACAACCACTCCATGAAATTACCAACAATTTCCCCAAATTCATTTATTTTTAAAATTAAAACCTTAAATAAAGTAAACAAAAAATTTATTAAAATCTTAAATTATATGGAATTGTGTTTGCATATGAATTTAATTCCAATTTTGATTGAGAATGGTAGAATTTGATTGGATCGTAGAATTGTGGGTACGAAATTCATATATATATATATACTAGGATAGAATCGAAAATCGAGAATATATATTCACGTATATATAAAGGCCCTCGAGTGTGTCTCTCCTTGTCCAATCCCAGTGGCAGATCGTGAGCTCGCGAGTCACTCTCATCCACTGGTTGGAAACGAAATCTATACTCCACTATCTCCACTTTGCTGGCTCTCCATTCCATTAGAATTTGTGTGTAGGTGTGCACCTGGACCCAGTGTCTCTCTCGTTTCTCTGTCATTATTCCAGAGAATATACGTATTGTCGAGTGCATATATTGACGGAGGATCCATCTCATGAAACTATACCATTGGAAATTATAATTGATATTACTTTAACGAATTCGAGGAAAAAGTGTCTCAGTAAATTGAATTATTTCCGTCTCATTTTAATTGCATGTGATAGTGGGATTTTTTTTTTAAATTAACAAAAAAAAGGTGGATAATTGTTGTCAATGGCATCACGATCATGGGTAATTAACTGTCATCGATTCAAGCCTGAGTTTATGATTGAAAAGGATGGAATAAAATAAAGGGGTGATAGGGCTCGTGTTGTTGTTTGCGGTGGAATAAACAGTAAACGTGCGTAGAGGGGTACGTATCCAATTTGGTAGAGCCCATTGCAATTGAATTTTCACTAACTGGAGCGTGGACTAATTAGCCCCACTCCATTTGCAGAAGCCTGAATGGACGCTCGAGGAACAATGCCAAGCCGGCGGAACGCGAAAGACTATATATGACGTCTCTGGTATTGTGATGGAAGTGAAAAGACGAAGGGAATTGCAATTTCATTCAAACGTCACCTTTTAATAAAAAAAAAAGAAGGATTTTTTTTTGAGGATATTTTGAGTCTAAAAAATTCACGCCAATTCCATCTCTTTTTTCTCTCGACTTTCTTCCCTCTCTAAAACGTTTTAGGGACTTTATTTATTTAAAAAAAGAAAGAATTTCACGTAAAACGTGGAAGAGAAGTTGGAGAAATTGAGGCTTTTTTCTCGTGTTGAACACACAAGGAGAAAAGCTTCTAGAGTGTCGAAGGAGGTACGATGGCAGTTGTATACATGGGTGACCAGGTCAGGGGAGAGGGAGGTGGAAAAAAGGGGAGAAAGGGGTGATGGGTGTAATGTAAAGAGGAGGTAAACTACGAACTCCAAAGTAAAGTGCCTCCTAAGTCTCTTCGGTAGTGGCGTGTTGGGTGTAAAACACCCTGTCCTCCAACTTTTCACCCAATGGACTCTTCCAACTCATTGTCTCGATGCTTTTGAAAGTATTTCCATGGAATATATCAATTAATTCCATTATTTTATTCGTTAAAATGAATTATGTAAAATCTTTACGACCACTTTTACGGCGTCCCATAAATTCCGAGTATTAAAAACATCTGGATTAAAAGTACTTTCTCTATCTGTTACCGAATTTATGTGAAATTGATTGATATGTGTCAGATTGTACATGCACGGACCATTAGCCAACGGGCAATTTCTGGTGGTGCTCACCAGCCGTTACGGTCATATCCCATCTCTCAGTAACTAGGGGCTTCATCCAACACCATGCATTTCATACATATATAGATAACGTGCCATAACAATCGGATTGTGGCCCTCCTGCCGTGACACACGACAAGCCGACACCGCAAATTGCAATCGTCACGGTCAATTCTTTCGTTTCAAATTCATTTAGCCAAAGTACGTGGAAAAAGGAGGCACTTTGATTTGCCTCAATGAAAAATTTATTCTAATTTATTAATAATTCAAGAATTTAATTACGATTAATGGAAAAACGTCAGAGATTCTCCAAGTGCTTGAGTTAAACTTTAATATTTTCTGTTTGTTCTGTTGCACTAATGAAAACTGAAGACAAAGTTTTCGAGGCCACTTGTGTTTCACTATTATTTAAGGGAATATAGGAGCTCTTGTGTTATACTTGAATGAGGTAAAATGTATTTGATCTTAATAGAATGGGAAAGGGAATATTTTCAAGTGAATTAAACTAGAGCCGGATGACACATCCTGACAGGAGAAAAAAGAGAGATGGAGATTAAATGAGGGAAGAAATGAAGGAGAAAAGCGGGACAGCCCTGAGGGAGTCCAAGTCAGTAGTTTGAGTTTATCGGACTAATCTTTCGAGTTTTGGGGCCTCGGGCTAAATTTTCCCCAATTGTTAATCTGCCACTTGTCACTCTGGGGAAACAATTTTTTTACGTCTACATTTGTTCTATTCATTTTATTCCATCAATCATAAAATGAATTCCTGAATGAAGCACATCTCCAATTGATTTTTAAGTTTATGAATTCATTTCTCTCCATTTATTTGCAATACTTTGGGAATACATTTCATTTCCTTATTTTCCTCGGGGGCAAAACGAATTTATCGGTACGATTGCTTGGTTATTTGGAGACCGGAGGGCTCGAGTGATCGAAATTTTTTCCCTCCTGAAAATATAAATCGCTTCAATTGCAGTAAATGAAGGAATAATAATTTAAGAATAAACGAAACGTTTTGTTAACGTTTACTCAGATTAATTACTACTTTAATCACGATGAAAGAGACGGAATTTTCCGGAATTCTCACTAGTGAGAATGCAAGAAAAGATATGCTTTTGTTACAAAGTAAAGTAGTGTGCTCTTTCTCACTCACACATTCTCTTCCCCTTTCGGGGGAGGCTTTCAACCTAATTCCTTGAAACTGCACTTAGTAAGGATTATTTTTGACGCGGTAAAAGGGCAGAAGTTGATGCAAAAAGAATGAGGAAAAAGAAGGGGGAAATAAGAGAATCCTGGAAACGTTTTTTTTTTTTCCACCATTTTACTTTGATTTAATTTGAAGTCTAGACCAGTCATATTTCACGACAGTTTGTTTAATTCAACGGGCACAAAGAAGAACAGTAGTTGCACAAGATAATATGATATTTTTTTCTGTATTCTCTCATACTCTAGAAATTTAAACGTTAAATGTTTCATTCACAATGAAATATATGAATACGATGCCCGTTGACTTTACCTATTATAAAGGACTTTTCCCTCCACTACTTTGAAATGTTCTGACGTTTAATAAACCATTTCCTTGTTTTATTTCAACGTCTCCACTCTCAGAAACATTGTTTCATGGAACGTAGTCATTGTACTTCAAAAGGATCGTTAAATACTCTATAAAACTGCTTTCTTGAAATAAAAAAAAAAAGGGAGAATTATTCAAAGGGAAATCAAATTCATTCTGAATTATTCCAGCAAATTAATGAATTTTATTTATTCTTTTAACTTAAACATAAAATTCATTTCTATTTAACTGAAAAAAAAAAATGTCTCAACAATGAATTCGGAATTATAAGAGCGGAGGAGTCTGAAATATTCACTGAAATTCTGTACACAAGCATCAATTGTCCGAGTCTCTGTCGTTTTCTGTCGTATACATTCACGTTTTCTCTCTTTCTCTCCACTGTGTTTAATCTCGTATGAAACACATATATGGAGGGAGCTTTCTATAATGCTCGGCGCGTTGACGCATTAGGACAATGGAAGTGTACGAGCGAGCGTTGAAATAACGTCACCATTGAGGCTTGCGGTATTATTTAGGTGCGAAACACCATCCACAACGACAATCGCCAAGCGAACCTGTCAAGAACGTATTTGAAAATTATTGAATTCTCTCATCAAGCCACTCTCATTACTCCAAAACTTTTATTACTTTTTTGCAGATATCTCGGAAATTAAAAGAGATAGAGAAAAAATCATAGATACCTTTTTTGTAGAGAATTTCAGGGGCTACAAAAAAGGTCTCTATGATTTTTTCCCTATCTCCCTTAGTTTCCGAGATATCTGAAAAAAACTTTGGAATTTCCATTTTATTCTGGTGTTTCGCAATTACGTGCACACGTGAATTTGGTTTTGCCTTTACAACCCAGTGTATACAATTTCCTCACGTTTCCTCCACCCAACTCCCTATAGAGTAACTATGCCATAGTGTTTGTACCCCCGTGTCTTTCTCCACTGTACTCATGAGGGAGAGAGTTAAATCCCCCAATTGCCATGTCAGCGTCGATATAAACTACGTTTACTCCTGGAATAGAGCAAGGCAGAGAGCCCCCGAGTCATGTAACAAACTGCCTCATGCTATAACTACACTTGCCACGCCTTCTTGTCATACTGGGGGGAGGTTAACGTCAGCCACGAATGTTAATTACCTGATTTACTCATTGACACTTGTGTAAATTCTGGAGCAATCAGAAAGTCATTTATTTTAAATGGAAAAAATGATTATTCACATTATTTTTATGAACGAGAGGGATTGAATTGCAATTTCGCAATAAATCTGAATGCATTGGGGGGGAATTTTGAAGGGTGGTCGTTGGATAGGCCTTCTATTCAACTACAGACTCTATTCACAGACGTGAAACCCCTGAGAGCAAGCACGAGACATTTTGGCAAGATAGAGACCCATTTTTTGCTTAAAAAAATGGGAAAAGAGAAAACACAGGGGGAAGGAGAGGGTGGGCTTATGCACAACGGACTGAGGGTGCTTTTATATATTTTTTTTTCATTTTTTTCACCTCCACTCGTGCACGTCGCGTCAACTCGAGATGCTTGGCTCTTCTACACTCCTGTGTGCGCTCTTTTTTTAATGGGGAAAGGTTTTTGAGACTGCAAGGCATACGTTACAAAGTGCACGGTCACGTCGAAACATTAAAAATAATGAAAATTTGTGGAAATGAAGGAAAAAATCGTTATTCTCATTGAGAAAACTCGTAAAATTCGGTTTCATTAAATGAAAATGGGGGGGAAATTGAATAAATTCACTTTAATAGTCCACTTCTCACATTTTTTTCATTCATCAAACGTTTTTTCCGTCAGGGCACGTCCATGAGCATTATAAAAGCCAGCATCCTTCTTTCTCCTCTCTCAACTTTCAGCAAATGATATTCGGTGACGCTGGAAACACAAAGGGAAGCGTGAATTTTCATTTTCAAGTCAGCACGATGCCTCGGAATTTTAGCATACACTGACAAACTTTATTGCTCTCCTCTCGCTCCTATCCCACGAGTTTTCCCGCCAATGAACTCACACTGCTTTTCATTTCATGTCTTTCATTGAATAGTCAATGGATGAACATGCCCGTTTGATCCTATATGACGTAACTCTGCAAATCAATATCCCTCTATCTGTCAATCTCAACGCAAAAGTCTTGAAAAAATTCTTTCATTTAATTTTTAGCGGTTGAAAAATTCCATTTTTTCCTCTAAAATATGTTAGAAATTTCCATCAGATTATTACCGAATTTATCCCCTAAAAATTTCTATTCCCAGACGACGGATTATCCCAAACACCCAACGAATCCACTACGAACAAGTGAAACCAGTCCCGTTTTAGTCAGACCATGTATTTTTTCTCTTTCTCACTAGAATGGACACTTTTAAAACTCCTTGGAGAGTTTTTTTTCCTCCGTAAAAACTAGAGCACGACTTAGTCGCCACAATTTCGAATAAATCTATGCATTGTGATGGAATACCTGGTGGAGCGATAAATCCAATTGTAATAGACCCGTCCCATGTGTATTTTTTCCCCCCATTCTCGAATCAATCATTCTTGGAATTAAAAAGGAATGAATCAGCGATAAAAATTGAAATATACTCGATTAATTTAACGAAAAATAATTGGACTATTGTAAAATCATTTATAGACTGTGAAAAATGTGGAAAACTCTGTATTTCATGCTCCAAAAATCGTGAAAAAATTATTCACAATAATTTACTGAATAAAATTGAAAGAACTGATGTATTGAAATGAAAAAAAAAATGGAAAATAGGTCAGCACTTTAATAACCAATGTTTTAAACGACAAAAATCGCCCGGAATGTTTCCGGAATTCTTGAGAAACTCGAGTGAATTAATGGAGAAATGATTCTCCTCTTTACAAAGAGAATATTCCAAAACTCAGCATTGAAATCAGAATAAAATAGAAAAGAGAAGTGTAATAGTTGAATATTTCACATAAAACTACGTGAACCCTGAAAGATTCGTTTTTCGTCCTTTTTAAGAGCCGTACTTTCGACATTTTCCACTGAAATATATAAAGAGAGCTCTTACACATACGTGCATAGAGATGCGGAGTAAAATTTAATAACTCAAGTTCGAGGGCGTAGCATACTCTCAAGATATGTTAGAGAAGCCAAGAAAAGGCAGAAAAAGAAGAGGTTTTTTTTAAAAAAAAGGGAAAAAAATTGAGAGACTTGGATTAGAGTCGAGGGAGAATTTTACATATGTATGTTATGCATGTAGAACGCACAAAAATTGTGCTGAATATTCCAGCATGACGCACATGAGCGCTTTCGGTGAAAAAGAAAGAATAGAAAGCAGGAACTCGTGTGATATTTCATTTTTTTTGCAATCACAAACGGATCATGATGTCAAAGTGTATTGCACGTGATTCCATGAATAATATTGGATTTCAGGGGCTCTCTAATATAATCAACAAGTAAATTAAATAATTAATATTTATTTGTGACAATTAATGAGAATTTATTAAAATTCTTGGATAAAAAAAAAAGGGAAAAGAAAAACAGTGGTTAATTCACGACACTTGGGATAATTCAATCGTTCCGAGTCTCCGGATTTTCCCTGATTTGATTGTAAAGTTGACTAATCAAAGTTAAAGCCCCGTCGGCTTGATGGTTATACTGGTGCAGGCCATTGGTAGCACGCGCGGGGTTAAATTCGTTTTGTCGAGTTAGAAAATTAAATCGTCTGCGATTCTAGTAGACTCTGGTGTTACCAAATTTATGATGAAAAAATATTATTTTCAATTTATTGCAATTTCTCATTTATTCAAAATTATTTTGACACTGCATGAAATCTTTAATCACGTAAACAATACTGCCAATGCTAATTAGCATTATTTAACCCAGTCCACTTGACAACGAGAATTAACTTCACTTTAATTACCATTTCCAGTGGAATATGCAGGATAGTCAAATACATGCGTCATGTGGTATATCTGTTTTACGTGGAATAACACCGATGAAACATTGACTGTGTCAGTGAATTATTGCACAAGTCAACGAGCTTCTGAATATATTTCTAAATCCAGATTTCATCATTTATCTATAATACTTAAATAATTAACTCAAATTGTCTGAAGAATTACAGAAAATTAGAAAATCAACTGACAATCCTAATTAATGCTAATTCATGTACATGGAAATATCACATAACCAATAACCCAAAACGTCACATTAATTACTTAGATGGAAAGATGCGTCAGACTAATTCGACGCGTGATTTCCATTTCTCTGAATGTCGACATTTCTCCTGTCCATTTACCACCTCCATACCCACAAACGTCACTCCCCGAAAATAACCTTGGATAACTTCTCATCGGGTTCAAAATAATGATGATAAAAGACGCAGAGTGCTTGGAGGGATGAAAAAATAGAGTATGAAGCCACAAAGAAGCATAAAAAAAGGAAAAAATTGTGGGAACACAAAAGATTATCAGAGACTGTTTCTCCTATTTTTCTGTGGACAATGGGCCAATGATGTGCATGAACATTTTCCAATTACCAAGATATCAGACATGATTTTTGAGTCCATTAAAGTCAACTAGATGTCCAATTTCGAATGGAGATTAATTATTTTCTGGTTGAATTACATCAGTAGCGAATGGTGGACTAATGGTCCTTTGAACTCCAAACGCTCGTCAAGCACGGTTTACTCGAAGCTCATTCCATCGGCTATTTCTGTATCACCCCTCTGACTGTACCACCTACAGCTCAGACGATATCACAACAGTTGTCCCTTTGAGAAAGGCATCATCGTATTGGCTCTATTGTCATGTCAAGTTTATTACCACAATTGGGTTATTACTCTACAGGTTGCTCAATGTCTGATGCAGTTGGTGGTGACGTCCAATGTAAACTGATGGACTCAATAGAAATATCATTTCTTATCCATTATTACCATTAAGAAATTTCCTTCTCTCTTATCCTTTTTATCGATGAAAGTTTACTGATAAACTAGGAGAAAGAGGCATCATCAGAAATACCCATTCAGAGTCTCAATTGGCTATTGAAAATCGTAAATACCAGGAGTTGAAGTCACTCAAGCGGAATCCGCAGTTTAAATCGCTCTATTTTTTATACTTTTTCTATTGAAACTTGCGATAAACATGTTTTTGAAAAATTGGAAAAATTACAAGCACGTCGTGATTAATTGGATAAAAATAATTGTCAATAAGTTTGATGGAATTTACTTGAAAATTTTTAAGTGCAGATTCTCATGGAGAGATTGAAGAAGCCCCTCTCAACGAAAACTCCTCAAACCATGAGTTCAGCAGTTCCCCATTCTACTCTGGCATCGTAAAATTTCCAATCGTGCCGTTAATCGTGCATCTCGTTAACGTGAAAATGTTGTGCGAGGTAGTTTGCCCCCCCTTTAAACCAGAGTGAACGAGGGGAAAGGTGAAATTGCCTCTTTTCTTTCTCACTCCAACAGATTCAATTTCACGGTGTCTGGCACGTGGTGCAGGACTTGGTCCTTACCCCAGCATCCTTCTCTCATTTTATCAATTGAAAATTCATTGCGTATCAATACGAGATTCGGTTAGAAGATGATTTAGTTGAATAATTTAGAATGGAAAAAGTTGGTTAAATGAAACAGGAAGTTTGCCTGATTGAGTTGGAAAAACATGGAAATTTCATTGGGCTATAAATTCATTAATTAAACATAGGTTAATTAATAGAACAGCAACTGGGAAAAAAGTCATTTAAACATTGCAACAATAAAAGCACCAATATTTTACACTTTTTCCCTCAATTCTCCATCGACAATCATCCAATTCCCAAAACTTTCACTGCATTCAAAACTCTAGATGACGAAATTTTGATAACTCCATCAATTCCCTACAAATTTACCTGCACTCAAGATATTCTAAATAGTTTGTCGACTGTTGAGTTTGGGAAATCAGAGTAATATAGTGTATATAGTTTTGAAGCAAGACCACGTATACACTCGAACCTAAATGGGAGAGGGGGAGTTGCCACTGCTGACCATACACCCAAAACTGAATTTCCGATAATTGCTTTTCACTTGGAGTAAAATGATAATTAAATTCCATGGAGCAATGTGATATATTGTGTAAACCACTGTTCAATAACCCAACTATTGTTTAGCATTGTAATTATATGGAATTTTATTTAATTAACGAGAATGTTCCAAAGTTACTAATCAAATTAATCAAATTTTTTTGCTACATCAAGAGCACCAATTTTTCGTGCAATTGGACAATTCAATAGACTCACGATATTTTCGGGTAAACTACGATTTAAAAAGCCATGTCGAAATTGGTACTTGTCCATCGGCTTATCGATCTCCAACAAGTTGGAGACACCTACGTCATATCTCGGGTAATAGTGACTCCCCATTCTAACCCCATCCCTCATTCTCTCCATCACAGAGAGACTAGGAGATAGAGTCTGTGTATGAGGATTCTGCGGAAACCCTCCGGTAATGCGTATCAGCCCCTGTGTAATCCTCCCCATGGATGCCCCTCGCCCCTTCGTCTGATTCCCGTGGCTTCATATAATTTTGGCGCATATCACTGATCCCCGCGTCAAGGCCTCCTCTTCACAAAAGAAGTACTCTCATGATCCTCAGGGGCATCAAATCATTTTTTTCTGGGGTAAAGAGAGACGTGGATTTTTTTTTACTCTTTTATCCGACAGTTTGAATAAAATATTCCGGGATAAAAAAAATAGTTACTTTTTCCACAAATGTGGGTTCAACAGTTTTTTGATGATATCTTGGAAAGGAAGAGAGATAGAGGAATTTTTGTGAGGACCTTTTTTGTAGCTCTTGAAATTCTCTACAAAAAAGGTCTCCACAAAAATTTCACTATCTCGCTTAGTTTCTGAGATATCTTAAAAACAACTGGAGTCGTAATTTTCGATGATTTATTTATTAAATGTGGAACGAAATTCTCATCAACACCTCTCGATTACCTTCAGTATTTACCTATTAATGTACACATCAATATAATTAATTAATCATGCCACGTAATTACCGAGAATCAATCAGATGTCATGAATAATGAAGAGTGATTAGTAATTGAATTTTGGACGAATGGAAACGCAAAAATACCATGAAATCGATCAGCCACTTCTGCGTACTCTTTATCCGTAAATTGGATGAGGCTTATTTGTTCTAACTCATTTGGATGCGAAAAAAGTTAACTAATTACTTGAAAAAATAGTCTCGATGCAATACAAACAATTGTTAGAACCTTGGCCATAGTAAAAGTTGGATTACCATGTGAAATGAGTTTTGAAACGAGGCAAATCGAGTTTTCGATGGTTTTCCCTTTGGATACGACGACATTAGTTTTAGTTCACTGCAAAACCCGTCCAGTTTTAATCCCCCAGAACTACTTGAACTTGCCTAGTTCCCATGATAACACAAAACCGGTTTACAAAGCCCGGGAATTAATCAAAATGCTCGTGAATTAATAAATTAATTGAAGCATCTTCCATATGAATAATGAAAACAACATAAAATGACCTATTAATTCAGATAATGTACATTAAATTATTAAATTCCCTAAAAAAAGAAGCGCAAGTCAAAACTAAAGTGAATTACCATTAAAATCCTTCAATTAATTAAATTAACTTCAAATTTCCCTCAAACCCGACATTTCCCAATGACTTATCCATCAATATTCACGAGGAAGCCTCGAGAATATTGAATTCAGGCGGGAGAAACGTCACCAAGTAGAAGCCAATGGCGTGCGCCAATTTTTCCACCAATGAGCGCCCTCCTACCATCGCGCAGTCTAGTGTTGGCGTACAGTTACCACTCCCTACGTGATGCTTCACAATAAACCTACTGCGCATAGTCGTACGCAAGTCCGTTGAACAACGCTGCATAAACGACAGTCTCATTGTACGTCTCTGGGTAACAAAGTGAGACAAAACGGCTCACTAATACATGGAAAAACGTCTTGGTGGGGTTAGAGAGAAGTAAGAGTGCCGGGACAGCAGCCGCTGTAGATTGTACGTTAAAACCAAAGGTGTCGCAGTTTTTCTCGTGTGCCGTGGGCTAATAGTGTAGTGCGCCACTGACTGCCACTTGGAATATATAACCCACAAAAAACATAAAAATCCCCTTTTATTTTCAATAATCACCTCCTCCCTAACCCTCTGCAAAGCCAGCTGTTTAATACAGAGTAGTTTATTCGAAGGAGAGGATTGACAATAAGGAAACGTGAGGCATTCTAACGTGTGATAAAAACAATTGAAGGAAAAAGTACAATAGAAGAACAAAAAGGAAGCACATTATTTTTCTTTTTACTCTGGGGAGTGCCCATGAGGTGTGCCACAATACGAATGATCAACGGACAGTGGATTTAGGTAATTGTGATTATTTTCATGAGATTCTCGCGTTTGTGGGTGAAATTTAACGCTATTTTGTCATGGAAATAATGGTAAATTTTGGGGTTAGTTGTTTGGACGTTGCTGAGGTTCATGCAAGAGACACCGCCATTGCGGCGTTTCCACGCCGCCGGCGTTACATGCTCATACAATTTTTCCACTCCGTTTCTTATCACGGATGTAGAAAAATATATTCATTAACTCAATTTAAAATTTATTCAGAGAGTCAATTAATTGTGGAGAAAGTGATTTTTTTATTTACTGATTAAGAAAGTGAATTATGTTTATTTTCTCTTATTTCAGTATATATTTTTTATTGCAAATTTTTGCGCCGTGGATGAACACCGGCGTGGGGCTTCCTGGTCGATTGTTGTCTCCTGTCTCTTATTACAACCGCCATCTCTCACTCCAACTGCAATACGATACTCTCTTTTTTTTTAACCGAGTCACATTGTATGATTTTGTGAACGGAGAAATGAGTTTATCTGGTCTTTTATCTACAAATTGACGCCCCCTCTCACAGTGTTTTGGGATAAATATTGGAGTAGTGAGAATGAGAGGGATTTTATTGAATGAATTCACTCGGATTTATTTTCATGAATTCCTGGGAAATCGAGGAATACAATCGGTCATTCATCCCACAAACTTCTCAATCCAAGAGCACAGTCTGCTATTAATATTCTCTACCTTTGATCTTTCTCTCTGAAAAGAAAATTGTCACTGGCTCTTTTTATTTTCATGCTTCTTCCTATTGTTGTTTCTGAATTGCAGTTGCAGTGATATTCATTTTCGTTCTTCCATATTCCCTTCTTTCTTTCATATATTCACAACTGGAACGAGCTCATTCTGCTCTGTGACCGTTAACTTAATGTCAATTACTACTTTATAACTGGGGAAAAAAATAATCCTTTGTAATTTCTTCATCAATAACTCTCAATTTAATTTTTTCAAGGAAAAGATGGACACGAAACAATGTTTATTAGCATTAAAAGGAACTCGTGAAATTTATCACATGAATAAATCGCTTTTTATTCTGAAAATCATGAAAAATCGTGTCTTCACAAAATAAGACAATGCAAAGTGTGAGCAACGGTTTTGCAGTATAAAGAGAGAAAATTTGAATGAAAAAAGAGACATATCCTCTGGCTTGTAACGGATCAAAACCCGGTAAAACTTGTCCGCCCCTCTACAAACTAACCTTCCCTGTTTCTTCCTCTTGTGTGTACTTCATGGAAAACCGGGTGTCCGAAGTTTAACCATTCCCCTTCTCTATCTAGATTCTCTCAATAAAAGAGGGGGATAACCATTGATTGGTTGAATGGAGTAACGCGTAATTAGCATTATCAGGTCGAAAAAAATATCTCCGGGAATGCTGAATGCAAGTCGCTGCACTTTACATAAAAAAATAAATAAACAAGTTAGAGGAGAGGAAAAAATATGAAATTACGGAAAGTGTTGAATGCCCAATGTACTCTACCAATGAAAATGTAACTGGAAAAACACCCACACATTTAATTTTTCTCGTCTTTCCATAATATCTATTTCATCATTATAATCTCCATTTATGTGAAATTTTTTCTAATGGATTTTTCACGTTCATTTACTGTAGCTATGAGGAAAGTTCAGGATTTAACAACCACTTGAACTGTGATTTAAATTATTCAAACGTAAAGTTACTCTTGCATATAAAAAAAACTTTTTTATTCCTGAATATTTTCCTCCTATATTTTATCTTTGAGAGACTATGAATTATTAACTACATTGTTATGGATTTATGAGTAAAGGATGAAAGAATGGAGTGGGAAGGAGGATCTTTCCAGTAACAATAGAATTAGCAAATATATTCAATTGTATTGAATAATTGCAATAATGAGTAATTAATTTAATTTTTATTTTTCAATTTACAGTGCGAAGACAGAGCCTACCTGGGATCGTTTAAGGAGCATTTCCCCTGAGACCCCCCCAGCCAAAATCACACGCCTTACCTCGTCCCTATCCTCCTTATCCTCATCCGCTCCCTTTTCCCCTGGTGTTAATAAGATTCCACAACCCAATCAGACGCGTGATAATTACAAACAGTCGCTGGGAATAGGAATGGACAATATGGATATCAAACCAGTGCTCAATGATGACCCCTCGGTCACCCTCACCATTCGTCTCATCATGCAGGGCAAGGTGAGTACTCTGATTATTTGAAAAAAAATCATTTTTCTTCCTGGAAAAATCACTGTGATTATATCCTACTGTCATTTCTCAAAATAATGAGGAGAAAGTGCGTAGAGTATTTCAATAAAACAGGAGTTATAATTTTTCTAATGAATCCATCGGAAAGTCGTATTTTTACAAGTAGAAAGAGAATTGAAGAATTTTGTAGGGAAGAGTCCGATGGCTTTGGAGAGAACGTAAAATAGATCCGATGAATCAGACGCTCCTGTTGGCACGCTTACCCACACAGTTTTATTATTGACACGGGTCATGGATACGTTTCTTCCCCCTTGTTGTCAAAAGAAAAAGGAAAATAACTGCACGACTTGAGGATTTATTCCGGGATTATTTCCATTTACACTAGCAGAATATTAGGGAATTGACGAAATATTTAACGCCCAGTTGCATCATCGATCTTTCCTCCCTTCGTTGTATCTCAACACTACCACTCTACATCTTCTTCAAACTTCCTATGTATTCCGCATCAAGATAGTGAGAGACCTTCTTGACTATCACATACACGTGCACGTGAATTTTGCACGAAGATCGTGCTAAAGTGCGACACGAAAATTATTGCACGTTTATGCATATTTCAATGATCCTCCATGCGTCATAAATCCAGTCCCTCATTCCTCTTATCCTCAATTTTTTTTTGTGTATTCCATCAGGTCTAACACAAAATTCCTCCACAACACTCGGCTAGACGTTACTAAAGTACTCTGACGAAGGGTTTCAGCCCTTTTCACCCTCATATTTCAACGACCAATGTATAACGCAAGAGCTGCTACGTCAAATCTCATTACAGCCTCGTTTTTTCGCACCGACAACCACGCGGAAGTTACCGGGGCTTCCCCATTTTTTTTTATTTTTTTTTTAAAACCCTCATACTTCTCATCTTTTTCCCTTATTTCAAATTGAGCCACTGCACTCAAGCATTATGACGGTTTTTCCACACTTGCGTGTCACTCTCGTTACATAATTGTCTGGATAAAAGACGAGGTATTAAAATAGATATGTTTTTTACTATTCTTGATGACAAGAGGAATTATCATGCAAATTGCTCATTAGAAGAAAAATAAATAAAAGATCCTGATGATAATTTATTGCCAATGCATTAGACAGCTTCGATACTTCCTCTACTAGAAATAATAAATTATTTTCATATTCAACGAACTCTGTAGATTAACCATCAGCGATAGTCTCGAATGATTAGGTTCACTTGAAGCATTCATCCAATATTCCTGAATTAGGGATCGTTTTCAAAGGGGGAAAAAAATAACTCGAGTGCCTATCATCTTCTCATCTCCATATGACATTGTCACATAACGAAGAATCAAGCTTCACTGGCCCTGATCAATCGATACTTCCTTTTGTATCATTGTCATGACCCAGTTATTGCTGCAACTAGAGTGAGAATCAAAAAAAAAAAGGAAAACAATAGAAAAAAAGAGAAGGAGTAAATTAACAAAACACAAATAAACTTGGCAGAAATGTAGAGACTGGCTGTATTTTCAACACTCCACCACATGATACATATTTTTCTCATTCCATGGATAATCGATGGCCCGATTAATGGAGGGCTACTGCTGTGGCAGGCCATTTTTCTCCTGGCTGATGCACGAGCCTCTATATCCACCTCTCCCCTCTCAACGTTTTTTGGCTGAATACACTGAGGCTGCTGATGCTTCTAGTAGGCTGGAGCAGAGCCAACACACTTGGCCAGATCTTCAGTGCAGTCTGGCTTTTGAGAATCCCTCAATTCTATTGTATCATTTCGATAGTCAGACTGCTTCTTCCACCAAAAATACGTTGAGACTTAATTGTTTTCATCAACATTTAAAAAACAATTGGAGACATCTGGAGGACAGTAAATGCTATTGCATTGGAGAGCCATTTAATCATTAATGAATTAACATCCCAGAACGGTGGAACAATTCACATCGACAATTATCATCCCAGAGACGAACAAAGCTATCGACCTTTTCCCCCCACTCAAATATACCGTCGACGACCCGTGTATGACCTCGGGATTTACTGTCTTACAATCTACTGCCAACTGGCAGACGATTTTATCGGTTGCACAGAGTACATCAATTACTTCACGCCCCAAAGGCAAAACACCATCTTCGTCTGACAATATAACACCAATAGTTCTCGAGTATTATCAGAGTGTTTGAAGACTTATCGTCTGATTAAACAATTTACCGGAATTTTTTTTCCCCCTTTACTTCTATGAATATAAATGCAAATACAAAAAAAATCACTTCTATTCAATTGAGATTGAACACAATCAACTTCAAATAGTCGTACAAGTCGCCTCATTCCAGCTTCAAGAATATCGATTCCACTGGAGTGCATTCATATTCAAGATATCCAACTGTGCACTCGTATAAATCCCATCGACTTTCCACTATTCTCATCATTCTCGTTATCTGTTTCCTTTATTTTTAGTTTTACCTCCCATCTACTCGGATTCTTTTTGTCTCTTTTTATTTAACATCTCGAATCAAGGAGGAAACATTGTCTAGTACGGAGTCTGGTGAATTCCAGTTGGCTGGACCCGAGCCAGGGCCACTGGCCAAGACGCTTGCATACTCGATCCGTTAATAACAGGCTTCACGATTTTACCAAAAATGGACAATGCTCAACTATCATTCGGGGGAACTTTGGATAGACTGGTATCTGTCGATCCCCAAATTATCGGAGTGGATCAGAGAGTGAAGCTCGATTTCATGAAAAATACGTGAGTGAATTTCGGAAATATCAGGTGAAGCTACTACCCGATAAATTGGCATTCTTCCAGAGTACTCTTCTTCACCCTTCGTCATTTCCTTCTTGTTTCCAGTTATATTCGTTACTCGAATCGTCTTGGTATTAGAATAGGATGAAAACGACGTCGTTATAACGTTAAATAGTTTCTAAAAATAATACTGCATCTGGAAAAGTCAAAATTATCTCTCAATTAATCAAACTATTGAGAAATCTCTTTTCCTTCAACTACTTTCTTCTTATTCTTTTGTGTTTTCTTTGTTCCACATATCTGTGGGATCATTGGCACGAGTTTCAAGTCGTTCCGGATTTGGTCTACATTGTGAAAACACAAGTGCACAAATGTATTCATGAACATATTCATAATGAAAATATTTTGTTGAAGTTTTCAACGATAAAATCGATATTTTCATGGGGAAAACTCCAGGGCTATCAATTGGTACTTTGTTGGTTGTAAAAACAAGCAACCTTCCCCATCAAGAAATTTTCATCCAACTAGCTCTTTCCGTTATAAAGCAAAGTGAGGTAGTTACTATGTAGGTTCACGTGGTTCGGCACCTTAATTGGGGATTCTAACTGGTACGTTTACCATGGCATGAGCATCGAAGATTGAGCAGGCAATTTCCATGATATGCCACTTCATCCTCATCTTCCTACCATTTTCAAGCATGCTTCCACCAATTTAACCATTCAATCGTGCTTAATTTTTCATCAAAAATACATTTTTATCATTCAGCAGAATCGATTCCAGAAAACACCCATCTTCAATATTTTTTCTTAATTTCTCACAATTTCATTAATTAAAAAATTCTCAATAATTTTGTAATGATTCCACTTTCATGAAGACCTTGATCTGAATTTCACACTACAGAGTCCAAAGTGAACGTTCACTCTGGACACACGCAGTTATGCGAGAAAATGTTGGCATTTGAGCCAGTTATAAGAACCACGTGGTCATTTGGTTAATCTAACTTTAGAGATGCATACTCGTTTCTTTTTTTTTCCCAAAATTCCTCTTTTTTATTTCCATGATTTCTTGTTGCATTGGTGGAGTTTGTGTTTAGGCAGAGTCTGACATTATCCCTGGGTCAGATTGTGTCAGCAGAGTAGATGAGAGCTGACTCTTAACTGTCGTGTCACTCTGGACTCTTAGACTGAGGATAATTCAATTTTAGACTACACTGCATTTAAATTTAGAAGTTCATCGTAACTTATAGGTATTAAAAGCAGAGAGAGAGACCATAATGTACTTTTCTAATGATGAAAATCACCAGAATTCTATGGTTACACAATTAATTTCAGGCTAATTATGACTGCAATATTTCAATCTTTCAACAGGATAATTTATTAATTAGTATGGTACTTAAGGTTTAATATAAATGAGTTTTGGCGATAATATTATAGTCTGAGTAACCAATGTCTGAATTTTCAGGAAGTTGGAAGCATCATTGGCAAGAAGGGTGAAATTGTCACAAGGTTCCGTGAGGAAGTGAGTATCTCATTAATTATTTTATTAATAAAACAATTGACCTCTCATATCCATTATCATTAATCACTCGGTATATTAAAATAAAATAATTTAATTTCAGTCTGGCGCAAAGATAAACATATCTGATGGTTCATGTCCAGAGCGCATTGTCACTGTTACTGGGCCAACGAACTCAATTTTCAAAGCATTTACACTTATATGCAAGAAATTTGAAGAGTGGTGCTCACAGTTCCACGATGTACAGGGTGGTGGAGCAGGTGGTGGTGGTGGTACAACACGTACACCAATAACTCTCAGGCTCATTGTACCAGCATCACAGTGTGGTTCACTCATTGGTAAAGGTGGCTCCAAGATAAAAGAGATAAGAGAAGTTACTGGTGCACTCATTCAAGTTGCATCGGAGATGTTACCAAGTTCGACAGAGCGTACAGTTACCATTTCTGGTACGAGCGAGGCTATTACTCAGTGCATATATCACATCTGCTGTGTCATGCTAGAGGTATGAGCATTGAATGATGGAGTATTTTTATATTCATTCATTATTAGTTATTTTTTTTTTTTATTAAAAAAAAATTAATGGACATGTTTTTATTTAATTTTTGGAATACTGAAATTTTATCCTGCCAATTCATCATTTATCTCTGAAAATAATTAAAGTTATTCTATCGGCTTTGATGGATATGGTTGAATCTGATTGAGACTGAAAAGCTTTGATAGAATTTCAATATTACTCATTAAAAATAGTGATATCCTGTTGGATTTTTATTTTTATCAAATAAAATCAGAAATTAAAATGAATAATTTAACGATATTAATAGAATCCAACAGAGTATTTAAAATGAATGTATTAATTATCTAATAATGCGCAAAATTATGCGCGACTTGTTTGTTTTTTCTGTTACAGTCCCCTCCCAAAGGTGCCACGATCCCTTATCGCCCTAAACCCCAAGTTGGTGGGCCAGTGATCCTGGCTGGTGGTCAAGCCTACACCATCCAGGGTAATTACGCGGTGCCCGCCCACTCGGACGTAAGTACAGTATTGTCAATGCCGGTATCTGCTGCCGGGCCTGCCCCACCCTCGCTGAACGCCCAAACTCTTTCTGCCTCGCATTTCGCGGCCGCCCACCCTTCCTCACCCTTTGCTTCACACGGCCATCCGCTCATCCCGGCCCATCTCACCGGACCCCATCATCCGCTACACCCGAGCCCCTTACACGCAAGCGTGGCAGGCCTCGCCGACCCCCTGCTGAAGAGTGGACACTTGCAGGCAGCCCTCCCGCCCGCACTCGTGGCAGACGCTGTAAGTCTTTTGTTTTTCGTGATCCAAACCCTCCAAAAAAAAAAAAAAACAAAGCAAACAGTTCCCAAGAATTGCCAGAACCCTTTACACCCCTATCAACTATTCTCCAATACACGTGAGAGACAAATACACATCTATCCAAATTAAGACTAGAGCATTTAGTCACATCTGTACCCTGGTAAGATACCCACCTTCAAGTACAGAGAAACTCAAATTCCTGCCACTGCTAATCCACTCGGCACGGTGTGAAGGCATTAGGGGATTCATCCCCTCGTTTTTTAATTAATGTATCTCGAGTTGAGGTGGTCTGGTTGGAATTTTTCACGGAAAAAAGGCTTTCTACAGTCTCCTCAAACATAATTGAGGAAATAAAGTGGAGTGAGACTCAATTGCAATCAGATCCCCTTAATCATCACGTAATACAGTGACAAGCAGCAACAATCAACAACCAGTTGTTTCATTATATTCTATTGTTGCTGCACTTTAGTTCTGTGAATGACGCTGCAATGGTTACCATGATGAATCAAAATGTGTCACGAGGCGGGCTTTTATTGAATTGATGTGATTTTTTGACTAAATAATCTGACACCGTGTCCATAAGTAGAAAAACCCATAAATACCCGTAACCATAAAGCCACTAGCTGCGGCTTGACCTTTTTTACCTTCTGTTATCTGATAAAGATTCATCTCCAACTGTGCCTTACCCACAGACCCAAACAGTCTTGAAAAAATAATTAATTTAATTTAATAAAAATGAACCAACACATGCTGAAGAATCCCAGCTTGCTGTCTGACGTTTTCCCCATTGCTCTCTGGAAAAAATGAAGAAAAAATCAATTCATCTCTCTTTTTATTCTTTCACCAGATGGAAAATTCACTCGGCTGTGAATATTTTCTAACACTCACGTGACTCAAAATAACATTGATTACATATGACACCGAGTCAGAGAGTCACGTAACTGTTGGATAAATTGTTTTTCTCTCCATTTTATTTCCTAACGCACGTTTTACCGAGATTGTGTATGACTGTGTTATTATCCTCTTTTTTTTCGTCATTATTGACTTGTAAACGCTTCTGCATGCGGCTCATATTCTTCCTCATTAAAATACGATTTTTATCACGTTGGGACGTTTTTTTTCCTATTTTCATTAGCTTCAGTGCTACTCTCATTTTATTTGAAAAATTTAATTGAAAAAAAGAAAGGCTGAGACAATGATATTATCACTCATATTTGCTAATTAGTGAGGCTTTTTGTGAATATACATTGAACCGAGATTTTTACGCTCTATTGATCCTTTGAATTTCGCCTGTGATTGAAAAGTACAATTTTCCATTCTTTCAAATCCTTTGAGGATTGTAAAATACTCAAAAGTACTTTGTACATTTACAGAAAAGAGTAGCAATTGAAATTCAGTTGGAAATATTTTGGGATAAAAACACAAAGATTCCACGCTTTTTTGTCCTATTTCATTTCTTTGTGCTCCAACGTGTTTGTACGAAAAAAAAAATCGTTTTGTTTGGAGGGTAGAGGGAACGTTAGATATTCAGTGAATCGACTGCATGGTTGAATAAAATAAAAACGTAGAAAAGAAAAGTGTAAAAGAAGAAATGAGAGACTACTCTAGATATTTCAATGAAATTTCCTGGAATAAATTGATGATATTTTTCTGCTAAAAGTAGATTGAAAATGATTGATAAAGAAATATTGTAATGAGATTATTGAGATTTTCTCGATTACTTTTTATGCATGAGAATGAAGAAATTGGAATAAAAATCGTTCGTGCTTCTTGTCCATTCATTATTCATTCATCCTATCGAGTATTCTCAATAAATGAGAGAATGAAATCAACTTATCTTGTTTTATTATTTTTCATAGAATTTTGAATTCATTAAATCCATTGAAAATCATACTTTTGACTTTAATTTTATTTGATTTAATCATTTCTCAAAAGCGAGAAAAGTTGATATTAATATTCTGAAGTAGGACAAACTCTGATAATTTAATTTTATTCACTTTAAAACAAACAGCTTTCATATTTAGATTAATTATTTTATCTCTGAATAATAAAACTCTCCTAAATTTCTATATTTCAATGAATTAGGGGAAAAAAAATTGTTGACAATCAGAATGTCCATTTTACCTCGATTTCCCCTATTTGTATTAAACCATCTGAAGAATCCCTTACGATATCTAGATAAAATAATTTCAATAGATTTCTTTAGAGGCTCTATTAGATGAAACAGCATGGCTTATTGAACACTATTTTGCTAAATGAAAGAGAATATTCAAATGAATTGTCTAAAATGATTTTAAAAAATAGAAAAAGAGTTTGCGCGAGGGTGGGCTGCCCTTCCAATGTTCATGTTGTGTTTTATTAAAGAAAATTACGAATTTTAATGATGTAAAAACATTTGTTACAGCGAAATTTACACATTTAGAACGTTTATTGTTAATCAGTAGGTGATAGATTAGAATTGAAGCACAACGAGAGTTCAGGATGTTAAATTCATTCGGTTCATGCTTAATTTATTTATTCACAATCATTTTATTTAATTTCTCATGTCTCCCCAAGAAGCAGGAAATCATAATTGCAAGACAAACAAGAGAATGGAAGACATTAATAAATAAAAGAGAATAATGTGCTCCTTAATTCCCCAATTTCTCTCGGTTTTACTCTTTATGTACATTTTTATACTCTCCACAAGTTATTCATGTATCAAGGGAGAAAAAGAAATGTGCATTTCCGGATATATATTTTTTCATCTTTCTCTCCGCAAATATTTGAAATACGAAGTAGCAAAGTCGTATACCCCTGGGGGAAACAGGCACAGGAGTGAAAAATCCAGTGCTACAACATCCATCGTAATCTCGGTCTCTTTTATTTCACTTTTTCTTTTATACTTTTCGGAAAATTGAGAATTAATTCTACGCATTTAATGAAAACGAGTGGAGGATAAATTTATTTTATTGTGTCATTATCATTTATCACTTCATTTAATCGCATAGGTGTTTTTATTATTGCCAGTTGTTATTCCTGAACCCTTTGCAATTAATAATAATTCGACAAAAAAATAAGAGCATTCATGAGTTATTTTTCGGGGGTTATTTGAGAATTGAGTTTTTTTTGTATTTATGAACCATCCGAATATTCATCGTTGTTTCAGATGGGTAAATTGGGAAGCAATCCTTTGGCTGGACTTGCAGCACTTGGTCTCGGTGGTTTAGCAACTCCAGCAAATACTGGAGGTCTCAATCCAGCTGGTAAGATATTATTTAAACAATTCAAAATATAAATTTTCTGATAATTCCATTAAATTTTTCATAATTTCCTCATAAAAAATCGTTAAATTCTCCATGAAAATTCGTAAATTTCACTTGTTTGAACTAATTTCAATGGTCTGTAATAATGAGACTCAAAGAATTTGATGAAATTTTATTAATAGCCCTGGCAGCACTCGCTGGAAGTCAATTGCGCACGAATCACACAAACAGACAGCAGCCAGCAGCTAACAATCAGACGCACGAGATGACTGTGCCAAATGAACTTATTGGTTGTATAATCGGTAAGGGTGGCACTAAAATTGCTGAGATACGTCAAATATCAGGTGCAATGATAAGGATCAGTAACTGCGAGGAGAGAGAGGGCGGTGCTACAGATCGTACAATCACCATAACTGGAAATCCGGATGCAGTTGCGCTTGCACAGTATCTCATCAACATGAGGTGAGTCTCAATTGCACTTTAAAACTAAAATCAAATGAATAATTATGATTTATCGATGAATATTCACATATTCCTTAAATTTAAATGTCCAACAATTTAATGAAAAATTGAGGGACTAATTTATGTGGAATTCCTCTTCACTTAATTGTCACGAATAAGTAATTTTTCTTATTTAACTCTTTCCTCTTATCGTTTCTCATTCTAATTATTATTTTTAATTATTATCCCACGAATGAGGGAGAGAGTGAGAGAGGCATTGAACAAATCTCTCAAAAGTTTGAATTAAAGTGGCGTTAAGTGAGCTCTCAGTGAGAAAATGCGAAAAAAAGAGTAGTGAAGGCAATATAATTTCCATGGAAAAGTGGAAATGGAACTCCCAAAGGAAATTCGAATCCTTGTTTTTATTAAAAACAAATCTCATGGTATCGTATAAACGATTTAAATCAAAGAAACCCGAGAAACAACGATACGAAATTCCTTGCTCGACCTTCTTCTTAATTCTGTTAATAAAGAATTTAAAAAAAAAGAAATTGAACGTAATAACAATGTTTAAACGTCGTGAATTTGTATCGACATGAATGATGCTATTTATTTGACAATGCCATACCAATCGAATTCAATTAATCATAATCATGGGGCAATTGATTCAATGGATACATTTAATGCCATTTATCAAATTGATTACATAATACATCGGATTATTGTGGATTCTTGGGGTAATCCCGAGAACTTGAATACCAGGATTCTGGAACATCTAATATCTACTCCAAGTGGGTTTTCAAGAATGAGGCGGTTTGAGGGGGTGGGGCATGCGGTGTGAGAGTGTGGAATGGTTCTTGAAATCGTGTTTCTGGGTTACTCTGTGATCTACCGAGTACTTCTTCTCTTTCTTCTTATTCTGGTCTTCTATATGCCCACTTCAACACGCTCAAGTGTCTTCAAATAGGGGAGAAGGGGACTGGGATAGTTGAAAATGCCGGTGATTGAAGAAAAAGAAGAAAATGAAAATAGAGCTAACAAAAAGAATTCAATCGTCAGGTATTTTCCATTGAATTGTAAAAAAAAGACTTGAGAAATTCATGTCAACTTCGTCACGACGTTTCATTGTTATCACAGAGAAGGATTAAATACAATTCAGTATAAGAATTGATTATTATTTTTTGTTTGGATATTGAGGATTTTTATATTAATGAAAAATAAATGCAGGTGAGATTTTCTTTAGCATTAAGACTAGAATATTTTGTGAATGGAATATGTTCTCTTTTTTTTTGTTTATTTTCTTCTTCCTTTGGAGTTATTGAGAATGTAATAGGATTTGTGATGGAAGCCATTTTAACATCAATGATGAAGAAAGGAACGTCGTTCAATGAGGGTTCGAGCCGAAGAAGATGGAAGAAATAAGAGGAATCTGAAAGAGAGAGAGATATAGACAGAGAGACGAGAAAAAAAGCTCATAATCCTTTATTTCCAGGTTCCTGTCTTCCAGGTTCCACCTTCTTGAGTATCCTGCAGAAACTCAACTCCGTTCTCATTTCAACATTTGTTCCTATTACCGCTGGCTGTCCTTATTTATTTTTTAAACTTTACTTTACTTCAGAAAAAAAAAGAATGAAATACTCCGTTAAAAAAAAAAAGAATTAGATAGAGATCAGATGACGACTCTTTTGATTCAGAAGCGAAAGTTATTACGTTAATGCTCCTATTTTTTTTTTACTCCTCTTGCATTATTTCAGTTGCTTTTTTTTGCAGAGTCTCCTCTATCCTACAAAAGGTGTTTCCTGTCCGAGAAGCTTCTGATCCTATTTTCTTTTTTTAATAAACATTATCTTTTTTTCTTTCTCTTCACTTTCTTTTTTCAATGCTTCTCATACTTGCTGTGTTTATTCATTGCTACCACTGTGGATTAAAACGGATCAACTGCGATCATCCTTGCGTGTTTGATATATTTTTTTAATGAACACAGCTGGAGTGAAAATTAACAGCTTTTTTTCTCAATTACTCTCGCGTTTTTTTTTCCCATCACATATACATGATGATGAAAGTTTGATAAATTTGAAGTATGCGAGACTGAATTTTTTCGTTAAATTGACAATTAATCAAGGCTGTTCCAATTAACAGCAGTTCGTCTACCATTGATTTACTACCAATTTTTCATCTCTTTTTTTCATATAGAAAAGTAGAAAAAAATGAATTGCACACGGCAAACTAATTTTTAACAATTTTTTTTTTTTAATTTTCATCTGCTCTTTTTTTTCAATCATTCAGCATGACAATTCTGTTACCACTACTTTTTTACATCTGTAATCCATTGAATATATTTCATTACAGTTATTCACTGACATTATTATACAAAAATTACAATAGTTAACTTGTAAATACCACATTATTATCTATTCCTCTGTACAGTAGTGTCTCCATGACTTTTTCATCTCATTTACTATTGCACATGCATTTTAAATCCTTCTCAAAATGAAAGACTTTCTTTTTTTTTTTATTACTCTGCAGCAACATGATATGCACTCTGCTCCAACTCATAAATAATATTTCATATCCGTCATTAAAAGTAATAGAGGAGAGGAAAATAATCCTGAATAAAAATAGAGAAGCATGAACGAATTGACAATTTCTTTACAGCAGAGTGCACATTATGCCAATAATTATTTAATTTCCCGGGCCATAGGTTGGACGAGTTGTTTCTTTTTTTTTTCATTATTTCCATACACTTCTCTCTCATATCTGATTTGTTTTTAATTCTCTTACTTTTATCAATGCCAGTAGTTCATGCACTAAATACATTACTCTTGAATCGTGTGCTCGAGTGAACCTTAACGTACCTCGTCCACGCTTGGCTCGTCGCAATCAATTCACGAGAGGCAAATTCTCATTTATTCATCGTTTCTTTATCATTTATTTTCTCCCTTCTATTTATCGTATTTTTCTTTATTTTTATTTTTTCCTTTCAAAACTCCATTGCGCACCCAGAGAGCCTCTAATTATCCATTGCCTAACACGGTGTGTTGTATTCTCTCGTTGCGCATTGGCTATAATTCACTCACACACAATTTAATAGTCTCTCGATAGTCACGGAAATTTAATTTCACAATTTACCCAAAGAAAGAGCCAATTTCCCTGACTATCAAGAATTAAAAAAAAAAAAAAAAAAACTCATCCACTGAAAAAAAGAAAAAGAAAGTATATAATTTCAATTTAATTTTTTAGTTGTCTTCAATTATAATCCATTATTTTTCCTCAAAAGGGGAAAACAAATCATAAAAAAAAAACATTCTTTTAAAAAACAATGAAAATAAGGTAATTGTTCCTGCCCTCACCTTTTTTACATTTGTGTCTTTTCCCCAGTGTCGAACTGCAGAAAGCTAACCTAGAGGCCCAAAATACCCAAAACCCTGGCAGCGGCACCAATCCCGGGGCATCCGGGGCCAGTGCTTCCCCTTCTACCACTACTACCACTGCCTCTCCCTTGGCCAGCGCAATCCCCTTGGCTCAGCTGCTAAGCAAGCCAGGTGCCCTCAACGCCCTATCTAGCCTGACTGCCCTTGGTGGGCTTACGGAATTACTTGGCGGTGCCGCTGGTGCCGCCGCAACACAACTACCTGTTCAAACAACTGGTGTACATCGTTCACACAAGACATTCACACCACGTCTCCGAAGTCCTGGTGCACCAGGACCAACTGACAGCGGTAAATTCAAGTCGGAGAGGACCAAGTACAATCCATACTGAATTTATTAATGGCTTTTTCTCAACTAAATTTAATCATTTCAATTAATTACAATCATCTCGAGAGTCTCACTCAAAAATACGTAGTTTTTTTTTTTTCATTATTATTATTTTATATTGAATTTATCGGATAGAGAGGACACTTTGGTGTTAGAAACATTAGGATTAATTATTCAGTGTAAAGGGAATTAGGATCGTGCTCCGAGTTTCTGGTTTTTTTTTTTTTTTTTTTCTATTCTTTTTCATAATTTAACGAGAGAGCTTGTGCTCCGATCCATTCTGCTTCAATGAATTTATATGGGAACTTTGTAGAATGAAAAAATAGGAGCAGAGCTTGAGAAAGTCGATTTTTTTTTATATAAATTTGTTTTTGTTGATGGATTTATATTTTTTTATCATTCTTTTGTCGCATACGACCGAAATTTCATTATTCAATTTATTTTTCTAAGTAATTATCAATAAATCACTCGGAGTACATTATTATTATTATTTTCTATTATATTCTCATTATTCATTGATGTGGATTTACATTATAATATTTACGAACTCAAGGAAAATTTGAGGATTAAGAAATGTGAAAGGAGAATCGAAATAATGTGATTAATGTAATTGCATTAATGTTTTTTTTTTTTTTTTTTTTGAGTGGGAGAGTCAGAAGTCTTTGTAACTAGAATTTTTCCAAGTGAGACAATGTTTTTTTTCCCCATTTTCGATGACTAACAATTTTTTGTCCTCACTTTTTTAACGATAAAAAAACGTGAGAAAGTAATAATGAAGAAAAAGGAGAAACGATTAATAATTATGAGGGGAAAAAAATGAAAAAGAATAAAAAGTGAGAATTAAGTACTTTTTTGGATCGTGTATTTTCAGTAAGCCATGTAATATAAATGAAAAAAGTGATGTGAGCATCGTAATTGGAATCTTGTAAATCAGTGGTGGATTATTTCATTAATCAAGAGGATTATAAATAATCATTGAAACAAATTAATTGAATGAACAAAAATCATGTGTTGAAAAATGAAAAAAATCAAGTTGCAGATGCTTCGAGGAAAAATCAATGAATTTTCTCTGATAATTAACGAAATTATCCGCCACTAAATCGGCAAATTTGAGAGCTTATTACTCATATTATTAAAGTAATAATTAATGATAATAATTAATAATGAAAAAAAAATAAGCAGAATAAGACGCCATTTATTTCAGCGACGTCGATGAGTGTTATAAAGAATAATCATTCGAAATAATTACGTAATACATAAAAATATAAATATATAAATATGATATATGTAGTGTCGTATCATTAAATAATAGGTGAGTCTGAGTAAATGAGTTATGTTTCATTTATTTTATTTTTGCTCTACTTTATGATAAAAATCAAGTAATACTTCAGTAGTGAACTAGTGAGAGTAAATTTTTAATCAAATTCTTTTTGAAATCTAAAGGAAATGAAAAAAATTCATCTTCCTTAAATTTCGAGATATTTCATTGAGACTCGTCACGTTTTGCTATTTCACTACTGACTTTTATTCCACAATTAGACACTTTGTCGTATTCTCACTTATTTAATGAATAATATCGTTTAACGATACTGAAGAAAAAAAAAAAAAATCGTTGAATCTCTGTCCCTCTCCGATCGTTGAATAAAGTGAAGAAAATTAATAAACGTAAATATTAACATATTTTATTCTCCTATAATTGTGAAATTTCAATCAACCTGTATTCTTCTGGCCAATAATTAATTATATGCTCAATCTTAGTTTGTAGCAAGCTGTTTAATCATTAAGAATAATACAGGTGTGAAAATTATAAGTAATCTCTTTTATTTTTTGGTTTACAAGTAATAATTTGCAAACTGTGAGAGAGAGAGTGTGAAATGATTTTAAACAAATGGTGGGAAATAGACGAGTGAATAGTTTGTAAAACATGATAAATTAGTTTTTTTAGTATTCTGATGATTGTACATCGGTTCTATTATAATAATGAAGTCGATGGAACAAGGGGATAATGGAAAAGAAATGAAATTATGAATTTTTAGAATGAAGCAAGGATAATATTGTGTGGCTTAGCAGATACTTTTGGCTAAACTGTATCACTTTGTTGAAATAATAATAATAAAAAGAAAAACAGATAGGCGTGTTTAATACAAGAATAAAGGTAAAAATTAATCATAATTACGTATCATTATTACTGGCCTCGTTAATTCATAGAATTTCAATATTTCATTGGAAAAATCTTCAACGATTAGGGGAAGGTGGGGTAAAAAGGCCCCGAGGGGTAAAATGCTCACTTTGAAATTGTATATTACGAGAAATCAAGAGAAATATTGGAGATAGAATTTTTTTGATAATTCCATTGGAAAGCTGAGGAAATTTTAAGCGGAAAACATGTGTCGGAATTAATTTTTTCGAGTTTTTTGAAAATTCGATTTTTTTACCCAGATTTGAAGGGGTTTACCTGGGAAAAATTTGGAAAAATCAATTTTTTGGCGATATCTCGGGTTTTATTGGTTGTAACTCAAAAATTCCGATTCGAGGTGAAAGGTGAGCTCATTTGCGATGAATTTGTGTTGTTTTAGAATTAAAAATCTGATTTTTTCAAGTACTTTCGGGGTGTTTTTTGAAAATCAGTTTTTTCACGATAAGTCACTCAAAAAATCCCTTCAAATCTGGGTGAAAAAATCGAATTTTCAAAAAACTCGAAAAAATTAATTTCGACACATGTTTTCCGCCTAAAATTCCCTCAGCTTTCCAATGGAATCATCAGGAAATCGCTATCTTCAATCGTTCAATCAGAATGTCCATTTTACCCCGATTTCCCCAATTTCTTTATTTATTTTTATTTTCAAGAGAATTCACTTTGCAGATTTTTTACAACACAACTTTCGTATCATTTTTATTATGATTTCATTCGCATTCATTTTATATCGAGTGGATTATCAATTATGACGTATTATGGCCAGTGGTGTTAATTAACGAGAACGAAAAGAGAAAGAGATATTAATGAAAAGATAAATTTTAAAGAAAATACATAGAATAGTAATGAGAAGACGATATCCATCCAAACAACTATGAACCCAAGGTCTCCTGCCCATCTTCGGTAAGCACCATCCAAATCCTCCGTAGTCCTCTTAATCTACTTGTCCCGTTTAACCGTTTTTTGATGTATCCGACCTCATTTTTTAATTCACAATTCAACATTTTTATTGCATAAATTTTTTTTATTTAATCTTAAATGTTTTTGTCATCACACAATCCAATGGAAAAATAATAATAATTATTTTGATCCTTTCAAGAATCCTTTTTCCATTTCTTTGAATTAATTAATGTTCAAACAAGTCGAAACTTTTGAACTCTTCCAGATTCGGGAAATAATGTTTATAAATTTTTCATTTTCTTTTAATGTTTCAAATTATTTGTATAAATGTCACATTCCTATAATTTTCTCCGGGTCTTGTAGTAATTTTTGAAAAATTATCAAAGCCTTTTTTTTAAATTCTTCAAATACTTCTGAGTGTTTAAATCATTTTTAACATAATTAAACTCAATTGTGATAATAATTTTGTTACAGGATATCAATGGAGACAGCTGGTATGGCAATTCCAGCATTTCACTATATTGCTCCAAATCACATCGTCAAGTCTCCAATTCACTAGAAACGGAGACTATGGTATTGTTTGTAAAAGAGTGGAGAATTGAGAAAAGAGGAAAATTAAATAATAAAAGAAGTAAAATTGTCGCAAGGAGAAACGTAAGTGGATGTCAGACACCTGTTCGAACAAAAACGAAAAAAAATGATAAAAAAACATCTTGCATAACACAATTCAGGAGAAAAGGGAGACACGATATAAATTAAACAGTACATCAATAATGGGCATGAATACGTAAAATTGTACAGAGAGAAGAGAAAATTTGCGGAGAGGGAAAATTAGAAGGCAGAGAGATGACAAAAATAAATAAAATAATAAACAAATGAAAATAAAAAATAAAAACATCATATTGGACGTCGCAGCCGTGAGCTGTCGCCGATTGGTAAAGGGAACAAGCCAAAGATATGTTAGTTTTCATTTTTATATTTAAAAAAAAATGATAAAAAAAACAAACGGGAGTCTTTAAAAACAAAAAACGTAATTCTCATTATATTAATGACTAAAACGATGAAAAAAAAAAAGAGTTTGTTTGCTTAATTATTATTATTTTTCTAGAGTATGAGCGAATTGAGTTATTTGTCAGATGAAATAATGAAATTGGGGACTATTTAAAAATGTATGTTTCAACGAAAATAATTCGGGCAGACAGGGTTTGACTTATTGAATTCTTTTTTTCTTCTAGTAGTGAAGCTTTGGGGTCATCTGACGAGAAACATTAAATATCAATTTGCTCATCTCAATATAAAGGTGTGAGTGGGGAAAAAAAATTGAGAGATGGGAGTTTAAGGATATAATTGATGCCAAGCATATGGAGGGTAATTAATTGATAGTGTGAGTAGCTTATGCATGTGAGAGGGTTAATAAAAGGAAATAATTAGAAAAGGATATAAATACAGGGGTCGTGCTTGGCACATAAGGGAAAATTGCGCAGTGAATAAAAAAAATGCGTTAAAAAAAAGGAGGAGAAGAAATTTATTGGAAAATTAATTGAATCTGAGGCACGCGACGTTTTATTAATTTTTCATGGATTTTTCTTTCTTTTTTTCATTCGTTCCTTTCTTTTGTTGAGGAAACAAATAAATTATGTGGAATATTAAATAACGATATATTATATACATATGAATATATATATAAACTATATTTATTATACGATAAAAAAAAGTAAAAAAAAAAAAGAATAATTAATTAGTGAAGATAGCGCTATATGTGAGAGGAGTTCAAAGTGCGGTTCTTTGACCGAGAGGCGTCATTTTATCAATCGAATTATCGCTACTCCCCGACACAATTAATTTCATCAGCTTTTTCATTTTATTCATTTTTTTTAAATTGTCAAACATTTTTTTTTTTCATTAAAAGAAAGAAATTAAGGGAAAAATTATTAATGTGACTGATAGGTACTCTCGTTAAGCAATTTAATTATTTAATAATATGAAAATAACAAAAAATCATATCCGAGTGACACACACATACACATATCCTTCCTCTAACGTGCCAAAAAAAGAACGTAAAAATGGTATTAATCAGTGCTTCCTCTCTTTTCTTTTTTTTGAAAAGATGAAAAAATAAATATATTCGATTCTCTTGTTCTCTCGCCTCGGTTATGAATTTTTTTCTCTGCTGAAATAAATTTTGAAATTAAATTTTTAAACATTCGTTATTGAATTAATGTAAATATTAATTAATCGTTGTAAATATTTGTTGTAATTTTTAATTTATTTATACTTCATTTTCTACGCAAGAAATGAACAAAAAACGAAACAAATAAATTTATTAGAGTTCAATTCAATCTATTAAAATTATCAATAATTATTTATTTATTTATTATTATTTATTTAATTTATTGTGATTCGTTGTTTTTTTTCTTTTAAATACTCAAGTCTCCCCTGATTTCAAATTCTCCTGTAGCTCAATTGTACTCAGAGGGAGAATATTAAATTATATCTTAATAATGAAAATCCGAGGCGAGAAATAATGAAAAATTCACAATAAATCTTCCTGATAAAAAAAAAATCTACAATCTAATATCAAAATTAATTGTCCTATTCTCTTTATGTTTTCTCCCCAATGAAAGGAAACATTAAAAAATAAATCTGAGCCTCTGCCGAAACGTTGAAACGAAATAAAACAGAAATGAATTTAAAAACATGAAATTAACAATTTAGTGAGAGACGCTGTATGATTGTGTATATCAACAATAAATAATTGCTGTGATTAGAATCGGTTTATAGTAAGTAGTTAAGGACTAAAAAAAAAAGAGAAAAAAAAAAATAACAAACTTAGATACATTGGAAAACGTGAAGGCTTTTCGAGTGCACGAAGGAAAAAAACATTTGTAATATTATTATTTTCGAATGATCATTAACGATATCGAATTTATCCAATTTAAATAACAAAAATAAAATGAAAAAATTATTCAATGTATACAAAAAAAGTGGCCCCTGTAACTGTAAACTGATAATTTCAAGTGCAAAGGTGTCTGTATGATGGAAAAAAAAGAGAATAATTATGTAACATGTTTAGAAACAATTAATGCATTCAACTACAAGCATATCTGGTTAAACATATGTCTTAGTCTTCTAATTAAAATGGAAAAAAAAATTGTATTGTCAACGTTCTTACTTCACTCATTGAGAGAGATAAAAGTTTCATCACTTTGAGAAATAAAGAAGAAGAAAAAAATAAACAATTAGTTATTCAATTGAAACTGTCAACCGTGTTCTCGTTTTAAAATTAGCCGAGCTAAGTCGTATGTTTGGAATTAAAATTTAAAACAAACTTATCACGTAATTATAATGGATATCAGGTGTGACACTTTATTTTGTGCCAAACTAATGAGAGAAGGAAATTAAATGAAAATCCATGAAATTCGTGTCTCCAAATATCATTTTGGTGACGTAGAGCAATCTATTAGTGCAGGGGCCTTATCCTTACTACTTGGATGCTGTCAAGGTTCTCAATAAAACTCTTCAAACAAATTGACAGACGCAAATTCCATTAATTAATTTCTGATGAATCGGCTGTGTTTAAAAATTCCTTGAAAAAATTCGGAACCTCGTCAGACATCCAACTATTACCGTAACGCAAGGCAATCAGCTAAGAAATAACTTAGTTTTTATAGAATATTGGGTGGCCTCGTGTGCAACTCATCGGCTG
The DNA here is from genome assembly GCA_963565655.1 of Aleiodes testaceus. Taxonomy (NCBI): domain Eukaryota; kingdom Metazoa; phylum Arthropoda; class Insecta; order Hymenoptera; family Braconidae; genus Aleiodes; species Aleiodes testaceus. The sequence goes on along the minus strand of OY751415.1, from coordinate 6,161,759 downwards.
CTCGAGTAATGCATTAAAATGAAAAATCAAGTGTTTAACATTTTAAATCTAAAAAGAATTAACAATTTAACGTGGCGTAAGAGACGCTGTATTTTTTGTATGGCGTTAAATCGCTTCAGAAAGTTATTAAGATAAATGTGCAGTTCTAGTGCCAAATGAAAAAACAGATAATTAAATGATAAAAATGAGTGGATTAATCGAGGGGAGGGATTAATTATATTTCGTTCGAAATGTATTCAATGAAAATGGCTCAAAGAACGTGCCAAAGTATCTCTTCTTCCCTTTTTGATTAGAAACAAGGCGAAGATGCTTTTCAAAGTTCGTAAAGTGCATGAATAAGAATCACACAGTAATCGAGGATTTCTCATTTTTCTATTTAATTTTTTTTTTAACAATCTTGCTCTCTTCCTTGCGAATTCACGATAAGAAAATTATTTTTATTTTCACCTCTTCAATTAAATGCCCATACACTAATAATCGCTCTTCTTAAATTCAAAATAATATGGAATTATTGAAAAATATCATGCCTCTTTCTTTCATTAAACAATTGCAAAAATGATAATGAAAATTCTTTGCATCTTATGAATTTTAACTTCGGCCAATACTTACGTTTTACGAAGCCTTTACGAAACAGGGTCATAAATACTTATGTGTTAATAATAAATAATTAAAGAATTTAAATAAACGGGGTATTTTAAATTAAAATGTGTGAGGTGATAAAAAAGTTAATGAACAATTACGCAAAAGGGGAATTCTAAAGGATAGTAAGAAGGGAAGCTGCGCCAAATGATTTTAAAAAATTCGGAAAAATTGAGTGAAAGTTTTAAACTGATAATATCAATCCTCCCCCCGAACTTCAGAGTTCGTTTTGTGCAGGGAAACAATGTAGATTCCTGATTATTGAATAAACCAGCGTTTTACCTGCATATTGGATATGTTGAATTCGAAAAAAAGAAGCATTTAAATGTAAATTCATGAAAATTTTAAAAGAAAAGTAAATTGAGTCGAAGTATCTCGCTATGAAATTCCGATCGTTAGCGAGCCCCGGCTAATTTATTTTTTAAAAAAAAGTACATTATTCCAGGGTAAAAGCAAACTTTTTGTAAAATTGTCTGGTTAACGCAATATTTATGTAAAAAAATGAATTAAACGAGGAGTAAGAGGAGCAGGCAAATAGTTAAGAGAAAAAAAAATAGTTTAAGCGTTGAAACAAATAAAGAAAAAACAAAAAAAAAAAAAAAACTAGTTGTATGGATGAGTGAGTGGATTGAATATTTAATTATAAAATCGTTAATTCAACAAGAAAGAAGAGAAAAAAAAGAATCTGTAGCGCTGAGAGAAAAGAAAATGAGGAAGAGATTAAATTAAAAGTGGACAAAAAAATCGGGGAAATGGAAAAAACTGAGAATTCTCTTTTCGGACGTATACATTATAATATATGGTTATCATATTATTATCATTATCATTACCGTAAACACATAAGCAATTGATTTCAATTGAAAAAGATAAGGGAAAACCAAAAGGAGTTATAAACGAAAGGATACATTAACAATTAAAAAAAAAAAATATAAAGAAACCCAACACAGCTGTATAACGTCATGAATTACTGATTAATAGGGGGCTTGCGATTTGTAAAAGTGATTACTCGGCTGGCGTGAAAGAGTGCTTTATGTCATATAGAAAAAAAAAAAACAAGAAAATGTATACAGAAAAACGTGAAAAAAAAGTAATTAAATTCTATAACTCGTAGTGAACGTAAAAAACATATCTCTATTCCTAAATTTTGAGTTTCTTCCAATTTAAAGTGAAAAGTGTTTTTGAAAATTCGATGATTAATTATTAGAATTAATCGAGAAACTCACAATATCCCTCTACATATCGAGACTATTAATATTATTTTTCAATCCCAAATTTTGTTTGATTGAAAAAAAATTAAATGAGCTTTTTGAATTTGATACCAACTCGTGTATATCGTAATCCTAGCAAGTGCTAAATAGCAATTACTCAGATTATCTAATTATCACTACTATTTACCGCAATTATTACTAATTGAGATTATGAAGAAGATTAAAAGAAAAAACAACATAACACTATTTATCTAGTACTGTCTGTCTATCTATTCCTCTGCCTCTGATGTTTGAATCAATTCTATTTGTCACTCACAATAAGACTCAATTTTTAAACTTTAATTTGACATTATTAATTTTTCACTCATTTAATTAGAAAATAAAATACCGAGATTATTGCATCCAAAATTCAAATGTATTACCTTCTACTCCAGTAATTAATAATCATCAAGTAATGAAAAAGTTAGATGAGAAAAAAAAAACAATGTATTAAATGGGTAATTAAAGAAATATTGTGATAAATGTAGAATGATGTGAGCTCAGATTGGTGAGAGAGGTATTGAAAAAAAAAAGAAGTGAGAAGACAAATTAAAAAAATGAAGAATGATTTTAAAGAATCAGATAAATGGAAACTCGGGGTCCAAAATCCTCGGACGAATCATTAATTATATATATTTTGTATTTGCGTAGTCGTGCGATTATAATAAATAAAATAAAAGTGAAGAGAATGAGAATAATGAAGATCTTGAAGGAAACATTTAATTATTGTTTGTCTTTGATTTATAATTAGAGGAAAAAAAGATGAGAATTGTTGTGTACTTGTAATTGTGTTACATAAAATTAAAAAATTGTTGATTAGTTGCCATAATCGAGTCTCGACTCAATTTTTTTCGTTTTTTTTTTTCGTTTTTTTTTTTTTAATGAGACTATAGTTTTGCTCAAATTTTTTTGTCAGATGTAAATTAAATTCCTGATTAATTATTTTCGTTCATTTATCATTGAAAAAAACATTAATAATGGGAGAGAATAGAAAAATGAGCTTCCCAGATGAAATAATGTGATAAATAATAATATCACATTAACAAAAAATCTTGAATTTTCTTTTTTCACGATAATCGAGCTTTAAATATTTTTAAACAAAGTGGAAAAATTCATTGAATTTAATGTAAGTAATGATTTGATGAAATTTGTAACAATTGAGTTATTTATTTCATTTTAAATTGAATAAAAATTAGTAAAGTCTCTTTTTTATAGAAAAAAAACTAATAAAAATCTATTTATTTACGAAATTTTCTGGTCAACATTTTATCCATTGAGATATTGTATATAAAGAATTGCAATAATTGATTTTTCTCATTTTAATTAACTTAATGAGACAAAAATATAATTTGGCAAGTTAAAGGATGATTAAACCAATAAGATACATAAAATAATGAAAAATAAATTGTTGTGATCGGGTAAATACGCGGGATTATTGAAACCCGACTATTAAAACGGGAACAAGAATATTAAAAAGTAAAAACAAAACATACAATTATTGAATAAACTAATTTCATTTAATTTTCTCGACACAAGCACTTGAAAGCGTTCTTCTTAGCGTAAATTGATTCATTTAAACATATTAATTAATTAATAAATGAAAAAAAAAAGTAACAAATCAGAAGAGGATTAAAAAAAAAATGAAAACAGAATGAAGAAGAAGAAAATAGAATAAAATTAACAAATTACTACCGCTCGATAGTAATTTGATGTTTGTAAGGGCAATAATATTGTAAATTTCGAGTACAGTGTATTTGAATGTATAAGATGCATAAAAAAGACAGATTTTTTTTAGATAATTGCACTATAATATTTATTCTAAGATGAATGATAAGAAAGAAATTAAAACAGCCGTGATAATTCACATTTTATCCCCGAATTCTGGTTGAAATTCGAGGGACAATGAATAATTGGCAAAGGAAAAATTAATTATCAAATTAATAATTCACAGAAATCGGGGAAAAAAAGGAAGAATATTTTCTGAATTGAAGAGAATAAAAAAGAAACAAGTAAGAAGGGGCGCAATTTTTAGTGTTTACACTACCGATCGATAAATAATTCTATCATCGCATAATAATTATATTATTAATCTTATTATTATTATTATCATTATTATTATTCTCATATTATTGTAATGTTTGTTTTTCGTTATTAAAGTGTGTATATAGCATAAAAATGTCTTGATTTTTCCATCACGTTTCTTTTTTCAGGTTTAATAAATTTGAGAAGCTTTCATGGATTACAAAATGTTATTTATTGATTGAATGAAGCATTACATCATATTATTAGCAATGAGCATGTAGATATAGAGTGATTCCCTTAATATTCTTCAGCACCTTCTCCCTCTCCCTCAGCAGAATCCATTCCAACTTCCTCGTAATCTTTCTCGAGAGCAGCAAGATCCTCACGAGCCTCAGAGAATTCACCTTCCTCCATACCTTCACCGACATACCAGTGAACGAATGCACGTTTAGCGTACATGAGATCGAACTTGTGATCAAGACGAGCCCATGCCTCAGCAATTGCTGTTGTGTTGGACAACATGCAGACAGCTCGCTGTACTTTAGCGAGATCACCGCCTGGTACAACAGTTGGTGGTTGATAATTGATACCAACTTTGAATCCAGTTGGACACCAATCGACGAATTGGATTGTGCGTTTAGTTTTGATGGTGGCAATAGCTGCATTGACGTCTTTAGGTACAACGTCACCACGATAAAGCATGCAGCAAGCCATGTACTTTCCATGTCGTGGATCGCACTTGACCATCTGATTGGCTGGTTCAAAGCAGGCATTAGTGATCTCACCAACAGACAATTGCTCGTGATAAGCTTTTTCTGCTGAGATAACTGGTGCATAAGTCACCAGTGGGAAGTGGATCCTTGGATAGGGTACCAAGTTCGTCTGGAACTCGGTTAAATCAACATTGAGTGCACCATCGAATCGAAGAGAAGCAGTGATTGATGAGACAATTTGTCCAATGAGTCTGTTCAAGTTGGTGTAAGTTGGTCTTTCAATATCGAGGTTTCTTCGGCAGATATCGTAAATTGCCTCATTATCAACCATAAATGCACAGTCAGAGTGCTCGAGAGTTGTGTGAGTAGTGAGGATTGAATTGTAAGGCTCAACGACAGCTGTTGAGACTTGAGGAGCTGGATAAATTGCGAACTCAAGCTTGGATTTCTTTCCATAATCCACAGAAAGACGTTCCATGAGAAGAGAAGTGAAGCCGGAGCCAGTTCCACCTCCGAAAGAGTGGAAAATCAGGAAACCCTGGAGTCCAGTACATTGATCAGAGAGTTTTCGGATTCTGTCCAGTACCAAATCAACGATTTCCTTTCCAATCGTATAATGTCCTCGTGCATAATTATTAGCAGCATCTTCTTTACCAGTTATCAACTGTTCTGGATGAAACAGTTGGCGATATGTCCCAGTTCGAACCTCGTCTGCAAAATACAATCACATTTAAAACCGAATACGTTACAAAAGGCTGAGGCAGATGAAGAGAAAGAGAGATGGAAAGAGTCTGGGGTGGCCATACGAGAGGGGAATGAACAATGGAAATACCTACCGACTACTGTTGGCTCGAGATCAATAAAGACTGCCCTGGGGACGTGTTTTCCAGCTCCAGTCTCACTGAAGAACGTATTAAAGCTGTCATCACCACTGCCAATGGATTTATCTGATGGCATTTCACCATCCGGCTGAATTCCATGCTCCAGGCAATAAAGTTCCCAGCAGGCGTTTCCAATCTGGACACCGGCTTGTCCAACATGAATGGAGATGCACTCACGCTATTAAAAATTAATCAATGCGATAATTCATTTATCTGTTTTATCATTTTAAAATTCATTCTATAGTAATCAAAATAGTATATTTACCATTTTTTGAGAGTTTGCAAGAAGTTTGCTGGAGATTTAGAGAAGTTTAGATGAAGCCGGTGATGATGCTTCAAAAAACGATGTTTCACTTTGAGTAAACTGTGCGCGACTGCTACGGGTGCGACGCCGAACATTCAAATATATAGGCGACCCGGCCCTCTCAACGCTGATTCCCATAGGCTGACGCTGAGTCTGAGTCAGGCAGACGATGAGATCAATAATGCGAAGGGAAAACCTCCTATAGGATGAGGGAGGAAAATGAACCCTCACTGGTCAAACACCTCTCTCGTAGGAGACGAATAATCAATATGAGGTTGTGCAATTTCAAGAGGATAAGAGATATAAAAATAGAACTGAGGGGAATGGAAAATGAAGGAAGAAAAACGATATATTGAGTATTAAAAGGTCGAATGTTTTTATTTTTCATCAAATAGGAATGGATGCTCTGATACAATTTCTATAAAATTTCGATTTGTTTCTCATTATATCAATGATAAGTCATTTTCTTTTAAGAAGGGTTTTTCGATATGCATCGATGAGAAGTTTAATATTCCTCAGCGCCTTCGCCCTCTCCCTCGACGGAGTCGGTTCCAACTTCCTCGTAGTCCTTCTCGAGAGCAGCAAGATCCTCACGTGCCTCTGAGAATTCACCTTCCTCCATACCTTCACCGACATACCAGTGAACGAATGCACGTTTGGCGTACATGAGATCGAACTTGTGATCAAGACGAGCCCATGCCTCAGCAATTGCTGTTGTATTGGACAACATGCAGACAGCACGCTGTACTTTAGCGAGATCACCACCTGGTACAACAGTTGGTGGTTGATAATTGATACCAACTTTGAATCCAGTTGGACACCAATCGACGAATTGGATTGTGCGTTTAGTTTTGATGGTGGCAATAGCTGCATTGACGTCTTTAGGTACAACGTCACCACGATAAAGCATGCAGCAAGCCATGTACTTTCCATGACGTGGATCGCACTTGACCATCTGATTGGCTGGTTCGAAGCAGGCATTAGTGATCTCAGCAACAGACAATTGCTCGTGATAAGCTTTCTCTGCTGAGATAACTGGTGCATAAGTCACCAGTGGGAAGTGGATCCTTGGATAGGGTACCAAGTTCGTCTGGAACTCGGTTAAATCAACATTGAGTGCACCATCGAAACGAAGAGAAGCGGTGATTGACGAGACAATTTGTCCAATGAGTCTGTTCAAGTTGGTGTAAGTTGGTCTTTCAATATCGAGATTTCTGCGGCAGATGTCGTAAATAGCCTCATTATCAACCATGAATGCGCAGTCAGAGTGTTCCAGGGTGGTGTGAGTCGTCAGGATTGAGTTATAGGGTTCAACAACGGCAGTGGAGACTTGTGGTGCTGGGTAAATAGCGAATTCCAGTTTAGATTTCTTTCCGTAGTCAACAGACAGACGTTCCATCAGAAGAGAGGTGAATCCTGATCCAGTACCTCCACCGAAAGAGTGGAAAATAAGGAAACCTTGGAGTCCTGTGCATTGATCAGCCAATTTGCGAATTCTGTCAAGTACCAAATCAACAATTTCCTTTCCAATAGTATAGTGTCCACGTGCATAATTATTGGCAGCGTCTTCTTTGCCAGTGATCAATTGTTCGGGATGGAAGAGCTGGCGATAGGTTCCAGTGCGTACTTCATCTGTAAATTTAATGAGAATTATATTAATTACATGAACTGGACCTTAGAAAAAAATTATTCATGAAAACATAATTATTTCAATACTAACCAACAACAGTTGGCTCCAAATCTACGAAAACAGCTCTTGGCACATGCTTTCCGGCTCCAGTCTCACTGAAGAAAGTATTGAAACTGTCGTCTCCACCTCCCAGCATCTTATCTGAAGGCATTTGTCCATCGGGCTGGATTCCATGCTCCAGACAGTAGAGTTCCCAACAGGCATTACCAATCTGGACTCCAGCCTGACCAACGTGGACTGAGATACATTCACGCTGTAATAAAATAAATAATTAGAATCAAAAAGAAGAAATAATTAATTCAAATCAGAGAAGATATGACGAACTATTCTCTCGGGGCCTCAATGTGGGGGGAGACGGCCCTGGAATGGCAGTTATTTTTACACGAGGCGTAATGCCTCGTGAAAGTAACCGACGCTTAAGGAAAAAAGTGAATAATTGTCATGAGGAGTGGGGCAAAACCGGCATTTAAGATGCAATAAACTATTCGAGAACATGTAGCTCATTATGTATGTTAAATTGACCTTGATAAATAGCTAATTATCTTCTATTTCAGATTTTTCCCGCGTCACCCAACGGTTTTTTAGCATTTCGAAATTATTTCGACGAAAAATGCAATCAAAAAAGGTAAAAATAGTATTTTTTCGCAATTCGAGCATTCACGATGTTTCTTCCATTATTTCAATTGAAAATATTTAATTATAATGAATAAATTCGATTTTTTTCAGGATTCGCAGAAAAGAGACGCCGAAAGAATTCGCCACGTGGCAGAAATCATTTATTTGCTATTAATCCCTCGGAAAATGCATTTTTTATTATTAAAAAAGTACTCACCATTTTGGATTGATTCTCTCGAGCAATACAGACACAAGTAAAACAAACTCTTCAAATCTCCTTGGAGAATTGTAGATAAAGTGATATCGTTTATTCGAAGCTGGCGATGGAGCTCCTGCAAACGATCTCGGCGTTGTAATACGCCCAAAGAGTCACTTGGTCTTATATAGGCTCGGTTAGTCCCCTCTCTTCTCGTCAATGCGACCGCACCAATCCTCGGTAGCCTCTGAACGATCCAGAGCACAGAATTTCTTCAAATAAGAGCTATTCAAATTCGAATTTACCTAAAAATGAAGAAAATTCATTAGAGCCTCTAATTAAATGCAATTATTCAAAATTCCGATAAATTAAGACGTTTTCCTCTTTTTTTTAACTTCAATTGCTAAAGAATATTTTTAAATTTTACTCAATTGCATTTTATAATTTTAGAAGACAGTGACACGAAGGATTTTTTACAAGAAAAATGAAATAAACACACCCTTCTTATTTCCGGCGCGTCGAGACAAGAGTTATAAATAGAACCTGGGGCGTGTAAGATGCATCCGTCCAACGACCTATCCTTTTCTCTCATGCACTTAAAAACTTCCACAAAAATTCCATTTAAATTATTTAAAATTCACTTCTTCAACTAAATTTTCATTATCCTGTTTTCTTTCAGGTACTAAAATTTCCACAACGGCAAACACAGATTTACCGTTACAACTCGCAAACTGTTGATCTCACACGGCTCATGAAGAGGAGGCAAGGCCAATAACCCAGGACTGAAATTTTCCCCATTTAACAAAAAAATGGGGAAACTAAAACATCTGCCACTTCAATAATCTTGCGACTCTTTTGTTAATCCAATTCAATTGTTCCTGATCTACAGAAGAACACGAAATTTCAGGTAATCCGAATAAATCCTCAGGTACTCGAATCATTAATTCCACGAAAAAATTGGATTTCTCCTCACTTTTGGCATTGCAAGGATAAAAATTCTCTCTCAATGTGTAGCATGATCAATTGAATTCAGTTTATCGAAAGGAAGATGACGTCATTCATTTATGTGAATACCATTTATGTGATGAGGTCATAGAATTATTTTAATTTCCGAGACCCACGCATGGACAATTGAATTTTCAGACAAATAATTTCATTAAAAATTCAGTAATATTCTTTTTATGAAAGAATTGCATTCTTGTGGCTTCGTGCCCTTTTTCCACCATTATTATTATGGCCTCCCGAAATTTAATCATTGGGTTTCACGTTTGGCAAACGAGTTCTGTAGGTGCAGTTCTGATACACCAAATAAGGCAAGAGAAACCGTGACGACATGGCTGAAGGAGAGTAGGCCGTAAAGGAGATCGCCCACGAGCAAAAGAGAGAGAGAAAAAATAACGTCTGAATGACGATTTTAAAGTGGAGAGCCAAATACATTGTCTTTGGGTTTAGATAATTTTAATTGAATATTTGATGAATTTAAAGCTGAAGGATGTAAAGCATGTTTCTATCTGAAAATCTAGTCATGCTTCGATCGTCCAACACCTGGAGCATAACAAGCAGACAGCATAGAGCTCTTATCTCTTTAAATGGAAGGGGAAAAAGAAGAGATGTTCACTCACAGTATTTATTTCAACATTCAACTGACAACAATATATATGTACAGCTCTGCGTATACATTATTTAATGTTATATTTAATTAATTTTAGATGAATTCTATAATATATATGTATAAATATGCGTCATTGTATAGGTCATTTAGTCGATAAATAATTATAAATTAGTTTTTTGGAGTTTAAACTACTGTTACAACTCTTCTCTTCATTTTATTCCTCTGAAATTCATTTAAATAACGAAAATTAGAATTTTTCTCTCATAAGCAACAATATTATAATTTCTTAAGTGATATAATTTTTTTATGATTATGTCATCGGTTAAAATTATAAAAAAAAAAAGATTATTGTCAAATTCTCTGAATTTATTTCTAAAGATATGTAACTAAGATATGAGAATCGGTAAATCAATGTAATTTATTGATAAATTACCGCCAATCGTTTTATTGTCAATTTTTTAACTTCTTCAATTCATTTATTGTCAATAGTAATATGTTTAAAACTAAGTACGTTCGTTTTCTCTTTATTAACTGTTTTTTTTTTATTCTGCAGGGAAACGTTTATAAATTTCTTCAAAGGCCTGTTCATTCTTTTCATTATTTTTTGTTGTTGTACTTGCCTATACGATAATTGATACAACTGCAAATTCAATACACTGGATATTAATTTTTATTCTCTGTGCGCATGAAATCTTAACGCTATTTACAATCCTTAATTTTTATTACTTTCTACCGAATAATTTACCAGATTTCTAAAGAGAACTCTATGAACGTTTTTTTTTCCATATTTATTTTGTTCTTAATTTTCTGTAAGCGACACAATATTATTATTTTTTTTTCATTTGTTAATTAACTATATTTTTCAACAGTAGTCTCATTATTATTCACTCCAGTTATTTTGCATTTTGATGAATTTATTTGTAGCACCGGTTCAATTTAATTAACTTTTATCCAATAGAATGAAAAATTATTCATTTCCATTGATTTCAAAGTATTTTTCATAAACTTCACTATTGCGATAGATTTCTGAATTTTGTCCTCTTTTTTTCCAATTAATTCCATTTGTTTTTGTACAACATTGTATGCCAGTCTCAGTGATTTCATTAACTCTGTATTTTGATGCAGTTGCATAGTATTTCGGATTATTTCTCTTTGTATAATTTATAAATATGTAACGATTAGAGGATATGTATACATAACGATCAGAGAAATATATAGTTACCTAGATTTTTTCATTAAAGTAGTTCTCGCAGTAAATAAACGACTGATAAACAATTATCTTCAACAAATGATATGTATAATTAAAAAAATAAACGTTATTGAAGAATAATTAAACAGTTCACATAAGAATTCCCAATTTCGCACTTTAAATATCTATAAACTCTTAAATTTATCTTATTGGCCTTTTTTTTCATGTGCTGAGAGTGCAGTGCAATTAATTAGAAATTAATGTTATTGTCAATACATCCTCCTCTTTTGTAACATTATTGTCATTTTTCTTCCCTCCAAATTTTAACTATTAAAAGAATTAAAATATTCTTTATCCTGTTTTTGTTTATTTTAAATAGAAAATAAAATAATTGTGAATGAGTGTTTATGCCCAATGGACGGCCTCTAATCTAATTCTTTTAATCATTTCAACTTGAGTAATTAATAATTTACCATCGATTTATTTAAATTAATTTCAGTAGCGAAGTGATAAAACGAGAAAAAAAATGTTAGATATGTGATTTTTGATAGATTCCTCGTTTTCCAGAAATAATTAATAAACTCGATTTGATTTCACCCCTTCACTACTGATAATTACGATAATCCTACGAGGGTACCGGATATGCAACGACATTATTATTATATGTTTCAATCGGTCTCTCCGTAGTTAATAACAATTCTTGGATGGAAAATTCGACATTCGTCTCTCTTCAGAATAAATCGATCAAAGTGAATAATTAAAATGAGAAAAACTCAATTTCTTGGGGAACAATAGGCAGGCATCGCTAACAATTATTTAATTTCACAGCTTAATTGACGCGGTTGACCCTACGATAGTATCCTTTAAAAATCCAAATGCCGATTGAATTATTAAAATAAAAAAAACAATGATATCAGAAGTATTACGATAACAAGGACAGATTACATTCGAGAGCCATCATTAAATTCTTATTGCTTTTAAAAATTCATTTAATTAATTAGTCCGGCCTCAGTAACCTAGACTGACGGAGGATGTTCTAGGTAAGATCGTCATCCTCATCGTCATTCGGACCACCTGTTGGACAACAGAGGCCCTCGGATCCATCGCTCCTGATACAGAACAATAGAGTCTCAGCTGCTGTGACTTCATGAGGTACAATACCATGAAATTCCTTTAAATCTTCAGCTGGGAACCAGGCCTTTTCGTTATCATCGATTATGAGAATTCCGAAGTATCTGGAATAATGAAAAATACGTAATTCAATCATTCCTATTGTTTCCTTTTAAAGGTATTGTACCTGAATATTGCAACAACTGGAATCCACAGTACAGAAGCTAATATTAAAACAGCAATGAGTATCATTGCCCAAGGTGGCCACTCGTGCCTCTCAGTAATGCCTTTGCTGGAGACCCATGCAGAATAACCCGTTCCCTCTGTAACAATCTCAATAAACGAAGCCACCAAGATACTCAGCATGGCTAGAGGACTCAGATACTTCCAGCAAATGAGCCAGTAGAGGCCTGGACGATTGCCAGTCATCAATTCAATGTCATCAGCAAATCTGCATCAAGATAAATTAATTATTGAGTGAATTGTGGTGAAGGAGAAATTATTTACCGTTTGAGGCCATAAACATAGGAGACTCCAATGCACTCGAAGAACGCAATTATCAATAGTGGAAAGTTTCCACTGAAATTATCGAAGAGCACGAAAACATAGCTTCCGGCACCATGAGCAAAGGCCATTGATATCAAACAACAGATTAAACATATTCCACCTGTAAAAAGTTTACAAATATGTTTATGCAAGATTTTTTATGGATTGAAATCAACTGACCTGTTAGAATCTCCTTTCGCAAATTCGGTAAGAGCTTCAGATCAACTATACTGGTAACAACTCCCTCGAGTGTACCGAATTGTGAATCAATTCCGAGGGTAAAGAGCATGAGAAAGAATAGTACAGACCAGAATTGAGCTCCGGGAAATTGATTTATAGCCTCAGTGAAGATGATAAATGCAAGTCCAGTTCCTGACGCAGACTAGAGACAAGAGTAATTGAATTTTCGAATAATTAATTTATGCTTTGTGCAACTTTGAATAACTCACGTTGTCGAGTTCCTTTTCCAGATCACAGACTGGTAATTCTGGCATGATAATGTTATCAAGACTACCATTACCACTTGTTATATTCAATAATGTTCCAGCTGATGGTAGAACACTCGGTATTTTATCAATATGTCCATATATATTGAGGATAGTCTGATTACGATCCTGGAGGCACTGCTCATAAACCATCGTTGCTTTGAAACCAATTATTGAGAACACCACGATCCCAGCAAACATCGATGTGAAGCAATTTGTCAGGCTGACCATAATAGCATCACGATAACAATTATTATTAACCGGATTGTATGAGGAAAATGCTATTAATCCACCAAATGCCAGACCGAGGGAGAAGAATATTTGAGTTCCAGCTTCAAGCCAAACTACTGGATCAGTTAATGTGTACCACTGTAATTTTCGAGAAAATAAATTAATTTCAGAACAATTTCTTTGAATAATGCTATTTAAATGTTACTTCACCTTCGGAGTGAATAGATGTCGAAGTCCATCAGACATTCCCGGCAATGTCACTCCACGAAAGAAGAATATAATTAGCACAATATACGGAAAAGTAGCTGTAACATAGACAACTTTTCCCGACGATGCAATACCCTTTATCATACACATGTAAACAAGAATCCAGGCGATAACTAGAGCAAGTGCTATTTTCCAGTTGAATGCCTCTGGAGTATCGATGTCCTTAGATATCATCAGGGTGGTCCGATACCAGAAGAATTGAGTGGGACTGCTCAACTGTTTACACAATTACATAATTAATTTATTGAATAATTTATTTAGTGGATATAATTACCTGACACTCTGGCTCAGGTGAATAAGACCCATTTTGGAAATATTTATTGGGACATTCTGCCCAAGGTAATTCGGATTGGAAGCTCTAAAAGACGAAATTACATTTTTTATTGAATTCAATTGAATTCTACTCTGAATAAATAAATAAAAAATTCCGCATTACTTGAACGAAGTAAAAGAGGCACCAGGCAATGATAGTGTTGTAATAAAGTGCAACATTGAATGACACAACGGCACTGCTGACACCGATACCTCCCAAATACGGTGAGACCTGATTCCAAACTCCAATAGCACCTTTTCTCAGCCTCTGACCAATTGCAAGCTCCAAGTAAAAAATCGGAATGCCCTCAATAGCCAGCATAACAAAGTATGGAATCAAGAAAGCACCTGAAAAGTTCATGACAATGAGAGAAAAAAACATGGAACCTCTTCAATTCAACTGCATATACATTTGTCTTTTTTATTTTCACTCAAACATACCACCGCCATTCTTCTGTGCAAGATACGGGAATCTCCAGACATTACCGAGTCCCACAGCGTAGCCAACAGTTGCCAGAAGAAACGTCAGCTTACTGTCCCAATTTTCACGCTCATCCTCACCAGCTTCTGGACGAAATATACCTTTGCCCTCATTGCTACCAAGTTTGCTGCCTCCGACCCCACTTGCACCGCTGCTATCCCCCACATCTACATTTTTTTTCTACAATTTTAAAGATAATTAATGAAATTTTTTATCCTATGTTATATTGATTATCGATAAACTCAGAGTAACTCCATTACAGAGATAAATTCAGATTTTAAAGGGCAGTAAAAAAGAATTGATAGAATTACTTGAAAAATCATAAAAAATTTATGACTAAAAAACAATTACTCTAAAATCCTTTTTTTTAAACGAGAAAAAAATTGAATAATGTGATAAATTAATAGAACCTTGGTATTTGGACTGGAGTCATCGAATCCTGCGTTAGTCGCTCCATAATTAACACTTGCTGCAGTTTTCCTATTCTCAACAACAAGTCTGCCTCTCATTTCCTTCATTTCCAGACGATCAACACTCTTCTGTGGCTTCAAATCCCTTGAGCTCTGTCGCCTCACAAGATGCGCTGTATTCGCCATTCTCAATGAATAATTCCCCTTTTTTTTAAATAAATAAAGTAACAAGTGGATTTTGCGTTGTTTCAATCACGAACGATCAGACTGGAGCACGAGCGCTCATCGACTCCATCCTGCGAGCTGGAAAAATGAATTTATTTTGAGAAATCACAAACTAAATCTCGAATAAATTAACTATAAATAATGGGGAAATTGCGAGCAACTGTGATTCATGATTATATGTATCATTATCGTTGACATATACTACTGCCCATTTGATATCTTGATTAATCCCTGAGTCACCTTGACCCTTCACACTTCGCTACTTCTTTTCGATGGAAAGGGAATGATTTTGAGGGCAGTTTCACATATATATACAATATTTCAGCCATTCACGAATAAAAAAGGAGAACTCTCGATCATCATTAATTTGCCCTAAATTATCCTTAAGAATATTCACTACAATGTTCATTCCTCTATCTCAGATAACGAAACACGATCCTCAAGAATATGCAATTCAAATCGCCTTAATTACCCCTGAATTATTCAAATATCAATTATCAAGATAAATAGGAATTGAGGAAAAAAAAGTAGAACGATCATCGAGTGTTTCCACTGACGTCAGAGAATATGCGGCCAATCCTGTCGTCGAAAAACTCATCAAGATTACACTTTTTTCTCACTTTTAAACTATAAATTTGATTTTGATGAATAAAAGACACATTTTGGTATTTAAATCATTAAAAAAATTAGTGGATCTCGAAATTTCATTGGAATTGATGAATAGGAAGGAAATCTCCATTGAATCCTGAAGATCCTTTCGGTTTCAGTCTCAAGGATTCAAGATATCAAATGAAATTTATGAATTTATTGGAAAATTGTGGATAATATGATGGAAATCACCATCATTAAATTAGTAATCTTTAATTTATGGAAAAAAAAAAAAATCACTGACCTGTGGGGGGGTCAGAGCGATGAAAAAGCGCGGAGGTAATTCTTCCTGTGGGGTACAAGAGGCAGCAGTACTACTGTCGCACCCTCTAGGATATCGGGTGTAACCTTTTGCCATTTTTAGGGGATGATGTTCATGATTTTCGTTTCAGTGTGTCACGACGCCGGAATCAATAGCGAGCGCCGGCGCTTCATGGCTATTCGTTCGGATTAAGCTTCAATGTATGTGTTGAAGATCTTTACAATGATTGTTCACAATTTTTTTTATTTTATTAATTTAAATAATTTTAATGGAATATATTTCATTGAATTCGTAATTAAAAATTATTGAAGTTTTATTAACGATTTTTTTTAAGTTCAACAGGAAAGCCTCGGACATTTCGAAATTTAAATCGAAATTGTTGCAATCCATGCGAAACAATTGAATTCATTGTTTCATGTGTTGACCATTGTTTTCGCTAATGAAACAAAGAGTCGTAGAATCTTATTTCCGATTGCCAATTTTCATTTATCTAGATATTTCAACTCTATTCACATGTTGAAACTAAATAATTGAATTATGTAACAGTTATACAACTATTTGAATTAATTTGAAGTTTTTTTTGTAATTAAATACAGAATTTTAGAAATTATTAGTTTATTATTAAAAAATATCATAAATATCACCGAATTGTTTCCTTTATTAGATACTGTGTGAATCCCAAAATTCCTGAAATTAATGAATTATTAATTATTATTAAATCAAATTGAGAATAAAAATAAATTAAAAAACTTACGTTCGATTTCAGATATTTTTCCTTTATACCCAAAGCTTTCAGTTAATTGCACTATAGTTTCTTCTTTAGTTGCATCAACAGCTTTAAAATCATCATTAATTTTAGTATATCTGTTTTAAAAATTAAGAAATTGAGTTATTCTCTCTTTTTTTCATTTTTTCAGGACACGATATTCATTTTAAAAGGATACAATTCCTGATAATAGTCTTGTGCCTCAATCGCCCATTCAAGAAGAAGATGTAATCGTGGCCGATAAGGAGTGCCCTCCACAATTTCCTTCATCTTCGGATCTTCAATGAAAATCTTGCTTCTCACTCTCTCCAATTGAATTAATTTATTCCTCAATTCCTGAATGAATAAATCCATCAAAAAAAGAAAAAATTAAATAATAATAATAATAATTACCTGATTAAAATTCCCCAGATTATGAACAGTATCCATAATCCTCCGAATTTCCTCGTCGATCCTCAATTTAATTTTGAAAATCAATTTTTCCCGGACATTTTCAATCATACAGATCTCTGCATTATCGACCTCTTTGCTGTAAAGTAAGTGGCGACATCTGGATCATTAAAATTCAAAAATACGAAAAAAAATACAAATGCTTTTGACGTAAAAACAAAAGCAGTCTGATAACTACTCGAAACCTCATTGAAAAAACTGCTGATTACAATGAATATAAACTCAATCTTATCACAAATGCAAAAAACCTTATCACTCGAATTTTCCAGAAAGACACAAGCATTAATAATTACTCAGCGTTAAAATACCTCGTTACATGTTTCAATTGCTCCGAAAAATTCTTCAATGCCTCCAAACTTCCCCCAACTTCTCCACAACTTTGCCTCCATTTATTATAAATTTTGTCCAGTGTTAAAAAATAATGAACCAACGATTTCAGAAGATCCTTCTCCATGTCTCCGACAGGTTATGTCTCCTCGCGCGCGCGCACGTGGTATCTGAGATAAAAAAATCATCTCACAGATAACACAACCCCTGAATTCCCACTTCAAAGATAATTGAAGTGTACACAACTTGAAAAAAAAAAAAAAAGAATTGAAGCCCCCTAATTGGCCGAGGCTTCCCACAAAATTCCTGCACATGAATAATAACCAAAGTGCGAGAGAAAAGGTAATACTAAGAAAATCAGTAAGCGAAAGGCGGAACACTTTGGGTTATTGAGTTGAGGGAACGGGGAAACGTGTAAAGCTCTCCCTTCCGTCTCGCTTTTCAGTCGGGCATCGAACGCGCTCGGTGATTCGTCTGTTCCAACGTCTCCAAAGTATTCCCATAAGTTTCCTCAAACCTAATATAATGCCTGAATAATCAAACTCGCAATTGAAAAAGATTAAAAAAATAATTAAGTCTTGAATTATTATAATTTCGAGGTGCTCCAGTATTTTAGGATTCTCCACATTGAAAACCGGGTCTATGAGTTTTCGTGTTACCGCGCATCCAATTGCGTCAGTTTCAGGTGGTGTGTTATCCTTATTTCCATGATTCCATGATTTTTCATTAAACGATAATTCCAAGAACAAGTGAATAAGTTTTATTTTAATTTGTGTTTTGTTTTATTTTTTCTGAAGGGTGAAAAAGGGGATTTCGGGTCATTTTTGGTGGTGAATTTGAGGGGACGGAGGTGGCAGGCCGTCCGGCTCAAATAAAATCAAAAAAATGGAGGAAATTAACGGAAAAATACATCAACAAGATGAACTGGATGCTGCATCAATTGACACTGACATTCTCAATCCTTTTGTGCATCGTTTGGAGTTGGATACGACATGGGACAAGCTCAAGGTCAGTCTTCATTAATTATTCCTATGAATTTCACGATTAAAAACAATTTTTCTAGAATTATTCACTCTGAAATAATTGAATTAACATTTAATTTGGCACATTAGCACAACCGGTGGTTCATCAGATCCTCAAATAGCATCAGACGCTAAAGTATCAATGTCACTGACACGTGGCACTTGTTTTGCCTCAATTAAAACGCATTATGTCAACAATGGAATCATCCACATCATAATGAGTCAAATAAATTTTAAAAAAATTTGAGAATATCATGGATTTTATAGGCGTCATATAGACACACCAGTTTATATGTTTTCATGTGCATTGCAATGCTCACGGACGATGGCATGCGATAATCGGATAACGGATTTGACGAGTCAGCCCGAGTAAAGCCGAGAATCCAACTTCCTGTCTGACTTAACTGACGAGATTCCACTGAAATTAGATGTTGCCTTTTTTTCTCATTTTTTCGAGTTATTTATTTTTTTGAATATGAGGATTTTCTAGTGATTTAATGGATCACTTTCGCCTGCCGATTAATTCGATTCAAGAGAGATAAAGTAATGTGGGACAAAAATGTGGGTTACAGGAGAAACGTGAATGTACGATAACTTTTTCATTGACAATGTGGGCAACCAGTTTATTCATTTCTTTTGATTCTAATTGGAGAAATGGGGGAGTTCATTAGGATTCTCTATTGTCAATGATTTTATTGAAAATAAAATGTTTCATAATTATTTAAATTATCAGGGGAATTGTTTGAATTTTATTGGATTCATTCTTTCTATTGTTCTTGAGGTAAAATTGATTTATGAAGTCCCACAAGTGCTCGCCCCAAATTGCAACGAGTGTACAGTCACTTGTGAAATTAATTCACGTAAATTATATTAATAGAGAAAATGTTATTCATTCGTTTTTATCATCGTCACATGAAAAAAGTGGAGATAGGGCTATAAACGTTGTTTTTATTGCCCTGAAATTGCATGAAAGGTGACCTACTCAACGTTTTTTTTTTTTGCTGACGGGGCAAATGAATTATCTGAGTCGTAAAATTCATAAACACTAATTTTTTTCATTATTTATTGTTTGAAATGAAGAGAAAAGAATTCATGAAGGTATCCAGTATAATTTTACAGTTAGTCTGGACCTTTTGAGGAGAAGAAACTTTCCAGAATCCTCATTTTGGGACTCGAGGGCTCAATTCCTTCGATTTTTTTATCATTTAATGAATCTGAAAATCGTTAACATGAAATTGATGAAAAAAAAAGAGTCAAAATGATTTGGAAGGATTACAGTTACATGAGAATTCTTGAATTCGAGAGATTCTTTAATTCGAAATTATGAAAATAAATAAATTTCATTGATCCCAAACATGTGAAGAGAGGCTCTGAGGCCTTTGGCCGACTTTCACAGACGAATTACTCGTCGTCTCTCTCAGTGATCACTGAGGAAGAACGGGAACAGTAAACGGTAATGAGAGACCGAGATGGCATCATATTTTTTAATGAATTAAAATCCATGTGAAAAAATTGAAGAATTACGAAAATCAATTAATCGATATTTAATAGACAATTTCGAGGAAAAATCGTTTAATCTTCTGCGCATGCGTATTTTTGGCTGAATCAATGGCATGATATCAGGTGAAAGAGGAAGAGAATGTGGAGAATGTCTAACGGAATAAAATGAAGAAAAAAAAACGGGATTTCCTACAGTTCTCATCTTCCAATGATGCTCCTATCTCAGTGTGATATTCAGATTAACTTTCAGAAATTATGAAACTGGAAAATATTTGATATTTCACTTTACAATGTTAGATTTCTAAAATCCCCGTAACTCGTAAAAGTAATTTCACTCAAAGTCTTCTATTATTGATGATGAAAATTTAATAGTTCTTTAATTATTGATATTTCTTTTGTGATAATAAAAATAATGGGATAATTACGAGTTGTAATAATTTTTTTCTCAAATTTCTTCAGTCCATAATTATGAAAATAAAAGAATAAAAATTGTTTCATGAGAGAAAGTATTAACGTGAATCGTTGGAAGTGAAATTTCACAATGTTTTGCATTTATTTTATTATTCTATAATGAATTTTGAGGGAATATCCTGATAATAATGAAGATGATGTATTTTTCCAGATTTTTTCCTCTCAATTTTCCTCTCAATCAGTAGAAAAGTCTCCAATACTTTCACCAATTATCATTATCATAATTTCCATATTTATTATAATTTTCAGACAGCTTTTCTGACAGTCGTCTTGCTGCCATTTCGATTAGCAGCAATTACAGCACTTGTAATAATAGCATGGCTACTTGCGTGTCTTGGTCTTCATGGATTAACTGAAGAAGATCTGAGGCGAGCACCACTCACTGGTTGGAGACGGTGAGTTTAATAATAAAAAAATTCAATTAAAAATATTCTCTAATAGAGACTGCAAGTGTGTTTAATTACCTTACTAACTTTCGTGCTAATCCAACTTATTAATGTAAATAATATAATAAAATTCTTGAAACTCATAATTAATTCAGTGCTGACCTTAGTCACTCAATTTACTGTCCTTGAGCATTCAAGTGGAGTAGTTGAATTTTCGTAAATAATTCAGTGAATCGATACTATACAATTCAGTGTCATTCACGTTTATTCCTTCAATTTTCATTTCTCTTCAATATTTCAATGGAGCTGCCTATTAATAAATAGCCAGAGCCACAATTGTCCTTCAGCACTTTCAACAATTCCTTAATCTCATTTTTTCACTCAATAACAAAAAAAAATTAATTGCTTCTTTAAATAATTAATTTGCATGAATGAAAATCAGGGATATGAGGGTACTGGTGTGCTGGGTGATGAGAGCACTGTTCGTCTGCGGTGGATTTCACCATTTAAAAGTCAAGGGTCAAAAAGCAACGACTAAGGATGCTCCTATACTGGCTTTGGCACCACACTCAAGCTTCTTCGATGCACTTCCGGTCGTCTACCTCGGGGGTCCTAGCATCGTTGCCAAAGCTGAGACCGGAAGAATTCCATTCTTTGGAAGTATGTCTTTATCCTCTGAATGCTCTATTATTTTCTACTTTTTCCACTTTCTCTTAATTTCTGTGGAATTTATTGGAAAAAAAAACTGGTGGATGGGATTTGATCTTTACGAGTGTAAAGAATAAAGGGAAAATTGGTGGAGGTATTGTAATGAATTAATTACGTGAGAATAAGATTCATGATGATGATCACAGAAAAATAATTCCCTGGCTGTGCTTTTTGGGGAGACTGACGTATCAGGCAGGAGGAATGAGAATAATCGTGCGTGGAAAACAGGCAACAAGAGCTGAAGCACCGATACTTGTTGTTGCACCGCACTCAACGTTCATTGATGGTGGAATAATCTACGTTACTGGTTTTCCATCAATTATCGTCAGAAGGGAATCCGGGCTCAATCCATTTATTGGAAGTATGTGTCGATTTATACGAAATTAGTGCAAATCCCATTCACCTGAATTTTGGATAATTTTATTTTTATTTAATCATATAATTGGATTAATTATTTTTTTAAATCGTTTTTCTCTTTTTTTTAAATAGAATTAATTAATTACACTCAGCCAGTGTATGTGTGGAGGGACGATCCAAATTCTCGACAGAATACAGTTAAAGAAATCATTGAGAGGGCAACATCAAAGGAAGATTGGCCACAAGTCATGATTTTCCCAGAAGGCACTTGCACCAATCGTTCCTGCCTAATTACATTTAAATGCGGTGCATTTTATCCTGGTGTACCAGTTCAACCAGTCTGCATACGTTACCCAAATAAATTGGATACAGTTACGTGGACGTGGGAAGGCCCTGGACCGTATGTTGCCCGAATTTAATAAAAAGTTGATTAAAAAAAGTCATTTCTGATTCGAATCAATGTGAATATCTTTTTTTTTGTTGTGCAGATTAAAATTGCTGTGGCTCACATTGACCCAGTTGAACAGCAGTTGTGAAATCGAGTTTTTGCCAGTTTATAAACCAAGTGAGGCTGAAAAAACTGATCCCAAATTGTATGCTAATAATGTTCGTCGGTTGATGGCTGAGTGAGTTTCACAATTCATTTATTAGTCATTCAAGAACGATACTTTTATTAATTAATTTTTTTTTTAGAGCTCTAAGAGTTCCTGTCTCCGATTACACTTATGATGACTGTAGAATCATCAGCAAAGCTCATACACTCCATTTGCCTCATGCTTCAAGCATCGTTGAGGCTCACAAATTACGTTGTAAGCTCGGGTGAGTAAAAATTCATTTAAAAAATCGTCCTTGCACATTATTTATAAATGGAGCAATAATCCTTTATTTTCTATTCAATTCCAGTCTTCAAAAAACGAAAACAGAGGAGGAATTAATTCAACGACGAACGTCAAAGTTCGGTGACTCAGTCGACCTTCAAGAATTCGCAAGAATACTGAGATTGGATCCAAAGGATCTGTCATGCCAACAATTGTTCAGAATTCACGATAGGGTAATTCATAAATCCATTGAAAGTATGAATTTCTTAATGAATATGCATTTTTCTTTTTTACAGAATAATCGAGGTCGTTTGGATTTTGAAGAATACATATTCACAGTTTTGGCAATAGCCAATGCTAATACGGAAGTAGAACTAATTGATATTGCCTTCGAGGTGTGTATTCATTTTTATTTAGTCACAATAATTTTTTTCCGATTACATAATGAAGACTTTTAGGTTTGTGACTCAACTGGAACAAAGTGCCTCAATGCCAAAGAACTGCAGAAAGCATTGAGGCTGTCATTGCAGTTGGAACCGGAAGAAAGCGACAGAATTTTCTTGCAAGCATGTCGAGAAGCTGGTGGCGGTGATTCAGTAACATTAGGTAAAATTTTGGCATTTTTCTGCACAATTTTATTAATGTTTTCTTCGATTACATTATTTCCCTTGAGAATATCCAAATGTTTAAAATTCTAAAAAGAGTCATTTATTCACAGAGGACGTTACGTCAGCCTTAGGAAACAGAACAGAATATTCGCACTTATTTGTGGGCAATTCTGATAGTAAAAGGAAAAAAAATATTTGAGATTATCTACTCGGCTCGTCAGTAAGTCCTAAAGTGATAAGGAAGAACCGGGACTCGGACAAGCCGCTGTTAACGAGTGTATGCTCACCTGTTTAATTATTTTGAACAATGAAAAAAAAATAAGCATGCTATTCTTTAACATATCGAAGTTCTTCCTTTCTTTTAAGTTATCTTCTGCGTCGTTTTAATGTGACTTTAAAGTCATGTACATAGAATGCATGAAATTTAAAAAAAAAACACCGAAGAATTGCAAATAACATATAAATTAAATAATTTTGACGATATTCCTCATAGTGCGAATGGAACCAAGTAACAGTGAATAGAGAATTCTATTAGATTTGCTCAGGGCTAGAGAGCAATTTTCGAATTGCAATACATCCCTTCATAATTAGCATTCTAATTAAATTAATTGAAATTCGAGAGAAAACATTAAATTTATCAATGATCGCTCAGTATAAATACGTGTCACTGTATTTGATATTTAATAATTGTAGGTAACGAAAGAATATTCGTAGATTTAAAAAAAATGCGAAAATATTATCATAATTTAATGTAAAAAAAAAAATCATATAAATCTATCTCGTATTTATGCATACAGTATGTATATATTTATTTAACTGTATATATAGATAAAATAAAATATTCTTACAAGATGAAACTTTAAAAACATCGATTTCATTAATTATTTTCTTTACAATTTTATAATTATTTAAAAATATGTCTCTCTATTTAATTCAGCAACATTAAAATACTGTAAGTACAATTTTAAATTGTCATGATAGAATAATCTTTCTTTAAATTCACAATTATCTGATGAAATTTAGCATTTTTCCTTGCGTATTTTTTTCATTAAAATCTTTTTTCTCAATAAATTAAAATAAAACATTTCGTTCATTGTGCTTTCACATAAATAAGAAAGAAATAGAATTAAAAATGAATAAATTCACAAATTTCAATTAATGAACGAAAAAACACTGCTTATTTGAAAAATAATAGGCAGTGCATAAAATAAAGAATTAAAATACTTTCCATTTATCTTCATGATAATTCGCATTAATTTTCCTCTCTATTAATACCACACGCAAAGAAAAATGCTATTACTAGAGTAAAGGCACCATTTTTATTCCATCCAATTTAAAATAAAACAACTAAAAACCTCTTACCACAGAATTTATTTCTTCCTGAATATGCTTGGCATACTCGGTGAATTTGGTTTCTGCGTGAAGATCTTCGACATTCTCTGTCGCATATCTTCAACACCCTGACCTACATTAGCTGTTGCTAATGACAATGACAATCCAGAACTTGCGGAGATGGATCTGTAAAAGGAAGTTGAATGTTAATAGCCTCTCAAGTGTTCATAAATGAAGAGAAAAAAAAATATTTTAACCTACCTCTCAATTGGTCTCTGCACATCCTGTCTTGATTCAGCTTCCCTGATGAGTGATCTCACATTTTCTCTTTGCTGAGGCAATAATTGACCGACTAATGTCTCCAGGTACCTCAGCCCAGGCAGAAGAACACCAGCAACACACTTATCACTCAACGAACAATAAACAAGAATTGAATACGCATCGACCAATGCACTAGCCAAATCAATTCTCCGATTCTGCTGAAGTGCAGAGGCTGTTATCCCAGTTAATTGAGTCGTAATGACATCCTCAACGAAATGTTGTGGACAATTCGGTGCAATGTGAGCCAAAGTAGAGACCAGAGGAACAGCAAGAGCTGGTGGAACACCTTGCGGTTCTCTCGCAATTGTTTCCAGTGTCAGTCGTCCCTTATCCTTGGCTTCTCTAGCACCACACTCTGTAATTAATCTACCAAGTGCTGTTATAGCCGCTGCTTTAACCATTAAATCAGAATCAGATGCTAGAGTCACGATTGCTGGTGCTATTCTTGCGGTGACGAGTCTCTCACCGACATTTGAGATAATCTCGGAGAATAAATGTGCCGTTACACATCTAACTGATGAACGTTGATGCACAACACCATCCCATAAAGCTGTTAATATGTTTTCCACTATTTTTGATTGTTTACAGAGTTTTTTAACGGATATTATTAAACTCGAGATGTTAGCACCACTCATTGAACACAGGACAATTAGATTCTTCAAGGATTTTGATAATTCAGTGGTGTCTATGGTTGATATTATTATTAAATACGTTGGTATCAAGGATAGATTAATTCCTGCTTCTTCTCCAGATAATGACATCAATTGATTCTCTAATTTTTTAACTTCCTTCTCGAAAATCAGCTTCACTTTATACTGAGTTATGTAGTGTCCGAATCCTTGACACAATGCTTGCATATAATCCAAGAAACTATTTAAAATACTCTCCTGAGCAACATCAATTGATTTATTAATTTCTAAGAGAGTTGGAATTAATTTTGACGTTAACCAATCGAGTTCAGGCCAGGACTCATTCTCCCAGACATTCGACAAGAATGTATTCAATATCACCCCAATATCATCAGTGTCATCACAAAATACTTGAGGATTTGTGATATTTGATTTACAGAGAGATAGAATCGCCTTTGGTAATTCCGATGTTACATCTTCCTGAATACTCGATCTGACAATTTGATTATTAGCAACTGAAACAATTGTATGTGGTAATAGAATCTGCAGGACTTTGACTGAAGAAGTGGCTCTC
Organism: Aleiodes testaceus; assembly: GCA_963565655.1. Classification (NCBI taxonomy): domain Eukaryota; kingdom Metazoa; phylum Arthropoda; class Insecta; order Hymenoptera; family Braconidae; genus Aleiodes; species Aleiodes testaceus. The sequence continues at coordinate 6,135,405 of OY751415.1, read as the reverse complement.
TCGCCTTCCCTGTGATCCTTTCCCGGTGAATTTGATGGTTTAATTTGATTCTTCAATTTAGATAGAATCCTCGGTAACAAATGGGACTGCAGACGTTTCAATGAAAGTGCCCATTGTCCCAGTATCGGTAGTAGAATCATCGATGCAGCATCAAATACATCAGGGGAAGTATCATCGAGTGCTGTTAATGCAAGTTCCTCGCATTGAAAATACTTATCAGTATCATCCATCAATGCAACGAGAAGTGCGAGACTCTGAATAACAGAGGCACGTACTGTGGACTCTTTGTCTTCTAGCAGCATCTGTTGCAGCATTGAGATCATTAAAGAATTCCTTATGCTACTTGGAGTATACGGTGCTAATGCTGAACAGCATTCAGTCGCAAGTAGTCTTCTTTCCGAATACTTGTGCTGACTCTGTTCCCAACAGATCGTGAGGATTTCTTCAGGTCCTGGTGGTGCATCATCAATTTTAACGATTGAAACGAGTCCACCGAGTAAAATTCGTCTCTCCTCTTCCTGCGGCTTCTTTTTTAAATTAAATAACAGCTGCAAGAGTTTCTCCCGTTCTCCAGGCTCCGTATGCAGCCTTATTGTATTCAAAACAAGTGGAATAATCTCTTCCCTCTTATTTAAGACGATGTTAGGTGCTATTTTGGGAAGAGTCACTGCCAGCACATCTATCAGAGCATCCTGCGTCCCATCAGCTCCAAAGGGCGATGCATTTATCAAACAATGAGCCAGGACTTCTCGCTTAAATCTAGTTGGAAGAGATCTCAGTGGTGAATTTGGTAGAGTCGGAGTTTCCACAGTTACGTCCATTCTGGGTAAATGAATCCTCGTCCAGTCTTTGTCCCCAGGGTCTGTATCCCCCAATGACACAACTGCTGATATGCTATCATCCTCCTCTGGATCATGAGGATTTATCGTTGCTTCTCTCGGGGGAGATTCGAGGATTTCGAATTTATCAGGGGTCGTTGAGTTTGAACTCGTTGGATGAACTGGTTGAGGTATATTCGACTGTTCTTCGAGGGATTTCGAAGATATTGTTTCAAGACGTTGCTCCAAATCTGCTTTCACACGGGATAACGACTCTAATTGGAACTGAATCGTTCCCAGTTCCTCTGACAATCGATTAATTTCTTTCTCGTACTCTTCATTCTTCTTTGAATCGTCGGATTCAATAAAATCCGTTTGTATCACAGCATCAACCGATGGTGGCTTGTCGTATCCATTGCCACGTAAAAATTCACGATAAACTTGAAGCAAATCCGGGGGTTTTGGTATATTCAATCCAACATCCTCCCAATCCTCAAAATCCTGATCCTCGTTTTCATCACTAAATGTTATTGACGTTAATTTATACGATCTAGCTAATAAATACTCGTAAACGAGAAAATTCAATGCTCTCTGTTCATGCGGCTTTATTGGCTGTTCATTAATTGTATTACGTTCTGATATTTTATCTGGCGTTGTCTCAGATTCTGTGACAACTGTTAAATTAGCACGTAACGATGATATATTTTCACGTGCTTTACGCAATTCAAATTCTAATACAGCAACACGTTCATCAATACCACCGCCATCCTCTGAGTATCTCGATATGTCAAGTGAATCCAATGTTGCTTGACTACTTGAACGTGGAATGGATACATAGGGCTCTGGTTTTATACTCAATGTTTCAAAATTACTTGTATTCGCAAAATAATCACGTAATATTGGCAATTCTCTTCCTGACTCACATAATTCTGCATGAAGTTCCAGGGCTGTTAGTAATAATTTTTCATTCAATAATTTCGTTGCTATGTCATTGTATGACAATTTGGAATTGTTTGGCAGATTTATAACCTCTTCCGTTTCCGTCGACATTATTCAATCTGAAATAACGGAAATTCAATGTTTTTTCTCACATAACCAAAGACAAATTCTTTCCTCAAATGTCGTGATAATAATACAAACCCTTTTTATGAGGTATATCGAGATTTTCTTGTGCGACGAAATTAATCCAACATCTGTGATGTGAATGACAACACATCGTGACGTCACTATTGTCGAGCCACTGAAAGAGTCGACACGAGAAATGTTGAGAGCCAGGTTCCCCCACCATGATGCTTCCATCACTCTGCTGGTTGTGGCCAATGGCGTAACGTTCTATGGGAAATACGTGAATGTTATTGGCCACAACCTGAGTGGATGGATTATCCCGACAATACCTGACTCGACTTTTCAATGAAATCAACTATTCTGCATAATTATCATTGAAAAAAACATTACTTTACCTTTATAATTGAATATTAAAATATTAATTTATTGAAAACGAGGCCAAAGTGAACGTATTCGTTCTCCATTGGTCTCGCCTTCTATTGGAGTAGGAAATAAATATACAAATATTTTGTTTTTTTTACTTGAAAACAGTATTTTTTTTCTTCTAAATCTTTTGTATTACAATATTTAATGGGCTGTATCTATGGACAAGTACCTCAGGAAAAAAAAAAAACACAAAGAAAAATTAATAAAAATGTAATAATAATAATAATATATCATGATCACACTGGAATCTGATGTATAAAAATTTATAGATGAACAAATAAGGCTAAAGAATCGAAGACTAATTCATACAAATGACAGTCTCTACCACAATTATATTACAAAATACAATTAACAAATAATAATGTAAAATAAATGAGCATATTCTCTTTTTTTTTCTTCTCAATTAAATGATGCGAATAATAATAACTGAATTGAAAGATGAGACTGGTGGGCAATTGATTGTTCAAACCATTTTTCATATATATAATATTTATATATATATATATGTTTAAATCCCCATATCTCTGCTTCTCTTTTCTTTTATCATCTCACAATCTTTATTACAAAGTCACATTTAATTTACTCCTTTTTCAACTATCCTCAGTATTCATCGATAATATAAATCGATGATTATTCTATTTACATCCTATCTCCTCAGCTCTTCGAGTGACTCAGAATTTTTTTTTATAAATTCTATTTTTCACATTCTCAAATGACTCAAGGAATTCAGTTGTTTATTTACGAAAGAAGATCATTCGGAACTTAAAATGTGTGCTATAAATGTTTTACGACGAATAGGCGAAATTAATAAGAATAATTTATGATTTGATGAAATTCAAAGGCTAGCACGCTAATTCATGAAAAGAAAAATGAATTTATTGAGGAAGGCTGAGGAAGATAAGGTGAAAATATTAATTCTCTTCTTTTTTTTCTACTAAAAAATGGGAAACCTATAGGTGCGCTGAAAAATCGGTATAAATATAAACCTACGAGGGAATAACATTATTCGTAATAGTCATCATGGCTTGGACATAATCTCTCATTACTTTTAATTTTTTAAACTCGTTTTTTTGGAAGACCTGCAACGCTCTTGTCTCTGACAACTATTACCTATTATTCCACTTTCTTAAAAACAAAAAAAATCATTAAATTCAACTGACTTATGCCATGACCTAATAAACTATTACGAGATTGATAGTTATCCCCATTGAATTATCATACAATTTATAATTTTTCTTCAAATTTGTTTACTTCAATAATCGTATATTCATCAAGCACCATTTGTGGTCTATCAAAAGTAGTAACGAACATACGTGGTTTCCCTCACTTAATTTGCTCTTTAAATCCTGTAAAAATTACACTACCACCGTAGATTGGTACTAATGGAATTTATCGAATATTTTAATTGAATTTAACGAGTTGGCTTCGCCCTACTCGACGCTCCACTCGTCGATTTGTCAATTTTCGACCTTTTTCAATTACCTTTTCTCGTTACGTTTACTTATTATGCTACATTTATTCTCTATCATCACGTTAGAATTAAAAACTAATTGTATTTCGAATAAGATTTTTCCTTTGTTCTAGTTTCTGACAGAGATCGACGATAAATTGCGAGCGGAGGCGAGTGATTAATTAAAATTAAATTAATAAAACAATTGTCCATTAACTAATGTTCCCAAAGAAAATTAATAAGTCAAATAATCCATAGAATTGAATAGTTAAGTGATTTTGAGATAACCAGAGACCATAGACTGATGAAATATTAATTAACATAAATTTTTTTTCTTTTTCTTCAAATAATCAACGACACAATGTAAAAATGTAATTATTATGACTTAAGAACGTGTGTACAATGAATTAATACAGCGCTACAGATCTTCCATGATTTTTCTTTCATTCCTAATAATGTTAATTTGAATTATTTAATTTTTCGTTCGCTAATTCGAACTTACCGCCTTCCTGCAAAAGTGGCATGGGCAGGGGAGACATTGGTTGGCGGTGATTCATTAAATCTCTTTTGATTGGTATCAGTCTAATATCTAGTATTTGGACGAAGTGCAAGGATGGGTCGTGCGTGCTTTCTGCATTATTCAATTTTTTTTTTTTTTCTTCATTTTGTTCTAAATCCAGCGTGCTTAGCTTGCCAATGCATATTTCACTTTTTTTTTTGTTTTTTTTTTCAATTCTTCCACTATAAATTCAAATATTAATTTGATTTTGTCCGCATCTCTAACTACAAAAACGACACTACTAATTTTCATTTAATATAATTCCATTTTCCTCCTAATTATTAATAAGTAACATACGTTTTTTCATTTCACGCGAAGATTCTCCTCATTAAAAAAAAGGAAAACAAATTAAGAGATCGGACGATTTTAGTTAATTGTGCTGTACTTGAATCAGCCGGAAATAAAGGAGTGAGATAGAGAGAAAGAGAGAGAGAGAGAGAGAAAGAAAAATATGTCAATGATATTCGTATTTACTTGGTGAGAATAAAACGGATCTTCATTTCAAACACAGCTGCTAAAAAATCCGGTCATTTCTCTTCAGTTTTAATACGTGATTATTTTCTCGTTTTAAAAATGTTTTTTCTTCTTCTTCTTCTTTTATTTATGCTCGACCTCAGGTTTTGAGTGCTGTATGACGTGAGTCAGCGTACGTTTGCCGAGACTCAGTGAATAGATATATCCCTTCGACAGTAAATATCGAAACTTCTGTAAAACATCGTAATAAAAAAGGTGAAATTAGCAATGTTATTCATTGAACCACATGTTTCTCTTTCAAACTTATCTATTTTTCAAATATGTTTGGTATTTCCATTCATTCTGTGAATACATTAAGAATGAGAAACGGATGAAATTCTTTTTCAATACAGTATTGTGAGTTCACGGAAATTTTCAAACCCTTGAGGCACTTGACAATCCATTTTGCTCCAATACTCCTTGAGTTATTGAAAAAAAAAAAAGAGGGAAATAAAGGTTTTTCTATGATACGAAATGGTTTTGGTATCTGAGAAACTACCGGAGCATAATGGGCTATCAAGCGTATTACAGAATCGTAAATTCTACAGAATATCCGATGGAAAATTTTAGCATCATCGATTTATTCCTCCTCCATAATGTATCCACAAGAATTACTTCTATTATTTATGAATTAAATGAAATATTCTTACCATCAGGTAATTCATAAAGTTTTCTAGGTAATGATGCAAAGTATGCATGCTTGAGTGCTTCCTCAGCGTCTATTCGATCATCAGGATTGAGCTGTAGTAACGATGATGCCATATTATCACCTTCAGCAACATCATAAAGCCTGGGAAACGACAAACCCAATTTCCTAATTGGATAGAAAGCCAAACGATGTGGCTTGTAACCAGGTAATCTCGTGCAGCCTGGCCACGTTTCTTCAGTTGGTGTACCAAGTATTTTAAATATCTTCTCGAGCTGATCATACGTACATCTGACACCGGGAAACGTTGGTACACCAGTTAACATCTCAACGAATATACAACCAACGCCCCACATATCTAATGAAGTTGAATACTCAGTTGAACCAAGAAGGACATCCGGTGGCCTGTACCACAGGGTCACGACCTCGTGGGAGTACGTGTGTGAAGGCACTGATTTTGCCCTCGCTAAACCAAAGTCTGCGAGTTTTAATTCACCTATTTCACTAATAAGTAGATTCTGCGGCTTAACATCACGATGCAAGACTTTTCTGTTGATAAAAACAAATAAAAAATAATAATATAGATCATAAAATTTTTTACTGGCCATAATAAAAGTGAATTGAATTTTTTTTCATTCTCATTGAATTATTCTATTGTTAAAATTAATTGGATATTCGTAGACTACTGTGGTCTAATAATGAAACTTCATCTCTAGACTTAAATTAGTTATATTTTGCAGATGTATTTACCTGCGATGACAATAAGCCAGACCACGTAGCAATTGAAAGAGAAACAGTTTAACATTTCTTGGATCCAATCCACCACCACCACTGCCATACCTCTCCATGTATTGCGATAGATCAGTGTGTACAAATTCAAATACAAATGTGAGTGTTTCACGTGTATGAATAATGTCATGTAGTGTGACAATATTACTGTGTTTGAGCTCTTTCAATAAACTTGCTTCACGTATGGCAGTAAATGGTGCACCCTCTTCCTCCTGTAGTCTTATTTCCTTAAGTGCAACAACTTGTTCAGCCAAATGGCTGTAACCCTTGAACACAGTTGCGTATGAGCCCTCACCAAGTTGTTCCAGTTTAATGTAGCCCTCTGATTTACCAAAAGGCGAGTCACCACCAAATGCTGAAAATCGTTTTGTCCTACGTGGCGCTGGATCAGGACCAAGAAATACCTCGGATTTTGGTCGTGGTGGTCTGCGTGGTCTCAGTATGACACGTGCCTCCTCCCTGATATCTTCATCCAGTAATTTTGAATCACTTGATACGGACAGCTGACGATGTACCCTGTCGTGTTCACCAACACCACCCCATTCTGAGACATGGGATATAGATGTTGATGTAATCGACTTTGCTGGAGGGGGAATATGGGTTGAAATTCATAGTACATTGATAATAATTCACTTTGACAGGTTGAAACAATACAATTCACGATATGATCATGTTAATGCAAAGTAGGGTATCATATTGTATTTACCATAGCGTCGATCTTTGTCCACGGGTATGTTACCGTTTCGCTCCAAACGATCTAGGAACTCTTCCGAGAAGCCATTGTACGCCAATGAACCTCTGTTTGCTACATCTTCTGCTTCTTCTTTTGATATCGCTGTAATTAATCGTTGAAAATAATTAATTTTTAATTCTCATCCTCATTCAGATCATTATTTCCTCACTTAATTAGCAAATAAATTTTCTATTCCATAATAGACGGTAAATAATGAATCATGGACTTACAGAGTCGACCAAAACTGTGACTAAGACGTTTCTTTAATTTCTGTACCCTGCTCAATGCTCCTCCCTTCTTCTCTCGCATTGTCACAGTTCCTATTAAAAAAGCAGAAAAAAAACCACATGAGTTCTCGCAATAACCCACACAAAAATTAAATACAATCATCAATAAGCTATATGTATTCTACTGTGAAAAAAATAATAATAATGGTCAAAGTATTTCAATGTCAGTCAACTTAGTATACAAGAAATGACATCATTCTACCCAGTACCTTATTAATAATAATAATAATTCGCACTGAATTTACTGGCTTTTTCTTTTCACAATAATTGAAGACTTAAAGGGCATTCATTGATGAATAGTAATATGAATGAATCACGTTAATTGAAAATTTAAAACAGGAAGTACTTGAGTAACCACAATGTAAGACTTATCATCAATGAGTCATTGAGAAAATATAAATGAAACAAAACAATAAGCATTAAAAAGAAACACACCTCTTGTAATAGTACAGTGCATTATTGTTAATTAGAAAAGAATATAAAACAGTTTCTTCAATTTTCATAATTTTCTGTTATAAATAAAAGTGACTACCTCCTTCATCCCCCTCAATTCTCATTCCCACTTTATTTTTTTTTTAACTCGTGAACTCTCGGACAATCCTACTCCCCAACAGTACACTTGACACAGTGCATATCCGACCCCTTTCTTCTTTCCCTCCCTTTCATTTTTTCTCCCCTTTCTCCCTTTTCACCTCTCTTTCTATTTTAACATTAAAAAACTTTTCTTCAGCTCTTCTTTTTCACATAACTGGCTTAACATGGGCATGAAAAAGAGTTGTTGAAAGAAGTAAAAAAAAAAAAGGAAAGAGGCACAGGAGAAAAGAAATAAAGAAATGAAAGAGTGGAAAAAAGTTAAATGGAAAAGGTCGTACATTAGCTGCATTATTATACGTGTATGTTAAAAGAGGAAAAACTCACCACCCTCTTTGCTCTTGGATGCCGCCGAGCCCTTGTCCTGGCAGTACATGATTACTCATTCACTTGGACACATCACATATGGGCGGTGACGCGTTCAACCTCACCATTGAATTATTATTCACTGTTTATCATCAAATAATTCTTTACCCTTATTAATTATCTATTCTTTACGATGAAAAATAATAATTTAATTTATTATATCTATGTATATCACATTCACCTATGTGCCACCTTACGCAGTGACGTAGACAAGGAGCACGTTCCTCCTTCTCTCGTTAGAACGATCGCCATGGAACATAACACAAGAGACACTAACACACAAGGTCCCTCCTTTCTTATTACCAATTTGATTCTTCAAAAAAAAAAAACAAGAAAAAAATATATAAATCGTTATTTTTTCTTTCAGTGTGTACACAAGGGCAAAAAAAACACAACTCTTTTTTTTTACCTTTTTTTTTTCAATTTCTTGTACTGAGATTGATGATTATTCCATAATCAAGGTACGAGGATAATGTAGTCGTTGAGATTGTACTTAAGTGGCTTTTCTTTTTCCTTTTCTTTTCAATCACAGACGGGTGCTTTTTAGGCACGCCATCCGAGTGTAACACGGACGTTTATCATCGGTGGGATGCCACCGACCCCTCACGTACGACTTCACGATCAGTGAAGTTCACAGGAAAAAACAAAAACAGTTAATTCACATAAAATATATAAATCACAATTACCACAACTCTCCAGAGAGCCTGACTATTGTTATTATTATATCAATATTATTTAATATATTAATTTTATTTAATTCTCTCATTCGAGAGAGTTTTTGCGGATCCTGCCCGCGCCACACACAAAAGTACAAAACTGGAAGCTACTCTCATTGGAGAGTGTGAACACCCACACACACACACATATTCTTCCCCCTCTCCATGTTTTGGCAAATACTGAGAAGAGGACAGACACTCGGAATGGTGATCACGAGGTTGGGTTCTCATGTAGAAGCTTTGTGAGTCCGGCTTTAGTTTTATGAAAATTATTTAATTTTTTTTCATTAATCGAACTTTATTATATTTAATTAATTAATGAGAATGATTACCTAATGATTTTTAGAATTCTCGAAGGAGTGATGAGTCATCAGACTCATCCCAAACCCAAAATTCATTGATTAGAGCCCTTAGAAACGCCCTCTGGATATTTTCATCAATAAAATTGGAACTTGTGAGACTCTGTCGGTAAAAACGTCTCGACATCTGTTCAATTGATTATTTACCGGAGTAACATGATCCGGATAAATATAGAGAGACAAAATAAACCATTTTCCTCGAAAATCCGATAATCGAATTAATGCCTCGACATCTCGTGTTACTGATTAAATTAAATACAAATCTAATTACAATTACAATTGATTGGGTAAAGAAATAACGTTGGAAATTATCGAGGGGAGGGAAAAAAAACAAATTAATTAGCGCCACCTGTAATTGTATCAAGTGGATATCCCGAAATTTTCCGTGTGTGCGAACATTCGTATCATCGTCATTGGTTTACATTGTTCTTCGTGGTTGGTTGCACCCGTGAGTTGGCATAAATGTGTTGAAGATAAGATAATTACAATTCTCATAAATTTTATTTGCGAGCAGGTCCATGATAATTCATCAAACAATAAAGGTGTATCGAGTTGCATTTAATATTGTTAAGATAAATAAATATAATTATTCGAGGAGTGTAAGTGAATTGTTATTGAAGATGACTGAGGAGAAAAAACCATTCAACCGGCTTCCAAATGATGTTAAACCTTATCATTACGAGATAAGCTTGACGCCGGACCTCAAGAATTTTACATTCGAGGGAACACAGAATGTGGAAATTGAGGTAATGGAATTTAATGATTTATGAGTTGAGAAAGTGGGATTGAATCATTGTTTTATCAACCATATGTCAAACATAACCATGAAAATTTTCATTTCAGGTGATAAAATCAACGGAAAAAGTTGTATTGAACTCGTTAAATATTGATATTAAACGAGTTGTTTATAAGAATGGAGATGGTGTGAATTTGGAAGCTAAGAAAATCGATTTGGCAGTTGATGATGAAACGGCAACACTTATATTCCCAGAAAAACTACCAGTGGGAAAGAATGGTAGACTTTATTTTGATTTTATCGGTGAGATTAATGACAAAATGAAAGGATTGTATAGAAGCAAATATACTGGGTAAATAATATTGATTTAATTATTTTAATATTGAAAGGGGCATATGGTAATGGATTAACGTGAGGTTTAGATGATGACTATAATTTTGAAGATATCTCGGAATCTAAGGGGGATAGAGAAAAATTCGTAATTACCTTTTTTGTAGAGAATTTGAAGAGCTACAAAAAAGGTTATTATGAAAATGACTCTATCTCTTTCAGATTCCAAGATATTTCCAATTCTCGAATGAATTGTCAATTACTTGGAATAAATTATTAAGACATTATAAATTGTAGAGCTGGAAAAGACAAAGAACCAAGTGCCGTGACTTTTCTCTGTCCCACTTCAGCACGTAGAATGTTTCCGTGTTGGGACGAGCCAAGTATCAAGGCAACATTTGGCATAACACTTAATCTCCGGAATTTATCCAATGCCATTGGCCTGAGTAATATGGTAAGATTCTGATAATTGCGAATTATTGTATATTTATTGCAGAGTTGATGGGAGTATTAAGTACTCAGCGGTGACGCAATTTGAGGCGACTGATGCGAGACGTTGCTTTCCCTGCTGGGACGAGCCATCGTTAAAAGCCATGTTTGATATTACCCTCAATGTACCAGCTGGCCTTACGGCTCTTTCAAACATGGTAAGCAACGGATCGCAACACTAATTTAAATCTTCAAATGAACATATAGAGAGAGAGGAGTGTATGGAAAAAAAAGAATGAGGAAAACTCATTGCCAATGAATTATCACTTGCACAATATTTTTATACTTTATTATCTGCAAATACGATTCAAAAGGAAAATTTCATTATTCACGCGATAATATTTAATGATGAAGATGTTATTGACTTTATTAAAACACACTTGAAGACGTAGGCACATTGTAAATGTCTGGATTAATGATAATTTATGAACGATTAGAGATAGCTATTTTCTGATGATTCCATTGAAAAGTAGAGGCAATTTTAGCTAGGAATCATGTGCCAAAATTGATATTTCTTAATTTTGTTACAGCCGGTAGAACGTGTGGAGAAAAAAGACAATTTGGAAACAATTAAATTCCAGAAATCACCAATAATGTCAACTTATTTGGTAGCAGTTGTTGTAGGTGAATTTGATTATGTTGAGGACAAAACAATCGATGGAACAGTTGTACGTGTCTATACTCCAAAAACGAAACAAGAGCAGGGTCGTTTTGCATTAGAAGTTGCCACGAAAGTATTACCATATTACAATAAATACTTTGGTATATCTTATCCACTGCCAAAAATGGATTTAATTGCAATTGCTGATTTTTCTGCTGGTGCTATGGAGAATTGGGGCTTAGTTACGTATCGTGAAGTATGTTTGCTGGTTGATCCAGAAAATACATCAGCTGTATCGAAACAATTGATTGCATTAGTTGTTAGCCATGAGCTTGCTCATCAGTGGTTCGGCAATTTAGTTACCATGGAGTGGTGGACACATCTGTGGCTAAACGAGGGCTATGCTTCGTTCGTTGAATTTTTATGTGTGGCCCATCTGTTCCCCGAGTACGACATTTGGACGCAATTTGTTACCGACACTTACATCAAAGCCCTCGAGCTCGATGGCTTGAAGAACAGTCATCCAATCGAGGTACCAGTTGGCCACCCATCAGAAATCGATGAAATATTCGACGATATCTCGTACAATAAAGGCGCAAGTGTAATAAGAATGTTGCACGCTTATATTGGTGACGACGACTTCAGAAAGGGCATGAATATTTATTTGAAGAGACACAGCTACAGTAACGCAGAGACTGAGGATCTCTGGGCAGCACTTGAAGAGGCAAGTAACAAGCCAATTCGTGCTGTTATGTCAACCTGGACAAAGCAAATGGGTTTCCCAGTTCTCAAAGTTGAGCCACGTCAGGAGGGTAATGATCGAGTACTCTCACTGACTCAGGAGAAATTCCTCGCCGATGGCTCAATCGATAAGGATGAGAGTCTGTGGATGATACCAGTTAGTGTCAGTACATCAAAATCACCAAATTCAGTTGCATTCAGCACTGTAATGAGTGAAAAAACGAAGAAAGTCATTATTAAAGACGTACCTGAAGGCTCATGGATTAAAGTTAATCCAGGAACAATTGGATTCTACAGAACACGATACAGTACAGAAGCTCTCTCTTTACTCATGCCAGCTATCAAAGATCGTACATTACCACCACTCGACAGGCTTGGTCTACTCGATGATCTCTTTGCAATGGTACAAGCTGGACATGCATCAACTGTCGAGGTCCTTAGATTTATGCAGGCCTTTCAGCTTGAGGATAATTACACTGTTTGGTCTAGTATTGTTAGCAGTATTGGGAAAATTGGTGTTGTACTCAGTAATCTCGATAGTGAGGACAGCTTCAAGGCATTTGGTAGAGGATTACTCAAAGATATTGCAGCAAGACTTGGATGGGATCCAAAGCCAAATGAGAGTCATTTAGACACATTACTGAGATCACTCATTCTCAATAGAATGGCTGCCCTCAGGGACAATGATACTATTGAAGAAGCCAAACGGAGATTTGAACTTCATGTCTCTGGTAAATGTACTCTTGCCGCTGATTTGAGGACTGCTGTCTACAGGGCTGTATTATCAGTCGGGGATATTGAAACGTACGAGGCCATGTTGAAGCTGTATCGTTCAACTGATCTTCATGAGGAGAAAGACAGAATACTCAGGGCACTTGGGGCTTTGAGAGATGAGGAATTACTCATGAAAGTACTTGAGTTTGCTATGAGTGATGAAGTGAGAGCACAGGATACTGTCTTTGGTATTATGTCAGTTGCATTGAATTCTAAGGGACGTTTGCTCTCTTGGGAATTCTTCAAGAGAAATTGGGGAAATCTCATGGCTCGTTACAAAGGTGGCGGCTTATTGTCACGACTTGTTAAGCATACTACCGAAAATTTTGCATCCGAAGAAAAAGCCCTGGAAATTGAGGCTTTCTTCAAGGAACATCCTACACCCGGTTCCGACAGAACTGTTCAACAGAGCATTGAGAATATCAGACTAAATGCTGCCTGGCTCAACCGAGATCGTGTTGCTATCGAGAAATTTCTCAAGGAGTGTGGCTATTAGAGATACTCAATCATAGCCTTTGCGGAATGTTTTCAATTTCTTATGTTTTTTCTTTCGTAAGTGTGTCGCGCAGAGTCATTTGATTGACCGAAAAAAATCATGAAAAATGTGCATAATAAAACGCCTTTGTATACTATGATTTCTCAAATATATACGTACATAATTAACTCGTAAAAAAAAATAAAGAAAAACAAAGTTTTTCTCTCTATCTCTCATCCTCCTCTGATAATTATCATCTACTCTGACGTTTCAATGATAATAACGAACGAATCACAAAAAAATCGTAATTTATGAATGACAATGAGGACAAATAGACGTTATTCAAGAGCAAAAAAGAAAATGAGAATGAGAATTTTTATTTGTGTAGGAGTGTGTTTGCTTCAGTACTGTGGGTATTGATCGTGTCTTGCGGCGTTTGTTCGCGTGCGCATTCTCACATCCTGGGAACTCTAGTAACGAAGGATACCCACGGGAACCTTGGGCAATGTGTATCACCCCAATCCTCAAAAATAGTTCCCACCCTGTGGATCCACTCGACAATCACGAGTCGCATGACAACTCCAAGTGTACAGTACTCTTCTCCCCTCTCTCTCTCTCTCTTTTTTCATCTTCATTTAATTTTCTCTGGCAAGCGCACATAAGGGTAAAATCTGACGCCGTCCAATCGTCACTAATAGGAGAAACGGGGGTTCTGAGCCATGGGGTAGTTTTTTTTTTATTTCTATGGATACAATCCCCTTTTCAACCTGGCTCCCACGGGGGTTGATCGATCGTGAATAATTCATTTGAATGGTAGAGCTCGTTTCTTCTACGCCCAAACAAACCCGAGTTAATAAATTATTTAAACGTAATTTAAGAATAGAAAATAATGTAACAAGGATTATTAGTCTTTTAATTCTTTATTTTTTTCACCTCTTTTTTTTTCTTTAAAGTATTTTTTTTTTTTTCACTTATAATGTAAAAGCTTACAACAACCCGCTTGTCGATGTATTTACAGCCTTTCAGTCTTTGCAAATATACAATATTTGCGGGTATTTCATCAATTATTCATGTTTTTTTTTACGCAGTTTTGTTGCTTAATTCTGTGTTTTCTTATTTTTTTCACATCTTCTTCACTAAAATCATATTACAAAGAACAATAACAATAATTATAATAAATTCCAGTGACAATAATGATTACAATAGACTTGATTTTCTATATTAATTCAAAATTACAAATATTTATCTCTCTCTCTCTCTCTCTCTGCAATATCTACAAATATAATTCGAAATTATAAACTTGAGGGATGAATTAACATAAACCATATGAAAATTTCAACAAAAAAAAAAAAAATAAGAATTACTGGAAGATCAATTGTTTATAATTAAAAATAATCCTGAAGTAACAAAAGAAGAATCTCTTTATATTGAAATTGAAGAAGCAAAGAAAAAAAAATGTCTCAATTATTGCGAGGAAAGGGAACTACAAGTGGGGGAAGGACAGTGTATCGATTTCGACGAGGTTCGTGCGAGGAATGCAATGAGTTTTTTATAGATATATATATATATATAATCGTATATATACACAGTATTTACAGTCTTCCATGTGGAAATGGGTTATACATTTCTAAAAGGTAAAATGTCTCTCTTATGTGCTTATTTTTTAAATCTTCGGAAGAAGTTTAAAAAAAAAGGAGAAAATCCAGAGACGAATGACGCTTGGACGTTTATTTTTTTTCTCTGTATTGCTCCTTGCTCATCATCCAGCTTCTTATTCGATTCATTGATCGTTTTTTGGTGGTCACCGCTCAGTGACAGCAGCTGGTGGGGAGCTAGTGCTGGTTGCTGCATTCAATAGTGGCTGCAACGGTTGTCTAGTTGTTGTCTTAACTGTATTACCACTGTCCTGATGTATATTCGTCTCTTCAAGTGTCGTTTGCAAGTCACAAATATACTCAATGACCCTCTGTATGACCTCGAGTTTTGATAATTTTCGTTTTCGCGGCATATCAGGAACTAGGGACCTGAGTTTTGTGAGATACGCTGCGACCTCCTCGGCCTCGAGGTCACGTCTAGTGCCATTGATACCCAAACTACTGTGCAAAACACCACGGCTCGGTGGTACACGTCCACCAACTGGACTCACGACCATTGCTTTCATTATTTCACCTTTTATTATCTCAAGAGCCTTAAATTTTCAGGAAAGTTCTCCTCTTTTTGTGTCGTCTGGATGACGCGCACGTTCGCACTTTCGTGGAAACTATCGATCCCTCCGAATTACACGAGTTTTTTTTTAAATAAACTCTCTTGCACTTGCACAATCCAATGAAAACTTCACAATTACCCACAGTCTCCCATCAATCCAAATCCAATTATCATCCAATAATAAATTCAAATAATTACAATCCACTTACTGCTGAAGTGTAATGCTTCGTACTCGGAAGATCGAAGTCAACTGGCCGCCGCCCCTCACCTGCGTCTACTTATACCACCGTCCCCACTCTCCGTTAATTCCTGGCAGCGACGCATTCCCCTCAGCGCGCTACGAGCGCAATCTGCTAAAGCCCCGCAAGGATACCGATGGCAACAAGAGCGAAGATCCGTTTTTTTTTTTCAAAAATACTATTGTTTATTTCAAAATACCTGCATCCCTTTAATAACGAATCTTCAAATGAGGTAAAAATAAATTGAGTTAATTATTACGGAGTTGACTAAACTCAAGTGCTCGAGGTTAATACGGGGGTGTACACGATATTCATGGTAGTCTGAGGGGGAACGGGGAAACAAGGGGAATGACCATTGTTGAACGTCCGGCAGCGGCGCCAACCACTAGCCATCGTCACTACCACAAATATATATCATTTTACTTGGTTACATGTAACTCGTTCTCTACATTGCCTTCGTCACACTGACTTACCGCAACCTGTGTAACCATGATTCCGGCTTCAATTCATCCTGCATTATCTTCGAAAAATAGGTTTTTTTTTTTTTTCCCACGACAATTATACATAAGCCCAGTGGAACGAATAAAAAATCACGTCCTTCTTTTAATCTGGGTAAAACTAGAGAGAAATCGTTTTGTAGAGACAGGTATTCTGAAAGTGTTCGGGGTAACTATAATTAGGACGCCTTTTTTTGGTTCGCTGTCTGGCTGTTGCAAGCCGTGTTTTCAACTCATGAGTCTTATTAGAAGAGCAGAGAGTCACTCCCTGTGGAGACCCCCCTCCCCCTTTCGCACGTGTGCCACAAATTGTTTTTCCCGTCTCCATTTTCTTTCTTTATTATTGCTTCTTTCTTTTTCATTCAAAAAATGTGTGTATGTATGTAACATGGCAGCTGGCTCCAACACAAAACGGACGTTGCAAACTATAATCGTGCGCTTCCTGCCGCATCGTAGTAAAACGCAATAGGCATATGTGTTTCTACTTGAAGCGCCTCATTTTCATGTGTAAATCTGAGTACACTCGAAAAAAAGTAAATTCTCGCCCTTTCTCTTATTTTTTCCTCAAGAATCAATGGAAAGCCCTGTGTTTATTTTTTTAATTCATTCATTTTTTCTTCTTTTTTTTCCAATGGATTATTGAGAAAAATTTTCCCAGAAAAATAACACACATAAGTGCCTGTCTCTGCCAACAAAAATTTCTTAGCCTGAGTGTATCTTGGCATCCAATGATTGTGCGCACCCAGAGGCTAGAGTGGAGAGTGCACGTGCGGCCTGCACGTGTTAGCTGTTGGCCCGACCCTCCCGATATTCTGATTCTTCACTCCTACCTACACACACACATAATCTTCATCTATTCACATAAAAAGAAATCCCACATAAATTTAGTAATATCAGTGATGATGATGGAAAAAAAAATAAAATCAAATTCCCCATAATTTCTAAAGTCTCCTCGAAATATTTCTCAAAAAATCCCCTAATCTCTTCCACCAGCCTTAAGTCCACACGGATAAGATAAAGCAATGATAAAGACTGAAGATTAGAAAGTCGGGTTCACATGAAATTGAGGAAAACCCCTTAGACTCAAAGAATTCAATAAAATAATAAAAAATATAAAATCATGATGGACCGTTCGTGTTGATTGCATCCTTTTTTTTCCCATTTGCCTCTCGATGGCTATGCTCTCGTCCCGTGGGAACGCGTTGGTGGCCAGCTGCACTGATTGCCCGAGCGAGGACGTGACGTAGTCGCGGTCGTACACGAAAGAGAGAGAGAGAGAAAGTGGAGGGGAGGGTGATTGGGCGATGGCAGACTCGAAAAATCGAGGAGAGAGGCACGGAGAAAAGGGAATAAAAAGAAGCGGAATAAAATTAAGGGGAGGGAGAAAAGAAGGCTTTTGAGATGGTAGAGCCCGAGGGTCCTGAGGGAAGGGGCAAACGCATTCCTCCGAGGCGCCGGCCAGTCTGAAGCACACCTGCGCGCTCAGTTGAATCACGGCGCCTCCGACACAACCCGCACGACTCTCGCCCACATTAATCGCCTTCGTATTTTATTAAAACGCACAAACAACACCAAATTCAACTTTATTACTCGCATTATTCGTATGATCTAATTTATTTGAATTCGTAAGCTCTATGTCTGCCTTAAAATCTCGCTCCTCTCCTTTTTTTTTTTTTGTTACCCGGAGCCTTGAATTCGAATCTCTCTTGTGTGCGCAGACACGCAGAGACCTGTTCGCCATTTAACCGAGGTAAAAAATAATATTAAAAAAAACATGGGAAGAGCTTCAGGGTCTTGTGTACAATCGGAGGCGTGCAGGTGTCCGTATAACCCAAGCCCGTTCGGACTGTCTGTCAGTGCCGCACACAACCCGTACCCCCACAAAGCTTTGTATCTTCAGATGGGTTTAATCCCCTCTTTCTCATCTTTTCATGCGCCCATTCTTTGCGTCATTTACTTCCTCTGAAAAATTCCCCGAGATTCCAAAACGTTTACAAATAACTTTCGGGAATTTTTAAATACTATTTACGAAGAGAAAATGAGAATTTTTCCTCTCTTTCATTGACACAGACAATGAAAAAAGTGTTTTTTTTTTCTTTTTGAGAGAGAGAGAGGAACGTGAAGGATAAGTGAAAGGTTTTTCAAAAGGAGGAATTGTTTTGTTTGAAATTTTTCGAGTAATTTATAACCATCACTGGCCTCCAACCAAAGAGTGCCAACAGAGTCTTTGGTTATTTCGAACAAGTACCGTGGGATTCATGGGAGCCTGTTTTCTCGCACCGTTCACATTGCGAGTGAGTGGAGGACCGAGGCCATATTTTTTTGTCCACACACCCTCGCAAGGTTCGAATTTCTGCACCACAATGGCCCCCATCCTCTTTTATTCTCAAATTGTTTTTGATGCATTTCCATGCTCAACATTCATCGCATTGAATTATCCTCATTTTCTTTCTTCCAAAAGTGAAAGAAAATCCTGCCTTACAGGTGCGGCACTTGGATAAATCCCAGATCGATTAAAAGCACACTTGTACAACTGTTTTTGCAGTGGAAGGGAGGAGTACAACCGGTGAGTAACCCGGAGTAATTAATGAAAATGCCAGAAACACCTGTGCATTTAGTATATAATAGCGAGGCTAGGAGGATGGCTTCTCAGCACAGGTGGGCAGAGTGAAAACCCATCGAGGCGATAAAGCCCGTAGCACACAGGTGCGCCTTGTGGGTACTTAGAGTGTTCATTCGTGAGTACAAGCGCACTTGAGCTGTATAACACAAAGTTGTTAAAAAAAATAATCTGGAAAATGACGAGATTATTTCAGTAAGATTGACCTCGATATCACGATTTTATCAAACTACTTGAGCTGATGAGTTTGATAATTGGGTAAAAATAATTTAGCAAAAAAATGAGAAAAGTCCCACCGACGCACAATGCATGTGAAAAATAAAGGAAAAAAATCAAAGGAGTGGGCAGCAAGAAGCGGCACGATCTGTGGGACTTGGTTGACTTGGTGGCGGTGGTGCTCACAGGGTCGGTCTTCTTGGGGGGGCCAGGGGACCCAAGCCGGACCGTGGACACCGTAGGCTCCGCAGCTAAGAAGGATAAAGAGGAGAGGGGCGGTGGGGGGGAAGGTGAAACTTGGCGACAGACTGGCGGGCGCACACCTGCACTCGCCTCGCTCAACTGAGACGGCACGATACCAAAGTGAGAAAGATGGAGTGCTTGAGAGAGCTCACGGTGAGATCAGGGGCGCACCTAGCAGGAATTATACCAATGTGTACGAGGATTTTGTGGCACATATAATACCGGTGAAAAGAGGAGGAAGAGAGGCAGAATTTTAATTTTTACGGGTACACAGTCTACTCTTGATTCTTCTCTCTTGTCTTTTTAACGTTTTAAAACCGCCAGACTTTAACTCCTTCCCAGCCACAAATCAAGAGTTACATTCCTTCTTATCGAGCACCAACTTCCACCGCTGTATTCCCATATGAGAGCATGAAAAAAAAAAAAACATAGCCTGTCCTTTTTTTTTATCCTGAGGTTTCTCTCTTTTCTGCTTTTTGTTTCGTTTTACTGGTGATTTTTTTGCTGGTTTTGCGCAATGGAATTAAACTTGAGGTGAGAGGTTGTGGCGAGGTGGAAAAATTACGTACTGGTTATAATGTTCATGGAAATTTAGAAGATTTTTTTTATGAGAGAGTTTTTAATGAATTCGAATGAATTCAATGATACTAAGGAATAATAGAATTTAGTGAATGAATTTGAAGGAATTAAATTACGGAAAAGGATGTGACCAGTTTAAATTAATTAAATCAGATTTACAATTCTCTCGTATTTTACGGAGTAACTTGTGACGTTTTTCGTGTAGGTAGAGGGTAATGATATAACACGAGTGAGCAGAATGTCAATGAAGAAGTGACACTCGTTACTTTTTCACCTCAATTTCTGGATTTTTCCAGAATTAAATAAAAGACTTTTCGAGAAAAACAATAAAACTCGAAAATAGAAATGAAAACAATGATAATTTATCAATTGAATTATCTGATAAAGACATCATGCTCTTATCCAGATTTTGATTTTACGTTATTCCATTATCGCAATGTACTGAAATAAAATAAGAGTGAGTGCTGGCGCACCGATTATGCCCTCTTGGATGTGTCTCGACACGCATTATTAAACAGCCGCCTTTGGGTTTCGCCTTTAACGATATATATTACTGTCTCCAAGTTGAACACGTGTGCAGTTATCGCCACTGAACAATTTTTCGCCTCCCACCAGCGGATATTAAACCGTCCAAGTGCGCCCCACAGCGATAACACTATTCGCATAATTTCCTTCAGCAAATGTTTCATGGAAAACTCAAGAATTTTAAATATTTTATTCTTCCTTCTTCTTTTGAAAAAATCGTAATTAAAAGAAAAATTATTAAAAATAATTATTTTTGATTGATAAATCGTTTTTTGTGCGATTATTTGACAATTGAAAATGCAGAAACTCATTTTATCTTCATTCTTCGAATTTTCGTTCGAATTAACGCCTGTGCCGCCATCTTCTGATGCTTTTGGTTCAAAGAAGACACTGCACTATCCAATTGTTGGTAAAATAGGGAATAATAGGAAAAAGGCGCGGCATTCGATCCATCCCTTCCACTCTCCTCATCAGGCAGACGAAAGAATGCAAAAAAATCGCACAACCTTGAGATGAAATACAAAATAAGAATTCAGAGTGACTCATCCTGGACACAATGCTGCAGATGCAGTTAAAATAGCGAAAGCCACTGCCCTATTAGGTACAATGCCAGTAGTTATGATTTTTCTCAAGAGACAACCGCTGAAAACATTTACTTTCTCTGTAAAAAAACAATATTCTCCCCTCATTTAATATAAAAAGAGAGGAAAAAGCGAAATGGTGATTCTTTCCTGTAATTTTTCCTCCACATCTACATGGGGGAATGTGAAAATTTAAACAGGAAATGGTCACTCTAAAAGGAGATGTAGTGCAAGTAGAGAAAAAAAGGGGCATAATTTCAAGTTTATGAAATTGTAGATTTTTCCACAGAGAATATGCACTTCTCCACATTTACCTCGTTTTTCCGGATCTCTCTATGGTACATGTATAATTTTTTCTCCTCTTATTTCATGGTTTCTATCTCATGTTCTTTAATTCATTATTTCTCGGTGTAAAAAATTCTTATTGTGTAATTTATTCAATGGAGAGTGTTGTTGGTCCAGTGAAAACATGATAAATCATCAACTCTAGATGAGCAACTTCATTTAATTCAAAATTTTAATGTTAAAACTTCATTTCTCATTATTTCAGTGGTTCTTTCGATTTTTCATCAGAGTATTTAACAGGTCCATTAATTTTAATCACGTTCAAAGGAAACAAAATGAGACAGATGAGTAAAATGGCTAATACCGGATGTCATCCCGGATACGTGAGTCACAAAGCAAAATGTGCATCCCGCACGTGCCAGGGCTTCTCCAATGTGGCTATCGATCGAATAACTTCACCAACTTGTTTAAAAAAAAAAGAGTCTCCATTTATTCTCTTCCCCCAAGATTTTAACCTCTTATCTAATTATTGCAGTTATTACTGGATGGGGTACAAGGATACCACGCTCTTGTGATGATTATATTCTTGGGTGCTGTTAATCAGTACATTACATAATACCAGTTGCAAAATAGAGTCTTCGGGGCCAATCGATGTACGTATAAGTACACGTCCTGCCATTGTAGCATTATCCTCATTCAACGAGATTCAGAGACTAGTTTTAGTGAAAATCAATGAAACAGGTGCTTTCAAATTTAAATTCAAATTAATTAAAGAAAATACCTCTTGGGAATGTGCTCAAAGCAACATTATCATCACAAGCTCACTGAGGAATCTCACAATTCCTCTCATATTACGCAATCGACCTCATTCGCACTCTTGTGACTCGAATTTTCACTTGGTAATCATTCCTCAAAGAAGATGAAACACTAGAATTTTCTTTACTATTGGAAGAAATGGTATTATCCAATGCAATACGAGTCAATGCAATAACAGGAATATTATATTTGAATTTGTATGCTGAAAGAAAGTGAAGAATTGAGTGAAAAATAAATGTGAAAAGCCACACCAGCTACTGCACAGAATGCCTTTGGTAAGTAACGTGACACGGTTTAGCTACCACCTCTCAATTATTATGATTATGTAGGTGGAGGACGTTGGCTCGCGTCAATTTGCTTGGCTAACAGTTGACTTGTGAATGACTTGATCCAGTGATTGTTTCAGAATCCTTGCAAACTTGAAAATTTAATTAATCGAAGTTACAAGATCGTTTCACCGCATTCGAGAATCTCTATTGAGGTGCAACAAGAGCGTTTCCAATGGCCATTGGCATTTTACTCATTTCCAATGTTCATGCAGCATTAGTGATACATGAGAGAGAGAGAGATGGAGACATGTATGTGGTTCTGGCCGCAATTTTAATTCGCCGCACACTTTGGCTTGCGGCATGACCTTACTCGATATTTAATTCCCCTTTTTTTTATTGCCAGGAATTATTGGATTTAAAGTTAATTTGTCTTTTTATTAAAGAAAAGAATTTCACTTAATATGAAAATTTCATGAATTATGATAAATAAATACATAACAATCGGATAAATATGATAGCCTGGACTAATTACGTGTCCGGTGATAGTCGACACTGGTCTTTCACCAACTCTTCCACCAGCAAAACGATTCATCCGGCTTTCCATTCCAATCCCAGTCATCTGGGCCAAACAACTACGATTATTCACGAGAAAATTCACGTTTAATGACTTTTTTATTATCTTTATTATTTTACATTCGTTAAAATGATTATTGTGTTTATCTTTCCATTATTTTGTGGAATAGGAAAAAAGTGGAGACAAAGAAATGAAGAAAATTGTGATAAAAAATAGAAATAAGTGAGTAATGAACGAGAAAAAAAATGCGTGCGAAGAGGTAATCCAGCGACACAGTGTTGTTTCGAAGGTTTTATAAAGGAGGTGGAAAAGTGGAGGAGGCAGGTGAGGACGTAGGTGGAGGGGATTGGACTGTGTAAGAAGTTTCTGTGTGTTTCTTTCGCTTCTTCGTGTTGGGGGACTTTTTAAAATCGTATACGTCGAAGGAAGGAGCTTGGGCCCACAGTCCGGGACCTGGCCCCGTCACGTCATCGTCTCGAGACAATTTTCCGTTTTTTTTTTTTTCACTTGTGTGTGATTGAATAATTACAAATTCATTTTAAAGAACGAATTATTACCATCAAAATGGCGGTTTCTCGAGTTTATGAGTGATGTGATTTAAATACCAGTGACGTCATAATTTTCATTGGATTATTTTGGAGAATTTGATTGTGTGAAAGGTATTTATATTTTTTTTTTAAATAAAAATAATTCGTTTTGCGTTGAGTTTATGAAATTGCGATGAATGCAGATTTACTGCAGCAAAGTGAATGTTGATTCAAACACAAATTCCACATGAATCTGAAAGTAAACTTTGTATCCACGAGTTTTTTTACATCCAACTCTTGATTATTGAGGAGGAAAGAAGTTAATTATCGTGAAGACGAGAGAAAAAGTGACGAAAAAAAGACGTCAACTCGTCCTTGGCATTCAAAGCTCCTTTTTTTATTATTTAATTGCATGTGTGGATTCTATTGTAAATAGTGTCTGTAGACTCGTTTTTTTTTTCCTTTTTCAAATTCTCATAAACATAAATTGGAAATGGTAATGGCGGAAGTGCGAATGCAGAGCGGCCAAGCACGACGAGTTTATGTGTCTACTTTTGCCACTTTTTTAATCCTTAAAAAACTTACGAAACTCAGTATCTAAACGATCAATAACTATAAATTTTCATTAAATTTTTTTTTTCAGTTTGAGGAGGAAAGGAAAAAGAGAAACTGGAAAATCGGGAGAGGACCAGCTGGTGAGTCCCGATGCGGTACTCACAAGGACGTATTCACGCATTGACGAACTCGTTCCGTGTACCGGTGGAAAAGATTGAAATTTTAACGAGCCGTATAGGAAGTGTACACAGAGAGAAATAAAAAAAAAAAACATAAACGAGAGAGTCGACCGAACGGATCAAACGCGTTGTGGTTTAACGGTATACGAGTTAAAATCCAATTTTATGAGAGGAGCAGAGGAGAATCGAATTCCAGAGATGATACGAGTATCAATGTGGCTGATAATCGCTTGGGCGTACCTCTTTGACGCCGCCTACGGTCACGTAGCACTGACATTTCCACGTGCAAGAAAATATGATCTTGATTTTTTGGACAGTGCGAGAACACCTGGACCATGTGGAATGCCGCGAGGTAAATTATCCCCAATTTTTTTATTAATTTTAATTTCATTAATTCTCATTCCCATTAGTTTTCTTTAAATATCTCGGAAAGTAAGAGAGATAGAGGAATTTTTGTGAGGACCTTTTTTGTAGAGATTTTTGAGATCTACAAAAAAGGTTCTAACGAAAATTCCTCTATCTCTTTTATTTCACGAGATATTCTCGAAAAACTGAAAAAAAATTAATTAACTCTGGTTTGAGTGAATTTTTATGTAAAATTCCTTGCGCATGGGAAAACGACATTAAGACACTAGATTTTAGTATACACTGTATAGGAATTGGAGGGGGAAAGGGGAGATGAGAAGAGGGGACACCGAGAGAGTCGACTTTCACCATTGCAGTCTGAGTACACAGGGGTAAAAGACTCCTTTACTACTTCTCCTATTTCGTGTATCAGTATGAATGCCCTCGGATACTAAACACACGGAGAAAATGCTGACTCCGATTCATGATAGTATGCAGACTCGTGTAGTGGCCGATGATGGTTAAAAGTCCCTATGCTCTCGTTCAAAACTGGTCAGAAATCTCGTGTGTGTCGTAAGAATTTACTATTCACCTGTCTTCTCGGAGAAAATGCCTCAGGCGCATTTGCATAACAATAATTTCATTTTTTTTAAAAATAAAATGAAGGGAATTGATTGAAGCAATAATAAAAATATGGATTATGATAATTTTGAAGGGAGAATAGTCGATAATTGGCGGAATGACTTATAAATACTTGGAATACCAACAAACCAGAGCAGAAAGTGTAAAAAATCACTGAATGGAACGATCACCGATCGTCCTGTACTACTGTTGCGTGCTTCAACTTCCGGATTTTATTTCCCCAAGTCTACTTATAGGCTTTCAACTGTAAATCAAAGTGTTTTTGCTTTTCTCGAAAATCTCCATAAGATTTCAGAATTGAGAAACTCTTTTTTTCTTGCAATTTATTCGAATAGAAAAAAAAATTCATTGATTTTTTAAATAATTTGTTAAATAATTAGAAAGTAAATCGAATTTTAAATGAGAAAATTATTGTCTCGTGTTAATGTGATAAACAAATTTTCACGAAAAAAAAAAATAAATGTATAATAAAGTCAGAAACCTTGCGTATTAAAAAAAAAAAAAAGAAAGTACATGTACAGACGGAGAGAAAAAACAAAAAGAATTGTGTAATAGCTGGAGCACTTTCTTTTTACAACCTCGCAATGGAGCCACATTAATATTCGAAGGTAATAAAAAAAAAGGCCATGATTAATGGCTTTTTAAGGCTTTTTTTTTCTCAAAAATTTCTCTCACCTTTTTCCACTGAGAAAATGCGAAGCGCAATAATTTCCATGACGATTTGATAAATATCAGTGTATGTAATAATATGGCGTGGCTAAAACCGTGAGAATATGGGAAAAAAAACGAGGCAACAAAAGATTGAGGATGAAAGTAAACAGGTTGGAGTATAATCCGTAATACTCATCAACTTGCGGTTGAGATCATTTAATTGCCTGTGCATCCAGACATAAGAATTACATGATTTCCTTAAAAATTATTAAATTCATTTCACTTTTCCGCATTTTTTTAATCATTAATTCCAATCCCTCATCACTTTCCTCCAAATATCTCGGAAACTAAGAGAGATAGAGAAATTTTTGTAATAACCTTTTTTGTAGAGAATTTCAAGACCTACAAAAAAGGTTCTCACAAAAATTCCTCTATCTCTCTTAGTTTCCGAGATATTCTCAAAAAACTAAAGTCACGAATTTATTTTTTCAGGTGATATAAAAACGAGTCTTCTCGCTGGGAGTAAATTCAACGTATCTTGGCATTTAGCGTATCCCCACAGGGTAAGTGAATGAAATGTGAATGACTCTTTATTCTTCAATTTAATACATTTTTTTAAACGATCCCATTGACTCTTTTTTTTCCCAACAAATGAATTACTTAATTCACCTGAGAATTATGAATGAATTGAGTTTAGTGAAGGGCTCGTGGCCTCCAGGTAAACATTTGAATCCTAAAAAACGAGGAATTCAAAAAAAAAACTACTAGAGAAACTAGTGGCAGTGTTTCCACGGAGATTCCATTCGAGTAGAGTTGCGCCACGTAAGAAATTTTTATAATGAGAGAGAGAGAGAGAGAGAATACACTACTCCACGCAAAACCGGACGGCCTACACGCGTTTTCTTCTCAAGGTAGTCACGCCTTGAATTATTCAGAAAAGAAGGCTCAGGTATTTAGTGATCGTATAATCTAGTGGATAGGCATTTGCCTCAACAAACCCAGAGAGTCAATAGACTTTGAATAAAATAAGTTAATTGATTTGTTGAGAATTCTTTCCAATTTATCCAGACACAGACACAGAATTGAGAGGAAAAAAATTAGAAAGTCAAATTGCCTGAGAGTATTGATGAAAATTCTCATCATTCGGATAATTTAAATTTAAAAAAGAAAACATTGACTTATTATTTTACAATCAATAGCTTACGAAACTCTTGGATTTAGCAATAAAATACGATTTGTCGATAGTCATTGTGAAATTCTTCATTTTTTTTCCAATGGAATAATATTAAAGAGGAGTTTGGCGAGGAGGAATTTGGTATGCACGTGTGTCGATGGGTGAGAGGGGGAGGGATAACGTTTGAGGCGTGCTCGATACATCGGTTTTGTGAGAGTCCGTTATGACCTCAAAAATAAACATGACAACATTATGAAGCGACTCAGGTGGTAACGCGATTTTCAGCCATTAATTATCTTCCCGATGATTCAGAGTAAAATCCATGAGGAAAAAATAAATTGTTAAATAATTAATGTCTTGGATAATGTGTAATGACCTGGAAGAAACTTGCCAGTTAAATATTCAATAAAAAAAATGTGAGAAAAATCATATTTTAACGCAGGTGTTATTGGCCTGGCACGTCAATGCGGAAATCATTGCTGCTGACCTTCATTCAGCATTCCAATGGGCCCGAGTATATGACTCCCCCTTTTTACCCATCCCCGTTACAAAATGTTATTGAGATATAATTAAACTTTGTTGGGGAGGAGAGGAATCCATCCGTTATATTTCATTTTCTCGCCAATTTGTTTTATTGACTATGGTTTTTCCATTCACTAAATTCCAGAGGCGAATCAACTGTAATAAAAAGAAAAGCCATTAAGCATCAATTTTTCATGATTCTCCCATGAGCTAGAAAAAAACTTGATGAAGAGAGAATAATAAAATTCACTGAATTTTTAACGATCATATAAAATTCCATGTTTATTTTATAAACCTCCATGTTTTATCACTGCAAATAATTCATCATAAAAATCATTCTGAATTGAAATAAGCAACAAAAAAAAGTCAATTAACTCTTGAAATGAGAATGTCAATTGCTCATATTTCCATCACATTTTTTAATTCCCATTTTTAAACACAACAGACATAACCAGCAGTCATAATCGTCTATTTTTCAACCTGTAATATACACTGAGAGAAGATACATCCCCAAAGAGCCACTCTGAGTATAAACCGCAGCGTTTATTACCCAGATTCTTTTGTACACTATGACGTGCTTGTTTTCTGTCTCCATGTTAGCCAGATGCTACGAAAAGATTCGTTGGGCTTTCTCTAAGTTTCCTACATTTTCTCGTTTCAATCCATTAAATGACTCTCGACGACAGATGCCAAGTGTGGAATTTTCTTCATGAATTATAACCAGAACTATCAAGCACCTCAAGCATGTAGAGGTGGAAGAAATACCTTCCTTATATATAAGATAATTGTCGCAGTGGGTAAAAGTACTGGGGAGCGTTAGGCACGCGTGTATCCTACCAATGGAATTCAGGTGAAAGCCGAATACCAAATGTACTCACAAGTCCCCCAACTCGATTCAGTCTCCAACATACTCAATTAATTATCAGTATCATAGATTCACTGTTATACTTGTATTAATGCTCATGAATTAATTATTGAATACGTGACTTTTAGGGTGGATTCAGACTGCAAATTCTCGATGCCCTGGATAGGCCACTTATAGACTTAACACCTGTGACACAGCTCAGTGAATTTGTCGAGGAGGATGCCACGTAATTATCAACAGTTTATGATAAAATATAGAGAGATGAATGAATTTGTTAATGAATTTGTTAAATTAAATCTTCTATTTTAACTTAATAAAAATTCCCCAATTTCTTTATTATTTAATCTTCTTTCTTTTTTTCTCAATAGGGCACAACATTATCCCGTTGAGTTGCCACAGAATTTCACCTGTACAGATTGTACAGTGAGATTGCTGCGTGAAGCAGAAGAGTGGGGCTCGAGTTACAGGTTCTGGTCCTGTGCTGATATTGATGTGAGTTACGAAACGAATTAACTGAATAAAAAAATTAAACATGTGTGTGTGTGTGTGACCCTTCACGTTTTTTTCCCATCGATTAATCATGAAATGACACGAAACAGATAATGGAGAGAAAGACATACAGAGAGGACTGCAGTGGCCATGGAAGATATCTACTTGGTAAATGCAGATGTGACAGATTTTATCACGGTGTGAGATGTGAATTCAGAGAGGATTGTCTCGATGATTCTGACTGCGGTAATCAGGGCACATGTGTTGACAATGGCGGTACTACATCACCAACGAAACACTGCTATTGCAATGTTGGATGGTTTGGTCCTGGTTGCAGCAAAAGTTAGTTTCCAATTCTCACGCATTACTTCACATTAATTAAAATACAAGTTAATAATTAGAGAGTGAGAATTATTATTTCACAATTATTTCAAAATTATTTTCTTCCTACATTATAATGATGATAATATGTTTTTTTAGGATCTCCAGTTAAAACAACGGATATTGATTTGGACGGTTACACGATGAAGCGTTTTTCCGATGATTTCTCATTCTATTGGAGAATTCTTAAAGACTCTCGTGAAATTGAAGGCGTGATGATAGTGAATGGTACATCGTGGGTTGGTATTGGCTGGAGACCAACGAGTTTGACCCCAGAGTGTCGTGCATTCCCGGAGATTGTTGGGAAGAATGATAATTCGGAGCCTCTGCCACGTCCAGAGCCAAAGTCTGAGCCCTCAAGCAGGATTTCAAGTGGCAATCAGCCTCTTGCAGAGCCCGAGCCAGAGGCCTCAATTCAGAAGAATGGAAAAAAACAGGGTAACAGACACAGGCAGCCAGAGCATGAACCTGAACCCAGTGCTGAACCGTCCAGATCAGGTGCTAAAAGACGCTCTGCTAAACCACATGATGTTGGAGTCACCCCGAGAATCGACACTGATGTTACAGTGCAAACAAGCGTCACTTATCGTGTCAGCACTAAGCAAGGTAAATATTTAATTTTCTTTCGAATTAGAAAGTCCGGAGGATGGAGAAATTGATGAAAAAAAGTTAAGCCCCCGAATTTAATGAACCGAGGGGAATTTTACATCTTTCCTCAGAATATTTCATCCCAGACTTACCCAAAGATACACATAAAATATTCAATTTCATAACTTCCTCTCGAGGATAATTAAGAAAATTAATAAAACTGAAATACAAGGATCTCTTGTTTCTCTCTTCAATCTTCTTCCGAATAAATGATTATTAATTTTACAACAGGTCGTAAGAAGAGATCCACAGACACAGCATCTCCAGAACCAACTGGTGAGTCGAGATGAATATTAAAAAACAATTTAATAACGATTTATTTACACTGATCATGTTACACTGGTTTTAATCAAAGAAAATTTAGTTTCTTCTCGTTTACGATATTCGCTCGATTACACAGGGCGAAATGAATCTCATTCTTCTCTTAACTTTGATGAAACAGGGAATTGTTTGAATAGAATATTGCAATTTATTTTTCTTTGTTCGTTGAATTATCCCAGGCTCATTTTCATTTGAATTTTCCATCTTTATTTTTTCGGTATATTCGCACGAAAACTGAGCAATAGACTATCGTGTCTCATTATGTCTCCTCTATTGCACTGAGATGATTAAAAAAAAAGATTATTGTTTCGTTACAATTTAATTGTAACGTAGAATAAATATTGAATTTTATTTTAATACGTAGATAATGAATTGAATTGGAAATTGTGTAGTTAATTTAATTAATTTGCGTAGATTGTAGCAAGTAATTTTTTATTATAATGTAGTGTATTATATAATTGCCCGAGTTTTTAGTTCACTCACCTCACTCACATGTACACAATTGAATTTATTATAAAGATATTGAATATTTAT
Source organism: Aleiodes testaceus (assembly GCA_963565655.1). NCBI lineage: Eukaryota > Metazoa > Arthropoda > Insecta > Hymenoptera > Braconidae > Aleiodes > Aleiodes testaceus. Next base: position 6,104,459 of record OY751415.1, on the reverse strand, counting down.
AGAGGAAAAGAGATAAAAAGGACACTTCATGTGAGAATGTCGATTTTATTTTAATTTTCTCTATAAAAAAGCACATGGTGTTGGTTTTTAAATTAGTTGCATGGTGTTGTTGCTTTTCTGCACAGGAGAACCTACGAGTGAACCAGAGCCTGAAAATTCACATCCTGAGCCTGTATCTGAACCCTCCAGTGAACCTATTTCCGAACCTAAATCTGAACCTACTGGTGAACCTATTTCTGAACCTAAATCTGAACCAAGTAGTGAACCTAAATCTGAACCTTCTAGTGAACCAACCACTGAACCTAAATCTGAACCATCCTCTGAACCTAAATCTGAACCTTCTAGTGAACCATCCTCTGAACCTTCTAGTGAACCATCCTCTGAACCTGCTAGTGAACCATCTCCTGAACCTAAATCTGAACCTTCTAGTGAACCATCCTCTGAGCCTAAATCAGAACCTTCCAGTGAACCAACTAGTAAACCCTCTCCTGAACCAAAATCTGAACCCACTAGAGAACCATCCTCTGAACCCAGTAGTGAACCATCCTCTGAACCCACTTCTGAACCTTCCTCAGAACCTGAACCCTCCTCAGAACCCGAACCCTCCTCTGAACCAACATCTAAACCTAATGGGGCATTAGACGTAATATCACATTCCGAGTCCGCATCAACAGTGGATACTGAACCTAGCACCAAATCGGGAGCAACCAAAGGTAATGATTTTAACGAAGTAGCGAGTTAGCAATCATCACATAAGTATGTAGTGGAAGTAAAGTAGAACTACTAGTTTGAACATTAAAAAATTATCAGTAGTAATGATACATCTATTTTTAAATTGTATAGTCACTGGATTATCAGTAGTACGTGTTTTTTTTTTTAATTATTTTTTCATGAAAAGAATGTAATAATTCAATGATTGAAATTTTCCCATGTAAAAAAAAATGGAATAGCTCCAGTGAGACCAACGGTTCACAAATACACACCAAAACACGATTTTAATCCAATGGATTGCACGGATATGGTCATTGGTATGGCCAGGGGTAATACCCATAGGATTGCTGATTATTACACTAGAGATCGTTCAACTCCGAGGCGTGACGCGTTTTGGGGTGGAAAAGAAAGTTTAACTGGTGCTATGGGATTCGAGAAGGATGGTGTCACAACTATTTTATTCAGACGTAAATTAGCATCCAACGAACTCACTGATCATGAGATCGTGGATGGGGATATGCAAGTTATATGGGCAAAGGGTCAGGAGCCTGGTAAATACATTCATCAGCCACCGAGTGGTGTTGAGAAGAGCAAAGTCAGTGTCAAAGACTTTTATAAGCCTGATGAACTCAAATACCATGGACACAGGAGTCAGAGAGGAGTTGCTGCTTTCAACTTTTTCGGTAAATTGAAATTAACCATTTTTTTTACAAAAAATCATGCTCCTTTGATAATAATTATTATTATTCTTTAGATGAGAAAAATAAACAGGAATTCGGTGGACACAATTCTCTCTTAGCACAAGGGAAATGCGGAGGTGAATGGAGACATCCAAGGAATTGTGCTATTGAAAATGCCACCTGTGATTATTATATTCGTTGGATCTACAGGGCGAAGAAGGTAAACATACTGAGAATAGCTTTCTCTTTTTATGAATATTCTGAAAGACCTTCGGGCTAAACTTTCGTTTAAATTGAATGAAATTTGATGTTAGGATTCTTTTCATCTCAAATTGAGAAGAAAAATCTGAGGTAATGATTCTCACTAATTTAAAATCTATTATATAGGATCAGGTGACTTTTACAGTCGTAACAAAGAATCCGGACGCATGGACTGGTGTTGCTTTCTCAAATGATGAGAAAATGGTGAGTTTAATGTGAATCATGTAATTTTGGATAATGAAAATAATTGAATTTAATGAGAAAATGTTGGATTTTGTAGACACAAACGGATGCAATTTTGGGATGGGTTGACAAGACAAATGGACGTGCTTTTGTCATGGACACGTGGATCAGTGGTTATAACGTGCCCCTCTTGGATCCATCGCAAGATATCTATAATGCTAGTGGTAGAATTGAGAATGGCATGACAACTCTGACATTCTCTAGAAAACGATCAACCAAGGACAATCGGGATTTATCATTCACGGACAATCATTGTCTTTACATGATGTTCCCTGTTAAAGGTGGAATGTTCAATGCAGTTAATAAAAAAATTCGTAAACACGTAATACCGCCAATTGTCTCTTCAGAACGTATCTGCATAAAGTCCTGTGGAATCGAAGGTAATTTTCACAATTTATAATGTTTAAATTCGAAAAGTTGAAGAGAGGATTTCACATTAAAATTCCCCCTTTGTGTATTTTGATTAATATTTTTCGCTCTTAATTCCTGAAAGAGAGTTTCCATAAATTTTATGAATATTATACAGAGACTGAAGAGGGTCCTTCTACACCATCGCCCTCACGGCTTTATTACGACGTTGAGGTAAAATTGGTGAATCTCGGGGATGGCTTTGAAGCACCACAGCCCGGTAGTCAAGATTTTGAGGTAATTTCAAACACAATTTCCGACAATTTCGGACCTACTCTGACGAAATTACCTGGCTATTACACAATTAAACTCAATGAGCTTCAGAGGTAAGTGAATATAAATTTTTAAATATGTATAAATTTTTTGAGTGACATATTTCCCTACATAAAACCACTTAATGACACTTTTTTTTTTTTCTTTACATTCATGAAGAAACGGTGATGATGATGGTGTTATTGCCAAGATGAATCTCATATTGGACAAAAATGAGGGAAAAGGAAGAGCATTACGTCCGAGTGACGCAGTGATTGCGGCCGAGGGAGCACTTAAAGAGGCTCTTTTGACGGGCAGAGTTGGCTCACTCACCGTTGACCCACAGTACTTGGTCGTTAGGGCTCCACTCTGTATGTACTTCCTCTCTTTTATATTCTCTCTTGCGAAAAACAAATAGACAAAAATAAAATCATAGTGTTTGTAAATTTATGATAATTTTAGCATCATAAATAACTTGTTTCTTTATCTCTTTAGCAAATGACGTCTCTGATGAATTTGAAGATGGCGGTAGTAGATCAAACGACTTGTTACTCGGTGCAACGAAGCTCTACGTTGTCATTGGTTGTATCGCTGCATTAGTTGCCCTGGCTCTATTGCAGGCAACTTGCACGGTTTACAAAGCCACAAGGAAGCGAACAACCAAGGTAACGCATCAATCTTTTTTTACCCTCCCCCCCCCCCCCCTCAAGTTCATTACAATTGTTGCAGTAACATTAATCAAAACTTGGAGTTTACATTGCATTTTCTTAGTAATTCTGTCGTCATAACACGTATATTGTTCTACCTTAATATCTCCTTCTTGGGTCTCGAATAATGTTCATAATTCTCTTTAAGAAAAAAAAAAATAACATAATCATTTGAAAAGAAAGAAAGGCCAGATTGTTTAATTTTTTGTAAAATCTTTGTTAACTTATTAAAACGACCACACTGCTTTGCTTGTTGTTGCATGAAACACGCGCTCTTTGCAACTACGACTGATGATGAATAATAGAGGGTGTACTCGCTGCCTCTGGTCACTTCTCCCGCTTCAGCCAATCCAATTCATCGAACATCCGCGACGCGGTATCATCGTCAAAATGATCATGGTCATCATCATCAGCCACGCCATCATAATGATCATATACCACCAAATATGCATCGACCTAGCCCGCATTGGTAGTGATTATAGATGTTAATTATCACTTACGCCTTAATTGACTCTTCAAGGTATCATTGCGTATTCTCCTTATATTTTCAACCCATAATTCCTCCAAGTTTTGATTATGTTCATTTTTATTCCATTGTTCATTAATCAAAGCATAATACATGAATTGCCTATTGAAATATCAACAATATGCTTGGATTGATTATCGTATATTCGAAGTGAGGCAATAGCCATGAGGATTTCATTAATGAGAAACGCAGAATAATAATTTTTTGAATTTAATTTAGCAGGAGCGCTTAATAGCTCACAATGCTTGGAGGGATTATTCAACTGGTGCCAATACAAATTTTGCCTTCGAGGCATTTGAAACGGAGGAAAAAGCCCCACCCCCACCAGTATCAAGTTTACCACGAGCCAGAGACGCTACCAATGGTATTATATCACGCCCAACCAATGGCACGAGTACAATGGAAAATCATCATAGAATGAGTAGTCATCAGCAAATGTCAGCACCAAGAGCAACATACAGTTTACCACGTGCCCCTGGGCCACGTCAGCCTCCACCACCACCTCAGCCCGGTTACTATACGCAGGATCGAAGGAATAATAGACCCAAGAGTCATCATGGCAATGGCATGTCCTCTCAACAAACATCACAGCAGCCTGATTTTTATTTCATGCCAAGCCAACGCAAGTACAGTGGTGAAGTTGTACGTGTTTACGTTGATTATGGAAATCAAAAGCCCAAGTAAATTTTGAATTAATGTAAAGGGCAGCTTTCTGCAAAACCATGTAAAATCATTCGCTGTAAATAATTGCAATTTTTTTATCTCTCGTTATTCGAGTGACTTTTATTAGTTATTATTCCTCGAGTCTATTCAAGAAGAATGTTCGTGTGAGAGTATACATTGTTAGAAAGTGTGACTCGTAACGGAGAATTAATTCGTAATTGAATTTCAATGTTGGTTGATGTTTTTTGTTGGAGTTATTAAGCTTTTTCATCATCAAAATTTCTAACTGTGTGTATATATGGTGCTGCGATGCCTGGGGAGTTCTTTTTTTTGTATATAATGAAAGGAGAGAAAAAGTAGCGAGACCTCATGAAAAACCCGTGTCACGTGCTCGAGTCCCGACGCATAAAACAGAGGACAATAATATGTGAGAAAAGGTGGGATAAATTGTTTTCACTAATTTTCGAGTGATTTATCAAACAAGTATCACCTTACTCAGTATAAATGAATATAGAAAAAGGATAATCTCAATGAATAATACAATATTGAATGAAATCCCCTCGCTCTCGACCAAAGAGACTTATATATTAAATATTTAACGAACAAATAAGCGTTGGGGTAGAAATAAACCCAATTTTCATTTTAAAAAAATCACCCATATAACTTTGGCACGTGACTGAGCGGAAATTTTTATTACTCCGATGTCCCGAACCAAGTACCTACGTTATACTCTAAGAATTAATTGCAAAGTGCTATTTATATAAGTTACCCCCTAACTTCTTCATTATATTAATTGTAGATAAAAGAAAAATAATATTTGGATGATTTTTTTCTGCTAATTGTAAATGCGAGAAGAAAAATTGTAGCAGTTACTATCGTGCAATAAAGTGTTTGTACATTTCTTTTTTAAAAGTTTCAATTAATATGAGAGAATGAGGACTGGATGATTTGATTAAAAGTACGTGTCAATATTTTTTATTTTTCTGTTCTTTTTTCTCTTCTTTTAAGTACTGAACTTAAAGGCGTATGGATTTTGACTATTTCACTATTCACCAATAAATCGTTAAACGTTAAAACACTCTCTTAATTCTAAATTTAATGCAGTAACATTATGATTCTGTTTTATTATTTTTCCTATTTCTTATTTATAGAAGACTGAGTGTAATAGTTTGCCTGTGTGTGTGCACTACCGCATTCACTGCTATTTGTATCATCACATATCAAGACATAATGGCTGAAACTTTTATTTTAAAATCCGTTTTTTTTCATTCCTTTTAAATTTAAATATTCGTTATAATTATCAAGATGAAAATCATGAACCTGATAATGTCATTTCTGAAACTATTATCATGGCTTCATATTTATTCCTTTGAAAGAAACGAATTGTCACTAAAGTTTTTCTAGACACACAACAATAGTATGTACGTGACACTGGCGTTGTTTTTTTTTTTTTTTCCTACAATTCTTAGGAATTGGGTCGGCCTAACGAGATACTACAGACAAGGCCATTGTCGTGACCCTGTCCAATTTTCTCTGTTTCATTTTTTCATCTGTCTCTTACACACATATCCACGTTATCTGATTATTTTTTAGTCAGCAGTAACACACATTGGCTCAATTAAAATTACTTTAATGCGATTAAATGTTATATAATGATAATATTTCTTTTGTTTATGTACGGAGGCACATTTGAATCCTCGACCCAATGGCAACAATAAGAATAGAAAAAATTCATGAAGAGAAAAACGAATTATACAATTACTTTTTGTTTCATTACATTTAAAGATTAATTCTAAAATCTAGTGTTTTATTTTTGTTTTTTTTTTTTTTCGTGTCGTTTTCGAAATCGACTAATTTTCATTTTTTAAATTATTAATTTTCATTAAATTTAATCTCAACGACAGCGACGGCAGTTTGTTTCCAAGCGTCGTCGATAAAATTCACATGTTAATGGAATTTTGATGGCAATAACAATAATTATAATACTACAGCGTGCGCAGAATTGATCTTGCAATTTTTTTAAATTTGTTCAAACGGTGCGCATAACGTTTTCCCTTTTTTTTCTTTCTCATATATATAATTTGTAATCATTTAGTATTCAAGAAAATCATACTAAAAGACAACGAAAGTAGATGCATCTAATTATAATAATAATGTTAATGTTCTCGTGATTGAGTTGTTTTTTTTTTTCAAATTATAAAGAAAACAAAAATAATTAATAGCACAATGAAGAAGAGGAGTTGACGCCCAGAAAAGGCACACACCCTTGATCATTTCGAATGACTCTCTCAATTATTTATAACTTGAAAAAACGATAATTTATCCTGACATTAGTGCACTCGTCATTCGATAAAGAATTTTCCTTTCTTTCAAATATTCCTGTGCGACCAGAGAAGAGGCATAAAACAAGTTGATCCTTTTTTGCAGCATGAATAATTAATTTCACTCTGTAATATTGTGTACAACCTATTCTTTCCTTTATCCTCATAACACGGTTTTTGATGAAAAAATTATGAGAACTTGGATGCACTTTTTATATTTAATTCCTAATTATGCCTCAACGCTCTCTTAAACCGCCGAAATATTGAATAATTAATTACATTTTAGCTGCTCACTTTCTCTGCCTTACGTCCGATTCCTTGTTTGGTGTTGGCTTGCTATTTTATCGTTAAACAAGAACAAGAGAAAAAAAATTCATAAGATGATTGATTAATAATGAAAAATAATCAAGCATGAATGAAGTTAATGAAGAAAAAGAAGGAGAAACACTCACAAGGATATCGTAGAGGATTTTGAAGGAGCACGAGGTGAGCATAACTATGAAACAACTTGTTTCTAGTTATTTTTTCTTCTCTATCCACAATTTCCCATAAATAAAGTCATAAATTCAGTGGGACTGGAGGTAGGAGCAACGAATTGCTCGTGCGAACAGAAATGCGGTTTTCATTCGCTTCCCCACTATTTCTCGCCAATGTCAGGAAATAGGAAAACGGGGTACAGGCAAAAATCGTCACTGAGCTATACCAGAATAGATCTGAGGGCTGAATTTGTGGTATGGTACTCTCTAAGGGATAACGTGGAAGTGAATTGTACGGGTCTTGTAAGGTGGCTGTAGAGAGCGGATACTGGTGACACTGGCGGTTTAACTTGGGGCGAGAGATAACTCCAAGGTAGTATGTAGTGCCAGGAATATTCAGTCATTGGATTCACGTGGGAGTAAATGGAGATTTTAGTGGGTTCAGAGTGAGAGGGTATCAAGCGGAAAGGATTACGCTTCTTTATGCATAGTTTTTTTTTTTTCCATGGCTCGACTTTTTGACGCTTCATGCAACGGAGCAATGTTGGTAGGAACGCAAGAATCTCTGTTAATGCTTGAGAGGATAACTTTAGTTGGCACGAGGTATTTCCGAGGATTCTTCAGATAACTACCAGAATCTTGCGATAAACCATGGTATTTTGTTATTGCCAGACAGTTATGATGTAAATAAAAATAGCAGGGAGAATGAAGAATAATATGAAAAATAAATAATTTAAAACTCACGTGTCGGGGCTCTGGTCAGTATCAGATTCTTCGAGCTCCGATTTATTACGTTTCTTCTCGTAAATGAGAATAATTGCACACAGTACAACTACCTCAGCACAAATTCCAAGGAATGGCCACAGTGCAGCAAGTCTGTCCTTTACTCTCAACAATGTTGTTGCATTTGTTGCCATGAAGGGATTGTCCATTTCACTCCAGTCATATGCAATGTAGCATGCTACATCACCACGGTCAGGTAATCCAATATTATCAACTTGAAGTGCACCACCATTGACTTCACCACTTTTCATCAATTTAACACGTCCCTCATCAGTTGTATAATTTTTACCAGCAAACAACCATTTAACTTTTAGTCCTCTCTGATGTCTCTCATTAGCACATGTTGCTGTTAATTTTTCACCTTCAACAACAGTGATTGATATCGGAAGTTTTGCCGGAAATGGCTTCTCTGTAATTATTTCAAATAAAAATACAATATTAGTACAGTAAAACTGACAGACAATAAATGCATTTTGTATGCATTGAAATTTATGGGATTCACGTGAATGAATGACCTATAATTTCACAATGTGTTCGGCATAATTGTACAATTATTGCTTCATTGAATGAGGTTTACCTCAAATCATAATTATAATAACTACGTTAATCCTCATTAAAATTAAAATAACAATCAGTCCTGACGAAATTTATTGTGAATAATTAATTAAACTGCTTTAATAATTTAAAAATACATTAAACAATTAATCCAATGTGTAATTCATTAATTTATCATTAAATTGAAAACCTAGAGAGGTATTAAAACCATTAATTAAACTTACCAACGACTTTGAATGTTGTTGTTGCATTTGGAACAGTTGTAACATTACAAACATATGTTCCAGTTGTATTTGTTGCTGAGAGTATAGTTAGTGTGTCATTATTATCATTAATTTGTGCTAGTGATTTTTGTCCATCTTTGAAGTATTCAGTAACTGAGACATTACCAAATAACCATTCAACTTTGTCACCATTACTAGAACGGTTTTCACAATCCAAATTCAATGGTAAATTCGCATCAGTTAAGACTTTGTATTTAATAGCTGTAATCAAAAGAGTAGAAACGAAAAAAAAAAAAAAATATAAAAAAAAATGTCAAAACTCATGACTTAATAAATAAAGATAAAGAACAAGCAATTAATCATGCCAACGTTGGAAAATTATTTCGACAACATTAAATAATGAATAAAGTTCCTCATCTCCTTGAACTTTATCATTATCAATATTAAATTCATCGTTAACATAGATATTAAATAGCCTCAGGCACATTGAAGTATAAGTAGAAGCAAAATTCGTGTGTTTGAATAGTTATAGCGAAAAAAAAAAAACATGAAACAGCCAACAATGAGGATAAAAGCAGATGCACAGAGGCCAATTTTCACTTGTATCATTAAACATAAAAAAATCCACCTTCCTTAAATTTAAAACCTAAAAAATAAACTCCTGACGATACTGTATATGCAGACCTCCAAAGTCAGCGATGCAAGCAGGTTACTCCCGGTAATTAAACGCAAACTCTTGGTAAATTACAGAAGGTAATTACCATGAGCGTTTTAGCCGACACGAGCTACCATTTTTACAGTGCTTCGGTAGTTTCAGATGGTGAGTAGTGCATGAGCAAGAAGTATAGTACAATACACAGGCGATAGAGATCCGGGGGGTGAGGAGGAGAAGTTAAAAAAAAAAAAAAAAGAGAATCCTACACTTTGACGTTCGAAATACATCGCTTCACATTTTCCTCCCACTTTGCTCTTTTGTTCTCCTTCTTTTTTTTCCACCAATTGTTTTGTTTTACTCTTTGTTTTTATTCTGCCACTCGTTATCAACGAAAAATGCGCGCGCACTATTCTGAGCCATTCGAATGAAAATAGAAGGGGCTAACTGCGGGTGCAGGACCGTGGTTTCATGTAATGACAAAAACGTTTGCTGTCGGCTTTAACGACCAAGCTTTTGCCATATCCCTCCTAACGCTCTTTTACCCTTTACCATCACTTGGATTCTGCACCACAACATGCACGTAATGCTTCGCATCCCTGTGCCATCTCTGATGGCAGATTCGTCCTGGACAAAATCGAAATGAGAAGGGAGGAAAAAAAAAAGATTTGGAAAAAAAAAGAGGAGGAGGTCAGGAAAAAAAGTGGACACGAGGGAATTTCGAATAACGGTCAGTCCCAAGGGAAAACATCGCTAGTGTTCTACTACTTGTTTGCATGGAAGAGAATTTTTTCGTGGCTCACCACAATATGTTACTTTTTCTACTTCCCCTCAATCTAATATATGCGGTTTTTTTCCGCCAGAATATGGTAAACTGAGGGCTACAATTATTTTCTAATAAAAATTTACGCATTATCGCGTCACATGATGTATAATTCACGAAAACAGGGAGAATTAAATTAAAAAGGATAAACTTCGTGTTTCAGCATTTAAATAAATGAAATATATGAAAATGAATTGAATTTTTTTTTTCCTTCGCAAGTGAAAGAAAAGTATTTCTTTTAACTGACGTAAAATATTACTTTCTTTTGTATGATTTATAGAAAAATTTATTTTATTTTGAGAGAAAGAGAGGAAAAAAAAAACGTGGAAAAGGTATGAAATGAAATTCCAGAGAAATGAAATATAGCTGTGGTTATTAGAGTAGGGGTATATGTTGTATGGAGAGGAGGTTTGAAGTTAAATTGTGATAAATGGACATTTCTGACTCCCTCTGCGTCGAAAAGTACATTAAATGAATAGTCATCTTCGATGGAAAATGCTTGAGAGGTCGATGGAATTTCTAGGAGGAATTTTGTAAGCTGCGGAGGAATTTTAGTACGTTTAATGCATACGATATAGGAATAGTTTTGAGCCCATGGAAGAAAGGGGAGGAGAAGCTGAACTTTGTCAGGCGATGTATCAGAGTGTGGTAAGAGTTTCAAGTTCATCAGAAGCTGCTGTCCAAGGAAGCTTCTCGTGATCTCCTGTGATACATGAGTATGTGCATAAAATATACTGCTAAAAAAAAAACTAAGCAAAACATTAAAAATAAATTCATAATGTACAACTTGAGAATTCGGAATTCCTATTTTTCCGGTTGAATAAATTTGACAAACAGAAACCCGTGAATTTAGGTGGACGAAATGAACTAATGAATATTCGAGTATGGAGGAAGAGTAATTTGCATTCGTCATGTATAATCCAAACACAATGCCGAGTTTTGGGTGGTAGGTTAAAGGGTGAAATGAAAACGATGGAAATGGGAGTAAACTAGGGGTATGTTTGGTATCCCGTGTGTCATAGTGTCGTCTACCTGATCGTCCTGTCACGGTTCATGGACCATTTGTGCCACCCAAGGATACAAGATACGTACGTTGTATGTGTTACTCTACAACCTCAAGAGTCTCAACGTCAGTGCAATTCCCGGTCACTTGTAAGCTTAGCTTCTGTTGGCTCTGGGTAGTTGTATTAATGCATTAATACATGATACATGAATCAGCGAGTGCTAAACTTGATGATGTACTATTTAAACAATAGAAAGATTTTCAGAGCATATTAATGTGAAATATTCATGGAAATTACTCGTAATTTTCCCTGGAAATTTGCGGGAAAATTATTTTAACCACTGAAGTAGAGAACAGAATTGTGTTGAGTAATATTTTGATTACGAAGAAGCCAATTACATGGAAATGAAAACTGGAAAAAAATAAAGAATTCATTTGAATAATCAGACTTGAGAGACCTTGAATAAAAAACAATTGTTCCAATTGAAATATTGGAGGGGAGCTTTGAAGAATGAGTGCAATTGGAGAGCATGTGAAAGGTATATAGGTGCATTCCAGTGAAATAACGTATGTACGAAACAGTCAGATACATTTACATATATATTATTGGCTCGTGGTGGAAGGAATTCCGTCGACAACAACGAGTTACCGAATTTATGTAGTTCAGTTAAATTCTGCCTCTCTTTCTCGTAATCTCAAAAACAAGCTAACCCCGAAAATGTGCTCTCCCTTCATCCATTTTACCCCATTCTCGCACATATACACAGATACATGTGTACTCAATATTATCCTTCATCTAAAATATAAATGTAAATCCCAGCAAACCCATGCTCCTCATTCCCCTCCACCACATCTCCAGCGAATGCACTTGCTAGAGTTATGGCAATTCGTTTTCCCTCGATATGAAAATATTCACCGTTGGGGATATTCTCGTTATATTTATCCTCTTTGAGAATGGGATAGGATGAAAAAAAAATGAATAAAAAAAAAGGAAGCTGTATATATTATAAATATATGTATTAAGATTACGTATATATTTACTTGACTCGTGTATACACTCTTTTATGGCACTATCTTTCTCTCTGTACTCTGTGATGAAAAATAAATATAAAGGAGAGAAATGACAAGAAAAAAAAAGGCAATAAGCCGTGGAATGTATTTGCAGGAGAGAGAGAGAGATGTAATATTCTATGCATACAGTGGAAGGAAGGAGCTCGGAGATGTTGAAAAAAAAAAAGAATAACAAAATAAATATAAAAATAAAGTAACAAACGTGAAAGAACTCTGGAGGATTTGCGGATTAAAAAGTCTGACGAAAAAGTTTAGCTCGGGGATCTTTTGCGGTCGCCCAAGAAAAGTAACTTGACTATAGAAATTTACGTTTTTTTTTGCCTTTTTCCTCACCTCTCTTTTTTTGTGGAGGAGTAAATAGAGTCAGTGCATGTAGAGTTACACGAGCTGGAAGAATCGGGGATGTGGAACGTTTAGAATGGAATAAAAAAAATGGGCCAGAATAAAAGAAGTGATGAAAAAGACAAAATTGAAGAAAATAGATAAAATCACATTGTAAAAGGGCAATCTATATACTATGACTGGGTCCCATGGCAATTCTAGGCATCACACTAGTCAGATGTCGAGGAAATCCTTGCAAACTCTCCAAGGATTTGGATTTTCTGGTCACGCTTCAATGTGGCTATTTCAACATCCGGTTTTACTCTAGAAACATGCATAGGCACGTTCCACAGATAATATTGTCATATTTGAGTAGAGAATTTGAGGTTTTTCGGCAATTATCAAAACCACAGAAGCTCAACAATTGAAAGAGAAATAATTAAATAAAAAAAAATAAAAAACCGAGGATTTCTATGAGAACGAGAGAGCATTAGAAATAATTCAGCACATCCTGTCTTCGCGTGCGGATGAAACAATCCACAATTCATATAAAAAAAAAGGGGGGGAATGATGTAAACGAGAGATAGAGATACAGAAACTTGCCAACAGAATAGAGTTTGAAAGCGACACCAGTTTATAACTCTTGGCTATCATTTTGGCCTCACGTGATACTGGTTAATCGAATAATCGCCGCTGACTGGGTCACGAGGAAATAACATGAATGTAATTGCAGACGGTGCGCGATCTGTATTAAATTTGAAACTATATACAAAACACAGAATAATTAATGTAGATAACTTGAATTTTTTAAATTTAATTCCAGCATCGAGTTTTGCCTATTTTTTCGGATACAGAAGGGGGATGAATGTGAGGAGGGTAGGGATTTCCGTGAGGGTGGAGACTGTATCTTGTCGCCGGTTATTGCGACACGACGGCGCCACAAGCCCACCGTTTAGACCCCGTAAGCTTGACTTTGCCTCAGAATTTAATTTTACCACGGTAATTTACGGTTACCCTGCTTCTTTCACCGCCTCACCCCTCCATCTCATCCTAACAAAACATTTTATAATGTTCCTCTTTCATTTGGAAAATTGTGAAAGGATAAATTGTTTTTTTTAAATGATTTCATCAGTTTGATCAATATTAGTTTTAATGATGGGATAATAATTGGGTGAAATCAATTCTAAATTGAATTGGGTATAATATCATTAATTCGCTTGGTCATTGGAGTGTGTGAATGAGGATGAGTCGTTAGTGATGAATTTTCATGTTTATGTGCTCGCCTAATTGGATTAATTGATGTAACATGAGGGGCATTTGGTAATTCAACGAAAAAAGAGGCAGAACTGTATTAAATTGGTGGAAGCTTGTTCTTACATATCCTCGGGTATTTTATTTCATTAAATTTATCTCAGGAGAGTGCAGAGACGTCGACAATTTTATTCCGCAGAAAAGCATATCATGCTAGGTAACGAGATAATAGTCACGGGTAGTTCTCCAACAAGACACTATCTTTCTTCTCCGTATTACACAGAAAAGAAAGAGAATTTCAGAATGAAGTGGAGAAGCAGACGGATTTGTACGCAAGTACGAGAGACTCCTGTGACTCGAGAATACTCAGCTCGATCTCCTATAAATCTTTCTAATCCTTGCATCTTGCGAGTAAAATATTACCGAGTAGAGTATATTTCTGCTCCTTCAACCTTCCTAAATGCAGAGCCTCGTATGCGAGATTTTTCCTCTATTCTTCGGGGCTTCTCTCCCTTTTTTTTTTAAGACTAAATCGTTGAGACTATGTCCTGAATATAAAATTTTTGACAGTGCAGTTTAAATATATTTCTTGAAAATTCTCTGCACCTCTCTCTACATGTGACAATTTCAAAAAATTGAGAAAAATTGAATTTATGAGGGAATTTCACTATCACGAGTTGTATTATCAAATCTGGAATACCTCCAGATTAAAAATTGAATTTCGCTCAACAAACAATTTAGCATGACCCAATAAATCTTATCTCAATTGTTCGATAGTAAAGTATCTCTTGAAGAAAAATAACTCATTGAATCTTATTTATAATAATTATTTTAATGAATTTAATACTCATGTATTCATGTCAAATTTAGTTATTTAATTTCTAGTGAAATTTCAGAGGCATGAGAGAGTTTGCGTAACAAGAGTAGAGCATATGCAGTAGCTGAATAGATACGTGTATGTGATGGTACAGTTATCGAGTAAAAGTAGAGCAAAAGAGCAAGACAATATCGGTAACATCGAGTTACGAATAGAGCAAGGTGGTACAACATATATATACACACATGAATATATATATATAATCATAGTCTTGTATAAAGTGTAGAGTGAAGCTGCCAGCGGCGAAAAGAAACGAAACTTTTGGATAAAACACATAAAATATAACAAGTTTTACGCGATGTGAAACTTTGTTATTTACGCTGTTATATTTTGTTTTTTTATCGTGGGAAAGAAAAAATAAATTAACATGAAGTTTTGCAAGCATTGTAACGATTTACAGGATGAAGGCGAAAATCATGGAATGACAAATCAGGAATTGAAAAAAAAAAATCGTGAATAATGAAACTGAGAAAAATGGAGAAATTACGAGGATGCGAAAGAAGAGGAAACGAGTAACGAGAATTTCAGGAGAAATTAATTTGAGAATGCTAGCTTGCAGCTAAACAACAGTAAGAAAGAAAAACTGTTGTTCTCTTTTTAATCCATTACCAACGTTAAATAATAATAATAAATTATTTCTTTTTATTTCTTTGATGAATTACGAACCGCTTTTAATCAACAAGTAGAATGACTCGTTGCCTGGTACACACTTGTAGTATCCACTGTGTTCCTCCTTGGCACCTGTACCTAGTATCGATGATATTCCATCTACATAAGCTGGTACATTGATCTCTCCTCGACCAAGTTGTGGTATCATGTTGCCATTTCTCGTCCAACTAATACGATCTTCCGGTGCATTACAGGTAATTGTCCAGTTTTGTCCCTCAAATACTCCCTCACTGGGTCCAACGTATTGTACTTTTGTGTGTGTGTTTTTTTTTTGTAGATTTTTTGATTTATTTGCAAATCATTGGAACAAGAATTTTTTTTCGTTTACACAATCATCGTGATTATATTTTAGGGAGAATTTAAAAAAATATCAAAGAGAGAGAGAGAGAGAGAGAGAGAATGGAGATAAATAATGAGGAGTCTCATTAATTTCATTGTTAAAATGGAGAGAACAAAAAAAAATCCAAATGAAACAAAAAGAAATTCAATGTAATACAAAGATAAACTCCAATATCTAACAAATCTTTGTGATATGATAAGAGGATACTTCCAGAATATTGTTTAAATAAAAAGTCTAGAATCTTTGTTAAATGTGTAAACTCATTAAATCAATGTGTTTACGATAAACCAATGACGCACGGTTCTCACAATAAACGAAACGAGTGTATCTGCATGAAAGTATAATAGAGAGAAAAAAAATAAAAATTGACGTGAACTCTGGCAATTGACCGTACGATGAGTCACTGAACATCCTTTTGTGTTCATCATCATTGAAAGTAATAAAAATAATTGAAGCATAATGCAATAATTTGATAAAACTCAGATGAAAACAAATGAAGAAGAATCATAATTAATAATAATAAAAAAAAGAGAATGCCCTAGTTCATATAGTAAATTGAAATAATAAAATTTCCAGTGTTTGCACATAAGTGTGTATGTGTAGATGCATATGCGCGCGCCAGAAGCACGTGCTACCAGCTGGTTTTAGCTCGCGTATGAAAACGAAGGCCAACAGGAGAGGTATACCGATTTTAAATAATTCCATGGAAAAAAAAGAAACGAATTAATTCACAGTAAATAATTTTATCGTATAAACTCCAATATAAAAAGTAGACTGAGAGTTATGATTAATTTCATGAAATCAATTGGATAAACGTCAATTGTGCAATAAAATGTTCCATTTAATTCCTCAATATTCCATCAAAAGAATTCATCAATTTAATTCACAATTAAACTTCAAATTCCTACGATATTGAATGAATAAAAAAGAATATCGATTATAATCAGCCCCTGCGCAACCCCTAATGCCACAAATATCCCTATAACCTCCCCCGAATGGCCCCACGTTTTTCCCATTCACATTTGCAAAATAAAACATATCCAAATAACCAAATAAAAGGATCCAATTAATTCGAAATAATAAAATAAAGAGAACCCAACTCATTTGTGAGTAGCCACACGTCAAAGGATAATAATTGCAGTGACGTATTATTGTTAGAAAATAAAAGCAGGTGAAATTAAGAAATTAAATTGGGTCAAACTTGAGTCTCCATTGATTTTTATAATCGAGATATTTGTAAATGTAGATAATGAATTTTGTAATTAAAATAAGACATGGACTCACCAGCCTGGACCGTAGCGAGGTTGCTCGCTAAATATAGAAAACCCAGTAGAAGAATAATATGAGCCTGCCTCTCCATTCTCGTTTCTTTCAAACACACGAAATTTTCCGTAATGTTTTGTGTCTTACTAATCTTCTTACACACTGAAAATAATAATTATTTTACTCTTATCTTCTCTCTATTTTTTTTTATGATGAAACACAGTAAAACTTTGAGGTTATGATTTTTAATTGGAGTGAATTTATTAATCTAGAATTGAAGAATAAATAAATTGAAATAAATTGAATAATATTTAAGGACAAAAAGTAACTGAACTCTTTGAGAATCACAAATAATGTCGAACCTGATTGGAGCAGCACTTGTGTTCTCTCTCTTCCTCCTTCTTCTGTGTCTCGTCTCACAGTTGTGTTGGAATATCTCGATTGATTTCAAAATGCCCGAACACTTCTTCTAACTTTGTCACTCCCCCTCTCGACAATTTTATTCACACACAGGGGAAAAATAATATCTATTCCCTTCTTCAATCAAATGTTATCACCGAAATTCAACAATCAAGAGAGATTAAAGAATAAGCATTTATTTACGTCACTGTTATCTATGAAAATATCATCTCTCATTTGACAGTGATTTTTTTATTAGTATTTGAGAAGTTAATTTTACAATTGAACGACGTAAAACTCACACACACTGACGTTAACGTATCGTTCCAACCGAGTGGAATATCTGTGGCCGTTCACAAAATGGCGGACGTCTGAGAATCCTCTATCACTATTGCACTCTGTAATTATTTACTCATTCACTCGCACAATTTAATGCTTTAATCAATTAGACGTTGTTACGTCTCGCTTTGTTTCATCCGAATGAATTCCAACATTTGCCTTTTTTTTTATTACAGCCTTGGATTCTGTGGAACGAGTGGAACTGAAATAATTACCGTAAGTGTGTCGACAGAGTGCGCGTCCGTCGCTGATGCTCACGGACCTGAATGCGCATGCGCAGACAATGGCAGAAGCGCTGCATTCATGTTCCATTCAGAAAATTCATCTCTCGGTAATGATAAAATAGTAAGCTAAATATTTAATATCAAAATTATGATGCAATCAGCATAATGAGAAGAGAAGAATTGGGAAAATGATTTCATTGAAGAGCTGCTGGACTTTGGAATAGAAAATGAATACATTCCAATGGGAGATCAAAGGTGAGCTCATTTCCCATCAATTTCTATGATTTCAAAACGATTTCTATTGATGAGGCACTCATGGAGAAAATGGATTGATTGGGAGAATTAAATCTCCCATGATTCCATTGAATTTCTCATTTAATCCCCACACTCCTCGATTTTATGAATAAATTCATTGGAAAGAGATATGATGATGGAATTATTGAGGCAAATGAGTCACTTGGGAGTGGTATGAGTGCCTGTTGACTCATCTCCAATAAGAAAGAGACAGAAGTCGTAAAGAAAAGGCGGATAAATTTGAATTTGATTGAGAGCGTAAGTACAACGATAAATACAGATGTCGTTAGTTTTCCTTTATTGTATTTCCCTGAATTTGATTAAATTACAGGAAAACTGGAGGAGCCTTGATCTCTAATCTCTGGATTTAAAATACAATAATTCGTTTGTATTGAATAGTATCAAAAGAGTTTAAAGTTAAACAACAGGAGCTTCCGGTTGGAGGCATTGAAATTGGCTTTGGGCTCGAGTTAATTGCGATCGCTTCACCGGCAGTTAATTAAAACAAAGTTTAGCGGAGGTTCCTAAACAATTCGGTGAAACTAGAAATGAAGAGGAGCAGAGAAGGGCGGCAAGGTTTGCTGGATAAGGGTGGGCAGAGAAATTCACTTCAAGCACTATATGCTGGATACTTCCCCTATTCTCCCACTCTGGTCCTCGACTTCTCTCTACTTCTCAATTTAGAAAACCCGTTAATTCTCCAAAACTGTCCCACTCGTACCACGGCTATTTTCCAAGTGCACTGTGCGCAACCCACTCTAGTTTTATCCAACAAACCATTGCCACTCTCCACCTGGTTATTAAACGCGTTTTGGCCGAGTGAGAAATACTGGTGCGAGAGTAATGTCACACCAACTACCAAAACGTAATTGAACTCTCATTAAATCCTTCGTTATATTTTGAGCAAGAATTTTCCGTTATAAACGGGAAATTTTCGAGATATTAATTCTTTTTTATTACTCCTCTTTGCTCTTTTCTATGATACTTAAAGTCTAATGAAATTGTTACTTCAGAATTTTCAACAAAATTCAATTCACCTCTTTTCATTAATCACAGAGAAATTAATTAAAAAACAATTATACTCTATGTTAGAGGAAAATTGATTAGTACAGAACGTATGTATCGAGATCACGTAGTAATAAAAGTTCCTCCAATTATAGATATTTTTCCATCAAACAAAGTTAATTGCTCTCCGATACTTGAATAAGTCCTTTGAGAGTTGTGAGCACATCTCCCTTTCCCTCTTTACTACCCTCTTTGACAGAGTGTAACGGTAGTTCTGGGTAGTTTCTCAGCGACAACAAGAGTCGATCAAGCGCAAGCTCTCGAAGTAAGTGAGCGAGAGAGGGTGAATGCTACGAAGCTGGAAAAAAACTGTAGGATAAAAAAGGATGGAATTTATACAGGAAAGTGGAGTAAATGTGTGATCAAGTAACTACACCAAGTCAAGTAAAACCCAAGGGCTTTCACAATGCATGAGAGTGAGTGAGAGATGGACAATGGCAAAGTTGTAGGCATAGAGTTTTTGCAAGAGTGAGAGAGTCGTGGGAAAGGGGATTGAACACGCGGGGACAACGCGACGCCAGGCGTCGTGGCGCCGGCTCGGCATCCGGGCGTCGCTCGTCTACGTCCTCCCACTCTTCGATATATCGATTGGCCCACCACTTCGTCCCTCTGCAGAATGGAATGCTCCCGCGTGCGCTTCGAAATACACACACACATGGACAGAGATAAAAGCACTCTTTTAATCTCACAACTGCATTTTTTGCTCGACGCTGTGAGATCAACGATCTCAAATCGTTGAGAGTATGCTCCAAAGATTTTTATCCATTCTCTCTTGGAAAAATTCTTGTACTGCAGAAATCAGTGAAATATGAAGAGAAATGAGGGGTGGCAGTTGAGATAGAATAAAGAAGAAAATTGGGAGCAGAGACCGCAGCAGTTGTTTCTATCGTTTCCTGGATAATTTCGGAATCTCGGTAATAGAGTTAGAAATGGTGAATCAAAAGGGCGACGGGGTGCAGGAGGAGGAGAATACGGCTATTATGCCCTCCGGCCTGAGTTTTGGGTGCCAGCGATGGGAATGAGAGGCAAAACAGAAAGCGCAAGAGGGAGCGAGAGAGTGCCCTCAAACAAAACGTCCGAGACGTGAAAACGGGTCAACCCACAAATCTTCCCTCATTCCCCTCACTCTCTCTCTCTCTTTCTTTCTCCCTTTTACACGGTGGGATTCTATACTTTTCCACTTTGACCCCTTCGGCGAACCAGAAACTCAAGCTTCGTGCATTCTTTCGGGGTTTTCCCAATTTTTTTCTCTTTTCTTTTGTAGAAGGGGTAGGTAATTCTTTTTTTTAGACTTCAATTTGAAGAGAACTCAGGTGGAACGTAAATTGTGGAGGATTGTTTGGGAAATTAACGGAAAATCATCCGATTTTACGTAATAATAAACAAAGAAAGAGAATAAAAATAAAAACCTAAAGAAATACACATACTCAACGACAGACGGTTTATACCTTAGGCGTATTTGCGGATGCAAACTCGAGTATGCTTCGGAGGACTCTGAAGAAAAATATAAAACAAGTCTCTTCTCAGTGGAGAAAAAAGGAGGAAAAAAGATGGTGGCAAAAAAAATATTGCTGTTGGCAATGTTATATGGTATGTATACCTTGGGGAATTGAAACTCCGAGGCGAATGGCAAGCGTGAACACAGAAGGAGGTGGTAAGAGGAATGTGGCGATGAAGGAAGAAGGGGGAATAGACTTTCGGATCCACGACTAAGGATAAAACGAAGTCGTGTCTAATAGTCAAGCCTCGAGCCAGTTACAAACGAGAGACATGGGTAGCTCCATTGAAGCTCGGGGACCATACACACCTCGGGCTGAGATGTGCACACACACACACACAATTTTTGTTTTTTTTCACTGAGCTTATGAACTCTATGGAAAGGAGAAATGAATAGTCGTGGCCTGGTTGAAGTTTTTTTTCGTTGTGAAAAAATTGTCCACATTATTGTCATCATTTTTTTTATCATTCCTTTTTTATGAAGCATTCTTTTTTACCACCATATTTCTTTCCTCTTGCTATGATCCACTGTCACGGATTATCCAATGCTCTCTGAACCTTTTTCTTTCTGCTTGAAGGTATGAAGCCAGTTTGGAGGCATGAACTGTACACCCGAGTGCATTTCTCACGTTGCCACGCAGTCAGCCGAGATAATGAAACGCCGGCGTTTTTGTTCCATGAATTGTGAGATGCTAGCTGTCATGTGAGTCTATGTGTATAATGCTTGAAGATGGAGGACAAAAGGTACGTGGATGAGAAGTGTTGATATATTTGGAGTTGAATTAATTCATTAAAATGTGTAAATTTTTCTAATTTCCTCATTTCTTTTTTTCATCAGATCCTCATGAATGTTTCAATGTTTCTCCAGTCAACGTTCGAGGCAACATTGAAATTGATCGAGATAAATGAATTAATATCGGAAAACTCATGAATCACGGTTGAA
Organism: Aleiodes testaceus; assembly: GCA_963565655.1. Taxonomy (NCBI): domain Eukaryota; kingdom Metazoa; phylum Arthropoda; class Insecta; order Hymenoptera; family Braconidae; genus Aleiodes; species Aleiodes testaceus. The sequence continues at coordinate 6,082,618 of OY751415.1, read as the reverse complement.
TACAGGTAACGCGATAGTAAGCTCCACAAGAGACGCGGAAGCAATTCAATAAGTATTCTCCGTGTAGTTGTGCTCAACGAATTGAATTGTCCAGGGTATTTTACCCCAGAGAATCGGCTTCGTTTTATTATCCTAGATAAAGGCAAAGCCAATGTGCACATTGGAATACCTCCACAGACGTTGTCAGCCCTTTACCCCTTTTCTCTATCTCATTCATTCAACTTACCGATATCACTGACTACAAAGTTGGAATGAAATTCCACACGGAAAATATCGTAAATTTGGATGAGGTGAAATTTTACAACTTTCAACTGTGCAGACATTCATTCCATTTCATTGTTTGGATAGTTTTTGTCATATTAAGTGTGTGATACAGACAAGAAAATGAGGAGATGAAACTCTGGAGTACCTCGCACCTTTATAACTTTATGAGTTAAATACTTTTGTTTTTATGAACATAGTTTAAAAAGTTATTTCAAGAAACTTCGTAAAAATGAATATATTAATTGACGAATTCTCGGTTAAAAAGGAAAAAACTGTAACGAATGTGGAAATTTTCAACTGAAATATCTCAATTTCCTCTGACAAAGTGAATAATTTTTTTACAGCACACGGGAAAAAAAAAAGTTCATTGAGCTAATTTTTCAATGTTTAATGTAAAAAAACAGAGTTTCATTTATTGAAATGACTTTATTTCTTTTTTTTTTCACAATCTGAAAAATGTCATCGAGTACAATATTTTATTTCAATACAACTGCTATATTTCCACGTCAATGTTTATGGACAATGAAAAATTTATCGGAGAAATATTGAATTATTCTCACGAAAAAAAAATTCCATGGTAAAAAAAAAAGAGGATTCATTGATGCTACAATGTAGGAAAAATGTCAAATTAAAAAAAAAAAAACTGGTAAAAAGTATCCATGCCTTTTTTTTAATCTCTTTTGTTCATGCGGTTGACGGATCAAAGGTCACTCGAATATTGCAATTATATCTTTTGGTGGAGATGAATTTAGCAATTGAGATCAATTCCCGGTGCAGTGGAATATAGGTAGCAATTAATCTCTATATTTTCGCCCACAGCCTTTTCCCTTTATTACTTCCTTTTTCATTGTTCCAATCAATTTCAATCGTTCGATATATTGAGCATTCTGCATTGTCTGAAGCACATGCACTTGGCCTACATAATGTGGAATGTACCGAAATCGTTTATTCAACCCAAAATAATTCAGGCAACGCCTCCGGAATGACTTTCTGACATTTATTAGATTTATCACAAATAACCCAGAGTGAAGAGTGAAATTAATGAAGAATTTGAGATGATGAGGAAAAAATAAGAAAAAGAGCAAATGAAAGCTGGGTTAGAGGAGAATTGGAGCCTGCTTTGGAGTCTTCTGGCCGTAATTAAGATACTTGTACTGATTAACCGCCTGTTCCAACAGAAAAAACAAGGAAATTCATGAAAAAAAAAGAAGAAGATACCACGAAATAAAAAGGCTTAATCCTAAAAATAGAAAGACGAGAGATTTTTTCCGTGGAAATTCAACCTGTGAACAATGCTGACGAAAATAAAAGAATTTAAAAAAATTGCAGAACATCGTTGGCTATACGACTGTAGCGTATTCACAGTTACTCTGGCATGATGCGAGCTTGCAATTAAAATAAATCCAGTGGCTAAAAATAATACACAGGTTTACCTGTTTATTTCCATTTTTTTGTTCAATTCCCTGCCATTATTCTATTGAATTTTTTCAATGAAAATTATGAACATAAATTAATTTCCATTCATCAACTTTACCTCATTAAAATCACTCCAACTATTAATGAATCATCCAGGCGAATAAATTCATTGATCAAAGTTTTATTAACTCATTTTTTCCGCTAATAACTCGAGGTAAATCCCATCGAAATTTACGTTTAATTGAATCTCGAAATAATGTGTTGAAAATTCCTCCAAGAAAATTAATTAAAGATTGAATTTACAGGATTTCTACGACTTTGGGGCGTGATCTGGAGCACCTCAATTACGCAAACTGAAATGAAATATTCAGGTCGGTATGGAGATAACGGATGTTTTGCCCACAGACAAAATGCTTGAAAACCCGTTGACCACTATCCAGTACAATACCACAATTAATCTAAATTCTTGAACAGTTTGGTGAATATAAAATAGGTATTTCAATCGTGGAATTTTTCCAAATTCTCATCTGCAATTTCATTCATTAATTTTCATTGTTTCGCTTTTTGTTACAGGGAAAATGGTAATGGGAAAAAGTGACAGGACATGAGAGCAGAATGTAGACCAGCTATTTAGATGAAAAGGATGGATAATAACAGCATTTGAGGCGAATAGAAAGGTGGAATATGTAAGGTTGGAAAAAGGAGAGGGGGGCTTTGAGTTGCCTCGGGGAAATCTGCATGAATGCCCACAATCAGAATTGCATTTCTGTCCCAACGTTCATCCAGCTTCGATTTTCTCCAGAGTTTCATCTGCTTTCTTATAAAGGGATAAACCAGTCTGAACTTTATTTTTCCCTTCATTTCACTTTACTTGAAAATATTCAATCTGTAATTACGTTTTTTTCTATTTATTTTATTTTTTTTTAAATAAGGGGAATTGAATTTATTTGACAGAAGAATTTCAAAATTTTTGAAAAAACAGTGATTTATGATTTTTTACTTGATTTAAAAATCAAATCACACATATATTTCAAAGTTTAAAATTTTTCTGTCAAATTTTTATTTAGTGTTACTGTATAAGCTGCATCGATTACTCCTATCTGAAAATCGGCTTTACTTTCCCAATGCTTCACAAATACTCGAGGATATTGTCGTTCTCATCGTGTCTTACTGCTAAATCTCTTCCTGAAGTATTAATCCAAGCGTTTGGATAAAGAGCAGAAGCAAAAAATTGTAAAAGATAGGAAGTGCATAATCTCTCTGGTTTATCTTTGAATTTCATTTAATTCAGCCACAATTCATGATATTCACGATTTATCAGTAAAGTTTCACGTGAAACATTGAAGAGTCTCCAATAGCCAATCGAACATAGAATTCGACTTCATTGAAACTTTATCGTGCCGTCTCTCTTTCAATGAACCATTCAGGGAAGAATGAAACAAAAAGTTTTTCTGTTAAAAAAAAGGAGAAAAGAAACGAGAGTGTGGAAGAGAGTCCAGTGGACCAGAAGAAAGTCTGAGAACGATAAATTACAGAGAATCAGTAGAATTCCACGAGTGTAATCAGACACGACGTTATCGTACTCGGCTTTTTCAGCCAGTTCAATTGAATTCATATAATCTCTCAATTTTCAATTAATCCGGGACAAAGTAGAATAAATAAGATTTTAAAAGGGAAAAAGGTGAATTGTAACAACATTTCTCTTTAATATTCTCAAATCTATTTCCATCCACAAATGTAACAATGAATTAATTATAACCGAGAGAAACTGGAGGAATTAATTCTCAAAATAAATTGAGTTAACTTGAAATGAATGAAGAAGCATAAAATTCTTGTGAAATAAAAAATAAACTAAGAAATTGAACAAAGTGGGTATAATCCGGGACGTTAGGATAAATAATTGAGGCACAAATCACGAAGAAAATCTCAAGGATCTGGTTGGACGTGGGAGGCAAGGAGACACCACTTTTATTTCTCTCTCTTTCTCTCCTGCGTCATTTGGTTTTCGTTTCCTCTCCCTCGAGAATGTCCTCGAAAGTCGCTCAAGTGTTACAGTCTTGGATTAAGCTTTATACGAGGTTTATTGAAAGCACTTGGTGTTGGTGTAACCACTGCGTAATTCTCACACACTTCGACTCGATTTTAATCCAAAAATGACGTATACAAATGTTAAAAATAAAAATAAAAATATTTATATTGCTATAAATTCAGTCTGATGGGGCTGTATGTGCAATGGTTGTAGTTTTTTTCCGTTAAATTCTTTGGCTGTTCATTTTTTTTTCCTTCTTTTTGCTTTCCTCAACGAGTTGGAGAATTGGAATGGTGTTACCAGAGGGCGGACTACTGAGAACACACCTAGTCGGTGAGATAAAGACGGAAAAAGGAGAAAAAAAGAGGAAAATAAAAGGAGGAAAATGAAATGGATGAAAAAAAAGAAGAGGAATTGAAGACGAAGAAGTGAAGAAGCAAAGAGGAAATAGAGGGGAGGGTAAAGGGAAAAAAGGGAAAAAGGAATTGAAGGAGAAAAGCCTTCTGGTGGCCTGCAGCTGGCGCCTTCCCAGTTGAGCTTCCTCTTCTCTCCGGCGTTTTTCTCCTTTTTCTCCTTTTTCTCCCTTCATTCTCGTTTTTTTTATGTTTCTTTAAAGTTTGAATCGTGTGACACTGACTCCTGCACGAATAAAACAATTCTCATGTGAAATTTTTCAATATTTCTTGTATTCAGATTTTTTTCCCTTCATTTCCGCATGTTTTGTTCAGGTTATTTTATTTTTCATTGCAATTACCAGGTAATAAGGTAGGAGCTGCGAGTGATGGGATTTGCATTTAAAGTCTGATGGAATTTCTGGTAATTTGAGTGAGTTAATGGCCTCCCTTTGATTTCGGGCCACTTGAAATATGGATTTTGAGGTATTCGTGAAGTTGAAGAGAATTTTGCTTTGGATTCATAATTAACGTCATTACGCCAGCCAAATTAGAATACATAATTAAGAGGAGGTAAATACGATGTTTACTGGTCACTTTGTGGAGAAATAACAGGGAAAATCGAGGTAAAATGGACGCTCTAATTGAACGGTTGGAGATGGAATTTTTCTGATGATTCCATCGGAAAGCTGAGGAAATTTTAGGCGGAAAACATATGTCGATATTAATTTTTTCGAGTTTTTTTTGAAAAAAATAACATTTTTATCGCCAAAAAAGTGTTTTTTCCCTTCAAATCTGGGTGAAAAAAATCGAATTTTCAAAAAACTCGAAAAAATTAATTTCGACACATGTTTTCCGCCTAAAATTTCCTCAGCTTTCCGATGGAATGATAAAAAAAATTCTATCTCCAATATTTCTCTCGATTTCTCGTAATAAACAGTTTCAAAGTGAGCATGTGTCCATCTCCCCTATATATATATACATATACATTCATAAATGAGATAAATTCATGTAGTCCCTGAAAATTTATTCCATTATTGTGCTGAATAATACGCTTTCTTTTTATCCCTCTTCTATTTTTAATTTCGAAAGAGGAAAAACACATGAAAAAGTGAGAATAAAAAAATAAACTTCAGGAGATGAAGCGACGAAGAATAGGAAAATGCACTTTTTTTTTATGTCCACGACTCTATGTAGACTATAATGGAAAAGAGTGTTGGTTGAAAATACTGAGAATCCTGGAATTCGAAAAAAAAAGGGGAAAGAACCTGCGGGCATTGCTGGGTAATTAAAAAAAATCCATGGCGCGTGACGTTCCTGCTAATGCCCTGGATTTTTACCCAACTTTTTATACTTGAAAAAGTGGGGGGAAAACGAGAGGCAACAACGGAAGTACATAAGCAGCAAACACTACAAGAAATCGCGTAAAATTTTTGAATAAAATTTGCGAGAAAGTGGGAAATTACGAAGAAAATCCGACAAATTATTTCAAAGTCATGGCATTTTACCGTTCAATTCCTCCTTGAATTTGACGTGAAAATTGAGGGTAAAAAAAAAGGGGAGAGAATCCCTCTCTTCCAACGTAAAATCCTTTTATCATCAAATTCCCATTAATACGGTGAATTCCCACTAAATGCCTGCCTTTGTTCCGCAAATCCCTATTCTCTCGGTATTTTAAAATTTCAATAAAGTCCCTCCACTTCTTTCATGAACTTTTTCTCCTTTTTTTCCCCTTCAAGAATAAAGAAAAAATCAACGGAACTTTGTTAATTAATTAACAGTAAACCGATAGGGTCTATTATATTCAACGAAAATCGAAGGCGCTCATTCCTCCGGCAATAAATTTGAAAAAAACTAAAATTTAAAACAAAAGGCGACGGAAAATGGAAACCAACTGCGTACCAACGATAATTCGATACCCAATCTCCATAAATATTCATGAAGCGTATACGCGTTCACGTCGACATCGGAATCCCGGGGCCTGATCCTCGGTTTCCTGTGGACCACTTCCTCTCTCTCTCTCGTCGTCAAATTTAGTCACGCATAATTACACATTCGGACGTGCACTCCTGACAAAATCAACCCCGGAGATCCGCATATACCAATATATGCATTGAAAAGTCCATCAGCCTCTCTTTCATAAAAAAAAAAAAAAGAACTATTTCAATCTATTTTTTGTCAATTATTTTGATTTTTCTATTTGGAATTTAATGAATAAACAAAATCGTGCAAATTAATTCGACTTTAATTGCACATTTTTTTTTTTATCAATTAATTACATGAAATTATCCCGAATTTCTCATTAACTCTTGAATCACGAATACAATAAATATTCATAAAACTGAAAATCGAAAATTCATGAGATTTTTACGTTCAAAAATCCACGTGTTACGTCATGCAGTTTAAAAAATCATAATTCCGGAATTAATTCATGATTCCGAGTTTTTAATATTTAAAGAGCTTTGAATAATAATGAAAAAAGGAAAAAATAAATGAAGCTGCTGGAGTTGAAAGTAAAATAGATAAATTGGCTATTGTGTGAACACGAATTTCCCTGTTATATTGTTAAGCAGAATAAAAAAATCATTGAACTGTAAAAATCAATAGTCCTCCATGAACTCTTCACAATAAGAAAAATCCAATTCCAATAATATTATTATTGAGAGTAGAAAAGAATTCCGCGTCATTAGAAAACAAAGACTTTAATAATAAAATGAAAAAAAAATCAATAGAGCAATTAAACTGAAGTACAGGCTATTTGCGTGAGTTGAAAATTTTCCTGGAATAATTACAAACAATGATGTTATATTCTCGCAATTGCACAGATGAAGACCCTCCAAACTTTTACGAACAGTAAGAGAAATAGAAAGTCCCGGAGTAATGGAGAAAGCTTGAAAAGCTCTGGATTACGTGCAGAGAGAATGAGCAGAAGTGTATACCTATAGATATGGAAAAATGGAACGAAGGCGTTTCAGATTCCTCGGATTCTGTGTGATGCATATCGGATATTCGTCCTTTCTTTTTCGAGGGTAGAACGAAGGGGAAATAACCCATAACAAGGAGAAATACGAAGGAACGTATTGCACTTGGGTGTTTGGAGCCCCGAGGCTTCTATCCTATTTGCCGATTCATGAAAGAGCATTCCTTTTTACTTAACCGGAGATGAGGCATTATGCCATTAGACCGTGTACTCTATCTATATTATGTACGTGTTTTCTCGGGTTCCTCTTCAAACCACTTTCAACAGTTCTTTGTTCAACAATAGAATTTCGTGAGAAATTATTGAAATATTCAATCCACAGTTTTTTGAGGATATCTCGGAAACTGAGGGAGATGGAGGAATTTTGAAAGAGACCTTTTTTGTAGCTTTTGAAACTCTCTACAAAAAAGGTCATTTCCAAAATTTCTCTATCTCTCTTAGTTTCCGAGATATCTTAAAAAGAGTAGTGATAAAATAAAATGAGTTTTTGTGGCATTACAAAAATGTTTTTTGAGGATATCTCGGAAACTGAAGGAGATAGAGGAATTTTGGAAGAGACTTTTTTTGTAGCTCTCAAAATTCTCTACAAAAAAGGTAATAACAAAAATTACTCTATCTCTCTTAGTTTCCGAGATATCTTCAAAAGAATAATGATAAAATAAAATGGAAATTTCGTGTAAATTTGAACAATTGTGAATGGCATAATATTACAAATGAGTAGTTACAGTTCTCGTGAATAGAAAGAGAAATGCCTGAGTCCACTGGTGTAGCGTCAATAAATCAAGCCATCTCATGCAGGTGGAACACACGAAACACAAAACTCCACTAGAACATCCAGGGAGGATTAATTGGCTTGGCTTGGCACAATGTTAGTGGAATCGGCTCGAGGCACTAATCGCACGTGCTAACGCTCCTCTACGTGTACACAAGTCGGGTAAACCCTGAGCTCAACACTCCTCGATGCACTTTACTGCGATCTAACTATTTCATTTTGAATTAAAATGAAAAAAATCGGTAATTCTGTGGTGAAGGAAATGATCGTTTATTTCGACAATTTCGAGTGGTTCAGGCGTGGATCAGTGGGGAAATTGAGAGGGAAATTGAGAATTATGGGAATGACGATGGAAGCCTCGAAAATTTCCGGTTGAATCATGTTGTTAATGTGGGCTTCTGGGTTATTGAGTTTATCATCAAAATTCCCTTCGAAAATCACTATTTTTTTGAAATATCATCAATTCGTGATATTATTACAGTCGAGTTATCGATAAAAAAAGGATAATTACGTAAATTTCCATCTGTGAAATCATCACTGTCTCAGTTAACTCGATGTAAACTTGACTGCACCTTCGCTTATTTAACAGTTAAGTCGTGGGAACTTTAAAGTCTTGATGTTTCAGCTTCTCTCGTTCTCCGAGTTTTCCACGAGGCTTCACTGTACCTCCAAACGATATATATATATATATAAACACATAATGATGAACCTCAGAGCTCTCAGTACGTTTCAATTAGCTGAGAAAGTTTCAATCGTGGCCTGGCCCTTATGAATCGTGCCAGAGTTATCATTTCATTCTCAGTGAATAATTAAAACAAGAAATTTAATTACAATAGGGGGGGGGGGGGGGGTGAAAAAATTGTCTCTTTGATCTGCAATTTAACGGAAAAAAGAAACGAATTATTTGACTCTGGAAAATTTTAATGAAGTGCATTATTCAACTTATCTCCTCTGCTATTCATTTTTTCGTGGGAATAATAAATTCAGCGGTTTTTTTTATCGTATGAATGCAGAATAATAATGAAAAAAATGGCAGGAATTAATTAATTTCACTAAATAAATTTTTACGGAGAGAATTAAAATTTGTTTAATTATCATTTGGATTAATTTTGAAAATTGAGGGAAAATTTTCAACCGGATTCTCGAAAGAGAATATTTAGTAATGCTGGAGAGCCAAAAGTAGCTTTGGTAAATGGCTCTGTGGCTGCTGACGTTGGTACAAGAAATACTTTATTGATATTACGAAAGGGAGGTCCACTAACACGATCTCTCCACTCTCGGAGATCTCTGATACTAGAGAATACCATTTTTTTATTTCTCCCTCCCTTTTTTGCGCTCTCTGACCCTCTCAAGTAGTTTCAGCCACTCTGGTATTATCCCGAGGGAACTGCGGAGATTCTGTAATTATTACTGTCGCTTTTTTTTCCTTTTTTAATCAAGTGAAGAATTTTTATTCCATTAAAAGAAAATTACTTAGATTATTCTTTATTCTCAATTTTTATTTAATTCAAAATATCTCGAAAAATAAAAGAGATAGAGAAATTTTTAAGACGACCTTTTTTATAGACAATTTTAAGATCTACAAAAAAGGTTATTACAAAAATTACTCTATCACTTTTATTTTCCGAGATATTCAAAAAAAACAAAAAATTCATAGTTTTTGAATTTATCTTTGTTTTCATTTAATTCAAAATATCTCGTAAAATAAAAGAGATAGAGAAATTTTTGAAGAGACCTTTTTTCTGTAAAATTTCAAAATCTACAAAAAAGGTTATTACAAGAATTTCCCTATCTCTCTTATTTTCCAAGATATTCAAAAAAACCTAATAATTCATTATTTTCAGTGTTTTCATCAATTTCGTATCTCCCATAACATATCTAACTAACTGCCCCATCCTCACGTCGTTTCATCGTATTGGATCGATCGTGACCGAGATCTCGATTAGTCGTGATTAACACGTACCATCTCCGCTGGTAACCAAGCCCCCTTTGGTCCATGTTGCTTCACTTTATCCCCTCTCTACCTGTCCCCAAGCACCGAGAACATTATATCGTGCATCTCTCCGGTGTTTCCCTTAGGTAGATGCTCAAATCGTTATAGACGTTAAAGCCAGAATCTATAACTGTTTCACAGCCATTTACCCACATCTTTGACTAGACATATTCATCTCTATCCCATTCGCTCTTACCCATTTCTCCTCAACACCTCTCTCACTCGTTTCATGCTTTCCGATTAGTTTCCATGTTCATTCGACGAGTAAATTGATTCTACACTCTATTCTCAAGTTAAATGAACACGCAACTCTGCATTCAATCCCATTCTTATTTCAATTCAAAAAAAAAAAATGGGATTTTCTTTATTACATTTATTTTTCCATTCACTGACACAAATGAATAAAAAAGGAAATAATCAATGTGATTTAATATTTAGAGAACAGGTAATAAAATAATGAAATTTATTGGAAATTTGAGTTTAATTGATATTCGAAACAGTAATTTTATGGGTTCTCTGGTAAACATAATGGATAATTAAATTTTAGAGGATATTAAATTTAATTACAGAATTTATTATGGATTCTTTTAGTCTCTGTTATTATTTTATTAATTTTCTTTGCATTAGAATATTGAGGAATTTTTATTCAACGAAAAGCGAGAATTCATTGAACCATTACTCGGTTTATGCATGTCTCTGTGTGAAGAAGAATAATAATTTTTATATTCAGGATAAAAGATTCATTTTTATTTCAATAAAATATTAAATTCACTTTACATTGAATTATTTTACCATTAAATTAAAAAATACTTTGATTTTAATGTTTTTGTTCAATGTATTGAAACAATAGTCTTTACTTTTTTTTTAAAATTTTTTTAAAAGTTATTTTGAAGCAGAAACAAGGCTTTTTGTTTTACGGAATATTTGGTGCAAAAGTTTTTACGATATTTTCACTCACCCATCCGTTTACTCTGACTCTTCAAATACCATTCCCCCCCTTTTTTTTTTATTTATTTCAGAGGCATTCTCCTCGAGATACTTGGATACATTTCTTTTGTGCATTTTTGTGGCGTTACTCTAAATCGTGAACTCCCAGGGAACTAAAGAACAAGAAAAAGGGCTTTAAAAAAGAAAATAAACGAGTTATTTTACCTTGAAATACGGAAATCTCGAAGTCTAGTGCTCTTATCCATCCGTGAACACTTGTTCTCCCCCGATTTTTCCTTTTTTCCTATCAAACAACAGAAACCTTTAACTTTTAATTAAAAAAATCGAAAACCCATCAAATTCGATCCCCAGTTTTTTGCGATTATCTCGAAAACTAAGCGAGATAGAGAAATTTTTGTGAGAACCTTTTTTATAGCCCTTAAAATTCTCTACAAAAAAAGTTTCTATAAAAATTTCTCTATCTCCCTTAGTTTCCGAGATATCTCGAAAAAACTGAAAATAATAAAATTAAAATAAAAGTAAAAAAATAATTGAACAATTTTTCTGTTATATTCATAAAAAAAAGGGAAAAAAAAGAAACACAGTTGCTATGAGCCATTCAATATTCAGTGTGGGTGTCACTCAATGGCCTGACGTCACGAACCCACCTGGTATCGATTTTTTCTCTCTCGAATACAATTACATTGTGTTCTTTCAATTCACGTCTCAAATGATTACCCAAATATTTCATTATTAAATAACAACAATAATAATAAATGATTGATGAATTTTTATCGACACATTACGAATCTCAGTTGCCAACAGAATCGTGAGAATAAAATATGACACTTGCAAAAAAAAAAAAATGGGAAAAAAAATAATCCACGAGTGCAAACGAGTGTTGACAGCGTTGAGAAAGGGTAAAAGTGGTGTTATTCGGAATAAAAGGTGAGTGTCATGTACAGTCTGTATAAAAAGCACACACACACATAAAAGCGCTTGGGCTTCCAATTGTCTCTGGAGAGTTGGTCCAGGGACTTTTAAACTCGATTTAAAACTGATTAAAGTTGGAGCTCATAGGCGTAACTCTGTGCGTTTTCATTGGAACAACATGTCCGGTGTTCATGCATATTTCATGCATACGGATCCACCTTAAATTATTTTATTAAATGAAAAAAAAAAAAAATTTGGTAAAATTTTTATTTAAAAAAAAAAACATGATTTTTTTTTTTAAAGAAAAGTGGAATTTTCATTTTTAAAAGAATTTAGGATAAGTGGAAAATTCCAAGGCTTTGGCAGCCATTATCGTCCTCTTAAAATCAGTGCTATGGATTTTGCAGAGTGGAGGGGGTCATCTCTAATCCCGAGAGAAAGCATTTACTGGATAGAGTTTTCCAGTAATCTTCCCTGAATCTCTGTAGCACTATATAACACGAAATTAACTCTCTTCCAAGCTCCATCCCTTTCTCCACGTGCTAAAATGTGCATTCGGTCTGATACTAACGTGCACTTACTACTTTCAAGTATCTCGAATCACTAGAAAATGATGGGGGATTTTATTTTTGGGATGATTCAAAGTGTTGAGACACTTGCTGTGATAAAATCCGCCATTTTGATTAACTCGATGATACCCCATGGGAGCATCGGTGCCTTTGCAGAGGTGATGCAAATTACTTTGACCAGGCGAAAGGGGAGGGCTTAATAGAGAGAAAGGAGATCCTTGAGTACTTAAGTGCCTTTGGACCAAAACTGTTTTCAACGATTTTCATTCAATTGAGATGAGGGGGACTCAAGTAAATGGGTCATGTGGAGGCGAGAAACTTTGAAACAAATTCGAATTTTAATTTTCTAAAATAAAAGAATTAAAATGAAAATTCGAATTTTTCTTTCAATTGAAATATCTCGAAAACCAAGGGAGATAGAGAAATTTTGGTGATTACCTTTTTTGTAGAGAATTTTAAGAGCTTCAAAAAAGATCTTTACAAAAATTTCGATATCTCTCTTGGTTTTCGAGATATCGATAATTTTATGGATGGATTCAGAAAAGAGGACAATACGGTATTTACTTCGAATAATTCGTTAAAATTAATGTAATATTTATGGAGAGGGTGGGAGAAAAGGGGGAGGAACGTACCAATTATCTCCACTTGTTCATATTCGTCATGCGTAAATACAGTATGAGAAAGAGAGAGAGAGACACCACTTATTTGGTATTGTAAACTTCTCTATGTTGTCATATACGAGGAAATTCTGCTGATGTTTGTGCAATCGAATAAAACGAGTATAGGCACTCGTTTAACTATTCAATGGAAAAATAAATAAACGTGATAAACATGTAAAAGCGTTGAATTCGTTATAAAAAAACGAAAATCAATTGAAATAACATGGAATTTTATTGGAAAAAGTGAGTGAGCATCATAAAATTATTTTAATAATATTTTACCCTTAAAAAAAAATCAAAAAAAAATTGTAAAATGAAAGGAATGTATTTTTGCAGTAAAAAAAACCTCATATTTCATTTAATTTTTCCATTATTTCGTTCCCCAAGAATGCAACATTATGATGTTTAATTCGTTTCCCCTAAAAAAAAAAACAGAGGAAAAATAAATGAAAAAATAAATTAAAGTGGAAAGTGTCGACGTGGGAGGAAATATTTCATAGTTTTACCCACAAAAGTAAACCAAGCCATTAACCTTGGATAATGTAGAAAACTACACGATATCGAAAAATACTGGGTTAAAATATATGAATAAAAAACTAAATAAAAAAGAGACTGGCCCCTTTCCAATACTCCAGAGAGATTTCGTATTGTTGGAGGCGTAAAGGTGGTCGATATGAAGTGTGAATGGAGTGAAAAAAGGGGACTGAAAATTATTGGTGTACGATAACGTTCGGAAAATACGAGGTGACAAGTACGGAATTGAAGTATTTTAGGAGCCACAAGTCGAGTGCCTCTTCCCATTGAAATATCTCGGAAACCGAGGGAGATAGAGCAATTTTCCATAAACTCTTTTTTGTAGAAAATTCAAAAATCTAAAAAAAAGTACTCCTGCAAAAAAGTCGTATCTCCAATGGTATTGAAGGTACTCTCAAAAAACTGTTGAAAGACTCCATTTATCTTGAGAATATTAAAATAAATTAGAGGCGACGCTTTAATTCAGAATAATGCGCAAAAATAATGTGAATTTAGGCCGGAATACACGGAACAAGACAATGGAGAGAGAAATGTGATGTCTCGAGATTAAAAAAAATTGGAGGGTTGAATATAAAATATCGTTGGAAGGGGGGAAAAAGGGAAAAGTCCAAGTAAGAGCAGGTAGAATCACCAGACTGAGTTAGTACTGAAGAGATGGATGAGAAAACAAGGAGGTCAGAGTGGATTGGAGGATGTGAGAGAAAGGGAATATAAAAAGTACGAAGTTTTCTTCAAAGAGCCTGGCGCTTGCTAAACGGATTTTAATACCTCTTCGCCTCACTGTAATTCTCGTAAATCATGGGGCCAAATGGAAGCCGACATTTCTCGTACACTTGCACTCTTTTTCCCTCCCCACCCCCTTTTTTTTATTACATTTTTTTCAATTTCTCTGGTAACTCTTTTGTTTCTCGGTCTTCAAGTGTTGGTCTGACCTTGAAGGTTTGGGAAGTTTATTAAAACGAATTAATCTCTTTAAAAAAGAAAGGAAATTTCATGAAAGTTTAGGGAGAAAATTCATTGTTAAAAATTATTAATTTTTATTATTTTATTGAGAATAATTTGTCATATTCTTTGTCATTTGATTTAATGTCCTTTTTCCATCTATACCGATTGCCCTTTTTTTTTTCGTTCGGATCGTCCACTGCTCTTCCATGATTTTATTTTATCGGACTCCGAGGACGAATAAATTCTGCCCCAGTGGACTTTAATGTCCCTGCCCTGCCAAAGACAATTCATCTGGTCGGAGTTAAGTAAAAGGGTAAAAAAAAATAATAATAGATATATATTATTCTGAATGAAGATGAGAAGAATCCGAAGAATTATGTGTCTCTATTATTTTCATTTTAAATTCTGTATTCAGGTGAATTAAAGAGATGTGTATCAATTAATAATGAGAGCGCTCAAGTGAAAACATCACGCAATGGTCAGACTTCATAAACCCGTCGTTTTCATTGAGAATGAAATATGATAGAGAAGTGGGGAAAAAAAAGATAAGATAAATTGATAAGAGACAAATTCTCAGGAAAAATAATAATTCATGATGAATCCCGAGAATTTATCAATTTTATTTATCTCCACAATTTTTCTTGATTCCACAGTTATTTATCCTGGAAAAATAATGGAAGAAAATTAAAACACAAAGTGGGACAAAAAAATTGAAAATGTTAAATTCCTTTGAATTTAATGCGTCTCACTGGTTTATATAAACACGATGAATTTATAGTTGAGAATGAATTCTTGTTGCCAAGTGAGATTTATCCGAGACTTTGAGGATAAAAATGTCGAGAAAATGGAATTGATGAACAATTATGATTGCGTTTATGTACTTTGTGAAATAATTTATTTTTCTGGGATTTTAGTTGAGAGAAATTGAGTGAATTAAATTCACCAAAAAATTCGAATAAATGAGGGATTTCATTTAACTGAAAAGAATACAAGAAATTAAGAGTTATAAATAATTCGAACAACGTGTGCGAGAGACACATTTCCAGTATAGGCGTGAACTTCAACGATAGGTGATATTTTACATGAAAAAAAAAAAAAGGTTTCAAAAAACGATTTATGCTGTACGAATTTCATTTCAAGTACTCCATATTTTTCCCCTTTTTTTAAACCCTATTTTTTACGAATTTTCGTTTCTTTTATCATTCAGTCACTTCTGTGTCTGTCCTCGCATCCGTTTCCACTGGATGAAGCTACTCGGCTGCATTTCCTGTTCTATTGAATGGGAAAATTGAGTTGGAATAAAAATTGCGAGGAATTTTTCAAATTAAATGAGAGGAGGAAAGGAATTTTTTCTTCATTTTCTTGAATTTAAGGAAATGATGTTAGTGGAGTATTTATTCGAAAACTCGAATAAATTTCACTAATTAATATGCAAACCTGTAACACGATATGCACTGACCGTACAGCATCGTAGATGCACTGGTATATTGTACATCTGGGTGAATTAACGGATGAGATCCTCTACTGCACGGATATGTGGCCTCTAATGCCTTTCCTGGGATTACGTTGGCCTGTATCAATGGTCTTACCCCTCTCTTACCTCACCTTAACACTGCAACTCTATCTCCTGATACCACAAACACTGGATCCTGTGTATTCTGGTCAATATCTCTATTTTGATTATTTAAATCTTCAAACTTTTAATTTTATTCCAAATAACATTAAATTCAATTCAATATTTAAAAAAATAATTCTAATGTCTCGAGTTTTTTTGAGATATCTCGGAAAGTAAGAGAGATAGAGAAATTTTGCAAGAAACCTTTTTTGTAGAGAATTTTAAGAGCTAAAAAAAAGGTTTCCACAAAAATTTCGATATCTCGCTTAGTTTCTGAGATAAATATCTTTGAAAAATCTATAAAATTCATTACTTTAAAGAAAAATATTCTAAAAAAGGAAATAGTGAAATAAAAATTGGATCGTTGTCCTTTCAATAACACTTTATGTTTTCTCAGACATAAAAATCCCATCTCATCCCTTATTTTCCAATAATCCGAATGAAAATCCCTTTTCCTATAAGATTGAGAGGATTGGACATTGAGAAAAGGATAATAATCCATAGAACCTATATTTATTAACACGTATTATCATTTTATTCGATTTATAATCTCCTTCATTTACATAATCATCATTGTGTCTTTCAACTGATGCCTTTTTTTTCACTTTTAATATATATAATTCTTTATTTTCCCTCTTTGAACGATGAAGAAAAAAGCGAGTGGAAAAGACTTCATACTCTTTCATCGATTTCCATTTCAATCCGAGATAAACGAGGAAAATTCGCAATTTTCCTTTGAAACTGTAATACATAAACAAGTATATATGAAGTCACTGCCACTGACGCTTCATTCTACATTGCATACACGAGAGAAGGAGAGAGCATTTTCTTGTTCCTTTTTTTTAAAACTTTTGATATCTTTACGTGCACTAGAATAAATACGTTTTTTTTTCATCTTTTACACTTTTATTTCACTTGTCACCTGAATCAATATGTATACTCTCTCATTATTTTCCACAATTCTCTTTCTTCGATTAAAAAAATTGAATTCTTGATAATTACACATTTTCCCCGTCTGTAGAAATCAAAGGAAAAAAAAAGGTAAATAATTTTTTTTTTTAAATCTCGTAATGTATGAAGAGATAAATTAATTATTTTTTGTATTTACTTTATCCTTCATTTAGTTCTCTTTACCATTGGACTCTAGACGAGATATTTGAGAGGGAAAATTAAATACTCTTCTGTTTATTAAACATTTTCCCTTAATAAACTGTGGAAGAGTATTTTATTTATATTAAAATTCTTATTTTGGTTATATTCAATATTCACACAGTCTTTCGTACATTTAATTATTTTAAATTTATCTACAACGTGCTTTTATTTTATTCAAATGTTTGGATCGATTTTTTTGGTTTTTTCGTTAAAACTACAATCATTCACACGATTTCCAATAATTTTATTACTATTTCATTTATTTAAGTAATTTATCTCTCGATCCTATTAATTTCATGACAATTTATCACTCCGACGTATTTACAAATCGTATATCTATTGTAATTAGCATGATTTATGGTGCATTCAATTACATCAGTCATTTTTTTAGTAATTAATTATTTTCATTGTTAAATATCATTCACACAAAAACACACAGATTCGAGGATTTGTTTAATTATAACGAGGTTCATTCAAAAATTGAGGAGAGGCTCTTTCCCTTTTTTTTTTTTTCATTAAAAAAAAGAGAGAAAATGAATTTTTCGATTTTTTATTAAAGAAAGAAGAAAATTAATTTGACGAAAAATTGATAAATTCATTTTTAAAAAAATTGAAATTTCACTCAAGTGACTAATTATTGTTTACATGTAATTCACAATTGTGTCAGAGTTCACAGGGATTAATTTTTAAATTCCCGTTAATCTCAAAAGTGTATAAACAATTTGCATAGTTTCATACCTCAATTTACCATTCGCTGAGCAAACAAAATTAATTTAATGAGAATAATAGTGAAATTAATGACTTTAAATATTTTTACAAATTATGATTAAGTAGATTAGAGATAATTATATTCACGAAATTTAATTTGAATTTAATAATTTTGAGTATGAAAATAATTCTCTCCGACACTCCACTAAAAACCTCATTTTTCTGAATCAAAAAAAAAAAATAAAAAAGGAAATCATCCAATTCCCATTTATTCTAGATTCCCCAAAAAAAAAAAGGAAAAAATAAATTTCCCATGTAATATAAGATGAAAACGATGCTGGGCCACCGGTGGCAGCTAATCTCACCGGTTTTTTTTTACATTTTCCTCGTGAAAAAAGGATCATAGGTTCACTGGACCATGGCCACCGAAACTAGTGGAAAAAAATCATCCAACTGGAAAAGAAGTTATGACACGAGAAGTAAAATCGATTGGATTCCCTTTTTTTTCCTTTCAAATCCATGAAAATATCGATTTCAGAATAGAAAGAAAAAAACATTAATAATAATAAGGAAAAAAAAAATAAAAATACTGAATTTTTTTTTTTTTTTAATAATAATGAAAAATAAATAAAAAAAAAAATAAATGAAAAGGGACAGAGTCTTGGTATGAGGTACATTGAATGAAGAGTACTGTAACCCCTTTTTCTCCCCGTAATTCATCACGAGAGGCCGAAGGAACAGGTGAAGCTGATTGTAACGAACAAGTTGAGAGAAGAGGTAAAAGACTCGTTTTTTCCCTATTTTTTCCCTTGAAACGTCGACGACTAAAACGCCTTCGAGTTTATATCCCAGAAGTGACAGAGAATTGATAAAGACGAGTGGATACAGAATTCTCTCTCTTTCAATTCCGTAAAAAATTTACAATTAAAGAAAATCCATTTATTTTTCATTGATTCGCATTTAATTCAATTTAATGAAATTCTCTCTTCATTTTTATTCCGAAAAAAAAGGATCTCGAGTACAACAACTTCTCATCAATGAAAAGAAATAAGAGAAAGTAAATGGCACAAAATTTATGTGCGTCTTACTCTTGAAACAATTTCGAGGGCTTCCATCGGGTTACAAGTAAACGATTCTTCGTATCAAGGTGAGGGTGAGTCTTGTTAAATTGCTGAGGCAAAGAGCCCCCTACTAACATTCTCTCTAAAATATCGTTAGTGCTCTCTGAAGTGAAATAAGAATTTCTTGACGTCAACAGTGAAATAATAATAATGTAAGCTGGGAAAGGAGAGAATTCTGTAATAATGGAGATGTTACAGAATTAGTATTATCAGAGGCGCACGAAAATTCGAGAAAATCCTGGAAAAAATACAGAATCTTCTGTTTCCATTTCTCTTCACATTTAAATCTTTATTCCTCTCGTCTTTGACGTAAATGTTGAATTGACGGAGACAAAGAAAAAGGGCCTGAGGCAAAAAAGAAAAGACAGAGTCGTTTGTCGATACAAAATCATTTTTTTCCACTGAAAAATTGAAGTTTTTAGACAATTCAATTCCATCCTCAGTTTTTCGTGAATATCTCGGAAGCTAAGAGAGATAGAGAAATTTTTATAATAACCTTTTTTGTAGCTCTTAAAATTTTCTACAAAAAAGGTATCAATAAAAATTTCTCTATCTCTTTTATTTCCCGAGATATTCATATTTTAGTGAAAATAATGGGTATTTAAATTCGAAGAATTCAGTGAATTAAACGAATAATTCAGAGACAGGAAGAACAAAGTAATGCAGAAGCCGAAGAAATGATAAAAAGAAAATAAATGAGATGCATGAAAGAGAGTGGAAGACAAAGAAGCCTTTGGAGTGTTGCGAAATAGAAAAGTTGTCGCTCGTTCCTAGTTCAAAGAGAAAGGGGAGAAGAAAGTATGAGAATAGAGTTGAGGTGGTGGAAGTGTTGGCAAAGCGGTGGATAGAAAAAAATGACAAAAATATAAGGAATAAGACTGCGGTTGGGGGTGTCATCTGCGGCAGGATAAAGGATTTCATCTCTGCGATCCTTTTGCGGAGAGTGAAAAAGGAATTCATTTCCGCTCGGACAAATCATCAGGAAAAAAAGAGAAATAACAGACAATCACTGAAGACTTCTTCTTCTTCTTCTCTTTTAAAAGTAATTCTTAGTCTTCATATCAGTATTTCTGTATTTAAGAAACAAGAAGAGAAATTGTGAAGTTTAAGTTAATGTGAAACAAAGTTTTCCACTTGGAGTTTCCTCCACTTTCCGAAATAACTCAGATTTTCTCTTAAATTTTCGTTAGAAAAAAAAACCCCCCCGAATTCTTTAAATTCACAATTTATTTATAAACAAAAATCAATATTGTTGCCAAAAAACTTTGAAACTTTCTCGAATTCTTTGAATTCTCATTCTCGAAACAAATGTTTTTCCCTCGTAAAAAAAAGTGCAAAAAAAAAAAAAAATTAAAAATCATGTGAAACTTTAAATGAGATACAAGAAACTCTTCTACACAGTGGCAATTAAATTGAGTTTATTATGTAATACGTGAGAGAATAAATGGCGTAAAAGAATCGTTACATTTGGTACGAAAATACCGTTAGAATTCTAACGAGTGAAGAGTGCTTGAAGATATAGTAGAAGAAACGAGGATAGTTGAGACCCGGAGGCACTGAAATTCCAAAGTAGTAACATGGGTTACTCACTGGGATTCCTTGGAATCGTTGGAAAGAACTTTCCGGTGTCATTCGTTGAAAAAGAAATGGATAGAAGGGGAGTTAAAGTACAGGTACCTCTTTTCTGTTGAAGATCCGTAACTAGTTTGAGGACGTAGTGAAGAATATAGCATCCACAGACCTTATTCTTCAACAAATGAGGGAAAATAAAATAAAGTGGAGTTTAAAAAGGAAATTAGCAGAGAAAAAAATGGGGAAAAATATGTGGAATACTTTGTGATCGATTCACACGGAAATATCTCGGAGAAAATTGTGGAGATGCTGACAGCCTCGAGGTAAATTCTGCTGACCAGCTGACACTATATAACACGTAGTTTGAGTGAGTTTTTCATCTTCTGGTTGGAAATCGAATAGTTCCCAATGGACATATATTGCTGTTCTTATTCGTGCTCTTCTGACTGTGAAAGTAGATGAAATAATTCAGGAAAATGCTGAGAATCTCTTCTTTTTTTTTCATAATAAAACAAATTGTTTTTTCATTGATGCTAAAAAATTGAGGTCTCGAATTTGTGGCTTGCTCAGTTGTAAAATTTACAATGCAATGAAAATGAAATATTTTATCATCAACTTTTCACGTTATATCAATTTAATTTAAGTGCAAATCGATGATAACACTTTTATGAATAATTTTATTTTAAAATATTCCATTAAAAAAGTTTGAATTATCAAATAATTTATTTTACGACATCTTTGCTGTCTTGAGTGACGAAAGAAACGGGAAAAGTATCACAAGTATCAAAGGTTCGTTTTTTATCTTTTTTTTTTTTTTTTTGTTGAATTCTTGCTCTTTTTGTGAGAACGTTTATCGAGCTCCCCTTATCCGAATTGAGATCATCCAAAGATCCCTGATGTGCCACTGCACAGCCCAAGCTTTTCTAATACTCAGGGATGCGAGTAGAAAGCTTTCAGCGTTATTTCCAATAGAGTTTCATGTTTTATTCTTTTCCTACACTTTCATATGTCTGATTGATTGATGTACCAAATAGAATTTTTCTCTCCTTTATTTATTCTTTAATTCATTTTTTTTCTCCACTGTAAAAGATTTTTTTAGACAATTGCGATTCCATCCTCAGTTTTTCGTGAATATCTCGGAAACTAAGCGAGATAGAGAATTTTTTATAATAACCTTTTTTGTAGCTCTCAGAATTTCCTACAAAAAAGATATCAACAAAAATTTCTCTATTACTCTTATTTTCCGAGATATTCAACAAAAACTGAAATTCATATTTCAATGAAAATAATAGGCGTTTCATGAATTCTAAGAATTTAGTGAATTAGAAAGCTTTCAGCTTTATTTCCATTAGAATTTCATGTTTTATGCTTTTCCTCAGAATAAAGAGTCTGCATTAATCTGAAAACAGTTTCGTCTCCAAGACTCAACGTTTCATAAAGTTACTAGCTCAGGCGTAAAACTAAATCTCCCGAGATTCACAGTAACAGCTTTCTGTACATTCAATTCATATATAAAATGTTAAAAAAAGAGCATCTATATATTTTTCCACTCTTTGGGATATAACTCCTTGAGCAAAGCCCACCTCTTTCCCATTATTGGTTTTACATCGTTCCGAGATTTATCGAAATTTGTGGATACCCCTGCACTTCATGAAACTGCAGTAATCTCCTAGGCGGAATTCATTTTCGTGGTTTAGACGTACTCGAAACTTTGATAATACCTCAAAAGTTAAAGACTCCATTTTTTTTTTTTTTTAAACTTTCTTACACTCAACGAAGAAGAATTGGTGAATTTTTATCTGATCTCAATTCTTTGTGAATAAAAATTCTTTCACTGAGAATTGAGTGGAATAAAAACTAATATTGAATTTTGTAAGAAGACTCTTGAGAATTTGCGAATTTACGTGAATTGAATATTCCCATGCTTCCTTGAATTTTGAATTATCCATTAAATTCAAAAAAAAAGAATGAGTTTGTTAAAAGTCTTCATTTCTTTTCTCAACAATTTAAAACTAACTTCCTCTTCATTCTTATTAAACTAAAAGGAATGAGAAGGTGAATTAATAGTCTTGATTCTCATTTCACGAAGAAGAAGAGGAGAAAGAGAGCACAAAGACATTTTCCACGTTTTTTCTCCAATTATTTAAGAAAATTGAATGAAATGAAAAAGCTGAATAATTTTGAATCTTTTTTTTCAGACATAAACACTTGAGAGAACAAATTAATGGTCCATGAGAGTCAAGATGAGCTGTTGAGTAGCAATATCACGTAATTCAAGAACAAAGAAGCAAATTAAGTGGAGAAAAAATAGGTGTGCGTGTTCACAGACTGAGTGGAGAATTCCAGCCACACGAAAACGTCCAAGAATCAACTTTATATCCGCATGCCCTCAATAAAGACGAGCCGGTCTTATCGTAGCCACTTATTCTCTCTCCTTTGGTCATAGAAAGGACCCCAGAACTCTTCTTATCTCGCTTCCGTTAGTCTTGAAGCACGTACAAGCACGAAAGATCTAAAGACGACTGCAAAAGAGGGCTGAGGCATTTACTTTGGGGTTATAGCTCTCGGGGGTCAGAAAAAGGGCCTAAAGTGCAAAGAACGAAATTCAGACTTTTGTAATAAGATAAAAAATTGAGAAATATTCGATTATTTTTTTTTCTCTATTAATTTCGATTATTTTTATTTTTTTTCCATTAAATTCGATAATTTATTCATTTTTTTTCATCAATAGTTCGTCTTTTGCAGGAACAAATGGAATGGAGTTTCATGAATTTATTGAAGGAGATTCTGGACTCTATAAACAATATAATTAGAGAAAACTGAATTAACTCGTCAGCGAATATGTTATTACTCAGTTCAATCATAAAGTTCAATCGAAAACTTTAACGGATACATGTACAAAGCTGTGGAATAACTTTTCGAATTTACCTTTGCCTCGATAGTTATAGTTAAAGGCAATATGATATCTCATGGGAATTGGATGAATTCGTATCAATGCTACGTGATTCCTTTTGTTGTTTGTTTAAATAATAAAAAAATAGGATGAATGTCGAAAATAAAGCAGAATAAATGACAAACAAAGAGATTTTTCATTTAATTAAAGAGAAAAACTGGAAAAAAATATTTGACTTCAAAAATTCGCTTCATTTTTCTGCAATGGGAGTTGAAGTAATAGAGTGCATGTAAAAAATACTGGAAATATTTCTGTGAAACACATAAAACAGAAGAATTCCAGTAAATCATATTAAAAAATAAAAATTGTTATGAAAAATACGTGAAAACGATTTTTTTAATAATGAAAAATACTTTTGTAATTTTTTAATAAATTCTCGTTGAATTGTTGAAATTAAATTGGCAAACAATGTTAATTGTTGATTCATTGAAACACAATGAGTAATTGATGAATTAATTGATTTTCAATTTTAAAACGTTTTTCATTAAAATCCCAAATTAATAATTCTCTAATCCATTAATATACTTCATAAATTATAATAATAATAACAGGCATAAAATCCATGTCTCGTAAATTATGAGACTGTGTTATAATGATTTATAATTCACTGTAAAAAATAGTGTGCGTGACATGAGATAAAGATGCTTGACGATCCTATCGAGTACTTTCTCAACTTCCTGCAGTTTCTTATCTCAGAGCCCCAAACCCGCCTCTTTCTCCCAAGGATATTCCTGTGATATTCATTACCAGCCTTGTCCTCCCTACTTCATTCTCCTCTCCTCACTTTTGAAAGCAACCAGAGGAAGGAGGCATACACAGTTGGAGCACCTCCTTCCTGTCACGCTTCAGTTACGATTCCCCCTATATTTCATCCACTATCACCCTCCTCACACACTCATTGATTACACAGAGGAATAAAAAATGGAGGAAAAAAAAATGGGGCAGAGTGTCTCTTGGTTCCAGAATATATTTTAAATTTTGCGTCTTCAGTGGCGATGATTCACGAAGGCCAGAAGACTCGCCAGAAATATCACGAATGGTGGATTACCTATTCTTAGTTGGCCGCCATGCTGCATTGCAGCGGGATACTCTCCTTGTGAGAAAAAATTACATTTTTCAGGATTAAAATAAGATTTTTCGGGACAATTAAATGGAGGCAATTATTAAGATTGCATTTTTTTAAAGTGCAGTTAATTTTTCCAGCTTTTATCAAGGAAAATATTGGAGATGGAATTTTTCTGATGATTCTGATGAAAATCATGTGTAAAAATAGTTTTTTTCAATTTTTTATAAATTTGAAAAAAAACATGTTTTTGTAAATATCTCAGGTTCTCATTATTCCTCACATTTTCGTTGCACTCCCATCGATTTTCCAAAAAAAATCCATTTTGACACTTGATTCTTATATAAAATCGTCTCAGCTTTTCACTGGAATCATCAGAAAATTTTTATCTCCAACCGAATCAGAAATTCCATATTACCCCGATTGCCCATAACTCACCATTTAATACATGAACAGTAACGCTCTTTTCATTGGCATTACTTGGATGACAAGTGTAACTTCCACTGTCGGCCGGTTGAGCACGCTGAACAAGCAGATAGGACGTTGTAATCTCACCCTTTTCCGTGATCACTGAGACCCCGCCTCTCGGGCTGTCGTAATTAATCTCCTGTTCATAATACCAAACACAAGAGTTAGAGTATATACTGGGAATTGTTGAGGGGGTGAAATGGGGTTAAACTGAGGTGGGAGGAAAGTGGGGTGGGAAAGGCTTTGGACGTGTATAATGTCCCTGGAGGCTTTTGAAAACCGACAGAAACAAGGAAGAAGAGAGACAGATGTGGATGTAACTGGACGTTATAGAGAATCGTTGGAAAACAGTTTCCGGTACGTGGACCATCGATATCCGAAAAGGAACAAAAGGGAAGAAGGGCCAATTTCATGATAGAAATTGAGGATTCAACTGTTTGTCAAATTCACCTCGTCGTTGTGGGTCCAGTAAATGGCCGGCGGTGGTTCGGGACTGTGATGAACAACGCACGTCAAATTCATCGTACTGCCTCTGTTTATGAACTGTTCCGATTCACCAACTACTGTCGTCACGGGTTCTGCAAAATTCAGGAATTCATATGGAAGATTAGAATTGGATTTATGAGGTTCAAGCAAAGTTTCATGAATTCAACTTCATTTAATTAAATTCCATTATTTCAAATATCTCGGAAAATAAGAGAGATATCGAAATTTTTATAGAGACCTTTTTTGTAGCTCTTAAAATTCCCTACAAAAAAGGTTTCTACAAAAATTTCGATATCTCTCTTAGATTCCGAGATATCCTCAGAAAAAGAAAATAAAACCGAATTATCTGACAAAAGAATTTTTTATTTAATTAAATCAGTTTTTTTGGTATATCTGGGAAACTAAGGGAGTTATCGGAATTTTTGTTGGAACCTTTTTTGTAGCCCTCGGAATTCTCTACAAAAGAGATCTCTACAAAAATTTCGATATCTCTCTCAGATTCCGAGATATCTTAAAAAAAAGAAAATAAACCGAATTTGTCTGACAAATTAATATTCGTACTCCTGAAATATAAATAGTCTTCAATGATTGACGAATTATATCGTACTGTTTATGAACTGTTCCGATTCACCAACTACTGTCGTCACGGGTTCTGCAAAATTGAGGAATTCATATGGAAGATTAGAATTGGATTTATGAGGTTCAAGCAAAGTTTCACGAATTCAACTTCATTTGAAGAAATTTCTGGGGTAATCGAGTGAATCCAATTGCTAAAAAGCCAATTTCTCCCCCTTTTTTTCATTTTTACATTCATGATGATGAGATTAATGGAAAACTTTTGGATTTATTTCATTCATTTAAGGAAATTTGTTTAGTTATTTATTTAATTAAAAATTTAAACTCTCGTGAAGTTTCCTTCAGAAAGTTTTACACTGATTTAATGAAATCGTTTTAAAGTTTTGAGAAATAAAAATGAAATGAAACTTTTTGGCCTTGAGTAAATTTAAATGAATTCGGTTATTTTTTAAATTAAATATTTAATTATTTATTTTATTAGAATTCTCATGTTTGCTTTATTCGTGTTATTTCTTCTTTTTTTTTACCCGCAAACTCTCATCTTACTGCGAGCAAAAGTAGTATATTACTCTGTAGTGGAAAATACCAGTACACAGACGGACAAATAGGAGCTTTTGGCTGAGTGTACTACCCCACTACTTGGTAGCACGTCAAGCCCAGAAATTCCTGTAAATACGCGTTTTCCGGTATGTGGAAATGTCTGGGGCTGTCGACGTCACCCTTTCCGACAGCTAAATACGCAAGTTGAAGTATATATATCCTTGAATTTCAACCGAAATGTACAAAATAAAAATTCAACGTCACCTACAACAAATTTAATACTCTCACCTTATTTTTTTACTCCTCTTCCCAATGGAATTTGAGGTAAATAAAAAAAAAAATCTACATTTTGTGATACTTGTTAACTGCAATTTTCATCGGAAATAAAAAGAAAATGTGCATGAATAATGGAAAAAAAAAGCTCTTCTCAATTTCCCAGTTTTTTTTTTGATAAAAAAAAAGTGAAGAAATAGAATTATTTCCAATTAAGGGAAACGACAATTTTCGCAGATTGAAGGAGAAACTCTACAATTTTGTGTAAATGATTTTTCAATGAAATCTCGAGAGCCATTGGAGCATAAAGAAATATATATATATAGTAGCTTCTATTGAAAATTCTTCTGACTATCCAATTAAAAGGATTTCATTCACTACTCCATTCAATCACATATTCTTTCACTGTTAATTGAATTTTTTCATGAAGTTTTTCAATTTTAAAAATATGGATAAAACGTACCAACTACTGATAACTGCATGGAGTGCCCTATTGGTGGTGTTGTTGACACCTGACACTCGTAAGTGCCAGAGTCTCGTCTTTGTGGATAATTAATTTGCAGTGTCCATTCTTCTGTTCTTGGTGAATGAGATGCTACGAATCTCTGGTCCGATGTGTATGTGTCCACGCCCACAGTTAACAGGTGAATGTCTCTGTGTCTCACCCATGACACCTTCAACCAAAAAAAGAATTTTTCATTTAATTAAATTCCTTTATTTCAAATATCTCAGAAAATAAGGGAGATATCGAAATTTTTATAGAGACCTTTTTTGTAGCTCTTAAAATTTTCTACAAAAAGGCTCTAACAAGAATTTCTCTATCTCTCTTAGATTCCGAGATATCCTCAGAAAAAGAAAATAAAACCGAATTATCTGACAAAAGAATTTTTTATTTAATTAAATCAGTTTTTTTGGTATATCTCGAAAACTAAGGGAGTTATCGAAATTTTTGTAAGAACCTTTTTTGTAGCCCTTGAAATTTTCTACAAAAAAGATTTCTACAAAAATTTCTCTATCTCTCTAAGATTCCGAGATATCTTAAAAAAGAAGAAAATAAACCGAATTTGTCTGACAAACTAATATTCGTACTCCTGAAATATAAATAGTCTTCAATGATTGACGAATTATATCGTACTGAATATTGAACTGATGATGAATCAAGTTGGAGAAACATGCAACAAGCGTCAAGCTGTTAATTTTACATGTGAAATGAACTGACACTTGAGAATCATGAAATTTAAATGAAACGAGGAAATATTGACTGGGCATTACACTCGCATGGTCGTTGCTCCATGTTCACAGGCTATTACTATATAATCCACTCTTCCACGCTATGTTTTCCGATATATTTCGGGATATTGTGTAGATAGAATTAATTGAACGAAATTTTACACATATGTGATACCATTTACTCTCCTTTATTTGCAAATGGCTTTTACTATCGATTACGAAGAATAATTCACTGACTTTTTATCAGTTTTGTTTAGATAAAAAAAAGTGTTCAAAAAACTTGGATTCAATGGTCTCATGAATATTCCAGAGTATCAATTTTTTTCCCCCATCATTCATTCATCTCTCCATGTTTTTCTCGGAAATTCATGAAATCATTTTTTTATGGTTTTTAAATATGAATGCATCGATTTAAAAGAATCTCATATTGTCAGAAATGAAGTTCCCCTTTTTTTTTCGTAATTCTACAGTTGAATGCAGTACTTCGAGCGTGAACTGAACGTCAAAAGTTTCAATGAACAATTCATTTTTGGGAGGAATTGTTATTTAAATATGAATTCATGTAAAAATGTTTGACAGACAGAATTATTGAATAATTTTAAATAATTAATTTTTAACTGAAAACGATTGGAGATACAGAAATTCTGATGATTCCATTGAAAAGCTGAGAAAATTCTACATAGAAAACATGTGTCACAATGTTTTTTTTAGAATTTTCCAAAAATTTGATTTTTTCAAAAAATCTAATTTTTTCAAAAAAAAGCCAAAAAAAACCGTGTGACACATGTTTTCTTTGTGAAATTTCCTCAGCTTTCCATTGGAATCATCAGAATTTTTCCATCTCCAATATTTCCCTCGAATAATTCAAACTTCCTGTAATTACCCAGTCAATAGCAATATATTTGCATTAGCCAAGTGGTTAAAGGTAGACTAATGAGTTCCGGTAATTCGGCCCCTGGAATATGTCGCAACCACTGACCATACGCCTGATAACTACTGGCCATTCCTACTGAGCTATGGCCCGTCTGCACTGACATAATATTATATGTACAGTTTCCCTCTCATTCCTGTTAGATGGACTGTTTGACCAGCATACTTGAGTGTAGAGTACCAGACATTTGGAGCCCCTATATCACCAACTGCATTAACTACCCACCTAGTTACCATCACATTCCCAAAAATATCCTCAATGCATCCAGAATATTCAAAATTCCCTGCTAAATACGTTAGAAACAATAGAGTAAAAAAAAAATGTGGCAAAAAAAGTTATAATGTGAAACGTGACTACATAGAGTATTATAATCAAGCATCTCTCGTGAGCCAATTAGGTAATATCATCTTCAACGTGATCATACTACCCATTACAAAGTACAAAAGTGGAATGAGAACGATAAAACTTCAATGTCCCATGGTTCCTTTAACATAATAATGTATTTCTCCACTTAATGCAACGAGTCAAGTGCTCAAAGACATATTCCCAGATTTTTTTTATCATAAAAAAATTGCAATAAAGGGAGAGAGAGAGGAATAATCGTTTAAACTTTTTACACCATATGGCTTCATAACTATTCACAACTTTTGATAAATGGGAGAGAGGAAAAAGAAGATTTTATTTTTTAAAATAATAATTCTCTTTCTCATTGTTTCAATGAGATAGAATTTGAATCGAATATTTTTTACTGTAAAGAATAATTTAATCTTCTATATTACTCATCTCTCTTTCGTTTATCCAATTAGATATTCCAGAGAGATGAAAGTCGATTTGCTGCTTCTCAACTACTCATAATTTCCTTCATTTTTTTTTTTTTGCTACTTTTATTCAGCTTTTGAGTTTAATCTCGAGGACTTTTTTCACCTAAATTACAGAGTTTTCATTTAACCACAGGAATCAATTAACGTTAATTAAACTCTGGAACTGGTGAATTGTCTCATCAACATCTCCATACAATTTTTTTTATAAAATTGTGATTTTTTGAAGTTTTTATTAGGAGTACGAAATTACTCGGTGATTCTTCACTCTCTGGTTTTAATAATTGAATAAAGTATTGGTAGAGATATCTTCCTTTGATGTTTTCCGCAAATGAATTCAGTGAAGAATGGAAAAGCAGAGTGGAATAAATGGGGAAAAAAGAGGAAAATGAAAGGAGAATGAAATGAAAAAAAGAGGAAAGACAAAGGTACGAGTAAAATCGATCCATAAAATTTATTAATACTGCGATTGAATAATCTCATGTGATTTTAATGAATTAATTGAAGCCATCATTAGTGCATCTCGTTATTCATCCTTCTTCTTTGATGTTATAGACATGGAAATTTAATTATTCAAACTACTCATCTTCACTCCATCTGAATTCTCTTTATGGAATAATTAACGTATGAATTTTTAAATCTTCTATTAGTCATTATTTTTTGAATAGAGAAAATTATTTACAATGAATATTTCATTAAATTTTAATTACGAGAATAATTAGCCAATTTTTTTTGCAATTAATGGTGTTAATTAATCCAAAACATTGTTTAATCAATTCAATGTGATTTAATTTTAATTAACACGCACCTCATTAACGAAATTTATCAAAAGATTCAGAGTTTAATTTTATTAAAAATTATTTTCTACTTTAATGCAGAGTAGCATTCATCTACATCTGTCTCCACTGAACTCCTAAACCACGTTGCGTCATTTAATCTTCATTTTGTATTGTATGTGTGTGTGTGTGTGTGGCATACTTAATTCTCTCAAAACGACCACAGTTTAACCGAATAGGAATGAGGCGTTAAATACTCTCCCTCAATCCTCCAAAAACAAGTATTTCCTTTTTTTTTTTTTTTTTTTAAAAACCCATTTATGATTTTTTTACTCAATCCACTTGACAATTCCACTTTATTCCTTTTTATTTGGAAAAATTGAGTAATTATTTGAGGATCACGTTTGCAGCAACGTGAACTCCAAACAATAATTCCAATATTCTATTCTTGTGTTACGTAACTTGATTATTATCAATGTAAACTCATTAAAACACGATTTTACTTAATTATTTCTGTATTTAAAAATATTGGAAAACATGTGGGAATTAATTCTGGATTAAAAAAAATTATTTCCTCAATTTTTTAACAAAAAAAAGGCCATATTTTTAAATATAAAAATTGGGTTAATGCTGTCCAATGAAGTTTACAATTTTTCGAGTGCAGAGCTTATAAATTCTGGTATTTGGATTTTCATAGTAATTACATGTATTTTATGCGTATTACATGCTCCAATAATTATAATACATTTTCCAGAGGAATTGATTAATTTTCGAGTAATTACAATGTTTTTCATTTAATCTAAAATTCCCTTTTTTTTAGCAGAGTTGCAACTTATTTCTTTGGTCTATTAGCAAGTCACGTTTGAAGCTTGGAAAGTTTAACGATTTGAATTGAAAGTACGCTCTTGCACGCGCAAACCCTGATCTTCATCATGTATACCTATCAACTTAGTTGGAGAACTGCTAATTTTCCATTCACGTTTGCACTCCATTGGCTTACTGCAATTCATCGTTTTCAAGCCTTGGATACACCCTGTATTATCGCAATGCAAAAGCTAAACAAACTTTGGATAAGTAATCACAGTGCTTATAAACTTTAACTACTGAATTATTGAATAATGTGAAAAAATTTGTTTTTCCTAGAATTTAAATAAAATTAAATTCCTCATTTTATTTAATGGTTTTGTCAAAATATTTGTAAACTCATGTTTATCTTCATGAGTTGATGCTCAGAATATTAAACAACTAATGGCTCCTCCATTTTTAACAATAAAAAAATAACTAGAATACTTGAAGTATTCGGATATTTATTTTATGACACTGTGTAAACACGCGCGAAGCTCTATCTTTCCTGTTCAGGAGGCATTTTATTTTTCCCTCGTTCTTCATCGTAAAAAATAAAAGAGTCTCTAGTTTATCCAAAAATATTTCTCTCCAATAAAATTCTAAAATATTTACCAATAAAATAAAATTTCTCTTTTCTTCAATTTTAATCTTTTTTTTCATTTTTAAAATCAACGCCCATTCTCCAATCCTCACTTTTTTTTAAAAAAACTTTATTTTCTCCAAAACTTTGATTTTCCACTACGTATCAGTCAGAACTTTGGCCCTAGGAAAACTCAACGTGAAACTCTCGTGCCATTTCAAATGCTCCACAGTTTGTCGAATTGATAATGAAATCGATTCGTATATTCCACTCCTCTC
The DNA here is from genome assembly GCA_963565655.1 of Aleiodes testaceus. Taxonomy (NCBI): domain Eukaryota; kingdom Metazoa; phylum Arthropoda; class Insecta; order Hymenoptera; family Braconidae; genus Aleiodes; species Aleiodes testaceus. The sequence continues at coordinate 6,050,219 of OY751415.1, read as the reverse complement.
TCATTTCATTTCAAAAGGAATTTCATTGGAGAAAAATAAATAAGTTGCTTCCTTTTTCTGGTGGAAAAAGTTTCATAACTTAATTTAAGTACCAATAAAACTCTATAAAAAAAATCTATAGTGAAGGGGAAAATAATGAACAATAATTTTAAATGTCATAAATTTTTCTCAACTTTCTCAATAAAAAAAAGAAAAATAATTGAAATCCTTTCTTTTTATCAACTTGAATCAGATAAATTCAATTCTATCTTATTTTATTTATTTTAAGGAATAATAAAAATGATTTGCTGCCAAAAACTTCGAGAGCACGTTTCACAATTCAAGAATAAAAATAAAAAAATAAAAGAATTGTACTTACCGTTCGGTCTCCCAAATTCTTGACACGACACTTGAGTTTTGCTGGTTTGTCAACGAGTGTAGTAACATTATGAGAAGCTGAGACATCGAAGTAGGGTCCACGATCGAGTGGCTCGAGTTCTAGATCCTCGTGATTGTCCTCATCGTTATTGCAACGAGCAGGCCCTTGAACTGACAATTCCAAAAAATTCAACAAACCATAAAATTCCAATAAAATCGAGCATTTAACGAAATTAAATATTGACAGACGTTCCAAATTAAGTGTACAAAATTCGTGTATAAATAAATAATCCAATTACACAAAAGAATAGAAAATAAATGGAAGAACACAAATAAATGTGTAGTGTGACACATTGGGGCGTTGGAGTATGCTTAATTAATGAATATACATGGTACACCACGGGCTATCGCATTTGCCAACTGGCCAGTGAATCAGGGCACAATTGATCAGAGTTTGAAAACGTATCAAATAACCCATACCCAAAACAATAACCCTATCACGTATAACTATTAAATAAATTCAATTTTACAGCAACAGATATAAAATTTCATTTCCATCATTTGATCGAATTATTTTTTTTTTGAAGATATCTCGGAAATAAAGCGAGATAGAGATATTTTTATAATGACCTTTTTTGTAGCCCTTGTAAATTTTCTAAAAAAAAGGTATCTATGAAAAATTCTGTATCTCTCTTAGTTTCCGAGATATTTAACAAAAACTAATGATGAAATAAAAGTGATTTGTTTGTTTTAGTTAAAAAAAATATTTCGAGACTCACCGGCGAACAAAAGTCCAAGAGTAAAGAGTAAACCCTTCATTTTTATTTATTTACTCATCTCCATCATGATTTTTACAATTTTAAATTATTCATTTTATCCACAAAATCACAAACTTTTAAACAATCACACACATACACACACTCAAAACCTCAATTTAAATTCATTATTTTTTTAATCACTGTTATCTTTTCTTCAATAAAAATAATGAATTAAAATGGTTATATTTAAATCCGTATCACGCACCTGTATTTACGTTTAAATTGTAACTCTGGCATTAAATTATGTGTCTGACCAAACTGCTGCATTTCCACTGTCACCTAATGAATGCACTTTAATAATGGGAAACAGTTTCTCCATTTTATTCATTCAATTAAACTGTCAACTGATATGACCATCAAAAAGTTTGACATTTCAAATCTGACAATTCCACAATTTCTCACTCAATACACTAACACAGCTGCATTGAGCCCTGTCCAAATGACAATTGGAATTAATTTATCCATGTCACATCGTTCAATTAATCTAAACACTCACTAATTAAATTCCACTGATAATTAAAAAATAATTTGAAAAATTCACTTTAATTATTTTATCGATTAACTAAAAATCACAATTTTTATTGAAAAATAAAAAATAAAAACACTGAGAATTTTACACGATTTCCACTCTGTTTTCGATGGATGCAACACGAGATAAGTTGGGGAGACAGAGTGGGGGTGAGTGTTTTGATGCTTTCATACTTAATTCCAAGTTCGGGCGCTCGAACGAGACTGGAGCGCAAGATACGATGAGCCGATGCCCACCCCCCACCGTCAGGCCTATTTGAGTAGGGGCTTGCCTACTGGGGCGGGGGTGGGTGGTGCTGCAGGGGCGCATGAGCAGAATTCCCATGCACAGCTTCAACTGTCTATCGTTTTACCAAAGTTCGTTATATATAAAACCGTTTTTTTTTCTGCTCTTGATGAAAAAGTGGGGGATAATGATAAAAACGTATAAACATTTGTCAAATCAAGTTTTTTTGGAGGTGAAAAAATCAAGTGATTGATTGAATTGTTCACAATATTTTTTTTCGTTATTGGGATTGATTGGATACGTTTTTTTTGTGCCAAATCAGGGAAAATATTGGGGATAGGTTTTCTTTGATGATTCCATTGGAAAAGTGAGAAAATTTCACGTGGAAATCATGTGCCTGAACGTTTTTTCGATTTTTTCAAAATTGGATTTTTTTTCCAAAAAAATCGAATTTTTGAAAAAAAAATAATTATTTTTCCAATGGAATGATAAAAAAAATGAAAATTTAATTATGATGTGATTGGAATTCAATTCAAGTTCTCTCAACTCAAGAAGTTGTAGAGTTTGTGCTAATAAACGCTCCAGAGTTTTCTAAAAGCCACAGGACGGATGTGGAATGCCCGTTTGCTGAGTTGCAACGTGCACAGCTTCTAATTCCTCCTCAACTTAAAACCGAAGAATATTCCCTGGTTATCGAAGGAAAATATGAAAGTTTTTGATATAAAACTTTGCCTCTCCCGGAGCATTCCAAACGAGTGAAAAAAAAAAAGTATTTTTCATTCCCTCGAATATTCTCTGAAATAAAACCCATCCCCAATTCCCCAGAATAAAACACAATAGCCTCCTCAGGATACCAAACAGATAGAACAATTCTCCAGAGTAATTTCTAAAAGAACGATCAAATGGAATTAACGTTCGATCTGTACTGCAGATGTTAGAACCGACCGAAAAAAAAAGTAACAAACTTGAATAGCTACATCACGTACACACCCCCTTCGGATAACAATCCACAAACTTTTTCCTCAAGTCCCAAAAGAAGAAAAAAAAACCTACTTTAAAGAATAGAGAAAAAGAATTCTCTTTTATTCATCAATTTTAATAGAAAGGGTGAGAGAATTTTTAACACTGATGAAGACCATCTACCAATTAACTCCTTAATGAAAAGCCCCCAAGAATGAAATTGGAGGGAAGCCCTTTGTGATGTCAGATACGGTCTGAATACAAAATAGACCTCAAGTGAGACATGAGAAAGTGTTAGTTTCGGAGAATGCACTTGGATGAATTTCTCCCACGTTTTCCATTGGAAAATCCGAAAAGTTTGTACATTGACCCAATTTGAGTGTCTGAGACGATATTTACCTCAGTAACTGTTAGAATTTTTTATTAAAAAATGAGGTGAAAGTGTCGTGCAATTGTGGTCATTTAAATTTAATTAATTTCATCACTAAACTCATTTGATAAGAGAGAAAATCCTCTTATCTACTGTTACGAAGGGGTTTTATTAAGATGACGCCTCGTGCACGTGTCTATTATTTGTTAACGTCAAGAAAGGGGTGAAAAGGTCGGTCTCTTTGAACTGCGATAAGATTTTATAGGTTGTACGAGTCCTGCACTTTCAGAAGCTCTGGGGTTACTTTATGACTTGAGAAACATCAGTAGATTGTATCTACGGGATAAATCTTCTGAAAATACGTTCTTTATCGAAGTTAAGTCGATTGAAAGATTTATCAATATCAACTGAGTTTATCACAACGGAATAATGAAAATACGGGGTAAAATTACCAACAGGCAGCTTCATTACCCACAACAAAAACACATGTTTCGCATGAGTTACATCAGTTTGATTGTCAGAATCGCAGCATCACTGATTTTGGATAAATAACATAAGGATTAATTAGAAACTACTTTTCATTGGAAAATGGTCGCACCGACGAATAAAAAGATTCACAACAGTGCACTGGAATTAGTGAAGAAGATAAATTATGGGTACAGTCTTTTTATAACCTAGATTCAATCCATAAATTTAATGAATTCTCTTTTTTTACAGAAAACTCAAGGGAACGTATGAAATAGTCGTGGCAACAATTCGTGTATTGAAGGAGATTGTTAGCAGTACAGAATGGAGTACAGCAAAGTAACGATTATTTTTTTTCTGTCAAAAATTCGGTAATTCTCATTATTTTATTCCACTGTAATCAGGAAACTCATGGACTTGATAACATTGAATGGAAAACACATAATTTCTTCGATTCCACTTGAAGCGTCGATTGGGAATATGGTGCGAAGAGTTCTGCAGATAATTAGGGAAGAATATACATTAGAATTGAAGAATAAACCTGAAGAAATCGATCCCCAGCAGTCATTACACAAAATATTAACATCTGAGGGTGACAAAGACATTGATTTCAATATTTCTGTGCCAGATTTGAAATCAGCACTTATTGAACACATTAATGAGTTCGAGGTGGAGCTTGAAACATGGTAATTATGATTAATTACCCTCACACCCTTTTTATACAATCCTTCAAATTTTTTTTAGTTCAGAAAACATAACTCAACAAGCATCAGAACATATTCACTCGAACGAGATAATTATGACACTGGGACACTCGAGAATTGTTGAGGAATTCTTTAAAAAAGCTGCAGAGACGAGAGCCTTTGAAGTGATAGTAGCTGAAGATGCACCGTTTTTGAATGTACGAGTATTCAATAATTAATTCCCTTTTTATTGAAAAAATAATTAAAGATTCATGTTTAATGTGTTTTTAGGGGCACGAGATGGCTGTTAATCTCTCGAAATCAAAGATAAAGACTACATTGATTTCAGACGTTGCAATATTCGCAATGATGTCTCGTGTTAATAAAGTAATTATTGGAACTCACACAGTCATGGCAAATGGTGGATTAAAAGCAACAACTGGATCACACACTGTCGCCCAAGCTGCTAAACATTATTCCGTACCAGTAATGGTTTTACTTCCACTTTACAAACTCTCACCACTCTATCTGTGTTCTTACGAGCAAGAGGCTTTCAACAAACATGCAGCTCCAATTCAGGGGGTTATCGATGGTGCCAATGCATCATTGATGGAGAGAATTCAGGCATACAATCCAGTATTCGATTATGTACCACCTGAGCTTGTCACATTGTTCATCACAAACACGTGAGTATCTAGATAATTGAAGATTACAGTTGAGATTAAAGGAAAATTGACATTTTCACATTTCAGAGGTGGAAATGCACCTTCCTATGTTTATCGACTTCTCAGTGAGCTGTATCATCCCGACGACTACGAATTATAAATAATCCCTACGAATTGATATAATTTAATCAACTCATAGAATACAAAAATCATTTATTTACAAAATCTCCTCATCTTTAATACTATACAGTGCTTGTTTTTTTACATAATGCAACAGTTTGTGTAGATAAAAATGTGTTGGTAATGATAAATTATAACAATATTTTTACAAACCACTGAGATTACATGGATCGATCCAATAAAATCCTTTTTCTCAATCTCTCCACAATCACAATGATAATTTCACTACACGTATGGATTCCAATTGCTTCCATCCTCAGGTAAAAGTGAATTTGTCACGAGTAGAATAACGTCAACTATCCACCAGACACCGAGGCCACCGAGGGTCACTAATTTTCCAACTGCTGTGCCAGTTTGACCCAGACAAAAACGATCCATTCCCAAAAATCCGAGTAATATGCTGTACAAAAGAGTTAATGTAAAATAGTGGCCACTGTATTTTATACAGGGCACTCCATGGCGATAAAACGTTCTCTCTCCGTAGCATTCAATATCGGGTAACACTGTGCACGACACTTTAGTCTTCTCTACGTCCTCGTACCTCGAGCCACCAAACTGTAATTAAAATTTACAAAAATGGATTAAATTGATAACATTGATTCTTGAATTGTTACCTTTACACAGCCAAATCCAGTCTCTTCCTTTGCACTTTTGTTCCCCTTGTGATCGAAGGGCTCCTCGCACTCGATAAACTCGATGGGTCTAAAAGTATTAATGATATTTATTTATCATTTTATTTAATAGTAAATAAAGAGACACAAAGTACTTACAAGAAATTACACTTAACCAAAGGGCCCTCTGGTCGATACTCTTGTTGTGGCTCGTTACTCTTATTTGCTACAGTCAGAATAATCGATTCAGCAGGGTACAGGAAACCCAAAAAACAGGAAATTATAATTATGAAATCCATTAGTTTATCCACATTTTATTTCCTCTCGGGAGAGACATTCTATTCTACTCCTATTCCTTATTATGGGGTTATGTTCCCTCATAACAGAGGCTTGCACGATTTGCCACAAGATGGCGGCTTCATGCACACACACACATTTCTTGTCTGTGTTCATGGTTCAGTGATCCGGTGAGAAACTCATGTGCTCATCATGGATATTGTAAACGCAATACTTAAGGAGGATAATGAAGACAAGTGTCGTTCAATTCAGGTTGATAAATTGATTGAGCTTGATATTGATGAAGGAACATTACTCGCATCTGATTACAACGTCTTTGATAATGAGGAACTCAGGTAAATCATGAACAGTGTCATTCTAACCTCACTTACCATATGAATACCGCAATAATCAGAGAAATATTGGAGATAGAATTTTTTTGATGATTCCATCGGAAAGCTGAGGAAATTTTAGGCGGAAAACATGTGTTGGAATTAATTTTTTCGAGTTTTTTGAAAATTCGATTTTTCTCACCCAGTTTTAAAGGGGTTTCCCTTCAAATATGGATGAAAAAAATCGAATTTTCAAAAAACTCGAAAAAATTAATTTCGACACATGTTTTCCGGCTAAAATTTCCTCAGCTTTCCAATGCATTCATCAGAAAATCGCTATCTCCAACCGTTCAATCAGAATGTCCATGTCCTCCCCTATTAACAATTTTTACTTCTTTTAATTTCAGGAAAAATAAGGAAGAATATGTAAAGGCTTTGACTAGAGACAATGTACAGCTTCTTATAAACAGAATTTGGGCATTGCCAACAAAAAGAGTGGATGAGGCAATTGTTGCTGAACTTCCAAAGCCAACAATTGTTCTACCAAGATCCAGAGTTGTGCCCAAGCCGAAGGGACTCACAAAATGGCAGCAATTTGCTAAAGATAAGGGAATCAGGAGCAAAAAGAAGAATAGGTCCAAACTTAAATGGGATGATCAGCTCAATGTGAGTGTAATTTATATTTCTTCAATTTTTTTTAGTTAAACAGTTTAATAATGACCTGATTTTTATTAGAAATGGATTCCTACGTATGGATTCAAAAGAACACAGGCAGAAAAGGATAAGGACTGGCTCGTGGAAGTTGGAGCTGATAATACTCCAAAAGCAGATCCTCGAGAGACTGGAAGCAAGGCGAAGCAAGAGCGTGTGGCTAAAAATGAGCTCCAGAGACTCAGGAATCTTGCTAAATCTAAGAATATTAAGATTCCGAGGGTTGGATTACCCACGACTGAACAATTTGCCTCTGCTAAGCATCTTGCGACTGCCACAACCATCGCCAGGGTGTCTACTGCCTCTGTTGGAAAATTCCAGGACAAGTGAGTATTTAATGTGGAATTTAGTGATAATTTTAAATTATTTTATAATGGAATTTTAATTTGTTTTATTAAGATTACCGAAAGAAAAAGACAGTAAGGAAAGAGTTGCTAAAGAGGTTCCTGGCATCAAGAAGAAGAGAAAGGCACCACCATTGAATATTGCAGAGGAAAAGAGAAGAAATAAAGATTTATTGGGTGAACTTGTTGACAAGAAGAGCCCGAAGGACCTTTTACGAGTGGATATTCCAACAGTTCCACGTTCATTGTAAGTTTATTTAATTTTATTCCACTTAATTATTCCATTCAATCAATTCACGTTTTTTTTACAGAGCGAGAGGTGAAAGGAAATCAAAGAAAGGTGGTAAAAAACCAATTGGCAGTAAAAAACCAAAAGCAGGAAAAGGAAAACGAGATTTACATACAAAAGTCGGTGGTAGAAAACGTAGAGGATGAATTAACATGTGACCAATTTATTATTCACTAATTGAATTTTTTAACAAGAATAAATGCTAACAATTTTCATCAATCATCGAGCCTTCATATGACACTGTCACTCAACAAAAAGGTGAATTATTTCATACCACACGAATTTTACTGAATTCTATTCATTCACATAATTAAAATGAATCGATTCAAATCAGCTGACATCGTAAATTTGGAGGAGTCATGGAGAGTGCTCGTTCACTTTTCAATTAAGGAGAAGAAACTCCAATAATAGCTGACATCTCTCCCAATTCCTCATTTCAATGTCAAATATAACAAATAAAAAGTTGAAGAAAGAAATGAAACTCTGAATCGATAATGCGGAGGTTCTACCCCTTGAATTCACCCTTTATTAATTTCTTTTGTTATTTGTTTTCCCTGAAGCAGAAACAAATGAAACATCGAGGTAAGTCGCCGACGTGAAAATATGAAAGGTCAGGAGTAACAATGAGGGACGTGGAGAGAGAGATAGTGGAAAATATCGACTTGAACGAGTGAGGATCGAATGAGGTTGAAGGAAGAGGGAAAAAAAAATAAGTGGGAGTTTGGTGGATTGGTGAGATGAAGAGCGGGGTGTCCTACCCTAGTCACGGATGACCGAGAAACGTGAGGGCTCTTGGAGGGAGGGGTTGTGTGATAAGCGACAGGGAATAGCGTGGACAGAAGTTGCGGTGATAGTCACGAAAACGCATCAGTGATTCGAGAGTCCCGAGAGAGAAATTAAAAAATTATTTTAATAGTCTTTTAGAATTTTTTAAATTAAACACTATAATTACGAACAATTATTGTTATTATGGATGCGTCGAAAGGAGAAATATTCAGTGGCGCGCATCGTAGTTTGCGCGATTGTCGTGTTGAGTGATAATCCATAGAATAATAGTCGAAAGTAATAGAAGAAAATTCATTTGATTAACTGCATAGTGTTGAGTAGAAGAAAATAAATCAGTGATTAATAAAGGAGCTTCAATGGAACATAATCCGGGTCTAGTTGAGCGAGGCCGTCCCCACGAGACCCGGCACTACGGGGACGACGGGCGTGCCTTCGATATTTAACGAACAACTTTTCTTAAATTTTTTTTTTTTGCTCATTTATAATATATTTATTTTCGACTAAAATTTGTTTTTCTGTAAATTTTTGAGGCAAAATAATCAAGGGGGAGACTATGGTTCTTGTGAAAGGGGCCTATACATTTTACATCGGTTCTAATAGAGAATTAGAACCACGCAAGCGTCACTCGAACTGTCGTTGCGTGCATTGAATCAAAAATAAATTGTTAAAAAAATTATAATTTTGTAATTATTGAAAAAGGAAGAAGGAAATTTTACAGAATTTTACATGACGAATTGAAGGAATTTCGGGTAAACGGGACGGTGTGTAGTTAATTACTTAAATTATAAAAAAAAAATGTCAGAATTAAATGCGTTTACTGTTTTTTCCAAGTCTCACAACAAAAAAAAAAAAAAATTACAAATGAATTATTACAGTAAATAATGAATGCGAAGAATACCAATCAAATTATCATATTTTTTAATTGTAATTGTTTATAACAATAGGCGCGTGTCAGTGTGAAATCCCTGCTAATTTGATTGCTTTTGCTGCGAAAAACAAATTATTTGCAGACATTTATTTCCTCTTAATAAATTATTGTAAATTAAAATTTAAGGACCACCAGTCAGCCTTGATTCCTCAATCAATGCCAGGAAAAAATAATAATTCAGACCACACAAATTCACAGCATTCACTCCAAAAAAAAAAAAAGAAACAAACATTCATTTAGCTTCATAAAAAGAGAAGAATAACTAGACTATAGAATAAAATATTATGAAATTTAATATTATTGTCCCTTGGAGCTTAATCTATGCTTCTATCACCAACTGCATATAATTCCGCTCGATTTCTCTTTTTCCCTCTCCATTTTCCATTCACAGTATCTCTATCAATTCCTCCAACAGTAAAATAATCCTTTTTACCCCCATATGTGTGTACGCTATTGCTTTGCCCTCATTAGCCATACTTGTGTAAATAAAACAAGTTGAAAAAGCAAATATGAGGGTGAGAAAAAAAAACCGGGGATTCCCCTGTGGCTGTTTCGTGCTCAAAGCACTTGACCCTATCGCAATAATCGACCACAAAAAACCGCTCGATAATTCGCATTTCATTCGCTAAATTTCTTTAAAAAAAAATCAATTATTCGTAATTTAGTATGTTGAAATAATCGTTCTTGATAGAAGTAGACTTAGAGAAGCTTTAAATATAGATGCTATTTCGCTTACACCCGTTACTAGTGAACACAATTATTATTTCATAGGTAAAGAAGTGAAGCAACTATAACAACTGCATAATCAGTATTTCTTATTTAATAAATATCCTATTGGATTCTGTTTCACTACTTTATCATTGATTTCAAAATTTTATGAAAAAATTGTCGTAATTTGATGATTTTTTCTTAAAATTAAGTCTGAGAAATTCAATGAGAGACATTAATAATTAAAGAACAAAGAATTGTAATTAATAAAAAGGCAAAAAAAGCCTTTGTACCTTTTTTTTTAATTAATAATTTTTCCAGAATGAAGCGAAATGAACGAGCTTTACTCATAACGGTGAGTCGCCTGTCCCGGCGGCGTTAAAGCGGGAAGAATCACAAATAAATAAAAATAAATAAAACAGGAAGAAACTAATTAGGGAAAATATTAAAATAAAGAAAATAAAGTAAAGAGCTTAATAAAAATGTACGCAGCAGCAGGTGGTGCGAGCATAGCAAACAGAAGAAAACAGAAGAAATTGCAATTGAATAAGCAACGTTTGGAAGCAACACACACAGCTGGAACTAAAAAAACAACGACAACAACGTCAATTGTTGGAAAACAAAGTGGAAAATTGTCCCGTACGCACCTAGCACCACAAGCACAAACAGCAACAACAAGTCCATACCATCCAACCCATTGTAATCATGGTCATGGGCATAATCGACGTAGAAAACATGATAAATTAGTACCAAATCGTTTGGCACCACCAGTATCACCGATATTTCCTATATCACCACCACCGCTATCACTGGAATCACAAAACTCCGTAACGCTTCCACTAAAGTCTAGCAATTTTCCCTTTCCGCCGCCCTCGTTTCTCGATCTAAGGTCACCATCGCCCTCCGAGCTACAGGTGGGTATCAAACTAATTATCTTTTCATTAACAAAAAACCTCGGACAAAATATTAATTAATAAAGAATTATTGAATTCATTGAATCTGTCTGGTTTTTTTTTTTCAAATTAAACTGTCAGGAGATTCTTTTTTTTTTCTGGGAATTATCTTCAAAGTGTTTTTTCTAATGGATTAATTAAAAATTAAACATTTGAAGATAATTCAATTTTATCTTTTATTAAAGAAATACAAGAATAGTCGCGAGCATTCTTCCTCTGCACAGATATTTTCAAATAATCTCTTCTTCTATTAGGGATTAGGTTCTTTATTATTTAGCTAGGGTAATTAATGTAGTTGAGTTGAATAAAAAAAAAAAGAATTAGATGATTTTTATAAAGGAAAAGTTTTTCAAAATGAAACAACAACTGAAACCGCCCGTTTTCACCCCTTCAATGCACTGCACTCTTAAAGGCACGTTTAATTAATAAATTCACGTGCACAAATTAAAATGAGAATTAAAACGTCAAAAATAATGAAAAAAAAAAAGAAAAGAAACTAATTGGCTGTCTGGTGGAGTTCATTTGCACTCTGGATCTTTCTCGTCTTTTCGAAATTAAAAAAAAATCCATCGAAAAGACCACAAAGACCCAAACGCGAGAATAATTAGCAAAAAACCTGTGAAGAAATTGAAAAAAAACTGGAAAAAAAAATTACTCTCTTTCAAGAAAGTGGAACAAAGTGAAATAATAATCAAAAAGAGAAAAAAAATCAAAATCAAAGAAAAATCATTGATTTATAATCGAAATTAATTCGGCTGGGGTAAATTATTTAATCAAATGATGAGAATAAATGAATAAGCAGAATGCAAGCTGCATTATTAATTAGACGGGAGAAGCAGCGTTTGAGGGGTGGTAAAACGGTGAACTTTAGGGAGTTGCCATCGAACTTGGCTACAAGGCTCATACCACCGCTACCACGTTATCCCCCGAGATCATACGCTTACGGGGTGAGTAAAGTATAAAAAGGAAAAAAAAGACAAATAAAAAGCTCGTGGTAAAGTTAAACCAAGGATGATTGAATAATAGAGTAATTATGTAATAAAGTAGCTTAATTATTAATTTAATGAGAAAACGGTAGAATTGATAATGAAACTCATGAGGTATGTAGACTTCATCAGTTGCTTATTAACTCGAAATATTAAAAAAAAGGCCCATAAAAATCATTAGAAATTAATGATGTAAATAAATCATTTTTTTCATTTTCTAGGATTTCGAAATAGAGGAATTGCGTATTTTTTCATAATTAAAGATTGAGTAATTTAGCAGTAGATTATGCAGGATTAATTATTTAATCACCTGAAAAATTGTAAGGAGAAGAGAAATAAATAATCATGTCAACGTGTTACAGTGCGGAGGCCAGGGACCGGGGAAAGCGGCGTGGCAAGGCTGCACCAGGCCATCACCGCTTCCTTTGTCTCCGGCATCGCCACACGGTTCAAGAGAGGTTTCCAAAAGCAGGCAATGCGATGCACACAGAAGATGGATGAAAAGAAATAGGGTAAATTCGTTTTTCTCTTCTTTGTTGGTGAAAATCGATAAAAGTGAACTGATATTCGTTTTTTCCTTGCTCCAGATACGCGATGCAAGCTACTGTTACGGAAGCAGCGGTGAAGAGGAGGACGAGGAGGGCAGTAGTTTTACAAATTATCGTCGTGGAGAAGTTAATGCTGCATTCAATACAGTACTTTATGCTGGACTTGGTACAACTGCACTTGGTCTTGTTATATCATTCGTTGGTACCGGGGAAAAGGGATTCTCGAGCCCTGAATTGAGACTAGTTGGACCCACATTGTTGTGCGCTGGATTATTATGCTGTTTATTGAGAGTACTACTGTGCATATGTTTGTGTCGTTGCTGCGGTGACTGCCGATGGACACCATGTCGTGTTGTTATTGTTGACAAGGATAAAATTAAAAAATTGGATAGCCAACAGACACCAACAACAACAACATTATTACCACAATCCAGTCAACGTACAACGACAACAAATAAAACTACAGCTAATGTTGCTATTGCAACTGCATCATCATCATCATCATCATCACATTCACCTCCGGTTAAGGCACACGAGCTACTACTGTCCCCTGCCCAATTATCAGAGTGAGATGATTTACGAGTATTAAACATAAATACTATTTTTTTATTTATTTCACAGTTATTATTATATGTTTTTTCGTGATGACAATTTTTTACCTGCGAACAAAGATTGAAAGATCAAAGGAAATTGACTACAGTCGTTAAATGAAAACAATATTTAAATAAATTATTTTAACAAAAAAGAAAAAAATATGAAAAATGTACTGCCGATTCTGCCCCATACTTTAAGTGGTTGCTTCGTTTCGAAAATTTTCATCTCGAACACGATTCAAGTGACAATGAATTACATTAATTGGAGGAGAAACGATATAATGATAAATAAAAAGAGAAGAATATTATTAAAAACCAAATACAAGAGAGAAAACAAAATGTTTAGAATAGTTTAATATGAATTTTAGCGCTTTAATCGAATTACAATAAAGGATCGGCTAATGTTTTCTACATTTCAGAAATGTTTTTATTACAAAAACTATCACACCTAATCACTAATTTATTATCCCAATTTATAGAATTCAGAATTAATTAGGTTGAAACAATTATCTTTCCCTCAATTAAATCAATTTCTTTCTGTAATTTTATACATAATGAAATGTCCGAGTCAATTCATTAAAATTAGATTTATCCTTCTTTTGATTATTTTAGAGTCATTAATGAAAATTTGTAGTGAAGAATATTTTTATATAAATCATGAAACCTAACATGTGCCCATTTGAGAATGAATCTATTTACACTGAATTGATTCGGCTAATTTCTCACTACCAATTTCCTAAAATTACGAGAAAAAAAAGAAGAAAACATTGAATTAAAATGAAAAAAAAAATCATTCAATTATCTCCACTAGAGACTGATCCATTTGCGCGTATAAATTCTCTTGTTTTATTCTTCAAGACACATAAAATCGTCATCAATTGAGTTGTCATTGGATCAAGAAAGTTGAAATTGCATTTGATCACTCGATGAATAACTGTAGATAACTGGTGTATCTGAAGTAGCTGCATTTGATGCTGATATTGCATACAATTGCTCTTCATAAATCGTATTTGTTGGTTCAGTCTTTCCATTGCCAGTGGGTGTAGTGCTACCAGTTGGATTATCCCCTTTCGTAGCTTCTCTGTATTTTTGTAGATAAATTTTGAGTGGTTCCACGTAATTATCGAATCCAAGAGTTGTCATGGCGAATAAAATGTCTTCGCCATTTATTGTTTTACGTTTTTCCATGTGACATCTGTCGCTGGCCTCTGATGTTATAAAGGATATAAACTCGGATACACATTCCTGGACACATTCCCTCGCGTCTTTAGCTATTTTCCCAGCTTCTGGTATAGCTCGTTTCATTATTTTCGCTACATTGGCTATCGGGAGGAAACGATCCTGCTCACGAAGAGGACCAGCAGGTCCACCACTGCCACCCCCATGAAGTGGATCACCTCCACCATGATTCGAGTCATCCGTGTTCTCAGGATCATCTGCAATAAATACGTGAATTAATAAAAAATTCATTAAATTGTTTTGATTCCTTCAGTTTGAAATATTGCGCCACAATGGCATTCTAACCATCATCTGAGATCTGATTCGTTGATAAATGGCCCACTTGCATTCTCACATTCAACATGATTTAAAAAGAAAACATTTCATCATTCCAAATAGCAGAGAATATTCTTTATGAGGTATTGAATTAATAAATTAATTTTTAAACCTCTTTTCTTAAGCTTATTATTAAGGATTATGTTGACAAACGATGTCTCACCTTCCAGATCATCAGATTGTACTCCAATGTAATTACCAGGCACTCCACTCGATGTAAAAAAACTTGTAGCTTGTGGCCCACCATCGTCACCACTCTCACCACTATTTTCCATTTTTATTTTGTTTATTTTGAGGGTAAATGGTGATTATTTTAATTAATATCACTTTTTGGCTTTTACCTTTGTTGTGGGAACTCTTGGAGAATTCTAACCTTCACTGACTACCACCAAATAACCAAAAAAAAAATCCCTAGGATCATATAGTTTTTTTTCCATTGTTGTAAGGAAAATCAATTATTTTGAAAAATATTCATCTCTATTGTTATAAAACCTTGAATTATTATATAAAATTATTAATAAATAAGAAAATAAATCATAATGGAGCGATCGTACCCAATTTTTATTCACTGATCACTCTTATGTACAGAACAACAGTGTCATTATTTAGCATATTAACTTCACAGATCAATGATAACAAATGTCAATCTGTCAACGATAATTATGCGACTGCAATTGAAGAATTAAATATACAAAAAAAAAATTTATTAATGAATCGTCGCAAATGAATAATCTTCCATAATCGTCGATACCAATTCTCTTTTTGTTAAAATCATGCGGCAGTGTAACTGGTACATGTTATTGAATTTTCGAGAAAAAACTAAATTAGAATTGAATCTTTATTTAAATTAGAAATACTGTGTAACTGAAGAACAAATTATCGAATTAATCTAACCGAGTGTGTGTGTGTCTCGAGGAAGGATTGTTATTTCAAAATTAAATATTAAATTGTTTATCTAGATTTTCTCAATTCTTGTTACTTATTTTTTTTTTTTTTTTCAAATTGATCTTGTTTTCTTTATTTCTCATCTATGCGGCTTTGGATACAAGCGCAGCTGGAATTTAGCCTTTTTAAGCAAGACCGTACTTCTTCTTAAGTGACTCTGGCATTTCTGGTGGTGGTGGTCTTGGCATGCGGAGGTAGACCTTGACGGCATCATAGATGAACCATTGGGCAGCTGTTAGTGTACCGATCATGACGATTCTGGGTCCAAGACCCTTCCAGACACCGGCGAAGCCGAGTTGCTTGAGTACACCACCTGCGGTTGCTCCTTTCTCTTGATTCAGTTTGGATACAACGGTGTCAGCTGGATGAGAGACGATGGCACAGAAGACACCAGCGATGTAACCAGCAGCGAAGGTCACAATGAGCTGTTCGCCTTTAGTACATTGTTCTCTTGGTTTTGGTACAACGTACTTGTAGAGGAGTTCGAGAGTACGCTCGAAGCAGGCGAACTTCATCATTGTGTATGGAATTTGGCGAAGCCAGAGGGGTACAAGACTCTTGTAGAAACTGCCCATACCCTCACTCTCGTACATTTTAGGAAGTGCCTCTCTGAGAGTGTTCGCAAAGCCGGGCATTGTTTGGATACGAACCTGAAATCAACAATTTCATTTAATTTATTTTCTTTTTGGTTTCTTCTCAATTCAATTACCTTGGCAGCTTCCATTGGGGAGAGTGCAATATCAGCGAAGAATTCGGCAGATGCTGATGCAGCAAGGTACAAACCCGTTCTGTACTCGTACGACATCTCCTCGCCGATCAAATTGGCGTAGTATACTTTGAAAACTTCGTACAAACCGAATTTGAACATTCCCTGCATGGAATAACCGAAGAATGTTGGGGCCCAGCCTCTGCCCAAACCTTTGAAGCCATCCTCAGCCATCGTCACCTGTTTCCAAAGGATTTCATATTAATTATTGTAATAATTAGGAACTTTTATTCTGAATCCATGGATTAGAAAAAAAATGAAATGAATACGTTACGTCGATTCCATCATTGACTTGGGAATTTTTGGATAAAGAATTTGAGATGAATTAAGATTAATTTAATGAAGAAGAAGGACACTTTACCTTGAATCCAGTGAGAACTGATTTGTATTTGGCCGAATCAACCTGGAGACGACATTTTACTAGATCAAGGGGTGTTATCATCGTATGGGTCAGCCCACACGACAAAATACCACCAAAACCACATAGTAAAAAGTATTGATTCGATCCAAATTCACAGCTGTCTGTAAAATAAAATAATCGTTAATTTCATTCATGAAAATTCAATTTAAATAATTGATTATGAAAAAAATTAAGTAGAGTATTGTATATTTAGTTCAGTCAAAAGTTATTTAAATCCCATTTGGCAGAAGTTAGGATTGGTAACCCTGAATCAAGGCCGGTCAGCTGATCGATTCACTACTCGTGATGATTTACTCAAATATAACCGGCTCCAAGATCTAGGTCAATGTTTCAGCCAATTTTTTTGAGCATTCATCACGCACAAAAGTGCGTACTCCAATTAATTGTCATTCATGAATGTCATTGTGTTGGAGATGATTAGAAGTAGAGAAAAAGCATTGGAATTTTGTTAATTTATCCTCAAGGTCGTTGCATTGATACCTTGACAAGATGGTTGCCATTACGCAATTACACCCGCGCCAGCGCTGTCCCACTGACATAAAGATACATAGCTAACCCTTAGCAATCTTCGGGGATTATATAATAATTATTTTTTCTCTTGACTCAATTATTCAAATCATTGAACTTAATTCTTGGGAAAATGAGGAGAACTGAATATTTTTAATTGTGAATTAATTAAGCCTCTGAATTCGATGAAAATACGTTAATTTAATTGAGAAAAATGACATTTTCTCATTGATACAAAAGAAAAAGGGAAGAAAAGAGTTATTGAATCGTTTTTAATTCAATTTTCAGGGAAATTTTGATATTATATAAGTTTTTACTTTGATTTGGGATTTTGGGTATTCAAGGGCTTCACTCAAATTCAATTTAATTATTTTCTATTGAATTCTCAATAAAATATGATAATAATTAGAAGCGTTCCGGTGGATTGAAGAAAGAGTCAATGTCATGAGTTTGAGGGGATAAAATTTTGGGAATAATGAGATAAACTGACCTCCTTCAGCGACACTGTATGCTCCTATTTTTCTTCCAGGAATGAGTGCTCTCTCATCCTCATTAATTCCCTGGCACTTTGGAGTATTGAAAGGTGTCACAAAGGGACTCTTTTTGCCAACTTCCAGCATTGACGACCACATTTTCAGTTACTGGATATCCCACACTTCGCCTAGAATATTGAATCAATGAAATAACCGAATAAATCTCCAAATTCTCCACAAAAACTTTGAGCAATCACATGAAAATATTAAAAACTATCAAATTCTATTGATAATTTTAATAATTTTCATGTAATTAATTGACAAATTTGTTCTGACCTGCTGCAAATGGACCCTCGTCACCGCAATGTGGTAAAGGAGTGGAAGTGGAGAGAAAAAGAGCCAAAAGATTAGTGTCAAAGTCAGAAACTCCAAAAAAATCACAAGATCCGAAACTCCGAAAATAATTCCTTCGTCTCAGCCCGGAAAACCCAAAATCCCTAGTCACGAATCCACAGATGGCGCATGCTAAACAAAATGGCGGACTTGAGGCTACGTCCATTGTGTTATCTCCATGCTCAACGAATTCCCCCACATTCTCAAGCTCTTCATACGGATTTCTCCTTGTGTGATCCAACCAACACTTTAGTGATGATTAGTGGCAGTTGATAGTTGACAAAAAATAATAAAATAACAGTGTTAATATCAATAATGAAGACACTAAATGTGATTTAATCGTAAATTAAATTAAATTGACTGTTAGTTAAAGAATTTCATAAAAATTTCATTGAATTTAATTCTTTCATTTTTTTTTTCCATTGTGTTGATAATTTAATACACGAGAGTAGGAAGGAAAAAAAGTGCTAGGAAAATTGAGAAATGGCTCAAACTGCTGCATTAAGATACTGAAAAATAAAATATTGATGAAACTCAAAAAACGTAAGAGCTTTTGTGCTCAGTGCGTTAGTATGCCCGCAAGGGTGTCGAAAAAAATCGTAGGAATGATTATTAGAAGCAGAAAAACTATTATCAAGGATGGAGTCATTACGGTAATTATTTTTATAATCAAATTATTTATTTAATTTTATGAGGCAGTTTCAATGAACCTGATGCTGCAAATTCGATAATAATTCAGTATTTCTTTTTGGAGAATTTTTAGGGATTGTGAAGCATTGAGGAATGATGCTTTTCACTGACAATATTTCGATTTTAGAGCTACGTGGGGTCAATTACACACTACTGCCACATCGCATGTGTTTTTATCATTCCCATTCTTATCTTTACACCTGGTTGACGATTGCACACGTTGCTTTATCAGTATAACACACATTTTTCTTTATTTTTTTTTTCAAAAACGAATAATTCTCACGTTTTTGAGATATTGAAGCCTTTGTTTGCTCTCAGATTCTTATTTCAGGTGCCTCCAGAGATTTTTAAGTTGAAAATTTTTCCTCATACAGAATTTTAAAGGAATTCTTCAAAAAATAAAATGTCAGGGATATTTTTAGATGTTTCGTAATTCAAACTGTTTTATTTCTCTTTTATGAACGTAAAAAAGCGTCCATAACTGCACATGTTTTGATGATTGTAATCAATTTACTCTGCTATTTCTATGAATAATATTCTTCATTTTTCCAATGGATGAATTCACCTGTAATTTCCATATTCATTGGCTTTCAAAGAACAATTTCCTTTCATCGTAAACAGAAAAATCGTTTTATCCTCAATAATGAGATGACTCTCAATAATCCTGAGGTTATATTCGCTGTGAATAATCGCAGATGCGTTATGTCACTGAGGGATGCTGCGGCTTGATGCTTCCCATTTAATTAAATTCACGAGGCTAAATAAACGAGAGGGGAGAGACGCATATACGTAACGTGTAAACGTCATGATTATCATGAAACTTAAATTGTCTCAATGAAGAACAAAATGTTTCAATAATATTTCGCCATAAAAAAGAAATAATTAATCATTCCAAATCATCATTTAGGAATTCTCAACGACTCCAAAGAGCAAAATCCTTCTGAATTCATGAAATTCAAGAGCCTCAACCGGAATCAGCATAAATTAACGTCATCACCACCTCAACGAACTCCAAACACCGATCACTCCATGAAAAAAAAAATGAAATCCGGAGGTTAATTCTACTCGAGTCGCGCGAAAGCATCTCCCGCGACGCGCAGACTCGTCCCCGACTGGCAGGCGCAGTCTAAACCAGTGGAAGAGAATGAAACGAAAAAAAAGCGACGAGAAGACAGTGAAAAAAGGAAAGAAAAAGGAAGAAGAGTAGGGAAAAAAAAAAAAGTTTAGCAAGGCAGAACAGGCCAACTGGTGAGATCACCCACACAGCACTGGGGTAGGGTCGGCAATGCAGTGGTACGCGGTTCATTCGTAAAGTAACTGGCTATTGGTAGATAGTCGATAAAATTCCTGAAGAAAGAGAACATGTTGAAAATTAGTGCAGGAATGATGAAAAAATCAGTGAAACTGTGCTTGCATGAATCAAGTGAAATTGTGGCAGATTAATTTTCGTGTCTGAAAGATTCTGGAGCATCTGGTGCTGCTCATGTCCAGTGATTTAATCCTTTATCTGGATTTTTTTTGGTGATGCTGAGTGATGCAGAGGACCACTTGTTATCAGGGACACATTCCTCCATGGATTTGAAAAAAAAAGAGACAATGGCGTGTTCGTTGGAATATTGATCGTTGCGTTCGAATTTCCCTCAAGTTTATTTGTTTGAAGGAGCTTTTTTGAGATAAAATCGAGTGATAAATTGAGACAGTAACCTGGTGTGTAGACGAGAGGTATACAGGTCACGGGGGAAATAAAGAAATAGGGGAAAATTATGCGTTCAATACTGAATGAGAGGATTATTAAAAATTATATACAAGATCATTCAGGTCTATGTGGAAAATCAAATGGTGAGGTAGCCTTGACACAATCACAAGGTCTCAATGCTTTTATTTCTCATGTGAATATGTAGATGATTGACATTTTAATAGAAAAAAAAAGAGAGATAATGATTATAATAGAGGGAATAATGAGAATAAAAGAGTGTAAATGTGTGAATTTCCGGTAAATTTTTTTACACGTGTAGAAAATACAATAAATGATTTATAAAAATCATCATGTGACTGGAAGTAGCGTCAGAGATTTCAAAATTGGCAGAGTGAGATTTTGTTACTTAAAATAAATCTATTCTGAATTCGTTTACACATTTATCTCCCCACTTTTGGTACAACTTCCGTGAAGGATAAAAATGATTGGATCTTATTTAACCCAGCAGTAACCTTGATCAATGCTGAAGGAGTTAAATTATTCCTGAGACTGTCTAAAAAAAAAAGCCTGAATCTCGAGAAAGAAAAAAAAAACAAAAGAAACTTCTTTTTACATGCTGAAAAAATTCTCAAGTTTGTGATTTCACCTAGAAATATCCGAGGATAATCAAAAATAGTGATAGTGACATGATTACGAAATTATAAACAAGTGATTGTCAGTGAAGACAGATATAGTGCAAACTTATGGGTTCTCCATGAATGCAATGACTAATCGTACGTGAAGGTCGTGAGAAAACTAGAAACAGAGGAAAAATAAATTTAAAATAAGATAAAAATGCCTCCCTAAAAATTCCCAGATGATTTTATTTTCATTTAATTTAATTTTTCCTTATTATTTCATTGACAAAATATTGATAATGGAGGAGAATTTTTGGTAAATTAAGTGGCCCCATTGGGCAGGGTGTCATGCCCCCAGGGGCTAAGGGTGGGGCAGAGGGCCTTGATCCCTCATGTTCTCAGTTACATGTTAGTGAGGAAATATCACCAGCTAATATAACACCACCTCTGAGTTTCTTCCAGAGATGCTACAGGCACATGAAGGTCAGGGTTGAAAAGAACTTGTTTTTCCTGATAATCCAGAAATAAATGCATAATCCCCATCGGCTTTCCAAGAGAAAGGAAATTAAAAATAATAATATATATACTTATTCTAATAATTTGTATTTTTTTTAAATTCCAGAGCTCCGGAATTGGAGAAGCAAGTGTCTACCATGCGCTGGTTGTGATATTCTTGGAATTTTTCGCATGGGGATTACTGACAATGCCAATAATATCTGTATTAAACGAAACTTTCCCAGATCATACGTTCTTAATGAATGGTTTGATAATGGGCATTAAAGGAATCCTATCATTTTTATCAGCTCCGTTGATCGGCGCATTATCAGACGTATGGGGACGTAAATTTTTCCTATTAATAACAGTTGCATTTACATGTGCACCAATACCACTAATGAGTATTAATACCTGGTGGTTTTTCGCAATGATATCAATAAGTGGAGTCTTTGCTTGTACATTCTCCGTTGTGTTTGCCTATGTTGCTGATGTCACCGAGGAGAATCAACGATCGTTGGCTTATGGACTGGTAAATATTCCCAGGATTTTTATTTTCTTTTATAAAGAATTTATTAATAGAGACATTATTTTACTATCTAAAGGTCTCGGCAACATTCGCTGCGAGCATGGTGATAAGCCCGGCGCTCGGGGCTTGGCTAATGACTACGTATGGTGAAAATTTATCAGTAGCATTAGCAACAGCCATAGCCATTCTCGATGTTTTCTTCATCCTCGTGGCAGTGCCCGAGAGTCTACCAGAAAAAGCAAGACCACCAGCGCCAATATCATGGGAGCAAGCTGACCCATTTGCTGCATTGGGAAAAGTAAATAAAATAAATTATTAATAACTAGTTTCTTTAATTGTGATAACACTAGAATTCTTTATTTTAACGAAGTGAGAAGCTCATGAAAATTCTCATCTCATGCAGATTTTTCTGAATATCTTTCTCCTCAGGTTGGAAAGGATCATACAATATTGATGCTGTGCGTCACAGTTTTCCTGAGCTATTTACCCGAAGCTGGACAATACAGCTGTATATTTGTATATCTCAAACTGGCAATGGGCTTTTCAGCAGCAATGGTTGCTGTATTCATCGCTGTAGTTGGTATACTCAGTGTAGGAGCCCAAATTCTACTTGGTCCATTAATGAGAACACTTGGAAGTAAACATACAATAATGCTGGGGCTATTGTTTGAAATGCTACAGTTAATGTGGTATGGCTTTGGCTCTCAGACATGGTGAGAAAAATTATCATTAATTATTGATTATCAAGAATTAATGGAGAAAATATTATTATTATCTATTTTACAAGAATTTGAAGAAAAGGAAAAATCTCACTTCATTCGTCTTTTCTCTGGGTTTTTAATTAATATTTTTTCTTTTACTCTCTATTGATTTCTTTTTTGCGGGAAAAAGTTTTTTAATTGGGTCAATGCTGCATAGCGTCGCGTGTAACTAACGTTAATGTATATTTTACTTGTCATATTTTCTTTATCCTCATTTTTTTTTCGAGACAGAGAGTCAACAAACCTTTCTGGACAATTAAAGACAGTTAGAATCAATTGCCACTGAGTGATGTCACGAATGAATAAAGAAAAGAGAAAAAAAAATACGAAAATTCACTCGATAAGTATCCTTGAAATGCTTACGTGGTGAATATCCATAATTTCTTCACATATTTTTTTATTTACACAAACGTGTTCATTTGGGCTTCACTCAAATCGATTTTTTCATATTATACGTACACATTTATTCCTGAGTTTGTTTGCTCAAGTTAAATCGATTGACAGTTTTCCCTTCTACTTCTTCAATCATTTCCTGTATTTCCATGCAAACGAAGGCCTTTAATTTTTCGAATTCAATGGAGTAAAATTGTTCATAAAACTCCCAACTGACAATTGATTAGTAATGAATTATTGGAACGTGCACAATTGCCTTCCAAGACAAATTCAAAGTGGTTATTCGTGTTTATCACTGTACGATTCTTCTTTTGCTCTTTATTAAACAATTCTCAATTGACTCTTGTTGCTGGAAGAGTGAGAAGTCGATGAAGCATCATGATCATCAGACTATTTATACCCAAAAGACGCACGACATAGAGATAAAATTTTATTAGATTCCCCGACGAGACCTGTACCACGTCACTAGGTCGTATCTCTAATCGGCTATTATTGAAATTCATCAATAAATCGATTGTCATGCGATTATAATTCTTTTTTAATTCATTAACATGGAAATGGGAAAGACTCCAGTAGAACAAACTCATTATTATTATTTTATTGGAATTAAATTAGAGAGTTTGCGATGGTATTAATGATTGATTTTATTGGGATTCTAGGATGATGTGGGCGGCTGGTGTTTTAGCATCAGTATCGAGTATAACTTATCCAGCAATATCAGCATTTGTGTCGATGCACTCGGATGCGGATAAACAGGGCCTGGTGCAAGGGATGGTGACTGGCATGAGGGGATTATGTAATGGCCTTGGACCAGCAATGTTTGGTGTTATATTCTATTTGTTTCACGTTGATCTCAATGACGATAGACCGTCGCTACCTCTTAAACCACCATTACTCGATGATAGTAATCGAACTGCAACAGGGCATGTGGATATCATTCATCAGGTATTGAAATATCAAATTAATTTAATAATTTATCCCATAACGTCTTTAAAAAAATTTATGAAATTCCAGTTGGTACCAGGTCCACCATTCGTATTTGGAGCACTATTAGTAATATGTGCATTACTAGTTGCTGCTTTTATACCAGAATCAAGTCCAATGGCAACTGGGCCATTGCATCATCACTCTTCCACATCGAGGAGGCCATCTGGTAAATACGCATATCAGAAATGTACGTTACAGATTTAAGTGTTGGAAAAAAAAAAATACTAATGCTAGAAGGATGCTTCCGGTGGTGGGTTTATTTTCACTTGCACATGCTCATGGAGAGAATGTTTCTCGTTAAATTGCTATAAAGTTTATACGTAATCACCTTGATAGGCTTTCAATGCAAAATTAATTCTGTAGACCCCGAATTTCAGATAATTTACATATTTTTTGACTTTCTCCTATTAAAAAAAGGCCTCCACATATTTTTAAAAAATGTTAAACTCTTTGGAATTACATTGTTGGTATTGAAATTTCAGGTCTTTCATTGGATGTACATTACGAGCCAGAGAGGCTCGGCAGTGGTCGCAGCAAAGTTGGACCACTATCACCCCTAGTCGACAATTGTAATTCAGCAGCCCTCTAGCTGTTATTAACACGTAACCCTGACATTATGCACAGAGACGAGGCCTATCCTGCCAATAGGTCGAGGCTACAACAGACCTCCGGCTAAAAGTGCCAGCCAAATTAAATAAAAGAAAGAAATTAAATAAATACGAAAATTAAAGAAAATGAAAAAACACACGTGTGTACATGATACGTGAAATAATTTTTTTTTTTTTTTAGTCTAACGCTTGAGATCGTTAGTTAATGGTGGGAAATGATGAATTTGTGAAAATTTAAGGAATATTTGTGAACTGAAGAGGATGTTTCTTCTCTAATGATTGGCCAATAATTGCTACATAATTAGCTTCTGAGTGCACAAAGTAATTTAATTAATGGGGGAAAAAATAAAGAGTTTAAAACGAATGGCCGTAGAAAGTGGACGATCAGAGAGTCACAAACAGTATTTTCACTAGAATAAAAATGAAATTGTAAAAATATTGAAAGAAACAAAAACAACAACTAAACACAGAGTCTCAATTAAATTTTGGGATGAGTGAGCTTTCGGTGTCGCGTTATCATCATTCAGCCACGTAAATCAGACACTCTGTATCATGAAACATTAATGAAATATCTGTGATTTAAGGAAAAATAATTAAATATAGATGTTTCTTTGATTTTACACATTGGAAAGAATGTTTTTTTTTTTTTTCATTTTAATTTGTGAAATTTGGAAATTTCTTCTTTTCAATTTTGTGAAATCACACTAAATCACAGAAAATAACAATCAGACGTTTTTTTCCATAATTTTTCTTGGTGTTTTAACCAATTAATTTCGTTCACATTCACAATTTCAATCAGTTTCAAGGAAAAGTAACGAATAACACGTGTTTTTTTCAATCAAAATAATCACTTCTGTCAATTTCTCAACGAGCTCTATTATTAGAAACGAGAAAAAAATGAGAAAAGAATAATAATTATATCCATCACATTTTTATTATTTTTGTACCATAAAACATTCCTAATATTGAAGGAAAAGAATGAAAAATAAATGAAACGTCTATGTGCTAATGTTTTTTTAAACTTTCTGTTTATAAATTTTTCTCTTTTTTTCTCGTCCCATGAAAAAACGAGGAAGTACGGAAGTTTCCAAAGCCAAAGATCGATTGAAATGAGAACAAGAGAAATACGTTTGTGAACATTTGTTGATAAATTGAAAAAGCAAAAAAAAAAGGATCATGTCTAAAGAAAACAAATAATTCCAGAAATATGTTATAACTGAAGACACATTTCAAAATATTCCCTGGCACGCTCAAAGAACTCTCCTGCTGGCATTAAATGCATTAATTCACGTGTCAATTGCTTAAACATACTCCCGGTGAGTTTTTCATAAATTTAAAATGAAATTTTAATAAAATTAAAGAATTGAGTCATGCACGGAGAGATCTTAGGGTCGAATGTTATAATAAAAATTAAGGGTAATTCTCCAAATTTTTTTTTTTGTGTTAAAAGAATTAAATATCATTTTAATTTGTAGAGCATCAGATTTTACAAATTGTTAATTTATCCTCGTAAGAGAAAACGAAAGCAAATTATAAGCAGCTGTACTGTAATTATGAGAGAAACACAAAAAAAAAAAAGATCATGATGAAGAATAATAATAAAAAATGGGAAAATCAAGAGATAAAAATATTGCCTAGTTGAAGGCTTCGAGCTCGATGAAAATAATAATAATAATAATAAAAGAAAATTAATAAAATCATTTGAATAAATGAAATATTATTAAAGTCGAGCACAAAAAAGAAACTGTACATGTACGATGTATGATTGCATCAGTAAAAATAAATTATTTTTAAGATAAAAAAAAGAAGAATCTTTATCATGAAATATACTGTAATTGTTTTTAAGGAGACGAGTGAACGTAAAAATTCTTTATCCACTTCCTCTCGCAGTTTTATTAATAAATTCATTACTTATCTATTTTATTCTCGATAGAAGCTTTATGGAGATAAAAAATCAGACTTATCGAGAGTTGTCAAGTGCTCGTTACGTTAATTATGTTTGGGGACATCGTTACAAGTATCGAGCCACTCTGTTGCCACAATTCTATCGCTTTATTGACGATTACCTCCGACGTTTCCTCATTTATCTGAAAATACAAGAAACCAATTATTTTTCCTTCTCCATTCCATTAATTTTCTTGCATAAAATTGAAAAAAATGGTATTTACATGGGATAATGCATCCAAAACACCGTCAATACTCTCACAATTTAATAGACTTCTTCTCAAAGTCGTCAGAATGACGACAGCAACGAAAACGAGAATTTTATAAGCTCCAACAGCAACTTTATCCCAAATCCTGCAAAAACCAAGTAAATTCATCAAATTTCTCATTTATCCCCTAATTCTCTTTAATTATTCTACTCAAGTACTTTGGTATCGATCCATCACTAATTGTTCCAGCAAAACAGGCACAGAACCACTCGTCGAAGGGAATATTATTCAATGCCTCAAATTTACTCAAGTGTTTGTACAAACTTGGATCCTCTCTCTCTAATAATTGCGACGTACATTCCAGTAATTTTCCAACGTCTCTGTGGAACTTCTGGACGTGATCTAGGAAGCCACCGAGGAGCCAGTACATGTCTACCATTTTTTCGTACTCATGATCACCCTCCATGATGTGCCAGAGAGTCTCTGCCATTTTATTCATAGCTCTATTAGTTATAACAAAAAAAAAAAAGTAAGAGAGAGAATTCATTAACGAATTTACGATTTTTGAAGATATCTCAGAAAGTAAATGAGATAGGAAATTTTTCGTAGAGACCTTTTTTGTAGAGAATTTCAAGAGCTTCAAAAAAGGTGATCATGAAAATTTTTCTATCCCATTTAGTTCCCGAGATATTCTCAAAAAACGAAAAAATCAATTCACCTAATGAGTGGAGACTCCAATTGTGCACTCATATCAATCTTTGCTCTTCTACTCCTCAACAACCACATCATCAAGAACACCTGATGTGGCTTCGTTGTCTCATCAACAATCTTCGTTATCTTCAATGCTCTCCTCAAGTCCTGAAACTCAATTCTCCTCTGGAGTGATACAAACTCATGGCTCTCTGGATAAATCGGAGTGATTCCCAATAAAATCTTCCATAAAAAGCTCCTGTGCATCAATGGCACTGTAAATCTCAGGCAAAATTGTTTCAGCTTTGCTTTATCAAATGGTCTCTCTTTCAGCAATATCTCCAATGATTTCTTCTCTTCGACACTCCTAAATCCCACCTAAACAAATTATTTCATAAATTCTCAGAGTTAACCTCTCCATTTTTAATCAACATTCAATAACAATGATAATAAAAAAATTACCAACTTTTTCGTAATAAGAGGAACGAAAGTTTCTCTCATCTGTCATAATTATTATCCCAATAATTATCAAATTAATTCGATTCTAGCTCCAATTTTCCCTTGAAAAACAAAAACAAATGACTGACAGTAGTGACGTAACAGTTCTGCCAACCGATAATGAAGAAAAATTGAAGCCAAAGGAGAAGCAGCAACTTCAAACACTGAAACATTGCAAAAAAATCATAATAATGACAATAAAAAAATGAGTGAAAGCCCTGAAAGTTTGTGCACTTCATGTGAGCTTGAAACAGTATTATCAGAGATGAATAATGAGGAAAATCCGAGGACTGTTGATTTATCTGAAGAGCCTGAGGAAGAAATTCTGGAGAATTTGATGCAAGCCTCCAAATCATTCTCTGAAATCAGTATCAAAGACGAACTTGACTTCAACATCGATCAAGAAACATTATTTTACATCGAGAATAATAATAATGATAATGGGAATTCCTTGAGAGCAGAAAAGAGTTCTCGAGACGAGATAAATCATCCAAAATCCTCGGATATTCAGAGAGATGAGCTTCTGAATGAGGAATCCGATTTTTTATTGAGAATTTCGTCTCTCCATCACGATAATAATCATAAAAAAAGATTGGGAGCAGATTCAGTTGATGAGCCACCGAAAAAACGTGTTAAAAGTATTGAAAACATAATTTTATGTGACAAAGCAGTTCAGACTGAAGATTTTCTGATTCCTCGAGATACTGAAGACATTAAGATGAGTGTGATGAACAGGAAGAGAAGAATTCAGGAAATAGCCAATGATATTTATGCTTCGAGCTGTTATTTAGAGGGAATCAGAAAGGCTTTGGCTTCAGGCACTTCAGGGGGAATTCCCCCACCTCCAAAAGTGAGTGGATATGAGGCACAATTCGATTTTCCTGATTGCAGCAGATTCCCAAAGCTTCCGATAACGATTGAGAGTGTTGTGAGTCTCAAAGGAGACAATACAAAGGAAAATCCAGGAAAATTTCAGAGGAGGAAAAATTCAGGCATTGGAAGAGGACAGGGGATTAATAAGAAAATAACTTCAGTTAATTTATCATCAGTGAAATCATCAAAAATGAAGAACAGAGTGGAAATTTCATTGCCGGATCGATTCAAGCAGCAGCAGACGATAGAAGAAATGTTCTCGGTGGCCAATAAAGAGAATTCGAAGAGGATTCATCAGAATTCAGTGTCAAATACTAATTCTATCCAATCAGATGACAACAGTGATAATGGATCATTGTTTAATTATAATCCTCTGCGTTATGCGAGAGAAAATAGAAAGTAATAATTTAATTAATTAATTTAACTTGTCGAATAAGAAATTTGTTTAAAATGGAATTATTTTCAAGTTTCCCGCACTGTCACGTGGGTTTCTCTTTATGACGTTTCTCTTGTATTCAAACAGAGAGAACGTCGTCTTTCTCTAATTTTCAAAGAATATTAAATATTTAAATAAAATTGAATTGGATAATTGCACATGATTTAATATTGTAGAAGTGATGATTCAGATTGGTGCAATAATAATCCACTTTCAATTCTCTAATTTTGTGATAAATACAATTTAACAAAATGAATAAAGACTTAACCTCCAAACGTACACCTTTGAGGAATAGTAGCTTAGCTAATAAACCATTTCGTTCTCCAATTACTTCATTAACACCAAAAAATTTGCATAAAACTTCGCCATCAATTGTAGAATCTTCATCCAATGAAAAATTGTGAGTATTTTTTTTAAATTCCATTAAAAACTTTATATTCTCCAAATAAATTATCAGATTTATTTATTTTTTTATTTTTTTCTCACAGAAAAGGTTCAACACCAAAGAGACCAGTAAGTTCCATTGAAAAATCCCAAATTAAGAAGAGGAGAATTGACACTGAAGTCTCCGAGGACAATCAGGAGAATAAAAGCCTCAAAAGTCCATCAAGAATACAATTATTGAATCTCAAGAAGAGGATTCGAAGTAAGCAGCAGGAAATTGAATGCCTGAAGGTGCAAATGGCTTACAGAAAGAAGCACAGCAAAGAGGATCTTCAAGAAGAGATAAAGAGGTGGAGAGAGGGCTGTCAGAGAGCATTGGTGGACTTTCAGAAAGACTGGAACGAGAGGAATCCTGATGGTATTTACTTCGACATGAGGAGTGTCTTAAAAATGTTGAATATTCCAGAGGAAATAATTAAATTTCCCGAGGATATTGATTTAACTTGAAGCATCAAACGATAAGATTTTTGTTATTTTTTTTAAAGAATTCATGGAGTGGATTCAGAAAAATATTATTCATAGCATAAATACATTCATTAATAATGAACATTTTGATAAAACTAAGTAATCGAGTCTTCAATACTGTTTCAGTTCAAGTGAAGATGTTCTATCATTCCAAACGTACTTCTCACCATCGATTATCACATAAGTATATCCAATTCTCACAGTTTTCCCAAGTCTCTGAGCATCCAATCCAACTTTCCTGAGTCTCTGATAACGAATTCTTTGCTCCAGTGTAAAATGAGGCATTATGTATATACCAACTCCTTTGAGGAGTGAAGTATTCTTCATGACATGATTCTTCACATCCATATTCCTGAATGTAATCACCATGAACTGTTTCTCATTGCCGAATAATCGAGCAGACCAAACGCAATCACGTAATTTAAAGTACATTTCTATGAATTCAGAGGCTTTAATTGTTGGATCATCGTCGTCAGATAAATTATTCATACCACTGACTACAATCTCAAGCCTTCTCCTCATTCTTTCATCTCGTTCAGCATCCATAGCCAATTTTTTTAATCGTGCTAGTTGAAAAGGAGATTGAAGTGAACGTTTGAGCTGATTTTCCACGTTTTCTAGGCTCGTTTTTATGTCGATCAACAGACGCTCGAGTCTGTCATTCAATTTCTCCATTTGCGATTCTTTTGATTGGTATTCAACTTTATTACTCAATTCTTCAGGATCTCTTCTGATCACTTGAGGTTTATACTTTAGAGGCTCAGGCTTCTCACTCTGTTTAATTTTAGCAGTATCCTCGAAGAGATTTATCACTACTGGGGCTGCAGCAGTATCTTTTCTCAATTCCTCGCCAGTCAATTTCTCTCTCATTGGCTTTATAACAAAGAATCAAAGGAAAATAGAATCAAAATGGGTAAAAGAAGAAAAAAATTGGTAATCAAGAGCATAAAGCTTGTAGCTTAGTTCTCCATTATTTATTTTTCACTCAAAAATAATGGATTCAATTACAATTTATTCATTATAATATTATTTTAATTATTTCATTAGAATTTATGAGGCCTAAATGGATGATCTGGATCAAATAATTTTGGATCACGTAAATATTCTGGTTTTTTATGATAAATTGGCATTAATCCAGTATTTTGTGCTTTCAATATTTCACTCTCTAATTTTTCTTGTTTAGCTTTGCATAAACCAGTTATGTGCCTCCCATAAATCCTGCCAGTGTATGAACTTTGAAATTGCGACAAAAGCCTCACATTTTTATAATCAGGCACGATATTTAATCTACAAAGTATGCAGACTTTTTTGTCCTCCTTGAAAGGATTTTCAGTGAGTGTTATCGGCTATAAAAAAATGACATTCAACACGTAAATAAAAGAGAAAAAAAAGGAGACTCTCGATTAATTTACTTACAAGATCAGGGTCATCCTTTTGAGTTGATAGATCCGTTTTGTTTTTAGTGGCATCACTCTGCATCAATCGATAGGAAGATCTCAGGTACTCTCCTAATTTAATTGAATATAAAAGAAACGAAATTAATTAAAATTTAATTTAATTCGATCAGTTTTTTCTTAATATCTCGGAAACTAAGCGAGATAGAGCAATTTTGCTAGACTTCTTTTTTTTTAGAGAATTTCAAGAGCTACAAAAAAGGTTCCTTACAAAATTGCTCTATCTCGCATAGTTTCCGAGATATTCCAAAAAAACATATGACAAAATGTGAATCTCTCATTTTTTATGATAAATTTGAGGTTAAAAATTTCCAATAATCAAAAATATTACTCACTCGGATGTTTAAAGATGTTTCTAACCAAATTTGCCATATTTCCTCTCCAGTTATTCCCCAAAAATGAGTAACAATGTATTTACGATGAATCCCCCGTTATTTCATCGAGAATAATCAACAAATAATCCAAAATGATTCAGATTCAATCTCTCCTCTTTTTAATTTCACTCGTGAGAGATTGAGAACCACTGGCACTCGATATTTTAATTCCACCAATCACAAGCTCTGTTTATGTTTTGAGTGTGAAGTAGTGGGGGAGAGTCGAGGACTACCGCGAAAATCTCAACGGTTTTTTCCTCATCTCAGCCCTTTCTTTGTCTTCATTTGTCTTTTGCCATTGGAAAATAAAGAAGCAGGTCAGAACAGGCTCATAAGCCAAAGTGCAAGCATCATATTCTGATTAAAATCTCCTATTTTTCACTTCCCAAGTTAAATTTCATTAAAAATGAACGATTTTAATGATAATGAGAGAATTAATCTCCCGATTAATGAAGAATTTATGGAAAAACAAAGGGAAATCAGTCCTCCAGAAGGAATTGGACATTGTGAAGACTCTGGATTTTCCAGCATCGCTGGATCTGTTGCTACAGAACACTCAGAAAATGGTGAACCATTTATTTTTATTCATTTATTTATGTAAAGAAACAAAAGAATGAGAAATAATATTTCCTTAAATTAAATTCACCTAAAAATAATTCTTTAAAATTCTTTGTAATTGAGAAATTGTCAGTAGAATGATCGAGACTATCATAAAAGCCATTTATTCTTTCACCTCCATGGCAACGAGCCTCATGATAACAAAAAGTACCAAAAATATTTGATTTATCAATTTTTTTACACAATGTTTCTTTCAAAATTCTTTCAGACGAAAAATGCAAACTTCCAATTCTCCCAAATTACAGTAAACGTGAGAGACAACGTTTATTACAACAGGAACAAGCAGCAGCAAGACGTGAGGCTGAATTAAAATTCGAGACTGAAAAACGTGAGAAAGCTTACAAACGTTTAATCCATTTATTAAACAAGAGTAAATTCTTCACATCTTTTCTCCTTAAAAAATTGAATGTTGATGAAAATCCACCGGAATCTTCAACATCTTCAAAACGTAAACGCGAGGCTAATGATGAAGACGAGATGTATTCCCCACCAGCAAAAAAATCGAGGGGAAGAGTATCGAAAAGAGGAAGAGGAGGAAAAAGAACTGTGTCAAGAAAAAATGATAAAACGAAGATGAGTGAAGCGGAAATTGAGGCAGAACTTGACGCAATAATTCCGGAGGAAGAGAAAGATATGGAAATGGTATCGGGCAGCAATTTATTCGTTAACCCAAAGTATTTTGTTGGTGAACTACGAGATTATCAGCAGAAGGGTCTTCAATGGTTGAAAGCTCTTTACGAGAATGGAGTCAGTGGGATTTTAGCTGATGAAATGGGTCTTGGTAAAACAATCCAAGTAATTGCAATGATAGCTCATTTAATCGAGAAAGAGCAGGCTGGGCCTTTCTTGATAATAGCCCCACTCTCAACTATTCCTAATTGGATACTTGAATTCGAGAGATTTGCACCGAAGATCCCAGTAGTCGTTTACTATGGAACACCAGAGGAAAAAGCTGCAGCAGCCACAAAATTGAAGAAAAAGACGTCTGTAGATGGATTCAA
This sequence comes from Aleiodes testaceus, assembly GCA_963565655.1. Classification (NCBI taxonomy): domain Eukaryota; kingdom Metazoa; phylum Arthropoda; class Insecta; order Hymenoptera; family Braconidae; genus Aleiodes; species Aleiodes testaceus. Next base: position 6,016,064 of record OY751415.1, on the reverse strand, counting down.
GACTCAACCAGTTGTACTGACGACTTACGAAGTCCCTGTGAGAGATAAGAGAGTCATGAGATCCCAACAGTGGCGTTACATAATAATTGATGAAGGGCAACGTATAAAAAATCCAGAATGCCAATTAATTACGCTCTTAAAAACATGCACATCGATGAATCGTCTTTTATTGACTGGTACACCTCTTCAGAACTCTTTGAAAGAGCTCTGGTCCTTGCTGCACTTTTTAATGCCTGATATATTCAATGACTTGGCTATTTTTGAATCCTGGTTCGACGTGAAGGATCTTCAGCATGAGGAAGGCACTGCTAGATTCTTGCAGCAAGAGGAAGAGAAGAAAGTGCTGCAGACACTTCGTGAAATCCTCAAACCATTCATGCTGAGAAGATTGAAGACCGATGTCTGCCTCGATATTCCCCCGAAAAAAGAAGTCATGGTTTATTGCAGAATGACGAAACTCCAGCATGATCTGTATTCTGCATCGTTGAATCGTGACATCAGCGTCATGTTCAAAACTAAACCAGAGCCATTAATTATTGACGATGAATTTGGAAGAAGACCGAAACGCAAGTGTGCTGCAAGTAACAGATACAGTGGAGTTTTTGTTGATACTTATGCAGCGACTGCTAGTAAATCCTGTAATTCATCATTCTCTTCAGTTTCATCAGAGGAACGTACACGTCCAGCAACACCAGATCCTGATTACATTCTTTCATCAGCAGAATCTTCATTTGCTGAGAATGAACCGGTTGAAGTTAAAAAGGAGGTGAATACATCGAATGATGAAACTGTACAGAAAGCTATGAAGCATTGGAATGATCATGTGCAAGTGACTGATGACAATTGTCAGTATTTATTCAGATTGTCGTTTGGCAATCGACAAATGATGTACAGGAAGATCATTAATCATCCTCACTTGATTCATCTGCCTTTGAATGATGCCGGATTACCAAAAGTTGATAATCAGGTGATTACAGCTTCTGGGAAGCTCATGGTTCTCGATAAAATGCTGAAGGAGCTTCAACGGAAAGGGCACAGGGTTTTGCTGTTCTCGACAATGAAGATTATTCTTGATGTGATCGAGGATTATTTATCAATGAGACCATGGAAGTATCTTCGATTGGATGGGGATGTTGGGATTGAGCAGAGGAAGGAATCGATACAATTATTTAATAATAACTCGGAATTCTTTTTATTTTTGATAACAACGAGAGCTGGTGGCGTTGGATTGAATCTAGCTGGTGCTGATACTGTCATTATATTCGACAGCGACTGGAACCCACAGGCAGATATTCAAGCAATGGCTAGATGTCATAGAATTGGACAGAATAAACCAGTCGTTATCTACAGACTATGCACGAAAGGTACATTCGATGAAGCAATTGTCAATCGTGCTGAGGCGAAAAGGAAACTCGAGAAACTCGTTATTTCAAAGGAAGTTGGACAATTGCAATTGACGAATAGAGAGGGATTGATGGAACTCAAAAAATTACTTGAATCGAGCGATCAAGTGGTTGTTAATTCAGAACAAGATGTTCTTGCTGAAGAGGAAATTGATAAAATCCTGGACAGAAGTGATCTCATTGCACAAATGGTGAAACCGAAGGATTAAAATTTTACTGATAAGTTTTTTTGAATTATTTTTCGATTTTATTAAATATTTGTCTTTATTAGATTCATAATAATATAACTTTAGTTGAATATTCCATAGTTTATCTGGTTTTGAGTAAAAAGGACTTTTGATAGGATTTTTACTACAAATAATGAAAATAATATTTATGAATATCATAAATAAATATTTAATGTAAGAAATAAATAAATAAATGTCCAATTATAATGTTTAAAGCTTTTCCTATTGCAGTTATTCAGTAAATTATTAATTTCACAATTTGAATAGTCGCGCGGGAGAATAGAGAGCGCTGTGAGGCAGCTGTGCATTTCCCGCGCATTTCCCCCACTTCTCCCCGTTAACCGTCACCCTTCAAACACTTTCGAAGTGGCCGTTGACTGTTAAACACAGCGCCCAATACCTTCGATTAAATTTATTTATTTTTATAAATTAATTACTCATAGACTGAGACTTTACTCTATTACGTCACAACAATTGCACCCAAAGTTTTAATAAAATAAAAATGGAGGTTCCATCATTAATTGAATTACAAGAAGCCCCAGAGAATAAAACTGTCCCGGAAGGAATCGGAGAAGGCGAGGACTCGGGATTTGCCAGTATTGGACCATCAGAACCTTCAAAAAATGGTAAACCCAAATTATTAATTAATATTCTCATTGATTCAATTATCAGAGTGTCTAAATAATAAAAAGAATCACTGATTTATTCTCCTCTGACTCATAACGTATACTTTGTAATTTTTTTATGTGAGAGAGAGAGAGACATCCAAATATTTAGAGTCACATTTCATAACAAAGGCTCTCACTTGTATTCGTTCGTTTTGACATTGTAACGGCAGAATATCCCGGGAATTATCGAATTGAATATAATTTTTTTTAATCATTCTTTTTTCAGATGAAAGAGCAAAACTCGAGGAAATCAATCGTAAAATATTGGAGAGACGTCAGGAAAAAGCAGCAGCTAAACGTGCCCTTCAAGACCAGTACAACGAGGAGAAACGTAAAAAAAATTACAAACGTCTGCTGCATTTGGTATCGCAGAGTAAATTCTACGCAGATTTTCTCGTTAAAAAGGTCAATTCCAAGGATTCAACAGCAGATAAAAAAGGTAAAGGTAAACGTAAAGCAGTGGATGATGCACGAGGTGCTGCAAAGAAGAAAAAATTTGAGACTTCTCTGCCGCCTGAGATAAAGGAGAAAGCTCGAAAAAATGGGAAATTGAATCTGAGTCAAGAGGAGATAAAGGAGGAATTAAATGCAGCGGTTTCTGATGAAGAGGTTGAGCCTGAAGGATCACCAGAGGACGAAGTATTCGTGACACCAAAGTATTTCGTGGGAGAACTACGTGATTATCAGCAGGATGGTTTAAAATGGTTGAAGGCACTTTACGAAAATGGAATGAGTGGAATTTTGGCTGATGAGATGGGTCTTGGTAAAACAATCCAAGTAATTGCGATGATTGCACATTTAATTGAGAAAAAGCAGGCTGGACCCTTCTTGATAATTGCACCACTATCAACAATCCCAAATTGGATGATTGAATTCGAGCGATTTGCCCCGAAGATTCCAGTTGTCCTCTATCATGGACCAAAGAAGGATAGACCAGCATTGGTGAAGAAAATTAATAAAATTTATTCTGTCGATGATTTTAAAACGAAACCAGTTGTCTTGACAACTTATGAAGTGCCACTGGCAGACAGGAGTGTCATGAGATCACAGAATTGGCGTTATCTCGTTATTGACGAGGGCCAGAGGATTAAAAATGCAGATACAGAACTAGCGAGGGTCCTGCAATCATTGAAATCAATGAGTCGTCTTCTTCTCAGTGGTACACCATTGCAGAATGATCTCACTGAACTCTGGGCATTACTGCATTTTTTAATGCCCGATATTTTCGACGATTTGGCTGTGTTTGAGGCATGGTTCAGCTTCGAGGACTTCCAGGATGACGCCGGTACAAATAGATTCTTTAAACAAGAGGAGGAAAAGAATGTTCTCCAATCATTACGTGATATTCTCAAGCCATTTATGCTGAGGAGACTGAAAAACGACGTTTGTCTCGATATACCACCGAAAAAAGAGGTAATGGTCTATTGTCCTCGAACTGCACTTCAGCACGATCTCTACACAGCTGCATTACGTATGGATCTCGAGACTTTATTCAAGAAGGATCACGAGCCACTGATAATTGACGATGAATCTGGGAAAAGACCGCCACGTAGATGTAGTTACAGGAATAGATACAGTAGCGTCTACAATGATTCGTTTGATACAAGCAATTTAGCATCAACATCAATGTCATCGATTAATTCATCAATGGCTCCCGAAATCGATGCAATTGAATCGATCCAGTCATTGTCAGAAACTCAGAAGAAAATGGAGACTAAAGAGGATGAAGAATTAATTCAGAAGGACGTGGATAAGTACAGAAAATTCATTGATGTACACGAGAATAATAGATATTTCTTGTTTAGAATGTCATTTGGTAGTCGTATGATGACGTACAGGAAAATAGTGAATCATCCTTATTTGATTCATTTACCATTGAACGATGTTGGATTACCGAAAGTTGATGAGGAGTTGATAATTAAATCTGGTAAAGTGAGAGTACTCGATCAAATGCTGAAGAAATTGCACGAGGATGGACACAGAGTTTTATTATTCTCAACTCTAAAGTTAATTCTTGATTTAATTGAAGATTATTTATCAATGAGACCATGGGATTATCTTAGGCTGGACGGTGACGCTACAATTGAGGACAGGAAAAATTTGATACAATCTTTTAATACTAATCCTGATTACTTTTTATTTTTAATAACAACGAGATCTGGTGGTGTTGGATTGAATTTGGCTAGTGCTGATACTGTCATTATATTTGACAGCGACTGGAATCCACAGGCTGATATCCAAGCAATGGCTAGATGTCACAGAATTGGACAGACTAAACCAGTGGTTATCTACAGATTCTGCACAAAAGGTACTTATGATGAAGCTATTGTTAACAGAGCTGAGGCAAAAAGGAAACTGGAGAAACTCGTTATATCAAAAGAAATTGATGACATTAAATTCGATGGAGATGGACTTATAAGACTCAGGAAGTTATTAGAATCTAATGAACACGAGATTGTTACTTCTGAACGAGATGTCTTTACTGAAGAGGAATTGAATAAAATTTTGGACAGAAGTGATCTCCTGGAACAGATGAAAGCAAAAAATTCGGGAAAGAAGATAAAAGATGAAGAATAAGAGGAGTTAAGTGAAAAAAATTGTGCTAATTGTTAATTTTTTAATTCTAATGAGCTCACGTATTAATTTATTTTTATAATTTATCTCTACTCAAATGATTCTACATTTTATTTAATTTTTAGAGGGTCGTGAACGACCTGGACCTTTGAAATACGTTGAATTTTTATTTTTATATCCCTGATTGGATTGTTCACGGAATTCAGCCTCGAGTTTCATGTATGTACCACCTAGACAAATAAATAATATTATTTTGACACAGGAATATCACAGATTATAATGATAATCACCTGATGATTGATGAGATCCATGAGCATGTTTATGACTTTTATGTATAACTGTTGATTCTTGTGATGTTCTTTTGGTCAATAATGCAATCATTTGAGTAGCAGCACGTTCTTCAAAGTCTCGTTGATTGTCCTGATTGTATCTGACGACCAGATTCATGCTCCAGCATCTTCCTCCTTCGTGCCTGAAAAAAATATCCAGAAATTCAAGAGTATTCCAATTAATTAATTCCATTATCTTCATAATTTACTTTTTTATAGAATTGTATCTCTGTTTAATTTTATGCCCAGGCTTGTATGTATGCCAGGCATTAGATTCTTCACTGTTATCAGAATCCTCATCGATACTGCTGTCTCCACAGGCAGTGCCTGTCTCATCCTCATCACTCCCAGATGTCGAAGACGATGGTGACGGATTTTCCACTTGCGAAGATTGCCTAGACTTCCTGTGCCTCTGTCCATCAATTGGACACGCCTTCCTCACACCTGGACCACCCCAGATCTTCCCAAGGAGTCCAAGCTTGGGTCGAGGTGGTGCCAGTTCAATTCCATCCCACCACATTGGCTCTTTGCACAATAATTTACCTGATGGCAGTGATGGATCTCTCGAGACGAGTCTCGTTATTTTTTCCGTGTAAAAACGTTGTGGCGGATCCTGAGCAATTATGTCTCTGTACATTGTGAATATATTGAGCACGTGACCATCATTGTCAACAGTAATCGAAGGTATGTGTTCCTGAAAGAATTTAATAGATTAAATAATAATTAAATGAATTTATTTCCTATTATTTTACTTTAAATCGACATCCTTCTCTGTTTGGCAGTGCCTCGAAACGAAATGCCCTTTGGCTGCAGCAGGGATATCTTCCCAGAGGAAATGACGAGGCCCTCGGCTGTTCATTCGGAAAAAATTGGGGATTATCGGGGTGATAACAGCACCAATCCATCTGATTAACCGGAAAGTAAGTTATGCATTGTTGGCAGTTTAAAAAATGACAGTCTCCCCATAATCTCCAGTAAACCTTCCTCCAAGAACGTAATTCTGACCGGAGATTGACGATGTAGTCGTTCAGGGTCCAATTTAAATCTCTAAAAATATTTTTTATTATAAAATTAAGATTCAGGGGATGAATGGGTGAAATTTCGTTACCTCGTATGTTTACTATGAAGATTTCCTTTGTTATCAATCTTCATGGCACTTGGTAGACATGGGACAGAGTCAGAAATTGAACGAATAACATTTTTACAACATTTTCCGCATTTGAATAGAGTTGAGAGGGAACTGTAGTGTCCTCTGCGAGTGTCAGGAACTGGGTCAGCCAGGGACATTATTAATTTGCAGAATAATCTACTCTGAACTTTGTCCTTCTTGTCTTTCAACGTTTCAACGTCCACATTGGTGAATAGATCAGCTAATCTGAACAGATAATTAAAAAAAAATGTGAATTAATTTTTGAAACATTCTGTATTAATTGTACAATTATAATTTACCTCGTGAAAATATTGTCATTCAAACAAGTCAGGATTGTCGATGTCTTCAACACATCCGACATGTTCTCATGACAAAATACTAAACATTGCTCCAGCAGAGGTTCCATCTGAAGAAATGCAGCGGACACTGTAATTGGTATGACATTACTCGCTTCAAGAATCGGCCACTCTGATTTTTTAATAATATCCTTCTTAACCCATCTCATTAGCCAATCAAAAATAACGATATCACAGTGAACTGAAATATCCATTTCCTCTAGTTTCTGTCCAGCAGTCACATCAGCAAAATAACACATTTTCTGGATTAATAATTTCTGGGGACATCGGAAGTCTTTCTGCACATTTTTCGCCTCGTCACACACGTGAATTTCCACTTCAGTTCTGTGGGAATTAAAGAGGTAATTCAGAAGTTTTATTTAAGAATAAATTAATATTGAATTAAAAACTCACTCGAGAGATTTTCGATGAGCTTTGCTCTTGTCTTTTTCCTTTTCTTTGCTTGTGTAGGATAGAGCAATTGTCTTCTCCAAATTTCCAGCTAATGACGTTGTTTTCTTCATTTCGTTATTAGTAATTGGCTTTTTTATTATAGGCTGTGATACTGCTGGCTTTGGCAACATGTACGGTAGCACAGAGTCCAGTAATCCTTCATGCAGAACATCACTCAAGCTCTTCTTCATCAACTTCCCCAATGGATGCTCTTTATTCTCAATTGGAACTTCATTTTTTGGTATTTTCAATTTTTTTATCGAATTTTCTGGGGATTTCACTGAATTATTCGTTGAAGACTCAGTCTTCTTGTTATCCTGATTTTCAGTGTCTTGAGATTGAAAATTGGGGATAACAGTCTTTGAATCCTGAAAAATCGCATTATTTAGGAATAAAAATTGGTTTAATAATAAATTAATCAATTTTACTTTTGTTTGAATATTCTCACGATGCAAATCTTCAGTTCCTACGTTTTTTTCATTCGGTGATCGTAGATTTAAATCAATTTTAGCTAATTCACTCCAATTTAATTCTGAATTAGCTGTTAATATACTTGATAATTCATCAAAACTGTCATTAACTTGATACGCAGTTCTCATGAATTCAAAAAACATTTGTATCGTTAATTCCGGGTATTTTTCATCATTGATAGGCAATTTATCATCCATTTTCTTGATGTAAGCATCGAATGACCTTGAAAGTCGTGTCTCACCGTATATTGAGCTTTGTGATGCTTAAAATAATAATATTTATTCATAATTAATGTGAATCCATTATTTTATCAATTAAAATAATTTAATGACAGTTACCATCACTCATTGACATTGTACTTGACAGAATTGCTTTGGAAAAACCACTTTTCGGTCTATCATCGTACTTATTCTCTGACTCCAATCGTTTTAGTCTATTTTGATGCATTTCTCATTACTTGCGAATAAATTAATAAACAAAATAGAAAAATTGAAGAATTCAATAACTCCAAAGTTTTAATTTAATCAAAAAAACACTAAATTATTATTTTTTTTTACTTTTTAATGTAATTATTTATAATAAATTCAATTACTCTATTTTTTTATGACACATTTTTACGTTAATCAAATTGATAATAATAACATTACTTGAATTTGGGGTTTCTACGGCACCCAGTGACGATAGATCAAACAAATTCATTATGTCTCGATCTAGTGAAAAAACACACGTGTATACAACTATTATTTAATATTATAATTATTGCGAATTCATTGAAATTATTGGGCCGAGGTTAATTAGGAGAAAATTATTATAAAAAAAAGAATGTTCATTATGAAATAGGATTTAGGATTATTATTTTTCCATTGTTTCGAATTTGTTGTGCTTTTATACAGGGGATTCCCCCAATTTCCTAAGACTTCAAGGTTGTGTTAATAATATTCTGCATTTGTGTAGGGGAAATCGGGGTAAAATGGGCATTCTGATTGAACGGTTGGAGATAGCGCCTAAAATTTCCTCAGCTTTCCGATGGAATCATTAAAAAAATTCTATCTCCAATATTTCTCTCGATTTCTCATAATATACAATTTCAAAGTGAGCCTGTGTCCATCTTATTTATTCTTAATTATTGCTCGAGCCCCTCATAAAGGATCCAATTGAATATCCAAGTACAAAAGCCTGTAATTAAAATCGTAATTAATAGGAATTTATAAATAATTCAGAAGTGAAGTGAAAAAAAATTGTTTTACCTCTTTGAATAATTTATGGGATAATTCAAAGTATCTCCCGAAAGTTATGACCATCGGTCTATTTAATGAGTACATAAAAAAAATTAAAACAGATGTGTCTTCTCTCCAGGTCCTGTCTCCACTGCGGTCGAATAATGCATTACTCAAGGCTCGACTCTACACAAAGAACAGAATTGAAGTGAAAAGGATAAATTTTCATTTACTTTTACCTCTTCTGTTATTTTTTCACCGAACCAACAGTAAACGAATCCAAAGAAGACACTGCCTAATCCATAGGCAGCCCCGATGAGTGGGAAAAAGGGGCTGTCATGATCGACTGGCTGAAATTCTCATTTTCTAATTAAGGTAAATGAAGAAAACAGAAATTAAATTTATTTACCTTTGAAATCAAGATTAGAGCGATGATCCCAAGGATGAATACATTGATCATTCCCATGGTGGTTGGAGCATTGAATAATTCCTTAATCGACTGAAAAAACCTGCGATCAAACAATCTCATTAAAAATTAATATATTTAATTATTTATTTCAGTAATTAATTGGATAATTACTCGAGTAATTCCATGTGCCTCTTGACGATGCATTTAGTGCAGGTGCAGTTGTACTTATCCCTTTTTGCCCCATCTTCATTATTTCCGGGGCTGTAATGAAAAATACGTCCATCGTTCTCATTTATCATTGAACGAAGAATTTTCACTTGTCCACGACAATGATTAACGACAATTACGAAGGATCCTTCGATGCAAGTCATGAATAATCCCGTGTACACGATGCTGAGGAACTGAAGTGCAGAAATCACTTGAAAATACGATTTTTTGAAAAATGATGGATACCAGGCGTCAATGTACAATTTCACTGGTTCATTGGTGATTAGGGATGTGATCCAGGGGAGAGAGGGAACGACTGAAACCGATTTTTCTAATTAATTTGGAGTAAAATGGAGGCATTGAGCTTTAACTCTAATTTTCCTCAATACTCACAAATATCAGCAGCAAGATTAATCAATAGAATAATCATCACAACATCTCGTGCTTCTTTCGCACAATCACTCATTATTCTCTTTTTATCATTCGTCAAGTAATTAGCTCGTTCCCAATCTCTTCTGATCCAGAGAAAGACTTCACCGACATCACGAACACGAATTTTAAATAAAACAAATCGTGCTGACATGAAAATCACGAGATGCGCTAAGAGGCAGTGATAAACCCCTTCATTTCTCCATTCAATAAAGTAGGATTTGAATGCTGGTGGAGCTGTTATGATTATTAATGCAAGAGGAACACCGGAAATAATATTCGCGTATTTTTGAGTGAAAGGGTAGAGTCCTGTGAGTCTCATGAGGACTCTGACGAATCCGATTTCATCGTCAAACCCGAAAAATTGAATTCCTCGTTTATCCAAGAATTTAAACATTTTTTGAAATTGAATGGAAGAATTTTTCAGTAGAGAATAAAGTACTCTTGTTTATTGGAACCTATTTACAAAGTATTAATTGGTCTCTAGGATATAATAAATTAAATTTCTCATTAACTCGTATTTTTTTAATTGCTGTAATTTGAAAAGTCGTTAATTGCCAATAGTTTCGCGCTAGAGCACTCGAAATAACGTCGAGTGACCTCTGTCTGGGGAGTGAACCTCAATTATTTAACCTTTCAACTCTTCATGAGTACGAATATAATCGCACAAATATTGAAATTCATAAAAAATCAAGTGGAGGCATTAATTCAGGAAAAATAACCGGTGAAATTGAATTTATCATTCAGAATAAAAATCGGTAAGATCCAAAATCCAAAGATTAAATTAATAATAATAATTGTTTTCTTTAATTCAATTTTTTTTTTACAGATTCAAGTAATGAAAAAGCATGATCCATCCCAGAATAGAATCATGACTGAAAAATCAACGAAAAAATCACCAAAAACGTCTGGAAGATCGGAGTAAACTTGGAGAAATGATTTACCGTAAATTACAGAGGAATTACTTAATAATATACTCATTAGCTGTTTTGGTAGACTGGCTGCAGGGTCCATACCTCTACCGAATTTATTCAGACTCAAATTACACGAAAAATGAAATATGCTGCTTCTACATAATCGGTTTTGCGAGCAGTGGAATATTCGGAGTTATCGTTGGTCATCTAGCTGACAAATACGGGAGGAAAAAGCTCTGCATAATTTATTTTTTATCGACAATAATAACATGCTTGTCTACAACATCGAGAAGTAATGAAATTTTGATAATTGGGAGAATTTTCGGGGGTATTTCCACGTCCATCCTCTTCTCCACCTTCGAATCCTGGTATATTGGACAACATTTATCTCGTTACAACATCAGAGAAGAATTAATTTCATTGACATTCGCCAAAACCACATTTGTCAATGGTTTAATCGCAATTGTAAGTGGTTTCACAGCCTCTGTACTAGTCGATGTCTTCGATTATGGCCCAAGTGCTCCATTTCTGTTATCAGTACCAATTTCAATCATCTCAGCTCTTCTCTGTTCTATTCTCTGGAGTGAAAACGTTAAATTAAACACAAAATTGGATATTTCATATATTTTTGAAGGCTTAAAAGTAATAAATGAGAGTGAAGCATTGAAATTTCTCTGGATCATTGAAATTATTTTTGAAACTGTTATGTATATCTTTGTTTTTTTATGGACACCAGTACTTGAACCAATTGATCCAAGTTTTGGCTTTGTTTTTGGGGTTTTCATGATTTGTATAGTTTTTGGCAGCTATGTGCATTCAGTTCTTGTTAATTCGTTGAATATTTCTGTTGAAATTTTATTAGCATTCAGTATTATTCTCGGACTTTTCAGTATTATCACGTGCACAATCGGTGTTCATCTTCAATTAGACGATGAGACTTTATATTTCGGTAGTTACATCTGTTTTGTATCATTTTTATTCTTTGAATTGGCTGTGGGAATTTATTTTCCAGCTATAAGTTATTTAAGAGGAATTATTGTTCCTGATAATCTGAGAACTACTGTCTCTAATTGGCTCAGATTACCATGCAATATTTTAATTGTTATTATTCTTGTTTATATTAAATTTGGTGAGAGTGATAATAGACTAATATTTGCACTGAGTGCTGCAGGCTTGAGTATTGCTGCACTTTATTCTATTGAATTTATCAAAAGTTATTCAAAGATATTTGAGAGTACAGAACAATTTGATATTCTGATTGCTTAATTTTCTTAAAGATTTATTATTAATAAATTACAATAAAAAAAAAATTGAAAATTCTCATTTGTTTCTTTTTGAATGGTTTGACAGCTTCTTATGTAATATTTTATAAATATTTTTGAAAATATGGAAATGTGCTGCAGTGTCTGTCACCTTGGTGGACCAAGTGAATACGATGCTTATCGACAATCAGACGAAGAGTGTCCATTGACACGTGACCAGAGTACTAATTGCAGAAGAACTACATGCATCTGGAAATTGCGGATAATTACGTTATTCCTGACAGTCTTGAGTCTTCTTATGATCGCCTATTTGATTTATCTCCAATCACTTCTTGGTTTATCGGTGAGAGAGCTTGTTGATCATGGTGCTGTTGCTACAGACAATGTGAATTGTTCAAAAATTGGGACAGACGTGCTGAAAGAAGGAGGAAATGCTGTGGATGCTGCTGTTGCTGCTGTCTTCTGTATGACAGTAATTGCCCCGTACAAAACTGGCCTCGGAGGGTAAAAATTGTCTCATTTAAAATCATAATTAATAAATAATTTTGGGAAAATGTTTCAGTGGAGGAATTGCAATGGTTCACAACAGAGAAGAAGGATCTGAGCCTCTGGTTGTGGATTTTGCTACAAATACAATATCAGGTTTCACAAAAAGACTCAATTCCTTTTTATTAATTGAGGATTTACGAATTAATTTAATTAGGAGTATTGGCAACGTCTAAAGTGAGAGTGCCATCAGTAATTCGAGGATTAGAGTTCCTGCACAATCTTAGAGGACACTTGCCATGGGATCGACTTGTTGAACCAGCTGAAAAATTAGCAAAAGAAGGATTCTTCATCTCTAAACATTTTATTGAAGAAATTTCGAGGATTCCTGATCATTCGATGATATTCGGTTACTTGAGTCCAGAAGAAATCATTGAATTGCCGCATCTGGGGGAAACTTTGGAAGCAATTAAAATTCATGGATCTCAAAGTAAATCTAAAATAAAAAAAATAGAGATAATTAATTACTCATGCTCTTTCTGGTTTTAAGTCTTTTATAATGGAAGTTTGTCTCCGAAATTCTTGCGAGACGAGTTCGATGAGATTCATGATGATGTACGATCCCAATTAGCCAATTACGAGCCAATTAAAAGTAAGGGAAGAAAGTCTCATTTTCATAATTACGTGATTTATTCTCCGGAGCATTCGGAATTGTTGCATTCCGTTTTGGCGAAGATTGAAGGCCTGAATATTTCAATTGCGGGGAATTCCTCGATTGAGACGCAATTGGAAGTCGCCAGGACTTTGATTCAAATAAAGAATGAAGAAGAAAATCGTCAGTTCATTTCGTAATTGAATAATTAATTTTTCCTTTTTTTAAAGAATTAATGGAAAGCTCTTTTCTCTTCCAGTGGAACAAGAAAGATACACCGCAGTTATCGCAGCCGATTCGGACAATAATCTCGTCTCAATTATAACGTAAATCCTTCAAAATTAATTAAATGAATGAATTTTTAATTTTTTGTCTATTTAAATAGTGGATTGAGTGCTCCTCTTGGTCTAGGACACATGACAGGCGCTGGATTCCTCTTAGACTCAATTATGACGAATAATAATCTCCAATTCCTCACTCCCGTGATATTCCACTTGCATAAAAACCCTCAGGAATACTCAGGAGCCCTCGGACTCGACGATCCCATCCTGGGATCCCAAATCCTCTCGGATCTCATGTTAAAACACGTGAATCTCTCCACAGCTATCGAGACTCAAAGGTAAAATAATAAAAACCTAAAGATTCTTTGGAATAAAAGAAAAAAAACGTTAATAGGTATTATCATCTGCATGATGGAATATTGATAGAACCGAGTGAAGGAAAATTACCATTGAATGAGGCTTTAATCGAAGAAATATCAAGATTCGAGCATCACTCGATTTCCGATGTTTCTCAGTATTCAAAGAGTGTTAATGGAGTGATTAAAGAAAGGGGAAAGTTGTTTAGTCATTCGGATAGCAGAGGAGGTGGTGTAGCCTCTCGATACAAATAAAATAAATATCAATAAATTTTTAATTTATCGTTGAATTAAATTTAGAATTAATTGTTAATTAAGTGGAGCTCAATCGATCCCGCGTAAAGCAATTCAAAAAATTTGGCACGCATCAGAAAATAACTGGAGCATCAATTCTACCAACATTCTCATGACTCTTAATGATTATATATTGGTTAAGTAGTGATATGGAAGTTTGCAGCTGCATTATAAGAATTCTCACGTCAATAACCGAAAAATTTCCATTCTGCTATGCAAAACATTTTCTCATGTACACCATAAATTTACGTGGTTTATTTGGCGTAGGTGAAAATTATGATTTTATCAATTAATTAATTCAGAGGATTGTTAATAATTATTATTTATTCAATGTAGTTTTTTACCTAATGAGTGAGAAATGAGAGTGATTAATCTGCTTTTTTCCTTGAGTACTCTTGTTTTGGTTGTACGAGGAATTTTTCACCCTTTGGTTTTAACTTTGATTCTAATATTCTTCTTCTATTCTCTTCCTCCTCTCTCTGAAGTCTCGCATGTCGCTCCACTGCGTAATCAATCTCACCCGAAAGCTTCCTCACCTTTTTCTGCATTTAAAATTGAAGATTTATGTTCGATAAATCATTGGGAAATAATTTTAATTAATTAATTACCAATATTTCTCGTTGGTCATTAATTCTGCCCAGTTGCCTCACTCCGAAAGGCGTAGGTCTTCCATCAGCAAATGAGTAATCTGGTAAATTCGTTAGAGGACCGAATTTATTTGGATTTCGTGGGAGACGATTCCTTAAAAAATAAAAATCATAATTATCATAATAAATGAGCATTTGTGGATTTTTTTAAATTGTCAACTTACCTTCGTCGCCAATCCTGGTCTATAAACCTGACTGTCGTCTTCTGGACTTCATTAATTGATTTACGAGTCCAATTAATATCTAAAACCAATTAAAAATAATAAAATATTTAATTTTCTTTTGAATGTGCAGGGAATGATTGACTCACGTTTGCATCCAATATTTGTACTGACTCTCCCAATGAGTGCCATTATTATTTAACAAATAATTAAGAATCTGCAATGTCTTAATAAAATTGACAATAATTAATTTTTCCTAATTTTAATGATTTATTATTGAATTCGTGATTATTCAGGCATAACCTCTCTCTCTCGCCGACTTTTGCGATATTCCCAGACGAATTCCCTAGAATTCCCTGCGGTACCAATAATCCAAAAGAAAATCCCCAAAACACGTTTGCCACTTTACGTAATAAATAAAAAATAAATTCTAGAAGTAGGAGGGGGGTAGATAAAGGGGGGATAGAGGGAGAATTCTTCAGTTTGACGGGTTTCCTCGTGACAAAAACTTCATCACATAATTTAACATTGAATTTCTCCAAAAAAGAAGTTCTCTCATCTTTAAAACTAAATTTAGTTAAATAATTTATTTATTTATGTCAGATAGAGAATTTAAACAATTATGGTGTCGGTGATGCAACCGTTTATGGTAAGACAGAGGCAAAATATTGGAGCCGGTATATCTCAAAAAGCACTTGAACTAAATAATATTCAAATTATCATGGCTCAATAATAATTGATTCATAATTATTAATATTTTTTAAAGGATGTCGAGAGTTCAAGAAGCTACATTGATGAACTTTACTCACCAGATCCACAGAAATGTCTTGAAGCAATAATGTGAGTTGCTGAATAATTTCTAACCTCAAATTCATTCCTAAAATACGAAAAATGAGTGTCATTTATTAAAAAGAGATGATTCTCTCTAAAATAATAAGCAAATGTATTTCTATGTGCTAATGAATATAATTATAATTTCAGTTGTCTAAAAAATTCAGTGATTGGATCAAATCGTCAAAAAGGGTCAGTAATAGCCCAGGGTGTAGTTCCCCGTCTCCTCCAGTTATTATCCGACACAACAGGTTCAGTTGGTCAAAGAATTCGCCTTGAATCAGTAGTGACCCTTGGCTCTCTAGCAAAAGGCACTGATCAGCATGTTCTAGCTCTAATCGACCTTGGCGTAGTCCCACTGATTCTCCAGGTCCTCCTATCAACCCCAACATCCCTCGACAATGACAAATTATCAGATTTATTGATAGAAGCATGCTTGAGATGTCTGAGAACAGTCTTCCAGCACCCGAGTGCCCCAGTACAAACAATTTATCAAGAGCCAGCGTTAGTGCCACGTTTATTATCATTAGCAGCGAGATCAGTGACATGTCAGGTCTGTGTCGCGACGATATTAACAACCGCCTGTAAATCAGCTGACGAACAGAATGCATTGATGAAGGGTGGTGCAGTGGAGACCCTCGCTGGACAATTGGATTCACATTTGGCAGACGTGCAGCTTCCTGCACTCGCTTGTTTAGCGAATATGTGCTACCAGAATCGTACAGTCTCCACGATGGTTGCTAATGTCACAACAGGAAAGGCTTCTAGTTCTAAACCACTTCCATCACTCCTCGGAAACTTGATGGGGAGAGAAAGAAGCTCAGTTGTACAACTGGAAGCAGCAAGATGCATCTCGTATATGCACAGAGCTGGTGCTTTACCATCGACCGACAGAATTGTCGTGTATCGCGCGTTACCATGTCTTGTACGTCTCTGTCATCGAGATAGACCTCCACGAGAACGTATAGCAGCTGCAGAGACCCTCGCTTATTTAACAGAAGTCGATACCGAACTGCAGAGGCTTGCCTCAATAAGTAATCACCTCATTCCCACATTGGCTGAATTACTGAGGCCACATCCTCAAGTGCAGGATGCTGGATTAGCGCAGGATATGAGGCAAGCTGCCTTCAGAGCATTCGCATCACTTGGTGCTAATGATGAAGACATTAGGAAGAAGATCATTGAAACAGAGAATCTCATGGAATTGGTTGTGAGCGGTTTACAGGACCCTGGAGGTTCGAGAGTCAGATTAGCTGCTGTCAGGTGCTTGCACTCGTTATCGAGGAGTGTGCAGCAGCTTAGGACTACTTTTCAAGATCACGCTGTTTGGAGACCATTGATGCAGCTTCTACATGGAGCTGATAAAGGATTAGAGGGCAGAGATGGTGAAGAGGATCTGTTGACAGTTGCCTCTAGTACATTGTGCAATTTACTTTTAGAATTTAGCCCGAGTAAAGAGCCGATACTTGAGTCCGGGGGAGTCGAATTACTCTGCTCGTTAACGAAACGTCCTGATCCTGCTTTGAGGCTCAATGGCATCTGGGCACTCATGAATGTGGCCTTTCAGGCTGAGCAACGTGTCAAATCACAAATATTGTCCTGTTTAGGGACTGATCAGATATTTAGACTGCTTGCTGATCCTGAATTGGGAGTCGTTATGAAGGCACTTGGATTATTGAGGAATCTGCTCAGTACTAAGGCACATATAGATCGTATTATGGATGAGCATGCTGCACAAGTTATGCAGGCTGTTATACTTGTGCTCGAGGATGATCATCCAGCGGATGTTAAAGAGCAGGCACTCTGCATCCTTGCTAATGTGGCAGATGGGGACAGAGCGAGAGATCATATCATGGCTAATGAGGATGTTCTCAAGAAACTCATGGATTATATGGTGAGAAAATTATTATTCATACTGTTCACGTGTCTTTGATAAAATAATTAATTGAATGGGGTTTTAATTCTTCCAGATGCATACGAATGTTAAATTGAATATTGCTGCTATTTTTTGTGTCTGCAATTTGGTCTGGAGAGAAGAACCCGGTGCAGAACAACGTCAGGCACGTTTACGTGAATTAGGATTTTATCGAATTCTTCAGCAACTACGATTCAATAAAGATTCACAATTATATGACAAGTGAGTTTGATTATTATTAGAATGTGATGAATTCAATTCAGATTAATCTAATTTTTGTTAATTTATTTTTAGAGTGAAGACAGCATTGGCCCAGTTTTTCGATCCATAAATTGTCGATTACGAAATGCTTATTATTTTTTTTAGCTTTTGCGTCATATTAATACTGGGTTTTCGTATCATCAAGTAACACTCTGTGATCCTGCGAGAAACATTACAGCGCTCTCCCATTATAGAACAAAAAGAAAGATTGAAAAAAAAAAGAATTTGTCAATAACTAATTCAATGGATGACTTTACTGAACTGAAATGCTTGGGTGCCCCTAGTCTCCCTTCCCCCTTGTAATTTATTCTAACAATTAGATATTTAATTGCCCCCCCAATCTAATGGAGAAAAGTGATTTTTTGTGAATGAATTCTCAAATACTGTACAAAGTTTTCTTTCTTCTTTTTTTTTTTAAATCATTAATACTGCACTATATATTTTCTTTTCATTTTTTTATCATAGTTTTGTGTTTGGTAAATCTATGATTCGAATACTTAACTCAGAGAAAGCAATAAAATTAATGGAAGAAATTGCAGAGATAATAACTGAAAAAAACAAAAAAACGTAGTGACATTGAATTTTTTTTAATCATGAAGACAACCGAATGCAAATTGACAAAAAAAAAAGAATGACTAGCAGACTTACAAATATGAATAGACATATAACTTTGGAATGATTTAACAATCTTTGGTAGAAACTTCAATAATCGATATTGGGAATGGATAAGAATTTAATTGATGATCTTTGATTAAGCCGGAGCATTACTGTCATTGGACTTTGCGAGACTCTCTATTGAATTATTGGAGAGAGGATCCAGTTCAGCAAACAGATCCAGCCATGAATTTCCATTTTTTCCCTTTTTAAGCTGAAGCTTAAGAATTGAAAGAAGAAAATGAAATTAATTTGAGTTTAAATAATTGAAATTAAAGAAAAATACCTTTGCCTCTGACTTGGGAGTTACTTTCCCAAGTGCTGCATCACCGAGACTCTGCTTCAATATTCCCGGTGGTAAAAACGTGTCATTAGCTATTGAATCCCATTCGACATTAGTAGTGGATCCACTGTTCAATATATCATCCAACAATTGGAAATTCTCAGAGGTCAGAAGCTGTAGTGATTCCTGGCTCGATTGCTGTTGATCCAATGGTGCGAGAGATGTATTTTTACCGAAATCAAAGCTTGAATTTCCTCCTACAAACGAATCCATCGCTAAATCCAACTCTGCAAGACTCTTCTCCAGTTCACTAGTGTGTTTAACATCAACTGGATGACTTCCATTTCCCTAAAAAGAACCTCAAATTGAAATTAAAAAAATTCCTCATAGTTTTGAGACTAAAACAATAAAAATCTACTAACATTTCCAAGAAAATTCTCCAAATTCTTGTCATTATCATCAGAATTAGTTGTACCATTCTCATTAAACTCAAAATCAACAAGTTTATCTTGTTTTTCTTCTCCATTATTCTCCTTTCCTTGATCAACCGGTTTCGCCTCTTGTGCTTCTTCAACAGTATCATGATAATCCTCAAAAAATAGCAATTTATCTTTATCTTTATCCTCATCATCATTATTAACACTGCCAGTTTCTTCTGCCAATTTAGTCGAGGGCTCAACCAACTCCTTAACCACCATAAAATCGTATCTCTGATAGCCTTTAAAACTATTTGCTATTGTCGAATATGCCTGAGCTGATTTCTTCGTGAAATTAAGTAAAGTACTCTGATAGAGAACAAGTGCATGGGAGAACATATTACACCTTGCTGCTGCAAGTAAATCGACTTTCTGGAGGCAATCCAGTGCCTGATTGTCGAATGAGGCTTTGCCTCTGCGTACTCGCATCTGCACTTTTCTGAATCGTTCCAACTGCTTCGATGTGTCGGGATCGAGCTCCTGGGATATATTCTTCATCCAAGAGAGTGCTGCACGATATTCCGTACGTGCTCTTTCCATGCATTGGACATTCTTGAGGGTATCCTCAATCGCACGCTGTCGGAAAGTCTCGACTTCTTGGTAGAGTCTGACTAGAGGAGCTCGTAAGGCCAGACGTTGTTGTCCAGAGTAGGATAATGATTTTCCCACTGCTGACATCATTTTTCCAGCACGAGTCTTGTCCTGTTTACCAGCCTCTTTCAGGAAACGTCCCATAGAATTCTCTTCTTGTGCCAAATCTGAGGAAAATCGTGACTTTTCATTAGAATATTTTACAATATGATTTGATTTTCTAATTTTAATAATTACGTACTGCATAATCTTTCCTGATATTTATCGATAACTCTCTGCAAATAGGAGCACGACTCCTGAATGCTCCTGAAAAGCTCCAATTTAGCATCCAACTCAGCATCAGATGCTACAATACATTCATCCTCTTTTTTTCCCAATTTCCTGGACAATGCCTGTTTTGTTACCCAATACTGATGCTGCATTTTCGTGATTGTTGAATCGTCAGTAAAATCCGATCTCTGAACCCATCTGTCCAGTGAATTTCCTGATATCCCAGGACCTCCTCTGTCACTAAAAAAAATAACAAAAGTAAAAATAGAATTTTTTGCAGAAGAAAAGAAATTAATTTTACATTTAATTTAGAGCTAATTATATTTAATTATCTATGCAAGACAAATTAAAAGGAAATCCGATTTCCTGTATTAATCTACACACTTGTCGAAGTGATAAGCTGACAGCTTTGCATTGTCAAACTCCACACGATTTCATGTATTTTTAATTGAATTTATTTATTGTAAATAACTCACTATGTATTCATTGCATTAATAATTATTTATTTTTGCCGGAACTCTTTGCACTGGCAATTATTTTATTATAAAACTGTTAAGTACTCATTGACAGCAGTTTACGATGGTATATATTATTATTATTCACGGATTTTTGGAGTGTGTGTTGTGAATAGCAAAGTCACTAGATGGGGACAAGCAGCATTCAGGCGCATGCGCATGAACGGTATCTAGTAACTTTGATTCATCACAAGGTGGCAGGAATATTTTCTCTCTCTTTCTTTTTGACGTGAAAACGTAAAGGGTGGGTAGAAATCCCAGTGAATTTTCAAATTATTATCCATTTTTACCATTACAATCCTTGCATTTAAATATTAATTGTTTAAACAATCAGAATCTCCAGTGTTTAATCTTTATTTCAGTTACAAAAGTTTTGTGGAAAATATTAATTCATTATTTTTTTTATTGATTTCAGGTCTGAGGACTTTACGGTAACAGAGCACATATAAAAATGGTGAGTTTTGTTTTATTTATGAAATATTAATGTCAAATATATATAAGACGAGAAAATATGTATTAATTTTGATATCTCAATTATTTAATCAATGGGAATAAGTGTCTTAATTAATTATTCGGGTATCTGCTTAAAAAAATACAGGTTAACCTCAAAATTATGTTGAATTCCACTAAAATTCCAATTTTATGAAATGAAAAAAATCACTTGAAATAACTGAGAATATTAATAACGATTTTTTCATGAATTTATTAATTATTAAATCATTCCCTTTGTTTTTATTTTCAGCCGAGGGAAATTAAGGAAATCAAAGACTTCTTGTTGAAGGCCAGAAGGAAAGATGCCAAATGTATGTTGACATTATAAATTATAATTTAATTCAATTCTAATAATCTAAATTTTGTTTATTCATTTATTTACAGCTGTTAAGATAAAGAAGAATGCCGACAACGTCAAATTCAAGGTCCGTTGCTCCAGATTTCTGTACACCCTCGTAATCACAGACAAGGAAAAGGCAGAGAAACTAAAACAATCTCTTCCTCCAGGTGATTATCCCATTCTGCCCCTCAAATTCTTGTCATTAAAATAAAAAATGATATTCCTTTATTTGTCGACAGGTCTCCAAGTTAAGGAAGTCAAGAAATCAAGCGAAAGAATGTAATTGAATTAAAATAAAACTTTCTTAATACACAAATAAAAGTCCAATGTTTTATAAACCCAATTCTCTTCTATCCCATAAATACCACTTATCAGCACTAAATAACGTGCTAATCATTCAACGAAACTGCGAGGGAACTCGTGACCTCGTGTTTCTCCTTATCGCGTGAGTTGAAGAAAAAATCGCCAGTAATTCCGGTCTAGTAGTGAAGAATGCAATTTATTCTTTAAAAAAAATCGAATTCTCCATTTTAAAAGAAGAAAATGAGAAATTCGAGTTTTCCATTAAAATGCACTATTTAAAGTTCGTATTTAACGCGCCGGCGCCATTCTGTCTATTTATAAACTTCCAAACATCGTAAATATCGATGAAAGAAGGAAATTTTGGGAGAAACTTTCTATCTCTTCTTTTGTGAAGAAAAGGCAAATTGATACAATTTAATGAAATAAATTTACCTGTGCATAGTTCGTGTCGCACGAAAGACATCTGCTTTCGATCAATAAAAATGTGTAACTGCTTTCATATGTTTTCCGTAGTTCCGTACTGTTGTCAACAAGAGACTGCACAATGGAGTAAGAATTTCCCCTAAACATAATTGAATAAAAATAAAAGGCTAGAAATTAATAAAAAAAAGGTAAATACGATTTTTAATAATTTCTGAATTAATAAAAATAATATTTAAAAAGCATAATGTTTTTTTTTTAATTAAATGAAATTATTTTTTTAATGACAAAATAATTGTTTTAAATTTAATTCTTCTTTATTCTAAATAGGAAATTATTCACAATGAAGACTGCAAGGACAAAACGTATCATCGGATGCATTGGAAAGTGCACTTCTGGTCTGAGTCTCGAGGAGTTAGATGCAATAACTGATAATGTCCAAAAAACCCTGGATCATCACCAGGGAAGGAAGATTTTTCGTGAATTTTTGAGAAAAGGAAAACGACAGGACGATTTAAATTGTTTGGATGTTTACGAACAATTTTGTAGATACATTGATAATGAGAATGCATATGTGTGAGTGATTAATTGAAGACTAGAGTGAAATAAATGATAAAACTGTATTAATCATTTTAATTTCTTTCAGATTATCAACGACGAATCCAAATCTAAAATCACTGACAAATGACGTTAGTGAGGCATTTGAAACTGCCATCGAATTGAATGGAGTTCCAGAGATAGATATGACGATTTTGGATAAATTTAATGAGGTTTTGAATGACCCATGCAGAGATGCAATGCTTCAAATACTAGAGGAGACAAAATTGAGATTATCCGATCATTTGAAGCATTCACACAGAGACTTAAAAATTTATATCGTTGAACCATGTCCAAAAACGAGATGATGATTAATACAATAATTAATTCTACACGTGTGCTTTTTTTTTCTATTCTCGCGAAATTTTAGAAATTTTATCTGTCGATTCGATAGATCATTGATCCCGTTTATTTGCACTTCCTACTTTTATCTTTCATTACAATTTAACATTCGTTTTTTGGGTTTAGGAATGGCAAAGAAAGCGGAAAATAAGAATTTAAATAAGAGATAAGACTAGTTAATGGTAATGAGTTCGTTAAAGTTTCCGAAATTCTATTGACTCCAATGTTTGCACAGCTTTTTATTAAACAAAATTTTCCAATTCTGTTATCTATCGATAATTATTTGAGTAGATCAATGACACGTTTTTTTTCGTATATAAATAGGGTCGTTGGAGAGTTCTATCACATTAGAGTTACTTTAATCGACAGATCAATTTAATACAATTCTCCTTATTTTTGAGAAGCTAAAACTTATTGAAAAAAAATGGCAAAAGTTCTTTTCATGATTTTAATGTTAGCTGTATTAATGGTAATTATTTCTCTTTTATTTAATTGTGAAAATTCATTATATTTATTTATTTCAAGAATTAATTATTTCAGCACGAAAATGCGTGTGACGAAGAGGATACAGAGAAGCTCTGGTCAGCTTGGAAATTTTCTTGTAATTTCCCAGCAAACGGAGCATTCAGTAAGTTGATGGAGGATCATTCATTGAGTTTTGGGTAATTTTGTTTTAATTTACAGTACCAAGGCCTACCGAAGATGAATATGCAGAGTGTCTATGGGACAAGGCGGAAATCGTATGTATAGAAATCGAATGAGAGATTGAATTATTTTTATTCGAGGATTTTTTTTTGCAGATGAATGCAGATGAAACATTTAATTCCGAGAAAATGACTAAATTTCTGTTGAGGGAATTTGGGCTTCTGGACAATTATCCGAAAATTGCGAAGGGATTCAGAAGCTGTTCAGAGAGAGGTAATTATTAATGACTTGAAAAAAAATATTGACTCACTATTAAATTTTCTTTCAATAGCTTTGCCAAGTGTCAGAGCTGGTGGTTTACTTCAATGTCTGAAGAATGAGCATATTTGGGAGCTGATGGATGCCTGAAATGAATATTCACAAAAAAAAAAAACTGTATTTTCCAATGAAATTGAGGAATAAATAATTAAGACACTAGTATTTTGCTCGCTCTTATTATTTTCCAAATTATATAATAATTCCAAATTAAAAATAATGTAATAATAATTAATTAAGTATTAACATTAACGCCTGACAATGTCCAATTATGTATATATATAATATAAGCTATTCCTTGCCAAGACACACGAATGATATGCATGGTTGTGGCTATTTTACTTTTACTTAATTGATTCATTTTTTTTCCATCACTTTCCCTCGTTTTTCTTTTTCCTTTTTATTTCTTCATTATTTTACTAATCATAATAACTTAATTTTACTTACACGGGCATATAAATAGAATCTTATTGCTTAATATTTTTTTTTTTTACTCATTTTTTTTTCCTTCTTTTTTCTTTTCTTCTTCTTTACTCTGATAGATATAATTACATATGATATGTTTTCTTTTTTTTTTTTTCTTGTAGTCCCAATGATTAATATATTTGCACAGATTTTGTGCAAAATGTGGTTACTGTGTCCCGATTGTTAATAATTCACATTTTTTTCCACTTCATTCGTTCAATTATTCTTACATCGAGACACATTTATGGACGGATTTGAACTAGATGCTGTGGTATTTCGATGGACGATATTAATTTAATTATCATTAATATTATCATTATAATCTAATAATTCTTAATATTATTAATCCAATTTCATTCATTTTTTGTTTTCTTTGAGAAATTGAATGCTTTTCTATTTTTTATTTTTTATTGAAAACTTCTCTTCTTAATTATTAATTTATTATGAGAATTTATTTTTTTTCTTTCTTTTTAACGTCAATTGAAATACCATGAGCATCCGGCAGTATTTGACGAAGCCTCAGATTGTCGCAACCTCGTTAACTAATTTGCATCTACGGCATTATAATTACAATTAATTTCAACTAGATGTTTTTTTTTTCAATTTTTCTTAATTCTTTTATGCATTTTTTTTTTGGTAATGATTAATTTTTCAACTAATTTAATTTCACTAATTTGCCGTAGATACAGAATGAGGAAAATAGTCACTCAAGCCCCGCCACTACTGATTTCAGTTTTTTTTTTTTTTTTCATCAAATTAATTAATTTATTAGTTTATTTATTATTATTATTTTTTTCATTCGCCGAAGCGTTTTTTAATAATCATTTTTTTCCCATTTTTTTTTTTGTCTATTTTTCCTTCATTTTTCTCAATTATTTTTTTCCTCTCTTCGTCACTTTAATTAATTAATTTTTGTTCAGAGTATTCACTTCTGATTATTATTAATTCGCAAAGTTATTTCATTAAATATCACAATAACCTCACACAAAAAGCTGCACTATTCATTTTTAATTGTTTATTAAAAATTGTCCTATTATTAAAATCTCGTGGCTTGAACGTATCTGTCTCTCATGATTTCAATAATTTAATCATCATATTCATGATTTTCCAAATTCAAACCATGTTTATTCATAAACATATTCGATGTTCCTCGTTAATAAAAGAAAAACAATTAATTACAAATGAATAATCGAAAAATTTATGCATTTAGAATTTGCGAATTTTAAATAAGTGAAGAGAAAAGGATTTGAAACAAAAAAAAATAGTTAAAACCCAATAATTTACTTAATAACTACATAAAATCTTCAAAACTTTCTTCCACCAACAAATAAATGAATGAAATCCTGAATATTCGAGAAAAAAAATGAGAAAATGTGATATTCTATTGACAATCGTGTGATTCGATTTCACAGTTCTTTTTCCTTCTATTACCCCCTACAATTTTACGAGAGAATAGAAGAAAAAAATGAATTGTAACGGCCTCAATACCGCACGGAGCCTATCTCGATCGCATGCACACGATTGCCTAGGTAATCGCTTGACCTCGCCTGCACGATATTTCCAAGATATTAAACATGCTCATTTTTTATTACAAATTCTCTTCACATTGGACTCCACATACTTTTCCCTATTTTTCATTATCAATAACAGGATTTTAATTGCCGAGAAAAAGTGGAGATTGAAGAATAGAAATAACAATTTTCGTTAGAAATCTCCAATGAATAATGAGTCACAGAAAAATACCTCATTTCCCCGTTTTTTCTCAACAACAAAAGCCAACGTTTGATAATTACAAAACTTCTTATTTTCTTCTCTCCTCTCATTTTTCCCATAATTCTCATCTTTTTCCTCATAATCCGATAATCAATTCTGACGAGGACAAACGGGTCATCCATAGATAATTCACCTCAATATCCATTGAATAAAAATTATCTTTTCCATATTATTACTATTTTTTTTCTCATTATTCTCAGCTTCAATTCTATGTAATTTTGCAGTTGTCAAGTTCCTTTTTTTTCTCTCTCTTCACAATCGTCACACACATCATTATGACGAGGGGAATATTCCATTCGAGTTTATCGTACAATTCTATTGAATTATTTTCAGCAAATACAAATATATAATGCACCATTTTCCTTTTTTCTTTTTCAGCGTTAATTAAGAGAAAAAAATGGTTAATTAAATTCAATGGTCTTTAAAATAAACATCAGGTGTTTTACAAGTCTTTGGATGGACACAACAAGTAAGTTACATTAATAATCTTTGGTGAAACAATTTTAAATTGAAATAATTGGAAAAATTACGTAATTCATTAAAAAGTTGGAAAAAATCTTGTGATATCAAATACTTTCACGTTTTATATCTTCTTTGAAATTCACGAAAGATTCTTGACACACGTTTTACCGCTATAAGCTCTTTTGTTTAATTCTTCTTAATTCTTTTTCTTTGTCTTTTAATGGAAAGAATAATAAATGAAAATAAAGAAACGAAAAAAAGGAATTCTTTCACAGGCAATTCAACTTAGTGCGCAACTACAGTTGAAAAACCGAGGAGATTTCAGTTTCTCGCTCGGCCGGTTCAAGATGGTTTCTTAAGGTCTTTGCCCTTTTGTATACTACTCGTTTATGTTACTCTTTCACCATTACATCGAGAAATAACCGAGTGAAACATATAATGATAATAGTAAACGAAAAAACTAAATCGAGCCACAATATTTCCGTAATTCATCTTACCATGCTATTTCACATTTTTCTAAATTTATTTTTCATTTCAAATAACAATGTAAAGAAGATAATTTTAAAATAATTTTAGAATAATCTGCACATTATTTTTTCATAAATAAATTATCTTATTAATTAATTTTTAAATTTGAAAATAAAGAGGGGAGAATCCGAAAGAATTAATCAAATTCATTAATTTACATTTTAGCAGTAAAATATATCCTCACTGACTTTGTGTAATACCTTTTGTTATTATTTTTACAATAAATTTATTTTCATTATTAAATGATAAATGAAAATCATTCGATTCCGAAAATTCTTTTTATACTTTTAACTCCATTATAATCATTTTTATTTTGTACGCATTACGACGGTTTTTTTTTTTTTTTTCATCATATTTTCCGTTAATTTTTCCAAATAAATCTGTGAATCTCCAAAAATTCACAATTTGAATTTTGTTAATTCGTTAAGGGTGTATAATAATATAATAGCTAATTGATTTTATTTTAAAATCTTTTTTTCTTTTCTTTGCCTACATCATTAAATTCTTAAACTCGAAAAAATGTTCACACTATTTTTTTTTTTTTCCATTACTTTTACGTATAATAATTGTAATAATTAATTAATTAAGTTGTAATTATACTATATAGCAGTTTACTATCTAGTGATATGAATTAGTTTCACTTGTAAAGCACTTTTTAAGTCCAACCTATGAAATTTTCCTTAATTAATCATATTTCTTCATCTTTTCATCAAATTAATCGAATCGAATATTTTTCTTTAGTTTCTTTCCTTACAATACAATTTTATCAACTATTATCTATTTGAGTGACGAAAAAAAAAAATAAGAAATTATAAAATACCATTAAATACGAATTCTAAAAATCCTCCGACAATTTTTTATCTATTTTTTTTTAAATATCTCTTCATCTATGAACTAGAAAAAAAATTAACAAAATCAATTGTACACATCTTTCATGATTCCTTTGAAATAAAAAAAAAATAGGACAAAAATGAAAATATCTCAAGGATTACTTTTTTTTCATTCCTTTTCATTGACTCTAGTGGAATTATTTCATGGTGAATAAATTGTAAACAATGCTGTAAAGAGGCCAGAACAAATGGAGGGGAGGAGAAAGAGGTAGCGGAGAAAAAGAAACGAAAAAAAAAAGAAATATATAAAAGAAAGCAAGCAAATTAGAGCGAATTTGTCGTGGCGTGAAATTAGAGGTACAAGCACGAGTAGTTTTTTACGCCGTTGAAAGATTCTTCAACTGTGAGGAGAACTATAAATCCTCTGGAACGCAACGTCTAGCCAATTTAATTTCCAAGTATATAATATGATTCCCATATGAAAAATTACATCCTTGAATTTTTCTCCCACATTTTTCATCTCTCGTAATAATTCACAATTATTCGTTTTAAGGCCCCACGCACTTTAATTTACTTTCAATCAATTTTACCATTTTCCCAAGTTCTTATGACTTTTTGCCGGAATTACGGTGGTTATTGTTTAAATAAATTTTAATTCATGAGATTTCAATGAAAATTATTATTCATGATTGAAAGATGCGATTCGCCCATTAATTTCCCATTAATTTCAATCACTATTATCAATTTTTCTCATAAAAAGGAGAAAATAAAAAATCAATTAAATACAATGATGAATTTATATTCATTCTAAATCGCATTATAAAAGTTTGAAGAATCAATAAGTTACTTTCTTTATGAGTACAATACGTATATTAATCGATATGTTATTATTTTTGTTGTTTTTTTTTATCATCCTTAAAAATTTTTCATTAATTACATTCTTTTAGAGTTTTATGGACTTGATATGTATCATTATCACGGAATGAATAGTATAATTCCACACTACTGCTAATTAAATTCATCAATTTAAATTATTTAATTAATAAAAGATGCCTCTGAATGTAAAATATTGTAAATTTCAGCCAGTTTGTAATGAAAGAACAAAAATTACACCTTTTTTCTTTGTTAATCATCAAATAAATTAATGAGGACGGTATTTAGCATAGGAAATTTTTCAACTGAAGTGACACTTGATATTGAAAAATTTGGTCCAGAAATGTAGAAAAATAAAGAATTGAGTGTTCGCCAAATATTCTTCAAAGTCTTCGAGTTTTTTTAAATAATTCTTCTATTCTTTTTTATCATTAAACTGAATAATTTCGATCGTCGATTTCGCTCAACACACACAAGTACAATACATATCTCAAGAAAGTCCTATTTGTATATAATATGATCGGCGCGTGTGTCTGTACGAGAATAGCGCTATAAACTATCATTTACTCTTCATTATCTTCTGTTATTATTACTTATTTTTTTTTTCTTTTTTAATGTTAAAACCGCTGATGTCGATGAATCACGATGTCTGAACTTTTTTTTTACCACTCTACACTACCATTACCGTTTAAATATTATTTATAATTATTTTCATCTACTCTCTCTCTCTTTCATTTTCGTACTTGTTTCTTTATATTTTCTTTAATACTCGTCTTAACTTTCAACTTCATCCATTCCATCCCTAACAGAAGACTAAATAAATGAGAATTTCACTCACTCCAATAACTATTTAAACTCTCGCCAAAAAAGTTAAGTAATTTCAATTTATCCAAATGCCCAATGAATTAACTGAGGAAAATTCTCGTCTCTTCTGCGATAATATAAAAGACATAAATAATGGAAAATTCATCCGTATTTTCCTCACTAAAAAATAAATCCCCACATCAATCATTCTCACGAGGAAAATGAGCAATGAAAAAAAAGAATAGAAGAAAATATAGGAAAAATGAGGTCGGGATTTATCCGGTCTGAGTTGACGGTATTTGACAGTTACATGGGACGTGACTTACGGTACAGTTAGCATGACTCGACCAACGGGAAGGCACTTGGGCAAATTACGTGCCGAGTTGGCCGGCTCATTCCTAGGACACACACAGGGCACACCTTCTAATAACTTCATCTCCCTTATTACAAATTACACAAGAAAGTAATAAGTTACAATTTTCACTTTTCTCCAACTCTGCAACATACTCCACGCGCTCTTCATCATTATCATTAATTCTTTAGATTTTTTTTTTTTTGTATTTAAATCATATTTTTTTTCCTATTCATTTTTTTTTTTGTCTTTTTCAAAACGTTTTTTTGCAATCTATTTAAATTTATTAGATTTAAATAATTCTGATTCACTTGGGAATACTTAAATCTATTGATATGTTCGCATTCGTTTAGTAATGTTATTAAAGTAGTAATTACTATCATTCATAATTGTCTAATGACAATTTTCCATGTTTCCATGTATTTTTTTAAAATCATTTCGCTTCGAAGATTTCAATGGAAAATCATTCAATTTTAATTTAGTTTTTCTTTCTTTATCATTCTCATTTTTTTAACAAGTTAAAATCACGAATATTAAAAACGTGATATGTTGATGATTAAAAACATAAATACACGTTTCTTAGGGCACCTTTGGTATTAAGCTTGATGTTCGTGTATGCAAGTCAAATGTACGAATGATTCATTGGTTTTTTTTTTCTTCTTTTGTTCTCTTTACCTTTATAATTACGTACAATTTGTTTAAATTTATACTTGCGATATGAAAATTAAAATTTGATGCTTTACCCGCTAACGACACATTTTCTTTTGCAAATTAATTTGTTGTTTTACATTATTCTCGTTTTCCGGAATTTTTCCACTAAAGCAAATAGCTTTGAATTAAATTGAGGCGAATTTTTCTATAAATTATTACAATGAAAATTTAATTGAATAAAGCCAACATTGTTTAAATTCAATATTAATTGGAAATAAATTAAAACGACAATAGTCGTCGTTTTGTTTTTCCCTTCAATTTTCTTCAATAATCCAAAGTAAAAGAGTTCAACAATTATTATCTATTAAAATTGCCTTTTTGTAAATACTTTCAATAATTTGTTTTTCCCCATTTCGAAATTTACGAAAAATTTTATCTAATGAATTTTTTCATTATTTATTTAATGAAGGAACGTATCCTTTTATAGTCCACTATGAGCTATAGAGATAAAAAAATCTTTTCTCCTCTTTCCCCACGAATTTTATCCTCCAAATTTAACAGAAAAAAAATTAATAATACAGAAAATAATGAGATTAATTATCGCCACCCTTTTTTTGAGCAGAATACTCTTCTTTCACTCGTTGCTTCTTCTTACGTGGGCTCTTTTTTTTCATAATTTTTGTCTTATTTCCCTGATTAAATTGGAAAGAAGTTGTCTCTTGGTAAATACGAATTTTTTCTGTTCCTCTTTCCATTCAGCAGTAATTCTGAAATTATTTTCACCTTCTTCACATTCCATTAATGTCGATCTTAAGGTTGCCCGTTTTTTTCTCCCTTTGATCCCTGAAAAATTGAAATTAAATAATAATTAATATGAGCAAATTAATTTAATTAATTTTAATAATAAAAGCACATAAAATATTTCAGTGTTCCCTATATATTTTTCATAAACTTCTCAACCTTTATTTTTTTTTATCATAATTATAAATTAAATATTTGTGTAAATTGTGTGAAATTCAATGAATTTTCTCAATTGAATTATTTTATTAAGAAAGAAAAGATATGAGAAAATTCAAGTAATTAAATAAAATTATTGAAATGAAGAATTTTTCAATGAAGGTATTAAAATAAATAAACAATTTAAACACATTTATCCCAGTTAAAATCGTCGTGAAAGCGTGAAATGAAAGTTCCATCGATAAAAAACACAGTAGAAATACAACAAGAATAATACATCCTATCATTGATAACAATTATTTCATTTATTTTTCCCATCTAATGAATGATAAACACTCGAGAGTGAATTCAGATCGATCTACTACTCTTCAGGGGTGTAAAAAAACTCGAATACACTTGAAAAAGTGAGAAAAAAAAATAATTAACGAACAGAGCCAGCATGCACGACTGAACACTGAGAGTTTCTCTCAACTTAAAATAAATCTTAAAAATACGTGAAATTGTGCAAAAAAAATAAATAATAATCAGCGTGTCTGAGTGCCAACAGAAAGTAAACGATTATGTTGAATTTCGTGTGATTTTTATGAAAAAATCATTGAATCCTGATTTTAAAAAAAATCCCAATGTCTCAATAATTATTAAAATCTTTTTGAAAAAAATTAATAAATGGAAACCTACTTCGATCCATAGATTTGTAAAGCCCACCTCGGCCATTTTAGACTTTGCATATTCAATTCTTATCGGTCCACGATCGGAGGAGAGGAGTAGGGATCCTTGTAGTGCGGCCATTGCTTGGGCCGCGTAGCGTACGTCTTGAAATTCAACGAAGGCAACCGGTGAGCCTCCCTTCGTGTGCATACGAAGCCGACAGAAACCAGTAAAACTGTGCATAAATAAGAAAGAAGCGTACAGATACGTGCTCATTCAAATAAATTTATTAATTTTTTTAGTTTTCTCGATTTTATCTAGGATTTTTTTCATTAATAATTTGAGGGTGCATTCGAGATTTTTCCAATTGTTGGGGATTTTAAATGATTCACTTGTCCCATAAGTGCATTTTTACCAACAATTGGGTTTAATTATATGCAATTTGTACAGTGGTTTTTTTTTAATTTAACGATTTTCATGATTTTTCATCAATAAGTACAGTGAAATTAGTCGATTTCTGATAATAATTGCAAGTGCAGATAATCACAAACTACAAATTATCTAGACTCGTTGAAGATGAATGAGAAATTAATGATTAGAAGAAATAATGGAGAAATTATAGGGTAAGAAGGCTAGAAGGGGTAAAATGGGCACAGGCTCACTTTCAAATTGTATATTACGGGAAATCGAGAGAAATATTGGAGATTGAATTTTTTTGATGATTTCATCGGAAAGCTGAGGAAATTTTGGGCGAAAAACATGTGTCGAAATTAATTTTTTCGATTTTTTTGAAAATTCGATTTTTTTCCACCAGATTTTAAGGGGAAATTTTCCGAAAACTCGAAAAAATTAATTTCAACACTTGATTCCTATGTAAAATCGGCTCATCTTTTCACTGGAATTATCAAAAATATTAAATCTCAAATATTTCCCCCAATTTCATCATTCAGAACATGAAATTCCACTTGAAACCCATCAACCCCATAATTCCCCTCATTCCTCTCAAATTTTCCCGCCTCTTTTCTTTCTCCCCTCACCATGTACCCTGTTTTCCATTAACACAACTGTAAACATGTAAATGTACTAGAATTTTCCACTAAATTTGCTTCCAAGTTGAGAAGCTACGAGTTTTGTTAACCAGAAAAAAAAAATCAAACTCCAAAATCACAGCAAAAGGGACAAAAAAACCTCGAGACATATATTTTTATAAACAATAGCCGTTGGATAAAAGATAGATACAGTTAATGAATTAATGATAACATTAAATATCAAAATTAAATAAATAAACCCAAATTTATAAACAATTCCCAATAATTCTGATGAAAAGCTCATTCTGCAAATTCATGATAAAATAAATGAAATTAAAGTAAAAGAAAAAAAATAACGAGTACGAGTTTTTTATACACTAGCCACGAATATCGATTGGCAGGGTGGAAGTGGGTGTATATTCCCCGAAAGAGGGGGAAGCAGAGGGGATACATTGCATGTAGAACGACCCACGGGTATACACGAATTGTCCATCGTTCCTCTGCTAATATTCAAATGTCATCTGTATAATTCTATTCATCAAAATACCCAACTTGTCACCACTTTTCCCTTCTTATCAATCACCATTCGCTCCCACTCCTCCCATATTCCGCAATTACATAATTAAAATGAATAATCGTGGGAAAGTGTTTTTAAAAACCAGTGATATTCTCTCAAGATGGAAAAACGTTCTGTAATCTTTTAGTTGAATTCCACAGAAACCACAGAATGAAGCTTGTTTGCTTAATATAAATGAAGATTATACCTCTGAATTTCAAAATTTTCTCTGCAATTTAATATTGCAATCTATTTTATGATGAAATCACAATGAAAAAAAAATCACGAAAATTTCACAATTTTATGGGAAATTCGGTTTATCAGTCAAGGGCTTAAAGGATTGGCTTACACGTCCTGTGTATTCCATCGATCCTGGGTGAAAACACAGAAGGGGGGACAAAAGCCCAATGAAGATGAAGGAGGTGAGGAGAGGAGAGAATGTACGATGCATCGAGCCGAGTAATTTGAGGGTGTATCGTAGCGTATTACTGTGGTTAGATCTCAGCCCTTGAGGGACACGCGTGCCTGAAACCGGTCATTCCCCCCCTTTATCCACCCTCGAATTATTTTCACTTGTAATTACCTCGACAATCAAATATCAACAAAAATCCGAGTTATTTGAAAAAAAAATAAAGAATTGCCAGAGTTCGATTGAACTCTATGAATATTAATTCTCCTACTCTTTTAAATGAAATCGATTCCCCTGGATTTCACGAGCTTCAAATGATTCATTACCATAACAATAATTGATGCTTTCTCTTTTAAAATATTCAATCTGCCCTACATTGAAATCCTTTCAATTATCACCGTTTTTTTTTCCATCAATTCTCCATCAGAATTTCATAAAAGAAAATGAGGAATTTTTCATTCTATTATTACATTAAAAAATAATTGCACTTTTATTTTAACTCAATTTTCACTTTACGAAAACCGGAAGTTTCGATGATGACGAGTTTGTACGTTCCCGCGTTACTAAATTCGCCAGATGGTATTTTTATCCACATGACTGTCATTGAACTTTTTGCGATGGAAAATTGCGGAGAAGGTTTTGATAAATGTTTGATACAAAGAAATGAGATTAATGCTTCATGATCATCATTCATCATAAGACACTTGCTTCAGTTTCATTCTATCTGTATTTATATATTTATCCAATGAAAAATAAGGAACAGTGTATATGTATATGCACATTAATATATTATTATGGACAAACCTGTTGAAGATCTCAGTTAGCTCGTGCTCCGACACAAATTGTCCAAGATTAGCAACAAAGAGAGTAGAGCATGGTGCATTACTGACAGCAATACTTGGTTGAGATGATGAGGAACCAACTGGAGATGCTAATGCTGGCGATGGTAGAAAGTGGGGTAGCGATGCGTGTATCGACGTGAGGGTTGTTGGATGCGGTAGAGACATTGGAGCCTGAAATTTTTAGAAAAATCGTTATTACAGAATATTTTTAATTTATTTTAAAGTATCGATGATTTTAATTGGATGCAGAAAGGATTTTATAGAGGGGAAATCGGGGGAAAATGGACATTCTGATTGAACGGTTGGAGATTTAATTTTTTTGATGATTCCATTGGAAAGCTGAGGAAATTTTAGCTGGAAAACATGTGGAGACATTAATTTTTTCGAGTTTTTTGGGAATTCGATTTTTTTCACTGAGATTTGAAGGGGTTTACCTTGGAAAAATTTGAAAAATCACTTTTTTGGGGATATCTCGGGTTCTATTGGTCGTAGCTTAAAAATTCTGATTCGAGGTGAAAGCTGAGCTCATTTGCGATGAATTCATGTAGTTTCAAAATTAAAAATACGATTTTTTGAGTAATTTATAGTGCAAAAACTGATTTTCTGTGTGAAAAAAAATCGAATTTTCAAAAAACTCGAAAAAATTAATTTCGACACATGTTTTTCACCTAAAATTTCCTCAGCTTTCCGATGGAATCATTAAAAAAATTCTATCTCCAATATTTATATATATTTTTTTTTTCCTTTGAAAATTCGATTATTTTCACCCAAATTGCACATTAATATCCTAAAAATAATGTTCGTATTGACTCTGATGTTGAAATAATTAAGAGAATTTTCATAATAATTTCATAACTCTGACATTAATTAATTAATCAATGAGCCGTTGAAATGGATTTAATTTGACTATCTGCCTCTAAAAAAAAAAATGAAGATAATTTAATTATGGGGCATTCACTCCAACGGTATTATCGATTAATATGAAATAACCGAGGAAAATTCAGCTTCATTTTCCGCGAAAGGGAATTTTAAAATTCTTCAATTTCCCTGAATTGTACGAGCGGAAACACGTTGAGGGCTGATAACGTACCTCTATGTACTCGGTACGCGTGAGACTAGTTAAATTGAGGCACGTCATTGGCATACGAAGCAGAGTGAGAGGAAGAGAAACACGAGTATTATAAAGGATCGATATGTCTATTGATTCACTTCGTTTTCCCATTTATCCAATGGTGCTGGTTAGTACCAGGTTTTTTATTTATTATTTATCCCTTGAAAACAAAAATACCTATTCGACCGAGAGCCTTTGGAATAAAAGAAGAAACGATTAAATCAATAATTCCTTACGAATTAATAAATAAATTGGAATAAACGATTATATATCACACTAACGTGCATCCTCTGCCACTACTCCCCTTTGCCATCTGCCTTTCTATCGCGTTTTTAACATTGTTCAAGGAGCCAGTCCTCCAAAATAATAAATACAAAAGAGACTGATTTCCACTTTTTGCTAATTAAAAAATGAAAATCAGTGGAAATATTGGAGATGGAATTTTTTCCATGATTCCATTGAAAAGCTGAGGAAATTTTTTATTTATTATTTATCCCGTGAAAACAAAAATACCTATTCGACCGAGAGCCTTTGGAATAAAAGAAGAAACGATTAAATCAATAATTCCTTACGAATTAATAAATAAATTGGAATAAACGATTATATATCACACTAACGTGCATCGGGGCGCTTGTTGGTGGCTCCAGAGCTTTGTCCGCAGATAGTCAAAGATAGGAACGTACAGGAACCTGTGGATGTAACGCAGGATGTACTAGTGTCGCATGCTGCAGTGCTCCTGGTAATTCACCAGCTGTTGAGTATGCGAGTGGATGATGCCATAATTCTGGTCCACCTGGGAAGAATGGGCTTCCTAAGTCTGTAAATATAAATTCATTTGCATACACTTAAAGTATGTGAGTAATTAAAGTCATTTAATATTTCAATCTTAATATTATTTTTATAATTTAATGGATCTTATCAATGAAATTAATTTATTATGATCAGAAAATTGCCAGGAAGTTAAATTCTTCAAGTTGCAATTAATTTTCTATTGTATAACATTTTCAGGTTATTAATTTCTGCTTAAAAAGTTATTACAAGTCACGTAATGAAAAGAATTTTTAAAAAAATGAAAGTTTGAGGTAAATTGAGGAGAATTCTTTTTTCATCCAAATGACAGAAGTCAAGAGAGGCATGTGAACGTAAATGAGTAAATAATTGATGATTCTGAAAAGATTTGGAGCACTCGAATGTTGCTAGGAGAATTTCCATTTATAAAATCGATTGGAGTGAAATTTTTAGATTGACCTCAATGGATCCATTTTACTCGCAATCTATGCCATCAGCTAAATGTAGAATCTTAATGTTATTTCAATAATTAATAACAATAAACGAAAATGGTTCATTGCTAAATAATGAATAAACGTCGCGTGCCACTGGAAAATCGATCACCACGTGACCTGACCTCTAGCCATTCGATCAATATTATTAACATATGAAAAAAAAAAAACTAAAAATTCAACTTAACGACAATAATGCAGTTCTTTTAACAAATAAAGAAATAAAAAAATATGGAAAAAAATTCTACATTATTTCGTTTAATTCATATTTTTTTTCTCAACTTCCTGCCCTCAAATGGAGATTATATCTGTAAAGTTAATTGCAGGCTTTACCACTTGGTTCACGCAACCTCATTGTATCTCGTTCGACCATATGCACGCACATACACTAATACATGAGAATATGTCGATGGCACATGCGCTTAAACAATTTTCTTTTAATAATTCTTGTGTTATAATGAGGTTTTTCGAGGTATCCAATGTTT
This sequence comes from Aleiodes testaceus, assembly GCA_963565655.1. Classification (NCBI taxonomy): domain Eukaryota; kingdom Metazoa; phylum Arthropoda; class Insecta; order Hymenoptera; family Braconidae; genus Aleiodes; species Aleiodes testaceus. The sequence goes on along the minus strand of OY751415.1, from coordinate 5,977,835 downwards.
TTCCTTTTAAATTTTCAGGATCTGCACAATTTTTTCATGAATTTTATTACTTGGAAAAGTCTCTCACTACAAACAATGCTCAAAACATTTTCTGTCATTGATTATTCTTCAAGGAATAAGCCTGATGGCGAAAAATATGAAAACAATGGCTTCCTTCAGGCTTACACAACGTTAATTACAGACATTTCTTTTTATCCTATTTTTACATAATTTTCAAACATTTTTCTCGAGGATTTTTTACACTGTACAATACCTATTGAATTCCTCATTTTTTTTATTTCATACAAAATTTTCGCAAACTTTAATGCTCATTAGGATTTAAATTGACGTCGCTTTGGTAACACGAAACTCTCATTATCACGATGAGTCATCTGAGAATGAAAACTTTGAGCTTCTTCAAACTCTTAACTCAATTTTCCTATGCCACTACTCCCCTTTGCCATTTGCCTTTCTATCGTGTTTTTAACATTGTTCAAGGAGCCAGTCCTCCAAAATAATAAATACAAAAGAGACTGATTTCCACTTTTTGCTAATTAAAAAATGAAAACCAGTGGAAATATTGGAGATGGAATTTTTTCAATGATTCCATTGAAAAGCTGAGGAAATTTGCGTTGGAAAACATGTGTCACAGTATTTTTTTCCTATTTTTCCAAAAATCCGATTTTTTGAAGGATAAAATCAAATTTTTGAAAAAATGATAAAAAAAACATTGTGACACATGTTTTCCAACGCAAATTTCCTCACCTTTTCAATGGAATCATTAAAAAAATTCCATCACCAACGGTTTCATCAGAATCCTATTTTTCCTGAATTATTTCCCACAAAAATAAAATATTCGAATTTTTAATTCTATTATCAATGGTTTCTTTCCTCATTAATCGAGCATTCCCTTTGTGCTAGATAGTCTTGGTGCTGCTGGTGATGAAGGGTTTACAGTGGTTGTTTTCATGAATCAAGAAAAATCCAGGCAAAGGGGAAAAAGTATAGACTTAGGAATTGTGCACATCATTATTGTTAATAACCAAATGATTTTGCACTGATACCAGATAAAACAAAATAATTTAATTAAAATATTATTCCTGCCAATAAACAATCTAATGATCTACATGAAGCAGAAGAGTCTTGAATAAATTTACGGTGTTCTCATAGAATTAAAAAAGGATAATAAATAAATAGAAATGAAGAGATTTAATTGTCAGCGAGTGAACGGAGTGGCAGTGCATACTTACGTCCGGTTAGAGGGTGCATCAGAGCGGGGTGCGAGGTGGCTGCTGCAGCGGCTGGTTGCTTGGGTTTGCTAACCTTTGTGTTACTTTTTGCAAATTCCAAACGTATGGTTTGTGGCATATCAGGATCGAATTTAACCCCCTGCTGGAAATAGATCCCTAAATTAGTAAAAGGGGGAGAGAGGATTTGGTGTTTTTTTTTTTCTTTTTAATTCTTCATTTTATGGAGACTCTAATTGTCATGTAGTCGAGTCTGTCAATTTCATGAATTAATAATTAATTAATAATTAATTAATTCATTATTAATTCATTACTGCACTTTTTTTTAAGGGGGAAGGGGTGTGTGTGGGTAGGGGGATTGTGAACATGTTCATTGTGATATTTGTTCTTGAATTTAATTAAAAATTTGATAGTTTAATTGTCGAGGGAAATGAGAAGAATTTTTGGGGAATTCTTCAATTCAGTTCTTCTCGACAATTCAAACTCTAAATTAAATGAAATACTATACATTGAAGTTTTGCGTGAGGTCAAGTTGCGTGTCGTGATTTTAAGAAAGAAAGAAAATCCATCATTCATCATGTTCTTTAAACAAATCTCTGAGGATTCAATGGGAATTTTAGTTTACTTGATTTATTCAAATTCACAGAGGATTCATTTAGTTTATGACACACTGTGCAGACCAACTAGATTACAGATTACTCAAAACTAAATAGTCGATTAAATCCTGACGATTTTATTGAAAAAAAAAAAACCCTTTCACTTTGAATATTTCGTTCCATCAATGAGCGCTTCGTGGTGTTAATAAAAATAATTATTACCTGTAAATCTTGCTTGGCTGCTTCAGCTCCGGCTCTTGTATGAAACGTAACGAAACCCACTGGCTGAAAATTTATTTTAAAAAAAATTATAAAGTCATTGTAGAAAGAATAGTGAATGTGATGAAAATTTGATTGAAATATTTTTGTGATTTTTCAATGGATTCAGAAAAGAATTGCACTTTATCGATTCGTACCTGACCGTGCCAAGCTCTATTCCTCAGTTATTTACGTAAAAATGAGACCAAAAATGGCATAACCCACTTGTGAAAGATTCAAATAAGAATTTAATGTTTTTCCCACAATTAAAGATAATGATATTAAAATTAATCCAGAAATAAATTTCTCGAGTTTAATTAATCACAAGAGTATGGATTTCATTGGAATAATGGAGAGGCTAATTGAATTATTGGAAAATGGATGAAAATCTAGAGTTCTTATTTAATTTCCCGTGTTTTATCTACAAAGGAATGAATAATTTAAAATTATCATGAGAAAGGGGCTTCTTGAAACAACTCAAGCTGTTTCATTAAAAGAAGACCAAAGTAGAATATTAAATGCGGAGTATTTTTTATACTCGGTATATTTTAATATAAAAATCCCTGTGAATTTTCCGAGTGAAGTAACTGCCTGAGCAATCGATCGTTTTAACCCGTAGGATGTCGTGCCGTCGACGAGACACGGGGGGCTTTTAACTCTGCGACCCAATTACCATTATGGTGCACAGAAATATCGAGTCAGAAGAGATTTCGTTCTTAGATTAAAATACAACAGTTTCTTTGAGATATCTCGGAAACTAAAGGAGTTATAGGAAAATTTGTAGAGACCTTTTTTGTAGAGAATTTCAAGGGCTACAAAAAAGGTTATTAAGAAAATTGCTCTATCTCCTCTAGTTTCCGAGATATTTTGAAAAAACTGAAGAGAGAAAATGAGTGGAAAAAGATTTCGTTCTTAGATTAAAATACAACAGTTTTTTTGAGATATCTCGGAAACTAAAGGAGATATCGAAAAATTTGTGGAGACTTTTTTTGTAGAGAATTTCAAGAGCTACAAAAAAGGTTTTCACGAAAATTGCTCTATCTCGCTTATTTTCCGAGATATCTTGAAAAAAGTAAAAAAAACATCGATTTGTCTGAAAATGACAGTTTTTTTGGAAAAATCGGAAAATTCTGTACGTCACTCACCGATGCGGTTTTTCCATTTTTACTCGTCACTTTGAGCAGTGAATTCTCGTACCCCTGGAAAAAAATAATTAATGAATTAATTTAATAAGAGCTTTCGGAAAATCGTGAATTATTAAATAAATACTTTTCTCTTTCTGCATGCAAGCGTTAGTGATTGGTGAATTGAAGAGGATTATGGAATTGTGATTAATAGTTCATTGATTTCGGGGTAAAACCCATTAAACATCAAATAAGCGGATATAGATGATTAAATTTGAATTTCGTATGTTTTCTCATGGCGAAACAATATTCATTGAATATATTCGAGAATTAATATAATGAATTTTTTGTAAAATTAAAAAATGAAACGATTCTCTCATTTTTTTGATTTCATCAAAGACAATTTGTTTGAACAGCTGATGAGACAGTTTCTATCAGATAAGAAATAAGTTATTTTCGAATAAAAGAAGTCTTGAGACTTTCATTAAAAAAAAGTCCTGAATTTATTCGAATTCACGAGAAAATTCAATTGAAAAATTCATAAATCAAGAAAACCTGAAGTTTCCAATTTAATATTAATATTTTTTAATGTCAGAAAAATTGAAATTTATCACAATTTCCCTGAGTGCATTAAATTCTCTTCTAAATCATGAAAAGACAGTCAGAAGCTCCCTCGAGACCAACAAAAAAGAGACATAAAATACACGAATTTCTGTAGTTTTTTCCTCGAAAAAAAAAATTATGTAAAATGGAATTGCAGTAAAAAATTCCGATTAAAACCGGACTTTTCTCTTGTTACGAATGGGGAAATCTGGGAAATGACAATTTCCCATTCTCATCGAAGTGCTATCAATTCTATCCGCTTAACCCGTGCAAACAATTTCCGTCTCTGATAACTCCTCGAAAGTGCCACTTAATTCAATTAAAAAAAGAGGATATGAATTTAATTTCTTTTTCTTAATTCTGATAAAAAAATTGGGAGTATCAGGGCTGAATTTTGAGTGACTAAAGCAGAACGAAAAATCAAATATTTGAACTGTTTCTTCTTTTGATAAAGTATTCAAACTTCCCTGAGATTAAAGCAAAGAATAACATGAAACTCACCTCGTACGCTCTGAAAAGTAGATAGAGCTCTCTCGGTTTTGCGTCCATCGGCAAGCCACTCACGAACAAGGTGCGTACCTGAAATGAGAGAGATGGATGGTTTAACGATAATTGAGTTAATTAAGATAATTGGCGGAGGATGGAGGAGATAAGACTTCACAGAGACTCAGTGGAAAATAAAGGAAAACGAAGATTTATAATTTTATGAAGTTAAAAAATTGTTTTCGTTATGAAAATGTTGATTAAAAAATCTGAAAAAATTCTGCAATTAAATATAGATATTCGGGAATTTTCTCAAATTTTTTCAGATTTTTTACATTATCTGCGTCTTTTTTATGAATTTTTTGAATTTAAAACATTAGTTTCAACGAATTTTTATAATTCTATAATTTATATGAATTTAAAAAATTATTTTTGCTATGAAAATGTTGATTAAAAAATCTGAAAAAATTCTGCAATTAAATATAGATATTCGAGAATTTTCTCAAATTTTTTCAGATTTTTTACACCATCTGCGTCTTTGTTATGAATTTTTCTAAATTAAAAAAATTAATTTGAGAATTCATTTTTCCATTAATTCTCGTGAAAGTCTGGAGTTTTCACTTGAATTGTTCTCCGAAGAAACTTTCGAAGATAATTGACCAATGAAATAGGCCCAAGTCGATAAATTGCATAAGACCAGAATCCCGAGGACAATGAATCACGGATGATAGGATCCGCTCCCAAATGCACGTGCAATTGACCGTGTCGTTCAATTCCCATTGTTCACGCTTCGATCGATTGCGATACCCCTCTCCCAATTCCGTTTCTAATGTCGGAATAATATTTTTCATAATTACATTGTTCACTCCGGTAAAACCGGTGATTTGAATTTTATTAGAGAAATTTCCGCGTTTTCTCGAGTTCTCAGAAGAGAATTGAGGAAATTTAGAGATTCAAAGTTTGAAAGTACGGATAAATAGCCCCGAAAAAAAAAAGGATAGAATTGCGGAAAATTCTGCAGTGGCTTAACGCTCGTAACACGCTCGCATTTACGACTACAGAATTACAGTTGAGGCACCCTCTTGGTGCCGTTGGAAACTCCTACTTATACTCTACCGAAGAGTTTACGTTCTTTCATTTCCATTCCTGTCCCCTTTCGCCCTTTCCCCCAGTCGGCTTCGAATTAATCTGAAATTGAGGTTTACCTCGGATATTCCACGTGAATTTTACTAGGGTGGTTTGGAATTATATGGAGGAGAGGCACGAGACTCGGAATTGGGGAGAAACGAGGGAGTTGAGAAGAAATTGATTTTTTTTGTTATTAAAATCTCCACCAAAAAATCTGAAAAAATTCCACAATAAAATATACATATTCGTTCATATTCTCGAATTTTTTCAGATTTTTTGAACCTGCTGCTGCTTTTTGCCTATTAATAAATCCTCGAAATTACTTGATTTAATTTTTTTTGCTCTGAAAATCTCAACCAAAAAATCCGAAAAAATTCTGAAATAAAATATAGATATTCGGGAATGTTCTCAAATTTTTTCAGATTTTTTGGACTCGCTGCTTCTTTTTACTCATTAATAATTCATCGAAATCACTCGACTAATTGACCCCGCTCGTAATAACCAAAATTCTCGCCCCGAACTTTATCCAAAAACTTTAACTCGTTTCATCAGCATTGGTATCGACCCGAGGCATTGTGCACACAGGCACAATTGCAACAAGTTAACCACATATTTTGCATTGTTAACAGGTAGATAAACAACAAGTTCCCGTAGTGATTAGACTGCGTCACATTCACTTCTCCAGTTACTGTATTTCGCCAACTTTTAATTAGACACGGATCATAATTATTCTCTTCTCCAAGAGGAGGACGAGGGGCATTCACGAAAAAATATGGAAAAACAGTTTTACAGAGATGTGAATATAATTCGTGTGCATGTAGAATGTCAATGTCGAATGCGTCTGTTACAAAGAACAGTATTAATGCCTCGACGAGCCCGGTGCTCATCCAGGCCGAGCTCCGGTTGTTTATATTGTTCCTCGCGTACATATACACTCAGCGCTTTGCCGGAATTACGCTTCTTGAATTTTCATCCTGATGGCATTCCCTCCATTTATTACAACGAGCCACTGCTTTTGTTTTTTTACTCGAATCCACAAGCTTATCTCTGAATTGTAAGCATGTCACTTTGATTTTAATAATTACTAAATTAATTCACTTAATTTACACATTTTTAAAGATATCTCGGAAACTAAAAGAGATATCGAAAAATTCATGGATACCTTTTTTGTAGAGAATTTCAAAAGCTACAAAAAAGGTATCTACAAAAATTTCTGTATCTCTCTTAGTTTTGGAGATATTTTGAAAAAAGTGAAAATAATCGATTTGCATGGAAATTCTATTTTTTTTTTCATTCATTTTTTTGCGTGTTCCCTTTAATGAGAGACATTGTTTATTACAGAGTAGCGTCTCAATAATAACGTCAATCGAGGCATACATCAAGCGACTTTTTCCTTTTTATTTGTGATTCAATGTTTTCGTACACGTTAACGTCGCGTGTCACGAGTGATAATGAAACGTCGAGAAAATGTCCATTGCGTGTTTTTTTTTTCTCCATTCTGCTATATTTTTAGGGCAGATTTTGTCCTCACACAAACGATTACATGTAATTTTAGTGTATTGCATGATATTTACAGTGGAATGAGATCCAATGCAGTAGCTAGACTTATTATGCTAGAGTATAGATCTATTGTCATTGCAAATGTATGTGAGGATGGTAGCACATGGGGGCTGTATCATCGTTCTGGCATAGCCAACATAACAATTGCTTTGACCTCGCTTATTTTTCATTTTTATTATTGATAGTATTGTAGACTAGAGCCGTATTTATTCGATCGTACTGCAAACGTCCGCATTATAACTTTTCTTCTCACGTAATTCCAAAGTTTAATGCAGTATTTCAACAAAAATTCTCATAAAATCAACAATTTTTACATTTTTTTAAATATCTCGGAAACTAAGCGAGATACAGAAATTTTCATTGATACCTTTTTTGTGTAGAATTTTAAGAGGTAAAAAAAAGTATTCCTGCAAAAATGCTCTATCTCTCTTAGTTTCCAAGATATTCGCGAAAAAGTTAAAAAAATCGATTTTCCTTCATTTTTATTAAATTCAACTGTCGAAAAGTTGCGAATTAATAATTAGTATTGAAGGAAACTTTTTTCCCCTTTCGTTACATTATATACACCCCATCGACATCCCCCACCGCATTTTCCCCGTTCAATTGCCCGAGGACACATGCACAGTAAACTTTTCTCTCTTTTTTTTTTTCAAGAATGTAGTGGTTTTTGTGTCGATGTTTTAAGCCACGTTTTACTTAACGGCGACAGTAAGTCTGCAAACGACTGGGACGACTCATCTATCGCTATAGAACATGGTTACGTAGTCGATCATTTATTCATGCCGGGAGAAATGATTCCCCTTGCACAGTGGATAGACTCCCACAGTTCTCACAGCCCTCTTTCGCCTCTTTTCCTCTTTCTTCAGTAAACGCCGCAGCCTGGTCATGCGGTATAACATCGGCTCTATATAAAACTGCTTCACCTCATCAGGGATTTTCATCGTTTTTTTTCTTCCCTCGACTCGTGTTTTTCCGATTTTTCCCTTGAAAAATCTATTGTTAAAGGATCTCCAGTGGAAAATATTGGAGATGGAATTTACCCGATAATTCCATTGAAAAGCTGAGAAAATTTGACATAGAAATCATGTGTCACAAGGTTTTTTTCTTCATTTTTCCAAAATTCGAGTTTTTCAAAATCGAATTTTTTTTTTTTTTCGCAAAAAAATGATAAAAACATTGTGATACATGATTTTCATGTCAAATTTTCTCAGCTTTTCATTGGAATAATTAAAAAATCTCCACCTCCAACGGTTTTCATGAAAAATCCTCATTTTTCCACGAATAGAATAAAAATAACGAGGAAGATGAAGTGAGAGCGTAAAGTAAAGGTGAAGGAGGAAACTGAGGGAACAGAGGGAGCCAAAGGAGCACTCTTGCCTTCGGTATTATATGGTATCATGTGCGGTAGGTCGGGACAGAGTGAAAGAGAGAGAGAGAAAGACCGGAGACTGGAGTTCCATTCATGAATTGGCCCCGAAGCACAAAACTCGTACTCCCATGCTCCACAGATACAACACATTAGCCATTACTGTGGCGCATTGAATTGACAATCGTTCTCTTTGACTATTTCCATAAAATTCCCAATTTTTCGCTCCAATTGGCATTTCAATGATTTGCCTCATTTTCAACACCAAAAAAAAAGAAATTGATTTAATAATTAATTATTCTTTTTAATATTCGAGACATAAATTATGTTGGATTTAACAATGTAGTCACATTGGCGCAGTTCTCGTTCCTCTTGGCTGGCTCACCGTTATCCAACATCCGTTCTTGCCATAATACCTCCACCTCGCTTATAAACTAGAATTTGTACCTAAACACAAACACTATGTCTCTATTCTATTGTTCCATTGACATTATATAATTTTCATCGTAATTATGATTTTAGGAGGATTGTTATTTTCTTGTTTTTCGACCTCAAAAAAAATGAGGTAAAAAAATAATTTCAAAAATGATTTTTTTTTTTTTTTTTTTTTTTTAAGTATCAGGAAAATGATTAAAAAAATGTTCAATCTCAAATGCCTGATTTCTCTCTTGATTAAATAATGGAAAAAAAGGGGGGGGGGGGGGAAATGTCGAAAACTATTTAATGTCTCTGATGTCCCTGAGGCTTCGAATGTCCAAATCAATTCGTGAATCGATTCATTCCGCTTTCTTACAATCCCCCCGGTAACTTCTTTCTTTTCAAATAAATCCAATAATGAACTCCGAGGATTTCGAGAGAGAAAAGTAGATTATTTACCGCACAGCCACTTCTATCGATAATCCCAGTGATGTGTACTACTCTTTTTTTTTTATTATTCCGTTCGTGGACGAGCATCGAACTCTCCGTTTTTCCAATACAAAAACGTTTACCTCAATTTAATGGAAAAAAACATTAATTCTCCTCTCAATTTCACTTTTTTTTTCCTGTCATGCGGTTTGCCGGTGATAAAAATCATAAAACTACTGGAATTCAGGAGAAAAGGGGCAAACATAGGAGTTTTATACTGAAGTGGAGGAATAATTATTCCGGAGAATAATCAGTTTATCCTCTTAATGTTTGGATATACAGGAAAAATTAAACGATGAGTACGAATGCTTATTATCATAATGCAAGTACTCGTGTGCACTTGTGTTTATGGTGTGCATGTGTTTAGTATGCATTAAATACACGTATTTGAGTGATAATATATATTAATGCCTTGAAAATTACGAGTATAATTATTAACCAGTGATTTCACAACATTTTTAATTTCATAATTAATTAATTAATTTTCTCATGAATTCGAAAAAAAAAAAAAAAAATGAAAAAAATAATTTTTTGAAATTTTAAGTAATTAAAAAAAAAAAAAAAAATTATAAAAAAGTGAAAAATCGATTTTTTTTTTTTTAATAAAAAATAAGAAAATGATAGAAATCCTCAAGGATTCATGATACAACTTCTCCCTCCCCCTTTATTTTTCTCTCACCCCTCAAAAACATTGGGCATAAGACATTGGAGTGTGCGGTGTAGTTATCGATCCGAGAGGCTCGTGCCGGCGTAGTTGGCCGAGACGAAGTATCTATATACACAGTCGAATATAAAGAAAAAAAAAAAAAACACACATTCAATGAGAAAGAGAGAGAGGTTAATATTCCTCGGCTTCGTGACTCTGGCTGAGTGAGCGCACTGAGATAAAAATTGTTGCAAAAGAAATGAGGAAAGAGAAGTACTGAATAAAAACCGAGTGAGAATGACAAAAGAAAAAGACAAAAGCAGGTACAGTGTCAACCAACCCGGAGGTAGATGAGAGCAACGGCGTGACGTTGTCGAAGTCAGCCACTCGAGGCGAAAGAAGTATAAAGAGGAACAAAGAGAATTATCACAGAAGAATGAAGAATCGAGTTAAAATAAACCCAAGTTTCATGAAATTCTCATAATCGAGTGTATACCCATCGCCTTTACATCCTCCAATAATCAATAACTCGTGAGAAACTGGCCAAAAGTCATATCCCTCCGGACACATCTGGACATCCGACGATTTTAATGCCGGAAAACTCTCAATTTTACTGCACAAATTCCCATGGACAAGACGAGGAGATTCTATCTGAGGGACAATTTGGATAAATACAACATGAGCCACATTTCTGCAGACAAGAGGGATGAGTTTCCAGTCCGTCTCATAACCCCCTCATAACCCCCTCCCACCAGAAGCGTATGGACACCTCACATTTGTATTTAAAGCCCTTGTATAAAAGAGGAGCATTCGCTTTTTCTTCCTCCTTTCTCTCTCTTTTGACCGTCGTCGTTGGCATCGTGGAAAAATCAATAACAAGCATGGCAGACTGGTGGCGCGCCACGATATAAGCGCTCAGGTGGAAGGCACCAACACAGAGTCGAAGCGATGGCGTGGGTGAGAATGAGGGGAGGAAAAAAGAAAGACCGGAAGGAAGCCAGCCATACGGCCATAGGAGACCATACGAGCATATATTCACGACTTAAATGCATGTGTCTACCTCTGCCCCTTTTCTCTCTGTCATCCACCGGTTTGAAACGTCATCTGCACGCTGTTGTTCTGTCGCCGATCGAATTCCCGCGAATTTACGCCACTCGACGTTCTTGCGCAAGCTCTAAAAAAGGGGCAGTAGAAGGTATCCCCTTAAATATTCATGCACTCGAGTATCTGAACCTGAGGGAACCGTAAAAATGAGGATATTCATGGAAACAAGTGCACTATATAACGCAATTCCTCGGATAAACAAAATCATGGTGTGTATAGTGGCTGGAATAAATTATCATGAAAAATATTAACTGCGCAGACGTGAGTACATGTTTTCCTGTCAACGAGAGATTCCAGAGGAAAAAAAAGTGTGGCGCCACAGGATGGACTGTGTTATAAAGGGGATGGAGATTCTGGTGGCAGCACGGGCCTCTTCATCTGCCGGAATTAAAATAAATAAAACTCACCTCATCCTCGCCGTTTGCCACGGTATTAACCGAGTCCATACTCTGCGATAATGGTGCGTCCATAATACAGGGTGGTATTTCGCCTGAAGATCCGGGATTACCGATTGTTGATGCTAAACGAGCGGGTGGCGGGGATGAGTCCACCGTTTCCCGTCTCGGGCGTTTTAGGGCGGGCGGCGTTATGGTTGTACCGGCGAAGACGACAGGCGCCTCCAGGACTATATTCACACCAAATAACCTTCCTTCACTTATTTATTAAATTAATTTAATTAAACAATTTATTTATTTATGCTCCTCCTCGTCGAGCGCAAATGAAAATCACACGAAAAAAAGCCGATTATTTCAGTTAAAATAATTTCATTTTAATTAAAATGTTTAAGCACACACTGAATTTAATCACAATTACACTCTTTCAACTATTTCAGTTCTTCGATAAATTAAAGTGTTTATTAAAAAAATAATTTTACCCCCGTTGGAAAGAAAAATTAATAGACTCTCTCTCTCTTTTTCTCTCTGCGTGTTGTGTGTTAAATACTGCACCTGTCGCACTTTAAAACAGGGAAACAGTATATCCGTAAAGTTGGAGCAGGTGTTTTATTTTTCTTCCCCCTGCACACGCTTCTATTTTCAAAGCAATCGATATAACGAGTGTCGTGGCATACGAGGCGGTAAAACCTGCGGATTGTGTGCCGCAACGTGTGACATACAATCAGTATGAAAAATAATAAATAAATAAATTTAACTTAAATATGATAAAATAATCATCAACTAGCTGAGGACGGAGTTTGTTTAATCAGCCCCCCGAATTTCATAAAATCATTACAATTAAATGTAAAATAATTAATGTCCTTTTTATTTAACGACGAGGAGGAGCTCACAGACGTCTTGATGTTCCAATAAATTCAATTAATACTCTTCTCTTACTTGTTATATTAATAAAATAATTATTTTGTGATTATTACACTTTTACTGTAATTCATAATCACAATTAGATCCATCCAGGCACCTTTTTATTCAGACACACGAGACTAACATGACTCTCACTTTTCTATTTATCAAAGACATTTATTCAGTAGGATTCAATCGTTAGTGTTCTTTTTTATCATTAAATTCGTTCTAATTTAGTGCTCGATAATTATTCAAATAAAACGAAAAATAAAAAAGGAACAAAAATTAACAGATTCACTTTAGTTTGGTCGAAGTTACAAGTTTCAGTTACGTAAGCACTGCGACACGGCTGGTACGCAGGTTGCCGATAGACTGACGAGGGGCACTGACGGTCACTGACGGGTGGAAACACACGGGCTTAGAGAGAATTGCGCTTACTGAACCAATGGCCGTTCAGAAATTGCGCGGGAGGGGTCGCTAGAAGGGGTAGGGGAGGTATATGAACCTCCAAAGTGTATGCGCCGGTTACTTTTTTTTTATTTTTTATACGTACACGTCAAAATAACCAACACCAAATGAAGAAAAGGGAAGATAGAATTGTATTAGTATTGTGCAGAGTTACACAGCGGTAAGGGCAATTGAGGGGAAAGAGGGGAGGGCGATGGTTCTCTACATGGGATTACGTGTGCACACAGACACTGGGTGGGGTCAGGTGAGGTTCTTTGTGTGTGACTGTGTGTACACGGAATTGTTACGGTTTTGTTTAGCTTGGAAAAACATGAGATTATTTTATTTATTTTTTTTTCGGCGAATAGGGAAATGTGTCTTTGAGTTTTGGTTATAAAAAATGGTATTCAAGGGAATTTATGATATTTTTGTTGAAATTAAAGAATGCAATTGGTTTTTTTCTCTCGTAATAGAGAAATGGTATTTTAATTTTCTCAAGTTTCATTAATTTTTCAAGTAGAAAATACCGACAGGTGGCAGGTGGAAGGCTTTACAGTCGCATTCGAGGACTTTTGCATCTGCGAGTAACCTTGATGCCAGGTGACGGTCATCCCTGATGCAGGAGAATGGGCAATGGAGCGTGGTAGGAGTTTAAATAGGCGTTGCAGCCGGAAAATTTTGGAAATTCAAAAGTCATGGGGTATATTATTATTTTTTCATTATCTTAATTGCTTTTTTGTTATTTTTTAATTAATTTTTTTTAACTAATTCCAGGGGAATAGAATTTTTTCATCGAAAAAAATAAATAAGAGTGCACGTTTAAATATTTATTATCACTCTAACATTTTTTTTGCACAATGCATATCGTTGTAACTGCTACTTGTCATCGATTTACGACTGATTTTATTGCAGTATTATCGAGTGCTGTAATACTACGACCTTGTTCCTTTAGTCATGTGCGTGTAATTCTTCAGGCAGTAAAGAAGAATATTTAATAATGAGAAAGGCAGAAGTTTCTCTTCGCATTAATAAATCATTGACTAGGCATTTCCTTTTATTCTAAATTCTATAGAAACAGGAAAATAATTTTATGATCATTTGATATAACCGTAAAGTGGTAAAATGGAAAAACAAGGATTAGTGTCTCTAATTATGAAAAATCATCATTAATAATAATTAATGCGTTGGGAGATGAATAATAATTCATCCATCAATCAATTATCACTAATAACAAATGCATCGAGTCTCAAAGAATTTAAATTCTTAATAATACTGCAGTTACGCGCATGTGCACGTGAACTTTCTGTTGGAGATGTCACTACTCAGAATCTCATTTAATTCAACCAATCAGAAGACGAATTCTTGTGTTCTCAAAATCGCACATCAAGCTCCCTCTAACGGTAGTGAAAACAAGTGAAAAAAAAAAGAATTATTTTACCGCCTAAAATGAGCGAGCTGGATGGTTCGTCCACAGTGTGAAGAAAGATTCCACTGAAACACATGATTTTAATATTGTAACATAATAATAATAATTTTAAGTGCAGAATATTTTAAAAATAGTAAATAAAGTAAGTAGATAATTCTGTGAATTTATTTATTTTTTCAAGAGCTTGATTAATGATTTTTTTTATTGAAATTACAGGATTTCTCGAATTTTATCACACAGAACAAACAAATAATGACAGACAGTGATTCTGACGATGATATTCTCGATAATCTCCTCGCTAATAATGAAGAGACTGAGAAAGCTGCTCCAAAAGCAGTTCTCAAGGAATTGGATTACAATTTTCTTGAAAAAATAACTGAGAGCCCAGAGAAACCGAAATTAGGAGGTGCAGATGGTAATTTAATTAATCCAGACTCTTCTGATGATGAGGATAATAAATATTTCGAGAGTAGCAAATATTCAGAATCAGGAAGAGGCATAAAAGAACTCCTGAAACATCAGGAATGGAGTAAAACAGATTCTCTGTCATTGAAGCCTGATTCTTCAACACCAAAGAAAGCAATTGATGTCAAAGAGAAAGATAATTCACAGAAGCCAAAAACTTCATTAACCAACTGGTTAAACAAACCTGCTGACGTTTACAGTGATCCATTTTTTGGTTTACGTATTATCACGCCATTGATATCATCGAGTGAATTAAAAGAGAGAATGACGGATAGAAAAGCAATAACAGTATCAAGAGTCAAAGGATTTTTATCAACGCAGGATCAATCCCAGGATTGGGTAATTGCTGGAGTATTAATTCACCGTTCAGCGACAAAAAAATCCCAGAATGGAAATCAATACTGCATCTGGCAAATTAGTGATTTATCCGAAAAAGTTCCCACTTTTTCATTATTTTTATTCAGTGCAGCATTCAAAGCATTCTGGAAGACATCAGAGGGAACTGTGATTGGGGTTCTGAACCCCTCGGTGCTGGAATCGAGGAGTGACAAGGCTGAAGCTACACTGTCTGTTGATAATCCTCAGAAAATCATGATTTTGGGAACTTCTAGGGACATGGGAAGATGCAAATCTGTTAAAAAAAGTGGAGAACCTTGTACAAATATTGTTAACACTAACAGATGTGAATACTGCATTTATCACGTGAAACAAGAGTACCACAAGGCATCTAGAAGAACTGATCTCCAGACTGATGCTAATACCAGGAGATTCGGGAATCCTGAGAGGCAAAATGGAAAATTCGGGGGAATTCATTCGCAGGGAAATGGACTCAATCAATTGAACATGCTGGCGATTCCAGCGAAAAGGAATTTGAAGATGGAGCAGAAGGATTCAGAACGATTGGCTCTATTATCTGGACAAACTTCTGGAATTAGTAAAACACAAGTTAAAGAAGCGATTATCAATCAACCAGGAAAATTCGATTTGGAAAAATTTAATAAAAATAGAGGCTGGAGTGCAAGTAGATCTGCATTGAGTTTCTCATCAATTTCAAATTTATCGAATTCGCCTTCTCAAAAAAATCAAATGAAATCTCGGAGTTCATCCGATAATTCATTGAAAAATGGAAAAACGAATTTATCATTGAGCTCATTGGTTCCACGTTTGGGTTCTGGTGTCACTGGTGACACGATCGATTTTTCGGAACCGATAACGAAGAAGCACATCAGTGCTGCTAAAATGAATGCGATTAAATGGGCGAAGGAGAAAGGGGGAATTAAACAATCTAATAATGTTAATAAAGTCCGGGAGAGTAAAGAGAAAATGGAATTGGCATCGGCGAAACGTAAACGTGAGGAAGAAGAAGAGGAAAAAGCTAAAGAAGATAAAGAAACGAAGAAATTGTGCTCGACTGCTGATAGATTCAAGGAATTGATGGAAGCAACTTCGGCTCATGCGGATTTAATTGAACAGGCTGATGACAATGAAAAGGAGAAATACTTTAATAAATTAGAGGCGAAGGAACGCATGGAAGAGAAGATGATGACTACTTTTAAAGTGGATTGTAAAGCTGTTAAATGTTTAATTTGTAAATATACATCGTTCTCAGCATCGGATATATGCAAGGAGAAACGACATCCATTGAGAGTAATTGATGCAACAAAAAGTTTCTTCAAATGCGGAGATTGTGGTCATAGAACAGTTAGTCTGGATAAATTACCTTCGCACAGCTGTCAAAAATGCTCGGGTTCTAAATGGCTGAGAGCAGCAATGATGAATGAAAAAACTACGAATATTGCTGATAATGTGCTTTCAATTCGTGGGGGTGAGGAGAAGTTCGTTGGATCTGATGTCAAAAATAGCAGCATCAATCTTCTCGTTCCTGACAATGACTGATACTCGATAATGCTA
The DNA here is from genome assembly GCA_963565655.1 of Aleiodes testaceus. NCBI lineage: Eukaryota > Metazoa > Arthropoda > Insecta > Hymenoptera > Braconidae > Aleiodes > Aleiodes testaceus. The sequence continues at coordinate 5,961,291 of OY751415.1, read as the reverse complement.
AAATTATGTTCATTCAATTTATACACAATTAATCTATTTTTTATAAACCTTTTTTGAAGATTCAGGAAGAAAGTAATGAGTAATAAATTAATGATAGGAAAATTACATACAAGACATGTTCTTTCATCTTCTTCCATTTTCAGTTTAATTTTTTCTTTAATAATTCATCGGTATATCATGTTGGAATGTGACTGTTTGTGATTACCATGACTGTTTCAATCCTCGTTTTTTTTTTTTTTAACAAGACATATAATATAGACTTTTTTTCAATCATTCTTCTGAAAAATATTACGAGGTGTATTTCGACCGGGTCCTGACAGAATTAACTATTAAATTCAACTCTTACGTTCAATCTAAATTCTTCCTGACATCCCGAAGAGCTTTTCTCTGTTTCCAATTGCATACGTATTTGATATATTCATTTTTCAACACTCACACACAAGCACGGATCTTCTCGATGGACGTCAATTAAATTGAGACGTATTCTTCAATTATTATTATTGAGATTTTGTTGTATAAAAAACATGAGGCAATAACGAGGACGTCGATTCTCTTTCAATTATTATTATTTTTTTCGGTATTTTCCTTTTGTTGTAATTGCACACGCTTCATGTGCAAATCGAATTAAACAATTTGATGATTAAAGGAGAAATGATTAAATAGGTACTGAGAAATTCATTGGAAAATTGCAAACTAAGTACAATTTTGATTATGGAAAAATGTGTACTGACAATGATATTATTATTTTTCGGCCTCACAATGATTTATGGATTTAAAGAAAATGAGATAATGAAGAATATATTTCTTCTCGATTGCACATCATTATAATTCCCATCACTTTTCTCTTTTTTTTTCCATCAAATTAATTACATAATACAGCGTGTGGTCTATCTAAATTCGATAATTCTCAAACTCTGTCCCCGGATTTAATACGTAGAACATCCTGAGAAGATGCGTGTTTTTAATTTTCAAAAAAAAAAAACACTTTAATTCTATTATTGTTGTTATTTAATTTTAATTATTCTTTTAACGCACTGTTTAAAATCTTATTTTTCACTCACTTCCTGTTACTCTCGAAGAGGCAATGTTTCATTTTAAATTTTTGTTTCTTTAAATATCTTCATTTTTTTTTTTTTCTTTTTAATTATAAGAATGTTGTAGGCAGGTATTCAAGCTGGCTTAATTAAGTGTCACAGTCTTCGAGTTGTTCTTAAAATCGTTTTTTTTTTAAATATTTTTCTTTATTATTCAACTCTGAAATTCATTTAAATCCGAAAATTTCCCTGAATGGAAGAATTTCCGCGACTCTTTTTTATTTTATTGTGTTTTTTTAAATTTAACTATTTGTTTTTTCTCCCACTGATCCATTGATTATCGAATAATTCACAGAGTATTGGCTCTTTTGCTCAGCAAAAAGAAAGTCATTCAATGGATCTTCATTCAAAAAATTCTATTTTCCTCATTTTTTCATATAAATTGTCTAATCTGCATTTAAATTCATGTAAGTTTTCATTTTAATTTGTTAGTAATTGGTTTGTCTGGTGTCTATCAATAATTGTGTGCTGTGATTAATTGTTTCTTTATTTTTTTTTGGGGGGGAAAAAACAATTTATTGCGACCACTTGAGAATTCGGCCAAAATTTCATCAACTATTCTCATTTTTTTTTTTCTTGTTAAATCTATGCAAAATTCGTGTGTGTGTATGTGTGTATGGTTTTATTATTTCTCTTGTCCTTTGCGAATTATTATTTGCGTTTCAATAATCATAGTACGATTCTGAAGCCACAACTGTCCATTATTGAATTTCACAAAATTTGTTAAAGACCGTTTCTTCATGACTTGATAGCTTTTTTTTTATTTATTTTAATAATCATCCAGATCAAAATTATCAATCTCAATGTCATCCAGCTGCATACTTTGAAAGTCGACTTTGTATCGTAAAATACCTGAAAGACAAAAAAAAAATCATTATTACATTTTAATTAATAATTAATATGAATCATAATTATTTAAAGAGCACTCTTTTTTTTTCAGTGATTATTCATTAATTTATTCTTTTTATTACGGAGAAGAGTATACTATACCTTTCCCAGTATGCAAGCTATCAAAGAATGGAAAAATTGATAAGTTAATTATTTGCGTGAATTCACACAACAATAGGCATGCCAATAACTCCAATTAATATAAGAAGCTGTAATTAGGGGGAGCCGGGGTAAAAAGGCCACATGCTCACTTTGAAGATAGATTGGAGATAGAATTTTTTTGATGATTCAATCGGAAAATTTCCTCAGCTTTCTAATGGAATCATCAGGGAATCGCTATCTCCAACCGTTCAATCAGAATGTCCATTTTACCCCAATCTCCCCCACTGTTAATAAAATAGCAGCATGCATGAATTTTCTAAAATGACCACACAGCGTTGAATATCTAGAGTAATGATACTAAAATGTTCTTTCACAAAAATTCCGAAGAAAAATTCAATGATGATGAATGGAAACCAATAATTCAATAAAAATGCCATCGAATTGGAAATTAAAATGATGATCATGCCGAATGATTCACGAAGTTTCTTTATAAATATGAGAATTAAAAAAAATTCCTTCTAATCCATAGAGAAATAATGAAATCTACAAAAAAAAATCTAACGACATGATTATAAATAAAATAAGCACGCAAGAAGGATTTTAAACCAATCTACCTGAATTTTAACTGAGTATTTTAATTATTTCACTTGACGACAATTTAATAATCATCGAGGTCAACGTCATCGAGAGGCTCGTCAGCCTGCAGTGACTGGAAATCAACTTTGTAGCGTAGAATTCCTATGCACAATTCAACAATAATACTCCACCATTAATAATTCTATTGATGTTCATGGATTCAACGTTATTCATCTTCTTTTATCATTAAAAACATCGAATGAATGAGGAAAAAGGATTATCAGAGTATTCCCAAGGTTAGTAACGTGTAGAGAAAGCATCCGAGCAATTAATAATCATAATATTCCATGAGCGCAAGTGAATAAATTCTTCCAAGTGACAATAGAATATTTCACTCATCCTTCAGTGATTCTAATATCTATTATTCAATTTTCTCAAACATACCTCCGATTCCTCCGAAGCCTCTGACAAACTGCGAGCCTTCCTGCGATTTGTCTGTAATGATTTCTAGTGTTGCTCCAAAACTCTTGTAGTTATTCGCCAGCCACTCGAGAAGGGGCTGACACTCTACTAATTCTAATTCAACGCCACTCTATAAAAAAAGGGGATAAATTAGGAAAATTAGGGAATTGATTTTTTAATGAGAAATTAATTGAAAAAGACTTACCTCTTTATCCGTAAAATGAGTCTTGTCTTTTTCCTGTTCCGGAGTTAGATGCAGCACCTTTTCCTCACCATTTGTGTGATTCTTGAGGACGTATCGTTGTATGTCCAGATTTTCCCAACAAATAAGAGTCTCTACACTACCAAGTTCTAATGCTCTAAGTGTGTCCTCTACTCCGAAACAATATTTGCCCGTGTCTTGCGATATTTCATCGAAGTAACGTCCTGTAAAAGCGAAGACAATGAAATAAAGTGAAAAAATCAGTGATTAATTAATTAATTACGCTATTAAATGAAACATACCAATAAGTTTCTTTTCCTGAATAAATTTAACATTCTGCAGTGATTCAGCAGCGAGTTCGATAGCCTGATTGAACCCATTCTCTCCACCATACGATACATCAACAAGTTTAATAACTTTAGCTTGCAATCTAGGATCAAACATGTCAGACTGACTCAGTTCGGTTTTAAAATCCGCACTACCAGCTAAAATGAGTCCAGCAATATTCGGTTTGTCATTTGTAATGTAAAGTTGAGTTGCAACTTCAGCAACTTTTCTAACATAGTTGTGTCTCTTTTCCATACGTAATCGAGCGAAACGCAGGGCAGACTGACCTCCTCTACCTTTGAAGCAAAAATTGATGCAGATGATGAGAAAAGTGAATAAATTAATGAATCAACGATATTAAAATTGAACTATTGAATTACCGTGCTTCTTAGGCAGATCGACAGTGAATTTGTGAAGCACCTCTCTCGTATTTCCTTGTAATGTACCAAAAAGCGCTCCATTACCATCCATAACGATAAAACCGAACTTGTTGTCGTCAGCTAATAGAGCAGTGAGGGCTTCCGTATGAAACTAAAGGATTTTTTCAATTTATCATCAAAATAATTCATTATTAACCACATTTTCTTGATCAATGCTCTACCTTGTTGTCACATAAGTATAAAGACGTGTTGATGGGTTTGAATGGTTCAAAGTCAATGTTAACTTTCTTTTCTTTGCCTTCCTCGGTGACAATTGTACCACAGTATATTACCAGGCCATTTGGAGGTACTGAGAATCGAAAAAAATGAATTAATTGAAGCAATTAAATTATTAATTAAATAATAACAGTACCTTTTGTATACAATTTAAGACGATGCTGTACAGATGTAATTGCACCAAGTACAGATAATCTATTTACACGTGATTTAATATTTGAGGCTGTACCAAATTCATCAGCCAGCATTTTACTGACTCTCGATATTTGATCCTTCGGTGGTATTATTAACGAAATCATACTCGTGCCATTCCTGCAAAAATAAATCAATTAATTAAACTCCAAAAATCACAATAATACGAATAGATGAATAAAAATGACGTAGCAACATCGACCATATGGAAGATAATAAGTCTTGAAATTGAAATAAACTGTGAATTAATTAAACTCACCCTCTGGCCATTTCCAAACTCTTAATGAGTTTCTTAATCTTCCAAATCTCAACATTGCGATCGGCGGAGGTCTCCTCGTTGGACATTTTAGCGCGTGGTGAGTCGCGTGGCTGTGCTTAACGTTGAAAAAAATAAACTGAGCCGAGATGTATTGCCTTAACCAATCAGTCCACCTGGATTAACTTGTCACAGCGGTATCCACCAATGAGATTAAAATACCTCTTATTCCTTCGTGTTAATGAGGAAAATGAATAAATTAAAAAGAAGCCTCGCAGTTTCCTCTGTAAAATAAAAATAAAAAAAATACTTGTATTTAAAGAAAATGTTGAGAAAAAAACGAGGGAAAAAAGGACGGGAGAAATGAGACAACACTACCCGGACAACAGGAGCACAGGGATCATCGGTAAAATCCGAACGTATCCAGTTTATACCGGATTATGTCAGTGGTAAAACATTTTGTTCTCTCTCACACTCTCCTACCATCGAGTACATTTCCATTTACCAAGTGGCACTTGCTGTCTCACTCCTTACGTTTTTGAGGCCATGCACACTGCGGTATTTCGCATCGTGGCACAAACTTTCCGAATTTCCATTGATTATCAGAGGCATTCCAATGAAATTCACTCGATGAAGATTATTTTCCAAATTCTCTGATTAATGAAGACAACTGGCTCTTTGAATTCTCATGAAATCTTGACATTCTTTTATTCCACGAGTTTCGTGTCCCTCTTTGGGCTTTTGGGTTAGCAATAGACGGAGATTCTTAATGAATTTTTGACTTACTATTGACTCGCCGCGCCTCGGCTTCCTCGCTCCCGTTCTATCTGATCGACGACGGCGTGGACTCCGATGCGGGCGATATTTGATACGTGACAACGTGAAATACCACAAATTACGGTATGCACACGTCGGCCATGCGAGTACGAGCTTGACGAGATTTACACTCTGGGGTTAAAAAACAGGAGGAGTGGGGGAAGCACACGGAAGTTCGCCACAATGTGGAGTCTCACGTGAAGTTGGCTTCATAACCATTAAAACCACGAATTTTTCTTCATTCCTATCATTTTCAAGGATTATTCCCTTAAAAAGTCGTAATTTCAATAAAAATCTCGAATTCTTAATGTAAATTAGAGATTTTTATATTAATAATTAATTAGGCATTTTAAATTGAAGGTGAGAGTGTAAACTCTTCCGGTCAGTTCGACACGAGCGCCAAAAAGCGGCAGATTTGAATCGCAGATACAAAATATACGTTGATAAAGAAGCAAAGAAGGATTTTCAAGAGTTCATTATCGAAAAATGATTATTTTTTATGAATATGTGAAGTGATGAGGATTCATCGAGAGTTTTATGATAATGGGGTTGTGGAAACCCAGAAGATACATTAATTATGTTAAATCAATGTCTACCTGTATTGTTTTTATTGGGTAAGCTGAGTTAACCTTCAATTTTCCACGATTTTGAATTATTCATTGTTTTAATTATTTTTCATTTACAGGGGCTGCTGGTTTATTTATCAGCTTCGGGAGATATCGAAGATCCTCAGAGCCACTGTACCAACTAGTGTCCTTCAATTGGAGCAGAAACAGGCACAATACATTTACCTAGACGATCCGAAATTTAAAGGTCATTTTATTTATATATTTTTACCTCTCATTGACGGATGAGTATTAATTTGAGAATTATGATTCGCAGATTTGTTTGTGGAAAATACCAATGATCTGCAATCGCCGATTGACGAGAAGCCAATAACAATTTCGTACAAAATTAAAAAATGGTGGAAATCATTGAATAGAAATTTAGCATATAGACTATTAGAAATGGCTAAACATGGGCTCAAAGAGGAGAGATCGAAGGCTGTTTATACTCTCGGCTCTTTGAAGCATCTCAAAGGTTATTAAAATTACGTAATTCATTGATATTCTTAAAAAACTTTGGATTTATTCAAATTCAGAATATTCTGCATATTTCAGACTGGCATTATCAGCAATTGGCTCAAATGCTCGACTCAAGAACTGCAGTCGCTCTTGCGAGAATCCCAGGCTCGGATCTTCGGTTTTTCCTTAAACCTCCTTATTCACATATTAAAAAAAAATTATACGAAACTATGGAAGAGCTCACGCAATTGCTGCAGGACATGGATAAGCTCTGCGAGGGGCATCATACTTGTCTAACTCGTTTTATTAAGAAATTTGTGCAAGATTTTCATCGTGTAAGTATGGATAAAGATAATTATAAGTGTTTCATTAATATTCTACAATTTATCTAATTTTTTTAGGATGAAATCGTGTTGGATCACGATTTATCGAGCGTTGGAATAACTTCTTCTTCGACAATAACTTGGGATTATCAGTTATTGAAGAATTCTATTCAAGCAATTTATCATCATTCTTCGATCGATCAGTTTAGTCAGGATATCGCTATTTCCGGGGGTCTTCCGGTTCTCATTGACGTTCAGAAGCTCTTCCCGAGTGACATGAATATCTGCATTCTTCTGGCCAAAATAATATCGAATCTTTCATTGCATAATGAGTACCTGGATGACATCTTCAGATCCGGGTGGATCGGAATTCTCGCAGCTTGGGCACGACACGAGGATGTCAGGCTCTCTGCTCCAGCTGCGAGGGCATTAATGAATTTGGATGTTGATTATGGGGATGAGAGGTTTCCCAGGAGAATTTATCTGCTTCATCCGATGCATCGAGTCAAAACGAAAGCAGAACTCGATGTGATTTTCATTCATGGGCTTCTCGGTGGAGTTTTTGTTACCTGGAGACAGAGGAATGGTGATGCACGACCGATTAAACCGATAGGTTCGTATTTTAATTGATTTTCTGATTCCATTATTGATTATTTAATTTTTTTTCATCAATTTTCAGCAACTTCACGAACGGATTTTGATTCCGAAACATTAAACCTAGAAATCGGTGAATATTCACATGAATTTTTAAAAGATCTTGCGAAAGATCTGCAAATGAGAGAATGGAAAAAAATTGGACAGGATTTTGAAATAATTCTCGATGATTGTCCCGAATCAATGAACTCACGTGCTAGTGGTCCTTTCACTTGCAGGGGGTGAGTTTCTAAAAATCAAATTTTTATAAATAAAATCAAGAAACATTGGAAACAAGTTTGGGAAAAAATTCAGGGACGACTACTGTATGAAACAAGTGGAGCAGGAACAGGAGAAGAGAACGGAGTGTTGGCCGAAGGACTGGTTACCCAAAGACTTGCCTTACATACGAGTAATTGGGATTAATTATGAATCTAATTTATCGCTTTGGAGCTTGCCCTGTCCGATTGAGAGTCTGAGGTTTGTTTCATTGATTAAAAAAAAAAAATAGATTGATTTTTAATTAATTGAATCGATAGGAGCACAATCGATGAAAGGAGTAATGAATTCACGAGGAAGCTTCTTGTTGCTGGAGTTGGAAAAAGACCAGTCGTTTGGATCTGCCATTCGATGGGCGGATTGATAGTTAAACAATTATTAGTGGAAGAATGGAAAAAAGGGGATCCCCACAAATTCTGCGAGAATACAAAGGCTATCATGTTTTATAGCACTCCACATCGAGGCTCACACGTCGCTGCTTTAAAACAGACAACACAAATGGTTCTTTGGCCTTCCATCGAAGTGCAGGAACTGAGAGAAGGTAAAATTGAAGTCTCCAAAATCAAAAAAAATTAATCTTCATTAATAATAAATTAAAATAATTTCAGAATCCCCAAAACTGCTCAAACTTCACAATAACTTTCTGAAAATGCTGGATAAACACAAAATGGACATAGTCAGTTTTAGTGAAACAAAGCCAACTCTAGTAACTCCATTAAAATTTCCATTTCAATTTGTTACTTCAAAATCATCAGATCCTGGTGTTGGTGAATTTCACGAAATTCCTCAGGATCATTTGTACATCTGCAAGCCAGCTAATAGACAGTCTTTTTTATATCACAAAGTTCTGAGTATTTTACGAAAAGTTTACGAAAGTTCATCGAGAGGTAGTGATAAAAAAGGGGTAAGCTAATCAGTGATATTATTTAAATAAAGAAGAATTAATGAATTTTCGTTCGAATTAATTTTTAATAAATTTAGTCTTGTCATGTCAGAAGTTTGTATCATAATCTGGTGGGTGTCTCGAATAGGCAGTGCTCTCGTATCCAGTGAATTTACTGGAGTGTGATGGCTGATAGTAGTATCCATTCCACTCTGATCTCCAACTGTCGTAGACGTTGTATTTCTTCTCCTCCTGAAGCATTCCGTCCACTAGAATCTGTAAAACCATTTAATGACAAATATTTTGTAAAAAAAAAATAATTCAAGAGTGAAAAGTGAAGAAAAATCACCTTATTAGAGTTGGATTCAAACGATTTATCTTTCCAGGCATCAGTATCGTTCCATATCGTTGAAATTTCGGACTTGGGATAGTCCTGAGATGATCTATGTGAAGTAGCTGCTTGACTCGCTTGAATAATATTCTTCGCAGCTTCTTCCGTGTACATTCCCGAGACTGGGGGCTTGAGTTTCGCTGCATTCTGACGATTTACCAGCTGCAAAGAAAGGCCCTTTAATTAAATAAATAATTCTCTTTTTTAAAATTAAATAAAAGCGTGTTATTCACCACAGAAACTCCAAAAACGATGATAAAGAGCAATCCCCCAACTCCAATAACAATAACAGCAATAGCCCACTGTGGTATCAACCTATCATCTCTCTCAATATGCTGCGGCAAACTTAGCTTCGGTATAACAACGAAATCCGTTGATTTCGGATCAATAAGAAAATTCCCAAGTCTCATCGGTGCCTTAGTTGTCCTCGTCTCATTCCATTTATGTGCATTGTACGTTCTCAATGAATCATGAAACAGTACTTTCAATTCCTGTGTATTAATCCGTTGCGACAAGTCCTCGAGTTCAACAAAATAATCAACTAATACACTTCCAGGACTGAATGCATCAATTCTCACATTCTTGTACCACTTACGCAGAATTGCTGATTTAACGTAAACGAGATTAATCTGCAAAACGAGAACAATTTCGATTTCTCTACATATTAATAAAAAAAAAAAATGGAAACTCAATTATTAGCAATTTAAATGAGTAATAAATAGAAAGTTGATTTTATTAAAATTCACCTCTTTCTCAACGAGATCAGCAAGCTCCTGCCACTCATTAGTGTTTCTATCGAGTAATTCTGGTACCCAAGTCGTGTTTCCAATGATTCTGATTGTCCCAGCGACTTCGCACTCGTCATCACAGTAGCCTGGTGTTGTTGGACGAACAGTTGTGGTTGTTGTAGTTGTTGAGGGTGTCGTAGAGACTTCACTCGTTATCGGAAGGATTGAGCTGTTGATGGAGCTGACAGTAGCTGTTCTCGCAGCCTCGAGCAGTTTTTCAATAGAAATTGGTGTTGTTGAGGGCGTAGGCCATCCGGTGAATTCAGTAGTAGCTCTTGTAGGCCATCCCTTTTGAATCTTCGGAGTACCTTGTGTTGGTGCATCATTACCTCTACTAGGTGCAGTAACTCCTTTCTGAATAGCTTTCCTGCCTCCAGGCCTACTCGGAAATACGAGTTTGATTCCACTGGATTTGGTGGTACTTTCTAAAGCAGTTTTGCTGCTCTCGTTTTTCTCTTTATCATACCCAACAGGTAGTAATCCAGATACATCAGAATTACTCTTCGAGAAGAGGTCCTGAAGTGATTTCTGAATGGGAGAGAGAGTCGTTGTAATTACCTTAACTTCTTCATTCTTTTTGTATCCAGGTGGCAGAAAAGCGCTGATATCAACACTTGATTTCTTGAGGAGAGATTGAAGGGGATCTGGTGCTTCTGTTGTAGAATTTTGAGGATTAATCGGCTTGGCACTTGTCTTCGGCAATGAAGTATTGAATTTTGCCACCGAAAGAATATCACTGAGCAGAGACTTCTCAGTCGCTTCATCCTCCGCCTTTAATTTATAACCAGAAGGTAAAAATGCACTTATATCCTGAACCTGCACTTTAATCCTCGGAGTCGTGGATTTTAACGCAGTTCTAAAGGATTCAGTCACTGGACTCTTGCTTCTGCTTGAAGACGGCCATCTGAAGCTCACTTTCGATTTCTCTTCTGTATTAACCTGCTCGATTTCTTCTTTTTCAGTGGAGGTTGTAACTGTTGTTTTCCGGTCGTTGAAACGTTTCGGTACGAATTTACTGATGACCGGAGTTTTTCCAGTTGTTGTGAATACTTTTCGCGTTGGCATAGGCCTCTGCTCACTCAGGACATCCAATTGCAGAGCATTTCCTGAATTTCTGAAGCCACTGGTTAAAAATCCACTGGACAATTCCGATTGGACTCGATCGAGTTTATCGATTATTGATTCAGTCGATTCAATCTGGGATTTCCTCGTGCTCGTTTCTTCAGTTGCATTGGATGAAGATTTCTGGGGCTCATTGCTGAAGTCGAATGGGAGAAATCGTGCGCCTGAAATGCTCCGGCTCGTCTGAACTGATGCAACAATTATAGAATCTTCGGTTGTGGTTTCCTCGGGGTTTGAGGGACTTGGAGTCGTATGGTGATTTATCGGGGGAACATCCATCTGCTCTGTTGTCATCGGGGGATACGTGGGAATTGATATTGTCCCGTTTACTACACTCTTCGTTGTTACGACGGAAACGATCGCCTCGCCGATGAGAATCCGCTCGTCACTATTCACAACTTCCTCATCAACTTCTTCGCTCATTAATTCATCATTCTTCAGTACTGGAGATGATGAATTGTCGTGGGAGACTGTAATTGTTGATTCGTTGGAGGACACGTAATCATCGTACTCTGTTTTGAAAAAAAAATCATCAGTTATACGTTAATCTAATCTTTTTTTAACACCAGATCATCAGTAATTCCTTGATCCGAAGCGAATTGCCACAACGAAATGATTCAGAATCACTGGCAATGGGAATAAGTTCAAGGTAGAGAAAAAAATAATGAAGAATAGGATGACGAAGACTAAAATTTTCATCAAGGTTTTGATGAAACGGAGAATCCTGACTGATTACTAAGGGTGATGATGAATCTCTTCATGTGACATTAACCGGATTTACGCAATTATGAGAAACTAAACCGTGAGACTTTTTTTTTTATTATTATTTTTTACCTGAGTGATGTAAATTTGTAGCATTATCATAATCATAATCGTAATAGTAATAATAGACAGCGTCGACATTTGGATCCTCTTCCTTTGTCTTGTAATCTTCGGGAAAAATAGATAATCTTTAATTTTCTCATTTTTTTTTTCATAAAAAAATCATTAATTAATTTTGATTAAATTCTTACGAGTATTATTTACTGATGTGTTCTTTTCACTCTGAGATGAATGAATTTCTCCAGCCTCTTGTGTCGTATCACTTTCATACTCTTCACCATAATCAATCTCTTCACTCGCTTTATCTATATCTTTAATTGTTTCTTCATAATTAACAGGATTGTTTGATTCAACAACGATATTTCTATTCTGCCTCAACAATGGAGTTCCGTAGATTGAATTCGTCGGATACAATTGATTATTCCGAATGTTTCTGATCTCTGGATAAAAGAATAAGCGAAAATATAATTTAAGTCTGAAGAAATAAATTCAAGATTCTTCTTTATCTCTCTCATTCTCTTCATTAAATTTCGAAATTAAAGAATACGAAAAATTTCAAAAACTCATTTTTCCCTCAATGAAAATGAAAATTAAGTACAAATTTCACATGATTCCAGCTGTTGCTGTTCACAATGATAGATTACAGAATTTAAAAAAAAAAACATTCACTTGCAGGTGTGTTAGGAAATCAAGCTTTGCAAATTTATACATGAAGTTAAGTTGCTTAAGCCACTCTCTTTTCGTGCTGGCCTTCGTGTGTGTTATATACCCCCGGAATGTATAACCCAGTTAGTTAAATATTTACTTTTTAAAAAACTAGATCTCTCCCAGCTGTAGATCTCTATTATGTCATTTTCCTGAATCTCCAATAATCAAAAAAAAAAAAAAAATAGTAAATAGTCACTTACCATCCTGATATGTTGGAGTTAATGACAGAATAATAAATAATCCAGTGAAGATGAATCGCATGATTAATAAACTCATGAATCGAACAGCTCTAATTCAATCCTCTTTCTTCTCATTAACTTTAAACAGATCATGTAAAGATATTGCACGATAAATCCCTTTTCACTCAAACATTCTGCACTCTTTCCTTATTTCCACTCTCAATGAAATTCCAAAATATTTAAACAATTATCATAAATTCAAAATTAAATAGTAAAAAGTATTATGAAATAGAGATCGTTCATTTTTCCATGAAATTCAGTTCTCAAGCATATTTGTCACTGGTTTGGAAGTTACTAACGATAGGTAGAAAGCAAAATCCTACTTTCACTCCAGCACTGTGAGATGGAGAGAGGGCGAGAGAGACACATTGCACGAGGCATTCCGAGGCCAACAACAGCTATAAGAAAGATACGGGTGCCTACGAGATATCCAGTGGGTGGGGGATCCCCACCTATTTCGGTTCTCCACCTTTTTTATTATGAAAATCGTTTACCAAAGTGGACAATCGAAGTCTTTATCGGTGATTTTGAGGGAGAAAAGGGGTTTTTTAGTGTCGCTCATTCTCTGCACTTGGAAGAGACTTCATGGAGAGTTCATTCAACCTGGAACTTTGCTAATGGGCCCTTTGCCATTTCATTCTTCTCCTTTTGTGGGCTATTTTTGGTTTATGCTGAAGACCTTGCCGAGGTCGTCCGCTTGAAGATGAAATTCTCTTTTTCTTCTTTCTGCTGGATGAATTGGATTCTTCTTGAAGACTAAAGGGGTTGCGAAATTAAAATTGCAAAGAGGGTAATTACGGGGGATTGAATTCTCTCGGTTAGATCCTGTGGAAACGGTGGAGTTGGAATCGAAAACCACTGGACACAGTTACAATCCCGAGTCATAACAATGTATGGAAATACCGTTACGTTATATATATATTTGTTGCATACAACGGGTCACGCCCGTTGACCCGCAATAATTCTTTCTATCATATAAAACGGAGAACAATAAGTTTTGGATTGTCGTAGATTGAAAGAAAGGATATGAAAGAAATTTGAGACAAAGGAATATGGTGAAAAAGGTGAGATACATGTGTTCTTAAATGGTGAATGAGAAAAAGGCTGTTTTCGTTCTCTCTCATCCCGGATCCTCGTATTCACGTACGCCCCTGTTGTGACCACTTGCACGGAGTTGCTAACGGTCGTTGTAAAATTCACAGGACAACCTTGGATACATGGGGAAGGGGAGAGATGTAAAAATTCCACCCAAGGTTTTCTTCTTGTGATCGAAACAAAGTGACTCGTTTGGGCACTTGGGTATTTTTCGAATGAATCAGATTATTTTGAAAGCTTTTTTGTAATATTTTTCCTCTTTTTTTTTTTTATTGAATCCTAAAGTAACACATGACAATGGTGATGGTGAACTGAATTTATCTCTCATTACTCATGCATCTTCATAGTGGAGTCAGTTGGATGATAATAATAGCATTATTGCACCTTCAGAACACCCGCGTTAATTTGTTGTGGGTCTACGAGATGGCTCGGATGCAGTGGGTGGTGGAGGTGGACCCCTACGTGCCAATTCTTCAAGATAACCCATCAGTAATCGTGTTCTCTCATTAGTTGCTGCCTCGAGAATTAGAAATCTACGATCTTTTCTCAGTATATCTTCAATTTCAACGAGCGATGCACTATTTTCTTGAACTTTTTTGTATGTTTTATCAGTTATCAATTTAGTTTCTTGCAGGAGCTCACGAAAATCAGCTTTGGCTGCTACCAATTTATCCTTTATGTATTCCTTGAATTCTTTCTCACATTTTCTATCACTCGACGAGAACTTTGTGTATCTCGGATCGTCTTTCAGTGATTTTTTTATGTCCTTCCACGATGCGGTCAGCTCCGTTGATGCCCCAACTTCATCAAGAAGCTCACGGAATTTATCGCGCTTCTTTCTTCCAAGTTGTTCAATGTGCTCGTTGAACAATCGCTCCTTCTCCTCTCGATCCAGGCTCTCTGCCAATTCCCATCGATGATCCTTCCGCAATTGTCGTTTGGCCTCGCGCCAAGCCAAATCACCATTTCTCACCTGAAAACCATCGTAATAAGCATGTGTCCATCTTACCCCTTTTTACCCCACCTTTTCCTACTCACCAAATCCGCAAGAAGCGCACTGAAATGCTGTACAGCCTCAGTGTGTCTATGATGCTGTCTCTCCTTATCTCTGTCACGTAAATGTGTGGCTAGTGTACGTTGTACTTCACGTTCACGTTCACGTAAACTAGCCTCAGCTCTTCTCTCCCTCTCACGTTTAGCCTTTTCACGATCCTCCTCAGAATCTGAGTGCTCGTCATTTCCATAATTCTGCGAATTATTTAACATGATTAAAATACAGATGACAGTTATTAATGCATAAATTTAGTTTTTAATGAATTTAATTATTCTTACGTCATTATCTTTCTTCAATAGTTTATCATCAGCATCCTCAATTTCTCCAGTCTCCTTATCCCCATCTTTTTTATTCTCCTTTCCATTTTCCTCAGTCGTATTATTACTCTTACGTTTCTTCTCTTTATCTTTCTCCTTCTCTTTACGCTCTTTTCTCTCCTCTTTACGCTCTTTATCCTTTTTATCAGATCTATCGGATTTATGATGATCCTTTTCACGATGACGATGATCCTTCTCCTTGTCCCTCTCTTTCTCCTTTTTACGCTCGTCTTTCAACAAACGTACGTAATCACGAAACCAATCCTCACGTGTTGTCGTTGAATCAACTAAACGATATCTCCAATCTGATTCCAATCTTTTTTTGCAGTCACTCCAGTGTGAATGTCTGTCAATGTCTTTGTGCTCACGCAGCATTGCAATGAAATCCTTTTTCACCTGAAAATTTCCATTATTAATATAATTAAAATTTTAAGATTATTCATTACTTAGTTTTAATCTAATCATTAATAATTAATTATATTCAATTTATCAATTGATAATTTCACAGTTTTTGCTAATAAAGTTTTATCAATTTGTCTTTCATCGTTCATGCAATCGATAATTTTCACCCAATTATTTCCAAAAATTTATTTAATATTAGAATGCAGATTGTTGCAGTAAATATGGGAAATTATGGATGAATATTATCGCTATTGGTTCCTGGAAGAAAATCACACTGATTACATGCTGAAAAAAATGGTTTTATTAAATTTACTGATAGAATCACTGATAATTGAATTGGAGGATAATTAATTAGGGTAACATGAAATTATTTTGAATTTTCAATTATCAGTGAATCTAATAGTTTAACTTTTTCTTTCTTTCGTATTCTTTTTTGTTCTTTATTTTTTATTTGTTGATTCAAATCAGTCGTCCTGGCTGAAAGGGTAAAAAATTATTAGTCAGTTATTTTGGAAGCGCAGAGTGCTAATTGGGTTTCGTTTCATTGATAATGCGAGAATCTTGACACAATTAATTCCTGATTAATTGTGAAGATTGCGCTTCACGGAATTGGGAGAAGGTGGGGTAAAATGGGGATTCTTGAAGAATGGTTAGAGATAGAATTTTTCTGATGATTCCAGTGAAAAGCTGAGGAAATTTTAGGCGGAAAACATGTGTCGAAAGGAATTTTTTCGAGTTTTTTGAAAATGTGATTTTTTTCAAATTTTCCCAAGGTAAACCCCTTCAAATCTGGGTGAAAAAAATCGAATTTTCAAAAAAAATCTAAAAAATTAATTTCGACACATGTTTTCCGCCTAAAATTTCCTCAGCTTTCCGATGGAATCATCAAAAAAATTCTATCTCCAATATTTTTCTTGATTTCGAGCGATTTTCATAAATACACCATCTTACCCCTCATGTCCTCTTGACCCCACCTTCCCCTAATTAATTCTCGCGATTAGCACATCAATCATTTACATATTTAATCAAAAACTAAATAAAAAAAAAACGTAATTTGCAAGAAAGAAAAAACATCCAAGCTGAACAATATGTACCGGACGTTGGCACATTTGGTCTTTACCGAATTTACAAAAAATGCCCTTCTTTAACTGTTCTTTCAAAAATTATAATAATCATCAAGTTGATCTATGGAGCTCAGTTTATCGTGATCCATTTCGTACATTATTCTCAAAATCTCCATACAATATCTCACTTAAAGTTTCATTGATTGATCTCGCTACCTCATTTGCCTACCCCAGTGAAAAAAAAAAAACATTTTAGCCAACTCCTAAATTAACAATTTCTCATTTGAAAACGGGGAAACATTTGTTTTTTTTTTTTTTTTTTTGTTCTTTTTGAAGTAACGAGGATTACGATTAATATACAAATACCGAGTTTTCGTTCATTCTCATGACTCTGGTTTGGAGTTAAGAATGCGGCGCGCGAGGATGTGCCAACACTCAGTGCCACGAAGTGTAGGTGGGGATGGTAAAAGATGACATCATCCCAATAATCCACTGTACCAGCATCAGTACCAAGACCACAATCCACACATATTGGAACCTGTCCTGCCCTGCCTCCTGACTGAAGTGGAGAGTTCAGAAACACATAAGTACAATAAACGAAACCGTCATCATACTAATTCATTTTTTTTTTGTTAAATCATTTTTCTCAATTTTCTTTTCCTTAATGAAATCGTCAAAATTTCCTCTTACCTCTCCCAACTTACGTAAATCGAAAACTCAATGTATTCAATAATTCATACAATATAATATTGAAAAAAAAAAAAACCATTATTTCTATCGTCAATTGGAAGAGTGTAATGTAAAAAATTCTGCCTACTTTCTTTATCTTAATTAAAATAATCCGCTTGGTCCATTAAATGAATTTTCGTTTGCATTTTAGAAAAAAAATTGCTTACAATTTAAACAAAATAATAACATACCTATAGCACCTGAAAGAATTCTTTTTTTTTTTTTTTTTTGTTTATTTATCATTTAAAGCTGTAATAAATGATTAATTAAATACACATTGAGATGTTGCCCTGTTATGCTCCACTTTTTTTTTCATTGAAACAAAATTTTCATTAACAACATTTATTTAAAACCTCTGAATGTGCAAATAATCATGGGCAAATACTCAATGATTTATCACATGAGATAATGTTTTTTTTTATGATAAAACAGGTTTAATTTAATTAATTATATGATTTCTGTTGGAAAAAAAAAATTGAATTAAAAATTATATATACGAAAATTAAGAAGAAAAAATCGTTAAATTATAATAATATTACTAATAATAATTCTAACAATTATAATAACAATAATAATAAGAATAATTGGTGCAAAACCAATGTTTTTACATACCTGCTCTCTCTTGGCTGTCTTCTCCTCTTTTTCACGTTTTCTCACTTCAAGTATGTACTCGTTGAACAGAGATTCACGTTCACGCATTTTTTCAACGTTTTTGAAACGTTCATCACGTCCATGCTTCTGTGCAAAGTCACTGAAAGATGATCTGCAAATAAATGAGATGATTTTTGTTATTATTATATTAAATAATTCCTTAGATTATTTTTTCTTTCATTTATTCACGTACTTTCCATGGAGATTAGCTTCTTCCAGAAGCTTCTGAAACTGATCCTTTCGTTCCTTCATTTTATTCCTCTTCTCTCTTCGTTCCTCCTCAGCTCTCTCCTTAACATACTTCTCAAACACCTGTTTGCGTTCTTTGGAAGTCAATAATAAATATCTGGGATCAAAAACAATTTTGTGAAGTTCTTTCTCCCATGTACTAAATGCAGAAACCTGATGAATAATAAAAATCAGTTAATTTGAGAATTTCAAGATTAAAAAATCGATGTACTTACGTCCTTTTCAGCTAACATATCCCTGAAGGACTTGATTCTCGTCTCGAGAGGTACAATAGCGCGTTCTCTAGCAGCACGTACTTCAGCTTCAATGGCTGCCTCTTTTCCAATGTCAATAGTCTTCTTCTCTGCCTTTTCTTCATCCTCGTCTTCCTCTTCCTCTTCTTCAAGTACTTTAACTGCACTTGGAGCTTCTAGAATGAATAATAAAAGTATTTTAAAGTGTTATCAAATGAATAAAATAAAAAAATTAAATTTTCACCTTTAGATTCCTCTTGTTTAGCTTTTTTAGCAGCAGTTGGCTGATCCTCATCGCTCGTATCACTGCTCTCTTCCTGCCTCGCATGTTTCTGACTGCTCAGAGCATCCGGCATTGTGGCAATCATTTTATCAACATCCGGACGTGCTAGCAAATCGTCTGGTCTCTCCCAAACGGATATCCTCGAAGATGGATTATAAAAGAAGACTCTGCCATCACCAGTCCAAACGACACACCAAGGAGTCCCTGGAACTGGAGTACTGGAGATGGGCCTTGATTTATCCTGAGGTTTCGTCTCTTTCGGTGCATCTTCTTTCTTTTTATTACCACCTTCGTCCTTTGCATTTTCTTTGGTATCATTGGCGCCCTCCAGCTGTTTATCGAGCTTCATGTTGTCTAAATTGCTGCCTGTGTTATTCGCAATTGCAGCATTTGCCTCTTCTGTCTTCTGCCTAACAGCGATTTTTGCTGTTTCAAAGTCCTTCAGTGCCTGTGGCTTTTCCCAGACAGATTCTCCTGCTTTGCTATTGTAATAATATAGTCTTCCATCAGGTGCACGATGCTCAGTCCAGACTAAAGCTGCAGCTACTAATTCAGAATCGATTTGTGATAGAATAGCTGGATCTTCAGGTGGTGTCTGTGGGGCAATGATACCGTGCGGCATTTGGGGAACACCCCAGCCAGTTTGAGGCGGTCCATAGCCTCCGAAAGGCTGGAAACCAGGCGGTGGCATGCCGAATGGAGCACCGGCGAATGGAGCTGACATTGCTCCGCCGTATTGATTGGGCATGCGATGCTGCATTGGTACCATGCTCGGTGGTGGCTGCAGCATGTTCGTAGTTACTGCTGGTGTTGCTGTATTCACTGTTGGAGTTGTTACGGTTGAGGCTGTGCCGTTGGTTTGGGCTAAGGCAGCCTCGGGAAGAGGTTGAGGCTGTGCTTGATTGATTTCGGGATTCTCGTTCAACATTGGTGGGGGTCCAGTACCTGGTGGTGCTGTGTTTGATTGATTTGAAGGGTCTACTGGTAATGGAGACTGGTCGGAGGCTTGGGGAAGGCGTGCTTCGGTCATTGGAGGCTGCTGCTGCTGTTGCGGCTGCTGTTGCTGCTGCGGCTGTTGGGAGACTGGGCCGGGAGTGGCAGAGTCACGGTTCGGCTGCTTTGAGGCACTGTGGACCAACTGCTCCAACTGGGAAAAAATATTTTTAAAATATTAGCATCGGAGGAGAGAATCTCTTTATTGAATTTAATTGAGATTATTACCTGATCTTGAACCATGACTTTGACGTTTGGCCCCTCTGGTTTCGTCCACGTTGTTTCTCTAGAGCGGATATTGTAAAAGTAAGACTTGCCATCTGCTGTCTTAGTTTCCACCCATACCTCGCCATTTAAGTCCAGTCCCGGAATGTTACTCTGTTGTTGGTTCAGCTGGGCTTGATTTTGCTGTCCTGGAATCTGTGGGAAGATAAATATAAGTTAAATATTCGTTAAATCCAAAAATTGAAGAATTTCTTACGCTGTTCATGTTTGGTGGACCCATTCCTGGAGGCCCGTAGTGACTGCCTTGACCCATCGGTCCATTCATCATGTGTGGTGGTGGCTAGCAACATTAAATCAATTTGTTTTTAATTCATTGATGTAGAAGGTATTACAATTGAAAGCTTCGAGATTGACAAAATTACCATTCCTGGTGGTCCCATTAAATTCGGTGGTCCCATCATATTCGGAGGTCCCATGGGTCCCCAACTGGGATCAAACGGTGGAGGTCCCCTGAATCTTGGCCCCGTTGGTGGTGGACAATTGGGCCTCGGTGGACCCTCATAAGGATAGCCATTATTTGAGCCTCTGTAGATCGGTCCTCTGGGTCCAAATCCTCGTCCTCTGAACCTCGGAGGTCCTCCTCCTCGCATGCCATACTCGAAGCCTCTGTCATGGGGACTTAATAACGTTTATCAATTAAGTTCAAACTTAATTAAAATCCTTAATTTAAATTGGAAGAGTGAAAATTTAATTCACCTGAAACCTCCTCGTCCTCTCGGCACAAAATGCCTGTATTCCTCTCCGTCATATGCATATTCCTCTGATTCTTCCATCGGTTCCTCAGCATGCTGCTGCTCACCATCTGCATTAACCGGTGTTACCTCCTGGAGTGGCATCGTCGTGGGTTCACTCGTTGCCTCCATTTTTTCCCCGCAAAAATCAATCATTCAATATTATCCAAAGCAACGAAAAAAAATGAGACACTCACACACACACACACGTATTTATTTACACATTATCCAATTGTGTCAATCACCCACACAATTCGTTGTTTTGATTCATAATATAATTATGGAGAAGAAAAAAAAGGAAAATGGAGTTTCTATGAAGATTAATTGATTTTTTTCATAAAAATGAAGAACATATCGTTTTCAACAGCAATGGAGAAAAATGTTTACTGTGTGAGAGGAGAAAAAAAAAATTAACACTCGTTTTTAACGAAAAAAAAAGAGCCTCTTGCCAACTTTGAAGAAGCACACTAATTTTTTAGATTTAATTTTTTTCAATAAAACATTAACATTGAATTATTATTATTAAATTCTATTAATTCACTTGTTTCTTATGAATTAATTTATGACTATTAATTTACACATTTGTTACTTCTTTTTTCTACTATTTTCGATTTTTTTACTCTTTTGTTTGAGCTGACGCGAACAAAATGCCGGACTAGAGGGCGAAAAGGTTAGAGGGCCTGTCCACACGTAAATTGTTACACGATAATAGCGCCGCATCTTCTAGTTGTCGTAAAATGAATTTATTTTTTGAATCAAATAATAATGAAATTTTCTTCTTTATCGATGAACCACATGATTCAATGGATTGTCGGTTTATTTGTTGATGGAATGCACGAGTGTTTAACGATTAATTTTTTAAAATTGTTTATCATTCTTTTGTTGTAATTAAAGAGAAGTAATTATGGTGATAGAGACAAAGTCAACGGAAGAGTTTCAATTGAAGGGGGAAAATGGAGATGTTAAAGTTTTTGAGAGAAAAACCGTTGATTCTGTTAATTTAATGCAGAGATTCACAAATGCAAATCAAGGATTCTCAAAACAGTTTTATCACGTGTATATTTGCAGACTAAAAGAATTCCGAGAGATTCTTATTGAAAATGCGCAAAAGAAATGGGGTAAAATGGAATTAATTAATTTTTTTAGACAAATTCCATTATTTCATAAGTTTTTTGAGAATATCTCGAAAACCAAGCGAGATATCGAAATTTTGGAAGAATTCTTTTTTGTAGCTCTTAAAATTCTCTACAAAAAAGGACTCTTGCAAAATTTCGATATCTCCTCTACTTTTCGAGATATCTTAAAAAAACAGTTTCACAGTGATTGAACTCTAATTTCCCTTTTTCAGGAAACCTAAAAATCCTGAAATTACCAGAACTCGAAGACTTCGAGAATCAGCGTTGCATAATAATAGGCACATTATTCAAGCACCAGCTCTGGAAGCCCTCAATCCTCCGGGATCTCAACGAGGAGACCCAAGAATCCGGAAAAATTATAGAGAAACACGAGAATTATTACAGTGAGAAAGACGTCGCATTTTTGGAAGATGAAATGCTGAGAATTAAGATTGTGGGACCGAAAGTTGATGTGTCTGAGGTGGTAACAGGGATAGTTGTTGCTCTTCTTGGGAAGAAGCTTGAGGATGGTACATTCGAGGTCGAGGACTGGTGCTACCCAGGATGTGCACCAAAGGCTCCACCAAAGGACATCACGAACGATGGAAAATTGTTGTTGGTGTCTGGATTAAATTTGTGCAATGCCACAAATGCACTTGAACTTGATCTCTTCTCTGAATGGATCACAGGGATGGCTGGGACTTTGTCTGTTCAAGAAGAGACGTCATCTGTGGTGAACCTTGTGATAGCAGGAAACAGCATCCAATCAAACGCACCAGATTCCCTCAAGGGAACCAAAGGTTTGCTCAATTCGAGAACTCAATTAGCAGCAGAAACTAGTGCATCAACTGCAGCTGTCAAACGTCTGGACCAACTGCTGCTTGAACTCCTCGAGCACTGCTCAGTGACGCTGATGCCGGGGCAGTATGATCCCACTAATATAATGCTTCCGCAGAAGCCAATCCATCGATTCATGTTCCCAGGATCAAGTAAATACGAGAATTTCAAAGGCGTCAGTAATCCCTGGATCGGAGAGATCGGGGGGAGAATGATCAGTGGGTCCAGTGGACAACCCATTGAGGATATTATGAGGGTTTGTGATGCAGGGGATGAGAAATGCTATTTGAAGTGGCTGGAGAAGACTATTGAGTGGAGACACTATTGTCCAACAGCTCCAGACACTCTTCCCTCTTATCCGTATGATGAGGCGGATCTTTTTATTATGAAAGAGTGCCCAGATGTCTATTTCGTTGGGAATACTGAGAAGTTTGAGACTAAACTGTTAAATGGTTTTTAAACTCTTTTATTTATTGTTGAATTCATTATTTTCAGTGTTTTATAGAGATTCTTTTTTTCTATTTTGCAGATGGTGATAGGCAAGTACGACTCGTTTGTATTCCTCAATTC
Source organism: Aleiodes testaceus (assembly GCA_963565655.1). NCBI lineage: Eukaryota > Metazoa > Arthropoda > Insecta > Hymenoptera > Braconidae > Aleiodes > Aleiodes testaceus. The sequence goes on along the minus strand of OY751415.1, from coordinate 5,937,860 downwards.
TCATCAACCAATACTGCAGTTTTGATTGATCTCAAGACTCTCGAAGCAAATCCAATTACTTTTGGTGATAAATAAATAATAAATAATTTGTTTTTTCTACGGATTTTTTCTTAATAAATATTTTTATACTTGACAGTTGTTTTATTTCAATGTTTTTTTTTTTTTTTTGATGAATTGCCCAATGAATAAAAGTGCAGAAATTTTCGTTATAAAAATGCCTCAAATGAGATTCAAAGTACATCTTATATTCAAAATTAAAGAGGAAGAAAATAATTGAGGGAAAAAAAAATTAATAGAACACATTGTAATAAATTGTTTGAAGTTTTTAAAAAAAAAGAAAAAGTATATGATCATATTAATATACCTGTGTTCTCTGAACGCGTTTAACTTTATTTTCTCTTTTTGCTTTTTTTTTTTTACTGGTGAGAGAAGAAAATTGCATTAGATTGATGTAAATTAACATTTGCTGCTTGACAAAAATTTTAATTACATATGTTTTTTTTTTTTTGTTACCTTAATAATTTTTCTAAATTTTCAAATATTTTCACTGTTTCATTTTTGTTTATTTTTTTTTTAATTAGCTTCGAGTATTTGAAAAAAAAATAAGCGCTCGAGGTTTCATTTTTATTATTTCAAACTAATTCCATTCCTCCTTTGCGAATTGATTATAAGCGATTAAATGATGTTATAAAATTTATATTTATAATACACTTTACAGAATCGTAATACTATTAACTTAAGAAGCATGTCACATTGATGACAGCTATATATAACAAATTGACAGGAATACCATCCAAAATATAATTGAATAGGATTTTTAAATTTTCCTTTCATTTGAAAACACGTACGACAGCCAGTTATAATTATTAGTATTTATTTTAATAATTAATATCTCCTATCTTTTGGCTGTCGATCTTATTCTCTCTTTTTCAGTGTCCCTGTCTGCATCACCTACAGTCCATTCTGGATCATTTGGATCCTCGCCATCTGCATCGCAGTAAGCTGATTCAGTTGTATCCGACTCGGAAGGATCCATTTCCACTTCCTAAATGAAAAAAAAAATGATTTAGAAATGAACCTCCTAACAATCTGCTAATTACGACAAAATAAATCTTACCTCATCGATTTTTTCCTCCTCTCGAGAGCCTAGTGACGTCGATGAGTTCTGCCAGTGGCCATCAGGCATTACCTCAAGCATCTTCTCGTAGATCTCTTCAGGGAGAGGGAATAATCGAGGCTCATACGGTAAAACCTATAAAAAAAATAAAGAGTCACATCTACTTTCTCTTCTTACAAATAATTCAAGAACCCAAAATTAAACTATACGCACTTCATTGTCTTCTTCATGAATGGAAGCAGCATCTTCCTTCGGTAGCCTCATCGACGACGATATTGTACGTCGACGAATGGCATTTTGTAGTGATGAATTACGATGATCCTGTGTATTGTGATGCTCCGTGTCCTGAACACCCGAGGGTGTTGCTGGTGGTGAGGTGATTGGGGACGTAACGTCACCCCCAAAGTCGCTCGCATGTGGCGACATTGGGTCTGGCGTATTCGCCCCACTGTCTGCTCTACTGTCTGCACGTCTATTGTGACGCAGTCGATTCTGCGGCAGCATATTCAACAAGCTCATAAAGCGTTTGCTCTCCTCCCGTTCACTTCTCTCGTGCCTGAGTGTAATTGTCTCCTCCGACATATCCTCGAAATCACTGTCTTGACTAGGCCTGTGCATCACTCCATTCTTAACATCTGCTCTCCCTGGTTCCTCGCATATTCTCCACTTTGGCGTCAAAATCTCCTTGTACTGAAGCTTCTCCAGTCTAGTGGACGCTGCTACACTGTACGGAATAACGATATTATCGATATCGTAAGAATTTTGTCTCTGTCGTGGATGAGAATTTGGATTTCTCTCTTTCGGTGTAACTTTCTCGGCAATGGCAGTGGGATGCTGCAGGGGTGAAGGCACTGGCGACGAGTGTTTACTGGAGCTCGATTGTGCACTAATGTCATCATCCTCATCGCCCTGTGAAATCTTCGGTACTCTCTTCCTGCTGATACCCTGTAGATTTTTATTCTGTCCAGGTGTATCCCTCTGCTTGCCCTTCATCATCTTCCTCTTGATCCTCGCTGTTAGAAGACTCGACGAGGACTTCTTGATTCTCGTTGTTGACGTGTACTTGGTCCGATGCTCTGGTAATTTATTTTTATTACGTCGCTCAGTCGCCTCCTTGTCCTTCACTCTGGGTACTCTCAAATTTCCCCGAAGAATTTTCTGCTGCCAGTCGACTGTCTTCATGATTGCCTCGAAGTGAGTGCTGTGTGTGACGTCCTCGGGGAATGAGAGAACAGGGTGATAACCAGGATCGACTAATGCAATTCTCTCTTGTACTGATAATAACTCGAATGGCTCTTGCGGTTGTGTTGGGTCACGTCGTCCAGTGCAAATAGCACAACATGCTAGGGTACCGTCACACGAACATTTTATCGTTGATGACCTTGCTGCTCGTTTAGAATACTCGTGGAGTCCTTCTAGTCGCAGGAGCTTTCTCTTTCTGTACACGTCCCAGAGAAATGGACGTGTGCGACATGCTGTTGCTGGACTTGGTTCAGTATCACTTGGATTATGACGACTTGTTGAACCTGGTAATACACCACTGTAGCCATTAATCGTTTCTGCATTCTCCAAGTATGTGAAACCTTTGGCAGCTCTCATCTGACGCTGGAGATCATTGTGCTGACGAATTTTGTACTCTAGATCAGATATTTGGGCCTGAAGCCATGTCCATCTTGAGGCAACACCAGCACGATCCTGCGCGTACTTCCATGCTGCTCTTTTGGATCTGTTAATGGAATTTTCATGTAAATTTAGTTTCTTCAGAGTTAATGGAAGAAAAAGAGAATTAATTGATTTTTGCCTAGAACCGGACTAATTCTGAAATAAATCGGCTGCTAGTTTTACATTGAATGAGTTTTAAATATTCAGCAGGTCATATATTATTCAGTGATAAAACTTCACGATTCGAAGTTAAACGAGAGATAACAGGGAAAATCAATACTACTAGAAATTTAATGATTTTGTTAGAATTTTTAACGTTTTTAGTATTAAATAATGAAGTTAATGAGTTAATAAAAAGGATTAAATTGAAATTAATGAAATAAAGATCAAAAACATTGTACCAAAGATAATTTTTTTACAAACGTTAATGATCAAATCTTTGATTACACAAAAGACCTAATCACCGAGTTAAAATGATGATGCAATACTATTGAGAATGAGCAAATCTTCATACGTATTTGTGAAACAAAAACCACATTTTTACTCCAATTGAAAGAGTAACTAATGTTGGAAATAAACTCACATGGGTAATTGTTGCTGATGTGAATTATTATAATTCTGCATTTCATCACAGCTCTCACCACCACTGCTAGATGCTGTACAATCAGAATCAAGATTTGATTCCACCATGTGCATCTGTGTAGCGAGTGAACCAGCAACATTCTCCACTTGTTCATTATCAAGCTTAATGTGTCCAGAGCCAAATGTCGATGAATTCCTATTGCTTGATGTACCAACAAGACCAATATCCCTCGAGCCAGCGCCAAAATAACGACAGTAATTCCTCTGCCTATTACAATGTGCTGTTACCATATTACTCTGTGCAATACATGATTTCTCAATATTCTTGATAAATGAATTCAATCCATCTGGTATTATTTGTGGTAAATTACGTGGAGTCAATTTATTACCACTTATATTCTGTAATTCATTCAAAAAGTATTTTTTAACACTGTGATGTGCTAATTCAATAACACCAGTTGTTTCTTCAGCAATGTGCTTGCCAACAGTTCTTGCCTGTAATTTTCTCAATCTTCTCATTAAAAATGCCGTTCTTCTGTCTTGCTCAAAACATTTACTCTCAACACTCTCTTGTTTCAATTTTAAATTATTGTCCCTCTGTAATTCACTCGTTTCACCAATATTAAGTCCCATATTAATATTCATATTCTCATTAACAAGATTAATAACATCTACATCAACTTCATTGAGTAAATCTCTCTCGAATGATGTAAAGCCCTCTGACATGTTGAATATCTCTGGTGCATTAACTGGATCATTTGTATCATTAGTATCACCAGTTATTATAGCCTCATCATCCTCCTCACCCTCCATTGACTGTATAACTTTCAATAAATCATCAACATTCTGCGTTATGTCACCAACAACATTTGATGTCAATTCGTTATTAATTCCCATGATACCATCAAGCTCTTTATCATCATTCAAATTTGGACCAACAATTGGTATAATTGGGACAATATCATTTGTTTTAATAAATCCCATCTCGTCGTTGTGTTCATTAACTGATGATTGCTCGTTCATTATAACTTCACACACCTCAGTAACTAATGCATCCGGTATAACCGCACACTTCACCAAATCCAAATTATCCTCTTGTTTATCAATGTAATTATTATCCTCCTCAACTCTTATTATTTCAATATCTTTAACAAAATCACTTGTAATCAGGTCATCACTGTTCTTTATAGCACAGTGTTTTTTAAGGCAATCTAAACTATTTTCATAATTTGAATTAATTACATCCCTTATTAAATTCTTTGATATACCACGTAAACAATTTTCATCAATCTTCGATGGCTGTACGTTTTCACAGACAACAAATTTTTCAATAACTTCACGATTATTACAAACTTTATTAGCTTTTTCTGGTGATAAAAAGCCACCGTCTGATGGCAATGGAGATAATAAATCGTTGGGTTTTTGAGGACCACCTTCCGTCAGAGCAGGGGCCATAACTGCCACTGACGTTTCTTTAATAATTTCTTCTGGTGCCTCGACATCCAGAGGCTCAAAACGGCACCTAAGCCCACGACGCCTGTGCTGCTCAGGCGCCGTAATTACTCCCATTCATCCATCACTTATTTATCCAAAGCACATCCACCTCTTTTATTTATTCTCACTTCACTTTTTTTAAACTTATTATTAGGATTACTTAATTAATTATTTTCTCCCCACTTGTTTTGCTTGATTCAGGAGGTATCAGCAGGTATCACTCGGTAAATCCTCTCTAATCATTGCTTCACTGTAATTAAAAAAGAAATACTTCAGTTCTCAATTCACAATTTCATAATAAAAAAAAGGAAAAAACATTCAACAAACCTCTAATGAACTTTGAATTCAGACTCCAGTTAATATTCGTACTTTGTCATTAATAATTCTTCAATTCCCAATTTCTTCTGGAAAAAATAGAGATAAAAAAACATGATTATTGATCAAAGTCTCTGCGTCATAATTGAGATGAAAAAAATGTTGTTAATATCAAACTACTGCATCACAATAAATTTGAATAGAGTTATCCAATCATTCAGTCTCTCTCTCTCACTGATTCCTCCATCATTTTGAGCTCAAAAAAAAGGTGAGAGAAGAGTAGAAGAGAATTGTTTTTAATTCCGGAGGGAAAAAAGAAATTGCCAAATTTTTGAGACAAAAAACAGCCGGCTTCCCGAGGGCGTCGCCGGTCGAAGATACAAGCCGGGCCACTAAGGACAGAGACAGATACACACACACATACAAATAAGAGAAGAATGTGAACAAACTCAAGTGAACTGACGCATCACCACGTGATCGACAATCTAATCCGCCCGACGTTTTTCCAACGTTTTGAGGGAATAAAAAAGTAAAGAATAAAAGGGAATTCTGGCACCAAAAAACTGAAAATACCAATTGGCCTATCCCCACCTCCTTGAGAATCATCCAGTTCATCCCCAGGAAAAAAATGCCTTTTCAAAAGAACACGCGAGCGCGTGTTCGTTGCATAATTGACTGTGGAAAAATTCCGATAAAAATTTCCTGCGCACTCATTTTGTTTTTTTCTTCCATCTGAAATAGAAAAATGAAAAATTCAAGAAGAAAATACACCTCAACGATTGGATTTTAAACAGACGACGATTGCGCTTCCACGTATACTAAATACAATGCGACGAGGACAGAGAGAGAAGCCTCTCTCGCGCCGACGTTTCAGCCGTAAGGAGAGCCCAGGGGGAGGCAAGAGGGGCGAGGCGAGATGGCGACAGCACACATATATATCTATATATATATATATAAAAACTATTCACATACACAATTATGATTTGATCCAGTGTGAAATAGAGACACTCGGAGGCAAACTATGTCAGGCACTTGAAAATAATTTAGCTCAGAAGATTGAACATTGAAAAACAATCACATGAGATTAATAATTTATTGTGACTGATGAAACTCATTGGGGCTTTTTCTTTTTTGAATAAAAAGAAACCACGCGTTTGACCCGCACTGAGCGCTGTTGGTTGTGGGACTGGCGGAAATGGCGGCGGCAAAAAAAAACTGTGAAGAAAAAAAGTACGTTTTTTGTTAAAAAAAGATGAAGTTTAAAAAATAATAAAAATAACATTCAAATTATTTAATATTTAAATGTGAATTCATCATTCTCACATTATCGTTATTCTTAAATACTGAAATGCCCCGCCATTTATTTATCATTCACGTAAACACGATATTAGAGATTACTGATTCTATAATAATTCTTAAAATTCAGATTCTCCCACTTGTCTTTGTCACACAACCAGCTCTTCACACACTAATTCCTTTTAACCCGTATAGATTACAGTCGTAACTTCCTTCTCCTCGTCATTGCACAAATAAACGAGAGAGAATCACACACACACACGCACAAAACTGCCTATGTAAGTGTAGAAATGAAAATTTAGCAGTACACATGGAGAGACGAGGGAAAAGAGAGAAAAAAAAAACGAAGAAAGACACAATTAGTATGGAAAGGAGGGGGCCCCAGACTCCTTTGGATTATAAAATCAGAAGGGGGAAAAGACCACCTAGCACAACTTTGCGTGACGCTTGCCGCAAGCTTCTCTCCGTGTAACCAAACTGCAAGAAAAAAAAGTAATTAACAAATATCATTGGAGAATAATTATTCACCTCTCTTTCATTAACTCCATTATTTCTCACTTTTATCACCACAATAGTCCGTTGAAATTCATCACTGATCCAACGACAATGCCATTTAATGTGAAAAAGTAGAAAGGAAAAACACACAGCGTAGTTTTTTTAACCGTCACACCCAAACGGTTCTGTACTTTGGCGATGTTTGAGCACGTAATAACGCACATATATATGTCTCTCTCTTGTATATATTTACATGTATATATACATGCGTACTTTATTATCCACGACACTGCACATAATGCCACATAATAAAATTCACTGTTTCATTAATTCCCGCAGTCATGGCAAATGTGTTTTTCTTTGTTAGCACGAGCAAATGTTTTATCCGTTAATGCTTTTCACTGAAAAGCTCCGGACGCTCTTGCCCGCCGATTCCTTGTGCTCTCCCCCCCACCACTGCAGACAGCTCACCGTTCCTTTTCCCTCTGGCCCTTCACCACTCCACACAACAGAGCTCTGTATGCCTCTATCCTTCTTCAACTTATTGTCCACAGTCCGAGGCTCCTTGCATCTTTTTCTCCTCCACTCTGTTATTCACAATTTCCCTTTCGTTCCCACGTCCCTTCCCCTTCTTTCCATTTACTTGGATTGAATGCCGTGCTCGTGGGGCTTCTGCCGTTACCAATTTTCAATTCACGAATTGCGGCTCTCTTTAAGGCGTCACGACTTCAACACACAGCGACAGGACAAAAAAATAAATGATATCAGAGACTGTCTTTTGCATTTATCCACGACTCACCCAGTGACCATTTCTCCTACTTTCCCCCCACTACTCTCTCTCTCTCTTTTTTTCCGGTTCTACGAGATTTCGAGGCAATTGTTTGAGATTACGAGAATCATGTTATACTGTTTTTCAGTTTTATTCGATTCTGCCGAAACTTGGTTAATATCGACCTGAGTCGGGCAAATGAAGAGCCAATGGGAGAGAGAGAGAGAGAGAGGGGAGATAATGGCAGACTCTCGGGGGCACTCGGAACGTGTTTCAACTTGTCGGTTTGATGGTGAGATTCTTTTATTTTTGCGAGAATGCACTTGAGGTATTGGCGAATAATGGCGGTGAGGAGAACCGGATGTGAGGGGCTCGTGTTTTATTCGACTAAAATGAGGATTCTGAAGCCAGCCATTATGGCCAATGGGATTGCGGAGATTTTTTCAATGGCGGAGGTTAGGCTTGGTTTGCAATGAGAGAATTTCATTGGTCGGGCGGAAGGTGGCGCGTTTTTCAACATTTACAAATGGAGTTTGCTCATCTTAGTTCACTTAATTATTTCGTGGACTTAGAAATTAGGCGGAGGGCCATCTTCAGAGGTTTTATTCCATTCAATGGTATTAAAATGAGGAAATATCTATTTTTAATCAGCAATATGACATGGAATTGTTTTTTCCGAGTAATGTCAGATGCACAGTTGATAATTTGTTAATTTATTTGAATAGAGAGTTTATTACTTTGATTTGACTCGACAACAACGTGAGTATGCAGTCTGTTTATTACTAAATTAATAATAATATGAAAATTATGAAGAAATAATTGAATTCACTAAATTTTTACAGCCACAAGATGCATATGACAAGGAGTGATACCTCCGAACGTCGATTCGAGATAGAATGCAAACTGGAAGCAGAAATGGCCTCAATGGAGGCGATGCGTGATGCAGAGGAGAGAAGCCGGAAATTAACAAGCGGAATGGTGGCGATCCTCGGTTCTCTGGAGCAGAGACTGACAACTCTTCGCAGAACAATTCTCCCGGTTTACAACGAGACTGGAAACCTCCAGGCACAACAGCACAACATAGAACGCACCTTGAATGCCCTGGATCATGCAATAGGATACTACGGTGTGTGTCAAGAAGTCGAAGGAGCTGTGAGAAGTGGTCCAAGTGGAGCTGGTGGTCTTGATGGTTTCCTCGACGCTATGAATCGTCTCTACAACGCGGAAAGATACTTCCAGAAGAACAATCCAAGTTCCGTAGAATTAGAGAACATCTCGACCCTATTCAACGTCGGACTAGATTCTTTATGCTCTGAATTTCACGATATTCTCGCAAGACAGAGTAAACCAATTCTTCCGATTGTTCTCCTCGATTTAATTGGCTCTGATGAGGACACAAGCGGCGAGGATGCGCCTCCATCATTAAACCAATTACCAGAGAGTGCTCTCGGGGATTTGGTGAAGATTGCCAATTGGCTTGATGACAGAGGACACAGGCGACATGGAAAGATTTATTCATCAGTGAGATCAGCAGTTGTTTTACGTTCTCTGCAATTGCTGAAAGAGCACCAGCGTTCAGCGAGTGGTGGGAGCACTCATGCTGGCAGTCCAATGCCTAGAAGTAAATTCGGACATCGGCACTCGATGACCGGAGCCGAGACAACGAGCAGGAGAACATCGAAACGTCTCCAACACGCTATTGAAAAGAAAGCCAGTAAAATGTTGATGAGAGCGACTCAATCCACTGGTCTTGGCCTAGCATTCCCATCATCCAGAAAACCCACACCACTACCGAATAATTGTGCACCGGAAGATGCAGCACCTGATGAACAGGAGATGGAGAATTATCTGTTATTAACTGCTGGCTTGCATAAATTGATGCAAGCAGAGAGAAGCTTAGTCGGAAGGATTATTCCGACTTTATTACAGCCACAGGTCCTCGAAGCGACTATTCGTGATGCTATGGACCTTGTTGCACATGATGGGGAGAGTATCGCTGCAAGAGCGAAGCGGTGCATCATCAGAAGAGACTTTTCAGCAGTGCTAGTCGTCTTCCCGATTTTAAAACACTTGGGGGAATTGAAACCAGATCTCGAGAGGACTGTCGAGGGCTGTGATTACGCATTGAGATCCAAATTTGCGTCTATTCTCAATACTTTGAATACAACTGGAGCTAAAGCCCTCGAGGACTTTGCAGAGAGCGTCAGGAATGAATCAGGCGCTGTGCTACCGAAAGACGGTACTGTTGCTGAATCCACGAGCAATGTCCTCGTTTTCCTTGAACAATTATCGGAGAACTCGGAAACTGCGGGGATTGTATTGCGGAGGAATAATGAAGTTGAATCGATATCAACTTCGAGTGCTAAGCAAACGGAGAATACTCACAGGGTGTTGCTTGGGGTTTATGTTAAAAAAGTACTTGCACAATTGAATCTTGCACTTGTCAGCAAGAGTGATGCGTCGTACTCGGATCCAGCGTTGAGGGCTTTGTTCAAGCTTAATAATCATAATTATGTGGTGGAGAAATTGAGGAAAAGTAGTCTTCTTGAGTTGCTGCTTCTTGCTGAACCAACTGCAGCACAAACTTATCAGGATCTTCTTGTTAAGGACAAAACTAATTATATTGCTGCTACTTTTGCTAAGGCTAGGAGCTATCTGGAACATCCTGCTGATGAATCTGGTATGTGGGAGTTTATTTAAAGTGGAAATGTGGCTTTTTTACCCCACCAACCGTTATTAATGACTTCAGTAATTAATTGGGGATATTAATATTTCAGAACTTGCTGTGAAGTCTTTGAAGGATCGATTTTCTGGATTCTCCAGGGAACTCGAGGACTCGGCGAAAAATCAAAGAACGTATTCAGTACCAGATGCACGTCTTCGTGAATCCCTGAGACGTGAATTGCAACAATCGATTGTTCCTCAATACTCAATGTTTTACAATAAATACAAAAATACACCATTCTCAAAAAATCCAGCTAAATATATAAAATACACACCGGAACAAGTGTCAGCACTGATAAAGACATTCTTTGATACAGCTGCGTGAGATTATTCCCATAATTTATCGTAAAAATGATACCAGTAATCATTATTTTTTAGTAAACACCCATTTAATAAAGCAAATTTAGTTACAATATCTATAATAATTCCATTTTTTTTCTTCTTGTTTTTATCAACGGCTCAAAATTATCATCTGTCGCCAGATTTTATCGTGCTTTTGATTGGAAAAAAAAGTAAATACTATTTATTATGAAATAAAGTTTCTCAATTATTAGCAAAATATATTATTTGAATACTTTTTTTTTTTAAATTCTACTTCTCGAATGAGAAGTCATTAAAAACGATCGGCTCAATCAAAATTCATCATGTTTCATAACAAATTTCAATAATTCATATTCTCAATATTTAAAGCAATTAAACTCAAGTTCAATTAATCAGGTAGAATGAATGAAATGAAAATTAATAAAACTATTTTCTTCATTATTTATAAAAATTGATAAAAAGCACAATTGAGCCAATTTACAGATGATTCATAATTTTATCTCGTTTTATGTTTTTTTTTTTTTCCACTTTTTCTTTCTGTATATACTCAAATATATATATAAAAAACAAGTAACGTTTTTTTTTCCATTTTTTTTTAGTTTTATTCTTTTTTTTTGTCGATTTAGATTCGATTAATAGCTTACACATACGACGCGATGATGACAGTAATAGGATTAAGTTTGAACTCCAGCAATTATTTACAAGTATTTGCTATTTCATCACTCGCTCACTTGCATTTATATAATTTTTACTTTTTTGTTAAAATTCTTTCATTGATTAGCTTTTATTTCATCGCTTTTTGTATAATCCATGCGTTCGTAAGATTCATACTGCTTAGTCATCCCAAGGATGAATCGAATTGATGAACCATGTTTCTTTAAATTTAATTCTTGTTTTTTTCTTTTAAAGTCCAATTTGATTTGTCTATTACTATATGTCTTTTTCATTCATTTCGGTGCAATATTTCTTTAAATTCTCTCTCAATCACTTTTCATTTTTTCACATTATTATCTTTTTTTATTCCGTTTCCTACTTCGTAGGCGACACATGAAATATCATAATTAATTCTCTCGTTTTTGCAGCAATTATTTGTCTTTAAAAGTCATTCAACTGCAAATTATTATGAAAAACAAAGAGGGAGAAATCGCTGAATTGTGCGAGAAATTAATTGATGATTTTACTTCTTAAATAAATTCAATGATTCCGGACAAAATGGGCACGAGAGAGCACAAATTAAATAATGCAATTATTTATAAAATTGTTGAATTTAATTCTGTAATAAAATTATTAAAAAAGATGAATTATCTTTATATTGACGTTTTTTTTTTTTCATTTTTGTAAAACTCTTCTTTTTGAAGAAAAAGTCAAACAAAAATTGATCTATTTAGTTTTTTAGATATGTTTTAAAAACTATTATCAATGTCAATTTATTTAATTTATCAATTTTATTACAGAATTCATTTTTTTCGCAATTCACTTAAAAATTTCATGCACATTTCGTAATAACTATTTTTTTTTTTTTCACTATTGTTGTTGCGAACGATTTTATATTATCCAATTGACAATAATCTGGTTAACAATTATATTACTACTCGAATTATTGTCAACGAGATTATTATTCCCATATATTCTCTATCACACAATTGTTTGGCTCTCTCTAAAATTTCCCAGTAAATTTATCATTCCATTTTCTTCTTAAAAAAAAAAAAACATTATTCTCGTCTTTTTCCTTTTATTTTTCATTCAATTACTTTTTTTAACTATCGACGCTGAGTTTCCTTGACTCACCTCGATCCGTGATTCATAAATTTAAAATGCGAGGAACCGAAGAAATTTAAAATAACAAAAACGGAAAAAGTTGTTTAGATTGAAAAAGAGAAAAATAGAACAAACATTGACGTCTGCACGAGTTTCACTAAACCGTTTTTTAAAAAAAAATTGTATATATGCTTCTTATATCTTTCCCACATGAATTTATCGTACTCATTTACCCACAAATATATTTTTGCGATAAACTCACTTTCCTCCTGAATTATTATTATTTTTTTCCTTCACTGTACAACCGTTTCTTTTTTTTTTTGTGCGCTGATATAAATGACAACCTGCCGTCTCCTTTTTTTTCCATTTTCCCCATTGAAATTTCTCCAACACGAGAAGCAAGGAATAATTTTTTTAAATGAACAATAAATGGAAGAAAAATTAGAAGTTACCTACGTTTCCTCATACGAGTGTTATTTTTAACGGCAAGTGTCCACGCTCGAGGTCGATCAGGCGTCGTTGATAAATTAATATTATAGGAGGCAACACTTGCGCTTAGGTTTTACCTGTAGAACTGGACAAAGTACAGCACGTATTGCCTCATCGAACACTGTTTTCAGGCCCTTTTGCGTGAGGGCTGAGCACTCGAGATATTTGACAGCTCCAATCTCCTTAGCCATTGCCAATCCCTGAATAAAAACATTAATAATCATTACCAACAAATAAATATAAATTAATTCCGAAATGAATTCTATTTCATCCTCAGGTTTTCTCAAATATCTCGGAAACTAAGAGAGATAGTAAAATTTTCGTAGATACCTTTTTTGTACAGAATTTCAAGAGCTACAAAAAAGGTATCTACAAAAATTTCTCCATCTCCCTTAGTTTCCGAGATATCCTCAAAAAACTGTTGATTAAAAAAAAATTAATTTCCCTGACATTTTAATAATCTTTTGAATTCCATGAAAAATACCTGTGGATATGTTATAGGCGCGAGTTTCTTATCTTTTAACTTCTCAATAGTCTCTTTATCCTCACGTAAATCCAATTTAGTGCCAACAAGAATAATTGGTGTTGCTGGACAATGATGACGTACTTCAGGATACCACTTGGCCCTGACGTTTTCAAAACTCGCGGGATTAACGAGTGAGAAGCAGATAAGAAATACATCAGTTTGTGGATATGACAATGGCCTTAGCCTATCATAATCCTCCTGTCCAGCAGTATCCCATAGTCCTAAATTAATTGGTTTACCATCTACCATAACATTTGCTGAATAATTATCAAATACTGTTGGTATGTATTCTCCAGGAAATGCATTGGTGGTGTAGCTTATGAGTAGACAAGTTTTACCAACAGCTCTGTAAAAAAATACAAAAAAATAATTAAATTAAAAATCCCAAATATTCAAAAATGAGTGACAAGCGCGCGAAATGTAGTACCACGCCCGCCGTTCGTCCACTTCATCTCCAATAAATATAAAATTCGTGTGAATCCAATGGAATTAAAGTGGCCCTTGTTTCCCCCATTTTTTGTCAAAAAAATGTGAAAGTCTCTGGCACATTGAAAGATTAATCCCACAAACACTTAACATATATGTGCAATGTTATATTTTACTCACCCGTCACCAACAACGACGCACTTGATCGCCTGCATCGTCGCCAAACAAACTAAAAAATCCCTCAATCACTTTAATCTATGAATAAATGAATAATTTCAATGTATCAGTGATTAATGGTGATGACACTATTTTCTTAATTTAGTTTAATTTAAGTCTGATGAATTAATCACAATTTTCCCTTCGACAGAGGTACACGAGACACCAAGGAGCGGCCGACGGGAGCTCTCTGTCTGACGCTGGAGTCCCGGGGGCAGGGACTGAAGATAAAAAAAGGCAGTAGACAGAGACAGGTATATGAATTAACTGAGGAAAAATGTTTGTGTCTCTGTTGCACTCATGGGGATGTGAGAGAGTTTGTCTTTATCTTTGGTTCTTTCTGAGGTCTCATGGAATTTTAGGAGCAGAAGCCACTGGGGGAGGTCTTTTCGATGTGTAAATATGTTTTGGAAAGGGGCAAAGAGATGAGCATGCATATTTACTGCAGTGGGAGGTGGAGCAGTTTCATTAGTCGAGTTGGTTTGATTTTTTCGTATAAATTATGGAGAATTTAAATTGAGGAAAAGCTAATTAATTTGTTGATGGTTTTAGATGCGGCAGGCTCACACCCTTTGAGATATCATTCTCAAATTTTTTTGGGAGCTTCTGGATGCTATGAAGAGTATGTCTGCTAATTTTGAGGGGAAAATCTTGAATGGCTAGAAAGTTATGAATTTTTTATAGAATCTCCCTTTTTTTCACGTTTTTTTTTTCATTCTGAGACTTCAGTACATCTTTATTACTTCAAAAATTCGGGGAAAAATGAGGAGATAGAGGAATTACTCAAAATTCCATTTTCATATCAACTCCAATTGTTTACTTTTATTTAAAAGGCTATTTGTGTTCCTAAACTCAATGAAAATCCGTCAATTGCACTTGCTCTCACGCTCCCTATCGGAATTCCTGAGTTGTGACTCTCTGAGGTGAAAGAATGACAGAAAAAAATCATAATAACATTATTTTTTTCAGGAATTCCTGAATATTTCTTATGAAAATGCATAATTGAATGGTGAGTCACATTTTTAATGAAGAATTCATACTTTATATGGAATATCTAATAAAAAACCTATTTTTCCCTTTCAGGACTAATTAAAAAATGCAAGAGAACGAAAAATTGATGAAATCTCTCCTGAATCCATGAATCTTCCATTTTAATGCATTAAAAATTCAAATAATGTCCACAAACATAGGACCATCAAAGCTCCAGCCAATGTGGCACCAACAGGTATTCGCTCTGGACGCAAAATACAATTCTCGTCGTTGTGGAAGTCAATCAGCGATTGGAATGCTCTACATTCGACGTCGCAGTCAGCTCCTACGTGACAAAGAATCTCGTAGTTCGTCAATTCGACCAGCCTACGTGAAATTGCGCTCGGAACTTTTGAAATTACGTTATGGAACCCTCCCGGATTACAATGGCCTGAGTTCACGAGCCTCAGCCGATGGAATTCACGAGTTGAAGCTCCCGAATGCCATTAAAATGAATAAAAAAACAACGGCAGAGAGCTTTGCCTTTGCTGGAGTTCACCATGTCTTCGATCAACACACTCTGGGAGTGACTGGACTCAAATTTGCGAATAACGATCGTTCTAAATTGTGCTGCGCTTCTTTCGACGGTACGATATCGATCTGCAACATCGCTGAAATGCCACCGAGAGTCGTTGCCAAATTGGAGGGGCATAAAAAAGGGGTGACTGGTATTGATTGGAGTATCAGCAATGATCTCATTCTCTCCGCTTCATTGGACGGAACTATCAGACTCTGGGGTGTCCATGGAGATGCTACACCAGTCTGTCTGCGAGTAGTTTGCGATCAATTGAAGTCAGAAGTGCTCTGCTGCGCTTTTGTACCAGCCAACAATAATCTCGTCATCACTGGGAACTCCCAGGGACTCTTGCAGACGTTGAATGTCTCCACTGGGATTTATTCGAGAGGAGGAACCCTGAAAATTGGAGGAAAAGTAAATATTTTGGAGTGCCTAGTTGAGGATTGTTTTCTATATTTTATTTTATTCCAGGTGCTATCGTTGACGTGTGAAGAGAGTGGAGGCTCCTTGATCTGGGCTGGCAATGACAGAGGAACCATAACAACGTTGCGATTGGAATCGAGATCAGGAAGACTGTCAAAGTTACAGAGAATCGAGAGTGTCGGAGCTGCAGCAATAACGAATTTATCATGGAGACCCTGGTTGTCTCGGCAAGCACCCTGGCCGACGATTCTAGTCAGCAGTGCCTGTAATTCAGTGTCTCTTTATAAGGCGGATAATCAAGGAGGTCTGAGTATCTGGAGGAGATATCCGGTGAAACATCGGTGAGTCTGAAAGAGTTTAATCAAATGGGAGTAAAAATAAAACGAGAATTTTCTCTTTGTTCTTAAAAAAAGACAATATCTAGTGAGGTCAACGTTCTGTCCACAAATGGGCGCGTGCTTGATAGCCAGTGGCTCAGAAGATGGCTCAGTGCATCTGTTCGATACTGCTCGAGAGGGTAAAGCAGCACAAGTTAATAGACTACATGGACATTCTGCTCCAATTCTCTCAATAGCATTCAACTATGATGAGTCTTATCTTGCAACTGGAGATCATCATGGGTTGGTTATCATATGGCAAAATTGAAGTTTTTTTTAAATGAATTTAAAGGTTTGTGAATTTAATTGATAAAATAATTGTAGATATTTTTGTACTTCATTGTTGAATTATTCTGAAAGAATATTTTAATGTTAAATTATGGGAGGATGTGGTGATGAATAATTAATTTAAATTGTATAGCAATATATTAATTTTCCTCTATTGATTGTAATATGATTCTACAAATTGTAGCGATGGTGCATTTGATTTTCTTTCGTTTTCAACGATATTCGGAGTAGCCGAGCATCTAGAAATATTCTATTGTAGTAATAACTACGGTTTTTCATTGGAATTTTGACATTTCTCGTTCTTCATTAATTTTCTCATTGAGAGCATTCATTAGTATTTTAATTTCACTTCTAAATAACGAAAAAAAAATGTATTTTCCAAAGTTAATATCGTAATCTCACTGATTAAGCTCTCAGAAAATGAAATTAATTTAGGCAACATTTTGTTAACAATTTAATGAGCGAAATGTTTAATTAATAAATTAAATATTGCAATACTCCTCATTTTTTTTTGTTGATAAATGAGATTTAAAAAATATCGTTCACTCTTTATAGTGCAATAAAATTCATACTTTTTTCTATTTCTAAGAAGAAAGAATAATATTTTATTACCCTATTACTATTTAATATAGGAAGTTAAAAGTGTGCGTAAAAATTGTCGATAGCATATAAATTTAATAATTTTATTTTCTCTAAATAATTAAAATTGCAATTGAATAATGTTAGAATAAAGAAAATTCAATTAACTCAAATTATTACCATGTGTTTGTAAAAAAAAAATGAATTATATCTCGTAAGTTCCATTTATCACAGGCTACTTTGCTCGCATTTCCCCGCACACTTTTCACATCGTCTTCCACTTTTCATAAATAATTCATTTAACTTTAAAATTACGAAATAGAGAGCTGTGTGTTGGCGCTAGCAAACCTTACAATGTACTTTCTCAAATTTACCCTTTTTTTTTCTTCCTCAGATCAAGTCAAAAATAAACTTAAAAACATTATCATAAATGTTTAACAATAAAAATCAACTACGATGATTCCTCTCTTCTTCACTTGAAATTTCAACTCAAAAATAGAAATTCAATCATAAAAATGTTTAGGCACAACCACTGGTGCATCTACCATTGAATTAATACATATTTACATTCGGTAAAGATCCACAGATGAAAACTAAGATAAAATTCAGAGGTGATGCTACTCGACTAAAAAATATTTACAAGGAAAAATGGATTTTAATTTCATTTCTTCTTTTGTGTGTAACCTACTTCATTTTTCGGACGGACTTTGGCCAATTGAGCTCTCCAATGGGAAAGAATGAAGGGTCCCCCATAAACATTTCTTTCCTCTTCTCATTTTCCATTTTCTCACTCTCAAATAATCTCTGATTTCCCCAGAATTTGTCGAATTTTTCCTTCACGGACGGTTGTAAAATTAACATGGACAATTTAAATCGAAGTTTTCATCTCCAGCGTTTCCTTTTTAATAAAACTACTCGTCTCAATCGTATTCTCGATGGACGGCTTCGTTATACTTTCATCACACAAATTATCTTGATTATCATTGCTTACTGATCCTTCAGTAATCGAAGAATTAACATTTTTATCAGTTTGTGAAATTACCAGAGGTCTTCCAGATGATTTCGGAAGTTTCTTGGTGATATCAGTCTTAGATGCTTCGAGTTCGCTCATTTCATCAGCACTGTCATTATCAAATAATTTAATATCATTAACACTTAATATTTCTGATAAATTATCAGGTGAACGGATAATTGATCTGATGGACTCTTCTTTGGACAATGAAGACTCTGAGCTGTTCTCCGTTTCTTTCTTTGTCTCATCACTTTCATCATTTGTTTTGCCTTCAATCTCTTTCTGGTCATTCGATAATTGAATAGGTGAATTTGCCTCTGTTTTATTAATCGGCAAATTGAGCTTCAATTTGTCCCTCGTGTGCCTCAATTCACCCAATTGCACTTGTTGATTATCATCATGTCTATTACCCTCTTCTTCATCATCATCAGGTGGTAATCCAACACTGGCACCTGGGAAAAATTGACTAACGTATTTTCCATCGCCAGCATTAAATTGAAATGGCCTATTACCACTGCTAACAAAAAATTCATCATCACCAATATTATTCGTCTCATTATAATCAATTTGATAATCCAAACGTGGCTCATCAATCATTTCTTCCCAATCACTGTAAGATGTTGGTTCCCATGTTGTTGCTGATTGTGATTGACAGTCATTGGCTGCTGTTTCCTTCGGATACTCGTAGACACAGTGATAACGTTGTTTCTTAAACCAAACGTTTTTCTTTTGATCCTGAAAAGTCATTACGTCTCATTAATTATTGAACAAAGTTAAAAATTTTGATAATTCTATTTTACATTTACCAATTCATCCTGTGAGCAAGAAAACACAAAAAACTCCTTAAACTTGTGTAATGCCTTTCTTTTTAAGCGCAAATTCTTATTTAAATTGAATTAATTGATCTTATCAACTTACTCCTGCTTTCAAGGTCTTCTCTGGTGATCTCAAAGCAGATCTGTGAGGTGCTAATGTTGCATCCCATGCTGATGGAGTAAATTCCTCTTCCTCACCCTCGTCCTCATCTTCCTCGTTGATTTTAGAATCAATATCATGACCCAATTGAGGATTCTCCATTTGCCCTTGTTCTTCTTGCCTACTTTCTTCACTATATCTCTGTAAATACGATAAAAGCCAATGAAATAAATCGGATTACACGATGATTCATTTATTTAATCCAATGAAACCTGGCTTATGCTTCAAAATGGATTGAGATAAGTACTAAAGTGGAAAGAGATGAGTCGAAGCCAATTTGAAATGAATTTAATTCTAAAGAAAAAAATCATTTTAATTAATTACCTTCCACACAAATTCGCCAGAACTCGAACTATTATCCTCATCCTCCACTTCTGCACGTTCCTCCCCACCACCCGCCTCTTCATCCTCATCCTGACTGTCCCAGTCGTGTTCAGTACTGAAACTCGTTGACATAAGATCGTCTTGAAGCTGAAGTGGAATAGGAAATTGTGCCTGCCACTTTGATTCTTCCTCAGGACTCGGTAATGGAGCACCACTAGAGACTCTATTTTTACCCCTCATTTTTTTATCATTATTAGTACCGGAATCAATGCTCTCCTCATCCGAAATATCGTTGCCCGTGTGGTCATCATCGTTTTTATGCTCATTTCCCTCCAACAGAACGGCTTTATTCGTCCTCGTATCAATGACAATGACATCCTCAGATAATCCAGATAATTTCGAAGCAACTGACGCATCTCTCGAGTCCTCTCTCGACACAACATACTCCGAAGTGACTCCACTCTCTCGTTCCTCGAGAATTGGACTCAATGGAGTCCCGTAAATGTTGTATCTGATTGCAATATCTACTGTCCCAGTTCTCTCCGAAGTCTCCTGCTCATCATCATTCGATGCCCATGAACTTGTATCAGTTTCCTGTGCATTAACTGAAGTATCATCCTCATCACGAAGCTCCTGAGACTCAACGACAGACATCTGGGCTCTTGGTAATTTATCCCGGAGTTCATTTCTTATTGCAGCAACAAATTCCTCGTCCAAATTAAATGAAACATACGAATTATCACTCTTTAATGAAACTGTTGAACTATCATCGTCATCAACGTCATTCTCAGTTTCATTGTCACTTAATTTTTTTGATAAAAGTGGATCGTTCGTTGATCTCGATTCTTTTAGATTATTTGTACAATTTTCTAGATTAGCTTCATTATCTACAGTAATTACACTATCTAAATTAATAGGTAAATTTTCAGAATCTGGTTTTATTATTTCAGTTGATTGACTCGTTATGCTGTCGGTGCTCTCGTCTTCGTTCATTTTTAAATTGTTGGACGGTCGATTGTCGTCGAAACTTCCGCAGTATTCAGCGTCTAATATTGTGTCGAGTTCGTAGAGGATTTTTAATTGTTCTTCTTCGGTTGTTGAATGAGGAATTTCAGATTGTGAATTGTAAATTACACAGGTAACATTGTTCTCCTCTTCTTCGCAGGATTCTTTGTCCCTGAAGCCACTGTCTGAGCTTCTCTCGTCGTCTGGAGTACTCAGTTGCTTTCTGTCGTCTTCATCAGGTTCCTCAGTATCGAGTTTTCTCTTTCTCTCTGTGTCTACATCTTCCCCATTTGAGAAATCTTCATTGTCCACTGATATATCGCCACGTGATTGAGGTGTGTCTGGTGCTGACTGAGTAATCTCTAATAAATCTGGTAATGACTCAATATTTTCTGATATTTCTTCGAAATTTATCGACTCAAACCCAGTACTCTTCCTCTCTAATTCAAATTCTAGAGCATTCTTCCATAATTCCACATCCACAAAGGCATTTTTATCAGCTTCTGATTTTTTTGAGAATTTAGGAGTTGATGTGAATCCTGGGGACTGGTAATCGTGCTCCTTTGGCACTTGTTCAATCGTCACCTCAATTACTTCCCCTTTGTCTCGAGATTCAGAATTCTTCATTTTGTCGAAACTATTTATGGGATATCGGAGTTTTCTCAAAGCTTCATCAAACTCCTCGACTACCCCAGAACTTGGAAGATCTCCAACACTCAGGGTAGTCGATAGCTTCCTTCTCGATGGCTTTTCAGCTACTTGTGGACCCAGAGACCATTCAGCTTCTGAATCATCGTCGATGTGAACGAGAACCATTAAATCAGCGATTGATTTAGATTTTTGTTTAACTTTCTCAGTGTAAGCTCCTCGTTCGACTCTCCCTCTCCAACTCTCCTCCTCAGTTTCAGATCCAGACTCCTGCGCTAATTGGGATTTGAGCGGTGGATATTTTATGGGTTCATCGGGTCCTAATCTGAAACGAGCTTGAGGAGTTGTAGACGGTTTTTCCTCAGGTATCCCCTGCCACAAATCAGAATCCACGTTTTCCCTCAATTCTTTCAAGCTTCTACTCCTCATTGGTTCTCTGGTATTCGGTTTGAGATTCTCCCAGCGTTCTTCAAAATTCCCGATTTCTTTTCCCCTCAGAGTCTCCATTATCTTCTCTAGATCCTCCCGATCACTCGGATTTATTCTCCAACACAATTTCATAGCTTCCACGAGATTCTCAGAATTTGTAGAACCTCCGCACTTTAAATGAGACTCAAAATTTAATGATAAAATCATTTCAATTACTTGTTCATCGCTCAGAGAATCATAGGGTCTCTCTCCCCAGCTCGAAATTTCGTATAAAAGAATAGCAAAACTCCATAAATTTGCTTTTGGCGTAATTGCACGTGTCTCAATCGTTGTATCAGTGCAAACTAGACTCTCTGGTGCTGACCATCTTATCGGCAATGCTCTGTCTCCAACGACATAATAATCTTCAGGATACTTCTCAACACCAATACCATAATCCCCAAGTTTAATTGATAAATTAGAAGAAACTAGGCAGTTTCTCGCTGATAAATCAGTATGAGCGAATCCATGACTGTGCATGTGTCCAAGTGCTGCTGATATGTCGAGTGCCATTCTCAAAGGCACATTCTCCTTTATCAGAGCCTCTGATGAATTATTAGACTTTAAAAAAGCCTTTAAATCTCCAGTTGGACAGGACTCGAAGAGCAGAAGATAGGGATCAGTCTCCAAGCAGGTGCCGAAGAGTTCCAGGAGATTTCTGTGACTCAATTTCAAGTAGGGAAGAGCCTCTCCAAGGAACCATGCCTTTTCACTAGCTGTTGCCTCTTCCGTGAGTATTCGCACGACAATTCCACGGGTTTTTAGTGATGCATCATCGGTAGTGTTTAAACTGAGGTCTTGACTGCCCTCGACGACTTTGCCGAACCAGCCACGACCAATTTCACGTAAATACTTTAAACGTTCACGAGGTATGTGGAGTTTTGGTGAGAACCATTCTCTGTTTGGGCTCTGGTTGTCGTCACTGTCGTCGAATTCGTTATCGAATAATGAGGGCGATGGAGGCTTTGGTTTACATGGTAAACGGGATTCCGGGACGAATCGTTCGATTGGCAGTGGCTCAAATTCAACTCGATTATTCGATGTCGATCGGGGCACTTCCAGTTCTAATGCTGTTAGGCCGTGCTCTATTATCGTCTCCACTGCACCACTGCCGTCCTTGAACTCCTAAAATTCATTGAGAATCTATTATTTAAAGAGTTATTTAATTTTATTTATTTTTTTCTCTTTTACTACTACGTGGACTGGAGTTATAATTCGCTATCGCTACAGTTTTAGGGTTTTTTTTTACCTGCGGAAGATCTCCTCCAGTGTTCTACAATCGAAAGCAAATTTACAGCTCAATAAACGAATTAGAGAAATTTGTGGAAGCAAATTCAAGAGTTGGGAGTGATTTTTTTTTATTTTATTGGGGTTTTATTGATTTATTCGGTTTACCTGGAATCCTTTGGAGGCTCTGTGCTGTCGTCTACAGCAGAGACAGCTGGAGACACAGAGGATCATGAGGATAATGGAGATGAGACTGGTGAGGATGTAGTGAGAATCTTCCTGCCATGTTTCACCTTTGAAAAAAAGAGATTTCAATAGTTTCTCAGATATTCTCAGGAAAAAGTTCATTTTAAATTAATGAAAAAATAAATAATGCAAACCTGATGAATCAATGGGGGTTACTGGATAAGCCATCACAAGTGAGAGTGCCTGATACAGCCAGTACAGCCACAAGTAGAATTTCATCTCGTATTTCATGTACCAAGACATTTTTCCATTTCTCCAAACCACTCCCTCATTGGTTTATCATCAAAAAATCACAACTACACGATTCCCCTCATTTCTTCAGCTCTTTCACGTGATAATCATATCAATTTTATTCATCGGCCTCATCAATTACACTTTTCTCCCAATATTTTTATCTCAGGCGAGAGCAAAAAAAAAGGGGCAAAAGAGACGAACGTATTGTAGCGTTCGTATATTTATAACATCTGACTAAATAAATCCAGTCATAATTCAATTAAATTCCCACGAGATTTCGTATAATTGAAAAATGGATTTTCACGTGAAACTTCATTATTTTAGGCGACACAACGGATAATTAAATTGAAATAAAAGGCACTGGAAGGCACTAGAGCTCTCAATACTAGTGTGTGACGAAATGATTTCTTTACAGCTTGATGATTCAACGATATACTTCAGTTCCGGTGTATCCAGTGGGAGAATTTTCATTCATGAAAAAAAAAAAAATCCTCTCTAAAATTATGCAGGTGTCTCTGGATGAATAAAAAATAATAATTATTTCCACAAAATTATCTTCAATGCCTTTCTCTCAATGAGGAAGATAATATTATTAATATTTAATCCTCTCCATCTGCCTATTTTCCACAAACTCATTGAATTTCCATCACTTGCACACACAAACTGCCTCTGTATCCACAAAATAATAGCCCAAACAGCCCAACAGCATAGACTGCATCGAAACACATGGAAACGAGTGCACAAATGAATAAGCCAAAGAAAACTCACTGACCCAACTATCTGTCTCTCTTTGTTTTTCTTTTTCTCCGAGTGTCTCACTTCTTCCCTCGCCACCGCCCACTAATACAATTTCACCAACTTTTTATCACAGGTTTCATGCGACTGCCTCGTGTGTCACGTGTATTCTCTCATTTGGATTCAATGAATAATTATGATTTTTGTGTTTTTTCATTAAGAACAAAGTGATCTATTGTGTTATTACAATTGAATTGAAATAAATCCTGGTATCAAGTGTCCCATAAAATTTCTCTCTTTCCCCCTCTTCTCTCCTCTCTCCATTGACTTTCATTCTCAATGTTTCAATCAAAAATTACAGCAACATTTTTATTGAATAAATATTCAATGATTAAATAACAAGTGCCTCGCAAATTCTGTACATTTGGAGATTATTTCCTGCACTTGTTTCCCCCAGGGGGCGTGGGGGATAAAATCGTGTTCTCATGAACGGCACTCCCTTTAGGAGCGTTCTTATAGGCTGTTGATAATCTAGGGATTCGCTCGACCAATCAAGGGGCGCTCTGGGCTACAGACTTACCAGCACTGCGCTTTGCACCAATGAAAGAGATGGCCTGTGTTATTCGTCGCACGAAAGCAGCCATCTGCCTCGTACTTCTCAAGTAAGCACCCACAGAGCCACGTCATAGTTGTGTGCCGTGGCTGTCGATTTGTGCAGTTTTTTGTTAATGAGAGAGAGATAAACGGCCGTTTACACTTCATTTTGTAGTCTTTATTTTAATCAATTGAGTTGGGGGAGACATCAGTTGTCCTTTGCAACAATAATAAATCGAGAAATTTGAAACTCGTGATGAATATATTCCGATTACTCGGTGATTTATCCCATCTCCTTGCTATCATAGTTCTGCTCCTCAAAATATGGAGTACGAGGAGTTGTGCCGGTAAGGGAAATTTTTATTTGTGAATTTGTTGGAGAATTTAAGTTGTGAAGAGATTATAATTGTTTATTTTATTTTCAAGGAATAAGTGGCAAATCTCAGATTCTATTTGCCATCGTTTATACTACGAGATATCTTGATCTACTGACTACGTACATCTCTGCTTATAACACGTTTATGAAGTTTATATTCATCAGTGCTTCATTTGCTACTATCTTCCTTATGTATGTGAAATTCAAGGCAACTTATGATCATAATCATGATTCATTCAGGTAAACTATTCTAATTTATTCAGAATTTACAAACATTTGATAAGACATTTTTGTTTTTCAATGGGAATTGAGTTAATTCATTAATTAATTTATTTATTAATTTCAGAATTGAATTTCTGCTCATCCCAGCACTGGTACTTGCTCTCCTTATTAATCACGAATTCACAGTTCTCGAGGTTCTATGGACATTCAGTATTTACTTAGAATCAGTCGCAATATTACCACAATTATTCTTAGTGTCAAAGACTGGCGAAGCTGAGAGCATTACGAGCCATTATTTATTCGCACTCGGCTCATATCGTGGATTGTACTTGTTAAATTGGGTCTATCGTTATTACGCCGAGGATCATGCTGATTTAATTGCAATTGTTGCTGGTGTTGTACAAACAGTACTCTACTGTGACTTTTTCTATCTTTATATTACCAAAGTACTGAAAGGTAAAAAATTACAGTTACCAGCTTAGCCATATTGTGTAAAAGAGAGAAGTTTTTTTTTTGCTAAGAAAAGGAAAATTCATATATTATTTCTTGTAATCTTTGAGATGATTTAAAAAGCAATAATTGGAATAATAATCTCATGATTTTCAAAAAATAAGGCAGATGTGTCTGCACTATTGAGGGAGATTATTGAATCAACATTTTAAAATTATCTTGTTCTTTTGGAAAAATACGTGAATGCGCACAACTTTAATTTGTCTTTTAATCATTATTCTCTGTAGAGCCAAATTTCTCACGTATTTCCCTCGTTAAATATTTCTTTAAAACTCCCTCCAAAAATCTCTTGTAAATATTGAGGACTCAATTGAGAGACCGGTGGTGAGTGTTTCACGATGAATTTTTTCATGAAAAGCATGTTCATCAGGATATAAGATTTCTTTTCTTCAAAATAATGAATTTAAAAAGTGAATAAATGTCGAGTTCATTAGAATCGTTACGTGAATCATCGTTAATCGATTTTTCGCGAGTTCAAATGAACAATTTAATCATTAAATGAATTATTATAAAGTAATTGAGAAAACAAAAACAAATCATGTATGTTACTGTCTACCCTTACTGTTTAAGTTGTTCTATTTTTATTGAATTTATTGAAATAATTACTACAATTCAAAAACAATAATACTTGTATTTCAACTGCAGCGCATTGTTATGTACCTAGTGAGATCTGATATGTGAACAGACTCGGATAAAGTCGTTAGTTTACTCCAGACTTGGATGATTCCGGTTTTGAGACTCGTGTCATCGACAGTGACAATCAGAGGCACTTGCAGCACCTCCATGCCCCTCAAATTCGTCGTTACCACAGTCTCAATCCCCTTCGCCTTTAATGAATTATTCAAGTACATGAGGAGTCTAGATTTTTCCTGAGTCTTCGCATCCAGTTCATTCGAGAAAAGAACATTGAATCCAACTTTGTACGGTGAGAATTTCGGATGAAGCTTCAATTCACAGGAGTCTCCAGGTACATAAGCATCGCAGAGAAACGCTAGACAGCCCCAATCCAGCGAAGCTGTGTGTTCAACTGTGTGTACTTCATTTGAGGTCGTCTCATTCTCATTTGCCTAAAGAAAAAAGAAAAGATAAGGAAAAAATTCTCAAAACACAATATCAATATTTTCTCAAGTGATTACCTCTCTAAATAATTTTCGTACGTCCTGCTGATAAGTTATCGTCTCAACAACAACACTTCCAAAATCAAATTGTGCTTCAATTTCAATGGAATTCTTATTTTTACTCATTTTCTTGGCTTCAGTGAATTTAAATCTCGATGGCTCCCTCGAGTACTTCCTCCACCAGACTTTCCTCTCCCTCTGCTTCTTATGATACAGATCTCTTCCTCCGATAGCATCAGTTATTATCGTCACCGTCGCAATTCTGTGGGAATTTATTCTGCAGTTTCTGGGGATTAATTCAACGTTCCAGGGGGATTTTGATGCTTCAATTGCAGCGATGCCTAGAGGTCTCTGGGAAGCTCCGACTGCCTGTAAATTATCCAATGTCTCCATGAATTTGTCGGTGGATGATAAGAAGACGTTGTAAGGTGGCATAATTACTGCGTAATTGTACCAAAGATTCTCTATGTTTCTTCTGAGTAATAATCCTTGAGGACCAAATGAAAAACCCTTTTCTATACTCAAAAACCCACTGCCCAGATCTTTCAGAATTCTCTCAATCATTTTTTCAGAGGCACATTGCCACGTGGTGCTACGAAGTACTCGTCCTCTGTAACTGCAGCGTTCTTCAGGATTTCCTCTCTGCAATTGCCTTCAGTGACTCTATCTTCTCTCAGCTTCAATGCCTCTTTCTCCAAGACACAATAGAGAGGCTCCACTTTATCGTCAACTTTAAATTTCTTCAATTTATCAGCAAATTCAATTGCTGCCTCGAGTCTCCGAATTCCTGCCTCGTTCCCAAAGTCCACGAGTGCTAATCTCTCTAGTTTCTTTATTTTTTGGTCATCAATCTTGATTTTTGGTGGTGTGAGAGTCTCCTCGTTTGTCCAAGTTCTTTGATAACGAATTTGGAAGAATTTGTTCTTCGATTTTATACGGTTGAATAATTGAAGAGGTAAATGGGAATGAGCCATTGATAATTAATGATTTTTCTTGTTTGTTAATTACCTTGAGTCATTGTGTTGTGTTTGCAAGTATTTTTACAAATGGTTGGTTGAATCAAGTGTAAATGTTGGAGACGTTATGGCCTCGTGCGCCATTACCCCCACTCCTGCTGCATTATTTTGAATTTTTGTCGTTGGTTGTTCTGTTCACTTGGGAATTTGTTGAATAATGTCAGAGAATGGGGATAATTTGCGACGTTCCACGAGAATTCGAACGAAAGTCAATTTGAGTGATAATGAGGAGCAAATATTGACACCCTCGAAGAATAGAAAAGGTAAGTTGGAATTCGGCGGGATTTGGGTAATGCTTAACCTCAAAATTGTTTTTTATTCTTGAGGAATGGGATGAAAGGAGTTTTATTGTTTATTTGGTTTCAGTAGGAAGTGCGACACCTTCAAGAAGAGGCAGAACGAGGAAAAATAGTGAATCTAGCACTAGTCAACCACCAACACCAGCTAAAACTCCAAGTAAATGAAAATTAGAGGCATTTTTTGATTTTTAGGGTATTTTTTAATTCTATCATTCATTAATTCTCATTATTTAATAAATCAGGTACCAGAAAACCGAGATCCCGAAAGAACAGTTCTTCAAGTACAGAATCTCTGGATCCAGAGCCTGTTGCAAGTGCCTTGGAAGAAGAATTGACGAAAGAACTCGAGACAATTGAAGAAGACGTGCAGAGGCCAAAAGAGCTCTTCGACGATGAAGATGTCAGTGGCAACAAGATGTACGGTTTCCAAACGCCATCAAAAAAGAACGCAATGGCTCAAAAAGCACTGCAGTCTCGTACCCCAGCCAAACCAGAGACCCCAAGACGCCTGGCTCTTCGGATTATGCTGAATAAAATCGATTTCCCCAGTACACCAACAAAGGCAACACCAAAGAAGTCAATCCTGAGTAAGAAATCATCAGCAAAACCTGCAGAAACCAGGAAGAGACAGGTTTACTTTCCCAGTGACAGTGAGAGTGTCTCAGAAGAGAGTGAATATGTCCCTTCGAACGATGAGGAGGAAGAGGAAGAGGCAGAGGATAGCCCAGAGGCTTCTGAAGACGAGAATGAAGACAGTGAAGAGGGGACTCCGAAGAAAAGCCTCAGAGGCTTCAGAAAAAAAATTCCAGTCCCCATTACACCTTGCAGAAGAGGCTCAAGGAAGAATATTAATCATAAAGACTTTGTGAGTACTCTTTCCCTTAATTTTCTTTTCTAACTACAATTTTCCTAATTTTTTTATTTTAAACAGAACCTGAAGACTGATGAGTACTTTGAGTCTCAATCTGGGAAGACTCTCACCTCGGATCGAACCCTGAGTCGCCTGAAGAACCCTCGCCTCGATGAGGAAAAAATCCAGGAATTATTGAGTAGCCAGAATCACATTCCAAAGAATCATAAAGAAGGAATTCAGGAATTATCAAGAAGCTATAAAGCAATGTTCCCCATGTGGTATCACGTGATGGAGGAGGGGTACAGTCTTCTCGTTCATGGATTGGGATCGAAAAGGAACTTGATCAATGATTTCCACAGGGAAATAATCGCAGACTATCCAACGCTTGTGGTCAACGGATTTTTCCCGAGTTTAACAGTCAAGGACATTCTGGATGGGATTGTAACGGAATTACTTGAGGTAGATGCTCCAACAAATGCCAATGAGTGCTTCAACATCATCGAGAGCACAATGCGGAAGAATCCCAATGATAAATTGTATTTATTGGTGCACAATATCGATGGGACAATGCTGAGGAATAATAAAGCGCAGGACACGCTCTCTCGGCTTGCGGCTATTGAGAATATTCGACTTTTGGCGTCTGTGGATCACATCAATGCTCCATTGATCTGGGACAACGTCAAGAGGTCCAGGTACAATTTTTATTGGTGGGACGCTTCGACTCTGCTTCCTTACGAAGCTGAAACCTCATATGAAAACTCTCTGATGGTCCAGAGAAGTGGAGCACTGGCTCTCTCCTCACTCCACAATGTTTTCGCATCATTAACAACAAATGCAAAGTCAATCTACGTTACTCTCGTTAAATATCAGATCGAAAATGGAAAAGGCAATGTCTATCCAGGAATGGCATTCAAGGATCTTTACAGAGCAGCCAGAGAAGGATTTCTCGTTAGCAGTGATCTTGCACTCAGAGCCCAATTGACTGAATTCATTGATCACAAGCTGGTTAAAACGAGGAGAAATGTTGATGGAGCTGAATACCTGGTAATTCCACTGAATAATTCACTTTTAAAACAGTTTTTGGAGGAGCACGAGAGCTCATGAATTACATTATTAACCAATTTTTTACACTAATTTAAATAATTAAATAAATATTTTTCTAAAGTAATAAAAATAGAGTATTTACCAATGGTAAATTACGATTAATTTCAAATACTCAGATTCCCTCGTCAACAACGTGTTTTTTAAACAATGCAACCAACACAATCATAAATAATTCTTTCATCCTCAAAATTCCCCGGAAAAATAATGAAAAAAAATAGTCAAGTGCTTTTAAAGACTCTCAAGCATTGAATGAATTTAAATGAAATAATTCTGGCAATAGAAATATTTGAAACAATTCCTCTTTGTTTTACTGAATTTACAGAAATTGAAACCCTTCAGTTGGTACCGCCCCCAAATAACAGCCGCCAGGTGTCGCTAGTGCAGTAGCATCCAGTTCGGGCAAGTGTATCACGGCGCAAAGATGACCGGGTCCTCGTATTGTGCTTGAAAACTCCAAGTTCAAAGGAGACAATAAATAAAAAAAATCATTGAAATGATTGGCATAATAAGTGTGAAGAGGAGAGGAGATCCCGTGAAATTTTAGCGTGTGCCGATAGAAGACGGAAGACGCTACGAGAGTGACCGTCCATCCGGTAAGAATTTCCGCCGCAACTCGACCTCTGTCTCTCATCCCTCAAGGTTGTCATCTCATTCGTTTTTTTCACTTCTCTCCTTTTTTTCCTCATTTTTTCCTCCTTCTCTGTCTCTCTCATTTTTTTCCCTCTGCTGGTCGCTACGACGGTTGAACGGCCTTGACTTTAGTACAAATAAAACGTCTGGCAAATCGCTTTACTGTCTCCGTATCGCTGAGAAATGAGCCAATCCAATACGAATTTCAGTTAGCAGGCCCGGGCGACACATACCGGGGCTAAACTAACCTCTCTAGTCCTCCGTTAAACTATTTTATTCTCACTAAATTAATTTCGTTATTTTATTCAGAGAAAAGACAGTTCTAACCTCACATGAAGAATCCACTAAATTATCAAATAATCTAGGTAAATCATTGGAATTATTTTGTTTTATGTTAAAACCGGCATTTATCATCCCCCCTTCTTTCACTACCACAAAACAATTTTTTCACTCTCATTCTTGTTTGCTGCTCATTTGTTTTGACTTTTGAATTCCACGAAATCACTTTGTTATTAAAGAGAACAGTGTTTCAATTTTCAAAATATTTCCAACGGAATTTCCCTTTTTTCCCTTTCTCCCTTGATTCTGCATAAAATTGATAAATCAGTTGTGTCACGAGATAATGAGAAATTCCGATAAATACTTGGGCAATTTTTTCTTTTAGTTTAATTTCAAAGACACTAAAGTGCGCATTGTTATCAAAGAATATCTCATGTTTGCAGCGTACAAAGGTGTATCGTATTCGTTAGATTCTCTCTTTTTTTTAGTGAACTCTTCATTATACTCTAACAACTGCTATCGGTTTTAACGATGCACGTGGCTCTCTGGTAAATTATCCCCCGCATAATTCTCCCCATTTTTTTTTTACTCTTTCACTGAAGGGGGTACTGAAAGTTTGAGGGAAAAAAAAGAGAAGCATTAACGGTTGCACGTGTACGTTATCTTGAGGCTACGCCTCTATGTCGACTGTTAAACAAGGACGCTCCGGAAATAGAATAAACGTCACGATTAATATTCTTGCATTGACATTTATGATGAAAATGGATTTTTCTGTTTCAGTTTTCATTCTGTGCCGTCGTTCCTGCTCAAAAAGCTGTCGTCTATGTTCCGGTGAGTGATTGATTACTCAAAAATGAATTCTGTAATTCGATGAGGACCTTGGTCTCCCAATTATGGAATTCTGTATTCGAAGAAAAGCGAGAAAACTTTAACACTGGACGCATTCTTCGATAATTTAAATTAATCTCGCATTAGCCAGAGGAGCCTTTTCTTTATTAAATACAACAATATTGATCTTTGTTTCTTGAGAACGTATGCGGAAGCATGTTGGATACAAGAGCACCAATCCGTGTTGTTATGCATAATGCATAGTGTCCTTCTTCCTCTTTAGAGTGACCGAGTGAGTTGAATCGTGTATCGTTTGTCTCCGCGGGCTTTACATAATAAACGAGCTCGTGAGGCAGTATTTTTCATTGGTTTTTTATTTTTTTCATTTTTTTTTATAAAGAGTTTAATTAGTTTTTGAAAAAGATGCAATTTTAAATGAAGCGTCTGCGTTTAATTTCAAGTAATTTCGATTGATTCTGCATAATTTAGAGTGTCGGATGAGAACAAAATGGGATTTTATTCTTGGCTCTTTGATGCAAATGTAAATTCAATTGAATACATCCTGCTCGTGAATGTTTGTAAATTCATAACGTCATATTTTGTAATTCCATTAGGCAAAACGTCGGAATGCCAATCCACGAGATTTACCAGGTTTAGACCTTTGAATTTAGGAGGAATTAATGGGGATTTTTTTTTGGTCTTCAGATAATTGATTTTGAATTATCGTTGAATTCCTTCGAGTCATGGCCAATTGATTGTAGAAGGCCTGGGTCTCATTGATTCAAGTATTTCGTAATTATTTCGATGATAACTGAGGTGAAATTCAAAAGTCAGGGTCAATAATTTAAACAAGGGCAAAAGAAACTGCGAAATTTAATTGAAAGCATTGAAATGAGTTTCTCATGATGAATTTAATGAAGTAGATAATCAGTTTAGTGCAGTGGCTGAATTTTTTTTAGCAGAATCATTAAATACGATACTCAAACATCTCAGAATTGAATGAATATGCGTCAGACGTAGACGAGGTCGTTTTTCAACTCAGCTGAAAACAGTTTTAATACTTCCAAAATAATTATGTTATTTCACTACATGAATTTACGGAAGAATTAATCTTGAAATTGACTCGTTTACCTTGCTTGAATAATTCTTGAATTCAATGAAAATGCCAGACATCTCTGACTTCATTTTTATGATGAAAATAAATATTCATTAATTTATTGACTTTTTATTAAATTAAAATTAACAGACAAAATTCACTTTTTATTTAATTCTATTTAATTAAATCTATTATTTGGATTTAAAGAGTTTAATCTTATCGAGTCAATTTAGATTATCGGGGTCAACACTCGGATTTTTCAAAATCATTGAGATAATATCAAATTTATCGAAATTTTGAAATTATCCCTTTCTCTTTACAGAGAACCTGCATTACCTACCTCAATCGATAAATAATTAGCAGAAGCTACTGGCCTTAAAAATTAATGAATCTCAATGAATTTATTATCTCATTAATTAATAATTAATCAACTGTGTTGAATTATTGAAGGCGAAATTAAGTCTTTATGTGATTTATATCATTAAATAATTCTATGCATTATGATAAATAGGATAAATGAATTTTTCATTGATACTGACTCTTGAACAAGTGAAAGTTCTGGGAATTACTTTTTAGACTCTATCTTATTTTCTCTCGCAGATAATAACCTGGGAAATTCTAAAAAAAAATCCAGTTGAATTGCGAAATATCGCTTTTTTATTGTGAAACAATCCTCGAAATTCAATATTTATTTATCAATTCAAGATCGAAGGCTCTTCATGGAGGCATTGAGAATCCTAGAAATGTGAGAAAGGCATGAGAGGACACGTTGCCTCACAAATTTCTGAATTAGCCAGTGAAATCGTTATGACAAAAGTGAAATCCTTTTGAAGATTCTCTTAAAAACCTCAGGACTCTCCAAAAAAAAATGAATGAATTTGAATTAAAGGTTTATTCGTGCGAGAACTGTATCGATTTCACATTTCTTGCTCTCTCTCTCTGAACTCTCAGTGTTTTCGGTCCTCCCAGAGTGAGATTTCAACCTCATGTAGAAAAAAAAAAAGAAAGACATGAAACTAAGAGAGAAGCTGGTCCAATCGAGGTCCCCCGGATGTCTCCGGTCACGGAGAAGCATATACATTGTATATCTGGGTCCTTTAAAATGTGTTACAAGAACGTTTGCCCCGGTCGCTTGGGCGACGCGCGGGCGCACACAAGTCAGCTTGAAAGTAAGACAAGGATTCGAGAGAGCGGATAGCTCATTCAGCTTGCTTTTAACACGATACACAGAGTATTTCGAGTGAATCATGACAATGTAATTTAACTGAATTATTTGTACATGAGACTAATAATTTGGATTATTTTAGAAATTTTTGTTTGAAATATTCAGATATCGTTTCATTGGCTTTCCAATGGCACAAATTTCTCCCTTCACTTTTCGTTTCTCCGTTGGAAAAAAAAGGGAAATATTAAAATGGAGAAATTCCAGTAGCTGAAGTAATGAGAAGCGATAGAAACTCGATCTTTAATCTAACAATGCGATTCAACTTCAGGTTTACTTGACTTTGGTACATTCTCGAGGATAGTGTGAAGAAAATAGAGATAAAGGGGGAAATTGAATGGGATTTTTTGTAATAGAGAAAAACACGAGTCACGTTTGATGCGGATGTGTCACGATAGAATCGATCGGTCGCGTGACACCCACAAGCTGCAGAAGAGAGAGAGAGAGAGACCCTGACAGTTTCATCAAGCGTGCAATGTCGGCTTTTTCGAGCCCCCTCCCCCTCCCACTAGGCTATTATCACGGTTGTAAATTTTTTATTTAACCGCTAAATTAATCCGGGTCATTACCAAACTGTCAGGGACTGGTTCACACACTTCCCCCTCTCTCTTTCTTTTTATTTACAATTAATCATGAATTTTATCTCACCAGTTTTTCTTAAATATCTCGGAAACTAAGGGAGATAGAGGAATTTTGTGAGAGACCTTTTTTGGAGGTCTTGAAATTCTCTACAAAAAAGGTCTCTTGCAAATTTACGATATTTCCATTATTTCCCGAGATATTTAAATAAAATGGAAAATTGTGAAATTACGCAATTTCGGGAATGACTCTTCTCAATTTCTCCCATAAACATCGATTCGACCGTTCAACGACACGAGACCGCAATGACAAATAGAGTGTGAAGCGATACGCCTCTGCATCTCTCCCTTTTCTTTATCTTCCTCCTCCCCCTTTCGCCCGGATAAAAAAAGGAGGAAAATCGAGGGAGATTAATTGTCTCTCCTGCACTCGAGTATCCTCGTCGTTTGAGTATCAAATGGCCACGTCCACGGCCCTGTAACGAGATTACGGTATTGAAGCTCTTTATTTGCATACAGTTGTGTGTGCCCTGTGCTGATTTCCGTTTCCACCAAAATGGAGGTCGCACTCCCCAACTCTGTGCCCAACGTTTCGTACCACACTTCCGCGGTGAAACGTATTATATTATGATGTGACTCGGGAAAAAAAAGACGGGACCAGTTGTGTTCGAGAGAACAATTGTCACGAGGTGAAAGTGAGGGACAATTCTCTCTTTATTCCGTTTTTTTTTTCCTCCATCAAAAGAGGAGACGTGAGACAATAGTTTTGCCAGTGAAAGCGATTCTGCGGAGATGAATAAAAAAAGAATCGAAGGTTGACGAAATACTCTTCTCTGTCCTTGGGTCAACTGGAGAATGAAAAATATGAGAATTATGTAAAAATAGTTCATTCTGATGATTTTAAACAAATCTTTGTCCTCTTAGGTTTCAATATCTCGGAAAGTAAGAGAGATAGGGAAATTTTGGAAGAATACTTTTTTATAGAGAATTTCAAGAGCTACAAAAAAGGTCTCTATGAAAATTTCCCTATCTCTCTTAGTTTCCGAGATATTTGGGAAAAACTTATTTTTTTATAATGTTGAAGAATAAATGGGTATTTCGGAGGATAAATACGGGGCACTTTATTGTGTTTAGAAATACCGTTGGCATTGGAGGGGAGATTCAGTCATTTATTTGGCATGTGAAATGTTCAGCACATTTTGAAATCAAACTGAAGGCGGTTTTACTCACTTTGTGTGTGTGTGCGTTGAGAGTAGACGGCTGAATTCCAGGGGAATTTACCGCCCGACAGAAGTGGAGGGTCCACTGGGAATGCGGGTGGGTTTTGCAGTGGAAACGTGCCTGTAGTTGAAGCCCACAGTGCTCGTGTTTCAACGATCCAACTAGAGAGAGGAATCCCTCCATCCCGTTTGGTATTATGTAAATCTCCGCGTTTCAGTAGGGAAGCGCAAACGTCCAATTCCATCCACCGGAATCCATCGTGCTTCATTTGTGGAGTAGAAAATTCACTGTAGCATGTGCTATTTTATTTAACGTAAAATGATGAATAATTTCATTTTACAAAAATGAAGGAGAAAAATTCTGCACGATCTTTAAGTAAGGATATCTCGGAAACTAAGCGAGATATCAAAATTTTCGTGGAGACCTTTTTTGTAGAGAATTTCAAGGGCTACAAAAAAGTATTCTTGTGAAATTTCTATATCTCTTCTAGTTTTCGAGATATTCAAGGAAGAAGAATGGAATTGCAGGAAATTCTGAGATATCGATAAATTAAAACTAAACATTTTTGCAGAGGCATTAAATTGCACGTCGTAATAGCATTGAATGAAGTCGTCCAAGTGACAGAATAAAAGACTTCAACGGGCCTTGATCGCAGCAAATTGCGAGTGGACGTGTCAGTAACGATTGAAACGTGTGTATATAATACAAAATACTTTGTAATACTATATATTTCTGGCTTCAACTACAATTTACACTTTGTAATGGAGTACGTGATAGTGTCTCCTATATTTCCCAGTCGGTTTGGATAATCCTACTGTCTATGGGTGTCCCAAGGAAATTACCATTAAAATGAAAAAAAGCCTGAAGCGTCGAAATCATTGGCCATTGCACCAGAAAGAAAGTCAATTTTCTAGGCTGAGAATTTCCTATCCTTGATGTGGAAAAAAACGAAGGAAACACAATCCCAATAGACAACAAGAGAGGGGAAATAGCCGAGGTACATTGGAGAAATAGGAAATTCAACCTGTCGATAAGAGATTGGTTTTATTGTTCAGCTTAATGGGTTTTTCTTAACGACTGACTGCAGAATCGATTTTCCGTGTGGTTTTCCCCCCGGTTCGCTTTAATTTTTTAACAGTCGAGGGAAATAAATGAAAAAGTCAAGATGAGGCAAAGCGTTTCTCTTTCGTATTTGTCTCAATTTTTTTGTTTAATCGGTCGTTCTTCTTGTCCCTCGTGAATTCAATTCTTTCTAAAAAAAGAAAAAAAATGGAAAAGTTCATTTAACGATCTTTACTTGAGGATATCTCGGAAACTGAGAGAGATAGAGAAATTTTCGTGCATACCTTTTTTGTAGGGAATTTCGAGAGCTTTAAAAAAGGTCTCCATGAAAATTTCTGTATCTCTCTTATTTTCCGAGATATTTTGGAAAAACTGGGGAAACGATTTTTAACGGTTTTTTACCATTAAATTCGTCTCAATTTTTGGTACTCAATCTTCTCGCTATAACAATGTTCAGTAGCACTCTTCTGTGTGTGTCGAGGGCAGACGTTTCTTTCATTCTCTGATATACACGCATATATACCTATGTCCTCGATAATAACAGTTATGAAACGTAGCTGCGATAGTGAAAGTGGCGTATGTATGCGTTTCACAACTTTGGTGTGTCGTTAGCTCTGTGGATGATATTCAGTTGATTAGTCAGATTAGTGAATTTGGAGGTGAGCAAATTGAATCCTCAAAAAATCCAAAATAACTCCACAACTCTTGCAATTACAATCATTAAAAAAAAATAAAAAGAGAAAATAAAATCCAACAAATTCCAGAAGAATATTTTCACGAATAAGTTAATGAGAGAGATGTACGTGTTCTGCTTCAACTAAAACTCCGATCTTAATTACTTGTCCTTAATTACTCCTCTTGACTATGAGGTAGGGCAATTGAGTTTTGTTCTGGGTTACTTACTGAACTGAGAATAAGAAAAAGTGAAAGAACTTTTATTAAGAAATTTTAGAAAAACGTAATTTTCACTGGGAATTATCGTTAATCATTATTTTTTTTTTTAAATCACATGATATTTGGTTTATCCTGACCTCTCCGCCCACCTCTCACCTCCTCGAAAAGAGCACGATTGATTAATTGTGGAGTGAGAATGTGCAGAGGCTCGATTAACCGGGTTCTTCACTGCTCCAATTACTCCACCAGCAAATCCTGATAAAAAAACATCATTTCTCTCTTTACGTAATATTAATTATTATTTTTTCCATTTATTCAGAGTATTCATGAGGACATGAGTTTTCGTGTCAGCTTTGAAAATCCAGCTTCAACATAAACTATAACATAATTGTGAATAGTTGGATACACAAGTACCAGGCCAACAAGTCGCATTGACACACATACATCGTACGTTGCTACAAAACCACACAATTGTGTTGATACATTAGTATTTGTGTGTGTGTGGCACATGCCAGGCTTTGGATTGGTTCTTGATGGTACTGGCCGAGGCTGTAGCACAATTTTCTGGTGTTTGCACGTGTCAGGGCTACTGTTATAACCATTCGGTCATCTCCAACATTAATTTTCATCTGCACTCGTTTACAGAAGAAAGATTATTACTAAATAATTCTTTTTATTGACTTCCTCATTCTTTTATTTATTTTTTCATTTTAAAAAATCCGTGACTACTTCCACTGAATTAATTGGAATAAAAATGAATTCTTGTTATTCTTGATTTTCCTGATTTACTCAATCTTACATAAACTCGGAATTTATTCCTGGTTATTGTGTGATGCTACGAGGAATGACGTAAAAATTTAAAACATGGATTTACGGAAATCATTCAATGGACTTTGAGTATTTTTTTCATTATGAGAGTCAATATTAATTTCCATAGGTGATATGGGCGGTTATTATTATTATTATTACATTGGAGGGTGTTATGTCGGGTATAAGAAAAGAGTATACAAGATAGAAGGTCGAGGCTCGAGGACGCAACGACCTCGACTCCTCGTGCCGTCCTCGAACTCACCTCCCTACCCTGGGGGGCGATCTCGACCCCAGCACCCTTGGCACCGCCCTACACACATATAACCCCTCGAGTGTATTACTTGAAACATCGATAATGCCTTAATTGCATTCGATAGTCTATTTCTCCCAGTGTTCTCATTAATGCTCTTTTATTGAAATTGAGAAAATGGAAAAGTTCATTTTTTTAACGATCTTCCATTGAGGATATCTCGGAAACTAAGGGAGATAGAGGAATTTTCGTGGATACCTTTTTTGTAGAGAATTTCAAGAGCTACAAAAAAGGTATCTATGAAATTTTCTGTACCTCTTTTATTTTCGGGGATATTTGAGGAAAACTGGAGACACCAAGAGTAACTCGGATTTGTCTCATTAAATACTTTTATTCGATGAATTCTGGCAGTTCTCCAATTTCCGAGCAACAGCCTCGAATTTTCCTCCCCCAAAAAAAATTAAAAGGTGAAAGTTTTAGGATATAACCCGAGTGATAATTTTATCCCCTCTCCTTTTATTAATCATGAAAACGGAGATAAACAGAGTTCGGTTATGGCAACTGGCTCATCCGCCCCTCGATACACTGTGCATTCACTTCCAAGAGAAATTCTCTTTCTCTCTCTATTTTCCTATCTGCGAATGTCGGGGCATTGCGCAAGAGCATTCACCCCGCTCAATACCGAACACCCTGGTTAGGAAGCAACGAAAATTGGCCCAAGCTTTACCCAGGTAACGGGAAATAGATGGGAAACACAAGCGAGTAATCAGCAGTTTATTCTGTAGTCATCAAAGGATTATTTCGATTGAATTAAATCGGAAATAATTAAATGTAATTCGATAAAGTGAGAATCGAATAATTCTTTCCTTCAAACTTATCTTCATTATTCTAAAAAAGACTGATGTGAATTTTCCAGACAAATAGAGTTTAATTAATCACCAGTTTTTTTAAGATATTTCGGAAACTAAGCGAGATAGGGGAATTTTCATAGAGACCTTTTTTGTAGCTCTTCAAATTCTCCACAAAAATGATATCTATAAAAATTTCTCTATCTCACTTAATTTCCGAGATATCTTAAAAAAACTCGTGATTAAATGAATTCGATTTGTCCAAAAAATTCACATTCAGTAAAAATGACGAATTATCATATTTATCGATTTCCCCAAGGCTTTCAAAAATCATTGGAAATTAGGTTAGTATCATAACCGAATAGACTCTATACATTAGCCCACTCTAACTTTCTACATTGGCCCAAGGATGTCTGCATTACAGAAGATCCTTGCCCCTTCTCTCATTATTACTAGTTTCGTCTTAGAGGTATCGGTATTGTGACCTCCTCGCACTGGCATTCTGACCTTTTACACCGAAATGCCATTTGCCGATTTCAGAGAGAATTTTTTCAACTCAATTTCATTGAATTATGAAATGTCGTTATTTTATTTATTTTTTTAATTAATTTTTTCCTTCAATTATTTGGCAATTTTATT
Source organism: Aleiodes testaceus (assembly GCA_963565655.1). NCBI lineage: Eukaryota > Metazoa > Arthropoda > Insecta > Hymenoptera > Braconidae > Aleiodes > Aleiodes testaceus. Next base: position 5,897,134 of record OY751415.1, on the reverse strand, counting down.
TATTTTCTTTCAGGGGAAAAAAAAAAACACAAAATAATGCGACATTACCAAAGAGACATGTACGTCATACACTCTCAGGGGGAAACGGGGACGCCAAGAGAGCCTGCTCGAATATTTGAGGTCGCAAGATATAAATAAGTGCGTAATATCAACAGACTCAACGCTCTCGTTGATATCGAAATGTTCTCGCGCTCATTTTTTTTATTTTCCGTTATTATTATTGTTATTATTGGATGTATTTTAAATGGTAACCTTTCGTGTTGAGGTCTATGTATAGTGCCGGCTTGACACAATGAATATCGAGGCATGGGGAAAACTGGATTAGATAGAGTTTTGTGATAATGGGGAAATGAAGAGGGGAATGGCGCTCGTTATCTCTGGATTCTTCAATTCTTCGTCAATGTATCACGAACTACATGAGGACGAATCGAGCCCACCTGCTCGCTTGACAGCGTTGGAAGCAGCATCGGGCTTACTTATCTACCTAACCTACTCCACTATAACAGTTTAACCGAACACTTCCTCATTACAAAGTTGTACAAATGCCCCGGTCACAACACCTATTGATCTTATTCTCAATTTCTTTTGTTATTGGAAATAGAATTTTTTTATTGATTCCATTGAAAAGCTGAGGAAATTTGAGGTGGAAAGCATGTGTCACACAATTTTTTTTTTTCAATTTTGGAAAATTTGATTTTTTGAAAAAAATCGAAATTTTGGAAAAATTGGAAAAAAAATGTTGTGACACATGTTTTCCACCTCAAATTTCCTCAGCTTTTCAATGGAATTGATTAAAAAATTCAATTTTTTTTATTTCCCTCATTTTCCCGTAATCTCAGGGAATTGCAGATGATTTGAGAATTGATTCCTTGTTAAACCATCGAAACACATGTTAATACATGCACATAGGCATTCTCTGTTGATCCGAGAACAGGGCCGAAATAATTACATTTCAGCCGGGTCACACTCTCAATGTGGGAGTATAAATGGCGGTCGGCAATTAACCGACGACGGCCGTTGTGTTGCGTCCACGAGGCGCACACAGAGAGAGAGAGAGAGAGTCCTCCACCCGAGCTGTCAACCACAAGGTTGTGCATCGCTCGATCGGATCGATCCCACTGTGCATTCGGCCCTGACCCGCGCGTTGACCTCGCGCATCAATAGAAAACCGAATTTCCCACAGAAAACCCGCTTTGCCAAAGCCTTTTCCAGAATTCCCCATAAAAATGCGCGAAAACCTGGAGAAAAAAAAAAACGAATTTAAATAACTATTCCACCCAACCCACACACACACACAGACCCTCTCCCCTGGGCATTTGTATCGAGCGACCTAGTGGTAATTCTCTCTGCATGACGAGCCACGGACAGTTAACCAAATCATCCGTATTCCCGATGACATCCATCTCTCTCTGGTCGATAACTGTAACTCTCCGGTCCTCCGTTTCAGTACCCCGACCCATGAATGAAAGAACTTTCCGAATTGCTTATTGAATAACGGAGAAGGCGTTGCTCAAGCCAGCTCTCTCCCTCTGCTCTCGATAGAACGAGAACACAGGTGACGGGTCAACGCAGTAGGTAAATAACCTACTTCACCTACCTCTCACCCAGCTCCGTGTCTCTCTGGTTCGAACCTACCTCAATCGCTCAGTGACTCATGGCTCGTTTAATTTCCTCGGGATATTTGGATTAGCTGCATCGAAATTGTATCGAATGGGATTTTTCGAGGCAGACGTGCCGAGGCTGTGACCGCGTTTCACGGAGGCCTAAGTGGCACGCGCCTACCTGCCCCCCCCCCTCTCTCTCCTCAAAATCCCCTTCCTTTTCCTCTTTAATGTGCGATATATTCTTTAAATCATCTCCGTCTCTCTTTTTCTTTATTTCAAGAGTATTTTCGATATCTTTCGTTTTTTAGGAACTTATCGGACCCCCAAAGTGTAGACGTTTCTTTTCATATTTTTTATCTTGATTCCGGGGGACGTTTAATGTTCGTGTGAGGGAAAATATGTGGGAGACTTTGTTTTCATGAGGAAAGGAGGATAATGAGGACTTTAAAGCTTAATTGGATTATTATCAACTGTGTTTATCGATCCGATGATAAATGGAGTTTTTATCACTTTTTTATTACTGCAAACACGAATTATCTCTTCCACTCGAATGAAATTTCAATGTCACTGTTTTTTTGATAATTTAATGGTGATTTTTAAAATTATTAGAAACTTGGGAATTTATGGGGGAAATGAAGGCGCCACTTTTTCGTCTCCGATGAAGCGAAAGCCCAGGCTTTTTTTTTCCTTTTTCCCTTGAATAAAAGCACCGTCGCCAAAGTAATTGAATCTGCGAGGGAGAGAGGGAGGTGACAGTCAACCTCGTTTGCTACAGTAATAAAATGTCGGTGCTGTGAATAATGTCGACGTTACTGAGGCGCTAATTGGAAGCAAGGGTGATGCTGAATAAAATCCTGTTGGGGAGATTCGGGTAAAATGGACATTCTGATGGAACGGTTGGAGATGGAATTTTTTTGATGATTCCATTGGAAAGCTGAGGAAATTTTAGACGGAAAACATGGGTCGAAATTAATTTTTTCGAGTTTTTTGAAAATTCAATTTTTTTCACCCACATTTGGGCGAAAAAAATCGGATTTTCCAAAAACTCGAAAAAATTAATTTCGACACATGTTTTCCGCCTAAAATTTCCTCAGCTTTCCAATGGAATTATCAAAAAAATTCTATCTCCAATAGTAATAAACATTTTATGTTTCCTTCCTTTTTCCGAATTTTTTACTCTCCATAAATATGAAGCTGTTGTCGCTCACTCCGATAAATTGCAGATCATTCAGTGCTATCCGATTGGAAAATCCAGAACTTCACTCTTATCAATACTCTCCTTTTTTTCAGAACCTGTCATCCGGAATTATTGGAGGATTTCGTTATGGATTATGTTTTATTTGATAGAGTCAAGTGCAGGGGATTTTCATTTGGGTAATTCTGAATATTTTACCATGAAAAATCCTTTCACCAAAGCTCAATACAAGAATACGAGAATTTATTTTTATCCATTGAATTCACAGCCTTTTTTTTGACCATGTTAAAGAGGCATTGAGAAATGAGACATTCCATTGGGGCATTCACGTATCCAGAATCCAATATTATTGGAAAAATCTCGGTTCACTTGTGAATCGCAGTCTGAAAGTGGAATACAGAAATAAATCCGTCGTATTCCAATTCTTCGAGGGTTTTTCCCCCTCTCCTCCACTTTCTCGTGAATATTCCTGATATTCTGTGCAACAATGCGCATCATTTTCCTCGAAATTTACACTATTTTATTTTTTTAAAAAAAGAGACAACCTCTCCCACGATTGGAGAGGCGGATTTTGCAATAACGGAATCCAAACGCCAATTAGTAAAAATTTCTCCCCGTTTTCAACGAAACGAGCACTCGATTGCGCCACTCGTTCATAACCCGAAGAGAGAGGTTTACATTGGGCCCCAGAGCATAGAAAGTCGTTCACTTGAATTATCTATAATCCCTGATTAATCTGATCTGTAGAACATTTAATTTAATTTTTTAAAAATTCCTAAAATTCATCAATTTCATGGAAATTCAAATGAGATGTATTCTCAATTCATTTTTCTCAAATTCTTTCTTATTTCTATTTTGTTTCATGGAGAATGTGAACACAGGAATATACTGGATTTCTCGTGCCTTTGGCAACGTTCTTCGTAACCTAATATTCACGTCTCTCATTTTACCTACACGAAACATGTGCAACTTTCAAACCACATGAAATTTACGTGAAAATGTGTTTATATATATTCGCCAATTCTCGTGATTTTAATTAAAAAAGAAGCGATGATGAATTGGAGACCTTGGGAATCAGTTCCTGAGGCCTAAAATAAACGTTTTTTCTTTTTAAATTCGTTTTATCCTCTTGAATTCCATCGAAGGCTTCATTGTCCTTGGAGCTTGCTAGCTAAATAGCAACAAAACGATGGCGGAATTTTTAAAACCACCGACCACTAGCTGTCCCTGAGGATATATTTAAGAGTAAATCAAAAAAAGAGAGGCAACCGTGAGCATCCGAGTGACCTTCGATGTTCACGGAAAAAAGCAATTAATCCCGATTTATTCCAATTAATTATTCATCTCTCTTCGATAGGTTCGAGTCAACGTGCCCCTTTGTTTGTGAGAATTATTCGAAAAATCCCGGACACAGAGGCATTAGCACTCGGTATGGATAACACATGATTAACGCTCTTGTCCGCAGTAAACAGGGCGCAAGTTGTCCGAAGGCGGACGGGCCCCGGGTTTTCAATGGTACAAAGACAAAGGCCCGCCTGTGACGAGACAGGAGTTGGTCTCGGTCCACTTATCCCGAGGTGAGCACGCGTGCAAACGTCTACTTTCAACCATATTTCAAAATATTCAAACCCCTGTTTTTTTAGTTAATTTAGAACTCAGGGTTGTTTCATTACTTTTTGTCAAATATCTCGGAAACTAAGAGAGATAGAGAAATTTTTGTAGATACCTTTTTTATAGAGAATTTCAAGGGCTACAAAAAAGGTTATCATGATTATTGCTCTATCTCGCTTAGTTTCCGAGATATCTTTAAAAAGAACTGCTGAAAACTTGAGTTTCTCAATTTATTATGAAATTTAATAATTAAATAAAATCAATTTTACGATTAGAAATTCAACGGGCATTGATATTTCTCCGTAATTGGAGTCATAAAATACGTGTGTGCATGATAATCATACCGAGTTTATGTCTCCGTAAAGTCATTAATTAATTGTGAAATTCGGACTGAGGATTTTGTCGACTGAACCGTGAAAGAGTTCACAGATGACGAGGTCACGTAACCACAAGAGGTGTGCCACACCCATCGTCAACCCCTTTTTTCATTGAACCACTCCCTTTAAAAAAAAAAATTCTTTAAAATAATAAACTCCAGTATTTTTGAACTAAAAGTGATTAAAACTTTTGGCCTCGTAATTCACGTGCATTAGATGCGGTTTCATATCGCCATCATTTAACCGAGAGAACTGCACATTAAACCGGACAACCTACCTACCTACATAACAAAACACGTCCGCTCTCGTTTCAGGCATTCTGAGCACTCGGAGATAATGATTTTCGTTGAACATTGTATCGTTTTTCCAGAATTATACGAATAACTTTGGATTTTTATGAATAACTTTGGCTATTATCGATCTATGCAATCAATGAATCAATTTAGAGCAAAAGCAATTGTCCCAACGTTTCGACTCCTTTCTAAAGACCTCATCAGGGGATCTTTATTAATGAATCTCAATTCATTATTTACACTCTCAGTAAAGTTGATAATGTTGGAGATGTGTAAGGTTTAACCTGACTTCTTCATTGTCATTCGACATTTTGAAATTATTAAATATATAATATTAAAATAGTAATATTAAAAATATCACTGAATTAATCACAGTTTTTCGAGAATTTAAAACGAATTCCTTCATATGCCTCATGAAAAAGAAGCAAAAACCGGGGATAAAGAGAATAAATTGACGTAGAAAGAGTGAAAGAGAAAAATAGAGAATAAAGTAGCAGGAACATTTAAACTCAGCGGGAGAGCTCCGGAAAATTAAATCCCCAGGCGAGTTTACGAGCCCTGAATTTCCGCGTGAACTCGCTAGGCAAAAGCTAGCCGGGGCGAAATTCCCTTGTAATTTTCCTCTTACCATGTATCTCTGCTTTTTTTCCTATTCAGCATGAGTGAGAGTGCATTTGAAACAAAGTTAAATGGGATCGATATTCAAGTTTTATTCTTTATTAAAATTGTGCAGGGATTTTTACATGCATTCACACGGAATTGACCGCAATACCTTAAAAAAGAAAGAATAGCATAATGGCAATAATTGTAGAAGACTCGACAATGGACAGAAAAGAGGCACAAGGCTAACCATCAAGGTGTTCAGTTTTGTGCTCTTGTGGTTATGTTCTTTCTGTTCACAATAAAGAAGTTGGCCACTTCGGTGGTAAAATGTTTTAATGGCATCGGAGATTAAGCGAAGAGACATATCATTAATAATTCAATTGATCCAAACGTATTTAATGAGCCCATCCCTCTCTCAAAGACTCCCACTCATTTTCAAATGACCTGTCATTGTTTCATTATTTTCACTTGCGTCCCTCTCGTCTCACGACCCACTTTCGTAAAGTAAAAACTTATCTCGATAGGTACCGGGCCCCCGTTCAAGGACAGTAGGTCATTTTCACCAAAGCCACACACATATACTTGTACAATTTAAAGTAAAACGAAAAATTAAGAGGAAAAAACATTGAATAAATATGAATCTTTTGTCTCTGCTCTAATTTCGTTTATTTTAAATTCATGATTTTCAATGCGGAAAAAAAGGAGGATTATTGTTTCCTGTGAATTTCATTGATCAGCACCATTTTACCCAATGATTTTAACGTTCACCCATTGGCAAGAGCATAAATATCTTTTGTTCGCATTCAGCAGACTGCACTTCCGTGGGGAAAAGGTGGATTACCATCCGTATACTTGTGCACCTTCGTTGGTTAAGGATGCAGGAAAGATTGGAAAGAGAGAGAGAGGCTTCTTCCGTTCTTTTATCGAGAGGAGGGAAAACTTTCGCCACTTGTATGTGCAATTGATCCTTGAAATGAGACCCCAGGCGCAAATCTCGCTTCACCCAAATTCCCTCAATTTCGTAACTTGCACAATTTCTTCCGTTAATGCGAATTGAGTTAAGGTTACGAGTCAACTGGTAAATCATAATGCGAGGTCGTCTCGATAATTACGGGAGGAGAACAAAGGATTTCAATTTCAAAGGCAACCGATTGACTTAAAGAAAAAAAGACTCGCCCTTTTGAGTCATTTAAAAAGAAATTCAAAGTTTTCCATTAAAACTCAATTTAAATTCGCAATTGCTCCAGTAATGGCATTCATCCCCCCACGAGAAAAATAAAATGAGCAATGTAACGTAGAGTGAAAGCGACACACTGGATTCAACAAAACGCCGTCTCTCCATATACACTTTTACTCGATCTTAAAAAAAAAAAAAAACACTGTGTATACTCTCAGATAAACATTATAATACACGGCAGTAGTCCCTGGCATAGTTACTCGGGTAGGTTGAAAAAGTACGCCCCAATGAAAGGTAAACTGCACCTTCTCCATCAGCCTCTATTACACCAGATATACCTTCTGTATTCTTGTATCCAATAACTTGAGACACGAGTATAAAATGTTACATTTCACAGTCTGTGCTTTCACTAAGTAGCATTGGAGTTGAGTTTTTTTTTTTTCATCAGGACAAAAGCCAGCCATATGCCAGGATGCATTCGGAGGAATCGGAGAATTGTGTGAGGGGTCGAGTTGACCAGAAGTCTCGTTTTTCTTCCCCTCGATACTCAACACATTCACCCTAACGTTAATTCCGATCGATAAAATGGCGGAGTTTGTGTTGGAGATTCTTCTGAATGTTCGGGGGGATTTTTTTTAAATTTTTCGTTGCATTCTTGAGAAGAGGGCGACTTTAGCCCCAACATCTGCCATGAGCTCCTGTCAGGTCAGGGACAAAAGAATGAGAGGAGTTGTCGGGTATTTCCTTATTTTCTCGCCACCCACGATGCCTCTGTATTTTCCGGCAATGGGAAACTCCCCTGGAGGCTTCAGCTTCATGATACGACGGTTTTCTTTCGTCCAACACGTGGCAACTTAATTCCTGTTTAAGAACATGTGTTGAAAGCATTTTTTTTGGGGTAATTTGGAAGAGTTACCAATTCCATGTATTTCGAAACGTCTAATCTTATCGATCGTGCCTGACTCCATCTGGCCGACCTAGTGATACAGTTTGAAGAGAACTAAACAGAGTCAACGTGTATTAACCTCTGGGAATCGGAAGGATCGAGGTTAACGATAAGACCTTTTATTCAAACTAAAAGTTAAGAAATTGATAATTAGAATAAAGGGAAATGTTTAAGGTAGACTCAACTCTCTCTTCCTCCTGTCCTCCACCCCCGAAAAAGAAAGTCCTCTTCCGGGACTTTCTATTCTTCTCTCGTCATCTGTACCACCGGGTTCGCTTTCCCATGATCTTTGACAGTCACCAATAACCTCGAGTCCAAAAGTGCCAGAATTTTTTGGGGTTTTACGGAGTTGAGACAAAGGAAATCCCTGCGTTAACAAATCTGGATCAAAGCCGCCTCTTTTTCGAGGGCTAGTGTGTGGCATAAGCGCCGCTCGAAGTAAAAAAAAAACAAGGTGAAGTGAGGTGAAGAGAGCTGACCTACTGTCGCAAGTGGCTCAGGGCCGTTGTGCTGTCCAAATCGTTCTCCATCTCGACTTCTTTCTCCCATCGCTTTTTCCATATTTTATCTACCATTGACGCCTACGTTGGTTTTGACCTCTGACACTTGACTTAATTAAGTCGCAGAAAAGTGCAGAGGGTTTTCGGGGGATTAGAATGAGTTAATGAGGCTCTGCACCAATTTTTGAACAATTCGCATGAAAATTAGAGGCAATTGATTAGTATTTTAATTTAATGAGTTTATTCGGTCCATGGCCACTCTCAATAACTCCCACTTGTTCTCGCCTATCTGAAAAGGGAGAAACTTTCAAAAATATCCATCATTATTATTATTTTTCACTCAAATAACATTGGCACGTCTTAACCAACACTTTTCACTGCACCGCCCATGCCCCGAGACGCTTCACTTTCCATTGCGGTGCAGTTTCATTCCAGTTTTCATCATAAAAATTTCTACCCGTTTCAAAGTTTCACTCTCATTAATTTTCATTTTCCCTTTTTTTAATCATTATTTTCAGTGGATTATTATTTTGTTTGAGAGCAAAAATAATTTGGGTTATTTCTTTGAATACATTAGAGAATTTCTCTTCCGGTCAAGTTTTAATTTGCCATTAGCATTCAAAAAATAGACGTTTGAAAAATATTTTAAAAAAAGTAACGGGAGAATTACAAAATAGCCGAAAGTTGAAGGATTTCGCACATCCTGTGCTAATTGAGTCACGCTTTCATTTTTTTTTTTCTCCTTTTTATTTCAATGTAGTTTATGACTCTTTTTTTCTTTCTGTTTGAATAAATTTAATAAAACATTAAATCAGAGGATAGAGTAATTTGTTAAATGAGGAGAAATTTCATGATGAATACAAAGTGTTAACAATTGTTTTTTTTTTCTATTTTCTAGCGGGCAACAAAAGAATTACGATTAAATTCAAAGAATTATATATATATGAGGCGAAAAAGTTTCTCTAAAACTTTGCCAACACATTTTGAGACAAAAGTTTCGATTGCCACAGGCGTATTTCTTAGAAACTTAAACATCCCGTGTCCCTTCACTCCTCTTTATGCCTTTTAAATTCTTCTTTCTCTCGTTTCCTACTTTCTCCGTTCATTCGATAGAAATGTGTCCCAAAAAAAACCGGAAAACTAACAAAATGAGTGAAACTGTGCAAATATCTCCGGAATTATTGGAGATACGACAATTTTGCACTGAACCTTTTTTGTGGAGAATTTCAAGAGCTTCAAAAAAGGCTCAGTGCAAAATTGCTCTATCTCTCTTAGTTTCCAAGATATTCCCAAAAAACTATCGAAATACAGGAATTTAATTAAATTCGTTTTTTGATTTAAAATTACAAGAGTAAAAGAATGTAAATATCTCGGAAATTAAGCGAGATAGAGCAATTTTGCACTGAACCTTTTTTGAAGCTCTTGAAATTCTCTACAAAAAAGGTTCAGTGCAAAATTGTCGTATCTCCAATAATTTCCAAGATATTCCCAAGAAACTATCGAAATTGAGGAGTTCACTCGAATTCGTTCTTTGATTTGTTCAATTACATCTTACCACGTGCCACCTCATTACGCAATCCCCTCAGAATTAAGTAATGGGCAATTCACCCACGCCTGAGCCCTCAAAAAATCTTCCCATCAAACCTCAATCCACTCCCATAAACATTTCTCTACTTCCCTCTCTCTCTGACTCATTCTCGTGAAGTTAATCAACGATTGGTTCTAACTGCACAAAAGTGACATCACTCGTCCTCGAATTACGTAAATACACGAGAGCGTGTGTGCAGTTGAGTGCGCGTTTTTCCTTCTCGCCTGCGCATGTATCAATAATTCCACCATTACTAAGACGTATTTTCCGACGGAAGCGTCATCGATCGTTTCTATCGATCGTCCAGTGAGGATCAAATTCCTGGGGTTCAAATTCCGGAACAAATTGAAGGAGTGAAACAATTTTTAAAAAAAGTGAAACATTTTTTTAAATTAAAAAAAAAACATTTTTTAAAATTAAAAAAAAAACATTTTTTAAAATTAAAAAAAAAACATTTTTTAAAATTAAAATTAAAAAAAAAAAAATTGATAATTTTTTTTTTTTTTTTTTAATATTTTTTCTTTTCTTTTAAAGTCAATAATTTAAATGAAGTTTGAGTGATGAAAGTGTTTGGAAATATTAATGATGCTGAGCTCTGGGGCGAGGCTCACGAGGATGATGCTAATGCGTCAGCCACTGTGCTACGTCAAGGCCAGTTCAATCTTTGTTTCGTCAATTTGTCGGTGAGTTTAATATGAGAAGGAAAAATAATTGAGGTTAAAATTTGACCTGATTTTTAAATGAAATCTTTTTCTTTTTCCCAACTCCACAGTCCGGAGAGAAAGGGAAAAAGAAGAGTAGGGTTAAGAGAAGTTGGGAGGCTTGTGCATGTGGGTAAAAATGCTTTACCGGTGAATTCGAAATGTTTATTTTTGACGATGAGGTCGGAATGGGTAAAACTAGAGCCGAGGACGTTTTTCTATGTGGCTTTTGGCCTCGGACATTTCCGCCTTTCTCAAAAATACGATTGAATATTCAAATTATTTTAATTTCAATTTTTAAAAAAATATCTTTTTTTTTTTTTTTTTTTAATAATTTATTGGAAAATATTTAGTGTGTCTTCGATTTGAAGGAGAAATTTCCGATTCGACCCATTTTGCTCCGCTAGTTCTCTATTTATAGCCACATTCTTTATTTGAATATTTTCCCTCAAAATATTTAAAATTACGGGGATGGAAACCTTGAATATTTCCCCCTCAACGGAGAATTTAAAAAAAATGACTTCAAAGAGAAAATCGATTGCTAAAGCCTTTGTAAACTTTATTCTCTATTCTCCAGAATAAATTCTCTTTTTCGTCTTGAACTCTCGACGATCTCGGAGCACTCGTAATCATCGATTTCCCCCTCAAGTAAATAATAATAAAGCAACAATGCCGAGTTCTCACGAGAAATAGGGAAATAATGTTGTTCGAGGAAAAATGGATTTACGAGAGCAGGAGAAAGGAGTATTGTAATGAAAAAAATTGAAAAAAAATGGGTTTTTTCTCTTTTTCAAAGGGAAAACATTAAAAATAAAATTTTCAAATAATTCGGATGTGACAATTCTCATTAGATCCATTAAACACATTCACTCACAAGATACCTCTGCCTTGACCAAGTTGAGCGCTATCCGTATCGAATCTCCTCCATCTTGACTTTGACCCTATTATATTGTGACCGTTATGATTAGATCATGCACTTAAAGAGCCTAAATAATTCTACCGCTATGCGCCTCTTTTTTTAAAAGAAACTCATGCTCGACACGTTGCCCTGAGGGACTCCAACAAAAGACATTTCAATTTTTCCCGACATCTCAGTAAGATCGTTTTATTCAATTCTTCATTATTTATTCATTTAACTGTGCCAAGAATTTGCACAAGAGAGCACTCGTGTGTGCCAGATCTTCCAACAATGTCAGCATTTTTTTTTAAAACAAAACAGAATTATTTGTTAATATTATTCTCAATTTATTTAGTATTTTCAAGGAATTAATTTCTCAATAATTCGAATTTTATTTAATTTCATCATCAGTTTTTTTTAAAGATATCTCGGAAACTAAGCGAGATAGAGGAATAATCATAATGACCTTTTTTGTAGCCCTTGAAATTCTCTACAAAAAAGGTATCAATGAAAATTTCGTTATCTCTCTTAGTTTACGAGATATTGAATAAAAAGTGATAATGAAAGATGATTACCCGTAAAATATTCCGTAAATTGAATCTAAAATGGGAGAGCTCTGAATTTTCGAGTGAAAGTGAAAGTTCTCGTAAAAGTTAGATAATAGAATACAATAAATAATAAGTGTAGATTAAAAATGCACCATTTCCTTTCACCAACGAATAAAAATTCAAATCCCTCTCTCTCTCTCGTGTCAATGCAATTTTCGTGTGGGATTATAGCGATTAGTTGCGAAAAACGGGAGAAAGGGAGACGGAGAAATCTCCCCCTGGCAGTTAGAAATTTGTGGGGTGTGCAGTATGACGCGACTACACTGGAAAAAAAAGAGGAGGGAGCAACAAAAAGGTATGGGAGTAGAGGTATCGACCAGGCACACACAGAGCCATTCGTCCCGTGACCTGACCTCGTCTGAACCCTCCATTCCACTCTCTGCCTCGCTCGCCCTAACACACAATCACCTCTACACAACCTCTCACAGCTCCCACTCGATTCCCCCTCTCGCCCACTCTATTTTCATCTATCCATACCAATTGAGAGCGTTTCCCCGTTGTATTCATATTAACACCGAAAAAAAATCCGAATTTATTCGTAAATATTTCGTTATTTTAATTTTAATAATTTTCAAATCAACTTAATTTCACCATTACTCGTCAAATATCTCTGAAACCAAGAGAGATATCGAAATTTTCATAGATACCTTTTTTATAGAGAATTTCAAGAGCTAAAAAAAAGGTTATCATGATTATTACTCTATCTCGCTTAGTTTCCGAGATATCTTAAAAATAAAATAAAGTTGTCTGAAAACTTGAAGTTTCTTATAATTTCGGGTTAAAGAGTCAAGTATGATCTTTTTTCTCTCAACCTTTCCATCGTGTTTATATCGGAGGAATCATGAGCAGCATCACGCAATCCCTATTGCCAAACTGCAGCGACATTTTTTCTTCATAAACTCCTTTCAACTGAACTGTTCAGAGCATTACGGCAATATGTGGGTAAAAAAATTGGGGGAAGGGAGTGAAATGAAGGAACGAGTGGTGAAAAAGTTTCATGAGAAAGAAAGGGACAGATAGAGTTTGGTTTTGTACCCGTTGGCACATTCACCCTTCTCTGCCAGACGTTTCGGCCGCTGGTGCAACCACCGGGCATAAATAGGCTTTAGAAAGCACGTGCGCGCAATAGTGGGCGCCTTTAACTGTATATATATGTATTAACCCGTTTGCTCAACGAAATACACAGAGTCTTTTGGATTAAAAAAAGGAGTAACGGAAGTTGAGGTGTTAAAAAAATGTCCATGTCTCAAATTCCGCCATTTTGCACTGAAAATCATGAGAATTACGATTCAATTCCTGACGTAATCGAATTAATTCGCCTCGAACACCCGGCGCTAGAGAAAGTGAGCCGGAGGGAAATAAAGAAGCAGAGAAATTCGAAACAAAAAAATCGAGTCATTTTTCAAGTGAATAAGCGAAGACACAGTGTCAATAGAACTGGACAAGGTCGTGGCACTTTAACGAATAACGAAGGCCGTGTATTATGATGTTAAAGCGTTTTGAAACACACACACAAATCAACTTTATTCAATCATTAGTTTCTGTTAAATATCTCGAAAACTGAGAGAGATAGAGAAATTTTTGTGGATACCATTTTTGTAGAGAATTTCAAGACCTACAAAAAAGGTATAAATGAAAATTTCTCTATCTCCCTTAGTTTCCGAGATATTCTTAAAAAACTGATGATGAAATAAATTAAAGTTGTCTGAAAACTTCAGTTTTTAAAATGCATTTGTGTGTGCTCTGTGTGGCCTAAAAGCCACGGCCATGTAAATCAACATCATTTGGCTAACCGTCGCCTTTATTTTCCACTCGAGGGCTTTGCAGGTGTCAATATTGGGCCTGAGGGAGAAAAAGGCACAAAGGAGAAACGGTAGAACAAATAAGATAACATTAATTATGAACATCTGTGTGTTTATGGAATTTTCTTCTTTTTTTTTTTGGAAAGACTGGGGAAATTGTGTTGGGGAAAAAAGAAAGTCTATGAAAGTGCGCTGAATTGATGTACTCGGTTGGTAAGTAGGAGGATAATTTAATTCGTCACTTTTCTTTACGATTTACGTACTGTCTACGTGTGTGTACGAGGCCTGCGCTAATGTATACGTGTTCCCTTCGCTTTCAGTGCACCGGCGCATACGGACGCAATCCCCGCACGTGCCACTGCACGTGCTTACTTGGATTATTTTATTTAATCAAAAATTGGGTGAGAAGAGTTAATTTTTTTGGAGACGAGAGAAAAACGCTTTTCAATAGACAAGCCAGGGCCGTTTTTGTCAAAGGGGGTCAAGGGGATCTCTTGCCCCGGGCCAGACGCTCTCCTTCCGTCCTTATTAATAAACTCGTTTTCATCATCCATTAATACAGAAGTTATCACCGAATATTACAAAATTATTATGAAACGTTTATTTTTAATAATTTCGAATGTATCGGTAACACACGCTGCTTACTCCACAATTTAAGTGGAGCAACACTAACAACAGAATGATAAATTAAACTGGAGACTTACGTATTTTATTATTAATTTGTTTTTCGAATTTAATGAAGACCTGTGAGAATAAATAATTTCGAATATACTCAAGGGATATAACAAAGGGAAGATTGAGGACTTGCCTCTTCATTTCCTGCGTCCCTGGTTTTTCGAGGAGCTCTCGTTGTGTCTCGGACGTGACACGAGGTCGCACACGACTGCGCGACCGTAACGAGGTGGAGAGGGTAAACTGAGGCTTCAACCAGGCACACGAGCCTCCCCGAAGTCCACCGAGTCGTCCCCCACTCCGCGCCGAACCCATCGCACGGCGCGTAAAAATGCCCGAGTGGGGGTAACCGGTGAGGCTCTGTGCTGCTGCTCAGTCGTTCCACTACCGAGGTCGGAGTCGGAGTCGAGACTCGTGATCTATACAGTCGTACGAGCCGCTTCACCGCAAGCGCCAGAAAATACTCTGCATCAATTACCCCCTTCTCCCTCATTATTTTTGTTTGTACTCTCCCCCTCCATGAATGTTAATAATCGTACTTAACTCTTGAGAACAAAGTCAAGTATAGTAAAGAGAAAAAAAAAAACCGGAGGCCCTGACACTGACGTTCGTTAACGTTGAGTGCACAAGAAGGATAAAGAGAATTGATCCAATTGTTTTCACAATTTGTATAACACAAAAGCGGAATAATTCAAGTGAGTGTGTAAAGTGTGTTTCAAGTTTAATGGTAAGAGTCCATTGTTTCCTCAATATCTCCAACGATTTTACAAAAAAAAAAAATTAAATTAATAAGTGACAAAACACGGAGTGATTGAAAGTTTATTGGGGGGGTGGATATGACAGGCTCGCTCAGCGACAACACATTAACAATATTAAAACGTGCGCATGTGTCCAGTGGGATTTAACAACAAAACTCTCGTCGCTTATCTGGATACCTTGACGACGCCTCCAGCTGGACTGTCTCATGTCAGGATGGCGCTGGCGCGGTACGTTGAAATAATTATTTAGTCACATGCGGAAAGAGGGTGATTAAGGATGAAAAATAAAGTGGAGTTTTTTGATTTTAAAAAATAAGAGAATCCATGAGTGACAATTAAGGTCGAGTGCGAATGAGTTCAGCCAGCGGGGGCAGAAGAGCACACTGCACGCAGTTGTGTGTACAACGAAGAGGCAAAACGAGCCGCGTAGCCTCGTTAAAGCTCGTGCCATGGCTCTTGAGTGCCTGAGCTCTCCAATTGCTTCGAAAATTATTATCGGCCGCGATTCAAACCCGGATCGACCTCCTTGTAACCTCAAGCCCGTTATTTACGGCCTGTGAGAGTTGGGCCTTTTTTCTCTCTCTCTCTCTTGTCCTCCTACACACTTTGATTTTCTTGGGGCATTGAGAGACGCTTTGAATTTCGTCCTGACACGCCCGACTAAACACACTCAATACTCCTCGGTTTGCCTGTATTTCCCATTTTCTCCTTTCATTCGCAGCCCCCGTAGGTTTTTCCTTTTTCATTACGAGGGGGAAAAACATGGAATGGATAAGGAAACACATTGGCCTCTTATTTCTATTTGTTTGAGAGCTTATGAAAGGCAGATAGGTGTATTGGAAAGTTTTAACATTCCGGAGACAGCTGGTTACTCTCAAGGCAACTGATGACATTTTTAATTAATTCATTGGAATGTTTTATTTACTTCATACTACTTTTGAAATAATTCATTGTTTCTTTGTCTTGAAAGATAAGAGATATCTCTGGTTTATTCATAATACTTTATATTAATTGGTTAACCTGGACTTTAATGCATAGACATTATTTTCATTCACTTCACGTAGAATTATGAAAAATAAATTGTTGGTTATTCGGTACGTGTTTCTGACCACTTTTGTGAGAATTTCCTGGGTGATTCATGAGGGGGGGGGGGTTATAAATGCCTTTTTTTTCCTTAGTTCCGGTGTTGAGAAAAAAATGAGGGAAATGAGGGAAATTATGAGGGCCTTCGTTGAGGATAAATAATGTCAATGATATTTGACATTGAAAGATATGAATTAATATAAATTAACGTATCTGACATGGTGTACACAGTTAATAGGAAATTGATGATTATTATTTTTTGTTCACACAAGTGGTAAAACGTTTTATCTCTCGGATAACATTTAAGAAATAACAATGAATGTTAAACAGGTGTTTCATATCGACACTTTGTCTCTGACTATTCTCCTTCGGATTAATTCTCAATTTCTTTATAAATGCCATGTCATTGATGAATTTATATAATAAATTAAAATATGATTGACGGCACTTGATTAACATTAATTTTCACTTCATTAATTCTTTATTGAGTCTGAAAATAACAAAAAAAAAATGAGAATTTAATTAGTATTAAATTTATTCGCCCTTTTTTTTCTCTCAAGGAAAAAAAAGCAATTGTTTTTCCAGGTCTCAAAGGCCAATTGAGAAAAAAAAGGACATTAAGAAGGAAAAATAAAATACTCAAGTTCACTTACAATTCAAGTAACCACGTGTCGCACGTTTCATCAATTTCCGAGGTCGGCAGCACTCTCGCGTCACGTTGTTTATTTCTCTCTTTACCTCAAAGTACTTTTTGTATTGAAAAACACGTGCGTAAAACTTGCCTCATGTGTGTAACAATAAATTTTTTCAATTCAATTTACTCTGACCTCTGTACCGAAGTTTTTTCAGGAATTCTTTCATTGTTACAATTGCACTGACTGCCTCTATTGATCCGAATATTGCCCCCGGAGTTTCTCAAACTGAAAAAAAAAAAAAATATATATAAAAATGAACTGAGAAATTCTCTGGGAGAACTGGGCGTCCTTTGTTCAACGCCGGACGCAGCTGTCGATTTATCGTCGACCTTCTCATCGTCTCTCCTTAACACACTCGAGTGACACTGCTTCTTTTTTTTTCCCAGAAAAAAAAAAGGCGAAAACTCATGCCTCAAATTCTCGGGAAAAAGTGTCGAGAATTAATTGAAAATAAAGTGTGCACGAATTTTTCCTCAATAAAATGAAGGAAGGTGCACAAAGGAGGGAAAAAAAAGGGGAGTAAAAGAGTAGAGGCAGACTGGAAGGGTAAACCTTGTCCTCGGTGTGTGTTGGTAGCCTTCGTTTCAAGGGTACAGGGCCGTCTATCGTCTAACCATTAACCCTTCTCCATAAATAATTTCTCTAATTGATTATTAAAATGCTCATTTTCACCGGTAATTTTGTAATGACGCTAATTCGTGACGCAACACGAACTTTGCGGAAGTGAGAATAAACATTGCGTAATCGTCAACAAAGTGCAAGTTTTATTCGTCGTTAAAGTGTTTATTACCCGTTTTCACTTGGTTCATGATGAAAATGGGTTTTAGGAGGCGATGACAGTTGCCGCCCCTTTTTTCTCCACTCCTGCGCCTCTTTTGAAATTCCTGGGTCGAGTTAACCCCTGTGGAAGCTCTGGAAGGTTTCATTCCACGGTCGAAGGCACTCTCGAGAGTTTAGTGTCCTTGTTGCAGCTTTGTGGCTCTCGGATTCTCTCATTCCATTGGGTTCTTACGGGGGCCAGTGCCCCTGGGACGTGGGATACCGGACGACCTTGGGACTCATGGCCAATTTCCGAGGTCCTTTGCTCCAATACATCCTCACATATACAAAGGTCTATTAGAACAATTGTGAAATTCACCATTGATTTATATTTTTATGGGACTTTCTTTCATTTGAAAAAGTCATTATTTTCTTTGGATACCTGAAGGATTTAAAAAAAAAATTATTTAACTGTTTTGAGGGACGCCATTTTGATTAACCAATTTTCCCAGTACCGATATTGCGGATAAGGAGAATCGTTATCTCAAATTTTCAAAGAATGAGACAGAGAATTAATAATTATTTACCTTCTGACGTATTGAATTATTAAGTCCATTTAACGTACATTAATTATCAACAAATTAATCTTATCTTTACTGTTATTATTTTGTTTTTTTTTTTTTTCGTTAATTTTTTCATTTGAGACAAGTCTCATTGTTTTCGTGATTTTAATTTAATGGAATCTCGTTATTCATTATTTATGAGGATCACGTGATAATGGGTTTTATGAGTGAGACGGGGGAAATTTGAAAAATTTGAAAAATCGTGTCTATAATTTTGTTTTTGATAGGTGCAACGCGTGTCGTGCGATTCTGACTAATAGCCGCAGATTTATATGCGGCACAACGTTGATTTATCGACGTGAGCCTCCAGGGCTTTTCTCCTCACATAAACATTCTATGTGTGTGTGTGAATACTGGATTTTGCTCGATATATAGATGCACGTTTATGCGGACACGAAAGCGAAAATATCGGGGAATTATTTTTTTCGAGTTCAGGAGACACGTGGGCCTGATTTATCACCTCTAATCCATTAGAATTTTCTATCGGTTAAATAAAAATAATAATTCTATCGGTGATTGCGGTTTATTTCCACGAGAATTAAATTCGTTGGTGATATTTTTTCCTCATTTTTTTTTTTTCAACGATAAAATTAGATACGACAGTGTGTTAACATAATGCCAAGTGTGGCGTGTCAGCTCAAAGCTCAGTCTCGTGTTGCCCTTGAGGAGAGTTAGCCTTTGTCTTATCACACTCGGGCCTCGGGTAAAGCCAACTAGCCTTGACTCCACGCGCGCGCAGCAAATTCTCTTTGCACTGACTTTCCTGCAGAACATTGGGCTTCATCAAGTTTTTAGTTCTAATGGATAATGGAGGGGGATAAATGATTGAGGAATTTTTTTAACACAGAAGAATATTCAGGAAAAATCGGAAAAAATTTGAGAATGTGTGCAAAGGTGAATACTTTATTCTGTAATTTTTTCAGATTTTTATCTATTGATGCTGCTATTTTAAAAATGAATTACGGAAAAAAATAGGGGATTTTTCGAGATTTTGTTATTCAGTATTGATTAAATATATTTATTTATATCTAAATGGAGTAGATAAGAGTTTTGGAGTATCGCGTGCAATGTAAATGAGAAAATTTCAACATTTTTTATCTATCAAGAAAGCGAAACTATTAAATTTCTATTTTCATTTGGAATTATTTATTTTTCGTTTTTCATTTGAGTAATAAAAGAGTGACCCTCAGAAACTGGGAAATACCAGTTATTTTTTGTCGTTCTACATTGATTGAAAAGTGACCTTAATTATTTGAATGCTAGTGTGTTTGAGTTCAATCGTAAGAGTGAGTTTAAAGTGAATAAAAATGGCTATTGAATTTAATTTTATAGCTGACGATTAAATTAATAATTTTCCAAGCAATTATAATCGAGGAAAAATTGATTAACCTTCTTCTCCATTCGTTTGCATGAAACTCATTTAATTTGCACAAGTGGCGCTTCTTTTATTTCGAGAGTCTGTAAAAATAAGAGAAAAAACCCAGACAAATTAATTTCACTTCATCCCCACTTTTTTTCAAAATATCTCGGAAACTAAGGGAGATAGAGGAATTTTACAAGAGACCTTTTTTGTAGCTCTTGAAATTCTCTACAAAAAAGGTCTCTACGAAAATTCCCCTATCTCAATTATTCCCCGAGATATTCGGGAAAAAACCGAGGGAACAGTGAAATCGATTCGTCTGGGAACTTTGGAGTCGTAAATTGAGTGTATTTATACACGGGGTTGATTTGGCAAGCGCCAGTGTGACGTAGGAGTGGTGCCAGTGCCACTGTAATTACGAGATTTCCAAAGCATTTTGTATAGGCAGTTTTCACTCGACTTCCTCGTTTTCACCCGTTCTACTTTCCCTTGGACAACTGAGAACACTGAAACCTCCTCCACACTCATTAAAATCTTTATTATCTTTATTAATTAATTAAAAAAACCAATCAATTTCAGTTGTTCAATTGATCCCCACAATTGCACTCTCTTTTCCTTCAATTACGAAAAATTTTCTAATGAAATAGAATATCAGAATTATCTACTTTCTATGAACGTGGGTGAAAGTTGGATAATTTCTGGTGAAATAATTATTTCCATTTTTTTTTCCTTTAAATTAAAAGAAAGAAAAAAAAAAATTAATTACTTGAAAAAAAATGAATTCATCAGGACAAAGAGAATAAACATAAGGGCTCGAAAATTACGGAAAATACAGAGCATTGTAGATGCACCAACACCAAAGCCACTCACACACTCGTAAACCGACTAAAAAGGTATCCCACCAGCAGGTCCGATGAACCTGCGGGGCTAATGCACTCTCCATGACACTCTTCGTACTTTCCGACGAGCAAAAACTTTGCGTGCAAGCAGCCAAGACACGTGAGGACAACTCAACCCTATCTCCCTTCGACTATTCCACTTTTTACCCCCTCCCACCTTTCACTTTCACTCCTCACCATAATAACAATCCATCCAAGTTCCTCTAGCAATTGTGAAAAAAGTAATTTCCTCCAATAACCCCTTCTGCCACCAATTAAATGAAAAAAAAAGCTCTCTTTCCCATTCTCAAAGCATTTATTCCACAAAAAATTGCAGTGCAGAGACAATTCCACTGAAAAAAACAACATAAAAATAACACAATGATGATGAAAAGTATATACTCAGGTCTGCTGAACCTGATGGTGGCTATCGCCTGTAGTTCCGTACTTGGCTGCACGTGAACACCATCGCGTGCCCTGCATACCACCCTTCCTCCTCCTCCATGAATCAGTCGATGACCCCTCGACTCTCGACCCAAAAAAAATTCATTAATTCATTCGTATTATCATCAACTCAGCCCATTCACACACACAATAACATTAATTACATTGATTTTAATACTCATTATTATTATTACAGACTTGCGGTGAGCGACTGTGCGCCTCAGACGTCGCGGGTCAGCTCAAACTTGCACAGCAGCAGTAGTATGGCGGTGAGCCGGGTCCCGAGCCCTCCGCCGCCCGAAGTAAACACCCCAGTTGCCGAAAATTGGTGTTACACACAGGTAAAATATCTCCTCATTATAAAAATGAATAAATTAATTTAATAATATTATTTAATCTTAATTTTAATGAAATTTTCTTAATTTTTCTGCCTCTCAATTACTAAATTATTCAATGATTTTCGTAGGAATCCTTTCTTCACGCACAAAACTCGTGCGTAACTCTATTTTTAAATTGGCTCACAGAGTGTCCGAGTGAACGACCTGCAACTAGATCCCTCCAACCCAGAGCTCTACGCATTTAGTTGACCACAGTGGTGACACGTTTTGTGTGTTGATTAAAAAAAGAAGCGAATTGAAGAGGAAAGGACGTTTGAAAATACAGGGAAAAAAAGAATTAAATTAAAGACGGAAGTTAACTAAGAAATGTGTCTGAACTCGAGTGCTCCCCTGTAAGCGTCACGTAGACGTCCGGAGTATCCACGAGAGGATGATTCAAGGCCGATTGGCGCGAGCGCCGGGTGACGGAGCGCAAGAGTTGAACGTCCGGGCCGTCGACCTCTCTCTTCTCCTCTCTCTGTGTCTTTTAAACAGGCACCTGTATGTCTCTCATAGATTACCAAATCACTGGTTAACAATTTACCTCAAACGATGACAGTTGAGGAGGGTCAGTGAACTCTACTGCAGATGATAAATCATTTATTTCATTTTAAAAAAATAGCACATGAAACAATTGTGCAAAAAAAGGGTAATGCTCAAAGAGGAGCAGAGAGAGGCCGACGACCGCAATGAATTCCTGCATTCCCTTCCGGCGTCCACTCACCTGTAACATGCGAATTCCCCGAAGGCAATCTCCACATACACGGAAAACCATGTTTTCAAGGCTCTTTACACACTGTCCAATCGATTGTGTCTTTCTCTCTTTCTCAAACTAGCCTCTAGCTATTACTTTCTTTCCTCCCTCCGCCTCATTTCCTACGCTATCGCACAATGACTCCCAATGATAACCGGGTTCATTGGCCTATCAAGGCTCTTCACCAAAAAAAGGCGTATAATAATCCTCAGTAATAATTGTAATCTAGACGAATAGATTTGGCAGTCTCGAATGGCGCAAGGTCACTTGACTCGAGATCATTGACTTCTTCGTTGTAGCTCATGATTTTAGTCTTGCGTATTCCAAATTGTTTCTCTCAATTAAGAGAACGTTAAAACAGGAAGAATGAAGGATAACGTTTTATTTTTCGAGGGCATCAATTAATTATGCTCATTGTTATCGTTAAGAATGTCACGATACACCGTTACGCCCGTATCACGTTGTCCAACTATTCAAGTGCTTACGTAAAAGAGACTGATTCCAGTGTCCCTGACTTCGGCACGTGGATAATACCTTTTTTTTTTATTATTATTATTTCAAGTTGTATTGCATTTGTACGTGTAGGTCTTTTCTCTTTTTATTCATACAAATACAGTCGGGTCGACCGTGAAATAGTGCCGCTAACGTCAGCCCCGAGGGAAGGTGGGTGGGTGGGGGAGAGGCAGAAATCTTAGAACATTATTACATAGTAATGTATTCTAGTGCTCAGTGTCCTTTGGTGTTTTAATCTATCTCCGGTTATCTTTTACAATTTTTCTAAAATTTGTATGTATGAAACGTTGATGATTGAATTGGTAAGATTTGTAATGAGAGGCATTTTTCATTGTTTATGTAATTAGGATTAATATTCATTGACAATCCCACAGAGACAAAAATGAACATCTGCTTCTGAGGGTCAATTTTTTTGATTAATAATTAGAATTGTTTCATTTTTAAAATTATGATTATCAGAGGCAGATTGTTATGTTACATTTGCCCTCAAATAGGGATATAATTCTGACGTAGTATTGCAATTTGAAGGTTTTATGTGCACAGGTGAAGGTGGTTAAATTCAGCTACATGTGGACGATAAATAACTTCAGCTTTTGCCGTGAGGAAATGGGTGAGGTACTCAAGTCGTCGACATTCTCAGCGGGGGCCAATGATAAACTCAAATGGCAAGTATACTTATGAGAGGAGATTATTATTTCATTCATTATTATTCATTTTTTTATTAAATAAAATTATTGTATTATCTCCTTTCTATTTGAATTGATTGAATTATTAATGTCATTTTGATGGTAACAAGAGAATTGTATTGCAGTAGACAGATTCTCTTGTTACCATGATATTAACAATGGGAAATGTGTAATTGATGAAGCGGCAATTGATTGTCACTGGTTTTGCCATTTGTGTATTTCTGCGAATGAAATACAATATGTCACAATATGAATAGAGTTGAATTAATTCAATTGATAATTAATTATCCATTTATTTTTCAGGTGTTTGAGAGTTAATCCAAAAGGCCTGGATGAAGAGAGCAAGGACTATTTATCTCTATATTTGCTTCTTGTGTCATGCAACAAATCCGAAGTCAGAGCAAAGTTCAAATTTTCAATTCTTAATGCCAAAAGAGAAGAAACCAAAGCTATGGGTCAGTCGATATTAATTTTTTCATTAAAAAGAGGATAAGAAGAGTTTTTAATTGTTAAAAATATTATTATGATTTTAGAAAGCCAACGGGCCTACAGGTTTGTCCAGGGTAAAGACTGGGGCTTCAAAAAATTCATTAGAAGAGACTTCCTGCTGGACGAAGCCAATGGTTTACTTCCAGACGACAAACTCACGATATTCTGTGAGGTATATACCTTTGTATGTTACTTGTTGCTATATTGAATTAAATATCAATGAATCCATTTATTAATATGATTTTTTTCAATTCTCTTTTTTTTTTCGTTTCTTTTACGATTAAATTATACAGGTCAGTGTAGTAGCAGACAGTGTTAATATATCTGGACAGAGTAATACGATACAGTTCAAAGTGCCCGAGTGCAGATTGCCAGATGATCTTGGTTCATTATTTGAGAGCCAAAAGTTCAGTGATGTCACGCTAACTGTCTGCGGGAGAGAGTTTCAGGCGCACAAAGCTATTCTTGCTGGTAAATTCATGAAAATATATTTTTTTTAATTTTCAAAAAATTCGATTCATTGTATGTTAATAAATAAAAATAATTGCAGCACGTAGTCCCGTATTCTCAGCAATGTTTGAACACGAGATGGAAGAACGCAAGCAGAATCGCGTAGATATAACCGATGTAGATCACGAAGTACTGAGAGAAATGCTTCGATTCATCTACACTGGTAAAGCCACGAATCTTGAAAAAATGGCAGATGATTTACTCGCTGCTGCTGACAAATACGCACTAGAGAGGCTCAAAGTCATGTGCGAGGAGGCATTATGCACGAGTTTAGCCATTGAGAATGCAGCTGATATTCTCATACTTGCCGATCTCCACAGTGCTGATCAATTGAAAGCACAGGCCATAGATTTTATTAATACGTAAGTTACAAATATTTCTATCTGTAATTTCACTTATTACCTCATCTCATTAATTAATTAAACAAAATTAATTTTTTTAGACACGCAACAGACGTTATGGACACGAGTGGTTTCAAATCCATGGTAAACTCTCATCCACACCTAATTGCGGAAGCATTTCGTGCATTAGCAACACAACAAATACCACCAATTGGACCACCAAGAAAGCGAGTGAAGCAGAGCTGAAAGCAGTCACCGCTAATTCCGGGCACGACAACAGTGTCGTCACCGCCCCACCTACATCCCTCATGAACTCTCTTTTTCTGTACAGTGACATCCGAGAGTAGTGCTAAATAAATGTTTCCTAGTGCGCCCTTTCGTTAATCCGAAAGTTAATGAAGATTAAATAAGGAGATGAAAATAATTAATGAACACATTATGAAGGAAAATTACGAGAAAATGAGACAAAAAAATAATAATAATAATGGAGACGATACTGAGATAGGCGCACCCACGCCAGACTCTTGTGTTCAAGTGAGTGTCGGTAGTGTGTCAAAAAGGAATAATAATATTAATAATAATAATTAATAATAATAATGATTAAATAATGATAACAATGAAGTAACAAAGACTCCGTGCAACGAAATGCCACGAGACATAGAAGCCCCAGCTATACAGCAATACCCACCACGTTTCGCCCACCTTTGAGAAATACAACACCCGTAACAGAATGAAAAAAAAAAGGAGGAATAATAATGAAGAAAGAAGAGCAAATAATAAAATAATCGCCGAGTCTCCGTCTTTTGTTCCTAATTCTTGAGAGATGTGTTTTGTTCCACTTACGAGTGAAGATTAAATGAGAATGAGATGGAATTGGGTTCGATGGAAATAAGTTTTTGAATTAAAAGAAAGGAGAATAACGTGACTGAGAGATGTGAGGAAAGTGGAGCACATCTATAGGTTCGTTTTTGCTTCTTTTCTTTTTGTTCTGGGAAAGGCTCGGGAGAAGAAGGACCAAAACTATTTGGAGCACCTCGCCATGTTGCCACGTATTACCGACACACAGATGAAATTTTGTGATAAAGGCGTCGGCGCCCGACGATTGTAACACTTTGTTCCTTTGTCCATGGATCAAATGTTGCCCCCTCTTCCGAATGGAACTGAAGGAAAATTATGTTTTTTTATTTGAGGAAAGAAGAGGAAAAACGAATTTAGAGTGATTTTGATTTAGGGTGATTGTTTCGAGGGGGACACTTTGTTTATTAATTGATAGTGATTTTTAATTATTAAAATGATAATGAGAATGAAGAAAGGAAATGATGCAAAAGAACGTCAAAACTCTTCCAGATAAAAGGGAAAATGATTCTAGTTAGTGTTTTTTATGATCTCTTTCTCTTAAATACGATATGACTATTACTATGATTATTAATATTAAATGCTACGCAATCTGTGCCCATATTCCCCAATTTCTCTCTCTCTCTCTCTCTCTATCCTCAATCCATTATCCCCACCTTTTTTCCTATCTGTATTTTTTCGAATATTCGTTTCCTTGTGTCTGCAGATGTTTTATCCCAAATCACGTCACTTTTTCATTAAGTTTTCATTGGTTTAAAATATAATTGATCAATTAGTGGCACAGTTTGTCTCGGTTTCATGATTTTTTTTTTTTAATTATCATTTATTAATTATTTTTTCAGTCAACTATTGTGTAGTTGATTGTGATAATGAAAATTGATTTATTTTTTTAGTGAAAAATTTAGGGTTGTCCATAATTTATCGAAATTACAATTGTCTTTTTGTTTTTTTTTTTATAAAAAGAATATTTAGTCTGAAGAGAAGTCTATCGTATTGGCAGAAACAAATCCCAAACTTTTACGTGTGAAAAAGAATAAAATCTAAAGATTATACAATAATGAAAAAAAAAAAATTGGTAAATCAATTAGAAGCATTTCAAATGACAAAAAAAAAAATGAAAATAAAATTAAATAAATTGTATAAATAAACGTTAGTCAATTATAGTACGAAAATATTAATCGTTTTTGTGTAACTTAATTCTCGAGTCACAAAAAAAGGAAAATTCTCATGAAAAAAAAAAAGGGGAAAGATAAATAAACATTTAAAAAATTGTGTGTGGTGAATGAATTGAATTATGGGCAACCAGGAGAAGCAAAAAAGTAAATAAGCGTTTGAAAAATGGATAAAAAAAAAAACAATAATTGTCGTTTTAGTAATATACTGGCTTCCCGATCCTCCGAAACCTAGTTTTACCAATTTAATTAACCGAAAAAAAAGCAAATGAAAATAACAAAAAAAAAAAAAAACCCTTATACCATAACATTTAATGAATGACGAAGATTAATGCCATACATGTTCTGTGATAAGTCCAATTGTAATTATTGCAACTGTATTTCTGCTCCCAACTATTTCCTACAACAAAAACGTAATAATATCGAATTTTCCCAATGGTTATCGATCCTGCAGCCAGTGACGTTCAATTAAGAAGACATGAGTTTGTTCGGTCCCAAAGCCCATTCTCCCAATCAACTCCTCCCCCTTTTCTTACCTTTTCTTTAAATGAATGAAGATGAAGAACAAGAGATAAGAATACATGTTTTAAGCACACTCGAAGTTAAGCTTATTGTACATATCTACTATTCTATTTTATAATGGACAAGACAGTACTACTATTATGAGCTGTAGAAATGGGAATTATTGACACTGATTTTATGTTTCTCCTATTACCTAATTTTTCTCTTTTTTTTTTAATTTACCATTATATTTTTTTCTAGACTGCGAAATGTCCCAAATACTTTCTGTGGCGTTCAAAATAATTCAATTGGATTTTTTTTTCTCTTCCGTTGCACTTTAATTACAATAAATTGCGTGATCTTTGGGACTGACGGATAAAATCGTCGAATGTTTAAACTAAAAATGAAAAATATTGTAAAACAATTTTAATTATTCACAATGTCTCTTTTTCTTTCAAACAAAAACAAATGAAATGGGCTAATTTACCGAACGACAGATTTGTGTAATAATGAGAAGAAAAATGAAAAACTTCAATTGATTATGAAAAAAATAATTGAAATCTGCAGCAAGAATATATGAGCGTATGACTGGATAATTTGATAAAATATAAGTACAAGTAAGACAAGTGTTACCTCATCATAAAAAAAAAAAAAAATCAGCGTTTTAGCAAGATGATTATTGCCACTGATTTATATTATTTTCATTGACACTTCCAATTTTGTGCATTTAAGATGAAAAAAAAAGAAGAAGAAATAATCAGTTGAAATGGAATTAATGTTTTTTTTTTTTTAATGTTGATTTATTAATTTTTGAGTTGAAAATTTTGTTTATCAGTGGCAATTATCGATAATTTTGCATTACAGCTGTTTCATTGATCCCAGCTCATGAAAACGTTCATTTTTTCCATTTATTTTAAGTCATTGCACCACATCAAATAAAAATTACATTTTCATTATATAAAATCTTGGAAGAACAGATTTAATTTATCACTTTACCCACCTTTTCTTGGAATTTTCATTACAGCCATTCGCATTAAGTGAAAAATCTGCGATAAATGTATTATTAAATTTAAAAAAAAAATTAAATAATCATCCATTCTAGGGATCATCATGGTAAGTTGTGACCAAAAAACCTCGGATACCAAATAATTAAAATAACGGGTAATTAATAAATAAAATCAAACGTGTCTGATGTGTACCTCGTAATTATTAATAAATATTCACATCTGGAAGTTAATTATTTCTTCAAGTACTGTAGAATATGCTTTGTTTAATCGTGTACAAAGTTGGGATTTAGTTTTATATCAATTGTCAATTTATTCTCCACTCTCTTCAATTCGTTAACGTTACGAGGGCTTCAACAACGTCACCCCTGTGTTCCCTGAGAGTTCTTTCAGCTAAATTCCTATTAATCTCCATCTCCTTCATCTGCAAATATTTATTTTAAAGAGAAATTCATTTGATGATGATTATTGAGGGGAAAGGGATACTTACAATGAGATCAACGTCTTCTTTTCTTATGGAAACCTTTAATAATTCCTTTTCCTTTGCTTTTTTCTCTGCTGCCTCTTTGTTACGACGATCTCCAATGATCTCAAGGGCCTAAAAAATTAAAATTCTTGGAATTAGAAAATTGTTGGAGATTTATTTAAAAGGTTTTGAGGTTATGTCTCATGCAGGTGAGGAAAAATCATCATTTTCAATGGAATATTCATTAAAAAATTGAGGAAAACGTAAACAATTGATTAAAATACGATTTTGACTTCCAAAAAAACCACGTGCATGAAATAATCACTGAATTCAACAACTCACATTTGAGAATCCATCGGAAGAGGATATTTCCTTCTCCTCAGCATAATCTGTCACTCTCTCTAAATCTGCAGCTCCACTGTCATATTTCGCAGCTTTTTTCTGTGACTTTTCCTGTTGCAATTCATCGGAATCACCATTTATATCCTCGTCTGCCATTTATTTTGATTATTAAACTATTTTTCAGAGATTGTTCGACTAGCGAAAGAGTCGACAAGAAAAGTTTGGGAGGCTTCTACTACTCGTTCGGTTGTGACCAATCACATTCTCGCCTTTCCCCTAGAACATTATCTCATTGGCCACAACCAGAAGAGTGGTGGGGGAATCTGGCTCAAAACATTTCTCGTGTCTCTTTTATTTAAATAATTGTTTAAGATTTTTTTTTCTTCAAAAAATAGTAATTTCATTAATTTGTATAATACAGTAGAGTTGCAATTCGTTCTAATAAATAATTATGAATAAATGATTTCATGAACTTGAATTTAATGCATCGGACTTTGTTGGAGAGCCTCTGAGGAATGGCTCGTGCAGGACTTTGTGCAGTCGTTGTGCCTTTTGTATTCCGAATCCTGGACAGAGGGAAAGAGCATAGGGAGAAGCTTTCAGGATAGCTTCTACTGTTCCAAATGTTGTTAGAAGAGTCATGGCATCGGTTTTATTTACGGATCTTATGGTAGTGAGTGCATTGATGACCTGCAAAAAGAGGCAATTGAGAATTTCATGTTAAATCAATATAAAAATAATTCTAAAATAAAAAACTGTACTTTTTGTTGGGGATTCGAGTCACTGCGTTCCATTATCATGTCAGGCGGTTTATTCTCGAATATTTTGTAGGTCTCGAGGATTTTCGCAGCTTCTTCAACGGTCCAAGCAAGCATCAACGTTAAATCTGCTAAAATACAGATTCTCGTGAGGTGTTTGAGGGGATGACTGGGCTCAGCAACGTCCACCTGATAAATTCCCATTTTCTCATGTTATTGATGATTTTTTTAATATTCATTAAAAAAATGTCAAATTCACCTGAACCAATAAAACCCTCAGCTGATAGGCATTCCCCAGTAGCTTTAAACGATCATGAATGTAATCAGGGTTCAATTGATGATATCTGAGTGAAAGAAATAAGGCACAGACGTTTGTCCCCATTACATAATCCGGAATGATCTCAGAATACTCCCAGGTCACATTTTTAACGTATTTCAACAATGGATTTCCTTTCTGCAAATATTTAAACATCATTGACATTTCGTATTTCCCGCCTTTTTGTATTTCAGGTTAAAATACAGAGAATCTCAGAAATAATTAAAATCGTTATTACATCAATTAAAACCATAGTACATTAATTAATTATTAAAAATTATTTATATCACCTGTTTCGAACTGACGAGAATTGAAATTGAATTTCCAGATTTTTGTTTAGCTCCAGGTTTCGTTAAATCAATTCTCTGCTTTTTCGGCGGTGATTCTTCGACATTTGGAGTCTTTAATTCCTTTTCACTCATGATTAAACATAGAACAACAATAAACAATTGTAAAATTAATTAATATCATACTTTAAATCATTTTGTTTATATTTTTTCCACGACAAGTGCATGCAGTCTGTGTTTTTCACCGTAAATAGTCACGAACGCCATCTACCTCTCAACAGCCAATCACGGACGTCCGAGCAGTATGAATTCCCTTCAGTCTATAACAACTGAGAAGCCGGAATCCGACAAAAACAAACATTCCTCCAATTATAATTAAAAAATTACAAGTACCCCTAAACAATTGACAATAAAAATGACGAATTCAACTATCACCGATCAATCATTGATGGACAAATCCATGCGGAGTGTCTTCGGTAAGTAGCGACAATTAAATAATCCAAAACTCCAAAAGAATTAATAATAATAATTATTAATAATGATTTAGTCGGGAATATTCCGTACGAAGCTACGGAGGAGAACCTGAAGGACATATTCAGTGAGGTTGGTCCAGTTCTCTCCTTCAAGTGAGTAATTATCATTAAAAAAACCCTTTAAAATAATCCCCATAACCTCTACACCATCTTGATGCCATTGATAATGAATTCCAGACTAGTCTACGATCGAGAGACAGGAAAACCAAAGGGCTATGGTTTCTGCGAGTACAAGGACCAAGAAACGGCGCTCAGTGCAATGAGGAACCTCAATGGCTATGAAATAGGCGGAAGAACCCTTCGAGTAGACAATGCCTGTACTGAGAAGAGCAGAATGGAGATGCAGAGTCTCCTCCAGGGTCAGAACACAGAGAATCCTTACGGAGAGGCTGTGCAATCGGACAAAGCACCGGAAGCCATATCAAAGGCAGTTGCCTCTCTACCTCCCGAGCAAATGTTCGAGCTCATGAAGCAGATGAAGCTCTGCGTCCAGAATAATCCGAATGAGGCACGTCAGATGCTCCTGCAGAATCCGCAATTGGCTTATGCTCTTCTTCAAGCCCAAGTCGTCATGAGAATCGTCGATCCTCATACAGCTGTCAGCATGCTGCATAAAGCCAATCCGATTCCTCCGGTTCTCACGCCTTCTGATAAACCTGCGATTCACAGTATTCCACCGAGAATTGAGGAACCTTGGGCTACAGTCAGGCCAAGTGTTCCTGTAAATCCTCCAGCACCGATAGCTCCGATTTTTGCTGGTAATTGTGGGTTTATTTTAATTTTTTAGGGATTATTAAGATTAAATGGGTTTCTTTTTAGGGCAAGATGTTGATTTGAGGACTCTGGACAGGCAGATAGATCCGAGACTCGCGAGGATGGATCAGGACTTGAGGACACAAACGCAGCCACTGCCTCCTCCAGTAGCACCACCAGTTATTCCACCGGTTGACACACGTACTCCGGTTTTTAATACACCAGACAAGTAAGTTTGAGAGGAGATACTTGAATTACTATGAAAATTAATAGATTCTCTACTCCTTTGATTAGCACGCTTCCTGTGGAGGGAATCGAGAGGTTTATTATCTTAATTATATTAATGAAATTTAATTGAAGGGCGATGAGAATTAATTAATAATTTTCTGAACTTTTTGCAGCAGCTTCTGCAGAGATCCACGAGCAGATAGATTCGTACGAGATCCACGTGATCCTAGGGATCCAAGAATGCCAGTCGATCCGAGGATGAGCAAAGCTACTCGTAAGTCATTGATTTTTTTTTCTTTTCATGAATTCTTTGTAATGAATTTGGGTTTTTAGCTCCAGCACCAGTAGCACCACCTCCAGTACCTCGTCCAGTAGTGACAGTCGCAACTGCACCAACAGTCGCAAGTACATTGAATACAACAACTCCAGCAAGTGGCCTATCTGCTTCAAGCAGTGCTGCAACTTCTCGACTCATGGCAGGTATGTCACCTGCCGGAAACATTCCAAGTGGTGCATCTGACCAGGAAAAGGTAAATGAGATATCATTCACAAACATTTTATAATGAAAAATACTCTTCATTTACTTTTATGAAAAAGTATAAACTTTATATAAGAATAATCACTTTGGCACAACTATTTCTTCCATTTTATTATTAAAGTTCTATCTTAATACGATAAAATTACTTTGAATCTTTATTTTCAGGCTGCACTTATAATGCAAGTATTGCAGTTATCGGACGAGCAAATCGCTATGCTTCCGCCTGAACAAAGACAGAGTATCTTGGTGTTAAAGGAACAAATTGCCAAGAGTACTCAACGGTAAGCCAATGTGCTTCAATGACTGGGCTCAATTATATAAGGCCATAAACGATTATTTTGTAATTAAATGTCATTAATGGTGAAAATAATAAAAATGTTTCTTTTATAAATGGAATCTCTGATTCTCTTTTATCCCCTTGGATATTAATTTTCAATAAAAAATAAATGAAAAGTTATTGAATTAAAGTATGAAAACTCTTTGAATAAAAAGGATTTAAGATTATTCCCGATTTAAATGGAATCATCTTCTTCGAGTATCTTCTGAGTGTCTTTCTTGAGCTGCCCATCATCAAGAAGCGCCTGGTACAGCAGATTTTCGCATTCTTCATCATTGTACAGCTGCACAAACACTTCCTCGCCTGTTCTCCTCTCAATAACAACAGTCAATGGTTTTGTTCTCGATGCTCCAAGTGTCTTCATGTACGCTCGTACCCCATGATCATCATCACAGACTCTGATATTATGAAGTTGACACCTGATCGACATTCTCGGCACCTTCAGCCACTCAGGCTTGCAAGCACGAAGTTCAAGAGCATTTAACCACTGGAAATTGCCCCAATCTACATAAAAAACGTTCACCATCGTCTCCGCTCCATTATTCTTCACCGATTTAATTTTGCATCTGTACCAGGTCTTGTCCTTATACATAGCACAACATGGAACTCCTTCTCGTAATGACTCCAGCAGCGGCTGAGTCTCGGCCTCATCATTGATCTCCCTCATGACCCTCATGTACGCATCAGACAATTGACTCAAATACTCAACACCCACTGTCTTTGTCACATGAATCCAAACGACATTAGCATTTTTATGCGAAATTTCCCCAAGAGCTCCATGAAAAGCATCAACATCTTCCGGCAGTTTCATCGGGGGATAATTTTCGTCCAAAGAATCAGCGAAGGACTCGCTACCCGGTAAATCATTCGACGACGATGGATCATCAGGACTCTCAGACAGGAACTCTGCTTCTAAATCAATGTCCCCGATGGAATTCGCTTCCACCTCATCTTCAGAGACATCTTCTTCCTGATAATCCGGAAGCATTTCTTCATTGTTCTTGATAACGATCCCCACTTCTGATTCCGATGGAAGCGCCTCAAGGACCACATCCATCGTATCATCGCTTCCTGAGCTCTCACTGCTGCTGCTCGTGTCGAATACGTCGATGCAGTAATCAGCACTTAATTTATGAAAGATATCATGATGTGGGGGTTTAACATCAGCCACAGTGATGATGTAGCGCTCTGGTGTTCTTCTTGCAATGTGCACCTTCCACATTTTCGGGACTATCACAAACTGCAGTTGATCCAACTGCCGCCTTGTCCATTTGTTGAAAGGATTCTTCGGAGCCATTCTGTGGACCTTGCATCTAACTGCCAATGCTGGGATGTCCTCGAACATCGGAGTCTTCCGGAGGAGCTTACGATTCACCCATTCAATTGTTCCGTAATCCGGGTAATGAATGATCAAGTGGTTGTCCTTGATGCCGACGATCTGTGCTCTGTGCCACGTATTTTTATCTGGACGCCATTTTGTGATGCAGAGATCCCCGATTTTCCATTCGCTCAAAGGCATCACGTTCTCATCGTGCTGGAAGAACTCGATGAGTTCTGCCTCCAATTTAGCCTTTTTCTCCGCATTTTGAGAAGGAACAAAGTAAACCTCCCCTTCCCAATCAACAAACGTAGCTTCTCCAATGAAATCATCCTCGAGAATCGGTTCAGGTGGTAACCAGCGTGGTAAACCCTCCGGCAATGGTTTAACGAAGATAATCGGCTCATCCTCGAGCACATCAGATTCATCAGACTCTATATCTCTTATTGTACCGGAATCCTCAGAGCTCTCTTCACTTCCACTGAGACGTTTCATTTCAAATTGAGGCTCTCCACTCGCTGGCACCTTCTCCACAATCGATAACTCCTCTTTAACATCAGCAGCAAGAACCCTCGTTTTTCTGTCATTAAAGTTTCTGATTGGTAATGCAAGACCCGCGTCGATCAATAATTCATTGACGGTTTCGATTACTATCGAGGCTGGTTGTAGAGGCCCTCCGACGAAAATCTGTTCTACGAAGAGGTCGACAATGATCGGTCCATTCTCATTATCAGCTACTTTGGCGATTGAGAATCGGCAGTTGCTGTTGGCTGCGATGATCTCTTTTAGTTTATCCGAGGAAGAAGAAGGCCAGTTCTCAGAGCCTCCAGGGGGATAGATTCCCCCGAGTTCCGCTTGGAATGTGTAAGCGGGAATGTCATCAAAAGCTCCGAAGAGTGTCTGCAGATCTTCCACCGCAAACGCCATTCGTTCACTCTCATCAAGAAGCTCAACTACTGTGTCTTCTGGCGAGGGTATTGCCACTATTTTGGCGCGACGATAAGCCTTGAAACTTCTGCAATAAACGACACAAAGATTCCCGACCTCCCAGACCAAATCCTTGCTTGCTCTGTACTGTTGGTAATATCTTTGTAGTTTCTCATCCATTCTCTTGTGATCAGCCTCACGACTAGCCAGCGACATGTAGATCTCAACGGGAGATACGACCTTCGAGATATTAACGCGAATCTTCCAGGGATCCTCCTCCTTGCCCTTTGGTTTATCGGAAATCTCTTCAACAACTGGACCCAAAGCCACAGGCTCTTCAATCTTCATTTTTAGTCTCTGCGTTTTATTCTTCGATTTCTTCGGTCTCGATTTATTCCCCACAGGCGAACTAGCATGAGCGTAATTTGTCCTCTTAGTCGGCGACAATTGCTTCGAAGCTGATCCCGTACTCTTCGCAATCCCAATTCTCACAAGCCTCGAATTCAAATTGTCATTATTCAGAGTACGCAAACAAACTGCGTAATAATCATCGATTTTCTCAAGAGCAATGAGCTTAACGCCACTTCCTGTCCATTCTTCTAACAGTGATTTCGCATCCTCCGACCACACTCCATTCTCAACTGCCACGACATCCTTCATAGATATTTTAATAGCCTGTCGAGAAAAAAAACAGACAGCCAATTATCGAGCTCTTCTCATACACCGTTTGTGACAAGTTAATGGGATTAATTTTTTAAAACAATAGAATAAAAGCATTTGTAATTACCCGAGTTGTTTCTCTCATGTAACGTGTGTCCAGTTGACGGATTGCTTTGTATTTCAACTCGTACGTCACTCCCCAATCGACGAGAAAGACTCGGACCATTTTGTTACCGAGTATTTGAGTCACAACGCCACGATGCCACGAATCTCCATGAAAAGCCGCACACAGGAATCCTAAAAATCCATGAATTCAATTAATATTTAAAGAATTATTTTAATTCAATAGTTTATTCAAATTTACCGATTTCAGGTGCATAAACTTTCCCCCGTGTCCTCTTCGTCTTCTCATAGTTTCGAGTGAGCTCCCCAGTCATCTTCTTGAAGCTCTCCTCATCGTAATCCCTCTTCCTCACATAAATACAATCAGGACTCTCGATGTACGTAATAACAACTTCATAATATTTATTCATCCGAAATTCATCATAACTGAACATGGCCACGGAATTCGGATTGATCTTGTAGAGCCTGGCGCAAGATGTGTAGCTCGCCAGTTCAAGGAAAACGAGTGAATCACGAATGGACTGTGTAATGAGGCGTTTTGTCGTTGGTGCAATCAGATCAACGCCATTGTCAGTCGATGATATCTTGGTCATTATGAGTGGATTCTCATCGGCACGTTGAATGATCTTTTCCATTTTGCGACAAGCCTCCTCGTCCCATTTTGCCCCATTCCTCGGGAAAACATCGTAGAGTGAATGATTCTCAGCGAGAGGTGGAATTTCAGAGAGTGACTTTTCCAATTGACGAATTCTGTCCACTGAAACTCCTTTCTCGTGCTCTCCTGTATCGATGAACTGGATATTGTAGGTGACAATGTCTCTGGAGTGATCAGGAACGATCCCAAGGACGAGTCCCCTGTACCATTCACCATTCGCCCTTTTCACTGCGTATAACTCTCTCAATTTTATCGCCTCAGGTACTCTAGACTCGATTGTATCATCCGCCGCCATTTTGTCTTGCATCATCATCCATTTTGCGTTGTCTGTGGCATAGCGGATGTAAAAGCTATCTGGACTGTCGATTGAAGTCACGTACACTTCGTAGTACTGTTTCTTCTCTTCGGCTTGATTTCCTAGTAGTGGTATCGTTGGGAAATGAGTCTGGGGGGTCTCTATGTCCGTGTTTATGGAGGATATAGAGTTGCATAAAGAGGCCGGGGACATTGAGGAGTCTGAGGACTGTCCTGTTAGTTTCTTCACGAAGTCTGGATCCGAGAAGAGCGCTGGCAACTGCGGTTTTGGGGATGGGATGTCTTCAGCTTGCTCATCATCAGCAACATCATCAATTCCAACTAAACGGAATGTTATTGGAACCGGCTGCACCTCGAGTTTGCAGTGCTGCTCAAGGTATGTTACAGCCTCTGCTGCATCTGCATGAAAACTGGAAATAATAAATCAGAGGTTTAATTAAACATCTCTCCTTGTTCTATCTTGCGTGTTTCATGATGTTGAAAAAATTCCAAAAAAACTCACTGAATTTTCTCAGCATGGTCAAATGATTCTTCGACAAAGTAGCATGGTATTTCAGCAAGGGCAACCAGTCTCTGAATAACATCACGAAGATTAACTGAATCAAAATGATTCTCCACAGAGGTAGCAAACTGTAAGAGAAAAAAAAACATAATTAATTTCATTTAACTGAGCAGATTTAATTCATACTAAACTCACCAAAATCCCATTCTCCACCTGTTTCTCAAATCCCGAAAGTTTCTCTCTCATGGCAATGAGCATTGCCTCTCGTTTATTCTTCTGTGCTCTAAGTGTCTCAATCATTTGTGCCTCGATATTCTGAAGGACACCATGTAGATACAAAAAATGTTGATTTATCTTCACCTCAACGCTGGAGATGTACGGCAATTCATGAGTGAACTTCAGGGTCTCCTGGACTTTCTGCAAAAAAAAACATGAAGAGTAAAAAAGAAATTAGATAAGTAAAGTAGATTCATTGAATGTTAAATTAAACATAAAAAAGAGGTGTAGATAAATAACTTGTTTTGTGTTATTGCACATGGAAAAAGCGAGAGGTGAGAGGCCTGTGAGGAGTCGGTTAGAAAACGAGGACAGCAGCCTCTTCACATCCTTCTCGTTGGATGGCCTCTTGTAGCCAAGACGACAGGGAGAGGTGACTGGTGAGGAGAGGAGGATGTAAAAAATTAAAGAGTGATGAAGGGGAAGGGAAAGGAGAGAGGAATAGGCACCAAAAGACACTCTCGACTTGGTGCCTGGTGGATTGGAATGGCAAGGAGAGCCATCGTGCCTCACCAACGAGCACGCTATGGCTCAGTCTCTCTCGTTCCAACGTTCGGATAGTCACGCGTTAACACACAACGCTGGTAAATACTCGGTTAACTGTGCTCATTTACCGGCCCTGTTATTAGGGTCGGTGGCTCTGTCATAACGAGCGCAACAAGCCGCCGCTTTTTTTTTTAGTGGATTCATTCGTTTATTAATTATTAAATAACTGGGTGACATCATGAGGACGAGGGCATAGTGCAGAATGACAATGAGAGCAAGGATTATGGGGAGTTTGGTCCTCGTTTGCCTTGGCATGCTGCTTCCTACGATTGCTGGTAATGTTTAGAGTTAATGGGGAATATCGGATACTGTAGATGCTTCAATAGAAAGCGAGGAAATTTCGCTTTTCAGATACAGGAAATCCATTTTAGTATAGATCGTTTAGAGGTTGCATTTTATAGGCAAGTTTTGATTTAATTGAAAATCACGTGTGGAAATTGATATTTTTGAATTTATCAAAATTCCTATTTTTTGAGGGAGATTTTTAATTTAAAAAAAAACTTCAGACAAAACGGATACACACAGTTTGAAGCGCCTTAATGCCTGTTTAAATTAGAGCCACTGGCTTTGAGTTGCTTCGGTTAATTATGCGGAGGCAAAAGGTCTCGAGATACAACAGTTTATATAAGAATAAGTTAAAGAAGAGGAAGAGTGAGAGAGACAATGAGAGATGATAGAGGAGAGGAGTGAATGAATGCTCGTCAGTTTGCCCGGATATTAATCTTCCGCCAAAGTGGTCGATCGATATCAACAATTTCACTGACAGTGGTTAGAGCCTCTGAAGAGAGATGGAGGGGGTGGAGCAACGGGCAATGGATCATCACGGATCTTTGATCCTCTGGGGAATCCCTTCGGCGCTACTACAGAGTTAATTGAATCGCGCGTTTCAAACTCACCGTTAATGCAACCCAACTCAAACTCTCTCTCTCTCTCTCTCTCACGCAATTCCTCTTTTCGCTTGCATCGGAGAGCTCGATGTACGCGCGTCCGTCCGACGAAACGACAGTTACCAGGGGGGTTAATTGCAACAACGAGACTAGGCCCTCGCCTGTCTCACCCAGATATCAACGAGCTACAACTAACGTATGTATATACCAAGAGAACAATTTCCCTTTTTTTTTCATCATTTTTCTTTTTCCTCTCTTCCCTCTCTCTCTGAGTTTATGAATTTTTTAATGTAAACGTCGAGAGAGAAAAAACAAGCTTGTATATCCAGTGATAACAAAAATTAATTATATGCCGTTGGTTTTTGTAAACAAAATGGCGGCTGTGTTTTTTTTGGGGGGTGAATTTTTTATGGAGTGTGATTGCAGTTGTGGAATTTTTTGCGGGGAAATTAATTAAGGGGATTGTTAGTTTTTTTTTGGAGGATTCAGGCATTATATTGATGAAAATGAAGTCATTAGGAGAATTGTTTGGTTTTTTTTTTTTTTGAGACACTGGGATGAGGTGAAAAGGAGAACGAGGACGTGGGGCGTGCTCTCGTCTTTTCCACTGTGTGTCACATCTAGAGGGGGTCCTTGAAAGAAAATTATTCACTCCACAAGTAGATTGAGTGCATTTGTAAATAAAATTTATCACTCAGCTTGTGTGTGTGTGGGAATAGAGGAAGTTTTCTGGTAAAAACGATTCAATATAAACTCGTCTATTGAGAGTTGAAAAAAAATTGAGAGAGAGAGAGATCTAAATAACAGAGTAAAATTAAATGGAAAATATTGAAAAAATGTGAGCAAAAAAAAAAAAAGGTACGAAATTCTCCAATTTAATCGCTTTATCGCAAAACTCCCGGAAGCCTGTGGAAAAAAGAGAAGAACACGTGTGTGGCCAGCGGTTGATAAATTTTGTTTTTTCTGAACCTTTGATTTTCAGAAAAAAATGCGCGCAC
This sequence comes from Aleiodes testaceus, assembly GCA_963565655.1. Taxonomy (NCBI): domain Eukaryota; kingdom Metazoa; phylum Arthropoda; class Insecta; order Hymenoptera; family Braconidae; genus Aleiodes; species Aleiodes testaceus. Next base: position 5,856,992 of record OY751415.1, on the reverse strand, counting down.
TATTTTGGTATTCAAAATCATTCGAAAAAACCTAGGGAGACGATAAAAAGTGAGGGAGGGAGGGCAGAAGAGGAAGTGGCATATAAAATGCAAATGAAATAAAATGAAACTGAGGCTGAGGTGGGAGTGAGAGGTGGGTCATGCTGGTGAACGCGTAGCCTAAGGCTCAAACGATAATTGAGAATGCTCTGTGTTTGTTTTTGCGGCGGAAAATCGGCGTCCCTGTTCATCCAACTATGCACACACATTTCCCTCCCCCTAATTTTTTATTTTATTTTTATCATCATATATAGAGCGTTTATTTTTGTTTCTTTTGGCCTATCTCTGTCCTCTTTCTTGCATGAATCCAACGAATTCAGTGGGGCCCTCGTCACTGGTTATAACCGATGAATCGATTGGGAAATATCGAATGAAAAAAAGCAACTCATTCTGGCGCGTTCTGTACGAATATAAACCTCCCCCCCCCCTCTCTTCTCGTGGTACACGTTATTATTTTATTTCAGTGAGAGATTTTATTATTTCGACGTTTTGCGGTTACGTGCCTCGAGTTTATGTGGCAAGGGGTGTTTTCAAAGAGTGGGGGAAACACATACTGTATATGTTTTTCAAACTAGTGAAATAACAGAAAAAATTGTCAAAAGAGCGGCTCGCGCACGAGCGGAATTTATCTTTTTATTCTCCCTTTCTTCTTTTTATTGGGAAATTGCTTTGATATTTTTTTTGCGGGAGAAAATGGGGAATAATTAATTGAATTAATTGAATCGAGGAAAATCCGTCTGATTATTCAGAATTTAATTCCCCTTTTTTTTGCCGTAATTTCTTTTGTTAATCGTGGATTTTCAAAGGGGATTTAATTATGAAGGACTCGGAGGGGAGGGAGGATCGATGTCAATCGATTTTGTGCAGTTGCTCGAGGACTTTGGGCGCGTGGAATTGACAAGAGTTGAGAGAGCCATGATATTTTACGCATAAGCTATGAAGTACCAGTGGACAAATCCCAGGGTTAAATACAACTTCATAAAATAGTGTGTGTATGTGTGTGTGTGTGTGGGTTGAATGTGGAAAACATGAGGGAGGGAGAATACTGAATTTGAATAAATCCCTCTGCTAATGCCTCGGGAATATTTTATTATTGTGAAAATGTGTGATTTGAAATTGTGATATTATAAAAGGAATTTTAAAATTAACGGATGAAATTTTGCGCGTTCATAATATTAACTGTGAATAAAATTTACATTCGTCTATAACAATAATTAATGTGCACTTTTATAAACTCTCGGTTATTCTATTTATTTTTAAATCATTTTTTTCAGTACAATGTAATCCGGGATTGATCTATTAATTTTTTTTCACACTCAAGAATTATCCGGAAAAATCGGAAAAAATTAGAGAACATTCTCCAGCATATCCCCATTGTCACTGAATTTTTTCAGATTTTTCCGGAGAACTGCCTTTATTTAATTTAAAAAAAATGACTCGCTTTAACGATTAAATAATAAACATGTATCACAATGAAACTATGAGAACTCGAGTGGGACACGGGGAAAAGATTATGGTGAAATCGAGGAGGCGTGGAGGAAAACAGAGTCATGAATTAGCTCCTTGTTCAACGATTACCAGTGCGTAATATTACACCGATGAGTGCGAGAAATTTCTCTCGCAAATGCCAATTTTCCGTCTCCCCTGTAATCACTGACAAAAAACATCAATAAAATGGAGGATTACGTGATGAATTCAATATTTCGTAATTCCTTTCTTTTTCCTAATAATTGAATTAATTAAATTCCATGAAAAAATGAACGGTGACGTCAGTCGACTGAGGCTGGAGTTTATTTCAGAAAAAATTTCGCACATGATTACATTAAAAACCCATTGAATATACATTGACAGACACGATCGCATCTCTCGTCTCGTAAAATATGGCCTTTTTTTTCCTTCATCATAGGGAAAAAAAAAATCCACTGGGAAAACGTCAAAACACCTGCGGTTTTATGTATCCCCATGTTGAAACTTGACCGTTACTCGTTATCGTCATTCGAAAAGCTTTTAATATCAACGCATTGAATCAGCCCGTCTGACTCGATTATTTTTCTGTTAAATACGAGTGTTAATTGCAAAAACGTTTAAAAGCATTTCAATGGGGGTTAAAAAATGCGGACAAACAAATGTACGTGTCAGAAGAGAATTATTAATGCTAAATAAATAAATAAAAAAGTGAGAGGCAAATACGTTTATGCGAAGATACGAATCGAGGGACAATTTTCAATTCAACTCCAAGTCACGAATCATGACGGCATAATAATGCTGTAATAAGAGAGTTGATGTATTCATGTTGAAAAATACAATTTTCTTTAATTATTTCGTCTATTGATTTAACTTGAATTAAATTCATATTTTTATCCAGCCAAAGGTGAAGTTATTAATAAAAATATTTAATTTTCAAATATTAATGTAATGAGACTTTTATGACGTCATAGAGATATTATTTCGGATACAATGAGAATTTATTGTTTCACGTTGAAATATTATTGAATTTATTGACGTGAACAACTGCTGATAGAATTGAAGACTGAATTTTTCTTGATAAAATAGAAAATCGACAATTCTAGAGATGAAAACGTCAGAAATAAAGTATTTATTCAATTATCACAAGAATATCTCTTCAAATAATGGAGATACACCTTTCGAAAATTCCGGAAAAATAAAGAGTACACTCTCTGCATCGAAGGGATTCCATTGAATTTTCCTGGAGTGTCGTAAAAGTATGATCGTAAAGTTGGACTGGCACAAGCGAATTTTATCTCCCGGTTTTTACGATAAACGAGGGCAAAAAGAAAATTTGACGATGCAGAGGGTAAAAAAAATGTGGGGGATGGAAAGGCTTAAAACTGGAGAATGAGGTGGTGTCATCGATATTCGTGCCTGGATTCTGCAGACGCAAAGTTTGAGGGCAGTAAAGGTAAAACTTTGCATTTCAACTGATCCAGTGTTGGAATCTCGTCCAGAAAACACGCTCGTTTTATTCAGGCCTTTTTTTTTTATTGTATTAAGTGAAATGTCTATTTTTTTTTGGACATGGAGTTCCTCCTGCAGATGTATGGCTCTTGAATGAATTTTTTTTCCCTCATTCAACTGATTTTATCTCAATTCCCCTTTTATCCCTCGGCCGACTATTCTCTTCTTTCTCTACTCGAGGACCAAGGGCTCAAAATCCGAATGGTCAGGGGGTTGACGGCTTTAGTTTTAAACCCCACTTTGGGTTTTCTCATCTTCGGCTATATAACTTTGCTCGTATACTCGTGCTTCATGGGGTGAAATAAATTTCCTATCTCTGTATTCTCAGGTTATGAAAAAACACCGGATTTTTTTTGTCTGTAAAATTCCATAACATAAAATTAAGTTAAACAATAAAATAATGCAAAATAATTTAATTTAAAGAATTGAAAAAAAGAGAGAGAGAGAGATATAAAATGTAGATACATTTATTCAATCTTTGGACTTATAACTTCAAAGAAACGACAATGTCATTTCTTTTGAAAATTCTTGTTATTTTCCACGATATTCTGTTGATTTTTATATTGCTTTGACGTAAAATAGTTTACGGTAGGATGTGTCTTTTTCCTCGGGTTTTCTTCTCAAGAGTGAAAGAGAGAGAGAGGGATAAATAACCTGGGGCTTGAAATTTTACCTCAGACAATATTTTGTAGAGAGAAACAAACGGAGATAAATACTATCCCGAGGCGAAAAACTCCCGATTTCCTATTGATCCAATCTGTTTATATAAATCTCGTTTTTTCCTATTGGCTCAACATTATCATTACAATTTTAAACTTCAAAACGTCACGTGAATGGAGAAAAAAAAAGAGTTAAACTACTCCTTTCCCTTTCTCACGTTCTCTCATTTCACGAATCGCATGTATGAATGGATAAGCCGATTGGGATCTAGACACAATCCGTGTTGCAATCGAAAGAATAATGAAAAAAACGAGGTCAATGTCACAATTTTATTTTACGTAGAATTACGTAATGACGCAACGATTTTGAGAAATAATAATTAACGAAATAATAAAGCATTACGAAATTATTTAGAGAGGTGAAAAACATTTGTTAATCACTATTGAATATAATTGAGATCATTATTCATTATATAAACGATTTTTTGAATTGAAAAAAGAAAGAGAAAAAGACATTGGCCACTTTTATCTTATTTTTAAAATCTCAACTCATTTTCTCGCAATGGAATTATTATGTTGCCTTATTGGAGACGTCGATGATTGGGATTTCAGTAGATAAATTCGTTTTGAAATAAAAAATAGAGAGTAATTAAAGCCGTGAGTCAATTAAGATGAGGTGAAGGACTTTGTTTTGTCATTAGTTACCATAAATAGTTGTATTCATTGACAAATAGAGAATAACAATTAAATTCGTTCAATTTGTAAATGAATATATTAATTTAATGGTGGAGTAGTGACATCAAAATTGGTCATAAACTTCATACATGGATCAACAAGATGCATTTAGTTGAATTTCTACTCTACCATTTCCACCAGTTTTTACACTATTTTTCTTACAAATCGCCTTTCGCTTCATCAGCATGGAAAAAAGGAAATTGGCCCATTATCTTCATAAATTTCTTTCAATTAAATGGAAAAGAAGAATTACGAGTTTCGAAAATCTTAAAGAAATTCATTGAATTAATGAATTTTTCAAAAAATTGAGAATTCATTTAACCTCATTAAAAAATAACGTAATTACATGGAAATAATAATAATAATAGTAATAAATCATTCTCATGAAAACGAGGAAATCAGTTGAATATTATGAACGATGGGAAGTGAGAAAAAAAAATTAAATTTATTATGAAGAAGAGGGGTTACAAGAGGCGCCTAAACCTGATCAGCCTCTGTACCCAGAATCTGATATCGAACTTTCACTTTCACGTATTTGCAGTAAAGAGACGATGCTCAACGTCACTGAGTGTATCACAGCAATTTCCCAATTCGTTCCTCATTGCCTCCAATAAATCCCCATTTTTTCCCCAATAATCTGGAAGAAATAAATAAGAGATTTAGAATTGAAAGTTTTTTGATGGAATAGTGAGGATAATAAATGAAGTATGAAAATCAATTCACTTTGAACGAAAATCCCTGATGCTCTCGTGTAAAATTCAACACTCTGTCGTTTACATTATTCTCTCTGGAAGTTGCAAAGTCGAATGGGATTATGCTAGTGCTCGTTTATAATTCACCTCGAGCCGCAGCAAATTCTCTGTGAATTCAGGGGAGAGTTCATGAAAAAAAAAAGGGGAAAAAATTGATGGAAATTATTGATTCCCCAATCCTCCAAACGAGGAAGCTGAATAATATATGAAATCACTGTTTAAAAAAAACGAGATCTTGACACTGATATAAAGCCGGAGGTAACCTCCGCATTCTCGGAGAATAATTCAGGACGTTGGAGGGCGCCCAGTGTGAAAACAAAATAAGACAAAAGAGGCCGGTTCAACCTGTTGCATGTCTGGAATTTTCTCTCACGCAGGAGAAATAAAGAGAGAGAGAGACCCTTCCAGTGAAAATGGCGACATTGCTTCTTAATTAATCCCCCGAGGGGTTTAAACAATAAAAAAACCTCAGTATTTCCGTTTCTTGTCCTCTCAGTCCTGCAAGAAAAATGTTGTTTCAATTAATTCCCATTAATTCGAGACAAATTACTCTATAAAATAATTTTTCAAAAATTCCACAATTTACCCACGTATCTTCACACTACCTATCCAATTAAAAAAAAAGCCCCTAATTCCAATTTTTTAAAAACACAAATGGGGTTTTAAAAAAAAATTCATCATGTCTCGTCATCGTAAACGCGTTATGCATAGTATTATTATAAATGCGAGTCGCGTATGGATGCACGCGAGAAAGTGGCTATAAAAATCGACGATAAATCCCGTCTACCCCGAAAGTCGTTACACATTTATATGCGCAGTGGAGAATTTTGTGGACAAAGAGGGGGCAGGAAATTGTAGGAGCATGTCAATGCCGCGTGTTCAGCTTATCATGTATTTACATAGACCCTGGAGTCATGGATTATATGGTCCTGTTACCAGAGTCTAGGATTTTTATCGCCCGATGCCATTTAGTAATAAAAATGTTTGTGGAAAATGAAATATTCTTCATAATTTGTTCCTCTATTGAGTGTTTTTTTTTGTGGGGTTCAAGGGGAAGAATAATACACGAGAGAAATCGACATTTGTATGCATTGCCGACTGTATTACAGTACAACTCGATTCTCTATGCATCTTCACTCCTCCCGGGTTTATCTGTTTTTCCATTCCCCTCTCTCCAGAGGGAGGAAATTCACGGGTTATGTGTGACACACTCTCTTTACCCACTTACCGCCTCTCTACTTTGCACATACACTCGAAACACATACAGTTCCACCTCCATGATTACTGTTTTCCTATTCTCACACCCTCCGAGGGGTGGTGAGTACTGTGTTTGCACTCAGGGTCAAGTGCTGTTCACATAAATTATGTGAAAACAGTGAGAAAGTGATTCTTTTGAAGATTCATCTGATTCTCGCGTGATTTCTTTTGAAAAAAAAAGAGAAGCCTGTTGAATTAAATATATTACAAGACTGCGTGATGAAATTAAAATAATAAAAAAAATACTTTCACTCGGTTAAGAGACAACGGTTGATACTATTAGACATGGAGTGACGAAACGACGATTAACAGTGGGTGGAGAGGCAGAAAGAGGAGCCTCACGACTCTCCATTGTCGTGATTCCATGGCATTGTTATCCAGAACTGCAAAACGATGTCTCCACTCAATTCACGCTTCTTTTTTAACCTCCCTCCTCACTTATTTCTTCTTCCTTATATTTTCCTCCTTTTATTATTGCACTCTGCTTCTTCTTTTTTCCTCGTTTCTCTTTCGCCTACGATCACGGTAAGAATGATAATAAAATTCTCAGTGTCGACGAGATTCGGAGGGTTTCGTCTTTTAGTTCCTCTCGTATACTTTTTACTCGAGAAAATAGAGGAAAAAAGGAAGGATTTCTCCCGGGTTTCTTTTGTGAACACCTCCTCGCTTCCATGACGACCTCCCCCTGACGTCCCGGGATTCTTTGGAATCGATAGAGTCCCAGGTAGGGAAGAGAAGTGGAAAATTATGATAAATACGATATTTATTAGAATTTAATTAAATATGAGGAAGAATGAATTTTTCTCGATTTCATTGGAGAGAAAAAAGTGTAAATAATCATGAATTCACAGGAATATTATTCAAATCCAAGAGCATGATCAGAAATATGTATGAAAACCTTGAATCCACATTTTCCTCTATTTTATCTGTAAGACATCGGTATTTACACTGCACTTGTTGCGCGATAATCGTGAGAAAACCAGAGACTGCAGAATTTATTCAGAATAATTGAAAAAAATCCGGGAATTTTCCATGTGATTCGTTTGGATTCCTCCAAATGCCCCAAAACAAACCTGTTGCAACGAGCCCCGAATAAACTTGCCTTCATCAAACTTGCCCCCTCTCTAAAATCACTGAAAAATCCTCGCTTTTTTTCACATGTAATACCGGGGAATTATCACTCCCCAGGATTATTTCCACGCATGACGCGATTTAATATCGACGAGCATAATAATCGTCACGCCTGGATAAATACGAATTAGCCGGGAGTCGCACTTTATATACATAAATACACACGCAATATACAAGTGCCTACATATGCATGTATAAATTCATAAATCCTGGAGCGTTCGCATAAATCGAGTTGCACGAGTGTACTCCATCTACATATGCACTTAGGATATCATATAAACGGCTATGTATACTATCAATATTTTTATTTGCTTTTTTTTTTCAATTCTCGATGTTTGAAATTTGCAAGAATCAAAACATCGGCGTTATTAAATGCGCATCATTTGTGATTGAGAGAGAATTTTATTTTAAAAAAATGAGATATTAATTGTGATAATAATTTCTCATTTTTCAAATTAATTAAATTTTTAATCTCCAAACTTTTTAACTAATTACTTAAACGATTTTCTAAAATTACAAATTTAAACTGCGGCAAAACTACTTATGAAGTTGCTTAATTTTTCGTATTAATCTCAGTCGTTCGATCTCGATTTTTCCTAAAACGAGAGCACTCCAGCACACAATGAGTAAAAAAGAGGAAGAATTTAACAAAAAAAAAGGAGGCAGTCAAACGATCCTTTGTGCCTTGCTTCGTGCTCCTTTTTTTCCCCCCATTCCCTCACTCTGAAAACAGTTTTTCAAATCTTTTTTTCATCAGTCTCGAATTCAAACTACTGAGATTATATACATAGAAGTGAGAGAGTCTGTGTACTGGCAGTTGCTGAGTTTTCTCATCAAAGGCGAACTAATTACGTAGGTATCTGTTGTACCGTACACGAAGTAAAGGTGTATCGACTCGTGTTATCCTACCATCACTTCTTCAATTTCTGAATGTGACTGTGCATTAATACATGTCGCGTCAAATAAACGAGGACCTTACGATTCTCAAGGAAACGATGAAATTTCAAACGATCCTCTGCGCTAAATGAGTAATTCGAAGAATAGCACAAAATAGCGAGAGAAACTACGGGAAATACGAAGCTTTTGTTAAATAATTAATCGATTCATTGTGAATGTCTCTCAAATGAAATTAAATGAAAATCTTTTCCTTCTTCTCTTGATGAATTTAAAACTATTTTAAATTAATCAATGAAATTTCATTATTTTCACTCATAAATTATAATAATTATCAATTTTTTTTCCTCAAGCTGTCATGAAACACAAGCCACGACTTCTCCGGGTTTTTTTTTATTTATTTTTATTCTTCAATTAATTCCTGTGATTTTAGGAAAATTGTGGAGTTTCTGAATTGATGTAAGTGCATTGAATTTCCCTGAAATTGTTTTGACGATTTTCCAGGCGGTAACAAGGTGTCGAAGCGAGCAAAACCACTGGACCCGGATGACGATTACTACTACTACGACGAAGTGGACGAGAGAAACAATCCAACGAATGAACCGCCCGTTGTACCACCTGGTTTTCTTAGTCCCTCAGTGAGAGAATATCTGGATCTTGGTAAATCAATTCCCGGTATGTAAACAATTGGATTTTTCTGGATAAAAGTGTGTCTGCAAAAAAAGAGAACAATTACTGTTTAATTGAATTTTTTTAAAAGTTTAATTCCTCAGTTTATTTCGAATGACGTAAGGGAAATTGGGATTAAATTGAATTATCGAGGGAAAATGAATGAGAGAATAACGGAAAATTTTGTGTAAAGTTTAATTATAAGTTCTTTTAGTGGAGTTCAATTGAAGGAAAATTGAATACAGATAATTCTGTTTTTAAAAAAAAAAAAAAAGGGAAAGAGTGGGGGAAATTCGATTTACTGTCCAACTTCGTGACATGGATAAATGTAGATATTCGTCAATACGTGAATTTTTTTCTTTTATTATGTTTTTGAATTAAAAAAAAAAAAAAACCTTCATTGGAGTTTTGCGCGATGAGATGGATATGGGGTGGAAAAGGGGGAGAATTCAGAAGAGAGATAGCGAAAATGCAGTTGATGAAAAGAGGAGAGGGGTGAGGCGACGATTTAACCGGATGCTAGTGGTTGGCCGTGGTATTTCGGTTCAGTGAACCTACCAACATCCTATTTGAAATAACAGTAGTTCATACAACTAACCACCTGCAATTTTCCCAAAAATCCTAATTAGTGAGAATTACGAATTAATTTCCTAATTATGCAAGTTACCCGAAAATTCAAACTTTGGTAATGAAAAAAAAGGGAGAATAAATATTTGAAGAACGACAAAATCATTGAAAAAAATCCCGAATTCCCAATTAATTATTCATTTTAAAATTCTCTCATTCTCCCAAATGAAAGCAAGACACTTCCAGTCAATTTGTTCTTCATTCTATTTGATTTGCTCCTTCATTCACATGAATAAAATGAATAAAATGAATAAAATGAAGAATAACCAAAAAAAAAAAAACCATTTAAATTGGATTTTGACAATTTTGGTGCAGTTTGCCAAGTGAATATAAATTTTTTATTACACTTTTTCCCCATCTCTCCTCTTCTTTTCCCTCAAGTTCATGTCATTTCTTTTTAAATTCACTGCTCACGTAAGGTCTCCGCAGTTTCTCTCTGGGCTACCTCATTCGCCATTTCCGCGATAACCCTTCTTCCGTCCTCTTCACCCCCCTTTTTACACCCTGGCTCTTGCCACTGTGCGACCTCCTCGTTTTATGCACACAAACCCAGTCTGCCGTCGTTTCTCCGCACCAACGGCAACGAACACGTTAGCAGCAAGAGGGGAGGAACGAGAGGTGATGGAGAAGTAGAGGAAGAGACGTACGAGCTAACGCCAATGTTGGAGACCCGGTCCGCTTGGCTGACTTTATGACTATGGCTTCTACTGAAAACGTAAAAGAGGAAGCACGAGAGTACACGAGACTGTGTCCTTCATTTTGGGATAGATTTACACTCGTGATACAGTAGATAAATCCACCCCCTTTTTTTCCATAAATTGAACTAATCAAAAGAACGAGATTATGACTCATTAAAAAGAGAAAAAGCTGGGGACAATGAGGTTTCATTAATAGGGATAAATTCCTGAGTATCTCAGGCACGTCTCAGATGTCTTTTGTAATATCAAAAGCACACTACACTTCCTCTCGTCCTGGAATCAGTCTGTCTAAAGGAGTTTTGAGTGTTTGAGGCAGTTTGGATGATAGGCAGGTTTGTGAACATTGCACACGTTTCCCAGTTTATTCGATTCTCCACGTGATGGAGGAGAGATTGACCATGATAATGTTGGAGAAGTTGGTGGAGGATTCTTGTGTTATCCATACGGAATAGCCCATGATATGAATTTCCATGAGAATCATCATGCAACTTGTCTCCCAGCTTCTCCCATTGTTTCGAGAGTATCTGATGGCTTTGGGTGATGATAAAGTTCAACGTGCACACCGGAATACAAACAATTATATTGACTGAATGCTAATGAGTGAATTATTTTCATGGGAAAAATGAGATATTGCTTATTATTATGTGCTCCTCTAGTTGACTATCAAGTTGAGGCAAATTTCAGTGAGATTGTCTTGGCAATGGCATTATTAATGTCAACTAGCACGATTTATCAGGGGCGGTTAGACTACGACTTACAGGGTACTTTGTGAAGCTACTTCACCTTAGAAATAAGATATTCAAGCCATGGAGTAAAGTGCAAGATGACAAGGAGCCTTTGTGGAGTCTCGAGGAGAAAAAAAAGTATGAAACTTATGGAATTCGTGGTGAAACTGGTGATATAATGAGATTGAATATTTTTGATGATTTCATTGGGGAAAAAAAAAGGGGATAAAATAAAAATTCTCCAGTCTCCCTAAGAACCAAGAGCACAAGTACTGATAATTCCATTTCAACTGCGTTTGCTTTATCTCCTCTTTCATTAATCCACCTGAGTATTCCTCGATTTTTAAATTCCGTGATATTCCCTGGCTCTCTGATGAAACTACATCGCCATAGGAAAAAAAAGAATTGAAAAAAAGAAAAAATGCAGAATGAAGATGTTTCGAGAGAAGGAGAAATGAGTGCCTGAGGATGATCTCAAGTCCGTCTGAATATCGTTCTTTCCCTCTACTGTATCCCAGTGAAGCCCCCGAGCCGGAATAAATGAGTAAACGTTCGTAAATTAGCGCTCGATTTCCTCATCTCTCCTTTTTACTCCTCTGTTTACCCCCACTCCATCTCTAACTCATTCAACTTCCACCTTTCCTTATGATTCCTTTTTTTTCCACCTTATTTTCCATTCGCCTGGAGATTTTCTCTATTCTTACCATCGTATATACTCCGACTTCTCTTATTTTTTTTCACTGAGGTACTGTATAACGAGCCAAACGACGCGCCGATGGTAAAAGGAGTAACAGTATTTTTCATGCTCAACATCAAAGAAGAGAAGATGAAGAATAATAAAAAAAATATATAATAAAACGCAGATGGAAATAAGAGTTTTTACGTTTCTCATCATAATTGCCTGTTCCGTATAGACGGAAACAAATAAAGTCTATCGTGAGATTGAGTTGGATTGAAATATTCAGGCCACTTAATTAATGAGAAATTAATGAATTCCTCCAGACTTTGCCTCATTTTTCATAATTAATTCCAATTAATTTCTATTGCAGGTCGTCCAGGAACGGATTATCCAGTTTTGGGAAAAGTCCCTTACACAAATTTCTACTGCGATGAGCAAGAGTTTCCGGGTTTTTTCGCTGACGTGGAGACGAGATGCCAGGCATGGCACTACTGTGATATCGATGGAAGACAAGCGACCTTCCTCTGCCCAAACGGCACGCAATTCAGTCAAGCTGTGTTTGTCTGCGACTGGTGGTTCAATGTACGTTGCGAGCTCAGTCCAAAATTGTATGTCATCAATAGTAGACTTTATGGCAGACCAACGGAGAGCCCAACAAGACCTCATCGTGTCATTACCAAGGAACTACTGGAGAACATCTTCGTGAGGAGGAAATGAGAAACCTTGTTCCTTTCTGCAAAAAAAAAAATAAAATAAATAAGAATGAGAAGAGAATGAGGGAGATGTTTGAGAGGAGAACACTTTTGTAAAGAGGTTTTTCAAGTAGCACGAGAATAAAGAGGTTTTACTGCTGTAAAAAGAGGATAAAACATGAGGAGAATCTCCCTTATTCCTATCGAGCCAGATTTTTCATTGCCAGTTATTCGAGGGACTCTCTCGGGCTCTCAATAGATGATGGATTTACTGAATTTATGAAAAAAGAATGAATCGAATTGGACAGAGTTGGAAATTCTATGGGATTGTTTAAATACGTCGGCAATAAATGGACACGTGTTGAAATTTCTCGTGACTCTTAAACAAGTTCAGGGAGATGGGATGAAAAAAAAAATCCCGTAAAATCCCATAAGTAGAGGAAGTAGCTATAAAGAAAGTTTACCTGAGGACGTAAAAAGTTATTGTTCAAGTTTACCATTAAAAATGTACGAAAAAAACATAAATAAAGGTTTAACTGTTTTTTTTTAATCCTGAAATTAATTTTCTCCTTTTAACTGGTTTAATGGAAAATAAATGAAATAAAAGGAGAAACAAGCAGCAGTTGCCGACGGATTCTATCAACAATGGGCTGAGATGAAAAAAAACTAAAACCAGATGGAGAAAAAAGGAAAAAGTTGTGTTAACAAAAAAAAGGAAAGGGAGAGAGAGAATCACGGTTGGCAAATGCGAATTGATATAGCCCTCGAGCAGATAATCCAAAACTAATTCAATCGTCCGGAATACATAGAAAATTTAATTTCGAGCCGTCTAACTTTTATCAAGTTCCTGACGTGGCCCCTGGCGCGCTCGCCAGAGTATGGATGTGCCCCGCATGGGGATAGTGATTCTCTACCCAGTTCTCGCGTACAAAATCAGAATAGAGAAAAGAGGGAGAGTGAGGATGAAGGACAGAGGGTTAAAAAAAAATCCCGTGTATACAACAGGAAATAGATTCTATGCCAGTTGCAATTTCAAATTTAAATTGAGAAGAATTCAAAGTGGCTTTCATGTTGCAAAAAAAAAACCGTCTATTTTACAATTTTAATTGAATAAAATAAATATTTTCGATGAAATAAACAATTTTATTCTCAATGTCTCCATAAATTCCTCTATCCCAAGTCTCAGGTGCAGAATAGATACGCCAAGTAGGGGTTTAAAATCCTCGAATCACCTTTTATACGTTCCCCAAGCTAAATAGAGTCGTTCATCCCAAAATGCCCATAAACCGCACGATTGTCAATGAAAAAAAAAAAAAAAAATAAACCAAGTTGAGAGAAAAGAAAACGAAAGAATTCAACACACACTGTGTGTCAACTTATCCACAGAAGTCGAATCCATCAGTAAAAGAGGGTAATCAACTCAGCGAAGAAAGCCATCGTTTCCTCCCCCGAAATCCAATCTCCCTGAACGCATTTTCGCCTCTCATGCACACGTCTCCACAATAACCAAATTCAAAAAAAAAAAAAAACTCACTTGCAATTTTCCGTCTCTCCTTTATTTAATTCAAAGAAATAAAAAAAAACGGAGAAACTCCCACCGGAAAACCTTTTTCTGCACGTCTGACTTGTCGTCTACCCTTACCACTGGCCTCACCCTCTCCTTCCAAAGTTCCAGCTCAAAGGCAGCAAGTTCAAAAAATTCTACACTCTGATATTATATCGATAAGTTTCCACTGAGGAGGAAATAAAAATGAGGCAAGAAGAAATAAGAAGAGAGCAATAAAACTTTATCGTTTAATCGGAACGACGAATGTCAGGTGAAACCTGCTCGAGACGTCAAATACGAGGGAAGCTTGAAGTGAGCTTTAAAATCCTGGGAATAAAGCCGAGTGACAAGGACAGAGTTATATTATGGGGCGACGCGTTTAATTACCCATCCTTTAAGGGCCCAACACTGCGAATTGCCCCGTAAAACCGAGACTGCACTCTGCCCCGTTTACGAGCACTGCAGAGCTCGCCCCATCCATTGTGTTTTAGTTTCATGCTCACCCTTCTTCATGTCTGAGCCCTCTTCACCTTTCTCCATGGAAGATGCCGATTTCTCTCTCTGTTTTATCGGTCCCCGGGCACAAAGGAATTTGTGATTCAGGGGAGAGTCGATAGGCGTCGCCTCTGACTGCAAGAAAAATCGGTAAAACACATGCTCACTTTGAAATTGTATATTACGAGAAATCGAGGAAAATATTGGAGATTTAATTTTTTTGATGATTCCATGGGAAAGCTGGGGAAATTTTAGGCGGAAAACATGTGTTGAAATTAATTTTTTCGAGTTTTTTGAAAATTTGATTTTTTTCACCCAGATTTTAAGGGGTTTACCTTGGAAAAATTTGAAGAAATCGTTTTTTTTTAATATCTCCGCTGCTAAATTGAAGGTCTCGTCAGCCCCCACATTTCCCCCCATAAATGATCGATTTTTATCGAAAATTGAGAAAGTTAGAAGCCATTTTATGAAAATCAGTTTTTGGCCTATAACTTTTTTAATTTTTGATGAAAATAGATAATTTTTGGGGGAAATATGGGGGACGACGAGACCTTTAATTTGAGCGCAACGGAAAAAAATTCCCTTCACTTTTTCCGGGGGAATTTTTTCCGGGGAAATTTTTTCCGCCTAAAATTTCCTCAGCTTTCCAATGAAATCATCAGGAAATTGCTATCTCAAACCGTTCCCCTACATAAAACGGAGTTAATCAACGACAATAAGCCCCGAGGAAAATCCAAACTGATGGACAGATCCGAACAGAAGCTTCAAACTCTATAAAAAAACTCTGAAAAAAAAGAGGTGTAAAAAAATGGAGTATCAACATTTTCGAGGCCCCTTTCAAGTTTTTCGAGCTTTGTTTACGCGCACGAAAATAATTGTTCAAAACGATTGTACAGAGGTTTTAAAAAAAGGAGAGAGAGTATGAAAGAGGTTAAACAGAAATATAAAATAAAAATACAGAGCTGCAATCACGCGCCGATGAGTCTGATCGAGTGTGTATCGGATTTGGGATGCTCCGCCCCGGCGGTTTTTATGTTTTAATGTTTTTTTTTTTTTATTGTTTTTGTTATTCATTGTTGCCTTTTTTTCCCCTGCAATTTCTCCCTCCACCCTTTTTTTTTTTATTTCAATTCGAAAGAGACTGGAGAACTCGTGCATGGACTTTTTGCCTTCAAACTATGTTATTTTATAAATATAGAAAAAAAAAAAAAAAGAGGATTGGACACTGGGAGATGAGTTAAAATAATTCATTTAGCTGGGAGCACGATTAAAAACATTATATCACTCGATTGTGCAGTTTGTAATTCATTTTTATTTAGTTTTTTTTTTTTTTAATTCAGTGATATACGTTTTAAATAATCATCCTGCAGGCGCTTTTCCACCATCTGCCAACGACGTACCTTTGCAATTTTTCCGGATTGACCTTCCGGCGGATTTTCCTCTTTTTTTTGTCCATTTATTTCGAATTATCGATTAAATTCTCATTTAAGAGAAAATCTGTAGAAATTTCCATTTTGATAAATGAATTTAAACGAAAAATCACTGGGTTTCGAGGACATTACACTAGATTTCACTCGAGAAAACAGCAAAACACCGTAAACTTTTTTTTTTTTTCAGTAAATCATCAGAAGAATCTTATCTTTCGACAACATAATACAGTTTTAATGACGTCAGTGGTTTTTACCAAATTGAGACGTTCGACTTTCTCGAATTAACGTCAACACATTACTCTATTTTCTATTTTTTCTGGATTCAAGGACAGACGTAATTAACTCTACTCCACTTAAAATTAAAAAATTTCATAAATCATTAAATTAAACATTGATGAAGTAATAAATCAAACTCCAGAAAAACTCCAATTTCTCCAAATCATTAAAACCTTTTTATTTCTTAAACAATAAACAATTGTAAGGAAACGGAAAAGAGACTTCGACGCCCGTCTAAACCGGAAGTTAAACCACACCCATTTATTTTACACGCGAGGAAGTGGTATAAGCTCAGGAAGCATTTTCTTATCGAGAATTAATAAAAATGGGGCAAAAGTGTCTCTGTTTTACAAAGAAATCTCTCGAGATGTCAATGGCCTTGGCATGATGACAAGAGGATGAGCAACGACCTTGAGTGAAAGCCTGCTCGTCTGTGTCCATTTTATTCTCATAATTTTCCCGCAATTTTACCGGGAAAAAAAAACGCCGACGAATAAAAAATCGTAATTTCCATCAATCAAGCGAAATAACAAAAAATTCATGGAAAAATAATAAATTCACGAGCTAATTCCACTCTTTTCCATCTCTAAAACGTTAAAATATTAAAAGTCATGCGTAAAATGTTGTGTATCATGTTTTAAAAACATTTGGTGAATTTTATCGAGAGAAATATTTATTCAACAGCCACTGAGAGCTTTACAGAGTGCCATGGCACATAAAATCCCGATGAAGAGTGATGAGACAGACCTGAAACGCATCGATGACAAGAGCATGACACTTGTTTTGTGGAGTATGTTCCCTCTGGCGATTGAGGATTATCCGTTGTGCGGAATATGTGTGTTTGAGGTGGAAAAATCCGTAGCCGAAGGTTTTTTTTCTTTAAACAGACGTTAATAATAGGAAAGAGTGCCCCTCTAATGGTGGATAGGCGTGAACCCAACAAATTAAAGGTGCAGGAGTAAAAATAAAAAGGGTTGTAAAGTGATTTTTAAAATGGGGTGAGAAAAAGGGTCGAGATGAGGTAATTACGGTGAATAAAGTACTTACAATTAACACGTGATTTAATTTCATTTAAAACCCCATGAATTTGCGAAAAACTAATTTATTTAATTTTTGAAAAAAAAAAAATAGAATTTTTAATAAATTGATAAAAAAAATAGTGACACATATTTTTGGGGTAAAATTTCCTCACCTTTTCATTGGAATTATTAAGAAAATTCCATCTCAAAAAATTCCCTTGTTTTTCCTTAAAATAATGAAATATCTCAGGTAGATAGCCCCGAGGGATCTGAGTTGTAGTGGGTGTCGATCATATCTACAGACAAGTGGCAACACAGAAGGATATAAACGCGCGAAATCACAGAAACACGTGTTTGGAGCCGAAGGGGGTTGTATTGCATGAGTGAAGAGAAAGGAAGCGTTTGAATGCGATTAAGCCAGTGGAGCATCGCTGGATACTGTTTGGGTTATAGTGTACTCATGCCCTCCCCCGCACCCCTGGCAAAACATAGGTATATAGAGTTGAGCGTCAGCCAGCACAAGCCCAAAAGCGTTTTCGCTTCTCTCTGACGCTCCAGCTATTAATTAACCGATGCTTCGCCAACTAACGGTTTTGTACCTAGGGGTAACTGAGAGAGAGAGACTGAAATGAGAGGAATCCTACTCTCTCCAACGCGGAGAAATCCTCGTGGGGTTTTATTTCGTTACATTGCACACGTACCGATCCAACTAGCAAAGGATCGTTTTATCACAAACTTCCGGGCCGATGAGTACGTCTGTAACCGACCGATAGAAACACAGTGCGTTTGAACACACGAGGCTGTGGCGCCTATGTTTAGTCGTCTGTATACGTCGAATAATGCGCATATGTATTGCCTTGATGTTACCAAAAGCATCTTCTCAAAGATCTCAAACGATATTTTCATTAAAAATTTATCGGCATCATTCTCATTGGTGTGCGGCGCTTCTTTCTATTCTCAATTCGAACCATCCGGAAAATTCCAGACGAATTAATGAATAATCTTTTATTGAGAAGGAGAGAAAGTTTTGTCAAAATTCATTTGTCCAATGGAAAATTCCATACTTACGTTTTTCGTTACTTTGATAAAATACTCACTGTACCGAGGGACACATGAGAATTTCTTATGTGTATGTGCATGTGAGGTAAAGAGAGAGAGAGAGAACAGTTGTTTTGCACTTGCGTTTGCCCGGAAAATCGTGTAGTTACTGCGCTCCAAAGGATTTACAGGTCCTTCGAACGAGTCTCTCCGAGTTTTTCCATCCCCGTTGTACGTGCCAGTGGACACGACCCCTCGGCTTACGTTGCAGTGAACACAGAATCACGCCCCCTGCGTTAGCACATAATACAGCTTTCTTCCAACACGTTTTATGTATTATACACATTTTTTTTTTCTTTCATTTTTCAAGACGTTGCTTGAAGAGAAGGATTTTATTGAAACTCCACTTGTGGGTTATGACACTTTTATATCGAGAATAACTCGGAAAATAATGGAGATACGACTTTTTTACCTGAATACGATTTTGTAGAGAATTTCAAAAGCTACAAAATTGTATTCATGTAAAAATGTCGTATCTCCATTATTTTCGGAGATATTTCCAAAAAAAAAGGGAAAAGCGATTAGTGAAAAATATTTTTGTGGTTACTTTCATTGAGAATAACTCGAGAAATAATGGAGATACGACTTTTTTACCCTGATACGATTTTGTAGAGAATATCAAGAGCTACAAAATTGTATTCATGTAAAAATGTCGTATCTCCATTATTTCCGGAGGTATTTAAAGAAAACGAAAAAATGGATAGGGTTAATATGATGCAGAATATTCCTTTGAAAATTGAAGATTTGTGGGTAGCTTTCCGTATAAGTTGTTTTAGTTGGAATAGTATGGGGCAAAGCTGACGTCGTAGCCAAGACTCAGCCGCCACGCGAGGCGACGTACGGTTAATTAGGGTCTCGACAGAGGAACTACCTCTTGAGTAAAACCGAGTGTTTTGAATGTATAACGTGTGTGTGTATATAGTAGGCACCATCTGTTCCGGTGAATAACATGCTGTGGATGGGTTTCAAGAGGTGAGGTAAATTGTATAACGAAAATGCGTCATTCACGTCAAATGAGAACGTCGAACTTTCCTGGAAGACTAGTACATGGAGATGTGATAAGGATAAGTGGCTTGGGTCAAGCTGTGCGTCGAGAAGTAGAAAAGTCTGGCTACTTGCAGACACTCACACACACACAGAGCTTCGTGTCTATTTCAGATGGAGAAACTACTTAGGCGAGATTGTGCCAATCGGACTAAGAAGTAAATTTGCATTGGCATTATCAACTCGGGACTCACTTGGTGAGGATGATTTCAGGAAAATGAAAGGAAAATCGTACACGTGTCTGGGGAGACTATTTTTTGTAAAAGTAAAGTGCAGGAAGCAGCAGTACTCTGGAAAAATCTGAAAAAATTCAGTAACAATGAGGACACCCTGGAGACTATTCTCAAATTTTTTCAGATTTTCCGGAAAGCTTTTGATGTAATTAGTAATTTAAATAACCCATGAATTACAATGCAATCAGGAAAATTAAAGGAAAATTGTAAAGTGCAGGAAGCAGCAGTACTCTGGAAAAATCTGAAAAAATTCAGCAACAATGAGGACATTTTAAAGAATATTCTCAAATTTTTTCAGATTTTTCCAAAAGCTTCTGATGTAATTAATAATTGAAATAACCGATGAATTACAACGCAATTATATTAATTTCGTAAAATTAAATTCTGTATGGAATAAAGAGAATTGTTTATTCAATTTGAAATTATTTTGTCTGTAGACTGAATATTGTAAATTTGTTTGGAGGGGAGAGGGTATTTTGTCGAGACCCTCCATGAAAATCACATGTGGTAGCTGATGACCGTTTATTGTTCATTTTAATGGATAAACAAGTAGTGTACAGGTAGACACACTCACATATTTTACGAAATTGGTATTGAGGTTTATATAGGATGGAATCATTGGAGAGGGGAGTGTCAATGTGCCACGGTTATATGCGTCGTGAGCATATATTGCAGCGTCACGAAATCGTGAGAGGCGCGTCTCTTTGCAAGAGTACACTCTCTCGTACTCTCTAGCGCACCGAATCCCATGCATATTTAATCAGCTAGAATTATGGCTCGTCATGTTGCAGTTTTGCCGTTTCGAGCAGGGCTTTTCAATCGCTGGATTTCCATTAAATTCACGATTAATTATCACCAATTTTTATTTTCTTTATTTTATCACAAAAAAAAAACGTTAATTTTTGTTTAAATGTTCTCTCATGTTTTTTTTTTCACCAATGATTCACCATTGATAATTCATCAAAGGCACATCTTCACAATTCACCTGACAAAACCGTTGAATTTTTCATTTCTCATTTCTCATTGAAATTGCACGAATTTTATTTCTATTTTTAATCCCATTTTTTTTACTCAAATTCTCTGTGTTATTTCACGTTCATCAATTTTCGTATATAAATGCTGCAAATGAGTTTTCGGGAGGAATGAAAAAAAAAAAAAAAAAAACCTATGTAATTATGAGCGAATAACAGTTGGAATGAGAATGACAGGTGCATTACTGGGACAGATAATTCCAGCCTCGTAATACTTGACAATGTTGTTTGCCCATTACATTTTCCATGTTAATTTCATGATAAATTACAAATGAAAATATTAAAGATTCATGAATTCATGGAGAATGATTGAATTTTTGAGATTTAATTGGTTTAATCAAGTATGCTCTAATTTACAAAAAAAAAAGCAACAAAATTAATTAACCTGAATCATGGAAGATTGGGGTAAAAAGCCCTTCAAATCTGGGTGAAAAATCGAATTTTCAAGAAACTCAAAAGCTTTTCAATAGAATCATCAAAAAAAAAAAATTTATCCCCAATATTTCTCTTAATTATAATTGTTTTTCAAATGCAAAATACTTTATTTCACTCAGTTAATGTCGAAAGAATGAAACAATTAATGTAAACAATGAGTGAAGGTTTAATGCGTGCGAAGAATGAGTGAATTAACATTTATAATACACTTGTGTTCTAAAAAAATTCAGAAAAAAGCCGCACATTATAAAATACTGGGAAATGTAATTTATTTAAAGAAATGTAGCTCTCACTCATGCATTAACGTTCATCAGCCTAAACTAAATCATTATCCTAATAATTATTACTATTAATGATGATTAAAGAGAAGTCGAGTATACGAATTTGCCAGTTGTTGCATAAACCCCGTATTTTACGATTACGATTGAGGAAATTATTCGTAAACTCGTTAATAGACGTCTCAGATTGCTTCCCATCACCTTCGACTCCTTTTTCCTCTTAATTTCAATGAGAATAGATTATCTCAATCTCACTAATCACAGCTGATGAAATAAAAAAGGGCAGAAAGAATCCCGCAAATAATCAGAATGGAAAATTATCAAAAAGCCCGAATAACAAAGAAAAACCACAAGTTCCATCCAATTATAAATTTCCAATTGAGTTTTCCCATCTGATGATTTTCCAGAGTACAAATGCACGTGAAATGCAGTTTTGAAAAAAAAAAGGAGAATAAAGAATTCAATTGAAATAAAAAAAAAATCCATGAAATTGTGAATAAAAGCAAAGTGAGAGGTGGAATACAAGTGAAACTTTTAATTGGCACGTGCGAGTGTGATACACACTCTGGTGAGAGTGGAATGAAGAATGAAAAAAAAAAAGTCAGAAATACTTATATTGAATACGCATCTCACCTACGTACGTAAAATAAGCCAGAAAACAATTTCGAAAGTAATATGAACTGTTTCGAGTGCCTTTGACGGTTTTATTGCACTCACATTACCCACGAAATGAATAGCCGGATTATCTAATTAACAACGAATACCCAGGGCAATGTAATTAATGATAATAACATGAAATGGAAAATTCACGGTGCTTCAAAGGAATTTTTAAAAACCTGCACGAGTTCTCGTAATTTCAAGAAATTTATTAATATCCATTTTCCCCCTCATTTCTGGTTGAGAATAGAGTGGCAATAGGCTTCTGCCTATAGGGCTACGAAGGTTAGGCAGAGACACGTCGTCGTACGTGTTTGTGGCCCCTTTCCCACGGAGCCGTGCCCAATTCTCTGATCTCGTTTCTTTCCTCCCACCCACAGAGCATCAACTCCATCAAACCGCAATTCAATTCCCTTTTTTTCTCAATTTAATAATTGAGTAGTTTTTCACGATTATCTCGGAAACTATTGGAGATACGACTTTTTTGCAGAGGACCTTTTTTGTAGCTCTTGAAATTCTGAAGAAAAAAGGATTCTTCCAAAAATTCGATATCTCCCGTAATTTCCGAGATATTCCATGTTTTAAAAATGTTTTAAAAAATAAAAAAATCGAGAATAAAAGGAATTCGCAATAAAAAAAGAGAGCATTAAATATATGTTATGCATGATTTAATGATGTGTTTGAGACCTCTCTTGTATTCCCCTATTTCTCCTTTTTATCTCATTATTATTATCCTTTTTTTAAAAAATTCCCCATTGCCTCTCGGTTGCTCCACCGATCCGGACGTTAATGCACGCTCTCCCCATACACAGGCCAAAGCGAAACAAGGCGCAGAGCGATGCTCCGATTACGAGACACGTTCTCGCCGTCTACGGCGTTATGGTGCCTCAGTGATGACGAAAAAGAGAAGCCAGTGGAAATTTATGTTTTAGAGCATTAAAAAATCCTCTGTGTAATTCAATAGTTCTCTGCCTCTTTTTTACCTCTCGTAATTCGAATAATTTACGATAAATTACGATTATTTTGTGAATAAATAACTAATCGTTCCGCTCGATTGCCGCATGATTATAGACAATCACAAGATTAATCGAATCCTCATATTTATCGGATATTCTAAATACGAGATTAATCTATTTTTTCGGTTAATTAAAATCCCCATTTTTTTAATCATTAAATGTCAATGCGCATTATGATATATTCCCGGACATGTGATCCTCTTAATTCTCCAATTCACAGCGTCAATTGCCAGAGTGTAATTCTCGTTCGACTTTGAAAGGAAAAAAGAAGAGAATGGATAAAAAAAAGGCGACTTCCCTTTCGCCCCGCAGAAGAATTACGGAGAGTTGCCCCATGCCATATATATATATACTGTCAACGCAATTTCATCCGTCTGCCATCCAGATTTTAATACGCTTTTCCTCGCTAAAACGTGTCGCTTGACGGTCCCCATCGGCTCAATTTTACCGAATGGCCCCGCCAGTCCTAAATTTCGCTTCAATCTTCCTCCACCCAGTGTATTCCTACAATGGTCACGGAATTGTATCGGATATCTGTATATACGTTGGAGAAATCTGAAATGAATATTAGAAAGAGGCAAAAACAATCATCATACGTGAACGTATTAAATACGCAACTTCAATCGATTTATCCTTAAATTTAGATTCTCGGCTTTTTTAATTTCCCTTTCTTTTTTATATTCTTCTTTTCAATTTATTTTTCTGTATCAGTATTGGAAGTGGAAAATTCGGCAACAGATTAATCGAATGTTGTATAAACCATTTCAATGTTTTTTTTAATCCTTTTTCAGGTTTTATTCTTCCATATTTTGTTTTTATGCTTTTTTTTGCAGGGAGAAGGATATGTTTTATTTGGGATTAATAAACTGACATTCGATATTTGACCCAATTTTCGAGAAAAAAAATACGTAAAGTCATTTTTCACCTCGAAACTAAACTTTTTTTATTTACCAAAAAAATCGGATTTTCTTAAAAAAAATAAAAGAAAAAAAAAACTTTCAACATAAAATTTCCTCAGTTTTCCACTGGAATCCACAGAAAATTCCTCAATTAATTCATTGGATTCACAGAAAATGAATTTTCATTTCCAAAAATATGTAAATCTCGGAATTTAAATATTTTCCTCTGTACTCAGCTCAAAAGAGTGCAATTAAATAACGCTGCGGTCAATTAAAAGTGGAATAAAAACGCGGACGGATTATGATCGCGTGTTTCAACTCTGCCCCCCTCATTTCCTCTCCTTTTTTTCCACATTCTGTATCTCGCAGTGCATTTAACGGAGCCTCAGTGAATACGGTGCTTACTGTCCGTGTCACGTCGGGGGAAATGCGCGAATTTTATATGCCTCTCGAGTGGACCAATGTTGAAACCAGAAAAAAGCCACAACAAAACTCATGCAAAAAACCCCCGATCGATACATTAACTCGATAAAAACCAGAATTCTCAATAAAAAAAAAAACATAGGAAATTGCGAGAGATCATCCGGTTTTCATAATCTAGAGTGGCATCGAGCCGAATAATTCCCACGATAAAACGATAAATATTTTTGTCGAAATAATATATAAAAATGATGATTATCGGATGAAGTGAAAATTGCAGGAAAATAATTAAAAAAAAATTACACAAACCCTCGAATATTTAAATCCTCACAAAATAAAAAGAATCTCGTTAACAATCAATTAAGTGAGAAACGATTGCAGAGTCATGTGGTTGTATGTAATTACACATGCCGAGTGTTTCCGCATGTAATGGCAAGGGGATATCGAATCTTGGATGAATTCAAAGCCAGGGGAATTGAGATGGATGAAGGGATAAAAGCAAAGTAGTTTAAACGAGCGAGTGCGAGTGAGAATCCCCGTGTTTATGCCAAAGTGAGAGGACGAATGGTTGGTGGGCCGCTTGGAAACTGGAGCTGGAGGGCGAAACAGTTACGGCGTTTAGCGAAACGCAAACCCACGTGAGCAAATACACGATGGCAAACACAGGGTTGGCAATCTGTACGTAGAGAGAGAGAGAGAGAGAGAGGGTGTATCCTCGCGGGCAATATTGGATGCGATACTGGTTGCGCATTACGTTAAATCACACCGGCTCTCCGTGTTTGGTGTATAAGGCCCGTTTATTGCATTCCCAGTGACGGATCACGAGATTTTTCATTAAATATATTTTATGAATGGAGTGAGAAGAGCATTAAAAAAAAGCCCCGATTTTAATTACTCCATCTAGATCAATTTCATCATTACTTTTTGTTAAATATCTCGGAAACAGAAAGAGATAGAGAAATTTTCATAGATACCTTTTTTGTAGAGAATTTAAAGACCTACAAAAAAGGTTATCATGAAAATTTCTCTATCTCTCTTAGTTTCCGAGATATCTCAAAAAAACTGAAAACTCCAGTTTCATGATAATCCAGTGAATTAGAAGAGGGGCATTGTAACAATTCAATTAACGCATACCAAAAAGGGTTCATCGAGCCGGTGGCATTCCATAGAGAATCCGGAGAATTGAGAGAAGTGATGAGACAGGTTTGCATCGATTATCCATCGAGGGGAGAGAAGAACGTGAAAAGCTATTGCGCATCAGGAGAACTATTTATGGGTGAATCAGGTGCACCCCACCTGCCACCCCCTCGTGACTCGCACAGGACTATTAAATTTGGAAACTCTATATCGTTCTAATCCGCTCCCTTCCACACTGGCCAGAGTTTCCGTCTGTCTCTGTCGCACGTAAAACACAGTCGAGTGGCGCTTCGTTTCGGTCTTTTATAAAAGGCATCAAAGTTGATGGTTAAAGGAGGAAATGACGCTGGTGTAATTTGCCGGAACGTGGGAGGTGGGTGGGAGAATTGTGTGGCTCTAGCTGGCGATGGCAGTAACATTGTCAGAGTGAGAGAAAAAGGATGAGATAGATACCGAGAGCGCGGCCCCATTGTTTACCCTTGTTTGCATTCCGCTATGAGCTTCGATCCTCGGGTCTATTTTACTTTAGCTTTGTGTGAGAAATACGTGCTTAACGTTTACGGGAAAATGCTCTGAGGTGACACCAAGATTGTATGCATACGTTTAGCATTTTTTTTTTTTTTGTTATTTAGAGTGATGGAAAAATTAGGGATTGAAATGGGAATGATATTTAATTATGAAGCGTAAAGAGGGAAAATGGAGGAGAGAATAGAGGGGTTGAGTGTTAATTAAGACTAGGAATGTTGCTTATTTATGAACTCCTCGGGTGACAGAGGAAAAATGAGGAATATTTGAGGACCGGACGTTCCTGTGAAATTCCAGTCTCCGGGTTTTTTTTTTTTTTTTTTGTTAAATCGTTAAACACTTTGGGATTCTGTGCTTTCTTTTGCAACTTTCTCAACTACCCCTTCACGCAATTTTCAGAGACGAGAGATCCGATAATTTGTTTTATCGGAGAGCAACACGACACTTATTGCACCGAGAACGTCAGGTGAATCAGAGGAATCTTTTCAGTCTCGATTTCTTGTCTACTTCAGAAAATTCATGAGAATAGAAGGAGAAGAAGAAAAAAATTGTACATTCTTGAACGAAGTGGCTTCATTGACGCACCTATTTAATACCTGAGAATTTCTTTCTCTTCAATGGAAACGAATAAGAGAATTATTAATTATCGAAGTGATGGAAAATTCGAGGCTACAGTGGTTGCTCTTATTCAATTGAATTAACGATAAAATAATTAGAAGCCAGAGAGTGCACTTTGATTCAAAGCTCACTTTTACTATTAATTACAGGAATTTTTTCACTTCACTCTTAATTACTAAAAAAAATCCATCTCCACCTTTATGTAACTTAAAAAATACTCAATGAAATTTCCATGTAAACGTAAAAACTTTTGGAAAAATCCTCGAAATAAAACGCTGGGATTAGAGTAATTAAAAAAAGAAGAAAAAAACCTGCGGTTTCACGTGAATGCATGCGCGAGTGCCCTGAGAGTTTGCCCTTTTCAAGGCGCAATAATTAAAGTCGTAGTGGCACCCAGTGTCTCCACTACGTAACACTAAGTGAAACGCACGAGACACACAACCCAAGTAAAATTCCCCCCCCCCCCCCCCTCTCTCGCATTAAACCCCTTGTCCTTTACTAACATCCAACATAATAGTTCATACTGGATACGTTAATGACCTGACGAATTCAATTAAGTAATACAGTTACATCAGGTGTCGCTACAGCTTTGAGCCGAGTTACTTTCCTCTGAAAGGAGCAAAAGGACTCCAGTTGTTTCGGAAATTGTAGCGAGGATTTTAATTGAAGAAAATCGAGGGGAGTGGCATTTAATAAGAGAAACATTGCGTTTAAGTTTCGAATTTTCCTCAAACTCTGTCAAACAAAAATGTTAATTTCCACCTTTTTTTAATAAAAAAAAAGAAATATAATTTGCATTGAAATTTACACGTTTTAATTGAATATCCTTGATTATCCTGATTAAACAAATGCCGGAAAATCCGAGAGAATTTAATGCAAATTTTTTTTGTATCACTCAAAGAGAGAAAGAACAATTGATTTGAATTATTGAAAAATAAATAATAAAATAGTGGAAATATTCGTGAATAATGCGAGGATATTCTGTTTGGTTATGTGCGAGTGACGACAGCCAATCAAATCGTCATTTGTAATCAATTAAAAGCCAATAAGCCAGAGACTGATTGAACAGTATGTGAAATGTTTGAATGTAAAAGAGAGAGAGAGGCACAAGTGGATGAGACAATAATACTGGATTATTAGTCTCAGTACAGAATTGATTAGTTTTACGGTATGATAGAGAACAAAAGACGAACGAATTGTTAATCAAATGTCCAAATACTGGAATAATTCGAAACGAGATAAAAAAAAAAAAGAGGTGTTATACCAACAGAGTAATTACACGAAATGTCTGAATTGCAAATTGAGTATCATGAGGACAAAATAAATTTGTGCGATAAAAAACGCGGAAAAAATTAGCATACGTAATAATGTAAATATTGACGTTATAATGATTTTAAAGAAAAAAAATAGTTTCTCCTCTTTTTTTTTCCATTAAATAAATAACCGCACTTGAAGTAGAGACACAGAAAGAGAGAATAGAATTTGTGAAAACGCGTTGAAATTTGTCTCTCGGTAACTGGATCTACGAAAATGCGTTCACGTTTCGTGCAATTCTCCGCTTTACGAGGGCACCTCACCGTGGCCACGTCCGTTTTCCCTCTCGTGCTTCAATTCCGTCACCCTCATCCCCAAAACTTTTTCCATGCCCCTCTGCATCGTCCAGGGAAATGCATCTATCTCACGTGCGAGAGAAAAGAGAGAGAGAGAGAGAGAATACGAACAAACGCTCGTCTATTTTACTGCGGATGAGCGACGGGATGAGGGTGGCAAAGGCTTTTCATGAAGAGGGGGATAAATAGTTGGCAAAGAAAGTATAGACCAGTGAAAATCCCTTTGTCTCTCTTGTATTTATGCGAGAAAAATTCGGAATCAGGATAAAAATAATAATTGATTAATTCAATTGAAACGAGAGTATTATTCATTGTGTCCCGAATTTCTTTCATGATTTATCCATTTTCCTTTATGTTCAACATGAAAAAAGAATTCTATTTTCTTTATAATTGCAGAGGGACTATACTTTGCAGACTAGAGCGGCCAATGGCAGGCGCTTTTAAACACTAAATTCACCAGCGTGTTTTACGTGCCATGTATATACGAGAGTTTATGCCGTAATTCGTAGATGGAATAAAGGGAGAATAGGAGGAGAGGCTTCTCCTCTCTTTTATTCGCTCCATTTCAGTTTCTCCGGAGATATCTCAGGAATTTTCGAAGCACATAAGGGGGGTGGTTGGGTTGGGTTTACGAGCTGAAAATTTTCGTGGCGTCGGCAGGATTGGCACGTTACAGTCTTTCGTGAAAATACGCATATACTTCATCATACTGTCTTTTCACTGGAAATTTGCGGTTTCATTTGTGAAAATTACGTTCTTGCAATGCGCATGCACACATTTGTCAATTAATAATTCAATGGACGACTTGCAAATGTGTCAACTGCAGTATTGATTATCCAGTTTTAAAAAAAAAAGGGGGAATAATAAAATAAAAGAAAGTCATTAATGCAGTGGTAATGGAATTGATGAAATCGTTTCAACTTTCAAGAGGAAAGAAAAAGAATAAACTGGCCCGAAACCGGATCCCCTTGCGGTCATCGCTATTCCATTTCTTTCATCTCTCTCTGTTTGTGGATCGTTTGGGCTCCTTCTTCAGAGAGGAAAGTCGCACACTAAATCGAATTGAGATCACGATGCAATTAGGATTGCCCACCAACAGGACTCCCACTCGTAATTAAGTCTTTTCACTTTGCTCCAATTTTAGGTTGGGAATAATTTCCTAACATCCCCTCGACAAATCCACGGGAGTCTAGGGAAAATAAAGTATGTGTGTCTATTGATGAGAGATTTAAATTTAAAAAAATGAGGCAAGTGTTTTATTTTTCTTCTAAATTTACGATGCAATAAAAAAAACGACTTTTTTTTATTAAATTCATGAGGAAAAAAATGATTTTTTTTCATTCATTTTATTATCATAGATTCGAGACTAATGAGCTCGTAATTAAATCTGACTTTCTCAATAATTTATTACGAAAATTTATGGGGATTTTTATTAATTTGACTTTTCAAATTCTTCAATTAATTAGATTAAAATTTTTTGTTTTTCTTCCGTCCGGAGAATCTTCAAATTGAAATCGAATGATTCTAACGGGATTCAGTGAGACGTTTCCTTTCACTTCTTCTTCTTTTATAAAAAAAAAAAACATTTAACAGTCCAGTTTGTACACGTAACGAAGAAGATCGTTATTCGCTAATCGAATGCAAAAATCTAAAATGAAAGTCCTCCACAATTTATTGCCACTAAATGAAGATATTTTCGAGTTTCAACAAAAAACACACATTAAGTGGATAATTCGATTGATCATAATCTCTCGTCAATTCAATTAATGACAGGAGAGTGAAAAAAAAGGTGGATTTTATTTTTGAGTACTCGAGTTTTCTCTAACGAACATTAATTCTTTAATTAAACAGGAGCAAAAGTGTTCAGAGAAGAGCAACCACCAGCTTAATTTGTACTTCCAACTTCTGCCTTTTCCCCCATCTTCTCTTTAAAAATTGATTCAGCCTGTAATATCGATCCAGTTAAAAGAAACACTCAAACTCAGGTGAGAGTGGAGAAAGAGAAAAAGAAGAATTATAGGGAAAATAAATAAAAAAAGACTGCGAGTAAGTAAGAGGCGGAACCAATCACTTTCATTTGTATAACAGAGAAATAATTATTACGACAATAAGTGAAACTTTATTGTTGCTTTTTTTATTATCAAAGTCAACACATGTTGAATGAATTTTTTTTTTAATGAAAGAGCTGATGAAAAAATCTGAAAAAATTCGAGAACATTCTCGAGAATGTCTACATTATTCCTGAATTTTTTCAATTTTTTACCACCTACTGCTCCATTTTGCCCATACTTTGAATTTCTCCCGTCTAAAATTGATGAACGAGAAATCCGTCGATTGTTTTTTTATTCCGCATAATGCATAATATCGAAAGAACCCGGAAATAATACGATTCATGCACGACTTCCCCCGGATATATGATTCCTCATGAAAAATAATTCGAAGAATTCCCATTCCAGTATCAGATAAACATTGTAAGTGTTTCTCTAACACCGAAACAATTATCCACTCGTTTTTTATTACCGTATTAACACGAAACGGCCTTCATAAAAACGCGGCATTCTCATTTTTCTCATTATTTATTATTCTCAGGCCTTCAAACGCCACATGTGTCACATTAATGCTTTCTCACGTGTGCAAATCCCTGAATATTTCGAAATTTTCGCGTAGAAAACGCAGCGAAAAAGAAGAAAAAAAACCCCGGACTCAACTAACAAACAATAACCAGACACAAGAAATCCTTTTCACTTCTCGACTTCACTCCTCTCATTTCCATCGTATTCATGCACACGTTTTTGCGCATAATATTCTCCATTTCTCCCTGATCCTCCGAATTGATAAACGAGGACAAAGGGAACGACAACAAATCGCACGATAAACCCGACAATTAGTGCATGTTTGTGGATAATCTTAACAGCAATTATTTTCCCACAAACAGTCCAACATCACGAGACTGCATGAAAGCCTCTGCAAAAATATTCCTCGAAAAGCCGCCTACCTCAAAAATTATCCCGATCACTGAAAAGTGAAGTAAATAATCATACGACACAAAAACAAAAAGCGAAAATCACACGCTCCGATTGTTCTGAATACGTAATAAGCTCTCGGACGAGTCATAACGCATATTCATCGCTCTCCATATCTCATGCGTAACGACAAATGCAGACATCCAACGTAGGATTGTGCCTCATGAAGAGGCAAAGTGGGTCTGCGTCCTTTCCATATCCCCTACCCCTCTGAAAATGCAACAATCTCCTTCTTGAGTCAAGTCCGAGGTGGCCGTGTGCCACTGTTGGGACGTACCTCCTCTTGTATATGTGAAAGAGGCCCCGGAGAACTCGGTACTAAGGCCTCCGTCCAACATTCACGAGATTTCAGTTTCCGTGTGGACTTCAAGCACGCTTGAGTGTTCTCAATTAACGAAAATCATTCGCCAGTGTTTTAAACAGTGTGTTAAACATGCCGAGGATTTATCATTATTTTATTCTGAGTGGTGAGTATTTTTAATGCATTCAATTCGCCTGAATTAAAAAAAAACAATTATCGATCAATAAAAACGCTAAACAGAGTGATAATACGCACGATGGCGTACAATTGCAGAGTGGACAGGATTACGCGTGTTCCCGTGGTGTCCACTCTCATGCGATTTAATCTGCATCCTCGATAATCCCCGAGTAGCGATGGGATATATAATCATTTCCAATGGGGAGAATAGGTTTCAACATCCTCTCTCACCTCTTGCACGACCTCCGGATCTATACCTGTCACTCCCACGAAAATTATCCCTGTCATCCATTAAATCATCGAGACATGAAAGAAAAAAAGGTTTAAAAAATTGCACCAAATTTTCCCCATTTTCTTATAACGTCAATCTTCATTATAATCCCAAAGTTTCTGGTATCCTCATCCTGAAAGTTGACCGAGACACACCATTGTGCCAGTTCTCCAGGACTAAACCAATGGGGAAATTAACCACTGTCCCTGCTTTTATTTGCATAAAATGATAGAACTAGAACACGTCACGTTTCTCCACAGAATCCCTCTGTCAATTTCCGTTGAATTCATGTATACTTCTTTTTCACCCCTCGTAATTTGCGGAATAATCAACTCTAAAAAAAGAAAAGAAGAGAGCACACTAAAAAAAATAAAAAAAAAGGGTTATATATTTTACACCTTTTCTCGATCCTAAAATTCATCGCCCGGGTATTCTGAAACGACGTGCACGTTCTTGTGTTGGCCATTAACTTCCCTGAAACACCTTCATCCCAGGTAGTATGAAACTACGTGCATGAGGTGAGAGCTCTGGAATTGTGTTGAAGAAACGAGAATTTCCCCGGAAAAGCTATGAGAACATAAAACCCCGGGTAATGCTGACTAAAGAAAGCCGAAAAATAATAATAACCAATAAATAAAGTTAATGACAAATTTGGATACGTGAGTCACTCTATCCAACCAGATAATCGTAATCAGGCAATACAAGTTGAAGATAGATAGAGAACAACGTTCGAGTAAACACAGGCGGATGATTTGCTCCATTCTAACCACGTCCACGACCACCGTGCCATCTCATAGCCTCTCATTCTCTCTCTTCCCTTGGTTTTGCTATGCTGGTTTCGCAAGCCAGCCTCATGCACACCCCTCCACCTTCACAGCAATGCTCAATGCATACAGCAACATCCAACCACGACTATGGCTAGGATGGAATGATGAGGGGGCTGGTCGAGAACTCTCCCTTGTGTTGAGCTATCGTGTATGTACACATTTTAGTACAGTGTTATCTCGATGCGAAAGGAGGGATGTGCATCAACCCGGGGCCTTCGTTCTATGTATACACCTGATCACCATAAAAATTTATGTACATCCGACGCATTGCCCGGGTAAATTGTATTATCGTGGGACTCCACTTGTATATGTGGAAAAGCGTTATTATTATTCGTTTCGAGTCCCGGGGAATTTCTTTGATGTCATCCAGTCACAATATATATTTTTATCTCATCACATTGTCAGTGTTTTCAATAAAAAAAATAAATAATACACGAATTTTTTGAATAAAATTCAAATAACTTTCATCAGTAAAAAAAAGGCTTTTATTCTATTATATGATATTGGAGAATAGATGGGGAATTAACTTTGTTCCCCCCCCCCTTTCGATACTCCATGAATTGTAATTCAGAGTTAATGAAGGTTTCCTAACGGAATTTTTATCCCCTCAATTCTCTCCACTTTTACTATTCTCCTTAATTATTATTTTCATTGCATAATCAGGGCAATTATACTAGTGACGCAGGTACATAAAAAAACAAAAATATTCATCACTAAATGAAAAAAGAATTAATTACAAATGGAGAGATAGAATGAGACTAATTTACCCAAACCCGCACAAATAATTATATAAACTTTCTCGTATAATACAGATACACGTCTTCCATTGGAATCTCGATCTAGATTTCTAATGACTCTTGGATGATGCGACTGGAGAGATAGAAATGCTCACAAGTGCGTCGTGTTTTGAATTTAAAAGTGAAATACGTCATTATGTTTGGAGAAAGATTTCGTTAAACTTGAGGTGAAAAATACGTGCATCTGAATTGTCATGGAGCAGTTGAGTCCGAGGAGAGTTTCCGGGGGAAAAAAAAACAAACTGATGTGGGACAATAAGAGAGAGAGAGAGAGAGGGGGATTGAGAGTAGGTTTGAGGTAATAACATTTCATGGTAGTGTATACGCGTGGTTGGATAATAACGTATTCCCCGATCACCTCTCCAAACGAGAGACGACCTCGTGTGTGCGGTGGAAGAGCATACGCAGAAGCATAGCGGCACACTGCCTCCCATCATCCATATATCCCCCTCAGACCTCACTGGCCGCAAACTATTCTCGTAATCACTCTGGATTTCATGCGAAACACGATGGAAAACCCATACTCCACTTCTTGTGCCACATGGGACACAGTGTCCTCTGCATCAATTTACTTTTTCTGAATAAACAAGGCATTGAGATGTATTTTTTTTTTTTCCACAATTTTCACAGTGAAAGCGAAGAAATTGATGAGAAAAATGTAACAGGTTGTGTATTACAGAATAATTAAAATTGTGGTAATTAAGAGAGGAAAATGTCGCGATATAACTGAGTCACAAGGTGAAATAAAATTAAATTTCTGAATTATTTATGTGAATTAAATTCAGGGGGAAGTTTGCATAATTTTAGTTTCCTCGGATAGACAACGAGTGGTTCAGTGGAGATATTGCGAAGGAGTTTTTAAATACATGAAGCGTGAAAGTATGTTTTACAATTTCCCCATTTTTCCCATTATTTTATTGATACACTCGTAAATTATGGGATAGACAAGTAAAATTGCTTTACCATGATATTATCAAATATTAAAAAAAAAACAAATATGGAAGAAAATGGATGAAATAATATTGTAAATAATTTTCATTGAATCAGAGGGAAATAGCACTTGGAAATTATCGAAAGAAGCACTTGAAAATCCCACTGACAGATGAAAGAGAATGTGATACACAGTTGATTCCGAGAAAAGTGGACAGACAGAATAGGTTTGTATTTATGCATTGGATATAATCGTTGGTGCATTTGGTAAATTCGCACGTGCAATGCATAAACTGAATTACGCGCACCAACGAACGCTAATTAGGTACGAGTGGATGAGCGGACGATTAGCTCGAGGGTGAACCTGGTAAAAGTGGGCGGTGGTAACAACAATGTTTTGGGGCTGTACGAGATAATCGTTGGAAAAGAGGGGCAAAGGGATGTGAAATACACAGAGGCCTGTGTGTGCGCCGGTAAGACTAAATCCAACTATCGTATACGCAACAATGCTTCAGGAATTTCAGTAATTCCGGGATGATTAAGCGACCTAGTATTTAGTTGGACCGAGTGCCATCCCTCGGAGAACCGTTGGACAGAAAATTTGTGAATTCAAATACAGGCGCAAAGTGATGTGCATTTGATTCCAAACAGAATGTATGGTAAATCCCAGGGCTCATAGTACATATATCACATAACGAAATTATGGGAAAATTGTTTGATTGATAAAGTTCTGTAGAAGCTTCGGAATTTCAGATACTCGAGGATGAATTAATTCACTGAAAAATAATAAACAGCCTGGAGAATATCATAAAGACTGTATAAAAAATTTAATTTCAATTTTTTTTATTTCACTTTAATTTCATTTCTACATATTCTGGCAAACGACTTCCGACGGGGAATATGAGAGCAAATATAACCAGCGTTGAATGTGATATTGACCAGGAAAATGGGAGAAGTTGAGAGAGAGAGTGAGAGAGGGACTCAAAAAAAAAAAAGTCACGGAAAAATGGCCCGAGGGTAAACAATAGCTTCATATTTGAGCGCGTGCCACGGGAAGCGAGACCATACGGCCAGAGAAGAATAAAAAAAAATGGAGACCCGTACAAAATGAGCATCAAGCGTCCCACCTTTATTGCCCGGAAAAATGCAGGGCAAAAAGAGCACGTTAAATAAATGTTCACGAAATAAAAACCGATGGAAATAACAATGAAAAGAATCACGGAAACATATAGAAAGAAAATAACCAACTTCATTAACGCGATTCTTGTGTATCAAAGGACACAAGAGTAAATGAGATTCAATCGTTTTTCCACCATTGTCATTTCATTATTATTCTTATTTCATCTTTAACCATTATAATAATATCGTTGTGCAATGATTTAATAAGGGTAGAAAAAAAAAGAAGAAAATAAAACAAGAAAAGTCACAAGTCTTTGCGTAACGTTTATAACAAGTTCTCATTTTATGACTCCAAACCTCCATGATTTATTTGTCGAAAATTGTTTTCTTGTTCTTCAAATGCTCGTTTTTATCCCCTTTGATCCGAGGAGAGAAATAAGGTTGAGTTCAACCAGATAGAGAACCGGAGATTTCTCTTTGATTCATGTATAAAATGAGGAGGCAAAAAAAAAGAAGGGAGGAGGAGCATTTCAATTGAAAGCTCTGCACTTGTTCTGGGGTAAATGAAAGTCACAATTTCCGATATTATATATGCAGAGTTTTCGGGTGAAAAAAAATAAAAAATAGTGAAGCAGTCTCATATCGAGAACAATAGGGGGATGAGAATATCTCGTCAAGGGAGCATGATATTTCGGATAAAGGATATCACGTGTCATAAAGCCACTGTGGACAACGGCCTGTGTGGGTGCCTTAACGGGAGGGGGAGGTGTCAAAGAGAAGGCGGAAGAGGATAAAGTTATCGTGACTACAAAAGACAGGAAAAAAGAGAGAAACTCTCTCTCTCTCTCTCTCTTTTCTCTATACAGTGTTGATTTCAAGAGACTCTCAAAATCTCCCATGAATTTTCGAATTAAATGAGGTGAAATTATTTTTGTATATTTAAGAGAGAAAGAGATTTTATATGAATATTAAATGGTATTTCCTAGGGCTCCCATAATCTCCATAAAATCCCATTTTCAGAATTATTCTCTCCTCAATTCATTGAGAAGTAGAGAGATTATTTTAAACATTAGAGAAATTTTTCAAAGAGTTGAAAGAAGAGTAGAGGGACAGAATCTCCTCGAATGAACGAGAAAAAAAGAGTGAAATTAGCAGAAGAATATCTGCATAATTAATTCGCAAAAAGAAGAGAAAAAAAAAAAAAAGAAAAAGTGGGGATTAAATTAAATCCAGAGAAGATTCATCTCTCCCACAGAGAGAAACTAAAAAAAAAAAAACCCGTATTATTTCACCAACACACTTGTTAAAGTACAAACTGCGTGTGTGTGTGTGTGTGTATTTGGTGTCATAAACCAGGATTCGGCCCTCAGTGAGATAATAAACGGAAACCAAACGTTGAGTTGAGTTTAATGTCCCGTGGACACACGGACAGATGAGGTTGGCCCGACGTTGATAGGCCGTCCAGAGAATATATGCAGGATTGACGTTTTGCGAGAGCCCAAACATCCACACACACAGATAGAAGAGAGAAAACGCATTAACCAAGTGAGATAACACTGGTTAGCATGTAAAGAGAGATGAACAACGGTAATATTCCCCAAGCGAGGACAGAAAATGAGATGCGCCTGACACGGATCGATCGAGGACACGAAGAAGCTCAAATTGTCAGAAACGAGGGGACAAAATTACCCGAAAATTCACCCGCTATCCTCCAAATTGATCCAAGAGAGAGACGGATTTAGATTAAAAGCGTGAGGCGAAGAGTTTACACAGGCCACTGTAAAGTGGCAACCGCAATTGAGAGGGAGAGAGGTCCATCGAGAATTGATTGCGTCTCTTTCTGCCTGATAAACGCAACTACTTCATCCCTTCGTTGAAAACGTCCCCACCGCTTCAGCCGCACGTCTGACACCGACGTCTGTTGCACACACGACCGCCAAACGACCGTGCTTACCTAGCGGCTACAAAATACCTGACAGTCCCATTGCTCCTACCATTAACAGGTGTTGGAGCGTGCAATTAACTCGCAAGCCCACCGGCACTTCCGCTTCCAACTTCTGGTCATTTCTATTATCTACTGACAGAGTGAAAATCCATTGGACACTCTTGATAATCAATACCTGATCTTTCCCGGTTAAATAATTCAATGAAAATACCACAATGATAACACATGCACATCTTTATGCGTTTTCTCCATCAAGCCAATGTATTTTATACGATCCCTCCCCTCCTTCAGTGAATGGTGTGCACGTCAAGATGAGGGAAAAGGGAATTGACGGGTGAACTCGTAACTGCACGGTATAAACCCAGAGAGAAACGGAGAATGAATGAGAGGGAGATGAGACTAAGGGAGAATGAGATAGGTAGCTCGTGTTACGACTCCTGGTGCCTCAATATAAACGGCTCGACTCGAACCGTATTTGCGAGCTTGCAATTAAAGTTTACGATCGCGCGTCCCGGGCGCGGGTTTACTGTCTGCCTCGTCTACCGTTTCCATCACTACTACATGCTTCCATGCCAGTGTTATGCCCTTGCAGACGAGATGTTATTTCAGAGACAAAATTTAAAAAGAATTACTTAATTATTAATTTTTTTAATTAAATTTAATTTGAAAAAAACGTGAATAATGATGCGTTTATCTCAGGAGTGAATAAAGTGGAAGGAAATATTCACAAATGTATCATTGAATAAACGTAAAATTCATGGGGTTAACAGTGATATAAAGCGACAGGAAAGGTTGCATTATGGTAATAGTTATTGGTATGGGGTTTATGTTCATTCAAGAGTTAAAGTTTTCTTGTTTTTTTTTATAAATAGAGTAGAAAATGTTATCTCAGTGGGATGTGTTTGGTAGTCAGACTGGTCCGGAAAGTGGAGAAGAGAGGATATTACCGGTGCTGAGGACACCAAGGATACGGCACGTGCGGAAATAGCAGTTTGCAAGGATTTCCAGGGACACACGGGCTTCAGGAGAGGCTGCAACCTGTTACACTTTATTCCTGAGTATCAACGGATTCACCCACGCTACATTTCTCTCACTTTCTCCCCTCTCTCACCCTCATGGAGTATCCGTTCTTCAAAACTATAATCTGCTTGCACTGAGAGAATACCCGGGAAATAAAAGTGCGTGTACACAAGTGCACGAGAGAGGATGGAAACTCGAGAATAATCCTCTCGGTGTTTTGTCTAGTATAACACAGTTCACAAGAATAAAGAGATAGAAAAGTGGAGAAAGAAGAAGAGTTCACTGTCGGTGCACGAGTTTCGGAGTAATAAGAAGAGGTTAAAAAAGAAGAGAATTCGAGTAGATAAAATATCTCTCTTCAAATGCTTACGTTCGACAAGGCGGAAAAACATGGGGCAACTTTTCCTCCGACGGAAAACTCTGTCGTTATCGAGAAGCATCAGACACTCTATCTATCTCTCTTTCTATCTGCAACAATGGACAATAACATCGGAGTGAAAAGTATCCAAATTAGTGTAGAAAACTACGTCTCGTACAAAAGTGTAGAACCTTGGAATAAAATCATTGTGTGAATTTCATAAAATCGTGAGAAAATGTTAACTCTCCTGTGAACTCGAATGATAAATTGTTGAAAATATGAAAATAAAGAGAATCTCCACACTTTCATAAAGACGATACCTAGCTTTAAAATTGTGATAATTATTTAGCAAATAAATTTCATTAATTATTCCAGAGTTTTAGATAAAGTAAAATTATAACAAAGTAAAATTTCAATTAATTAAAACTCCTCTCTGCACTTAAGTGTCTTTAGATTTTTTGGATGTTTTTTTTTTTTTAAATAGTTGTTGAGTGGCTTTTAGAATGAGAAATGCCAATTTCGAGTTGCGTTGTGCTTGGATACGTTAATTAGGGAAAACACCATAAACAAGGAATGCGGAGGTTATTAATTGGTAACCAGGGACAGTTACAGTTGATAGTTTATCCAGGCTTGTGAAAGAGCTGCACGATAATCCAATGCACAGTTTGAGAAGAGAAAACACGAGAGAGATAGATTAGTTGAGAATTCAGAGTAAGGGTGAATTTGAATTCACGTTTGTACAGAGTATGGATGATACTGGTCGAGAGTCTGAACAAAGTTGAGGAACTCTGAGGTTCCCAGTGTTCCTATCTCCCCTGTATCATATCTATCTTCACCTCTCGCATCAAAATGAACTCGTGTGTATGCCAGAGACTTGTTTCGAGTTGCATCAATTCCAAATTACGTCTTACCTATCTTTGATACAAACTTGTCCAAAAAAACAAAAGCTTCATCACATTGAAAATAAAAATAAATGCAATTTAAATAAGTTAAAGAGAGCCTCTGCATTTTTTCCCATAATTTGAAGCACACGGAAACTATCCACTTACTAACTAGCGGTATTTCCTTGGCAAAAGCTTATCCGTCATAACGTTAATTACGTCGCCGAAGTGCGCCACGTACCGTGACACGGAATTTCTCGTTGGAAAAGGTACAAACGAGCTGAAAATGAGCCGCGAAGCGCGTCGACATCACTGGGGAAGCTTTGGGAGTTTATATACGTATGAAGTGTACGTGTGACAATCTACAGAGTAAGAGAAGAAGGGGGAGGGATAAATGACAGATATGAGAATGGAGACAGAGGAAAAGAGAAAAGAGATTGAGGCTGAAGGGAGAGTGAGGATTTTGCAGACTATCTAGTCTGCCTTACCTTTATACAGAAGCACTGAAAACTTTATAATGTGAGAATTACAATTACCGAGTTATTAATTACTGTGCTATTACTACGAGAATGTCATGTACCACCTAAATACAACAAGACACGGGGAGAGAGAAAGACAAAGAGATTTCGTATGATTCAAGTTTCTGTAAAGTAGAATCCACTGAGACTAATACGGTGAACAGTTAGACGAAATTTAGCTAATTCAGTAGGAGGATAGTAAAGTTTGGAATAATACACAAGGGTTCTTGGGGCTTTAAGTAATAGCAAGTTATTGGCATCTCGTGGCACATCCAAACACTCTGCCAATTAATTTGGTAAAAGTGGAGTGGAGTGTGGGTGTCTATTGAGGTCTACCAAGTGGAGAAGTGAAAAGAGACGATTGCAGAAGGTGCCGCGAGAAATCGTCTGTAAAATCATGGAACAGACTCCAGAGTATTGAACACTAGTGTGCTATTTGCCCTCACGCTTCGCTTGTTGCCTACAAGTGGCATTTCTAGGGCAAAAGGTTCTCGCAACTGGGACACAGTGTATTTTCAGATTTAAATAAGACTTTTTCAATGGAGATAATGGTGAAACATAGAGTCTCAAGTAGGCACTTCAAGTCAGACATATGAAATTTCAATGGATTCATTCAAATTAACATGAAAAAGGTGAAATGTAGCTTCAGTTGTCCCTCAGATGTAACTCTCCCATGTTTATTCATCCTCAATTCCTTTATTATTCTCCATTACTCGTAATTCATCAAGACAACTCGAACATTGACAAGTGTATTTACACTTGAATATTTACATAATTCA
The DNA here is from genome assembly GCA_963565655.1 of Aleiodes testaceus. NCBI lineage: Eukaryota > Metazoa > Arthropoda > Insecta > Hymenoptera > Braconidae > Aleiodes > Aleiodes testaceus. The sequence goes on along the minus strand of OY751415.1, from coordinate 5,815,746 downwards.
ATACCTCATAGTTGAAACTCTAGAAATGAAAATTTTCTATCCTGACCCCGATTTTCCCTCAGTTCTCTCTCTCTCTCTCTCTTTCTCTTCCACCTCAGTGTGAAGAGAACTTTGTCTTGAAACTGCGAAGATTCATTCTCAAGCCCCCGCCAAATAGTTTTTGGGTTTGAATGTATACACCGATAACTAAAACCGACGTGGTTGTGGTGAGTTTATATGGAAAGTGAGTGAACGCGACTAGCACATCGTTAACAGGTTTTCATACTATCTATCTCTCTCTCTCGCTTACATACAATTCCAAAAACTTCACAGAGACTGGGTATAATCCCTCACTACTCTCGTATTCGATTCATGAAGACATGTCCAAGTTCAACTGCGGTATTCATCCGAAATTTCTCCCTCTACCAAAACTTTTGATAGATCTACTAATTTCATCTTGGCTTCTATGGTTTAATTTACAAAAGCACAAAATTTTCATGGATTATCATTAACCAAAATTCATTTAATGTTTTATGGACAATGATTTTTCAGTTTTTTCCTTATTATTTTAATGCTGCGTCATGCTACGATGAATTATTAATGGGCCCCAGTAGACTTCCGACATTCGTCCTCTTGTCTCAATGTGAAATAGAAAGTGCAACTTTGATTCTTTTGCGCCTCTTTTCCCCTCTTGTGTCCGGCCGCACCATTCTACTTCTGTGCGTGATACCCAACAGCTAAAACGCGCCAGGAAATCCACATTAAATAAGTGCAGCCACATGCATTCATAGCTCCGGGTGAAAGGAGAGTCTCATAAATATGTGCAAATCTATAATTCAATATTATCCCCAATTTTCAAAATTAATAAATAAAAAATAGTCTCTCTTTTTCATAATCATTGTTATCAAATTCCTGAATCTAACACTGAGTGAAAGTCCCTCAAAATCATTCAGCATGACCCAAAAAATCGAGTTTTCTCCATTAATCCATTCAGAAGACTTGAAACAAAAAAAATACTGAATAAATAGAACGAAAGGAAATAACATTCATTATCACTGAATAATTCGACCTAATCCCTCATACAGTAGGAAAAACGCGGCCTATCACAGGTCTGAAGTACAAAACAATTAGCAGCATGCAAAACGCAAATTGCGGCATGACTATGACAGACAGTATCATCGATTGCAGATTGAGAATAATACACGCGAGATTATCGATTTGTCTAGCAGTAATACGTATGCATTTCTTGATGCTCACTTTTCCCATTAAATGCTTTTATGTGACGCGTTTCCTGTGCATAGATCAATCCCACTGGAATAATCATACCTGGGCACTATTAAAAAAAAAAGGGACCAGAGTAAAAAAAAATAAAATAATAAAATGGTTGATTTACAACAGCCATACAATCATGTCACTGTGACATTAATAAGCAGTTCGATATAATTTAATTTCCCTGTAATATTACAGGAGATTACGAAATTCTTCACGATTCAGCAGAGCTTTGTTGGAGGAAATAACGGGGCAAAACAAATGCTTAAACGAAGGGACAAAAGTGAGAAAACTAAATCGAATAAACCAGTCACGTATTTAAAAAAAAGAAGGAGAGTTGAGTATTACACAAGAGTAGAAGGTGCACACACTTGTTTCCTCGTTTCGGTAAATTTGATATTCCATGTACGTACGAAATGCCCCGGCGACAAGTGGGTAAACGTGAAAGAATAGTGGTTTAGTTGCAGAAGAATAGAGAGAGCCCCACTACTCTCAATGTTGTAGAATAAGGCGAGGGTTATAAAAAAAAAAAAGGAGAGAGATTGGGTGGACGTTGGCTGTTGTGCAGATTCGCACTCTACTTGGTACATTGCCAATGTAAAGAATCAAATCAAGAGATTCTACGTGACAGGAGAAGATAGAAATTAGAGGAAATGACGATTCTAAAAAAAAATGACATTTGCAACTTTTCAATGGGATTGAACGCTCGATGATAATCGGAGATAATTAAAAATTTCCTGTATTTGCCATTTGAGGATATAAGGTAGACACAAAGAGCTTGAATTAACGGGATGAAAATCGAAACTCCACAAACACGTGAATACAGAGAGAGAGAGATGTGTTTTTTTGCACATTTTCCAAATATGATTAAACGAAAAGCCCTAATGGCGCGATTTCTCCGACGGAAAAAATTAAAATTAATTGATCTGATTAAATTTTATGTAGTGTTAGTATGTGTATCAGGCATTTCAACGCTCACCAAAATACATTGTGGAAAATAGTACGTATGTACCAGGCTACGCTTCACCAGGTTATACCTGATATATTTATAGAGCTGCATTCGTGCGAGCGTCATTCCTACCCATTTGCCCCCGCATACACATACACACACATCTTCAATGAAAATTCCCGATTGGGCAGCGAAGGAAGGGGCAGCAAATAGCAATAAAAAAGGAGGAATAAACAAAAAATTTACTGCTACGATCAAGTAATTTATTGTCCAGGTAGACGAAACAAAGGGCCTGCACCTCCGACACTCGACATTTTTCATCGCCCGTTGGTTTATAACATTTTTAAAAATTCGATTGTACCCCAAGCTAGTCACATCGATGACCTCTCTCTCTCTCTCTCTCTCCTCACCTCTTTCTCGTCTCTCCCCTTCAAACTTTCCGCCTGGACATTGCCAATTTCGTTTTAATTGCCAGAGAGCTACCCAGAACGATTCTATTTTACCTCACATTTTCATGCGCGTCCAGTGCAAACAAATAAGAAAATCAAATTGCGAATAAAGCCATGATGGTAAATAATGGTTAAACATTTTTTTGAAACCAATTTAAGAGTTTTTTAATTGCTCTAGTTTGTTTGAAAGATGAGGGGAAAAAAGCATGAGCACACTCGATTACTCTTGATGAATTTTTTTTTGCAAATTAGAAAAATCAGTTGTTGAATAATTCACAACTTTCACTAGAAAGAATTTCATGCTGTTTTTTTTTTGTTCGAGCTTACAATGTAATTATCAAGTGGAAAGTTTCTCTAATTATTCAATCATATGTGTTTAATAAAATTAAAGAAATCTGAGTAATAAATAAATTGTTTCTCTACAACAATGTAGATTAAAATTTTTACACGGGTTCTATTACGCTTTTAATAATTTTTCTAATCAATTTTCCACTATTGCATTTGTTCATCAATACGTGTGTGTCATGAATCCTATTCTTTTGATGTCATCCACGTGGAGAAGAACAGAAAGGTGAAAAAAAAAAAAGGAAAAATACCATACACAGAAAACAAAAGGAGAAAAAAAATAGACAGGGCGCTTTGTTACATCGGGAGTACATAATGGGTTTATAAAAATTCATAGAGTCTAGTGAGGTGGTCTTTTTATATGAACCAGAGACTCCGAGTTAGTGACAATATGATGAGAGCCAGGGATAGAGAGTAAGAGACAACGAGATTCCAAGTAGATAAAGAGGCGTAAAGGTGGAGTAGTACAGAAATGTTTTCCCTGTGGTTGCATCGTTGAAACGTATTTGTCTCTTTTAGTCTCTACATCTCCTCTCTATTCTTCAAAAGCAAGACCTTTATTTACGACACTATTATTCTCCCCTGATAATTAATTTTGCCATGTGGAAAGGTGTGAAATTAATTTTTATCATTATTTTTTCAGTTCTCCTAGCCAGCTGCATGGCCCAGGGATCATCAAATGCAACCGAAGAAAATGACGAAGACAACTACGATGATGACCTTGACATGGACTTTGAAACATTCAAGAGAACAATCAAAAGATACAGAAGATTAATTCCCTACATGAGCCATTACGTAGCAAACAATCAAGCGACAACTCCAGCATCTCAGATTTACGAGGGAAACGAGCCTCTCACACCCCAGAGATTAGTTCTCCAACCAGAGGCCCTCAGACAGCCATACAGACCTCGTATAGCATCAACAGTTAAACATGAAAAATTTGTTCCATCAGTGCAGTATGATCCAAAAGAAATAGGCGGTGATAACGACTATTTTACACCAGTTCGATACACAAAGCCCACTTACGACGACTATTACAGGGATTACGATAGAAGACCAGTTTATCCCATGATAACGACTCCTAAAATCGAGGCAAACGGGTATTATCCTAAGGAACGAGTTCCAAGACCACAGACTGGTCTCACTAACAGCCAATTACCCAAGATATCAAACGCATACAATGATTATTTCATTGATTACGTGCCAAGGGGCAAACCAGCGGTTCAAACTCAAGATTATTATCCAGTTGAGGATCCAAGTGGTTCAGTCAGATACGTAAAAATTGAGCCGCCACGTGTCTATCAGCATGATAAAATCAGGCCATTGAATCCGCATATCAGAAGGCCAGTTTATCCATCAAATGCACCACCAATAAATGATGAAAATATTATCAAGAGCTTTCACTTGACAAATCAATTACCAGAGATGCTTAACAGAGACAATATCGATGCTAGTATAAATACACTGGTTGAAATATTGAACCTTCTTCATGGTACTAAGAAACCTGACAATGCATTACCACATTTGTCTGAGCCAGTCGTTTCACAAAATATACAAAGCTACGAGGATTTGAAGCAACAATATACAAGACCGAGAGTAGTGACGGAAACGAGATACCAGGCAACACCAGCACCATCACTAGTTGAGACCGAACAGGTGGCATTTAAATCCTCTTCATACACGAATAATGGGAAATCCAAGTTGACTGGTTACTCGGATTACGGTGTTAAGAATCATGATTTCGTGCAGTATTATCAACCGGTTATACAAGAAATTGATGAAAACAGTAATATTCATGATTACGAAGGTAAACCGTACAAAATTGAAGGTAATCCATCGGATTACGAGACAAGACCGTACACTATTAAAAAAAAACCTAATAAATTACAAAGACCCAGTAATTATGAGATTAATGAAAATGTTGATGAGAATCATAGAGAAATGACAACAGAGACACCAAAACATTTTCAACTTGCCCAAGGAATTCTCAGTGATGCCCTCAATATACCTACGACGGCAATAAAAAATGGTGCTACTAGAGGGAAACCCAATATCGACTATCCGGCTTATACGGCAATACCAGAGACAGATTTCAACTGCAAAGAGCAGAGATACAAGGGCTTTTTCGGCGACCCGTCCACAGGATGTCAAGTGAGTACTTTTCTCTATTTCTAAAGGATTTTATAGACTTTCTACCTTTATTCCACGTTTGTTAATGAAACCTTTGGCTTTGCACTTTTTTTCGGAATTAAATTCATTAATTGAATATTTGCTTTTTTTTCAAGGTCTGGCACTACTGCGATTTAAACGGTGGCAAATCTTCATTTCTCTGCCCAAATGGAACCATCTTCAGTCAAGCAGCACTCACTTGCGATTGGTGGTTCAATGTCAAGTGTGAATCAACAACTCAACTTTATGTACTCAATGAGAGACTTTATAAATTCATTCTACCAATTATGCCGAAATTTCCCGAGGACTTTAGTGGCCCAGAAGTGGATCGTTATCTTGAGATGAAATTCAAAGAGATGGAGGCAAAGATGAAAGCGAAAAAATTAAAAAAAGCCATGGAAAAAAAGAAACAAGCTAAAGTAACAATGAGCACTCATTGAATAGTGCTGAGTAGAGTTTTGAGAAAATCTGAAGATCAAGAGTGGATCTTGTTTCATGTTTCGTTGCCATTATTGTTTTTTTTTTTTTCCTCAAATTCATTTAAAATTCTTCACTTGTTCATAATCATTATCTTTTTTTTCAATTAAAAGCGGGTATGTCATTAATCATAAGTAATTTTTTATACTATCTAGTCATACTTGTACTTATTTGTTGGATTATTCACGTGAGACTGTACTTGATCCACCCTTTGAAAAGCGCTATTCAGTACCTAACGATTAATTACTGATCGATTGTGAAAAAATAGTTTGATTTTCCTATGTTTCTCATATTTAAGTATTGAATCTCGGTGATGGGTAGTAATTTTTTTTTTACGCAATTCTATTTAATTAAATCCTGGATAATCACAAAAATTCGTAAAAAGTGATACTTGAGAATGAAATTATATTCTATCAAAACTGTACCTAATTATCCTAAGTATTGAGCTAGTGAAATTAATCCAATTATTTATTAATCATTATTGTAACTCTGAATACCTTGTTACTGTTGTAATAAAATAAATTGAATCAAGCTCTTGTATTCAATTAATTTAACTCTGCGAATATTAAAATGAATATTGTTTTAATTAATTGATTAATGTGACTCACCGTTCTGGAGAGTTTGCAGTTGTAGAGAGTTGTTACAAGGGTCTGATAAGCTTCCTGGAAGTCCTTGAGTTGCTGAATATTCTAGAAATGAAGAAAAAACAAAATTAAAACCATTGAAAATAGAATTTTCCAATAATATTAAATTTTCAGACAAATTCATGAGATAAAATCAATTTATTGGAATTGAAAGAAAATATTTACCATATCCCTCAATTTAATTGTAGAATGCTTCCGATGGACTTCAACGACACAATCAACACAGCATGGCACCTCACAATCCTCACACCAATGCTTCCACTTGTTCTCTTTGTGATCAGTACAAAATATAGGCAGATCGATAAAACTTTCTCCCTCAGTCCCCTTCTCCTTTATCAACGATACCGCCTGATGGCCACGATGAGTTTTGAATCTATGCAATTCCCCGAAGCATTGCTTACAATAATTATGAGAGCACTGGAAGCACCTGACCTCTGCCTTTTTCTCACACTCTCCACATTTCTCAACAAGAGCAGCGTCTCGAATTTTCGCCTGTATTGTTTTCTCAAAACTCATCGTTGGCTCGGAATCGTTTACCATGGGACGTGACTTGCATAAACTCAATAATCCCATCATATAAATATTTAATGGTAATTGTTCTGTCCCATGTGATGCCCCTGATTTCGGTGAATCTTTGCACAATGGGCATTTCTGATTACTGTGATTTTTAGCACAAGTATCACAGACTGGATGACCGCAGCATCTCAGTAGAGGCAAATTCGGTCCTTTGATACGATAAATATCTGCAAAAATAGAATAAAAAAATTATTATCCTCAAAAGGAATGCCTAACGTTCAATCTCCAAATTGAATGAATGGAATTATAAATAAAGAATCAGTGGAATAAAAAAAAACTGAAACGAAAGGCAACAAAGAAAATATATGATGTATTCTTTTTGTGATAAACACAGACGCCATATCTTTCGTATTAAATTCATGACCATAACGTCATGATTCTGAGAACTATCCTCAACGCATTTCGTCGTTGAAACAAAAACACGAGGAAAAAAGGCATAAACAGTCAGTTTGTATGAAGTCTTTATCTAATAGAATCTGTATGAAAAAAAAATAATAAGAGAGAAGAGATTGTGTCTGGCGAAGCCACGGAAAATTTCAAGAATTTACGAAGGAAAATGAACAAAGAGCCGTTATCATCGCCAGCAGGGCTAAAGAAAATGAAAGAAAAATAATAAAAATGACAGACGCATGCTTTGTTAGAAGACAAAGGGCCACATACCTCTGAGCATGAAATACTTTTGACAGAAGACACAAGTTATATTTCTGCTTCTAATTTCCGGATGAACGTAATTGGAATTACTTTCAGTCATCGGTGATTGTGAGTGTCTGCTTGTTTTTTTCTGATACATTTTAGGATTATTCACTTCAATCTTACGTGAATAAATATTCATTCTATTTTTAATGAAGAAGAGACTTTTTTGCACGTTATACCAGTAAGCCGCTTACCGGCACGATGACACGAACCAAATAATAAGAGTCACACGTCGCCCCTTCATTTGTTTCCTTCTTTTCGGCCAATCACACGCAGTGAAGCTGCGTGGGGGAGGGGACGTGTTGCGACTTGTCTTGGACCTAATAATATTAATCGCAATCCCACAAATTAATTAATTTAATCAATACCTCAATTATAGTATTATTTTTTTTATTAACATCAATAGTTTATTGGAATTGTGTCAGAGGCACTGAGTGACGTAATTAGAGCGAGAAATAATAAAATAATTAGCACCGAAATAAAACTTCAATATTCCGATGTAACGAGCCTCTCCAAGGATCCGCCAGAGGGCAGTTCACTTCCAATTTACGACGAACTTCAAGCGTTTACGTACATCTCAGGCGTAAAGAATGGCAGGAAAATAAGAGGGAAAAAAAAAGAACAACGAAAGGATTGCTGCAAAGCTATGTGGAGAGTGTTATCCGGGTTCTAGGTGCGGCTTGTAGGATCCGTTATGATTCCCCAGCGACATGTGCCGGTTCAACGGTGAGTGGCTATGTATACCTCACAGTTAAAGAGAGGGGGAAATGCACAGAGTGAAAGAAAAATAGCACATGAGAGATACATGGTAAGTTGGTAAGTGCTGTTTTAGTCCATTGAAATGTTGCAAAATTTAGGGGGTAACCTTGAAAAATGGGTAGGCTTCTATTTTTCAAGGTGAAATGTAACATTTCAATGGACTATTTGTCTGGCAAGTAAAGGCCCTTGCAAAATGTTTATTTTTTATGATTTTAGGGAGAAATTGGTAATTTTATTTGGGTCTTTAGGATTCTTGATGAGTTGGGAACGACTGCCTTTCTTTTGCGAATTCTTCAGAGTCTTTTGGAGTACAATGAAGGGAAGAAGGTGGAAGAAAGTTTGCGTACTTTCTGCGGAGATTGTAGGCGAGGCCAAGCGACATAAGCCAAGGTCTAGGCTACCACCAGCATTCAAGGTCACCGGTATATAGCGTCGAGTATGTCCCATTCAATTTATATTTTTATCCACATAATTTCCTCGTTTACATCGCTAGCCATAATGGATAATTCTTCAAATGAAAATATGATAAATACATGTGAAATATTTTTCATCTTTCTCTGGATTTTCATCTCCTGCACTTCTGCATTAGCAGATGGAAGTTTTCCGTCTCTTCTACACAATCCAGGAACATCGATTTATCCATAAAAATTCTTCCCCTCCTCTTCTATTTCATCTCAACTCTATCACTCGGCTATTACTTCCTGCCCGGGACTTCATCCACGCTTGACGTATTCTACGAGTGCAATCTCGCCTTCTTCTATATACTGGAAAACCCTGGGAATAAGTACATTACTATTCTCCAAGTATTTCTCTCTCTCTTTCGAAGCTTTTTTTTCTCATTTGAGTTAAAAAGATGGGGGATGAAATCAGTGGTGGCTGGAGATATCAAGTTTCTTGGAATTTATGCTTGTTATTTACTCTTTTCTTTATTTAATCCATTTTCTTCATGTTGAGAGTGTATTTGCGTTTTCTTAACCAAATAATCCCCGTCATGGGTGCAAAACATCTGTAAAATGCATTTAAATGCATTCAGACTGGAGAATCACTCGTTCAGTACATGGGGCGGTCCAGGAAGGTCATGCATCACTCACTCTACATGCAAGATATCGAGAGAAGGTAAGATGGTAAAGTGAGACACTAACATTGCACGATACTGTTCACTTACACCCACACAAGTGCTCCAGATGTTATTCCACATTAAAGTTAATGTGTGTGCGCTTGTGTGGTACCTTAAAGGGTAAGTTGGAGGATGTTGTACCTTGATGGTAGTTTCGCTCTCGGTGTGGCACTAAATTCAATTCACTTGACCTAGATTAGGGGCTACGTGACAGAATGAGAGAACCCGTGTTTTCGTGTACACGTAAAAGGGCTTGGATATTGTCCAATATTCTTATCAGAATTAAATATTATTCAGTTTTTATACTTAAATAATTCATGCAGGAAATTGAAAGAGGCAAATCACTTTGAATTCATAATTTTTTTTTTAATTAATAAAAATTCAGTGAACAGTGTTTTTAAGGTAAACTCATTCAGATAATATTGAAAATATATTCGAAAGAGTGAATACACTGAATTAAACATTTCCAGCTGAAATATTCAAGTAACCAATGAATTAATGAAAAATAAAAATTAACAAAATGAAAATTCTTTTTCCATTTTCATGCCGAGCAGAATGGTTTCAATGGAGGATCGATGAATTATTCGTCATTTGAGCGAGGACAACGCGCTAGGTGCGAATGGAATGACGAACATCAGAGAAATATATAGGCAGATAGAGAGAGACAGAGTGGAGCCAAAATAAAAGGGTGAGATAAAAAAAATAGAGAGTCGGAGAGAGTTGTGTGATGAGATGGTAGTGGTGGTCGAGGTGGGTGTTGGAGGATGGGCGGTAGTAGGTAAAGCCACCGATTGAAATTTTTATCGGCTTTGGTGCGTTCGCCGACGATTATTTATTCACGAGCTAACGAACGGGAGGCTGGGGGGGGGAGGTAAAAAAAAGGTGAGGAGAGAGTGAGAGAGAGGGTAGTGAGGTTCGGTCGAACGGTCCCACCGGTGCGAAAAATGAAAATACCCCGAGGGAGAATGTGTGGAGCAGTTGAATATGCGAAACAAGTAAAAGAGAATGGATAAATTGAAAAATTGTTTGAATGGAAATAATGAAAGGAAGAAAAAACATAACAATCTTCACTGGCAACGCACAGTTAAGATGAATCTCTGGTATTGAAAGAGAGATTGCGCGTATCTGATTTCATTTGTTATATCCTGGAGTCTCGTAACAATTTGAATGAAATGGCTGCTGGTGCGAGGCCAAAAAATGCATAGAGTTCTCTAGTTTTTTTTGTGCAAGAAAGATTCTGGGACAAACCTTCTTCAACCCTCTTCATTTTTTATTATCATTTTTTTTTCCCCTAAATGAATTCTTCGAAAACGGTGGGAGTGGAATAAATGGATCTATATAAACGGTGGTAGAATGGGATTGAGCATGGCCAGTGGCTTGAACACTGGATAAAGTCTGGAGATTCAGAATGGAGGGTTGGGCATGAAGGGAGTATTATCGAAAAGGCGATATACCGCTGTGCTTTAACCTACATATACGCTTGAGGAGAAAAAGTAAAAGTAGAGTACTGCTAGAAAACTGCAGCTTTCCCTGGGCTACTTTCCTGTTGGGCAGAGACATTGGCCCTCACTGGCGCCAAGCTTCCATCTCCAAAAAATCCACCCATCGTAATTCTCTCCTCTCCCTCGCACACACTTACAAGAGGCAGCTTTCCATGTGTATTCTCGAGGGAGATGGAAAAAAATTGTTATGTCACTCGATGGCATATATGGCATTGGGCTTGGTGAATATTCGTTTTACTACCTGGCATTCTCTACCAAGTCTTTTACACTCACTAGATGCACCAACGATCGATTCGAATCTAAAAAGCCCTACCATGGCCTATATACTTCACGTAGCATCCCAACGACAATCTCTCACCCAGGGCCGTGAAAATTGCCTCAGGGATCTCGTCCTATGGCCAACGCCCTTTTGCCCACGTTTCTCAAAAAATTCCAATTGTCTTTTAATTAACTACATAATGTTGAGTTCATATTAATGAAGATTATCCACTGTTCCTTATCAGTTTCAGCGTCTCTGTGTACTTGACACAGCAACCGATGCACGAGGAGTCCAAAAAAACTACTGAAAATCGAGGGAAAAAAAAAAAGGAATATCTGGCAGAGATTAAAGGTGACAGTCCAAGAGGTAGCAGTCGCCAAAAGCTCAAACAAATTAATCCACTCTACAATTTAACACAGTATTCGTGATTCACAGGAGTGCAAACAATTTATCTTCGTTGTAACCGGATAATAACGACAATTTAGCCTCATCTATCACCACTTGTAGCTCCACCCCTGACCACCCACCCACGCTTCACCATTTCTCTATTCCACGAGTCCCCCGTGCGCATTCCCCTATTTCTCTCTGTCACTTGGGATTCTCTCACTCTCGGTCCGACACGTGTATGCCTCTTCCCCTCTTCCTCATCCTCCTTTTATCCAGCCACCGAAAAGCTCCCTCCGGCAATGGCGATATATTTTCAGGCCATTTCCACTTCCTGAAGCCCCTCAAACCAAGTGAATCTACCCCTCCCCTTCATCCGTCATCCAAAAACCCGAGACGAGGGTTAGGCAGACGATGTTGAGGTAGGCTCCTCTCATCCTCAAACTCTCCAGCTTCTGAGTAGGTCGTAGGTCGTGCCACAGTGTCTCAACCCCCATTATATCACTACCACAAACTTTTTGATTCGTGCCTATTATCCTCCTCTTCTCGTTTTAAATAAATTATTAATTTTATTCAGTATCTGGGCACTAAAATTCCGAGGGCTAATAAAGATCTGACCTTTTCGTTTAACCTTTTCATAATATATTTCTGTATCCCATCGAAAAATGAAGAGATAACACATTATAGAGTAGAAAAATGAGGAGCTCAATGTCCTCTTTTAATATTTATACTTGAGACTAGACCCGGGGGATTGGTTGAAAAAAAAAAAAAAACGGCAAATGTAGTATTTTTACACGAGATATTCCAGTAAATGTCGCACCCTTAACTGGACCGGAGACAAACTCTTGGCACTATTTTATCGACCTACATATCTTACCACTTATGCTTCCAACTCACGGGTAGACGACTCGGACAAGGACGTGACAGCTTCCTACCGTTTCATACAGACGTCTGTTTCACTAAATTATAAAGGATATATAACCAAGTATGAGGTTACCCAGGTCGTTTTATGCCCCGTTCAGCCGTCACACCTTCATTCTTTTGATGGTTTGAAGAAGATGAAATTTAGCATAGCTAGTGAAGTGATAAATGAAAACTTGGGTATCATAAAAGCCAACTGATGTCATTCATACCAGAGTTACTTAGTTACTCATTCATTGAATTTTTTATGATTTTTCATTAGCCATTTTCTTTTACTCCACTTTTTTTCAATTATCAGCCATCATTCTTAATTCTCTCAATCTTCCTTCTTGTTCCAGTGTTTTCCTGCTAGTGACTTGAAGTACAGCAATTAAGAGTGCTCGAATGAACTACAAATAAACGGATGACAAAGTCCTGAAGAATTATTTTCGTCTCTAGTGATTTCTATTAAATTTCTTTTCTCCATCTCTTACGTTGGCTCAATTTCTTGAGAATGGAATGAGAATGGAAATGGAAGAATACAGAAGCCAGCTTCGACTCTCTCTCTGCATTCTTTACTTTTTTTCTTCTGCTACCTTCAGAGGTTGCCCACGAACTTGCAGTATTGGCTTCCAGGGTTTTCACGCAAAAAGATTGCTGCATGAATACATGTCATAGCTTCTGTTGCTTGGGATGGAAAAATTTTTCCCTCTTATTTTTCGATGCAACGCCACGGGGAAAAAATGGTGATAGAAGTGTCACATAAAACGGATGAGTTCGAACGTCAGGGAAAACGTCGTTTGTGATATGAGAATAAGAGTTAGTTAGAATGAGGAAGGATTTCCTTCAAGGGATGAAAGCGAGGAAGAAAAAACATTTGATGGGATCGAGTGAAAGCCAAAAGACGGGAGATGAGACGTCCGGAGACGAAGAGGAAATTAACGACTCTTTGGTAGCGCTTTTCTTTTCCTCGTCAATTTTATTGCGAGCCTCCGCCAGAGCCAGGAGGATTCTTGATTGGCCCTGTGCTATCCCAAGATGTCGTTTCACTTGGTACACTACACCAGAACGGGTTATATGGATCGTACTATGCTGCAGCATTGAGCTAGATGAAGAAATTGGAGTATCTGAAAATTCGACAGCTCGCCCACCCTTTTCACAAACTATATGAAGACCCACACAACCAATATTTACTGAGTCAATAGTTCTCCAACTACATCACCATGTGCAACCCATTTTACAATTTATTTTTCCATTGCCTGTATTCTCTTACACGCTTCAACGCGAGGGATTTCCTCCACTTCCTCCGGCTTCTCCCTTTTCTCACAAAAAAATATGGAAACAGAGAGGCACTAGAATTTCACGAGAGGAGAAATGGAATAAATGAAGCGAGTTATTGGAAAACTGTAGAAAATATTCAATTGGGTCAAGATGACTGTGGAAATAATGAAAATCATGCTGAATCATTCATAAATATGGGATTTTTTAATGAAAAAATATGAATGTGAGGATGGTGAAAAAAAAAATGAAAAGGGGCTTTAAATGAGTGCAAAGTTAAGCCCACTGCACTTTCGAATTTGGGGATGAAAAATATGCACGTACACTTGGGAATGATAAAACGGAATATACTATTTTCACTGATTCAACATGTATATATAAGTCCGGTGAACGATGGAGATGAGTGGATGGGTGGAAAACAGGATCAAATGTACACATAAATGTGAGGGAAATATGGGTGTATGCGATGGATTTTCAGCTGGGGGCTGGGACACATTGAACGATTCAACAAGCATAACTGCTATTTCACAGAGTGCAAAACGTGAACTGTGTGAGGAGAGAGGATTTGCATCGTTGAGATGTACCTATGGATAAAGTAGGGGGAGAATATTTTGGAAAGAGCTGGATAGGGCTGGACACACTCGTCCTCTCTGGCCCATGGTCGAATGTATAACGAGTGAATTGTGTCGTGTTTGAGTGTACGACGAGACGAGCAATCAGTTGAATGTTTGCTTGGGCCCTTTTACAAATTCATTAATACTTCTTCATATTCATTTTAATTCTCACCGCAATTCACCTGAATTTATAAAACAATTTTACACAATTTCACCGATTCATTATAAATCCGCAATTAAAATTACTTCATTATAAGAAAGACTTTTTTTAAATTCTTCTCTTTGTAATTTCAGGCTAATCGATACAACGAATATCCTTTTGCGGCTAACCTTTCTGTTCTCAACATCATGAAAAGCTTTTCATGCAGTTGACAGGTACTAGTACACCACAAGGTATATATAAGTGTTAACCGTGCTTGCACGAAAGTTCATATGGAGTTTATTGGATCCAGATTCTCCTGGTGCAAGAAACCACTGAAAACCTCAACACAACCGGTATTCCCTTTACTTCTCTTATCGTGTTTATTATGAAAATGAATTGAGAGGTTCTCCTCAAATGTGTGAAGAAAAATCTTCACTCAATCCATTTGCAAATAAGTCACTTGTTCACTCTGAATTCTCACATTTTTATTTTCATTCTAGCACTCTGGCCCCTTTCTCCGGATTCCACCAGGATTTCTAAAAAAAAAGCTCTGCATAATACGACATACACGTCAATGGAAAATACAAGAACTGGATTCAACGATAAAAAAAAAGGTATTCCCTCATTCGATGAAATTCCACTCAATTCTCATCGAGAAAAATAAGGAAAATCCAATATTAGCCTGAATTTGCATTACGAAAGGTCATGGAATCTTCTCGAAAATGAGTTGAGGAATGAGATAAATTTGTTTATCTAATCAATACAGAGAGTTTTGTCTGTCTGGTTTACCATTGATGGGTTAGCTCGTGAAATTGCACAGAGGGAGTTTAGTGGTTTTTGGTATGGGAGTATCCGGCCCACTGAGTTCCATTCCAACGGGCCCGGATCGAATTCCATGGATGTGTTACCACCCCTCACGGTTCACCACTCTCATTCTCTCTTTCTCTCTCTTCTGCTCCACTTTGAGGAGGTTTGAGGGAAATACTGTATCTCTACTATCCTAGCTAGTAGCTACGATGGAATCATTGGCTACAATGCACCGTACCCGAAGAAGAGTGAGAGAATAGGGTGGATTGGGGTAGTATGAGGCGAAAAAAAAAACGTGCAGCTAGTGTGCTTGGCTCTTGCCAATGCTTGCGAATGAGAGGTAAACTTATTTCCTCCACCGGAGTCGCTCGTCCTTTCGACAACTTTACCAGAATAAGAAAAAAAGAGAGAGAGAGAGAGAGAGAGAGAGAAAAAAAGAAGCGAAAGATTTCTTCTTTATCTCTACTTTCTTCTTGAGGATTTTTACCCTCCGAAACAAAGAAGCTTCCATCAGATTTTCCGTATTAAATAATTCTCATCGAAGAATTTATGAATTTATCAAAGGAAAAAAGGAATAGACTAAAGTTTAATGCTCGACCTTTTTTCTCATGCAGAAATCATAAATTTCAATAATTTCATCGAATGATGATGAACTCTCTCCTCTTTCTACTTTCATGGCCTTTCATTTATTTAATAACCGGGTAAAATTACGAACGAATAAGTTTTTCATATAAATAATACGATGAATATAATCCATGAAAAGCTCTCGTCACCAGTTATTCAGTTATATTCTGGCAAATATACATGAACACGTTTTCTCGTCCTTGACAATAACCATCCGAGTACAATTCGGCCTAACCCTTTACAACTCTCCATGTATATAGTATGCATACGTGTACCCATTTCACCCCCGTTGCATCATCCTTCCATTATTCCCCACGAATGTGCATACGTTTTATGAATTTCATGTGAATATACTGAATAAACCGGAATTTCACCTAGGGTGGTTTAAAAACGTCCCAACAAGGTGCATTACCCAGCATCCGAGTCTTTACAGTAATGCCTAAACCGATTTCCACCTCTCAAAAGATACCTCCAACTGTACACGAAAATTCTCATACCGATTTGCCTCTCTCCCCATTCCCCCATACATTCATGCGAATATCCGCATGCCCCAGTGCCTTTGAGATAAAACCAGTAGGAAGAAACAAGAGGAACTCGGAAAAAACAAAAAAAAACATAAAAAAAATCTCAGGAAGAAGGAAATGAGCGAGAGAATATTCTCAACCAGAGAGAAAAGAAAATCCTCATCAAAATCTCTGGTAGAAATATCTCGTTTGAAATTTATATATCCTCATATTGTGTCATAAAAAGAACTCATAAATCGGTGAAATCCTTGGTTGAGTTTATATTGCATCAGCTTGTCGAGGCCTCTCTGAATGAGACTCGACTCGAAGACGAGATAACCATGCACCTGTATTTCCTGCTCTCCACTGATATTCGTCACCACCATGTCCTCTGCCCTCTCTCCTGGGCTTCAGAATCCCGGGCACTCCTCTGGCTCTCCGCAGGAACGTGGAAATGGAGAACAAAAAGAGGAGCGACAGGAAAAAAAAAAAGGAGAAGAACCAGCAGAATGAATTCATATATACGTGGGTCGTTTTGTGGGTGGAGAGGTTGGCCGGCTTCCGGTGTTTCCACGTGCCAAACGTTTCTGGGGAGTGTTGTTGTTGACTGGTTGTGTACGGGTGGGCTGTGAAGGGTGGCTCAGGTTGGCTATGATGAAGATGGAGTTGGCAAAGTGGTGGAGAAGAGAGGGATCCTGGATTTTTTTTGTCCATGGTTGTGTGAGGAGTTGAGTGCAACGGTGTGTGGAGGCAACACCGCCCCCGGGAAACCAGAGCGAGTGGTGGGATGAAGAGAGGAGCGGGAACCGCAGCAAGGGTAGTGTAGCGCACTCTGTGCAGAGTTGAACTGGCGTAAAGAGGCGAAAAGAGTGAGGGGGCTTGAAGAGAGGGAAATTAGAGAGGGATGCAATGGCAGAGAGAGAGAGAGGGGGGAGAGGGCTGAGGTGATGGAAGAGGGAGACTATTGGTCGGAGAGCAAGAGGGATGGAGTGTGAGGAGAATTGTGGAACCACGCGCCCCAACAGGAGAACGTCAGAGAGGGGTATGCTCTTGGTGTGGCGGTAACGACGATCGCGCCGAGGCGACGGCGTCGAAACCAGTGGAGGTGGTCAACATAAAATCCCGCGCACATGCCTGCTGCATTCATTAGGGGGGATGTACTCGTGCAGCATACAACCCTATACTGCATCCTCTTGATTTCATATATCTTGCATTCTGCAAAGTACACTCGAGAGTGAACAGAGCTTTAACTTCAGTCGCGCACCGCTTGCCGTTACGAGAAGTCACTGACTTTTTTTCCTCCCTCAATTTTAATCTAACGAATTTTTCATTTTTTCAAAACGTGGCAAAGTTCTTATCTGCAGTGATTATTTCTGTATTTATATTATTTTATTAAATTTTTCTAACGTTTATTATTTATTTCTTCTTGTTAGATTTGTGAAATTTCTTGTGGACACTTTTTGAAACACCATGAATTCAAATGGTGAGAACATTTAGATAAAGTGAATAATCGTCGAGATAAACGAGATCATCAGGAGAGTTGGGAGACACAGGGAGGCGGAGATCCATCAAGAGCACTCTTCCGACGGAGCACTGCTTGCTGGGGGTGAAATAGCGGCCCACGTGCGGCCCCATCGAGGCTTCTTTCATGTTCACGAATTTCAGTAAACCAGGTAACAATGCGTTTACCACTGATTTTTTGTGGTAGTCGCGTTGATTTATTTAATAGTTGTTAATTCAAGCTAAAGTTAGTCTCTCTCTTTATTTATTGAGATGAATCGATTCTAATTAATGGACGATTAAATGCTGCAGCTTCCCGTGACATCTCTCGAATCGGGAAGCTGTCAGCACATTGCTTTTCATTATTACGCTCAAATGAAAATGGAACTAATAAGATATATATTTTATCGACAACTGAAGATCAACTGCACGAAGATGCATCGAGAGGAGTGGTGTAATTAGTAGAGACATTTCTATAGATATATATATATATATATATACCGGTCGGAAATAATTTCGTATCGATCCATACGGCGCGTGGCTCTCTCGTACACTGAAGCGTTCATCGGCCAAGGTCAGGAACGCGGCAGAATCCTTATCCAAAATTGCCTCTTCTGGAATAAATTTTTCCATCAATATAAAAATTTGATCTCAAAACTAATTATAGAAATATCGAGAGCAAATACTTGTACTTCAAATGTCATGTCAGTATTACCAATAGCCCTTTCCAGGAAAGATTGAATCGCCTCTTCCCTCGAGTAGCTAAAAATCGATCGATCCTTTCATTTCATCCTCTTGACGCTCTCCCGTAGTTTTTTGTTGACCAAAGCCAGCGTCGACAAAAGTAAAGAGAGAAATAAAAATAAAGGAGAAAAAAATGCATAAATGCAACAATAAACAAAAGTCCGGATGTTTCATTCGAGAGTGACGCTTTCAAAGTTATTTCATTGAAATTCTCCATCCAAAAAGGAGAGGCGATAAAATTAATTTTGAAAATCCAGTCAGGCTAGAATTGAAACAATTTAATTGACTCCTACCACCCCTTTCGATTAATGAAGACTTTACTCGATTAGTCCAAAAAAAAAGAGGATTAAAAAAATCCTGGAAAATTCCACTTCTCTTCCATTGACTCCTAAAATTAATTTTCCACATACTGAATAACAGACTCTGTGATTTTCCCCTAATTATAATTTATTAGTGCTAAGCGAGCCGCGAGAGGGTAAAATTTTGTGGGTATGAGGCAATTGTATCGAGTTGTTAATCCTCGTAGATGTACTTTGTATATCTCTGAAATATTCCCCATTCGGTATTTGTATGTACAATGAAAATCCGATGCTCGAGAATTTTGATGGCTCGCAAAATTTCAAATCCAAGCGCCTGTAATTGCAGACGATCATGCTTCACACCTGCCTGCCCATTCCCTCTCCCAGCACGAGTTTATATTATAAATTTTGTATAGCATTGAATACAGAAGTGGCCTCAATATGATCGTTGATTGGCAATTGGCATACGTCCGAAACAAAACATCCCCCTTCAGCCTATCATCTGTCTCTCGTCATTTATAGTATCCACAGTATTTCTCGCTCTCCTGTTACCAATGTGAATAATTCAATTCTATTTACCAGCAATTTATTGATACATAATAATGCGTATTTACGATAGATTCCTACGAGCTTTCACTCTATTGACCAGCAATATCATTATCCCCAAATTGCCTTCATTTTATCAGCAATATGCCAAAGCAAACAAAGCACCATTCTCTTCCACAAACAATTTCTAATTCAAATTATCCACAATTATGAAACCAAAGTCCCTTTAAATTCTCTTGATTCAGGTATGAATGTTCTGTAACAAAAAAAATATTGGATCACAAGTATAACACTAGTGTATGAAATAATAAAAAGTAAAAATTATGGAGCTTCAGTAGCAGTGTCCAACTCCAGTTGATTCATTTACCTACACTAGCGGCCCTGGGATAACTACGTTAAAGGAAAACACGCGTCCTACCACCGTGCCAGCAATGTTGATGATGGTTGCTACGGGAAGTGTTAAATAAAGTTAGTGCAGAGTCTGGCGGGACGAGTAGCTCTAGGCCAACCATCGGCCCCTCTCTCTTCATCACTGAATAGAAGCGAACTCTGACGGCAAATAGTAGAGGTCGTACACGCTTCAGTCTCGCGCGAGAAATTCACTGTTTGTTTGTACAAACTCTTCAATTCAACTCTCGTAATCCACACGTTATTTTCAAAGCTTTTTAACCCAAACCTCAATTCGAGAATTTTCGAAAATCACATATTAACTATTTTCACTCATTACATTATTTGTTTTATACTATATTTTAATTCTTCTTGAATTTTATCGATAATCAGGAGTGAATTATTACGTGAAAAGCTCATTAACCTGAGGGTTGTTCAAGCCTGGATCGATGAATGCTTCAGAATTACGAAATTTCTATTTAACTCTTGCAATATCACTCCAGTGATTTCCATCTGCAATTTTCTTGCCGAGTAAATATACGAAATTGTGAGTAGTTTCAACTGGATAATTACTGAGAATTATTTTCTTCCATAGAGATTAGAATTTTTTTATAAAAAATTGAGGTAAACTTGAGAAGTGTAAAGACTCTGTGTTTATGAGATAATAAATCATTTAACCGCGTGAATAATAAAAGGAATCATGAGCGTCAATGAAAATGAGGAAAGCGCACGTGCAAGTCCATCGGACTTTTTTCCACCCTGAAGATAATCCAACGTTAATTAATGCATTAATCGAGGAATAACAATGAAGATGAGTGACGATGAATTCAATCCAAGTGCACTCCAAGTATTTCCAATTATTTACACACACGAAATCCTTCGGATTAATCAATTCAATGGTGAAATACGTTTTTGTATTATTTGAATTGAGGCGCTCTTTTTCGCGCGCCACCCGAGAGTTTACGGTATCAGCCAGTAGGAGAGCCCGCCTCTGCCCTCCCGTCGCCACACGGCAGATGCACGAAGGTCAAAAGTATTTTAAAAATAAGGCCGTAGGCATTGGCAGATTGGTATGGCAGTGGACGTTAAGGGTCGGGTGGCGTTGTAATGGCAAAAAGTTTGCAAAAGGTGAGTAATAAATACCGACTAAAAAATTTTAAAAAAAAACATAATGTAAATAAAAGAGTTCATAAAAATGTGTGTGATGAAACGTTGTGATAATACGAGAAAAAAAATTGAATTACTTTACTATTATGGGATGGGAATTAAAGTAGCACGAGTCGGAAATACGGGCGTCTGGCGTCGCCTCGTCAACAAATAGTACGTTTTTCGCTTGTGTGGAGTCTCGTGTGCCATAGAAGCACAAACCGACAATGGCGCCCAAGCCTCGCGAATATTGACAGTGCCGAAAACATAATCTTCGTATCATTTTAACTCTCTGTCTCTTTTTCTTTTCTCATTTTTTTTCGATTCATTTTTTTTTTCCGTTGAGTTGGTGCGAGTTGGTAAAAAAAAAAAAAAGAGGCAGTTTTTTGGGAATTCGTGTATTGTCCTCCGGGGGCTCATGGAATTCTGTAAATACGTGGGCGAAATAAAGCTACAGTTTGCTGTACTGCGTCGCAATTAACTTCTAACCTAACTCATATTGTGTACATGTGTATAAGAAGAGAAATATAATCCAGAGAGAGAGAGAGAGAGAGGAGTGTATATTATTACCAACATTGAGGTTTGTAAGAGTAGTAGTGCATCATAATACTTACAAGAGAGGATAAGAAAAAAAAAAAAGGCTGGCGAGGTTATGCGAAAAAATGTTTTTGGCCTGTATAGTAGTAGCTCGTGAACCCTGAAGGGTTTTACAGTTATACTGCAATGTGGCACATTTGCAGAAGCGTAGAGTGGGCCTAGAGACGGTGTGGATAGTTCAGGAAAATATTACAGCTGGCTCGTTTGGGGCTGGCCCGTGTTTTTAATAATAATTGAAATAATAAATTTACAAATAATCGAGGAATACAAAAATTATAAAATCAGAAAGAGAAGGAAACGTTGAATAAATAACACACATAGAAGAACAAAAAAAAATAATAGTGAGTGAGAGAGAAAGAGGGAATACAAAAGGAATAAGAGAGAAGGAAGGAGCACACAGAGAGATAGATTTTAAAAAAAAGAAATAACGCGTGCGAGTCAGGGTCTAAGGGTTATATACACACGAAAACAAGAATAATAATACAATTAAGAGGAAACAGAGATAAATTAATTGTAAAGAGTGTATTTTCTTGGGGTAGGGAGGGTCGAGGGATAACAATAATAACATCACCAAAGTGTCTTTTTTTTAATATAAGTGGAACTTCAGTAAGTTTGGTTGTAGGGTCGGGATTGGAGATAGACAAGATGGACCAGCAGTATTGCCTTCGGTGGAACAATCATCCGGCCAACTTGACGGACGTACTCAGCTCACTATTGGCAAGAGAAGCGCTATGTGACGTTACACTTGCCTGCGTTGGTGAAACATTTAAAGCACATCAAACAATATTATCAGCATGCAGTCCATATTTTGAGAATATATTTCTACAAAATATCCATCCACATCCAATAATATTTTTGAAGGATGTTAATGATACTGAAATGAAGGCACTACTTCATTTCATGTACAAAGGAGAGGTTAACGTTAGTCAGCATCTATTGCCAATGTTTCTTAAAACAGCTGAGGCGTTACAAATACGTGGTTTGACCGATAATAGTGTAAATAATAAAACGGATGAGAAGAGCCCATCACCAGAGCCAGAGACACAGAGTAGTGTTAGGCACAGTGATTCACCTAACCTACAGCCACATCCAGAAAAGAGGAAACGAAAAGTATCAGGAAATTATGATGTATCATTGACTGGCCCACCTAGTGAACGCTTCTTGTCTGATTCTCAGGTATATTGAATAATCATATTCATTAAATACGTTATTTATTCATGCATTTTTACCCCTTATTCTTACGCGACCTCGTGCATTTCTTCTCCAAAACCTCTGACCATGTGACATCATATTTTGATTCACGTGATGCTCAATATAAATAGACATGCGTAAACACATTCATGCAAATTGAACCATCATTTACGGTTACAATTGATGAGTTTCATTGAAACTACAGGTTGTCGTTGTAATTTACCAAATTCCATTTCTCTAATTTTCACATTTTTTGTGTGGAATTAGTCATTAATATTGAGAGTCGTTAACGAGGCTTAGGAGACTTGAATACACCTGATAGTGCATCTTTTCACTTGGCTCTAATTGGAATTAAATTTATATTCTACTTTATATTTAATAATGTACTGAGCCCTGTGCCACATCTGCTTAGTTAATTAAATATACAGAGCCAAGTGTATTAATTAATCTTTATAAAAATCTAATTATTGTGATTATCATTTATTTTATCTCGTTAAATGGAGAAATATGTTTAAAACATTTTGTTGAAGATACAAATCAATTTTAATATCAGATTGTTCAGAGACAATTATGAAAGTTCAGTTAATTTTTCTTTCCTTATTTGTTTTTTCTTCTTTTTTTTTAACTTGGAAATTTGTACAAAGTCTGAATGGAAAAATATCAGCGACGATTTCTTATCTTGATACACAGTTTGTCTATCCTGATAAAAAAAAATGAGCCCAGTGTTTTCTCCCCCTCAGCAAATTGTCCTTTTTTTTTTATTTTTAAGAACTTTCAAAAAACTTTCACCCAGGGTCCTAATATACATTTTATTTGGCCTAGATTTGGACTAGGATTCTTTGCCCGTTAAGTCTGGCTATTTTTTTTCTCTCTCTCTCTATCTCTCGAGGTACAGTCCCTTTCTCCGCAGAATGTTATTTAGCGCAGAAGCCATATTTTTTTTTTTTTTTTCAAATTCTCTCTTTTTCTACATTTTTCAATTCGTATCTTCTTCCGTTTCACTCGGACTCATATATGGCCAGGCATGATAATTATTTTTATTCCAACTGGATTTGTAGTACCTGGTGTCCTTGAAAAGTCTGCCAACGGAAACAATGATGTTAGCAACAACCACAGCATTCAGATGGCATCGCTGTATATTGTAGAAAGTTTACACGTTCAGACTATTGAAAAAAAAAAAATATGAGAAAAAATTCTGCTCCAACATTTACGTTTTTTTTTCTCAATTCAATTCTCCGCCCGTTTTTTTTTTTTTTTTCCTTAACATCTAAAAATAAATGCAAGTTATTATCTTTACCAATTTGTATACCAGTAAAGACATGAACGTATGACTGATTACTCAGCTCTTCAAATAATGTTTCGCACGACCTTGGGAATTAGACTGATACAAATATATTCTATAGAACATTACATCTTTTATCAAATCAGCTGTCCCATAATTTTTAAGCTTCAGAATAACCGAATAAATGTGCTTCTAAAAAAAAATTCAATGAATATTATACAAATAATATTGTGCAATATCATAAATTCAATTGAACGATAATTTAATAAATTTTTATGAATTTTCAGGCTTCATCACAGTGTAGTTACAAATCGAGTCCCACAGTGATTCCAAAGTTGAACAATACATTAGGCGGGGATGCAGAAGACGGGGGTAGAACAATGTCACCATCTTCACAGGCACAAGCAGCTATAAAACAGGAACTCGATCACCACATGCCTGACTTCCATGACAACATTTCACTACCTGTAAGTTGATGAGATGTGTATTAACCTCGCATGATTTAATTTGTCGTTAATATTTTGTTGGATGTGATTAATTTTCATTTACGTAGATATTTTTTCCAAAACACTAACTCATTATTTTTGCATGCTTTCTCCAAGTAATTAAATTGTCCCTGATAATTTGTTGCGGTTTTTTTTTAACGAATATACGAATGACAATGTAATAATTCCTAAGCCTGCGATGATAAAATCCTCAATATCGCGTTAATCTTTTGTTTTTAAAAAATGAGACTAGGTAGGTGTGCGAAAATCACAGTATTTTTGTCATCGTCTGAACCTGTAGAACAATCAAGTTCGTTTATTTCTCAATTCAATTGAACGTTTATATTGACCACTCCCATTAATCAGGGTGTGAGCGAACCTGTCCTGCGATATACTCAGTCGAAACATTGAAAGGAAGGGATTGTTGAATAGTACAAGAGGAGGAAAAAGCAAAAGATGAAGAAAAGAGAAAATCGACTTTTCAATAAACGTAAAAGAGAGAAAAGAAGCAAAAAAAATTAAAAAAAAAACATTGAGAATGTGTTGAATTAAACACACATCCTTTCCTTCTCTGTTGACAGACTAGTGTGGAGTGGGAGGTTCAAAGAGATTGGAAGAATGATGATACTATGGATGTACAGGGCTTAGTGAGACAACCGGAACGTCCAGCAGGCGCGGCTTCTTTTCATAAGTATCGCGAGAGTCCAATGATGTCTGGAGGCAGGATTTCTATCGATATGCCATCGACATTACCAGTGTACTACGAGAAGCATATAAGGCCTATTAGAAAACCACAAATCCCACAATCAGAACGTAATACGTACGATAGGACATACAATGTAACTGAAACACTCACTTATCGTAATTCAATTAATGATGGTAATTCAAAAAATTATCAAAGTGAGAGTAGTACTAGTGGTAATGCGACAAAACCAATAACAAGTAGTGCATTCAGGCCGGGTATTTCGGTGATACAATCGACGTTATGTAGTGCATTGCAGCGTCCAACTGGACCAATCAGAAAAGCTGGTAAATTCAAGTCATCGTGGCTGGATATTTATCCATGGCTACAATACGATGAACAAACAAATCTAATGTACTGTAAATACTGTAGAAAATGGAGCGATACGATACCAGAGATACGCACATCGTTTGCCGCTGGCAATGGAAATTTTCGTCTTGAAATTGTTAATCATCATGATAAATGCAAGGCACACAATATATGTGTATCGAAAGAAGCCGAGCCAAAGGGTAGCGGCTACAGTTATGCTACGGGTCAATGCTAGTGTCCGAGGAGAATATGTCAAACGTTTACAGCCACTGTGCTTTTCACTTTGACGCTTTGAACAGACTGAAGACCCTCTTGGCCCTCTTCCCAAAACTACCAATACAGCGTTTTCATCATATCTTGCACTTGAATTCTCGGGGACCATTCTCAACCCCGTCACTTCTACCTTGTGTATTAAATGCCCTTTCTACCTATCTGTCTCTTGTTTTGTCCTTCCCCGAAGTTGCATTTCACGTGCATATGCCATTGGCTTGTTTGACAAGCCAACCAGGGGAACTTTGAAATTGTGATAAATCAAGTTGCTCTGCACGATAATATTTACTTTATTCTTGTTAGGTTTAATGTTGGTTGAATTATTCATTTTTCTTGTTGAAGTCATTGTTTTTTTTTTTTTTAAATACATTCTATTCGTTTGTACAATTTAATTGTACGGTCTTCTACTCAGGTATAAACTGTGTTCAATAAGCTGGTAATAATGTGCCTATAACATGTGCCTTAATATTTCAATAATCGGAGAAATTATAATTTACAAGATTTTGTACGAACCGTTTTATAAAAATCCAAACTTTACCTCTGCGTTATTCATGAATAATCATACTAAAGAGGTGTGATATTCAATTAGGATGTCGAAAAAAATGAGAATTACATACAAGGGTATTTACCAAAGGAATCAGATATTTTTGCTGAATAATGGGCCAATGATTTTTTGTCAAATGGCAATTTAAATCGCACGAGTGAATAAATTAAACTGCGTATTCAATGTTTATTTTGAAGTGGATGATTTTTTATTAATCCGAGAATACTTGTTATCATTTTCTAATTTTAAGAGAAAAACATTTATAAATTCTTTAATTTGAAAGTTATATTGTTGCATGCTTTGAATATTCCTCTATTCCCTCTAGCATTAACACCTCGTAAATTTATTAATTAGATGAATGTAATTACATAATGACAATAAATTTGTTGGTTTAAAAAAAAAAAGAAGTTTGTTTTACTCTGTCTCAAGTAATAGATAGCTGCATTAAACACTCACGTTAAAAATGACAATTATTTTATTTTCTTCAGGGTCATCCAGTTGGAATGTTGGGGGAAGACGGAGGACCGACGGCGGGGGCGCTCAGTGACGGTGTACCAGGAATGGAACCGTCTGAGCACCATAATCCACCTGAAATGCTCGACGGACTTGATGGTAAGACTGAACACTTTTTCACTAACTCATATTCTCTAAATTTTTTTTTGTATAAAAGCCTTCAATTAGTACCGTGGAGCTCAAGTCCATTTACCGGAAAGCCATTACACTTCCGAATGACCCACAATGAGACTATGAAAAATGTTTAATTTATTGTGTGTAATTAAGTGGCTGTTTATCCGCATTATTCATTTTAATAATTTAATTAAATTAATTAGCTGAAGTAAGTGAGCCATTGGGGACCACGGTACAATGAAGGAATATTGTGCATGCACGTTTGGAATGACTCCTTGGAAACCTGGCGTTTTACGGGTTAGCCTGTGTACAGAGATGAGAGGATCGCTCTATCTCAACAATTTTCCAGAGCGTGTAACCGTGTGTAAATTTTCTAGGGATAAACACCGGCGTTTATCATATCTCTCGCCCCCCCACCCCCCCAAACTCGTCCCCCTGTATATAATGTATGATAATATATGTATGTACTCTTTATACGCATATACATATAACGTGAAAATAATAATTACTCAATTAATTGAGAATACGAATTCTATCTAAATTGCGCCCATTGGCCCTTTTAGTGTTGTGGTGATGGTATCGTGCATTTGCTATGTTTCAATGTGATTGTAACAAAAAAAAAGAATCAAAGACTTTAGACATATTTATATAATAATTAGTCTCTCCCTGTCTCACAATTATTTTTGCAACAATTTATATGTGAGGAGTATATTCAATTGAACACATGAAAACGTGTAAACGCTCATTTTAACAATTGTTGTGTATGAGTGTGAAAATGTGAATCACTTTTATTTCTGTATTGACATACGGTAAAATGGACATTACTGGGGTGGTTTTTTCATGTGGAAATTGGTGCGTGGGGTGAATGTGTGAAATACTAGATTTACCGAGTGTTCTTTTTTTTTCTCTCACTTCATTTTCGCCTCATTCATTTAATTTCTTCTCTCGCATTTTCACAGCTCGTGAAATGTGTAAATATTAATTATTCGAAATTCTCGGGATATCATTTCTTTCCTCGCATGAATTCTCTTCTTTTTTTGGGGCAAGAAGCATCGAGTCGACTTGACATTTTTCATTTCTAATTGCACGTTTTCTTTCTTTCTCGTTGAAACAGTCGTCAATCCTCTCCCATTCAGAGCCTCCATTCTTCCTCCGTTTCAATGAAATAAATACTCCCATAAAAAGCAAATTCTCGAGAATCTTTCTTTGTGCTAAATATCGGGAGTTGAGTAAAAAAAAGAAACAGTCGTTAACTTCTTCATTGATGTTCTTCATTCTCCTCTAAAGTTCTACGATTTCATCTATCTTGATTGTAATTTTTCGTTTGAAAAAAAAAAATGAATAAGAAAAACTGTAGATGTATGATGTAGTATTGAACGACCTGAGGAATGAATATTCTTCAATTTTCATTAAATAAATAGAGAGTGACAATTAAGTAGGTTTTTTTTTTTTTGGAAGAAAACTTTCTTCACACTGCTGCATTCTCTCCATTTACCTTTTTATTTCTCTTATTTTCATTTATTTTTCTTTTGTAATTTCTCTGAAACCACAAGAAGTAGAAGAGTGAACAAGTAGATTACTTTTGGGAGTGTGCAACAAGCAAGTATGAAAAAAAAAAAACTGTTAAAGTTCTAAATTTGATGAGAATAAAACTAAAATTGAAAAATGCAATATTGCATTCCAGGAACAACGGGAACGAAAAATGACAAGGATAGTAAATACGATAATCACAATAAATTAGATGCACAACTCGGTACAGAAAGTTGTAGGCTATGCGGTAAGACTGTTGCTAATATTAAAAAACACATGAAATCACATTTTCCTGATAAATATCAGTGTCAGATATGCATGATATCATTGACAAGGTCCGACAATCTCAAAAGGCACATTAAACTAAAGCATGGAATACGAGAAGGATCAATGATATCACCTTTTATGCGTATGGAAGCAAAGCACTTTCTGGCTAAATCGGACGAGTCATTTCTCACCTAGCCTCGAGACCAGCTGAGCTTTGAAAAAAAAAAGCCAGTGAATTTTAAAATAACGATAAATCAATGCCAATTATTTAAAAAACCTCAAAATTAATAAATAACTCACGATCTCACTTAAATCCACAAAATAACAAACAATTGGCAATAATTTGAGAAATGAGGCTCATTAAAACATCAATACACAGGCATGTGTAAAAATTAACAATAATCAATTAAAATGACAAATTTTCATTGAATTTAATTTCTCAAAACTAATCTACGTTAATAATTTGGCATCAAAATCTACCTCCTAATTATTATGAATAATTTTAATCAATTTTCTCTCCCAGTTTAAATTAGTGCCATTTAGAATTTATAATTAGTATTATTAATCGAGTGCTTAATTTAATTATTTAATTTATTTATTTACACAATTAAACAACTAATATACACTAATTTAACACTTAAAAAAAAATTAATTAAAAGCCCTTTCTCACTCTCTGAATATAAACTCTACGTAAATTCAACTTGAAAATCCTCAGTATTCAGTTATTCTTGAATAATGTTACGCGAAAGATATGAGGTAACCCAATGCAGGTAGAAAACATTCAAAGCCATTTCTCTTCCTCCAGAAAGCTGTTCTCCTTTTCTCATAATTCCTCACCTCTGCCAATTCTCTCAGTTTCTCTGTTCTCAAAATTTTGGAGGTGGAGAAACGATGCGACAAGCATTCATAGCAAAACCTCTCAAACTACCTCTCGCATACGTCCATAAAATGTATCTTTTCTCCTCTCCCACTCCGGATGAGAAGCAAGTTTCTTCTCATACGCTTTTCCACGTCCGTTTCATCTTGTTTAAGACGTCTTCGTATTTCTTCCTCATCTTTCCCTCACTGGCATCAGAAAACCGTTGTATCGGTTTTTGCTGACTTGCCTCAGCACTCATCTCTAAATTCTCTTCACCTTCCTCACTCCACCCCCCCCCCCCCCCTTTCCCAATGGTGGAAACTCGAGAGTTTCTACCACAACTTATAGTACATTTCCGCAATAATATTGTCAACGTTTTCCACACAAAACGTTTCAGTTATACGTAGGCGCTTAATATTCACCGCAAATTCCTTATTATTCCACTCGAGTGATTCAAATACGCTCATTCAGATACGTTTTCAAGTGAGAAAGAATATCGAATCATGGAGAAATATGAGAATTCTGAGGAATGAAGGAATTGAGATAAATTTAATAAATAAAAATAAAAGTGTTCATGGGAATTTAATGAAAATGGAATTATCAATTGTGTCGTGATCGTGCATCTTTATTGAAAATTTTTCAGCATATTTGTACGAATTGTTATGGATTCCTTGGAAAAATAATAATAATGTTCCATCAGAGAGTTGAGAAAGTGGCGTAAATGACAATTCCTCTTTTCTAATGAAATAGGGGAAGGTGGGGTAGAAAGGCCCTGAGGGGTAAAATGGACATGTGTTCATTTTGAAATTGTATATTACGAGAAATCGAGAGAAATATTGGAGATTGATTTTTTTTGATGATTCCATTGGAAAGCTGAGGAAATTTTAGGCGGAAAACATGTGTCGAAATGAATTTTTTCGAGTTTTTTGAAAATTCGATTTTTTTCACCCAGATTTTAAGGGGTTTGAATACAAATTAAGAATACGATTTTTTTCAAGTACTTTTTGAAAATCAGTTTTCTCACTATAAGTCACTCGAAAAATCGTATTTTTAATTTTTAAACCACATAAATTCATTGCAAATGAGATCACCTTTCACCTTGAATCGGAATTTTTGAGCTACGACCAATAGAACCGGAGATATTGCCAAAAATGTGATTTTTTCGAATTTTCCCAAGGTAAACCCCTTCAAATCTGGGTGAAAAAAATAAATTTTTCAAAAAACTCGAAAAAATTAATTTCGTCACATGTTTTCCGCCTAAAATTTCCTCAGCTTTCCAATGGAATCATCAGAAGATCGCTATCTCCAACCGTTCAATCAGAATCTCCATTTTACCCCAATCTCCCCTAATATATTTTTTATAATGCAGTATTATACATTAATTAACATTAAACATATATTTATATTTATATCGCGATTGAATACGCCCAATAGGTTGTGAATCCATTGTTGAAAAACAATAACGAAAAAAAAGAAATGAAATGAATGATTCGTTCAAAATAATCGGAAAGACTGATAAAAAAAGAAAGACAAATGTAAAAGATTTCCGAGTCTGTGAGACTCGAAAATAGTCATGAGAAACTAGTCCCCCGAAGGCCACAGTTTTATGCTATAAATCCAGGCTCTTCTCTTTTGGTGCCTTGATATCACACATGAATTTAAAAAAAAACGTCGAGACAGAATGGAGATGAATTATCTTTCTAAAACCCTGGAAAATGAGGGGAAATCACCAGAAACTTTATTGTCATTGATTCCCCTGATTTTCCCCAGAAATAACTCAAAGAAATTAATCTCCATTCCCCCCAATCCTTGATCCTCACTCCCATCCCATGACGACTGGCTCTGCTGTCACACTTCACCAGCAAATCTCTCCAAATAGCCGCAGTTGCTATTGCTAATAATAATCGCCAGCTTCCCATTTATTTACGTAACACTCCAAGTCATCCAGCACCTTTTCCCTCAATTTTTTGTGCCCAGTGGCCTGTAATTATCGCGATTATTTTCATATAATTTTAATGTACTTTAAATTAATGATAATTACGTTGATGAGAGTGTCACAAAGTCTTACACCTTGAGTCTCTCAAATTCTCTGAAATAATGTAATATAATTGAATTTCCATGAATTCTTTAAATATAATAATAAATTGAGACTCACGGTGAGACGGAAACAATGAAACGCATTTGATAACATAAAGGCCCGAGGTGAATCTCTCGAATTCAACTATTATAATATTGTGTGAAATAATTTCAACGAAACCACTGAATACATTCTGATCAAAGGCGTCTTCCGTGAATTGTTGATGAATAATAATGCAGAGTGACAGAGACACGTGATTATTAAAACCATTGGTTCAAAGCAATATCTACATTGTACATCTATTCGACATTATCTAATATTCACGAGTGTATAATTCTGAATATTCCAAAGACACTGAGTCTATCATCAGTTGTCTCTATGCATCAATACAGTGTATCTTTGGCTGTTAGATAAGCTTCTTACCAGCATCTAATCTTACCCTTATTACTGTTGCCTCTGGCAGGCTCTTTTCTCGATAAGAGGATCAACGTTTCGCGACAAAATCCCGCAAAGAGTTTGCTACCTGAGCTGTATCAACTGCTTTCAGTTCACTACAGTCTTTAATTCGTTTTTTTTCCTATTTCTTATGGTATTTTAGTTTTTTCTGCCTCCAGCGGTTTTTCTCCTTGGGCTTTTTCATCCTCGTAATTCTCCTCGAGAGAAACTTGGAGTGTCCAAGCCGATAGGTCGACTCCAATCACTCGTTGTTGTGCTCATTCAACTAACAATAAGGAGTTTTACATTGTGGATACTTTGACTTGAGAGAATGAAGAGGTGATAAAGTACACCTCGGGCCATTTATTAATTTTCACATAAATATTTTCATCCACAATTATACCTGCGTCATTGATTAACATTAATTAATAATTTAAGATACTCTCAGATGCTAAATCATCAAGTGTGCGTGTATATTTATTTATTTATATTAATTTGTTCCATTCTATTTATAATCGAGGATAACTGTGTCGTTCAGTGGGTGGTTCGAAGGTCGTACAAAAGTGCATATGCATGAAGTTACACGTGTGTGCATCCATTCATCCTACACAAGGATAATACTTGAGTGAAAGACCAGAGATCTCATTAAGATGCCTTCACATCAATTAGTCTAGTGGAGGAATAGAAAAAAAGGTGGTCTAGGCAAGATGAAAAAAAGAAAAAAACCGGAGAATATTCGTTTTTTTTTTTTTTTTTTCAATTCTTTTATCCTTACTCCCCTTTCAGAGCAGCCCACCATTAACCCGCACGTATCCTTTAACCAAAATCCCCAACCCTCCTCACATTTTTATTCTCCCTCTGTCCTTTGACTAATCTCACTCACTCGTATAATAGTGCGGACCCAGGGCGATCGATGTTGATGAGTGGCAAATGCATTTCCACGAGAGAATCGCTCCAATGGGGCATCAGAGAGGGGAGAGAGTAGGAGAGAGAAAAAAAAATTATACAAAAGGGACGAAACCCTCCGGCAGCATTCTCCCCCTCTGCCACAGTATAAATCTTTCCCTTTTTTTTTTCTTCTCTTCTCTCAATTTCTCTGTTATTCGTTTTATTTCCAATGTTATTTTTATTCTCTTGCTGTCTCGCTCTCTCGCTCCCTCTATCTCTGTTGCAGTGTTGGCCACTGAGGACAGAGGGAGTCGACTCGCAAGATCAAAACGAATTGTCCCAGCTGTCCTACTGGTTACTGCATCAACGGCATCATCGTCCATGCAACCCCAGTGTCATGAGGGTAGCAATGGGGTCGTTTACTATGTGTTTGTGCCATTGGTCCATGGTGTGACGGTTGTGTCATGTGCAGCTTACAGCTTTACAGCTGTCTTTCTTTTGGCAAATCGGTCAGTAACCGGTGCCACCACCTCCACGTAATTCGTTATAAACTCATTGATGTAATAATTCAGAGGTGTACTTCAAAATAATTCATGAAATATTCATTGCAATGAGGAAAAAAATATGATAAAAATCAGAGGGTAAAGGAAATTCATGAAAAATATGAAATCCTTTTGAATAATTATTTTTTCTCATACTCCCGGAACATCTGCTCGATCCCTGGAGTCTCCTCGAACCCTCCAGAGGGGTTGTGTCTCTTCCACTCTTGAATCGAGGGGAAACGAGGGGATGCAGAGGAGGGAGAAAAGTAGGGATCGAACGCGTGCTCGCCTGTACCCAAAGGATTACGTCAGTTTCATATGAACATTGTACGTTTTCCATCCTCTTCATGTACTTTATACTCCTACGAGTCCATACACTCTCTTTCATTTTCTTCTTCCTCCTCCTCCGCTTTTTTTTTTTTTTCGAGTCCTTGGTGTATGTATACGAGGCAACGTGACTCTTTGAGCGTACCAAACAGGGCTTCAAGATTGTTACACGGTCGATTGAGCTGTATTCACAGCTATACACACTGTTGTCGTTTATTCAGAAAAATATGAGCAAAAGGGCCGATCAATAACCACGTCCTCTGATAATAAAAACTATTCCATAAAAATCCAGTTATTTTCGCAATATTAATAAAACCAACAATTGGTTAAAATTTAGGTCGTGGAAATCAAGTAGAGAGGCTCCAATCTCCATTGCTCTCGTCCTCATGTACCACTAGACGGAAGTTACTCGTGAACTCGAGACTAAATCCACCCTTGAAGAGACCCCAAACCGTTTTCCATTGCGCCTTATTCCCCTTCTACCTTTAACTTCTCTTGCTCTCCTCTCTTCATCTTGCTGGAAGAGTTTTCATTCTATTTACTCTCAAGCCGTTGCAAAGTTCGTTTCTCCTCAGTTGAGAGGTTTAAATTTTTTTAACCGTATTTTTCTAAGATAACTAGTATTTATCCAGGGCTCCCTTTACTGTGCCAATTCCACTATAAATTTATTTACACGTATCAATTCAATCAGTATTCACTGAGACACTGCCAAAAAAAATGGGGTGAAAGAGTTCATCGATTCTGTGCCTTGCTTCATTCTCGTTTTATCCGTTATTTCTCGCCTTCAGAATGTTCATTCTGGTTGAATGCAGTTTCTTTGCCTCAACACTTTTAAATCGATCATTATAAAGCCCTCGACTCTCTCCACTCATCAGGCATCGATCCTCAGGGATAATGTGCCAATGTGCCTCGAGGCAGCATCCACGTCAACATAACGTGTCCAGAGTGTAATTTCATGGCGCGTGAAGACACTCGTAGACCCAGACCCTTCAACCAACACATCCTAACCCACTTGATGCCCTTCCGGCCCATTCCCCTCTATTAATTATCGATCATCTCCAGAACCTTCAACCTCTATCACCACCTGATAGCCAACAATCTGGCTAGACCAAGATTATCATGGAGAATAGAATATTCATACATCTTCACCTTGTGTTCATGTTAATCAAGTGAAAATCATATCAGAACCATCCACTGACGCATCATTTGTGCCATACTATGTTCTAATTTAATAATCATTAGATATTTTTTTTCTTCTCTTCATTCCTTCTTTTTATTTCATTGTAAAATGCTATTTATGAGGGCCTTTATTTATATTTATTTTACTAACATAACATCATTCGTGAACATGACGACAAAATGTGTGTAAAACCGTAATTAACTAATTAGGTAATTTTAATGGAAATTAATAATTATGGAACTTTTTTTTTACCATTAAATGAGAAAACAAAAAAATTACTAGATTTTAAGGCGTAAATATGTAATATTTTTGTACTTCAATAATATTTTTTGTGGAAAATAAAACAACGATTTACAATCAGTCATGTGCTTGTATAAAAACAATACATGGGATATTGGGCCTGTATATGTGTATGTGTGTAAATATGTGTGAGTGAATTTTGGCTTCATTTTAATTTTTTTTTTCGTTTCATTAATTTGTTATCTCTTATTTTAATTTTACAAATATTTAAATTCTCCTGTGGTCAGGTGATTGTCCCCCCGGTTATTTACGAAATATCTTTCTCTCGGTTCATGTGTTTCATCATTAAATAGCTTAATTCGTTCTATCTCTATCTCTCTCTCGTTATATTTAATTTGTAAAAACAATTCTCACATCTCTATATCTCGAAAAAAATCCACAACTCAGGAAAAATAATTAACACGCAACTCATTACCTCATTCTTATCAGTGAATAAAGGATGAATTTTCATGTAAAAATTAACTGAAAATGTCCTTAAATTCTAACAAACATTAAATGTGCCAAAAAAAAAAAACCAATGATTTCTGTTAAATAAAAGTGACGTCAGTTGCCAATGTTGTTGAGTTTGTAAGGATCCACGGAATGAATTTTCCATATAATATCTCGTACTCAGTATTAAATATAAAAAACCAATATTCCAATCTATAAAACAAATATCGAAGTCATATGAAAATAGCCGGAATAAAAGTCATAAAGCAAGCGCAATGGTCTGAGCAACTTGACAACTTGGCATGACGCCGTAGCCGCAGAGTGTACAGAGCATATCCTGGGTCACCGGAAGCCATATAAAGAGGGGCAAGATAAATAACAATAAATTTTCTCAACACAAAAAAAAAGGAAACTTAGAAAATAAACAAGGGCAGCCAGGATTCTCGGCTTTTCTCCGCACGACACACTCTCTCTTGAAAAAAAATTCGCAATTTCGCACGGGAATAAAAGCAACCACTCACACACACACACACACACACAGACCGGGTGAAAGGATAGCGATGAAACTTGTAATAGACCTAGATAAATCATTGAGTAACACCTAATGACGCGGCAAAGGGGTTCGGTAGTGGAGTCTGGGAGACCCGAGGTACGGACGAGCGTTTGATACCATTGAGAATGAAAATTCTTCTTGATTAACAAATTGAAAAAAAACAAAAAAAACCGCCCCCGGGCCTCCCTTAATTAGGGCTCGGGCAGCAGCAGTTTAGTGACTTGTCTTGTGTTGATGTTGCAGGTTCAAAAGCCTGGCACATGCGGCTGACCTTTGACCGGGTGCCAGGCGGCTGCAACCTTCACAGGTGCAAGCTCTGCGGCAAGGTCGTGACGCACATCAGGAACCACTACCACGTCCACTTCCCCGGCAGGTTTGAGTGTCCTCTCTGTCGTGCCACGTACACTCGTAGTGACAATCTGCGCACGCACTTTAAATTCAAACACCCCGAATCAAGAAAAATTGATCTTAATGATTTTGTTGCAAGCTCATTGGCATTATCCGCTACAAATAACGACACTATGAATACGCTATCATAAGGCGAATTATCGTGCGTGCGCGGTGCGCGCGTACGAAATAGCGACGACAACTACTACCTTCAACGATTACAACATACGTCGCGATTAAACGTACAGTCACTCATACGTGAGATAGAACACTATCATCGTACGTTCTTACTCATGCCTGAGAGTACTACACGTTTTTTATTGTTCAATCACTTTTTCTCCGAACACCAAATCTTGTAGGTTCTACGCTTAAATGAGTAAAAATGAAGAAAAAGGCAGATTTAATTAAATTTATTAAAATTAAAAAAATCGTAATTTTAATGAAAAATTCAAGAGAAATTATTCATGATTATTATTATTAATTATTCATTATTTCATGATGAATTTTTTCGTTTTTTTTTTTTTTTTCTCTCTCAGATATGTAAGATGATTTTAAAATGGGTGAGGGTGCGAGTGAAAGAAAATCTTTTAACATTTAAAGTAATTCATGAAAAATAATATGAAAAAAAAAAATATGAAAAAAAAAATAATAATAATAATGATAATGACACACATTTATATATTAAGGATTTTATTGTAATGGGGATGCAAATTTATTGGGGACAATTACGTCAACGCGAGCACATCGAACAGCAACACCTACAGTCAAACAGATTCAATAGAAAAATTATTGAATAATTGCAATTGAAAATAATCTATCCTCGGAGATGTGTCCTAATTTGCGGATTTTGATGGGTGCAGCTTTATTTTTGTCAATAAATGAGAGAATGAAGAAGAAAAAAAATTTATTAAAATTAAAATGAAAAATAGTTAATTGTATTGAGTGATTTTTAATCGTCGGATAATGAGGGCGTGCATTTTTTTTTTGTTCTTCGAGTCACACTGAAGACCACACACAAAAACAGAGCACGAGGATAGGAACTTATTTAATTTGTAAAGATAGTTGAGAGAAAAAAAAATAAGAAAAAAAAGAAAAAAAAAAAACAAATGGGAGCAAATGTGGTGCCAATTCCTCCCGTAGTTGCTGCCGAATGGCGTTTCAGCAGGCTGGCAGCCGATTTTAATTGATAAAAAAATTACACTAATTAAATAATTAACAAATAAATTAATGCTAATGCAAGAAAAAAAAATTAAATAAATTTAAATGAAATGTGAAATTAATGCCGAAGTCTAAGAGCAGGGTGAGTCGTAATAGTTGTTGAAAATTTTATAGTTGGACTTCATAGATTGTAAATTGTACTAATCGTTTTACTGAAGAAAATGGATATGGGGTTCAATAATAATAATTAATATCACTTCTAATTATAGAGAGAAAAAAAAGTCGAAAAATGGGGAAAAAAAAAAAGGAGAATTTGAGCTCAAGAGTTGTTGCACGCACACTCACACATTGTATCTTATAACCGACGATATGTGACGCTACTATTCTACGATATTAATAGACATGACTTGACGTACACTTTCCACAAGAAACATTAATTGAGAAAAAGAGAATAAGAACACATGATAAAAATTAGAATCATCACACTCGCATTACAACGAAGAAAATATATCTGTCCTATGCATCGTATATCTCGAGATAGAAATCAGTTAGTTTGAATATTTTAATCATCATGAACTTAAATGGAAGAGAAAAAAATAAAAGTCATGAATTTTCCTGCAGTTCTAATGTGAATGAATAATAATCACAAGCATTCATGATAAAACAGCAGAGAAACTGTAAAATGCAGCAGAAAAATAAAAGTGGAAACCCAAAAGACATTCCACGATTGGGGACTTAAAAAGAAAGAAGCATAGGCAAGAGAAGAAAAATGATTTTTAATTATATTGGATGAATTTATAACTATATTTTATACTTTAATTGATAATCCGTTATTATTCTTACCATTGGTTATAGATACATAGATTTATCGTTTATAAATGGCAATTTTTTTTTTTTTTTTCGTTTACTATAACTATTATTGTTTAAACAAAGGGATAATACCAATGCCTGGTATTTTTTTTTCATTAAAAATACCAAGCGTGTCTCGTTGCACATTTTATTTAATTGGTTTAGGTGCAATCCGTTCTCTTAATGATTCTTATTACATTTTTTTTTGTTCATTTAATCAATTACATATATATATTTTTTTTTGTTTTCTGTTAACTCTTTCATCCGCAATTAAACGCGCCGAGTTACGACCTACAGAAATATATTAATATATTGAAAGTTTATTAATTTAATAATATATATTTTTTGTTTAAATAAATGGAATTTAAAAGAATCGACAGTCGTGATAAAACAGGGGAAAATAGTTAATACGAATGGAGGAAAGAAAAAGGAATTAATAAACCACAAGTGAGCAGGCTGGTATATAATTAATTAAAAAAGAATTAATAAGAATGAGTATAAGTCCAATTTACAATAACTATTCTTATGAGCCAAACCGCTGAATCATTGTGATCATTATGATATTACCGTCGATCTATCTCTCTCTTTTTTTGTTTGTTAATGGGATGGTTTTGAGATAATTTAAAAAAGTAATGAAAAAAAAAATGAAAAAAAAATAAAATATATAAACATCTATAGTTATAATAAAATATGAATTCATGGGGGCACTCTGCATGGTTAAGGCTTAAAAAAAACAGAACTATGAAAGAATTACAATTAACTATTAATTTAATATATAACTCAGATTATTAATATATTACACAGATTAATGATGAATAATATATTGGATAATTTATTATATTTTGTTTGTTTTCCGTTTTATGATTTTATTAATGTATACAAGTAATAATACTGTTATTTACTGTTTCTAAATGATGTGTGAGACATTACAAGATTATGGAGAGCCAGAACAGCTTTATTATTATTTATTTTAATAATGCACTTTTTTTAATGTATATTATTTTTCTCTCAGTTAACAGCATCAATTGCAGGCCTATTCCCTTACTTGAGTACCCCCGGTTCTTTAAATTAACAGCATGATAATGAGAGTACACTATTTTCATGTGATTATCTTAACTATTTCTTTAATTTTAATCTCAAATTATATCACATTTACTCCAACCGAATTGTCAATTTTCTCAAATCTTTTCTATTGTTTAAAATGAATTAATTTCAAATGCATTTATAAAATTCCGGAAATATCAAAATCCATAGTATGAAATATCAGTGATTTATCGGATTCATAATCCATCAAATTCCTCTTGAAAAAAAAAAAGTAGAATGAAAAGGGGTAGAAATGAAAATGGGATTTACACATGATTTTTTATTTATTCCTGTAAAAAGAGGGGAAGGGAAAAATGCTGAAAGAAAGAGAGAAATACTCGGCACGCGTATATATCACCGGTGTAGTAATGAAAATGAAAAATGGCCTGCACCTATGAAATAAAATTAAAGAAAAAAGATGAAAAAAATATATATAAAACTGAGTGTTACATGAATTTCACACACATGGGGGCAACATTTCTTCTTTTTTTTTATGACAATACAACTGTACTTTTGACGGATAGACCGAATAGGGCTGCCAGGCTGTTAAAAAATTGACTCGTTTTATTAATTTTTCAAGAACACGAAAATAATTCAAGAAAAAACAAAAAAGAACAATGAACCACTTATTAAACTAATCTTATTAATCTACTGCTATAAACTATTACCTAATTATACTATTTCCGCTACTGCATCTAACTATTACTATTGATAAACTGCAAAAAAAAAAAAAAAAAACTTACTACTTCTACGATAATAGGTATTTATATATTTACAAACGCGTGGTGTGGAGTGAAACATTGTGATATAATAGATTGGTGCTAACACCTTATTGAAAATTGAGATGAATTTAATTGATGAGAACAAGTAAAAATGAATTAATTAAATCAGGAAAATGAAATTGTGCAATTGCTGATTTTTGAGGAATTGGAGATTGGATGGTTGGGGATCGGTTGTCATTCCACGGGTGTTTTAAGTTATTTTTTCTCTTTAATTCTTGTGCATCGGTGGAGGAGAAAAGTTGTGAATTGTGTGAGAAATGAGGAAAAAACGTAGGCCTTTGAGCAAGAGGAGATTACAAAGGGTTGAACCTGAGAACAAGATTTCATCGGCGAGTGGATGAAAAAGCTGGATGGGAAAATGAAGAAGAAGAAGGGTTTGTCAACTGCATTTTGAAGATCACACGAGCATGAAAGACTCATGGGGAATTGGAGGAAACACGATTTGCTGAATTGTGATGGAGAGAGGAAAAATATGAAAATCTTTAAAAAAAAAGAGGGGAGGAGTTGTCGCAGCATGAAGCGATGAAAGAAAACTATGGCTGTGCAAGAGAACATTATGAGTGTAGTTAAACTGCAGAAAAAAGAAGTTAAAAAAAATTATAGGAATATAGGTGTTACCTAGGGAATTAGGTTTAGCTGAAAAAAAAAAAAAATAGGAATTAAGGGCACATTAAGCGTTTCGTTGAAGCACGCTCAAAGCGTGCGATTCAACCCCGTAGAGTGACAACCGCAGGAAAAAATGAAATAAGCAGGAGAGAAGAGAATGAAGAAAATGTGGAAAAATAAAAAAGAACTCGAAAATCCCGCAAGCCTCCAATTTGTACATTAGTAAATGAGAAAAACTGAAAATGACGTTGAGAAAAAAATTACCAACAAGAAATGAATTTTAAAAAAAATAATAATTTACTATTATTAATATTTCTTTATATATTAATATATACAAATTATTAATTAAAATTAATAAAAAAAAAAAAGAAAGAATGACGGATATATATGTATATAAACAACACGAGCGTATATACTATATGTATATAAACTAATTTCAAATTATTATGTATATACATATATATTATCAATCCGTGAATATATAAATTAAATATATAAATTTTGTTATATCCTTTTTTTGCCGGGGGGAAAAGAGACGGTTAATTGCCGTTTATTATTTTAAATAATCGTACGGGATTATTCCTACGAAGAAAAAAAAAACATTAGTGTGTTCTATTCAAAATTTTTAATAAAAATGAAAATAAAAAATATTATATATAAATTAGATAATGAAAGGGAAGAAAAGAAGGTGAATTAATAATGTGAAATGATAATTAATGAATTAATGAATTAATTAGAATGATTTTGTGAAGGATTATGGAGTCGGTGTGACGGTCAGACTGAAGTTGTGATTTAGCACATGGCGTTGATACCTCTCAAACTTCTACGCTTTCATAATTTTTCTCTCCCCTTTTTTTATTAGAAAGAAAATCATTGAAAAAACGTTAAAAAATATTGAGTTTAATTTTAAATTATCCTTTTCATCATTAAATGCATGAATAAATGCATTGGCGAGAGGAATCCACGCCGGTGTTGCATTAAATATCGGTCCACGTTGAAAACGTTAAACCGTTTTAATAATTATTTGGATGAATGATAATGAGAGAGATATATATTTTATGTCCTTTTATGCGTGTTATACTCGTTCTTATACCATATATACACGTAATGAAAAAAATTATTATTTTCCTCGTTTATAAATAATAATTGTAGAAAATTGTTTTCGCTAAATTGATAAAAGGAAAGAGTGAAAAATCATTGGGGGGAAAAAAAAATTGAAAGTTAAAAATAATATTGTTTCATGTTAAATAATTTAGAATTAATGACAACACAGGCTGTCGTCCTCGCCTTCCGTTTCTATTCTACTTTTAATTTCTTCTTTTTGTAGTAACTCTTTAAATTTTAATTTTGTAATTATTTTTCCTTTGAAAATAACGCCTCTTCCTTGCAGTCTCATGTGTTATCTTATTTTTTTCCACTCTGTGTATGATAAAACAAAGAGAAAATATATATTTCAATTTTAAAAAAATGTATATTTTCTCAGGGCTTCATTTCACGTTCTCTCCGTTTGTCGTTCGTCTCAATCTTGAGGGGAAAAAGTAATATATTTCGATGATGCAGTTACTTACAGAGACACGTGTTTGTCAGGACCGAGTGAAACGTGGATTTTGTATTTTTTTTCGTCTCATTCTTATTTTCCTCATCTTTCCAATTTTCAACTTGTCAAAGAACGAAAAAAATTCTCGTTTCCTTCGGTCCCGACGTCTGACACCTACTGCGGCACTATACATAAAATAATGTTTTTTTTTTGTCGCCTGAGAAACTAGTAAAAGCTCAGGTAATTGAAAATGAAAAAAATTCACCCAAATAAAAACCCGAATCTAATGAATTTTCACTGCAATTAAGAATTTAAATAAAAAAAAAAAATGGGGTATCCTAAATAGCCAAGATTCTGTCCTAATAATTGAAGGATCGAAATACCTAAGAATACGACGAGATTCTGTCAAATAAATGATTATGAAATCTTGTTAATTATAATAACAGTGGAGGATGAAAATTTTTTCTGTCAAATTTAAAATTAATCGTATAGAAAAGAATTTTCAAGAATTTTCTTCGCTGCGTCGTCTTCATTCGTCTGACAAATGAATTATTATTATTTTTTTTAACAATAGAATGATAAAGAGGATGAATTATCAAGTGAAAAATAATGTAATAACGAAGTCGACGACACAGTGAATTGATGGTACGTCACAAACGTACTTTTATTGTGAAAAAAAAACCTAAAGAATTGAAAAATAGATGAAAATAAAATGAATTGTATAATCTCTTGGCTCGAAACGTACAATAGGCACATAAAAGTAACTTTTCTGACCACGCAGATGATTAATTAAATCTAAATAATTATAAAAAAAACACTGAAAATAAATTTAACAAAAAAAGGAGTAAGAACTAAATAACTATTAATTAATAATGCAAAAAAAAAATTCAAGGGAAAACTAAAGATTAAGAGTTAACATATTGAAGAAGAAAAATCCGATTTTATTACAAAAAAGAAAGAAAACCAATCAACATTTAAAGAAACAAAAAAAAAAATACGTTATTCTTATTACCTTATCATTATTACGATTTATCTTATTATTATGGAATTATTCTAACATGGAAAATCAAGAAAAATTATGTTACATTGCATTACTATAAACAAAACTTTTTAATTATAATGTAGATAATACGAATGACGAATGATATAAACAAAAAAAAGAAGCAACAAGAAAAAAAAAAGAAAAAGGATTTAATCACATGTGCATTTAATGTATTTCATACTAATTT
Source organism: Aleiodes testaceus (assembly GCA_963565655.1). Classification (NCBI taxonomy): domain Eukaryota; kingdom Metazoa; phylum Arthropoda; class Insecta; order Hymenoptera; family Braconidae; genus Aleiodes; species Aleiodes testaceus. The sequence continues at coordinate 5,771,620 of OY751415.1, read as the reverse complement.
TTTGATTAAACATAATTGTGTGTTAACCGTTCGTTCCAATTTATTATTTTTTTTCCAGCTCATCTTTAATTATAAAAATAATTAATAATCAAATGAAGAATTAAGAAAATAATTTCCTCAATTCTCTGAATAATTCGAGAATATTACTCGTTAATAATTCTCCACTTTTCTCATTGCCCTTACTTAAGATTAAGATAAAAGCTCGTTAAAAGCGACAAAGGTACTCGAGATAATCGTTAGCAACAAGTGGCAACTGCCACCCACTCCATGCCGCCCCTTGCGCCTTCTCCACCCACATTAACCCCCGGGGGTAGTCACGCGTGTTCTGGAAAACGCTCGTTGGATTAGCAGAGGGCCAAAACACACCATCGACCGGCACTCAATTCGAACTCCTCGAACTTTGATACTACTAATTATTCCGTTAGATGCACTCAGTTCTCCAATTACCCCACATAAGTAAACACAATTAAAATCCTCTAAATTCTTTCTCATTACTTTGATTCCTTTAATTTCATCTCTTCTCTATGAATTCCGGAAGCTCGAGTGAGTGTGATGAGAGTGCGAGACTAAAATTGTAGATTAATTTTAAGTGATTTTGAACGATGCATCGAGAGATCCACGATCGATCGTGTGCAGTCGCTCCACGCGATCAGTTTTAGTGGAAATGAGCAAAATAAATCAATAATAAAAACGATTTAAAAAATTAAAAAGAAAGGAAGAGACTGCCATGCTGACTGTGGTTTCTGTTGTTGCAGAGCTCAAAAATTGGCGGATATCACAGATATTTGAGAGACAGAATAACACGGACGAGAGGAGGCGTTGCTCGTTGTGCGGTAAGGTCGTAACAAACGTCCGGAATCACTATTACGTACATTTTCCAGGCAAATATGCCTGTCCACTGTGTCCCGCTGTCTATACCCGAAGTGATACACTCCTAACTCATACACGCACCAAGCACGCACACGTGCAATAGCGTACGGGATACTATCGTCCATATTACGGTGTGATCTAGCGAAGAGGAACGAATTTATTCCAATGATGTAGAGAAAAATCATTTGTTAAGAGGATTATTAAAATAAATAATTCTTCCTCGTTTTTGGATCAACGGTAATTGATGCTGATCAAGATTTTGCCATCTTGCCAAATAATTAATGATAATTAGTGATAATCAGTAATGAACTTAAGGCCTCTGCACTCTAGAATGTTTTATAATTGAAGAAATTAAGCTAATTTAATAATTGTTATGATGCAAGTACTTTTTTGGAAAGGAATATTTATAATCGTAATTTTAATTCTAATTGTTCCTAATAAGATTTTTTCTGTGCTTATCTCGTATCAGGAGATACTGCTCGATGATGGTACACTTGGTTTTTTTCATTTAAAATACCCCTGAAAATAGTGTTGTTTGGATGAATTTTTTGATGAACATGTTAAGACATATCTGGGTGCTCAAATCACTGTGCCAAAGACACACTTCTCCAGTGCCTTCAAAATTAATAAGAAATTTATGTAAATTGGGGGTTCTTATTGAATTTAATGAAACCAAGTTTAATTCATCGAGATTTAATATATTATAAAGATTCTATTATTGTAATGATGAAAAAATGAAGAAATTAGTGATAAAATTAATCGAGCTTCCGTATTTAATGGAATTATTATTATATTTAATGAGATAACATTTTTTTTAAATTGTGATCCAGTGCTCATTCATCGAGATACCAAAGATGTGCGAAGAGGCTGCTGTCATATTTATTAAAATTTAATCATTTTTGAATTTAAATTTAATTGTTTTTTGAATTTTAGTAGATTTTAATATTGTAGCCTTCTGCATAGAGTGATAACTCGAGGGCCAGTAAAGAGCCAAGATGATTTTCCAAAAAATACAATATTTAATTAAGTTTTTTTTTTTCTTCAATTTATTCAAAAAGTGATTGTAATGATTATTATTACCAGAGAATTTGCCTAAAATTTTGTTTTTCTAAGTAAGCACCAAAAAATATATTACGAATTTGAAATGAAAAAACACAAATAATGTAATTTAAACAAAAAAAAAAGAATTTGAATAATTATTAATTAAGTTACTGCCTAAGATATGCACACTTGCATAAACAAAAATAAATAATAATAAAAAGCGTATGTCTGTCATTTCAACGAAGAATCAATCAACGTCCTCCAACAATTCCAGAAGAAGAATTCACCATAAATAATTACATCAAGAAAGAAGAATTTAATTTTTAGATTAAGAGAATAATTATCACTTTGAAAAAAAAGCATTATTTTCATTCTAAAATCACATTCACATAAAATTAAAAAATTCAAAATATAGAATCCTATCAATTAACGTCAGCCTCTCGTCACCCCAATCTCCCAATTTTCATTAATTTATCCTTTAATTTTTTTGTAACAAAAAAAGAAGGCCTCATTTATTAATTGAACCATCGTGTCACTGTATATACGTATGATGTTGTTAAAGAGATTTTTGAAAAAAGCCTCCATATATTATCCATCACGTCCATCTTTATCATTCTGTCTTTCCACTCAATCTCCTCCAATTGCCAAAAGATGAAATTGCCGGAGAACGAAAAAAATGAGAAAAAAAAAAAAACGTAAAATTGGAGAAATTCATGTGTCCCGGGATCAATCAGAACACAGTATAATATTTCTGCATGTAAACGTGTATGTATATGTATGTGTGTGAACTATGACCCCTCTAATAAAAAAAGGTACAGAGCTGAGATGAATATCACCAAGTGAATGATTTTTTTCAAATTAAATTGGAGAAAAGAGAGAGCGTGCCGTAGAGCATTTCAGGCTTTGGGTTTGCAGGTCCAATGCCGAGTGTACCTGTCGGGCTATCGTATCACGAGATGTTCGCCGTGTCACTTGGAAGTCCGGCATTGTGGAGATGCCGTGCTTGTGGAAAACAGGTGACCAATCGTTGGCACCACTTCCACATTCATACAGCTCAACGTTCACTATGCCCCTATTGTCCGGCAACCTACAGCAGAATCGACACACTACGATCACATGTACGCACCAAGCACAGGGAGTTGTTATTTGCTAAGGGAGCATTGTAGAGGATGGCTATACTCGGGAACAGAAGACGGAGACGTAGTGCCGTTATACGGCCAACTACAATATCGCAATAAACGTTTTTTTGACATTCTCATCACTGTTGGATATTATTGAATTTTCCAGGAAAATATTGGAGATGGAATTATTTTGATGATTCCATTAAAAAACTGAGGAAATTTGAGGCAGAAATCATGTGTCACATTGTTTTTTTTTGTTATTTTTCAAAAATTCCACTTTTTTGAAAAAAAACCCAAAATTTAGAAAAATTTAAAAAAAACTTGTGACACATGTTTTTTAGGTAGAATTTTCTCAGCTTTTCAATGGAATTATCAGAAAATGTTTATCTTCAATTGTTTAAACGAAATACCCGATAAATAGAGAATAAATCCAACAGTGTAATTCGTATTTTCAAATAATTCCATCACTAGTCTCCGTTGGAATTGTTCCCGAGTGCCCCTGGCAAAATAAAGTTTATGGGGCTTTGAGTTTAAAGTGATGAATTGCATGTTACCGCGGACAATTAATAATGCCAGGGTATTGAAAAAAAAATAAGAAGAATTAAATTTATACAGTATGTAATTTTGTTGGGCGATTAAATCGTTTGAGATTCATTTATTCAGGTTAAATTATCGTAAATGTCACCCTCATTATCCCTCAAGCGACTTAAACTGAAATTAAACATTGAAAAAAAAAAGAAGAAAATTCATTAATTTAACTCAAAAAAATACTGAGATTCATCAAAATCCGTTAATTTCACACGAATTATTTCATTGAAAACTCTGTGTAATGTCAATAGCTAAAAACCAATAAAAATGAACTTGTAAATATATTTTAAAAAAAATGGACTGTCTCCAGATAAATAACTCAAAGTATTATTAAAGAAAAAAACTTCCATCTGTCCATTGATATCAGACTACTTTACCCCCTCTCCACTCCTCATAATTAAAATGGATCAAAGAATTTCTTCCAATCAGTTGTACAGTAACTCCAAACATGCATAATGAGCTCCACGAATTTTCTAATTAACATAAATGCATTATCATACTGAGGAGAATATTTAATTTAAAAGTTTAATTAATGAAGTTTCATTATCAATGGCCAGATCGGATAATTAACGCCCTAGCGAAGCATTTCCTCTTTGGACCAAAAATATTCTTTGTGTAATTATAGAATTAATGAAAAAAAAAAAAAAAAAAAAAAAAAAAAAACTGTTTAACAACAAATACAATAGTAATTTTAATATAAAATGTCTCGATACTTCGCCAAGGCAGAATCTCTCTCATCAATTAAATTAAATTATAATAAAATAATAAGCATGAGCCTGAACTGGGTTTCATGATTCAAGTGGAGAATTAAAATACCTTTAAAAAATTATATTGATATTGATAAAAAAAAAACGAAGGATTAATATTATTAGTGATTAAAGAGAAAATAATGTTGCGATATTTGAGAGCAAAAAAAAGAAATCAATTTTATGAATAAACTTAAATGTATCCCAGTGCCCTTTAAAAGGAGCCCTATCCCCTGAATTCCTAAATTTTTTGTCTCCTAAATGGTCTCTCGTATTCTCCGTCTAATTGTAACGAGAAATGGAATTTTTAAAAAAATCGTAATAATGAATTAAACACGAGGATTAACACGAGACACACACAATTATACATAAAACATGAAAATTCAAAGCACACTGGTTACATCGACATTTGAAGAGGAGATACAGACAGATTCATTGAAAATAAATAATGAATTTTTAAAAAAAAATCTACAAATGGCCGTTCCTGCAAATTAGCATATCACTGCTCGTCGAAAGTCCAAGTTGTAACATCGAAAGATATTTATTTATTCCGAATTGTTAGATTAAAGAATATAATGAAGGAAGGATTAATTAAAAGAAAAAAAAAACGATTGTAAAATCTCTGAATTTTCAGTAAAAATTAAAATTTTGAGTAATTGCATCCCTCGGCCAGTACCATTTGTCCTAAATTATAATTAAATTGTCATTGATGAATAATGACAAAGACTGAAGTGAAAATTTTCGTGAAAGTATGAATAATTAAAAAAAAATGAAGATTTTTTGATTAAATGAATTAGATGATGAATTAAATGAAATGGTAGAGGCCGATGGTTTCAGAGCAGCAGGCCCTCATGCACTTGATGTAATTAAATTTAAAGTGGAGAAACAAGATTAACTATATTCATATAAAAAATACGAAAAATGTCTCTTGATGGTACTTAAGCTCAATGCTGACCTAACACTTACTCTTTTTAATTGAAGAAAACAATTAAATAATGAATTAAAAAAAAAAAAATAACTCAAAGACAGAGTTTTACCTTTTAAAAAAAAATCATACTGACACTTATTTATAATGCAATGTATTTTTGTGAAAAAAATATCAGTATTTGAAAGTGCTACTGCTGTTGTACAGTTTAGAACAAAAAAATCAATTGATAGATGTACTTTATGGATTGTACCTATACTGTATATAGATATATTTAATTAAAGTAAATTATGGATTTGTGTACGGCTCTGCACACAATGATAAAAGACAAAAAAAAAACCCAATCAACCACCTCCAATTTTTATTATCAATTAATTCCCTCGAAAAAGAAGAGAAAAAGTAAATAAATTGAAATTTTCTCAAGGCCATTTCACACTTAAAACTTCAAATATTTTATTAATAAATTAATGTCACTAAATTGTTTTCAATCAAATGAAGAAAAAGAGAGAAGAAGAATTATGTAATAAATTCCCATTTGCAGTAATTGAAATTATGTAACATGTACTGATAACAAGCAGGTTCGTTAAAGTGATTAAATTCAATAGCAAAGTATCATTTGTACATTGAATTTTAATTTTTCCGTTTCACATGATGAATTTTTACAGTATCTCGTTATTTTCACCATAAAATTCATTTTAAAAAAAACGGTGAAATGGCCTTTAAACGTATTTCAAATTCTTCCCTCCCCCAAATAAAGAGAGACATCATTGGTCACGTGACATCACCGGCAAAACCAGAGACGAAAAACAGACCATAACTGTTGGATCACGTGAGTAGAAGCGTCGGGTGAGTATCAACGAGCAAACCAACTTGATTCCTTTTTTTCCCCATTTGATTTTTTTTTATTTTTTCCTTTTATTTTCGTCGTCGACTCGTTATCAAGACACGTGAACCCCAGAGAAACGCTCGTGCCCTTTCTGCCTGTTATCAACGAATTAAATTCATTCAAGTACAATTTCACAGAGTGAAGAGACGAGATAATAATAAACTGTGGAAATAAATTAATTGTTTTTTTGGTAATTGGCTCCGGATTATTGTAATTATTGTGACACAATGTCATTGGAAGCAATTAAATGGGTTGATGGTAAGCTGGAGATCCTGGATCAGATATTGTTGCCAGCAATAACGAGATACGTTCGTGTACGTGGAGTTGAGGATGGCTGGAAGGTCATCAATAAAATGCAGGTAATATTTAATAATTTAATGCTTGAAAGGTTGGAGTTTATTGAGTCTATGATATCATTGATGAAATGGAGTACATAACCTATTATTTTGATTTATTAAATAGGTACGTGGAGCACCAGCTATTGCTCTTGTTGGCTGTTTGAGTTTGGCTGTTGAGCTTCAGAATGAAAAATTTCCAGATAAGTGCAGTTTACGTAGAGAAATTGAGGGCAAACTCAATTACCTGGTGTCAGCAAGGCCCACTGCTGTTAATATCAAGGGAGCTGCTGAGGAGCTCATTGCACATGCTAATAAGTTGAGCAAGGACGACAGTATCACCATCAGCCAAATGACTGAGCAGTAATGATATTTTTTCAATTATTCATCTCCCTGCATATGAGGAATTTGAGGATAACATTGGTTCTATTGATTTTAGGTTCTTGGAGAGGATTACTTCAATGCTGGAGAAGGATATTTCTGATAATAAAGCTATTGGAAACTATGGAGCTGAGGAGATACTGAAAAATATTCCTGAGGATAATCTAGTGAGGATTGTTACGCATTGTAATACAGGCTCACTGGCAACTGCTGGATACGGCACTGCTTTGGGTGTTGTGAGGTCTCTGCATGAGAAGAAGAGACTTGGTAATTGTATTTATCTGTTTATTCAATTATTTTGAATTCTTTGCGTATTCATGAGTAATTTATTGCAGAGCACGTTTATTGCACGGAAACTAGACCGTATAATCAAGGAGCTAGACTGACGGCTTATGAATTAGTTTATGACAAAATCCCTGGTACTCTTATCTGTGATGATATGGTAGCTGCTTTGATGAAATATAGGACAATATCAGCGGTTGTTGTTGGAGCTGATAGAGTAGCTGCTAATGGAGATACTGCTAATAAAATTGGAACATATCAAGTAAGTAATTTAGGGAAATATTGAATCTTTTTATTGGAATGAATTTGAATATTTTATTTCTTTTCTTTGCAGATTGCAATTATCGCTAAACATCATGGAGTCCCATTTTACGTAGCAGCACCACAAACATCAATTGACTTTGGAATTTCTGGAGGTGATCATATACCAATTGAGGAAAGACCAGACAGGGAAATGACTCATCTAAATGACCAAAGAATAGCAGCTGCTGGCATTCAATGCTGGAATCCAGCCTTCGATGTAACACCTGCTAACTTAATAACCGGTATTATCACCGAAGTTGGTGTCTTCAGACCAGAGGATTTGACGAAACTCCAATCGAAGCACTCATAATTTTCGTGCAAACGAATTTTTGTTAATTTTTCTTTTCATAATCGCTCCTCCACGAGAGCCCTGAAAAGCTTTTTAATACTAATTCCATTAGGATTTATGAGCCCGCACGAATGAACTATATTTTCTACAAAATTTACATTGCCTGCTGAATGAAAAAAAGAAAATCCAATTCCTTCCTTTCATAAATTATTCAAGAGAATTGAGAAGATGAAAAAAAAAACGCTTAGAAGGAAATTTAATGTATTTTCATAATTGTATCAGTCCTGATCAGGAGAAATCGGGAATATAGTAATATTATTGTTAATAAACAGTCGTACAAAATTACATATTCAAAAAAAAAAAGAAATAATCAAAGTAAATCATGAAAAATAAAAAATAAACCCTCTCCTCAACTTTAATGATGGAATAGACGATAATCAGTGTGTGCCAGCACAATCTTATGCTCATTGCAGGCTTCAATAACAACTGCATCATTCGTGGATCCAGCTGGACTCGCAATGAATTGAACTCCACTGAGTCTAGCCCTATCCACATTATCCCTGAACGGGAAGAATGCATCACTGCTGACTGCTACATTATTCAGCTTCTTCACCCACTCAAGACGATCCTCCTCCGTAAGTTTCTCCGGCACAACCTCATACAGAGAAGCCCACTGTTTCTCATCAATATCCTTCCCAACAGACCCATTGACATAATTATCAATAGCATTAGAAATCTCCGCCCTCTTGACTCCCTTCTTGAACTTCATGCCAGTGACCTTTGGATGCTGTCGAAGCCACCAGTTATCAGCCTTATCACCAGCCAGCCTGGTACAATGAATCCTCGACTGTTGTCCAGCTCCATTCCCAATGACCTGTCCATCCCTCGCATAACAAACCGAGTTACTCTGCGTGAATTTAACAGCAATAGTCGCAACAATTAGATCCCTAAGAGCAGCTGCCGATAGAGTCTTATTATCAGTCACAATCTTATTAAAAGTAGTCGTGTCAATAACAGCATTATTCCTCTGCTGCTCCAGCGTCATCCCAAACAGTGTCTTCCTCTCAATCGGAGTGGGCACATAATCGGCATCCATCTGCAGAACGCAGTATCCACCGTTCTTCTTCTTCTTAAGAATCTCCAGAGCCTCTGGAGTGTATCCAGGTGCTATTATCCCATCAGAAACCTCTCTCGATATAATCCTAGCAGTGGGCACGTCACAGGCATCAGAAAGAGCCACGAAATCCCCAAAACTAGACATTCTGTCAGCTCCCCTTGCTCTTGCGTATGCAGTTGCCAAGGGTGTCAGTTGGTCCAGAAGATCGTCGACTTGGCAGAGCTTGGCTTGAGCAAGATCCAGGGGAATACCAACAGCAGCACCAGCTGGACTGACGTGCTTGAAGGATGTCGCTGCTGGGAGTCCAAGAGCTGCTTTCAGTTCTTTCACGAGCTGGTAAGCATTCAAAGCGTCACAGAGATTGATGAACCCTGGGGAACCGTTTACTACTGTTAGTGGGAGTTTTTCGAGGGTTGTGAAGAGCTGGGCGGGTTTCTGGTGAGGATTCATGCCGTAACGAAGGGGTAATTGGGACAGGCCACTGCTGTACTGCTTTCTGAAGTAATCGGAAATGGCGTCATCGTATTGGGCTGTGTGGGTGAAGGCCTTCAGTGCTAAATGTTGCCTGTAATCGGGATTAATGAGTTCATTAACGTTTCTTTAATGATGAGGGAGAGATTCGAGTGTCAATGTACCTTGTTGTTGGGGACGTGTCTCGCTGCGGTGATTGTTCCATTTCTTCGATGACCTTTTTGTAATCATTGGGGTCACAGATTACGGTGACCCTGGCATGATTCTTGGCACCAGCTCTCAATAATGTTACTCCGCCTATATCAATATTCTCAACTGCATCGGCAATTGTTACGTCAGGCTTGTTCACGGTGTTCACGAAGGGGTAGAGATTGCAGACGACTACGTTGATGTAATCGTATTTCTGGGCTTTCATGTCTGCTTGATCAGAGTTAGAGATTCTTGCGAGAATACCAGCGTGAATTGCAGGGTGAAGGGTCTTGACTCTTCCTCCAAGCATTTCTGGGGCTTTTGTGATGTCCGAGACATCTTTAACTGGTAAACCAGAGTCTCTGAGAAATTGAGCAGTTCCTCCTGAAGCGATTAGGTTGAATCCAAAGCCATTCAGCTTTGTTGCGAAGGGGAGAAGATTGGTCTTGTCAGAGACACTCAGAAGTGCTGGAAAAATTAATTAATATCTCGGTAAATATGAGGTTTATGAAAATTTATCAAGAGACCTTTTTTGTAGAGAATTTAAAAAACTATAAAAAAGGTCTCTTGGTGATTTTCTGTAAAACTACTTGCTACAAAGTTATTCACAAAAATGTAAATTATAATAGGAAAAAGTAAAAATAGAAGAGTTCCAAGGTCATCTCCGAATTTCTCATCTCCAATCAGTGAACTCTCATATTAAAAAATTTATAATCCTATTCTATACATAAATATAGAATATTATTGCTCACCAAATTTAGTCTCCATGCTGTCGATTAATTTATACAAAATATAATAATCTGATTATCAATAAATTGTTAAAAATCACTCGAAATACCGGTTTTTGAGATTGTAAAAAAAAACGTGTGCACGAGGAGAGGTCCAACAAGTGTCTGAGGCGCTCAATTACCAATTGAGTCCATATAATAGTAATATCAGTGTTGTCTAAAATTTGAGTCTCTCCAAGAAATTACATTCATATCAAAGAATTATCTCCCATGCTGTGCATAAACATAGAGTTTATCGGATTTGCTGGGGGTTGAGTGCAAATATCCATTTCGAAAGCAAACATTACCTAATCTGAAAGACGTCATTGAGAATATAAACTTCATTATCAAATTAGAGAAAAGAAAAATCTCTAAAAACAAAATATTGAAGAGCAGATTCCTACACAAACGACACAACAATTTGACTCAAATTCCAGCACTCGGTACAGCAGTGCACATGCACTGCTAACAATTAACTCTTAAACAATAACAACTGTATTCCAATCACCTGCAAACGAATAACAAACGTTTGGGTAATTTTTTCAATAAAAAATTTAATAAAATACAGTCTCGAATAGAGGTGACGTAGGTCACTGCCTCTGACAGAGTCTGGGGGACCCCCTGAGGGCAATTTATCGACCTTTATTAATGCGCATGCGCAGACAGAGCTATCGAATGGGCCAAGTAAGGGCCCATAATGTCCCCACCACACTTCGATCGGGTCAGATCGTACTTAGAGATCGGCTCGGGCCGACTCGGGCCCCGATAAGTGACATCCTGACACCCGCATTTACGTGATTACTCCTTCAGTTAACATTACTAAATTAAATCCAATGATTCCACATTTATGGTAACTGGCCCATTCTGTGGGGGGCCTTATAATAATCAGTTGTATCAATCCTGTAACACAAAAATTACCGGAGAAAAACTCGAGGAGGGACACAGGCTAATATTAAATTGGATGAAAAAGGGGATATTTTTTCCAAGTGAACGGGTAGACTGTACAGAGCCACATTCCAGAACGTGTATTTGGAATGTAAGATCAAGATGGTGGTGATTGTGACGGAAAGTTTAAGTTATGTCATGAGTGGCTGATGGTCATTGTCCTTTTTACTGTGGTCCAGGTAATAAAAATTTGTGTACTATTAATTTAATGTTATTTCTTATCTTATATTCATCGTTAAAACTAATAGTATACAATAAAAATTCTTCTTTATCATAAAACACATCTTTGTGACATTGTTAAATATAATTTGGAGCATACAAAATGAACTTTCTAATTCACCCAACAGATTATCTAAAATTCCAATTATTTTTCCAGGTAAAACAATGGAATGGATAGTCCCTACCCACTTCTCTTATCCTCAGATCGTACGATCAACCATCAGCTCCAGAAATTGTCCCTCTGTTCACCAGCATCGGACTCCATTGATCTCGGTTACCATACCCTCGACAATAACCCATGCAGATCGTCATCATCGCCATCAGTAATAAGCCGTCAGCACCATCACCTCCAGCACAAACGAAGTCACAGTATTGGCCTCTGTCAATTGGAAGACAAGCTGCTCCTTCGGATTTTCCACTGGTTAACAACAAGAGAACGCTGCACCCTCGCCCAGACTTGCAGAAGGCTCTGGGAAATAGCGTGGCACCCTTCTTTATGGCGAGAAGTAGAGATTCGTTATCCACAGAATGCAACAACTGCCCTGAGATCAATCGCAAGAAGAGGCTGTCACTCTTACATCCGGAGATTGATAATCGAGGGCTCAACTGGTTTCACAGGAGCATTTTCCCTTCTCCCGTTCTCCAGTTTAACGTCCCTAGCGCTTCGTCACTCTCGGAGGCTAACAGATGGGAATGTATCAACGATCTTGGACAATTGTGTTCATCTGAAGGAGTTGGATCTAACTGGCTGCGTCGGAATAACACGTGCCTATTGTCACGTAGGCCCAACACAGCTGGAGTCACTGGATTTGAGCGATTGCCACAATATCGACGACTCTGGACTCGTCATGACACTCTCCCAAATGCCACAACTCGGTCTTCTCTACCTGAGAAGGTGCATAAGGATCACAGATGCCAGTCTCGTATCAGTCGCGTCATACTGCACGAACCTAAGACAATTATCAGTCTCTGATTGCACGAGAATAACGGATTTTGGTGTAAGGGAGCTATCAGCACGTTTGGGACCTTCGCTGAGGTATTTCTCTGTTGGAAAATGCGACAGGGTCTCCGATGCTGGACTTCTCGTTGTCGCTAGGCACTGCTACAAGCTCAGGTATCTCAATGCACGAGGCTGTGAGGCACTCAGCGATAGTGCGACGATTGCATTAGCAAGAGGCTGTCCAAGACTACGTGCACTTGATCTTGGAAAATGTGATATCGGTGATGCTACGTTGGAGGCTCTCTCAACTGGATGCCCAAATCTCAAGAAATTATCACTATGCGGCTGTGAAAGAGTTACAGATGCTGGTCTTGAGGCATTAGCTTATTACGTGAGGGGCCTGAGGCAATTGAATATTGGAGAGTGCCCAAAAGTCACGAAAATCGGTTACAGAGCTGTTAAAAGCTACTGCAGAAGATGCACAATTGAACACACAAATCCTGGATTCTCAAGTTGACGATTTAATTCAATTATTTTTTTTATTAATTATTGATTTTTTTAACTAAAGATTTTATATTTATTAACAAGTTTTTTTTTCATTGTTCTCGATAATTTGAGTTGTGAATGAGTTATTATGATGTTTTATTAATTTGCCTGTACAATTCTATATTGCGTGCCTCGAATATTTTATTGTAATAATTTATTTAGGATTTTTAATCATTGTAATTGAGAGAATAACAACGAATTGGCCATGCTTTATTAAATATTCCCATTTATGTTTGTTTTTTTTCTATCTTTTAAGAAGCTTTTGATGTCCAAAAATAGAATCCTATTTAATCGCAAATGAATTGATTAATTATTCAGCAATCTCACATACTTTCTCATTCAAAAATCGAGCTCTGACGTCATTCGATGAAAAGTGGAGGTAATACGCATGTGCAGATAGTTGATTGGACCACGTGGGACTTGGATCATAACAAAACTTTGATTCTCTGAATAAACTGGAAATTTCGAGTGTCATTGAAGGAAACTTGTGCTCTAAATGTTCATTCACAAGTGCTGCGATCCATCTGTCGGTTGTTGCTTCTTTCTGAGGGATTTTATTGTTCATAATCGTTGATTAATAAGACATATCACGATGAGTAGTGTCAGAAGAAGACAGAAAGGGTTAGAATATGGGCTTTATTTACTTGGGATGCAGGCTGTTAATTATGGGGTTGATAAAATACCTCCAGTGACATTGGCAACAATTATTGGACAAGTAAGTCCGCCAAAAATTCATAAACTCAAGTATTTTCCTGCTAAACTGATTTAATACCCCATTAATTCCCTGAATTTTTAATTCCAGGTTCTATTGTACATCGGAGTTCTTCAGGTACCTTGGAATTCTGAAGATGTCTGCATTTCAGCGATAAAGATAATAAAATACAAGGACTGGAGGTCCTTCTTCATGTCCAACTTTGAGCATGGCTCTGACATGCACTTGTATTACAACATGATATCGTTTATATTGAAGGGAGCGTATTTGGAACCCATGTATGGCACAACAAACTTTGGGATTCTTCTGGGAATTCTTTCTGTTGGATGTAGTGCTATGTACGTGACTCTCTCCTATGCATTGATGCAATTGACACTGGATTATGGGTATCTAACGACATGCGCCATTGGATTCTCAGGAGTTCTGTTTGCACTCAAGGTCATCGTCGTGTGTGAAGAGCATGATAGGCTACATGACATCGGGGGATTCAGAGTCCCGAGTAAATTAGCAGTTTGGGTGGAATTACTGATGATTCATTTACTCGTGCCAAATGCTTCTTTTGTTGGACATCTTGGTGGGATTCTCGTGGGATCTCTCTATTGTTATACTTCGATAGGCACATTCATCGATGCTCGCATCAATTCCATCACTGGTAGACCTATAATTCATGAAGAAGCATTTTATAGAAGAAGATCGATATTTTGAACAAATTAGATGAAAATGAGAACAAATTGTTTTGTACATTAAAAAAAAAAAAACTTCCGAACTCAAGACTATTATTAGTTCATTTGGAATAAGGGTACACTTTCTTTGTGAAAAATATTATATTTATTAAATTATTTACATTGTGTTTAACATTAACGTAATAAGCGTTCTTGGGGACACAGGAAAGCTGTGATTTCATGGATGTGTATATTTTTTGTAATAAAAACGAGGAAAATCGTTAAAAAATTGTTTCAACACTTTCATCACTTAGTAATACTCCAAGGAAAATAATTATTTTTGTAATTTATACAATTTGTACAGTGTTATCGGGGATAATTGGGATTGAGCATTATCGAATGGATTGAAATCGACATTTTCTAGAGAAGTATTGGTAAATGGGATGTCGTAGTATGTGCAGTAAGCTGTGAATTTCCTAAGAGCCTCTGAATCGCCTTCAATAGCACCAGCTTTGATATATTTCTTCATAATCGGTCGCAATTCTGTAAAAAAAAATCTCTTGATAAATAAGAAGTGTCAGAATTGACTTCTAATTAATTTTCATGGGATCTCACCTTCCTCCCACCTATCCATAATTAATGCAACCCTCTGCCGAATCGCTAGAACACTCTCCACACTCAACAAGGCATTAGCATCGTCCATCTGATTCCTCTGTGCATGAGCAGCCACTAATTTAATCTGCCAAACCAAATAACTAGTCGGCCTCTTCTCAATCACCTCAATGCTCTTATACAAATTAACCCAAAGCGGCAGAAGACTGACTTTGTCCTTAATAACGCACTCATAAACAATAATCCCCAGTGTCTGAAGAAAATGTTTCTCCATTTCCGAGACTTCCCTGAAGTCATCCTGAATATTAGTGAGACTGTGAACGCTCCTAGCAGGCGAACTCTCCCCAATATCCATTTTCTCAAAAGAAACTGAATCATTAAAACTCTTATTACTGTACGAATTCGTTTTACTGTGACTCCCATGAGTGATCGTGACTTCCTTGCACTCAAACTTATTATCATTATTCCTCTTCTGCAAGAAATACTTGACAATATTGAGAACAGTCTTGTCATTAGTGAAACTAGTAACGTGCTCCTGTCTAGCAGCCCATGGTATCACATTCCCAGTCGTCAGTGTCTGTGCTACGAGGCTCCTGAATCCTTGAGGATCCTCAACATAAGGCAGACATCCAGCTTTCTGTTTAACATCAAGCGCATCACATTTAGACAGCATTCCTTCCAGCAACTGCCAATTGTGTCCTCTTTCAAACACAATTTCCCAGTATCTATCATCCTTCAACTCCACTCTCTCCAGACTCTCCAATTGCGGGAGAAGACAGGGTGCTTTTAGAGTAGTCTCTTGTCCTCGTGCTAGTCTCTCTGATTTAAACGTGAGCTTCACAGTCGCATAACAATGGACTTTACTATCGATGTCCCTGGGTAAAACGAGCCTCGGTTGGACCGCAAGAACATAAAGATGCCGCAAAGCCTGAAGGTGATATCTATTATCGTTGCTGTGAGTCGGGAATTTCGGGAACAAGGAGATTATCAAAGCGGCAACTGCGCTGGGACTGTTGGAGAGCGTGTACCTTCCTCCGCCGATGAACAATAATCCAAGAGCCATGTGCGTTGCTAAATGAGAGCCATAAGTAACAACACTACTAGCAGGTCCCACTCTCGTCCTGATTTGCCTGCAAATCCTCATGACATCGAGATTCCCAGTTCCTGCCATTACGACAGCTGCTGATAATAAAGTCACATTCAGACAGGTTTCAATGGTGGATTTACCGGCTAGTTCTCCAATGGACTTGTGGGAAAGTGCTGTGAACATTTTTGCGTAATTGAAGAGGATCTTGAAGGCATTGTCATTAGCACTGCCTGCGTACTTGAGACCAAGAGCCATGCAGGCACCGGCGATAATATTGCAGTAGGCTTGATTCATCGTTTCGAGATCAACGTTTTGGGTTGTTTCTGATGTTGGCTTCTGTAATCTGTACTTATAAACAATATCTGGTACATGGCTTGATACCCAACTGTTCGTTGGCTCAATTTCATCCCAAAGGATTAATGATCTCGCGAGAATCCTCAGCAGCAGCAAATCCGGTCGAACAAAGTCGAGGAGGAACTGAGTACCAGGCGCCTGCATCCACTCGGCTACTGCACGATTCCCAGTGTTGAAGTACATGAGCCCGAGAGCTATCGTAGCCCCAGGACTCGTCACATCGATGTTAATCGAGTCGCCCTCTCGAATTTGATAACTCGGGGACTTGTATTTCTCCTTTTGTGCACCAGTGAACGGGCGAGAGTTGCCTCCGACCATGTAATAGTGTAGAGTATCAGGGATACTCGCTAGATCAGCGCCTCCACCACGTCCAAGGACAACGAGGCCCAGAGCGAGACCAGCGGCTAGTGAATAAGACTCTCTATCTACACAATTCTTCATTTCAGGTCCTGGAGGTCTCCCGATTTCTGATAACAACGCGTGGGAGATGTGCCTGTGTGCTGTGCCCTCGTAAACTAAACCGACGCCCATCAGAGCAGCTACCTGAACGTTCTGCTGGACATTCAACTCGATGCTGGTGGGTGGGAGGAGGGTTTCGACGTGCAGAGACAGGAGTTTCGTCATGGAGATGTCCATGGTGCCTCTGTGAGTAGCTGAGAGTCCCAATAGAAGACCGACGTTTGTCGCTTCGTGACACTCGACGAGATACTCGTACATGCTGAAGGGTGCGAGGTTCCTCAAGTGTCCATTGAGACCCAGAGCCATTAAAAATCCGGAATGCTCAATACCGAACTCTCCCTGCTGCTGCTTGTTGTAGACAATCCAAGTGGAGTCGATGTTCGAGGAATGCGGATGGATTCGCAGGCCTGCGGCTACTCCGTTGTGGAATAATGGCCAGAGGTTCATGTTCGGGGGGACATCAATGTGCGAGAGCTCCACTGTAGTTCCCCGTAATGCTGCTTTACCAGTTAAACAGAGTCTAGGAATTGGCAGCTGTTCTGTGACGATGGGAGTCGATGTTCTCAGGGTGAACATGCCTCTAGCAACTGGCAGGGCCATTGTCCTTGAGCATAATGCGTGTAAATGCCTCTCCTGCTCTTCAATGAACTCGTGATCAGACACTTCGGGCCTCTGGACAATCGCTATTTTAACGGGCTTCGATGAATTCAGTAATCTCCGGACTTCAGCCACTCTGTGGTCTTTATTGAATATTAATTTGAGTATTGCATCATCAAACGTCATTCCATCGTCTTGCTCAGGGTCTCTTATTGGGCAATTGGTTCCTGCATCAGTGTCTGATTTATTTGAGCTCAATTTCTCTCCGTGCTTCTCCAGAGTCGCTAGATCCTGACGATCCACTAATTCGTAGGCCTGTGTTGGCCAGTTTGATGGTGGTCTTTCTCTGCAACGATGCATCACGTCTTTCAGCATGAGTGAAACACCTGGTGGTAGAGTCTCCAAGTCTATCTTCGACATTCCCATTTCATGATAAAGCAAAACGATTCTGTCAGCAACTGGCTTTTCAACTTTCTTCGAGATGTCCTTGTCTATTTTGTACCCAGTCTCTTGATAATCAACTCTACTTCCAGCAGGTACAATTAATTTAATAAATTTCTCCATATTGACAGAAGGAATCCTCGATTCATTAGCAATTAATGCTATCAGTTGAACGATGCTCTTTGTCCTCGGATTAACACGACTCAGATGAGGATAAGCCATTGCCTCTCCTTTATTCAATAAATTATTCAGAGTCTCGAATACACTGGGTGGCTTTACTGGCATGTAATTCGGAGGGACAATTTTCTGGAGATCAGCTGTGGTGATCTGGGATTGGCAGTATCCAGGTGAGCAGTGTGTTGGAAAATCCAGGAAATAATGATGCGAGTACATGGTGAAATTGAGATCATTGCTGAGTTGATGAAGCAGTTGTGCTAGAAGAGGCAGACTCTCTGACATGACACAATTTAATTTGAGTTCCTCATAAAGTAGATGAAGAGAGAAGAGCACCAGTGGTAAATAAGGAAAGAGAATTGCCTGAGTGCTTATTCTCCCAGTATTCACGACGTCCTCAATTTTAATGGTGACTTCTGCCTTTGGTTTCTTCAATTTCGATAAATTCAGAATATCCGAAACGAATGCCTGTGAATTCTGATGCTCCACAGATCCAAGCATGTTCAACCAGTCCTCTTCAGATCCAGAATCATTAGTTTTCTGTTTTTTTGGTACAACAATTGGGCTATTCCTCTCAGCACAAGCATCCCGATCGTTTTTCCTGATTAATGGGAGCTTATCCACATCGTAACCCAGTAGAGTCAACAAAACCACAATAAAAAGATGCCATTCTTGAGCCGAAGAGAAGTCCTGTGGTCCAGGCGCATTTCTAGCACCGTACCACTTCACCAGAAGCTGCATCGCCAAATCCCTCTGCAAAACACTGCGCAGAGCCTTCAGGCATCTCGTTACCAATGGCGAAGTACTGGAAACAGGCAGAGAGATTCTGTAAAAATTCTTATTATCATATTCCAACGTTATTTTATTCCCAATAGCGTCCTTCAATCCCACCAATCCAGCATCGTGCATGGAATTGTCCATCAACATCGGAGGTCTCCCACAAGTCCCAACTGGACTCAGAGTATGCAGTGCCTCTTCAAATTTAATCTCTGCACCTGCCACATTCTGCGATATCAAAGAACTTCTCCTAGGAAACGGAGAACTCAACTTAGCTCCTAAATTACTAGAAAAATAATAACACCCTCCAATTGTTGGATGAAGAGTCGGTATATGAACCTTACCAACGCACGTAGCACCAGAGTACAGTGTCACCCCATGTGACAAATCGAGAATAGCAATCATGCTCAATGAAGGAAGATTAACAGCGTCTTTGGCAACAATACTAGTAACCATTCCGAAGATAATTTTCTGCTGCTCATTTGTTTTCTCGATTCTGACTAGAAATAACTGAGATCTGCTCGGCACGAGATACCCCAAGTAGCCTTGACCCACGAGATCAGATGTAAGAAGGACTTTCGAGGCTTTCCCCGAAGGAATCTCCTTCGGAACCCCCGAATTCTCCGTCCAAACATGATCCAGACAGATTTCTGGATAAAGAGGTTTACTGGAAGTCATCGGCGCGTCTTGGAAGTGAAAGCTGTTGCAGGAACTTGGATTGTGCTGTGACTGACACATTATAGTAGCCATCACCGTTTGATGCAGACGAGTCTGATGAATAATCGGTCCCATGGATCCTCCGATTAGAGGCGAAAACGCAGGGTGCGTTGGGGATTGGCATCTAGAGATCGTTGCCATGGGACTCTGAGATCTGGAGTGCGGAGTTTGGTGCTGAGATGGAGAAGGCGCTCCTCCGGAGCAGGAGGTCGTGTAGGACGTTCCTCTGGAGCCGAAGGGGCTGTTGGATATGCCCAAGCCACTGATTTGAGGATTCGGAACTCCGAAGAGACTCAAGTGTGTTTTTGCACCACAGCTCTTGTTTCCAGAGGCATTTCCTCCGAGGTGAAGAGGCGAGGCACTCGTTGAATTGAACATGCTCGGGGTGACATCGGAATTACCACAGACTATCTGCCTCTCTTCCATTGAAGCATTCCTTATTTTATAAACTGAGTGTAATCCGGTTTTAATGTCGTAGATGACAGCCAGTGAAGGCTCTGAGCTCGTGAACACTATCTGCTGATTGGAATCGCACATGTAATTAACACTCCCGTGTTTAATTAAAAGAGGACAAATCTCGTCTAGGGGATGAGTCAAGGAGAAAGCAATAGGCAACGTTGATTCATTCTGCGCTGCCCATCTACTCGCCTCCAAAGAAGTGTATCTCGATACTGAGAGTGGGACCTGGGATTTTTCCAGCAAAATCCCGTACTTTGTCGCCCAGACTGAAGATATCTGGAATTGTAGACTCGAGACATAATCTTCTCCGCTTTCCGTGAATACTTTGAGAGTGTAAGAGTCTAATAGACAAATGCACTTGACTGTGGCTTCTTGTTTCTCAGATCCATCTCCATCGTTCTCATTAGCCGGTTGATTTGGAGGACTAGTACAGAAGTTGCACCAGAGTGCGTGTTTAATGTCTGTGTCACATGTGTAAGAAGTACGGAGGACACGAGTGAACTGAGTGCCTACTGAGTGAACAGCAACTTTTCCAGAACAGTAGAGCTCTTCTTCGCCGCAGTTTGCATTGTCTCGGACTAACCAGAATTCTTTCACCGATTTATCGGAAATGTTTACTTGACTAAATTTCTGAAGCAGTGCACTGTCGTTTTGAATCGTACGATTTTCTGCATTCTGCTGGTGAATCACGGAACCCGGATGCCGTTGATACGTTTGACGTCCACCTGGTGAGTACTCCTAAAAGAAAAAAGGTAATTTTTTTTTTTTTTAATGGGCATTTTGAGGGACTCACCTGCGGGTCTGAGGCGGCAATCATTCTTTCCCTGGTTTCATCCAGATTTGCGGAATTTCTTGAATTATTTTATGGAAATTTTGGCTCTTTTATTGTCACTCAATACACTTGAATTCTCATTTAATCATTTAATCACGAGAATTATTAATAAATGAGTGGGAATTAGTGCCTGTTGCTGCACAAAGTTTTGAGGGATCTTTCAGGTTATGTGCAGCAACTATGGAGGCTACCATATTGAAATGACGCCGGATTGGCTGGCCTGATCAAACTTTTGATTTATTTTTGAATTAATTTTTTTCTTTATGAAATAATGAAAATCACTCTGTTTTCATTTTCATTTACCAAAGCATATATTTACAAATACATTTGCAAAAACAGTGCTGAATTATTACGATTTGTTTTTTTAATCTATTCAGAAAGAAATATAGTAACATATTGATAAAGCACTCTCAATGATTTCCTATGAAATTAGATCATTCAATTACATTAAATATTATGTTGACATGACAGTATAAAAAGAAATTACATAAATAAACGACTCGGTATATGTTCCCTTTAGCTTTTCCTCTTCAAAAATTAATTATGAATTAAATTTACTAAAGAATCTCATTAGGATGAAAGCCAAATGCTTAAATATAGTAGCTCCTTAATAATTAATGAAGAAAAGAAAAAGTAATTATAATTAGTACGTCAATGTAACTGCGAGAGTTGCCAAAATATTCGATATATAAAATTAAACTATAATTTATTCTTCCATTCAAATCCCTCCGAGTGTCAAATTTGAAACTCGAAAAGAGAACGAAACGGAATATTTCATTTTAATTTAGTAAAGTTGTTTTGTGCCGAGCGTTATTTGTGTGTTTTGTTCAAATTATTTCTTCCCTTTTCCTTAATAAGCCCCATTTAACGAACTCAAAAGGTCTTGCGATGTATCGCCCTGCTGCCGTCTTCATCATACTCCCTCTTGCTCACCCACATTTTCTTAAACGTATCCAAAGACGCAAGAATGGATCCCCCGATCCAAGTACTATACAAACGTTCCTGTGGTGCTGATATCCTTATTTTAATATCCTTCGGTGCCATTTTCCGTATCTCCGATAATAATCTATCCCCGAATCCCCGGAAAAGTGTCGATCCGCCAGAGAGAACGATATTCTGGAATAAAACCTTCCGCAAATCGAGATCCGACTTCTGAATCGAGTACATGAGCACCTCATGCAGTCCTTCACACTCTTCTCCAATTAGATCAGGTCTAAATAACACCTCAGGTGCTCTGAATCTCGCTGGCCCAATTTCCAAGTAACTCCCATCAGGCAAAACATACTGGAACTTTTCAGTTTCAACTGTCTCCTCTTTCTGCGGATTACTAGACAAGTAGCACGAACGCTCCTTAATTGTCCTCACGATCTCAAACTCTGCAGTTGTCTTGAAATTCACTCCCTCTTTACGTAATAAGAGTCTGAGGTATCTAGTTACATCTCTGCCTGCGATATCAACTCGCATAATACTGTGTGGCATTGCGAAACCCTCGTAGATCGGTACAGCATGGGTCACACCATCTCCAGCATCAAGCACAACCCCAGTGGTTCTGCCTGTTGCGTATAAACTCAGAACCGCCTGCATCGACACAAATAACGCTGGGACATTGAAGGACTCGAAGAAGATCTCGGCTGCTTTTTCCCTGTTTTTACGGGGATTCAAGGGAGCCTCGGTGAGGAGCACCGGGTGCTCCTCGCTGAATGTCGATAGCTGGTCCTTGCTGTAAACGTACGACCATATTCGCTCCATGTCGTTCCAGTCTGTTACTATGCCGTGCTCCATCGGATAACGCAGGGACAACAGTCCACGGTGCTCTTCTGCTATTGGCCCGACAAAGAGGTCACCCTCCAGAGCTCCTGCCATCACTCGCACGTGCTTGGGCCTTCCGATACTGGATTTGAAGGTGAAAGAGGGAGATTAGAATTCTTTTCGGTATTCTTTCATGGTAATAACCTACAAGTGGGGGTGAATCATCGGTTGAATATTAATGGGGGTACTCACTAATTTGGAAATCTGCATTTTGGAATTTGATCACCAGCAAAACCTGCTTTTATCACACCAGAACCCTGGAATATTAAATTGAAATTATAGAATTTTTTGTAGTTAAAAAAATGGAAAAAAATTGGGGAATAAATTAATTTTAGGGAATATTGAGGTTTTTATTTTTTATTTGAGATGCGAATATTCTTGGGATTGGGAGAATTGACAATTTTTGGCAGCCGACAATATGGCCCGACTTTTTTGACACCTCAGTGTGTTTGTAGGAGGAATTTCATTAGGGTCGTTGGAGACAGGAAAAGAAAAAGTGATGAAGAGACACTTACATTGTCAATGACAACTGGTTGATTAACAATTACATCGTACGGCTCCATTTTTGTCTTTTAAAGGTCTCGATTAATCTAAATTAAATAAAAACACTGGTTTTTTTATTACAACAATGTTCCAAATTGTCATGCGAACGAGATAACACACCTACAGCTCTCAGAGCTGTGAAGTTGTTGAGAATTGAAGTCAGCCATTGGCAGATCGATACCAACATGGAGGGCAAAATGGCGGCGGATTATTCGGGAATTTGAAGTTTTGAATGAGACTATTGGCACATTTTTTTTCCTTTCTTTTATTTGTTTACAAGAGTTTTAAAATTAAAATGTTGAAAAAACATTGGTGATTATACTCCGATTACAAAGGACACGCGCCACTCAAAAACATGAGAAAATTTGTCTTTTTTTCATTAATTATTGTTCGCCACAAAGTGCACGCTCCTTAATTACACTGCCTATGATGTGATGTTTTTTTTTGACTATTTCTCTTCACTCTTTGACATTATTAAAAAGATGTAGGATGATTCGATCCTAAGCCTACCCAAGAAAAAATGCATTTAACGGGTTTTTTTTTTCTCATTTGTTAAGTTTTTTTTTTTCGTCACAGCCAGGTTTGAAAAATCCTTATCTAGAATTAATCATTATCAGCATTTAAAAATTGCTCCGATTTATGTTTTCTTTATCTCATATATTATTTGCAAAATATTGAGTCAGATTTGTTTTTTTGGTTTTTCATTGAAACACAAGGATTCCTCGCTGCATGCATACATAATATTATTATTATTTTTTGGTATTTGTTTTAAAAATTTTCAGATAATTTAAAAAAGAATTCATAGAATTGAGATTAAAGCGGTTCAAGACAAAATCGTAGGCATGCGAAATTTTCAAAATTATTTACCACCGAATAATTACCGATTAATTCATGTATTTTACAATTTCTCAAAACTTATGCAGTCTTAATATACAATTATTTGTTTTTCATTCTCAATTTTGGTATATGAGTTCTTAATGACTACTCCCACTTCCTGGAATGTTACACTTAAGCTACAAGTACGTGGTTTCCTTTTTGTTCTTTAAATTATTCAAGTGTTGAAGAGTTGGAGAAGAATAAATGGAAAAAGTTGTTTCATTAAATTGCAAATATTCCAAAGATATTCGCAAAATAATGCAACAACTCCAACAAATTCTTTTCCACAACTTCAAAAAATTCAATATTGCATTCTTCCCTTTTCGTATAATTAAGCATTGCCTTCCTGACTTTTATTAATTCAGAAAAATTGTGGTCTGGTGAGTGCCAGCCTCACACACGCTGGAAGTACACCATTCGCTCAATGCTTCAATATGATAAATAAACCGATATCACACAGCGACACAAAGAAGCTACTGAATAACTCGAAAGAAGCGTTCAATAATAATATCCCTTGAGCTTTACCTAATTAACGAATAATAATAAAACTATTCGGCTGTATCCTGAAATTCACCAATATTTTTCTACCTTTCACATCTGAAAAAATTGACTGATTGTCCGTGAGGCTTCAATTCACCCCCAACATGTGCTCCATAAACAAACAAATAATACACGAACTCAATAAATCTCAGCCATAATCAAAACAACTAATGATGACCATCCATTGAACGGATGTGATCCTCTCCCCTCACCATAAGTATCACCATAATTTTCCCATATGAAACCAGTTTTTTTGTACTGTAACAGCATGTTTTTGATTATGTTCTCCCTCAAGTCTCTGTATATTTTTCTAGCTTTACTCTGGTATGGTCCCTGAGCTTCAGAATAATGATTAAGTGCACGTAGTGTCAAGTAATTCAGATTAATCCAAATGGGTCCACGCCAGTACGGTGGATCGTGCTCAGTATTGTACTTCATGTACAACGGCGAGGCTTTGGCCAGGGACCTGAGCCCGTACTTGGTCCAGAGTAGCTCAGGTTTGATTAAATCATTGAGAATCTTGTCCAAGTGAGGCGAGTCTGCTTCAATTATCTGCAGAATAAATGGGAATAAAGAGACGTAGCCAAACGTCGAGTCCACGTATCTCAGCGTTGGATCCTCCAGGACGACTCTGATGAGGTCTGGTGATGCTGGGGATCTCGGAGGAGCACTCGGCCTCCGCAGCTCGACTTTATCAGTGTGAAGACCGAAGTCTGTGTACGCCTGAGCCGATGGCGACCAGTGCAGATTATTCAAGAGTTCATTATCCGTTAAATAACGATGAGTCTCTCTGTACTTTTCACTCGGATGATGAAGAATCTCCGCAAGTCTCGTCATTACCCCAGAGGCAAAAGCGATCCAGCATCTCAAATCAACATGCCGCTCATCTACATTCGGGTGCGATGATCTCGGATAATCATCCAACCCCGAGGTCAGTGTCTTTGGATTCAATTCTCGGTTCGTTAAACTGTCTCTTCCTCTCCATCTGTAAGTCCCCGGTAAATCTCCGATTTGAGTCGTATTGAACCACTCGAACCATGCCTGCAGTCTCGGATAAAGTTTATTCAATAATTTATAATGCCTATCTAATAACTCGGTCTCTCGGGTATTCAGAATGTACTCGAGAGTCAAGAAGAATGTCGGTGGATTTGCATTTGTACTTATTTGAGTAATAAATTCCTCTGGCACTTTCTTCAGTGCCTCAGTGCCAAGAATCATTTCTCTCGGGATCCATCCCTCTGAATTCATTAAATCAAACCAATGGCTCATAATATCGAGTTCAATGTCCAGATCCCAGGTTGATATGAGTAAACCATGAAATCCCTCGTCCCAGAGAAATCCACGTGGAAAGAATGAACGACTTGGTACTGCTGAATACAAAGGTGCTTTCCAATATGGCACTGGATTTTTCGTGTAAACACTTTGTACTTGAGATGTACCATAGAAGTACCCTATTGACCCGATTAAATTCGAGAATGCCAGTTTTCCAAAATCAATTGCATCTTCTTTGAATCCCTTCTCCTGAAGTTTAAAAGTCCTCTCAAATTTATCATTGAATCTCTTTCTCTGTTCAGCAAGTGCACTATCAAAATTCTTTCCCGTCAACTTTTCCTTTCTCAATGGAACACTTCCGGACTCGAATAGAACTTCGAATTCAAACGGAACTTTGGCAGTAACTTGTGTAGCACAAAAGTTGGGATCTGTTTTCTTGCCCTCTGAGTCGAGAGGCAGTTGATCACCTCCCAAAACGATTCTCTTGAAGTTCGAGCCTTTCTGCGAGGCTAATCGAAGATTCTGAAGCACTGTCTCTCGAACGAGATCCAGTCCCGGCATCACTGCGATGAGGAAGGAGTGCTCCTCAACAGTGCCTTTCGTCGGGTTCATGCTGAACCTGTAGGCTCCTAATCCATCTGTATATCCCTCCATCCCCGAGAGCCTGTTATCAGCGCCCAAAGACGCCTTGATATTCCCCGTGGACTTGTCCTCAAGTGCAGAGTAGAAAATAAAAGAAATCTCCTCCGATTTATCACTGCGTTGGATCTCCTGATCCTTATAAGTAACTCCGATTCTCGCTGTCCAATCACCCCCGTGTCTTCCTCCCGGTTTCTTCACGTACGAAGTCTTGATGATCACGTCACCATCATGAATCTCCTGAATGCCGAAGGTTTTACCATCGTGCTCCAACCAACCGTACTTCTCCAGCTTATCAGACTGCTCGCACCAGTGCCTGAAGCTCTCGCTCCCCTGACGCAGGTCATTCGGCCTGTACCACATCAATCCACTGGCCAGTGACTGTGGATCTCTCGTTTTCATGCCAAAGTATAGATTCGGCCTATACGAGCCCCAGTAACGATCGGCAGTGTCAAGGCCGTTGAGGGTGACGAGCTAAAAATAAAAGGAACATTGTTGCATGAGTTTATTCTTGATGCTGCTGTTTTATTTACCTTCTCAGTGTCCAGTGGTGTATTCACTCTCGTCTCCAAGTATCCTTTGTATCCGAACCATGCAGCAACAACCATACACGTCACAGTCAACAGAGAATTCATTAAATTCATCTTGGACGACTCCGATTCTTTCCTCTGGTGTGCATGATTCAGGTGTTTATTCTTCGCCTTTGGGGTACGTTCATGGGACTTTGATTTCGCCATGATTCATCAGTAATTCCATTCACTTTTGATCAGTACTAGAAAGTTAAAGGGATTTTTTATTATTCGGGATTTTTGGGAATATCGTCGGCGACAGAGGTTAGATACTCATTAGGGCGTATTTTATTCTGACACTAGGAATTATTGGGGATTGAAGTGATGGAGAAGAGACTTACTTGAGGCAGTTCCTCCATTTGACAGGGAAAAAAAAATTATCTTCAGTGCCACGAGTCTGTAGTTGATAAAAATTGATTGCTTTATGCAGCCAAGCGAAGAATCTTTATTCTGTTATAGCCTGTGATGCGTGACACTGGAGAGCGCGGTGGGCTACAACACGTTTTTCCCACCCCATTCTACCCCACCCCTCTCATAAGCCACGTATTTTTTTTTATTTATTTTTTATACTGCAATGTTGGTGGAACTGTTGGGGAAAAAGGTGCGAAAGTATTTGAAAAATTGAATTTTTCCATCATTTTTATTTCAACGATTTTTATATTTATTCTTCATTCAATAGTTTTTTTTTTTTTTTTCTTTTCGTTTTTCTTCTTTTTATCACAAATAAAGTGGAGGTCCATTTATTTCTTCAAAAATTTGCAAATTCAAAATCAAAGCACTTGTCTTTCTTAATTATCACTTAATTTTAAGAAAATGAAAAAATGATTTTTTTTTTATTTTCCTTTTTGTTTTATTTTGGACCTGATTAAATGAAAAGCTCAAACGAATAATTCACTAATTCTTTCAAAAATTACAATTTTATCTTGAATTATTGCTTATTTGTTCTTATTTTTTTTGGGAAGAGCTTGTACATTTATTTTCTAAATTTTAATTCTTGCATAATTCTCATTTCTCACTTTTTTCATTTAATTTTCGTATCTAATTCGTTTAATGTAATTTTAATCATTCTCGAATTTGTATTTTAATTTCTCTCATTAATTCTATGATTATAAATTGCAAAATCCATTTATTTAATTTGATGGATCAGCGATTTTTTTTCTTATTATGGAATGTCTCGTATGGAATTTTTATCCTTAATTTTTTTATTATTCTTTTTTCACTCCTTTACTTATTACATAAATTTAATATTATTTATATACAATACTCCTTTATTGCAAAATTCACTGTGAGAGCAAAGTTCTTCATTATTATTTTTCTCTTTTAATTATTCAATTTTTTTTTTGAACTTAGGCCTTTTCCAATCGTTGTACAACACATTCGATGAGCACAACTTTCATTAATACAATTTTCCGTATTATTTTATTGTTTTGCCTTTATCGTAATAATTATTTAAAAAGAGAAAAAATCAATCTGTGTATGGTGTAAATTAATTTGAAAAAATTCAGGAGTACAGTGATGATTAATATTAATTCAAAAAATTCATTGAATTTATAAATATCTCGAGAACCAGTGAATTTACGAAAAATCATGAAGAGCCCTTTTTTATAGAGAATTTAATTATCTAAAAAAAAGGTCTCTTGATAAATTCTCGTAAATCTCATAATTACCGAGATATTCTCAAAATAATGAAAAAAAAACAGAATAAATACATTATTTACACAGGAATAAATTTTATCACCTTAGAATTCTGATGTTTCTTCTCTTTAATACTTACTCAATACTAATTAATTAATTAATTAGTAATTTAAAATTCTTTATAGTACACCTAATCATTTTCAGAATTCATATGTCCTTAAATCTTCTTAATCTTCATTGAAAATCAATAAGCTAATCTTTCTAATTGCTCCAAATACGCAATGCCAATGCTAATTACTATGAAAAATAAATGAATCTCATTAATAAAACGTAATGAATAATTTACTTTTAAAATTCTTGAGCTATGCTTAAATTTAAATTTTGTAAACATTATTAGCACAGATATTATCTAACAACGTGTAAAGGCTATATTCATTCAAATCAATAACAAATTTAACTATCTAATGTGTTGCTATAATTTTATCGTTTTATTTAATTTAATTCAACGATAATTACCCAAAGCCTCCACGAGTCTTCAGGCTCTTATTTTATTATTTTTTCTGTATATTTTCCCTCAATTTCTCCTCACATTCTAAATTCATGCAATTACCTAACTCTGAGAAAAAACTCTCTACTCTTCATTTATTTATTTTCATTTAAATTTTAGTTTTTTTTCATTTTTTTATTAAGTCGTTTATTTTAATAGACTAATCTTTGATGCGTGTGATTAATTTTTAATTATCTAATCCTACACTTAGGCGGTAATTTTAACACTCGTCTCCAATTCTCGAAAATTCTATGGATATTAAAGGAAAGTGGGGTAAAATGGGCATATTAATTAAACGGTTTGAGATAGAGATTTTCTGATGATTCCATTGAAAAGCTGAGGAAATTTGAGGCTGAAAACATGTGTCGTAATTGATTTTTTTAATTTTTTTGAAAATTCGATTTTTTGGTGAAAATTTGAAGGTATACCCCTTTCCAAAAATCGCAAAAAATCGAATTTTTTGAAAATTCTAAAAAATCAATTGTGACACATGATTTCCATCGCAAATTTCCTCAGCTTTCCGATGGAATCATCAGAAAATACCTATCTCCAATATTTCTCTCGATTTTCCACAATTTTCAATATAAAACATCAAAACTCATATGTGTCCATTTTACCCCTTGCTTCCTCTCTTCCCCACCTTCCCCTATATTTATATATATATTTCTAATCATATTAGTTTGATGGAGCATTTAATCATGAAGGTGGAGTGAAGTAAAAAAAAACTATTCTAATTATTTACCTTCAGAAGCTGCAATTACCTAAAATTAATCCTCTCCTTTTTTCCCATTTATACATAATAATCTGAGAAAACAAATAATCCCCATGTCCTCATAATTATATTGTTATTGTATGCGAATGCGATTATTATCACTCGATGGTGTCTCCTCATGCCCCGTAGAATTAACCAGTCGCTTTTAATATTCGTGGAAAATATAAATTATCAATTAGATCGTTGAATTGTGCTTAAAAAAACAATTGAAATTTATATATATTTATATGTATAATCACACATTATTGCAGAATAATCAAAGAGATTAGTCGATAAGTTTCGATATTTTTTTAGAAAACATAAGAATTCGTCGTTTTATCATCGAATTATCGAAGCGACCAGCGCTTGTTAATTTTCCCCACAAAACTGCAGTTCACTTCATTTTTTTTTCCAAATCTCATTTATTTTCCTCCCGAGGTCTTTTAATTTACGTTTTAGAACCGTGATATCCCAACGCGATTGGGCAGCCAAATCAGCATAGAAAATAATCCATTTTACAAATTGATATTAATATGCTGATTAGACTGGCCAGTTGCGTTGATTACGGTTCATTTACGCAGACTATCTTTGCTGCTAGCACGGCTGGTTGACGCAGTGCTTGATTCCCCAGGTCCACCGGGATTATTGGCATCTCCATTTATGCTTGAGCCAGCAAGTGATGCAGTTGGTGTTACTGGTGCTGAGCGTCGTCGGACTTTAGTCAAAGCTTTGTCGAGGCGTTGAATGAAGGAATCGACGTCGGAGCGTTTCATCCCCAGAGCTGCAGCCGCAGTCAGATATGGTATTGGATAGTTGCTGTTGTGTGCTCCCCATCCTGATAAAAAAAATAGTATCAAAGAATCTGCCTTTCTTTTAACAGAATTCAATTACCTTCGAATTTGTGTGAGACCACGTGCTTCACGTCGGTCGTTGTAATGACCCTGGCACCACTGACGTTTCTCACAAACAGCATGGATCCAAGCATCGTCACCTGCTTGTGATCATGCTGATGACTCAAACACTGCAGGGTCATGCCCATTGAAATTGGATTGCCCTTGGTGTCGAGGAGTCTCTCTCCGTGTCTCGTTGCCAGTTTTCCGAGTTCTTCCTTTAAATACGCGTACATCTCTTTCCTCTGGGCAATGAGCTGCTTGTAACCAGCCATTCCGAGGCTCAGGAGGGTTATCATGACGTCCATGGTGGAGCTTGCATTTGCACGACCTGGGTACATCTTTGAGATTCGGTCCAGGAGGTTCTTATCGAATGAGCCAATCACTGCACCTCCAACTGGTACTAAAAAGTTCTTGTCTGTGCTTTGGACAAAGGCATCGACTCTGCCCTTTCGTGAGGCTTCTTGGATCAGGTGCATGCATCTGGTGCTTTGTAATCTGGAGGAAGACAGAATTATTTAGTAAATTAAAAATATCTACGGAATTAGTGGGTTTAGGGAAAATTTACAAGAGACCTTTTTTGTATAAAATTTCAAGGGCTACAAAAAAGGTCTCTTTATAAATCCTCGAAAAACTCATAGTTTCCGAGGTATTTAAAAATATTTACCCATAAGCATTATTGACCAAATGTGGTATATTGTACTGTGTACATAATGCAGCAATGAGATCAACTGAATCACATGCCCTTGGGGAAAAACAACTTGTTGTCGATAATACACAAGCAATACTCTCTCCCAGTGCAGCCATTTGGGATTCAAGTCTCTGCATATCGGTTTTCAATTCATCACCGATAATCTGCATTTCTATAACTATTGGTTCAAGTCCAGCTGTTATTATTGATTTGAAACTAGACTTCTGATCGATTCGTGGCCATAAAACATATTTAGCTCTTGGTCTGTCTTGTTTCAGTGTCAGCATGCACAGAACGAGGCTCATTCCAGTTGCCATTGGCGAGAGAAAACAGCCGGCTATGCTTTTTACACCTGATTTTGAGGGTAAAAAGGAAACACAGATGAAATAATCACTATTCATCTAATAATGGAAAATTAATTGCTCTCATTACCCATGTATCGAATTACTTCGAGGACAAGTGCATTAGTCAGTTTGTACATGAGACTACTTCCTGCTGCCTTCGGTTGCACCTCTTCAAGATCACCAGATCTGCCAATACCATGGCCCATTCGAAAATGACGTCTTGCTACGAGATTTGATACTATACGTGATTCACGTTCTCCAACACTGCAGTTTAATGGGAAATTATTGCTGTCCATTTGTGATAGGTCAGAGAGAAATGCCTCGATTGTTGCATCGTCCCATCCTTCTTCTGGCCACTTTCGCTGTTAAATAAATAAAATTATTAAATTTTCTTGTCAATCAAAGATTGAAAAAATGCTGAATTTTCTTACATGTTCAATGAAGTGTCGAATGAGATTTTCCCTAGTTTTTTTAGCATTCAAACCCTGCTGCACGTACGTAGAGGGAATGAGCCTCTCAGCCAAACTGAATGCTTGATTATTCATTCTCTTTTTTTATTATTTAAATAAAAGTCTTGAACTTAATCTATTTATCTTCTTTTAGTCTTTTTCTCAAAGTTGATTTGTCAATTGCTCAATTTAATTTCACCATAACTCTGTGAAAAATCATCACTCGTCTCTCCTCCTTGTGCATATGATTGCCCATTAATAATCTGAATTATTTATCATTAATACTAATTACATTAATTAATATTGTATTAAATATTTTTAAAGATTAAAATTAATGAAGAAAAACTCAGTTGCATGTGTAAAAATAACATTTATTACAAATCATAAAATAAAGTACATAAACATTGTGGAAAAAATTAAATAAAATCTTGTAAATTATGTAAGTGTACGTAAATCAAAGAAATCAACTGAAAAAAAAAGTGTAAATGTGCTGAATATTTAACAAAAATGATTTTTTAAACTCATAAATTGATGTTTAAGGTTATGCCCAGTCTCTGGGGATTTCCAAACCCTCCAATTACTCAATTACCCCATAAACCCCATTTCCAAAAACCCCAAAACCCTAAAAAAAAATCCTCAAAAAAAAAAGGGGAAAACTAAAACTTTGAAAATAATTCCACGATCTGGGTGTGAGAACTCGTAATTTTCCCACCTCAAAAATAAAACTACTCTCTCAACACACAGGACTGTGGCTATTTAATGATCGAACGTGATTGGTGACAAGCCCACGAAAAGAATAAAGAGCAACAATAAACTCTCGGCACAAAATTAATTAGCAACACAGTTCCGGTTGTATGGTAAGCACTAACGTGCACAAAATCGTTCGTGTCTCCCTGTACTCAAAAACCCCCGAAGAAGTGAAACTGTTTCTCTCCTCTTTTTTTTTTCTCGCACTATCTCCCTCTCTCTCGCTCGTTGTAGGTTATGCTGGGAGAATATACACCAAGCATTCGAGGTCACCTAAATCGGATTAATTTAACTCAATACAGTATAATACATACTGTAACTAAAAGTTAACGTAATAATTTCCTCGACTGTTCGTTGAGTTTTTAAATAAAGAGCAAAGAGCAGACACGCCAAAAAAAAATCCAACCCGAACGTCTTTGGCTCTCTCTTCTTCATATATCTCTGTCTTTCTCATACACTCTATTGAATCGGAGCGTTTGGCACCGTGTGGCCTCTCTCATTCGCATAGCTCTGACAATCGTGGGACATATTTCAACTAAAAAAAATCCTTAATCTCGATATTCAACGTAAATAATGAAAATAATGAGGGGACAATGTTTCGTAAGTGCTTTATCGAGGCTCTGGATTTTACCTCGTTCCACCTACCCTCCTCAGGTAATGAACAACCGAAAACAACTACGTGCCACTACGACATATTCAACATCACGAACGCCGCCACGAACTTACTCAACCGCCGCCTACAACAGCAACGAGTGCCCACCTAACGTCAATTCCAATCGTCCTTTTATTCGTCCCTCGACAATCCGCCAGGTGTACTATCTCTCTCTCTCTCTCTCTCTTTTTTTTGCACTTTAATTGTGAAGTTTTTTAAGTTGTTTGAGGCATGAGATTGGGCTTTGTAGTTGTAGAATCATCAATCACTCTTCATTGCTAGAAATACATCAGCCTCGTTTGCTCGAGGCCGAGTAATTAGACACGCGGTACTTGCGTGTGTCATGTGCAGTTGGATACGTAACGAGAGTGAAGATCCTCGGACACAATGATTCTCCATTACAATTATTGGCGATGGAATTGTGGGAAAAGTCGGGTGTCAGTGTTGAGGCTCTTTCGAATAGTCTCCCGCCGCTTGGATTAGAGGAGTGGGGATGCGCAGAGCGGTGCGCGTGGGATTTCTTGTAGTTTGGGAGTTCTCTACTGTGGCGTTAGAACCGGCACACCCGTTCTACCCCCTCTGCTCGTAATTCAGCTTGATGACAATCCACTTGCGCGTGTACTGAGTGTAATTACGTACAACTTCTTTTTTTAAAGCTTCAGAATAAATATAAGTGACAGAGAATTGTGAATTGTACGACGGATTATCAATTGTGTGTTACAAGCTTCATGTAAGTGTGGAGGAATGAATGAATGTTAGTGATAAAATGTGAAATTGATGATGAATGAAAGTTATGAAGTATTTTATGGTAAAGAATGGAGATTTTGGGATTTATTTTTTCTGCATTTGGAATTGATCGTTTTTTTTTGTTTTTTAATGATAATTTTTATTTACAATGCTTTATGATTATTTTCAGCTAATTATGGATCTGGAGAATTGCAATTCTCACAGTCAATCATCACGTCATCATGAAGATCCAAGTGGCCACAAGAAGTGGTATCGTCAGGCTAGTCAGAGGTAATCATAATTTCTGTTTGTTTTTTACGAGATTTTTTATGATTTTTTTTATTTATCAATTCTGGGAAATACAGAGACGAGTGAAGCTCGTAGGCGCCTGTTGTTACGCAGTTCTCCTCCTCTTTCTCCTCGAAACTGAAATACATTACTTGGCTAAAAATAACGGGGAATTTAATATTCAGAGACTGGACCTTTCACATGTATCGGATTCTCACCCCCTCATTTCCGATATTTTCTTTATTTAGATGATTATCAAGGCACATGTAACAAAAGAATGTTTCTGTGATAAGGATTTCAAGAGATTCCACTTCTGTTTGTTGAATAATGCAATGGAATTATCATTATGTCATGAAATGGAATAATTAATTGCAAATTCTCAACGATAGGAATTTACTAAAAAAAAAATCTCGATTGTGTTAAATTTCATCATTAGTTTTTTGAGAATATCTCGGAAACTAAGCGAGATAGAGGGATTTTGGTTGAATCCTTTTTTGTAGAGAATTTCAAGAGCTACAAAAAAGGATTCTTCCTAAATTCCTCTATCTGGTTTAGTTTCCGAGATATTTAATAAAAACTAATGATGAAATTGGATAAATTTGTAGGAAAAAAAGAGGATAATTTTCTTCGTTATTTTCCAATTCAATTAATTACCAAATATGACGTGATATTTGCACATTTGACCTTTTACTGATTTTCTGGGGCATACACAGTATCTTATCGTCTTTTGTTGGCAATGTTCAACGTTTATTTCGTCGTCGGTGCGACTGAGTGGTCCGTGGGAGTGAGGAATAATCGTCACTCCAGTAAAAGTACGTAAGCAATACGGTTCGTAAAAGAGCAGTTTATAATCACAGTAGCTGTTTATCAACGTTTTAATAAGGTGCAAACGTGTCTCATCAGCATATTAATTGAAAGTCCATTGTAATTTCGTTGAAAATCATTGGAACCATGAGCATGAGTATCTTTGGACTCGAGGAGAACGGTAAATAACGTTATTTATTAAAATTCAGATGTTACAAAATGCGGAAATGATTTCTTCAAAATTTAATTTATTAATCCATGAATATTCAGTACCTCCTGCTATGAGAGAAAATGGATTTGCTGCTTCTGGAGCTCAGTACGATGAGCACACAAGGTTACCATACAAACGTGAGCTTGGACACAGGTAAACCAGTGATACTCTTCCTTTTTTATCAAATTAAAAACGAATTTTCCTCGCCAGAAATGAAATTAATGAGGCGGAAGGTCTTGCGAAATTTTTGATTAATCGCTTCGATGAGTAATGCAATGAATATTTTCAACCATGTTTTGCTTCAATGAGCCAGGCGTAATTATCACGTGATTTACTTTTTTTTATTGATTAATCTGATTGATTGAGAGATTCTTCAGGGAATTAATTACTTTGTCCAGGATGATTGTGGGCAGTTGGCCAGAATCAGAGAGCACAGGATTGCGCACGAGTGAAATTCATCGGTTTTTATTGGTTTTATTCTCAAGGACTCTGGGAATTAAAGTGTTTTCTAATTTCGTAGATGAAACGATTTTATTCTATCAATTTTTTTATTTTTTTTTCAGATATCTTGATTGTGAAGGGAGATAAGGAGGAATTAATAAGTCCATTTGGCCTCTTTCATTTCGTCTATCAAACTTAATATCTCTAATAGATTCTAAAAAGAGTGAATAGAAATCGCCTCATCTCGCTTTACCATTTCATCATTGAATGCCTCAATCCAATCGTTCAATTTATTTATTCTCCCACAGTTCAAGTTCAATTGGTCTTATCAATTCCCAGGTTTCGTCAGTTCAATTTCTTATCTATGAAGTTTCAGTAAAGAAATTCTATATTTAGCTGTGGAAAATTTTTGTGCTAATTGTTTTTATTCACATTTGAACTGAATATCATATGTCATTAACATCTCGTGTTTCAGCCTGATTTTCTTCATTGAATCATATCAATTTCAAGATTATCCTCATCAAAACTCTTTCGATACACTTGAATTAAGGTTTAATAAAAAAATTGAGGCTGATGGATTGATGGAAATAAGGTGCACGCAAGGGCAAGATAAAATTGTATATCCTGACCCACCTTTTATCGAATACCTGCGTGTTAATTGTTCATTCGGAAGTTCGTGAGAAGTCTCACGTACTCCAGCTTCTACTGGTTCAAAAAAACCTCCAAAATTCCCAATCGAATTAATTGCAATAATTGGAATTCTTCAATTAATTGCACAATTATCACGAAAAATTATAATACACGATTCAACAAAATTCCGGGAAGAATTGGAGCATCCACGTGTCACTGGAGTGACTCAATTTCGTCGGAATAGGTCATGCTTGATGCTTCTGATAATATTCACAGGCTCAGTATTTCAATGTCGAGATACTTCCGCTTTCCTACAGTACCCTCTCCCCTTTCTTGCCTCCAGTGAATGCGATGATTTCCAGAGGTTCGGCTCATACCCCCACAGTACGAACTCAAAGCTCTAATGCGCACACGATATTTCTAGAATGTCACAAATTTAACTTTCATTAGGTTTTATTGAGGAGTTAGTACAGATCCATTCAGTTGCATTGTGACCATCGTCGAGTTCACTTCGGCAGTCTATCCTTTTTTTTTCTCTTTGATTTACCGCATTTTTTGGTTTATTTTCCTTTGCACAGTGTGACGTAACGTGAAAGTGTAGAGAGTTGCATCATTTGACCATTTTTTTGACTTTTGTCCCCTTTCTACTGCGATTCAGTGACGTTTTCATTTATCTGCAGTTTTTATTATTATTCTCTGTGCGTAACGAGCTCTTCCTGATTCACTACTCTCTTTGTGACGTGAATGTGTCTATTTATTTATTAATTAGCATGAAACTCAAGGCCATGCGCGATGACGTTTCAATACCACGGTCCAAGTTCGTTAATCCTCAGCGATTCGCGCCAAATGAGTGAGTCTGAATAATTTAAACAATTTTCGAGTGAAATTGTGAAGTGGAATGAGTCCAATAATTTAATCTACAGTATTTCAATGATATCTCGTAAACCGTGAGGTTTAGGGGAATTTATCAAGATACCGTTTTTGTAGAGAATTTAATTCTCTACAAAAAAGGTCTCTTGACATTTTTTTCTAGACCCAAGGGTTTTCGAGATATTCTCAAAAAATAAAAATATTCTATTATTACAATTTTACTTCTATTTTTAAATGAAACAAAAAAATGTTCCTCTGTGTTTTCAACATTTGTATCATCATTCGTAGTTAAAATTGTACTGATCAACATGTTATCTCCATTCTGATAAATATTTCCGAGCTTCAAGAGCAGCTGTAGCCTTCAACGATAACAATCGGATATTTTTTAACTGTTATTCTAAGTGAATAATTGAAATTCAGATGATTCAAATGATAAAAGTGATCGGTCTTCATTTTTTATCCTCAACTCGCGAAAACAATTGTGAAACGACATGCGACATTCCTCAATTCTTCCTCAATTTCACCGCAATGGGTTCATTCCTGGCTGGTGAGCTCTTTCCTACTGACAATAACACTCCGAATTTCTCAGAAATGACAGATTCGAGTGAAATGCCAGATTACCTGAGATCCCAGTCGCTCATAAATCCTTGGGATTCAGAGGTGAACGTCGAGAATGACGTGACGGATTTAACGTCTCTCAGGCGTCTTGCTAAAAACAGGTTTTCCACTCAATCCCAAAAATTCTCTATTCCCTCAATCTAACCCACGAATATCTCTATTTCTTTTTCAGAATCTTCGTCAACCGGAGTCTCCACCTGGAGAACATCAAGTTCTATGGCTTCGACATGGACTACACCCTCGCCGAGTACAAATCCCCTCAATACGAGCAACTGGGCTTCAATCTTCTGAAAGAGCGTCTGGTATCCCTGGGCTATCCTCATGAAATCCGAGCCTTTGAATACGACCCGAGTTTCCCCGTTCGAGGCTTATGGTTCGACACTCTCTACGGAAATCTCCTAAAAGTCGACGCCTACGGGAACATCCTCGTCTGCGTCCATGGATTCGAGTTCCTGAAGCACTCTCAAGTATACGAGCTCTACCCCAACAAATTCCTGCAGTTGGACGAGAGCAGAGTCTACGTTTTAAACACCCTCTTCAATCTCCCCGAGACTTACCTCCTCGCCTGCCTCATCGACTTCTTCACAAACTCTCCCCAATACACCCGAGAAAAAACCGGCGTGAAAGACGGAGAATTGTCCATGAGCTTCAAGAGCATCTTCCAAGACGTCCGAAACGCCGTCGACTGGATTCACATCCAGGGAGAATTTAAATCCAAGACCACGAAGAATCTAGAGGAATACGTGAAGAAAGATGAGAGGCTGCCGATGTTCTTAACGAGGATCAGAGAGAGCGGAGCTAAAGTCTTTCTTTTAACAAACAGTGATTACGTGTTCACTGACAAGATCATGACTTATTTATTCGATTTTCCCCATGGAGCGAGACCCGAAGAGCCTCACAGGAATTGGAAGACTTATTTTGATACGATTGTGGTCGATGCTAATAAGCCGCTGTTCTTCGGGGAAGGTACGATACTGCGGCAGGTTGATACCGACACAGGGGCATTAAAATTGGGGACTCACAAGGGACCTCTTCATGCTGGTGAAGTTTACTCCGGGGGATCCTGTGATGTCTTCACGGAGATGATCGGGGCTAAGGGAAAGGATGTGTTGTACGTTGGAGATCATATTTTCGGGGATATTTTGAAGAGCAAGAAGATCAGAGGATGGAGAACGTTCCTCATTGTCCCGGAGTTGGTGCAGGAGCTGCATGTGTGGACAGACAAGTGTCAGCTGTTTGCTGAGCTCCAGAATCTCGATGTTATGCTCGGGGAAATGTATAAGAATCTGGACAGCAGCACGAAGGAGAAACCGGATATTTCGAAGCTGAGAGCGTCTATTAGGGATGTTACTCATAAGATGGATTTGGCTTATGGTATGATGGGGTCGCTGTTCAGGTCTGGGAGCAGGCAGACGTTCTTCAGTAGTCAGGTTGTTAGGTACGCGGATTTGTACGCTGCTACCTTCTTGAATCTCATCTATTATCCGTTTTCCTATATGTTCAGGGCACCTGCCATGTTGGTGAGTATCAATTATTGATTTTATTGAAGAAATAGTGGGTTTAATGATTTTTATTGGATTATTTGTGCATCAGATGCCTCATGAGAGCACCGTTGCTCATGAGCAACGCTTCGTAATGGAAACCCCGATGATAAGTCGATCACGTACTTTTAAACTCACGGATGAAGACGAAATAAATAATGGCCCGGCTGCAGTAAGTATTTTATTAATTTTACAAAGATGAATATCATGCTTTTCTATTAATGCACTTTCTTGCAGGCTACTCTGGAGATCGAAGCCAATTCCCATGTTCCTCATGCCAGGCCCGAGACTCCTCGCAATGTTACACATACTCATGATGAAGATTGCAGTGACGAGGATAGTGATTCACAAAAGCAAAATTCATCACGCAAATCATCAAGCAGAAAGACAAGCTGCAATTGAGTAATAAAATTCTGAGCAAATGATTATTTTCTTAGGCTTTTAAGTTTTTAATGAAGTAAATTTTTTTGGCTGAGACACAAAAGTGAGACTGAGATGGAAGCGTTAAGTTTCTAAAATTAGATAGAATAAATTCTTAATAATTAAAATAACTCATTTTAAATTTCGTGTCTCTTCTTAAGAATTAATTGCCAACAAATATTTGTCCATTTTATTTTTATTATTATTAATATTTCAATAACTTTAATCATCTTTGAACTTTCTCATGACCTTCCTCCCCAATTATCTTGCTAAAATCTTTAATTCTAAGACTAATTATTTTTCTTAGTGTAAATATGTTTCCCAAAAGTACAACGAATCATTAGTAGTTTTAATCTAGTTTAAAAGCTAGATGTAAATTTTCCTACGTCTTTTTTGAGAAAGAATTTAATATAAATGAGGAAAAATAAAATTGTTTAAAATTGAGGGTTTAACGTGCCTAATTAAATAATCAAAAAGTAATTCTTTCTTTTTACTTAAAAAAAAAAAACCAAGTTCTTGCTCATATTGTCACGTTCCAGCCAGACAATACTAATTACTGATTTATTAATTTAGGCCCTTAGAATTACGATTGAATAGTTATTGATAAGAGCAAATACTCGTTACATATCCTCAATTAAATGTTCGAGGATGTTCGTTTTCACTTTTGAAAAATTCTCCCTTTTGTAAATTAGATGAAAATTCGCACAAAAATCTATGTGAATACAGCAAAAAAAAAAAAAAATTATCGTTACCTTAACTAAATAATTTCCACAGAATTAAAGCAAAATAATTGAGCCTAATTATTCCACAATAAGCGTTTAATTAAACTGAGTTCGAAAACTCTTGATTATCAGAATTTAAACTCAGACAAAAAAAAAATCCACGAAGTTAACGAGTTGATAGTTGATCAAAGTTTCACCAACTTTTCGCACAAATTAGTTGGAAAATAAATCCGACCAATGATAGATTAAACTAGTTTTTCTTGTGAAGAAACAGAAAAGAAAAATGAATTTTAAGTGCATTATTCTCGTATTATACTGTACAATATGTGCTACTCAGAATTTGTATAGAAATACCTTTTATTTTGAATAAATTAATATATTATAAATAATGTAATGTAAATCTGTAGATGTATGGAGGATAATACCCAATTGTTTGAGAAATAAAGATTGTTTAAGCTCGGGGCAAGTAATCACAATTAATTATTAATTAGTAAGGACTTTGTGCCTGAAAATATTGATTTTTGTGATAACTAGTCCCCGAGCTATTGTTTATAGGAAAAGATCAGCAAGATATTCTTCGAATTCTTCTTCCCTTGACTTTTCCACCCCTTCGACTGTTTTTCCCTTCCAAATGTCTTCATCTCCCTTCGCTTCTCCTTCATTCTTCTCTTTGTCTTCATCAGCATCTTTTTCCACTTTAATCGTGACCTCAGGAGCTTCACTGGAACTCGAACCACCTTCTGCTCCATTCGAAGAAACCCCTAATCGTTTAAGTGCCTTTTTCCTCTTCACCTCTCGCTTCTTCGTCTTGTAATTCAATTTTTCCGAGCATTCTGGACACAATCTCAATTTAACGAGTGCATTTTTCTTCTCCCCATGCTCTTCATACCCAAAATTAACTTCCCATGACTTTAAATTCTCTTTGACATCACATCTCTTGTTTCCACATTGAAATTGGCCCTTTCCTACGACAACTTCCTTCTCTGTTCTCCATCGAAGAGCAACCTGAATGGAATTTTATTAAAATTAATGAGATTCATGATTTTTAGTTATTTCTGTTCATTATTAAAGATTTCCTCACCTTATTATATTTATAATACATTAAATCACAAATGCAGTACTCCTTAAACAATTTGTCATAATATTTTTTAGCAAGACGTGTTTCCCATGTATCTGCAGCATCTTCCTCCTCATCCCAGAGGAATCTGTGATTTTCCCTGATGACATCGTGATCAGTCTTGTCTCGGGACCTCGAAAAACACGTTGAATCAAGATCTGTTTAAATTATTTTAATTTTATCATTCAAATTCCGACACTCATTGGATTCTCCAAAAAATTGATAATAAATTATATAAAAATGAGTGACGCAATTTATTTAGA
The DNA here is from genome assembly GCA_963565655.1 of Aleiodes testaceus. Lineage (NCBI taxonomy): Eukaryota > Metazoa > Arthropoda > Insecta > Hymenoptera > Braconidae > Aleiodes > Aleiodes testaceus. The sequence continues at coordinate 5,729,171 of OY751415.1, read as the reverse complement.
TTAAATGAGTGTCATAATTTGTGTTTGCACGATTTTATACATACGTGTCTCGCTTGATGCTGCTCAGGGATTTATTGTGGAGCAGGAGGTAATCATTTATGAGTTTTTTGTGTCTGTCATAGGCAGACAAGTAAGCGTAAGCTGGAAACATTGTAAAATATTATTGCACTTTTGAATATTTAGTTTATGAGCTTAGAAAAAAAGGGAAATGCATTTATCCCAAAGTTTTTGGAGCAAACACTGCACTAACACATAAACATAATTCATTTGAGTTTTCATGTGACGATGCAGTCGTTTCTTGAGAATTCATCCAATTTTTTCAAATATTCAAAAAGGAAAATCCAATAAACCATTTTATTTTACAGGAAAATGTTGTCCAGTGTCTTAAAAACGAGATTTTCTTCAAAAACAATACGAAAATTCAGTGATAAAGTGAAAATAGTTGAAGTAGGTCCACGAGATGGTCTCCAGAATGAAAAGAAGCTTCTCCCCACTTCAATAAAAGTGGAGCTCATCAACAAATTATCAGAAACCGGATTAAAAGCGATTGAGGCAACGAGTTTCGTTTCCCCGAAATGGATTCCCCAGATGAGTGACAATTCCGAGGTTTTCAGAAGCATAAATAAAAAAGCAGGAGTAGACTACCCAGTGTTGGTTCCGAATCTGAAGGGATTGGAGGCAGCGACAGCAGCTGGTGCTCGAGAAATCGCAGTTTTTGCGGCAGCTTCCGAGACGTTTACTCAAAAGAACACGAATTGTTCCATAAGTGAGAGTATCAAGCGGTTCAGAGAAGTCATTGAAAAGGCGAAGGACATGAGAATAAGAGGATACGTCTCTTGCATCGCTGGATGTCCTTATGAAGGTGATATAAAACCTTCCACAGTCGCTGGTATTGCTGCAGCAATGCTGGAAGCTGGATGCTATGAAGTGTCACTGGGAGACACTGTTGGTGTTGGTACACCAAAAAAAATCATCAGCGTTCTCAATGAACTCAAAACCCTCTCTCCATCCGGAGATTTAGGACAATTTGCTCTTCACTGTCACAACACTTATGGTCAGGCGGTTGCAAATGTATTCGCAAGTCTCGATTTCGGGATCAGAGTCTTTGATTCATCTGTAGCTGGTCTCGGAGGCTGTCCCTATGCTGCTGGAGCCTCTGGAAACGTCGCCACTGAAGACCTGATCTATCTTCTTCATGGCGAAGGCCTCGAAACTAATATTGACCTTGATAAAATCGTGGAAATCGGAGATTGGATCAGTAGAGAGCTTCAGCGAGAAAATCAGTCCAAAGTTGGTGCAGCGTTGATTGCTAAAAAATCCTCAGTAAAAAAACGATCTCACGCTTGATTAATTAATTTTTTTACACAAAAAAGGCATTTATTTATCTGCGTGCTGAACACTCGTTAAAAAATAATATTCATCACGTCTTTACATTCCGATGAATACTCTTGTTTTCCTAAATTAATATACATTTATATTCTTATCAAACTTAAGCGTGTAATTCATTGACAATGATCACCCAAACCTTTAATTTCATTTCACTCTGATTTTTGATCGTAATTATTGAATTATTGGCTCACTCTGCTAAGAGATATTCGAGAGCTCCTGAAGAATTTCTTGAGTGTCCAGAGCATTCAGATCTATCGCCGAACGAGTATCTATGATGACTCCCGTTACCTGTAATTTTTTTAATTCATCAATTTCTTCAATATTTCATTAAAATTAAATTAATTAGAATTTGATAAATACCATTTCCTCGAAGAATGCAGCATGATTAGGCTTCTCCGAGTATCTCTCATACTGATCAAGATTATCCTGTAATCTCAATCCAAGTGTATCATAATTCTGTATAATAATAGCCATAATTTGTTCCTCAGTTGGTGTAGAAAGGCTTTCAGCAGCTAGCCAAGCTGCTATCTTTGGTGGAAAATGATTAACAATATCTCTCATATTAACAAGACAATTCATCAACTTTAAAGCATGCTCTTTGTACTCATATGATTCCATTGTTGAATATCTAAGTGCCATTGCATTAAGATTCGTAAAAATAAGTCTCATCCTTATGATTTCATAGAATAATTCATCATAACTACTTGGCAATGACAAAAATGTATCACCATAAGTTATAAATAAATTCAGAATATTAACAACTTGAATAGCCAATGGGAAAATATTCATTTTTTTAATTAAATGAGCCTCATGAGTAGTCAGGAATTTAAGAAGATTCAGTAAAGCAGTCCAAAGATCTCTCCAGTGATATCCCAATCTGACTCCGCATCTTTTCTGATAACAGAGTAGTCTCTGAAGCACTCCAATGCACTGATGATACAATTCCAATGGGAATTTCTTCATTAAATGCGACGTAATGAATTCAACCAATAAATCAAGAAGAGTAGCAGCAAGTGGCTGAGTTGGTGCTGCTTTATCCTGGATTTTCCTATGATGCATAGGCACTCGGTGCAGCTGCACCCTGAATGCGAGTTTAGCATCGTGCATCAAACTATTAGCATACTGGTCCTCAGCGATGCAGCTCAGTATGAGGAAGCACAGTTTTACATTATTGAGAATGGCTTCAGTCCTGATGACTTGCATGACAATAGAGCAGTACTGTAGGAATATAGCTAGAAGATTCGATGGCTGTGGAATGATATCGGGAGCTTGTGTAGGTGCAACGGCATTGGGACCCAGGGTATTGTTGGGTGATGGTGGAGCTGATGTGTCGCTCTTCGTGAAGGCCAGAGTTGTTACAAAATTCCTGTTGAGGTGAGTTGCTTCGTAAAGAGCCAGGAGAAGTGCATTATTCGCTCGGACCTGCTGATTATTCGCCTCTTCTTCACCGATGAACATGCTCCCCACCATGCTCGTTAAAGAGGACAACCAGGACGTCTGAACCTCTGCCTTTTGCTGCACGAAGAGTCTGCAGAAATCGGTTAAGGAACTCGATATGACCTGGCCGTAACCATTGAGTGCTAATTCGTCATCGAGAATTGATAATTTAACGATATAGGGATTCGCACTCTCGTGCTTTCTGTAGTTGACTAGAAGTGTTAGTAGTAGGACTGCGTCGTTGCCATGACGATTACGAGATGCAGTGGATCTTAATAATTGGATCAATGATTCGAAGACTCCGTTTACCATCACGTATTCCAAGAGACTGTTCTGATTCAAATTGTCACTTCCACTGACCATTATTAATAGAAGCTTGAGGCATAGAGCTTTTAAACTGTCTGGATATTCTCCAGTTAGGAAATTGTTGCAGTGCTGCATGAGTGTCGTCATTCGCTGTTCAGCCGTGTCCAGGCCCACGAGGATATCAATTAAATTAAAGTCACAGTCACCTTGACTAGCTTTTTTGTACATCGATTGTATCACAGCTGCCAGAGTTTGGAGAGCATAAACAACACGGAATGGATGCTCATCTACTAGAGTATCAACGCAATGGCTAATTAGGGAATTTATGTTGTCTTTGCAGGTTGATAATTGTTCAGTTGTCAGTCGTAAGATTTCACTTTCAATGTGAGGTACCTGAAATAATAAAAATGAATATTATTTAATTCTTCAATAATATATAACAATTGACGTTTGAAAGAGAAAATTCATTGGTTATCATGTGAAATGTCAGAGAATTAACATGTATCATGTCTTTTGGAAAGATTTTATCCAAAATTATTCAGGTAAATTATTCCCAACGATTTTCTTTTGCCATTTCATTAATTAATTCAATTCTTCATTAAAAATTAATTAATTCCAGTCGATACCGTCATGGGAAATGACAAAATACTATGGAAGAGTTGCTCATTTTCAATTAAATTCAATAAAATATAAAATTCAAACGAGTGAAGCATGGTTTCATTTTAGAGCCAAATTTATGCCAAAAAGCATTGAGTACGATGAAAAACCTATGGAAAATAAAATGGAAAAGGCGAAAAAAATAGGAACATTAAAAAAATCCAAGTCTCTGAAGAGAATGAAGAAAAAACAAATGTAAGTAAAAATAAAATAATAATTACCAATGGTTTAATGAGAAACAATTCATTCCAGAAATTAGGATGACTTTGTGTGAGATCTTCTCCTCTGAAGAAGCTCTCATAAATCGGCACAAGTTTGCCTTTGTGCTGGCGTTTGGAGCCAGAACCGCTCCGCTTTCTCATAGCCATTCTCAAGAATTCCCTTTACCTCAATCAATTCAATTATCTCCAATCATCATCAGAATGGAAGAAAATTCCTTGTAAAAAATGGAAAGAGGGGATTTTTCACTCCTGGAACACCTGCAGAATTGTTTTGAATAATTCGAGGTTAGTGTCTCAATTAAATATTTGCAATGAATAAAAAAATGGTAATTACCTCATAAAAACTTCTAAAATTCTTTTTTAAGTCTTTTCTTCAATTACAAATGTTCTGCTCTTTTTTATTGTCCAATGCTCATATTTTAATTCACAAAAACAAGAAGAAACATCACTGAACTCTTGGATCCACGACACTAACCCTCAATTCCTTGAGAATGACAGTACGCCATTGGCCCTGACTCATACGTAATTCCAAATAAAACATGTCATATACTAACGTTTACACTTGAATATAGAATAATCAAATGTTACGAAGAAGATGATAAAGAGTTCGAAAAAAATGTGTTGCGACACGTGAATTCTCAGCTCTCAACAGCTGTAAAGATTGAATAATAAATTCGGGTTTCATTTTATTTTTCAATAAACAAGTGCTTAACAAGTGATTAAACGTGATCCGAGGGATTTGAGAATGTTCCGGAGGCTCAGAAATCTTCAGATAATTCAGGAGAAGAGTAAATGTGATTTTAGGTATGATTGAGTATTCATGCACATCTTCTGAACTTGATTTAATTAAAATTCTCTTTTTTTAGGCGTAAAGAGTTACTCAAACCGATTTTCACGTGCGATGACTCCAGAGTTCATTATTCTTCAGGAAGAGAAGAGGAATCTCATAAAACCCAAGGAAACCGGTTTTTTAAAGTCGGAGGTTCTCTAATAATTGGAGCATTTGGTTTAGGATTTTATCATTACCTCTGGTCTGATCACAAGAAGGTTTACGCATTAGAAAAAATAACACCAGGAGTTCATAAAGAGGGCCTGAAGAAGTACACACTCGAGGAGATAGGCAAGCACGACAATGAAAAAACTGGAATTTGGATTTATTACAAGGACGGAGTCTACGACATCACAGAGTTCATCTCCAGACATCCAGGGGGATCAGAGAAGATCATGATGGGAGCAGGTGGCTCGATAGAACCGTTCTGGCAGATTTTCGCTAATCACAATGTCCCCGAAATCTACGCTCTATTAGAGACAATGAGAATCGGAAATGTGGATATGAAAGAAGCTGATAAAAAGGCTCAAGCAGAAGAATCGCATGATCCTTACGGGAATGAGCCGAAGAGGCACAAGGCTCTGAAAGTCAATGGGCAGAAGCCTTTCTGCGCTGAACCACCGGCTCCATTGCTCGTTGAGAGCTTCTTGACACCTTTGGATTTATTCTACGTGAGAAACCATTTACCGGTACCGGATGTTGATGTGGAAGAGTACGAGCTTGAAATTGCGGTTGAAGATGAGACTAGAAGAGTCTTGGACTTTGAGGCTATTAAAAAATTCCCAAAGTACACAGTGACGACTGCTGTGATGTGTGGGGGAAACAGAAGATCGGAAATGAATGCGGTGAAGCCTTTGAGAGGACTGAGTTGGGATGTTGGAGCTGTGGGGAATGCATCCTGGACGGGAGCAAGGTTGTGCGATGTTCTGGAGAAGCTGGGGATTAAGGAAGAGGATTGGGAGCACGTGCAGTTTGAGGGAATTGATTTGGATCCTTCGGGAGTTCCCTACGGTGCTAGTATACCTATCAACAGAGCACTGGATCCACGTGCAGATGTAATTTTGGCTTATGAAATGAATGGTGAGCCAATTCCCAGAGATCATGGATATCCGATACGAGCGATTGTGCCTGGAGTCGTTGGTGCTAGAAACGTCAAGTGGCTGGCGAAGATAATAGTTTCGAAGGAAGAGAGTCCCTCGCAGTTCCAAAGAGGAGATTATAAAGGCTTCTCACCGAGTACTGATTGGGACACTGTGGATTTCTCGAAATCCCCGGCGATTCAAGACATGCCAGTCATTTCAGCGATTTGTAATATCGTTCCTGGGGATACTGTGCGATTAAAAGATGGGAAACTTAATGTTCAAGGTAGAGATTATTGATAGTAGTTAATTGTTTTAACGATTAGTTGGAATTAATTTTTTATTTTTCTGGTTTTGAAGGATACGCCTGGTCGGGTGGTGGCAAGAAGGTGATTCGTGTTGATTTAACTATTGATCAAGGAAAAACCTGGCACGTAGCGGAAATGAGGCATGATGAGAATGCTAAGGAAGGAAGACACTGGGCTTGGAGCCTATGGAGTATAGATATTCCGGTTGATGCTAGTAAAGGAGAGATTGAAGTCTGGGCAAAAGCAGTTGATGCTTCTTATAATGTGCAGCCCGAGAGCTTCGAGAATATCTGGAATCTTCGGGGATTACTCTGCAATGCATATCACAGAGTGAAAGTGAAGATTCAGAAATGATTCAGTGATGATTTAGTGATAATAATGACATCACTCTGTTTGCATCACTTGTTATTACCATAGCTGCATAAATACTATTCCTTTTTTCATGATATAAAAAATTGTATGTACATATATATATTATTTATATTATATTAATGAATCTTACACTGCAATTTGGGATTTTTCACTGTTAGAATTGGACTCCTCGAAGAGACTGAATAATTGATCTAGACTGAGATCCTGTCGTTCTCCGGTACTCACATCGTGCACTTCAAAAAGGGGATTTTCCAGCATCGATGATCTACCAACAACAATTACATAAGGATATCCGGTTCTTTTAGCGTCCAACATTCTTCTCCCAATCGTCATTTGCGTTCTATCATCAACAATAACATCGATATTCCTATCGATTAAATTATCCATTATTTTATCGACATAATGAGCAGCCGGTGACTCTTTACTATTCTCTTTAGGCGACACTAGGCAGACTGTGTAAGGGGCCAGGGACTTTGGCCATCGTAGATCCTCGTCAGTCGACGAAATTTCTAGTGCAGCTGCTAGTATCCTTGTGATGCCCAATCCGAAGCAGCCCATTGTCATGGGGACTTCTTTGTCATTCATGTGACAAACTGCGTTGAGGACTTTTGAGTATTTTGTGCCAAGTAAGAAGGTATGTGCAATCTGAAATTAAATTAAATTACATAAAATAATTACTTTTTTAGAATATTCTCGAAATACCTCAATTGCAGAATCCTTAGAGACATCTCCTCCGCATTTTTTACACTTGTCCTCATTATAAATCGTTGAATTAACATGGAAATCACAGTTTGCACAAGATAAAATCGTATCTTCACCAATGCCAGCTCTGTAGTGATACTCATGAGAGAGAATTCCGCCCATGACTCCAGTGTCACCTTCTACAACGGCCCAGGGTAATCCTATTTTATCAAGAATATTATTATAAGCCTCAGAAACAGTTTCATATGTTTGTTGAGCATTCTCGGAGGATGTGTCGAATGAATAAGCATCTTTCATTATGAATTCTCTGCTTCTGAATAGACCCAGTCGTGGTTTCATCTCGTCTCGCCATTTGTTTGAAATTTGATAAAGTAGAAGTGGAAGATTGCTCTTCTGCGGTTTTATATCAGCTATTAAACTTGTGATGGCTTCTTCGTATGTCTGTAAATCAGTAAATTATTCAGATAGGGGTAAAATCGATTGAACCCCATTTTATTGATTAAATGATAACTACCTACAGGGCTTAATAAATAATTCTGCCCATGTCTATCTCTGACTTTGAAGAGTTCCTCATGCATCTCATTCAGTCTCCCTGTTTTCTTCCATGATTTAGTGTCAGTGAGATTCGGCAGAAGAATTTTTTGTGCTCCTATGTTCTCCATCTCTTCGTCAACAATACGAGTCAATTTCTCCAGAGCTCTTAAGCCCAATGGCAATAATGCGAACATGCCTGTATTCGTTTGTCGTATGATTCCCATATCCAGCATGAGCTGAAAATAATTAATTCATGTTTACTGTTGATATCAGTAGATAGCAAAGATTGATGCACTGATGTCTTGGTAGCATGTAAACAAACCTGATGACTCCTTGAATTACCAGCGATTTTCAACGATCCTCCTTTCGGAATTATTTTCATTGGCTGCAACAGCCTGGACACTCGGTTCATCTTACTTATCAACTTACGTGACATAATTGTTTTGATTAAAATTGTATCATGAATAAACCGGCTGATTTCCACACTCTGGAGATCACGTGGATGTAGGGTTATGATAAAGTCGCAAATGAAGTGCGTCATTGTGGCGCGGAATTATAAAAACTGGGGGCATTGTTGGTGGGGAAATCAGAAGGCTCTCAGACTTCAAATACACAGCATCATTTTATTTTAATATTTCTAAGTGCATTTTTTTCAATCAACACTTTGATAAACTATGTAAGTTTTTGATTTTTTTAATTTAATTCTTTCAATATTATTTAAGTTGTGTATTATTTTGCTGATATCTCGGAAAATAATGGGTTTAGGGAAAAATGTCAAGAGACCTTTTTTGTAGCTCTCAAAATTCTGTACAAAAATGGTCTCTTGATATTTTCTCATAAACCCATTATTTTCCGAGATATTCTCAAAATATTTGTGAATTTATCATAAATCATTCTCAATTAATTCAAATCCATTAACGTTTCCTTCCAACAATTACATTCACTTCCGGTTCATTAATGACTTGGAATTCCCAGTGATCATTAACATGATAGCACTCACAAGGTGAAGGTCGAATGTAAATTACATCATTGCAGCAATTATGTTCATCAAAGATTGATTAAATACAGATAAATACTCCTCGATTTATCAAAGTTTTTAAAGAATCGACCTTTGCTAATAAATCATAAATTCACCTTTGTATTCAATGAAATGTAATTTCAAGGGCATGACTAAACGCATTGTGCTCAAAGTGTCATTTCTAAATTCAGAAATTTCCTTAATAGTATTGCTGACGTAAACAATTTATTCAGTTTCAATAGTTCAATTTCATTAGTGAAATAAAAATTGAAACCCACGCATTAGCTGTCACATTGTATTGTTATTTCCAGAAGGTGAATTGTCATGATGACATTGGGAAAATTCATACTGATTGCTGCTATTGGATGCTGCGTAGCTCTTCCACAATCCAATGGAGACAATGAATCCTTTCTGGGCGGATGCAGAAGGGATTCTGATTGTTCACCCGATGAATGCTGCGCCTTAAGTAAATATACTGAATTAAATCTTTGAATTCTTTAATTTGCAGGATTTTACCTAATTTTTTATTTCAGATCCACAGAGGTACAGCGTTCCTAACTGCACACCAAGAAGAACCGAAGGCCAACTCTGCAGACCAGGAGCACCAGTAACATCAAACGGAACCCTCACATATCCTAATGGCTCCCAAATAGACGTAGAAGACGTGCATTATGCTATTTGTCCCTGCACGAAGGAGCTCATCTGCAGATCAGGTGTTGGAGTCTGTCAGCCTATGGGAAAGAGTCCTCCAAACGTTAGAAATAGTATCTAAAGTTGCACCTCATATTTATTATTCATCACTTCATCCATAATTTGATAAAATTGTGTTTTTTCAATTTTCGTTTCAATAAAGAGCATGAAAACATCAGATAGTAGCATAATTATTCAAATTACCATACGAATGGACCACCCAAATTAAAAATTGTGAAATATCAGGTATCTACGATTCTAAGGTCAAGAATAGGTATAGTTTCCTGCAGTAGGAGGTATAAAAACTGGGAGAACCTTTCCTGGGGACATCAGAAGGTTTCCAGACTCTGAATACTCATCATAATCAACTCGTGAGTATTTTCTATTATTTTAACAATTCCTTGCAATTAAAGACGAAATAATCTCACATTTCTTCTTGTTTTTAGGAAGAACAGGATCATGATGGCATTGAAGGAAATCGTGGTTTTTGCTGGCCTCATTGCACTCGTTTTCGGGTCGGATTGCACGAGCAATTCCGATTGTGCATCAGATGAATGCTGTGTCCTACGTAAGACTCATTAATTCAATTATTCCTTATTATTATTAGTTTTTTTTAATTATGTCTATGAAAAGCCCTTACTTGATTATTTATTTTTATTCTCAGAGGAATCTCCGCATTCTTATCCACACTGTGTGTCTCGACGAGTGGAAGGTGAGATCTGCAGACCAGGAATTCCAGTTCTACTGAACCAAACTCGGATTTTGGATAAAATAATTCCCCTGGACAATGTCTTTTCTACACTTTGTCCCTGTAAACTTGAGCTAACCTGTAAAAAACCAGAGGGAGTGTGCAGTCGTTAATTTTGGAGCTGAATTTAATATTTTTGTATAAAAAAGTGCTTTGTACCTTTTTTATTCGAATAAAAGACATTATTCAATGAGAATGGATTGAATTGCTCGGATATTTTTATTTTCGGTTATTTTGAACTGACGTGCGCGCGCAGTTGGTCGAGTGACCGTTAGGACAGAATGGTCAGCGCCATTTTACTCCTTCGTTCTCTACAAGGTAATGCGAAAATATCAGCACAGTCACTGAATTTTTATAGATTCAAGTGAAAATTGGCGGAATTAATTGAAATGTCGGATGTTAGAGTCGACGTTGAATATTGGTAAGTCGATAAAACTTCGAAATCCGATGAAATTCGGATTGCAAATAACAGCTGTTCCTAACCTAACCTCAGAATTTCAAATATTTTGAATTCAACACTTGCAGTGGGACATGCGGACACCAAAAACAATTTCTGGAGATGGCAGAAATTATTAAAAATCACGTACCTGATGTTAATATCTCCGGAAGTCCTGGTAGACAAGGTATTTGATTTTCAGGGAATAAAATATGAATTTTAAATGAATGGAAAAAAGGAAATAATTAAAATTCTTTTTTAGCCTCATTCGAGATAAAGATAAACGACGAATTGGTTTATTCGAAACTTCAGACCTTGGCCTTTCCAGAATTTTCTGAAGTGGCAGATGTAATCAAAGATGTTACTGAGGGCCAACCAGTGAGGCCAGTAAACAAGCAGCAACCGATAAATTGTCAACTGATGTAGATAATCGTAGGTGGTATTGGTAAGAATTCATTTATCAAAAAATTCGAAGTATAAAGAGAGAGCAATTGTACATAATTCGATGAAAATATATTTATTATCATGAATACATGAAAATATTTATAAAAAATAAGAGATTCTCAGAGAGAAAAAAGAAATTTCATCACGTGCAGTTTAAACTGTCTCCAATTCGTATTTTTCCTGGTTTAAACCATTTTCTCGCCAGATAAATCCCGAATTTCATTTTTCCATGAAACTCTTCAGCCAATAGACGAAGAGGCTCAACAGTTTTTACACCAGTTTGTTGATCAATGCATATCATTTGACACCTCGTGCAAGTTCCCACTACCTAAAATTATTCACCTCAATAAATAAAAAGAATAATTGTTAAAAAAAAAAGGCAATTATTCTTTTTACCTCAAAGGACTGTTTCCCAATGGTCACATGCGTCCACTCCTCCTCTTCAAAAGCCTCTGCCCCTTTCATCACCAAATTCCCCCTGAATCTATCCAGAATCGTTTCTTTATTACAGTCCGAGTACTCAGGAATCCTGTCCACCAGCCACTGAACACTCGCCCCATTTATGAGAAGATACTGCGCTTGACTGGAAAACGATAGCTCAGGTTTGCCATTACCAATTACCTCTTTCGAATTATTTTGTCTAATAAGTCTCAAATTAGGCCGACCAAGAGCAAGACTCAGCCACTCCGATACTTCAGGGCCGCAATCAATGCCTTCAACTCTGTGACCGCAGACTCTGCTCCTGCACATCTCTCCAATCGTAATTTCTTCATCAGTGTAATGCAGTGGAACCTCCACCAACGGCAGTCCTGTAATTCAAACGAGTCATCTCGCAGTTTTCTCTCATTCATTCGAAAAATACGTAATTTAACAACACTACCTGGGTATTCCAGTATCATAACGTTTCTCCTTAAGCAAATTGACGGTTTGATGAGACAAAGATTCACATCTTGTTTCTGAGTCATACAGACACCGGCTGAGTTAATTATCATCCATTCTCTGTCATAAGCGAGTCCCTTTGTTGTCAGTGTCCATGAATCTGTGATTTCGTAGGCTGCACAGGATTTTATTGGGTAGATATATAATTTAGAGAGAATTAACTGCTTTTCAAGACTCTCAATTGATAATTCTTCAATAGAATCTTTTATGTCTTCAATCACAGTTATTCTTGAATTACTGTCATTTATCCTCGTTACTTCAAGTTCAGTCTTATAATTCTTTTTATTTAAAGGTAAATTATTCCTCCGCCTTTCAGGATGTTTTATAACTTCCGGACCGTCCACGAAACACTTCCGGATCATCGTAAGAAGTGCTTCAACGTCCTCAACATTCGACATGTATCCAAATGAGACTCTAACAGCTCCAGTAGGTCTTCCATCAATCAAATCCTTTCCTCCTCCACATTTATACCCAGCATCGTAATTCTCAAGGACGTCTGCATCCGAGAGATTCAAGTGACGTTGACATCCACCTGGATTACAGAAGCATCCGACTCTCAAGTGAATCCTGAAGATCGCTGCCATATGAAGGACTTCCATGTATCCAACGTATTCTCCGTTTGATCTCAGAAGATTGAGAGTCACGATACCACCTTGAGTTTTTACGTCCTCGTAATCTGTGTCTCCGTAGATTTCCACAACTGGATTTCCATTGCTGTGATGCAATGTGACAAGTGAATGGTGTAGGTACCTAGCGATGCGGAAAACGTGCGTTGATATTTGGTTCAGGGGAATTTTTGTGAATACGTCTAATCCGTGTTGAAGGGCTATTATCGATAGGAAAGGGACAGTTCCATCTTCGAATCTGGAAATAACAGAAAATCAAATTACAATAGGTTTCTCACAATCTGCTACTATTTTTCTTACCTTTCATGAAAGTTCTCGCGTTTGATATTGAAATTCCGTTTACTCAGGGCAATATTCACTGTTCCGCCTCCATAATACACTTTCTCCAAAGCACTTGCACTCGAGTTCCTTACAATCAACGCTCCGATGCCAGTTGGATAACCGAACATCTTGTAGAAAGACATGACGACAATGTCTGGTTTATAAATTGACAGATCCAACTTATTGGTCCCAACAAAAGCAGCAGCATCGAGCAGAACCATCCAATTTGTTTGTCTTCCGGTGATTGAATCAAGTGCTCCATTCTGCGCATCTTCGATCCACTGAAGAGGATACTTGAACCCCGAGAAATTGCATTGGGCAGGATAGACAAATAGTGAATTGCTATTACTTTTTTCTGTGTTTTGTGTTATAGTTTTATTTTTTTTTAAGGCATCAAAGGCTTCGTCGACTCCGAGGGACTTGACAGCTGCTCCATTTCCAGCGACGACGTCTCGCATTCCCAGAACAGACGTGTGATTGTTCTCGAGATAAACAAAGTGCCCTGATTTCCCAAATTTAAAGGTTTCAGCGACAGTTTTTAGAGAGGCTGTTGCTCCTGAGGTGAAGGCCAAACTGTACTCATCAGAAGCCGCATTGAACAAGTCCAATATTCTATAAGCAATTGAGAAAATAAGTAATGCATAATATCATTATGTAATCAGGTGTTATGCATACCTGTATCTGCACCTCTCCACAATCTCCGACGTCTGATTTCCAGCTGCTGAATGTGGGTTAGCGTAGAGAGATGAAGCAAGATCCTCGGATATTCTTATAATTTGACTGTTTGAATACAAAGTAGCTCCTGCATGATCCATATAATAGTCTCCACTTGTTCTAATGAACTCTTTACTCAACCAGTCTGTAATTTTTTTATCGTATGTTTCAGAGTAACTCGGCAGTACGTGTTCCATTGTCGACGGTCTCTCCGTTTCTCTTGCATTATCTGGCCACTTCTACTTGCATAAGTATAATCCCAGTGGATTACTGGTTTCGGTAAAGAGGCTCTTTAATTATATACTTGAGACTGACAGTACAATTTTGTTGTGTTGGAGATAAATTAAGGAGGTATTCAAGGAAAACGAGTAACTGTTTTTGTTTAGTTACAAACTATGGTTCTACTGAGGTTATCAGTATTGGGACACTGATCCTCAAACTATCAACAACTGGGGATTTTGATAGATAAGAAGCCGGAGTCACGTGAGCACATTTATCGACGGCTGACGTACAATGTTCATTGTAGGAACGTTTCTCTGGGTTTAGGGAGGAAAAAGAGGAGGAAAGAATTGAGGCAAATATGATAATTGATTCTAGATGTTATCCTCAGTCGGTTTTGCTCAGGCATGATAATTCAGACGGTTTCATTGGATTCTTCATGGAAGTTTTGGGTTTCTGAGGACAGGGATTCATGTGGATTCTATTGGAAGAGATGTGCAGGTGATTGGATGACTTTTTTCGGGGATAATTGAGTCAGAAAATTGTGCAATAGTGCCCATATTTTTGTGGGGACAGCCAAAAATGATGATTTTATAGGACGAGGTGGCCGAGTGGTTAAGGCGTTGGACTGCTAATCCAATGTGCTCTGCACGCGTGGGTTCGAATCCCATCCTCGTCGATACCTTTTTGTTTTTTGGGTCTCCTATGTTCAGTTGGATCATGTCAAAATCCCCGGATAATGTGTGGAAGCTATAATAAGATATTTGTGGATAGTTTGTAGTTGATAGAGCTGGGAATAGAATGTCTAAGATTGTAGGCGAAGAGAATGACGCAGATGAGGAGAGAGAGGTGTTGGAGCAGCGTTGGCCCAAGGTCTCGAGGAAGAAAGAGTATATTGATCTATTTGAGAGGGCTAGGGGAAATTTAGTGGTGAGGGAAGAGGTTGAATTACATCCACTTGTTCGAAAGTCTATTGGTTCTATAAAACTTGCGGAATTAACGGTATCTTCTGGAAAACTCTTTGAAGAAGCTGAAGAAGTGGTGGAGATTGATGCGTGTCCTTGGAATCTTGATGTCACTCCTACTCCAGTTGAGGAGATATTGGATAATTGGATTCTGGAGAGAATTGAAGAAGAGAATGTAGAGGAAATTCCAATTCCACGAAAGGAACGGATTAAGAACATGATAAAACAATTTTTCCTGCGAAATTCTAAAGTAAAGGTGGATGAGTCATTTCAAATAATAATTTCGTATAATTAAAGTATTTGGAATTTTCACAGGCCATTAAGATAAAAATTGGAGATAAAGTAGGAGAACCAGAAAAAGATCCTCAACGAGAATTCCAGGAATTAACCCGGAAGTTTACAGGAGAAGCACTGTGGATTGATCGAGGAGCTGAGAAAGTGCTTGGAATCGCTGCTGATGAATCTACGATTCATACTCATGATTTATCATCGAAGCCATCAACATCTAATTTCGTTACTGAAATAAAAGCAACTAGAAGTGCAAGTGTTGAAGCTTCAGGCCAATCTAAACAGAGTTCTGAATTGAGTATACAACGGGAAGACGATATATCATCGCCTAGAGAACGTGTTCATAGAGAAATTGTAAATTGTGAGGGGCGTTTCAAAATCACTACCGTATTGTCTGATTTTTCATTACAAAAACAAACGTTATTTCCCGACAAGCGCTATTTCTAAAGATACTTATCTTTATTCTGAGAATCACAACATAAAATGAATGACAGAACAAAGTATCAAGTTCATTCGAACTGGAGCATATAATGCACTTGACAAATATTATGATTGCTTGAAAACAAGGGGAAAGAAAAATAAACATTCACTCAGGAATGAGGCCCCGGGGGGATTCGAACCCCCGATCTCCTGTTTACTAGACAGGCGCTTTAACCAACTAAGCCACGGCGCCTGATGCCGAGCTAAAATACCAAGTGCTATAGGAACTGCCTCAGCTTATCCAGCAGCTATTTCATGAATTTTGAGTACTTTGAAGAAGATTTCGTAGGATTGATTAATAAAATAATTAATTTCCGAGGCTCAGAAGAATATCTACTCTAAAAATGGAAAAAAAGAGAGACCTTTGACCCCGACGTGATTTGAACACGCAACCTTCTGATCTGGAGTCAGACGCGCTACCGTTGCGCCACGGAGTCTTATATGAATTGGAGGTGAAAATGGCGAGCGAAGAGGCCACTTCATTGGAGTCCACCTTCTCTGCTCCTGGTACAATCCAAAGTACCATACAGAAGTTCAAAACAGCTATCCTGAGTTGATTATAGTCCTGCAAGTCCTTCCACCAATGCACCAAACCCCATTGGAGCCTATCCTGGTACTCCAGAATCCCAGAAACAGTGCTATTGTCATAATCCTGCAAACGCAGGCTCCCCATGCGATATTTACACTTGGAACTGTGCTGGAAGTACGTCAGCCAAGTGGTAAGTACCCAGATGAAGGTATAAGCCTAGAAGTAGTTGAGCGGTGCGTGCTCACATCCCGCATACGAGCCCCTTGTGATCAGGATAGCATGATCTATCATGATTCTGAGACGTTCTCCCCACGTTGAACTGAGATTCGCGCGGGCTGTCTCACAAAGCCCCTCCTCCAATCAGGAGACCATACTGCGTAGCGATAATACAAGAGATTAAACCGGCTCCAACAGTTTTCTGGTTAACCACTCGCCTTGCGCACAGCCATCCCCATGACCCAACTGAGTATTGCGTTATTCCGTCATACCTTGACTTTCGCCCGTGAGGAATTTTTTCAACAGGAACGCATGCAGTAGACACTACACGCGTAGTGACGCAACTGTAATGTCAACGACACTGCAACATGCTGCAAGTGGGGAGACAAGGCGACAGCTCAATGCATTGGAGGTGGTTACAAAATTTTGGGGAAATCGCGCGACAAATTTACGTCAAATCTTCAGACCCGTCCGTAATCATTGTCTTGAGCTGCTTACAATCACACGAATGAGGCGCTCATCAATACAATGAAACGTTGCATCACCAATGACCGTTTGGCTCATTCAATATGGTATTGACCTGTTGAATTTGGGGGAAAACAGTGTCATTGCACTCTCCGCTGCAGTTTAATGCGTCAGTGAGTGTCATCCGTGGAGTAAATCGAGAAAATCAGCTCTCAATGGGCCACAGAAAACGCGCTAGTTGATCAAAATCATGTAGTAGTATAAAATACGACTGGTCCTACCAAAATTCCCGGGCCAACTGAGCAACTTTGGACCAATGGGCAATGAAAAGGGTTTGTAATTCACCAATAAGACGTCTCAACGTCACAGAGGTGCTTAGGGCCCATGCGGCTCTTCCTCAAAATTGTGTCTTTCCGATCTGCGGCTATCAGAATGCCGGTGGAGGTACAATAGCTCCAACATAATCAGTTGTATGTATGTGACTGACTAACTTTATTTCATACACGCCTGATATCAGGTCGGTTGATTTGTTGATTATGTCCATTCCGCCTTCTAACCGCGAGAATTTACCATATGTTTGTCTCGCTAATGTACGAGCGGACGATATTCTCGTCGAAATTTAGCCACCGCGTTTATCCCTTTTGAGGTACTGCAGGTTTATTAGCGCTCTCTTGATAAATAAGAAATTTTAAGTGTAGGATTCATGTTATCCTGGTCCGAGGAGGGGCTAAATGAGACAACCCGCGCGAATGTAGTTCCACTGCGAGAGAATCAATAAACTTTCTCGTATATTCTAGTCTCCTGATCTGTGACGGAACGTATGCGGGATGTGAGCACGCACCACTCGACGATTTCAAATGGTATACGAGTGGTACGACGAAGCGCACATGTAAAAGCTATCTAAGGCTCTTGTGCTTATCATATCCATCAGCTATTATGCAAGAGTCGTGTGGACGAATAGACGTAGGATAGATACAAAGATATAACTATTGCTAATGATAACAATTGTGCAGCATGTGGAATTAATTCTGACGTGATTTGCACATGCAACCTTCTGATCTGTAGACAGAGACGCTGGAATTCCAAGGAGCTTGAAGCCAATCCAAGGATTTCCTATGCACGATATCACAAATCCTTGAATAATTGGCTTCAAAAAAGGAGGAATAGCGTCAGTCTAGTTTCAAATAGTGCTGTTTAGGCTCTTTTCCTGATTTCCAATGATGCTATTAGATATTCTCCAACTGGATAAGTTCCAGAATCCTCTGGCATTCAGGGGCGTGGTTCAAGGTGGCATCTTCAGAATGAAATCCCTATCAGGGCAGCACGCCGGTCTGGAGTGTAACTGGAACGTTTGTTCATTCTCTTTTTTTTTCATTTCTCTTTCACTCTCTCTCTCTCCCCATTCGTCCATTCCATATGGATCCCTGAGGGAAGCCCTTTCTGGTCCACTGCACAACAAAATAAAAACCATGAGACCAATGAAACTCGTTGGAGCAACTCGAGCCCCTGAGAACAACACGATAAACAGGATCGCAGGACGAGGCGGAAGGTTTCAATAATTATGGGGCTAAATCCCCGATGCGTTCTCCGAAGCGATCAATTCGCCCTTCGAACCCTCATAATTCCTGAAGCAAACTAGATTGATGCATTCAAGAATAAGCAAATGCCAGTCTCTGCACACCTGAGTACTTAGATCTATCTTAGAGATTGCTAATAGTTCATTGACTGTTAAAACACTAACCATGAGATTATGGTCTCCTGTTAGGTGTGAACCACGGCGCCGCGTGCCGACGCAACCCATTGGATCTTGGAGAGCCTGCAAAGAGCGTGAAAAATTAAGCGGTAACCACCAGTACTTACCCAAAGCATGCGCCTGGTAATTCTGCATAGTCCAGCCTTTCATTCCCAGCTTCCCATGGTTCTGGACCAAAAAGTTTGGCAGCGGTGGGATTCGAACCCACGCCTCCGAAGAGACTGGTGCCTTAAACCAGCGCCTTAGACCGCTCGGCCACGCTACCCCGATATAAAATCCGTTGGGTGCTTTTTCCGCCATATTTTGTAGAGCTTTTGCCTGAATAAACAGAGAGTTTCCATTCAGGAATTTGTTGACATTTCACTTTGAAGAACATGCTCAATGATTTTTTGACTCTGCAAGCTTTGTTCATGAATTTGGAGAAGCAATATTGGGAATGGGTTGACTGAAGAAGTTTATCACAATGGATTTATTATCGGGGGAAAATTGTGGTAATGACAGGTTCAGGACGGTTCAGTAGATATCTTCATTTGAATCCGTGCGTTTGAGCAAGTGATCCATATATAGAAGCCCGCCCACGATCAGGTTCACACCAACACCCCCAAATGCATGTCACGGTTATATATCTCGGCACGAGCCACCAGCCCCACACTCTTTTTCAGTGCTTGCGCTAACGAACTCTTCGGAAAAGCTATCAAGTACCTTTCAAACTCATTTATTCTTTAATCGTGAAAAAAAAGCAGCTTCAACATGCCTGGACGTCCACTTTGGCAGGTGAGCTTCTGCACTAATAATTTAACGCATTTATTCGGGAAACGGCGATGAGTGATCTGCAGAATAACTTTTGAATCTTTTCGCGCGTTTATCAGCTGAGTTTGACAGATGAAACTGGGTTACATAATCTGTATTATTGTTTTGGGCTGTGCGAATTGTTTCTATGGCTCAATTGATGGAATTCTCTATTTGCATTAGTTTGTGTTATTTTTTTGTAAAAGAAGCGCAGTTTAATTTAATTCGTAATTTTGTATTCTAAAAAAAATTAGTATTTTTTCAAATGAATTTCTTTACATCTTTGCAAAGCTCCAACTCACTATGTTTTTCTTACCAGCTAATTCTGGAGTTGACGAGTTATGACTCATGAATCTCGTAATACCTTCCAGACTCTTTTTCACTAAACATTTTTACCTCATCTCCTATTTTTCATGTATTTACCACGAGAATCTTCAGCTCGTTAAAGTGGATTTTTTTGGAAAAATTGGGTTATTTATTAATAGATACCCTTGGGATTTGAAAAAAAATACGAGAACCATGATCCAGTGAAATTGTGGAAAATTCGTTGGTATTTTGACCCAACTTTAAAAATAGTATCATGAATTCTGTGCCAACAAAAGTGAAACGCCATTCTTGTCCTTTCAATTTCATTAAATCTTCCCCCATCTATTTTCGTCTCTCCCCCTTAAAAAAAAATAATAACACTCCCCAAAATAAATTTTTCAATTACCCACACAAAAATAAAATAGAAAACATTCTTTTATTGACTCATAACAAATTTTGAAATTCATAATTAAACGTTAATTCCCAGAAACTAATTAAAAAATTGTATAAATCATGTTTTTTATTTGTAATTGCGTACGTGTAAATGTCTGTGTGTGTGCTAGTGTATGTGTGAGTGTGTAACAGTGTTTTACATAATTCTATGACATTTAAAAATTCACATTAGAAGCAGAAATTCATCTTAAACATTAACAATCTTAAAATAACATTCTCGATAATTTATTCTTTCACATGTGTCTTGTATTTCCGAATCCACCGTGTCCAGACTGGCTAGCGCCTTTGTTGTAGCCCATTTGGAGATTGAGTTCTCCTTCGCTGGCTCTCAATTGATCTTCAGTGAAGCTTCTTTCATTTTTCTCAGCCATTTTCGGACCGAGTCTTGGTCCTGTGAATTCAGGATGTTTTTGTGTCTAAAAACAAAGTAAAATAAATTGAAAAAAACATTAAAAATTAATTCAATCAGTTTAACATTATTAATTAAACTTACAATTCTTCCCAAAGCATAAAGACACAAAGTGACCTGAGGAATATTACGTCTTTCAAAAAGATCAGCAGTTTGGAAAATTTCCTCTTGTGGAACTCCATAAGCCTTGATCGCAGCTTGGAATCTATTAAATTAAATAATTTAATTATTCTCATTCTAATTAAATTTAATAGAATATGAGTTTGTTTTTTACCTCTGCACGTTCTCCATAAGTTGGAAGTTGGTGCCCTTTGTCTGGATCTTCTTCACGGATCCAGGTGCTAATTTGTTGATGAGTTGGCAGAGGACAACACCGTCTCTAAGAACATTCTCGTAATCACCTGCTGGTAATTTCTCCCCCAAAACTGCTTCGATCCAGGCGAGGATCTCTGCTTCTTGCTCCTTATTACGTGGCTGTAAAAAAAGAATCAGAATCAATAAAAATAAATAAAACTGAAGCATTAAATTTAAACCATCATAAAAACGTCAGATAACAATTAATCCTCAGGCTTTAAATTCTTTTTCGCCTCATAATCCAGATGATAAACTCGTATTTATAGAAATGACAGAATTAATTGAATTTTTTTAACATATTTATGATTTTATTCGAGTATTCTAGATTTACGATTTTATCCATTGGCGAGAATTATTTTGGCA
This sequence comes from Aleiodes testaceus, assembly GCA_963565655.1. Taxonomy (NCBI): domain Eukaryota; kingdom Metazoa; phylum Arthropoda; class Insecta; order Hymenoptera; family Braconidae; genus Aleiodes; species Aleiodes testaceus. The sequence continues at coordinate 5,707,812 of OY751415.1, read as the reverse complement.
TATTATTACTGTTATATTTTTGGATTTGTGAGGTTTAAAAGAACAGAAATCTCTGCCAATATCTCGTAAAACTAAACACCAATTTCTGTAGCAATTAGGGAACAATCAAATTCTCATAAATTATCATCAAAAAAATACGGATTTTTCGATTATTTTAAATGCAATATAATTCGACCTGAATTTTAAAATGATTCTGGAGTCTCGAGTTGAACGTTTAGCATCAGGATTATTTTCAGCCCTGTATGAAATATAAACGTTGGATGAAGTGCAGATGGCCTCGGTTTAATTTTCTTACATTAAATCACCCGGATGCTCTAATATTAAATAAACTAATTAATTAACGAATAAATGTTTGAATTGAAAAAAAATAAATTCCCCCAAAATTCCTCGAGTTTCACAGATCAGTTTAAGACGAATTAATGAGTTTATAACATACCGCCATTATTTGTTGATTAATTTATGAGTCGATGAGATATGAAGTAATTGGAGTAACTCCGGGAACTATTGAACTGTGCCAACAGTGTTGAGTTGAAACTAAGTCAAAGTCTTGAGCGTCGCGACGCTATATTGCCACTTCCCCCACTCCTTTAATTTACAGCAGTTAACGCACTTTGGCATTTTTCCCAGTTGTTATTCTCACACCCCCGCCCATCCAGCATCTCTCTTCAATCCCAATTTTTCATGTCTTCATTTCCCTTTCATCTAATATAAATAATATTTTTTTGAAAAACGATTGACTTTGGGTGTTTCTGCGAGAATCTTGTGAAACTGGGGAAAAAAGCAGGAAATAGAGACAATTTCATTGGGATTAAAAATAAAATGGGAGAGGAGGATTTGAATTGAAAGCATTACGTCAAAGTTGCGAGTGTTTTGATGTATTTTTAATGTTTGAGCGTTTGGTAATGCTTGAGTTAAGGTCAAGGGAGGGTAATGTTGTATTCTGGGTTTTTAATGAAATAATAATATTTTTGATTATTGTTTTATTTTTTTTTGTTTTGGGACATTTGTTGGGGACATATCGTAATTTTTGGAAGGAAGCCACTGGCCAATGACGCCACTGAGGCAAACGACAGGTTTAGATTTCGTCAATCGACGGCTATTTCAAATGTCCCCATTATTTCAGAAATTCGAAAATATTTGTTTTCTTCCTTTGGATTACGAAAATTTATTGAAATATTGGAGATACATTTTTTTTAATGATTCCATTGAAAAGCTGAGGAAATTTGCGATTGAAATCATGTGTCGGAAGTGATTTATTTAATTTTTTGAAAATTCAATTTTTTTTGAGAATTTTTGAAGGGCTACCCCTTTCCATTTTTTTCAAAAAAAATCGAATTTTGAAAAAATCGAGAAAAAACACTTCCGACACATGATTTCAACCGCAAATTTCCTCAGCTTTTCAATGGAATCATTAAAAAAATTCTATCTTGAACTCTTTAATGAGAATACCCATTTTGCCCCATTTTTAATGGACAATCAATCAAGAATTTTTCATAATTCTTTAATTCCCTCTTTTTTAATTAAATTCCGTAATAATTGAGAATGAAAATTATTCTCAAAGTATTTCGCAAGAATATCCTAAATAATCAAGTTCCAGAAACTGCCACCAGACCTCGCATAATCGTTTTCCTTTCTTCAAGTCCAGAATAGTCCCCGAGTTCATAAATTCAATGTCATCGCCAGTATTCGTTAGCTTTGCGCAGTGGCGATATCGTAACCAATGAGGTTCTACCGAGGTGCGATTATTGCTAGTTGAAAACTTTTACCAATACCCCGCCAAGACGATGTGAAATACCATCGGCTACGGCAATTTTTGAAAGTTTCTAAGGAAACTGATAAATTAATTCAAAAATAAATCCCAACAGGAATGAAAAATCCCAAAAACATCTATTAAATTATTTAAAAAATTGTTTACAAGCTCCAATGACATTTAAACCGCCCACGTTGGACAATTCCCAACGTTATTCTCGTCGATTTCCACATTCCCCCGAGAAACCCAAAATAATTGACTTCAAACTGAATGAAAATATTGAATTTTCCAGTGTGCTGGTAAACGTGAACCCGAGAAAGAGGCCGAGGCCCAGAGATGGATAGAGTACATAATAAACGAGACATTTCCACCTGGTAAGTACGAGAAACTCTGAATTTTCCAAATCTTCTCTAAACAAGAATTACCCGAGAAATCAGGGAATCATAAGTAGAGTACCCTCGTTTTCCCCTCATGAAAATAAGAATGCGCCCCTATTTTATCGATTTCCCAGTTTACCCTCCATCACCTCCTGTTTCCCTGATAATTGGGGGTGAAAAAATCGCTGCAAGCCCTTAGAAAATCATTGATTAGGAGTCATCGACAATGCAGACTGTCCAATGAGACCAGGAAAACAATTCCGCACTGCCTCATCCTCTCCCCCAATCATGATAAACCCCTAATACTCAGGGGTGATGAGGGTTTGCAAGCCCTTGAATAAAAACCAAATAAACCCAAATTCATCCCCGGTGCCATGTGCCCCGGATAGAAATATCGAGGTGCGTGACGTCGGAAAGGTTAAGTCACATGCGTAGGGTCAGAAATTCTGCGCAAGTCGTCCCTAGTTATTCAAACAATCCCCTGTTTCCTTGATTACATGACTCTCAGAGTCCCAGTGGAGGGTAGACACTCGCCTCCTGATTCACCTACTACCCTGACACTGCGCGCGCTTTGTTACGTCACGACCGTAAGGGTTGCCGGTGTGCGGGAGAAATTCGGGGATGACCTTGAGTGATGTCTGAGTGTTAATCAACAGCATTTGGTATGGAGACGCCTTTTTTTTCACCGCAGCTCGAGCCTCCACCGCCGAATGTCATCCTGGTGCGGCGGAGGACACCGTGGAGGTGGCCAAAGTGCAAAACTATCCCCCACCACTCGACTCATCCCCTCCTCCATCTTCGCCCTTTCTTGAGGATGAGTTGGATCGAGGAATCTCTCGTTAATTCAGATTGGAATGAGTCTTGTTGTGAGTGGGAAAATCGGAATGAAGGGGCAGAGTCCAGTAGCAACTGTCCGAGTCATTCAGAGAGAGAGAGGGGAGGAGGCTAGAGAGAGAAACAATCGTATCGATTTGCCGTCACTCGTTCATCATGTTACGTCGTAGGGACGCTAGTGTATCAGGGGCACATAGTTTACTGCCTAGTTCCTCAACTGTGACATTCTCTCCTTCTCTATCTGTCTTTCTCAGTGGGGAAAAATAATCGTGGATTTTCTTCATTCAGAGATATCTGGAAAATTGACACGTCAGTTTCTCTGGACACGTACAAACGTCAGTCATTCATTCGTCACGACGGCGCAACGCGTCCTGACGCACCAGGAAATCAGCAGACGTTTGAGGGATTTATAGGGTCTCCCGCCCAACGTCGACGTTACGTCAGCCTCCACGAAAACGTGATTCACATTCTCCTGGTATTTGTGAGAAAAAGAATGGAAATTTTGCTGAGGATCGAGGCGATTTTATGAATTATACGGTATCATTCACCTTCAAGATGCCAAACACCCGTCACTGAGTCGTCAATGACGTCACTTTGAGACAAGCCTACCAGGATTACAGCCTCGGGGGTAAATTTACGAGCTTGCGCGTAACGTGAACGTCAAAACGCAATCCCGCGCTTTCCTCAATTGATTATAATTTTTAGTTTTTTTTTAATTCAAAAAAAAAAGGGAGAAGACCAAAAAAATGTGGGAATTATTTCATTTCTCGTTGATGATGATTTTTAATGATTTTTGGGGATTTTAATTGAGGAATTAAATTTTACCGAAGCTTTTGTGTGTTGGTGAGAGCCGGTGGGAGAGGGGAGTCGTAAATTCGAGCGCAGGATGTTGTCCTGATGAAAACCGTGTCTTTGACGTCTTTATGACATGAGCTTGACGTTTAATCAATGAAACCGGAGAAGCTGCAGTCATGCGCGTTGAGTTTGACAATTTTTTTAAATAATTAATTAATTGGAATTTAATGATTTAAAGTGGCAGGAGATAATTGCGTTGATTTCTGTTGGAATTGAGGGGATTTTTGATGATTGAGATGGGAGAAATGAATTATTTTTGGATAATTCGATGTAATGAGAGGTATATCGATTTTCTGTCACCTCCTGGCGTTTACGGCATTTCATACCCTTTCGCAGCAACCAGGATTTCATCATCCTCCTCTGCATCTCTCATCATCTCTCATTTCTCCAGAAGTATTAAAAAAAAAAATCGTGAAAATAATTTTTTAAGAATAATTTAGTGTCTAACTATTAATTCCAGTAGATAAAACCCGAATTTCCCTTAAAAATCGTAAATCCCTCGCATTAATGTAACATAAAGAATAATTCATTTCTCTGATTTTTTTTCATTCAATTCCAATGTCAGCGAACTTTCTCACCTCTCCTGAATCCCTGGTATTCAAGAGCAACCGGGAGACTCCCCAAGGATAAAGTCTCCTGCCCAAAAAAAAAGTCCACATTACAAACGAAATAAATCCCTGATACCCAGCATCACTAACCCGGAAATTGACTTCCTGTACTGTAATGATTTCCTGATGTATTCCATGAAATAGACGACTGTTTTCATTACTCCATTGTACTCTCTTTTCTACGAAGAAAGTGCGAAAGAGAATACAATCAAAATTATCACGTAATCTTACGTTTTTTCGTGAGAGACGATCGACTGTCGATGGCTCGTCAATCGGGAACGGCGAACAACGACCAGTTTTGTATTAGGCAAGCAGAGTTGAGGGTGAGCAACTCTCGAAATGTTTTTACCGAGGCACGTATCTTCCTGTTCTACATTTCCTCCGCATTTCTGCATATATGTGGTATCAATTCCCGAATGACCAGATTGATAAACGTAAAAAGAAAAAACACTAGAATCTCCGGAAAAATCGATTTCCCAAGAAAAAAAATAGGGCAATTGTCTCCAAGCAAGAGCACATCTCTCCAAGTGTCGACAAATAATAAAAATAAATGAAATAAAAATGAAACAAACCCATAAATGCATACGGAGCATCCATCCCCCAAGTATGCTCCCTTAGTACCCAGGAAACTTTCATATTCATAGCCAGGCTCGTATATTTCCATCGGGATTTGAATAACATCACCATTCCACATGACCCCCTGATTACAGAGAATCTCTCATTCATCGGCCATCACTCGTATTGTCCCAGTATATTAGCTCCACCCTTCTTTACTCCCCGGATTTGCCGCATCTACCCGAATTTCGCCAGCAAACATGATTTTTTTGTGCCTCTACGTTTAATAATCCGTAAAAAAGAGTAAAATAATGTTTTTTTAAAAAAAAACCGGAGGCATGCAGTTACAACCTCCACTCATCAACTGTACTCCTGGCTATTGGAGACACGACGCGTCTTGCGAATGGCGTCGAACAACGTTAAATCCACTGGTCGCAGCATCTCGAGTGACTGCCAGATGCCATGATTGAATAGAACGAGAAAAAACCGAGGGAATAATGAAGAAAAAAAGAAGTCGATTCCCTGGAGATTGGATTTTTAAAGACGAGGACTTTTCTTCTCGAGTAAAGAAGAATTAAAAAAATTCCATGCCCCCTTGGATTCCCTCTTGGAATAATGGGAGTGCATGAGTCGATGCTGGTACTTCGATTCGCCCCTGTTCGATTATTATTTCACTGTCACCGAGAAATGGTATAAAAAGAATGAAGAATGAATTTTCGTAGTACAATGAGAGTAACAAAAATTTTAGTGGGCGTCGATGGCTGAAGAAGGGCGGAGTTCGATCACTCACGCCGGCGCGTTTCCATTTTTCTCCCCTTTTTTTTAATTCCATTTATTTATTCCCAGTTACTCTCCTTATTCGGCATTGGGACTTTCCAATAACATGTATCGAAAAAAAATAACGGTTATTTCATGATGAATTTATGTGTCCCTGATGCGTGCGTATTCCTCTGCATTCTTTACGAAAAATATTCAAACTTATCTGGAATTTTTCCTTTCAGGTTTGAGCTATGAGGATGCTCTTAGAGACGGTGTTATTCTGTGTAAACTCATGAGCAGACTGCAGCCAGGATGCATCAATAAGATCAACACATCTGGCGGTGACTACAAGTTCATGGACAATTTGCAACAGTGAGTTGATGATTTTTATTGGAAGAAATTGAAGAATTAATGGGAAGAAACAGCTGCTGAGACACTGCAGTAAGTCTATATAGGTATTCGAGAGAGAATTGGTTCTTCTGAAGTCATGGACTCCTGATAATCATTCGACTTTACGCAATCGACAGTGTTTTGCGTCGAAATGCCTCTCGATAAGTGGACTTTTCTCCTTCGCTCGTTGCTATCGATCGTTACCAAGAGACCAAACGACAATCGAGATATCGGTCTCAGAGAGAATAAAAATCCGAATGGAGAATCGAGCGGGAAGAGCCTTGAATAGTTCAACGAAAGTAAAACTGAAATAGCTCTTCCAACATCATGATCTCCTTATGAAGAAGCACCGACAGAGTCCGAGGTCGGGACCATCGCTTATTCATACGTAGAAAACGTATTGTTGCAGTTTGAGAGCAAGAAAAGAAGAGGAGAAGTCTCTTCAACAATTAATCAATCCCGAGGATACTGATGAATGCCTCCAGAAAAGTGAATCGAAAATTTTTGAAAATCAGGGATCAATAAACGAGAGGCACTGAGAGAGCCCAAGAGTAAAAAAAATCATTTGAAAAACAAGATTTCTACATTATTTTAATCATCTCCTAACGATCTAAGAAAGCAATAGCCTTTAACGCTCTGCTACCATCCTGATGCGCTATTTGCATGTGAGGAGGTGGTCCCAAATGTTTACGAGCGCCTAGACCCATTGAAATTCACGTCTAACCACGTATTGAAATCCTCATTTATTCCCGAAAGAATGAGCAGAGAGAAAAGAAGCTGATGAGAGAGGGGAAAGGGGGATGATACGCTGCGCAACGCGGCCACTCCGAATAACTCCCTTTCGATGCGGTGAGCATGAGAGTGGAACAAGTGGAATACATATAAAACATCAACGGAATATATTACACATGAGAAAGACAGAGAGAATGAGATTGTGCAGAGTGGAATAATTAAATACATTTCAGCCGTTCCTGCTCCTCTGATTGTCCAGGGGCTCGAAAGTACCGTCCTTCCTCAATGCTATCATCATGTTTCTTCACTCCAACAGAGTACCCTGGGCCCAATCGGTATGAGAGAAAAGCACGAGGGCAATTTGCACACGTGTTTACCCACTGAATCTCTCAGTTATTCAACAATGAGAGACATTCAGATGTACCAACGTGGAGTACCGAGGGAGAGACTTGGTGCTCATATGCGGCGAACGCGCTGGTAATCAGGCAGTCAGAGAACTGAGAAAGTCTGCTTCTACCATTCATTCACAGCACATTCAACCGCTAAAATTCCTACCATCTCAATCATACTATCCTGTTATGTTCGGATACGCGACGCGTCATTTCTGTGACAGAATTCAGACACTCTGAAGACATTACTATTTACATAGAGCAGAGTAATTCGGATCTCATGAGAGGCATCAGGCCACTTGAACCTTGGCGACGTTAATTAGTGGCTGAGCAATTAACGCTTAGACAATAGAAGCGCGTCACTAAGCTGAGAATTATCCCAGGGGAACAGAGGACACAAAGAGCTCAAGTCCGAGTGCCAAGCTTTTCTTTCGACGCCTCTTTCTCCACTTACACTTTCCACTTGTTTATTTTTTTTTATTGATTTCGTTGGGAGGAGTTTGAGGTGATTTTTTTTGGTAATTAGTGGGGTTTTCTGTTGCAGATTTCAGAGAGCTTGTATTAGATATGGAGTGCCTGATGTTGATCTCTTCCAGGCTGTTGATCTCATGGAGAGGAAAAATCTAGCACAGGTCACCAATACCATCTTCGCTATTGGACGTGCTGTAAGTATTCATTTTTAATCAATTCAATGAATTTTTTTTTAATTCCTCAATTATTCCAGTGCTACAAGCATCCTGAATGGCGTGGACCATGGCTGGGACCCAAACCAGCTGACGAAAACAAGAGATACTTCTCTGAGGATCAGCTGAGAGCTGGAGAAGGTGTCATTGGTCTCCAAGCTGGTTCCAACAAGGGTGCTACTCAGGCCGGTCAAAACTTTGGTGCTACCCGTAAAATTTTACTCGGAAAATGAGGATTTCATGAATTTTCTTTCATTTATGTAAAACATAATATCACAGTTTTATTTGAATAACGAAAAAATTGGAAAAAATTGAATAATTCGAGAGTTTTCGTTTTTTTAATCAAGAGTTTACAGTGTTTTACGTGAACGCAGGCGAACGACCGTGGGGCAGGCCAGTTCTTGGGGACCCCCTGAAACAGGAGAACAGATGTAGAGTGTGAAACTCTTTCTACCCGTTCATCATACATATATATACAGATATATCGTGACAGATAATGAGAAAACAACTTTGTTGAGTTGACTCCTTACTGTTCATGGGCGCCTCGTGAAAGGGGAGCGCTCCGGAGTGGCCGCTCCGCGCATCATTGCGCCCCACTATTTTTCAACGCCTACGCGGTACACAAAGTACATTGCACGCATGTTTCTGGAAGTATGTAATTTCAGTATTAACTGAAAGTCCTAAAGTGTCCAAAAACTCTTAGAAAAAAAAAAATGGTAAAAATGGGGAAAATTGCGGAAACCAGAGGCTGCTCCATCATGCCAATTTTTCAGGTCAAAAGGAGGAAAATCCTCTTTCACTCGAAAACAAGTAAAAAAAGAAGCGCATCTGCGGATTTTCTTTTTATCCATCGCTCATACGATTCCAAAAACAATTGTCATCATTTCCCCCTTTTTTTTAAGTGTAAGCTTCTTTATATCATTCACAATGGAATTTTCCAATTCTCTTTTATTCCGAATATTTATGTGAATCACACAAACAAGGTTTAATCGCTTCGATAAAGAGAAATGATAATTTTTCCTCAAAACATGCAGAACCTTCGCCTTTTTTTTCAAATTAAAACTCACGCATGCGCATTGTGTGAGAGAAAGTCGCTCAGTTGAGGTTAGTAGTGTCGAGTCGTGTAGTCATAATTCACATAATAAATCCGATGTTTTCGTTTCATTAAAAGATAAACAGATTAATAATAATTATTTTTAAAAATGGAAGAAAAGAGGATTGATGGTAAATCTGTGAATTCAAGTATCGTTGGTACATTCACTGCCTCCAGAAAATCAAGCACAAGTAGTATAGCCAGCCAATCAACAGGTAACTCGTCAATTCCTACAAATTCTTATCACTTCAATAATCTCAATGTCAAACTAATGAAAATTATTTTTCCCAAAGTGGCCCAGTCATTGCCAGCACCAGGAAGAACCCAGGGCGATGGAATGGAAAATGTAACGACTCCAAAAGTAGAAACCAAAAAGAAAAAACTACGTGATACACTTATTTATCATCCAACAAACTTGAAACAATCATCCTATCCTCCACCAGTAACGCCAACAGGTACAATCGTCAATCTCGTACCAAAAAATGTAACCCACGTGAAAAAAGAAAAACTACTGCACAGTTTAAAGTGCAGAGAGCCTAAATTCGTGCCTTACGAGCCCTACAAAGCAGCAGTAAATCCAATAATTCCCTACGTGAAGAAGAAAAAAGGAGCAAGAAATAATCTCGATATCAACGAGATGGTAGCACAATTGTCAATCCACAAGTCCATTGAAATGGAGAAAAACGAGGCAAAGTATGAGAATCAAGAGAGTAAGGAGGAGAGAGAATTAAAAGAGTGGGAGATTGAGAAAAAGTCGTATGAGGCAGAAGTTAAGAATCTCAGGGAAGAGAATAGTCAATTGGAGAATCAATTAAAGTTTCAGGCTCAGGTTAATGGGGAATTGAAGAATCTATTAGTGGCAGCTGTTGGAGAGGACTTGGAGACACGTGTGCATTTGTTGACTGAGGATAAACTGCAGTTGGCTAGGGCTTTATTGAATTCTGCTCAACACTTGAGTACTCATCAGGAGCAGACAGAGTGGTTAGCTGGACAGTGTGAGGTCTGGAGGAGTAAATTCTTGGCGAGTAGTCTGATGGTAGAGGAATTGGCAAGGTGGAAAGCAGCATTGTGCCAGAGGACAACGGATCTTCAGGAATCCATCAAGAGATTGCTTGAGGAGAGGAGCAAAGTGCGAGAGACTTCTTTGAGAACGTATAAGACTCTGAGTGTGTTAAGAGAGAATTTTGATCCCGTGAGCACGTTGACATTCAGGAGACACGAGCTCCCAAGTACTAATATCATTGATCTTGCTGAAGGATGCTGTCAAGTAGCTGAAGTCCTGAGGGTTCAGTTGTTGAGTGGAGTTGATAATGAGAAAGTGCAGAAGAGAGAGGTGAATACTACGGGATTGGAGATGAAGACGACTGGGGAGAAAAAGGCGGAACAGGTGCTGATGAATCCGAATGTGCTGATGTCTGGAAGACAGGATGTCGCTTGCAGTGCTGTTATGGGAGCTGCTGTTGCTGTTGGAGGGAGAATGCTGCTTCCGAGAGGACCTGAGACCATGACCTGTTGTCCACATTGCAGTGGAGAGGTGAAACAAGTATGATGGATTAATTACATTCCAATTGAAGGTGCAATTTATTTAATGGTGAGAAATGATTGATTCGATGTTAATTTTTTTTATCTCTTATGTTTTTTAATTGTACATAATTCAAGGAGAATCCTTGTGATGATTGAGCCTTATGACACGTTGAGCATTCCAACTGGATTTACTAGAGAGCACGATAATTGTGAATTCTTTAAAAACATCTTGAAATAGAGAATCAATTAATTCAGCATCTTGATCCAATTCTTCGATTATTATAATCTAGAGAGAAATAAATATTAATGAAAATTATTTTTTAAAAATGAATTTGAATAATTAAATGAAATTTATACGTACGTGACGAATAAAAGTGATGGAGTTCAAATAAATTCGTGCCAAAAGTAATAATTTCTTTTCAATAAGTGTAAATACATTACTGATATCATGCTCCAATTTTTTATCCAATTTCGCTATTTTTTCCCAAAGAAATAGCTTCTGCAACGTTGTTATAATTGTTTTTTCATTGTTTCGACGAGTTGGGTCCAAGTTATACCTGACACTGCCCTCAAAGAGCACCGGAATCTTCGGAATATAATCAACATGATCCCTGAAGATATCAATACTGATATCAGAAATATTCATAGACCCGATAATTATGTTTCCCGCAAATACTTCATTAATTTGCAACAGGCATTTGATTAAATCGCGTTGGATTTCCGGATCTGTTCCTTGAAATGCCACTTTTTCGCCTGAATAGATAGAAAAATTAAGTGGTTCGTGGTCTAGAGCTGCGTAATTCGTCAGAAGGACATCCTGGAAGTGAATATCCGGTATAAGTGGCCACTGCCTCCGTATATTGTCACCTTCTGTTGTTTCCTGAGGTATATTCTGAAAATTATGAAAATTAAGCTTGGAATATTGAGATAAACACAATTTCCTCACCATCACGTATTTATCAACGACTCCAACAGTCAGAAGACTCCCATAGCTATTCATAATTGCTCCCACTAGATGAATCACACTCTGCGTCAATTGAATAGTGCAAATAAACGCTAATCCAAGGGCCTCATACCGAACATTCAATTCACTCAACGAAGCGCAGATGATCATGATGATCGCCAGAGTGCTAGCAGATAATAATTTAATCCTGAATTCCACCCAGAGCTTGAGAGCATCGAGCATAAAGTCATATGCTAAATTAGAAGAGCAGTGCTTGTAGAATTTCTTTGAAAAATCACGTTCCTTCCTGTAGGCTTGAATAACAGCTCTCTCCTCAACTGTATTGACTGTATGACTGTAAATTGGAGTTACTGAGTCGATTTTTAGCTCGTAGAGAGTCAGAAGAAGGCCCCTGAAATGTGTTTGCATGAATTTAATACCAAAAATCGATTATTAACACTCTGCTCATTTTTTTTATAAAGAAAATGCTTCTTTTACCTGACGTATAAGGTGTAGGCAAGAGTCACGAGGATGAAAAACGTCAGTGGTATCAATAAAAATGGGGAAAGAACCCCAAGTGTAATAACACTGCACAAACAAATGCCTCCATGCATTAATGCAGTTATTTTCAGTCTCGGTAGCATATAATCAACTTCCTGAAGATTTAAACTAAAAATGTTTAATAAAATGATTGAGGAAGTCGTTGAAAAAGCTGATATCTGGGCTCGATAGATCTTCTGGAGCCACAGGTCGTGCATGTTCTTGGCTGACGTGGAAATACTCTGAAATCAGTGTGCTTTGAAATTGATATTAATTTCAGGAATTGAAGGGAGAGGATTTATGTTAATTACCTTGTGGTAAAGAATCATCAGGACCAATCCCCAGAAGATTATGAAACCAACCATTGAGGCTAGAATTATGGAGATGTGAGTGGTATTCGTCAACATTCTCTGAAATTGAGGAAGAATTTTAATTATAATTAATTGTGTGAGAATTGAGGAATAATTACCTGAGAAATGTAAGTGAAGATTAATGGAGCAGCTGCTATTGGAATTGAGTACAAGAGCGAGAGGAGACAGACGACTACACTCAACCACCATTTCTGTTCCCCATTGACATAAGACCTGTACTTGATGTTGTGTTCAATTCCATAAACACTCCTCTGCTTCTCGTCATCAGAATCTCCATCAATCTGACTGTTAATATCAATGACACTTTCTGCAGCAGTATCCTTGGAGGAAAGCTTCTTTTTCGTGTCATTAAGAGATTCATTCGCACTTCCCTCTTGCCTCGTCCCAAAATTCCTAATTAATTCAATGTACTCGTGATTCGATTGCAGGAGCTCATCGTGGTTCCCATTCTGCACGATCCTGCCATCCTGCATGACGTAGATGACGTCGCACCTGTTTAAAAACTGGAACAATAAATATTTCAGTAGATATTTATGAAAAAATGGGAATTATTTTCATATTCAACGTACTTGAATTTTATCAGAAACCATAATGACTGTTTTTTCCCCCAGAATCTCAAGAATCGATTTCTCAAAGATTTCAGCAGCTTCAGGCTTCTCTACATTCTTCAATGGATTATCGAGTAAGGTGATATCTTTATTAGTGTAAACTGCTCTGGCGAGTGCAATCTTCTGTTTCTGCGAATTAGTGAGATTTACTGTGGAAATATCGGTGTCATCTGATCCGGGGAGAGAATTTATGTCTTCACTGAGTCTACAGGCTTGAATGGCTTTGTAGTACCATGCTGCATCAAAGATTTCCCCGAGAATTATATTTTCTTTGAGGGTGCCCTCGAAGAGCCAGGGTTCTTCGGGGACATAGGCACAGGATCCATCGATCGCTACGTGTCCACTCATATGGTTCAATTGTCCCATGATCCCTAAGAGAAGAGACGTCTTCCCACTCTTGGAAGGTCCACATATTCCTATCAATTTCCCCTTGGATGCATAAAAGTTGATGTCTTTCAGGACATGAGGGGATGAGAGAGCGACGAGCTGCGTTGGCATGTCGTCTAGAACGAATTCGGAAGAGCTGCGGATTATTTTGTCAACTGGAGAGTCGTCCTGCTGCCATGAGAAGTGGCCTGCGTTTATTGTTATCGCTAAATGCTTGTCTATGGGCTTGTCCATGTATCGATTCGTGTCTTTGAGAAGTAGAATCGCCTTGAAGGATAAATCATATTTTAATTGCGAGATATTTGTAGATGAATGAGCAAGTTATGAACTTACTTTGAGCTTGTTCAATGAAGCCACTCCTCTTGAAATACTGCTCATCGCCAACCAGCTGCTCCTCACACAATGCTTCAAGTTCAGGAGGATCAAGACAAGACAGGGAATGTACTGCAAAAAAAAAAATTATTAATTCCCAAAATAATAAAATAATATTAAAATTAAAAAAAACTTACATCAGCAGAAACCAGGCGATTGTGCGTGATCAAATAGGCCATCGTCATAGCACTGACAGTGACAATCGGTATAACATGGACCATACAGAGGCTCCATCCCTCACTCAAACCTCCCCACTTCATCTCCCCCAATTCTCTCTTCCTAATATCCCGAATCCCCGAGACAAAGCGTTTATCATACTTTCCTATTTTCGCCAGGCAAATTTTCTCAATAAATTCCTGCAGCAGGCACAATCTCTGCAGCGAGAATTTCATGGCCCTCGTCGCGAATATCTTCGTCAAATAGGCCATGAGAATCAGTCCCAGGTAGAGGACAATCAGAACAGCAACTCCAATCAATGCCACATGTCCCAGGGAATACCAGATGAATAATGAGGATAAAAAGAGGATCAGAGGTCCTGAGAATATCAGAGGCCCATTCGCTATCAATTCATTCAGTGTGCTACTGTCAGGCACGAAATACGTTAGAGTTTGATGGACTGGAGCTCTGTACCTCACAGAAGACCTTATCAATTTTTTGTAAGCCAGTGCGAGACATGCTGAGCGCAATCTGATTGATGTCCTCAGGTTCAGGGCTGCACTCCAGGCAATCAGAAAATAGGAGATCAATTCTGCGGCGATTAGGAGCACAATGTGGGTGTACATCGTGATATTGTCCATTAGAATAATGTGCTCGAAATTTGTGACTGGTTGGAATGATTTAGTAGAGTTTATCGATGAATTTGTTGCTGGGGTCATTGTGGTATTTGTTATAGGCAACTCTGTTGTGTTCCTCTGCTCGGAGATTATGTGCAGACGATTTTCCGTTGCTGCTATTATTTTCTGGAGTATCATTATCTAAAAAAAAGCATCGGTTTTTCGTTTTTGTTACGTTTTTGATGGATTTGGAGGTCTTACTGGACTGCAAAGGGCGATTATCATTCCCAGGAGGTAGATCAGGGATCCAACGAGCACTCTCGTCTTCACGAACTGCCAAGCGATTCTGGGTACCGAGGCACCAGCCTGTCCACTACCAACTATGTGCGTGTGCCATAGAGAGTCTATCCTAAAACGTTATAATTAATTAAATAAAATCCTTGGGATTTTTAGGATATTGTAAATTCATGCACCTTGGGCCATTCACGTTACAAGACTCTGGTGTAGATATACTGGGTAGTGGTTTATCTCCCATTCCATTTTTGTATCCAGCTGATATGTATTCATTTAACCAAGTGAAGGAGACACTCGAGAAGAGACCAACTTTGTCTACTGGTAGTTCTGATCCTGGAATTCTGAATTAAAACATCATTTTTTGTTTATATTGAGAATATCTCTGAAACTATTAGGTTTAGGGAAATTTATCAAGAGACCTTTTTTGTAGAGAATTTAATTCTCCACAAAAAAGGTCTCTTGATAAATTCTCCTAAGTGTCATGGTTTACGAGATATCTTTGATATTAGAGTCAAATTTTTACCTTTTAAATCTGACAGGAATCAAATTCGATAACGCAGTTGTGTATCTCGAGAGTCTGTTGTGTGGCACATAAGTGGAGCTGTATTTATCAATTTTATTCCTTGAAATGAGTTTTCCCTGGCTCCCCGACTCCATGCTGCTTAATTGAAAAGAGGTAAAAAAAAACCGGAATAACGAGGATTAATTTATTCAGAAGAAACTCACCTTGTACTAGCGGATCCATTAACTAATGAGTATCCGTATTGAGAAGCCGACATTACCCGCAAAAATCTTCACTTTTCATACAAAAAATTAACTCTGCCCAATGATAAATCACTCTCCAATGAATTCGATAGCTTATCAGTTAAACTCTCGACGGATATCAGTGTGAATTATTTATCAGATAGTATATCTAATACTGTCTCAATTTAGTGGTATCAATATTCTTGAATAAACGTAATAACATTGTGTCTACACGACAAAATAATTTCATAATCGGTGCCATTATGAGAGCGAGAAACTAGTTGAATATCACAACGATTCAAGTAACTGACGCATACTGATAGCGATTATTACGGATGACTCCATTTCTAGTCATTCGTTACTCTCGTTATCTCGAAAAATGACCTACCTCTTATGCCTGCCCCACTTTATCTGGAACTTGAGAAGCAGACGGATAGATTGAGTAAATTCACATTAAATTGAATACATTGTTACTTTCTTTTATTTCATTTGTAAATAAAAATTTATTAAAATTGTTGAATATAATTCACGATTAAGGCACTTGTATTCTAATTAAGAATGTGAGATTACCTCTTTTTTTTTAAAGAAATTGATAAAAATGAATTAATAGATATTATTTAAAAAATCCCAGTAGATTATACTTTGGTTATTAAAATAGTTATTAAAATTGTTAAAAAATAAATCGAGACGTCTGATTATATTCTAATGCTTTAGGCAAGAGATCTTATGCTGGTATTCTCTTTGGATTGAGGTCGTACATACGACGCATACGTTTCTTCAATTCTTGTGGGAATTTGTCGTAACACTTCTTGCAAGCCGGACGTAGATCGACGTCGAAGAATTTAGTCTTTTGATTCATTTTTTGATCGCAAAAGGCGCAAGCAAAGTGGTGAACACACCAGGCCTTGTTGAGGGCAGTGAAGACATCGCCGGCGATCACTTGATTGCAGACGAAACAGAGATTTCCGAATAATTGATGGTAATGAGTCTCGCAGTAGGCTAGACCCTTTTTCTCGTAGTGTCGGTGGCCTAAAAATGGCTTCTCACACTTGGCGCAAACAAAATGCTCCACGTGCCAGTGTTTACCGAGAGCTGTGACGACGCGCTCTTCTATTGGACGACGACAAGCGCCACAGATAGGAATTCCCATTTTGTCGTGACAACGAAGGCAGTATAATTCGTTCTGAAATTGATTAAATATTATTAGTTAAAGATAAAGAGTTTTTTTTTAAATTTATTTCGTGAATTATTTGAGATATTGCTTAAAAATAAAGTACCATGTCATTAGCAGCATATCCAGGTCTAGACCTCACTTCCCTAGCATCGGAATTCAATTCCACTCCACAGGCAGTGCAATTAAAATGATAGGGATGATAAACTTCACCCCGGAACCGCAATGGCTTGTCATCGATGACTCCACTGTGAATAATTACAGAATTAAATAAACAGGCACGAGGAAACAATTGGGTCTCTCAGACAATGAACTCACTGGCATTGATGGCAGATGTGTTTCCCAAGGGCTCCAGCTTTGACCCTCGCATTGCACGTGTGACAGAGTGCTCTGCCTTGGCACTTTATGAATCCAGCATCAGCTAGTTCAAAGTCACACTCCTCGCAGCGGAAACAGCCTGGATGCCAATTCGCATTCATCGCTTTTATCACTCGACCAATGACAAACTCTCCTGAATAAATAATTCATGATATAATTAGACATTTGACTGAAAATTAATTATTTTTTATTTATTTTCTTGCTTACCACATCGACCACAGCATGGAGCAAATAAAACATGGAAATCATGCTCGCAGTACTTTCTGCCCTCAAATTCATAGAAGATACCCTCAGGGAATGGACGGAAGCATTGAGCACACCTGTGGATAAAATAATTTAATAAATAATTAAATACGGGATTTCTCGTAATTTACAATTTTGAAGTTACTCACACAA
The DNA here is from genome assembly GCA_963565655.1 of Aleiodes testaceus. Classification (NCBI taxonomy): domain Eukaryota; kingdom Metazoa; phylum Arthropoda; class Insecta; order Hymenoptera; family Braconidae; genus Aleiodes; species Aleiodes testaceus. The sequence continues at coordinate 5,690,286 of OY751415.1, read as the reverse complement.
AGCACTGCGGATGCCAAAGTTCTCCATGAGAATTAACAATTTTCTCGTGAGCCTCAAACCCCTCCCTGCATCGAGAACAGAACATGTTGTCCAACGACATCCCAGTGATTCTGAAAAAGAATTACAAAAAGCCTCAAATTAAAACCCAAACAATTTTCCCTTTTCTCGAACATATACCGAGTCTCTCTGTTATTAAACCGATCAATGGCATTATCATTCCCATAAACATTATGAAAAACCCGAGGATTCCTCTCAGGAAGCTCCGGAGCCTCTGGATTCCATTCCAGAAGCTCCTCATAATCAACTGGAGCATAATTATTATTATCCTCATTTTTATTAGCTTCAACTGATGATCTTCGAGATGATGCCATTCTCCGATGATACAAATCACTGTTCTCCAATGAAAGCAAAGAGAGAGACGTTGGAAATGGTGATGGACTCTCTGCCATTATGACACAATTATGAATTAACTGTTTTTTATTCTAATAATGCCAGTGCAAAAATTTTCAATTATCTCGAAGAGCTCAAATGAAGCTATCACAACTCAGAAACACAAAAAAATAAATGCTACTTTATTTGTGAGTAAATGATAGTATTGTACATATGGCAAATTGATAAGTTATCATTATGAGAATATTCTCAGTGTCACGTGAATGGATTTTCCAGGTAGATGAGTGTCGACTCTTCTGCCATTTGTATTAGTGAGTTACCAACAGGTACTACAACGATTCAAAGTAGCAAAATTGTTAATTCATTATAAAAATCATTGTTTTATGAAATAAATGGAAAAAAAAAAAAAACGAATTATGTCAGTTCTAAAAATAGAATCTGCTTACCCAGGCATTATTTTCGTTTGAAATTAAAGATAGAAGACGATAAAATCAAGTGAACACTTCTTTGTTGTCAATAATTTTGTTGATTTCAGTGATTTAATGGCTTTTATTCTGTAATTTTAACGAGAGTAAGTGTATGCACCAACTCTGAGACTCATTCACTGTACGTCCCACCCATTTAACTCATCGCCCACACAATAACCTTGTACTCCAAGATTTTATGAATAAATTTGATGAATTAAGAGACAGAGAGAAATTGAGAAAAGTTGAATATTAATCCCTGAGTTTCACTTAATTCCAAGATTTTTACCTTTGTCTCCGGATTTTTACGGAGGAATGAGAGGATAATGTATTTTTAGAGGTTTGACATCATCAAGGAGACCAATGTAATCTCCATAACCCCAAAAATTATGAAAGTTCAAGTACTAATACATGGACACAGTACTGACAGTTTCATTATAAATTCATGCACACACACAGTTGAGTTTAGGGCGTCTGGCGGATGACCGTTTCAAGGATTGGAGCAGCCAATCAGAGGGCTCGGACACGCGCCTGCCCTTTTTAGTATCACAGGCGGATGTACTTGAAAAAGAGCGCCATTCATCAGAATCCCTTTTTGAATGAGACTAACACTTGAAATAACTAGAAAGAGTCTCTCAAATTTTTCTGGAATTAAAATCCTTTATTTCTCTCAATTAACATAATTCCCACATTTCGGAAAATTATCAGGAATAATTGGCATGGACGAGTGCTCCCCAACTTTAACAACAAAAGCCATGCCCATCTCCATGTGATTGGAAACGTGACAATGGAATATCCAGTATCCAGGATTTGTTGCGAAGAAACGGAGGACAGTGTAGCCTTTCGCTGGAACACTGATGGTATCCTTGACTATCGGGGTTTTAAAGTTCTTCTTAATTTTCCCGATTTCATTGAGATACTTCACATCTTTCATTGATATTCCAGCACCAATGGACTCCATGGCGAGGACGTAGAACTCATGACCATGCAGATGCATGGGATGATCCTGATTTCTAATTGCAGTTGTATCTACGAATACTATCTCCACGAGACTGTCTTTCTTGACTCGGTAGATCGTGGGACAAGTACAGAAATCAGAAATGCATTCTTGATTATTCCTGTTGTCTTCTGCACAGTACATTGAGTCCAGGAGGTCCTGACGCTGAGATAAAAGGGGAATCGTGGGGAATTCGAAGCTGATGTTGTTTATCTGGGGATAAGGTCCAGGAGCGAAGTACGATTCTGCAGAAAAAAATCGAAATTAAATTTTAATTAATTAATAATCATTGAGAATGCTTACGGTACATGTTCGCAGTGAAATCGAAGTAAAACGTGTGATCCGGAGTTCCAGAGAGATTCACAGGCACAACTGCTGAATTATTGAGATCGACTAGTTTTATTAGTGAATTATTCTCGTAGTTTTCGGTTGAGATCTCCACAGGATTCAGCAGCTGAAAGATTTAATTTAATATTATTGGAATATTTATTGAAAAAAAAAAAAAATTAATATTTACTTCTCCAGATCTGTAATTGTCCTCGTAACCAATGGATTCCTTCGGTCGATCCTCAGGAACGTCATTGTAATGGAGAACAGCAGCTTCAAACACCTTAACATTATCATTATTACAATCTCCAAGGGCTCTGTACCTAATCCAGTAATTACCAGGTGTTTTATTAGTTGTGAGAACGAAATCGTAACGTTCGCCAGCGTTTATAATGAATGAGTCAACTGAAATAGAAATTCTGTTTATTTTATTGCTTCAATTGCGATTAATTCATGAGTACCTTCTACTGGACTGAAAGTTCCGGTTTCTGACGCAATCACCAGCAATCTATGATCATCAACAGACACTTGAACTGGACAATACAGTGCACTATTGGAAATGACTCGGAATCTGTATCGTTTCCCCTGGAATTTCCCACTTGAGATAAGACTACTCATAAAATTTTCATTATTTCGTTATTTAATAAATTGAAGGAATGAACTTACTGAATCAACATGAAACACTTTTCTCGGTGTTTCATATGTATTATTACCATTTACGGTTTGTACATGCGAGGCTAGTCCATTGATCGTCAATCCATACCCATAAATGAATTCAGATCGATGAAGAGCTGTAGATAATCGGAAAGCCGTTGATGAAGCGAACCAGTGCCAAATAATCATCACATGTTCAGCCAAATCAAAGTCGTAATACATTTCCAAGTGATCATCAGGTTTTCTCACTACTAGACTTCCATAGACTCCATCAGCCTCTTCAAACCCGACGTGAGAGTGCCACATGTGGGTTCCAGCTTGTGATGCATTGAATTCATACAAAAATTCGTTCCTGGGAAGTATTGGGCATTGCGTGACATAAGGAGTTCCATCCATGAATTGAGAATTAATCTGATGCATTCCGTGCCAGTGTATCGTTGCTGCATTGCTGCTGAAGCCGTTGATGACGTTGACCCGGATAGTGTCACCCTCACACACCTGTTGATTCAGAAGAAGAAGAAATTAATAATAATAGCAGTGGATTAATTTTAATAAATTCATTCCTGAATACTTGGCCCAGGCAGCATGTGATTAACTACTGAAATGGGTCGAATGTTGCCTCCAGCAGTTATGCACGCATCCGAAAAGCAATCTTCAATGTCAATTGGACAATTTCCGCATGTCAAACCCATTGATGTGTAATCACTGAGGAAAAATGTATAGGAGCAGACTTTTTTATCATTCTCTTTACATTTTCTGTAACATTCGTGACTCTTCCCACCGATAATTTCGGGATTTGAGTAATTTAAGGATTTGAAATTCTGGATTGACTTCAGGCGAAGAGATCTGAAGGCAATCGTTGGATTTATCGAGTAGATAATTAATATTAATATTAACTTGTGCATTTTGAGGAGAGTTCTCTCAATAAAGTTCAGTTAACAACTGAATTCTATATTCTAAGTAACGTAATTTATATTATCAACTTGATATCTTAATTGTTTTTTTTTTTGTTACATTCAATCTTTTACATCGCTAGACTTTTACAGATAATATTTTTTTTCTTCAGGATATCAACGTAAACATGTTATCCAGCAATCAAATATACAGCTCGGGATGGTACTCCCCTTTCACACATTAAATTATGTATATTTTTTTTATGTAATAATAATTAATCGATAGATTTTCGAAGATTATATACTTTACAATGATACAATACTCGATATTGAATGTACAAGGGCCATGAAATTGTGTGCATTAATGCATAAAATATTTTTCATTCAACTTCACAGACACTAGCAACACTTAATTCAATGTTTTTTTTATTAATTAACTTAAAATTAATTGTGTTTAATTATCCTTCTTCATTCTGTTGGAAGTCATTCTGTAGATTATTGAATCACGTCCTGGATCCATATCGGCGATTGCAACTTAAAAAAAATTATTACAATCAATTAAATGAGCACAATGTTCATTTTAATTATTAATTAAATTATATACATACTGCAGATTGCGAGAAGTGAAAAGGCAAAGACAATTCCGAACCACAGAAGAATATTGAAGATCACTGGATAGTCTTGTCCGTATCTCGCAGCAAGTTTCAAGACAACTGGCTGTAAAAATCGTAAATTTATTTTAATAACAATTTAAAAAAAATTGAAATTACCACATTTATCAAGACAATTGAGCAAAATAAACATTGGAACTCAAATTGCCTTCGAAAAAACCTGAAAAAAAAATGATAAAAGAGCAAAAAAAAATATTTTCCAAAGCAGGACAATAACAGTGCATTGTAAAATAAACTAGTAACGCCATTACAGGATCCAGGGCTTTTTTCAAAATCATCCTCAAGCACCAAATGAAGTAAACCAAAATTGTAATCAAGAAATATTTTGGTTTTACGTGATTTTCTATGATTAAAAATACCTCCATCTTTAAATTATCAATTTCATCACTAGTCTGTGAATGAATCTCGTGCATTTGTTCTTTCAACTCATTTTCAGGTGGTTCAGTTGTTTTATCAATTTTATCATCTTCAGTAGTGACTTCAGTCTCTTCTTCTTCCTTCGTTGATGTTGTCTCCATTCTATCCATTTCCTCTTCATTTTTCTACAAAATTTTATGAGGAATAGAGGAAGTGATTTCTCTTATGTACACTTTTATCAGCTTCTTTTACAGGGGCGTTACTAGGTAAACATGGTGCAATAGCATGCAGAATCACGTTAATTACTTGATTATGTAACATTTTATCAGCTGAAAGGCTAAAACATGCAATTAATAGGATACCTCGAAGATTTGAGTAGAGGTGACGACTTCGGTGGTACTCTCGGAAGTGGCAGCGTCCGAATTTTCCTATTTAATCGATTAGTATGCCCATTAACAAAATTCTAATTAATAAATTAATAAACTCACATCAACAGCTCTTTCTAATCGTCGAACTGAAGACTCGATTGACCTTGTGTTCCTCAGCTTATTAGCATCATTCGTGAAAACTGCAATGACCACTTGTCCATTATAAATATCAACAAAAGCCTGTGAAACATCATTCAGTGCATCATTCAGAAGATTAAGAGCTTCTTTAGTAGCAGGTGAGTCTTTTCCATGACGATCCATAAGTGGTCGCAGTCCAGAGACAACGAACCAATAAATATCGGGCTTAAGATTAGCAGTGATTGTCGATGGAATTTTTTGGGCAATCGCACGAAGAAGCTGGAGCTCTTCGATGAATTTTCGGTCCTCCTCGTTCGTGAGGTTCAGGTGCTTCAGGAAGGACTCGTCTATGGGGTTTGGTTTGAGTTCTCCGAGGGCTGATTGTCCCAGCTAAAAGAAAATTCATGAGAATTCCAAATAAATTTGATTTTTATAGAAATATTGATTGGGGAATGGAGCAGGAGTACTCACAGCATCGAGTCCATCACCAACGCAAATCCTGACCAAAGTATTATTATTATCACGTTCTTCAAGTCTCCTTGATACTGCCTGCCACGTGGATTCCTCTACTTCATCGACAGTTAAAGGAAAACGTTTTCTTCCTGGGGATTCTAATGACTGGAGTGATTCTACACCCTCAATGGCAATGCTGACGACTGCTTCTGGCAAGTCGAAGGGATCCCTGATAGTAACTCCATCCCATGATTCACTCTGAGGAAAAAAGAAATTAATAATAAATCGAATATTAAATTATCAACTTTTTGAAGGTTTTATTCACCGGTTTGGCAGTGTATCCAAGAATTACAGTGAAGACTTCTTTCAGGAGGCTCTGATTGATCGGTTGAGTGCCATCAAAGTGCACACTGTCTGGAGTCTGGAGAATAATGAAATCTCCATCGCCCAATGCTGTTGATTAAAGGGAAAATCAGGTTTTAAAGGTCAGTCAATGATTTTTGGGGTAAATTCGTTATTAATTGCCACACCCACTTGTTTAATAAGGAAATATGTATTCTGGGAAGTGCAGAATGGATTAATTGAGTAATTATGAGAGATTCATGGGTACTTACCAGTGCCTATTGCCAAAATCACGAGGAATACGGTTTTTAACATTTTTTTGAAGTGATTTAGATGAATTTGTGGCAGTAAATGAATTAAATCGTCTGAACTAACCCAAAGATCAGTCTGATTTTTTGGGCAGACGAAAACTCGATCATATGACAAGATGAAGTACCTGAAGTTGACGCCAGAGGCGCCATCCTACATCACGTGGTCGAAATATCTTCGGAATTCTTCGGTTTGCGCGGTTATTTGAATGAAATTCAGAATTACATAATTTTTTAAATGAGAATGGAATTAATTAAATCAATGAAATCCTTTTGTATTATTATTTTTTTAATATTTACAAGAAATAAAATTAAAATATTTATTTTCATTCGTCATGTGTTACACTGCGAGGTAATTATTAAATTCATATGGAAGAAATTAGGATAAAATAAATTGTTCGTTTCATAATTATTCAGCAAAAAAAGATAATTGAAGCGAATTATTCACAGAACGAATTCGCAAATTTTTTGTGAAAAAAAAAAAAACAAATCGGGGAAAAAAACATAATTTAATTAATGATTTATTTTATTAAGCGAAAATTTTATGAATTTTCATAATTATTATTTTCATAATTTGAAAAAATCACTCATAACTTACTCATTCATTCATTTATCTTCTCATATTTCCACGTATTTTTCATTTAGTTCATTAAAACAATTCTCATGTAAATCTTATCACCATTGTCAACAATTCACAAATGAAATGAAATTAATAATAATAATAATAATAATTATGAATATCAATAATCCAAGACTTCCTGAAAACAAAAGGAATAAAATAATAATAATAATCCTTTAATTTTCATTTTCTATTGTCTTTCTTACTTTCTTTCTTTCTCAAATTGTTCTTAATAAAATAAAAGATACAATGTACAGAAGAGCCTTACAAAATGTTTTAATTACAATCGCAAATAATAATGAAAGAAAAAAAAAAAAAGAGAAGATATTTAATCAAATGGGACACAATCACGTTTCTTCTTCCACTGATCCAAGACACTATAATTACAATTCAACAATGATACATCTTCGACATAAATAATGAATAAAAAAAAAAAAGAAAGAAAATCAATTTAACATGAAGAAATTAAAGAGAAAATAAAAATAATAATCATCCTCCAAATTGATTAGAAATACCGTCGAAGATAATGTGATAATTTTCCACATAGTGCATTAAATATTCGTTTGAGTTTTGTGTCTAGACAGTCGTGAATTCTGTCCCACCTCTAGCTTCATCGTGACAATGAATGTGATCTTTCGTGCGTTTGTTGTGTATCACCGCCGGCTCTCGCTTCTGTTAGTCTCTGTGAGGCCGGCAGTGCATCGAAAAACGGATGTGAAAGAGCATCTTTGAGTGTTATTCGTTGAGACGGTTCATAATCCAACATGTGTTGAATCAAGTCAAACAATTGTCGATGCTCCTCATCATCAGAGAGTATGTAGCGATGCAGAGGCTTGCAATTGTCCCTGACGTATCTTCCAGCTGAGCTCTTATCACTCCAGTCCAATTTTCCATGATAAAAGTATTTTGTCTTAGTTTTCTTAGCCATACGATGAGGAATTGTTCCAAGTATACGTTCCATCATAGCGAGATGCTCTCGATTGTCGTGCGTTTGAAAAAGCGTGATGCCCAGGTACAGTTCGAACAAGATGCATCCAATGGACCAAACGTCGCACGGCTGTGACCACCCAAGTTCTGTTTGAATCATAATAAGATTCATTTATTAATAGACTCTTTTTTTTATCTTTAAAATGTATCCGATCGGAGAATCACAAATGCGTAAATATAAAACTCACCGAGAATAACTTCTGGTGCTCTGTAGTGTCGTGTACTGACGATCGTGCTGTGATGCTCATGATCGAATGTCGCACTGCCAAAATCAATGAGTCGTATGTCCGTTCTCTTGACGCGTCTCACATCCCGTCGCTTGAACAAAAGACGCTTTTTTGAAACGTTTTTTATCATTGTGCTAAACTACAGTCGGGCCAGACTCTAACTTTTAGGACAAATAGAGGATTTTTTTTTTTGGGTTTACGAGGAGAGAAGTACGAGAATAGTTGGAAAATGAGATTATTAATATTTGTGTACTCATTTCTTGAGTATTTTCAGTGTTTTCACTGTTTTCATTTAAGAGTCAATGAAATTTCCGGTTAATTCTATTAATACATTTGCACTCGACGCATTTCCAATGTATCTAGTGTAATTATTCATCATAAAAACTTCTCGTGAGCATGGGAGAAGATAATTGGAGATGGGGAGGAGACACAGAACATTTAAAGGGATTGGGGATTTATGATGGGGTGAAATTTACCTTTTTGGCGTTGTATGTGACGTCGAAATCTGAATCAACAAATAAAATATTCTCCGGTTTTAAATCTGTGTGTGTTAATTTGTTGTCGTGGAGGAATTTTACAGCGTAGCACAACTGATAGCCCATGTGTCGGACGTGATCCAGGGGATAGGGCTGATAGCTATTGTCCCTCTGAAAATAATAATGAAACATTGAAAGAAATTGTTTGAGTAACAGGTACTCTATTAAATGAAGAAATTACAGAGATATTCACCAGAAAATCGAAAACACTCAATCCAAGCATTTCGAAGGCAATGCACATGTGCCCGTGATAATTGAACCAGTCCAACATTTTAACACACAGGCTGAAAATAGAAATTTTTTATCATTAATAAACGTAAATTTTCAGTTGAGGATATTATAAATAATAATTTTAAACTCACTGTTGACAGTCTGGATCCTTGGCAGCTATTTTTTCAAGTGCATTAATTTCAAGCTTAGCTGCTTCTCTGTATTTTTCAACATTCTTTATTATCTTCAAGGCCATTGTGTGATCCCTGAATTAAACAATAATGCATGAATAATCATTAAATTAAAGTTTTTCATGTAAATTTTACAGAATTCTAGGAAACTAAATATTTCAAAATACATTTCATTTCCCACACTGTTATTTCTTGAAACTGAGCCAGTATTTAATTACTAGTAACAGGCTATTCTCGTTTTATTTACAAAATTTCAACACATAAATAATTTATTATAATTCGTACCTCCCACTCCACTGTTTTTTTTTATAATCTATTTTAATCTAATAAAATTATTTACTCTTCATACTTTTATGGATTTTTGTAAAAAAATACCTATTGAAACTTACATTTGCATATCCTTAACCTTGACAACTTTTCCAAAAGTACCCTCGCCCAGGGTTGCCAGTACTTTATCTGTAATTGTAAGAAAATTATATTAATTCAACAAATCATTATGTGACCTTGTGATCACGATGATAATTTAATAACCAGAATCTCCAATGAATTTTTCATGATTTGAGAGAACATATTAATGAAATCCTCTAATTATTTGAGAATAAAAATGAAAAATTTCACTAACTTTCGATTTTAAATTGCATAAACAAGATTCAAGACGATAATTTCTCAAATAATTATGATTTCTACGTGAAAATTATATTTTCTCAATTTTATAACAAGCACAAACACTTTCATTTTCAATGAAAAATTTAAAAAAATTCTAATTAACTTTAAAATCCAGTTGGAGATAGTGATAATGAATAAATCGTGTTCACATGATCAATTTATTAAAAAAGTGCAGCAGAGTTAAATATTTTTGTTCGAACGTAATATTCTGCTCTTCACTATGAAAAAGTTAATTAAAATCGCCTCGAGTTAATTAATCAATTTGATAACCTAATTTTAATCCTAACAACCTGACTGACGAGTACACGAGGCAATTTGTCACTTTCTCTCTGTCTTCGTCAATCAATTTCCCAGTAATAGGGGGGAAGAAAAGAAGATAGATTAAAAAAAGGGAAAAAGTGAATCAAAGTATTTTCCATCAATCCCAGATAATCAATCCTCAATAAATCATGTGCATAATTTTCTGAGGATAGAAGAGAGAGAAAGAGAGTAATCAATCAAGTGAAGGTGAAAGTTTCTTGATAGACGAGACAAAGAGAAAACGTCAGATCGGCGAACGCATTACCCAGGTAAATTCCAAATGCCAATTGACATTATCACGTTTTTTTTTTTACAAATAAATAAATTGCTGAATAATGCCAAATTATTATTTTGTATTATTTTTCATTCAACGAATTAATTAGACAAAGTGAAACGTATTTTGCCACTTGGTATCTGGTTTTTTAATCTCCAATGCATTCGCACTTTGAAGTCCTGGGTGACGCGTACTCCGAATGGTTTATGCTACTTGTAGTCGCGCGAGTCCAGTGATATACGAGTGTTGGCATCTGAAAAAGGTGGAATGAAACGATAAAAGAAGAAAAAAAAAAATTAAAAAAAAAATAAATAGAAAATAGTAGAAAGAGGAAAAACTCTTGGACGCTCCAAGTACGTTTAGAATCGAATTAAATCCCGGCATCATCTATTTCATTTTGAAAATTTACTATTCATCATTATCGTGTTCCTTTATAAATTATCATAATTACTCTGTATTTTTTTTCATTGGCTCGTAGGTAGGTATCGTGTCACAGTACAATTGCCTACGAAAATTTCACGTTAAGAGACTAATCAAAACTTTTTTTAGGAAAAATCATAGATAATCCGAGGAAAACTAATAGATTGAGAAAATCAAAAAATAATAAAAGTATTAAGTAATTTTGAAAGAATATGAAAATAATTTAAAAAAAACTCTATTTCTACAATTTTACCAATAAATTCGTTATCTTTGTAAATGTATTTTAGAAAGGCCATTTACAAGTATGAAAACCTGAATTTATTGATAAAATTCAGGATAAAATAATTCTTGCATAATTAGATAGAAAAAAAAAGGTAAGAGAACACCGAAGGAAATAGTTAAAGAAAAAAAAAAAAGGAAAAAAAAAAAACCGTAAATATCAAATGGATATAATCGAGCCAATCGTTCGGAACAAGGCACCGATTTAAAAAAAAATGAATATCATTTTTGTTTTCTTAAATCTACTACAATTATTGTATTCACGTATTTCACGAACATCTATTTGCCAGGACGTCGCCATTTTGGTAAACAAGGTGGCCGTCTTCGTCGTCCTCGACGGATGGCTGTCGTGGGCTCTATTGGTCGTGAGAGTAATTCGTGCCACATCATACAGAGTGATTAGTAGACGATGGCCCCCAATGGTTGGTGGTAACGATGAATCCAAATGGTCAAATCATAATGATGTAACCCCAGAGAAAAATAAAGGTATCCACCGCAATTGGCCATGATCCATCCGTTGATTTTCAAAATAATACAATAATTTTGTTTTTTTTTTTTTAGAGAATTGTTTTTTTTTTTTTCATGATTGTCATTGAGCCAGCCGTTTTTTTAACCAATTGCCACAATTGTCCAAGTTACAGGGAAGTTGGTAAGTTGATACCATCAGGTTGTGTTAATACCCAAGTTGTGTTGTGTTGTGTGACCAATGTGTGTTATCATCGTTGAGTTCATTCGAAGGCCCAGTTGTTGATCCACATCGTTCCAATCATCATAGGGCACCCACAGACGATCGAACCATTCCATTAGCCATTCCATTACAACGGAGATGGTAACCCAACAATCAGAGAGAAAGGGGAGAGGGCAAAATAGTTTGCCAAGTCAGAAAGTTGCGGTTACGAAATTTACCAATCGGCACAAAGCGCATTTTTTTTTATTCCTTAAACTACTTAATTGTTGCCATTTTTATTTGAATTTCTATACCGAAGCAGTCGTTAATCTGTTAATTTATCAATAATTTGGAAAGAAAATGAAAATAATGGCATTATTATTTCTCAATTATAGAATTTAAATAAGAATTTTGAATTTTTTATTCTCTAATCAAATTAATGGAATTAATGAATGAAACTAATTATTACTTTTTTTTCGAAATTTAATTTTGACTGCTTCGTATGACCGATTCTTCGGCCGATTGTTCTTGATGCTTCACCGGTACTAATTTTTTTTTTTCTTTTCTTTAATATTCAATTAATTTAACGATAAAATCTAGAAAACGACTCTTTTTTTTTTTTTATTTTTTTTTTTAGCTATTCACGTATTTTGATAATTACGAGACAAATAAAAAACAAAATAATTGGAAAAAATATATATTTATATTTATATTTTTAAATATATATATATTATATGAAGAAAAAAAAATAAAAAAATTTTTGCTTGCGTATTTAGATACTTGGGGTACTTACGTGTGTAGTCAACAACGTTAGGCACGTACAGCATCAACCACGAAAATTCCAATAGCGGTCAATGCAACGTACCCAACGTTCATGACAATAAATTGCCAACCAACAGTGATCGATAATTAATCGAAATATTAATTAATTATTGTACTCGAGAATATGAAGAAATCATGTGCAACTAATCTCTAAAAAAAAAACCGTAAAATTCTTTTCACTCTACGCACAAGAAAAAATTGACGAAAATAAAATTTCGAGTGAAAATGTCAAGACCAATCCAGCCACAATATCATAAATAAACCAAAAAAAATAGAATTGTGGATAAATTATCAATGTTTAGAATACTATAATTCACCGGTGGCTGGTAGTCAACCAAGTGAGCTCTCAAAATAAATAAAAAACCGTAGTAAACATGCAAAGCAAGTACCCAGAATGATTAATCCTCAAAAAATCTCAATTACCACAAAATCCTCCAATCACATGAAAATTAATCCAAAAAAACACCCAAATTACTTATGAACTGTCACAATCACAGACAAAAAATCTTGCAAAAACTCTGGATTTTAAAAATCCCACTCTCGACAACTTACAATCTCCCTATCATTAATTTTCGCATCCGTATTAATTCCCCTTCCATTCTTCTGATACTTGCTGGCAATGATATCAGCAGCGCTGGGTTTAGCATCGCCACAATTTCCAAGCCCACCATAAGCCTCATCAATAGCCGAATACTTCAAGATAAGCCCCTGAATTTCTTTTCTCTTCGCTTCTCTCTCCGAGATAGCAGCGTCATCAATAGTATCCGGGATTCTCTGAGTGGGAGTCCTATCAGGATCTCCATTGCATTCACCAGATTCCTTCGAGGACCTCCTCTTGGGTCTCCCAAAGGTCCCCTCCAACTGCTCACTCTTCCCAGCGCGATGAAGCGGCCTGACCTTCCTACTCTTGCTCTCAATATGCCCGGACTTGTGTCGCCCGTATCTCTTGAAGGACTCAGAATTCCCCAGATGAGTTCTCTCATGCCGATGAAAACCCGGAGTCTTCTCCCGTTTTATTCCACTCGTACTTACATAAGGATACGCTTTCTCACTGAGTATAACACTAGTATTACTCTTCGCTAAAATCCCAGGCTGTGCCTCTGGCTCCAGTGTCTTCTCCTCACGTGTAAAAGGACTCAGCTCATCTCGCACGTAAACATGATTATCATTACAACGTTTATAATTATTATTCACAGCATCTCCGTCCTTCCTCCTCGTGTACTTGTCCAAGATCGCCTGGTACTTGTCCTCTAATCGACTCCGTGTCGTACCAAGGTCACGATTCTGAGGTATTGGAGAACGTGTTACTGTTGCCTGTCTGTCTGCTGTTGTCGATGGACCCCGGACACGAGTGGTCAGACGCTGGAGAAGATTCGTGCAGGAATCACTGAGTAGCTGAGTGACACTTGCTGTTGATGAACGAGTGTAGCGATTTCGACGTGCTGATGAAGGCTGGCGGGACGTGGACATGTTCTCTCTGGGCGTAAACGCAAACATTTTCATTCATTCAGGATCATCACAGCTTCACTATAATCAGAATTATCCTCTTTTTTATGGAGTTTATCACTTGTTTATGGTTTTTTTTTTGAGAATCAGGCTAGAGGTCCAGGCCTCCAGTCTGTGCTCCACTTTATGCCCACATTTGTTTTGTGAAGAGTTTAAATATATCGAGTGGATGGATGCCGCTGCGTTGGAGAACGTCGATCAAGTGATTTTCACGTTCACCTCGAAGACGACAAACGACGCAAGACACACGACGATTCAGTAATGGTGAGGAGAGTGGTTGAGGGGCAAAAGTGTTTCACCGCGCCAAATACTGTTGGGGATCTATACTAAAAATAAGTTCTACGAGGAGAAACTGTGCACGAGCTAGACCACGTATAACTAACGAAATAATGCGTTCTCAGTTGATTCTGTGGGCCAAGTGAGAGATTATGCAGGTTGAGGGTATTAAAGGTGGTGGAGTAATAAAAATCATATGTAGATAGAGGATGGGGAGTCAATGAGGGACGATGAGAGAAAAATAGATGAGAAATGGCAACATCGAGAGACTCTGATTACGTAAATTTCGATGATTTAGGATTTTTTTTTAAAAAGATATTATTGTATTCACTAAATATTCCCTCTGATTCATCACTTTGGCTGGGAAATTTTTAGCCACAATTTCACTCGTCTCTCATTTCTAATTACACTTGAAATTAGCAGAATCCAAAAAAAAATATAAAGCAACGAATACCTCTACGAGGTTCGATGAGTGACTGGGATAGTATTAAAAAATAATCCACGAGTTCTCTCAAGCATTTGAGAATCTTCTGAACGATTGGAACGCCCAAGTGGGCGGAATTTTCGTGATCTCTTTCGTATTTTAACTATTAATAATAAAGTTTTTAGTGTATATAAACTTCAAGGTCGTGGTAGATTTGTATCCACTTTTTCATCCACACACAACACAGTGGGTCTCTTAGTTAATATCGCCTCGAATTATCCCTCGAGTATAATTGTATAACCAATTACGACACCGAGTGATTTGTAAATGATGAGAAAAAAATAAGTGCAAGTAGCACAGATAGTGAAATCACGAGTACTATTATTATTTAGTTTTTTTTTTAAAATTATTTTCAATTAATTTCTATGAATGAGAAATTTTAAACTCACTGTGCCACTTTCTATGTGTCCACTGGAGACACTGAGAAAGTTAATCGCAAGTTTAACAGCTCTCCTCACGTGTGCATTAATTCCAAGTGCAAGGGCAAACATCTTTTATGGCTTTAATTGGCAGATGAAAAGATTCATTCAAACACTTGTGGTGGATATTTCTTTTTTTTTCATAATAAAACGAAGGTAATATTCATTTCTCCTTGAATTAATAAGAACCACTCAATCTCAAGTGAAGCAACGCCTTCGACTGATGCAAACTTGTTTTTACGCTCTTTCCTCTGATATCGTCTTATCCAATGCCTGAGGGTAATTAATCAATTGACGTATGTCTCTGTTTATTTTTTCAATTTATTTTCTATTAAAAATTTACTCGACTCCATTGAATAAAACCCAGTGCACTTTTCTCATTGGACTGTGGGTGGACGGCCAGAGGCCGAAGAAATATCGATATATGCGCCTTTCACAGAGTCATTAAATCACCCAGTAACGATAAATATGTATAATTAAGTGCATTGAAAAATAACATCTCAATTAAATAGAATTGACGAGTTTTCCCTTATTTATTTAAAAATCTCTCTCATGCTAAAATTGTTAAGTTTTCCTGGCTTTCTAACAAAACTAATTGTATCATCAACTTCTTGCTCATGAAGACAGCTCAATTTTTCAAATACAAAATACACACATGCTCCTGAAAATTTCGTCCTCACCCCTCAACTACAAACATTGAAAACTAAAGGGGCGAAAAAAAAAGCTCAAAAGCCCAAACAGTAGCCAAATATAAACGCCAACGCGAAACACGAATGTATTCATGCGTTGGACGATCGCCCGTGTGTTCGAATGACCGCGTTGCTACGTGCCAATGGAAATTAGTACCACGTACATGTAAAAACGCCCCAGCAGCAGTGAACACCTTAAAAATCCCTCTTGAGTAACTACGTTTATCATTAACCCCGAATTAAGAAGTCATTACTGATGAGTCTCCAAAGAAACACGAAAAAAATTCCATTATCCCAGGTTAATAAGTTCAGTCATTAAAACAGATATTATGCAATCACGTTGATTGTTAAATAAAGATTAATTAAATGAATCCAATGATAAATTGGAATATTCAATTCCATAAATTTGACTTAAATTCACTCGATGATTCATTCTACCTCGTTTCCAGAATCTGGCATAATGTACTGTCGTTGGATCCAGCTGTTCCAGTATCGTTTATTACTTCCATGATCACCGCGTTGGTGATAGGCACGTTTGTCCTCCTTGCCAATGCATGAACCAGTGCATGGGGTCAACAGACCATGATCTCTGTGTGCCATTGAGTCAGGCTGTTGACCTATCAATCAATTTTTCTTCTTTCCCATTTGACATCACTTCACTTCTTATCAAAATCTTCAATTTCTCAATTATAATCAATTGTGAAATTAATAATTCTCACATTATCCTATTAATCTCTGGATGGACCGGCCTTACTGGCGGTCTTACCAGCGACGTGAACACTACGACGGCCATCTGACTGTAACACTAACGTGAAAACTCGTTGCTCTGAAGACACGGGCCCCACAAAACCAACGAAAATAGTCCTTAGACGAAAATAAACGCTTTTTTTTGTCGAGAAAAGAAGTTTAACCTCGTTGTGCTTTCACTGTGTTGCAGAGAGTACGGAAATATTTTTTTTCAAACTCCAATCCAGTCGAAACTTGGGCATCAAGTGGAGACATGATGATTCATTAATTTTTTTTTTATAATTAAAATTAATTTGAGTATCCATTTCTCTCTGACATGAGAATACTGAACTTGTTGCCTCCATTTACAGTTGCATCTCAATATTCATCCAATGAGATATTACTTCCAGGTATTCTTCTTCTACCTGATAACAATGAATTACAGTTACTTTGATTTCCTTCTTATTATCACTGTCTTATTCTGTCGCTGTTGTAGCTTAACACGAGAGACTGTAGAAGGCGTGTCCCCACACCCGGTTTACCCTTCGATAATAATAGTCGGTGGTGTACGAGTCATCGTACAAGAATCGCCATGCATTTTATGCGTGGGAATAATTTACACTCTATCCTCGATAAATTGCATTTATCAATTCATCCATTCATTCCTCATACATTTCGCAAAGCATTTTTTTAATTCTATTTGCACTATTAAAATGAAGCTTGCATATCAAATTTTATGCTTCCTATTAAAGACTACTAAAAAAGAATCAATTAATTGAGAGCTCACTCGTTTCAATAAAATCATAATAATTTCTCTGGTTTAATCGACGGCACTTTGGTGGCAATTATTGACGATTTAATATCATGAACAATCGGAAGATATATAATTAATGTAATTACTTTAATTTCGTACTGACCTGGCTCCTTGTTGATGGTGATCTGTGTCTGTGCCTCGATGACTCCTGACTAGGTGAAGAAGAGGCATGATGACGATGTTTACGCGATCGCGTAGGATAATTAATTGTTGGATAACAGCGTCGTGTTGTGTACTGGGGTGGATGTGCTTTTCCACGATCAAGTTCACGATGTCCATGAACGTGTGACGATTGTTGTCTTCCACTGCTCGGTGATCTCCTGTGACTACGCTTGTAGCGTCTCTCCTGACTCGTGCCACGTTCATGCTGGCGTGATCTCAGGACTCTCTCTCCGCTGATAAGAAAATGATAAACCGAAGTTTTATTATTATTTATTGAAAATTCAATGTGTTTTCCTCATTTTCAAATTAATCTTATCTAACTGATTTTTTTTAGATGATATTGTACTTTGGAAGTGATCCAAGGGGCCTTGATGAAATATTTGGATGAATTTTTAGAATATATTAAGTGTCTCATATTCTCGTGATGCAGGAAGTCAATTATTTTTCGAATAAATACACCCAGGCGTCAAAACACGTGCATTCACAGTGTTAAATCCTATTTTTTTTTTTAATACAATACTATATCGAGTTAATTGCAGTGAAAGAAAAGAGTAATTTAGATTTTTATCTCTTCTGTATAATTTGATGTTATAAATTTTATATTGCCGATAAAATCAACGGTTGTTACCTAGGCATCCAGGTTGCTAGTGATACGTAGAGTACTGGCATCTCTGTGAATTCCTGTTTCACAAAAGCCTCGTTTAATACAACAGTTTATTATCGTTATATTTCTATTATAATTCTCTAACTATATATCTTTAACAAATCAATGAGGAGAAATTAAGTATGAAACGCTTTCGCTTCTTCTCGTAAAAATTCACCGTTTATGTTCGACAGTGCAAGCGTGAAATTACGTTTCTAGTGAAGGTGAAGATGAAGATTACATGGAAACAATTGAATTTTTTTTTAAGAATTGAAAGAAAAAAAATCCAAGGAATTTCATTTTTGTGATACGATCCATTCGATGGAGGACAGAATGTCCTTCTTCTAAGATTCAGGCTCGTGTTCGCTTTTTGTCCTCGATTTAATCAATTGATACACGGATATAGATTAGTGGCTTATTATTTCTTTGTGCGAGTGTCAAGAAAGGATTAAGAGCTTGAGATTGATTTAATTGGGTGTTTCGTATTGTACCTATCAATTTGGTCAATCTGCGGAGATAAAGAAATTGCACAATTCTGTATTTGTAATTTCTGAGACATTCATCAATTAAATATGACAGGAAAAATTAATTTCAACCTTTTTTTCTCTAATTAATTTATGAATACCCAATGAAGCAGTTATTATCCACCAATTATCTAATTATCTCGAGCATAATTTCTTCCCATCTCTTAAATTCAAAACTATCCGCTATCTGAATGACTTCATGAAGAAGTTGAGAGTCGAATTAATAACACAGAAGGACCATTATCCACAGATCTGTATCTCAAATGAAAAAAAGAGGCTAGAATAAACTAAATAAAAATAATCTGAATAACCGAGCCATTTAGGGCTGTAAATCGAGAATCACTTGAATACCAACACCAATCGACCTTCAATCCTGTCTTGTTGAGAAGTTCCATTGGATTTAGCGTATACTACTTGCCAAATACGTTCTTCCGGCAGTACCAAAGCCAGAAAGTTGATGGCCGATTTATTTATTTTATTTATCGTTTAATCGATTGAAGTTCAAGTGAAGTTTCATTGTCATATCAATTTAGATCAAGGAATTGTTATAATTGATGGAATATTTCCAAGTATTTATCATTTCGCTAATTGTTACAAATATTTTCTTTAATGATTTCGTTTTCTTCTACTGAATATACCTTTGAACTTTTTAATTAACCACTACAGACACTATGAAATTGAACTTCCGTTTATTCGATTATAAAGTGACGTTTGAGTTTTTCATGTGACAAAGTCGCTTGCAACTGAATAACTCGTAATTTGAGCTCTCAGAAAATTAAATTGTGTATTCAATTGTAAATATAATTGTGACTTTTGCGATTATAAATACTGATAAATTTCTTAAAATTCTCCTGACAGATGGAAAAATTTATCACTTATTCAACCAGTTAATAATTTAAATAACTTTATTATTTTTTAATTGAATTCAAAGTGAATTGACAGAGTTGCGGGGTACAGAGCGTTTGTACTCTCGTTAACTCACGAGAGTCAGCCTGATACTGAAACGTTCTTTCGTAAATTACCCACATACGAAAGGGGGGAAATAAACGCCAAGTGGAAGTTAAATGGAAGGGATTCAACGGCATTGGCCTTCCAGACGTTGCCACTCCATGCCCCGGAGGCTTCCGCAAGACAAACTCTGTCAATTCTCTTCCTTTTTACAAAGCATTTATCATTGCCAAATGAAAACGTCAGTTGTGATGAAATTCAAGTGTCTATTGACACTCATTGCTCACGATATTTTCTTTAAATTACCTTGATAAGCTGTGTTATTCGAAAACATTTAAATCTCAATGGTTTATGTTATTTCAAGTTGGCTTTATCATTGGAATGTTCATGCCTCTTTTTTTCATCAGAGGAAATCGGAAAAAATTTTGACGCCTGGGTGGACAGTGTGTAACAAATCAATGATCATAAATAATTGAATTAAAAAAGATTAAGATATTCATGTTTCATTTGATGTATTGGGACAGATATATATTAATTCTCACCTGTATGTGCCCTTGCTCTGAGGACTCTCGTAATCGATTCGCCTACGTTTGTGATCATATTGCGGCGAGTTTGCTGAGTGAGAGCGAGACCTCGATTGGCTACGTGAACGATGACGCCTTCTGCTTCTCGGCATCTGGAAAAATCAAATTTACAGTTTTTCATTATTAAATTATTTGCATTATACATCAATGCTTTTACTCGCTTTTCTCCATCTGCCAATCAGAAACTACCACCAGAGAGGAAATAACGATCGTAGTTGTGAAGTACGTGCTGTGTGTTTAATTTATTAAGAAAAAAAAAAGACTTGTTAAATATTCACGGTGAAAGTTTTCTCTCTTCGACCGAAGAGAGAAGGAAAAATAGAGAATTATCAGAGCTCAATGAAACTACCCAAAAGACGAAGGGGAGAGGTAAACAGAGATGCTCTGCATTCATCTCCCCAGCAGCTGCGCAAAAGAAAAATGAATATTTTCCACAAAGACTCTTTTATTTACTCATTAATGAGATGATGTCCCTAAATGATTTACTTACATTGGAGAAACCAAATATGCTCGCTTGATCCCAAATATAATCGAAGATTGATGATATCCAAGAACGTGATGATGATGACTGTTGTATGACACTGTTATTTGACAATGACGATGACATCGGCTCAATAACTCTGGAAAATTGTCCTCATTTTTTTATTTTTAAAATACGAATTATACTCTCCTCTCTAATGAATGGATAAACCATGTAATTTTTATCTACGAATGAATACAAAGCAGGTGCGCATGAGAGAACTATCAAAAATTCGTGGGATTCTATTATTTAATGAGAATGAAGTGACAAAAAAATGGAGTAGAATTATTCCATCCCAATTGTCCTGAAGCTTCACCTCGGAAACGCACTCCCCTCATTCCCCTTTTTTTTTACAAAAAAAAAAAAAAGAAAATAGACGCCAATTAAAACGACAGAATTTCCTTGTGAAAAGTCGAAGATTCCAACCTTGAAATTAGTGAGTTCTCAGATGTTTTTTTCACTCCCCAATGACTTCAACAGTTGGAAGAGTCGAAAAATTTCGGGGTAAACTCCAGGAAGTCTGTTAAATGCTCTTGTGAAACTCACGAAAGACTCACTCTATGTGCAGCTATGGGCACGCCATAAAGTACGATGGCAGTGCAGGTCCGCCATCTTGAATTGTGGAGATTGAAAAAAAAAGGAATAATATCCATAAGTGGATGTGATGCAGAATTTGATTGATAAGATGAGGAAATGTGAGACGCACGAGCGATAAAGAAGGACGTAATTGATATGTACTGTATTATTTCTTTGTTATTCTACACCGTCTATTGCCATCTGAGAATTAGCATGAGAAATGAAAACACATGATTCTCGCATTTCTACTGCAGCTGCACTCGATAATGTGCAGTGATTTATTAGGTCAAATACATCAGAATGAATTTATTTACTTACGTTCCAGGGATAAAAGAGGCTCACTTGATCCGAAATGTAATTGAAAACACAAGATAACCAGGAGCGTGAAGATCCAGAACGCAAAACACTATTGTGTGTCAACGACGTGGACATTGGATCAATGCGATTGGCTAGATTCGGCTTCTGTATTCGGTGGACTTCGGTAATTCACGAAGTTCCTTACGGAATACAACGGAATTCAACGATCACGTTCCCGGTAAAAGGTGGCTCTCTAACGAGCGCCAAATTTAAAGTTACGTTATTTAGTAAATGGTTATTTTTTATTAATAAAATGGGAATTTTGTTGGGGAAAATTAAATTCTCTTTTTTTAGATAAATATCTGGTTATGTTCTTCCGGGATACAAATAGGAAAATTATGAGAAACAAAGACAAGTGTATGAATGTGTGAGATTGGGGTTCGATGGGGAAACAAATGAAATGCGGAAGAACAAAAATGGTGAGTTTCAAGGACAAATTGTTGAGGTGAATTCGCGAGGATTTGAGGGGTGATGTGGTGAGAGAAGCACGTGTGGATTAATCTCTTGGCTATTTTCAGAGTTCATTCACAGTTATCGCACGTCTTATCTCGTTTAGCCACATCCCCTCGGCAATAGAAAAATTTCTCTTCTTATTTACTTGTATTAGAATTGAGATTAATGGGAGAGAGTAAAATAATGATTACCTGTCCGAATATCCAGTAGCGAAATGATTCTTCGATTGAGTCAAAGAGATATGCAAATAAATCACGTAACATTGTCTATTAAAATGATTTCTTAATAGAGAAGTCACTTGAGACGTGTTATTGTTGGCATCGTTCGTTATGGAAGCACATGGATATGATGAAAATGCGTGTCGATGACCCGTTGCGAAAAGATTATAGAGGGCGACACGAAATAATTGCGGGAACATTTGAAAATTGTTAGAAATCGGTGGAAATTAACAAAAAAATTAAAAAATAACTTTTGCTGAGGAATTTCCTCAGCTTTCCATTGGAATCATTTTAAAAAATCCATCTCAACTCCTTTCATCATAATTCACCCATTTACCTGAATTCCAAGTGGATAAAGCGACAGTCCGTGATTAAAAAACTGCTGAGGATCCTCAGAGGATTGACATCGATCGTTTCTGCTGCCTCTGCCCTTCCAGGGTCCCTCCCACGCTCGATCACGTGCCTGTAAAAGCCGTCGAAAGTAGAATAGCAACCAAAAACTAGCATGCACGTGAATTATTGATCCCTCCAGGTAAACATTCATGCATGATTCTCCAGCACGCGACTTGGCAATAAATTCTGCCCTATCCATACCTCGATTTCCAATCGATACCCATCCAATCCCTTGAACCAAAAGAAATAATGAAAAAAATCATATTCAATACCTTATTAGCAGTTGCGTAATTAAATTGATGCCTGACTCTTCCAAGAACTCTCGTGACAGTCCTCCCAATCATCTTCCACCTCCCATATCACAAGCCCTACTGCAAGCTCACCCCTCGTTCACAAAACACCTCTATTTTCCAGCACATGCGCCTTTTCCCTGAAGATCTCCAATGCGGAGAAAAAGGAGCAAATCATCCAGTACAAAAATACATTCCACCCTCAAACTCTTCATCCCTGAAACAAGAATAAATCTGAATTAAAATCCACCGATCCTCGATCAAAGAAAATAGCATAATTTCTCTCAAATGATCGATAGGGTCACCATGGTGACAATACAGAGGAAAAAAAGAATCGAGTCAAGAGGCTGAAAGAGGGGGTGGTTTTATAACCTTGGTCTGTGAATAAGAGGGGGCTGCAGTACAGCCTGGAGTAGGGTGTGAACGCTAGAAATACCACCGAAAAGTTGGTGAAGCATTGAGAGTTGTGCAGCCGCGCTATGCGGATGTCTCTGTACAATTATAGATGACAAAGATATTAAAAATGGAGTGATTGATAATTGTGGAATTATTATTGGATTCACTGGGCTAATAGGGTGATTAATGGTGAGTGGAATAACACTAGAGTGCCTGAAGTTTATTACAAAGACGGAGGGCTCATCAACTGCCTCTGTTTTGAAGGAAGATGTTGAAGACAAGAGTGAGAAGAAGGAAGAGAAGAGTGCAACATATCTCAGGACATGGAGTGATATGCCAGAGCATCTGCAGTTCAATCCGCACATCAGAACGGGTTACAGACCCCTCACTAGTATCAGGGGATGCCTCGAGAGCCTTTTCTACGTTCACAATGAGACAGTTAATATCGTGACGCATGGTGAGTTTTTTTTTATTTAGAAGAAAAATCAAAGGGTTGACACACGTGAAGGTGTAAGTGGATTGCTCCATTCGGATTAGGGTCAAGGGCGCCTGAATAACGGGTCAATGTTTAAGTAATGGGGATGAGTGGGGAGAGATCGAAGGGAAAATTTATTATTGATGGGAATATTAAGGGTTTTATTTATGGAAGTTGTTACCTTACTTTTCAGGATTTGCAATACTTCACATTATCACGACGATCCCTTATTATCTACCGTGGAGTGAAAAAGGTGCCTTCTACGGATTTTTATCATGGTGTCATCTGATTGGAGCTGTGAGTCCCTGGTTAGGATCGTTTCTCTATCATCTATTCATGAATTTGGATCGTGGAGAAGCGGTTTATCGGAGACTACTCAGACTGGACATGCTGGGAATCTGGGTCGTTCAGAGCATTGGTAACTCGTGCGATGCTGCATTAATTATTTCACCACAAAACGGGTTAATTAGTAATTATTACGTTGATTTTGATTAATTCAGGAGCAATGCCGTTCATCGCAGCCTCGATTCACTGTCTCCCCGGACCAGTCTGGCACTTCTGCATGGCTGTGTATATCTTCTTGAGTCTCTGGGGCCTCTCCAAGGCGAGTGCAGTTTAAATTCTTTCATACTTAAGCCCACGCACTTTTCAGAATTAATACTGATTTACTTAATAGGCAATGAGGGCCAAATCGCCTTGGGAAAGAAGATTGTGCTTCTCACCTCCGTTCATGATGAGAATGATATTCCTCACGCTGAGGTGCTTCAGGATTGGTGGGGGTAATCCTAATGCACTTAAACACGTTGTTCTGCAGGTAAAACATGCATCAAATGTCAATTCTGAATTAAATCAATTGAATTAAAATACGTGTGTAGTTTGCATTGCAGATATCTCTGGATTAACTCAATTTAGGAGAAAATGTCAGGAGAGCTTTTTTGTAGGGAATTTCAAGAGCTTCAAAAAAGGTCTCCTGACATTTTCTTCTAAATTGAGTCATTTCAGAGATATTAAGGAAATTAAATCTCACAATTATTTCCAGGATTTAGTGGCTGTAGTAGGTGGAACAATAGGCGCTCTCCGAATACCAGAAAAATGGCTATCGGGTCAAGTAGACCTTGCCCTAAATTCCCACAACATAATGCACGTGGTTGTCGTTCTGGCTGTCTGGTCAATGCACTCGGCAACAATCCAGGATTTAGGATGGATGATGGATTCATCAGCGTGCTACTCAATCACTCCATCAGCTCCTCTTCACGATGAACTCTAAATTTTCTTTCTTCCAATAAATATCAGTGAAAAAAAAAAAAACAATGAATAATGAAATTAAATTGTACGAGCGTATGTTATGCGTAGAGCTGTGATTCAAGTAACAAATTTCGGTGATAAGAGATTAAAAACTGTGATTTTTAAAGAGAAAAATTAAAGACGCGTGATGAATAATTTGTTTTTCCATTCAAGCACATCAAAAATATCGTTTATTGTACAATTGCAATAACTTGAACTACACCAGATTTTTAATTGATTCTTTCATCTTAAAATTAATGAGGGAATAATGGTGAATATTCTCATTTTATTTCTTAGTTTATGTGATTCGATTATTCCTATAATCCGATTAGATTTTCTCTTATTCGCAGTAGCACATGTGCAATTGAAACTAGTGATATTTACATTAAATAGAATTAGGAAGAAAATTTATAGTGGTTTTAATCCATAGATTATCCCGATTAATCGACATAAGGAAAATAGGTCAAATCTTATCTCCTCAATTTGATTTAATGCGAGTAAAAATTGAAGAAAATAATAAAATTGTGATTCAATAATAGAAAATCATTGCTCTTAGTCAACTAAGCTCATTAATAATTTATAGTGAAATATACTCGAATGATAAAGAAACAAGAAAAAGGCATTTTAATCGTTGAATGATTCTTTAAAAAATTTCCAACTTTAAAATTGTTACAATCGATCCCTCCGATCATTGATGAATATTTTATACCTCGCTTGTTAGACCGTTTTAAATAGTGCGTATTTTAATAAATAGTTGAATCATACAAAACATAAATTATGTTTCTGAGAACATAAATGAAAACATTTGAATTTACAAATATTTCAAGTTTGTTAGCTTCGACTGTTATTATTTTGCAACTCAATTGTCTTTGAGTAAAGCTTATTACAGTTCGAATTTTCAAGTCTCTCATTTATTTAAATTAAACCCTTTTCCCCTGAATGGCCTAATCCTAATGCACGTCTTTCAACAATGTGCAAAACTAAAAATACTCAATTTCATCCTATTCCCTTTTTTTCACCTCTTTTATCCACATAATTTTTAATGACAGGACTCACTGAAGTGGGGCTTCACTCTCCTGTGTGTAACTCTTTACTCGACTAAATTTAAACGACGGATAGCGTCCACATGCATTCAGGCACATTGTTCCTTCCGGGCCATTGTTGTAGACCGTGAATATATTGTAACGAATCCAATTGAGTTGAAAGTTCATTTTCTTATGATAATTCTGAATCTCAAATTCCTGAAAAGATAAAATTTTTATTAAAAATTCTCCAGAGACTAGAACAGATTTATTTTAATGAATAATTACCACATGAAACGTCTGTTCTCCACTGTCATGAACAACCTCCTTCCTCTTCTTCCTGTAGACACTGATATTAGACTTTGTCTCTTGTTTTTTCAGAACCAAAGTGACACGATCATCATGGAGCCTGTAGTGGCCAATTAAAACAGTTGGTTCTTTTGGGGATCGATTTTTTAATGAATTAACACAGCTCTGAGCATCCTCAGTGGACGTCAGCATCAAAACTCGACCCTCCGGGAAAAATCTGGAAATAAATAATTAGAATTAATCATTTAAACTCATTTAAAAAATGAGATTAATTACCTGACGTATCTGAAATACTCGACCAAGTGCCATGGCCTATAGAACTGATCCTGAAAACTATTTTCACCGTGTCTGATGTACGTTGTTTTACTAATATAACAGCCATTGTAACGTAGTCTAGGCCTCTGCAGGTACATGTCTCTCCAAGACGAATATTTCGGCTCGAAATTGCCACAGTTGACTCCCCAAACTTTCGCACAAGCGAGTCTCCAGATTTCCGGGTCTCTTGCGGACACAAAAAAGCCTCGACAGACACTGGAAAACATTTCTAATGAACGGAAATCGAGTTCTGAGGAGACTAACCAGCGGAGGATGTACAGGACGATCTCCATGGGTAGAGCGGATATGTGCGTCGTCTGAAATTGAAGGTTTTATTATTGAAATATCGGGGAAATTAATTATTTTTATTGGGAGAGTGATCTTACGTTCTGTTCGAAACGGGGATAACAAACGCACTGATTCCTTATGACAATTCTCGATAATTTGGTGAGCAAATCCCCGTCCTCACCCTCCTCTTCATCAACAACCTCTTTTTCCTCCTCTGCATCAGCAAATTTGCCTTGGGACTCATCTTTATCGAATATCTCACGATTTTTTGGCTTTGTCGATTCGTACAGCCTGAATTCAATGTCGGGAATCAATTGCACAGCTTTTTTGTAGAATCTTATCGCATCATACAGTTCTCCACTCTGTTCGTACTCTATACCTTTCAAAAATAAATTCTTTGCCTGAAAAATAAGGAGATAAATTAGGTTTTAGGATCGGAGAAAGTGGGGTTTGATTTAGGAATTAATTACTTTTGTTTCGGTGGATAATTCTTCATCAATAGTCTCGATATTCGATGTTTTTTTGGGGTCATTGATGGTTTTGATCGGTGCAACCTCGAGTTCCTTCTGCCACTGCTCCCTGAAGCTCGCCAGAGCGTCTTGAGCAGCTGGAGATGAAGAAGACTCTTCCTGCTCCTCCTCAGCGTCTCCAACACCTCCATCAGCACCTGAAGAGCCACTAGGCTGGTTCTGTTTGAATAAAATTTGTTTTTTGGAGATATCTTGAAAACTAAGCGAGATAGACGAATTTTCATAATAACCTTTTTTGTAGCTCTTCAAATTCTCTACAAAAAAGGTCATTATGAAAATTGCTCTATCTCGCTTGGATTCCGAGATATCCTCAAAAAACTGATGGAATAAAGATTTTTCTCAAATCTGAATTCTCGAATAATAAACCAAATTTGATTCAATTCATTTAATTAAGTTCATGATTACGTAATGAGAGAATTATTCAATTTTCCTTTCATTATTCAACTTCTGTGTACATATGTTATTAATAATTTTGAGGTTATGATAACATTACAATGTTAAAATCGTGGGAATCATGGAAAACCGTAAGTAACAGTTGATAATAATAATTCATTGACTTACCATAATTAATGTAATTAATTGGAAATTAATATTCTACTCTCGGCGCAAAAACTCTCGGTCAGAAAATCGAACAACACATCGGTACCAGAACTTTGCAAGGTGCATCGCCGCCATGGTTGTTCACACTGATTCTCGTGACGTTTACGCAGTAGATTTGATTATTTTTTTATGATTATTTTGAGAGGGAAAAAATGAATGAAACATTTTCAATAATTATCTAATGTTAATTTTACTTTATTGGCATTTTTACAAGTGTCATCTTAATGATAAAAATCAACCGATAAATTATTGCAGAAGTGGTTGAGAAATTAATTCATTAAAATAGAAAATTCCCAAAAAAATTAATTCAGCTCCACCACTTTTTTCAAAATAACTCTGAAAATAATAGAGATATCGAAATTTTTATAATAACCTTTTTTGTAGAGAATTTGAAGACCTACAAAAAAGGTATCCACGCAAATTTCCCTATCTCCCTTAGTTTCCGAGATATTCCTAAAAATCTGATGATGGAATTGAATTAATTCACCTGAAAAATTATAATTAGTTAATTCATTCATTTTAAACTGTTATACACACTCTCCTAATGTTATTTAAATTACCCTAAATCTATTAGATAAGAATCTTATATTAATCCGGAAAGAAGTCGACGGTTTTATTGAATTTGTAAGAAAGAATGACTTTATTCGATCGTGTACCGGAGAAATCAGGAATCTATGCCAAATGCGTTTTGTGAAATTGAGGACGTTTCGCCTCCTCGGTTAAAGATGAAATAAAAAAAAACGAGTGGGGATATTAAAGCAGACACAAGAGTCTGTACACAAGTGTATAAAAACTTCCATTGAGCTCCATCGTTTTCCAATACACTTTAGCAGCCAAAGTTGTGGGGAAAGTTTTCAGTTTCAATTTCAACGTCTCCAACGTTTTTTTATATAAAAATCGCACAGGATTAAAGTCTTCTTTGACCTCTATTGACCTTGAAGCTAAATGCATTACAGTATTATTACAGTAGACTATTCGCTTTATGGATAATTATAAATACTCGTTACAGATAATGAGTCATTAGGAAAAAATTAGGAGCTATTTATTTTTACAATTAGGAAGTGATTGGAAGAGATTGAGGAAGATTAGAGGATAATGGGAAATACCGATTACATACTAATAAAATTAGCAGAATCAAATGGAGAAAAGATAAAAATGTTATTCTGTTGAAAGTCATTGTGCATTGCATCTATGCACCTTTTCATGCATGACTCGGGACAATACCAATATCACTTGTCATTATTATCAAGAATATCACGAGATTGCATGCACTCAATAACCACGAGAATGTGTGATTTTTGCTATTGAATAGACCAGTGTACTTCAGTCTACTTTTATCAAATTAATTTCCAAGTGATTCTTCGTTATTTCACTGACTCGACTGCACGTTTTTTTTTTTTTTTCCAACAGTAATAACATAATTATCTCAGGTGAATTCAATTGGAGGCAAATGAATGGGAAGATGTTGAAAGAGGGAATAAAAAAAAAAGGGGGCAAAAAAAAGGAAAAGTGCGAAATTAAGGAGAGGACGTATAACAAAAGAAAGTAATTGTATCGGATACAACATAATTGATTACGTAAAGGAGTTTTCTTATCTCAGAAAAATCCTTCACATACCATTATGGTCTTTATGGAATTACCTGGCGAGAAATTGTGAGTGAAAATTATGTACTGTGGTACAACTACATGATTAAATCCAAGGAATGTTTTTTAGAACTACTGAGGAGTATCTTGTAATTAATATCATTATCCTCGTTAAGGAGTTCTTCTTCCGTCACACTTATGCGAAAATTTTTTATTGTTTCAAATATATATAATTTCACTGCTACTGAATTATGGAAAATTCATTAAAGTCCAATTATGAATTTTTCTTATTACATTTTCTCCAATGAGGAGAAATTAAAAGAATTTTCGCTCATTTTCAATCTCTTGTTAAAAATAATTTAAACGTATATTATTATTATTATTATTAATTAATTAATTAATTCTCACGCTCTGCTGAAAGTCTCCTGATTGAATTTCAGTGTTTTATTTGGAACAGCACCAACATTCAGTGCTAAAACTTTGGAAACAATGTTGAGGTCCTCTTGATTCGAATTACCCTGTGGATTATTGAGCCCTCCAGCTACACCAGATTGAAACAGAAGATGCTGTATCTGTCTGGCTGGAGTTTGTGGTCGTGTTTGTAATTGAGGCTGTTGTCTGAATGCAAACTGATTGAATCCAGCGAAATTCTGTGCTGGGATTCTCGGTGGCTCGAGGGTCAAGTGGTTTCTAGTGTTTTGTCTGTTCTCATTGAGTCCGAGATTGCCGACAGTGCCAAAAGCCTCTTGCCTGTGGAATCTATTGGCAGCAGCTGGTGCAGGTGGTTGGAATTCGTTTTGAAAACCAGGGAAACTCTGCTGGAGTCTCTGCTGTTGGAGATAGAGAGCCTGTTGCCTCTGGAGTTGCAGCTGTTGTGCCTGTTGCTGGATGAATTGTTGTCGTTGGAGCTGCTGGATGCGCAGTTGCTCCTGGACGGATGGATTTTGTTGGAATGGAGGTGGAAGAGCTGTGTTGGGTAATTGGAAGGCTTGACTCGCTTGGAATTGGACGTTTTGGTTCTTGAATGGTGGTTGGAAAGCGAGGAAATTGTTTTGGGTGAAAGCACCTTGAAGTGCCTGGGACTGTTGCTGTTGTTGTAATTGTTGCTGCTGGAGTTGAAGCCTCTGCTCTTCGACCTGCTTCAACCTCGCCTGTTCTTGAAGGTAAAGCTGTTGCCTCTGCTTATTCCTCAGCTGCTCCTGATACAACTGCTGCTGCTTGAGCAGGAACTCAGTCTGCTGGGCATGCTGAGCCTGTAGCTCATTCAATTGTTTCTCGAGCAGCTGCTGCTTGAAATCCAGTTGCTCTTGAAGAGTCAATCCTTGATTATCACTGCCCGGCTTGTAGAGTGGTACAACGCTCTTCGGTATACCTCGTTCATCCTGCTGAACGGTGAAAGCTGCTACCAGCGGTGCCTGAAAGATCTTGACCTCTGAGTCTCCGGGTTTTTCACTAGTCCCTGATGGCACTGTCGGTAGCAATGGTGATGTAATATTCTTAACCCCTGGTTTCACCGTTGGACTCGGTGGAGTTGGACTCGGAGGGACCAAAGAGTTTGCCGATGCTGATACAATCCCATTACTCGGGCTCAAACTCAGACTTTCTTTCTCCTCTTTCTTCTTCAGTCCCTGTTCAATTGAATTCGATTTACTGCCGCTCGTTTTCACGCTTCTCGGGAGAATCTGATCGACCTGAGATGATTCTGGGCTCTTTTCTAGGATAACTTTGTCACCGATAAGAATATCGTGCTTCTGAAAAATGAGTTTCTCCTCCTCATGTGGCTCTGTCACTTGAATCTTCTCAGTTTCAACAAATGTAGAATTCTGGAGTTTATCCTCCGATGGAACATCATCTCTCGATGGAAAACCATCGAATGAGAATGATGCTCCTTTGAAATGTTGTGCATCAGTTGTTATCTTCATCACAAGCTCCTCAGCGGTTGGATGTTCTCGCTTCTGCTCTGCCGATTCAGCCTCAAGATCCTCGAGCGCTTTCAACAGTGCTCGACGAAGATTCTTATCAATTTTAATAGGCGGAAGCTTGCTGACATCTTCAGCAAGATCCGCAAATGCCAGAGTGACTGTGGCACATAAAATAATCGCTAGCGTCTGAAATCAGAGAGAAATGTAGGAAAAAATTAAATTTTTGTCGATGCTTTCTTTTAATTTCTAAATACTAGTTTCGATTTCCAAAAAACGTATCGAAATGCTAAATTATGGTAAATAAACCTGGCGAAATCAGTGTTTAGCCAGTTACTGTTATAATGAGGGTGATTAAAAATAAAGATGAGAGAATCGTGATCCATTGAGAAGCCTAGAGATGAGGATCTTTACCGTTAAACGTTTGTAGATAATTCATCTACTAGCTGGTGGGTCCTAATCAATAGCCTGTCTTCTCATGGAGTCGTTGAACATCAAATAAAATGATACACTTTGTATACCTGAATGAGGCTTTACGTAAATCATCAGATAACCTATACTACATTCTTGTTTACAATGCGTAGCTCATGCATGAATGCACATTTGTCTCTGTCCAACGCCTACTGTGAAATAACCTGTCGCATACCAAAGTCCTCAAGCCTCAAGGCAACATCCGACTTTTCTTTTCACGCTACAATGAAGAATGAATCTCCGGATTATTTATATCCTCTCGTGTCTAATAAAACTGATTTTTTTTAAATTGAAAGTCATCTGATGATTTTTGCAGTAATTAGAGGATATTAAGAACCCTGGAATTTCTGAAGAAAATTGACTTCAAAGGTATTTGCTCGTTAATTATCATCCTCTTGAATTAGGGGCAATTGAGAGAGAGAAAAGAACTCATCGAGTGTATCTTCACTTCAACTATTGGAAACAGTGAAGAGAATTTTTTCTTTCCCAGGTTTCTCAGCTCCTCAGTATTCCTAGAGTTTATTGGTTTTTTTTTTTTTATATACTTGAATACCACAGAAAGTTGGGTTGAGGGTTAAAGAGGATGCGGTCACGTCTTTTAAGTTTCTTTTCATGCAAATTATGATAAAGGAAATAATAAAAAAAGAACTGTGGGAGACATTTCACTTCACAGGTGTTTTTTTTTTACTGAGCAAATATATATCTCTCATCGCTTATCGCATGTGGAATAGAAATTAGAAGCGAAAAACTTCCGTTTCTTCTTTGCAGGTGAAAACAATTCGAATTTGAATTATCACAATTTCAAGCATTTATTTATACTTCTCTCTAAGAGATCTCGAGATTTCTATGTAGCTTCCCTGCAGTTAACTGACGCGTAGGAGCGTGTACGCGTTGGTAATTAGCGTCTGTACATGTATATTCATCTTGAATGATGAAAAAAAATAAAAAATAGAAATAAAATGAAAACAAGAAAGCGAAAGACCACCTCATAGCACTGACAGTGCTCAGTGTTTTATTATCATGCTCATCTTGTGTTGAGACAAGCCTTCATGATTTTTCAGCCTCGGGCGAGCCATTCCCACTTCCACGTCTTTATAAATGACAACGGCTTAGGATATATTTCAATCTAAAAATCCCAAACGTCACTGCTCTTAAAAAAAAAAAAGATTTGTCGAGAGAAATGAGGGTATCATGACCCCAGATACTTAAAAAAAAAAGGCGGACAGGGTGAAATCGTCGTTGCCATCGTAATTAGTCTCAGAATGACAAATTCTTTGGAATTTCACGGGAATTCGTGAAAATACTTTAATCAACTCTGTCATTATGATTTTTATGATGAAAGTGACAATAGGAAATTTTTTTCAATGATTAAAAAAATCCTGAGTATTCCCACGAATGATAAAAAAAAATCAATTTCTTATTATTCAGTGTCTGTATAAGCTCTGAGGTAATTCTGTAATGGAGAAAATAAGCCTGACATTTACTGAAGAAAGCCATCCCCGGGCGCACCCGAGTGAGGCACGTTTATCACACTAGCACTCGCATCATTCATCCAATGCAGTTGAATTTTAAAAAAAAATATTAAATTCCACCTGACTACGATAATCCCCGGATTCTTCCGTTTCTCCTCTCATCTTCAAATCAATTGGAATTCTCAGTTAAATGATAATAAAACGTTGTCCAACTATTAAAATTCATCAATGCACTTTCACTGGAAGAACGATGAAATTATTGAGTATTTTAATTTATTGGTATTTATTAATTTAAACGTGTGAAAAATTATCCACATTTTCCCCCGGAATTGTGACATCAATGCATTAATTCGAGAATTTTTTGCTTCTAATAGATTAAGTATCGTGTCAACTCCATTAAATACTCTTGTAAAAAAAAAAAATGATGACAAGTGTATGCACGTTTTCATCTTAAAAGGTCTGGGACACGCCCCGGGCAGTGATGAGGCCTCTTTCG
The DNA here is from genome assembly GCA_963565655.1 of Aleiodes testaceus. NCBI lineage: Eukaryota > Metazoa > Arthropoda > Insecta > Hymenoptera > Braconidae > Aleiodes > Aleiodes testaceus. The sequence continues at coordinate 5,655,983 of OY751415.1, read as the reverse complement.
AAACTTTCTAAACTACCGAATAACTCGGGGGAAAAAAAAGGAGGAAGTCCTCGTAATCGTCCACACAAATGTGTGTCTTGTATCATTAATATCATGAGACAGTGGAGACGATCAGTCTCTCATTTAATGTATTTTTAAATTTTGTTTTAAAAATGCAAGGTGTATATGGACAGGTACTACTTTTCAAGCTTTTCCCTACCGAGGGGTTTCACTTTTTAAAAATTAACCAATCGCACATTTATTCACACAATTTGCTACCTTTCCGGTTGTCCAACTTTATTTATTTTTCGTGAATTCAAATTTTCGAGATTTTTATCATCTCATTATTCATTGAAATCACGATTTTTTATTCTTTTTCTCTGGAATTCATGAATATTGAGAATTGAAGATGTACGGAAGAAAACGAAGAACTAACGGTGGAGGTAGTGAGATCAACGGATTCATCGGTCCGTTTGTAATGTTACTTTCACTTTGAAGAATAAAAAAAAAAAGAGGCAAATGCACATAAACCCACGTATGAGGCGCTCGTGAACTTGCCGTCACGCTTCGTTTCGTTCACGAGTATCTTCGTTTATTTTATGGGATTCGTTTTTTTTTTCGAGGGGTCGATAGACTCGCCATTCATTATTATGCGAGATCTAGTCACGAGGAGTTGTGCCAATTGATTATGGAAAATTACGGGACAATTCTCACTCAATTAGCTCGCCTTTCGTGCCAAAATAGAAGATTAATTGGATGAATGAAGCGAGTGACCTTGGATTGGAAAATCGAATGGGGAAAGTGTGGAAAAACGTGTGACTTTCCACAGTTTAATGGAAAGGGAAAATAAAATGCTAAAAAATTCAAGACTCTTCCTCTCTTTTATTTGCATTTTCTATGTAAATAAAAGGCGTGACTTATTTACTGTCAAATGAATTCGAGAAAATTGGAAAAACTTGAGTACATAATCGGTGAAAGCATGTGTGGTTTTATTGATGCAATAGGAGATTTTTTTTTTTTCATTTATTTCTTGGAGAGAAGATATTCGTGATCGATTTGCATGATCATTTTAAGTTTTCTCTGATTTAATGAGATTTCAATTCTTAATTAATTAAAAATGTAGATAATGTACTTTTGAATTTCTAAATTAACAGAATAATTCCCATTTTCTACAATTTAATTTCTCTCAATAAAAAACATAATGATAATAAGATAATGAAAATTGACATAATCATATCTAATTCAGGAATCATGAAAAGGTAAGGATTGAGTACACGCCCCTAATTACTTTCTCCACGTGGGGTCAAAATCTTGAGGTCAAGTAATGCCCGAGGGCACAAGAGAATCGCGTATGTCTCCTACATTACTCGCCTCGCCCTCAGAAAAGAATAAACATTTGTTAAAAAAACGTACTTTCTTCAGTGAATTGACACAAGTGGCAAATGGACATGCTCGCATGTCTACTTGGGCTATTGATACCCCTCGGCGACTTTCGATACAGTAATTACACTTAATTAGGTTCAAGAAAATGGTGCTTGCACCAAATGGCAATTGGGTCGACGAAATTCGCGAAATTGATTTTTAATTAAAAGTTGCGTGAGTTCACTCGATATCGAGACTCTAATTTATTAAAAAAAAAAAAATAGAAAATTTGTTAAATTAATTGGATAAATTTTCACACAGTCTTCTAAATGAGCATAAATCACATTGGGTTCACACAAAATAAATGTGAAGAGGGAAAGTATTCACGTATTTATTATTGTAATGAAAAATTTGATAATAATTCTCATACAATGTGAATACAATACTCGATCACTTTCTCCAAGTCTCATCTTCATGATTTATTTATCCGCACGTCAAGAAATTGGCACTTGTCACAATCACTCGAGTAATTATTAATTTAACTATTTTAATTGAATTTAAAAAAAAAACAAAAACATTATTTATTAATTATTCATTTTTTTCTTCTTTTTAGAAATGAAATTTATGATGAAATGTACTCACCAAACGCATGATTCTCTCTGTGCTGCTTCACGGGTGGATCCCGGCTTTAACTCCCAGATGATGATCACGACGATTGACTAGGTACCACCGAGCATCCAAGAGACTTACCTCCAGTCATTGAGGAACAAGTGGAGGTGGTAAAAGAGAGATACTCACCTTCTTTCTCGTTCTCCAAAAGCCAGGCAGAAGAGGAAGAGAATGATGAAGAAGAAAAAAGGGGTGGGAATTCCACCTTCCATCGTCAACTCTGGCCTCAAGCACTTCGGCCATATTCTTGTTGTCAAAAGATGGAGGAAAAAGAATTCAGACTCTCGCCCACTTTCGTTTGGTGAAAAAAAAAAAAAAAAAATCACTTGACAGTATTCTTGCATGACCTACATTTTTTTAAACTGGTCATTCTCAAGCCCACCCTTGAGACACTTTTTTTTTTAATTCATTTTTTTTTTTGGTTCAATGCAGGAACTAATGGATCTGTTTTTTTTTAATGGGATTTATTGACATCGTTTGTTATTCAGAAGAAAGTTTTGGATTATTTGGTTTAATTGCATCATGGCTTTGATTTTCATTTGGGAAAATTTTGAAAGTCATGGGATTTATTAGAAATCAGTAATATTTGGAGATTAGATCTTCGTTCTTTGGGATTTCTGGTGTGAACTCGAGGGGAAAAGGATTTATAAGCGATGAGGAGTGATAAAAGTGTCGTTTTACGTTTTTTAGAAAATTTTGGGGATTGAGAAAGAATTTTTATGGATTACATTAGGAAAAGGGCGTTCCTTCACTCTCCACTGATTTACATAATTTTATTCTGTAGAGAATTCTATTTTCCGGAGATTTTTGAATTATTTAAGAATTCTTGAGATAATGCAGGAATAAAAGGAGATAAAGTAGATAATTCCATCACAGAACGGACACGAGTCTCCTAAGTAACACAACAGTATACAAATTTTCTTGCAATTTTTCAAAAATCGATTCACAAATAAATTTTCCAAATTTTGATTTTTTTTTTTTTTTTTTTTTCAAAAACATTTAATTATTAAAAAAAAAAATCAATTCGCACTGACTTCTCAAGTGAATCAGTAGATGGTGCCTGTGTGTCCCGTCTTGAAACAGCTGTGTCCACATTTGCCGCATTACGGTGAATAATCAGAGTTCATGCGCATGCTCGAATCAATCGCCCAGCAACTGCAGATACTCGCTGTCAGATGCAACATTCGATGGTGCCGGGATCACGACAGAAGTCTCAATAATATCGAGATAAAAAGAATCATTGCACCTGTCCTCGACAGTAAGTCAATAGACAATTTTTTTATCCTCTGAAAAATGGGAGAGAAGAATTGTGTCCCATATTCGCAGAGTGGTGACAAGGATCAGGATGAGGTTAGTTGCATTTTTATTTATAATTAAGAGCAGAGATGATTAACAAGTGTAATTGCGTATTAAATTGTGTATTAATACTCTCGAGAAGACGAAGAATCTAATGGAGATGGAAAAGTGTCTTCATACCTATTTTTTTATGGTTTTAAACGTCAATGTTTATGTTTCGGAGAGGTTATGTCGTTGAACTGTCAATCGATATCTCCATCCCTCTCTCACCATTAAAATTATCTCTGAAAACTCACTCGGTTTGAGAAGTCAACGATCACTTGATCCCCATAAAATGAATTCCTCATTCACACTCTCATTAAGAAGACTCAAATATTTGTTAAATGAGTAATATATGATTTCAGAAACTTCTTCAACCATTCACGTACATTCTTCAAGTACCTGGAAAGCAAATACGTGCAAAATTGGCTCATGCCATGAACTATTGGCTAAAAATACCGATTGAGAAGCTCCAGGCTGTCGGTGATATTACGCAGATGCTGCACAATTCCAGTTTGCTGTGAGTAAACACGAGACTCAAATTTCCCTGTGGATTGATTCGCAAAATTATTGAATAATGTAAATTTACAGAATTGATGATATTCAAGATAATTCAATCCTTCGTCGTGGGATTCCAGTTGCTCACTCGATATTCGGTGTTGCAAGCACAATAAATGCTGCCAATTACGTATTATTCATAGCACTCGAGAAAGTACTCGCTCTAAATCATCCAGAGGTACGTTAAAATCCTGTAAAAAAAAATCCTCAATCTCTGGGAATCATAAAAACGATTTAACAATTATTCCATACCTCACAGGCAACTCAAGTATATACTGAACAACTACTAGAGTTGCACAGAGGCCAGGGAATTGAAATTTATTGGCGTGATAACTACATCTGTCCCACTGAGTCTGAGTACAGGCACATGACAATGAAAAGTAATGAAATTCACGTTTTTTTCAAATTGAAAGGAAATGAATTAAATTAATTTCATTATTTACAGAGACTGGAGGTCTCTTTAATCTGGCAGTGAGACTGATGCAATTGTTTTCCGATTGCAAAGAGGATTTTTCACTGTTGGCTGGAATTCTGGGGCTGTATTTTCAGATAAGGGATGATTACTGCAATCTCTGTATGCAGGAGGTAATAATTAGAGAAAATTGAGACTGGTTTTTATGATAAAATAATCCTTTTTGTTTCAATAGTATTCGGAGAATAAGAGCTATTGCGAGGACTTGTCAGAGGGAAAATTCAGTTTTCCCATAATTCATGCAATTCAGAGTAAACCGGAGGATAGACAAGTCATGAGTATCCTTTGAAAAATAAATTAATAATTACTTTAATTCTCAAATTGAATCCTTAATAATTAATGATAGATGTTTTACGCCAAAGAACGAAAGACGTTGAAGTTAAAAAATACTGCGTAACACTTTTAGAGAAATTCGGTTCATTTGCATACACGAGAACTGTTCTGGATGAATTGGATAAGAAAGCACGTGACGAAGTTGAGAGACTAGGTGGTAATCCACTGCTAGTTAAAGTACTTGATGATTTACTTAATTGGCGACAAAACGATGAGATTGAAATGCAACAGGTGGATTCGTAGAATTATTTTGAGAAAAAGTCAAGTGGAGGAGATAAGAAAGAATCGCAATAAATTTAGTACTTATTGAATTAATAATCTCGAGAAAAAAAAAAATGCCATTGATTAGTGAAGGACAATGACGTTCCATTAGTGCCAATGGAATAATTCCTGTTTCTCTGTGACAATAATCGTAGGAATTTTCAGATAAACAATTTAGTAATTACCAAATTACGCTTCCTGATTCAGGCTTGAATTAATTAAAGTACTAAACTTGATAATATTGGAATTTATTCCTCAACGCAGTATCGTGTATTACGAATTTGTGATTATAACTAATACGTAATTCATAAGTTATGGATTTTCAATAATTTAAATGATATGAAGATGAAATTGAATTTCACAAAGAAAATGCTCAAATACAGAATCATTATGTTCATCTCATTATTCCATCTCATTAGAGTATAATGATGGAATTAAAATATTAACTCCGAAGCTATTCATATCAAGTGAATTCCAACGAATTAATTAGTACTAGCTTTTATCTCTGAAAATAAGGAAATTCATATCGAAGTCATAGCTCTTATGAATTTTATTTTTGTTAAATGTTTTTTTTTTTCCTCTCTTCTTTCTCTTACATTTACAACAAACAATAATTTAATATATAATAAATAGGAATAAAACTTTACTAGTAATGTTTTAAATATTTTTCTCTTATTATTATAAACATTTTATGTGAAACAGTTTCACTAAAGTTTTTACGTATAAAATTGCTATAATAAATTTATTTCTCAGCTCGATTGGTTTCTCGCACAATTATTTTTAATTACTTCACCATTATATTCTCATTCGTACATATATTACAGGTATATTTAATTAAATACTAAAAAATTAATTTTATCTTTGAATTAAATTTCAAACAAATTTTCATTCTATTCATTAGATCTTTCACGCAATATTACTGAATATATATTGGACATGAAAGATAATTATATTCTACCTCTTTACAATCGAATTCTCATTATTTTCACACTGCTATAAAATTTTCTCTCCATCATTAATACTTAATCTTTCATTCTCTTCATTCTCTATCCTTGGCAAATGTTTCTGACCTAACAAACTGTATCTTTGCTCATTAGAGAGTCCAAATAACGTGAAATTGGGTCACAGACATGGAATAAATTGAGAAATCAATGCTTCTCAAGACACAAGTTCTGTACTTGAAGTTGCAGTGCACCTTCATTATCATCGCTCCTTCCAACAGTCGTTGAAAGTGGCCATGCTTCAATAAATGCCGATGTACCAATGACATCGTTCCTCTGCAACTATGATAACGTTGCTATTTGACACGTTCGTTGTTCTGGTTCACTGTCTTCATCAGTTTCACTTGCCCAAGAGGGCTGATGCTCCTGTCACATTTCCCCATCACTCGTCGGCCCGGAAACACCGTCGTCCAAAACTTCTGTTACCTTTTTTCATCAAAAGTTTTATTTTTACAATCGCATTAAATCGATTTTACCATGTCACTACATTTTTGAGGATATCTCCGAAACTAAGGGAGATAGAGAAATTTTTGTAGAGACCTTTTTTGTAGATTTTCAAATTCTCTACAAAAAAGGTTAGTATAAAAATTTCTCTATCTCTCTTAGTTTCCGAGATATTTTAAGAAAACTGATGATGCAAGAATTTAATAAAAAAATTGAATTACCAGGACTTCTTCGAATCGATCATAAGCCTCCGGTCTCGTGTTCAAGAGGCTTTCTCCCATTGAATCACTGGTACTAGTGGTACGTTTGCTCAATGCACTCGATATAATGTGGAGCAGTGATAAAAAAGCCAAGAGGCCAGCTGGAAGAATGGAAAAGTCTTGAATAATTGACATGATTAATAGAGGTTCTTTGAATTAAATTCATTTATTTCGTTTATTCCCTGGGGAAGAAAGAGCTGTGTGCAGATTAAAGACCACATGACGCTCGTTTAATCTATTTTTATTTAAATAGACGTTTCTGCACATCTTTCATCTCTCTTGCCTCTTTTTGCACGTCTCTTACCAGCGACAAAGGAGAGCCACAAGTTGTGCGGTTTCCAAGCCAAAATACAGGACAACGGTAGGTAAAACAATGCCCTGTGCCAGCCTCTGGTTACCATTAGCACAGACGACCAACAGTACAAACAATGAGACTCGTCATTTCTGAAAACAGAGATAAATAATTTCGTCTTCATATTCACTCTACATTACAAGAGAATTCTCACTTCGTGTTTTCCACATTTTCAAATTATAAATTCATTATTATGCGAATATCTTTGAAGCCAGTGGGTTTAGGAGAAAATGTGAAGAGACATTTTTTATAGAGAATTTAATTATCTTGAAAAAATGTCTCTTGGTAAATTCTCGTAAATCTCATATTTTATGAGATATTCATGAAATAATGTTAACATGACTTTTTTTTATTTATTCCCAGGAAAAATCAGGGGAAATGGAAATAATTTCACCGGATTTCAATCTACGTTAGAGTTTTTCATTCTATTTTTCATACTAACCACAATTTCTTTTACGTGGGGAAAAGAAGGAAAAAGAGGCAGAGAAGGGAAAAAAATTGAAACGGAGATTGGAATAAGAGCGGTTCTTTCATTTTGTGGCCACGATTTTCCACCCTTCTTGTACTTTAATACTTTGGTTTTCTGATTTACTATTAAATTAATATCTCCTGAGGAAAAATTGACAAGAGGAAATTTTTCATTTAATATTCCTCTTGTTTCATAAATTGTTCAGTCGACAGTTAAATCACTTCTGATGAAACAATTTCTATCATTCAGGAAAATTCCGGAAAATTCTCATGAATTCCGTGATTTATTGAATGAAAAGAACGACAGAAAATCAGAAAAATCAAAGATAATGAGAGACTTAAAAATAAAATAATGGTAAAAACTTTTATTTTCCTCGAGTATTGCAGGAAATGCATAAACTCCTTTATGATCCCATTTTCATGAATCCTAGTTGAACTATAGTTGCATGTATTTCCTCACAAAGAAAGTTGCAGATGTAAATGCTTGTCACGTACCTGAGACAAATCTGCACGAACATCGTGATGGCCCAGGTAATCTCGAGGAAGAAAATCAGAGCTGAAGCCACTCTGAAAGAGAAGAGGATGATGTTATATGTGATACAGGATCAAGTGTGCAAACTGATGGAAAATGTTGGATCAGGTTTGTGTTATTCTTGGGTTCATTAACATTTGTGATGAGAGTGAATTGATGTAAATTACTTGAATGATGAATGCGTTTTCTTATTTGATAAACACTTCGTAATTTAATCTCAACAATTTCATGATTATTCCTTGAATATCTCGAGAACCATGAGACTTGGGAAAAATTACCAAGATACCTTTTTTGTGGGCAATTTAATTCTCTACAAAAAAGGTATCTTGAGTTTTTTTGATAAATCCACTTGCTGCAAAGTTATTCGAGAAATAGTGAAGAATAATGGGGAAAATGTGGAAAATAAATATTAATAATTCAGTTGGTGAAGTCAAAATGATTTTGGTGATAGTGCGTGATTCGATTTACAAGTGCATGTTGAATTATCCTCACGTAACGTAATAACCCATGACGTGTCGATGATAAGCTATATCCGCCCCAACACCGCACACAACTGCAACAGAGAAAATAATAAAAGTTTTGGATTATTGTGAAGATTCATGGAGGAAAAAAAAGAGGATTTCAAAGAAATAAAATATTAAATCTTACTGACAAGTTGGAGAAATTGGATTATCTCCAACTTTTGGAAGAACATCCCTTAAACAGTCTTGGCTGAGTTATTCGGAATTATTCAAAAATCTTTAATTCTTTCAAATTCACTGGGAATGAAAAAAAAAGGTGACACATGTTTTCCATTGTAAATTTCCTCAGCTTTTCAGCAGAGTCATCAAAAAAATTCCATCTCCACTAGTTTCATCAGAATCGCTCAAAGCTTCTCTAACAAACGACGTTCCCGCAATTAATCGCAGTTGGTTGAGCACAGAAGTTATAAGTGATGCTTGATTGATCCAAGCCCTTGCGATTAATTAAAGTCTTCTTTGAAAAATAATTTTCCCAATTTTCCCCAGTAGTTGAAAACAATGGAGTGCACTCGGCCTGAATTTCAGAATTTTTCCTGGATTTTTCTCATGTTTAATTCATAGGATTTCTTCAATCTATTGAGAAAAATGAAAATCAGTTTTGTAAAGAAAAATCACATTTATCTGTTTTTTTAAAGATGAATGCATTTATCTCTCGGTCATTCAATGTTTATCCAATTCTAACTTTCATCTCACGAAATTGGAAAAAAGCTAGTGCTCTGTTATTATATAATTCCGGATTATTAGATTCTCCAGAGATACCAGTATACGCATTGGCTTTTTTTTTCGTCAAGAATGAGCGACATATGCTGGGAAAAAAATTGGGCAAAGAGAAAAAGCATCAACGGAATTGTGCAAGTGCTATTGTCACGTGAGGGAGAAAATTCAATTTCATTCATATCGGGCCAGGGGCGAGTGAAATTTTAGTCCTTTTAAAATTTAGAAAGAATTATCACGTGTGAAAGATGGAAAAAAAGTGTTGATTCATTGAATTTCTTTGGCTCTGCTGACTCCGGATAATTTCCAAAAAAAAGCAGCCAATGAGAAACCTTCAAAATGAATCCCCAAATTATTTAGAATTAATTCCTCAACAATTTCCATTTTTTTGGTTAATTTTTGAATAATTTAAAAGTGAAAAACCTGAGTTTTTTCAAGTTTTTTGGGAATATCTTGGAAACTGAGGGAGATAGAGAAATTTTGAAAGAATCCTTTTTTGTAGAGAATTTTAAAAGCTACAAAAAAGGTTCAGTCCAAAAAAGTCGTATCTCCATTATTTTCAGAGATATTTAGGGAAAACTGAATGATGTTAATAGAAAATTGAATTTACCAAAGAAGAGACAGCCAATGGCAGATGAAATTAAATTCCCCGAAAATTGACGGATTAATTATTCCAACAAGCACAAAATGACAGAGGATGAATTACTCGGATTGACGCTTTGCAATCACCCTCTGGCCTCATCGAGACTAATTTCTCTGTTTCCACCCTCTCGATTCCTCTCTGTCAATTCTATTGTTTTATTTTCAATTTGATTCTGCATCAAAGCCGGTTGAGCTGATAAATCAGTTGCGGCGAGACTTGTCCCAGTAAATCAGTGAAAAAAAAAGAGTTTTTTTGAATTTTCAAAAAATTCGATTTTTTTTCACCAAGATTTGAAGGGGTAGCTCAAAAATCCGATTTTTTCATATACTTTTGGGGTTGTTTTTTGAAAATCAGTTTTTCCACTATAAGTCACTCAAAAAATCGTATTTTCAATTTTGAAACCACATGAATTCATCGCAAATGAGCTCACCTTTCCCCTCGAATCGGAATTTTTACGCTACGACCAATAGAACCCGAGATATCGCCAAAAAAGTGATTTTCCAAATTTTTCCAAGGTAAACCCCTTCAAATCTGTGTGAAAAAAATCGAATTTTCAAAAAACTCGAAAAAATTAATTTCGACACATGTTTTCCGCCTAAAATGTCCTCAGCTTTCCAATGGAATCATCAGAAAATCGTTATCTCCAACCGTTCAATCAGAATCTCCATTTTACCCCAATTTTTCCTACGCATTAGACACGTGACTAACGCCTAGTTTTAACCTCAATGATTTCCCAACGGTAACTGTTCTCTTGTCATTCAAAACTCCTCGAAAATTCACACACAGAGAAAAGGCATACACCCGTGCTTCTCCACGAAGTACAAAATGTGTTTGTACGTGGGGGATATATCAAAGACGGTTAGAAATTGAGTTTTGGAAAAGCCCAGAGAGTTTCGAGGACTCGTCTCGTGATGTCTATTGAATTTCCAAGAGGTGACAGACACGTGAGGGAAAAAGGAGAGGAAAAATTGGGGAGGAGGTACACAATGCCACAGCCGATGTGGCAGATTGAATTCTGGTAACAGGGACCAGCTGTCCCGGAACCGAAAACTTCGCAATGGAAAGTTAACCCCGATTGATAATGTACGGTGTGACATGAAGGAAAAAAGGGATTATGACAAATTCTTCGGTTTTCGAATTTAAAATCAAAGGTACCTTACGAATGGTTGAGTTTACGAGAATTTAGTAAGAGACCTTTTTTGTGGAGAATTTAATTCTCTACAAAAAAGGTATCTTAAGATTTTTCTGTAACTCTAATAGTTTAGGAGATATTGTTAAAAAACTGATTTTTTCTTGTTTATTTTCTTTTAATTTTCCACGAATTTCAGTTTGCAGTTTGAATGCAGCCACTCGAATGCATCCGAGAGCGTAATGGATTAGGACATTCTCAAGGAAGTTTGAACGGCCACTGAGTACTGTAGAAATCCAAACGCAGAGATTCAACATTGATATCACTAGAAGGTCCTTCACAATATCATCCACTCGTATCTCCAATCCACTCTCATTGGCTGAACTCAGTGCTCGAGTGATTTATCAGATGATAAAAGTATCAATCTCCCTCCTGTACCACTCTGCATCTCCATTTTTTTATTCTGACGTTAATACTGGAGATAATGCATTTGGTGATAGTGATGATACGTCTGGGTTATAAAAATTCCCTGTACTCTGGTGCAATGCAATAAAATTGCAAATTCAATGATAAAATCCTGGACAAATCTGGGTCACTTGCTTACCACTCCCAAAAGAGGGTGAGAATGGCCACATTTGACCAAGGGAAACGGAAAATTCTAACTCTGTGCAATTGCCCAAGTTTATGAACCCAGAAATGGGGAAAAACGACACTTTTTCCTAAAAGAAAATTGAATATTTAATATTCCCCTTTCTTTCAATATTTTTTCTTGGATATCTCTGAAACTATTGGAGATACGACTTTTGTGCTCTGAACCTTTTTTGTAGCTCTTGAAATTCTCTACAAAAAAGGTCATAACAAAAATTATTCTATCTCGCTTAGTTTCCGAGTTATTCCAGTATTAATTCAGTAGAGAATTATTACTCCACTGAATTAATAAAAATAAAATATTGAAGACATTAAAGGGCCTGAAACTTGTGGGAATGTGTCGTTTATTATTGGATCTCCAGTTTATACGAAGACTCCATGGGAATGGCTTCAACGAGCTGGAAAATATCCCTGGAGACTACACGATGCAGCTATTGGCTACTGATGTTAACTTTATTGATGTCATTTTCTCAGTTCCATAACAGGATAAAAATTTCATCGAACTTCCTAACAAAAAATGAGGAAAAACTGGTGTTTTCATTATTCCAAATGCACATTAAATCAAACAAGACACTCCTTGCAACACGATAACCTCCTTTTATTAGACTTTCGACAAAAGACTAGAATAACTCTATTCCGTAACTAAATAAATCTCCGGAGATGAATCTGAGCTGTCTGAAGAAGGAAAAGGGAGTTTAATCTGATGCCTCATGTTTTCCGTATTCACTGACACATGAACACCAAAGATATTAATCAAAGTCTCACTATTATCTTTTCTTGAATAAATAACAATTAAAATTATCATTTTATTTTCCAGCAAAAAATTCAAACGTTTTAGTTTAAACAGACAAAAATTGAAGGAAAAATTCTTGAAAGAAAAAGAGGATTCGCGTCATCAAGATGAAAAAAAAACTAAACAAAGAGTTGATCCAAATGGAGAGTAGCATTCACACGAAAAGTGCACCTTTTTTCTCCGCCTCGTTTCACCGATCCGCTCAGGCGCCTTATTCGCATGAAAAAAATGAGAAAAAAAGCCCCGGAAATAACGGATGGTCTGCATCACTGTAGTAAAGCGAAATGAGAGGCAGAACTCCAAGGAATAAAAGTGCCTGTATTCTTGAGGAAGAGAAAGAAAATATTTAAAAAAAAGTTGAAGCGTAGAACTGCTCCAAATCATCAGAGTGTCCAACCAGAGTTCACGAATTTAACGACAATGTAAATTTAAAGTTCTCCATTTTTTTCCAGACGCATTTGCATTGGAGTCAATTTTCCTCGTCTTCCTGCAAATTCTGCAGATTCTTTTTCTCCATTTGATAGGTAAGAATAACTGAGAATTAATGCTGATTTTTAGAGGAATTGAGGTGAAGTAATGGTGGAAGAAAACGGAGGAACTGAAGGAAATAAAATTCTTTTTTTTTTTTCCAGGGATAAATCGAATTGGAGATGACGAATGGATCTATAACCCAATCTGCATAATTCCGGTCTCCTCCTCCACAGTTCCAATGAATTTTATGGAGAAAAATCCAGAGTCTCGGGGAATTGGTAAACAGAGTTGTTTTATCTTGGATTTTTCCTTCTATTTGCTTCTGGAATGAGTGGAAAATTCTTGCGAGTGTCTTACGTAAATGCGGGGGCTAAAAAAATCCTTATCACGTGGACTACTTGGCGCTGCTCCAAAATTAAGGGGTTTCTAACGTGCTTTCACTATTACACATGTTTCTGGAGAGATTCTACCAGTGGTGTACATAACATCTGTATAATTAACGTTTCATTCCGCTCTGCAAGCCACTCTCGTTCAATTAGAAGTGGGTGAATGCTTTATTTGACTGAAAAATTGAGGAAAAAACGGAATTATTCATAAAGTTCCTCGCTATTGAATTATCCAAAGTGATGAAGACGTTCATACCCAGAATTTCCAATGAAAAAGTCAATTTCCCTCGATAGTCTATCGAGTCTTCTCTTTTTAAGTAGAAAATCGCCTTTTTCCTTCCAGTAATTCTCCTTCGGAATTTTCTCAGGTGTTTTAATACCACTTTTAGTTAAATTCATGGAAAATGTGCTGAAAAATCCACTTAATCCCTGGGTACAATGATAAAGGATAAAAAAATAAATTCTCACAAAGTTCAACTGTAACTCGTCGTACGGATATGTTCACTCGAAAACTCAGCCACTCAGTTGCCATAAAAATCGATCGAAATGGCGCCTCCACAGTGGAAAAAAAAAGTGTCACGAAGGATTTCATTTCCTTCGCACGTTATTTCCCGCTTCAAACATTTGATTTTCACATTTTTACGGGGAATCTCTCTGTCTCTCTCGGATTCATGAACTATTCCTGGGTTTTTTTCGTGTCATTTGTCCTGTGACACATCATCTCAATTTCTTCCCCTTTTATTCAAGCTTTTATTCTTTCTTTTTTTTTTTGAATAGGAAATTCTTCAACTGCACTTTCACACTTTGGCACTGTGAAAAGCAATCCGGCACTCGGGGTCACACACAACTGGATAGAAAGCCAGAGGTATTTGAGAAAACTATGTAAATCATTCTGAAGAAGGGTCCTCCACTTCTTTCTACTCGTGTATGTGAAACTCCGAGTTATACACTTTTATTCTGATTCTATATGTTCCACATGGCCTAACTCTTCGTGAATTCCGTTAAAATTCATGCAGCATAGTGCTATCCAATCCGACGGACTATAACCCAAAGGGGTGATCGTGAACGATAAATTTTACCCCTTTTTTTTTCATCGAGATCAATCGAATTTCGATGAAAAAAACTGTGCAGTCGATTATATTATTTTTTTATCTCGAATATCTCGGAAACCAAAAGAGATAGAGAAATTTTTGTAATTACCTTTTTTATAGAGAATTTTAAGAGCTTTAAAAAAAGTTCAGTCGACTAAAGTCGTATCTCCAATATTTCCGGAGTTATTGCGGAAAAAGTGAAAAATCAGACTCGTTGACTTGTTCTACTGAAATATTGACAAATTCGAAAAAAAGTTGAAATTTCAACTCCACTGAAACGCCATATTGTGTCATTTGTCTCTGACATTTCTAAAGCAAAAAAAATCGTCAAAACATGAATGAAACAAATGGATAAAAAATAATAAAAATTCACAATAGTCCAAATGCGAGAGAATTGAAACAACTGGAGTGTTGTAACTCTGGAAAAACATTTCGTCATTGTTTTTACAAAAAAAAGTTTAAAAAAAAATCCAGAATTTCCAAAATTCATTGAAACATTTTTCTGTTCAAAATGCAAATGTCGAGAATCAATAATCATAATTCCTATTCCCTCGAATTCGTACAAATATTTTGAGATATGACTAATGACTAATGTGCAAACTGCAGTAAACTACAAATTACATTGTTATCGACTCATGTCGACTGATAGAGCCTGGAAAAAGCCATACGTTATCATTTCCCCATGACTGTGGACTGTGACAATGCTCAGAGAAGCGCACAAACATTTCAGAAATAATGGCCATCGAAAATTTGGTGAATTCGGAGGTGAAAATGTCCTGGAGCATTGAGAGAAGTGCCTTGTGACCCTGTTAATCGACTGTGCCACTGACGTTTGTTATGCTGGACTAATTAAGAGCACAGAGTCAAGAAGAAAAAAAAGAGTCAACGAGTTCTGCTGGAAAAATTCCTATTTTCACTAAAAAAAAATAAGCACAAGTTTGTATTTATTTTTTTCCAAGTTCTTTGAGACGTAATCGACGATTTCATTAATTGGGTCGAATTTTCACGTTTTTTTTTATTCAGACTCATATCTAGTGTGAGATAAAAAGAATTATTAAATTCATCCAGTGGGAATTGTGAGAGAGGAATTCACGGGTGCGTTATATTGGCGCAATTAATTAAATTGAATGGGGAAAGAAGCGCTCTCTGTCTGTTTTCAAGTGGCTTTTATTTTTACTATTTTTCTTTCGACTTTATCTGCCTTTTATTTCACTTCCTGGGAGATTCGAATCGATCGGAATATTGCCGTCCACTTTAACAATTGTTTCTATGGTTTTTTTTTTTGAGGTAAATAACGAGGGAAAAAATATTGCTCATAAAGCCGAAGCACTTCATTCGCTCGTGGATTTGACAGAATTTTTAAAATTACATGTGTAACTTTTGAAAAAGTCTTTTTTTCACTGGATTTATTATTATATTTTTTTTTTTAATTCTCCGGTTTTTTTGAGTGTTATTCACTGTTTGTGACAGTCGAAAATTGCATTCGCAGGAGAAACACCAAATTCAACCGGAGGCAGTGATAAAAAGCCCCTTGATTACGAAGCAACAAATTCTTCGAAGCATTGGGCGAATTTGAACCGGAAGTTGGTGTACAAATGTGGTTCTACCAGTTCTACTCTTTTCGTTCCATTTATTTCTTCATTGGAGAATAGTGTGAGGGCAAACATGAAATGACAGCCACGTAAAATTTCATTGGAAAATAGAAATAAAGAAGATAAAAAGGAAGGCACATTTGTTTCAATAAAAAAAAAAAACTGTAACAGCTTATTTTTCTCTATTTTTTGTTAACAGTGAAAAAGTCAGGATTAACTTTCATTTAGGATTTCCTGAAAAAAAGAGAGAGAGATATTTCTATGGGATTGATTGTTTTTTTTTAAGAGTGAAGTTATTTTCATCGAAGAAAATCCAATTTCATGAAAAAGTCCAAGTTTCATCTAAATTCCTTCAATTGCCCCAGTTTTTCAGAGATATCTCTGAAAATAATAGAGATAGAGTAATTTTGTATTGAACCTTTTTTCTAGCTCTTTAAATTCTCTACAAAAAAGTATTCAACCATAATTTCTCTATCTCCTCTAGTTTCCGAGATATTTAGCAAAAAAGTGTATTGTCTCTCTGATGAATTGTTCAAGCACTATTGAACTGTCACTTGCAGAGAGATTTTTAATAATGCATCAAGCAGCACATTGACAAGTAGGTCTCAGTCACCACCCAAAACCCTCTCTGTTAATTATCGATTATCCATAGAAACTTTTGGTAGACTGTCATACACATGTACTATCGAATAGGGATATTATAAATCCCAGGGTGTAGCGTTTGGATACAAAAGCTTTCACATTGCATAAATGCTTACTCAAAAGCCTGCACGATTAAGATTCACTTGGTACTGTGTACATCTATGGGGATGGCATTGGACGTGCTACTAAAAGTACCATGTACCCGTGAGGCAGAAGCGGATTTATTAATAAAGCACCATTGAAAGCAAGAGCGAGGCTCTTTAATGCATCCATTCTGAGCTCTTTTCACTCTGTACTTCAGATTTTACCATCAGGTGATTTTTTTCCTTGAATTTTTTCACATAAAATTTGTATTCTCATCGAAGCAACATTTTAAAATTATTGAAATACTCAAAAGAATTCAATTTCAAGAAGTCTCGTTACACCGTCCACTTGACTCCATTATTCCCCCATCATCACTCGAATTTATGAATATTTTGTCTCAAAAATATTTGAATAATTCTCCTGACATGAAAAAAAAATATGGAATCTCCAGAATATTTCAACTAAAATTATTCAAAGTTCCGTCTGACGTATCCACTCGTCTATTCCTTCCTAAAAAAGAAAGAAAACCGTCCACAAGATCAGTAGTATGAACCTGCATGACGTCCACCTCATTATCATATAAATGAGCCCATTTAACCAGACTCGTACACACTCGGTTGTCCTCGAGTGTTAAAGCTGCAAGTCAACTCCTATCGCCTTTTCACCTTCTCCAATATTCCAAAAAATATCATCTTTAATTGAGGCTCAAGTTCATGAAGAATCCAGTGTCATTGATGGAATTATCTGAATCCTAATCACGAACTCGAATTAAATCCGCAAATGCAGGTAATCCATGTAAATACAAAATAGATATCTCCATCTAATTAATGCGAGTGCACTCTGCCTGCTCTGCAAATTGTGAAACAATGTTCAATTACATGGAATTGTGGAAAAGCACAAATAGAACCTCCTCTTCGTCTCGAGAGCCATTGAGATAAAATAGGTTTTCCCTCTTGACTCTTCTTTTTTGTGTCCAGTAAAAATGAGATGCTCATGAATTTCAAATATTCTAGTTATATTCAGGAAAATTGTTGAGAGTTGGAGTCGAAGGTAAATTCACTGCCTCGTCTTCAGTATTGATGAATCTGCCTTGAGATGATGCAGATTATCTTCATTGATAAGAGCGATGGAAAGCCATAAAAGTGTGTGAATGTGCTGGCAAGAATTCAGGAATTATATAAGAGTGAAAAGAGGCGAGTGAAGAGGGAAAATAACGAACTCATTGTCCGAGAGATGGGCTTTAAACGGAATCTCCGTCTCTCTAAATACATTGGTCCCAAGGGCAAGTGCTGCTTTAGACGAATGACTGTGGGAATGAAGAAAATGAAAAAAATTGAGGTAATGTTGGATATCCTATTTCTTTGCAGCATCCTTGAAAATTCACTGGACGTGGCGACTCCACGTTTTCATCTCTGCTTTATGTCAATGTGAATGAGGGCATCTCTTGACTACACCAAATACTTCAACATTCCTCTTTATTTCTTCCAATTTCGTGTCTTGCTGGAGTCTTTTCATAAATAAACTGGAGTTCGAAGCATTTATCCATACTCTCGTTCCAATAAACTCTATTTCAATGCATGGAGTACCCAATATCATGCATCAAGTGTAAAAGCATCGTGATATTGAAGAAAATGAGGAAAGAAAATCGATACACTGTAAATTATGTTGGAGATATTCTGCTAAAGTTGAAGTAGACAATCATGGAGTTTATTTCATAAATACCTGTGAAACCCTTGGATTTAGGGAAAAATGTCAAGACATCTTTTTCGTAGAGAATTTAATTCTCTTCAAAAAAGGTCTCTTCATAAATTCTCCTAAACCCACTCGTTTCAGAAATATCTTTGAAATAAGATACACATGATTTTTGAGCTCATCTCCATTTTATCACTGAGTCTATTGGATTTACAAGAATTTACAAGGAGATCTTTGAACCCTATAAAATCCACTACAAAAAGGATCTCCGGACATTTTCCCTCATGCCTGCTTCTTCTGAAGGCATTCTCCAAATAATCCACACGATATTTCAAGAATTATCCTTTTTTCTTGGTTACCAGGTCTTTTGGTGTCACATGGACCTGTATGTCTTTTCTGACAATTATTCCGCATTATTCACTCTGTATTTTAGCTTCAAAGCACTGCAGTATTGAGAATATTCTCAGTGATAGTCAGAGGTTGACTAACTTCTGAATACTCTGCAAATAACCCGAAGGGCATGTTCTTCATGGAAAACAAGTTTGAATGCACTCACTGAACGCTTCATTTCGATTGTTCGTCTCGCTCGTAATTGCCCTCAGGTGTTCGGAATTAAACTCAGAAATGCCTCGAAGGAAATGAGATATTTTCACGATATCATATTCCATTCAAAAGGTCAGAGAATCCAGGAGATCAGTTTTATTTTTTTTGTTCCATAATTTGACAATAAAATGCATTTTTTTGAGGTTATCATGTGTTTTTTTTTTATTGGAAATTTCCTCAATTCTTCAATGGAATCATTAAAAAAATTGGAAATTCAACAGTTTCATCAGAATCTTCACTTTCCCCAATATTCCATGAACTAAGTTTAATTTTTCCTTCCCCCGGAAAATCCGTGAGCTCTCACAGCTCATCCGACCCGAATATAAATCAAGAGTGTGAAAATACGTGCAATACCAAAGTTGCATTGAAATATTGAAGAGTCTCGAAGCATAAATCCGGATATCGTAATCTCAAAGTTCCTCAGATCCTTGTAGATGTCTTTTAAACTTGGATTTTTTTTTTAGCATTCTCCGTTTTTTTTTCTGTTTTTTGTTCCTTACAGTGGCTTACCAACCGTTGGTCTCTACCACTCGTGAAACTTAATTCCACCAGAAAACTTTAGAGTGAATAATTACCTTTGGATAACGGATTAGAGATAGAAAAAGTTAGAGTTATTTTTTATCTCAAGTACCGGCACTCAATGCTGGTCAATGAGGGAAAAAAAGAGAGATTTATTTTCCCCTTCAGTTGGAGCTTCTGCAATTCTTTGTATCAACAATTCTCATAATAATTTACGCGGAAGAATTGAATAAGTTTCTTCCACTTGATTCAACTCCTTTTCACGTCTCAATGGTTTTCATCGAATATCTCAGAAACTATAGGAGATACGACTTTTTTTGACTGAACCTTTTTTAAAGCTCGTGAAATTCTCTACAAAAAAGGATCAGAGCAAAATTTTTCTATCTCGCTTAGTTTCCGAGATATTTAAGTGAGAATTTCAATTTTTTTTTAACAACTGATTTAATGAAGAATTTTCTCAGGTAAATATCTCGGAAACTAAGTGAGATAGAGCAATTTTACAAGAATCTTTTTTTGTAGAGAATTTCAAGAGCTACAAAAAAGGTTCAGTTAAAAAAAGTCGTATCTCCTATATTTCCGAAGATATAATTGAATTTACTCAATTTATTTATCTTTTTCTACAATTATTCGAAAAATATTCGTCACTATATCTCCTGATTTATATAAAGATTCTGCCAAGGATTCCACGAGTATTACCATAGGATTTACAGAGAGAAGAAAGAGGAGGACAAGGCAGTGAGGATGCTCTGTTATACCCGTGTCCTCCCAGAAATTCGTTGCAGTCGCGTACCACCGGTGTGCAATGTTCATGGTGCAATTTATCGTTCCCACTTACCAGCTCTCCTTTTCACTCTCAATGCTCCAAACCTACACCTTTAACTCTCTCCTTTTACTTGTGTTCCTCAGCCTCTCTCCGTATTACAACCAGACACACCACTCAGAAGCTTCTTCCTTCCATAAACTACGGAGCTCCTTACCCTTTACACACAAAAACCATTGTCATTCTCCATGGCCCACTCTGAAAAACAGAGGGTGGGAGGGGATAAAAACACCAGGGGAATGAAATCACAGAATTTGCATTAGTTTAAATTCAAAAGTTTTTGACAGTAGAAAATAATATTATCAAATTTATTATTTGAATGAGTATTATTTCAAGAGTACCTTGAGAACCAGAGGTTTTACGACAATTTACCAAGAGACCTTTTTTGTGGGAAATTCAATTCTCTACAAAAAAGGTCTCCTCATGTTTTCCCCTAAAACAAACGGTTTCAGAGATATTCATGGTTAAAGATAGAAATCTACCAGAATTTGCTATTTTTCACTTTTGACCAGGACAATTGGTAACCCAATGGCGAATTGAAGAGACGCCATTTGTATTGGCTTGATTCCGCCACCACCCTGTAATCGTATTCATCCTCCTTTCTCTCTCTATCTATCTGCCTGTGCTGAATTAACGGTGGTTTGTGTTCTGATACGAATGGTAAATACCCCATGCCATATTGCCTCACCACTCCCACGTAACCAAACCGAAACACAGTAGTTCCCTTGGCCAACGAATATATTATCACCATCGAAACTCATGCTGTTGATTATCCCAGAATTTTATTCTCATTCATTGTATCCAGCAAATATTTTGCATAAATAGGACGAAATTGTTTCAGCCAATTTCTCATTAAATTGAAGAATAAATGATTTCTGATGAATTTTATTGGAAATAAATTCATGAAATTCCCTTAAAACAATTTACAACAATTTTAATTATCATAAATTCCTAAAAAATTCAATAACCCATCGATTACCTAATAAAAAACCATAAATTCTTAAAAAATAAATAATATGAAAATAAAAGTTACGAAGAGCCACTCTTCACGATTATGTAGAGCACTTACGTGGTTTTTTTCAGAACTCCCTGGAAAAACGTATTCAACTCGGACTGAACAAACTCTTGTAAAAAATAATAAGTAGGTCACAGTTTACACGTGCATTATTCAAAAGTATCACGAGGGAGTTGAATTTAATATGATTGTTTGTTAATGCCAGAGATTTGCTTCACCTGATTAACTCAAAAATGAGGATTTTCATGTAATCTCTGAGTGGATTTTGTGGTTTCTACTTCTCCACGCAATTTCGAGAAATAGTCTGGCCGATCGAGTCCCTCCCAAGTCTCATATCCACGATCTTCCTGCATAATGCGATATGCGAATGTGTTTCTCATGGTCCGGTCACTTGCCCGGAACTAATTAGAATAGGCTTGTGGTTAGGTGAACGTGGTAAACTGCATGTGCATATCCTTTCTCCTAAATAATGGCTCAAACAGTTGTGATCATCTTGAATTTGATGTGATGCATCTGTATGATTTCATTGCCATTTTAATTGGAGGATTAATCCAATTAAAATTGAGTTAATCCTTTTTCTCAATCCATTTTTAATTAATGGAGGGGATTACAGTTTTCGTGGAATATCTTCGTAAATAATGGAGTTACGACTTTTTTGACTTAATACACTTTTTTAGCTCTTGAAATTCTCTACAAAAAAGGTTCTCTTCGAATTTGCACTAGCTCGGTTGGTTTCAGAGATATTTGCAGGACAATCATCAATGGCATCAGTTCATTTTGTGCTATTTTATGAAACAGTTGAAACAATGTGTCTTCAAAGATCTCTGATGTATCTCATGGAAAAATGTGAATATGAAGAATTTTCTTTTTTTATTCCAACGTTCTCCGTTTCACTGTATTTTCTGGCATTCATACACACTGTAACCGAGGATTTTATCTACACAAAATGCCAAGCCAAGCTCATTCCATAATTTCTCCTCTCTCTCTCTCTCTCCCTTTTTTTAAAATCTTCGTTTTGTTGAATTTTACTCTTATTATTATTTCAACAAAAAAAAAAATTCAGAGGATTGTGTGTTTGTGTTTCAGAAATTTTTATCACGCTTTTATTCTCATCCTGGAGGCGATAAATAATGAAATAAAATAAAAAAAAGAAACTGGTAGTTTTCACGTATTCTCATAACAATTGCAGTCACTCAAATTTATCCAGTGATAATAAAATAATCCAGTAAAATAAATGATGTAAAATAAAATTACCAAAAAAAATTGAATTTTTTGCATTCTACAAAATTATTGGAAATAATTACGTGAAACTTTGCATTATTATTATTCACAATTACTCTATCTCTCAATTTTACAAAATAACACAAGAAACTGAAGTTTTCAGACAACTTGAATTTATTTCATGATCAGTTTTTTGAGAATATCTCGGAAACTAAGTGAGATAGAGGAATTTTTATAGAAACCTTTTTTGTAGCTCTTGAAATTCTCTACAGAAAAGGTAACCTTAAAAATTTTTCTATCTCTCTTAGTTTCCGAGATATTCAACAAAAACTAATGATGAAATAGAGTTGATTTGTCTGTGAATTTCATGGTGGTAATAAAACTGAGAATGAATGAGACTGGAATAAAGGACAAAACGTAACATTATTCTCTTTTTTTTTTTTTTTGAAACTTGCCCTCTGATGCTGGACGCGTGTCACTTTGGTGGAGTATGTCCCTCGAATTATCGACGACGTTACAAAAATCGTGCCTGGAATACTGACACTGAGTTATCGATGGGATTTTCCTCCAAGTACGTGAACTTTTTATTCACGTGGTCAAGACACTTTAGCAGTCATTCAGTGAGCACTTGTGTTTTTGCCTTGAGGGTGACTTTTCTTTCTTTCAATGGATTTTTTTTCATTTCTCAATGAGAATGAGTGATCGAAGGGTATTACAGTCCCTTGATTCATTCTGAGGGCACTAGTGAAGGCATTAAAACGTGTCGAGGGACACGAGATGCTTGAACAGAGGCTTGACACTGGAGGATCTGTTCCATAGACCCATAACCTATTCCACATCACGTATTTGGATTTTTATTCCTTCACTTCTTGATGGTTAAGGGTAAATTTGAATTTAAATTGGGGATTTGGATAAAACGATTATAGATAGAGATTTTCTGATAATTCCATTGAAAAGCTGAGGAAATTTCACCCAGAAATCATGTGTCACACATGATTTATTAGATTTTTTTCAAAATTTTGGATTTTTCAAAAAAATACAATTTTTGAAAAATTGTAAAAAAAATACTTGTGACACATGATTTCTATGTAGAATTTCCTCAGCTTTTCAATGGAATAATTTAAAATAATGCATCTCCAATATTTCCCTCGATTTTCAAAGATTTTTCAATGAATTTCGTTTAATGAATGACGATATTCATTATTCTGGCAACAAAAGCCACTTTATCATGGCCAAAGAGAAGAGAAAAGAGACTGGAAGCAACAAAACACGAAGTTTTATGTCCAGGAAATCGCCGGTGTTTTTCCACAGAATATTGAGGGGGAAAAACAGTGGTAAACCGAATGCGATTTTGTTTCAGTGAAAATATATAACCATTTTCGCAACTCTCTCAGCCTTCTTTCCGGTAAATGGATACAACGAATCGTCCATGCGATAACTCGACGTCGATATCGTCTTTCTCTGCAGTATTTATGTGTATTCCCAATGGGGAATAAAAAAAAAATGTAAAATCACTACTGAAATGGGATTAATCCTTTCATTTTTCTTCTCTTTTCTTTTTTTATTAACAAAAAAAAAAAGTGGAGATATAAAATGTTAAGTCAGAGGAGAAAAATAAGAAATTGTAAAACATCAAAAGTTACTCATTCAT
This sequence comes from Aleiodes testaceus, assembly GCA_963565655.1. Taxonomy (NCBI): domain Eukaryota; kingdom Metazoa; phylum Arthropoda; class Insecta; order Hymenoptera; family Braconidae; genus Aleiodes; species Aleiodes testaceus. Next base: position 5,631,722 of record OY751415.1, on the reverse strand, counting down.
ATTTAACTTTTGTGACGTGGAAAATTATTATCCTCGTGAGATCATAATTCACTGGATTTATTACAACATTTTCCAGAACTTTCAATCGTGAAGTTCGGGTAGTGAAGAATCGATGATATTAAATTGAAAGGCAATATATAATGAATGTTACAATTTTCTTTTTATATACTCCAGTGATAAATGATGACAATCATCACGAGAGTTGGATACAACTTTGAATTACTTCAATAAGCTGAGGATTTTCATTTTTTTCAATTTATTTCAACAGTTGTTGATTAATTGAAAATAATTGATTTTCATGTTCCCATTAAATTTTGCCCAATTATTGAATTCATGGGATCTTTTTCAATTAATTAAATAATTAATGAAAATGGAAATATTCTCATGGAATACACAAAGACATTTTTCTTTCCACCACAAAGCTCCATTGCTCTGAGGTATTTCAAACACGAAACTTACAACTGCATATATTGTGGCTGCAGTATGCGATACATAAAATGTGGTATGAAACTTATTAAAGTACAATTTGTGGTAACAATTTAGCTATTCAATATTATACAACTATGTTGATGGGTTTGCCTATTTAATCAACATGATGAAAAGTTATTTTATTCAACATTTCAAAATATCTCTCTATTCACTGGATAAAAAAGTTTTTAATGAGAAAAATTATTCTGAATATTTGTGAGCCTCCAAAAGTCCTTTACAATTAATTCAAAAAAATAATTTCCCTGAAAATTTGAAATTAAAGTTCTTTTTTTTTAAAGCTATTCAAATGAATGAATTCAGGAGTTTTGAATTTAATTGGGAGTTTGAATGAATGGTAATAGAATCAGGGAATTAAAATTCACATTTTCCCGTTAATTACGAATTCAGGGAGAAAATTGTAATGGCAATCAGTGGCTCAAGGAATGAGTGAGATTGATGGTGATTCAGGCAGTCAATGCTGTAAAACATTTGGCATCAATCACGTGTGAAACCACAGGGTTTCTGCGTAAACTAGATGAGCGTATCGATGTACGCTTTATATTAAGGTTCGTTGATTAACGGCAGATATTAATCATCTGGTAAATTTATATAATTATTAATTGGAGACAGCTTGTCGATAACGAGAGCTTCGTGTCTCTCTGCAGTTCGATTAAACGAGTCATTTAATGAAGTTTATCACGATAATTTTTGGATTTCATTAATTTGAGAATATCTCAGAAGCCGTTGGGTTTACGAGGAAATTACAAGAGACCTTTTTTGTTGGAAATTGAATTCTCTACAAAAAAGGTCTCTTGGTATTTTCTCGTAAATCCACTCAATTCAGAGATATTCTCAGTTTAAGTTGAAAATTGAATAAATTAGGTTTTTTATGTAATTACTTACTGATTGCAGTGATAACTCCCAAAGTTCTGATGAGAATCTCCAGATTGCTCTCAATGGGCCTGACGTAAGTGGGACTATCAGGAAATTCTGCTGGTCCCCCAAACTCTTTTCCATAAGTCACCATCATTTTTAAAAAATCAAAAAATCACAAATATTAAAATAAAAAGGAAAAAATTCTTTCGAATTCTTTGAAAATTCCTTTACAAACTTTCTTCAATTATCTGAAAATTCTTTATCTGAGATGAAAAATCTGTACGTTCGTACTTGACACGTTCGCGCGTTACTGAGAGCAAAGCAGGAAGGGTGCTTTTGGTACGTTCACAGCATCCCCCCATTGAAGTCTCGATTCTGCGCTCGTCTCTGATGTTTTTTCATATATTAACCAATCGTGTACTGTTACTGAATGTCAGCACCGCGTGTTCATAGTTGCTCTTTTGTAGTTTGCTTTGTAACAATCTCATCATCCTTTTGGTACACCTCTCACCCTCTCCTCTCTTGCCAATTTCAATCCCCCCACCAGATGTTTAAATTTACTGATTAATTATCCATAACACGCTAACGCTATTTGCATGCTAATACCCATCATAACATGTGCAGAATTTGAAAAATCATAATTTCATTGATTTTCCCTATTTTTCCTTAAATTTTAATAAATTCATAAATTAAACCTAAAAACTTTGGAAACTGAGGACGAAAATTAATTGTCGAATTGAATGAAATGAAATGAGTGTACTCAATCGATTCATCTCTATCCAAAGTGGCTACTCATAAAATTCAGAAATGAATTTTCCGCTGAATAATAAAAATGGAAAAAAAGAAACAAAAGTTTAACTGCAAAGGGAAAAATAAAGTAACTTTAATTGAATCCATTAAAAATAGAACTGAGGAAGCTCATAATTTTTATGCCCGGTGCACGCTATCGATAATAATAATAACAGTAGAGTGGAATTTTTTCGGATTACTTTCAGTGTAACGTTTATTTTGAAAAATACATTGAATCACACTGGATCAATAATTTTCTATAAAACCAACAATTACAAAAGTGAGGTAGATCTCATGATAATTAATTATATCGAACTCTCGTGCTTTACAAAAGTTTTTCTCTCACTATGAAGTGGTAAAAAAATGTGCAAATATTCTCTCTCTCTCTTGTATTTAATATTCTTCAACAATTATATAAAACAATACTCTTAAAATATCATTAATTCACCATAATTAATCAGTCCAGCTTCAATATATATCACTTGTCTCAGCTATTCTCAACTTTTTTTTCTCCTCTGATTTCTGGAATTATCCCAACCGTTTTTAGTTAAATTCGGTTTTGCTGATTGCGTGATTTGCTTGCCTTGAATTTCTAAATTATCCGTTGATGTATCAGCTGAAGTGACCTTGAGCGGACGTGGGATTGGACTCAGCGAATTTCTCTGGCGTTGTGGCACAGAGGGTGATAATGAAGTCAATGACCTGTTCGGTATAATTGAGGGAGTTAGAATTGGCGTGATATAAATGAAGAAAAAAAAGAGGGAGGAGTGAATAAAATTTCATGATAATGTATTTTATTACCGATTTTTACTGCTGGAGAGTCTGGAGGGATCGATGGGGGCAAGGCGAACATTTTTTGGCCAGGCTGAAGGACAGACTGGAGCCTGCCAGGCTGAATGCCTCTGAGGTCCTTTGAACATGATTGAACGTTTTGCTGAATTTATTTTCGATGCTGAGCTCATGTCTCTATTGAATCCTAGAATTTCAGTGGTGAAAATTGATGAAAATGAGGAGATTCTCTTGGAGATAGAATTCTTCAAATAAAAGATAAAATAATCCCATTTTTTAAGCATTAAAAAAAAAGCAAGTGCTCACCCCGAGGTGTCGTAAGCTCTAGCAGATGTCCAGCATACTTGATTGGCGTTGTTTTCAATGTGCAAAAACTCTCACGCGTAGTAACAGCAAATGCCATGGGACTGACAACAATTTTTTTATTAAACACAGTCCCAAGCTTATTTCTACCAAGCTGAGTTGTATCAATACTCGATAAATCATCCTCATCCTCATTATTATCATCGATTAATTTACTTTTGGCATTATTTGATAATTTTTTAAAAGCCTTACTATTATTATTACTCATACGTTCTGTCAATTCGAACGATTTCACTCTATTGGCACTACGATTACTAACTGAATCATTAATTAAGTCACGTGATTTAACAGTCTCTCTACCGCTGTAAGTTGGTGCTGGTGTTATACGAAGTACATCATTCAATTCCACTGGAGATTTTGATGTGGGCTCGTCTTTTTCCACCTCTTCCATAATGAAATCAACGAGTCTCTCGATTATTTTGTCTCTGATGTCCCTATTCCGTTTTGAAAGATTAGATTTCTGCAAATAAAAAATATGATTTGAGTACATATTCACAACCAAATTAAAGGGAAAATGAACTTACACTTCTTCCATCATTCCCACTTCCCTCATTTCTCTCTTGCATCTCCTCAAGCTCCTTCTCCGACATCACCTGGCCATTCTCATCAACAACCTCAATCCTCATCTTCTCTCCAATCACCCTAAAATGCGGTATCTGCATTCTCCACTGAATACACTCCTCCATCAGACTCCCCTGCACCAAATTCTCATCCTCCTTATCCTCTTTATAAAGCACTCTCTCAACAATCTTCCACAAATCAAGTACTTTCCTCGTACCAACTTCCTCCATGTCCTCAGCCCATGAAGCTGATGTAGCACGACTATCACCATCCCAGCTTGCCTCATTATCGACTCCACTGGGCCAAGGGCTCTTTCTCATCGTCGACAATGGTGCTACGAAGTCCGAGGTGTTTTTATCACGTGCCACTGTCATGTTTGGGGTCTTTCTCACCTCACTGCTCGATAAAACAAAGGAATAATTAATTCAGAAACACAATTCAATACTTTCCTCCAACAGTTTTTCATCAATATCTCAATAACCAATGGAGATACGTATTTTTTACCCAAATCATTTTTTTTAGCTCTTGAAATTCTCTACAAAAGTGCATTCCACCAAAAAACACGTATCTCCATTATTTTCAAAGATATTTGAGAAAAACAGTTGGAAAAAAATGGATTGATAAAAGAAATTGTGAAAAAATTGATCGTACCTTCTATTTTTTTCCCTGGACATTTCATTCTCGTGATTATTAAATAATAAATTCAATGAAAATTAAAGTAAGCAACAGTTGCACAATTCCTCTGTGTATATGTGCACTATTTTGCCCCTCTGCTGCTTTTTATTGATTGCTTCAAGTCACCCCTTCTATTCCAGTTTATTGACACTCATTTAATCATGGAATTACTTAAAAAATTCATTTATCCTCTCTTGAGACACTCGAATTACTCCAAACAACAATTATGATTACCTGAATCTCATCAGTTGCTCTGGGAGCTCTTGTGCTCTCGCCTGCGCTTTACATTCTGCAATAATTCTCTTGTGCGGCATGAAAATATAAACCCTCAATTTGAGCGTGCGCGCGGTTTCCTCGTATTCCTCTAACGCCTTTGGGTTATACATTTAAAACTGGATTAGTATCTTATTTCATTCAAGGGCATCATTAAAACAATTTATCTGATTATAATTATTGCAGTTGGCGTGTGTCACTTCCGGTTTAGTTGCATGAGAAAGATAGTTGATCTGACCTTTTCCCTTCACGATTTTCTTATTTATTTCTAACATTTATTCAGACACTGGAGAGAAAAAGTCGTGTTTTGCTGTGAATTTATGAAGACTCCTGGTGGGAGTTTTAGGAACTATTGTTGGACTGGCAAAAGCAGCTGTTTATGTTTGTCGTTTCTGATTGTTTTGATAAGGAGTCTTGCGTTTGTTAATTGAATCGTCGATATTTTTATCTAAACGGAGATTTGAGAAGAGTTTAGAGGGTAATTTCAGGGTTTAAGGGTCATTTCGGATGCAAATGGCGACTGAGGAAACGTTTGAACAGGTGACAATCACTTCTAACCTCTTTTGAGACATTTAAGATTGAGTTATTGTTGTTATTATGTTTTTATTTGTTTTTCTTTGTAGTTTGAGGATGAAGAGGCGGAATTGCAGATTGGAGGCACTTTACCTGGCGGAAGGAAACGATTATTTTCTAAGGAGCTGAGGTGTATGATGTATGGATTTGGAGATGATCAGAATCCTTATACAGAGAGTGTTGATCTGCTTGAGGATCTTGTGATCGAGTACATCACGGAAATGACGCATAGAGCTATGGAAATTGGGAGAACAGGAAGAGTTCAAGTTGAGGATATCGTTTTTCTTGGTAATTGAGGAATTAAGATATTTCAAAGAAATTGAGGTTTAAAAATGAGTCATTATATTATTTTTTTTTACAGTGAGAAAAGACCCGAGAAAATACGCTAGAGTCAAAGATTTATTGACAATGAATGAGGAACTTAAAAAAGCGAGAAAAGCATTTGATGAAGTCAAATATGCAGGTAATGTTAGCCAATGAGATATATTAGTGTCTGAAATATTTTTGTACTGCGTCAATGCACTTGTAGAAAGCATGAGTAAGTCTCAATTATTTTTTTAACGTTTTTTTTTTGTTTACAATTACGAATGATTGCTGAACAACTGCACTTTATTCGATTATTTAATTTCACTATTGTCCGAATTTTACGAAATAAAAATGATAAAGATTTGTTTTTTTTTTTTAATGAAAGAAACGATTGTGACTTCTTACGTTATTCTTCGACAATCAAAAATTCGATTAAACTTGTGTTTACATGAATTATTTTTTTGCATGTTTATCTACAGACTCGCATGGCTCCAAGGCATGATAATAATGCAACAGTTTTACTATAAATTACAATTAGTTCATTATTTTTCATTTTTTTTTTCTCTTTATTTCTTTTTATTTAAAGAAGAAATATGAATTCTCATGAAATATCATAAACGGCCTGTTTCGCTGACAGAATAACATCGTTAATACCAACACCTTGATAAGATGAACCACATAGTACAAGAGGTAATTTATGAGCAGCAATGTAATTACGTATTCTCTTGATTCTGTCGTCGTGGCCAACGATATACTGTGGAATACAATCACTCAATATTGATGAATTTATTTCTAATGGATCGACTTTAATTCCAAGGATTTTTCGCAACTGCTCTAATGCAACTGACTCTAGGTGATTCTTCGATGAATTATCACTGAAGTATTGATCAAACCAGGCACCACCCATCATGACTGTCACCACCTGTAAGATAATGAATTTTAATAATTATTCTATAATTATATCTCAATAAAGTTGAATTTTAACTTTTAATTAATGAAAAAAAATTAATATATCATGTTTTACCGTTGATGATTTTTGTGGAAAGACACAAGAGTCAAAAATCACTCCCAATATAGGAACTTTCTCAATAGGAGGAACAAGAAATCCGAAAGCTTCCATTGGCAGTACCTTCCCCGGATATTCCACATTCAGAACAGCAACATTAACATTCGGAATTGTTTTCAACTCCTCCGCCAATTCCGGATGCTGCTTTTCCAAAAGCCTCCCAATACCTCTCCCCGACAAACTGGAAACAACTCTCTCATGCCTCTTCACTTCTCCATTCACCTCTAACTCTACAAAATCAGATTTAAACGTTAAACTCTGAACCCCAGCGTTTCTTTCAATTTTTACATTTTTCGATAGCAGAGTCTCTTCCAATTTAATCGGCAACTGTTCGAGTCCTCCTTGAAGACCCCAGACTGACCATTTCTCCTCCCCAGAGCGTTTTGCTGATCCTACGTATTTCTTCTCATTTTCTTTTATCGATTTATCCTTCCATCCTCTCCAAGTCTCTTTAATCATCCCCTTAACAATAGATCCATGCTCCTGCTCGTACTTAACCATGGATTTCAAGAGAAAATTGACACTAATTTTCTTCGCATCACCAGCACAAATGCCGCAGAGCATTGCGCTTATCAGATAATCAGCAACATCTCGCCCTAAACGTCTCTCAACAAAGCTGTACATGCTCTCATCACCCTCCACCCCTCTCGGAGCCCTCAAATCATTAATTAGAGCGGTAATCAGTGGTCTCTTGAAAGGTGGCTTTACTTTGAAGAAACTCCCGAAGGAATTCGGTAAAACGTGGAGCTTTTTATCGACATAAATCAATCGATTTCTGGATGATGGATGGCTTGATGGTACAGGAATGATTTTGTCTGTTAAATTGAGATCATCAATCATGCAGAGTGTGTTCTTTCCAGCTGGACCACTTGGTCGAATTGTCCTTGGGCCTTTTTCGAAAATAGCGCCGGTTTTGGATCTCTCACTTTGAATCCATCCACCAAGGCGATTGGAGGCCTCGTAGATGATTAATGGAGCAATTTTTGGATTCTCCAGGGCATAATAAGCTGCAGAGAGACCGGCAATTCCTCCACCGAGAATTGCAGTCATTTTTATTCTTCAATGGAGCTGTAAAAAGGTGAAGAAATTTTTGGATATTTAATTGTGAGTTTAATGGGATTTATTAATAGGTATTGAGAATTTATTTACCAATTCAGCATGACCCGGCGCTATTATTGCAATTTCTTGATTTTATTAGGAGGAAATGGAATTGGACTCTTGCGCCATCAGTCGAGGATTAATGAAAGCAAAATCATAAGCCGGGGAATTTTTAAACCTCAAAATCCACTGAATTCAATGGATTTTGTTGATAAAATTGATAAACCAAAGAAAACTCAATCTAGAACTCAACAAATTAATTCAAAGACTTGTTATCATGATGATACAGAAGACAGGAGATTAAAAAATTGGAGAAGATGGTTGGATAATCGTGAGAAAACGTGCAATCGTTTGAAGAATTTAACTGGCAGAAAATCAGCGGATTTATTGATAAATTCGTATGAAAAAATACGTCCTAAAATAGCAATAAGAAATCTCATAGAGGCAGCAACATCTACAGACCTCTCTGAAGAATGCAAGAATGACCTGAACTTCTGGACAGTGCCTGAGTACCTGAAGAACCGAAGAGATCCAGAGAATCCAGAACTCTCAGTTTCATTAACGAAAAAACAGCTGCGAATTCCCCGAATTCTTTCCCGTGTTTTTTTACCTGAATTGAGTCAAGAGGAGAAATGCCTGGAGCTTTCAGAGGCCTCAGTCCTCTCCCATCGTCACGATGAGTACTTGAGGAAAAAATTAAAAGAATTATCTCCACAGATTTCCAAATTGAATCTCAAAACCCGAGGGATTGAGGAAGTTGCAGTTAAGGGCAAGAAAATTCCCCAGAAAGAACAAATTATCTTCAGGTTTGGAGATAAAGAAATAATCATCGATGAAGACGAGATTTATTCGAGAAGAAAAGGATCAGAAGAGAGGAGTTTTTTTCTGGACTTTTTTGCGAGGATAGAAGAAACAGCGGAGAGGAGAATCTGCTTGGAGAACCAGTCATTATTGGAGATAAATTACGAGTGGCAGGAAGTCGTTCCTGACGCAGAAGAACTCTTCAAACTCGAAAAATCGAGATGTTTCTACTTTGACAAGTGTTCTGGAACAATTTTACCAGGTAGATGTGATGATTTGGTGATTTGGTATCATCCAGCATCATCTGGAGGTCATCTAGAGTCCATGCGCCTTCATGCAGATCCCAGGATCACTTTCTCCCCAATTGTCTTCAATTTCTGGGGGATTTGTGAGCAGCCAAAGGGGTTTATTGATGAGATAACAGAGTACGAAGATTATCTGGATGTTTGTGCACGTAATTGTTTGATTGAGGAAATTATTGAGGACATCTGGAAAAAAGTGGAGCAACCAGCACCTGAATTACCAGATTACGCTCTTTTTTTTAGAGAGTCTGAGGTTTTTTTATGCAGGAATAGGAGCTTCTTTTATCATCATGAGGTCGTGGAGGAGATGAAAGGAATTTATGAGAGGATAAAGGAGGAAGATCCATGGGCATTGTCTCTCTCTGAGCTTCAAGCACAAATATTGCAAATTGATGGGGACTTGAGGAGCGAAATGCTCCGGAAATTCGGGGAATTGTCGCAGATATTAATGAAACCTTCTCGCAATGAATTTGTCATTCTCACAAAATTCGAAATTGTGTATCATTTAATTTCTGGATTTATTGACAAATTCAGGAGCACAAGTGATATGATAAAATCACAGTGTTATCGAGATAAATCAGAGACTGGGGAAAATGGATCCTGTGATTTAAGGGTTCGATACAGCACTAGATCAATGGAAATGGAGAATTTTTTATATGCCTCTACATCTTCACTTGATCCTGAATCCCAGGGATTCTATAGAGATACAAAAATTTATGATATTGAATTGTATTTTGAAATTTTCTACGTGACGATTTATGATCTCTTGGGGAATACTATTGATAAAATTTGTAGCTCTCTTGATTCAATAAATAACTTGAATTGATAAAATTTTATATAAATTCTTGTAATAATATAAAAATGAAGATTTCTCGAATAAATGAAGTGCGAGTATTTAATCATTTGTTTCAATGTCAATTATACTCAAAATTTAGAATTGTCATTTTAAAAAATTGAGAAATTATAAAATTCCCAGTGTACTTAATAAAATGACCCTAACATTATCCGAATTTCTCATAATATGCGGAAGCTTTCTTCCAATTGGTAAATTTCATGAATTAAAAAAAAATCCAAAAATTCTAATAAGCTTCAATTAACTCAATTAATTCCCCAGCTTTTCTGCTCCTCGAGATAATTAATTGGAGCAAAATTTTGTGCTCATTCGGGAGCAATCATAACTTAGTTTCACACGTATTTCTAAACACAGAGGATGAGTGTGAACGAGAAAGTTTAATTGAGGAAATAAAGGAAAGTTATGAATTGCCACTGAACATAATAACACGTCAGGCTGTGGTAATCGAACTTTCGGAGCCTCTCCGATGGAATGGATACAATGTGCAGCCAATTGCAATGACAATGTCGAACACCGGTGAAACCGGTAAAAATTCACAAATTTAATTCCCTAAAATAATTAATTAAATAAAATCTAAACTTTTTGCAGTTATCATCAATGGTTTTTGGACTCGAGGACTAATTCCGAGTGTTTGCGGAGGTCCCTCCAAGGATTCCTACAATTTACACTCAATTTCATTACGTTGGGGATCTTCTAATCAACTGAGCAGTGAACATTCTATTGACAATGTCGAGTATCCCTTTGAGGCACAACTTGTTCACGTAAAAAACTCGAAATCCGGAATTATTGATGAAACATTAGAGGACATCAGCACTACTATCATATCCTATTTATTCCAAGTAAATATTCTCTGAATTTATTAAACTTTGCTGCATCAATTAATCTGTTTTCCAACTTTTTTTTCACCAACAATTCTCGTGGCTCTATTATATTATTCGCAAAAGTCAGAAAACACAATGAATAGGATAAAAATAATAAAAAATTCTCTTTCATAGATCAGAGAGAATGACAACTCCCAATTGGATCCCATTGTTATGAATCTGTGCAGAATACAAGAGGCAAATTCAAAAGTCTATATACCACCATTTCAGTTGGACTCTTTATTTCCATTATTCCAGCGAAAATTCTACACTTACAATGATAAATTGAATCAGACACTTGGTAAAGTTGCCACGTGGATTATTCATCCAGAGCCATTGTCTCTGTCTGCTTCTCAGGTATGATTTATTGGAAAAAAAAAATTGATTAGTTTAATGAATATTTAGGGAATTAATTGTCAATGTTTTTGTCATTTAGATGGAAAAATTTCGGAATGTATTCAAACGTAATTCCAGGCACATGCAGAACTTGAAAGAACGTGATCTATATTATTATGAATAAAGTAAATTCGAGGAATTATAACTCATTATACAGAGAACAATTTATTACTGTTATTATTATTATTTTTTTTATCTACTTTACATGTGTTTTATATAGACACTCGAAAAACTTTCTCTCTCACATTATTCATCTAAATTAAAACACACAATTTAACACTAATATTACTGTACACACTGATTTATTTTCATTAATTAATTGATAACGATACTTTTTTATTTTTCTTTTATTTAGTTTTAAAACTCAATATTATTCAATAAAAATTCAGCACAATAAATGTCTTGAAAAAATATATATGCGCCAATCAATTCACTTTTCTTTCATTTTTTATTTATTTTTTTTTTTACTTAGAGTAGAATTTATTTTTATTAAAAAATAATCTTTCGTTTTTATTAGCATGAAACTTTCATTATTATTTTTAATTATTTTCATTTTTTTTTTTCACCGTTTCTTAGACTCATTTGATTGGTAATAAAAAATTTTTATATACAAATAATTCCATTCTTAATAGCGTATTAATCGAAGTCAGCAGGATGGAATGATGTGAATATTAATTACTGTAAAATAATAATGAATTTAAATAATTAATATGATTTTAATTATTTTTTTATGATTCAATTCTCATGAAACCGAAGGAAATAATGAAAAAATTCAACAAAATAATATTGTCGTTCTCAGTATTTGTACGATAAATTTGTTTATCCCCAGAAAAATTAAAATTTAATGAAATTCCCTTTCTTTTTTTTTTATATATATACAAAAATAAAATGCAATGTTTTTTTCAAGCATAAACAAAAAATAGCTATTGGCGAATGAAAAATTTGATAAATGTCAATAAGATAATATTAATTACGAAAAAACATTGAACATTTTCGTTCACTCTCAACGAAATCTATATTCTATAACAATTATTAGACTCTCACCCTATTTCCTCGTTTATTTATTTTCTTCTCATTTTAATTTATCGTCGGGGGGGAAAAATTGACGTCGTGGCTTCATGAATGAAAATGGAATTCATCGATTACGTAATTTGCATTGCGTTATACTTAGTCTCTTATTATTTTTTGTCATCATTATAATAAAGTTCATTAAATGGAACACTCTCAATCATCTGATTGAGTTTAATCGATTGTTTCATTTCTTGTGCATATTCTCGTGATTCCCTTGAATTTATTCATTAGCAAATGAATAAATTTGTATTTTTATAAATCATTTCAAAAATTCCTCTGGGATTTCTTTCATTTACTTTTCATTCATTGAAATCTCATTATATCTGAAGGACGGCCATTGGTACAAGACTATCACGATCTAAATCCAAGAGTTTCTTCCTTTTGTTATGCATTCTGCATGTCTCTGACTGTTTTGCACATTATAGCTGACACAATGATGCCAATGGTCTTGAAAAATTCCATAAAATCATAGAAAAAATAATGATATAAACAATTAATTAATGTGAAAAGTTGGTGAAAATTCGTAGTTTCATATTAAGATTGGATATCTGATTGGACAAGAACCACAGGGGAAATCAGTGATGGAATTCTCTACTCTATCATGATTTTCCCAGTGTATTCAGCTTGAATAATTTCAGTGGGAACTGGCATACAATAAAAACATATTGTCTCAACTTAAATTCATTGAATTCAACTAAATTTGAATACAGTTTGTCTTACCTGTATACCTGCCATTAGTAATCCCATGAAAACAATCTTCAGGCTCTCGTATTTTACCCAGTCTGCAACTTTCTTCATGCAGCCCTGAAAAAAAAATAGAAGAGTTTTAAATAAACTTTTAATATCATTGAGACTTCTCGTTGGGGGGTAATTAAATGGAATTTTGTAAATTCACCGCTTTGTGACGATAACCGAGTTGTGCTTCCTCGTTGTCCACTTGGCAAGCAGCCTCATCCTTTGGCTGTGGTACCAGCCAAGGTTTTTCATTCTATTCAAGCAGATATAAAATATCGTTATTATTGAATAATGAAAAAGTTTAGGTCAATAAAATCCAATGGCAAACTCACGTCTTTGTGAAAAACCCTGGAGACTACACTCATAGGACTTCCGGCATTCTTCACCTGGATGAAAAAAAAAAGGAGAAATGCTTGAAAAACTGTATCAACCTCACAATGCAAAAACTTTATTTTTCTTCTATGGATGCTTGAAACCATTGACTTATACTTCAAGTAAAAGAAGAAAAGGGGAAAAAAAGTGCTTGAGAAGCTTGAGGGATTTCTCAGGTCTCTCGAATAATGATTTTTCTTACCTCGTGATTTTTCAGAAGGCAGCAAGTCAGTGGAACGTTTCTTCTCGTACCAGAGACCTGTCCATCTCTCCACCATGCTGTCCCATTGTAATCATCATCTCCATAAATTCCACAGCAGTTGAACTGATGAATTCATTAATTTATTCATAATTAAATGGATTTTTTAATAGTTTTTTGAGAATATTTCGGAAACTAATGGAGATACGACTTTTTTGTACTGAACCTTTTTTGTAGCTCTTGAAATTATCTACAAAAAAGGATTCTTCCAAAATTCCTCTATCTCTCTTAGTTTTCGAGATATTTGAGGAATAAGATCATGATTTATTTTTCTAAATTCTGTTCTACCAATCAACTACTTAATTAATTAAATAGATAAATACGGTTATTTCTTAATTAATGAATTACCTTATATTGAGCGTAATCGAGACTCTGAGTGAACGCTACGTCACTTGTCTGATCGTGCCCATAATGATTTGCGAGTCTTTCTAATAATCTGTTTTCTAGGCCGGATATACCTCGATAAGCTAAAAAACCCCCGACGGCTGCTGTCGCTAATTCTGTTATAATGAGCAGCACTAGCAGTCCGATGTACTACAATAAGTAATATTAATTAAAGCAAATAATTTAAATTTCATGTTATAATAAATTATAATTAATTTACCAATTTATTGACACAAAAAAAGGATTACTTAATTGTGAATTATGATAATCTAGATTCTAATTACTACAAATGCTGTTAATTATTTTCTTAATTAATAATCTCTTTGAAGGAATTACTAATGAGCTACAAACGAAATTTTAATGAAACAAATATCATTACACACTTAAAAAAAAAAATGGAGCTACACTCTTCATTGAATTTAATTAAAATTTTATTACTCACGACAGTTAATATGCATTGACTTCCGTACAATGAAGCCCGACATCCTATAAACCCCACTGTTAGCACAATAAATCCCAGTCCAAGTAAACTATAGGCAACTATGTGAACTGTATAGTGGGGTGTTGTACTTTTAACGAATAGATTCAGCAGGTGTCCATTGCTTGGCTCCAGCAACAACCAAACACCTATCACGATCACCATAAATCCAGCCAACTAGTGAACGAATCAGTTATTGAGAAGATAAGCAGTAAAACGGAGAATTCATAATCGAAAAAAAATGGATTTTACATTTTCATGAATATCTCTGAAATGAGTGGATTTAGAGTAAAAAGTGGAGATACCTTTTTTGTAGAGAATTTCAAAAGCTACAAAAAATGTCTCTTCATAAATTCTCCTAAACCTCATACTTTCCGAGATATTCTCAATTTTATAATTTAATAGCGAAAAAAATTCACTTTAATGTTTCGATTATATCAATTTACCCAAATGAGAAGATTGAATAGAAAAATGGCAATCTTCAGGTACTTCATATCGAGTTGCCTTCAGTGTCATCCAATCTTCATCGATCTGTAATGATCACGATAAGTTTACTATTAACGAATTAGAGTAATGCAATTTTTAAATCATATTTCATCTCAATTTCTCAATGCACATTCACTCCTATTACTTCAGAATATTTCATATTTAGAAATATGAGAAGCTGTTGGTAAACGAAATTTATGTAATTTAGAGAGGAGCAATGTTCCGAGTGACATCGTTGTGACACAATTTCACAATTCCTGATATTCCTGCAATTTTAATTACACCCAAGCGAAATATCATGATATAAAACCCCCTTTTTTTTTTATTAAATTTGAGGTCTTCCGTATTCTCTCATTTTAAGCAATAAAATTGTGGGAAATTTGGGGGAATTTTTTTTCCCTCAATTATGATCATATCGTAGTACAGAGAATAGGAGGAGTAATTATGTTTAAAGGCTTCTGCACGTTAACACTTAGAAGGCGAGCGAGAAACCCGAGATGAGTGGCACTTAATTAAAAAATCCTGAATGGCTCATAGCAGTCAAAACTATCTCCATTATCACGGAAATATCCGAGAAAATATCAACGCAATTGTCCAACGAAATACAAAAAAGCGCTTTCTCCAAAATTATAAAAAAATTATGCACTTCATCATAATTCTACATTATCACGAGCATTTAAAGATATTAAAATTCCGAGAGACGTTAAACGTAGTTTCACAGAACAATTATCTCCAAAAAGAAAAAAAATCCATTTCCATCCAGCAAATATTGCATCCAGAGAACTCGTTCACAGGTGGTTTCACTTATTCATACGGATTCCACAAAATTTTTTGGCAAACACACTCTCAATGCTCACAGAATGTAACAAAAAAAATTCCAATTACAATTTATAAAGTAGAGAAAAAGATTGCTCACATATTTGAATAAATTTTCCAGATGAATATTAAAGAGAAAAAAAAATATATATATTAAAGCTGAGAAGAATAGAGAACCGAGTGAATACTAGACCGTCCGTATCTAGACTTTAGTATCATCTGCCCGGGGTGATCACCACCAGTGTCCCCTCTGGCTTGACTCCTCTTTCCTCTGATCTCAATATCCTCCCTCTCCAGTTGTTGGGTTTGCGTTTGCGTCTACGTCATATTGGTCCAGATGCGTCTGCGTAGCGCGGGAGCTGCGCCATCGTCTTCGACAGTATTTAGTAGATTTTTTTTTTCTCCTATTTACACTTTTACCTTTGTCATTTTTTTCCTTGTGTTTCATCTGAGCCATTGCACCGTCCACGTCAATGAAAAATCTCATAAGTATGTCATTGAGAGTGGGGAAATGTAAAAAAACGTAATTATTAACAAATTTTATACAATTTTATTACACAATTATTTTTTTTTCTTTTTCGTTTCTCCACTTAAACATTATTCAACCATTTTAATTATAATAATCTT
The DNA here is from genome assembly GCA_963565655.1 of Aleiodes testaceus. NCBI lineage: Eukaryota > Metazoa > Arthropoda > Insecta > Hymenoptera > Braconidae > Aleiodes > Aleiodes testaceus. The sequence goes on along the minus strand of OY751415.1, from coordinate 5,615,445 downwards.
AATTATAATCGTAGAAAATAAGCATCACGAGATTATTAAAATTGTTCGAATGAGATTACTCGAAAAAAAAAAGAAGAAGACTATCTCGTATTAAAAACTAATGAATTATTAAATTTATAATGAAAAAGCAGATTTTTTTCTTTTTCTAAATTTACATTTACAGTATCATGAGCAAAACTCAATTTCTCTATAAATAATTAATATATAATACAATATTAAAATTAATAGAATCATGTACAGTGTCATTCACACGAAACAAAATATTATCTCTCAATTTTTTTCATAATAATCTCCACACACATTGTTAAAAACTAATGGCTTCAATATTAATTGGACGGTAGCTGACTTGGCACATAAAAACTCATCTGTCAGCGGACACATACACACACACACACACACGCAAGAGAAAAAAGAGGAAAAAAGGAAAATTCTTCATACACTCGATGAGGTATTTTCAAAGCATCGAGTATTTCATTTTCATTCATGCTTCACGAGACTTTAGAAGAAAGTAAAATTTCTTCTTCAGTGAAACACATTGAGGTGTGCAGTCGAGCGGTCCTCAGACAGCAATATGTAAAGAAATCCATCACAAAAAAAAATATTGCGAAAAAAAACAAATAAAGAGAATGAAAATTACAATTCCGTGGTGGTTTCGACAGGACTCTGATCTGTCAGATATGAGAATCCAAGATGCGAATAGTCCTTGCGTTCTCTGAATGTAACATTATCATTGGATGGGCTTGCACTCAATAAATCATTGTGATTGAACAAAGGATTGAGAACTGGTGTGTCGATAGTGTTTATAGTATTCGTTGTGTTTTTACTACGTCCCATTGTTGAGCGTTTTAATGAGTGAACAGCGTCTGGATGATTTCCAGCTATGCTCGAAGCACGAACAGTTGTCGCTGCCTCCGAACTGACAGGGCTTTGTTGACCTAGACAATGAAAAGATATGGAAATGATTGAGATATTTTTTTTTTCTTTAAATAATGAAAAAACTTGAGATCACGTGAAAGCACTCACCGGTACTGCCACTGTGGTCTTTGGTGATGTAGCTGACATTATCAAGGCTGAATGCATGATTTTTATTACTAAAATCAATCTGCAGATCGTTGTAGCTCTCGTTGTCGTCATTTGGCACACTCATTCTGAGCACTTGAGTCTCGTACTCCTTCAAATCAGTTTCCACAAAGACTGGATCGTATCGAGGAACTACGTACATTCTTTGCATACGATCCTTGTATGCTTTGTACCTGTTAATCATTAAAAAATATGAGATTCATAGATACTTGATTTCTCGTGATTTTCTTTAGTTGATAGTGAGAAATTCCCAGAGTCTCATTAATAGTTTCCAAGGTTCAAAATAATGAGGCTTATGTCCATAAACGTTGCCACAAACTTGATAATTAAATTCCATCAAATTTCAATTTCGTAATCAATGAAATATACAATTAATTCATCCACTCAGAAACTTACCTAGACCACGATACACAGATGTAGATAATACCAGCTATACCAAGCACAAGTATAACACAGGCGATAATTATGAGAGCGTATGGAAATACTTCTCCACTAAATGCTATAGCTGTTTGAGTGCGTACTGGCTCTGGTGCAGTTACAGGTGGATGTATATCGATTGCATTAGCACGTAGTGCCGTTGAAACGTCGAAGGTAATGGATGAAATTGCTGGTTTTTCCAATACCATTCTGTGGACAGAATTTAAAAATATTTAAAAACACGAATTTACCAGGATGAGAAAAAAAATAAATAAAATAGTCACATGAGTTTTCATCTATTTTATCAAATATTTGTATTTAAATTTTCCTATCCGATTTTTTTAGCCTCTGAATCGTTTGACACAACGATATCTCGAAATAGACTGAGTAAAGAGAGAAAAAAAAAACGTTTAATTGAACCCAACAGCTTTGTCATTGCCGCAAGGTCTTTGTTTACGTAGAAAAAATAGAGTAAACAATATTTACCGACAATTGAAGCTGAAAATATGTATTTTTTTTTTTAGAAAAATGTGCATTTGGATTTAAAAAAATCAGTCATCACAAACCTCTGTAATCGTGAGCTATTTCTATCTAAAATAGTTTCCGTCTGCGGATCAATAGCATAAAACCAGACATCCGAGTCCTGTGGATGGCTCTCGACAGTTCCATTCTTCGTAACAGTTTTTCTAACAGCAACTCTGTCTATCTCAATGATTAACCCGGATTTTTCCTCTAGAATCCTCGAAATTTTCGTTGCCTCCTTCTGCACAGTCTCCGGCGATGCATTCTGAATAACGAGAACCAATAGATCCTCTTCGTCTATCAAATTAACAACAACACGTGCCTCCGCAGTATTGAATTTACTCGTTGTATTTGGATTATCCCGGACTTGCACATTAAATCTGAATGGTAATTCGTCTGTCCCGACATTGTCGAAAGTACCAATTGTTTTAATGATACCCGAGGCGCTATCAATGATGAAGTACTGCTTACTGGGGCTCTCCAACATGCTGTACTTCAACTTGCCGAACTTTCCATTGTCCTTATCTTGCGCATTAACTTGCAAGACTGTTGAGGAAAATTGGGCGCTCCTCGGTATAGATGCGAAGTAACGGCTCTTACGTAAATTCAGAGGGTCCTCGGGGAAAATGAATTCCGGCTTGTTATCATTCACGTCTATCACTTGAATTTTCACCTGAAGAGTTTAAATAAAAAGAGGCAAAGTTTAGAGGCATTTTAATTTTCTATCAAATTAATTAATTAATAATTACCATTGTGGTGTTCCTGTGGGAATTCAATAACCCAGACAATGACTCGAGTCTAATCTTGATTTGATAACTCTCTTTAGTTTCATAATCAAGCTGACCTTTCTTAAGTCTCAATGCACAATTCTTCTCTTCCGTTATGTTAGCTTCAAATAATCCCTCCTCATTACCACTGTAAATCTCGCATTTCAACGGTGTAGAATCATGCGTATGGGTATTTATAACGGTTAAAATTTTTATTAGTGTATTATCCTTGGCATCCTCAGGCACGTCAACATTGTACGAATCTTCAGCAAAACCTAATCCAATCTCTGGGGCTACTGTTGCCACATGACGTACGTAAATTGGCACAGTGGTTACTGATGACAGCTGAGGTTCCCCAAGATCGTAGGCTCTCACATCGACCTTTGAACGAAAATTTCCACGTTAATAACGGTAAAGAGATGGATTTTCTCAAAAATTGTAGCATCATTTACCTGGTACTCGGAATCATTCTCCTTTCGTAAATCATCGCGTACTGTTAAAATTCCAGTGTCTGGATCGATCACAAAGTACTTACTCGCTATACCACGTCCGATAATTTCGTAGCGAATCTGAAATTTTTTATCAAAAATGTTCGCAATTATTTAACCATTAAAATTGAATTAAATGTATGGAGGACGGTGGGGTAAAAAGGCCGCAGGGGGTAAGATGGACTGAAATATTGGAGATATCTTCTTTCTGACGATTCCATTGGAAAGCTGAGGAAATTTCCGATGAAAATCATGTGCCAAAATATTTTTTTTAGATTTTTTTAAAATTCGATTTTTTTCACCCAGTTTTGAAGGGGTTTACCTTGCCAAAATTCAAAAAATTGTTTTTTTGGCAATATCTTTGGATCTATTGGTCGTAGCTCAAAAATTCCGATTCGAGGTGAAAGCTGAGCTCATTTGTGATGAATTCCATGTGGTTTTAAAATTAGAAATACGATTTTTTAATATACTTTTGTGGTGTTTTTTGAAAATCAGTTTTTCCACTATGAGTCACTTGATTCCTATGTAAAATCGTCTCAGCTTTTCAATGGAATCATCAAAAAATCGCAATCTCGAACCGTTCAATCAGAATGTCCATTTTACCCCGATTTCCCCTATAATAGAGTTTCTCACTTGATTCCCAGGGGCAGTGCCATCTGAATCCTGTGCAAGAAGATTAATCACAGTAGTTCCAATCGGAACATCGTCGTCCAGTGTTATTGGACGTGGAACTGTAGTGAATACCGGTGGAATGTCATTGGCATCCTGAAATTCCATTGGGATTGTATGTTAATCGAGTTTATTTATCAAAATCTAAATACGTAATTTGGACTCCTGATGTACCTGAACATTAACGACTACACGTGTAGTAGAACCCGGTAGATCACTCGTATTCTCAAGGGTCCCAATAATAAGTATATACTGATTATTTCTCTCGTAATCCAATCCTCTATTCGTCTTTATTACACCCGTCTTTGAGTCTATACTGAATAGATCAGTGTCGCCTTGTTTGATGACGTACGTTATTTGCTTCTTTGTGTCTGGATCATCGGCCTGTGAATAATTCATATTGGATTAATACAACAGACGCTACGATGTAATAATACAAGCCCAGTGAAGGTTTCTCCGAGGCTTTCACAACACGATACTACAGAGTAATAAAAACTCTCGAGATAAAGAATAATACTACTCACCACAACTTGAATGACCATATAATCAGGTACATTTTCCTTGACCCTTGCTTCGTAACTGCTCTGATGAAATACAGGGACTTCATCTTCAACATCGATTACTTTTACTGTAACTGTTGCTGTTGCCAAACGATGATCTGGGGCACCGTCTCTCGCAGTAACAACGAATTTATATTCCTAAAAAAATCCACGATAAATCAATGATTAGTTTCTTAAAATACAAGTGAAAGAAACTCACATGATTTTGTTCATAGTCGAGTGCAATTTTCGTAAGAACATCCCCAGTCTCTGGATCTACTGTAAACGGTATATCATCTGGTGCAAAATACGTGACCTCGGCATTAATACCCTCGTCCGCATCCTCAGCATGTACATGTCCAATAAGTTTTCTTGCTTCGCCCTCTTTCACTTCGAATTCATAAGGTAATCCCACAAACTCTGGATTCTTGTCATTAATATCAGTGACCCTGATGTTGACTGTTGCAGTGCTGGACAATCCGCCGCTGTCCTCTGCTTTTATTAACTGTCACGAGAATTTTTTTTTTTTAATTTAATAGAGGGAATGGAAATTTCATGGCTCACGTGTTCGTGCGTTGAGGGGAGGAAAGGATGAATAATGAATGGTTTTGTGAGGAGGATTTTCGCTTGATGTCGTTGAGTTACCACTTACCAGCTGATACCGCGTTAAGTCTTCCCTGTCCAACTTCCTTATAACGGTAATAACGCCTGACTTGTCACCGATCGCAAACTGCCTCAAGTCGTTGCCCGAGACAATTGAATATGATACTGGATCATTTTCAGGATCCAATGCCTGTGTATTAAATATTTATTTAAAAAAAATACCTAATTAAATGGCTTGTAGCCAATTAAATTATGCCGAAGCCCCCGGGATTAATGAGGCCTGAGAATATTCTTTTTACCGATAAATGCAAATTCATAATGTACCGTAATCGTTGCAACGGTTGAGTTGATTGAAGCTCCCTCGCTGACTTGTACTTCATAAACAGGTTCTTGAAAAACAGGACTCCTCGTATTCGGTCCTGGTATAACGTTGACTTCGACAATTGTTTGAGAGTATTTTCCACCCTTGTCAGTAGCTTGCACAGTGATACTGTACTGTTCTCCAGCATTCAATTTACGGACTGACTCGATAACACCGGTTTTTGGATCGATTTTGAATTTCTGAAGGCCATTATTCGATACATGGTAAATGCTGTACGTAATTTCCGCATTTTCACCCTCATCATTATCAGTTGCCTCAACCTGGAGAATTAAAAAAAAAATCACATTTAATTGATTCATAATGAAATACTCTGCTGACAGCATAAAAGAATGTAAAAATTTACGATCTGGGAATGGGAAGAAAATAGTGCGATGCATTGATGTGAAATTATAAAATAATAATTGAAAGTACCTTAATTACTTCCCGTCGTGCTTCACCCGCTTGTACCTTAATAGGCGTTATCATGGGTAGATGAGGGGCATTGTCATTCACATCATTGAGTGTAACAACAAACGAGAGTGGTGCTGATGCAGCTATTCCAGTTTTCTCACGTGCAACAACTTGAAACCGAAACCGCCCAGGACTGGGTGGATCCCGGTCAAGATTCTCTTCATTAACAATTAGTGTACCAGACTGGTCGATAGCGAAAAAGTTGGTTGTCAACTCGAACGTGTAATTGGGTTTTGGATCCTCTGCTCCCTGGAAAAAAAGAAGAATTTTCATGTGAATTCTATACTACATCTTATTATTAAAAAAATGACTTTGTTTAATTACCAAATCAGCATCGGACACAGTGAGTTTTATCGGTGCACCACTTTCATCAATAACTTTAGTCCCAATTGGTGCATTCTCATCAACAAAACCCTCGACTGAGGATGCTGTAATCACTGGTGGATTGCTGTCTACCGGTTTAACAGTAATCGTAAGTTTTGCAGTTGCTGAACGCTTCGCTTCCGACACTTCGACAGCCTTTCGTGAGAAAAGAGACTTAATTATCATGTATCAAGGGGGAAATGAACTTTCTCAACTATCAAACAAACCCACCACTCTCAACCGCTGCTCTCCAACTCAATCAAAACAAAGTGAGATTGAACTGATAGGAATTAATGTTTACCTTGATGATGATATCGAACTTTTTGGTGACCGTGGTATCCACTGCTCTTATCTGCTTAACTGCACCAGTATTTGGATTGATCTCGAAGAAGTCCCGGTAATTCGGTGGATTACCACTCAGAAATGAGTAATGTATTGGTGCATTTATACTGTCCATGTCGATTGCCTGAATTTTCTCTGGTGATATGTTTAATATTCCTGATAATACACCACTGGATACCTGGATGGCAAGAGAGGGGAGAATTGGATCAGAGTGCAGATACAAGTAATGCGCATTAGTCTCAAGTCAACTGTGTCTTTGGCCACGGTTGAATGCCAATTGAAGCAATTTACTTTATCAGTTAATTCTTTATTCTAGTATTCTAGACTATTATTTTTCATTCAAATTAGGGGATTTGTAGCGGATGTTTCATTAAATTTATGCAATTGCTTGTCTTTGAGAGAGGGTATTTCTTTGCTCGAAAGAGTAACATGGAAATTCAATAAAATAAATTCAATATTTCACTCGTTTTTCATAATATGAAACAAGGGAATGAATAATTGACTTACTGATGCAGAATACTCGGGATTAATGCAAGCACCATCCAGTAGCATACATCCAGTGTAAATGAATGATGGATCCTGATCATCGTCGTCTCGAATATTAACTGTTAGTGTCGTTGTAGATGTAAATCTCTCCGAGACATTTCTCGCTCGATCCTGAAATGACAAATTGATTTGTTAGTAATTAACATTTGGAAAACCAGTTATTACAATCAATTGAAGTAATCAATTCATTTAAAATATTTAAAATAAAAATGTTAAATGAATTCTTCAGAATGCCCATTTTACCCCATCTTCCCTTAAATTTTCCACTCTCTTCAAGATACAAGTGGAGAGAGTCTAACACAGTAATCATAATTGACACACGAAGCAGAATAAAGGAGAGATTGCAAATGGTTGGTAGTATCTTCCATTATGAGAACTCAATCATCTGGCAATCCGCATTTGTAATGCTATATTATTTCAGACTCCAGTGCGGCGGTCGTAAATTATTAGGTAACCCGGTCATATTGTCCATGGAATTGTTCCTCGTCCCTTTGTCGTTACCAATAGAAATTCTCGCCTTAATCATTTCATTCCCCTGTTAATTCCAGCCCCATGTTCATGTTCGCACAATATTTCAATAAGTCCCCGAGTAATTAGCCATCATCATCAAAACTTCAGTAAATAAAAAAATCAGAAATTAATTTAAATTCTGAGATGAAAATTGGCCTCACCGTTGATTCAGTGGTTCCTTCAATTCCCATTCTATTTATTAACCCATAAAGCACAAAGGCTTTCAAAAACTTCAATGCTACCATGTTTATCTGAAAATTGATCTCTGAATCACTGCGACACATTGAATTTCACAGAGCCATTATTCCAGAGTTATTGACTCAAATAGCTTCTTCAAGAAAAAAAATATGTAATTTTTCTCATCTTTCAAATGAGACTCTTTTTTTCTCAAATAACAGTATTGACGTAGTTACGTCAATTTTTTCCTCACTCCACATTTTCTCCATCATTTCTCTTGTCAGGTATCACCGTTAAATCGATATTCCCCGGCGTCATTCGTGTCGTCAGGAACCTCTGACCCAACCGATATTTGATATTAGCACATAATAAACAATGGCTTCTCAAAGAGGCGTTATTTCTCCTGCATCCCACACTCGAGTTTCTACATTTGTTGAGAGGCACTCTACGTAACAATTTCACCTTTTTTTTCCTAAATAAATTTCACAATGCACAAAATAAATATAGAAAAATCATGAACTTTTGATGAGCACAGGAATAAAGATATCAGAGGAATGTAGAGTCTGTTATTCTGAGAATTAATCGAGTTTCACACCTGGAAAGTCAGTCATGCGAGTATCAGATAGAAATCAATCTTTCCCAATCAAACATACAAATCTGAAGATCGAGGTGCGATTCTTTCTCTCATTATTTTATCGAGAAGATGATACCCTCATCAAGTTCACTGTAGCATGACAATTTCCGGAAACATCCTTCGAGATTTTTTTTGCAATAACGGTCATGCAATTCCACGATCGATACGATAAAATTACTCTGGAATAGATAGAGTGTAGATTCTGCATTTTCCAAACTCCAAATGTTTTTCTCGATCTGAGAAATTTGCTTTGTGAGAATTTTTTAAAATTACCCATTTGCTGTCACATTAAACTGCTCATTGCTTTATCTCTACTACTTTATTGGTTAAAAAAAGAAGAAATATGCGCATTTGCCATTTCGAAACTCAACTCGCCCATGTGTCTAGAAGAGTTAACATCAGACCCCCCAGAAGCATTCACTGATATCCTCTGATATTGATTAAAGAAAAATAATAATCACTGCACGAAACTGCTGATTAACGTGTGGGAAGGGCGAACAACACGAGAGAGACACAGTGGCAGATTTATAAATGGTAATTTGTCGAATAACAAGTTTCGTAAAGTAAATTTCTCATATAAATGGCTCAGTGAAAGTTTTACGTAATCATTATTAAACTATCCTTGTTTTATTAATCCAATTTGTTTTTATTCTAAATAGCCAGGATGATTATCATCATTATTTAGCATTTTTAGAGGTGAAAATTCATTTGTGTTACGTGGAAAAATAGACAGTGACTAATTTCTTGTTACGTTGGACTATTTCTGCATGGGTTATCTACCCACTGATATATTCATGACGTTAAAAAGAAGTGGAAGCGCATTTGAATTCCAATTTTTTATCTGCACACTGCACTTGTCGCTGAGAATTTGTAGGATGTTAAAATTAGAAGGGAAAATTCTTCGTTGTATTATGTAATGGGAGTGAATAATTATCTTATTGTTGATTTTTCGAAAATGAGAATAATTTGAATAAATGAAAATTCATTATTTTTCATAAATAAAATAAATGCATTCGTAAAAAATACAGAATTCCATAGAATAATAGAACCATAAAATGAGACTTGATATCAATAAATGAGAATTCATGATCAGCTAAAAAATCATGAACATATCTGTGTATGACGATGTTTAATCTACATTGCCTCAATGCATAAATAGTAATAAATAGTGAAGTAAAAAAGAAAGGCCATTGAAGAATAAAAATAATGTAAGAAAAATAAAACGAACAAAGTATAAAATATTGAGGCGAAGCGATATGCAAATAGAACACGTGAACAGAGTGAAGCTGATAATCTATGACTTTGGTGCGTGTGCTTACAATATCTGCACGTAAAGCCCATGTTTCATGAATGCTTTTATCGTTAAAAAAAAAAATGCTCATAAAAATCCAGAGAATAATTCTGTCATTCATTTAATTACCAGAAAAATCCCAGTGACAATTCAACATTACACCTGCCTATGATTTCTCAAGAAGTCTCTCTCATAAATACAAATATGGTAGCTACGCTGAGTCACGTGCTGCCCACATAGACCAGACCAATGTCATCAACACCGGTTTCTAGTTTAAATGTAAAGCCACAGAGACACCTCTTTTTTCCCTTCAATTGGATCTGAAGCGAGATAACATCAGTCTCAGCAGCTCAACTGATGCATAATTCAACTTTAAATCCTTCCGGGAGTGAGAGAAAAATCCTTCCAATCGATCCAATAAAAATTCCTTGACTTTGAATTTATTATTTTCTCTCATTCTTCTTACTTCTGTTATTTCAAAAGAGGCTACAGGTGGATGATACTGTTACTGTGTAGAACAAAGCTCGTTTCTCAGAATAGTAAACAATCAGATTGTGGCCTTGGAGGCAATAACAGGAGAATGAAGCTCTTCGTTCCAAAAAAGGATTCTCCTAAATGCAAATTTCTCCACTATTATCACAGTGCTCTACAATTATTAAATTCCTGGCGCAATTCCACATATTTTCACTCATTTTCTTTTTTTATGCTAATATTCAAATGATAATTTACTCACTGATGCTAATATTGTTACAAGATATCTCTGTGTTCTCTCGAAATCCAGTGTACGATTAACAGTGACTTGTCCCTGATGCGGTAAATTAATGCTGAAGTAACCATAACCATCAGCGGTTGTAATTCTATCTCTTCCAACGCCATTGCTGTTGCCAATTCCAGTTCCATCACCAGGCGCTATCGAGTACTCCACGAGTCCATTGACACCAGCATCAGCATCAGTTGCTACAACATTCTGGAATATTGTTGAGCCAACTGGTGTCAGCTGAAAACAATAGCCAAATTTTATTATCAGAGTAAATAAAGGGAAAAAAATGTTTAACCTGACTGCCACAAACGTTTATTACATTAAAAGCAAAAATCATCATTCTGACAGTGGAATGCGCATCAAATTGTGGCAATGTTAAACCGGTATACGCAATGCCTGTCGTAATGACTCGAAAACCCGTCGCAATTCTATTATAACGGTTTTGAAACGCTGTAAAGGCGATAGAAACTGCCCTTTTTTTTTAAATATTACATTTTATGTATAAAAGCCACATCACGACGATACACCTTGTTAAAATCATTCCACGTGCCAACGATAGTCTGACGGATCCAGCAATTACGCGTTCTCTCACGGGTAATTAAACTCGTGATGCAACAATTTTAAGAGAATTTAAAAAAAATTGACATTAGCACGGCGTCAAGAGATTCTGCTGTTTTTTTTTGCGATAGATTTGCTAACTCGAGACAGTAATTTTTGATGAATACGAGGGGAAAACTGTGGGCTTCAATGTTAATCGTTTGGAGAACCCGTATTAATGAATCTGAACACTCTCAGGTATTTAGCAGAACTGCTAATGATATGGTTGTTTCATGTAATAATAGCTTTTTCGTTGACCTGAAAAAAAAAACTGGATTTCATGAGAGAGAGGCTCTTTATCGTTATTATTTTGAGGTAATGAAAATTCACGATCGATTCAATATGAGTGCACAGTGAATGCCAGTAATTTTTCATCAGTTTCTCCTCTCTTTTTTTATTATTATTATCCTGGAATATGTGGGCTCATATTGCAGTGGCTATTTCCAGCAGGATGGAAAGAGAAATAATCAAGAGTTGCTGGGAAAATATTGACACTTCCTGGATCCTGCTGATTGATTTTTTAATTGGGAAATTTCACTTTTCCCGGACGTTCATTTAATTGAAAATGTTAATTCTATTATTCTTTTAATATCATGGGAACGAGTGGGTTTAGGAGAAATTGGCAGGAGACCTTTTTTGTGGGAAATTTAATTGTCTATGAAAAAGGTCTCTTCATATTTTCTCCTAAACCCACTCGTTTCAGAGATATTCACAAAAACATAAAAAATAATTGTTTTTATGTAAAAATTAATTAAAAATAATAGACTCACCTCAGGTACTGTAACTTCATACGGTGTATTAATAAACTTTGGTGCATTATCATTGATATCAGAGACTCTAACGATAACTGGAATAATTCTCTTTTTATTCGTTGATTTAACTGTGCAAGCCAACTGTAAATTAATGAAACAAATTAAAACTAAAAAAACATTGTTATTTATCAAAGTCACTGTGTTTCGATCAGATGAAGGCTGTTAGGCATGCACCTGCCTGTTTGTCTCGAGAGAATAGCAAAGATGAGTGAAGAGAGAGAATAAAAATAATGTGCAGATAGAATGAAGCGAAGTAACGAGATTCATGAACCGTTAGAAATGTTTAGAGGAAGTTTATTATGTTGATGAGTGAGCATTTCTTTTGTGATTCATTAGCACTCTCCTGGGATATTTATTTCTCTCAATAATAATGGTATAAAAAAATTATTGGCTGTTTCATCATCACCTGGAAGACAACGTGCGATAGATTTTCACTGTCTCTGTCCAACGGCTTCAGTAGACGCAATTTTTTTCCATTCAGAGTAAAGAGTGGTGCTTTACCAGAGAATATTAGCTCCAAGGTGGTCTCGTTGTAGGGATTCCCAGAGACCGGAAGTTCCTCTGGCACGGTTGGCTGGTCGTACGCTATTAGAATCAAAAAATAAATTTATTTTTACAGAATTTCTCACTTTTATTCAAAAATTATCGTTTTTTTATCTTTAAAATGTTTAAAGAATTTTTAAAAAAAAATCTGTAAAAATAATAATGAGGCTTCTGAAACAATTAGAAAATGGGGGAGTACTGAGTATACTTTTAATGGGGCTTCTGATGGATTCCTGGGGTTAATGATGATCAGCATATGAATCGGCGGTACCGGAGCTCCTTGAGACTAGCTCTAGATTATGATCGAACTCCAACAAATAAGGGGGGCAGTGAAAAAAGGTATATCACGAGTAAGACGATGGCTGGGTATATGCGTTGCATCGTAAAACTGTGTACCATTGCTCATGGAGGTGAAATTACTTCCTCATACTGAGCCTCTACTCATCGAATCAAGTGGACGGGGGATAATTGATGTTCGTCAGATGGGCTAGCGCTACCAATCGTAGCTCTAGTCATTAGTGACACCTGATTTATTTAATCATTTATATTTCACATGGAAAAAATTCCAAATAATTTCACAAATTTTCGAGGATTTCTCGTAATTCACCATTAAACTTTCAACAGTATTTATTTTTATTGGATTCTCTCAAGTAGAACGATCGTAAAATATAAATAGTTCAATAAAATTGAGTTGCATACGACACGAGTTCAACAAAGCAAATGCATGAATAATTTATGATGAATGCTCGGTTGATGTAGAGAGGGTAAAATAAGATGGGGAGTTGGTTAAAATCCATGTCCTCGGGGATCAGAAAGAGTCATCGTGTATACCAACATGAGGCATGTACTTACAAACGTGAAGCGTTGAGGCTTGGCACCTTTCTAAAACATTACACTGGTATTCATCTTGAATACACTGGGTTGGGGGGGGCGTTTTTTTTTCTTTCATTATCAGTGAAAATGCCAGTAATTTTCATCCATTCAATTCACTTACCATTTCCTCGACTCTCCTCAATATCAAGGATAATGTTGGACTGGCCAGTCGACTCCATGCATAAATCTGCAATTAAAAGAAAGAACAATTAAATTACTGGGGTATAACGAGGTGAATTCTCCGGATATGAAAATTTACATAAGAATTTAAGTGAAAAATTCCAGTGGAAAAATTCTATGTTTTATTTCACTGAATTTCTCATGTGCTATTTAGATTAAAAAAATTTACTGCATTTAATAATCATTCGGTATTTCTGGATGATGGAAATTCATGAAGATGGACAAGAGATTCCTCAGTGTAATGAGAATGTAATGTAATGTACTTTGGTGACTATTGAAAAATTAACAAACACTTCTTGTACGCATAATTAGATGCACTTGCCTCTGAGTTATTGGACAATCAGGATTTTACCGTTGAAAAATTCACGTCTGTGATAGTGCATGAACCTGGTACAGCACCAGTCACTTCATAATTTCCAGTTTTAATTCAATTTTATTGGATTTTTCTTTGATTGTTACAGATTTTTTTTTAGATGCTTGCTATCTTCGTGATGAAATTAAATGAAAAATAGTGAAGAATACGAGAGAAGGAACAAGTGGAAATGTCATCATGTTATAATACAACTGGATGATGAAAAAAAAATGAGAAAAACAAATAAAAATAAGTGAATCGAAAGGAGCGGCATCATTGCAAGCGCATCCTCATACAGTGCTTCAGGGTATCAGCTATTATACAAGTACCAGGAGATTCAACCTTTCAACTGAACACGAGGAGGTGGGAGGCCAAGTATAACTCTACTATTTGCGAGGAATAGATTCTCCTTTGTTGGCACAGTGAATTCTCTTCACTCATTTTTATTATGAAAAAATAAAATGTATAAAATAAAAGGGAAGTACAGAGGAAAAGAGGCAAATGGAGATTTCCGTCAGGCAATTTTCTCCATTGATTTCATTTATATTGAATTTCACAGAGTTTTCAATTTCAGTAAATTGATGAGAAAAAAAAGTGTCCCTCAAGAATTCAAAATTTTCGCTGTTATATTCATGCTATTTTCTCTGGAGTAAGTGACTACTTACTCCACCATCTGAAGAAGTAAAGTGAGAATTATGCCCATGGGATAGTTACGTAATTCTGGAATTTTCATTTATGAATGTTTAGAGATGAAAAAAAGAGGAAAATAGTCTGGATATTTCGAGCACAAATTCACTTCCGCATATTCTCGAATCTGAAAAACTCTTCCTCATTTTTTTTACCACTAAAATTCCTTCATTTTCCCTCAATTGCTCCTGTTATCTCAGTAATTTGATTTTTCATTCTCCTTTTTTTTTTCTGTTAAAACCAAGAAAAAGCCAACATTCCCACGATTATTCTCTAATAGCAACAAAACATACACACAATTTCCACTTGCCAGATTTCTAATGGCCATGTAAGCCTTCTCTCTCTCTCCCCTTTGATAGGATGAATATCGGTGCAATTGCGCAAGAAGTAAATCAGTTGGGGCGTGTTAAAGTACAGGAGAGAATGGGCTCGTTACGCGTTTGAATATCCAACCAATATATCCTACAAACTCAATGCTTTCAGCCATTGGCCACTGAGTTGAGGCTATTTGTTGATCATTTTCTGGAGCAATGAAAGAGAGAGAGATGGATGATGTGAATGTAACAAAGGATTTTCTTCGGCTTAAATAGGAATCAAGGGTTGAGTCCAGGGGGCTTTGGGATTGTGCTATCAGAGCCCTCTTCTCTTTGATAAATGAATCTCTTTTTTCCAGCTGTTAATGGAAGAGAGAATGTTTGCTCTTGGATTTCCCTTTTTTTTCGAGGCATTTGAAGAGGAATCTCGAGTAATTCGAGTGTTTTCCCATTATTTTTAATGGACAAATTGACATTCAAGTGCATCAATGAATTCGAGGGAAACGAGTCATCATTGGTCAGACGATTTTCAAGGACTTTATCAAAGGATTTGCAAATTCATGAAAAATGAGAGGAATGATTTTTCAATTTACGTGAATATTTTAATGGAATTTTCTTCATCAAAGGAAGTAGTTGATTTATTTTTTTAGTCATCCCTCTGGGCGATGACATTGTGAGGGATTAAATCCCTCTTTTGTGGGGGATAATGGGAGAGAGAATGTTTGCCTTTGGATTTTTGTTTGAGGTATTTGAAACTCGAGTCATTTGAGGGATTTTCAATTATTTTAAATAGAGGACTTCATGATGAAGTGCATTAATGAATTGAAGAGATTCCATTGGTCAGGACGTTTTCGCGCGTTTTATTTGAAGCTTCTGGGAGAGTTAATGTATTTTTTTACTTACCCCCTCGGGCGATGACATGGTGAGGAATTAAAATGAATGATAAGAAGCTCAGAAACCAGTAGACCATCGACCGCGCCTGTAACATTATTGGAAAATAAAAATACTCATTAATTAAATTGTTTTTTTTTTTCTAATTTACCAGAATGATCTTAATAGCTCTTAATGGATTTAATCTCAATAATTCAATGAAGCCAGGTGGTTATTAAAACTTTAATTATTCCGTTATAATTACGGAATTTCAATGCTTTATCATTATCTCACTAATTCCCATCGAGTAAATCAATCTGAGGGACTAATCCTGTGTTAATATGTTCAATGGTAATTCTGGATGTGTCTTCTCCTTATCAGGAACACCAAAACACTCATTTAAGAATAATTGAATAATTTGTGAATTATTCTGGAGAAAAAAAACACACAATTGAGATCACTGGAAAACTGCATTATCATGAATTATCCCAAACAACTTGAGATCCAGAAACTAACAGAGTGTAATAGGAAAAACTTTTTCACCAGAAACTTTTCCATTCAAACTTCTAATTTAATTCATTCGAAATTCACAGGATTATCAGAAAATATCGGTTATGTTCGGTTTATACAATACATTAGGTCTTGTACAAAAGTGCAGACTTTGATTTTCCTTTTTTTTCATTATTTCACGATACACTGTATCTTCATAAAAGGTAAGATCAATAGCAAATGGCTACTTCTCGTATTATGCTAATGTGGAATCGGCAAACTGCTGTGTGTAACGAGACGCTCTCGTATATCTACGAAAAAGGATATGTGAGAATAGAATAAAAATAAAAGTTTTAAAAAAATTAAATAAAAGAAGCTCAAGGTGAATAAAAAGTTACCGGATGAGGCAGAAAACAATGTTATCAATGTGTCGGAATCTTCGGCTGTTTGTGTGTGTGTGTGTGTGCTTCAGCCAAAGGAGAATTTTCGCCAGTACTTGTGAACAAAATTCAAAGGGTGTTACTCACTTGAGACACGCGTGCACACTCATGTTATTTTCTCATATATTTAATTTAGCACCGCTGGCAATGTGATAATGGTAACTACGTGTACAAGAAAATTTTACCTATTATTTTGTATTTTTCTATTAAGAGATTTTCCAGGTCTCATAGAGACCGAGAATAATCTTTCCCAATTTTTCATTGATATTTTTCTTGTCTTTTTCATGGACTTCATGGTGAACCTTTCTAGCACCCCGGAAATTCCTAGATGAACCGATAGAAGGTATGTAAGTACCTCGTTCGCCAAGTTTTATGCTCTCAATCTGTGAAGAAAATCGCCGAGAAAATATGCTTGAGAAAATTATGTAAAAAAAAGAGGAGAATTTTTGTAAAATATGAGACTTTGCTTTTTTTTTAAAAAAAAAGATCAAGTGATTATTTCTGTGACAATGGAAAAATCATTTATTGAATAACTCTTGAAATTACTTGAGTTACAAAATAATCGAGTTTGATTAAAACATTCAATATCCCATAAGTCAAACGGCTTTTATAAGTAGCCATGTACCGACTTTCTCTCCGAACATCTCAACGCAATTATCTGCAAATAGAGTCTTGTTTAAACGTCACTGATCCTCGGAAAGAGGTGCAGAGAGAGAGAGACTAAAAAAAAGAAGCAGAGCAGCAAAAACCTTTCAACATTTTAAATATGTTGCCCACGGTTTTAATAAAATCGTACAGGCTCCTGTTCTTCGACAGTTGATGAATTTATAGTTCCAGGCCAATTTGTATAGAGCTAAAAAAAATAACCAGGTGTACAAGACAGAATCATGTCCTTTATTTATGTCCATGTGCACCAAAGCAAGATGATGGTTAATCGATACGAGAATTTTTCCATTAAATTAAATTTAAAATTAAAATAGAGCACCGAGGTTTTATCCTCGATATCCTTTGTGGTTTCTCGAGTTCTCTTACTCCGAAAGTATCAAAGAAAAAAAATTCGAGTGCAGGAAAGTTGGATGGTATTGAGGGGAGATAGGTCAGGTCATGCTAGACGCTGAAGAAAGTCTCGTGTGCTCCCGGCGTCACGGAGAAAAACACGTATTCCATCGATTCACTCCCTTCTACTATATTTATTCAGTCTCTCTCGATCGTTGGCATAATGCTGGCGTTAAGACTGTGAATTTCCCCCCTTTCCCCCTCTTTTTTCTTACGTTATTCATACGGGTATTTGATTATCCAGGTGGAAATTCAGTACGTGATCGCCCAGTGATCACAGCTGAGTCTGGACTCACTTCCATTTAGCTAGAATCATTTCTGCTGCATGACCCAGTGTGACCTCCGACCACGCCTTTGGGGAAATGGATCAGGACTTTGGACTTTCTCGGGAATACACGATTCTGGTCTTTGTTACTTTCATGGATTCTGCGATTTTTGAGTAGACAGATTGTTTTGATGATAACTTTGTAGCGAGAGGGTTTAGGAGGATTTATAAAGAGACCTTTTTTTTGGGAAATTTTATTCTCTATAAAAAAGGTCTCTTAGAATTTTTCCCTAAACTCAATAGTTTCGGAGATATTCAGAGATAAAGATAAATTTGATATTTTTTTAAAAAATGAACAGATTTCTAAGATTGAGATCCTCTGAAAATGATCTTGACATTAGATGTTCGCACGATGGTGAACAGGATTAGGTCCCAGACTGCGTGGGCATGGATTTATCGGGCTTAAGTGAAGTGCACACAGTCCTCAACCACACACATGTAATCTTCATGATACCTCGTGGAACAAAGGGGGAGGTAGTGATATTCATGGAGGTAAATGTGGGGTCTATCGATTCATCAAAGCACCGTAATAATGGACAGTGTTAACTAATGACGAGATCTTTGAGTGGAAATTGTGTTTCCTGGGAGAATTAATTTTTCCAATTAATTAAAATTGAATTGAAAAAGAAGCTTCAATTTATTCCCTTTTTTTTCATGAAAAAGTCATTACAATTTACTGCAAATTGTGAAATTGGTAAGAAATAATAGCATTTGAGGATTCAGGCCACTAACAAAAATAGAATCGTTTTATTCCACTTATTCTTTTTGCACTCTATCATTCTCAAGATCTTTGAAAGAATGAAATACCTAAGAAGTCACTGAGATTCGCAAAGAGCCTAAAAGTACTATCACAATGGAAAATTACTTCACTTTCTACAATCAGTCTTATTAATCTTGAAAGTATGTCCGCGTCTCCCATTGCTCTGTTATCTAAGTCGGAAGCAAATCACAGTTCTTGTCTTTTTTATTTTAACTCATTTTTCGTCTCTCTCTGGTTCATTCTGTTTCTTTTTATAATCCATGGGATAGTTTCAGACGAACATGAACGAAAGGCGGGGTCTGGGGGCATTTGCGAAACATATACAGTAGCATGTCTGGGAAAAATCGAGATAATGGAGTGGAGGAGCATTGAAAAGAAAAAAAAAAAATCATTCCGGAAGTTTGATAGTTGTAAATCACACGTTTTTTACATTAAAAAAAAAGTAAATGGAGATACGTCCTTTTAAATCCTAAACAATTGACATAAAATTATAAAAATTCATTTATTTTAATTACTGCATTTAAAATCCAACATTTCCCGGACTTTCCAAATGCATTAGTGAAATCAGAGACAAGTATCGTGATAGAATGAATTAAAATATGTAAATTCCATTAACAATAATGTGAATTCTGTAGAAATCAATGAGCAAAAAAACTGCGATGCAGAAAATACGTAATTTAGTGAATGAAATAAATAAACATAGAAAACCGCTGTGAACGGTACAATGCGTCTGACTGAGTTAACGGTTAATTTCTCCCTCAAAAAGCATTCAGTGACAGAAACTGGTCAGTTGCATTTCGTTGGCAATTATGCAACATTGTTGGTAACGCATCGTGGTAACCTGCCCCGGTCTTCACAATTTCATGAGTAAAGTTGTTACGAGCGTGACCGAGGCGCCAGTCTGTGTCCCACCAGATGTAAATTACCCGAGGCCTCTTGTCGGTTACATTGAGAGCGAAAAAACGAGGTAAAGACCTCTTCACTTGAATGTATCGAATGAAGAGTTCCTTCTCCTTTTTTTAAAAAAATGCAAATACGTGAAAATTGAACTTCCGATCTTTTTTTCGTATAAAAAAAATGTAAAAATAAAGGATTTAATTAATAAAAACGTTTATATGTCTCGGATTTTATTTCTCCTCTTGTAAATTCACTGGGAAATTATTTATCGCTCATTATAATGCGGCTGTACTTAAAGTGCACATGGAGTGCGCTAATAAAAAAGAGAAAAATTAAAGTTTGCACAGAGGAGAGAGAGAGAGGAGAGGAGAATCGGCAGCGTATATTGCCGATCGAGATATCGATAAGATCCACGCAGTGTTTGTGAGAGCCAACCCGCCCACGATTTATTGAGTTCGTTGGATTGGACATGTATCGAATTGCATAGTATCTTTTTTACTTTTTCAATTTACAAGAATATGCGTTCGTGTTAAAATTTGTAAGTGAAGTTTAAAAAAAAGAGAGTTTCGCTATAAATTACACGCACATTGGAAAATTGAATTAAACATTGAAGTGAATATTATAATCAGAGTAAAAAAAAAAAAAACGTATCTCCATTAATTTTAGAGACATTCGCCCCCCAGAACCCCCGAAAAATTCGACCTCTTCCTTTTCACCCTTTAACAACTAAATTAAAATGTAAATCTCGTGGAGATTGATGATCGATCCGACTTGGGTCACTGGAGCATGCGCTCGGGTTTTTTGCATGAGAGCCTCCTGCTCTGTTTAAAGAGGAGAAGGAGGAGGTGTTAAACATACGGGGAAGAATGGAAGAGCAGTTGAAATAAAAATGAAAAGAAGAAGAAGGAGAGCGAAGCTGTGACAGAAAAGTAGGTCGTGGTTACTCTCGTTTCACTACTTCGCCTGAAGTGTGAGTTCCCGCCTTTTTTTTTTCAACGTATGACGTTGAAAAACGTCGAGAAGCGAATTTAATGATAAATTTCGTGAATTAATGTTTATAATGATGCCTGAGGACATGACTTTATTAAAATTGGGGCGGAGGCCCTGGGAAAGCTGAGGGCCATGATAAAATCCCAAAGTTTTACGGTATTGTAACTAATGGAACGGAAGAGACACGAGAGGCTTCACTCGATAAAGTTAGCCGGAAGTGCAGGAGGTTTTTAGCGATAAACCCAAAGGGTCATACACCACTATAGCATATCTCTCATTTTTCAGAAAGCCTCATACCTTAACAGCATGGCTTTGAAAACCGTTCTCCCAAGGCTCTACCACCCCCGACAATCAGAATATCCGAGGATGATTTAACGGGTAAACCCGTAAGAATAGATAATGCGATACAACTAAAGTAACACTGAAGTTACCGGTATAAACTCATGTGTACCGTTTCATTCGCTTATTCTTTTTTTTTGCGCCTAGCCAAGCACAAACCTATTCTTTTCTCGAAACAAACATGTGATTATTAAAGCACGTGCCTCAACGTGTCTCTGGCTGGCGCCCAACTCGATTTACTTCTTCATGCACAAGTGCATGACCAATACAATTGGAGAATCATCTTATAATGTTCTCACGTAGTAGAATTGTACGTATTCATCGTGTGTTTTTACTGTGAAAATGAAACATTTTTCACATTTAATATTACGTGATGTGATTTTAAGTTATTTATAGAAATGTTTTTCATTTAATTCAATTTAATATTTGTATTTTCTGGAAATTATATAATCGAAATCCTTTATTATTACGATAAAACGAGTTTTTCCATGAAGAATTAAATAATCATCTGATTCAACTCGTGTTTTTACCTGATTCCATTGAACGTGAGACTCTGTATGAAGGCGTTGAAAAAAAAAAGGAAAACCTGCAGCATTCGCCCGTAAGGATAATTTCATGAAGAAAAGAAACACCAGTTGTCCAACTATTTTCTCAGGTAGATAGGGGAAACTAGTCTTTTGGATTCTTCACGTGGATAACGGATTTACGAGTATGAAAGGGTTTACACCCGTTGGCTAGTGGTAATAACTAGCTCGCACCCAATGTATAAACTACAGTCATGGTATCATCTGCCCCTTGGGGGTTGGTAATGATGCAGCTTGAATTCTTTCATTAAAAAAAAAAATCCAGTAAATAAATGCTGAATCGAAGAAAATACTGGAGAATAAGAGATTGAATTAATTGGAGTATTTGAGTCTCACAAACATCGTATACAATGAATTCATGTAAATAAAAAAGAAAGGCGATTACATTGAGCTCATTGAAAGGAATGGATTCAAATGAATAATTCATGGAAAAATCCAAATCCTCTTATTCTCCATTAGAACAAGAATTTTAAATAATTCTTCTATAATTCATAAACGAACAATACCCCGGACTAACATTGCGATAAATTCAATGACTAAAATACGTGCAATTACCGTTATATACATTGCATTATAGCGTGTTAAATCCCTCAAGTGAATCAGCCACGTCCACCCACGTAATTGATGACTCCTTGACTATTGGAAAAGTGGCATAGAAAAGTCAAAAGTTTTCAATGCACTGTAATCACTACATTGGACTTTGTGTAATCGCACCCGTGACCTCTTCTCCATTTTTACATGAAAATTTTCAAGCAATTGGGAATAAACTCGTGCCTTGTTACTGATGATTGATCACGAGGATATTGAAATTGAGGATAGCAATTTCATTAAATGTTCACGGATATTTACAGCAGAATTGCCGATTAATTAATTCATTGTAACAATGACACTCGGGTGTATTGATTCTGCAATTCTCATTGCGTTGGATGTGGACAGGTGTGGACATTTACCCGAGGCTGGATGCAAGGTACTCTTTCTCCGGTGTTATAACTCAGGCATCAACGAAATTATTGAGTGTACATGATAAAACCGGTTGTCTACCTCGTCGGGCTTTTAATAAGGCCAATGATTTTTTTTTACCCCTTCTCTTCATTAATGGGGGAATTTTTTTAATAAACACCCGGCGGTGTTTTGTGGAGAAGAATGGAGGAGGGATAGAGGCAAAGTGGTTTTAGAAGTGATGAAGCAAAAGTGGGTATTAAATTGTGATAAAAATAGGTGAGTTTTAAAGGTAACAGTTATGAGGAATATTTTTGGGTGGAGGCATTGAAGCGTGGAGAGAACATTTATAGAGTCTTGAGAAACATGTGGATGATACAATCACTTCTCAAGAACAACAGCTTCTGTTGTTCAACATTGGAGGATAATGGAGGGGAAATATATTGTGGTATTCTACCGGATTTGGGTTTGCGTTTTGTATTAGTCACGAGACTGGGGTTACAGAGTCACTGGGGCAAGCACTCTGGTGATAGTTGTTTCGTATTATTCGCCTACGTGGTGAATAAGTGCTTGATGGTGATGATCTATGGTTGGATGAATTGATGTTTATTGGCTATTGATGATAACGTGCCAATTAAAATTCTAATGGATTTGTACGCATGAAAATTGGTGCATGGGTGAATAGGTTTGTGGAAACACCTGATGGATAAATGTCTCAATCCAAACATGAATGTGAAATGAATTTCATTCACAAATATTCCTCAGCATGTTGCATTAAAAAGAAAATACACCGACTTTCTCTGCATTCCAATGATCGCCTATTCTCGCCTCCACTGAGAATCCAGAGAAAATCATCAATTCCCTGTAGGAAACATATTTCCAGACAGAAAAAAAGCACTTTATCGTTGCCCTGAGCATAAATGAATAATTCCGCATCCAGATGAATTGAGAAATCAAAAAGCCGAAAAAAAACGTAAACATTTCATGAAAGAAACGTCATTCATAACGGTTCATAAACTCAAGTGTCCTACGCAATGTGCTAATGAAGCGTAGGCAGACGCACTCAATGTATCTTGATATACTGCCACCTGTCTTCACAATTAACCAATCCCCGTCAGCAAAACTCCAATCTGAAGGTTTCATTGACCTCTCAAAATCATTAAATCCGTTATTTTCACATTGAACCAGCAACACCATTGAAACCCCTAAATTCACGCAGTTGATACCCGATGCAACTAGCACATGTCGTATCAACGAATCCCCTATCTGCAATAATCTCGAAAACATAGAAACTAGGGTTTATTATCCCCTGCAATGTTGATCTGCCAACTGGCGTTGAAAATTACCCAACGTTATCTAGAATTCTAGAAAACAAAGATGAGAAAATTGAAACTGTAATATCAAATGCAACATATGGAGCTACATATCCTCCAGAAATACTCATAATATCATAAAATTTGTGGTAAATTAATTAATTCTGAATTACCTGAATTTTAAGTGCTAAGGATTTATCTTAAAGACTTAACGATAAATTCAGTGTACTTGATGCTTAGAAGAGCATGAATTTAAACAGTGCATTAATTCCGAGCATTTGAATTTAAGTATTTGGAATCAATGCCCTTCTGATTGCTTAGATCATGTAGATAAGCATGATTATTCATTCGAGTTCATAAAACTCGTAAAACCTGTGTGTTAATGATACAACGTTAATAACATTGTATCAAACGTAATTCCTCGTTTTTTTTTTCTTCTTCCAATTCCCTCAACTGAGTTAATGTAAATCAGGTGAGTTCCCGCGCTCCTGCCTCTCGTTAGCTGCGAATAAGGCAGAATAGCAGGAACAAATAAAACGAGAATCTCTGGAAGAAGGTCGGTAGGCCGGTGTATAGAGTCTTTGTTTAAAAGCCCACAATGAAATAAAAAAAAATCCTATGAATTCAGATGCATGAGGGTTTTGTTGCACTTGAGTGTCTTCCTCAATTGCACTGGCACAAAAATCGTTTGTCGTAAATGTTGGATTTTAGTGCACCAGTGTATAGCATCACAAGTCTCAAGAGACGTTGAGGTGATTCCTGGTGGTAAAGAAATTCAGTGTTTCACTCGGTGTTTTTTCGGCCACTTGAACTTCTTGGGTCATAAATTTTTTACTACCCACGATGTGTTTCAGGGTCTCCTTTTTTTTTCCAGAATGATTAAATTAGAGAGCACATTGCGTCAGGAGGCTTTAACGGTGAATTTCGGTGAAATTCTTCGATGATTTTCTGTAAAATTATGTGGATAGTAATGTAATTCAGTTTCTGTACATAGCAGGCAGTCTCTTATATGCTATGTGCAAGAAGACCAGAGGTAGGTGGGCGAGGCACACCACAGCAGGGGCCATTGAGAGTAAATGGCTGGGCACGACCATTGATATATGCTAAAGGTGTACGAATAAGGCCACTGGGCATCCCCGACGACGTTAATGAGAAAATAGCATGGACATGCAAATACGTATCTTATATCCAATAACGATATTCCTCTCTTCCACTGATCATTACGAGAAATTGTCGCCAAACGTAAAGGAGAATCTTCCTCTTTTGTTCAGTCTGAGAGAAAGAACTCGTGGACAATCGTTTATTCTTCGGTCGTATTGTACTAGCAGCTATAGTCATTGATTTTAATTTTATTTATAATGTAGAAAGGTAAACGTGACAAGTATTGAAACTTTTTAAGTGGAAAAAATATCTTATTGGACTGGAAAATTTACGCTGTTTCCACTATATAGTGGTATTCCATTGTGACTGTGAGATTCTCCCATAATTGTTTCCTTTTCACGTGCACAATGAGAGAAGCCCATTGCATCTTCATGGAGACAGCTTATGCAAGCGGAAAGCAGAAGAAATTTCACATGCAGTGATTATAAACGCCCGACATTTATTCTGAATGCATCAAGTCATGTTCCATCAAAAATTCTCCAATAAAATTGAGAGAAAAAAGCCCAAAATTCAAGTGAATTCGACGACATTCGGTGGATAAAAGCACATGCACCACTTGAAGACTGCTAAAATCATTCAAAAATACTGATATTCAACCTTGAGAGAATATCTCCAACCTAGGCTTTTAGGTATCAAATGCAGTGTCTCTCTGTGGTAGCTTCTTACCACCACAATCTCATGCGAACAGCCATGTATGCAGGACTGAGAACACAGGTGGAGCGTAAATATCGCCATGAGCAATAAACGTTAATACATCGTACTGCAGGAACATTTACAGCCGCTAACATTGCAGTTGGTGCGTTGGTTGAGTTCAGGCAATATGTGTCCGGGCAATTGTGAAAATAAAAAAAAATGAGAAATGAGAGATGATGAAAAAGAAAAGAGGATGGTGCAATGGAATAGATGGGGCTTTAATCGAGGCTTCTCTAAATGATTTTCTGCTTCCAAGTGTCTGCTTTTGATTTATGAAAGTGGTGGAGGTTGGATCAGATGACATTGAAGAGATTCCAGGATTTTTTTAAAACTGATATTCATGATGCATTGGAGTAGGGCCAATTGGCGACACTTGGACTTCTGCTATTAACAGAAATTCACACGGCAATATGACCGTCAATGGGATGGCTCTCTGCACGATCGATAGAATGGATTTGCATTGAATGCAATAAGTTATCTGGTGGTAGTCTTCTTGGATAGAAGCGTGGAAAATAAGTTTAAGAGAATCGAAATGTGCAAGTGGTTGATTAATAACGAGGAAGTTGAGGCTAACGTCCATCGTTGGCTCAATCCTTGTTTTTCCCATGGTAAGAGGAATAGCGATAAATTATACATGGGGGTGGAGAAATACCTGGACAAAGACGAAGGATCGTATTTATTTCATGTGGAAAATTTGCGTTCATTTTGTCTCGAATTGTGTGGATTTTTTTTTTTTTACGTGCATATTATCTACAATTGGATTTGCAACTTGGGGATTATAATAAAACACCGACATTAATTGCACACGTCCTTGAGCAAGAGTATTGAGATAAATAGTGAGGTGAATGAGGGGAGGATAGTATGGTAAATGAGCCATAAATTTAGTTAATGAAAAAAGAAATCACACGTTCAATTTCATTTCAGTTTTATCATTTTCAAGTCTTTGCTCAATTCCACGGGAAGAATTCAGGTTTAATTGACTGGGGGGGCTCGTTAACGACTGTCTCTTATTTGGAAACAAATTGGAGGAGATGAAAGAGGCAAAAAAAAAGGGATAAAAAATTCTAGCATTCAGGAATTAATAGAGAAGTGCAATGAGTTCCGGTTAATAAAGTATGTTTAAAATTTCATCCCCCATCTCTTTTAAACCAAATGTTCAATGCAAGTAATATGGACTGATAATCACCGGATCGTCGGCAAAAGGTGCCGGCATGAAAGACATATGAGGCGAATAAATGCTACGTCCTTCGTTTATTCCTGCTAGTGACCCTGGAAAAAAAGGGACAGCATGTACTACACGTACTACTGCAAACTCCAAGCAACGAATCTTCATATATTTTTAGTGATGAAAATTACAAGCCGTTTAATTTCATCATTGGACGATAGTAATATATCTTCATGACTGAAATAATCGTAGATAAATGTATATAAATATATTCAATTTAGTATATAATCACATCAGCTAGATTGAATTTATGTATCGTCCCGATGCCTCTGAGTATCGAATGAAAGAAATCCCGTGCCTCCGTTTACGAGAAATTATTACACTGCCTTGAGGGGGCAAATCAGTTTTTCATATTTATTTATTAGTTTTTTTTTAAATTTCTCTTAAATACTGAGGATTCGAATCTAGAGGAATTTAAGAGGCAAGATGCTGCGGTGGGTCCAGAATAGAATCTAAATTATTACATTTATGAGAAAGAAGAGATGCGTAGGATAATTGCTAATTAACTGTGTACAGGTTTAATTCCAGGATATCTAATGAGTGAGGGAGTTTAATTTGTTATCATAAATAATAAAGGAATACTGAATCTTTGAGTTAAGAATTCAGGCAACAATACCAGTAATTGCACTGAAACGTGAATATTTATCCTCACTCAATGCTGAATAATGAAAAAAAAAACCTAGAATTTGTTGTTACCTTGATTTACGAGAAATGAACCCTCATTGAGGAAATCATTATTTCAATTTCCGTTCTTTCCTCCTATTTTTATTTTTTCCATTGAATTGCAGTGTTATATCACAACATCCAATGAGAGGTTACTGAGATCTCGTCTTGAGTTAAATTCCAAGACTCACATGGTTCAGATCATTGGATTCAAGATCAGAGTAACGAATCTCCCGGTTATATTTCATGTGATTGCGTCGATTTCACTTGCAAGAAAGAATTTATTCCCCAGTAGACTCCAAATCTCTAAAATCCATCAAAACATCAAACAATGGATGCAAAAAAATCAAATAATTCAAGTGCCTTGAACTCTGAGAAATGAATTTAGCAGTGTCGCGTCGGCGAAACTAGTTACCTCTTTTTTTCAACAAAAAAATAAGCAAAGAGACTTGAACCCGTGGTCTGGGGCGGAGTAGGTCCCTGCAGAGCCGTGTAAATGATAGACCCATGGAGAAAACGACTCGATGAATACACAACTCACTGGTACAGAGATGATGGCTCCTCTGCAGGTGAGCCTAGAAGTCGACACTGTCTGCAAACACAGTCCTGAACTCATCTACCGTAACAACTTCAAACTCGATTTATGCCTGTGCACCTTTACCAGTGGATACATTCTTCTTTCATTTTACACTTCGTGACATTTATCGTTGGGATAGAGTTGATGCCACTGGTGTCTACAAGATTATTCTTGCATGGAGTTTGGTTCACCGCACACTTTACACAGGCTATTCAAACATCAAAGAATTCATAAAAATTTCCTCTCATTTTCTTTGTTCTGTGGTTACTAACAATTTTCACTGGATAAAATCATTGATTTAATTCTATGAATAATAATCATTGTTATCAATAAATATGAGGATTAAACGGAGATGAAGTAATTACATAGAAGAAGATGAATATGACACATCTGTCAACGTTTCAGTTAAACTGATAGATTTATAGTGCATATCAGTGATTATAAGCAACACACCGGATATCGGAGTACTCAAGGAAGTCCCGTGATACTATTATCCGGTATTAGCACATCAGATGGAATCCTGCATGGCTATTTAGGTACAGCACTATTCTCCATTAGCCTCAACGTCAATGAATGCCTCTTAGTCAAATCCTCACCACCAATCAGGAGTGAAGAGGAGATTTACACTGGACAGGAAAAGCGATTTACTAATGAGGATTCTACTTTTACGAGTATTGGTGTCGTTGGAGAAAGCATCGGATTATGCAATGAGATGAAATTACGTCAGAGAATCAATATAAAAAAGTGCAAGGCATTTCAACGTCAATTTCTTCACTCTAATGATCTTATCCAATTGTTTGATTCGCCACTTTCAAACTATATAACGTCAATTTCATATATCTTTTGTTCTAAATCTTTGTTAAAGCCCTCACTCTCGATGCCATAATTCTTATTCCGAGTATGCAATGAAGGAAAAGTTGATTGCCCTCGTGTTCCTGTCCCTTACACATCCATATGACACTGGTTAGACACATACATGAGAGGACTTTCAGGAAACTTCTTTTCCTCTTTCCCCCTTTTACCATTCTATTAAATGTCGCTTGGGCTGTACTCGTCTGTCCGGACGTAAACCAGTTTTCAAGGTATACACAGAACGCGATTCAAGTCAACACGCAACGATAGATAAAATAAATTAAAGGAATAAAATGGGTAAAAAAAGAAGTATGTGAAGGGGCAGAGAGAAGAAGTGAGGGAAGAAATGAAATGTGAAAAAGGAAATGACGACGTAGCAGCTGCTTGTTGCTTGGTAAAATCCAATGCCAATTCACGTATTAGATGAATTGAGTCTTGATATAGAAGTCTCAATGATTCAGAGAAATGGGATTTTTGTTTTTCGCTTTTTCTAGTATTGGATTATGAGAAATTGTTTTTTATCATCAGTTAACAATAATTGGTTAGTTATAACTGGCGTTGACATGGACTTGAATGAGAACAAAGGCGTTTTTCTAAATGAACAAGGCATGATGCAGCAGTGTCGTCGGTTCTAATGGCCGTCATAACGAACTTACGAGGAGTCGTACAGATAATAGAAAAGGATCCCGACGGTTAATGATTACCGGGGGAGCTCGTTGTCTTGCGTGCAAAAGGATAGGGCATAACACCATGTATATAACAAGCCACAAACGCTGATTTAGTTCCCACAATGTGTGTAAAAAAAAAGGGAATAAGGCATTAGACGAGGCTGGAGTTATTACATCATTTTCATAAGCGTGAAATGTTGAAGAGTGTCATGAATTTTCTTTGTTCTTCATTCAATTAGCAGTTTATTGCAGCAATGAGAATGGATATTTCGTCATTTTTTTTTGCTATCGAGGGGATTTAAAATTAGCACAAGCTCATTTGGGTGTCCTATGGATCCTCAAAAAGAACAGAGGATGAGAAAATTCCTATAATTGGGCCATCTGGTGAAGCGCCAGAGCACAGGGGTTTGGTAAC
Organism: Aleiodes testaceus; assembly: GCA_963565655.1. Classification (NCBI taxonomy): domain Eukaryota; kingdom Metazoa; phylum Arthropoda; class Insecta; order Hymenoptera; family Braconidae; genus Aleiodes; species Aleiodes testaceus. Next base: position 5,585,291 of record OY751415.1, on the reverse strand, counting down.
GCCTTGACGAGCTCTGAACCTTGCGGCTAAAATATTTACCCGTGGAAAATCGATGCCATCATTATTGCCAAGCATTTTCTCAAGCCCATGATTCTCAGTATTTATGATGCCTACAGACACGACTTGGTCGTATCATTGATTCTCAACAATTTATCCCCAATATTTTTGTTACTTTGCTGCTGACATGCTACATTTCTCACGGTTCAATGATACTTCTCATTCTTTTTTAAAATATATGATTACTTGTGAATAAAAAAAAAACGATTTTTCATACTTCATCTCTCAATGATAAATATATTTATCTCAATGAAATACCGCGAGAATTTATCGGTACTGCTTTGCAGGAATTCACTCGCAAGTCTTTCTCATTTTTATTTCCCTCTTTTTTTTCCACAAGACGTGAAAGTCTCAACAGAAGAAAGGAAAAATTTAACGTACAATTGGCTGTGGTTCAAAGGCGACGATGCTTTTATGCTTGCTCGCTCAATGCGACATTCAAAAGAGTATATCCACCATATTTGATTCAACGAGGCAGATATTTTACCGCAAAAGAGAAACTTCGTCTCTTGCAAATGAAATAGAGCCAACTGTGATAGTAAATGAAAAGAATAACTAGAAAAAAAAAAAAAATTGCTTTACTTTTTCCCTGACTCAATGATTCTAAGATTTTAAAATGAAATAGTTGAATTTCAGAATGCATACCGAGAGAAATAAATTTCAAAAGAAACCACAAAATGGTCGCGTGTCCAGGTGGCACAGGGAGATGAAAGCCGGGCATTACGTGGTGATGATCGTCCCAAGTAGATAAGAGAAGATGCATATCCTCCAGCGCACTGCTCGTGTTTCTTCAACGAAGGCGAAACATGATGCATGAATCCTCAACCTTCGCCCACTGATGCTCCAGGCCTGACGACTGGTATCACAACGTTGGAAGTTGGCGTGTAATGTGAATTGTCTGCCCCAAGGAGAGACAGGGCCTCCTGGGCTCAATACATACTGCAATAGTCTTCATTAGAGTAAATAAAAATGAAGTATTATGATGATGAATTCAAGAGAAGGAATTCGATATATTTCCATCTATTTTATTTGCCAAATGTTTAGCAGCAGCAGTACGAGTTATTCCATCGCTATTACCATCATTATCCATCAAAAAGCCATACAATATAAATGGAATTGAGTGAAATGACCATAAAGAATTGAGGCATGACGAGCATCAGCAATATAACGTGAAAACGAACATTAACTTCAAATGTATTCATGAGTAGGCGTTATTTTCAATTTAAAATGATTTTCGTGGTTTAAATGTCAGTGGAATTGTAATGATTTTTCATTTAAAATACTCTCAATAATGTAATGGAGAAGTAGGTGAAAATTAATGGACAATAAATTAGTTGAGAACAATCGATACATCGAATGTAAGAAATTGTGAGAAAATGTCTGGCAAAGGCATGTGGATTTTCATGAGCACTATAGAATTTTTATATTTCCATTAGCCTCGTTCATGGAAAAGACCTTTTATTTTTCGCCTGAGTGAATTCAATGGGCGTCAGACTGTGTCAATTTTATTTCTCTACATTTTGATAGAAGAAAAAAATCATGTCTGTATAAATTTTTTATCAATGAAATGACCTGGAACGTGCGATCGTTGGGAAAACCTTCTCCATGATTTCACGTATGCAATTGCTGAGAGTTACAGCATACACACACATTGAGAATCAGTATCTAGATCCTTTGAAAATGTAATACATCGTTTTCTGATCAATCTTTTTACCCAATAAGGTAAAATCCTAACTGTTAGACTTTCAATGGAGTTCAAAGATAGAAGCACATAAATGATCGCGTGATTCTTGATTTTTTGATTATAAAAGTTAATGGTGACCCCGATTGAACGAGGCCACTTCTCCATCTTGATTTAACTGTGCAGTCGATAAGCTGTAATTGCATTTTATCCAAGTCTCTACTGTCATTCGCATAATTACATGAATCCTTTGACTGCGCTTCAATAATGCAAAAACTTGTAATAGTAAAAATCATATTGCGAATAAACTCAATTTCTCCTTCTCTCTTTTTCCCTGTGAGACCGCAGAAAGTATCATTATGTAAACAATAAAAACTACACTCAATGATATGTATATTCATTTTCTATGCGAATAATGGAACAAATAAAGTACTCTATCGAACCAACTAGAGCGAAAAATGCATTTCTGGCAGGCCATTATCACCTTTCCGGGCATAACCGACAATTCCATAATGGAAGGATAAACAAAAAGCACCAGAGTTATTCTATTGTTGCGACAATACTGTACTCTGGGGCTTAAACTCATTTCAAGCGGAAGTTTAATCACTAGTGGGTCAGTGTATTCTTCAACGCATGCAATATTCCAGGGAAACAGTTTTGCTTTTTTTTAATAAACACCTTTTCTTCCCATCGTAAATTATCAAACTTTTTACAACAAGGTAAATATTGTTTTCCTTTTATCCTCAACTCATCCTCATATTTGTAAAATTGAGTGAAAAAGTTTCGAATGCTTTTTTGTTGCCCCTTTGTGTTTTACTCCTCACTTTACAGGAAAATCACCAACATTCTATTGATCGTATGCAAGCGTTTGAATGATGGGCTTTCATGGTGAAAACCCTGGAGTCCCGGTTTGTTTGAAAACCGTTATTGAATATACATATATCATACGTACGCATGAAGTTAAACTATCATGGAAGTTTAACAAATCAGAGAATTTGCCTTTGAAATTCATTTGATATGAACTATTCTACCTGCTGCTTCCTAATTCGTAGAATTGTTAAACAATGTTTGCTCTCATCAAACGATAACACAATTATAATTAATTCATGAAATTCTCAGCTTATTTTCGTAAATATCAATTGATCATTTGAATTTACGGAATACCTAATTGCTCTTCTGTTATCAAATTGAATTTAATTAGTGAACGATTTTCTTTGAGATCCCTCGAGACTGCAAACTTACCTGAAACAAAAAAAAAGAGTTTAATTAGCCTCATTATAAGTTTTCAGTTGAGAATGAAAGATTGAAATTCGCGCCAGTTAAAATCGATAAGTTGAAAATTCTCCTCAAGTAACTTAAAACTCTCATAACCTCTCAATTTCACAGTGTTTTATTCTGAATAAATGTGCATCTCCTCTTCTGCCTTTGAAGCTGCATTCTCCATTATGAGTGCATAGAAAAGTCTCATAACACGTGTTGTCAGTCTATTTACTCAGGTATTTAGAAGCTCTACGTGCATACTGCGTAAATGACATTGAAAGAAAAAAGGAAACAAAGTTAATGCTGCTGTGAAGCGCCACGTACTTCAGGCAATTCATGAAAGCGCATGCGCAGTGTAAAGTGAGCGGGAAATTTGCGTGCTCTGTAATTCCTGTGAAATTCACGTTTTTAATAATTTAAAATTAATTCCCTCGTTGCAAAAGAAAGTGGATAATTTGCGAGAATATTTAAATGAAGAGTTTTTTTTTTTCGCGTAAAAACAGAGCTTACTCAATCACTGAGGAATTGCAAATGATTTAAATTCATTAACATAATAGAAATTCACGCGAGTATACATTATTTTAATTAATTGACTTGATGATTCAATCGCAGAGGCAATTTTTCCGTTTTTTTTTTTTTTTGCAATTGATTTTAATAAGGTGGTTGAGAATTATATTATGGAGCTTTGTAAATTCTAACACAGCCGGTTCTATTGAGCTAGATAACCTTGACATTTAGTTTCAACGTGCGATCACGTTTATTTTAGAAAGGTAAATGGGGAGATTTAACGGTACAGGCACTGGTACAGAGGTAATCATTGAGGGTATTATTGAACGAGAAAAATTCACAAAATAAATTGATTAAAAAAATTGGGAAAAATTAAAAAAAAAAAAACGAATCATCAAAAACCATTTCCCAACTGATATCATCAATTGCTGACGCAGTTTCAGGGAATCCCCGTAAATTGAATGATCAGCAGTTTCCGAGTTATTCAGAAGTCTCACCATCATGGAATTTCAGTGAGAAATTTATCCTCAACCGGAAAACCAATGGCTTCCGAAGTAAGTTCCAACTCCCTTTCTATTTATCAACTCTTTATTTTTATACGATGGAGAATCTGATCAGGAAGTTGAAGTTGTTGGAATTTAGTGAAAACAGTTGGAGTGTAGATGACTCAAAGGTTCTTTTTCATGACACTTATTTACTTTAAATAGGTCCTGACGACTTATCTGCTGGAGACTAAGGAGCCACCATGGACCTCGTACTTCGTGAGGTACTTTGATGTTGTCAATGATCAGCGTGGCATGTCGCACTTCAATTGGCCAGTTGGTAGTTCCAACTATCATGTGCTGAGGACAGGATGTTTTCCATACATCAAATATCATTGCACAAAACGCCCGAAAGAGGATCTCAGTGGAGATGATAGGTTCTACAAGGCGATCAAGATAATTAACCTTGGTATTTGCATAGTCCATTGATCTGGGGAAGGGATAAACAGGATTGTGTGCAAGGAGACATAATCGAGAAACTCCTGCCCTTGTTTAAAAGATATTTTCTTAAAGAATGATTGATTATTTCAGGAATTCCACTCTTGCTGTATGGAATAGCAGCTACCCAGCTTATAAAACACGAGGAGAGTGTTAAAACATCTAGAGGAGAGGTGAAAATTTACTTCTTGCTACCGGAAGATAAGGGATCAGCCTATTGAAGACTCTGCCTTTTATTTTTTAATGTCCAATGTTGCGCAATGATTGATTGGAATAAAACTAGTTTGTGGAGAATCACCGGATAATTTGATTTATTTAAATTGAAAATGTAGCTGAGCAAATAAGGTGATTTGGTAAAAGGCAAAAGGGCACCTAATGCCCACACAGTGACATCCAAACAGAGGAAACTGATGGTAATCCGTATAGGAGCTATCAGCCACCCGTCGAGTTATCGTAAAGGCAGAATATTACACTCTGCAATTACTCATACGCATGTGATTTTCATGTCTGAATTGCGTGATAATGATTTAATGCAGAAGCGTAATTGTATTTAATGATTTATAAAATCATAATCAGAATTCATTGGAAAGTGAATGATTTTATTCAGTCAATTTGTGAGCCAATATCATTATACTAAAGTTATGGAGATTTTATGAATTTAATTGAGGGAAATATCTGGAATAAAAAAAACAACTATCTCTAACAGCCTATGATGTAACGCACTCAACTATTATCTTTATTTATTTAAATATATAAATAACTGTCAAACTTGTTTATGAATTTCTGTATTCTAACGCATGATAATATTGTCGTCACTTGAGATCGTGAAATTTGTAATTAATCATACTGCTAAACTTCCGCTGTTCACGATTCCAATGAAAGATAATAATTAACACCAGTTCTCTTGACTTTCACCATATTCCAGATATTTAAAACTTTCCCCAATACAAGTGTACTGCATAATACAGTAAAAAAAATCCTCATCATTTTCACTTTCTTGTGAATTTTAATTATTACATAAAATAACCAAAATTAAATTATTTCACAGTAAAGAAAAAGTGTGGATTAAATTAATTACATCACATGGCCAATAATTATCATGAGTGCATAATTAAATTGCGTTAATTAATTTCCCACAAATTAATTCTTTTTCAATCTTATGTAAAAATGATGGAAAAAAAATTCACTATTATTATCCTCATCATGAAAAAATGTATAATGAGGTGTAATCAATTACAATATTATTTCATCAGACTTTCGATATTACAGGTGTATAGAAAACGATCTAAACTTATCGATGACACGATCAATTTTCCAAATGACGTTGAATCAAGCATGACGATCTCTCAGCCAAAGAATTCTCAATTCACTTAAAAAAATAATTCTATTCCTGGAGTTTATTTTAAAACACACCAGAACATCCACTCCCATACCAGTTCATCCGGATTAACTGGATGGATATTCATTTTTCATTATTAAATGCCCCTAACATCCTATCTTCTCTTCAGCAGTAAAGATATCATTTTGGCGCCAATGCTGATGTGTAATGTGGTGCTTTTTGCATCAAGTATTCATCGATACTCTTCACCAATAATACACCTCTCACAGTACCCCAGAATAATTATATTTGATTTATTAAATTCACCACAATTTCAATAAACTCATCCGATGAGTCTCAACATCATGTGCATAAAAATAATGATAAATGCGTCTGCATAAAGTAACGAATGAGTCTGTGATGCTTAACAAGATACAATTCACGTTGAAAATGAGTCTCTTCAGTGTACACCCACATTTTACAATATCCAACGTCACAGCTAATTGATCTTCACCGTGTAATAAATTCGAGCATTTACATATTTGATTGAGCATGACCAATGATCTAATTAATTCAAGAACAGCTCCTTATCAACAATCAGCATCATCTTTATGAAATTGTCTCGATAGTATTCAACAGGTGATTCTCATCCCCCCTATCAGCATTATCTTGCCAGCAAGATATAATAAGATAATTGCAACTGGATGGAATCAAGAACAAACGTAAATCAGGCTTTAATCATTGATAAATAAACCACAATCTTCATCTGAAAGTTCAATATCAAGTAGAATTGAAGATCCAGAGGGAGGAGAAGAAGTAGGACACCTTGAGGCGTGGATTTTCATCCACCTTGCTTCTTCATGAGTTATATCTAATTGGTAGTTACACGTGCGCATTCAAGAATGATAGATTCATTCATTGCTACATCCCTGAGGGGTATTAAACGCAAATTGTCTCCTGAGTTTCAACTAATTAGTTATTGTCTGCGACTGCTGATGTGATTAATTTTTTAAACACGATAATGGCGTCATGCTGACGTCTTTCAGCAGCTTGCGGCTATTCAATGCGATTTTTTACGATTATTATGTGAATTATGAAATAATTGAAATCCACAGAGTGTCTGAGAATATTATTTTCTTCTTCAAATCGACATGAGAATGAAGTTCCAATACTTTTAGTATCTCTGCCTTTTTTATTTTTTATTTTTTCTTTCAGCCAGAGGATTGAGGTGTGGTTCGGTCTTTTATTTGGGATTTAGCAGTGAGGTTTATACGTTTTACCAAGCCGCCGCATTGACTGTGTCCACTTCTAATGGTCTCGTTATCTTTAACGTTGAGAGAACCGGACTGAATCCTACCTCGCGGAAATACCAACTCTTCCTTGGAAATTCCATTGGATGGGCATTCTAGAAGATAGGTAACACAAGGTAGATGAAAATAAATGGTTTAGTGGATATATGAGTGGAGCTTCTGATCGATAAGAGTAGAAAAGTTCTCGGTTAATCCAATCTTCACTGGATAAATATTTACGGTGAACAATTTAATGGAGAAAAATGAGTTAATGAAAAGTTCTAAATGGCGGAGAGACCTAAATTTGGAGCGCATGTACGTATCTGGTGAAATATCCAGATGTTATATGTCCTGAGGATATAATCGATGCAATCGGCTCTCACAAGTGCTCCATTTTCGGCTGTCCTTGAGTTCAAACACGACACGCAATGGCAAAAAGGTACTTTTCAAGCGTGGCCTTCCTCTCGCTTCTATCTCCCTGTCTCTCCTCTCATAATAATGATTTTTTTAAATAACAAAAAAAAACGGAGTAATTCAGACCCCTGTGGTCTTATTTCAGGCACGATTCTCACTTGTACTATGGTTAGTGTATTGTCGATGAATTGATGCAATTGGCAATAGCAATGGATGATGGTATGTTGTAACAAGCACGAGCCTTCAACAAAGTGCGGTTACATTGAGAGAGAAATTGTACCGTCTATTTATTATGGTGTGCCTCATCTGTCTCGGTTCATTCTGCACCGGAAATGAAGTGGATCATTTCCCTGGACACAGAGTGGAAAATCATGATAAATTCAATGTTATTAAAAATATGATAAAATCAGAGGGAAAAAAAAGGGGAAATAAAAGCCCTCGTGTGTATGATCTGTTGACGCAGAATCCAGACACAGGGAAATTGGGAATATTGTTTGAATTTATTCGGCCACATGATAAAATTACATCTGCACACTGTGAGGACAATCAGAGGTTTATGGAGCGAGAGAATCCTCTGTTCAGCTGTAATATTATCTTTTGGACACGTGGCAGGGTTAATTGGAGTTATTTTCCTTTTTTTGAAAAAAATTGCGGATTTATTGTGATCCAATTATGTTTGTATCAGAATATCATGGGACTCAATTAGATTCTGCTAATGAGTGCCATGTGTAGAGGCCACTTGCACCTTCATTGGAGATCAAATGGAGATGTGCTTCACGAATCAGCGACGTGGATTCTCCAATTACGTAATTTGTCAGGGGAAAACGTTAATGAGATCGTTGGATTCATCTTCATAATTCTCAACGTGTTAATCAAAATACAGAGGGGGAATATAACCGTGGGCGACATGCTGGTAGTCTGGTTTTTGTTGATGATGACTCAATACAAGCCAGAGGCATTTCAGCTTTTAGATAATTTTATTCATACGGTTTTTTTTTTTTTTTCGTTTCAATGGGAGAATTAGGAATGGTTCGTGTCACTAAAGCGGTTTTATTTTTATTCTATTTATATTCAAAGGCGAATTTGTCTATTCAATTTTAATATTTATGAATTCAATGGTGATGCATTTGATGGCACATTTTGTTTCAATACTCATAGATTCGAATTTTTTTTTGTTTCATTTAATTCTTTGAAATACTTTAAATTCAAATATATATTTTTTACAAGATAAGAAAATAAAACTTTATGGTGGTACACTAAAACTTTTTTGTTTTCTCATTTCTCTGGAAGAGTTCCGAATTGCATTAGTGCTTGGGAGTCATAAAAACTCGAGATAAAGAGACGGCATCGAGAGTTCAGAATCTCCAAAAAAAAAATAATAATAAGAACTAAGATATTTATGAAAGTAAAGAAAAAAAAAATAATGTGAAAAATATTATTTCTCCCGAAGGATGAAGGCGTAAACATTGAGAAGGGTAATTGATATCTGGTCACATGCTGGAGAAGAATAAAAAGCCACTCCACTGTATGATACCCTGTATAATAAATGAGTAGAGAAAAGAAGACATTTTGTATTCCCATCATGGAATATACTCGTTTATTCGTGTGTTATACCTTTCAGCCACACCCTAACGTATGCTCAGATGCACGTAAATGTAACTATTCTGAGAGATATTAACTTTTCCTGTGTTCATGCCTGTACCTTGTTCAACGATCAATGATCCAGAGTCATTAAAATTTTATAGTATCATACTGTTGAATAAAAAAATAATCTATTTTAGATTGAACGTTGTATTGAATTAGCTGTCTCAGTTGCTTTGGAATGTTTTTGCTCTTCCCCTTTTTTAAAATCATGAAGGAAATCCGAGTAACGAGAGAATAAAGAAGTTGGTATTTCATTGATCCTATCTGCATTAATTCAAAGCTCTTAGATTTACATGTGTTTGAGAGAATTTGAATACCAATTGAAACGAGTTTTTACATTTGATTTTTTTCTTCATAATTTCCTAATGCTATCCTCCATTTTGTGATACATAATTCTTTATTAAATTAGATTTCTCTGATTATAAATTACAGAAACACGAGAAGCACGATGAACACTTTCTCTCTACTCATGTTGCATTATTTTTAAATTCACTTTTGATGGAATTGAGTTTTGGTGTTTGTGACGCGTGCGAGTTGTTCGTGATTCAAATACCAATGGATCCTGGTGTTTTTCAACTGGTAAACGATGATCAGTATACCAGCAGTGATCTCGCTGCTGGTTAGAATCTTAAAGTGAAGCCAAGTGGAGAATAAAGATGAATCAGAGGCGGCAGCAAGTCCAGCTTCAATCATTCACTGGTAATTACGAGAAAACTCGGGATTTAACTGATAGCCAGTGCCACTGAAGAATGGATTGACTGAGGGAGGCACTCAGTCTCGTGGTAAATAGTCCACTGAATCACCCCCTGAGTCAGCGAATACCCTCGAATGCGACAGTGAATATTACACATCAAGGACAACTGGTAATGCCTGTTACACTTGCATTCATCGTGCGAACATCGCAGTAATACGAGTTATGCACGGCCTTCCGAGCATTGAGATTATATACAATGTGCTCGAGCGTAATTGCAAAGCTGCGGACCGGAAACTTGATGGATTTTCATATTTCTCATTATGTGAATATTTGGAAATTGGGGATAGAGGTTTTTTGATGATTCCATCGGAAAGCTGAGGAAATTTTAGGCGGAAAACATGTGTCGATATTAATTTTTTCGAGTTTTTTGAAGGTTCGAATTTTTTTACCCAGATTTGAAGGGGAAAAACAAGCCATTTTGTGAAAATCATTTTTTGGCCCATAACTTTTTCAATTTTCGATAAAAATCGATGGGGGTTTAATGAAAATGTGAGGAATGACGAGACCTTTAATTTGAGCACAACCCCACTGCGCTACGATGAATAGAACCGGAGATATTCACAAAAATGTGATTTTTCCAAATTCTTCCAAGGTAAAACCCCTTCAAATCTGGGTGAAAAAAATCGAATTTTCAAAAAATTAGAAAAAAATAATTTCAACACATGTTTTCCACCTCAAATTTCCTCAGCTTCCCACTGGAATTATCAGAAAAAGCCTATCTCAAATATTTCCACAAATTCCCTTTTATTTTCATCACAAAAATCATAAAAAAACGAAAAAGTGTCCATTTCATATTCTCCCAATGAAAGCTAAAAGGTTTTTATTGATTCTCACAATTTTATTTCCATCATAAAAATTAATTTACGTGCCGAGTCACGCGTTTATGAGACAGAACCATGAAAATCCCACATTACCCCTAATCCTGCTGTTAATCCTGATGATTCCCCTGAGAATTAATTCTCACGTTGTCAGGTGGCCAAAGCTACAATCGGTAAACACTCTCTATCCTTCTGTTGACAATGTCCACTTGTGATTTTCTACCTGACACAAAAACGCCAGATCACAAGACGAGAAGTTTCCTTCTTTTTTTTCTCTCTCACCGGAGCGTCATGTGTTTCATCAAACTCCCCGTCTTGCACCTGGCTACCTGCGTCACAAGGAGCCAAGATTTGTAGTTGTGAATGCGGAGGAGAAGATGAAAAGAAATATTTGAAGGAGGACCTTCCGAAAAATCCCAGAATTCTCCGAATAATCCAGAAAATTAAAGAATGAATGGATTTTTTAGGATCATTTATGAAAATTTACGAGATAGATTGGAATTTCCATGAATGGAAATAATGAGAAAAAAAAAGGTAAAGAATTTATCTCTCACATTTGGATTACAACTGGAAAATCACGTTCAACTTGGTGCACCCAAGTAACATGCAAATTCGTAATTAATTTGATAAACACACATAAACGCAAATATTGCAAGCGGACACCGATACGAGTAGTAAATACGTGCATGAACGTAATAGTGGTTAAATGCGGGTGAATGTAAATCGGATGTGTACGAGGCGTTTGCACCGATATATTTTCCAATAAATAATTTACTCTGGCGATTAATCTAGAAGGGGGTAGCAAAGACCAAATGTCTCTGACAGAAGATTAAAAAAGCGTGTGATTTTTAAAATTAACTGATAACAACACTGAAGTGCTCACATGAACCAGAAATTGTGTTATAATTATCGAAGAATCCAATGAATCATAACTAATTAAATAGTTCAATGAAAAATGCAGAATTCTTGAGACTAAAAAAATTGAGTTATTATCCTGGAAATTCGGATAATTAGAGCCTTCATAAATTCATAACACATTTTCTGAGTAGTCGACGAGCAGAGCAGGTAGTCGATCCATTTTTTTCCCGGTTTTTAATTTGCATTCTACCGTTGCACGAGCGTTTACATTTTATCAGTGGTATAACGGTTGCAGCAACCAGGCAGTACATGCTGCACTTTTTGGTTTTGTATCAGTGTCTTAAAAGGTGAAATTCTCTCTCGTACGTGCGACACGCGAGAGAGCATTTCCACAGAAATTCACAGGTAGGATTAAAGAAAACAAATGAATTGGAGAGAGAGAGGAATAAAAAAGAGATGGAGATTGTCGGAGTGTCGTGACCATGGCCTTTACGCCTGAATTCCATTGCAATTCCGTTTGTAGTAACATCCTCACGTTTTCTATGTTCGACTCAGCATGAATTTCCGGGGCTCCAATCCCAACAGGTGGTCTGCCATTTTAGGCGCCTCTGCTTATTTTTTTTCTTCATTGCATTTTATCCCAGGATTTTTTCCTCTGATTTGCGTTATTCGGATTGTATCGAGGAATGGAGGAGTGAAAAGTAATTGAGCTTGTGTGTATGTATCACCTCAGGGGTATAGGCCAAGACTAGAAAGTAGGATAAAGTGAGTGTCTCTCAGCACTGGCAATTTCATTGGGTGAATATTTAAATAGGAAAATATGTTTTGTGTGTCTTGTCACTACGGGAAATAAGCGGAATCCGAGGGGAAATCAATGGCCATGACTAATTTCTCACCTACCAATACAAATAAGAGACTAATTGTGTCTCGATACTTGTGCTCTGGAGATTGATAATGTTTGATTCAACTGATATCAATGGCCGATCTATGCGGAACTGATAATTGGGTTTAGCGAAGCGTGAATCTCACCAACAACTGTTTATTTATTTTTTAAATAGTAAATCGATTAACAGAAAAATGTGGAAAAATTACGTAATAATCTGTACACGTTAGAGATTATTCTCAATTTTTTTCAGATTTTTCCGTAGAGTTCTTCAATAAAAAAAAAAATTATTTCACTCTATTCTTCTCTATTTACAATTGCGGTGGGTCTCAGAGGCTTTAATAATTATCTCCGAGGTATCGATCTAACCTGGCTGCCGATAAGTGCCGATGGGCAACCGTTTCGAGTTCAGAGGCCATCGGCATCGAACGAGAATAACACGCAGCTATATAATAAAACAAACAACAAACGTGGATAATAAAAAGCCAACAAGGCCTTAATGTGTGTATTGTGAGGATTCAGGTGAGTCAAAGATGCTGGAGAGATCGAATGGACCCACCGATATAACGGTGATGGCTTTGGTCGCACAGTGGTGGCCTCCTTACCCGAACTCATTCTCCCTATCTCACTTATCTCATGTAATCCTCTCTCGCTTCATCACATGAAAAAACCACTGGCTCTTCATTCTCGTCTGAGATTCGTAAGGGGAATAACTGTACATCACCGACATTATAATACACGTTAAAAAAAAAAGAGGGCCAAAACCTCTCTGGTAGTTTGGTTGTAAATAAAATTATAACTCCGGCCTTTTTGGAACCCCGAAGAGACAATTTTTAAAGAGATATATTATCATCGATAAAAATTTATTGCTCAAATCTTTCCCTCGCGTGTTTTCGTGAGATAATAATTTATTGGACCTACTGAATAATTTAGTTCTGCCAAAAATAAATGAGGAAATATTGAAAAATTCATGGGAATAATTTACGTAATACGTGATTTTTTAAATTATTTGAGGTGTTGGATGAAAAAAAGTGCATTTTTTTGTTGCCTTCAAAAACTCGTCTGCGGTGAGCCACAATGAACCGTCGGATGCACCTGCTGAATCCAAAGCTATCAGCGTGGGCAGGTGAACGAGTGAGACAGAATGATAGCGTGTCTTCACATAAGTCAGGTGTATCCTCCCTTTTTTTTAAATTATAATTATCATTACTCGTCTCATTAATGGAAAGAAGGGAGCAATTCTCTCGTCTGCGAGAATTGTGCCGTTTAATTTTCACTTGTCCGTGAATTAACGATAACAGATATGAGCGCATCGTGAAAATACCAGTAGTCACTCACACAAATTCCCTCTATCCGTTAAACATCACCATAAATATAAGCACAAGAGTGAACACAAAATGGACGATGAATTTTCCATTCGTCATGTACGAAATCCTTTGACCCTCCCAATTGTTTTATTTCTCATTTTCCCACCTGTAATTACCAGGAAGCCGCAGTTCTATCGCGTCACAGCCACAAGTACAAACGACAATTCATTATATCCCTCACAAATAGATGAACGAACGCGTTTTACAAGACGATAAACTGCCGAAGGACTCGAGTAAAGTACCACTCGGACTAAATTTACAATCCCCCTTTTCTTCGTACAATCGCAAGATGAGAAACTGCAACTGCCTTACGACTACATGCAAAAATTTGCATTGTACACGGCATTTTTCATTTCTCCATGTCTATTTTTCCACATTTTTATCCTATTCCATAATAAATTTATGCCCGAGAGCATCGGCCTGTGATATTCCTGTGAACGCACGAGGAACGATGCACGATTACAAATTTTTCTCATGTTAAATAATCAATTCATATCACACAGAGTGAATAAAGAAGAGAAAAAAAAACGGCAAATGCGGTAATACCTGAATGGATAAAAAGCCCTGTAAAATCATTGCGTGAAAGTAACAATCGTTTGAGCAAAACCGTCAACACACACGCCTGACCCATGATATTTAAATATCCCAAGTGTTAAATTAATGCGAAGACCAGTCAGACCCGTCTACTTTGCCACCCGTCGAGGCCAGTGTCTCTACAGGTGACTCTCGCCATCCTGTCTCTTGTGTTTGTTCCAAGGGAATAGGAAATACCCGCAGGAGAATAGCAAAAGTGCCTGATGTTGTTGGAGGGAGAGAGAGATGGGAGAGGTTAGGCCTCTGCTGAAGAAGAGGCGAGTTTCACACTGTGCACGTTGAAAGAGGGGTTTTCTTGTGCAAACAAGTGAGTCTGCACTGTCCCTCAGGTAGTGACAAGTGTGAGATCATGCTTTAGCTTCATTCTTCAAGCCCTGCATATGCGTGACTCTATGAATTCCAGTAGTCTACCAATAATCACCCCTGTTGCGTGCCACTGTTCCCCAAAAATCCCAAAAATCCTATTCCAGACTGAAGGAATTTCCATAATTTATATTTGGTAATAAAAACGATGGAAAAACGTGTGAGCTTAGAAGCCAGAATTTCTTAATGATTCGAGTTATTTATGGGGACTAGATGTACGACAATAAGGTTCGTTATCAAACGCCCATGCGCTTTGGCTATTGCATCGGCTCTAGCCACATGTGCAGGTGGAATATTGCGTGTTTATTCAAATGTAGTATTAGTTCTAGAGTGAAGTAAGAAGCAGGAATGTTATCATGAAAATTCATAATTCGAGTGTGTTTGATTAACCCAGAATTTCGAAACAATTGTGCCTCTTGCTCCAATTTAATGAGGAAAAAAAGAATTGAGCAAGAAGTTCAAGGCTTCTTAACGAAAATCAATCACTAGATGCTACAGATACCTCAAGCATACGTGTCTGAGTGAATCACGATGTTGAAACGCATGTGAAAATCCATCTCATGTACATAAAACTATAAAGATAGAGGATGGTATATAAAACTGACGTTCATCATAATGCAATTAGTGTAAACGTGCGTTGGTGTATCCGGAAAGGGAAACGTCGTATAAACCTACTGCAATAGTACAGAAAACGAATTGAAATAAGGATAAAATAAGTGTTTTAGCCCTTGAGGTATATCATTTGCATTTGCGCTCCCAACTTGTATAATTCTACGACTCCCTGGATCTGAAACGCATGGCTGAATCAGCCTCACTCGAGGCAACAGTTGGGGGAATTTTAAAAAAGTGGGGAGAGACTGTTGTGTCTTATAATATTGATAGAATTGCTACCAGAAATACGAAAAAAATTATTTAAATGATTAATTTGTTTTTCAGTGTATTGGAATAAAGAGAAATTATAATTCTGCAAGAGTTCTTGATGGTTTTTATTTTTCATGGAATTGCCGAGGGCGCGTCTCTTGTAACTCCACTTCTTGAATTCTAAATTGGTTTAAATTTTATTATTCAAACTAGCCGATAATTTTATAATGATGCAAAAGAGTCGAGGAAATTATATACTCGAGGGTGAAAGTGAGAATATGATTTTATGAATTACGGGATCAGTGTGGTAAGAATAATCAGAGATGGAGGGATTTATGGGGGTAGGAAATAAGCGGAGAATTGAGGGGGACGACACGTGCCATTGGTGTGATAACGATAGTCCTGTGGTGATATTTAATGCTGTGGGGGTCGAGGGTTCATCGAGATCTGGTTGGAGGCGAGTTTAAGATCGGGTGTATACAGAGAGGAAAACGTGCGCTTATGGTGAAAAAAGGGACATTGTATCAATGAATACAGCATGTACTTTCTCGATTCATGAAGTCAACAATTTTGATTTACTTCGGTGTTTCTTGAATTTTTAACAGGTGAATTTTTATTGTTTTTTTTATTATTGATTGAGTTTCTCAAACTGTCACAACACGATTCATTTTTTTCGTGTTTATTCTGCTGCAACAACACGTCAAACTTTGCGTTTCAAGCGCACAAATAATGCAGAATGTGCATTGTATTTATATGAATCTCAACAGGTAGAGAATTGACGCAGGCGCATCATCAATTGAGTATTGAAATTCAAGATGCTAATAAAAAGAGTAAAAAAGATAATCACTCACCATAATTGAAGAATTATTAATTCCAGTCTGCGTATATCGTCATGTCCACAATTAACTCACAATTCCATAGCCAATCACTTATATTACAAGTTTCACTTTAAAAAATTACGTTTAAATTCACTATCACTTCACTCACAATTTGATTCTCCCGGAAAATTCAGTGCGTTTGCGCGTTTTCACTGTTACCGCACTACTGAACACAAATTTATTGACTTTAGTTTAAAAACATTCGTTTGATTTAAGATTATTGAATTTTAAAATTGCAGATAATTATCAGTTATTCAATGTGAACAATATGAATATAGTTTTGTTAGTGAAGCCAGATCGTCCAGGAGAAACGGATTTTCAACCTGGCGGAGAACGACTGAGCTCACAAACCGGCAGGTAGGTGAGCTCTCACCCCACCACAATTCAAAAACTCACGCCGGCCGCTCACCATTCTTACCGTTCTCTTTTTCCTTCGAGTTCACATCAAGTTTTCTCACTCTACTATTCTCATCTCTCATTTCTTTAGAAACACCTCAGCGTCAGGAGCGACCTGTTTGACCGATCTTGGCCTCGTCAAATTACCGCAACGAATGACAGTAACTTGAGTATTTTAATTTTTCTTTTTTCCGTCTCAAATGTTCGCTTCTGACCGGTAGAATTGCTGGAAAATTATCACGGATAATTGTGATAGAGGTATTTCTTGAGGATACTGCGTAAATTGTTAAGGATTCTTTTTTTTTTTTTTTCATGAATTTTCTTCAAGGATGATTGGTCGTGTGATATCTTCTACTGTCTCCCCGGGATTAGCGGATTCTAATCATGAGCGGGAAGTGGAAAAGTGCGTAATGGAACTGAAAATAATGGAAATTTACATTTAAACTATTGCCATTTTTTTTTAATTTTATTTATAACGAATTCTTAGGAAGATTACTAAACTAGGCCCTCGCAGCCTCTTCCTCCTCGTCTTCTGAGTCACTCTCCTCTGATTTCGGGGTAACAACATCGAGGTATGGTTCAAAGTCGACTTTCAGCACTTCCTTCGTTGGAGGACTCACTAAACTCGTTCTGAGAAAATAAATGTGCATTAGTCAGAATCATTTGATAATTAATTCTGGAGTTTAGTGGTGATTCGAATATTACCTCCATATGAATGGGCCTTCGCGCTTGGGTTTCATTTTATTGACGTCTCGAACGATTTCTCTGAAATTCGCCTCGAGGTCCTGCCAATCCATGGACAACTGCGAAACACAGGGAAATTATCTTTATTGCTCTACCACTTCTTGTTTTTCCACAAAAATGCACTTACTCTGCCAATGGGCACTGTGATCAGTCCGAACAAAGGCTGTTGTTCATGCAGAGTAACCTGGTATTTAATTCCGAAGAGGACTTTTCTGATTATTGCTGGCAGATCAAGACCCAGAGTACCCATACGAGGATTCGGATATTTCCTCTTCAATAATCCTCGAATGAGTGTGAGATCCGCTAGGATTTCTGGATGAGCAACGACAAATTGGTAGTCATCGATTGGAATTTCTCCTGACTGTAAAAAAACATAGAATTAAATAATCATGTGAACTCTGAAGATATCTTGGAAAAAGATAATTTCATTTATCCTAATTTACCTGGACTTTGTTAATTAATTCTGTGTCTCCAGTGAGTGCGGCACCAGCTTTCTCAGCTGCTATCAGATATTCCGGATTTTTGGCAAATGCGAGAACAGTTCTCTTTTCTCCGTGATCAAATGGTTTAGGAATATCGACACTTCGGGCAAATGTTTCAACCGGTTTAGTCGGTTTATCTCCCTGATATCAAAAAAAAGATAATTCAGAATAAACCCCCATTTTCTGCCTCTTCATCACCAAAGCATGAAAAACTTACCGTCATATCCAGCTCAAAAAAGGCATTGATAAAAGCATTAGGAAAATCATAAACTGTGGGATGATGTGTTTCTTTGTGACACTGTACAGCCTCTTCGAAGGAGTAAATTCTCCTGCTGTGATATTTACTGAGCCAAACATCATCAATGGGATCTGTTCTCATATTATCATCTCGTTTCAGATAACTCATTTTAACAATTTGTCTGCAATAATAATAAAATCATTCAAGATATGTTGAACATAAAAATTTGACATTATCTGTAATATCTCAACTTACGTTTTTTTCGCCCGTAAACTTGGTGAAACCCATTCAACCTTCTTCACCTCCACTTTCCTCTTTTTTTTGAGCTTTTCACGTTTTTCCCTGGTACCTTTACGAGCTGCATACTCTCGTACTTGTATTAATGGACATAACAATTGAGAATTGATTCTTTGTTGAAAGACAAGCCCAATGTTGTTGAAGAGTTTTCCTTGAAAAATAAACCGTTATACAAATTACGCATTTGTTTATTCTTCACCCATGAAGAAAATAAAAAGTCGCCAATAATTTCTCAACACTCGTAACCTCTGTCACAACTATCAATTCTTGAATTGAAATTAACGTCCATTTAATTGTAATTATCTCCAAAAATAATACGAAAATATAGTCAGACAATATTTAATTAAATTTAAGTAATGTCAACGTTTCTTGTCAGTCAATTAATCAATTAAATAATGTACGCCAAAGCGTTATACGATACCTGTAGCACCGGCCGCCATTTTGCGGTGCATGCGGGGAGTGGGGGTACAAGTGTGAACGTAGCGCCAGAGCGAGCGCTGCCAGTCCGGAACGATCCTTCCCGTGAAGCCGAATTCTTCTCGCAGAAACAAATGAAAAATAGTAATAAATAATGTCTGCACATTCTCCAAAGCGACTCATCGAATATCACGTAATTAATTCCCTCATTATTCAACAGTATCCAATTAGCTGTACTTTATCAAATCTTTAATAGAAGCAATTATCCAAAAGTTTGCAATTGTTTTGCATGTGATTGTAATACAGTTATTACTGTTCAAGAATTAATTGTTTGGGTAATTTCTTCTATGAAAAATTTAGTAAATATACAGATAATTAAATATTGCTCATTATTTTCATAATTTAAACGTAAAAATACACACACCATTATCAATTGTCGATACACTCATCGACACCAAAATAATCCGCTAGCGCCGGCCGCCATTTTGTGATACTCCGAGTCACGGCACACAATCGAGTCCCCTCAACTGCGTCACACCGTATACCCCATGATCCACGATATTTCGGTATAGAATTCGCCACCAATGGCAAATCATGTACCTGTATAATGTATGAAACACAGTGCAGTTGATAAATGGAGTCACAGTGTTTGTCAAGGTAGTTTTGTTTACGCGAAGTAAATTTTTTTTGAATCGGACATAAACTCCCTATACGTCTTGTGTGTGTTAAGAGGTAGATGAAGGTGTGTATTTTCGTATATATTTTGTTTTAAATCTATCAGACCGGTACCATATTGTTGACGTTTTCATAATTTTGATTATTCCGAACAAATAGAGTCAGTGATAATGTGGGGGACTCCAAATCGTAATAAATCGGGTATTTAATCAAAAATATCAATATATACTCATCTAATTGCACTCAATGAATAATTGTGTTGTGGGTTATTATGTTAAAGTGGGAGTTTTATTATTAAAACTTTATTAAAATTAATATACTGTAATAATTTGAGAAGTAATTCTTCATAGGTTATGGGTTTCGCGCTCTATCTATCAAGATTGAATCCTCGGGATTAATAGGCACTCACTTAATTTCACAATCTATAAATTTTCAAAACTAATGTAATTCTTCATTTAAATCAATAACTTACTTATAACTCTTATTTATAATTAATTTGATATGAGACTAGATACTGTTTGAGGTTGGTCAGGTTCATCGAATGCTCGAAGATATTCTGAGGATTTCTGCAAATTAATCGCTAATAATAATAACACGATATTTACGTGGTGGTAGTTGTCTCTCTTTTCTTTATTACAATTACAATATAATATTCTTTTTAAGGTTATAATGGTGCCTTGTGGCTTTCCCATGTCATGTTCATTGTCCCGGTGACCTATCCTGTCATGTTGGTGTGCCTATTGACTGCAGTCACACTGACAATACTGAAAATACCTGTGCCTCGATTCCTGCATGATTAACATCCTGAAAACCTCTTTCCAATGCATATTATCCTAGGTCAGTTTAATTTAGACACAATAAGACTAACAGTTATGAGTTTATGCATTATATTATTAAATGGGACTAATGTGCATGGGTTTTATTAATTTTATCTATAATTATTAACAGGATTCAAGATGTCCCGCAATCATAAGGACAAGTATGAAAGCTCAAATCCGCGTCGTACGCACACTATTATGTCCACCGAGGATGCGAATTCTGGAAAGAAATCTTATTGGCCGGAGTTGGAGATAACAGGCAGTATAAGAAATTTGAGCCCCAATATATGGCAATTGACGCATTTAACTGCGTTGTATCTCAATGATAATAGTCTGCAAAGGATACCATCTGAAATTGGACGTTTAGTTCATTTGAGAGCACTCGATTTAAGTAGTAATAAACTTCGCAGTTTACCTGCTGAACTTGGGGACCTAATCTACCTCAGGTGAGTCATTGATATCAAAGGAAGAAGTTGGGTATTATGAAAATTCTAATGTGTCCTTTCTACTCATATTAATTAATCGTTTGCATCTGTTTCAGGGAGCTGCTTTTAAATCAGAATTTTCTCCGCGTATTACCGTACGAATTAGGAAAATTATTTCAGCTACAAGTGCTTGGACTACATGGAAATCCATTGAGTAAGGAGATGATGGCACTTTACGGCGAACCATCGGGGACTCACAAGCTGCTGTCGTACATGCTGGATAATTTACAAGGTAGGATTCAGTTTATTTAATTAAATGGATAATTAAATCATAAGTTGATTCGAGCCGGTTCGATTACAAATATTACCACGAGGCAAAGTCCTCGATCTTACCGACTGAACACGAAATTCAGTCTCTCTCTGAAAGATGTCTCTTCATGCACTGAATTCTCGATAATTGAAATATTAATTCGAAATTCAAAATTGATGGAGTTTAAATTGCTTCGAAAATTCATTATCAATTATTCAACGGCCCAAAGTGATTAAAATTTATGAGAATAATGTACTGCACTGTAGAGCTACATAATAGAATATCGTATGAAATCTATGTACCGTTAGTACTCTCGTTATAAGAGGACATGTTAAAATATTTCAATAGAACAAAACCAGAATGCTTGAAATAGCGTTCCAATTTAATTATCAAAAAAGTGAGAGAGAGAGAGAGAGAGAGGAAAGAGATTGAATTTAAGAAAAATGAAACAAGGAAGATGGAAATCAGCAGTAGAATATATACCCCCCACGAGGTAACTTATACACTTGAATTAAAATTTATTATTTCACTATATATATTCATGGGAGGTTGCGCATGAGGCACATTAGTGCCTACATAATTTGATTTCTTTTATCATCGGGGTCAAGTGGGTGTGCCGAGGCGCAAGCGCCAGTGGGTGGACGTTCGTGATTTCCATGACGTTCTATGGTGGACCCTGTAGGGCTTTGGGATGATGCAGTGAAGGTAGGAGGGCGTGCTCCACCATCCTATTGTATTCTTCCTCTTACCCTATTGAATTTTTTTACACATTTTCCTAACTGATGCTGAGAGGTCTCGCCGTTCTTTCATATAGTTTATCGTATTTTTTCCCCTCTTCCTTTCTTGTGCTCGCTTCTTTTATTCGTGTATACTAACCATTGTTCCTCGACTTTTATCATTCTGTCATGATGCGCTCGTCATCATCTCACGCAACCTGGAATTCATCATAGTCATGGTCTCTTCCCTGTGTCCATAATTTTTATCTTCAACAAGATCGAATTAATAGAATAGAGCAATACACGAGAATGATGGATTTCGTGGTATTCGATTTAAGTAATTGAGTTATTAGTTTCAGGCAAGAATTTTGGAATAATTTAGTGCAATAACTGACATTGTGAAGATATCAGGGACTTTCGTATCCGCTTTACCAAACTTTTCCTTTGGCTCAACTATTTTACAACCTCTAAGACTCTTTATTACTTCAATACATGTAACTTGGAATTTACACTGGCAAAAAGTACGTTTTGAAATCTCTTATAGTGAAAATCTTGACTGCGAACGAAGACCTGTAAACGAAAGTTAAGCGGATTAAATAGGTACGAGGAGGAGTGATGAAGGAAGGGGAAGAAGGGGTGACACACCACAGCCAACAGTATTCTCTGTAACTAGGATTTAACGTTTTATAGCTTTGAAGCTCGACCCATTTTATAACCCACAACTCTACTCTTGATATCAACTCGACTTTGTGGAGTCAGTGGAATTTTCGTATATATATTATTTCTCTCATTTCACTTGGGCAATGCAATTTTTAGGGCATTCTCAAGCGTCATTCTCGTCAATTCCTCAATGCTTGGTGAATCATTGATCTTCATTTCTTATTTCTCCAGTGGATCCAATGTCGCCTGGGCTTTGGGAGATGAGATCGTGATACAGGAAATTGCTGGAGTTGCTCCAAATTCACGAGTCTTCAATTTTTCAGAGGTTTCGATTTTTTTTTTTACTCCTTACTCTACTCTTTACTCTGAGGGAGACCCACTTTTCTTTGAGACAGTACTTTAGCCTTGATCAAATATTCAATACTCTTTTTTAATGAAATTTTTCTGAGTTTGCCCCATTTCTTTTGGGCTTTTCTCTGGCTTGATTGCTTTCGATAAATGCGCTGTATTAAATATCATCAGGGGTCTTTCATGATGGAATTTCCATTGGCAAGAAAATTATTCCTCTATTACATTTTTCATCCGTTTTTTTACTCTATGTGCATGAATTCATTTGGATACTTTGAAGAGTCGTAATTTTCTTGAAATTTTTCCTCATTGAAATTCATTTATTACCGGTTTTTCTAGTGAGTTAGCTTTCTCCCTGTTGTGCATAGTCAATTCAATATCGAAATGTTAGCGAATCTGAATTATGCTCTTTGAATTATGACGGGTGAAAGGTAGTTTATCGTTGAATACATTGGTCTAGGTTGAAACGGAAAACTTTAATGTCTGAACTTTTCGAATGAGTTCTCAAAAAGAGAAATGTCACCACAATGAGAGCAATATAAGGCACATTAAATGAGATAAGGGAAATTGAAAAATGCGGATGGATTTTATGAAGTAGTCAATGGTATTAGAAAGAGAAAAAGGCTTTTTACAAAAAAATCTATTGAGAGAGGGAAACTTTGAGGAAGCTGATTGCAGAGTAACTGGTTCAATTGACTGCATAGCTTCAGTTCGAGAGCCTGTTTGTGTATTTACATTTCAATTGATAAAGTACTCGTTTCAAATTGCTCGTACTCGTCAGTGAAAATCAACATCCACCTATAAACATAAAAATTCTAATTGAAAAAAGGAAAAAATTAAATTCATTGAATTATTCACTGTAAATTCAAAATATTCTCAAAAATCCCAACTTTCTGCAATTTTATATTCAATTAAAAAATAACTGGAGAATGTGTAGTATTCAAATGAACTCAATATTTTTCCAGCATAAATTCTAAATATTTTATTATTTCGATTTTCACATAGCAATAATAATAAAAAGAAAAATTGAATAGTCAAAAATAAAAAAATTTATTTTTATTATTTTTATGGAAAACTCTCGGTTACAGGGTGAAAGTTAATTGCTATGGATTCGTGAGTTTCGAGATTAATTAAAACAGTTGATTTTCAATGAAAATAGAGCACGCTTATTCACTTACTCTCTCGTCCACGTATTTTCAACGTAAAATAATGAACAAATAATTACCATTAGCTGTTAAATTTTCCTATTCTCAATTTTCAATCAATATCCTCTTAATACCCTCTCCTCTCCGACATTAAAAATGAGAGAAAAAAAAAGGAGCACGAAGAAAAGAAAAACGTCAGAGATAAGTGGGTCTGTCGAAAGCCAGTTCACTTTGTTCCATGACTGAGAGACTTGAGGTATCGACAAGGCCCAGTATTATATCGAGGTCTTGGTGTCGTTCTCCTCCATTCTTGTCCTCCTTCTCCCTCCCATTTTAATTTTTTTACCTCCACTTTATTGAACGTCGCTCAGGCGTTTTGGACAGGTGTATTTAACACAAGTCCATGTTCTCTCTTCCAAAAATAATACAATTCACTCCGGATGCTTTTCACCTCTTGTTCACAACGATAATTAAGGTGAATATGCCAGAATGAGGCCGTCGATGCTGGCGGGTGAAAGTGGACTCACACGCACTAAGGACAAACATACAGGCACGAGCATCAAGTAGTTTATTTCGTACAAAATACTATTCATTATTCGGCAGCCACGCTTTATGCATCGCAATGAGGAAAGACCGTGCGAGAATGAAGTTCCCTCTTTTGAGCTCAGGCAAGCGTTGTTGCACAAAATTTCAGAATTTATATACCGTTGAGAGTTACACTCTCGTACGGTGATGATAACGCAAGGAGAATTAGTACTAGTTTACATCGTCGCTACTCTGTTAAATTACTTTTATTCTGTTGAATATTATAAACCTTGTGAAAAGCTGAATTTTTATACTCTAAAAAATTGAAAAAAATTTAATTTCATCAGGAGGAAGTCTATTATTTATTGGAAAATGGAAATAATGAGGAACGTTTTCAATTAATATTTGTTTATCAAATCGTTTGACCCAATTAATTGGAATAATTAGTTTTTAATTGGAAAAAAAGGAAATTAATGATTTTATATTACAAGTGACTTTTAACGTTCGAGAAAATTGAAAATCCATCGAATTTTGTTTGAACGTGCTAAATACACGTGAGAGCAGTTAATGTATTCTTCTTTTTTTACGAACTTTTCATTTTCAATTTAAAATGCAATAGCTCCCTCTTTCACGGTAAATTGTATGTATCAGCGCGGATTAGCTTTCCACCCACTTCCAGAACGTGGGAAAGGGCGGATTGCGCTTCTCAAACCAGTTATATATATATATGTGTATGTGTGTTGGTATCTGCGAGTGTCTGCAGCTGAAGTTGAATCCTGACAGACGACCCTTATCGCTTGATTCCAACAAACACGTACGAAAAGATAGAGAAAATATATATACACATTCGTCGATCATTGAAACGTTTTCTCCAGCTATTTTCTAACAACCAAGTGCATTTCATGCCTGGAAAAAGGAGAAAGTCAAGTGAGCTATTTTCAAACGTTCTCAATAATACCAATAACAGTCTTTATTGAAGCCCGATAATTGCAACAGTTTCTCCAATTCTATAGATTAATTGATATCTTTGATAGTTTAAAATTGAATTAAAAACTGAAATTGAAGAGATAAAATTGAGACTGGAGGAATTACGATTGCCATTATTCTACGATTGAGTTTTTAAAAGTTTCTTCTCTTCAATTGCTATTTTTCATTGTGTAAAATAATCCCGTAAATACAAGCAGATCCTCAAAAAAATCTGAAAAAATTCAAGAAAGTGGCATAAAGTCTGTACATTGTTGTGGAATTTTTTCAGATTTTTCGGTAGACTCGTTTACTAAAAGAAAAAAATAGTTAAATGAATATTATCATGAATTTTCGTTACTTCTGCTCACTTTCTACCGTACAATTTCAAGCACGCATTCACAAACGACAAGGTACTTTCTTTCTCCACTCGAACTATTATTAACCGTCCAGTTGTTCACCTTATACGTGTGTTCCACATAAGAGGCGCATTATTTTTAAATCCTATTTCCGGAAGGGGAAGCAAAACTACCTTTCACGTGTATTTTTTCCTTCATACAAAACACAACAGTAATCGCTTCCATTTTCACGAAATAATCAGCGTGTTCTCCTTAAAACTGGTTGAACTACTTTCGTTTTTATTCAACATTGTCTCTCGCACTTCATTCAATCGCAAAATAATGGAAAAAAAAGACCCTGACCTTGAATGAGAATTTGGCACTTTAAATTAAACAAATTAACTCGTCCACTCGAAGCTAATGCATCCAGATAAATGAAGATGATTATTATTTTCCGGGAAGAATGGAATTGGATTCGGTAGTTGGTTTTTGGAGATGGAGAATGCAGTTTTGGTAGACTGAAATTCATCCAAGTATTATTGGTATTCCCCTGGTCTGTTATAGTCGTGCTTGTCTCTCTCACCAGAGAGTCCAAGTATTTGCTTGCTAGATGGCAGAGACTCCGCTCGATCTCTGTCTTTTAGCTTCAACCCACAAAGACATTCGTGGATTCGATGGCGCGCATCTGTAGACTCTACGGAACTCCCGAAAATCGATGGGTAAATTCATTTGCTGAGTGCCATTGAACTCCAGTTTCCGAAATTCTTAGCGTTTCCACTCGGAATTCAAGAGCAGTTAGAAATTTAATGAATTCCACATACTTACGATTACTGTAATAAAATTATTCCGCTTGATAATTTGAATAAATACATTTCTTCCTGATTTTTCAATCTAAAAAAAAGAATTTCTCCTATTTTTAACCTCATGAATAGATTGTCGGAGTGATTGCCTCGGTTCTTAGGCTCACCGTCAAAATATTTGAACACTCGCCTATTATTTCACTTCAATTTCATTCAGAGGTAGTGAAAAAAAGAAACAACTGGGAAACCTCTCAATATGGTAATATACAGTTGTGGGCCACACAATAATGCTTTGTTCCAGTATGAAATACGATCACGAATTGTAATCATAAGTTACAATTGCTCGGAAATTGTGTTACCACATACTGTGAATCAGCGAAAGTCGGGGTAATTTCATTCTTTTTTTACTGTTAAAAAAAAATTGAGGAATACACGCGGAAAGGAAAATCACGGAAATATAGTCATGCATTATTATTACGATTTTTTTTTTTTCAATAATTTTAAGAATGAATAAAAAGGGAGAAATGATTTTCTTATCTTCGTGTTGAGTCAGTAACTTCTTCTCACTCAACCGTAAGAATATTCTTACGGACACCGAGAGCGACCCATTTCCGTGCCACTTTCACACATCTGCCGTCACAGAGATTTGTCCATTTTATATATCCCCTCCATGCATTTCAACCTGCCGTTATTCGATCTTCACTCTGTGATATATTAGCATACACAGAAACGAGTTTTATTCATCTCTCTATTCTCTGAAATTCAGGCATTATTCTCCCGTTTTTTTGTTCTCTCTCTCTCTCTCTCATTTACTTTTTCCTGTATTGACGTATTTAATTTTAACGAAACTTTACTCAGCTCGTTGGAAAGTTTATTAGATCCTGATTTTAGGTCAACAGCGGTTTCTGCGGTGGCAATTATGCCCTTGAGTCTACGTGAAACGAGAGAATTCATTGGAGTTTCATTTAAACAATTCATTCTGGTGAAATTAATATTTGATTATTTCTTTAAATATTGAAGCTCCTGGGCGAATAAAAGGGAATAATATTATTCTCTCTCTCTCTCTCTTGGTAGTATTGATTTGTTCCTTCAGCACCATGGACACCTGAATTTCCATTAACCGGAGCGATGAAAGATACTAGGGAAGAAATAAGACTTGAAATAAAATAGGGGAAAAAAATAAGAAGAATCGTTGCTTCTATCTCGCCTGATTATAACATTGAAATTTAACCAGAGAAAATTGAATGTGCAGTGTAGAACACACCTACGTTAGTCTGTTCGAGTTCATGCCTTTCTCCGGAGGCAGCTTGGCAAACGAGGCGAATCAAACGATAAGACATTCACTCGAAAGCACATGGGCGAAACTGAAGTAACGCCAGGAATATGTGGGCAGTGAGATGGCTTTGGTGTATCGTTGAAAATTTTCAGTAAAAGCTAGAAGCAACTTATTATAAACGAGTATCTCCTTATCTTGTACGAAACTAATCGCTTCCCTTTTACCTCGTGGTCTTGTCTCTGGTATTGTAATTTTCCGGAATAGAATGAGACCGTTATGCTTCTATTCTTTCGACAATAACGAGGCAGATAAGACTGGATGATTTCAGCGTTGAGGGAATTGTACATGAGGAGCGAATTTAATGAAAAATAATCAGAGCTCCTTTTTTATTTCGATTATTTAGCTTAATGCGCCTGTATATACGTGTTTTGAATCGTCAATTTTTCAAAGCCACTGGCAATGTATAACTGCATTTATCTCCGCTTTATATATCAAGATGCAATGAATCATTTAAAATGAAAATTACAATAATTCCACGGTTAGCCACGAGGCAATTTCTAAAACTATGCAATGGAGTCTTCGTGGTATATACGACCGCTCCTGTGGGTCGTGACGAGCATTCGTTTAAATCCGTCTAATTGATTAGAGAAGGCATGGGAACGAGGAAATTCCGGACGCAATATCATTTGCGGCTTTTTTTAACAGTCTGATATATAAATTTGAAAATACTGAAAAGAGAAAATTTATCATTTTTTCTTCAATTGGCGACACTTTCTATCAATTCAGGTAAAAATCCAGGAAATTCGTTATTATCCTCAATTTGTCTTTTGTTATTTTGTTTTCAATCTATTGGGCAGTAATTTATGGGATTTTCTCGCAACGCTCAAAAATTAACTGCAGCATCGATTATTCCAGAGGATAAATACCTTTGGAAACTCATTCCCCTGTCTAAACTACTGTCTCCAAGTACTTCCTTCCTCTTTCTCTCTTGTTAACGTATTTTCACCAGATGCCATTGGCTTTTCCAGAGAAATCCCATCTTCAAACCCAAAACTTGAATGCAGTTTTCCTATCTAGTCGACCCCAAACTTGTCGCACATTGTTGACAACTACTTGCCCGTTACCTGTCAATTAAGGTCAGCCATTTTCTTCAATTAGATGCTACCAAAGTTTGCCGATTGCACCGGGAATTTCTCCTCTATTTCCTTTTTTTTTTTAGGGAATTTTCTTTATTTTTGTAATGAATTAAAACTTTTTCATTACAAAATTCTCGCAGATTGCAGAAAATATATTTGTCTCCATCTCAATAAATTGCTGAACAAAAATTCTATAGATACATATTTATTTCCTGATTTCGTTATTTAATTGAAACCATGCAGATTGCGCCATGTTGGAATTTTCATAAATTGCATACGATAAATAATTGAGTACCATTAACTCAGTATTTATAACGTTTCTAGGGACACATTTATTGATTGTTATATTCGTACGAATTCTCCATATTTTCCACCATTCAATTATGCACATAAACTTTACAATATTTTTCATTATAATTTATTTAATTCTGAATTAATGATTAAAAGCGTATTGGCCAATTGTTGTATCAATCATTACTCAATTGTTTGAATAATTCCATTCAAAGTATTCGAGTTCATTAAAATTGCATGGATTTAATCGAGCAAATACTTTTTCTCTAATTACCGAAGGTGTTTCGTTAAAATCATGAATTTAAGCTTCTAATAATCTCCAATGCACAAGTATTGACACGAGAAATCCATGATTACGAAAAGCCTTGTAGCACATATCTCACGTTTTGCGGTTTTCTTCCATTAATAAAGCTGCGGTACATTTAGGTTGATATTGCTAATTCTAATTTCAAGAGTGAATATACCATCACTGTGGCTGCACCAAAATTTTGTACTGAATTTCGTGCTAGTGGTTAACGCATATGTTTAATGCATATTTCAAAATACTCTCAAGTATTTGAGGAAACATCTCTGCCTCGGGATAGCACTCTCCATTATTACTGAAAATGGAAAACAAATAAATACAGAAAACATGGAGATTCGTGCATAAATATGGCTATCAGAGGCCTCGAGGCTTCAGCATTAATCCATTTAAAATGACTTTCACCTTCACAGAGAGAAAAACCCATTAGAATTCTGAAAAGCCATGAGTTTTATTTTTTTAAATTCCCAACTCTCAACTTCAGAAGCAACTAAGTTGCTGGAGATCGAGGCTGGTGACCTCTTTCCATGTTTAAAAAAAAAAAGAAGGAGAATTGTGAACCGAGAAAAATGGGAAAAAAACCGGTTTCCGATAGCGTGCGTTGTTTACACACCTTCCTGCATTTTTACGGTTGATTTTGAAGGGATCTCCAAGACCTTGGAGGCAAACTAGTCTACTCTCGGAAAATGTGCAATAAAAAATAAAACAGGAATACTAAAAATTCCAATGACAAAATAACTGCACGAATTAATATGAATAAATTTATTAACAAAATTTTAATGAAATCTGCACTGAATTTTCATGTCATAAATTATAATTCAGTGAGGGGTCTCTCTCTCTCTCTCTCTTGAAATTGCCATACGATATACAACTTTTAATTAACCCTGTTTTAATGAATTTCACAATTAAACTTATGCTGCATTACTTGGAGATTCTCTTTTGCATCAGTGATATATTTGAGTTTATTCATTGAACCTATCAGCATGCAAAGACACAAGATGAACGAATTTTCTGTGATAATGGACACCACAACGCCATTTATATCACGTGCCTATTCCCCAGAATCCGGGAAATACGGATTAATATTTAATTTCGTATTTCAATCAACATGAACAAACGAATCAGTTTACATATCAGCATGTTAATAACCAATGACGAATCACGTTCATTTAGTTTTCTCATTTGTTGGTTTGTTCATTGGAGTTGGATCACTCGATATTCAAGCACGTTCAATACGAAATTGCCGCGAAACTAATTACAACTGGTTGTTACTCCGTTTGTTGTGAATGCGTTCGTGACTGGGCTATCAAAAGGCCCAGTGAGCTAGACCAGCTAGTTCCTATGGTAACATGGTACAGGAGGAGAAACAGTTGGACTCATTGAACTCGTGTATGTGCTATCCTCAATTTCAGAGGGAATATACGTGTTTATGGGGGTGGAGCATTGTGGCCATGACCCAATGACCATTATAAATCATGGTGTACGATTTTCTTGGTGCTCGTAAACTTGCCATGGATACTCGTTAGCCATTACGATAGATGCAGAAATGCCCCTGTCTGCTTGTTTCACGGATCCACTCCAATTGAGATACATATCGATCTTCATGCCCCTTCTCTCTTTTCCCTCAGTGCCGCTTTGTTAAATTCTTCTCTTTCATCTGTTTGAACAGATGTTGATCAGCAATTCCTTCTTGCATACCGACGATTTACCCAGATGTAATCCAAAGGATTTTTCGTAGTTCTCTTATTATTATTTTTAAAATAAGCGTGACAGTGAAAAATGGATAATTATTTTTAAGGATGCTCAATGAATTGATCAGATGAATCAAATTGGAGAAAATTGGATGGAGAATGTTGTGTACTTGTGATGTTTTTTTTGTTATTTACTTGAGCTGCACTTTGTATGAGCAAAGTACAATGAGAATAAATAACCTCAAGCAGTGACCTCGGTATGCAGGGTCTCGTGACTTAGAAATTTTCATTGGATTACGTAAAGCTTGGATATTTCTATGGCAAACGTGAGTGAGCTCATGGTCTCTATTGGATTACCATAATGTACGGGTTTTTTTTTACTAGTGAAACTGATAGTTTCTATTTCGAGAGTTTATTGACACGATTACGTCACTCGCCTGATAAGATTATCAGATTTTCTGTGTTTTGTGCTATGTAGTCTTGAAAACTTCATGTCTGAGGTCATTTGTAGGAATCTAGCACAGATTGTCTCAGAGTGTAAAACGTCCAAGGGCGTGTCAAGTGTTTTTGCAAGGTGACTTCGAAAAGTCGTGAAACGTGACTTTTCGTGAAAACCACTCTGTGACAGCTACTCAAGAATCTCCTGATTCATAACAACATATTTACGGAAAAGCATTTATTTGAGGATTAATTTTTTGTGATGAGTCACATGACAAGAACGGTAATTCACCCATTCTTTTCCACCGTATTTTGTTCACGGGAAAGACACTGATCCTTTCTATAGAAAGTGGGGAAAAAAAAGAAACGAAGAAAAATAGCTGCAAGAACGGAAGCGTATGATTAGAGACGACAACCGCAAAGGCTCGTTTGCTTTTTGTTTCCGACGCATGTTGTAATTTCAGATGAGTACCTGAAGAAATCGGATCTGCGAAACTGGGGTTCCCTCCAGACAATGCAATAGTCTTCAGCATTAATCTGTGAACGAATCCCTCAACTGGCCCCTCGAAAGGAAACGAGGCATTGCTCAGGGGGACAAATAACGATGATGTTACATAGAAATGACTGCATTATTTCCATAACGATTCTACATCGAGTAAATTTATAATGAGCACTGACATTATAAATAATCGAACCGTTACTCCAGCATTCCCACGTGGTTCTGCAAATTGTGCAAATGATCTGTTTAAATTTATCCTCGAAAAATTCATTTCCCACTTCTCAATACACTTTACGTCTTAAACTTCTGATGATTTTTTTACACATGATTTATTCCATTACCACTTGTATTTCATTTCTGACCCCTCTACACACTCATTCCACCTCATGTACATGAAAATTCTCTGATCGTTAGTTCTCTTCCAATGTCAAGGATCAGGTGTGTGATATTGGTACGTTGGAGAGTGCTTTCTAAGCTGGATAAAATCACCTGCAGAAGGTGATTTACAGAGGCTTGGAGATGATGAAAATGTTAGATCTGGCATGAGGCTCATATGCAATTAATTCTGAGCCAATGAGCATCGTGCTGCTCCACACTATTTCACTCGTTCATCGATAAGTAATCTGGTAATGAAGAGAAGAATCACATGAGAATCATAATGAACACGCTTTATATTAATCTATGAAAATGAGAATATTTTATTTTCACTTGGTCTTCTTCTTCTTTTTTTTTTAAATCCAAAATCCTCGTCTTTTCTCCGGGTTAACTCCGTTGAGTTAAGCTCGTGGAACGATATTTTTCTCCAGGAACAAACGCAGTACGTGCTTGGAAATTTGGATGACTATCGACAGTTTGGACTTTTCCAATTAGACCGGAGGGAGATTCATGGCTGTGCTCTTGCAGATTTAGAAACTGCAGGGGCTTGTGAATGCTGTTATATCCAAGAAATGAACGTTGAATTTTGATTCATAAGAAAAGCCCCTTTAACTTTGAATACCCAGGGCATTTATCTGCATGAAGTCTCATGTTTTTCACGGATGTTTTATCCTTTCGATTCTCCTCAGACGTCGAAAATCAAGCCTGAAGTATTTATAGTTGGCTGAGAGACATGGATTGAGGCCAATGGGGAGACGAGAGTCTCAGAAGGCGCATGAAACGGGAAAAGGAGAACGAAGGGAAACGACGCTGATAACTTTCTCCGGTGATTGTCCCACTAACCGCAATATTATTAAGTTAGAGAGATCTCTGTGATTCAGGTATCTACGTGACCATTAATAGAAACTAATGGGTAAAAAAAAAAAGAAAAAAGAGCCACTACTCTTTTTCGTGCCTTTCTCTCCTACAATATCCATCTTTATATCTTCATTTGCCGGAGAATTATCCTCATCTACCCCGTTTATTACATCCTCATTTCATCTGACTCTTCTAAACCGTAAAATGAGAGTCTTGTGAAAAATCTCGTTTTCCCACAAGATAAATGTAGCATACAACTCATGCATCTGTGTTACACCACTCTCTCACATGACCCCTCGTTCCTATCCTTGTTTGCATCTTTTATCTCTCATTTCTTCATCTTTTTACCGACGAAAATTTCTTTCATTCTGACATTGTGATACTCTGAGTTTCGTTGTCCAGTTTCGCTTGTGTTATACATGTGATTCATTTCTTTTTTTTTATTTTTCTGGCGTTTGGACAATAGTAGAAGCTTCTGCTCGAGTTTCCTACGTTTTTTTTTTCTTTCTCTCATTTTTATTTCCAACATGACGTGGACAAAGAAGAAAGGGAAACGGGAATATGCAGACCAGTTTTCACGATAAACGCTTTTCATTTATCTCCACGAAAGCTCTAGCAGCTTCTCCAACTGGACCAGAGGTTTGCTTCTGCCATTTCACTGTTTTTTTTCAATTATTCTCGAATGATAGAAGGTGAGTGAATTAAGCGGAAAAACATGGGTAATATTATTTTTTTACAAATTTAGTTTTTTGGGGGTGATTTATGGGGAAATATAGGAATTCTGGTTTAACGGTTGGAGATAGCTCTCTTCTGATGATTCCATTGAAAAGCTGAGGCAATTTTACATAGGAATCAAGGGCCAAAATTGATTTTTTTGAATTTTCCAAAAATTCGATTTTTTTTACCAAGTTTTGAAGGGGTTTACCTTCCCAAAATTTGAAAAAATCACTTTTCTGACGATTTCTCTGTAATTTTAATTTTAAAACCACATAAATTCATTGCAAATCAGCTCACGTTCCACCTCGAATCGGAATTTTTACGCTACGACCAATAAAACCCAAGATATTCCAAAAAAAATGATTTTTTCAAATTTTGAGAAGGTAAACCCCTTCAAAACTTGATCAAAAAAATCGAATTTTTAGAAAAAAAAAAAAATATATTTCAACACTTGATTTCTATGTAAAATCGCCTCAGCTTTTCAATGGAATCATCAAAAAAATTCTATCTCGTTTATTTTCCAAGATATCTATCAAAAATCGAAAAAATGCAAGATCTAGAATAAGAAAAACCTCTCAACAATTAAACTACTATGAAAAAAAACGAATAAAATGAAAAATGAAAATTGAAAGAGAAACGAGACATTTTGCACTTACCTCTCTTAACGTACTTTCGGTAGAGTGACATTTATTTCACCAACGGTGGCTGTATCTTGTAATAGCTATTCTCTGACCTCTACCATTGTCCCATCCACAACTGTGAGCTAGAGAGAGAAAAGCAAAATAAAAGAGAGAAGCGGAACTGGTTTACGAGGGTTGTCTGTGGCCACTTGGTCTGTATACCAAGTTGCTGTCATCACACCACGAAGGTAATGCCACAGGGAAACAGAGCTTTTTTCACTTTAGCTATTTGACAGAAAAAATTACAATCCAAAGTGTCAAGAAAAATTCACACTATGAATCTTTCCATCTTTCTTCATTTTATCCAATTTTTTTTGGGGGTAAAAAAACGTGTTAATAGCACTCAGTGTAAATAATTCATGAAAAA
This sequence comes from Aleiodes testaceus, assembly GCA_963565655.1. Lineage (NCBI taxonomy): Eukaryota > Metazoa > Arthropoda > Insecta > Hymenoptera > Braconidae > Aleiodes > Aleiodes testaceus. Next base: position 5,549,839 of record OY751415.1, on the reverse strand, counting down.
TGTGAGAATTATGATTTTTTTTTTTTGGGGTCGTGTGAACTCCAAAAATAGCAATAGGGGTTCGGATTAAACAGCTATAACCAGGAAACTGTATGATTATCGCATTTAGAATTGGTAATTCTACCATGCACGAAGGCGATATGAAAATTAAAGTACCGTGTAATAGTTGAAAATGAAAGGGTCGATTTGATAGTCTGAAATAATCTCCAATAAGCGTTATGGACACTGTCAGTTATTTTTAGTTGGAAAACAATGTTTTTTTTTTAATGGAATTACAAGAGTAGATAAAAATAATTCACATTGATATTTTTCTTTATCAGTGAATTTGTGCTGTTGTGTAATTTTTTTTTATTGAATTTTCAAGCTTCTGCTATGAACTCATTGTAGTAATTGGTTCTGGAACAAATTATTTTTGTACCTGAGCGTTAAAAGGAATTCAAGAGGAGAGGTTTCCTTGCAATCTCGTTAACCAAATGTATCGGTCTCGGCTTGGCTCGCCTTGCTTGTATCCCAAAGCCAAAAGGGCGAGATGGAAAATGTAATCTCCATGTTACTATCTTCTCCAACTCCTCGTCAATCTCTCTCTCTTTTCCTTCCTCTTGTGCTCTGTTTTCTAGATAGCTGGATGAAGAAGGTCTAATACTTTCAGCTGTCATTCAAAAACTTTTTCCCTCATCGTACAAAACAGGCGTATACATATGTATTAGAAGAGGGTGAGGTGAATGAGGTCAGGAAAGCTGAAACGGACATATTTAAATTGTGACATTTCAAATCATGGGAATATTGATTTTAAAGATATTCTTAGAAAATGGAATTTTCCATTAGTCATAAAAAAATCGTAGTGATATAATTTTCTTGTGATTCTCGTCTACAAGAGAATAATCATGATTCCAGTGGGGATTTCGTTGAGATTGTAAAAAAAAAAGAGGAAGAAAATCACACGTGCCAGCAACTTTTGATGCCATGAAAGAGGAGAATAGAGAAGAAATGAACTGACTTTTAATCTTGAGATGTGAATAGAGTAACGTGAGTTCGGTGGAACCCCACATGGTGTATCAGGATAGGTCATCTCTAATTACACGAGGTCCTGAATAAAGTTAGAGAGATGCTTGGGCATCTCCTTTTCTAGCATCATTTATGCCAGTTGGGTCGAAAATAGATTCAGAAAAAGGCGTGATGTCTCTTCCACATGAAAATTCAAGGAAAAAAAGGAGAGGCAAACGTTATAGCCAGCCAAGCATGTCTATTGATGCTAGCACATCCCCCAATGTACGAGTACAGAGGATAACTGGAATATCCACTGTAGAATCCCATATTACACGTTACCATCAAGATTTTCCAGTGAATATGTATAACGTGACTGCTCGAGTATTCATTCTGTGGTAGTCAAAGTGCGGTGATCATTTTTACGTTCGTTTGCATGAATAAAGTGATAAGATAGCAGAAATGCTCGGGCAAGATTTAAATTAATGGAGAATTCCTCTGCATTCTTTTTTATTCCACTGTTAATTGATTTTATTTTTCATTTGTTTCAGGTGAGTTTTGAGATTTTGATTGATGCCTGGGGAATTATGACAAAGGGTGAGTCATGAGAATCAAATATAGACTGAATAATAATACGTGTTCAAGTACACGCTTTCCATAATGCACTGGAAATTCCAAACTACCAGAAGTTTTTGAGTACTCTCGAGTTATTGAGTAGTTGCTTTATGAATACGAGTGAATACTTGGTTTAATCTACCAACAATTTCACTATTCGAGGATATTAAATAACTGGGATTGTTCAATCCCCTCAAAACCCAAAGGTTCTTTGTTTACTTCAAAAATCTATCTCCAAAAGAATCATCTGCATTATTAAATCGATGACGTAATCACTTTGTAGGAATAAAAATTATTCAGAAACCTTTTAGCGTTTCCCAAGAGTGACTTTTCTCCTCTCACCACCTGAGAGAGTCTTGGATGACGTGTAGCTTGGTCGTGAGTCGCTTTAAAGTTTTTCCCCGTTCTTTTTACTTCCTCTACTCTCCTTTTTTTTCGGCCCTCGCTTCTTAACCGAGGGGTGGAATTTTTTTACCCACCCAAGCATGCGAAGACGCCAGGAGAGAGTAGAAAGAAGCGGTGAGGAGAAATTTATGCGCGTCATACCGTTCGCTGTAAATTTCACGTATACCAGAAGCTTGAAACTCTCGTTGCAAGAGTTTTCCAGAATATCGCACATTTTATCTTTCATTTTGGAAGATGATACGACGAGAGAAAGATATAAAAGACTCTAAATTTTAGTATTTATATTGTTGGTGAAATAGAGACAAAGAGGTGGATTTTAGTTTCTCTTTATATTCGTTTTTCGATTCAACTGTCACGTTTGTTGGATGGTGCTGCAAGTTTTCCCATGTTTCCCTCATCAAACATCCATGGAATTCGAAAGAAGCCCGTGGGACAACTGGTTAGGACCCTCGACACAACACTGCTGTATCTCTCTATTTTCATTCCAGGAGACTGGAAAAGAAATTTCAACTCTTGTTGCATCACAACAGTGTCCAGCAGCCATGTGTCCATCTCTCAGGCTGCTTCAGCAGTCCCATAACCATCGAATTGTCTGGGATCACTTGAGACGACATGCAAGAATGAAACTGTCGACAATAACAAACAACGGACATTCGTGTCTCGATTCACGAAGTATTCGAGGAGGAAAAAACGGGAGGAATATCCTTGGATAATATGCTGCAACTCCAAATGCCAACACGTTCAATGAACATTGAAAACTTCCGATACATGTGCCATCATGCTTGTCTCTGCAGTAATACGCGGACGAAAAAATTCAGAGGAGAATCCCTGTGCACACGGTATCAGGCTTTATTGACAACGCTTCAATTCAGTGTTGGCGATATCCACGGGCCATCAAATCGATTCATGGAGCACCAGGAAAATAGATATTCAGAGTTATTACGATGGAGCTTCATCGGCTATACCCTGGACTAGAGCAAACACTTTAACATTGTGTTTCACTACAGGAATATCTGTATCACCTGAAGTTGGGTAAACACATCTCACTAGCAGAGTAAACTCCAAGCTGAATGATGATGATATTCTGGATAAGTTCAACGAAGCTGAGGATGTATCGAACGACCTGAGGGCTTTGTGCCTTCGAGTTATCGTCTCACTCAATGTGTGCAGACTTGCTCCTTTCTTTTTCAATCAACGAGGTTAATAAAATGAATAAGCTCATGTAGAGCATGAGAAATTGCCGGGAATCGTCACATACTTCAGCATCCTCTCTCCATCATGAAGATAAAAAAAAAAGAAGTGAATAGCTGTTTAAACCCACGAGTTTGAGTACAAAGCATCTTATCTCACTGGATAGACGTCTTCCCTAGTCACTGGATATTGAAGGAAATCGAAGGAGTGGTATTTGTGAGGGGCGTTTACAGCACGAGGTGCGGCTGACGATGGCCTAGATAGTGTCCCCGCAAAATGCTCGTACGATTATTCCAAAGCCAACTTTGTGTGAGTCTACGTGCCTATATACAGATGAAATAAGTGAGAATGAACGACCATTAAGTCGAAGGCATAAGCTTAGTCAGCCACTCTAGTTGGATGCCTGCGTTTAATGTTCTGGTCCTGGTCAGGCCATCATCCGGTATCTCGAAAACCCTTTCGTCCGCGCATTCAATTGAATTTCCACGAAATATTCTAGCACAAATCATACCAGATAAGATGAGGGCTTTATTAGAATTCTGGGGGAAAATTCAAGGAGGTTCATTGAACTCGTGAACTGCATCACCAGAAATTATATTTACCATGTTTAGTACCTGAGACTTGTGTCTACATTCGACGTTTCTTTATTTTTCATTCTTCTGAGGTAGTGTGGCACACGCTACGTACACTACGGTGTCTTATGTATTGAATTGACATTGAAATCACGTAGGAGCCGATTGGAGGGTCGCTTCTGGTTGGATCGGCACTATGAGAGGTAACATGACGCGTACGCTGTATGTATTATACGCAATGCTGCGGCACAGTAGGATATTCTGTCGTCGTTTCGCAACATACGAACGTGACTTATCGGCTGAGTGAGAAACGATGAGAAAACGTCCTTTGGGAGTCGAAATCTCCGGCACACGCTTCACTTCGTGTTTGTTGGGAGAATTGTGGATTTCTTTTGACATACGTGAGACTTATTATGTGCATTTTATTATAGATAAACTTATTAAACTAATTAAATAACAATTGAATTGCCAAAAAATAATACTCAACAAATACAAAATGCAACAAAGTTCCTTTCACAAACCATCGTTCATCAACTCAATTCCACTTGTCCCCGAACAAACTTATACTTGAGAAAATGAGAAAAAAACATTCTCAAGTACATTGACTTCTTCGTCCACTGAGTTTCCCCAGTAGTTCGCACAACTCCCCAACAAACTATTCAAAAAGCCCAAGTATCCCCGTATATTTCCACCGACTGACACCCAATGGAATTCCCCATGGTCCATCTCACTTTTCCCTCGTACAATCGAGTCACAATGTCTCAGTTCTGTATGTCTGCGTATCACCACTACATTCAGGCACTTGGTACCTTGTTATCCTTCGCTTATTCCTATCTACTTCAAGTATTTTCCTACACTTTAACTGCCACCTCGAACTTTCAGTTTTGTTACCACTAGTTCCAGTTATTCTCTCAGCTTGTGTGTACACATTCACTGGAGAATGGGACAGATGGTTCGCCTCGTTCAATCGCGCATTTAGAGGTGGACCGCACTGAGGCCATAATGAGTTGCACGAATGTCAGTGTGCAGCCAATTCCCCTTCTCTCAAGTGATTCGATTGTCTCTTGTTGATGAGAAAGAGAAAGAGAGAAGGAGTGTCTCTTTGTGCCAAAGTCTCCCTTTGGAGAATGGGATGAGGATAATTGGTGTAGGAATTCGCCATGTTGTTCGTGGTAAGGAATTGTTGGATTGAATAGAGATCCGGTGAAGCTGGTTTGGAGTTGCAATTGAGACAATGGGTTAGAGACACCACTGCCCATTTTTGCACTTCGTTTCTTCCACCAATCAACAAAAAAGCCGCCTCCAGGCCAATAGAAATGAAGAAGAACACTTTGTTAATTAGAATGATTACACTATTCTCATTTCCTCGTGAATACGATGAGCCAAAGCATAGCCGAGGGGTGTGTGGTTAAACCGCGTCATTTACCACTAATTGATTCAAAGTGAACCGTTCCTTAATAGCACTGATGCACCTAAAATACATGGAAACACTGAAATTCTGTCTATTCGTGACACGGTGGAGAAATTTAGGGTAATTTGAATATAAAATTAGACAAACTATGCTGAATAACTCTGGGTTATTAGTAATTTTGTTGTCTCAATGGTTGGGGGAAGCGTAAAGTTCACGATTTCATTCGGTTGCATATGGTTGGGAGGGGATGAACGTATCTGTACGGATAGCCGGAGAGAAACAATGTTCCATTGTAGAGCGGAATTTAGTTCATCCACAATTAGCCTCAAGCTTCGGGACAATTGTCGCAAATGTCGGAGAGCTGAATTTACTGCTAACACAGCACATATGAGTGCAGCATTGTCAATCGGCTCTTGTTTTTGGACCAGAGTATTTAGTATCCAGGGGGAAAAACGAGTGTTTTCATATTAAATGGAGTGAAAAATTGTCGCTTCACTTCATTGCATCCATTAAATTAACGTCGTACATCAAGCACATTGATTCATCTCTATCTCGGATTACTCAGTGGTTTTATCACCCTGGAATAGAGTGGAAAATCATTCAATCTTGAGACAACATCCGGTGATTAATCGATCTATTTTACTGCGACAGTTTCAAGGAGTTTTTAGGGGGAAAATAAATGAAGATTGAGGTGTTTTTTATTATTCGTTTTTTTCATGCAATCATTTCTCAAATATTTTCACTAATTTCAAGCGATTTTTTCAATTTAAAATATAGAGAAATACTGACTCTCTCACTTGGTTTATGGATGAGTAACGGAAGGCTGAGTGGACGCCTCTCAAGTGAGACTGAAATCCACCAATGTCGATATCGAGTGAACAAAAAGAGGGTGAGAGGATTTAGAGTGTGACATAAAGACTGGAGTAAAGTCTCTCCTCTCTTCTCAGTAGCGACAAAAAGAGGAAATTGCGGAAGTGAAATCCGAGACGATGAGCTTGTCAGAATCTCCTTCAACACGAGTCCCTCCGAAGGCACGATAATGAAGCCATTGTCCTCGCTAATTACTCCTCACAATTCATCAAAATTTTCCATCTCACTTTCACACCATAACAAAAAACATTCAATAAAATCCCTCGACTACTTTCAATTCTATTTCTTCAAAACCATTGAATTTTCCAAACTCATCAGCAAGTAGAAAAAGTCTCAACTTCTCCCATTTCACTCAGCCATTATCGTTAGCTCTGAGAAAACCCCGAAAAAAAAAAGTTTGAAAAAAATATAAAACTACAAGCCCCACCCCTCGTATTTGTCGCAATTCAGAAGCTTATATAAAACCTGTTGCACCGTCTCCCAGCATTTTCCCAGCCCCACTCCAATTTCCCCAAAACTATTCTCTTTTTCAAAAAATATTTTAATGCACATCACAAATGCTTACAATATGAGAGCAAGAAAGAGCACTCCAGGAATAGCTCCACAAAAAACCTCCCCCTAAAAACAATAAAACTAACGGGAACAAAAAGAAAATATAAAAAAATATAGGGATGCATGAAAGAACCCACAAGTTCTCCCCCGAGGGGAATATACGATTTACGACATAACATATATATATACATGCCCAAGTTTTGTATACGAATGGCTCTCGATGGAATAGCTGTACAAAGTTCAGTTTCTCGATAGTCAGCTTTTCCAATCCCCTTTCCCTATAACTGCGCCATCGGTATACGTTCAAGAGGAGAAACCGATATCTTCATATCCGCCTAGCTGTTGACGCTTCTCTTTTACCTCAGCAATTCCAAACGTTTGCATTGTCTAGATTCTTCCTAATCCACCGCACTCCCCCCATATAACATTGAAACTCTCACTGGCATTTTCTTCCTCCCCCCCCCCCCCCCCCCCCAGGAAGAATCATAGCTTCTCCACTTTATACAAAGCTACACATATATATATTTCCGCAATCTCCTCATTAAGTATTCTTCACTGGGCCTTTAAAAGCCCCGGCATTCATGCTGCAGTAGTTTGCGGCCAAGTTTCCGAAGGGAGCGAAAACTTTGTCTCTTACCGTTGAGAAAAGCCTCACTCCCCCTTTTCCTTACCCCCGATAGAAAGTTCAATGAAATTAACTCTGCTTTGCATACGCTTAATAGCCCGTATCGTGATCACATTTCAGAGTTTTATATACTCCTCTTTCCAATAATCCTTTTTCCATTCTTGCGCATTAAGAGAGAAGTCTCCGCACAATTTTCCATTTGGTTGAATTCGATGAATAACTTTTATTCCCCTTTTATTTATTTATCCTCATTGAAACTCCTACAACTGAGTGGGATTAAAAGGCGATCTTCAATATGCTATCTAGTCGTGTCTGAAATAATGATTAATGCATGCAACAGAACGACCGATAAGATACTAAACTTGGTATTTCCACTGATGGATATGTGGAGAATTGATTGCACCTATTTATCAATGAATTTTTATTCTTCTTTTTTTTTAAACTGAGAACACAAGTATTCACTCATGTGTCTAGTTCGAATGGATATTCACTCGTGAATGGGGGGGAATTGAAGAAAAATTTGTATCTGGTTTAACATCGATTAGCAATCAGGAGTGATAATCTGTATCAATCATAGTCTTCTTGGTGCACTCGTGTAATCATTAATTAAACCTTCACCCAGCTTTCACTGACTTTTCCATCATCTCTAAATCACTCGTTTTATCTATTCCAGGTTAATGTAAAAGAGGTTGTATTTGTATTATTCTCGTGTTGAAATGAAGCTGATTAAAGTCGAGATAACAGAATGGTAATGGCTCTTTCTGAAAATGTTGGAATAAACCTCTAAAAGCAAATAATTCATCGAATTATTAATGAACTTCTAAATTCTCACTGGATTTTTTTATTTCAAGCGAAAAAAAAAAAATGATTTAAACTTTAATCCATGTATAATCCTGCTTCATAGTTTATATACAATGAAATAATTTTCTCTTTCTATCTGCAAAGCCGGCACGTAGTCTCTGCACGACTTATGGTGCAATACCGGAGGGAAAGGGGGTGGGCACCCAGTTCGAAGGTTTACTGCGACCGATATTAAAACGCACACTAACGAATTTCCATTAACACACGCGGAATGAACAGATAAAATAGGGGAACCAGTTGTAGTCAGGTATGGATGGCTAAGAGAAGAGGAGAGAGTCGTGAAAAAAAAGGAGAAACTTGGAAGGGGTTGATAGTGAAAGACCATTAACTCAGTACTATCCTATCTGAATGTAACTATTTCAATGGAATAAGAGTCTTCGTTTATAAGTAAAACACAGAAGTGTTATTCTTTTTCCGTGTTTTAACTGTTAGTTAACACTCCGATTTCCTCTTCACTTCCTTCTCCAGAGTTTTAATGAAATTGCTTAATCTAATGTTATTTATTAGCCGCAATAGTGTTATTTGTTACTGAAGAAACGGAATTAACCCGACATTTATTAAGGAGCGAGTTTAAATGTGGAATTTTAAAGAATAGAAATGCCAGAGAATTGAGGCAAAAAATTATTTAACGTGTGGCTTGTAAATGAGAGTAGACTCCATGACCTCCAAGATACACGCAAACCTCCAGCATCTATATAATGTAGCTAGGATCCCTAGGGAAATACGTTCGTAGAGGCTTGAATACCACAACTATCCAACGTCCTCCTCTTTTCACTCCTCTGTGTGTGTGTCTCTGCACCTCTTACCCCATCTTCTCTCGACGTGTCTCTCCGCGTCCCTTGAATTAATCGGTGTCTTCATAATTAAAATTTCTTGAATGCAACGAAACCCAAGAGAGATCCTTCAGACACCTTGTTCGAGTCTCTTGGAACAAAGAGGAATAAAAATAAAGGGGAGAGAATTCTTTCATTTTTTTTTTTTTAAGGTTTCAGAATTAAATGGAGTCATGAGAATTGATCAATTGCATTGTGCTCCTTTTTTTGATAATCCACATGGATTATATTTATGAAAAATCCGGTGTGAACGAAAACTCCTCCATTTCGTATTTTACCCCCTTCCACAATTCGCAGGGACAATTTCTGCCAGAGCTACTCGGATATTGCGCACACCAGCTCGACTTCCGTAAACTTTATGACCGAACAATGCCGTTTCACTTTCAGTTCGGTTCTCCCCTTTGGCAATATTTTACTCTGCGACAATCGTACACATATTTTTCGTTGCTTTCTTTCTATTCTTTGGCACGTGGAGATGATTTCACAGTTTCTCCTGATTTTCATGACTCGAATTCACCCCAGGGAAAATTGAGAAGAGGGAGAGGGTCAGTCTGAGAGTAAATTCTCCATTTTTTTTTACTCAATGGAATGTATAATTTTTCTTTCACCCTCTATTCCTAACACATTTCCACACATTCTCCAACTGCTCATATATTATAGTTTAATTTTTACATTTCATTCCTTCGGGCTTATTCCCTATGTGAAAAAATATACATCAAGTTTTCCTCCAGGGAGCCCAATGTATTTGAAGTTTTTACAGTGTAACCCCGGGGCCTTAGACACGATATATACGAAAAAAAAAGACATAAAAAATTCAATGGGCTAAATTCAATTTCTATCAAATTGAAATCAGAATTCCAATAAACGACGTATATTCACTTCTTTTTTTCATCCAATTCTTCTTTTATTTCATTCCAGTTTAGTCCGAATTTTACGTTTTCAAGTTTTCAATCAGTGTATATTCAATTTCGATAACAAAGACTATTAATTATCGAATTCCGTTACCCATAAATGTGCAAAATTCAGGTATTCATCATGAAATGCTTTTTATTTTAAAATAAATTCAATCGCTTTATTTTACCTAATAAAAAATCACAATTCTCTTATTTTTATCAGGTTTCAATTTCATCAACATTATTTATTGAGTAAATGTTTCTTTATTTTCGACTCTGAAATTGACTTTCAAAGTAGCAGTTTGAATATTAGCAGGATTGTTTTGGTAGCCCATTTATGTACCAAAGTTAAGCTATTTATCTCGTCTGTCACATTGGGGGCAACACCCACTGCAATACAGGAGTCTTGTGCCCCAAAAGCACGAGGTTATGTTAAGCAAGAGTTACCACTAGCTGTTCGTTAACACCTTGGACATGAACTTGGTCAAGCCAGTGTGTTACTGATCACTTGAGTAATATCCCCTCGGGGTAAACAAGTGTACGAGAAGTTGAGGTGAAGGGCAAAAGTGTGAGGTATTATCCACAGGTTTGTGCAATGAAGTTTCGTGGTCATGATGTCGAGACTTGTTTCATAAAGGACTTTTTACCCTAGAGTTTATCCTAAAATCAGGGGTAAATCCAATTGGATGTCAAGTGAATTCAATATTTCAATTAAATGGAATGGATTCACGTCAAATTCAGGATAAATCTGTTGACAATATTTCGTGTAGTCCTTTCTCTCTTATTAAAAGAAATAAAAAAATTTACTGAGATGTTACCATGAGCACGGGCTCTTTCGACCATAAACTTACTAACAATCAAAGTAATGGATACCTTTCTTGGAAAACTTGGTAGCAACTACTGTCGTAATAATCGTTTTCTTTACAAAAAACTTCACTTCAACACAGTCATTTCTTCTACAAAATATTTTTAATATCGTACTGAGAAAATTTGAAAAAAAAAGAACATGGAATTTATTATGAAGTGTCCTCGAAAAAAAAAAAAAAAAATAGAGAAACTCTCATATATCTATTCACTTTTATTCCAAAAAATCCTCATTTTCTCTCTGAATAAATGAGAAATTCTTTATTTCCATTATTTTCAGAGATATTCTATTGAAATCATATTTTTTATCTCTTCTCAATTTTTTCATGCGTATAATTAGTCTTTTTTGTTTTTATTCTGACTGCAAATTTTTTACTCTTTAATGAAAGAAGAAAAAAATTTCATTTCAGCATTTATTTTTCGCTGGATCATGAAAATAAAATGTGTGTTGATATTTCATTATTTCATGAGAGCCTGGTAACTCCAGCGTATATTTGGATGAATGAATGAGGCACTATACTTGAGTGCAGGTACACGCAATGAATCCTATATTATCAGTAATTTCGATTTATGTTCTGTTATCGTAAAGGGACATTGGATGCAACCTAATTCAGATTACCCTTGGAGAGATTACTGTTGTATAATTCACATTGTGAATTCCGTAAATTCCAATATCTCCAGCATTACCATTGTCATAAACAAAAAAAAAAAATCCCATAATTCTGTTTACAATATACTCTTGTTGTTGCAATGTTAAATGAGCTTGAGAAACTCATGCTGCTGTGATTTTACAAGAATGAATGACGGAAAGACAATGACTAAACGACATCTCTCTGTGTCCGATGACTCGGCAGACACAGAACGTGCGACGCGCCGCTGGCAATCGACAGAGACTCATGACCTACTTTTCCACAACCGACCCAGATTGCGGGGGTGACGCCTTCCGTATCTCTCCCGATATCTCTTCTACACGGGCCTCTTTTTTCTTTTTAATTCTAACGCTTTCACCGTACTTTCTCCTTTCTCCTCGAATTCGCGATTAATGAGTCATTAATAATCCATACAAAGAGCCGAAGAGACCGTAATTTGTTCAAAAAAATAGCTAAAAATAAAATTCCGGAAAAAATAAATAAATTGGGGAAACAATGAAGATATCGACGACACAGCGAGCGCTCAAGTTTCTCGGGAGTGGGGATAAGACCTGCGATATAGGGACGGTAAATTGCGGTGTCGACCGGAAGGAACAACGCGTTGATCGTACGAACCGGAAGTGGCAAAGTTTTGCGGTTCCGAGTTGAGGGGAAAAGAGAAAAACGAATTCAGAGACGACAAGGGGTGGTATTGTGGATGGGTGGGGACATGCCGGGTGTTTCAGTAGTGAAGCCTACACATATATACAGTGGAAAAAGCCGCTGAGAGAGGGAGAAAGCTGGTTGGTAGGAGAAGTGGTGGGGATAGCTGCTCTCCACGTAGTTGGAGTACTGATGTCGGTACCAGCGAGCAAAGGAGCCTCAGTGTCGCTCGGGCCGCGGCGAAGTACAGTGGGTGATCTCTTGATAATTGAGGCCCACTAATAAACTTCAGAGTCTTGTTTTCATTTTGGTCTGACCCAATTGTTGGTTTGATAAATTAAATGACTGAATGATACGAGATGGGATAAACCATTGAATTTTTAAAATTGGATTTAATTGTGAGCAAGAGTCATTTAATTGTGATACTGGTGAATGATTTTTTTTTTTTGGAAGTGTTGGTGATTTTTTTGTTGATAGTAGAGTATAATAGAGCGAGAGTAAATTGAATTGCTCGAGTAATTCAGAAGTGTTAAAGTGTTGGTTAACTGTCTAATTGTAAGATGAGCCGTGCCTCTCAGGGCGGCTTGGAGGTGGAGAGATACATTGGCAGTTGCTTAATATCATCGTCATTGCGTCAAAATATTCAGAAAGCCCCGGTTATCAAGAAACCGGATAATCAGCAATTATCATTGAGAAATCAAAATTGTTACACAAGCAATTATTTACCGAGTAATGAGCAGTGCCAGTATGGTACATGGACAGGTGCACCACTGATATCAATGACATCTAGTCCAAGGAGAAGTAATCAGCGTTTATCTCCATCGCCCTGTCAGCAGATACAGAATCAGCCGCCACTGGTTGATCAGCAACAGCAATCGCAGCAGCAGCAGCAGCAGCAGGTGACTTCCCTGCAGAATCGTAGTCCACTGTCGCGTTTGGCTATTCACACACAGGGTGCACCATTGATACTAGCAGGACGCTTTCACAATCGTGGAAAATTACAGAATTGTGGAAATAATAGTGCAAGTGCTAATGTCAATAATTTTTGTAACGTTAATAGTAACGTTGGTATCACGACCATGTCAATTGGTAAATGTGGGCCCCAGCGTGGCCAAAGAATGGACGTGTCGAAAAAATCCCAGAATCATCAGCAGAATCAACAATTGAATCAGAAGAACGATTGTCCAACAACAAAAAGCGACAATACATCAACCAACATAGCCAACATCGATTCATTGAGTATCGCTAGTGACGAGAGCTCAAACAACTCAGAGAACAGTCTACCCCGTATAATAAAACCCCGTAAACGCAGGAAGAAGGACAGAAAGCCAACGAATCAAGTAGCCCAAGAGATCTCAAAGCAGGATGAACAAGTGATCCAGACAAATCAAGTCACTGATCAAACAAGTTTGGTAACACTGAAGCCATATGTACCAGTTTGTTACGAAGCACGTTATGAACCAACATCACACCGGTCACACAGAAGGCCACCAGTCGTAAGGGAAAGTTACGGTAGAATGCAGGCATCCACGTCGATTCAGGAAATTACAGACACGAGGCAAAGGTACGGTGTCAGTAGACACGTGCAGGTGAAAGTACTGGACGACAACCGTAATGTTGTCTTACCAGCCAATGTTCGTACACAAGGAATTACAAAGGCTTACCGTAATCATCCGCATCATCATCATCATCATCATCATTATCACATTAATAATACTGCTAATCGTGGCAATAATAATAGTAATAGTAATAACAATAATGGAGGGAGGTACATGAATTATGAGTTTGGATGCGAGAATGGTGTTGTTGATGATCCAGGCTGTCAGTGTCGTTATTGTGATCCATCTGGACTTATTTGGGACGTTGATCAGAATGGTTACTCACCGTTTTTGACACCACCAGCAAGTGGCAGTGATTACAGTGTACAGTATCCTCAGATTCCGCTCTACATGTCACGTCCTAATTTGTCATCTGATCAGGACTTTTACGACATTGAGGAGCCCCTGCACGCCCCTCAGCATCAGCATCATCCTCATCATCAGCAGAATCGTCAGAGTCCTCGGATGGAGCCAAGTGGATGTGCACTTCTGAGACGTAGCTGGAGTGATCCAACCAGTTACTTCAGCGAACAAATAAGTGCACCAAGTAGAGACGTTGGTGTTATTGGTGACAGAGGCCAGGCTGAAGTTGCAAGAGGCAGAAGCTCATGGCCAGGTAGTGCATCATCTGGTGTCTCTCTGAGTACAAGTGTAGCTGGTCTTGCCTCATTGAACAATTCAGTAACACCAACTCAAAGTCTCGAGGTATCAACGGAAATTGTCACATCATTAAATGGTCATCGTGATTTAGAGATTAAATTCTACTCATCATCACCAAGTTCAGCACCAACTGAAGAAGAAAAATCACCATTTTTCGATGACAATGAAGATTTCAGTGATATTTGGAGTTATCACGAGTCAAAATTACAGCAGGACTTTCACACGCTCTTGCAGGCTGAAGAGTAAATGATTAATTGAGTTTTAATTCGAGACTTTGAACGATAAACAATATCAAAATAAAATAAGTGAGAGAGTGAATGAGATGATGATTATGTGTAATTGTGTGTATGTAACGATAAAGAATGAGCGAATGGTTATAAAGAGGGTGATAGAAGCGAGATCAATACGAACAAGATGAGTCGACGAAGCGTGAAGTAGACGATGCCTCCAGTGGCAATGATAGGGTTAATATCGTTCAATTAAATTGAAATAATACATGAAAATAAATGAAAGAGAATGATAAAATTAAGAATACCAGAGAACTCGTGCGTAAACAAACACATATATACACACACACACACTGAGGTTGTATAAAACTACAACTTTAACGATTCTCTGGAACATTTGTACTGTACCACGAAGTTTGTAAACCGCAGTTACCATGTGCAACATGTCCTGGATTTCTCTCCGTAGCAACTCAGCTGTTGTATCTACGTATGCCTTGACTAGCGAAAGGGGTAGACAGATGAATAAAACCACGAAACAAAACAAGATGTCTCTTCTCTCTTTCTCTCTCATCTCCTTATTCCAGTAACGGTGCATCTAGTAAACGTCATAGTTTACGTGAGGAGATTGACGAATAGAAATGTCCTCGAGCTGTTTTCTCATTTAATTCGTGATATTTCGTAAATTCTGGGCTACCACAGTGTATAAGCATTTATTTTTCATGGATTAATGAAAGAGGGGAATGACAATATTGACATTGAGGATTAAATGGACTCTTCATCTTCTTTTTTCATATCAAAACTGTTATTATTATTGTTATTATGAAGGGGAGAAGAGGAGGATATGTTTGTGGGTAGTAATTAACTGATGATGAACTCATGCGCACTCTTTCATGGATTATGGACTCTTGACTTTGGCCTTGAGGAGGTGCAAAGTGATGCTGAAAGATGAAAGAGTGTGTTCATGAAGACAGGTTGTCTCAATTGGTAATAATTCTCGTCCAATGAAAATTCTGATGCTGGAGAGAGAAGGAGACACTGCCCATATCCGTTTCGCATTTATCTATGGTAAATTCACGTCCGTTCGGGGTGGAATAACGTTTTAATTTGAGGCAGCGATAGTATTTTTATTTTTGATCTATTGGACTACTGCGAATCGATACTAATCTCATTAAATTCATTGTACTCATGTGATTATAGTGGCTTTTCTGCTGTTACATGAAATGCCTCGGTATTTCCAGTGCCGATGACCTTTGTCCTATCAATTTACTTTTTTGTCGCCTGAATAATGGCACCGGCATATCGACGTGGGTCGGTAAACTGTTATAATTCACCCACGTGATATCTCAGTTGAAAATTAATATTCACGTGTATTTTTAAAGTTACACGCATGTACGAATTCATTAATGTTCATGTTGTCTCTGTGAATTTTTTTAACCATTATCATCACTTCATGCACTTTATATATACACACGGGTTGAATTTGACGATATATATATTGACATAGCTGAGCATCCCGATATTACTCGCTTTCGTATTTTCATGTTTTGCAATATACACAGTGCACCTGTGTGTACAATTTACCTCATAAATTTGATTTTTCAATATTTATTCAAAAGCCCAATCGATTGAATTCCAAACTGTATTCGCACAACTTTCCATATTTACGTCCAAATTTTTTTATCTCATTTTTTCTTTTTTTTTATCAGGATTATATTGAAATAAGAGAGTAAAAGACTTTGCTGAAAACTTTTTCACGTCACGTGTTGAATTACCGTAGTTTATTCTGCGCCGAATCGTGCACCGGAAGATAAAAGAAAGTGGTAAAAGAGTGAAAAATCGATAGTTATCGTAAAAAGTTCCGAGTTTGAATGAATTTGTTCGGTATTAAATAATGATCGTTTTTTATGCATAAAATAAAAATATGAAAGCTGGAATTATTTGTTGTGACGTTGAGGCAACGAGTTCGCGTGCCTCTGGCGTATATGCATTAGCCTCTGGTATCTCTCGCCGGCAATCGATGGGTATAATCGATCGTGATCGCTCTATGATAAAGTCGTAGTGACGCGCAATCCTTGGCACCTCGACTCGATGCTCACCTAATTACATCAAGGGTGGTCTCATCTCCATTGCCTCTTTTTTTTTGCAAATCACTTCTTTCCTTTTTTTTTTTTAATGCAGCAATCGTTCCACTGAACACATTCACCGTCATTATTAACCATCGTATAACTCTGTACAGAAATCCTCCTTCTGCCCCTGAGATAAAATCGATTCGCAGTGCCTGTCCTTGTCCACGAATATCCCCATACTGATTTTTTTAATCTCAATTTTCCTATTAAAGAATTTAACGCGTTCAAAGTACCCGGGGGAAATCACTTACATAACCGAGAATATGACAAAAATTCAAGAGTTGAGAGTAATTGAGAGAAGTAATGGTAAAAAGGAGAAAATTATGTGTGTTTGTATATTGAACTTGACTGTGTTAAACCGAAGATAATGATAATGACGTTAGCTCGATCGCTGTGCGATCTCGTCGTCGCTTCGTCGATTAGTCTGCCCCTCGTAGAATGACGTGAAATAATGATTTAAATAATTATCGCAATTTTTTTAATCTAGCAAAAAAAAACGTAATAAGTGTTTTTAGACTGTGTCAATGAGTTTCGGCTAATTTTATTTACCGCATTTGTGTAAATAGTTGAAGATACATATGAAGCTTAATTCAATAAATATTTGCACTTGATTAAAAAACCTGGAGAAAAATGTGAAAAACCCAATGAATTTATTTCGGTTTTTCTTTCGAGTCAAAGAATGTCGGAAAAGAGACACACGGAAGAGAGAAGCGCTTTCTTTTTTGCCGTTGGACAGTCGTTAAGGAATAGTTTCCCAAGAATTAAAAAAAAAAAAAAAAAAGAATTAAAAAGAAACGCACAGAGTACATGTAGTTCCTGTGATGGAGTAGCATAATTGAAGTCGTCAGAGGGTAAATCTCTAATTTTCTTCCCTCTCATGCATTCGTTCTCTTCTCCATCAGAGACTACCCAATAGTGGCAAAAAGAAATCTTGTTTTCCACTGAGCCTCGTTTTTTGTTCTGGTCCATACACACACACGTGCACGAGGCACTTGAGCATCTCCCAAGGGGATAATTAATCATTTCCTCCTGAACCCTGTTGACGGCGGTTCGTGAAAGTGAGGACGATTATACTCGCGTGCCTGGTGCGCGTAACAACGAAATAATTAAAAAAAGAAAAAAACCCCCGACTCATTTCGAATGAAGTGGTAAAAGTGCTTCAGTGTAGTCAGACATAATTTCTTTTTCGCCTCTTTAATTTGATGAATTTTCATTGTTTCCCTTTGCATTTCTAAAGTTGTTGTAAATCGGTATTATAACATAGTTTTAATAGGATCGATCTGCTTCATGTGTAGAGGCCCTGCGTGTTTTTTCAATAATGTGATGGCCAATCTTATTTACAGTGTATATAATGCCTTTTGCTCTTATCTCACTCGTAATAATTTGTATCTCCGTTTCTCTGTCTCATGCTCGTGGACAACTGTGACTATTTGCGTGTAATTCGGATGGATAATTGTGAATTGTTATAACCTGTAACAGGCAGACATCGATAAAGCACATAACAGAGGGACACGTATACCTTCTGTTGAATCCTCGTGCCCCCCACCACCTTTGTTTTACCTTAGCCCACAAGTTACTTGTATATTCGCCCTTGTGCATGACACTTTGCAAGTATAATTATCTTGAAAATTAGTGGTTAACAAGAGCGCCCGTTGCGACACGAGATGAGACAGGGGGGGAGGGGCCTTCGAGTGTAACAATGTACACTGTGGATTTTAGGTGAGATTTATGCACGAGAGGAGTTTAACTTGACATTGATGATGCAATGTTATTTAAATATGAGGAATTAAATTAAGTGAATAAAATCAATGGAAATTGTCGAGGTAAATTGTATTAATTAATTGGATTAATCGAGAGGACCACGACCGAATTCAGGAAATGACTTCGATCGTGGCCCCCGGAATTTATTAATGTAAGGTGAAATTAAGTAAGATTAATTCATGAGGAAAATTTGTGAGAGAATGAGTCATGTTGGTAGGAATTATTTATTGGAATTTATTATGATGGTCGGATTTTTTTACTCATTCCATGACTATTAAATTTACTCTCAGTCCTGAAAAATTAAGTGGAAGACATTCATAATGGAGGTAATTGAGAAATAAATGAAGCATACTGTTTGTATAATTATGAATTATTTCATTTCTTCTTTTTTTTTTCATTGATATTTAACCTTATCTCTATTTTTAAATGAAAAATATGAGGGTAAGTATATTTAAAATTATTTGGAGATTCTGATTTTAACTTCGTAACTTCTGAATTCAGTAAATCCGGTTTATGATTTATCGTATTACATTGTTGCCAGCTTATATGTTTCATAAATGGAAAAAAGGGGTGAAAATCTACTGAATTTTCACAGTATAAAAATAATCTTCATGAAACAATACTCATAATTTTCATTCATCAAATAAAATCCCTTTAATTATAACCTTATTCTCTTAATCTCCGAAGAATTCAACAAAAGCCAACTTTATACTCAAATTAAACGAAATAATAATAACCATGAATTGAAATCTCTGGTATTAATTACCGTGAAACGATACCTGGATGTGTTGCCTCTATTTATTCGAATACTTCCGCTCAACGAGCAGCAGCAAACTCCTACCTGAGTTTCCTGTTACCAAGTGAAATTCAAGAGCTAATAAAATTGTTCTATGCGCATATTTTTTAAGCACCTCATCCTCAATGCATGTGCATCCATATTCATGAGTTATGGGTAAAGCATCCACGTAAATTAGTCCCAAATGAAAGCTCCAACCCTCCTCAGAACTTTCCCCAAAATTACACTAATAACTCGATACAGCCAAAAAGTAGTAATTTATCACGTCCCCTTTCTCTCCCCTCCATTTTTCCATCGATAACCCTAATTTTCAACTTCTTGGCATGAAAGCATTCCACTCGAGTTGTCACTTGAAAGCCACGAAAACCATCTGGCATGAAATACCAAAGTACTTTCTGGAATTTTGGATTTTCCTGGATACTCATGGGAGTTTAGCCCTGCACTTGGGGGAGAGTGTTGAGAGATTAACGATCGTTTTCACAGCTAGTGAAGTAAAGACCCAACTGAGTTATGAGGAGTCTCACTGGGTGAGCCTCACCACCCCTCGGAGCTAGACAATCTCTCTCTCTCTCTTTTTGCCTTTCTCTAGTTATATGTCCCAATGGAGGTTAATCGTGGCGAGCGTTTTATCCCTTTGCGCTCTAGCTTTTAATCCGTTCGTGACTGCTTTGCATAAAACGAGCTCGTGCGACGACGCTCCTTTCACAATGAACAAAATCCGACATTCTCACCTTCCCTGGGGTCCTCCTGATTTCAATAATGAAGAGGTAAAATAAGTCTATTCTCTTTTTTTTAAGAATAACCCGGAAACTAAGTGAGATAGCGTAATTTTGGAGGAGTCCTTTTTTGTGCAGAATTTCAAGAGCTACAAAAAAAGTCATTACGAAAATTGCTCTATCTCCTTTATTTCCGGAGATACCATCAAAAAACAATGGACTCCTTCTTTTTACTCGAAATACTCGAAACAAGATTACTCCGTTTAGAATTCCCCGGATTGTTCTATTTTCACGTGTGTTGTCATGTTACATTCCTTCTGACCGCAGTTTTGTCATTTCACTGTGAAAATCAGCTTTCCCATCTGTCCTAAAACCGTCCCGCACTCTTGTGCCTGTGATTAATCCGAACAGACGTGGACACGCGGCTGCTTCCCTCATGTCTGCATGTGTACATGAAAAGAGATGGAAAGCAGAAACACGCTGTCTATTCGAGTCATCCAATCGACCTCCCCAAACACTAGGCCTGATGGGGTTTTGCCTGTGGATTGGAGCAAACGTGAGCTCATTCGAGTGGCTGTTGGCATCCACGGGGTAATCGGGGCCGTGTAAAGCGTCGAAAACGATTTCAGTGAGTACAATACAATAAAAGCAGTGGAAAAATTCACGAAAAAAAACGAAGAATAGTTAAAAAGAAAATAAATCGAGCATGACACTGTAAACGTGCCAAAATCGATCATGAATGGTCCACACGAGAGCAAGTGATGTTTGGCAATTGGTGGATGCAAGGAAAACAATTTGTTGGATTAATCGATTTATTTGTGGAGTATCTTGAATAGAAAAAAATGGAGATACGTTTTTTTTTCATTCAGAGTCTTGAAGAAAGGAATTATGAGAGAAATTCCATCTCAAGCTCTTTCCCCAAGAATCTGCAGCTTCTTTCCCTGTATCAGAGGGAAGTGTAGCAAAATTAACGCGGTTAGGCACAACTTAGCGAAGAGAATAAACCACGCGCACAGATTCACCCGGCCGGTAAATTATACATGAATATAGTCCATAAGCCGTATGCAGTATCCGCTGATTAACCGCAAGGTTGTACCAGTAGCGTTGATGTAACATTGTGTTCAGAATTTCTCTTTGAATCGGAGTGAGTATGTAACTCAAAGGAAAAAGGGGAGAGTAGCGCAAAGATGGAGCAGAAAGTTTAAAAAATGTACTTTTTTTAGTAGAAACGAGCAATATGCAGCAGGATACTTTATGACCCTTCACAAAACGAAACGTAATACCGGGTTTTCAATGAAACCCAGAGAGAGGCCAAAAGCGAGTGCATAACGAGAGAAAAGCCGGGGGAAAAAAGAATCGATATTAGTACCCGTGCTGTGTCAGCTGATATCCCCCTTTTTTTATTCTCTTCTGCATGTGTACACACACACACATGCAGTTTCAACATTCAGAGGTAACTAGCACGGGCCAGCACCAATGGACAACACATTCTTTTAATTTTTTTGGTGATTCTCTCATGCTCTTCTTCAAAATCCAATGGACATCATGCTGGAAGACACTTGATTTTTTTATTTTTAAACCGTGAGACTCTTTCCCACAATTTTGTTCACTGATAAAATCAACCTCCAAATGTCTCTGCCTAATTCATGAGTTAACCCTGTATCTAAAAAACCCATGGGGTCTTGGATTCTTTTAAAGTATTCAACGTGCGTTTCAACGACATTGAATTTCGTTCGCCCTAGCCGGACGCACGTACCATTTGGATTCCTTATTCTCCTCTACAAGTCACCGCTAGAAGTAGAATCCGAAAAAAAAACCCGTCTCAAGTAGTTCTCCCTTCCGGTTAGAGTGATGCTTTGAATAAGACTCCATGTAACAAGCCTTTCTCTCCTCTTTTCTATTCATAAAAGAGAATAATTGGGACATTGCAGCACTACGACATTTTATTAACTTCGAGATTTCCCCTCCATGCTTCATTTGCCTCATAACTACCAGCAATAATCCATTTGCTGACATAATCCAATGTTCCCAGTGAGCTGGTTAGCATTATGCAGGTACTGTTATGCAGTCACACATTCATACCAACTCACCCGTATGGAATTACCTATCTCCATTGCACCCTGTTCGATTGCGTCACACCGTCCAATTGTAAATTTTATTTCAAGTGCTTTTCGTTCATATCTTCGATACCATTACGCAAATTTTATTTATTCAATTTTTTTCGCTTTATGAATAACGAATGAATTTTTCAATTAAATTACTTGATCATTGTCAAAATAAAATGGACAGAAAAATGAATCCAACTGAATTAATGGAAATTGAATGAGTCTGATGGGCGTGAAATTAAAAAGTTATATATGCACATGTTGAACTATTGTCATTTCCTGATTTTAAACTTTCTCCCTTTTTAGAGTACCAGGGTTTTAGCAATAAGGTGGTCTTGGTTCACTGTCCCTCGGTTTATTTACATAGAAAGTCATCTGCCTTCCAGTTGTCACATAAACTCGTTTATATACTCAATAGATTCTACATGTAATCCAGTCTTGCGTGTCTCGAGACACTAGATAAACTTTCAATGTCTTATTTTCGTTTGCGTTTTTCCGTAAAATGGAAACTAACAATTCGTCTAGACTTATTTACTCGTTTCTATTCTACTGGGAATATTAAAGATTTGAGAAACGTTATTTTTTTAGTAAAGAAATAGTTTGTATTCTCTCTTCTGCCTCTTATTTTTCAGAATAAGGGAATTGCGGGATTTTCAATGATTTATTTCAGTCCATTTAACTTCCTAGTTTGAATCATTCAGGAGATTCAAGCTGAATTCAGGAGAATATTGTTTGTCATGAAATCCAAACGAGTCTCTAAAAGTCCAAATATTAAAAATTGTTTTTTCATATTAAAAAAAAAAAAAAGGAATGGAGTAAAAGTTGAGTTTGCAAAACCAGTTATGTGTTTATTCAGATAATCATTTTTCTCTCGGTTGAGTATACACAAAACATAAAACAACTCGAGCAATTATTATACAGTGAAAATAAATATAACAAAAGAGAGAAATGATGCTGTTGAAATCATATACACAATACAGCATCGTTATTATTTTCCACTGTTTCATAGGTTTCATTTCGTTTTTCTGTTGATTGTTTGAACTACAAATAAAACTTTTTTTTTTATTCTGCATATACCATATGTTTCGTATTAAAAAAGGAATTGGAAAAGTGAATGGATAACTCGTATTCGTTGTTTGTAATTGGAAAATTCTGTGTATGCACTGTAAAATCATTACTTTGTGTAAATAATGAAATTTAAAAAATTCAATTATGCGAATTTTATTCAATCACAAATATAATGCTTATGGAATTGATGCATAAATCATCATTAGCACCAAAACCATTCAAAAATATGCAAATTACTCGGTTTTTTTCACATTATTATCACATAGAAGAAAAAAAGGGTGTGAGAAAGTTTCTCCAAGTTAACGCTCACCGAGGATTTCTAATAAAATTAATGGAGCGTGATAAAAGACACCAGAAGACATCCCAGTGGTGTCTTTCAATTTGGCACCACGACATTCCCTCAAGTAATTTCATGCTCCACCTATCTTCTACTTGTAATACTCTCACCAATAAACTTTATATACGTCCTGACCACTGAATTATCCTCATTGTATTGGAATCCATTTTTCCCCCAGAAGTGCCTTAAAAATGGAGTCTCATCGACATTCAGAAGAGGTTTCACATAAAAGGTTGCATGAAATCCACCTTTTTTCTCATGTGTCACATTGAACATGCATACAGATGTACCGCTCCTCTCCCAGCCTTTTTTTTTCCAATTCCATCTTTCATGCACACATATTCCCCGAGTATTTCCCGGAGGTGCGGGACTTGTGCGAAGGCGGCGCGTATAACTGGAGAACGGCACAGTTATCGTATATGGCCACAGATCTTCCTCATAATAACCATTCTCGTGTACAGCTATATGCACGTTCTACATACTATCTTTGTGCTATTCTCTGAGCATTCACCACCAATGCTTCGCCCTTTGGACTCCATCTATTCAGGCTCCTCTGCCTTTTACTGCCTCTACGCATACACGTTGTAACCCACGTGGCATCTGCATTTCTCGAGCACCTCAATGCAAGTCTCACGTCAACCATGCTAACGATGGAGACAAGGACTTCACTCGTGGAAAGAATCATGCAGAGGAAAAATAAGGAAATTGTATGAGGAAACTGTGTTACATGATGTAGAGACAAGTCTCGTATCTCCCATGAATATCGTACATCCCATAGTTGGATGGGCTCAAAGTGTGCTAGGTACTTTATTCTGACGGTAATTGCTGGTGCTCTATTGGGTCAGAAATGTCGTGTATGGATAATAGCATGGAAACTGTGTTATTCAGGATTGACATTCTCTGGATTTTCTTAATTTTAATTCTGCATTAGTTTGGGTTTATGCATGAATTAAACAATGGGGAAAGGTATGGGTGCTTGAGTTAATGTGGATGAGGAAAAAAAATACGGTAATTGTGTTGCTGTGAGCCAACGTGGACTGTTTAATGGTTGGATGCCTTGGTGCTCATGATGTGTCACGGATAGTCGAGCAAACAAGATCAATGGAGAGGGAGAAGTGAGTGAGAGTATCACGGTGCTCTAGACACACGAGAGTGAATGGGATCGTGATTTGGAAGGAGGTGAGCTCATTGTTGACAATTACTTACGATAACATGGTTGGCCATTGTGATTGGTTCATTCTCATTGGCATCACGAGGATTTTTGGGTGATAAAGATTATCTCGGGCTTGATGATTCAGTTCAATGGATTTTATTATCAGCAGTTGGCTATTTGATGGAATAATTTGATGCACATCATGGAGTTGAAGGCATTATGAGAAAGAGGAGAGAGAAATTGGTGGGCTTTTCAAGTCAAGTCTGGTGATAAAATTATTATAGCACCGAGGGCTTCATGAAAAGGATGCTGGAGAATCAGGGTCACCTCGTTTACCAAGTTGAGCACTCTATCTCTAAAACCTCTCTGAAAAGCATGGGTTAGTCCTGGTCACATGTTACATGGCTTCTCCACTATTATTGCGAAGAGGGAAATAAATTTGGAAGGCTATTACGTATAGATAGAGTGGATACATTGGTTTACCTCAAAAATCCAAATAAATTAAACGATTTAATTCAAACTTAATAGTTGATAAATCCAATCGATCCTCTATTACCCAGAAAATCACAAAACTGTCACCTCGTTAACCATACAGGCAATAAAAGTAAACGACAGGCATCAACATCAGGTGTTTATTAATACTGATACCCTATCAGGAGTGTAGGTCGTAAAGCCTGTCATTTAAAAAGTTGACGACCTCTCGAGGTCTCTGTTCGCAACTCCCCCAGCATGTGCACTAAAAGCAGTAACAAAAAAAAAAAAAAACGAGAAAAAATCCCCAACAACACAATTGAAAATCTCCTTGTATTGTAATGTGTCGCACGGAAAGGCAATTCAAGACCTTAATGGTGTGACTATGAGGCAAACTAGACGCCACTGGAGTATCTTCCATGATAACACCGTAATAATAATCACGTACAGCCTCTCTCTGCCCCTTTCAAGCCATGTGTATCAAATAGGCGAGAAGTTGGCGGCAGGGGAGGACTACGGCTGTGCATATGGAGCCTTCTCTCTCTCTTCATCTCGCCTTCTCTCCAAGCCAATTCAGCTCTGGCAATATCTCGACTAAATTCGCGTTAGCGCGCCGTTGGATATCTCCAGGGCGTCTACTATCAAGCCAACATGACCGCACCGTGTGTTTCACTCTTCCCCTCGTATGCCTCTTGTAATAACCACGCCTTCGAAAAGGCCATTAAGGGCTCCCGAGTGATTCTACGGACACTCAATTACAACCTTGTTTCTCCTTTGGTGATTCCATTTAGTTTCATAAATACCGATAAACAAACACCGCTGTGATGTTAAATAACCGTTATAAATCATGATTCAAACGATCGAGAGTCTTAATCGCTTCTCCAATTTCACTCTACGGTGAAGCAAAAAAAATAAAAAAGGGGCAAGCATCATTAACGGAAGGATCGCCTTTCCCCCTTTTTTTCTACCGCTAAATTGTAATTTTTTCCATGAGCCCAGTGGAAAATTATTAAGTGTCCCGTAACGTGTCTACCGAGATGGTATCGATCTTTCTCACCATATGCATCCATAACTCCGAGTCACAGACGCGAGAGGTCGTTCGTTGACCCAATGGCATCACGATGCTTTACCGTGTTGTGCACGAACGGACACATAAGACCCCATAATAAAATACTATGGGGTTGCTTGCGGCACTTCAACACTTGGCAGATCACTCTCTGCAACACCAACTATCTTTAATTGAGATAAAATGTGTATAACCATGAGAAAGTTGAGGGTTGATTGAGTTATCTTATGGATGATGGAAAATTGTACGAATAGAAGCATTAAATTCCCACGTGAATGAAGAAATTAGAAAATTTCTGCATTATATGTAGAGTTAAATATTCCGCAATTAATGTGATTTCGATCAGATTTCGTGCATTTATATTCATTGAATCAATAATCAGCCTCGTAAATTTGCCTGTATTTTAACATGCAAAAAAAAAAGAAGTAGAGATTATCCTACATTATCAAGTTGGTAGATTGAATCCAAGTGAATTCCATATCTCGTCGTCTAACCAGTGATTAGAGGTTTATCGCGTTCATTGAAAGACTCGACTGCTCGTTAGCAATTCACATACACACATACAAAGCCTCATAATCGTGAAAGTCCTTTGCTTCTGTTGAAATAGAACCCGGTCTCCCATGGTCTAGTGTTCAAGATGAAGAGAAGAACATGTTTTTCTCGATTGAAACGAGAATGAGAGTGGTTCAAAGAGGGTGGTCGTTTGAGTGCTTGCGCGTGTGTGGTCGTTCAAGGGCTCGAGAAGTGCCTTATCTTGAGAGCCTGAGGCATCGATTGAAACGAGAGCAAATGGCGGAGGGTCAGTATCACGAATAATCCTCAAGTATTCATTTAAAGCCGCTTCCAATCATCCCGCACGTTTTCTGCATTTTTACCGCAACTCGCAAGAGCAGAAACATATAACAACGGACGCCCCTCTACTGGAGAGGGGATGGGGTGAAAAGAAATGGGGAACTGAGAAATTCCATGTGAATGCCAGAGGGTGGCAAAGTGAACTATATAGCAGCAGCACTCACGATCCTTGCGAGAACTCGTAAATGCCACGGCGTGTCTTCTCGTCAGCAGTTTTCCGTCCAGGAATTTTCTACATTGTCTACCCTACCACTTCCTTTTTACTCCATGTACGTGCCTCGAACGAGACGATAAACTGATGTGGACCCAGAGGGGCCACTTCTCGCTCGTTCACCGATGAAATTTCAATCAATATAATATACAATGTTGTGCAACGCGGACAAGTGCAATCCAAGCAGACTCGACTTTCAATATACACTTGAGATGGTATTTAATCGAGGATGCTTTTGAACATCACAGAATTTACGGGGATGATCCGGGGAAAAAGGACATGCCTTAGTTTTGATGTTTTCGAGGGAAAATATTTTCCATCTAAAACTACCTCAGCTTTTCACCATTGAATATACATTTTCCCTCTATATTGTAGAGAATTTCAATGGTATTATGGAGGGAATGATAGACGTATTCATTGTAATTGAGCAACTGTTTTGAAAAGGCTCGCTGCATTATTCAAAACTGGTTGAGTTTGTTGCTGGGATACTGCAGGGAATCATAATGGAATCATCAGGTGATTATCTTCAAGGTATTAATGGCAGCTCTAATGAATATGCTGTTGAATCCTGCGTTTGTTTTGATTCATCAAAGAACAACAGAATTTTAGGTAAATAATCAATGATGAAGGTGCAGCGTTTTGTTGAGGACAAATCCACGTTTTTTTTTCTCCACATTTATCCTCCGAATTATTCAGATTCTTTGGCTTTGAAGACGTAACTGGGTGATATTGCACAGGCTCCAGTCTGTGAGGAATGCAAAAAGCACAGACAAAAGGCTACCCCTTTTGTATTTGATGGGACTGAAGGGAAACATACAAGCTGACTGAAAAAAAAAATTACGGAAAATAAAAGAGGCAAATAAATAAAAAGCCACGAGTCTTTTGTTCGAGAGAATTTTTCGAGCTAGGCGCGCTTCGTATTGGGAATTTGGTTGTCGGTCCGCTTGTCATGCTGAAATAACGATTCGCAAGATTATTCCTCCGTTCACGAAGCGTGTATACCAAGTGCACTGATGGAATAGGAAAGGGGGATGAAAAAGACCAGTGAAGAGAGGAGATAGCAGTGGATGGACCATGCGCGGATCAGCAAGCTGGAAAATGGTTCTGGCGCATCATTATTTTTGTTCGTGCACGACTGCAGCTACTGGCCGTGTACTCAACTGCAACGTGGTTAAGCATTTTTGGCATTCTGCCTATCAACGGTGTATCGGACTTGACAGGTATCATTTTTTTTTCTAGTTGAATTTTTTTGGGGCTTTACTTTAATTTCGGGAATAACAAAAAAAATACCCTGGATATTAATGCTGCAACAGAAAATTGAGATTTTATGGTTGCATGAGTGTGTTATTAATGGAGAATGGTGAAAAGTCAAATTTTCAGAAAATTTATTTCATTTTATGAAAATCAGTTTTTGGCCTATAACTTTTTTAATTTTTGATAAAAATAGATAATTTTTGGGGAAAATATGGGGGACGACGAGACCTTTAATTTGAGCGCAACGGAAAAGAATTCCCTTCACATAATTTCTGGGTGAAAACCGCTTAAAATCTGGGTGAAAAAATCGAATTTTTCAAAAATTAAAAAAAAAACAATTTTAACACTTGATTCCTATGTAAAATCGTCTCAGCTTTTCAATGGAATCATCAGAAAATCTCTATCTCAAACCGTTCAATCAGAATCTCCATTTTCTACACATTTGTCTCAACAGGTCTGTGCCAATTTGCCTCTTTCATTGCAGTGAATAATAATTGCATAAGAATTGAGACTGGAAGAATGTAGAATTTATTACTGGGCGTATTTGCTGAAGAGAGTGGAAATATTATCAAAGCAACATCGCCTACATTCTACAAAGCAGTGTCAGGAAAAAGAGGGCTAATTACTTTGGGTGTATTAATTAATTCCTCTGACGATCACACCGAGCTTCGGGATCAATTAATATCGTGGTGGACGGTTGCGTTATTGATCCAGACCGACGGTATTTTATCAACGTTATACAGATAGGTATGAGGCCCATGCGAGAGAGAAAATTACACTGCCTGATTGCCTGCAGTTTATCCAGTGTACATGGGCCTACGGTCCTCTCCATGAATGATTGCGACCGGCTGTCAGTTCTCATGCGCTCGTTTTTTTTCATTCTAAAAAAGACCTATCTCACTATCTCTTTCATTTTTTTTATCTCATTCTTCATGCTCTTATTTTTATTTCATTTTTTTCAATGAAAAATAGATAAAATCCTTTCTCGTATTCTCCAAATGCCAGAGCACAAAGAGCAGATGGTGGAAAATCCATTTTCAGTCACGCACTATTGCCCAGCGATAACAGACTATTTGCGATGCTATAATTATCATCTAGAAGCCAGAGCACTTGCGATAAGTTTCAAACTAGCGTTTACTTCAACAATGAAGCACCGAGTGTTTGCACTACGTTTGTTTGTTAATGCAGTGATATATATTATGAGGTAAACTCATGGGAATGATGTGTATTCAGGCAATCTCTGTGACAATTCAGTGCTATATTCATTGGATGTTCACATGTTTCCATTGGTGTGAAAAAATCTGGGTCAAATTACACGATATTATTCGAGTGGGATATTATTCATGTGAGAAATGTGGGAATCTTGAATTTCTCCTGACATCAAAAGCAAAACGTAACCTAGCAAGCATTCGCATGGACAACACGTGGTACTCTGTTTCTCTGGGTCTCTGTGGAGCACATCATCATGTAATATGACATGAACCACATGGGACATGCGCTTCGCAAGATTTCCCATTACATTATGCTTTCGCAGTATAATTGGGGCAGTAATGCAATTGCAAAAGTTTCGAAGTAAATTCCAGTGGAAAAGAAATTAACAAATTTTAGATAAAATTCGTGGAATATTAACAAATTCATGAACACACACAAAAAAGTTCCGTGAGAAAATAAGTCAAATGGTGCCTGAATTGAATAGATATACACGTCCAAATCCCACTAGTAGAGTCAATGGATATCTTGATGTTGTATCGTATTACGAAAGTCTCAGTGTGCTGTACATGAACACAGTACGAGTCACAATTGTACCACAATTTTATTCACTGCACGAGTTTGACGGTTCTACATTGTACAAAAGTCTATATATATTATTTCTGAAGGATATACACAAGAGTTAAAACTCTTCACATGAATGAACTACACGGTTGCTTTAACACAGTGGCATTGGATTTATCGATTTACCAACACAATTCCAATGAATTTAAAATTCCCCGTTTCTTCACGTTGTAATAAAAACGTGGAACGATGTTTATCAGGTGATAATCATTGACGCACCCCTCAGATCAATGTGCATCACTTTAATATCAATGTTCAGGAGAGGAAATGTCTGATCGATACACTCGAGGCCATAATCTTTGCAGTATCTCATTGATCAGTGAATCTAATCACAGATAAATGAAGCCCTCTGACAAACGTATCTGCATCATTTCACAGCACCGAAAATCCAAGATTGCGGAGTGCCCCGAGTGAGATAGTACTTGGTCTTGATCTCTGAATGCCTCGAGCTACGCTGTAATTGAGTGGTTTGCATCTTGGCTGGAGTTGCGGGCTCTGTAGCATTCAGCACGCAAAGGAGTTTGAAAATAGAGCAGAGGGAAAAAAGGGAGAAATTAATCGGTAGCAGCGGCTAGTCGCCTTTTCCAAAGGCATCCAACGACATTGATTGAACCAGGAGCATTTTGCTCTGTACTCTCCATGATAATATCACTTGAATTACCAGTTATCCGATTCTCCTGAGCACGATTAAATCCTTGACGCTTCGTAATTAAAGGCAAATCCAAATTAAGTCCTCTTTATACATCTTGGAATGGGCTATTTATTCATCCAAATACACTGGGGGAAAAGGGCATCAACCGATTAGCCACGTTTCCATGACTCGAGTGATGCTGATGAGAGCGATAAGGTCATGGGAGTTGGTTCAATCGGTTTGTTCGTGCGAATTATCATCAGGTTTGCTACGTTCTGGATTATGTCCAAATGTTGATGGCTATTGTGCTTTGGTATTGATTGTCAAAGTTTTGCGGGTGATTAAGTGGGTTACGAAGAGATCAGTTGGGAATATCGTTTTGGTATTTTCATTGAATCCTTGGGTTAACAAAACTCAGTCAACACGTGTGGATGGATTTTTGTTACCTCGCTTATCACCGAACTTCTAATTGAACGTGGAACATTGTAACAGCGTCAGCTGTGACAACTGATCGTGCCGTTGGGAACTTTGGGAAATTGTTGGGGGAAAAAAAAGGAGGGAATTTTCTCTCTGTGGGAAGGACAAAAGTAGTAAGTTTCAAAGAGGGAATAGGTGGTTGCGTACTTGTGGCAGTAGTATTCCACGAGATATATCGGTGCTCGAGGAAACGAAAAACTGGGGAAAGAGTGAGGATGGTAAAAGTTTTCTTGTCGTCCATCTGAACGGAATTAGGAGGAATAAGAGATAAGAAATATCATGTTATGAATGAGGTCACGTTTTTCTTTTTTTTTTTATGGGATGTTGCAACTCAATGCAACATTTATTTCAAATTGAAGGATTTATGTACGATGAATTAGTGATGCGGGCAATTAATGTGGATGTACACGATTCCCGTATTAATTGGATTGATGCTATTGATATGGACAAATGTCGAAAATCCCATCAGTTCCATTAGGGTTTATTGAACTTATCGGACATTACAGGCGCATCTGAATATTCGTAAAAAAAAAGAACCATTGATATTGAATATCCACTGAAAACATTAGCAAATGCATGTAATGCCTGTCGTAATTTTCACACTTGATGATGACATTTAAAATTTATGTAATTGCTAAAAACCAATGACCTTTACCAATGTCCGATACTATCAGTAGTTAATAATTCGTCTGCTCACGATCAAAAGATGTGTCTCTCATTATTTATTGTTGTTTTTATTTGAGAGGAAAAAAAAATCGAAGTAGCGGGATTTATAGTAGGTGAATGGTCATTGGCCATTAGAGGACTATAAATGCGTGTCATTAACGCCTCCTCCGTTCACCAC
Source organism: Aleiodes testaceus (assembly GCA_963565655.1). Taxonomy (NCBI): domain Eukaryota; kingdom Metazoa; phylum Arthropoda; class Insecta; order Hymenoptera; family Braconidae; genus Aleiodes; species Aleiodes testaceus. The sequence continues at coordinate 5,517,685 of OY751415.1, read as the reverse complement.
CCTACATATTCACAGCAAGATCATGATCCAATGAGTCTTTAAATGCTCCTTTTGGATTAACGGTTTTTCATACCGCTAATATGAGTACGCCTCGTAAAAGTGCAAACTCACACTATATTGCCCAGTGGCAAAGTGCATTTTACCTTCACGTCAAAAGTGTACCCTTCTCTTTATGTAGTTAACCTCGATATGTGCATTGCTTCCTTGTTAAAAGGAGGCTGGAAAAATCAGATTAAACAACGTGCAGATACTTGTGCAAAAAAATTGGAGCATTTCTTAAGAGTTGCAATAAAACTTCGGGGATCATTAATAATGGTGCTTTGAAAAGTTTTCACTTCAGAATATTTTCTCTGAATTAATACCTTCACAAACTCATCATTCTTTGAAGTAGCTCCTCAAAAATCCAAACTTTTCACTTCACTTCTTTTTTCTTTCACATTTACTCCTTTTTTCTTGAGTTCAAAATTCCATCGAAATTATGCGGCTGGAATCATTCTACTCGAAATGAAAGTCTTCCTGGGGACTTTGAAGCGTGATCAGTCGTGCCGGAATTCAATTCAAAGAGGAAGATATACGTAGAAAAGTTGTTTGGTAACGTTAGCCTATTTTCGTGTGCTTCCTAGATTTCTGTCTTATTTTTACAACTTCAACTTCTTGTGTAATCCATAGAAAACTTTGTGGTTTTGTGTTTGGACTGGAAGAACTTGGTGAGTGGCAAGTGATGATATATGTTTTGCTTCATCATTTGAATAAGCAAAGAAAGGATCTTCATGGTGAATTCGAGACTTGGAAATGATGGCATTAAAAGTTTATTAGAAACCTCACCTCTTATTACTTGATAAGAGGAGAATAGAGGCTGTAAAAAGATAGAAGCCTAAAACGACTACAATGACCCTTATCTCCTAAGTCCAGGATATTATGTACATTGAGGGTGCGTTTGAGCGTATTAGCCTGAAGCCTACAGATAATCCTGAACCTTTATCCTGCTTGCCCAAAGTTTTCATTCGTTTTTGCTCTCAATTGTTGACAAAAAAGAGCACTTCATCTCTCCAAAGAAAGCAATTACGTCTGCAAAAAAAAAAACGCGTATTCACTGTTGCATCACCGAGATATGTTGCAGTGTAAAATTCTAAGCTGCAATCCCCGAGTTTTGCATACAGAGTGGAAGGAAAGAAGTCAGAGTGAACCGTGTCTCGCTTATCTCGAGAGTCCTCGCAGTGCGTCTGGATTGTTAGAGTGGCGTGAAACTAAGAGCAAGAAAGAAAAGAAGAAAGAGAACCGTTGAGAATGCCACAGTGCAGTATGGATGTTCGTATTTACCACTGGGGTATTGTGACAATGCCATTATCCTGTGTCGCGACACAGTCGATAAAGTCTCTCTCAGTGGGTTGTTCCAGTGATCCCATATTTATACCTCTTTTTTCTCTTCACACCAAACAATAATATCGTAAGTTACTCCTCTGTTGAATTGTTCCAAGTGGAGTGAATTTGGCTTGGTTCCAGGGATATATAAGATTGTCATAGAAGAGGGCAGTGCGAGTTGCCACTGTATGAGACTAGAGATCATGAATCATACGTGAAATGTTAAAACCGGAAGGCTCGAGGTGAATAATTGTATTCCCATGATTCGTGACCTACTAAAACTTCCTTTTTTTGCCTATTGCCTGCCAACTGCCATTGGAGTTGGGCATCTCTACCGTTGCCCCGTTGGGCTTCCACCGGTGCTGTCAGCATTCGATGGACGATTGAGGCAACGTGTTATTTCGAAGTAACGCATCGTGACCAGTACCCATGACAGTGGGCAGTTGGCCTATGCCTAGTGTATAATGATCGGTCCGTCGTTGTTAGCCCGAAGAGAAGATGCCAATATAAGTTTGACCAAAGGTTGTGCCGAATCGAGTGTAGAGGGTCAAACGTATGTAACCGCGTAAAGATAGAGAGTACGAATTACGTGAACCGTTACGTATGCGAAAACAGAGGGAGTGAGGAGGACAACAACAGAGCCTGGGGTGAGCCGTGAGGTAGAGTTTCGCAAGTGGCCGTTGTCCATTCGAGCGAAACGATACCGTAACGTCGAGGAGAAAAGGACAGAGAGGGGTCAGTTACATTGAGACATCTCAGCTTTTCATCACCGATCCTCAAAGCCATCGAAATAAAAGGATCCATTTAACTCGGCACTGGGCCGGTTCCGGTTTTGTCTTGTCTTGTACGTCTGCGGAGACAAACAGGCGAAACAAGTAGCGGGATTTACAACGAAGATGGATAGCACCCATGGACCATGGCTCTCTCTTCTTGATCGTCTAGTTTCATCTAGAATACACCCTGCTGCCTCATCTCCCGCTGGAAAACTCCTGCAGCTTCTCTCTCTCTCTCTCTCTCTTTTACTGGCTCTTTCTGTATGTACTATCGCGATCGTCACGCTATACATGCGCTATTCCGTTTTCCGTCTCGTTCTGAAGATAAATTGCAGCCTCCACAATCAACACTTGCACCAGTGTGTTTTCATGGACTCCAAACGGGAGCCTCAGACGCTTCAATCTGTTAAAGTCTTTTATTCCGATATATACGTACAAATATGTTGATTCTTTTATTTTTATTTATCCTCGAGTTTATGCTGTTTCTCGTGCCTTAAAAACGTGTGGGCGGTGAAAAATGGTTCATGGGAATGCGTAAGTGGGTGAAGCCAGTATGAAATACCTAGGCAACTGTGATTTTTCAACAATAAGTTGCGCTCAGAAGTCATTACTTACTTGAGTGACCTCGTAGTCATGGGTAATTCACCAAGTGGCTCGTCCTCCCTCAATGGCACCATAATGCTCTGATTCTTCATTCACGTTGAATTATTATTCCCTTCAAGAACAAAAATGACTAAATTATTTTTGACAATTCATTGCTAATTGTTCATTGTCTTGAAGTCTGATATATTGAATAAACTTAACTTTATTTAATGATACTAACTAGCGTTCATATTTTCATCTGGAAATTATTCATTTCACGTGGATAATGAAGTATGCAAATTAATTGAATTTAAAATGAGGAAAATAATGAACTTAATTCACCACAAAGTTTGATTATTCTCAATGCTCAACAGCTTGCACTGAGAAATATGATAAAATCAAGAAGATATAAATATATATACTGAATCTTCTCTATAAATAATTACAACGAAAGCGAGTTAGCCAACTAACGCAATTATTTTCTGTTGTTTCAGGTAAGCTTTGGATAGTCTGGTTGTGCTGCGTTATATACTGCATGGTGAACGGACTTGAAGGTGTGAGTAATGATCAGCCATTATCTTTTCTGTTTGCTCTCCCCTTGTGCGTCCTTGCCATGGCTAGATAGGCCAACGGAAGAACGTGAAGCACACGAGTAGCTTCTTCCCCACCGGTTCCTCAAGAGCATTGGCAAATTGCAGAATGCCCATCCTTTTACTTTACGCTTTCAAGGCTCTTCACCCAGAGACTACAAAGATTCCCACCACCGATCATTTAAGTACGTCCACTCTCTGGATATTTTTGAGGTGTCTATTTACCCCCCCAGTAGACTCTCCGAGCCTAATGAGGTCAATCGATTCTCGAAAAGCGCAACAAACGTGCTAAAATCCACACGCAACCCATCACCCCCTAGTCTACAACGTCATTTACCACCTGGAGGTATCATAAAGATGTGCGCGTGCAGTGGCGTGCTTGGAGTCTCGTTAATAACGATAAATGAGACAGATTTGAGTCAATTATGGAAATCCACACGTTAAACGTTGTCAATTTGAAGCCTCGGAATATCCCTCATGAAGAAATATTCATGCGGCAATTATGAAAGTTTCAGGAGCAATTGCACAAATTGAAGCTATTCCTCAAATCAATACACGCTCGTTTATTGGCGCCTGTACCAGGTTTCAAACTAATTAGCCACCGTAACCGTGCTTAGCATTTCACTCGGCCATTTACTCGTTTGATCGGTGAAATTATGGATCTGCGACCAGTCGCATAGCTCCCTTTCCACGTGAATGTGATTATCAATGATCATTACCGAGGTGGAGGCTCGATAATGTAATATGTTTCGTATATGACTCGCGTCAAAATGCGGCCGATAACGGACTGAATACAAATGCACTACCTGCCATTGTGCTCCACGATAAAATGACAGAAATATTTCTATCTGCTTAATTTATTGCATCACTAAATTCCCATAATCACGGTGTTCTACCGCTTGCTATATTTCGTATGCACAAATTTGTAGTCCAGGTTGATGCGTATTGCTGCAGGTGGCGCCATTTTTAGTGCAGATGTGCTGAACAAAATGGGGGATCAAGTTCATTGGAGAATTTGCAGGAGAATCCTGTGTATAACTGGGCTGTAAAAACTTTGCACTTTATATGAACGAGAGATTTATTATCTTACGATGTGAATGAAGAGGGAAAAGGAGGCAAATCCTCTTAATTACAGACGCTCCTTACTCTTTCAATTCCATGCTCGATCTCTCAAGTTCAAACTCTTCTGAAATCCCCAAAGTTTTCTGATGCAAAACTTCTCAGCACTTCTCGAATACTTTTATGGATTTCTCCGTTGTCAAGGGGCTGGAGTTAGGGGATAAAAATGAAGTAGACTCATTCTTTTTATACACACAATGGAGCCCAATGAAATGACGTTTACGCAAGAATAAACATGCGACTTGCAAGTGAACATGAGCTCTGAATGGTGTCACGAGAGGGGCAGATTGGTCCAGAGGCCACAAGGCTGTGGTAATCACGTGAATGTACACCCTTATACCACAAAGCTGCATCAGATTCACTGATTCAACCACTGGCTCGCGATTAATCCTGAATATCTCTATAATTAATTAGTTCACCTCGTGATGGATGAAATTTGATCCATCGGATAATCCTCCTGACCGTATTACACATCAATTACCTAATTTGTTTATGGAAACGAAGATAACGTGAACTTTCAAGACAAACTTTTTTCACAAAACTTAACTCATTGATTGTTAGTTTTGAGCTTATAATACAGGTCATTGCGCACATTCATTGTGCTTATCAGGCCGATTAATTAGAGCCCCTGGTTCGCAAAATTAACCGGTAGGAAGGAGCCATACTACCAAAGACCATTTCCTCAATAACAAGATTCATATCGTAGGTTCATCGTTAAGTTAGTTGCACCGTAGTTTTACATTTAGTTTTAATGACACTTTGCAAAGTTTCAAACACAGTAACACCAGCTGCCAATGTTTGACCCATTTCGTTGAGTCATTCTAGAAATGAAATGACAGATTTTAACCGATTAACCAAAGGGAGAGTCGAGTTGATCGCATGAAACAAACGGGAGAAGAAACATTGCTACTTGAATCATCATTCTTAATGCTATTCTTTTTCATCCAAATGTTTGCATCGTAAATTTTCGTAAATGATACTCTGATAATTCGCATAATCTCAAGCAACTCAAGTGTATGGAGTTTGGAGTTTATTCCTCAGTCTTTCCCCTAAAAAGAAAGAAAAAAAAACAAATATTTTTCTTATCCTCTGACGCAGGAAAAAGAGCGATGGAAACGTTGAGGAAAAACTTCCTGAGTACATATTGGTAGCGAATAGGAAGTCAAGAAGATGACAAATTCGTGTTCTTGGGAAAGCTATTGAATATTTTTCAAGGAATGATGTATGAGGAATAGGGGGCTTCTCAAATATTCTCTCAATTCTTTCTCTTCTCTATTCATCTGTGAACTTGGTTTTCCACGGATTTTAATACTGCATGTAATAATGTAGACTTGAGTTTGGAAAAAAGATACTTTACTTTTTATTCATGTGTCTTAGAATCGAATCTCGAGTATTTGTGCACTTCCATCTAATTGATTCTCGGAATTGTGTATCTCGAATACCGTATTAAAGTAAGTGAAAAAAAAGAGTCCACAATAACCGTATGTTTCATGTTACAACATAAAATCTTTTTATATTCTTATTACGATAAAATCCTGTTTTTCATCAAATAATTCTTCTCAAGATATTTGAGGATAAACTTCTGATTTATAAATGCTACAATTAATCCATTTTCCTGAATGAAAAACGAGATGAAAGTTTCCAGTTTCGTTGATCGTAAACTACTGACAAATACGTATGATCTATACTAATTGAACTAGGCCCCACTTGTCACGCACTCTCGTCCAGCACAATTGTGATGAAGGTATTCGTAGAAATAAGCGAATAGAGGTGGAAATAGATCGATGCGTTGTGTTCAGGGCTGTAAAGCATTGGCATGGGTAACCCGTAAAACAGATAACGGTTTGGTATTCATTTACGAGGGTGAATTCAAATGGAGGGCTCTTTCACCATCGAAATTTCACCTCATTCAGTCTCTGGTGTTTTCTCATACCCTCGGAATTCATTATTGTATTATTGTGCATGAGCTTCGTGCTAAAAGCATCAACTGGCGTTGATCATTGATGATAAGGGAATTCGCCAGTTTCGAATAATAAAGATTGGATGAGGAGATTGCTAATGGGAAAAAGAGAGTGGTCACTGGTATCACGAGTGTCGAATGAATGAAATGAAATATATCGTTTGGTCAAACAGATATTCATCAGATTTGGTGATGATCCAGAGGACATTTTCATGTTGATTAATAGTTTTATTATTCAATTGAATGAATGGTTAATTATGTACAGGATTTTTGGACAATTCTGTTGATGAGAAAACTTCTTCTCTTGAATACTCATCAGTTCATCTTGATTTAAGTTTTGAAAGGTGTTCTTTGGAATGGTAAATAAATCTTTGAAACTTTGAAGAGTTTATACACAATTTTATCAAACTGGGATCAATGGGTGACTTTCAGAGGCTCCTGAGTATTAAAATACTTTGTAAAGTGTGCTGATGACTCTAATAACGTTAAAGGAAAATGGAAAGAGGTCACATGGGTTAAAAAATGGATATTTTAATTGAAACGGAAATTCTAGGTGAAAATGATTTGATGAAAAACATCTACCACAAGCTATTCAAGAAAAATCCCCATTTTCTCCCTCGTATTCGTCACTTTGTCATGACTCCTCTATTTTCTTCCCCTATTCCTTTGTTTCTTCTTTCACCCACCGACCAAGATCGGGTAACGAGACGCCTGCGATGCAATTTATTACTAGGGCGTTGAGACACTTCATGGGCAACGGGAGGCCGATGTGCAGACGGAAACTTACCGTTAAGATGAAGGCTGGAGGAAGAAAATAAGTCACCAGGAGGAGAAAAACGTTGGGGAAAAAACAAGCAGAGAGAAAGAGGAGGAAGAATAGGAGATGGGAAAAGGCAATATCGACCACCCTCGAAGTCATTCAGAGTTGGAGGCTCTGAGCTTGTCTTGAGAATCGATCCGGCAATATAAAAGCCTTCCTCTCAATCAGCAACGACTTTGATTGATTGAAAAAATGTGAACGTGCCCCAATTTTCACCTGCATCTGACGATGTTGATGGACAATTTGGATGGTTCTGACATAAATAAATACAGAATGGAGGTGAATCCTTTTATTCTCCAATTATTCACCTCGAAAATAATGGAAAAAAACGTCCGAAGTAGATAACAAATACAGGGGTAATAAAATCGCACCAGTTAATAGGACTATTGCGAAACACCTGCACAATCTTCTCCAAGCTCTTTGTTCCGGTGGTGCTTATTTCACTTCAACAGCTCTATTTCTCTGAATGTCTTCCGTTCCATCCTCTGACCATTCTCCTTCTCACAAATTGAATAGCCATAAATAATAACACAGAATCCTCAAAAGAAGAAGAAACTTAACGAGACTCGTCTTAATACGTGCTACTGAGTCATTATTAAATCAATATTAAATAAATAAATACTGAAATTAGTACGTGCTCTCTCTTCCACAACCATTTATGGTTTTCCACATGAAATCAACTTCACATCATAATTGCAATACGTGTAGAATCACTGGAATTTATGGACTCTAACATATTCGAACGTGATGTGAAATTCCGAGGTGAGATAGTAAATGGCAACTCTACTAAATGACGAAGAAACTCAAGAGACTGGTTCTTTTTTTTCTTCATCCTGTGGTCAAGCATTTCTTCCCTCATTTTTCATTCTTTTTAGAGGCTAAATTTATGTGTGCACGCGATACTCTTCAATTCTTTCTAATACTCTTTTTCACTGATCATCCCTCGTGACCCTCTTGGCACATTGGTAACGGAGAAATCCTTTTACCAGCCTATCCTCGGGTACTTTTGTGTCTAACGGGCCTCCATGGGGTTATGCAGATTAGGCGAGCGTGACGCTCCTGGGCCGCACGAACGTGCAATGGGAGTTTGGTGAAGGCGTCTTAGTTTTAAGAGGCACCCCCTGGCGAACATTTTTCATCCAACGAAAAAAACGTTATACCAGAGTTCAATGGATTTTTTCCAAACACAATTTGATAATAGAGCTTATTCAAATGCGAGAAGAGAGGAGAATCAATGCAGCATCTGTTCCCTTCTGTATAGAATTACAGCTCATGTATACATGATGCATTTAAAAAGACCTCCATTGACATGCAATTGAGTGGCCCAATTTCCATATGACATTAGAGCCAGCATGATCATTAAAAGAACCCTCCACCTGTCGAAACTCTATTAATAACTGAATCTCGCAATTAACTTCATAGCATTGAATTGCTTATTTCAAAGAATTCGATAATTTATTATATTCACGTTCGCTCATCAGTGCGTGAAAATAAAGGTGATCAACGACCTGTAACGACTCCTCGTGATTGCACTCAGCAGTGCATTTTGTGGGAATCATCTCGTTCAATGTACATTATAAAAGGCACTTTGATTCGAGACAAATGCAAGAGTGAAAGGGGTATTGAACCCCGAGGATAATCGAATGGAACCGGAGCTAATAAAATCGTGATGCTGTAGACGAAGTAATTGAATTCTCGTGGAAACCTAATTTTGCTGCTTGAGTTTATGCACAAATTAATATTTTGAGATTGGAAATTATGGAAGGTATGGCCTTTTCATGCTGTAGACTGGATGCATGATACACTTGATGCCTATTGGGCCATGGAGAAGCTGATAATTCGTTGGACGAGTGGATTTATGTCAGAGACTGGAATACATGTCTCTTGGAGAACGGGACACTCTGGAGTTTGATATGAACGGTTGAAACTCCAATCGAGCATGAAAGTCGATAGTTGTCGAGGGGAAACAGTGCACGAGACAGGCAGGGTGAGAAAGGACAGAGAAAGTTGAGAGTTTGTTTGGAGACAGTATATTCCTAAACCTGATATAATCGTGACGTCTGGCCAATGCGCCATTCCAGAAAATTTGCTGCACGAGAGATGCGTTGAAGATTTATTTCACTCGTATAATCACATTCTACCATCAATACACATTAGAATTTAAAAGGAGGGTTTATATTGTGTTTGGAGGTTCAACGAAAGTTATTTACCGTAAATTGCATGGGTTTCATGTGAATCACATTAGGTATTGGGTAATACCAGCATGATGCAACATCATGTGCACCAAAAGAGCACGCGCGTCTCAAGCTCTCGATTTATTCTGAATGTGTCTCTTGTTCTGTGAATTTACACACGAGGGACACATTGAATTTATTGATTTATGCTTTATCCACGATCGATTCCATCTCCACTCCTCTAGAATTCAATACATAGAATGATGGGAAAATAGACCTTGTGTACAAAATGATTTTTATTTTTATTAGGAGTGAAGGACTTTGGGATGAATTATGAAAAAAATTGAGAAAAAAGGTAGACATGTTGAAGCATGTTCTCAATTTTTTTAAATCCTCTAAATCCTCTCCTTCACCCCTGAAAAAAATCCTGAATCCCAGTTTTATTCGGCTATATTTTCCTCAGTATAATTCAAGTGAAACGAATAGAGCAGACTCTCAAAAAAAAAATGAGCATTCGCCTCTGAATGGTTATACCATTCTCACGATAATCAGCTTAACCCCACGAATTTCACGAAAATCGTGTTACACGTTAGTTCATTTATCATTGAATTAATCACCAGTTAAAATCATTCTTTGTGTTTTATAATATTCAAAACTTGGTACAATGAATTCCTAGGGATGATTTTGCTAATCGCATTGATGAATTGCCCTGGAACACTAAATGATGAACGACGCAGAACGGTAAACAATAAAACACAATGTCGACAGATAATAATTAACGACAATAGCATATTCCATTGTTTTTGTTTGACTATGGCGTATAAACTAATAAATATATTCCTCTGAAGCCTCGTTATAACGCTTAACTTTCCGCTCTTTATTCTTCTGAATGTTCCCCGTTGATATGAATCAATAAACTCGTCAACGTCCTTAAACCAGACTTTGCCTAAATCAACTTTTTTCCTCCAACTTTGAAGTTTGCCGTAAGTTGGAACAGTTAAATAAGAGATGACGCGAGGCTTTCACTATCATAATTAAAGGAGTGGGTGTTTATAGCTCCAAGGCAAATACCCCTGAACCGGTCGCAGTCAATTTGCATGGCAAGTCTGGCACGCTTTGAACGTAAATCGAGCTAATCGCGCGTTTCAGACATGGATAATCTATGTACGGGTAGAGCTATGGGGTGTAGGGTATTAGTGTGTCGTATACGTAAATACGGAGCTCACTGAACCAACAGAATTATCGCGCAATGATATACGAAGAAGTGCAGCTCAAAGTGTCCTCGACATTTGCCAGAAAACAATGGGATTTATCATGAATTTTTCATATTTTTTACATCAATTATAGTGAAAAGACCAAAAGTCTTCAGTAATTTGATGATTTTATTTTCACAAACGCCTCATGAAACAATACGTTGGCTTGTGAAATTGTCTTATCGCAAATGCAGGTTGCTCCAACAATTAGAAAAGAAAATATAGACTGGCACGCGTAACCCGGTGAAGTGAATGTACAGAAGCGAATAAAGTACAGGTGCAGCAATACGCCGCGCCTCTAGAAAAATTTCCTTTTCACTACTTCAGAGTACCTATCTCGTTTTCACTCTTCGCAATAGTCAATGAAGTCGCAATTATTTCAGCCAGATGTCCAATCACTATTTTAATACGCAATAGACCAAGAAATACCTTCAACCATCCTACGCACTTGGCTTCTGTGAATTTACTCGCAATTTCTATCCACTCGGGTAATGTACATTGAAAATATATATCATGTATACTATATACACATACACATATCTTCTCGATATTTATGATGCTTTTACCAAACATGCAAATTACTCAACGTGCCCAAAATACAGACTAAAATCGAAGCTTTATGTTGATAAAAAAAAATTATGTAAAAAATGATAAACTAGATGTTGATATAGAGGAGGAAAATTAATGTTATTTCGTTTCACTTGAATAACAGAAACTAGAAGGGAAACGTAGAAACAAGTTTTCACAGTCTCGAAACTTCGGAATAAACCTAAAACACTTTGCCGTATACTCCTGTTGGAGATACATACATCGTAAGAACAGATGAAAGAAAAGTAGCGACAAGTTAAAAAAAAAAATAACGTGGATTCATGAAGAGTTTTTTGTGGAAACAAAACGAGTTGCACCTCGGGAAATGACCGGAAAGAAGTTTAACTCCCATTTTCGTTTTCCAAAGTACATAGACTGAAGTAAAACGTAAGGTGCAAGAGAGTTCGAGTAAAAGTACACGCCTAGAAGGTTTTTTCTCGGTTCGTCGGGTAAATCCCGGCAATTGCTCAGGCGCTGCATGAAGCTGACAAAAGAGATTCAAACCTGCGACACTGTCTTCATCGCAATTTCATTTAATAATGAAAATATCGTTGCATTGAAAATTAATTTCAATTAATTGAGAAAGGAGGAAGATATAATATGACTGGAGTAACGAGGTAACGTTAGATGGAAGTGCATTACCGGAGATAATTGCGACTTCATCATTCGCTCGTAATGAGGTAGCGGCGAAATATAAATCCCGAGAATAAGACAGTTGCGTTTAAAAATATATCATCAGAAACATTAATGATCGATGCAATGTAATATTCCTTGGGATTAAGTAGACGCAAGAACTGCTGGCTCATGCGCCAGCTTCAACTTCCGAAGTTTCCCTCACACCACTTTACTACTCCATGAATACACTATCGATTTTCTCATTCCAAAGGTCGTTTAATTAGATGAAACGTGATACTGACACTTAACTTTAATTTTTCATGCGATCGATGTTTAGTTTTATATAGTCACATTATCCTGAAGTCAGTGAATGTCAGTAGTTCAATTTGCATGTGTCTGATATAAATGTCTAAGTCTCAGGATTTATTAAATTAACACTCTAATGAATTACAAATTTTCCCCATTTTCTTCTCCATTTAATCATCACGATGATTCTCTCCTTTGTGTTATCGTCGTTTGCTTCAGTTACAATAATGTTTCTCTTAAATGCAGTATCGAACTGCTTACTGTGCTTGTACTCAGCATCATCCTTACGCTCCCCTGAGGCAATGAGTTTAGCTGGATTCTCAGGGCGAAAATACCAAGGGGTAGTTATTTAGAGTTACCCGACTGTAAACTCCTATCTTGAACCTCTACTTTTCTCCATCCCCCGGTAATACTCTCAACTGAAATCGATACATAAACGGAAGTTCCACGCAATCCCCTGGAATTATTAATGAGTGTCCAATGATTACTTTGATGAAACTGCTGGATGTCCGGGAAATTCCGAAGCATCCTCACCGAGCAATATTTAGAGAGCTCTTGATTTATTCTCGTGGACATGGAGTAGATCTTGTCGATAAAGCTGGGTGATACTTGAGAGGGTGGCATAAGCACATGTACTCTTGAGAGTAGTCTATTCTAACGGACAGAGTGCCTCTACTGTTGCAGAGAGTTTGAAAGTTCCGAGTGATTCGTCTTTATTCTCTTCCTCTATTTTCACCACTATTTTCTTTTAGTCTTGTGGTACACCGGAAGTCGAAACGCTTGCTGGAGATAAAAGGAGGACGACGGGCCGTTTGGTCCAGCACTTTGGTCCAGAAGCAGCCCGTCTTCACTGAGAAGGCATTTCGCACGATTCACTTTTATTTCTCTCTTTGAGGGTCGAGGAGAGATAAGGTTTCGGGTGAATGGAGAGAGAACTGATGGTTTTCGGCTCCTGTATTACTTGGAGAATGTACAGTACAAGCACTTTACTTATGTATCGACTTTCAAGTTCGCTTCCATTATCCTCTGACCATTGGCGAAATTCCCCAGCAACTTCATACATAGTGATGATGGATTCAATCATGTGCTCGTCAGTGTATCCCAACGGAATTATTTATATTCTCGAAGCAGCGGGCTTCAGAGATCCGTGGAGAGTCCGAGGAGAGATAATTATGAGTTCAGAGGAGGATTGTGACTGGATTGACCGTTTTTCATGAGGCTTGTTACTGAGAATGGCACGGTTCAAAAACGGTTTTACAACTCGTCGGCAATAGACCCGTTGTGAAGCGGTAGATCCACTGGGTTCGGTACTAATTGCCGAGTACTTTACTGAGAGAGTGAAACAGTTAAAATCCCGGTTCGACGGAAACTGTAGTTGGTAATAATTCAAACTGAGGATTTCTCATCTACTTGTGGCTTGACTTTCGTGTCATTTCCATTGACTCTATCATCATTGGAAATCAATCAATTCACTCTGGCATCATGAGGATACATGGCTGCTGACACAGGTATCTGTCTATTGATACGCTACACGTCTGACTTAGCAGATGCACCAGCTGGTGCAATCAGTGGTGGCACCCCTGAGCACAGTCTACATTAGACGGATCTCTGCGTGTACGCGCAAGTCACGTATACGAAGATAGATGATGCGGAATGCCGGTGCCTCCCTCTTGATGCTCCATATCATCACCCGAACAACTCGCCGATGGTGCCCATCCAGTCGCCTCCTATTCAGGCCTTTTTCCCTTCTTTCTCTCACCTTATAAATCTCATCTTACCCACAAACACAACGGCATGTAAGCGCGTTCCCTTTCATCTCGTTCCTTCCAGCCTTCCTTCTGTGGCAAGGTGAATACAAATTTTACCCTCACTCGGATTTTTCATACCGCAAAACCTTAATACGAAATCCCGTGGCTCCGAGCATTACCATGATGCTCAAACGTAATCACTCCTACCCTCTCCCTTCTGAACGTTCTGACCTTCGCACTCGATTTTTTTCCATTATCATCATTGTCCCTTTCACGTTTTCCTTGGGAACAATTCCTTTGTGTGGATCCTGTCAACTCTGAGGATTGGGCACTCTATGGATTCATGAAAAATGAAGGGAAAATTTTTATTCTAGGGAATTCTCATTTAACCCAATGGCGGAATTCACGTTAGCAATGGTTGCTGATGCAATCACAAAGTTCTTCATAAACAGTATTTTACATTTCACAAATTGATATAATATGAAACGTGTTTGCCGGAAGCGTAATGTACCATAAAGCCCTTAATTCTGATGAAGCTCTTCCTCATGTGCGCCTAGGAATTGAGGGGAAATATAAAATTATAATGATAATTGTTGGTGGCGTGAGTGGAGAATAGAAAAAATGAGAAAATAAAGAAATCGATTATGCAATCCCCCGAGTGCAGAATCGAGGCATCGGAGTCTTGAGAAGTACACGAGAACCCGTGAGTTACGGTAGTCGCATTCCGCTGCGTATCTAATAATGTTCAGTGAAAGTTCCCTCTCATGCATGGTCGAGCGTGTTTCCACGCGCACATACGGATGGTCGCGTTCACACTTCGGCCTTATACCACCCACACACATGGAGAGCAGGAGGATTGGTATAATGTGGGAATACAAGTATAAAGGAATACACGCACGTATGAAGACGTGACTGCAACACTTTTGCACTTAATCCGTTGCACTTGTCAGGCGAACGTGGCCACGAGATGACGACTGCACTATTGTCTCCAAATTAGGCAATCCCGAAAAAAATAAATAAAACGTTACATTGAAAAAACCCCGGAAAAACAATCCATCCGTTTCTTTTTTCCAACATTTCGCATGAAAGATTGAAACTGACATATTTTCCCCATTGTGTTTGGTCATAATTTAAAAAAAAAGGATGGACACTGAATTTTTTCATCCAGCTGACTGATTTTTTTGTTACCGCTCCAGTACCCCTGGAATTGTGAACAAATGAGGACACCAGAGCATGACGCAAGCGAACCGATAATAATTATTTGAATCAGTAGTCGAGTATTGTTGAAGAGTAACACATTGAAAATGTCCACGAACCTCTGTACTCTTCACGCATTATCATGTTTTTACCTTCACCAATACTCCACCACAATCCTCAATTATTAACGAATATTGTGAATAATTGAACACAGTGTATATGCACAGAGCTGACCGTTGAACCGGCTTATCGTATTTGCTAATGATATTCAAATGTGATTTGCTAATCACACTAATTTATGATCGTTCCCCCATGACAGTCTCATATTAATCAAATTCCTCTGCAAATATCCCGATGACTAAACACGCATCGCCACAGCTACTCGATTAACACGACTTGGCCTAAAAAAAAATGATCAAAAAAATAGTTTAATCTGCAGGACGTGTGCAGCAACAAGTGCGCAAGATATACTCCATCAATCTCAGAGGTTGCAAACACAGTGCGTGGGATGCCGTGAGAAAGCCACACCACTGAAGCAAGGCACGTTTAAAAGGTCACATTTCTCAGCAAACAGAATGCTCCCAGGGCGTAGTTGAAGAAACAAAAGAAACGAAATTTTTTCAGCAAATCCTTTGCAGATTAGAATGATCATTAAATAGGAATTAGAGGCATGAGAAGCCTCTGACGTTTATAACGATATCAAAATCAGTGATATACGATGATTAGTAGTAAGCTTTCGGGACATGTCTGCAGGTGTCTTTGACCATCACTAAATTACTTTCGGTTCCATGCTGCACGTGATGCAGCTGTGGCCCTCTGTGAAGCTACTGTTGTTTATGCACGAAATTCATCAACAATATCAGGGAAAAACGAGGCAATAAAACTGGGGGAGATGGAAAAAATAAGGTGCAGCTGGTGTAATCGAGAGATTACGGGTGTATTCGTGAATATTGACACTGATTCTCAAACAAAATAACATAAACAGCCGATGAATCATTCGCAGATTAGAATAGCCCACCTTCTACGATCGTTTATCACTCGTGAGTGGCAGGAGCGAATGGTTTGGGACATTTAGAACGAACGTTTCGATCTTTTTACACTGAAGCTATAGCCATTCTACAAAGCTGCAAATTGACGTGACCCAAATCTGCCACATATACATCCGCTCGGTGCATTCCGTTTGCTAGCCATTTTTATTTATTCTCTCTTCTTTTTTTTATCCTATTTTTGTGCTTATTCTCTGTACAGAATCGTGCAATAGCGTTTGCGAAGTTTGTTCACGAAAACATGAGGTCGATATGTTTGTGAAAAATTAGTGGGCTGTTTTTCCTTTTATTTTTTGCTGCATGAATTGGTTGAATTAAATTCATGCGCTGTCAACAGAGTTCTATATTCAATATTTGATTATTTATGCTTCCGTTCGTTGATTCACCGGGGGTAATGAATTGTCGAGTGTTTGTTAATGCTAGAATGATGATTTTATTAGAATATGATAATTAGAGTGTCTCTGAGGAGGCTTGAAGTTGTATTGTAGAGAGGTTGGAAGAAAAAAATTTAGACATGATTTTTCATCAAGTGATTCCTTTGAATGGGAATACAGGAGAATTACGGAGGGGAATACTGGGAGCTCCATTAGGGCATCCTGTCACGAATGAATAATGGATTTTCACGCAGTTTGAAAACAAAAGGGGTAAAGGCCAACTGTGTTGGAGGAATAAAAGCCTCCCATGAACTTTCGGCGTTACAAAATTTAGAAACTCCCTCAATTCTCCTCCCTCACCTTCTTCAGGAAAATGTATATACTCAGTGTGTATACAGGCGAGTTTATTTGATGAAAAAAGGTGAATGGGTAACGTGTATACTGTGAGAACCGTTACATTAAACTTTCACTTCGTTCATTTCAGGGATAGGTTTATTCTAGTCTACGTAAAATGAAAAATAGGGTAAACTTGTTAGGAGTGAGGGATATTTGCGAGAGAGTTGCGTAGAATTATTCAGAATATTAATACTAAAAACTATGATTTCCTAATTTTTTTTTATTATAAAATAGAGAAATTCAATTCATTCTGTATGATCCGTTCAGTTATATTCTTCACGAGAAAAAGGATTTACCTCTCTTTTCCAGAACATTATTGGGTTTTCAAGTCTCTTTCACCATGTCAATTCATATCAGAGCAAATTTACCTATCATCCATTTCTGAGTGACAGTCTATCGATGTCATGGCATCTTGATCGACGTACGTAAACTCAATATTCACCGAAATTCCCCGATATAGTTGATATCCCCACATATGCCTATAGATATAAGGATAAATGTGAATATTTTCGGAGGGCTGCTACGAAGGGTGCTTTAGATGAAAAAAAAATCCGGAAATGAAGCCTCAATGTTCTTTTCTGATATATCTTTTAATGCGTCGGAGTATTCTGATCCGTGATGGCTTTGACACACTGCCAGTTATATTTCTCCATGGTTTAGGGAGCTTTTGGCTCCCCTTTAATTTATCATAAAGTACTGAATTGAATTCCTTGATGTCCCATTTATTCCACAAAAAAAAATAATAATATTCCTCCTCTATAATATGCATTAAAGGAGAACTACCACAGGTTAACCAACTTCAGAATCTGGTTCTGCGCCCATAATTCCCAACAACGTAACACATTACCTAATCTTGCTCGTGCTCGTTTTATATACTTGAGAAGCCCGATTTAACCCGTCTCCCATTCACGTACCTATACCCCCAACAAGTTATTCCGATTCTTATCACAGCATTGAAATTATGACGCAATTTCGACTTGCAGTTCATGTAAGAGTGATTAGAAAGCACCCATATCAGTTATAATCCAACAATTATGTTTATCACATTCTATGCTAATTCATGAGTTTATTCACGCGATGCAAAATGTCTTGATCTCCAAGTCACCGAGTATAAGCAGCCAATGCTCGTCCATCTGTGCAAATTGGTTAGCATCCAGCCCTCAAATGGCTCTCAGGGGTGCTAGCTGTCGTCGTCACCGGGGCCAAAGGTTACCTCTGAAGTGGTACTAGCAACACCAGCACTAAGAACACAGGGCCAACATCCGTTAGACTATGTCTCCTCAGAGAAATCAACTTCAATGTACGAATAGAAGCGACTTGTGTTCTCGAGTTTCTTTGATATCCTAGGATAGTGGTAGTGACATTTGAGACGATGCAGTTGGCTTACAAGCGAATAACGGATGGCTTTAGTTTACACAAGTATCATCTGATCTTGATTATTGGGATTCCCTCAGAAGCAAGTGAATATAAATTTCATAGAGAGAATTAAAGGAAAAAAGGAAGGACAATAGATGCTGAGAGCAAGAAGAGTGTTTTCACTTGCAGCAATATACTCTCTCACCCCCACGAATTTTCGCACGAGGCTGATGAGTTTCCGTCACGATTTCTGCGGTCAAGCACTGGTGTCTGAGCAGTCTGCTTCTCTGGTTGGAATGCTACCTCATATCTCATCTCACGCGTACACGGTAAAGGATGGGATAGTAGAGATGAACAGCTGTGAACACAGCAGATGACCCTTAGTCTTAATGACGGCGACGAATCGTCTCTTGAGCTCGGAATAAATTGTGAACTTTGCCACAGTAGCAGAGACGAGAGAAAGTTCAGGATAATATCGAATGAATTATGCTGGATAAATTGGATTTTTTCAGAAGCATCATTCTGCTTGTGATGTGTCAGAGACTCTGAATTAACCATGAACTCCAATTCCAGGAATAATATCACATTTCTCGGGTATACTTGTACTATTACTGAT
The DNA here is from genome assembly GCA_963565655.1 of Aleiodes testaceus. Lineage (NCBI taxonomy): Eukaryota > Metazoa > Arthropoda > Insecta > Hymenoptera > Braconidae > Aleiodes > Aleiodes testaceus. The sequence continues at coordinate 5,498,810 of OY751415.1, read as the reverse complement.
TTAATGAACAATGATATCACATTGTCTTGCATTACGGAAATTCAGATGGCTGTCATATTTGGATTTGACAGATGATGCAATTAGCAGTGGGAGTAGACAATGGGTCCTGTAAGCATTCGGGTGACACTGATTGCCTCTGAAACCTCAACAACTGATGAATATTCAACGTTTCTGGTAAAGATCCCAGTGTCTTCTGTGTTTACAGTCCACTCAGTTATTCTACTTTGAGGTGAAATTTCCGAAGCCCCTTTGATGTAATGAAACAAACGGCAAAGCCGGGAATTCAGATGAAGATAGAGATGGAGAAATAAAAAATAAAAGAGTAGTAACTAAATTTTAAAATAATTCATGAAATCCCAAGTGGTGTGAATCAGAATGAGTTAACTGAGGACTCCTGTGGCATTCTGTTTCTTGAATATTCAAATAACCACATGAGGCAGTGAATTTGTTCAATAAATAATGGATAACGGACTCTCATCCAATGAAAATCCGATGGTTTTTGCCCTTTGGTGTAACGGTGACATCTCCTCTAAATCCACTCGAGTCTTCTCTCTCTCTCTCTGCCATCAAGCGTTTTAGTTTATGAATGAAAACATATATTTAAATTCACCATTAGATAGTTACGAAGTATCCTGGGGGGCACTGTGTGTCCATGAGCCTCATCATATTATTCCGTTAACGATCATTTTCTCGCTTTTCAAGATGTACCAGTCAATAATCCCCTCGGAGTAATTCTCGTGAATGAGAAAAAAAAAGCATAAGAAACTACGAGGAGAAGAAGAAAGACATGAAAAACGCAAGAAGATACGTCTCTACCTCGGAGATTTAATTCACGAATGGGTAGAATACGTCACGGTGGATATGTTTTACAACCGGTTGGCTGAGGTGCCGCTGCCGGAAGATAAAGCCCACACTGTACATACATTACGTAATTCAAATAGTGTGACTGAGACAGAGACGATGGGAGCTTTTCATTACGGAGTTTATAACGTTGGGTAATCCATCTTCAATGCAATTCATCTCTCCCATCTGTTACTGATTCAACACTGTTCCTATAACTGCCTATCTCAGAGGCTTCATGTGTGCCAGTCGTTGTCTCAGAAACTGGAGACAATGAAAATAGGTAAATCACTCTATTGTGTGGGTAGAAAATAGGCAAGAGTAGAGAATAATTTAACATTTTAACAAAATGTGAATGAGAAAAATTGCAAATTCAATTCAAAATTGATAAACTTTTCACGCTTTTATCACTCCAAAAGACTTTTCCCTCCACCTGTACAAAATTAGTTTGAGATTCAACTTTTTGCTCTCAATGAGATTCAAAGTTTTCGAACGAAAGTTCAAAGAGCACGATACACAAAGTGTTACTCATTTCTCTCGTTCCTTTGCATCTCTACTTTCATCTTCAGTTGACATCTCTCCTCATTCACTGACAACTCCCCCAAAGCCGCGTCCACCATTTTGTTGTTCAGTAGTAATTGCTGTTTATTGCTTGGTACAAAGGAGAGAGATGACATTCAGTGTTTCACTCCAACCCATTTTATACGACCACATTATTACGACATTTCAGTGGCAAGTCGAGCGCCTTTATACACTTTCAGATTACTCAGAAAGTGTTTCTCTATACACGAGAACGAGTCGAGACATTCTGTCGCCCATTTGACTTTGTTGTGTGCTTCCTCCGCAGAACTTTGGGCATAAAGTTTCCATTATATTATCCTGTACTTCATTCATCTATTCAGCGTCATGAATGGCGAATAGGAGCCGGTACGGAACTGGATTCCTTAATGTCTTGCAGAAGTACCAATAGTAAGGATTCTTGCCAAAAACCCATCGATTCCTTTGATTTTGGTGGACGCTCAAGAGTATAGAATTCCAGAGGATGTGCAGCTGGTAATCATGATAATGAATGGACGAATGAGAGAATCAGACTGAGCGGTGAATTAAAATGTAACATTTCAATGATTACCTGCGAAATTGATCGTAACCTGGTTATTCGTTAAGCACTACTACGTGCATGTGTTTGCGTGCTACTGGGGAATTTTGTAATCACTATATTGAATGAACCGGGGATGTGTACCGTAAAGCCTGAATACAATTAACTGCCTCTCTTACATCATACTAATCGATAGATATTAGAGAAATCAGGCTGTTCATTCGTCCCACATCACAGCCCATTATCCTGATTAATTCTCCAAAGCCTCGGAGCTCCGCCCATCAACAGGATTTCGGGCGAGAACATAATTAAAATGAAGATTTTTTCAATACAAATGAATTTTATTGAAATCACTTCACCCAAATTGGCATGATCCTAATGATTATTTAAAGTACATTCATTCCAAACGATTTCTATACCCTGACTTTTGTTTGTACCAATACACTAAAGCAGCCTGAAAGTTTAGTTTTTCACCCTGTTAATTGCTGCGCACAACGTTAGGACGAACAAACTAGCAGACCACCGGGAGAGCAATCTGTTACACGCGACCAGCTGGCCAAAATGTCGCGCGCTAACGGCTCACTAAATTTCATCGACCCTCCACCCTTCTCTCCTTTCAAAACGGCTCTCCCACGTATCCCAGGCGTGAGTTTGTTTTTATATTTATCTTTTATTTCGTTCCGCATTTGTGCTTTTTGTATTATTTTTCCCCCTTTATTTTTTTTCATTCTACGCTTTTTTTTTTTTTAAAGAGCATGCACACTGTACACCAGAGCTGTATATTTGTCTACACAGCAATCCCCAATAGTTTTGGGTTCGGGTGAAGAGCCCAGAACCCGTTTATTTTCACCGGAAAATCTTCAGGGACCATTCAACACAACCCAGTGTTGGAGCTTTGCTCAATAATTCTTCACCCAAGTTGAACTTTTTACCGAATTCTCGTGCACTACCTATTCTCGGTTATTCGCAACAGTCCATTGAACTCGTTTGCGGATTTCAGTTGCTACAATTCTCATAAAAGCAGTTACAAATGACATTTGCGACAGCTGAAACAACTTTGAATGGAAAAATAAGGGGAGAACCGATGAATAATGAGAAAAAAACGTTATTTCAAATATTTTTCCCCGGGATTTCAAGTGCTTCTCATATTACCAAGCATCAAAACTAAAATGTGTCTCATCCTGATGTCCTTTTCCCCTTCTCCCTATAACATTTTTAATTTGGTCTTGTGCCCTGTACTTGAAAACACGACTTCTCTCTGAATGAGGCAGACATTCTGGTGTAATATCAGGGATAAGAGGGCGAGGAGAGAGATGAGGGGGATGAGAACTAGAAGCTATCTTGGCATTCGCCAGGGTTTTATTCCTGTGAGACACTCGAATGAGTTTTTAAACGACGACGTAAAACCCACGAACTGTTAAAGTTGTTTAATTAAGCCAATTCCTTGGACTTCATAATCCTTCATTTTTTTTTTTTTTTACTTTATCATCTTATTTCGGAGAATACTGTCTTCTGGATGATGCAAGTGGTTTTTTCCTCTTTCATCAAAAAAATTTAATTCAAAATAACGATAATTCAGGTTGAGAAACAGTGTTGATGGGGAATATGTGGAGATATTAATGCGTCGATAACGTCCCATCATTGTAACGAGGACAATCATAGCCAGCGTCATGAGGTCATAATTTATGCCACTAGCATTGTCCGTTGGTGAGCAAAAAGATATAACGCATTTACCGGTGTTCCTCTTGTATGCCCATCAATACACGGCTAATGAAACAATGCCAGAGCCATAACTCACCGTTGAAAGTTGATGAATTTTCCACATTCTATCTGTTTTCTGTCATTCAGAGTTACCAGAAGAGATCATCCTGTCGCTTCTATCTGATAATTGAATTTTTCTCCACATTTCTTCACTGACGTAAATTAATTAATCATGTCTCATTGTTTATGCACATGAATTAATGATATTAATGTGCTTTTGGAGCGAGAAAACTGATGTTAGTGGAGGTAGCATTGAATCAAAGCTCCAGTCTTGTGACCGCCTAATCTAACGGTTGCCAATGACTAATTCATCTGTTGTGCGTTGCGGTCCGAGAACGAACTGGGTGATACGAAGCTGGTCAGTAAGCAAGCTGAAGTGTACCGTTTTCATGATACAGTATTGTGTGCTTGAAGCCAACTAACGTGATAGAATTTTCGGTTCTCTTCTGTAAACGGAAATAGAAGGCTTTTTTTTATTCGAGTCGAAAAGTTGGGAAGAGATGTGGTTTGCTCCTGCATTTTTCATGATATCAGCAAACATAGCCAATTCAATGGATTATAGATTAATCCAAGGGACTACTGAATATGAATGTAGGTTAATCTTCACGTTCAGAGCATCCTCAGCTCTCTGAATTAATCAATCGAAAAGCAAAATGTGGAGGTAATAACGCACTAATAAATTGATATTTATACATTTTCTCAGAGTCATGAATTGAATTGTGAGAACCGTCATTATGAGAGGTAATAACATTAATCCATTATTTAGACTTCTGTCTTTTTTTGCAATGGATCTAGATCGTGGTAATAACGATGAAAGTTCAACCAGTCCCTGCTTCCTCCCACTCTTCTCAAGCCAACCAAGCAAATCGTAACGACGCACGAGATTCTGAATCTGCCAAGTGCAATTCCCATGGTATTAAGCCAACTTTTGCATTCGATGGGGCAGAAAGTCAGGCACGTACTCATGGGACACCCTTTTACAGGTAAAACTTTTTATTTTATGGTACTTCATCACGCTCAAGTATCACGCCCGAATTACCAACATTCAGTTAAATCCGTAATGGAAGAAACTAGAGCCAATGAAGTTTCTATTAAACATCATGGAAGTTTTGGAGTTCATTTGAAGCTCATTCGATATTTGTATAAATGTTGCGTGACTTTTTTTCTGCACGCTGAGCAACTGTGCTGCTGCTATAATTCCTTGACGTTGAAAATTCGTGCAATTAAAATGTTTAACTCATGTTACCGTGTATAATACCGTTGTGAAGCTACTTGCTCTTGGTAATAATGTAAATATCTGAAAGGAATGAGTGTGTAAACGTAAAGCGAGCACTGTATCCATTAGCTGTGTAAACGTAGTTACCTGCAGTCTCTTTCGTCAGTGTAATAACGAGACATCAAATCCAACAGTAATCAACAATATAGAAAATACTTTGTCGTTTGTAGCATCCAGTTAATCACATAATTTAATTATCCACCGTTATCCATCAATACTTTACAAGTCTCACGATCAATAGTATATGTTTTGCACATTGCGGTTGAATGCGGGTATTAATTAAACGTGGAGATTCGTGATTTTATGGAAAATTCTCGTTTGAAAATTAATTATTACTGCAATTATCAATAAAATAATTATCCTTCACTATTAAATTCTCATTTTATTTAATAATAATGAAGAATATCGACCTTCCGGCTTCAGATTTTCTCCAATTTCTTTTGCTCCGTCTTCCGGGGATTGTCTCCTTCATGCCACCCAGTCATGGTCTATTTCTACAGGCACGAGCGCACCGATCTCATTTAACGACGTATTGTATGCATGCATTTATGTGGAAACGATATAGTGCCGCACAATGAATACTGTTATATTCCCATTAACGCACCTCGAGAATTAGAAACAAAAGAGATGAAAGAAGCGGAGGAAAAGGGGAAAATGAAAATGTAGATTTCGTGCGATATGTGCTAGCTTTTTGTTTGCTGATGTTGTTATAACTCGGCCAATGTTGCGTATGGGAATCGAAGAGAGAGAGAGAGGGAAGATGCGGAGAATAATGATGGTAGGGAAATGCTTTTCTGGGACATATGGGTGTGTTCCTGTTTTAACAAACTGTGGCAATTAGCGTTGAAAACAAACGACGGTCTGTTACCACAAGTAATGAAGGAGTTTTGTGGAAGTAGAACATTGTATTGTTGGGTCACTGAAAGAGTCGACACGTTCCCCCAACATGATCTTTCATAGCTGTAGAATATATAAAATCATGTGTCAACAATTATAATTGATTATCACAAATCTGCGTCTTATGTCAGGTATTGATATCACTTGCCACTAACTTTCCTTCACAAACTTACAAATCAATGTTAGAGATGGTTGTTTTACAGTAATTTGAAATCAAAGGTATACGAAACTGGGCAAGTTTCAAAGTTGTTAAATTAAAGTTTAGTCTACTCTAACAGTAGATTATTGCCGGATATTTGTAGTTTAAACTGAGTTTGATTAAGTTATGAGGAATATTGACCAAAAAACTTCAAACTTTTTTTCTTTTTCATCAAAATTTAACATTTGTCGGAGATTTTGTATGACTAGAAGATTGAACTTTCATTCTGGAGATATTGAAATAATTTAACTTTTGCAAAATGGCAATTTTAAAGAGATATATACGAATGGATTCTCAACAATGAACTTCTTATTATGCAATATCAAAACTGTATCTACTTTCTTGATTCATCATAAACTTATGAAACAGTCTGAAATATTCTCAACACACTCTCCAAAAGTATCAGTACTGAAACTTCATAAACTAATGCTTCCTGAGTGAATGCTATTGTTCCCAGAGAGAGTACTTGAGCCTGATACAGATTAGCAAGGAGCTTTCCCCCAAAAAATAATTAATCCTCCACAAAGTTATTTTCACTTGAATATAATAACCCAAACGAAAATTGTTGAGAGGTCAAAAATGAATATGTGCATACACACTCAAACAAGAACTGTCTTGATGGGATTTATAGCTTTGCCTACCGCACAGAGCCTGCGGTTCATAAGTGTCCATTCGCTGGAAAGCAATTTACCAACTGGTAGGACGGCGACTGGCACAAGGCATGTATGTAAATTAATTAGAGATGGGAGAGAGTAGTATGTAACAAGCAATGCGAAGACATCTAGTCTAGAGATAAATTACGTTGATGCATGTAGAGGTGTGATATGAGAAAATTCCAATGTTTTCATTAAAAAAATCATCACTGCTACATTTTTTATTGACATCAAAGGGTCCAATAGCACCAGCTAATTCCGGCAGTTGGATTGCCTGCATTCCCCTCATCACCGTAAATCAGTAGCACAAACACAGTGCTCCTGTTGGAGGACATGTGATCAATCCGCTGATTTGTGTCACGTGTCGTGCATTCAATCAGGTGCATATTCATCCTGATTAATAGACAATTTCACGTGCCAATGATAATCTTTCTCCACAACTTAATCACCACGAGTTTCCCTTTCACCATTACAGGTTTACAATTTCCCCTTTTTTAAATTCATAGGCAAACATTAAGCTGCATGATGCTTTGAATTCTACGATATTATGCACATCTATCTCTATTTCAAAAGTCCCAGGGCAATATTAATCCCGTGCTGTATGGACCAAAACGAATTCTGGCTTCACCAGAACGCTTATTTAAATATTAAGCCATGCAAAGCCAATGTTAATAATACTACAGTTACCGAGAATCTATTTACATAAACATATTCTCTCTCTCGTGGCTTTCGAGCCAGCGCCCTGCTTATGCCATCCAAATAGTAAAATAGGTCACCGTGACTAACTCGACTCCATTGCAGTATCAAAATTCGGAGGATGTCATGTTTGGAGATGAAGGCGTTTGAGTCGAAGTGCATTTTTTTGAATTCAATAACTCAAGCAATTGATTGTAGAATATTCCACAAATATACAAAACATAAAATAGCATATTCAAATTAATTACCATCAATTGAAAGAAAATTTCATTTTCATTACCCAATAAAAGCAACGCAATACCCGATAAAACTCTCAATTGATTGGGAATAGCAGTTGAATGCTTGAATGAACGAGACATCGGAAGAGAGGAAGTGAAACATTTTATCTGATATACTGTCTGCAGTTTGCAGTGGAGTTGGTGGAGAGACCACGTACAGTGTCGTGTCTGCGTGTTGACTCGTTGATTAGAAGTAAACGGTAGATGAGAGTGGGTAGAAGTGGGACAACTAGAGGCGTGTACCGGGCATCGAGAGCGAACAAACTGAGGAGGTGGGATAATTAATCTTGACAAGGCTGGCGTTGAGCATCGCCAGAGGTCTCTGAGAATGTGACACTAATTAATCCAATATGGTATTGATATTATAATTAGCTGTATGAAGCATTGAGGCTCTCATTGAGGGATGAAGCTGTTTATTTTTTTGAATAAATCGCATCGACCCAATTCACTGAGTAATCATCATCTCCAACTGCTACTGGAGTATGAGAGGATATTGAAACTCGATAAGGGTCACGTTTTGCTGGATTCAATTGGAACCTGAGAAGCTCATTGATAATTCTGTGGAGTGGATGCATGGAGAAATGATGCAGCTATGGAGAACGTTATTAATGAATAGAGAGGATGCAGTTTGTTGACAGTACGTTGGCAGTGTGTACGGAACACTCAGCATTCGTCTTTCAAAAACCATTGAAACGGTATCTCACATACTCCATTCTTTCTCTCTTTCTGCACCTCTCTGTGCTCATCTGAGAGCCTTCATCACAGTGTCTGGGGGAGAGATTTTTAATTAATCATGTAAATAATGGGCGAGAGGTAATTATATAGTGCTGAAAATTATTCCGTAAGCCAAAGCAACGGTACAGCATGATTGGTGATGTTTCATGCACTTTTCTCGGGGTTTTATTAAAGATGACATGTTGAAGTGTAATTGAGGAGACTCGATTGAACCCTTCTGGGCTTATACCAAAATTCACTCATCACTCCATCTTCAAGAGGATCAGGTTTTCTTATTTGAGTATTTGAAAGACTGAATATTTTATCCTCAGACAGAATTCTCATTTCACAAATTTTTCACAACGGATTTTTCCATTCTCATCTTCAAGGCTTCTTTGGCATCACTTATTATTCATTCATTTTCTTATTCTCTCATATTCGACTTTAAGAAATTGTAATAGAGGAGAATGAAGGAAGTTGAGAGTAGAAATATGGTGGAATTCTTTTGGAATGAAGTTTTCCGGATAGAATGGAGAATGTTATATTCTGAATAGTCAAGGAAATTGTGATAATTTGGATTGAACTGAATTTAGGATTCTAACTCTATTGGTGGACATTGTCCACTATCTGTTTCAACTGTTGAAATTACGGGGAATTGGAAACTGAAGAATCATGAGTCTTTTCTCGATTCTCGTTAAGCTCTGTGTAACTCTCGTCTCCGCCCTTTTCAAGTTTCATTCTGAAGCACTTGGAAACGTTGTTACTTCTTTTCTCTCGTGACTCTCAACGTTTGTAGCATCGTAAAGTCATTCCTTTTTAATCGGTAAATTATACTACGACCAATTCGTTTCACTTGAAATGAGAATTCAAGATATTTTATTTAAATGGGAATAGTTTTCCATTAGTTACAGCTGTATAGTAGAAATGTCATCGTATTTTATGCTAATAAAGAGAGAAGAATTAAAGGAACAAATGAATACCGATTTTTCTCCATTCAAATTTAATATAAAAATGTTGTAATTAAATAATTTCATAATTCTCTCAACAATCATATATTTATTTCTCTAATTTTTCTGTTCCAGGTAAGAGGATTACAGTAATAGAGAGAAATGTGGAGAGATTCTCGTGGGAGGTGAGTCTGAGCGTTTCATTGAGGAGAAAAGAGTCCTCTACTATTTTCAAAGAGCATTATCGAGACAATTGGAAAAGGAGATAATGGAATTAGAGAAATTAATGAACAAACTAATAACTGACGAAAGAATGCTCTTTCAAAAATTCTCACCGTCCAATAAACGCTCTACCGAGGCATTAGCATTGCACCAATTACCCAACAGACGGACACGAATGGAAGCATTGAATAAGTTCAAAACTTCACCATTTGTTAATATATTCGTCCAGTACCGGTACTTCATTGCTGAGAGAACGAGGTTGAACGTATGAACTTGTACATTGAACGGAACTAACTATGAATCCTAGCACTCAATAAATTAGCATTCCGCATACGTCAGTGCACATGCCGTAACAAAACGATGGTGCTTCATAGAAGGCTACTAAACCATGTGTATGCCCTTGTGCAGACTTGCAGTTGCATTCTCTTCAAATGAAAAATCCACAAAGTCTAAAGTGTTATACATGATTGATTTTAATTTCGTCACGGGAAAGGCCTCTCCTTTCTCCCTGATAAAGTATTGAAATGCCAAACGTAATTGCACGTTTTTTTTTTTCTGAAAAACCGTGTAAATTCTCCGTTACTCGAGGTGCAAATAATCCCAATGGTAATTCAGTAATCCATTGATTGCCCTCTAATTTTACGGATGAAAAATTATTTACTATCGGAGTAACAGAGTTTGATTGGGACTCATCATTGCTTCATTTATCATTGAAACATTTAAATGCTTTTCCCATGAAATCCCATTGCATTCAATAAATAATATAGAAAAATTGAGAGTGCACTTGAAATAGCATGTACTCCAGTACCAATTCATTCCTCCATTAATCGTTCAACAATTAGCTGATTATTTGAGCGTTAAATCATGAAGAAGACCCGTAATTCTCCAAGAACCCTTTTTTCTCCCTCAATTCCCCATTCTATCAGCAACTGCATCTGAGTCACATACCACTGGAAGTACAACTTTTGTCACTGATATACTTAAGAATGGCTGTATACCTTGTTAACCCTGCCCTCACTGGGAACACAAGAAATTCTAGACATACCACTTAATCTGCTGTATACATCCGAGTTCCCAGTGCAAATGCCTGACTTAGTATCCGCACGTACTCTATGGTATGTGTAAACTGTGAAGCAATTAAAACAAACCGAACTACCAATTCCAGGAGACCGTTAAGGATTAATTACCCCGAGGCACTATCCTCCGAATATCATTTGATTGGTCAAAAAATTCTTGCATAAACTCGTGCATTCATTGGCTCATCTCCATGATGGACACCAACGCAGTATCAATACCACTGCATCAGCACGTGTTCAACGATACTGTCCTGGAGCTTGTAACATTCAGTGTAATGACATTATACTCTGGCACAATAATGATGGCCAATGCGTGGGCACTAGACGACTAGGCGGGTTAACGGTAACGACCCGGTTCTGATCCAACCAAGCGGATCAGTCCTGCGCGTCTGCCTTTATGCTCTCTCTATTCGTTTCCTGAATCGTAATGCAGAATTGTTTCACTGCGTAACGCCCGTATGTCCATAACAGAAATGACGCATTCAGGAGTTTAATTATTAGAGTCTATTCCTCATCAGTCTTTATTGTTCTTCACCTCCAACTCTCCAGCGTCATTGAGACTGCGTAATTCGTCTGCTATTCCAGTCTTGCCGCAGGCGAGAGACTACCTGTGTCTGAGAGAATGATGATTACTTCGGGGAAGTCATGCTGACCCGGTAATCCAGGATGCATGGACATGGAAGTTGGTAATAATTCTTTGGTACCTGCTTTTCCTACGTATGCTGGAATACTCTGACCTGAATTGAGGCAAAAGGCATACTGCGGGTTGGCCGCTGGGTTAGTCAAGTTAAATTAGAATCGTGAGCCACCACTGGACTCTCTACTCTAGTCTTTTATTCTTTAAAATTCTTGGAGAACAATTGCATGAAATGTTTGATAATAAATGAAGTCCTTTCGACTACTCATTTATACGAATTTTTAAAACTTTCATATTCCGTACCATTTGTTTACTCTCTCTCTCTTTTTCTTAAATGCAGTAACAGTTTAATGAAATTCTGTTGAACAAATGAAATCGAGCGTTTGCTTTATAAATTATGTAACTGTACCACTAGTGGAAGGAAGTCTTTGGAAAACCAGAAAATGGTGTGAGTAGAAAAGTTTCATGGTACGTAAAATTCTTTTCAAGTAGCGAGGTGGCGGCAGTTGGCTAAAACTTTCGGTTATATAATGTTCAGTGGGCGGGTGTGAAATATAAAAGCAGCAGTAGCTTGAGAATACCACGGAACACTGGGATTCTGTATTTGGCAACAAGGGGATATAATTGAATTAATGAAGAGAGGAAAATGCAGAGGCAATTTCTTCTTTTTTTTTTCCAATTATCCTTAGGATCAATAAGAGTCCAAAACAATGGAGTTTAAAAAAAAGCATTTTCTGCACGAATTTAGTGAAAGTATTTTCCTCATTTTCTCTTCAGCTTCAATGCCACCATCTTCAACCAATAATACACAATGCACCTGAAAGAGAAGGAATAAGAATGACCGAATAAGAAATTCACAATTGAATTCTCACGCCCGAAGATTTTCAATATCCCCTCACTGAAAAATGCGAGAGATGATTTTCCCCCGGTACTTCTACATCTCCATGAAGTCAAGGACTATCAACACATCCTTGCAAATCCCTCCTCTCAATCCCCCATGCAGCTTGTCATCGAGAATGTATATCCCCTCTGTACGTTTTCTCATTGAAACACCCGAATGCATAATATCGGTAAGAAAAATACCGCCCATGAAGATTCTCGTAACGATTCCAGTTTTCCTCCATTCCTGAAGAATACAAAGTTCTGTTACGTAAATCCCTCGAACCCCTTCCAATTTCCTCTTCCTATGCCTTCACATAATTCCATTCCATCTTTTATTCACGTTTACAGCCCATATTCTCCAAATAGCATCTTCATTTCTTTTAACCACTCTCTTTATTCCAAATTTATCATGACTCTAATTTTTAACAGAAAATCTCTATTAATTCCGTATTATTTTTGTAAAAATTTCAGAGAAAGGATTTTCAATTTTTTCATCAACTTATTTAGGTAACGAGGCTTTCATCGGCTTTACTGCTTCGTTCATGTGCTTTTACGGGGAATATTCACCGGTTAATACCGTATCGCACGAGTCCTCTCATTTGTACGTATAATGCAAGTTGGATAGAAGTCAGAGGGCAAAACGGTTTAATGCGTGAAGAGACGGAGTCAAAAGCTGAATATATCAGTAATTCAATGATAAAGTTTGAGGTAGAATTTATATGGAATAACGGTGGTGTTGGAATAATATTAAATTTCCTCTCGATCGTATTCATCAATGCGAAACCATGAGGGGAAGAGGGGATTAAGTCATGGCTGTCGATGCAAATTCATTTAAACGGTCATGTAACACTCTCTCTCGTTTCATAGTTCACACAAACTCCAGTTCTCCACTTCATTGAGACGAATTTCACAGTTACGCGTAATTACACGTTCGAACGGCGCTTAATGGTTCTTGAGGTTTACTTGGTAATTGAATCCAGATTCCCCGGCGCCAGCACATTTATAGGGTTCCCGAGGGACTCATAGATTCTCTTTTGCCATTGCCTGTTTCATTCTAATACCGTCGATTCAAATGGGGAGAAGGGGAAGAAACGGACAAATGCAGAGTCAAGTGGATCGAGAGGAGAAAAAAAGAGAAATGGCCAAGGTTAGGAGTGGTTTGAGCTTCAGGGCGTGATGCAGAAGAACTCGTGCCACGAGAATACCAGAGGAAAACGTTTCACTCATAAATACTGGCTGTGCCCGTTATTGTCTAATTAGCTCGGTATACTCCTCTGTCCAGAAGGGAAACGGAGTATTGGCTGATTTTTACCGTTATTCGTTGATTTCTACCGGTGCACCCTTTGGTTTTTCATTCATTTGTTAGTTTTAACTGTATACTTTGAGACAATTCTTTTTGAATGTGAAATGTTATAGAGAGATGAGGAATAACGGATACTGAAATAATGGGCGAGGTCAGGGAATTCTACGAATTATTATGAAAAAAATTGACAATATTGTGAATATATTGTAGAATTATCTCGAATTTTTTCACATTTTTCCGTTAATTCCTTCAGTCTGTAAAAAACTTGATACTTCTTTTTTTAAATTGATAATATGAAATATTGAGAGCGGAAATTCGTGGAAATTCACCGTCGTTACAAAAAGCCGTTTTTTATTCAATACAGTATCAGCAGCAGTTCAGAGGAGAGACTGCTCTTGCACCTAGATATCGGGATACATGAATACAGTGGATATTGAAAATAGTCTCTGGTCCAATGCGTCGATCCATTTATGCAACCGAGAACGTTGATGCGACTGGGACCAATGGAAAAAAAAATAGGTAGAAGCGTATGGGTTTATACGATGCTGCCTCGTTATCGTCCACTCGAGCTTGGTCGTCCATTGGTTTTACAACGATGAAGCGAATGCAATGGAGAGAGAGAGAGAGAGAGAGACAATCCCAGGGATAATACCCAAACGTTTTCTATCCAAGTACAGAGTATTCAGTTATTGTTTCAATATTCTCTCGTTTTTTCAAAAAATACCGAGAGAGAGAGATGAGTCTATGCTTTCAAGACTAGTTGCGTGAAATCGAAGGATTTTTCCTCTGGCAGATGTTGTAGAATAGAGTTTTTCCCCAATTCATTCCTTCAGCCATTATTTTTTTTCATGCAGATGCAACCTCAATAATGGCGAAATACTCTCAAAACAAAAATACACGAAGTTACAATATCTCGATACAGGTATATGAATATTATATATACACACACAGTGTGACCCAGTTTCACTTTATGTAAAAGTCACCAGTGAAATTCTCATCCATTCAACCAACGAAATATTATCGAAACGAGCTGCAGGGCAAATGCATGAGAGACTACGATGAGGGATGAGAGAAGGTGGAAAAAATTCAGGCAGAATAATACAGAGTAGACTAAAGGAGCCAGAGAAGATGGAAACATCTTTCATCCAGGTGGATGCTGGATCCACAGTACCACGTTGACATCCACTTGCTCCATCTCATTTCATGGCCCCCCTCCCACTCGTTTCACTCAGGCAAATTTGCGAGAGAGATAATATTTATTCATTTCTATTCTCCGTTTTTATATTTATCTTGTCTACCCTTTTTATAGCACATTCTCCAGTGCCATCACCAATAGGTCCACTTTTTGTTTTTCATAACTGAAGCTCTTGACCCCATCTGTGGCTAACCAAACTCACCGCACTAAACTCAAAAAAAATGATAAAAACTGGAGAGCAAAAAAATAATGGTAAATAAAAGAAAATAGTAGTAAAAACTTAACGAAGTTAACCTCACGAGATGGTCGTTATCAAATCAAGCACTGTACTTTTCACTTTACGTCAAGGCACGTATTTTCTTCGTGCAGTTTGACGGACCATTATGGAAATTGCACAGCATAAGAGTTAGTTGTGCTGTCCTCATTTTCTTAATTGACATTATCACGAAACTCTCTGTTTTCAAACGTCCCACATTTTATAAAAAGAAAATACCTTTGACTTATGCACCTTGGTCATCCTCATCCAACACACAACGTGACTACAATTTAACACATGCAATCCCTCATAATCCGCCATGTCAATGTAATTATGGACAAGTGGCTGTGAACGTAGAATAATTGATACATTGACTTTTTCGGTTTTAAAAGAGAAGAGAATTGTGAAATTTAGCGTTATTAATTGATTAATTTCAGGTAATTTCAAGAGTTCGTTCAGTGGGTCAGAGAATAATTGTGTCTCAGACTTATTCTTTTTAACCGTAAATAATTCATTCGCATATTTTCCCATAGCAGTTCAACTCAGGGTAATCAAATACAATATTACATTTTTATACCGAGATCACACAATTACGGAATCATTCCTTTGTCTACTGAATTAGACTTAAACACGATTTTGCAAAGCCATCATCACATGTGCAAATACATTTACCAGGAATTGTTAAACTGGGCCAATGTTCACATACAATGAGACATGTTGGATCAACCTGAAGTTAGGGAAGAAAGAATTTATACATGTAAAAGCATTCTACTGGCTCGAAGGGTTTGGATTTTTTTTTTCAACATCAAAAACACAGTATCTGCACATTTCTCTCATTGAATAAAGGACGAGTGTCCATGATTTTTGGTGATATTCTTGGATAATCATTTGAATTTCTTCGGAAACACGAGACCGCTGTTAAAACCATTGAATCCAGAAAATCGACAATTGTTCGTTTCCAACCGACCAACGATTACGTAATCGGGTGCAGCGTGCACAAAGTTTTAACGACTTGCGACAGGAATTGAATATTCCATTTCACGAGAATCTACTAATCCAAGCGCACAACCTTTCCACAGAGTAATCGATTGTACCCGTAACTTTACGTTCTAATTTATATTTTATCTCTCGTTTAAAAGAAGAAACAGGCACTGGATTTTTCGGTGAAATCAATTCTTCCATTTCTCCCTCTTTTATTCCGTTCAACAGTATAACACACGAAAATTACGATTGATCACTTTGGAGAGTTATATTTCAGGTGCCCAACACTCCCACTCACTGCTCCTGATTCCCTCTGAAAGTGTTCGAGTCCCACACCCAGTGTTACAAAAAAAAAAAAAGGAAAAGAAGTAGCTTTGAAAGAAAATAACGAGAATGAATGGCCAGAGGTGGAGTACAGGCATTCCTCCCTTTTTCGTGTACGTTTCTGGCACTCAGTAAGCCAAAGAATTACCTTGAAAAGGGTGTGCAGCGGTTTCCGTATAAAAAATTAATAGTTTAAAACCGCTGGAAATGGCTAGAGGCGCGGCAATACTGCCATAGTTACCCTCTTTTATCGATAATCTTGTTTTATGTCTTTTGCGAAAAGTGAAAGTATAAATGAATCATCCAAAGTTTTATAGTACTGCTTAAACGACCGTATTATTGCTTCCCAGAAAAATTTGATAATTTCGCAATTTATCGTCTGCCTGTGACACAAAATATCGAAATGCTTCTCTCTCATTTTTTTTTACAATAGTAAATACTGTGCCTTTGAAGCCATTACGAGTAATCAAAATTCATTGTCCAACAAAACTGGAGCATAATAATGGACTAATTTAATTATGTCTCGCTATTGGAGAATAACATGAAATCCCATTCGTATAACGTTAACTACAGCTATATACGTAATGTGAATACGAATTTCAACTGGCTATTAAGGATATCACCCAGGTATCTCCAATTTTTATTGCGCACGCCCATTAAAATTCAATCGGTCCATTTGATCCACGAGAAAAATTGTAATTAATGGTGAAACAAAAAAGCCCACACTATCTCACCAATCGCCACAATTAATTCCCCCTCTATAATAATAGAGTGTTTAATGAAGCAAAACTGCTGATTCGCGTGAGGTCATCGACGTGCGAAGGTTACAACTGTCCATGAACTCGGTTCAGTATCTAAGACACATGCAAACCGTTAATGTTCCCAAATCCTAAAGGAATCAAGGACGGTAAGTCACTTCACGTGGAAAATGGTGTCTTGCGTGTAAAGCAACATTGCGCACGAGCTGAACCAATAAGGAGCTACGAATAGAAGAAGTAATGCTTCTTTACTGCATTGAGTGTCAGCGGTCAACTGCTAACGAGACAGTTTCCATTGCTGCAAGATGAGCTGTTTTTGCTGCTTCCCAAGTCTCAGATGAAGCCTCTTCTCTCTGGCAAAAGGTCGCAGACTTGGACAGAAGTGTGTCCTGATGACTAAAACCTGCAGGCATGTGTATAATCCATGGGCTCTTCTCTGCAACGGTGAAGTGACCCACCAGACACCCATCAACGCCTCAGACATGCAGTCTATACATTCTCCAAAGGTGTTTTGTGCTACTATTTGTCTCCATTATTTTTGAAGAATTAATTCTGATGCTTCTCCAAGGAGACCCAATAACCTAGTCCACAGACAAACTACCGTTTACAATAATCCAACGGTTCATGAACAAAAGAATTCACAATCAAACCTCAATTACTTTTAATTCCATTTGAATTGCTAATCAATTTGAGTCTATTATCCCAACTATTTCTCACTTTGATTCAACTCAGTGTGTATTAAGACAGTTAAATCAGTTGAATACTTTAATTCACTCGTTAATGAAGTAACCAAAGTAATAAAAGGAATTATAAAAATCAGATCCAATTAGACTGATTATTTCCTTTGAAACTTAATATGAATATCATTGAGAATGAATCGAAAAATTGATTACTCATGTGCTAAATCCAATCAATTCATTCACAATATTATGTTACACTGCTTCTATCATTAGGCATGTTGATTATATTTACAAGTAACACGATTTTCCACAGCCAAGTCAATTCATTACCTTCAACTGCACGAATGCCTTTTTTTTATAAGCAGGGTATAATTAAAACGCTCTTCCTGCGTGCCGGTAAATCTCTAATCAGCGTCAAATCGATGTTGATTTATGGCCACTGCATCTAGTACACTCACTGCATCATTAAAAATCCCCCACCAACAAAAACACATTCGTACATCATTTATGATTGTGCTGACTTCTTGAAGTTGTAGATTAAACTTCATGCACATGCATACCCCTTTGAGCATTAAATATTTTATGTTATATATATGTTAAGTACAGTGACATGAACTGCGTTAGACTGTAAATAAAATCACTTGTAGAGTATAAGTCATCCAACACCATCAGAATGTACAAGTTTGAAATTAAGGGATTTTGAAATTATATCCAAGTCTCTCTCTTGATGCTTCAGACTGTCGTCTAGTTCACGTGAGCTATCAACGTCTCATCATCTTTTCAACTTGTATATTGTGCATTATGTAACAGGATAAATTTCACTGGGGGATGGGCCTCTGCTGTGGAATTAAGGCAGCTTTTCATCTATATAACGAAACTCAGAAGTTCGTAACTGTTAGGCTATACAGAATACTTAGTGAAGGATATTATTAACCTGACCAAGACTCAGTGAGGCCGAGCCAACCAGACACAATATGGCTGCCCCAACTATCATGGCTGGAAAAAACTTTTTAATTTGCTCACTAGGTTTACATTTTTTATTGCGCTCGGCTAAATCCCTTAGTTGAAAAAGTTTGTAACTTTGAGGGAAAAATTATATGATTCGGTAACGATAAAGTTTTGAGACACAGGGAATTGACCCTCGATTGTAGTTCGATAGGGGGAAATGGGGATTATGATTGAATGGTTGGAGATAGCGATTTTCTGATGATTCCATTGAAAAGCTGAGACGATTTTACATAGGAATCAAGGGTCAAAATGGATTTTTTTGAATTTTTAAGAAATTAGATTTTTTTTAGCTCAGATTTGAAGGGGTTTGAAGGGGTTACCTTGCCAAAATTTGAAAAAAAAATATTTTGACGCATGATTTTCATCGGAAATTTCCTCAGCTTTCCAATGGAATCATCAGAAAAAAGATATCTCCAATATTTCTCTTGATTTCTCATAATTACTTGGTATTAATTGTAGAGAAAATTCGTTCGTCATGAATTTCCCGCAATTTTAACATTTTTTATCTTACTAGTATACAGATTTATTCGAGACGTTCTCCTTTTTTTCAAACAGTCTCCAGAGATCCAATTTAAAGTTTTAAATCTAGAAGGCGTTCTTCCACATTGGACCTTCTTGTCTCTCGCGGAGTTTAATGGATTTGCGAATCAATAAACGTTTCAAGAAAATTCCCATCTACTTTTACCCAATTCCCTTGAATTCTTGTTTCTCATGGCAAACTACTTCATTCGTATATTACGTGTAAATTATTCAGATATGTGGCTACTCAATATTAATTAATTCTCTCTTTCCAAACGATTAAATTAATTCGAATCCTAAACACTGGCATTTATTTTAGAGGCGATAAAACACAGATTTCCCCGTGACACTATTCCAAATGTTACGAAACGTATCGAGTATTATAGTTTGCATTTCGTGCGGTTTTATGAGCATTAAAATGCGAATAGTTACGATCAGGTAGTAAGAATTGGCATCTATTTCATTCACCTCTGTTCATAAGCTCCAATGAAAATATTCTAGGCCAACTGCTCCCATATAGCTTCATTACCTCATTTATGCGACTTTATATAAAAAACTAAAAAAATCCCCCATAAACTCATCTATTTTATATATTTTTTTAAAACCATAATTCTTGCACGTTTCTTTTCATTCTCCAGAAAATGCTAAAGTTATACTCCGCAAAAGTTTACCCTCACTTTGTTTATATTTACGTTTCACAAACAACTTTTCTAGCAAATAGTTCTTCATTCACAGAATACACTCTCTTGTCTGATAGTCTGCGTTAAAATTTTCCCGGAGAAATATAATGGAAGGTAGAGTACCTCATAGGTCTGAATTCCTCTTTTTTCTTTATTTTCCATCTCCCCCCTTTTTTTTTTTTACTCACTGCCGGATGCTTTTGCGGCCAAGACGGCAAACTTGGCTCATCCTGTGTTTCCAAAACAACGAGAAGAACTTCTAATACTCTAGGAATTCCAATCATGCACAACTTTAATCCTTCCTCCGTGATTCAACTTTGTAATTGCTGTGACTCATTTTTTTTCTAACTTGTGATGTTTCATTTGTTTCAGGTAAGGAGGATTATTTTTTTCACGAATTTACGAGGAAAAAAGCGAAATTTTTGGTGAGTTGAATGCCCCTTTATATTCAAAAACTATTGAAAATCAATGAACACTCGTTATTCCATCGATAGCACCAATTATTCCCAATGTTTTTATATTCTTTTGATGAATCTATCATTATTTAATTATAATTACTTGAATATTGTAAACAGAAGCAATCAACTGCTCGTTATACACGGACTAATTGCATTCAACTCATTTAATTACGATTCCACTGGGTTTTCTCAATGCACTCCCCTTTTTATGCGTTTCAATTGGAGTCTGGAAATCAAACGGAGAGTTCCTTTCTTCCTGAAGCAATTAATCGAATCGTGAGGCAATTGATGGGGAGAAATGGGGGAAATACAGGTGTACTCTCGCTTTACGTTTAATACCAAGATGTCACTTGCAAACTATTCCAAGATGGGATTGGGGATTGAGTGACTTCGGGGGATGGCCAAGAGGAGTTGTCTAAACTTCGAGTATACGTAGAGTTTGGAGCTGATAGCATTGATAGCATTCACTTTATCTACTGAGAGTTGTGATCAAAGAGTTTTTTAGTTAATTCAAATTTTCCCACTTTTCCAATTCGATATGTTTAGCCTCTGATCTCTATTGCACTCAGATGTCTCAGCATGATCCAAAGAGCCACTTTCACCGATTGTTACTGTTGAACAAAAGCCGTCCATCCAATAATGGAAGCCGTTCTAGTACTCTCCACACTGTTAAGAAGCATCAAAGTGGAAAAGGACTTCTTACCCTGTTGGTGAAACTCCTGGCTCCTTCTTCCGCATTTTCATTCTCCACCTTCTTCAGCCATTCTTACCAGCGTGATTCAAACCTCAGCAAATGCCCACGTAATGATCCGTACACGTTCAAGTTCACAACGTCGTAATACATTTTAGACTACTGGAGGATTTACCAAGGTAATTGTACCCGGTAGCACAAGTAGAGGTTCCAAATAAGCACCCATGGTTACCTCAACGGTACAAACAACTGAGTATTAAATTTGCCCAAGTTTACACTTGGCTGTCATGAAAACAGGGGAATTTATGGACTAATACTTAGTACCAATGGTAGCATTAAGTCCTGGGCGTTGGGAATCGTTCATGTGGGTGGAGACGAGAAAATTAAGGGGGGTATGAAGTACTTGGGTGCTTTGGAATGAGAATGAAATGAAGAATTTCTGCAAGAATTTGTTTTTCTTTTAGAATCTCTAGATGTTTCATTTTTTGAAATCCTTATAAATCCAGTCTCCACTTTGAAAATACCATTTCCTCTAATATCCGAATGGAAAGGACACACCGAAAAGAATACTTCACGATAAATCTCTTCAGCGTCACGGGGTCTTGGGAATTTTCTCATCCAACAGTGAAGATTGTCATAGATATAAAGTCCACAAGCTCTTTCAGGACAATGGTTTCACTCAAGGAATCTCAGCTCGATCGAGATCCTCTGTTCTGCAATGAAAACCCATAGTGTCGACGTCGATTTTCCACTGAATAATACCCGATATAGGTCAAATTTCAAAGAGGATTGTCATTTGTATTTGAATTAAACATTCCCATAATGAAACTCCACCAATAAAACCGTCACAGTTTCACTCTGCATTGTTTCGTAAAAACAAAACTATGCGTCACTCAGTTTAAAATACGGAAGTCAGATGAAATTGCTTTTTTTTCACAAAGTGCATTATCGTTGGTACGCGATGAGAATAAAATCCCTCCAACTTCCTGGACGACCATCACTATCAATACCGTAAATCTTCGGCATGTATTCACATCACTTTGATCCTCTCAACGATAAAGCATCATCGAATGGCTTCAGTTCCATCAGGAATATGATTTCAGGAGGCACCGGAATTGTCGACTACTTCTAGGTCTAGAGTAGGGCTTTTTGCTGTTCACATGATGCCGTCTACGATTAACTGAAACGAGCAGAGACAGCCAGTCACACTGCTTTTTTTGTCCAGTCTCTTCATTCCTTCTCTTCAAAACACTTTGAATTTATTCGCAGACGAAAACTGATACACCCGGAAGTCAGAGTGACAAAGCTTAGGAGCGATGATCTGTGAATCCATTATTACCCAACACCGTTGATTACCAACATGATTACAGTGTGAACAGAAGCCAGAGACACATCAGGCAATAATCTTTCCACGAAGAGCTCCAGCATCACGTGCAGCATGCCGGTAATTCGTCGGCTTCAAACTACGCGTTTGAACGTTAACTCAACTATTTTCTTCACTATCTCATCGCTTCCATGGGATTACGTCTAGTTGAGGATCGGAAGTTTGCGGAAAGATTCTACTGGGGAAGTAAATAAGCTCGGAATCTTGTTTCTGGAGGATATCCATGGAGATTGAACCATAAATAGTATATTGTTCATCAGGAGGAAATGCGGATAGTGGCAGTTTTGGGGATCTCCAAGCAGAGGACAAAAGTGAAGCTTCTGTGGATTTAATTTGGAATAATTCAAGGAGGGAGAAACAAGTGGATTTAACGAGGAAAATTCAAACGTTAACTAATAGGAATGTAAAGTGGAAATACGCATTGCCAATGGAACACGGAATATTCAATGAACCTGCATTCACTTCTACCGGAACTTGAATTTCCATCAAGACCTTCATTGAACCGCTGCCTAATCCTATTCGAAATTATCCCCATCGATGATCACCATCGCCTTGCCTCTCAATTTGCATCAATAGCAAATGCTGATACAGTTCGCCATTGGTCGAGTGATTACTAACTGGAATGTTTCAGGTGATTTGAACTCTCGAGGATTTATTATGATTCGGGGAGGAAGGCTGAGGTGAATAATATTGAGGATTTTTTGGATCGATAGAGAGCAAAAGCCCATTTCCCTCGATTCGGACCAATACTAAATTGGCAATTATAGGGAAAAGTGAGGGGAAATGGGAATTATGGGGGAAGTACTTGGAATTCAAGTTTTTCAATGATTTTCCAAGAAATTTCCGGCTTAAAATATCATTTCCAATTAAGTGAAAAAATGGATTAAACCAAATGGATTGCTTTGAATTCACGCACTCATAATTTCCCAAGGGACTTCTCCATTTCACAGTTCTCTAAACGTCAACACAGGCCATCTAGTACGTGTGCAACTCCAATACTCCCGAGTACACTCTCGCAACTGTCAAAATGAGGGTTACCTTCGAAATGTCCACAGGCTCATATGCTACCCCGTAATAACGAAGCTCTCAGTAAAGAACGATTAATTACTTCCGCTAACAACTCTGGGACTTCATCCAGCAAACCCTTTCCTCTCCCTCCTCCACCCGGAAACTTTACCTCCAATCCCAAACGAGAATGCACATCATTCCTCTGAACATATCCCATGCAATATCCGGAAACCCGGTGATAAATTCCTTCTCATTACATTTCTAGCGCAATTTCAACGTCTCTCGGGACAGGGTCTCTAGATACTTGGTCTATTTCCGCCTTGTCTGTATGCAATGTGCATCATGCTCCTTCTTCAGCACTCGAGTTTCAATACCGAGGAGTACATTATGTTGTGAAGAATGCATCTATCAAGAATGCAAACAATACTACACCAAAAGGACAATTATCATCTCAACCAATTCTCCAAAAATTCTGAAATTGTCTTCTTCTATCGAAAAAAAAAATGCCTATCATTCCAATCAACAGGTCCATTTTCCCCTGTCTCTCCAATTTGATCCAAAGAAATTGAATATACAGGATAAAATAACAGGGTCGTTACGTGGAAGTGCCTCCGTCCAGCAGCCATTGGGACACTAATGATGCAATGGACACGTGCTTCACCTCCCACATCTCGAGTGTCATGAAGACCTATCTCGTAGCCTCAGCTTATTCCCGCGGCTCCTTTAACGTAACCCAACCCAACCCCTGAATTTCCCCATGCAATAATACCTTCTATCCAAGAAAAACACGCGCCCATCACCCAGGCCACTTTATGGATGGCTGATCATCAGGTTTTATCAGATTGTGGTGTCTCAACGATAGATTGCAACGCTCCATTGCTCCATATCATTTGAATGTATTGAGCATCAAAGTATACTGCTTGAGCTTTGTGATAAATTAATAGTAAAGTTTTCTGCAGACTCAGTTCCGGGAAATATTCGCCAGAGCGAGGTATAAAAATAAATGAGAAAGAGAGTAGCTGAAAAAAAAACCTATCTACCTGAAGAGAACTACCCTATCATATGAATTTTTATGTTGTCTCCCTTGACACTGCGAGTATAACGTACGCGGCAGCCTTCTACCGTTCAATAAAACCTTGTTGCGTGTACGGTCGCGATAGTAACCGATACGATAGCCCATCTAGGAAATGTATCGCTTGGAGATAGCAAAGCCACATGATGCGGCAATACGATATCAGGCTTTTGCCCTTTTCACTATCTGCCTTATTCTGCACTTGTTTTCTTCACTTGCTATTTTCTCGCCGTTTTAGATAGACAGATTAGACACAACGTATACTTAATCCAACGTAATTATATCGTACTCACTGCTGAAAACGATTAAATAAGATTAGAATATTAATTGTGGGAGATGAAGAATTGGATTTGTTTTTTTCCTTGTGAGATTGTAATTAAGATTTTTTTGAGGAGATTCTCATCAATTTTATGGACGATTAATCATGGGTTTTGAGAGGTATTTGCTGATTATTGGAGATGGAGGAGTGAAAAAATTAGGTGAGGAAACACCCTGCCCATGTTTTTAAACAATCACCATCTCTCAATCTCTCATACACGACTATTTCTCCATTAAATTAAATCCCTCTATTCCTACGTCGGCGAACTCATCTCGTAAAAGAGACGTTAGGGAGCGATTTTCGATTCTAGTTTAGTCTCAGTGCCTTTTTTCTTCACGAATGTCGTTGGCAATCGTTATCGAACTCACTTCTAATGGAATTTCCTCTTCTGCAAGTGGATGGGAAAGGTAAACTAAGTAGGAAGCGAGTGAAAAAGACAGAATTTTCCATCGCAAAGAGAGAGAGAGACAGAGAGATGAAGAAAATGAATAAAAAGAAAATTCTCACGAGTTTGAATAAATTATTTTGTAGGTAAATGAAAGTGCCAGAAAAGTTTCACTTCGAAAATACGAGTTTTCATGAAAACTTTTATTGTTGTGAGAAATTGAATCTACTGGAAATAAAGGGGTATAATGCTGTGCCTCTTTCATTTCGACAGGGAACAGTGGTGGGAGTGAAATCGAGGAGCAAAACATGTTTTATCCACTTTTTTTAAACCCAACAACGCGTGCGTATGCCATCAGCTCTATGACAAACCAAGTATTTTATTCGACGACGTGTGTACTGGACCGTTATTTATTGCTCTGAGTCGGCAAACTCCCGTGTGTGCCACATACACGATATTTTTCAGTAGCAAAATATCCCAACAAGTCAGAAACTTAACACAGCTTCTCGCTCTGTTGAGCTTGAGTATACGCCTTTCATTGAATTACGCTTTCCCATTTACGGATAATTTAATACTTAAACATTGAGCATAAAATTTCATAATTCAAGCCCTAATACGTCAATAAACTCCCGTCAATTTAATAAAAGCCAATGTTTCAATTCGCCTATTTTTCATGCACATAAAGTCACGTGAATTCACTCGAATGCAGAAGTGTCAGTGAGTAGGGCAGAAAGGCAGTGGGTTCGAGACTGAGGGGGTGAGAGTAAGCATTATGCAAAGCATTCCATTCCACAAGCGCCACGAAATCCGTTGGAACTCGACACCTAACAATTCGTATTGCCAGTGTCCCAGGATACGTATATGCACGTGCAACATCAACATGTATATCTGTATGTGCTCCGGCACTTTGTTTCCATACAGGGCAAATGCATAAGGGTTTGAGGTTTGGTGTGCGAATTGTAATTATCGTGTGCAAACTCCGGATAATGGACGTCTCGAGTCACGCGTGTATGCACAAGTGTGCACATTTCGACGATGCACTGGCTGAACGATATGGGGATTCAGAGAATCAGTGGTATAGGCCAGTTTCCATCCCCGGGTTTTGACGTATGAGACTGTCGGTACCATTCCATGAACTGCCTGTATATGTCTGGGCTACATTTATCATCGGTAAAGCATGTAATGTACGCCTTTGACGCAGAGATATATATTTGTGTCCTTTCGGGCATAATACTCAATGTACATAGAAACTTGAGGTAAATTATTTTACCAAGTATTAATAGATACTCAACTAGTTTCACCAGAGTTAAATTCCACTGGGCAATAATGCCAATCTTCACTTTAGATAAATGATTTTCATTATTATCATTAATAGCTCTCGTGTGAATTTAAATTTTGTGTACAAGGCTAAAGTTGTTCATAGACTCTTAATAGACAAAGTTTTACCAAGGGAAAGAGAATTTCACTGGTTTAAGTTAAACTTGGTCACTTGAAATTTACTGTACAATGTAAAATCCTGCATCACTAAGTCTCAGAGTTTCGGCGGTATTAGCTTTCAAGCCAGTGCTCTATAATAACGTAAGCCTTTAAGCTTCTGGGGGTAACTCATATTTATATTTAAACTTGCGTTCAGTCAAACTGTGATTTAATTTACGTTGAATGTATTTGTGGACAAAATTGGAGAATTTTTTTCACATATTATTCAATAATCTTCAGTGAATACCGGAAATGGACGAAACAACTTCTCCATTCCGGACATTGTGGGAGGACTTGCACGGCCTCTTTTCTTCCGTTCAACGGCTCGCAACTCTTAATACTTCCTGGCAAATATTCAAGCTAACTACTCTAGCTATGCGAAACTTGCCAGTAGACTATATCCCATTTCCCAGGGGACACAAAGTTTTCCCCCCGGTTAGAGAATTCACTCTTCATACAATCATTGAGGATTCACTGCCTCTGAACTTACTCAAAGGCAGATAATCACCTGCAAGATTTCCCCGAAATACCTAATGAAAACGAATGATCCTGCTTATTAATTCAATTATTTACATGGAAATAACTGAACTTCAACCTATTCATAAATTCATCTCACATTTTCCTACTAAGACTCGTCTGGCATTAATTCAATTATAATCTGATGCGAGAAAAATAGAAATCGATCGATTCATCCTAACGGTGAACAAATGACATTGTCAATACCGAATAATTTTGTTTTTTTTTTTTTATCTTCAACACAAACAATTCCACTCGGATTACGTAACCCGTGTTTCTCCTCGAGCGGAAAATCCTCCGTCTAACGACTCTCGCACATGCCCTACCCACGTGAACAATAATAATAATTACGACTATTGTTATTATTAGAGTATAATTGCCAAGTGCAGACTATGAATCAATCGCCGTTGCCTGTCGTTACCGAAGCCCCCGATTTTCCCCTCTTCAGAGGTATAAAATCGTTTGGAAGAAACAATAAAGCGTCTGAAACGGTTCATTACGTAACTGAATTGATTAATCGATCCGTTAGTCTGCGTTCGATGTTCAACGATTTTTCTGGATGCCCTCGGGTTCCATGAGGTAATTGATACATTTATCGATTCCATGGAGAAGAGGTATATCCTTGAAACTAATGGAGATACGCCTTTTTTACGTATCATCTTAATCCCATGGATCAATACAAAAGTCACTAATTTCCGGCGACAATGACAAATTAAAAAAGCTGAAGTACTCTGTATTAATTCTGAGCGTATAATCATTCATATACGATGATAATTAATGCGCCTCAAGACAGGTACGTTCGATAGACATAAATTTAACTTCAGCCTTTTCCTCTTTACATTCACGATCTGATTTACGACAGTGTCTTGAACATTCGTTATTTACAGAACGGAAGAAATGAAAAAGTTACATCAAGATTCTGCATGTACACGCACATTCATATTATCATGAAAAAGTTTGAGAATGTGTTTTTTTTTTTCATAATCACGTGAAATGGGAATTTACATATTTTTTTGTATTTAAAGAAAGAAACTGAGTATTGACATTTCCAGAAGTTTACCAAACAATTTGAATCTCTCCGGACAGAATTACAAATCATTGAGTGTAACACAAGTTTAAACAGTTTGCCCATGTCATCATGTGAAGCAACAGAGAACATTGAAATACGGAAAATTAAATTTGCGAATGTGGTTTTACCAACTCGAGATATATTCCATAGAGAAGCATTCTGTATAGGGTAAAACTTGAAACGAGCATTTTACATATTGGGCGTGGTGTGTAATGTTTGGTGAGTGAGTGCCGATGGACCCTATGAGGATCGATTTCACAATAGCGTGGAAAGTGAACATGTGATGTGGCTTAAGCCCGCAGAGTCCCAAGAGTTTGTCCAAAAGTTTTCATGTAACAGGCGATGAGTTATACGCGGTTCCCGTCAAACTTTCGAGCGGTTGTGGATGAGAAAAGCGGCATTAGGTGTGAGAGACGCGGAAGAGACACAGAGAAGCAGCCGGATCAATTGCCAGAGGGAGGATGAGGGAAGAAAGGAAAGGGTGCTCGTAGATGAAATGACCGTTTCGTAGAACGGAAACTCTCCCTGAGCTATTCTTCGTAGTAACCATTTCGTAATTCTACGTGCATCCCATTCCCTGTCCATTTATGCCCAGTGGAGGGAGGCTTGAACTTTTGCAATTACCTTATCTCCTTTTTTTTTCCCCTTCATTTTTCTTCTTTTACCCGGGACACAAAAGGATTTAATCAAGACTTGATGGCCTTTTGCTGAAAACTACCATTAATTCAATTATCTTGCGTTCGGTGAAGTTGAATTAGTTGAATAATAGTTTTACCATTGTCCATCTGTATTTTTCCCTTTCTTCGGTTCGGAGAAATGTGTACTGGCCGTTATATCTTGCGCCATTTATGGACTGTGTCCGATGATCCTCAGTGACACGATTGAGATCGTTAAACTCGTCGAAACTTCATGTGCTTTCTCGGGTGCACGTTAATTGGGTAATATCCCGGGTACTTTTCATCCCTCTTCTGCTGATTCGTAAAAGGGCGCAGACTGAATGGTATTAAAATTCATCCTCTCAAATATTATCGAAAGAGAATAAATAATTCCTTCCGCATTGAATTTCAATACATAATGTCTAGTAATTCTCTTACTTATCGCACACGATTAATTCTCAAAGGAGAAAATAGCATGCAATAAAGCGGTAGACGAAGGGAATTCAAAATAAATAATAAAAGTAATGATAATTCAGCACTTCATTAAGTATAAAATGAATTTTATCACTCAAGCAATTGCTATCGAGTAAAAAAAAAAAAAAAAACGAAATCATCCGTATTAATCTATTTTCTTTAACACTCCGACCCTTCTCTCCGGATCACTGGGCAAATTTAATTTCATTTTATTGCAGAATAGCACTGCAATTGGCTGCAGTCATTATTTTAATTCATTACCCTCTATTTCATCAGTAAAAATAATAATCAACAATTTTTCCCATTACTCAGCACGTTTTTTTCCCCTCATTTTCTCACTTACAAACGAAAATTATCCCGGATTATCCATCAACTAGAGAGGAACACTGGCGCATAATACCAACAATAGTAATTTCTCGATTGTTCAATTGACGGTACACAAGAGGCTCTGGTATAGCTACTTTTTTTTTTATTACCACCGATCGTCAACAATAATTTCACGAGTTTAATTGCGTGAGTAGAGAACAAACGTACACACCCTAGAGAGAGAAGTGCAACGACCTCGATAACTGTTGTGGCAGCATACTATGTTACTACGTGCATATATGTATACACGCTTGAACTCACCGGGTTCGCCTCATCTGTCGCCAAATAGTCGAGCAGGAGAGAGAGAAAATGGCCTGGGTACTACGGAGGGTTTTGCAAAAGGGGAAACAGTTAAAATCGGTACAAATGGTGGTTGTTCACCCGTTCGTAACGAGAGCGTGAGAATCGCACTCGTTTCACAAACGTTTATTTCCTCGCATCGTCAACCGCGCGTGCACCGCGCTAATCGCACGATTACACTCTTATTTTATTATTATTATTGTTAAAATTTTGTTTTTCTTTAATAATTGAATTTTTTTCATTCGAACTCGACAAATGCCTTTTCAATCACTCGCATACGCCCGGAAAAATCTTTGTTTCGCATTTTGCTGTATAGACTTTAAGCATCATATGCTTCTTGAAGTGGGCGTATAGCGATAAATTACCACTCCCGCCAGGATTCTACATCGGTTGCGGCATTATTAGTCAAGACAAAGGCCCCCAGATGCGATAACTCATCTCAATGCTTTCCTATATTTCTAATAATTACACCCTGGCAATCACCACACATTGCAATATCCTCGGTACTATTTTCTACTTATTTTCGTTTATCGTTATTTTGTGCGGGAGATGAAGAAGTTGATAGCGAGACAATTCGCATGATTGATAATTCAATTTTAATAAATCCTTCTGAAGCTAGTTTCTTGTTTGATGGGAATTTCTCGTCTCTTTCTACAATTCCATGGTAACAGACTCCATTGTCTTCTAATTACGTACTTTACGAAATGACTTGTAGAAGAGCAGAAGGATATTTAAGAGTGACGCAAACTGCATGAGAATTTAGATGTTGTCTTCTACCGTACCATGTCGAGTTTAAGCACCAAAGACTTCTCATCTTTCCTCAAAACTTCTTCAATGTTTCTCCGTTGTAAGTCAAAGCCCCTCAGGGATGTGAACTCACTAGTCTACGTGCCCATTCGTCTGCTTTCACGTTGAATCAATAGAGTCCTCTGCAATTTCCTGTTCTCTCGTATTCCAGTTGAATGGGATTTTTATGAATCAACTTAACTTCATTTTGTAATTGAGTGGTATTTCGATAATTCTCTCTCTCTCTTCTCACTTATCTCTGAAGTGGAAATAAAGGAGTTGCAAGAATGATTGAATGATAGTACGGGATCAAGAAAAGGCAGAGGTGAGAGAGAATGAAAATGATTGATTGCCGAGCATTACCAAAACCCGGGGAAACTGTGGGGAAAATTACTTTGGCAATTTGCACAGCCAGTCATAATCTGTACCGGCTGGTCCACGGCAATTATCACTAAACTCCCCCCTTTTTTTTGTCGCCAAGAGGAGAATAATTCTCTCCTTCAAACAGAGTAAAAAAGAGTATCGAATTTATTCTCTCCTCTTTTTCCATTACATCGTCGTAACTATCCGGTTTCCCTTTTTTTTTTTTCAATGCGCTCATGCTCCTGATAATGTTGTCTAGCAAGAATCATGGAGCATGGTAGAATGTATGACGGGAAACGAAGTTGTATCGGCATTTTCAAATGATAACATTCTTGCGCATGTCTCCATCGACCTTGGGCACATTTTTTTTTTTATGCTGAAAGAAAAAATGAATGGAAATGAGCAGAGCGGAGGAAAAAAGAAGGGAGAAAAATGAAAATACATTGAAGGTAAAAGGCGCGTCTATTGCATAGTAAGAGTTGAGTACGGTGTGGCCATAACTCACGATAAAAGAGGGCAAACGAGAAGGCAAAAGACTGAGGTATGGCGGGTGGGTATCAAGCGCACGTCCACAATCGTATATTAGTTGAAGGTCCTGCTCTCTCTCCTGCCTCTTCTTCCTCCTTTTAAACGCAGCAGTCAGAAATATCGGGTGGTGGGATAGAATAACCCCTAACCTTGCCCCCATTAAATTCTCCCTGAGTTCTGGGTGCGAATGCTAGCTCAGGCGGAGCTTTTTAAAGTAGAAAATACATTCCACTGGGCAGACGATGGGAAATAAGGAGAAAAGAGGGACTTTTCACTCGAAAAAAAAACGGAAACTAACCATTGGCTCTCTGCATCTGACTCATTTCTTTTCATCCCCTTTTTTTTCTGCAGTTCTTTCACGTGAAATTCGAATATTTTCATTCTTCTATTATTCATTGTCATTCCGACTCTACTCATATCATGTAAATTTTCATTTTTATTTTTAGAACCACGGAGATAATTATTCGTGTTATACGGAGAATTTTCTATTTAATTCATGGGATTTAATGAAGTCAAGAATATTTCATAATTGAATATCTTTTTCCACGTTTACAGGATTCTCGTATTATTCTGTCCCCTTTCTTTTTATCCTAAGATTAGATCTACCCTCGGTAAAGAATTTCGAGTGAATGTAGAGATGGTTCATCGGCACGTACGCTAGTCCATCCAATTCTCCAGAGACAGGACTTCTCTTTGGTCCTTTTTTTTTTTTATTCTCCTGCCACTCGAATCTCAACCGAAAACCAATTTGTTTGTGTTTCTCGAATGAATCAATCAAGCAGTCGTATCAATTCACCCCTCGAATTTCCGAGTAAATAAAATTATTGAAATAGCCCCGAATTTTTGCAAAAAAAAAAAAAAAATAATAATAATTGCAAAAGGAAATTATTTAAAGCGTTCAATTACTCCGTAATTCATGAGCCTCTGAATTATGCATAACGCGTACTTCAAGTCAGAAACGCCCTTGTATGAATAATGATGAGAAAAAAGAAGATTACAATAAGCCTTACAATGTAGAAAATCAGGCTTCATCAGAAATGATTCTCGGATTAATTTAATCCTCTAATGAACCAAAACTGTAATAACAATTACTCCTTATTCCTCAAAGCCCAGCAACAATGTCAAACATTTACCTCCACTTTTCCATTGTATGAGCCAATGGAATTTAACGATAAATACAAGCGCACCGAGATAAACAAAATGAGTATACCGCACATGGATAATACAACCGCCGTAGGCGGCCAATGACAAGATCAAGAAATGTAGATATATCCTCAGCTTCATGTTCAACTGTCTCAGTTAATAATTCATTTGCCTCTCTCCCTTTTCATAAGGACGCGAGGCCAAGTGGACGAATAAAAGGTGATGAAGAGAAAGAATAAGGAAACGAGGAAGACGAGGATTTTTGGTTATGACAAAGAGGCAAACGTATCTCCAATAAAAAAAAAAAAGGGATTTCACTGCCAAGTCACGTCGCAGATCGTTGAGGGGAAAAAACTCTCCGTTTACATCTGCTTTTTCTATCCCGTATTAACATTTTTCCACCTCACAAGAAATTCATCGATAAATCTTTTATTCCAGGATTTTTTAGGGATGAAAAAGTTGATGCAGAGGCCTGCACAAAAAACAAAATGATTCTCATCGATTTTATCCTCTCTTAATTGCAGGAAAATAGAGTATTTATACCCATGGACTTTGACAGGCCAATATATCATTTCCATATAACCCAGATACGAGGGCTCAACGTGTCCGCACAGCCTCCTACTTTCCAGGCTTAATATACCCTCTAGCACTATAGCCACTTCCTGAATCTCTCATCTCTCTATGATCACAGGTTGCATTTACACTGATGCTCCTAGATAAATTGGACGCTGTCGTTACCACCTATATCCCCAGATTGAGTCTCCTTCTGTCTCCTCTGTCACTCTGTCTCTCGCCTATTCCATTTGCCAGAATATCTAGAGTTCATGGGTTTGGAGGCGTACAAAGTGATTTGCGACATTGATTGCGATGGATTGTCAGGATAATGCGCGAGGCACTACATTCTCTTGATAAAATTCATTAAATTCAGTGGAAGTTTAATGACTCTCTCTTTTTCTCTTCAATTCAACATCAAATGTGCAGCATTGGAAATTTTTATTGTTGCCGATGGAACATAAAAATAAATGCGAAATAAATCTGGTAAAAATGCAGTTTCTATAGGATCATTCGGCGCTTCTCTTTATGGCTCCTTTTCCGCCTCCAGTCGATCCACTGGGGAATCCAATATCGCAAAAGAAAAGCGGAGAACATTTACACGAGTTGACGTCAGTCTCTCGTGAGTGCAAAACCTGGGGAAAACACGAGGTCGAAGCAATTATGTAAATCCACTTGCCATCGAGATACATTTCAATTCTCCATCTCTAAGATCCCTTCTTTTTTGTTCTCGAGGCTTTCCCCGCATTGATACAATGAAAATGAAGAAGCTCTAGTTACGACATTTTTGCCTTTAAATTACTCAAATTTCATCCTTACACGAACACACAAAGTTGTAATTTAATTTATTGTCCCTCATCTGCCTCCTTATGCCTTTAGAGAACCGAAATTAAAGTCCTCATTGTGCATTACTTATATTCAAATATTCTGAAATGAAAACTGAGAGCAGATTTCACTCTGACTGTTCGTACAGCTGACGCACCCTTTTGTATAAACTCATTTTAAATGCGGTAGTCATGGAGACTTGGGATACAAGCATTGGACGTGTTTAAATTTTCATGAAAAACCATTTAAAAGAAAAGAGTGGGAGTGAAGTTTTGGATATTCTTGCATGAAGAATCATTGAAAAATGGGATTATTTGAAGACCCAAAATTCTTGCAATTATAAACAATTTAATTATCCACTTGACACTCTCTCTACCCCTTTCCAAAACTTTCCCATCACTTGAAATTTCCCTTTATCCGACCCTCACACCGTACGCAACTTCTTGAAATAGGGGTAGAAAGCTTTCACGTTGGAAGGAAAGGTCTCTAGACTCTAGTATCTCTACAGGCACGTGAATAGAGAAATAAATCATGTCCCACTGCGAATTTGCAGATATCAAGAGACAGAATGCATCTCTTCTTATTACCCTCTTTCTATTCCCCGAGAATAGGTGAGTGACTGCAGCTGTAAAATTCACGATTACAAAATTTTAAAAATAAAGTGATTAATGGATAGGATAGTTTGACCTGTGTCAGTGTAAATGAAAAGAATTTAATCTTCCGCAGTTGAGATTTCCAAGGATGAAGGATGCCTCTTTCTAGCATTTAATAACACAATGGGAAAACGACCGGACTTTGATTTTATACCACACACAAGAGTACTACATAAGTTTGCGACGTGATGGCTCAACGATAAAATCGTGGTTATAACCCTCCGGGTTTGTATAACCCCCCGAGCTGCAAACGATGATTTATTGGTCGCGTACGCCTCGATCAGAGTGCAAGTGCGAGCGTGCCTTGAAATTTCAGTGGGAATAATAACCGTTGGGAGGAAATATTTCTGAGGTTCATTCGGAGAATAGAAGAGATTAGTCACGAATATTCCATTCTTTTTTTTTAATGAAAATCTAGAGTCAGGCGAGTCGACGCAGAAAAAGTCCTGGCCAGATTCGATTCGAATGGAGCCGTCTCCAATATCTCCAATGTATTCGCGTGAGCAGGGGCACCTATCTAAAAGTAATTTTCTCAGGATCACGGGATATCCCATGCGACCTACTTGATGCTGAAGAAAAAGCTTTTTCCAGTTAGTCTCTTCTTACATTTTCCTTCTATCAATATTTCCCTTTTTTTTTGTGTTATTATCACACAGGGTGTCCAATGTGAAGGCTCAAAGGAACATGAAATTTGTAGTTTTATTCTGTTGATTCTCGGGAGAATCAAAGGAGACAAGAGAGTTGGCATAGAATGCTTCAAATATCAACTGCAATACAAGAGAAAATGGAAAGCTCTTCTTTTTTTTATTTTCTATAGATATTTTTACACTGTCATCGTAAATTAGATTACCGTGGAGGACACTCCTGAGTATAGTTATGCAGATGTCGAGGAATTAGAAGAAAATGTAGAACAAAGGGGAAAGAAAGAAAAAAAAAGAAGAGGGAAGCATAAAAGTAACACAGAGATGAGATGAAAAAAGCTTGCACTTAAAACTCCACTCTACTCAGTTTTACTAGAAAATTATGAAGGCAGGCGTTTGTCTCTGCATTGTCGTGTCACATTTTCCTCCCTCTTTTGTGCTTTTCTTTTTTTCTACTTCAATCCGCGCCTTCTTCACGCTTCACTTCACACCACTTATCAACCTTCTTCATATATTGCAAGTACAGATTTTTGAAGAAACTGAAAGAGTTCAGGGTTTTCCACAATTTTTGTGAAATAAGTGAAAAAGACAGAATTACCAACTTTTTTTTCTAAATTCTCATGAAGCAGGTGGAATAGTAAAGAAAGTGAGCTCATTCCCCTTAATTTTCTTGTGCTTTTACACCACTTTTAATTCCAATCTTTCAGTCCACCATTACCATTAGTATAATTCCGAAATTCCAGAAAAATCAATTAAACTCAATTGTTATCCTCAGCTGCTCTTGAATTAAAAATACCAAAGTAAATTTATTCAATGATGCAGTACGTAAGTACACATAATTCTTCCACCTTCATTAAAGCAAAGAACGAGTTTCTCAATTCCTTTTATTTATTTTTTCTACAATCTCGTGGTCAACTCATTGGCAAGTCTCTCTGGTTTTCCAGTTAGATACACACAGTATCGTAAAATATCATCTGCGTCATTTCCACAGTTGCTAGAGTAAAGGAAAAGCCCTGAGGAGGCCCAATTGATTTTGACATGAGGCGAAAGACACTGGAGAGAGTTTCTTCTCCATTATATGAGGAATAAAATTGAATAAATAGGATAACGTCAACGTGAAATGGAATTCTCGTAAACAGCATTCACTCGACAATAGTAACTACGTTACATTGCAGCATCAAGAGAGAATTAAATTAAAGAGCAACCAGGCATGATGTTAGTGATGAAGATGAAAGAAATGAATGAAACCATTTAACATGAATGTTTATATCCCCTTTGGAGATGACATGGCCAAACCCAGATCAACCTCCTATATACGCACTTGGTAATTGTTGTTCTCTTGTGCTCGTAAACTCATCGGCGCATTTAACGAGTCCCTATCTTCTCCACAATATACTTCAGTAGCAGATACTCCAAAGGACATCTCCAACTTCTCTACCTCTATTTTCCCAAATATCTCTGAAACTACTGGAGATAACAAAATTTTACCCTAATACACTTTTTTAGCTCTCAAAATTCTCTACAAAAAAGGTTCAGTCCAAAATTACTCCATCTCCCTTAATTTCCGAGTTATCCTCAAAAACAATTACTCATCATATCGAAAATAGTCTAGACTCTGACGTTGAAAAATCAGTTTCAAATAATCCTCTCACCTGGCTATCACATGACGTGATTGAATTGTGAGATCCTTTATTATATCAGAGAATTAATGATTCCGCGTATTTCATATAGGTAATCTTGGTAATTTTCCAGTGGACAGGTGGAACGTACAGTATGCTCAGTGTTGGAGAAGCTAGACCTTTACGTATTCCCTCTCGCTCTCACCTCGGTGCTTCCTTGAATACATTAGACGTTGGTGGAGGTCGCTGGCTGGGTCATAAATCATTCTCCTTGAAAATTTTCAAGTAGCTAATGTCGACTCACGCGACCCACCACTCGATCTACGTTCTCCGGTGTGTCTTTTGTGGTCTCTGGTGTCCACTATGGGCTCTCCTGTAAAATACTCTGTGATATATTCAAATTCACGTCATTCACTTTGAGGAGATAATGAATAAATAAGAATTCGGGTGAATTGATTGAGCGTAAAATATTATAGGGGGACACAATCCGTCTCACTTTGTCCTTATTTGGGAAATGAGCGATTGAGCAAGCCTTGGGAAATGACCGAGGACTTGAGATTACGTCATGCCAATGGCCCCAGCACAACACTCGCCTAATTGTACCATTGGAATCTCCAGGGTTAACCACGATTAGACAATCCTCTATATCTAGCACATCCATTCTCTATAACTGTACCATTTGGTGATCACCTCTGTTCGTGTGTGTGTGTGGTACTGCACCAGGGATGGCGCTATAAACGCTCTCTACGAAATTACATCATCCACCATGTGCACCTTCAGTTACTACAGGGGATATCCAATATATGGATGTAATAATGTCATCATATTGAACCATATGGTTAGCAATAAAATTAACGGGGGAATAAATGTCAATGATGGGGTAAAATGGGAATTTTCATGATATTTAATAAGAAAAAATTGTTTTCTTCTTTGGAATTTATTAAATTTTTGCAAATTCATATTTTTAAGTCTCTCAATCTTTATCCATTTTACTGAAGCACTTTGTCTTGAAGAATGAATCGTAAATCTCTGCACATGGAGAAAAGAATGTGACACAGAGAATCTAGAGGGGAAAAGAGAGACTTAAACTTTTATTAGCAACTGAAACCACTTGCCACCATGTGTATGCCTCTCAACGCCCAGCAATTTTGTAAATTGAAGTAGTTCAAGGTAAACTACTTCCTCGTTATATTTCTGGTTTTTCATTATTACTCTGAATTTAATGCTCTCGTGTTTTTCATTTTAAAATACGAAATACACGTGACATTTCTTTCTTTCTTATTAAGAAAATATCAATGGAAATTAAAAGTTCATCTAAACCACAGTGTTTTGATATTTTTTTTTTTTTTGAAAAAAATTCAATGGTTTTAATACCATTCGATACCGCACTTTGCGTGACAACTTCGTAATCGACAATTTCATAACGGCAAGTAAACCTCTTTACGAGCCACAAACTCCTGTTTATTTATCTCTTTATTTTCCGTTAAAATGAAATTGAATATACCGATAAATTATGCTGAATTTTATTCAAACGACATCTTTAAAAAAAATTCCAATTAATTCCATGCGGTTGAATGAGAAAATTAATTAACTGCCAATAATTGAATCTTTGAAGAGTCTTATTTAAAAATTCATCAACAGACTTTTATGATAAAAAAACTTTGTGTACTCGCACGTGAGTTTAATACGCCTGGGGCTACATTTTATTTTGCATCCTCGTAAAATCTTACGCGAAACGCGCAGAAGCTTTTAGCGATTGTGATGAGGGTGGAAAAGGGGGAGGCTCATCACAATTTTTTTCATTTAAGTTCGTTCGGTAGTATCCGCATACAGTCCCACCCAAAGTAAACCTCTGTATAACTATGCAGAGTATGCAGACACCTCTTGGGAAAACTTTAAGACCGTTGAAATATTTTACGACTAAACTGGGGCGAATAACGATCCAACGTAATAAAGTATTCTCATTATGACATGAAAAACGGATCAACTCGTATTTAGATTTTTTTTTTTTCCAGAAAAATGCAGTTTGTTTTATCGGGAGAGATTTTTACGATGCCTCGAGGAGAAATACTTTTTTTCTTTCATTCCTGACGCATTTATTTCCCCTCTTTTTCCGGTGATTTGAGCCGGGGCAAGTGAAGTTTATCCAAAAATTTATTTCCGGCGAAACTACAATGGTCAGGCTCATTGACCTTGGACCTTCTAAATCACAGGTGGGGATGAAAGTGAGTCCGGAGGAAAAGGGACCAGTAACGAAGTCAAAGCTTCAGCTTCACCGAGCTTTCACGAAATTGGTATTTATGGGCTCGTGTGAAAATGGTGGATGAAAAAATAAGGAAAAAAAAAAAAGGAATACTTGCTGACGGCCAAAGTATCCACCTTTTTTCCCCCAAGTCTACCGTCCTCTGATCCCAACGGCAATGTAATATCGGATAAAAAGTTTAGACCAAGATGAATGGATGGTGGTATCCTTTTTCTCGTCCATTTCAAAGGAAGGGATTTGAGGGAGAGGGATGAAAAAAAAAAGAGGGAAAAAGAAATATATAAAGTAGTACTTGATCGTATTCTATTGAATTCCGGATTTATCACTTTTTATTAATTTTTTATCATAAAAATAATTATTTTCCAACAAAAAAAAAATCATAAAATCCTGAGTCACACACGGAAATGATTGAAGACTCCGGATTACATCCCGGTGTTTTTCTGAAGGATAAAAGATGAGGACTGACCGTTACCTGACCGTTTCCACTGTACCATGAGGCACCCTTCAGGGTCCTGAACCAGTGCATCATGATACCCTTGCTCCTTAGATCCTCCGGAACGATGCGCGTGTCTACTCTACATTGAATAACCATGAGTGTGTGTAGTTTTGCGCGTAGAGACACAGCGGACTGGCACGTCAAACGGTAATAAACGACGTTTAACAACAACCGAGCGACCCCCTTCTGCGCCCATACATTGTGTAAGCTCTCTCTCTCTCCTCTCCCTTCTTCCCTTTTGAGTAGAAACTTGCGCGCACGCTTCTCGTACTTATTCCCTCCAATTCATTGGTACACTCACGACTTCGTGCATGTAACCCGCACTTTGAATCGTAAACTCTCCTCCACTCTATGTGTGTGTGTCTTTTATTATTCTCTTTCGCTCCTCATTCATTTCAATTTGTTTACTCATTGTTTCCCCATTTTTTTCCCCCCTCACAATTGTGGGAATCGAATGGAATCGATCGAACAAATGCTCAAGATTGAAAAAATCCTTATAATAAATAAATCTAAAGAAAAATCCTTTTTTTCTAATATTTATCTCGTTAATTATCCAATTAATAGAAGGAAAAAGTGCAATGAGTTGATTCAGACGAGTTAACCCTGAGACTTGAATAATTGATTATTTCCATAGTCCCAGTGACGTGTTAATAACGATGGTTTTAATTACGAGAAAGGTTTAACGAGGCTGGCCAATTGAACCGAAGCCGATTCGAATATACAGGCCCTTTTCTCTCTCTTTCTCTCTTTCCCCCCTTACGTTCACGTTTTACCTATATATTTCAGTGTCGCGTTATAACTCGTGTGTGCATTCGATACCACAACATAAATTTAACCCATATGAATACGCAGAGTCGTTGAGGGGGCCTCAGAAGCACTCTCAACTATAAATTACCTCGTTTAAATTGATTCTCAGTGTAGTTTACAACCATATAGACTAGGAAGGATTGAGGAAGAGAGAAATAGGGGCTCACGAAGAAAACAGCCTTGTCCGTACTTCAGAAATACCATCCAACAATTTTCTCAACTCTCTGTCTCTTTTTATCCTCCCAAGATCATCAGTATTACATTGGTGCATTTGGATCTCAACGTTTCATGATTTTACTTTGAATATTAACTTGCTACGTAATCTTAATTATCCTCATTCCTTTTAATGAAAGATTTCGTGTACACTTCCGTACTTAGTCAACGCTTCTGTTTATCACTGTATCTATTTATAATGTATAATAAATTACGTATTCATCTAATTATTCAATATTATCGGGTTTAATTTAATTTAATTAATCTCATGATTATTCACATATCAGACAATTAATTTAATCGGAATTTGTAGATTTTTTTTTAATTAGAAATTTGGAGTTTTGGAATTGATCAAAGGACAAAGGCATTCAATCACAATTTTCACGATAAATGAACACTGAAGGAATGCGAGAGAAGCATTCACTGAATTCTCAATTCTTTTATTCCTCTTTTTTTTATTCAAAAGGACCATTAACTGACACATAATCCTCTCCTTAACCCAGAATACTCGGTATTAACGATCGGTCATAAATCGGAGACTGGCCGAGGTCACGCTTCACTATTCTATCCTCCGCCGGATGTCTGTTATGTAAACACAGGTAAATCACAGTCACTATGTACAGAGGTCTCTATATTAGTGTACATTCGACTACCGAATACATAGAATTTACTCGTGCAAAGAGAAGCGAGATCACGTGATAAGGATTTCGCTTGAACGGTCAGTTTATAGGTCTGCCAAAACAGGGGACTAATCTACTGGTTAATGCCTGAATGTTTTGTGGAATTGTGGAGCAAGGTGCTGCTGAGTTTGATGAACTCGCACGTTATAGATTGCCTCTTTCAGTTTCCTTTTTTCCATTTCAATCGATAAGGTAATAACAAGCCAATCGAGTACCGCAATGGAATTTTCAATAATGTATAGACATATTGCCTCAACTTCGCCTGATGTTGACGGGAAATTTCTTTTCTTATTACGCTTTTCCTTATTTTCAGAACACATTGGATAATGTTTCTGGACTCATACGTGTTCTCAGAACATCGACAGACTCGCCCCCCTCCACTTTTCTTCTCCCACCTCAATTCCCTGGGCTTTCCCTCGACGATTTAATATGCTTTTCCCGGAGGTAATCGTTATGAGCTACTGCAGCTAGACGTCGCACGTTTACAGGAAATCAGGGAACATGACTGGGCACTATCGAGTGAATTATTGATCGTTTACGATGTCTTCAATGTTGAGCTGTGACATTTCAACTGGGGATAGAGGGATAACATAGTCCCTCAAGTTAAAATGATTCGGGAATTTTTTTTAGATTGAAGGAGTGTCCGGAAAAATTTGAAAAAAATTGAGAATATTCTTTAACATGTCTTGATTATTCCTGAATTTTTTCAGAATGCTGCACAAAGTTCTTCGGGGTTTTAAAAAATTGTAAATGCTGGTGATGGTTCATTTTTTTTGATTTTTCAATTTAATTTCTTCCTTTTCCCCGGGAAGATTGTATTGATATTGTTGTGAGCATGTGGAGGAGCAATTTGAACGGGTAGTACTGGAAAATCGTATCCGGGATTCCGGAATAAATTGCTCGCCGTAATTTTACCCACGATTTATCGCTCGTAAAGTGATGCACGTTTAATTATTGAGTTTTAACGATTTTCTTATGTTATTTTGTGCTGTACACGTGCTTACCCGCTTTCGTCACTCGTTTGAAATATAAAATGGGTGGATTTAATGGTGAATTGTTTTATCTCAGCCGACGATGGAAAAAGCCGGTGATTTTCGAGTGAAATTGTATGAATAAATTGACTCCCGAACATGAAACCTACACCTTCCTCATTCGTTGATAAGATTGTATCATTATACCATAAGTAACTGGAGTCACGTCTGGGCACGAATCTGCACAAATCGTTTATTGGTATAACTGTACAAACGCGCGAGCCACGGCCACGCTCGATCGTGTTTATTCGAACGTGAATTTATGACTCACCGTTGCACTTTAACCGGACATAACAAAAGATACTTTTATTCTTTCATTT
This sequence comes from Aleiodes testaceus, assembly GCA_963565655.1. NCBI lineage: Eukaryota > Metazoa > Arthropoda > Insecta > Hymenoptera > Braconidae > Aleiodes > Aleiodes testaceus. The sequence goes on along the minus strand of OY751415.1, from coordinate 5,455,838 downwards.
TAGATATAAACTTCTTCCTTCATTTGCTTCACTTTTTTTATTCATTTAATAATGCACAGAGCTTCTTTGACTGTAGGCGAGTTTCAGGAAATATTGAAGGAGAAAAATTTATTCTCATTCTGACACAGATACTCCATTGTAATTCATCATTTATGCAATAGTATCATTCTTCAGGATAAAAATTCGAGAGCATTTTTTACGATTCTTCACAGAAATCGACTTCAATAATTATTCCACAAAACATTTTATTACTCGTTAAATTTTAAATGAGAGCAATGGAAAGAATTCTTTTTTAAAATAACCGAGTTCAATGACCTCTTTTCGTAAACTCTATATTAAAAAAGACAGAAGAGTCCTCTCGAGGCAGGATGAAAAGAAAACAAAATTCAATTTACATTACTCTATAAATATTATGATAAATTAGACTACTCCCTTTTATTCTCACCGAATAAAAATATTAATTACGTAAAACTTTACTGAAGGAAATGAAAAAAGATTAAATTGAATTTTCACACGATTTTCCTTAACGTCAACCTCTCTCTCGCATTAATTTCAACTGTATAACTTTGTAAATGCCAAAACATCAAAGGGCTGCTACTGGCATGTATGAGGAGCCCCTACGAATTGCACACGGTTTCATGAACACGTGGAGGTAAACTAGTACTGAGTAAAGAAGAGAGGCAAACGGAAGGGACGAAGTGCAAGTGCGTTGGTAGTCGTTTGCCGTTTCTATCTGGCCAAGTGGTTACATTCGCGCGTTAGTGAACTTACCTCTCTTCAACGGAGTCCATATGGACGGGTTTGCTGCGAGTAAATAGAGGGTGATAACCACTGAACATGGGGATTAGCTTTGTGGGTCAGCGGTGGAGCCATTCTCTTCACACATTTTACCCATTGCACTATTTCTGCCTAATTAATGCTGATGCGTCGGCTAATAGAGTTGCTCAATGTGATTGGACTTAAAAATAAATTCAAATTAAGTAATTTTGATAATTTTCAGGAAAACGTGAATATCTCGGGAAATAATGGAGATATGACTTTTTTACACTGAACATTTTTTGTAGAGAATTTTAAGAGCTACAAAAAAGGTTTTATGGAAAAAATGCGTATCTCTATTATTTTAAAAGATATCATGAAAAAATTCAGTTTCTCTTATTTTATTCTTTTACTACTGAATTATTTTCAAAGCAAATTGAACATGTACTCTCGAGAATAATGGCTATTCAATGGCTTCACATAAATCTCAATCCTCCATTCCTTTTACAAAAGTAGAGAAACGTTAGACAGCAGTTGTACGATTTTTCCAGACATAATACATTCGTAATTAATGTAATTCTTTATTTAAAACGAAAAAAAAAAATAGAATAAAAATTCATGTTTTTACAGCATTAATCATTGTCATTATTCTCATATATTTCGTTATGCTAAAGTTTTATTTCCTCCCGAGAGGTCAGCACTTTTCTCATGAATGTTTATCCATTTATTAACGTATTTCTAATTAATGCGCGCAGCTTGTGGTTGTAGTTGTAACACATTTTAAGCAAACCACTTTGTATATAGAGTATACGGTTACGGTCTCGCGGTATGGAAATCCATTAAGGAAATTTTCCATTTTTTTTTTACTCCCTCAGTCTCTTCAATTATCTAGATTTTTTATCTTATTTTATTCTCCTTTTTCTTTAAAATCCACAAACTCTAGTCGCAGGTGTACACTCGAATCAATTCATCATATGAATAATAATAATAAAACCCTTTGACAATTTTATTAAAATGAAAAATGAAAAAAAACAACAAAGTGCACTCGAGAATTGTTCCATAAAATAATAAAGATGATAAATAAAAATGAAGAGCAAAGAGATGACTGATGCGTTGACTGTTGAAATTGTTGAAAGAGATTTCTCCCAGTGATTCAGTTCTCTTTGACTTGAGACTTCAGACATAATACAGTCCTCAGTGGAATGTGCACCACCCTCTGGGATACATCTCTCTCTCTCTTTTTCCGTTAAATGCCCTAACATTTTTAATATTTGCAAAAACTTTCATCTCCCTTTTTTCCCTTTATCATTCTCCCTCTGCTATGATATTCAGAGCTCAATTTTTTTCGGTCCAACAAGTACGCAAAGGCTCTTCCCGTATTTCCCTCAGAGGAAACTGTTTGAGTGGGATGCTTTTTATGTAACAAACTAGGTGTTCTTTGTCTCTATAATATCCCCAGCAAGAAAGAGAAACGTGCATCATACCGAATAGCTTCAATTTCCCCTCTATTCAACAGCAATAGTACAAATAATGCCCTTTGTCCAGGTACTCCTTAAACTATCACGAGGCTAATGTTGAATTCAAGTTAAACTCAAATGTAAATTATAAATTCCACAATTTCCATTCTATTGATTCATGAATGTTCATATTTAAGTATATATACTGGAGTGCTTTCTCGCGTCCTTGCAAATGTGCCAAGAGTGTAGCCAGCATGAAAAAAAAAAAAAGACAAATAAAGCACCAACGTGCAGAAATCCTACTCACTTCTCATGAACAACATCTCTCGTAGCATTATGCAAAACATGCGCTTCCCCTCAATGTACTCAGCAATAAATCCCAATGGACCACGCACAGATATATTATCAAATCCGTTATCTGACCACAATCAATAAACCAATATTGATAATTGTGTTTTTTTTTTCTTTTTATAAAATTGTCTGACAGTTTCTTCACCTCAACACCTGATCTTTCTGACTATTTATTTATTCCTGATGTCAGAAATATCATTGCATGAGAAACGGTAGAAGCAGACGAGCAGCTGACGTTGAAAAGTTATCACACAGTGAAGAACCATGGCTATATGAGGCAGTAAAGTGTGATATAATCCCAATACGCCGTAAAATGTGACCTCGATATGCAGGGAAAATCGATTCTCTGGTAAACGAGCTTCACCAAAACTCCCCAGAGCTGTAGCACTTATTTCTCATAACTTCTCCACAAATTGGTGATTCGAAATCCAATGGTATCAAAGGGGCAATCGAATTAAATTAAAAAATGTATTATTCCATTAATTTATAATAACGTAAATTGAATAAATTCTATCATGTTGATGGAATATCCAATTAATTACATGAAATTCAAGAGAATCAATTGGAATTTATCATGAAAAATTAATAATTCTCTTGATGAAAATTAAATTATCCAATATAAATGAATTTAATTAATTTCATTTATTAAATTGCGTTATTAACACGGTTGTTTACTCTAATTGAGTAAATTTTAGCTGATATCAATGATTTCAGTGACTAATTCATCAGCCACTAGATCAATACCTGAATGAGCTACTGCATTAAATAGCATTTGGACACTTTTCTTCTTCAGAAGTGATGAAAAAAATAATTACCAGTGAAATTGCTTGAGGGACACTTCAGTTTCTAATTAAACTGAGGCTGACTCATTACCAACGAAAGGATTAAGTTGAGAGTAAGAGACAGGGCGTTGGAGTCAGGCCCCAGAGGAATACAAGTAGAAACTAGAGGAATAACCACGATTTCTCTGTGTGCCTGTGTGTGTGTGTGGCTTCTGCTTGCTCTCGATAATACTATCGTAAGTTACCACTTACTGTTCCGCACTTAACGCGTGTAATTTCACGTACGTACGTGCTTTACTCTTACATTCCATTTTCTAACAGCCCCATCGTTCTCCTCATATTTCCCCTGAGAAAACATGGAATATCTCAGGAAATAATGGAGATACGTCGTTTTTGGTGGAATTCTTTTTTTTAGAGAATTTTGAGAGCTACAAAAATGGATCAGGGTGAAGACGACGTATCTCCAGTGGTTTCAGAGATATTTTAGGAAAATAAGAAAAATGGGATTTTAATGAATTATTATAACTCTGCGAGTAAATCGGCCAGCTCTGAATTTATCCGGGCGTTTTGAAGAATTAACGTGAAGAAGGCACTTGAGGTAATCTGAAACAGCTACGAGGCTTATATAATCAACGAAGCACAAATGGAAAATTGCCACAAGAGTAAAGCGTGAATATTTAACTTACCCTCATTCAATTTACCACGCACGTATATCAGGAAAATTTCAACACCACAATTTCATAATATGTTTATTAAAATACTTTTGAAATTATCTCTGGAACAAACTTATGACCCAATTAATACCCAGTGAATTCGATGCACTGTAATACTGGTTCTTTTTTTTTTTTGTTGGGGATTTCAAAAATAAACTGAGAAATTTCGAGGGCTCTCTGTTTATTCAGTTATATATAATCCTTTAATCCTCAAAATAATTCACTAGTTTATCATTTCATGATGAGATTTTAAGTTTCCTTTAATTTTTCACTTTACTACCATTATTTTACTCGGTATTATCTAAAATCAATTATTCCACGAATCATCTTGATTTTACGGTTAATGAATTCTGTGAGATCGATTGTAGAAATCTTCCTCCATTACTTCACAAAGAAACCATTTATTTTTACGACGATAAATAAATAGAAGCGTGAAATTGATATTCTATGCTTTGGTGAAGACTTTAATTCGCTTGTAACGGTATTTAATAATTCCTGAATATCGATTCACTTTGTAATTCTCCAAAGGACATCAAGAAGTGCCCAATGTCTCATGATCCCTTTCTCCATTTTATTAATTCCCAATTTTCATTCTCTCAGTCTGAATTTTTATTTCCTCTTTTTCCTCACCATCTCGTCTTCTCCTTATTTTTCACAGCGCCCTCCAATCGAGTTCGTGGTAGGTTGAGAGAAACCGCCGATCCCACGGTAGGTTGAAGCCACGTTGCCCACCACCATCATAGTCCCAACACTATTTCTCCCCTTTACACTCCCCCTATTACATTATTTTTTCCATTCTTCTTTGCTTTTTTTTGCCAGAACCTCACCTCCTCCACCTCTTCACCATCTTCTACCACTGCTCCTTTCTTTTTGTGGCCAATGCGAGATCAGCACAGAGATTGCTTTCATCATTTTATGCCTGTTACGTGCTCCGTTCCAGCGACGACTTGGGGGTTTGAGTCGTTAAAGTTCGACAGCAGCCCAACTATTGCTGTTGATAAATCCCCAACTGAAATAAAAAGAATAATACCCATGTGTTATTGGCAGGCCTAATTGCTGTCTCCAATGTGCTTTGATAAAAATTTCAAAGCCACCTCTCATTTGCTTGTCATCTTGTTTATTTAAGTACACGAGGAATCCAACAAAGAGATATGAATTGAAGAAAATTCAATAGAGCATTATTCTTTGATCATTTTAATTGGCATCTGCCTGAAATTCTCTCTGACAACATCTATCCTCATCAGCACAACGCAAATGCAATAGTCATCGTCTGTCTACTCGCTATGATTATACGCTTCATCCTTATTACAAGAGGATTCCCAATTTTTTTCAGATGTTAAAGACTATGGGACTTGTTTCACTCGTTCATTGTCGAGAATAGTTGTGGATTGTATCAAATGTTGATTCTTCCTGACTCATCGTAACTAAAGGTAGCTGAATGGTATCATGAATTGCGAGTGGCTGAGGACGATGGGAAAATCAGGGTCTAATGTAGATTTTAATGGTGCTGTTGTTTTATTTTTTTTTTGAGGAAATTTGAGGGGAATAAAGGTGGAATCAGTGACTCTATTTATAAGCCATGGAGCTATGCCTCTCATTGATCTCTGATGATCCTTTGTGCCTCCGAGGAAGACTCTACGTCACTGGTATTCCATAATGCCGATACTGATGAGGCCTTTGACTGAACGATCTCCTTGATGTGATCAAGGGAGCCATACTCATAGCCACATAAAGGGCATCTCATCACAGGCCTGGTGTCTCTATTCAAGAGCAAGTGAGCACATACAATGGGATAGCATCTTAAAGTATCAAAGCCCACCAAATTTGATGGATCAGTGTGTTATTATATTTGGGAAAATTCGAATAACAATTCGCAAATGGATGGAGTCTCTGATACTATTTCAATTTTTTTGCTCTCGTTCTGGAGCTATTGGCTTCTTTGCAAATGGGACAACGCCTTCTCACCCTGGGACCACAGTGTTCCAACTATACGCCAACACAGAGAATATATATCTTCGAGCTGGCTTTATTGCATTTGCCCGGAAACCGAGGGAATAGATTTATCGCTTTAATCTGGTCATTCGATGCCACTGTTCGACCGAATGGTCATTTGTATATATACTATTTTTATTTCTTTATTTGGCATTACAGTTTTTCATTCTTTTCTTCAGTCATGTCGTTCATCGTGATTATTCTCAATAGATTGTGTCTGTAGACGAGTGACCTTTCTGGAGATTTGTTATTTATTTTGGGAATATCTCAGAAATTAATAAGTTTAGAAGGAAATATGAGGAGACCTTTTTTGTAGAGAATTTCAAGAGCTACAAAAAAGGTCTCCTACCATTTTCCCCTAAATCCACTCATTCACGAGATATTCATGAAATAAATAATGACTAATTATCCCCTGAAATAATGAATTTATTCTCTAATCGAAATCGATTTCCCTACACATGTAAACAATTCACTAATATTTCATAATCATCGTGAAATTACCTGTACATCAATTTCTCCTGAATAAATTAAATAACATTAAATTGTTGATTACAATAATTACGCTCGTTCGATGCATCCAATTAGTTCCAACAATATCTCAATTTCCCAAACTATCATAAAATTAATGTGGCTGAATTAATTAAAGTGCTAATCATCGATGCCATTTAGTCGATCGAGTTACGCATCCGGTGTAGAAATAAATGGAGTTTGCAAGAAACAGTGGGTCAGGAAATCGGGTCGGTAAGACCAAGTGGTGGAGAGGGTAGAGAACTGAAGCAGAGAGAAGGTAAAACCACGTCTTGTATACGTATAAATGAAAAAAGGGGCAGAGGGGCAAATGGGTGAACCGTTAGCTCGTCTGCCTCGTGCTTCGCCACCCGTGGAGGCTTGTTTCTTTGTGGACGCGCCTACAGACACTCTGCAAAAAAAAAAAAAGTAGAACTGTATACGTGCATCCGTACAAAGTCATTTCATCTCTCCCCTCTTATTTTCCATCGAGGAAATAATAAAAAAAAAAAACATCATAATAACTGAGCGATCGGCCGAATTCTCACCGATTTGCAATCATCCGAGCGAAAGTTATTGCCAATAGTGCATTTAAAGTAACCACGAGGTCTGCTTGTGGTTGAGAATAATAATTATGATTTTTTATTTTTCTCTCTTCAAGTCTCTTTATATGGAATTTAATCCAGAAATATCAGATAATAATCTCCGATAAATAATTCAATGATTTATCTCAATGAAAATCAGGTAAATGGAATGTTTTTTTTATTTCAAAAATAACAAAAATTTAATCCAGAATTATGAGGATAATAATACCTAATGAATAATTCAATTATTTATTTTTACATTACGATGCTAAATAATAGGTGAAAATAATCCCGCAAGACTTTAATGCCATTTGCGCCAGAGTCAGACACATTTCTAATATTTTTTTTCTCTCTCGCTCATTTCTACATTAAGTAATTTAAACCATCCACTGTAATGAATACGGATCCGTTGTTAGACGTCGCGTGCGGTCTTGCCGGTATTATGGTAAGCAGCTTGGAAAGTTCATCGACTCATATACACACTGAAATAGAGGGGGGGCCTAACAAGGCGTTTTAAGTAGATCGGTCAACGCAAATCGGCTGTATCTCAGAGGCCACGAGTTTGCTGTCCGTTGATATTCGTATTTTCATTTCGAGTCATCACGCGATGTTACTACGTTTACCCTTTAACGTTTGCATGTAAAGCTCAATTTTTTTTCCGAGAAAATTCGCTAAAATTGGATTATCATGAAATGATGAATAAAGCTGAAGATGAAATTCATTGATAAACAAAGTAGTCTCTTTTGTCTCGGGGAAAATTGAATTTTCGAGGGGCAATAGTTTGCGGTATTTTTCTTTGTATTCGTTGGATGGAAAAAGGAGGAGAGACGGTTAGAGGCGAGACTTCTCAACCACCGGAGGTAAATGCTAACCGCACGAGTATATTTGAGGATGTGCGAGTCTCGTAAAATGGTAAATGCTTTACGTTTATGTTACGGAGCGTATGATTATGGTTCAAGTGAGGCGGGAAATTAATGCGGAGAGAGCAAACATTGTTTTTTTTTTATTTATATATTTTGGTCTATTGATGGCTCTGTTCATCTGCTCTTTGATGCATTGCTGCATCGCTGCAGCATTCCATTAATATCTATTCTTTCGGACTCCATGTGACCTTTATAAATCCGGTAATAGCCTCGGGCATGAGCTTTTGATGAAATAATTGAAGAAAACGGGGTCAGGATGAATCCGATTTTTCTTCGATTAAAGAACTTATCCGAAAAATTTGAAAAAATCACACAAGAGGGAGAATAAGTCGGAGTATTTATCCTAATTTTTCCACATTTTTCTACAGAGTCTTTCATATTAAAAAAAAATCCTAAACAATTTTATCCCCAAGGTCTATTTCCCCCCGAGTTTAACCCATCGATAATCATCAGTTATTCACCTACAAAATAATTTACAATCGAATACACAAAGCGATAACGCCCGTGGATAATCAAAAACTACAAATAACACTGAACTCCATTGTGTTTCGTGAGGACAATTTGTACCGCATGAAATGAGAAAAAAAAAGGGGGGAAAGAGTTCGATGAAACCCAGTGATTAGACTCTGATTGTGAGTGTCACGGTTGAACATTGTGCTTGGCTAGCGGTACGTGTGTTTCTTTTGTTTCATTATTTCCCCCTCTATTTCCCTCAAATGCCCCTTTTTTTTAAATCCCTCAAAAGCTGCATACCTTTTCATCTTCATAATGATACCGGGGGTCAGCCGAGTGACATCAACTCTGTGTGTTCCCTCGTGCCGGAGATGCGGTGATGATAGTGGGATTTTTTGAGAGCTAAAAAACGTAAAGAAAGTAATAAAAAAAGAGATGAGAAAAAAATTTATTCATCAAGTAGGGTTGCTTATGCCTCTTCTGCATAGTTTTTGCCTTTGATCATACCACCATAACGCAGATTGGCATGCTCGTGTCCGATGACCGGAAATCGTCTAGGTGCTCCTCTTCATCCACTCATTCCACCTGTGCTTGAATTATCCGATAAAAAAAAAGCAGCATTAAAAAAGAAGGAAACCGGTCCGAATTTCAGACGATCCCCGTCAAACTGGACGATCCTTCACACCGATAAATTACACGTAATGCATACATTGACGCCTCCATCAGCGAGTAAAAGAAAGTGCCAGAACCTGATTTACAACCCATTTACGTCCTTCAAGCGAAAGTTTTAATTCGCAAAAGGAATAATAAATTAGCCCGGTGTTCGGGGGCTTATTTCTTTAGCATGAAAAGTGGGTCAGTCGAGACGGTCGAGGCCAGCCGGAACGAAAAAAAAAGGGGGCCTCAACTTAGTTTTCATTGACCGTAAAACGAGCACGTAGAGCAGTAGCGTGCACGGCCGCATCGTGTAGATTGAAAAAAAGAGTGAAATACAGGAGAGAGAAAAATACAATAAAATCATGATAACAAAAGGATGATGATCGTTTGACCATTAAAGGAGCACACTCGAAATGAATTTAACTGCAGAGTTTATATCTAATTTTATCCTTCATTACACGATCGTAAATTAATCTCACCCCTTTTGCCCCCCATTCTATCCATGCGCTCTGATGCACGCGAGCAATTATTTTTATCCGAGGGAAAATGGGAGAAGAAGAAGTTTCGGGATTAAAAGAAAGGAGAGTACGAGATCGAGACAAAATGGAGGGACACAGTCAAACAATTATTTCATTATTTTTTTTCTCTTTGAAGAAGTATGTCAAGCGGTCAATGCACTCTAATACTCTCATTCACAATTTCTCCCTTCGTTTATTCTTCTCCCTTTGACGTAAATTGATTCTCCTCATTCCAAGAAGATAAATATTTTTATCCTTTTTTTTTTCTAGTTTTTCCTTCTTTACTGTTACTTTTTCCGAGAATATTTCACTCCAGTATTTTCTTGGCTTTGACAGAAACTAAGGAAGACCATTGGATATCTATTGCTGCACGAGAAAAAGATCGTGACTGTTCTAATTTCATGAAAGAGGCCCTCGAGGATGATTGGGGTAGAGTCATTGATGGATTTTCATGGAGAATCGTATCAATTTGAGATCTAAAGTGTATCTAAAGTATCAACACGAATCTCTCGACAATTCTAAGAATAAAGTCTCATGAATTAATCCACTTTTTTTTGTTATTTCCACCAATCGCCATTGATCAGTCGAGAGCAAAGTCTCGTCTCTGTGACTCATCACGGCGAGACAGACCGGGGGTATGACGGGAGTGTACCGTGACCCACAAACACACTTTCACGTTAATCTCAAAGATGTTTTTCTCCTTTTTTTCATTACGTTTTTTTTTTCGCTTAATAAAGAGTCTTACCTACGCCTTGTATTCCTTGATCCATCGGGACGTCGGAGACAATGGGGGATACTGCGAAAAAAAAAGAAATAGAGCAATGAAGAAAAATGGGAAAACACGTAAGGCAGAAAATCCCAATGGCTTTTCAGAGTCTTGACAAAACTTTTGATTCCCATGTGTCTTAATGCACCAACGGATATTCATATTTTTCACCTATGAAAGAGGTGCAAAACGCATATACATGTCCAACCGAGTTTCTTCCTCGTGTACTTGTAAAGATGATTCATGGCTTTTTTATGACCCCTTTTTTTTCATACACAAGGTACATGGATTGAACAATGGAAAATTCCCAGTTGTTATACCATAAAACTTTGCAAGTAGACGTTGGTTTTTAATGTAAATCAGTTTACGATTGAATATTTCGGAGACTTTTTTCTTCTGTATTAAATTTTCAATGTAACTGTGTTTCATTGGATTTTTCCCTCCAGTTCCTAACTCACAGAGACGGACAGGGAGAAAAGAGGGGGGAGGAGGTTAGTCTATATATTGTAGCCTCAGTGACACGAGGAGCCATTATCTGGATTTCCCCGGGTCTCGTAGAAGGCTTTCGTATAACCCCTGGGTTGCAGCAACAATGGGCACAGAATTAGATGGCCAATTGTACTCCATTACGAACGGGTTACATCGTGAAATTTCTGAAACGAAGGACAGAGAGAGAGAGGCAGGGGATTGGAGAAAGATAGAAAGGACTGGGCCTCGCATGGAAGCTTTGTCAACTTCACTCTGTAGGTGAATTACCCGACGATAATACGTATAAAGGGGTCTCATGTGTTGTGAGGATTATTGGAGCGTGCTCCTCGAGCATGGCTCTCTCGTTTCAAACTGTAGGAAATTGAAAGGAGTTCAGAGGCTATTTTATTTCTTTCAATTGTTAGAAAATTAATAAATTAAAAAAAAAATGAATTTTCGAGGTTTAGTCAACAGTAATATTTATTCAACACTGAATTATTTTTAACATTATTCCCAATGCTCTTGCCTTATATCCTCGACTCAATTGCACGAGCTAATAAAACTCATTCGCACTCGCACAGACCAGAAATTCACCTTTTCACCTCCGAGGAATAACAATAATGTAGTATAGTTGGTACTCAGAGCTCGGGATAGTCCCGCAGCATCACATGGACCATTAGTTTTCAGTATTGCACTCACATCGTGGATGCATGGAATTTTTAATAGTCTGGAAACTACGAAAAAAATCTTGCCGACCAGTTTGCCCCTTTTTTTCCCCACTCTATATTTCACATTTTTAAGAGTAAAGGATTAACAAAAAAAAAAAAAAAGAAGCAGCAATTCCCTAGTGTCAAGTTGTTGAAATATCCACTTTATTTTCCTAGCATTCTATTTTTCCCTTCTTTTTTTCCATCAACTTAATTCATTTTACCGCGGAAACTCATGCCCCGTGTGTACACTGGGGCATATACCAAAGGACAGAGATAGAGGAGAGAAGGTGAGCTTACTACTGGGAATACTTTAATTTCCCATCAACATGTCCTTTTATTTTCTGAGAAAAATAAAACGCACATCCGGCTCGTTAACGCGTTATCGCCGCTGAAGTTCCCTCGCCAGAGGGTAGAGTATAAAAAAAAAAAGGAAGAAAAAAAAAGAAAACTGGGAAAAATGAGAGAAAAAAAAATCACAAGGGAGAATCCAAGAGGACGAAAACTCGTTGGCGCGTAAGGGTCATAAAGAGTTGGCGGCACTCAGCAACTATCTTCTTTTTTTTTTCCCCCAGCTTTTTACCCCACAGTCTCTTTTCTCTCGTCGTTGCCACTTGGACCATCCACGTGGGGGTCCCCACCACTATTACAGTCAGACCATACCCACCAGGTTTATCTAACGTTTCTCCGGGTAAGAACTAAATGTACGGCGTATGAGACCGAGATGTGGTCCAGAGAGAAAGAGAGTAAAGCCATGAGTTGAGCTGAAACGTGTGCATCCGTTAAGGAAAGTACGACGATATTTTATATTCTTGGACGTCTATTACATGGCTAGCCAAGCAAATCGCTTCACAAAAACCATTTAAAGAAAAATGTAACCGTGGGCGTTCAGTAAATACGCGCCTTTCAACTATAACCATAGTTGATATAAGTGGCAAGTGACTGCGGCATCCTGCACCTTCCATCATTTATTTTTATCTCGTATAAAATACCGCTGTTAATTACCACCGTAAAAACATGTAATGAAAGCGAGTCGGCCGCCATTTTGTGCGTATCCAAGCGCCGCCATTTTCTGTGTATTCAAGCGCCGCCATTTTGTGTGTATTGAAGCGCCGCCATTTTGTGTGTATCCAAGCGCCGCCATTTTGTGCACACACTCAATCACCATTTACTGAACCTCTATGTCTAAATAGGATAGATATTTTTGATGCACATGATACTCCATGCCAAGTACCTTTTCTCCGTATCCTGATGTAACGTCTGAAAACTAAGACATTTTCTCCTGCCCATATTCTCCTATACCCAAGCATCTTGCATGAATGTATATTCTCCAATGTCTCTCGCACACTCTGCACCAGTCCCTCGATATTACTTTCTTTTTCCTCCTCTTTTCTTCGAAGGAAACGACTTTTGTTTCTGACATCCGCCTAAGCTAGGTTCAAACGTCTTTTGCCTTCTTCCCTCATCTTGCCCCTTTTTTTCACTAACTCCCATTCGCTTTTCCCATATACTCGAGTTTTCTTTTCCGGTACCAAGCAGCCCCGGAAACTTGGCCGACGTCCACAAGATACGATAGTGTGTGTACTTCTTTCAAATTCGTTTTATTCCATTGAGACACGCTGAAGTCCCGTTGAATGAATAAAAAGAATTTACAGACCTGCAGTAGACTCAATTTTTTGGGATTCAGGGGAAAAACATATTTCGGAAGTGGTGGGAGGGTTTTGAGAATTTTATTCGTGGTAATAGTGAAGAGAGGAATTAAATTTGAAGAGTTTTATTTTTGGAATCAATCAATACAAATTCATTTATCTCAAGTGCCATAGTCTGATTGCTTTTATTCACGACTTCATCACTCACTTCATCAAGGTATTGCTTCATAAAATGTAATCACTCAAGTGAGAATTCTCATACCCTTAAAATTATTCAACAAAATTGATTTCTTTATGTTTCAGGTACGTGTCCAGAATTTAATAATTTTCATGATGACTTGTATGTGGTAAGTGAACGTGACATTTTCACTTTATTTTTCATCTTAAACGTTTTTACATATCGAGAATCGATAAAACTCATTTTCACGAGATGAAAAAAGCCTCAAACTCGACGAGTATATTTTTTTATTCTAAATACCACAACGATTTTGACACTTGTTTTATTCACAATATTCCAATATTTTTATTTTCCTGTATTCTGGCGAAAACTACGACGTTTACTGTGATTAAACGTCAATTCATCATGATGAATATTGAATTTCCCTCTGAATTCAAGCAATTTTGGGTAGAAATTGGATGGGTCAAAACCTCACGTACACGAGAATAAAAAATATATGAGTAAAATGAAGAAATTTTAAAAAATTTAAAAATTGAATTTTCATTAAATCAAAGTGCCTCAAGTTGTCGCTGATACGAATGAAAAAGAGACATTGAAGTAAACACAGTCGTTACAAAAATAAACGACAGAATTGAGGCGCCAAGACGAGAAAGAAGTGAGGAAGTACAGAAACCGCGTATTTGTCAGAATGTTGAGAATAATAGATGGCAGATGCCCAACACACAGTAACAATTCAACGAAGACGAACTAAATAAAAGAGTAAAAATAAGAAGAATCCGTGAAACTCATGAAACTAACTCTTTCTAGTTTTCTCCACACAAAGATCCCAGTGGCTTGATATACCACCCCATTCAAGAGCCTTTCAATGGACTGAATTTTTCGTATTTCCTCCATTCTGAAGATTTTAAATCACGATAATCATGATGGACTTGTGCAGAGAGACGTCTCGATCATGACTCCTCAATATCATTCGCCTCTATCAATGGCTCGACTCAATTCACCATGATGAGAGTGAAGACATTGGAGAATTGAGGAAGAACGTGAAAACGTGAGATTTAATGAAGGTTTGCCAGTCACAAATAGAATAACGGATATCCTCAACTATTAACTGTCTCAACTAGTCTTCACTTTATACTTAAAAACTTTTTGCTTTATAAAACATATATTTACCAAGTGACTTTAATTGGTCCCCATGCTTGCCAGTTGCATCAGCCGTAAAACTACGTTTCTCTGCAGCAGAAGTTCTTGCGCAAATGAGGGGAGAAAAGCTGGAAAATTTTGAGAGTTTGCGTAATTTTGTCACTATAAATTCATTGAATCTTTCGTGTTACTGAGGACATAGTGAAGAGTGGGAAAATTGTAATTGCAGGTTTTTTTTGCAGGCAATTCTTACGTTTTCTTTTGCCTGAATCGATACGAAGCTTCGGTGGTATTTATAATAGCATTATGCGAAATGTATATGTGTACAGGAATCCGTTGAGGCGAGGCTGAGGCAAAGCTAATGTGTGCAGGTGGGCGCATGCCACGATCCCTGTGTCGCGATAACACAGCCAACTAACTGCTCACCATGTGTTTCTATCTACCGACAACTTAACTTCTTCGTGGAACTTACAATTCTTATTCACACTCAATGGAACTCGAGAGAGTAGAATCTTGTGGTACGATACGAGAATTAACGATTCATTGAATATATTTTAACTGACTAATGTCATAATTCTTTTTATTTTTTTTGGTTAAAAAGGTGGATAATATCTGAATTTACGAAAGTTTGATAAGTAGAGGACAATTGTTGGCATAACTCCTTAAATACTAGATTTACGTGAATTTATCAAGGATACTTTTTTTAAGATAATTAAATTCTGAATAAAAAAGGTCTCCTGACATTTTCCTCTAAATCCATTGGATTCCAAGATATCTTCGATCAAAGAAAATCAATATTATTTCCATGAGATTGTGCATATTTTAAAGAAAACAAGTCTGGAGTTTCTGCATGGAAAATAATGGGATAAAGTATGAGCTACTCTCTTATCCAAGAAAAATATCATATTCTTGGAAAATAGAGACGGATTTAATCTCGAGAGAATGATCACAACGATCAATTGCCTGTGCAGAGATAGAGCTCTTGTCTATAGAATATTCCTTCTCTTGGCATTAGATTGAGTAACGAATCGATTCTCATGATGGATTCGTTCGAGTGACTCACTGTGATAGACACACAAGTGTTTTTTAAATTAAAATACTACTTTATTTCAGTCTGCATTCAATAATATGCCACATTAAAAAATTCCTCATTCTTCAATTCTCTTTTATTACTCATTGAAACTGAATATTCATCACCCATTCACAGACTAATGGAATTGCATAATTGCAGCTGTGATGGTCATTCAAAATTATAATTGTTCGATAGTTAATTAAGATTTTCATCGATATATTGGAGCTTCAGTTGGCTTTGGATTCATCCACGATATGGATTAATGGAAAATGATACCATCAATGCATCATGCATTTCAATCTCAATTGCAGATTCCTAATAATCCAGCATCAAAGGCTCCAATTCTGAATAGAAGGATACCAATTACATTCTCCCAAAATCAAGTATTCCAAATGTTCAAAAAAATCATTGAAAAAGATGAAGAAAAAAATAATGCCGTTATTCCAAGAACACATGACACTGATACACTCTCCATCTTCCTCTCCCACATGGGCCATGTTGCTCTTTTTTTTTTTCTTGATTCACGTTTAATTAAAATTCTCTCCACGTGTATGACACGAAATTCCGTAGTAATAAGCCCCATGTATCCAGACAGTGAGCTCCATCACACAGTGTCGTCATTTTTTTAATATTATTTTGTTCTTGCAGTGTTACAGTACCAGTACCGCTAAACCTTTATTTTTCAACCATAATTTGCGCTCAGTATTCATCTCGTTCCATAAACCGGATTATTTTTTTATTACCAAAAATAAAAAAACGAATAAGCTCTTAATTTAATATCTTCTTTCTCATCCTCCTCTTTTCTACGTAAACACATAGACGAGCGTTTGATGGTTTGTGATATTTAGTATTTTCACGACTATCTAAAATTCAAAAAAGCCAGACAAGCTTGAATGCAGAATATTTTATACGTTTATCGACCTACGAGACACCAGTTGAAAAATATTCAAAGTAGTATGCATTGAGTATGGTCACACATTTTAGAATATTCAACTGGTAAATGAGCTTCTGCATATTCCATTGAGTATGTGTGCGTGCAGATGAGTGCAGAATAATTATTATCATGTTTAATTATTCATTTGACAATTGAAAGAACCCTGAATTCACTGAATTTATCAAGATAATAGTCGAGACAATATCAGGGACACTTTTGACTCTCAATGAAAATGGATAAAACCTTCCTGGCATTTCTGAGCTCAACTCATCTCTCAGAGATAAAGATGAAGGTCTGATAGAGTCTCAGGGCACTGGAATCTCTGGGGTTGCTTGAATACTAATTATCTGATCCAGCCTGGTATTGCTCCCTCCCTCTTTGGGAATGATGACTCGGGACGAGAGATGGGGGTTTATGCAGGATATACGCAGAAGCAATATACAGATGATTATCTGGTAAAAAACGTAGAGGCCACTCAATGGTGCAATCTTCCATAGGCAGATCGGATACAGCAAAGCGTGCCATTACGCATACCACCTTGTATTTTATTTTTCATCATGGATCTCGGGAGAATTTTTATTTTATCTCGTTCATTCTTTGTTATTCTTGGTACGTTCAATGCACTTCATGCTGCTATTTGTAACGTATTTGAGAGCCGATACGATTCTTCCAATTACATAGGAGCAAATTGCAATATACCTCTTACGATTGGATGTAGACGAATCTTTTGTATGAATAGGGCGGCCAATCGTGAAAATAACAATTTCTCTTTTCGCAGTTTGAGGGCATTTTTTTTAGGTACGCAATTTCCGGGGGCTTCTTTGGATTATTTTGAGGAGTGGGGGGTCCATTGGAGAAGCGCCTCACGTCTGGCCAATATTGACAGTCGGCCCTGTTATCCGACTACCACATTTCGAGAGCTTTCGCAAACTTCCATCTCTCCTCTTTTATCTATTTTCATCTCTCTCTTGCTCTCTAGGTGATACTGTAAAGCCTGATGGCTTTAGATTCTGTGCAACGAGTCAGTCGCGAATTTATGTACACGTGTTTCCTATCCGGCAAACCGATTACATTTGTGTAATCCCAAATATCCTGGTAAAAGGGAAAATTATTTTATTTTCACGGAATTTTATTGAATTTTTCATTAATTTTCAAAGAATTTTATTTATTCAAGGAAAAAAGAGGAAAATGGAACGAGTTATTTTTTAAGAGTCACTGAGAATAATCTAGTGATGCAAAAGTGCCACTGAATCTAGTCTCCATCTCTTCCACTTGAGTGCCATTACTTTCTTTCCCAATGGGGAGAATAAAAAAATGCTGAATTTTTCCTCAAGCAAATAATAAAATATCAAATACTAATAAAGAAGAATTCCTCAAATTTATGATTCAATTTCACATATTCTATTTAAAACCACCTGGTATCGCGTGCAAAAACTCGTTAGACTTCCGTTTAATCGCAGCCCCCACGCCTCCTCTCCCCCCTCTCTCTCCTCAATCCCTTATCTTAAACGATGTATCGAGATACAAAATATCTCTGCGACACTTCACCTCAGATAATCCTTCCGTAATTAATTCCAAATCTCAATAAATCACTGCGCCAACAAAACCAGTCCATTATCACAAATAATCCTGAATAAAAACTCAACTGAGTAATAAAAGAAAAATCGTGTAATTTTTTTATTTCCCTCTGAAAGAAAGCCCACAGGTCATTGACTCTTCCCCCTCTTCTCTCCCTCTGCCCCACAATCAGTATCTCCTCTCTGTTAACTTCTCGCTAAACGATAGACCACCATAATAATAAAGATAACGTAGAAGAAAAGCTTTTCGTGATGCTTCCTCTTTGTTCCTCGAGGCCAAAGTAGCTGCACTAACCCTCCTCCAAAGCACTTGATAATAAAACTGAATTGCCCAAAACCCAGTGCGTATTTCTGATAGCCCAAAGTTCAATTTAAACTTGTTCCACGACTTCCTCGACACTCTCCCTTTAACCCACGAAATTTATTGAAAGCCCAACTATTAAATGAAAATAAATAAATGATTGAAGAGGTCTCGGTCCAGTGATATTCTCATCATACCACTCATCCTCTTTATGCTCCTCTCTTTAGTCTCCTCCTGAAAAGCTCACTTTTACGAGGGGGCTTAAAAAATTTATGGAATTTTTGAGTGGTTTTATATGGCTCAGTAGTCTCCTTTCGTTATGTGTATCTACAGCACATGTTGCAGTAAAAAGAGGCGCTTAGAAAATAGAGAAAAAGGGGAAGTTTAAATCATACAGAGACGATGGAGAAGAAGGGCTTGTGTGTGGTGGCGTGTGAACCACCTGAACTACCTTTTCTTTCATCTTTCTCGCAAGATCGATAAACACACTGCCATCTATCTCGACCCCCACGTGACCTGAAAATTATCCCCATCAATGTAACTTGTGTCCTGATATTATTAATTCTCTTGGAAAATAAATTAAAATGTAAAAAAATTCAATATTCATCGAATAGAAATCATCTCAAGTGCATAATAATTTGCATAGTCAATGGCCGTACGGCACGAGATGCTGCGATACAGAATCACAGTATTCTGATAAAACCTGTTCAAGACATAATCATGGTATTTCAGTTGAGTTACATTACTTTTATTAAATAAATTATAATCAATTAGTTCATTAAATGTTTATTTCGATAATTCCGAATTTTTTTTAGTTATTTTTAAATTGAATATTGAAGAGGGTAATTCATGGGGAGGAGGTGCATCAATTGAATTATATCAAGATTGAGGGAAACGTTTGGAATTTATGTTTTTTATCACTTTTTTGAGGGGAAAAAACAAAGTGTCCCTGTTTGCATGGACCCAGGATGTTTAATATCAATTCATACTAATCTGAGTAGAGTAGTATGGCAGAATTGTACAAGCAGACAAGCTCCACCACTAATTTGCATAGTCGAATCAAACATTGAGGACAAGCACGTTCAATTATGCGCAGGATAGCACTTGAGACAGGGGTTTTAACCGTTGTAGGAGCTTCAAATTGTAAATTAGCATTTGCATTGAGCTTGCTCCTCTTTCCTCCCCGCATCGATGTACGAATGAAGATAGACAATGGGAAATAATTCTGGGTTCGAGAGGAAAATGTTTGCGTTCTTGAGAATACTTGTAATATTTTTAAGTGCAAGAGGGGAGAAGATGAGTTTAGGTGACGTTATTGTGTTGACAGTTAATGCGCACCTCGAGGGCCTCAAGTACTTGGGGTAAATTACTGAATAGGGGGGAAACTCGGGCAAAATGGACCAACGAAAAAGAAATATTCAGGATTTTTTTTTTTTAAGAATTCTTTATCCAAAAATTCTGAAAAAATTCAATAATAATGAAAAAACATTGGAGCATTTTCTCTTATTTTTTTCACAAATAATTAATCACAATTATTTAATTGCGTTCGATATTTCTGAAGAGTGTGAATACTTCTCGTTATTTTTCCCGTTTAATTGCATCGACGCAAAGCGGATTATTCAAGTGCCAAAGGAGAAGAATTTAATAATTAAAAAAAGAAAAACATTCCAATGAGTTTCGCTCATGCAGTGAATACCGGTACAACGTAATTTAAATTAGTATGCAGCCATTGCCGATACTTGACCTAGTCCAACAATTTTTCCAATATGTTGAAAGACTCATATTGAATTCCATATTCTTCTCGTACTCGCTTTGATGTGGTTTTTCAATTTTTTCCCCACAATTCCTTTTATTCCGTAGAATATAACGCGTGTGTGAAAATAGTTAAGGGTAAGTTTTTTTTTCTTTTTCGAGGAGTCCTGAAGTTTCGTTCGAGTATACGAGAGAACGGGGCCCTCTCGACGATCCGCATTCGTTCACCCGACGGTCCTCGAGCACGTACGGTTTTCATATTTCATGGACTATCGACAATGTCACGTGAAGACGTACGATGACTCAACACATTTCCTTTTTTTATCACATTATTACGTAATAAAATAGTGAGGATAAAAAGAACTCTGAGATTTATATCATTTTTACCTCGTATTTATTAAAATATTAATGATTCGATGGAATTGAGGCAAAAGGCTTTTCAACATGTAAGCGAATAAATTCATTACCATAATTCCAGCCAGAGATATTGAGAGTTTTAATTAACGCATCTGCATGAAAAAGTGAGTCAAGCTTATGAATCTCACAAGCAAACAGTTTCTGCGGCAATATTACATTTTAATCTCTTTCGCAAAGGAGAAAGAGACAGAGATAATCCCCGAAATTCACATTTCCCTTTCTCATTAATACTCGTAAAGACAAAAATATCCACTTGGACACGTGCATAACGTTCGAATTTTAATAAATAAAATCGCAAGATTGTTTATTGCAGTGCCGTAGCTGTTTATGTGATTGGAATTTTATTAATTGGCCATTGCATAATTCATAACGTCGATTTCCCCCTCATAACTCTTCGGATTCCACGCGAGCCTCGAGGGCCAAGTAGATAGGAAAACGATAGAAAACGTCAGTAGTGGAATCTCCAGCAAAATGCTGAGTAAACCTCGTGGAACATCCAACGATCCCTCAATCATACCTAAGCCATTCTCCCTCTCTTGGAACTCGTAATTTCATGAATATTTTGAAGCGAAATTCCCCCGATTCTCCGAACTCAATAAAATCCCCGAATAAATTCAAATTAAACTCACAAAACCACGCCCCTTTTGAATAAAAACAAATTAATAAAATAGACTACCTGAAATCCCTGAGTATCACAATGTTTCCATAAGCCTCATCGTATATCTTGCCATATCCTTAAATGTTCCCCCATAAATTTTCCAGCCAACTCACTGACTCTAATAACTCATACATTAAACATAAAATCATCCTGTATCTGCATTTACCTCGGAAATGCTCGCATTCCAATTGAAACATAGCTGTGATAATAAAATTACATAAAATAATACCAGAACCAGTGACAACAACAAAAAAAAAAAAAAAACATGAAAGAATCCACGTTCTCATGAGATTACAATCAACCCAGTTGAATTCTCAACGGACCATCATCACCAGCGTCTCGGTGTTGCTACTCATTATACCTCGGTACACGTAACGGTAACACGCTGGTGATCCCAACGGACATAAGTGTCATAGAGCACCATAAAGTGTGTTGATCCCTTATCAACGGACAGGAATCATATACCCGAGAAATATCGATGCTTGAAAATCCTCGAGCACGTATTGACGAGGTGCGGCTGCCGTACATAGTACTTTACTCACTCGGCTACTCGATCATCAAACATCTCAATGCAGCCGAAATAATCGACGGAACAATTCTTAGTATTACGCTTGACCGAGATAACCTACACGCTCCTCCGAGATATATGGTAGACGCAGACACAAAGGTGCAGTTAGCTCCGTTATATTTTCCAGTTATATCCACCGGCTTTTTCATCTCCCACATTTTTACACACCCCAACATGTACGAGGGTTAATCCTCTCCAGGAGAGTGACCACATGCCTTGTGTATCATCTCCGCAAGATCCCCGAGGTGTGTCTGGTCTAATAGGACTGATTGCAATCTCCCAGTCGAGAGGAAAAAATTCACAGACTAAAAAAAAAAAACAACAAGGAGAGAAGATCCATTGGCTTCCTCCAACTATATAAGACCAGACGCTTTAATAAATGGCTTTCCACCCAGGTTACAACCTTCATCACAGACACCAAGAGATATAACTCTGTGATAGCATCGGCAATCTCGTCACACTGCTTCCAATACACTCTGACAAGCTTCTGTCACTTCCAACTTGTAATGTAGAGGTAAAATTGTGATCATACGTCATGGCAATCTTTGTGTTATTCATTTTAGAGATGTTATTTTTCTTTTAATCCTTTTTCTTTTGAATAAATTAATATTCAATAATGTCAATGACACTAGCCAGTATTTTCATTGACTAACGAGCTATGATATCTCTTTTATCACTGAATTAATTCGACTCAGGTAAAATATAGTATCGATAATTGAATTTAGAACTGCGACAGAGGCTTTATGACTCCCGTCAATTGAATTATTATTGACTATTAATTCAAAGTAAATCCTCCATTCAGTTTCTCCGGCTTTATTTAATCGAACGAATGAATTTTCCACCGGTAATTGTTTGAGAAATAATTTACCCCTCAAAAATTCCTCATCGATAATGCATTCGCCATTGTACAATTTCCATACAGAAAGAGGGGAAGAGGAAAAAAGGAGGAGGAAGAGGAAAAGCCAGTGTGAAACACGCCGAAGTGTTATTTAATAATCCACACTGTGTGTCGTGCAGTCGAGCATGAATTTTTCATCGAAAAACGAGCGGGAGCCTCTCGTATGAACTTAACTCCCTTCTATAACACCGCCTAGACATCTCCATGTACACCTTATATACACGCTATGTTTTTTCATATACTCCTTTTTTCCATCTTGGCTTCACGAAGAGCTATCATAGACTACTATCCAATGCAACGTAATATCGATCCCCTCGATACACCATCCAGTTGGATGGGCGTTCGCTTTTTTCCTCCATTTTTCCTCGCAATTTTACTTCCAAAGCTCTCGTGTTCACCGGCACACGGCCAGCAGTACAGAGGCCTAGGCATCGTTTTATAGTCGTGGCTCTAGTCGTCACTGCAAGCCCAAACTCCCCCGTAACTCGAGATCCTCTCTGTCGTTCTCATGGAGACAGTTACCATTTGTGTATGTATATGGAATACGAGAAAAGCCTATAGGAGCCTTAACTTCGTATCGTGAATTTCGGGGCGAAATCGAAGCTTCGTATGTCAATGAAAAAGCCGGACGAATATCCCTCGAGTCGTTTTCATAAGTCTCTCTCAATGTCAAGAGTTAATCCTTGAATCTTCTTTTTTTTTTATTCCAGTTTTAATGAGGAAGAGAGAAGAGTTGCAGATTTACCGGAATTTTGAGGCTTTTTCCGTGAATAATACGATCTCTAAGGCTACTTATGCATAGGGCATTTACATCCGCCTATCAGACACATTTCAGGGGCCACTGAACTCACCAGACTCGTCTATGACAAAGCCGGATCTCATTGTCATCCTCAATGCGAGTTTCTGGTAGTAACAAATGACATGGCATATGTTTCTTACGCCTGCGTAACGATCCTATCACAATTGCTGATCATTCTTCTCGTTTTAAAAAGATATTCAACGGAGAATGATATTTTCCAACTGAGACTCGCTTCTCATTTTATTAACATTCGTGAAAAATCGGGGGAATGTGAGAGACTGCATAAATTTTACGCTCTCCTCCATTTTGAATTAATTTATCAAAGTAAATTTATACATGTGCATTTCTCATTTGAGGAATTTTTTTTATTGGATAAAGAATTTGTGGAAAAATTTGAAAAAAAATTGAGAAGATGGTGGAATATGTCTGGATTATTTCAGAATTTTTTTGAGACTCTGCCCTTTATTTTATTAATAAATTGAATTAAAAATGATATTTACATGAATCCAAGTGGAAAGAGCTGATTGATAACCCAGGTGTCTCGTAAACGAGGGTAATTCGTTCCCTGAAAAGAGTAATTCACCGCTTCTCTCTGCTGCATGTTTATAGTTTTGAGGTCATACAATACATATCTGGCAACATGGAGAGACAGGAGAGGAACCACTGAGGCTGTGTGTTGTACGATGACAAAAGAGTAGCTCATACCTCCCCTCAACCCCTATTTCTCTCCTCTATCACTGGCGTTGAATGTGACTTCTGGGTGGTAGGTTGTAATTACCATGAGTCGTAAAATATGACTTCATGATGACGAGTAACCACTGGGAATACGCATGTAACAAATGAAACAGACGCTTGTATCCACACGCCCTTTTTTCGTAATCCTTCATTCTCATTTAAACACAAAATTGGATTAATTCGTCCTCAATTCCATTTTAATTAGAAATAATTAAATTTCCCTGTGATATTAACTATTGATTTTACGATTGTCCATGAATACGTCTTAATGAGACAATGCAGTAAATTTCAGATTTTTTTTTTATTATCACGGAATACATTAAAGCGCTCGGAAAGTAGTTGGTGTATTCAGTAAATCCAATCATTTTGCGATGACACCGAGCACGTTACCCGCAGTGCCGAAGCAATAAACTTGGGTACATTGGTGTTTACCGAGTGGCATATTCGTTTTGAAAACAGCTGAGGCATTATAAATAAAAAAAAAGGATGGAGAGAAGAAAAATGTGGAGAAAATTGAAATTCCACACACAGTGGACCTTTGAGTATAAACCGGCGCTATGGCAATGAGCCGACGTAGTGGTCGTAATCGCGCTCGAAGTTCACGGGCATTAAACGCCGAGGCCGCAAAAGCCACATGGATCGTTAAAACCAAACGACAAAAGAGAACATCCTGCTTAGGTTATAATGCGGAGAGTGTGAGAGGGGAAAAAAAGGGGGAATTTAAGGAGCTCAGATGGTGAATAGGAAAAACGCACAAAAGTCGATGAAAAGGTCTTTTCCCTGGGAAATATTTCTTTTCACTGAACTTCTTCGCATACACTTTACTCTTGTACTTGAAATTAAACGCATTAATTTTTCTCTTTCTTCGTAATTCAGAATTTAGTGATTAAATTGTTCAAAGGAAGGAATTTATTGAGGATTTTTTTTTGGCAAAATTCCATTAATCTCTTTGCTGGGGAAATGCTTTATTTATTATGTGCTCTTGGAAATTTCTGATGCATCACATGGCCGATTAAATGACAGTTTGGTAGAGGGCTCCTTGAAACGTTCAAAGCATTCCATTTTTTATTCATTTTTTTTCGTGAAAGCGAGCTCGAGAGAATCTTTGAAGACATTTTTTTCGTTTGAAGAGAATCTAAATGCCAGAAAATTTCAAATTAAGCTTCTCATACTTTGAAGTCAAATAAATTCTTTCTTAAAATAGAAGCATTTGCAAATAGAAATTTGACAAAATTACACAAAAATGGAGACATATTCCTCCATGTTCTCAAATTTTTTCCGATTTTTCCATGAAACCCTTGACCCTGAAAAAAATTCCTGAATTCACCCCGTTCTCACCAAAAAAAATTGATAGAAAAAAACAAACGAATCTCTTGTTATTTTCGACTGTGCACATGAAGGACAGGACTAAACACAAACAGTATAAAAATAACAACGCAATTAGTATGCGGTACGTTACACTGTCACCGTACGTCCCACGTAGGTTATATATGAGATTTAAATATAATACCGTGGACAGTGATGGCGTAGGATGGAAACTACAGTGAGGAACTTTTTATCGCGTATGAAGAAGCCTCGCCGTCAATTATTATTCAAACCGTGATTCTGTATCGCATGTAGGTATCCTGTAGAAGAAAACGAAGGATTTAAAAGTAAAAAAAAAAAGATCCATGCGTATACACCTCATTTACATCATATTCGAATAATCTGTGGAGCAGTTTTAAAGAGATTTCGTGTAGGTGATTCTCGGAAGAGGAGGAATCAGACAACAATTGAATTTAATACGAGGCTAATAAACTCTGCGGAAATAATAGTGAAAAAAATATGGAGGTGAAAGTGCAGATTTATGTGCTTTTTTTTAACTCCAACAATTATTTATTCAAATACCCTTAAATTTGAATGGCAAATTGATGCAGTCAAGCGCAAGAATCGATTCGGATCTCTCTGCTTCCGGTTGTATTCGCTTATGCATTTTGTCTGTGGACGAGAAAACGGAGGAGTTGGGCAAAAAAAAAAGGGCAGAGAAAGTGGAGCAAATCGATAACAACCCGACGTCTCTTCGATAGTTGGCTATAAAAATTAGATTGGCTTCTCCAGTCACCGCGTCCGGTACACTCTATTGCCTCGACTTTTTTTTATTTCGTTGATAGTAGACTCTTGTTCATTGCCAACTAATCTCTATTGAATCCGAGGGGGTTGACGTGAGAGGATATCGAGGAATTTTTCGCATGAAATATTCAACTTTTTGTATTTTATTTTCAGTGTTAATTGAATTGTTTTGGATTTTTTCGATCGAAGAATTTATGGGAAAATTTAATATTAAATAAATTTTATTGTCAATTCTTTGTGTCGCTACTAACGCATGCGAATTTATTGAAATTCAAATTTCAATCCAGCTTGAGGAATTATTCAATCGTGTCACATAATTCAAGCTTGTACGTGTAAACATTATTATTTCACATCAGAGTGCGTGCCGATAACGGGGAAATAATGAGGCAACTGTGTTTGCACTTGTGAAATTGCATTACCTGGGATTTGGAGGTTTTGAGGTTGAAAAAAATCATTCTCACCAGAATTAAAAATAAATAAAAATTCACCATCGTGTGTGTAAATTGATTGTTTTTATCCATACCATTGAATCTCATGCGGTGAGCTCAGTACACAGCCTGTGGGGCTTTTACTATATTGTACAAACCGTTGACAGGGCACTCTCGTCGTCGAGGCAAAAGACCATAAAGGAAGAAGGCTTCCTCTTGGCTTTCCAATGGCTACAGCTTGTCAGTGGAATAGAGCCATTCTACGCTCAACGCTGGCTACACCAATATTTCACAATAACGTCAGGCAAAAGGATGAAAAGGGATGGATATACTGGGCTAGGGTCAGAGGTCAACATCTACCTCCTTTACCCTCTGTTAGTGCTACTGCCTGGCTCCTGCACTTGACTCTTGTATGGTGAATTTCCAGAGGAAAATACAAGTACACTGTAGTTACTGTGACACAAGTGCACTTGTTTCTCTTCTCCCAATGAAATCATGGGATCCTCCATTTTCTTTTTTTTCATTGTTAAATTCTCCACCGACTTAATCAATTCCAGATGGAAAAAAAAAAAATTCACCACCTCGAGAGAGTGCCTCTTAACTCAGACATTCCCCTGCGACTTTATAGTCGTATTTATATCTTAATTTACGTGACAATGCGCCTACGCTTTTTGTATGCAAAACGTGGAAGGAAAGCCCGGATGAAATGCGATAATGGTAACACGTACCTCTCACTCCAGCCACTCGTGGGCGTTCAAGGGTTGCGCGTTAAATTTTCTTGTACCTCGTAGCGAAACAATGCGCACATTCGTGGATGAAAAAATTCAAGATCAGAAGCCAAAGAGAGAGAGAGAGGCAAATCACCTTTCTCGCTTCGAGACCATGCCAATTCGCATATGGGAGGCAGTTCACCTCCCCCTCTTCACGAGCTGCGCATCATAAAGCCCGAACAATGAGCCGTATTTCGTGCGTGATTTATGGGTAATTCCTGACCGTACGAATCGAACCCATGGTAGCCATCCTTTTCAACGAATTATTGGCGCATTGTTACACTCTGTACATTTATGAGAATAATCATATTCACGTGTCATTATCGTGTTCTTATCAATTACCAAATTCCCGTAAAACTGTTGATTCTTAAAAATATTTTATCATTCATTTTTAATGAATGAGTGACTGAATTCTCTCATTATAAACGTCAGCCTCTGACCAGGCGAAAGTAGATAAAATCAGTGCGTAGTCGGACACGCTCATGGCACAACTTTAAAATTCTCAGTTTTAATGCCATCCGAGACGAGGTTTTCACACGCCCGCATTTCTCTATACATGTCTAAACGGCTGTGGCATGTCGCTCAGCATTCTCGCACTGGCGTCACTCGCACCTAATTGCGAGGGATTCTAAAAAAAAATACTCTCATCAAGCCCAGACTGATTGACGTTGTGGTGATGTGGCTTCAAGTACGGTTTTTGCCTCTCTATACTTTTGTTTCCTACTTCGTTTAATGGATTTTTCGTAGACTCAAATAAAGTGACACAAGTGTGTGTGTGTGTATGTTCTCTCATTCGGAAATTAAATGCATTTGAAAAATGAGGAATAGGAGAGTGGAATTATTATTTATTACAGTGTACCACAGCCAATACTTCGAGTCAACAGTAAAGACATTGGAGAAAAACTGGTATTTAATTAATAGGCGGTGCACTCTTGAGTTGTGGGCATGAAGAGAGGATAGAAAATAGTGTAAGTGAGTAAAAGTTAAAACCAGCAGACACTTGCCGACAAGATTAGTGCGTCTGTAGCATCATCCGTATTTCTCTTTTCTCCTATCTGTTTGAATATACATAACCCACAGAGTTGTAAGAGTGTAAAAGGCAAGTTTATCCACCTGCCTTCTCACACGCAAGGTGCAAAGTAGTTGCTCTCGCTTCTTTCAGTTTCATCTCATCTTTCCGAAGTAATTTATACTTTATCCTATTTTTATTGTTTCATATTTTCAATGAAATAATTCGTTTTTTTTTTTTTTTTCATTTTAATTTATAGAAAAATGAGGAAATTCCTCATGTCTCCTTGAGGCATCTGCAGAAACTTTGATTGCAGATGAAAAAATATATAATCGATTTAACAAGAAAAACCCGGGATTTTACTTCATGACACGTGTGGATAGACCTGAGTTACTATAATGATTGACATGTACCAAGAAATTACAAATATTCTCAATTTTATTCCTCTATCCTAGAGTTACTGGTAATAATTCCAATTAGACCATCACTGGCATCCTCGGGGACACACGTCACTTACATATTTATGTGTACTTGAGGCCAGTAATAATTTTTAACACAGCCACGGCTATTTCCTCGTTTCTTAACCCCATGTAATCTCCTATGCTGATCGCTTGCACAAGGATTGTGGTAAGATTTTTTTCCTTTAAACTCTCTTTATGCTAGAAAGATGCAAATACGTTGGATACTTTGATATTGCCCTGAATTACTCCAATTTCGTGTGTTTTCATCGGTGGAAAAAGGGGCAAATTCAAGTGATTTATATTCTAATCTAATGGAGAGAAAAATGCGACCTTCACTCGTCACTTGGGGCGAAAATACCTACACCTAGATAATTCACAGTCTCTATCTGTAATACACTGTTCCCCTTTTTTCTTCCACCAATCTATGTTATCATGAATGCTAAGTCAACTCTGGCATTTCATTTGCTACTATTTGACTCTATATTATTTCGTATCAATTACACTTATGAAATCGTAAACGCTCTGTGCAATATTACCAGAACATTCCTCAGAATTTTACTGTATAAATCAGTGGTTTACCTCATGTTAGAAACATCGGGGTGAAATGGACCTTCGGGGCATGATGATTCAGGATTTTTTTTAATAATAAAGGACGTTATTAAAAAATTAAAAAAAAATCAAGGAAGTCGCTCGATTATGTCTCAATTATTATGGATTTTTTTAAGACCGGAAGAAAAACCTTATGCATTATTCCAAGACAGTGAGTAATAAGCCCGAGAAGACAAAAAAATAAAATCATTCTCTCCCGACAATTCACCGTGGAATTATACACGCATGCAGGATGGCAAAAAATTCACTTAAAAAAAAAATCTCCAAAAAATAAAGAAAGACATGTGCGTGTGTGCAGAGGCCGAGTACACATCTCCTAACACTCGAGAGGCAACAATGCGCGTACGCCGTACAACGTCTGTATTATCTCATTTTTATTCATTCGCCACATTGTTTCTGGATTGCAGGTTGTCCGCCGTACCATTTCATTCATCATAAAATTTTCCATCTCCCTTTTTTCCCCGCATTCTCCATCCTCCATTCTCCTCCATTCTGCAGACCAGTGATTTACTCGGCCAACAGAGCCAAATGCACTTCATCTCTCCCCTCTCTTCCCTCCGAGTATTGATCAAACCACAGTACCATTTCAATGTCCCAAAGTGAGCTTCGATAAACATTTCTATGACGCCCCAAAAAGTATTTTCCATATCTCCCTCTTCTTTTTTTTTTTCAATGGAAATCAATATGTGCTAAGCTTTCAAATGTCATTTGAAAAGAGGCAAAAAAACAAATCGCGTGCTCTTTGGTGTAGAGGGAGGAGGGGGGGCACTGAGTCGACGTGTGACATGCACTGAAAAAAAGGATTGAATATAGTGTATGGAAACGAGAGAGATTTTTCCGAGGGAAAGAGAAACGATATCGGGGATTCAACGTCCATCGGGGGAATATTGGATTATTGCACTCGAATTTCTCTCCCATTCGTCTTTACCCCTTCCGACGACTGGCGTCAATTCAATTTACCTGTCAAACCCGGGGAATCCAGTGGGGAAAGTGTGTGACTCACAGACGAAGGAGTCACTATTGGGGATATCACTTTCCCCACAGGCATTTTCATATTTTACGTTTTTTCCAAGTGACAATCATCGAAAAGTTGGAGATGAAGAATTGCCGAAATCCCGCAATTAGATTTAGTTAAGAATTGTGACGTCATGAAATACCTTTTTCTCACTCTCGAGTTATTCAAAATTAATTATAAAGACTACCTTTTGATGCACCTGAAGTGTATATCCCTTTTTTTTAGTTTTTTTTTTTCATAGCTACTCGTCCTAGCACTAAGTCTCTTATTACTTTCAACTTGATCTAATTAAAAGTAAAGTAATTACGTTGGGCTTTCATCGTAACTATCTCACTAGTTTGATGAACTTTGTCATAAATTTAATATCAACTTTGACCCATTTTCTCTGCTGTATCAAATTTACTATCTTTTGTAATTTTTTTTTCTCTCTTTCACTACCTCCGAATTCTCGTACTTCTTCGTAATAATTTGAGTCTATCCCGAGGGGGAGATTTTTCAATTACTTTAATTACTCAAACTTTTTAAGTAAATATATATATATATTCATGAAGATATTACTTTGGATTTTATTCGAAATGTTTAATTGGGATTTATCCTCAATTATTGAGGATATTCTGATGTATTGATGAAGGGCTTGAAAGCATCTGCACAATAATTAACTGGTTCCACGATGAACTGTGCTTTCATGATGGAATAATGGTCACAAAATCCATGTAAATTGTATTAATCCCCTCTCCCTTTCTCCCCCCAAACAACCTCCCTCTAATCCAATCGATGGGAATTGTTTCGTAAACATCTTCGAGTCCATTGGAAAATAGAAAATCAAAAAAAAATCCCCGAGAGTGGATAATCGTAAAAGCAGGAGTACGAGATTTCCCACGAGACAATGTTCATGATGCCATTACGTTATAAAATTTAGAAGCCTTCAATACTTGATTCCATTCCTGTCTACACGTGCACACATCAATGGCACTTTTTTTTCCCGAAGAAACAACTCCTCAAATGTTAAACAGCACTCAGGACCAATGAAATTTCAATCTCGCATCGAAATTAAATTAATGCACAAGATAAAAGCACTATCATAATTCTCTATAAAAACGTCGAAAAAGTTCACTCATCAGATGAATCAACTCCGAAGCCTATACCCCTTAAAAAAAAATCCTTTTTTCCCCATTACGCCTGACCAATTCCAGGCTTATCTACTTGGGCTTTATCCCCCTTGTATTCGCATTCGCTTTTCAATCTTTTTCACCTGTCCAAAAGCGTTTCGACGCACTCGGCAGCATGATTTGTGATTCAATTCATATAATGGATTCAAGCCGCTCTTTGAAGTGCCTAGAATCTCTTTGAGAGCATGCTCTATCCTCTGGTCTACCTCTTTTCAGTATTTGTGGTGCTATACTCTTTTTATTTCATTATTACCGGAAATTAGAACAATGGCTCATGGAAACAGATGAAAAAAGGTAAAAATATCCCCAACAATCCCCAATACTCTCTGACCATAAATAATACTGACCGTAGAAAACAATATAAGTATTGCATGAGTGGTTTTTCAGAGATAAAATACAGAAACAAGCATGAGGAAGCTGAAGGTCACAATGTTAATGTCTGTTAGCCATCAATTTCTGGTTTTCTATTGTGTCTGTCTGTATTTACAATCATTATTCTCCCGCAAAGCTCCAACGTCTCACTACTGCATTCGATACACAAAAGGCGGCTTGTACAAAAGACAAAGGGTAAACAAGAATTCCTTTGAAACATTTGCTAAGAAGCCTTTTCCCCCTCAACATCATTACTCTCATCTAATGAAGAGCCCCAACACACACACACACACGTGCATTAAATCCTTCATAATTTCCCTTGATTCAAACACAACGAGAAATAAAAATCCGTAAATTCGTCCCAGCGGGACTCGGTAGCACGCGTGTGGTCTCCGTGTTTAGCGTGACACAGAACCATAGGAATAGACCATAAGCACCATGAGCCTCCAGGCAACACGAACTGATGGGGTGGTACGCTTCAATGAATTATTGCACATTGTTTTCCGCATCCCACTGGCCAAGTAGCCACTCTGAACTTCCCACAACAGCCAGAGACTGAAGAATCCACTTCCAACGGAAATTCAGGACTCTCTGGCGTCATGAAAAGAAGATGGACGTTATTGATCGATATCATACTCAAGTCGATTCGTCTTGATCCCTTGATCCAGGCACGTATCCAATAGCCAATACGTGACACTAAAGCGAACCTAGGATCAAGCTATGAGGCTTTACATCGTCTACCACCAGAAGCCCCTCTCTCGGATATAGTACCACGTGAGGTCGAAGTTGCTCGTTTAATGAGGATGATCGATGCGACGTGGCACACACAGCTTCAGCCACCCAGAAACGCTTTCGGGCGTTACGCTGAGGCGAAACACGTGCTTGTTGAATGTGCGGTATAAGGCAAGATGAAGTGAAACGTACAGAGAGAAAAAGGATGCTTGATCGCGTGGGCAAGAACAATGCCTCTTGGCGTACGAGTTTCCTGGGAGGTAACCCGGTAAATTGTGCCTGGAATACAGGAATAACAAACAAAAATGAGGATTTTTGTGAATTAATCTAAATGCAGTCATACGTGGTCATTAAAAAGTGAAGACGATGAGATAGATTAAAGTACCGTTTTTCATGAGCAATTTCCTCGGGCTCATTCTCCATCGACTAATCAGCTTCTGCCAAAGTGCAGAACGTGCATTTTCTGCTTTTTTTTTTGATGATCTTGGGTCGTTATTATGATCCTCAATTAGGGAAAGTTGATGTACATGTGCAGACATCACTTGCATCCCTTTAGTATCTGCAAAATGGTGATAAAATTGGTGTAACCATGGTATTATGGTAGTTTCTGGTGCTTTTATATCTCTTGGGTTATGATACTCTGTGGTTAGAGTCGTTTCCATTGGCTAATCTCTTGGTGGGAATCGTAGCTGAATTTAGCACTGTAATACACACTCATCAAGCTGGTTTAATCACAATTTTGAGGATCACATATTTTTATCTCTAAAATTCACTCAAATGTTTATGAAATATTGCCCAGTTTTTTTTTATCATCACTTGTATTTTATTTTTTTCAACAAATAAAACACGCTCTCTTCGTATTTTCGTGGAAAACATGCGAGTGTATGGCCTCCATTTGTGGGCATGCAACCGCAATTACCCGTCATTTCAATGAAAATGTGACAATTCAAGCTATGAAATGGCACAATGTATATCGCATTGCATGAGGCAAAATACGAAGGATTTATGGGTAGGGATATGGGATTGTCAAACGTTCATAGCTCAGTAGGTACGTTTTATCGTCCAATGAATGTGCAGCTGGCACGAAATGCAGTGGCATCGTGGCCAATACTCAGAGCTGTCAGTTGCACGAAAGGTCATCTTGAATACAACAGTTATCCCTTAACAATTCATTAATAATTGATTCTCAAACTCGAAATTTCTTTCATGATAAATCCAGCACAAAGTCTTCTTCCCCTGAATCTCCAGAATCTCCAAAATCCCTTTGATGCAAATTCATCGTCATAACTCTTGCGTTTATTCAAACAAAAATATGACTTGAAAAAAGGATTTTGTGGGCAAACTTTTCATGACTCTCGTTTTATGAAAGACACATGAAGAAGAGGGGGAGTATTTTTGAAGCATTTTCTGCCAGTGGGTGTGATGTGAATACATGGAATTTGATGACCCTCTTATATCTTTTTTTTTACGTAAAAATGGACAAAAGGTGCGAGAGACAGGAATCAGGATAGGAATACAAATTTCCACAGTGAGAAAGCGGTCACGAAGCAGTGGAAGTTTCTCTCCCTTCACGATGGGTTGATGATCCCTGCGGTTGGAACCATCTCTACCCACACATACCCCATCTAACCAAAGCCACAAGAGTAGAATTCAACACAATAGCTGATTAAGCCGCATCCAAGCAATGTCCGAACAGTGTCTCTGCATCCTCAATCAAATGTACGTAGTTTCCTCTTATCTTCAGAAATGGTCATTGCACTGTCTCGCACTTACGTAGGTGCAGTCTCCAGCATCATCAAGAAAAAAACCACGAGACAATGAATATTTATGCTCTCTCTCTCATCAAAACAACATCCACACTTTGTTTTTATCTGCAGCCTTTGTGTCTAACAAAAACCTACAAAATTCGTCTCTCAAATTCATCAACTTTGCTGCAAATTAATCGAGCACCCATCACTCTTTTGTGAATCATCAAGAAAGAGGAGAAAAAAAAGAACTTTATCACCCAATGAACGGCTTTGAATAAATTAAACTCGTCTTTTACTTCATAGAGAGAGGACATCATGATCGTGCGGAGGTGTGGCATTCAGTTTCGTGTCGTGAAAGAAAAATCAGTATAATCAAGAACTCCACAAACTCTCATCATCAGACATTTACACCCGAGAATAATAATCCTTTTATTTTTCCATCTCAAATGATAATATCATTCTCATTATGCATTCTTTTTATTTGCATTAATTCCCTGTGACCTTGCCAAAATTATTATTCAACGTAGGAGAAGAGGAGGGGAAGAAGAGAGAAAAACAAATTTAAGTATAAAAACACATATCTCTCCCAAGAGCATGTATATGCCCCAAAGGTATACATATTCACATACGGAATACGAATTTACAATCGACGAATATGGTATTACCTCTCGGTGTGCATCCTTCTTGTTATCACGACAGGAGAGACAAGCACGATTTGCATATCGGTAGTGTTCAATGGATTTACTTGGCATGCGGCAATCCACACGTGTTTGTATCTTGCCGCAATAAGATCGTGGATTTTGATCCTGGAAAATAACCAACAACTGAAAAAGCCCGGTGTTATTCTTGAGGGAATAAGAGAAACGAGCAACAGCCATCTATTTGTTATGCCGCCGTGTTAAAATATTCACGCGTATGTGCTTATCCAGACTCTGTGAATCTCATCCCCATGTCGAAGGGGTGAGAGATGTGCTCTTAAATGGCAATGAAGTGCAGAAACCGGTAACACAAAGTCGAAATATAAATTCTCAGTCTCTGCATCATTGCGATCGACTTCCGAAGTATCAGGTCGTTCAAATCCATTATTTTTTTTCTTCAAATTCTCCGTAACGAATTTCACTCAGAAATATTGTTGATGGCCGGTAGATTAATAAATAATCATTATGCAGCAATAAATAGTGTCTGCTGGAGCATTGAGACCATGGCCTGTACCGAGTGTCTCCAATTATTAATGGCAGTACAGTACATTCAAGTTTGTGGACCGCACGTGGAGACTGACCATAGGCAGTGGCTTTTGCCTGCCATAAGCGTCACGGTGAACTTCTGTACTCTGTCTCTCTTTTACTTTGAGTTTCACAGTTAAACATTTATCATTTTACATTGAACTTGGGTGCTCTCAAGTATAAAGAGTTACTTCAACATTGTATATTAATATTAATCCGATAATTTCTTGAAGAAATCAGTGACTGACGGGGATGGGGAAAAAAAAGAGGCAGAATCGACACTCGTAGTCTCATTAAAAAT
Organism: Aleiodes testaceus; assembly: GCA_963565655.1. NCBI lineage: Eukaryota > Metazoa > Arthropoda > Insecta > Hymenoptera > Braconidae > Aleiodes > Aleiodes testaceus. The sequence continues at coordinate 5,419,580 of OY751415.1, read as the reverse complement.
TCCCCACCGGGATTAGCTTGTCAGGCATTTATATTTATGTTGTATATCATGCCAAGGGAATGGAATACGAGCCCTTGTGACAGGTGGTACATATCTATAAATTGCACCAATAAAATCGTTCATCTGTTGGATAACTCGATGGAAATTCTCTCTCTCTGGGGCGTTGAAGCATCATCGATACAGATTATCAATAACGCCGGGGATATTCTGTACATCCTATGGAAAATATGATACATCGGGTAAAATGTATAGCGTGTCAGTGATACCTCAAACCTCCTGTTTTATTTACAATTTTTATTTGCACAATTCTTCAATTCTATTGATTCTCTCATTCCGCTTATTTTCGTGTCTTTTTTCATTATTTGTTAAATATTATTCTCACGCTGTTTATTCATTAAAAGAAAAAAGAGCGGAATTATGAATAAATGAAATTAGTGTCGGGGAATAAAGAATATTGGGAGAGACGCTCGTTGCCGCTAACGATCCAAAGCGGTAGTCAAGTTGTTAATCAATCGTGTGGCCGTATCGGCGCTTCTCTTCTCTCTTTTTTTCACCCTGTGGTCAGAAGATTGCCATCTAACCACCTCCTTTTAATCACGCCCCCGTATCACAAACGCCGGATGCTGTCTCGGTTAGTCAGAGAGTGACAGAACTATTTTACATAAACCAATACTTTCTTTATTAAACCATGAATTATTATTATTGGTAAAAATGTAGTATAATGATTTAAAATCTTCCCGATTTTTATGGTAAAATTAGCAAATGTAATTTAATTAAGAGCACTAATTGCCATTTATACCTGACAGTTCAACGACACTCTTAAAACAAGTATAACCGCTTCCTTACCTTTTTCGTTACTGGAGAAGTAGCAAAAATTTCTACATCACGTAGAGAGACTGGTAACGAGACGCCCAAGACAGATTACTCTAACCACGTAAGCCGACCACCATCGTCGGACGATTCTCTTAACGAGAGCGAGTATTTCTCACGTTTCACACAGTGGGTCACACAGTATGAAACTGAATACCAGGGGTAAAATGGGCGTTTTAATTGAGCGATCAACACACGATTTTGTGATGATTTCATTGAGATTTTCCTTGAAATCATGAGAGAAAAAAGCCATTTATTCTTTAAGAAAATAGTATATTTTTCATTTTTCACAGAATATAAAGTCTCCCTGTAGCGATTATAGCGCACTACAGTGCTGACTCGTTCGGGCCATTTATTTCGTTCAATGGAGACATTATTGTAATGCCCCGAGTTTTCTCATGCTAAGGGAAATTCTCGAGCGTGTCTCTTACAAGTGAAACGTTTTCTATTCCCCCATAGAGAATGAGAAGAAAAAAAAAACCCGTAAAACTTCATACGCAAGATTATATTAAACTGAAAAACTCATAGATCCTTGATAAGAAGAGGAGAACGTTGTCTTTACCATAATGTTTTCTTACCCCCTCGATTCTCATTTCTTCGCGAGTGCTGATGCATTTTGAATGTTGCTCGAGATTAAAATAACGAGATGTACCTGCTCGCTCTCAATTCAGATGTTATCATTATGATACGTCCATTTTCATGAACATTTTATCAGTAAATATCTCCTTTATAATTCTCTCGATATTCAGAAAACTCTTTTCACACCATTTATGTGCCTTGGGGCTGTTGGACTACAGCTGAGAGGCAAAATACCTCTTTGGATACCACACAGAGCTATTTAACCATGTACATGGAATTGCTTTGCACTTCCTGTGTACAACCCCTTTCTTCACTCTGCAAAACTCGAGAATAAAGTGGACTCTCTTATCCTCAGCAAATGCCTTCGGCTTATGCTTCTCCATTCCACTTTGCACCTATCTGCCTTTTATTTCTCATCAATTCTTCCAATGAATCTTAATTCCGAACTTGTTCATGAGAACAAATGAAACGTGAGTATTTACAAAAACTTCCGTTTATTCCCAGTAAATCTCATATTTTTTTAATTAAAAAAAAAAAAGGCATTTGTGTACTGATGCCTCGAGGTGTGCTAAGGTATATTCAGGTCTACGATCACCCTGCTTGCATAAACTTTATTTTTTACCAGCCACTGTGTGTGTGTGTTTCTGTGCAGGATGAAACACGCTTCCCAAGAGTAATTTCCTTACAGATTGAATATGCTAATAGTTCTCCACTGGTTAACGATTAAAATTAGATTATACCCTATTCGTAACGCGTCCAACCGCCCGTCCTATTGATCATCCTCGAGCCCTTGGGGCTCTCGACTCTTCTTCCATTTTGCATCGGATAACTATTTTTTTCCAGGCGCAAAGGGAATACACCAGTTGGCTTCTCCGTTTTTTTTTTTTTTAATGAAAAAAAGGAGGAAATAAGTCAACGTATCATCATCATATCCGCTCTACATTCAAAATATTATCGTTCCTTAATCGTGTCATGAGATCATTAGTAATTTAACGATAACTACAGTCTCTGGCCTTCATCACGTCGTCACTTTTTCCCATGATCCTCAGATACATGCACTCGGGAGTTTTGAGGTTATGAAAGGAAAAAAAAATAACAGGGGGAATCCCTTGTAATAAGGGACTGCTCTGCCGATATTAACGAGATGAAATCCCGGGGAAAAAATGACTCATGTGGTAAATACAAGGGGAAACGAGGCACTGCCTCTTTTATTTTTAAAACGTCCCTTTTGTAATTCATGTCTCGTGACTTGTGCATGATGAGGCTACATTCACGCTCTCAACGACATCATGATATTCATTATAAACGCATTTTATTTGTCTTCGTTAACACGCTAATTACTCGATTGATTCGTGACCTTGAATTTGTAGAGTATAATTTTCACATTTCTCGAGTACTTAAAAAATTTTAATTATTTCTCCCAGAGACATTGTAATAGTTTTTCAATGGATTTCTCGTTAAAATAAATGAGGTCACGTGTTATCATTATTTGTTTGCATGTGCCTCATCACTGGAATTTTTACGAGTTAACGATTCTGATTAAATAACAAAGTTTCATGTCACACGCTATTTGAATTTAATTTTTATCCTTTTAAATTGCCGCATTTCTGTCGATTTTTTTTTTTCATACAATTTTTTTTAATGATTTTAAGCACGAGATATTAGGGATAATTGTTGATATAATGCGATGAACAATTTATCAATAAATAAAGCTTCAATGTTTATTGCCAGTGGGACATAAAAGCACCTTTTACAACGGCAATAATGAATAAATTGGTGGAACGATAAACACCGGTATAATTGAACAAAGAAAAATTGTATTTATGATTATTACATTATTTTCCCGGGGGAATAAATGCGACATTTCACCCCCCAAAAATGACACTACTATTTAAACTCTCATAATACTAAACAATCGTCAAAGACTTCCATTAAATAAGCATAAAAGCTTTGACTCTAGCTTTTGGCCTCTGCCCCTTTGACTCCAATTATCTCCGTTCAATTCACCATTTCAAAAGAAATTCTACGCAATTTAATACGAAACAAGAGTCTGAATAAGACAGAAACACTTGACCACTTCAAAACTTATGTATTATTTATTTATTCTCTTTTCATAATTTCACTGATGTATAATAACCGGACGACAAAGAGGATAAAAAAAAAGGGTGTTCTCGAATTTTTTACACCCCAATTCTATCATTCCTATTTGTCCTCTCTGTTTGTCCTGGACAAACAGAAAATGCTGGGACACAATATCGCTGGAGAAAATCGAAATTCGATTTCAAATAATTCATGTGGATACGATTCCTTTTTTTCCTCCTCTTTTTATTATTTTTCCGGGCCTTTCCCCTGTTTTATTTTCACTCTTCTTTATCACAAACTCTATCACCGTATATGTTGCCCAAGCCAGGAGTGATTGGCACGCTTGGGTCGGCTTGGTTGATTCTGTTGATTTGCGTTGGCCATAGCCTCTGGGAGTGTATGACTGTGCCTGTGGCTCAGCGCTATATATATTTTTCGTTGGGCGAAATAAAACTGGGAAAGCTCGATAATTGCTGTGAAGCGTCCAGGGACGTGGTCGAATTGCCGTGATGAGGGGACGCAGGAAAAAGGCAATGTTAGTTGGATGAAAATAAAAAAAAAAAAGAGCGTGACCTAAAGTTTCACCCGGCAATTTCCGGTATCGTTCAATTGACAGCAGCACTAATTCCCAGGGGGCGTTAACCGTAGAGGGAATCCAGTCGAAAACTGTTGCATATGAATGCTAACCCAGAGCTGAATGTCTGTCACCGGGCATCTGTGAGTGCAACTCTGTGTACATATACTTGAATTTGCTTGTTCCATTATCGTTTGCTTTCTATATGTCCTTTCTATGTGTAAACCTTTGTGCCACGGTAGATTGGTCTCTGGTCCTTCAGTTGATTCCAGTGATTCCCACAGTAGTAACTGACGGCACCAATTTGTCGAGGGCTCACGTCACCAATTTACGTACGGATTTAATCTATCTGTTGGCGATAGAGGGGAAAATGATTTTTTTTTTTTTTAATTGTCTTCATGTTCAAGTTTAATTGTATCAAAATTTTTTTGCACAATATTTCTCTATTATCAGGAGAGCCTGTGAGACAAGAGGCGGTGGAATCTGAAGAGATTTTCTCGGTAATAAAAGATACGTGAGTTGAGAGTTAAATTTCGTACACACACACACACACAGGACATATACAGAAAGACTCTGTTTCTGGATGAATAAAAGAAAATAAGGGCGTAGAAAGAGTTTCCCGTTTTGCTACAACCAAAGTAACGAGAAACCGCATTGCAACTTCTTTAAGTTGTCCTGACTGATGTGAGATTGTCCCCTTCTATCCTGAAGACGACAATTTAGCGCAAGTTGCGCGTCCAACAGCATTTCGTTTCATTATTTTTCCCCTCTCCCTGTGACAGTTAAAACATATAGCACTCCCCTTTCTCCTCTCCTTTTTTTTAGCCAACAAAAATTCATTCGTGCGAATTTAATCCCACGAAGTTTAAATTCTTTCTGTTTTCCTGCATTACCATTGCTCTCCTTTTATCCTTTATTTCTCCATATATTTATTATTTTTTAAAAATTCTAAAAATCCATTACTCACATTTATATTTATGTTCATGAAAGATAACAAAGAGTCACATTACACGAGTGGTAAAATCGATTACCCAGGGAAAAGCATAATTTTAGGGAGTTGGAAAAAAAATAAAATTGCAGCTGAGATAAACAAACGTTTATGCTAATTACGGCTGTTTGTGGGGGTATGCGAAATGGTGGTAAAAAAAAGAGAGAAAAATAGAGAATCGAGGATGGGGGGGATGACGATGAGGGTTGGGTGAGGAATAATGAATGAGTGGTATGGTTGTGAGTAATGTCTAGTGGGTAAGCGGTAACGCCCTCGTTCTTTAGCCTTGCCCCAGCCCCACAGGCAGATATTTACAGCTGGCAGTGTTCAGTTTTCACGGTGCTGTAGAAGTAAAACGACACGCAATGTCGTGCTTGCCACCAAATGAAAGTGCTTTTACGCTCACCATCGCTCAAGCATGCTGGCATTTCCTTTAGTAATGCGGTAGTACTGAGAGTACCGAAGAAAACACAAGAGACTTCATAAACACGCCTGAAGATTCCACCTGCTCGTCGTGCAAATTCGGATACATTGTTGACACATGAATATTAATGATAATTGAATGGCAAATGAGGTGGGGATTTTTTTTCCTAAGAGAAAGGGTTAAAGGGGCAGAAAAGTGCTGGTTGTTTATAGGAAATTGAGAACTTGACAATTTGTCAGTGCTCCAAGATGTAATCGTCTCTTGAGAATGTTGATGATGAAGCCTTGGCCTGGAATCTATGAGGCAGTCCAGTTTTATTGGCCAGAGATATACAGTGCCTCGAGATGAACTCGGTCTTCTTCTGGCAAACTATCATTCCCGTTGAATCGTCCAGTTGAGGAGCGATCTCGAGACCGATAGTCTACGGTTGTTATAAAAACAAGTGGAAATATTGCAATGACCAGGTTTTTTTTTTTTCTTCTCCTCTGAATTTATTTATTTGCTGGAATAACTCGCCACGACGGAAGATGAGGGGGAAGAATGTGGCGTATTGTGAAGGGAAATAAGTGGGAATATGAGGCCCGTAATTCGTTGGCACGACGTGCGTGTAACCGGAGGCCGATGGTATTTGGTATCATATTTCAGAGTTATACTTGCGGTTATGCGTCTGGAGTTTGGCGCTAGGTGAATACTAATATCGACAGTGTTTGCGCTTGTGCCTATCGATCGTGCGTGAAAAATCAAAGTTATTTGCATATTTATTGCATATTTGTGGGCAATCAATTATATTGGAAATTAATTGAGCGAGAATTTTTCAAAATTATTTCATATTGAAGAGAAATCATCATTTTTATTTCATTTTCCCCTATATCTGATGAAATTTCGTATACAAGATCGTTGGATCTGACCATCCACTTATCAAGGGGCTCGTACGAAATGGAATTGCTCGGCCAAACGGAATTTCAACGTTTCTCATTCACTTAGCTTTACCTTCAAATTATCCATTTCATTCTCAAGGGGCAGGCATATACTGAACTCAGTTGAGTAACTATTCCAACTTCAAGCCAGTCACTTGATTATTTAACGTAAAATATACGACTAAAATTCAATTCTCAAAGTTATAATTTATAACATCTACAATTTCCTGTCTGTGCTTTTGAAATACTGCCACTTCACACGAATGCGAAAATTCATTCTATTATTGGCTCTCCACCCCCCCCCCTCCAATTCATTTACAATGTATTCTTTTCAATTATGTGTTTCCTCAATCTAAAAGCTGAAGTGAAAATACATTGTGGAGGTTGAACACTTCAACTCAGTTGTGCAACAAAAAAAAAAAAAAAAAACATTACAATTGTATCAAGTGATTTAGTGTTTTCATTGCTTAAAGTGCTAGCGCGTATCGATGGAATGGAAACATAAAACGAGGAAATAAGAGAATAGATGAGAGCGATAGAGAGAGAGTAATATCTCCACCCCAGCTACAAACCTATAATTTTTGTTTGTTACAATTCAATAAATATAAATGAATGCTACTCAATTTGAGAACAGAGTGAAAATACGAAGAGATATACGTTGAAAACAATGGAGCACAATTTAAATTTGATCGTTCGAATTTCCTCTCATTAATTTAAAAAAAAAACGCCTCTATTCATATCAATGATACAAAGCACCATCAACAATTCTCATTCACAATGAAAAATCACAAATTTATTTACCCTGATTCACCATTAATCTATGCCTTTGTCATCCACAGATTGCATTTGTTCTGAGGATTCATGGGTGATCCTTTCGGGCAGCTAAAAGCTTTTGCAAAATCTTCCATGTTTGATAGGGTACCAATGACCCGTAAACGTGCTAGACTGTGATGATCCTCCTCATCCATAGCTTTTTTTCTCATAAATTCTGGTGTCGCTTTGCTACACCATATCTGCAATGACATACATTTTTTTTTTCGTTCCAAGGCTTCACGACTCTGCATAGTCAACCGAGTACTTAATAAATCATAGTGGGAAAAACTCACACTGGAAAAGAGAACGAAGAAAACTTGTTCACTCGAATAATCCTCGAGTCCTGGTATTTTTAAATCTGGTAAATCTTTACGGGGTAATGATTCATAAGCCTCATAAGCGATTCGTACACCCTCATTATCAGCAATATTTTCATTCAATGTTGTGCCACCAATCTGCAATTAGAGAGTCGTTAGAGAAAATGAAGATTAGATGATATATATCATTTTTATTTCACTTACTGTATTATTTGATTCATATGTCCTGTACTCATTGGCAAAACACTCGACTGTACTGAAGTAGGCTGCTAGTACATTTGCTCCTAGTCTTCTGTACTTTCCATAGGCATCATAATGAATTCCTGATGATTTTTATCGTTTAATTATGACAGTAATAAAAATTGTGAATTATTTGTGATTACCTAGAGGATCGAAGGCATGGGTAATTTCGTGGCCCGCTATTGCTCCGGTAATAGCGTAATTGACGAATCTAAAAATGAAGATTTAATGAAATAATCAATTCAATTGGACACAATTCAGTTGCACTTACGGTGGAAGATCCGGAGAAAATATAGGCGACTGCAGTGTTGCTGCTGGTAAATCTGCACAGATTTAAATCGAATTAACAGCTATTTATTGTTCCTGAATTAATTACTTACTTATGTTGTTTAAATAGGTTCTGTAAAATGCATTGACTGTAATTGGATCTCCGTACCACCTGAAATACCATCAAACGTGATTAAATTCATCATGAGGATTTATCAGAATTATTCTCTTACATATCTCGAGTATCTGTAATCCTCAAAATTCTTGCTTGTGCTTCTGCTACGAATTTAGACCAATTCATGACGTTGTTGAAGTAATTGGAGGCGATAGAGAGCTGGAAAATATTTGAGCAATTTGTAGAGAACAGATGGGGCTTGTTTGAAAGGGAAAAGTGATACATACGCTTCGGTAAGCGTAAGACAGATACGCTGTATCGTGATACCAGTTCGGGTATCCAATCAATGGAACAATACTCCTCAATTTCTGCACAAGTGAATTTTTAGTAGAGGCATCCATCCAATTGGAGCGCAGAATCTCTCGTTCCATCGCTGTTTTCAGATTTTCAACCATATTCGTTGCCTGATGATCAGAAAAAGATATTAGAGGTTACAGATTGTTGGAGAATTATTGAAAAATAATTACCGTATCTTTGATAGAATTCGAAAATGAGTTCTTAACAAATTCCGTAGCTACAGCGTGATGCATGTGCATTGTTTCAACGCAAATTTCCCATCTTCAATAAATCGAAAATTCATTTATTTAAAAATCATTAACATATATTATCCTTTAATTATTCAAAATACATACTGAGCTTTGCCCGGTTGAATACCAAATGTATCTCTTTTGAATTCAAGTAAATGATTATTCATCTCTTGATTAGTGGCATCGAGGTAATCACTGATGAAATACCAATGTACATAATTCGCTGTTTGACATTATCGAGGATTAATTAGAATTTGTAATCATGGGAAAAAGAGGTGAATTATCATTACCAATGGTTCGTTGTGGTGTCTCACCCAGAAACACTCCCAAATCATTGATGTAGTCATAATAGACATTTATAATTTCAGATTCCGGAATTGTTAAATTACCAAAAGCATAAGTCTGCTGAATGTAATCCAAAAAATTCACCTGAAATCAATTTAAATTCATCAATTTCATCAAATAATTATTCATTCAATCAATTTAATTACCTTTGCACTATCACTCTTGCCAAAATAATAATTATAATGAGAAGTGACATATCCGATGCTAGGATACTGAAACAATCTACCTAATTTGATCTAAAAATTATACGATACTCAGACGTCAAATGTAATGCATAATATTGAAGCTCGAAAATTAGATAATTACTTTGCTTAGTTTCGCTTCAAAATCAACCATGTCCTTTACATCATTATAAATTCCATCTCCATTAATCCTCCAAGTGTTCTCATCGATGAAACTCCGTGCTACATTTCTAATGAGTTTCATGTAAGCACTTCTGTCTCTCTCGTCAAAGTCTTGTCGCTCAATTGGTAATTTAAATGCTAATGGAAGTGGTGCTTTCTTCAACTGCAGAATAAACATAATTACATGAGTATAAACGAAATTTTAATGAAATTCATTTGGATTCTCACCATTATTTTGTAACGCAGTGGATCAGCATAGTTTTTTCCAGTATCGACCAAATAAAACGCATGCTTACCTACAAGACTACCGTAATAAAGATCGATACTCTGCCACAAGACATTTTTTGCCTCCCATTCACCACGTGCCTTTGTCATTGGCCAGCCGCCAATATTTTCAATGAGTGTCTGCAGAGGCTTAATTCCGATTGCTTCTCTTCGACCTAAATACTTCATTGTTTATCACTCAATTTATTTTATATTAAAGATAAGAAAACGTCACCTGTGTCCATGCAGGAACGATACCATTTCCTCGCTTTGTTCAGCATCTCGTGATCCGTGCTCTTTGCTGGACCCTCCAGTATCTCTGAAACAATCTCACTTCAATTCACAAATCTTAATTAATTAATTACATCTCACCTCGTGTTTTACCCTTCACTTTATTCAGAAGAAGTGAAAATCTACTCCATGTGGCTTCACCCGGTGGAATCGGAGTGTATGTCATGAAATTACCACAAGCATACTCCCAGAAATTGTCACATGGATCTGCATATCTGTTCATCCCTGAAGTGACAATATCACCTAGAAATAAATCAATTTTTTTTTGTGATAAATTGCACTATTATTTGACTACAATTAATTTTTAAAAACTCACCCAATTCTTTACAGTCTTTAGTCTCGCAGGTTTTATAACAATTACACTCAATCACGCACATTATCACAAAGAATATTCTGTAAAAAAAAGCCACTTGTTATTTATGATAAAATTTAATTAAAAGCCATACATACAATGAATTCCGAAATTTTATCTCCATTGTGTGAAAATGATATGCAGCGTCTCTCTGTTAGTCTCCAATATCGACTGTTCAATGCCAGACATCAGCTAGCCTTTTGTTCTGATGAGAATGCGGAAAAGACAAGCACACTTTTATTACGACATCCGAGTGAGAAATTATTCTCGAATTAGCGTTTAACCACACAGCCAATCGATTAAATTGCACAGCATCATCTTTTCTGTTATTCAATATTCCTATTTTTTTGTTCACTCCGTGTATTCAGTGTTGGATCAACAAAATCCACGATATCATCAAACGTTTCATCAGAAATAAAAGGGATAAACTTAATAAACATGTAGCAAACAATAATTACACAGTATCCACGTGTCATTTGCATGGAAAAAAAGAGCTACCACGTGCTGAATCAGATGACTGGTGTTGAAGAAATAATAATACCTATCAATATCATCACAAATAAGTCATCCCAGTCTCTAATTGAACCTCAACAATTTATGAGAATTCACAATTTGCCTCTTAATCTTCATTTTGCCTTTGAAATTTTCACTGTAATGAGAATACATTTATCAGGCATTATGAATTCATCGGATAATACTGATGAAGCTATCCACAACAATTGAGGTTTATCTCAAAGATCTTCCCTCCTTCGTTCTTCTTAATAATGCAAAACTGATAAAATTCGTATAACACAGTTAAACTGTGCGGCGTAAATTTGTATTACGTTTTAATGACACTTTAGCTTTGGCGGGTGTGTATACCAGTTGCAGAGTGGAAAACTGGTATTAACCCCGTTTTCCCCACTCAACTGAAAACGTAGTGAGCTCTCTGGGTAATCGAGTTTATCAAGATTTCACGGTTTCATTCTCCCCGAGCGAAGTAAACCGAAACATATTTCCACTTTTGAACTCATTTCAGTTATTTCAACGCTTCTCACAACTTTTTACCCCCACTGTCAAGAACTATAAGAACATATCTCTCTTATTTCTCATGTTTTTTTTTTTATTTTTATTTGTCTCAGTGCACGTGCCACATCTTTTTCCCAAAACTTTTTCGATTTAGCCACTAGACCAAAGGGCAATATAGTTGGATAGGATATCCCGGGAAAATTCCAACATAATTCTGATAAATTTAAACTAAAATAATAGAGATACACATCTATTTTTTTATGTTTAATTTGTTTTACCTGGAAATTCACGAGTAAATCACGAGACTGAAGTTAACAGGAAACTAGTTGCATTTGTGCCCATCAAACTTGCGAATTTCCCAAACGAATTTACATATTCCTGCATGTATAACAGACGCCTCAAGTTGTTGTTGATCCACCAAATCAACAATTTATTATACCAAAATATTCTTGACTATTTAAATTATAAATATGCTCGATAATTATCGAACTCATTATTCATTTCTCCCTGAGAATTCTGAAATTCATAAATCATCAGAGTTAAGAGGATTAGACGAGCTTTTGTACCAGTTATTTTGGACTGCGTTGATAGTGGATTATTCAGCCGCAAAGTGCTCATGGAAAAGCTTCGAACTAGCACACACAGTTCTCATTATTAATCGTAGCTTAGGCAAACGGACATACAGAGAGTAAACGTAATGTTTATCCCCGTTTTTGCATTCTCAATTCTCCATTGCGCAAAATCTTAATTAACTTTGTGATTTCGAAGAATGTCGAGTGTCTCAGGACGGTTTTAATCGTACAAACGCATCTGTGCGCCTTCGGCGAATTGCCCCCCCTCTCGATTTACCCAGTTTGCTGAGTTAATGGAAATAAAGAAGTGGAAGAAACTCTCGTAAGGGAATATACAAGTCAACTTATTTCTTTTTTCAAATCCTTTTTCACCGGTAGCATCACACAGAAATCCATAGAAAATGAGAAAAGAGAATACATTGTGGGGTTACACACTTGGGCCTGAATTCTCAGAATCCAGAGATTATTTATTAACTTTATTTGCTTTTTTTATCAGGTGAAGGAAAAAGAGGGGATTTTTGCATTGAAATTTTTCACCAGCAACATGCGGCGAATCCACTTTGGTATTTGAGTCCAACCGAGGGATATCGGAGATCTATCGTGCATCCTTACGTGTTCCTACCACGTTTTTTACTATGGTTTCTTCCTTTTACCCCCTCTCCCTCTCTCTTTTGGAATAGGGTGAACACTATACACGTGCAGATACCATGAGAAAACACAGTCGTACTCTCGTTTTAGACTCAAAAGGGAGACACACATATTGAGCTTTATCTGGAGGATCGAGACTCCATTTTGTATCACCAGAAACGAGAGAAACTGGCATTCAGGGGAGAGAGACCAAAGAAAAACCGCAGGTTAATTAAACCTCCCTTCTTCACTCTGGAAATTACTATTTTCATCATGCTTCCTTCTTTTTCAACATTAATGTATTATAAAAGCAGGTGTCATGATGAAGTATCATCTAATTTCTGGTTATGCTTTCTCCTCTCTTGATGAAAACTCAACTTTCAAAGTCCCTAAATTCAGTTTAATTAACGCCACTACTCTCATCTCACTTTCCAGTTATATTATTCTCATCTCACACTTTTCTCCATGCACAAGGCAAACTTCGCCTCATTATCAAAGTGAATTCACCACCCACAGATTTTCTACAACTGAATTTCAGAGAAATGAGATAAAATTTGGAGTTTTCCAAGATATTCCTTAATTTTCTATGTTTCCAAATTTTTTTCGACAACTCCAGATATTTTTCCAGCCTCAGGCACATTGGAAACTCCTCCAGAGTTGACTAATTTCTTATGCTGAAGCCCCAAAGGCATCAACACAGCCTCTTCTAATTCTCACCCTCACCTTATCTTCATATCTCTCTCTCTTCAACTCCTGTCGCACCAAGTTCCAGTGAGATTGACCGTTCAATCTGCACGAAATTCGCCGCAGGCGTAACAACGCTCTCCAGAGGGTGAATGCGACGTACACATGGAGAGAACGAACATCTCAGGCATCTCACTGGGATCATCTACAGTCTCACGTCCACCTTCCCATATCCAAACGTTGTTCCCTGTGTTTCCATTTCCCTTCCGGTGAGACCTTCTGTGCCAGTTTCAAGCTTCTCATGTCGTCGTAGTCGTCGCCTACGTAATCTCTTTGATAGTCCCTAGGGCATGACTGGGCTGCCTCCTTCAAGGTACTTTCTAGTTTCTCCCCCATGGAAAATTCTCCTGGGTACTTCCAAACGCTCATCATCTTGAGGCTTGCTTAACAGATTTTCTAGAATAAAAAATAAAAAGCACTTTTACCTCATACCATGTTATTTCAAACGCAAAATACATTAGGTGAATTAAATTCTGAAGGACGTCAAGAAGTACCTCTTCACTCTATTTATTCAATTAATTTTTCATAAAAATGTTTATGAACCACTGGAAAATTGAGATTAATTTCTTTTTCATACAGATATCTCTGAAGCTAATGGAGATACGGAATTTTCATACTAAAACTTTTTGGTAAAGACGGATTTTTTTTGTCTCTTTTCTTTGGATTTATGAGGACTTTACGAGTGTGTGTATGTGCAGCCTCATCACTCTGCAATTATAATGGGTACGTTGGTCAGCAAATGCTGCCTACAATTGCTGAGATATGTCACTGAAAATGTTGCCAAGTCAGGTATTTAATGAGGGATGCAAGTGGAACTCGGAAGTCATTGTGAGAGAGAATGTAATTAATATGAGAGTGGTGAGAACGGGATTTTGTGGATTTAATTGAAGTTTCAACTCATTGAAAAATCATAGACACTCGTGAATGCAATGGCCTTCTAACTTTATCCTCACTCAGTTGAGTGCAGAGTCTCAGGCATTAGCAACGTCTCAGCATAAACATTTAGGGTGTTGGAGAGAGGCTTGTTGGATGCTGCACGTACCACCAGCACATCTCCAAGCGGTCCAGACATTCTGAATTGTTAATTCTGATTACACTCGAGAATAAGCCAGTGGGCTCCTTGACGTACACGTTATAACGAAGATACTTTCTCCACTTCCTCTTCTTACTCCCACGTTACACGTATAAATATATACACATTCATGAACAGAAGGGGGGAGCCTAATGTACCCTCATTTATGTCAAGGCTGAATTACGCAGAAGCGCCTGGTAGTCGTTAATGTGACTTTCGAGGAGTAGTTAGACGTACCCTCTTTACTTTTACTATATCATTTGTAATATGCTATTTTATACTCGATGCTATGTTATCAGAGTATTTTTTTTGAAAAATCCTCAGACCTGTGGTTGGACGTAAAAATTTATTATATTGAGCACTGAAAATTTCTACCCTATTTGGAAAAAAAATGTAATTGGAGCTGTTTATCAGGGTTTAATGCGCAGACATATTTGTGGTGTTGCGTGATTGGAGATTATTATGTTGGAGCAACTGCAATTTTTTTGATTATTTAAAAAATTCCACAATTTAAATAGATTCATGTCTACTCCTGATGCTCATTCTTCTCCACCAAATTTCCTCTCTCGAATGAACATAATTGAATTAATAACATTACCACAGAAAATATAAACTCAAAACTGGATTACCCGGAGCGTCAGTGTGAGCCTCTGGTTTAAATGATTCAGTTGGATTGCGTGGATGTGGTAATACCTCGTTATTCTCTCCACCACCGTACTCCCAATATTCCAATTGCATATACATTCTCATTTCTGCTTTCGTACTCTTTCGTTAAACACCAATAATAATATTATAATTGACATTTCTCATTTTCTGGTTTCAGTCACAGCCAATCATCCACCGCAGAGGCCCTGGATACCTTTAACAAGGCCCAATAGGACCAGGCCAACATGTAAGTAATTTAATTAACTGAAATAGCATGAAAATTAATAACTCCATGATTTTCATGAAATTTGATTGAAGCTCTCTTTGATTCAATAAATTCATGGAATTCCTGGAGGTAATTAATAAATTCTCATGAATTAATAATTAAATATGAAATGGAAAATGTAATTGAATGAAAATACTCTGCTTTCCACTTAATTTAAAAATTCCTTTGAAGCTTCATAAAATTTTTCTTTTTCAATCCGATGATAAACTTGTATTTCAAAGTACAGGCGTTATCTTTCATCACTCAACTCTCCATCAATATAATGTATTTTATCATGGCAACAACTGAATCAATATCACCAGGCGATACACAGCGTATGCGGTATTTCTCACCCTCTATTCAATCATAGTGCCATAAGCGCCTGCAATTGTACTCACCATCCAACGGAAATTAACAGCCCCATATCTCACTATTGACGTAGATGAGACGAGTGTGTTTGTGAGCAAGACCCGAGAGATCACGTCAATGCTGCAAAATAAATTGTACAGTGTGCATAAACTTTAATGGAATCACCACCCTCTCTCCATCATCCAGTAATACCCAATGAATACAAAATAAGTGAAGATGTCAAAGTTTTGAATTCATCGATGGACATAAAGATTGGATTTTTTGATAGAGTGATTTTTTTTTAACGGTAAAAGACTCCATGGAAAATTCTGAAAAAATTCCACAACAATGTAGACACGTTAAAGTATCTTCTCAAATTTTTTCCGATTTTTTTATCAACTTGCTGGAAAAATCCTGAATTATTTGCCTTCTCTACCCCTAAAATTACACGCAAGAGCACAAATGGATTTAAAAAAGCATTTCAAAAAAGAAGCAGACCACAAGACTTGTAAATATTCAACGTTTTCATTCGATGCAATCAACTGTGCATTTCCCAGAATATATTACACGTCCCAATAGTATACAGTCTCCGTTTTCCCTTCTCTCTAACCAATGTAACAGATTAATCTGCATGTACGAACAGTCAGTATCAGAGAATATACAAATATGCTAAAACGTGAATATATACTGAAACTAATTCGAGTCTCAGTATGTACAAATACACAAATAGTATTAGCAAATTAAATTTATTGTATCCCATTAGAAAATAGGAGAATTACAAAATTATAAAACATTTATTGAATATACAGTACCTTGCACATTATCGTAACTAACTTGATCATGCTTTACTGGAGATCTACCAGTTTCCTGGGACACTGGGTCAATTGTCTTGGCCTCTGGGATAAACACAAGCCATGTGTATGCTCTCTGCAAATTGATTTATTGCATAACAACAAGACATAGTGGTATTGCACTACACTTAATCAGCCTTCATCCCCTGCCTCTGATTAGGCACGAAAAAAAAGGGGCCATTGTGTCAGCTCGAAGGAACTGGAGATAAATCATTTTACAGCTTTACTCGATTCATTATTTATGCCTTTCATAACACAACTGCAGTAAAACCTGCACCCACCAGATGCCTCGTGAACAGGAAGTATTTGCCATGTACTTATACGACTATCCAATTTCCTTTAAGAACAAGCCGCTCTTCGATTGTCTTCCTATCTCATTCTGCCTCTTTTTGTGATTGCATTAGTGTGACGAAAAATCTGAAATATTAAATTAATATAATATTAGAAATTTATAAAAATCATTTCACTAAGCTTTTTCATGCAATTGAGTCTTTAAGAGACTAGAAAAATACACACACACATGAGCCTGGTGAAATTAACGACTCCAAGGCAAGGATGAGTGTACATAACCATCGTATATTCTGTATGATGCATAATAATTACTTGCCTCTCATTGCAACGTATGGGTTATTACCCTCTCTCGTTTATTGCCCACGTGGTAAGATCGTTCCGACGGTGAAAACGATTATATTATTCGTATTATCATTGCTGTTATTATAATAATCAGTTACACACAGTTACATCCACGCGCTGGTGACATAACTCAACATTTCAATGCAATTATTTTCATACATATAATTTCACAATTTCTTTTTTACAGTAATTTATAGAAATTCAATGACACTCTTTGTTTCAAGATATCTCAGTAAATAATGGAGATACGAGTTTTTTGTAAGAATACTTTTTTCTAGATAATTTCAAGGGCTATAAAAATGCATCAGGATAAAAAAGACGTATCTCCAATAGTTATGGAGATAATCGAGGATAAAGTGAATACGGAAGTTAATATTTCATTATCACAAATTATTATTATCGCTAAAATCATTACGACATTTAACAATGAAAAATGTTATGCATTATTGGTTGCACTCGTGCGTTTGAGTTTGTGTTTTCCAACGCCGTTTGGAGAATCGATCGTGACACAAACCATCGACCCCCGCTGTGTTTAATGCCACAGAGACTCAAATCTCAGATATCTAGTACCATAAAATCATGATATAGTGTTAGCGTTCACAGGACGAATTTTTCCCTTTTCTTTTTTTCTTTCAATTCCAGAGGTCACACAACTATCCCAAACGTATATCATGATGATAGTAAAAAAAAACCCCATACATTTTTCATCACTTTTCTACAAAACCCCACGTGGACTATTGAAATACTAAAGATTTGTGTGTGGGAAAATATGTATTTCTTCGCCTGAGGTATAAAACGCTACTACGTACAATTTCTCACCAGTAAACACTTTGCAATACCAAAGTGATTAACAGGTCGACCACCTTCGTCTGCCCCTGATCCTCCCATCTCCTTGTGCCAAAGGTGGAGTCCACGTGGCCCGAGGCTCAATGCATTTTGCATTATCCTCCCAAAGCATCACATCAAATTATCTCCATCTCACTTTCACATACTTATACATATTTGTCATGACAAACTACTGAATACAGATAATGACCACCAATGTAACAGTCAGTCCAACTGACGTGGATCGATTTGCATGAATCGTTCATCCAGATAGTTTCAGAATATCTCTCTTGGCTCATTCTCATAACATTGCTGCTCTATTAGACATTGTAGTTGGACCTAATGGAGCCACATTTGCAGCTTGCCCAATGGGCATTGACCGTCTAAGGCATCTATCCTAATGGCCATATCAATATTTTAATTATGATTGGACTCGGTTGATCATTGATCAATGACCCATCACTCGGCTCTCGCTCCTACACGATAAAACTCCCAGTTGCCGTATTAATTTGCTCGTGCAATCAATCGAGCAGCCCTTCCTATCCCTTTCACTGCGCTCAACAGTTCTCGCTTCCTCCTGATCTTATTAGCCAGCTTTAACCGACTCGCCCTCTCCATTAATCGCCAATGGCCTCTGGCTCGCACCAGTAGCATCATGTTTGTCGCAATGAAGTGGGAAAAATTGATTAGCTCAGGGACTTATCAGCAGAGCACAACACACGAGTGTGTGTTCAGTATGTCCAAGAATATTGAGGAATGGATTCAATTCATTTATGACCCTTTTTCCTTTATCATTGGTCTTCGTTTTTTTTGGGATGGAGTTCAATGGAATTGAAAGTATCTCATGGAGTCAATAGAAAAATAACAGATTAAGGAAATCCAATCTTCTGGAAGTCAGGGAAGAGTTGGTTTAGCTGGGGAACAACTGTGTAGTGCTTTTACAGTAACTGCTGAGGGTGATAGGCTTCTTATCTGGATTTAAAACGGTTCCTTTATCGTCTGGTGAACCGCATCGGGGGCTTATCGATCCATTTTTGCTATTGTAACTTCTGATTTTCGTTGGTGCATTAAAATGCACTTGTTTAAATAAGTCATTTGCATTTGGAAAAGAAAATACGAGAATTATTTCTGGAAAGTTAATTACAACAAATCAGTATGCAAGCACTTATCGTAGACGATAAGGATGTACTCACTGAATTTTATGTGGCATTGTCTCCGTCTATGCACAGATTCTAACATGCAGAGAACCACAGGGGAATAAAACGTAGTAGCATGACAGAAAAGGGAGAGAGAAAATCGGCCATTAACGAGAGACCTATCTCACGCAACATCGAGTTTGAATATAATACCTTCTCGACACGATCGTACAAATGAATCTTGAGGAGTGAGTCGTTTCAATTCATGTCAACAGCTTCAACCACACAATCATTTAATTCCAAGAGAGTAAATTTTGTTAATGAGAATGAACGAATAGAATCGATTGAAAAGAACGCTGGAACACAACCACCCATACATTCACTTCAGTAATGAAGTAGAAAAAAAAGAGAAAAGGCCACAAGGTTCAAATTCTCATTAATTCTAACAATAAGTTTTCATCTACCAACGACAAATTCTTTCATTAGAAATAAAAATAATTGAAAAAAAAAAAAAAAAACAAGAGCCAGCTCAAGTGAAAATTTTAATGAACCCTGTGCTATTTCCTTCATGATGATAAATTACGTGAAAAAAAAATATCCCATGAAATTGGGAAAGATGAAAGGGGACTAATCTGACAGTGGCTTTGGTGAAGTTGCAGACGCTCGATATCAACTAGCCTCGACATTTAAACTCTGCGTGTGTGAGCAAGCGAGACAGAGTGAAAAGCCTAATCCAAGACCATGGAGGTAGCCAGATAGAAGTGAGTTTAATACCAGCTCACTGGCTCTATTGCCTATTTGTATCCTCAGCCTGTATCTACCCGGACGTTTACCTCCAACTGAATATCTTGGTGCACAAGCTAACAGTATTCCCAAATGCTATTGGTAAGATGCAACCAACCGCATAAGCGGTAGTCTCCTTCTAACTCTGATGTAACTTAGGAAGAAGCTACCACCATTAAACGTATCGTTTGTCTGAACTACTCCAAGTGCCATTCATGTACTGGCATTGTCTTGATTTCAGAATTTCCATGTCCCGCACAGTCGCTCCGGCTGAATTATACTGGTCCCTTCACAATCATCAACAGACACTTGATATTATTACAAATTATCATGCTATTAACACCTTATTTACTTTTGCAGGCATATTCACAGTCATGTGCTACAATGTGCTGTGCGACAAATACGCAACACGCCAGATGTACGGTTACTGTCCCAGCTGGGCACTCGACTGGGAGTATCGTAAAAAAGGAATACTCGATGAGATACGACACTATGCTGCTGATATCATCAGTTTACAGGAAGTTGAAACTGATCAATTCTACAACTTTTTCCTACCTGAACTCAAGCATGATGGTTATGATGGTATCTTTTCACCGAAATCACGTGCAAAGACGATGGCTGAGAATGACCGAAAATATGTGGATGGTTGTGCAATCTTCTACAGGACTGCCAAGTAAGTTTAATCTTTTTTTTTTTTCTGTTCTCTCTTCAAACATTCCTTGGAATTCTTTTTTTCCCCTCAATCTTAAATTCATTCTCTCTCTTTGTCCAATGCACAATGTGTACCATCGCTCCGATGACTCGTCAGACGATACTTTGGCTCCAGGGAATTTCCAGAGAAAAGAAGGGGCCAACTCAACGTATCCTCGTCCCATGGGTAGCGCCCGTTTGCAATCAATAACGGAGAGAAAAAGGGAGAATGAATGTGAAAAGGAGAGAATTGTGGAAAAAATTGAATGAAGAAGTAGTTAGAATTCTCGTTGTTCAGGAATCGTTGATCTTGAGGAACTTTCTGCGGCGGCCATTTTGTTGTGAGCCTGAAGAGGGGAATTTTCTTCACGTGCTTCGTGTTTGCTTCCCCTTTTCATACAAATACCAAGTTTATTGCTAGCAAAAGCACCCTGATAAGGTCTCTCACCCTCTTTCTCTCTCATTCTCGTGGAGCCTTGGAGCTCACATTAACTCAGCCATTATGTAGTTTATCGCCTTGAAAATATGTATAACCGAACGGCAATATTCAACGATATCAGGCCATTGGTATTTCACTATTTACCTTGATATATCTTGGCTATTTTCAATATGACTGTGCAATTCAAGTCCAGTTTGTGATATTCAGGGGAGAGAGGATGCCTCATTGCCTCTGGGGTTATCACGTCCACTGTCTAGTGAAGAGGAGGGTCATTACCATGATGTATAACCGAGCATATGCAATCTTGGGTCTCGTTACTATTTAAGTATTTGCCTCTGCTACCTATTGAACCTCTCGCTTCCTCTTCTTCTCCTCCTTTCTTTATTCTCGCAAAACTTTTTTACTTATGCAGTAACGGTTCGTTTATATCTCCAGAGTTGGTACCAAACCACCATTAAATACTCGAGTATTGAAAATATCGGGAGTAGCTATCGGGTACTCTTGGGTGACCCGTTGAATTATAGCACAAGTTTTCCTATTTCATTTCGCTTCGATCTATCGTTAAAAAATGAGGGAATTTTCAGTTTTTTTTTCTTTTACACGTTAATTTATCGACATAATTCTGGAGAGTTTTCAAACAATTTAATGGGAAAATTGAAATTAAATTTTTTTACACACACACACACACACATTTGCTTTCAATACTCTGATATTTATGAATTGATATTCATAATTGAAGTTTTTTTTCTTTTGATACTGCCTGGGGCATGCTTGTACGCGTGAAACGTTAATTATTATTGGAAATTGGGATTTTTTTAACGGTTTTATGAGTGGGAAAGTGTTGGAGATTGGATTTGTGGTGGAAAAATGTGGAGAAACCTTCTTTTTTTTTTAAAGAGAATTTCATGTAATTCATTTTTGACCCCGAAATTTACCAGAATTTTCGTAACCACCTCACGTACTCAACCCAACAAATTCACCTTCAATTTCAATTTCACTTGTTTGACTTGAATTCACCTCAATTTATTGTTTATTTTGATTGAGAATGAACCAAAGAATTGCCTTATCTCCATTCAATCGATTCCATATGAATAAAATAAAATACTAAGAGGGATGATAGTTACAATACCATAGAATCAGAAACTGCAAAGAGGTACTTCGTGTGTTACGTGATACACATGGAAAAAGAAAATTGTATTCCACCACATTGTACGTGATGTGCCTGTATAGCCTTGAATTTTTACATTGGAAAATACTTGATGATACTTTTGAAGAGGATGTGCCCATCACCCAAAAACATTTTCAAACGAAAACATTTGCACGAAAGCCTTAAAAAATAAATGCTAATGCTAATGATCCTTTTTTCCAACAGATTTACGTTAATCAAGGAACACTTGGTGGAATTCAATCAGTTGGCAATGGCCAATGCCGACGGATCGGATCACATGCTGAATCGTGTAATGCCAAAAGATAATATCGGATTAGCAGCTCTTTTGAGAACTACTGAAGCTGCATGGGATAATGGTGAGTAAATGTAAAAGCGTAAATACCTCTGATTTTCTTCTGAAAAATAGTTTGTTTGAAAAAAAACTAAAAATGAGAGCCTCTCAAAACCCATAACAAATTTATCGGTCTTTAAGCACTCATTAGGGTGTTTCCGGTCGGTTTCTTCAAGTGCATCGTTTGATGGTGTATTGCACTGAAGAAGAATTTTATTACCGAAGAATAGACACCAGGAGAACTTAAATGAGTCTGAAAAGAGGAGCACGAGAAAAAGGGGCTGGCTTGGAATAAGGCTGAAATAAAGAGGAAATAGGGGCAGCAAGAATGATGATAAAATTGTTTGCTCATATTGTTTTTTCCTTGGGCAAAACGATTTTACAAATAATTTTATCATGATAACAGTTGGAGTACAAGGCAGTTACAAAGTATACTGCAATCATTGAGAATATTATTGAGGAATCATAAAAAAAGCCTTGAGAGTACTTATAATAGTGGAAGAGTTTCTTCTCCCCCAGTGGTCTATTTAAATTTAATGAAGCAAATCATGTAGCCAAGGATAAAATGTGGTTTTTCAAATTATTTATAACTCATTGAAAAGTAAGAGTGAAAGAAAATAAGAGAATCAAGGCTTTTCCAATTATTTTAAATAATAATTCTACAGAGGAAATTATTAACGAGCCAACGAAGATACGCATT
This sequence comes from Aleiodes testaceus, assembly GCA_963565655.1. Classification (NCBI taxonomy): domain Eukaryota; kingdom Metazoa; phylum Arthropoda; class Insecta; order Hymenoptera; family Braconidae; genus Aleiodes; species Aleiodes testaceus. Next base: position 5,396,374 of record OY751415.1, on the reverse strand, counting down.
TCTGTAATTCAAGCCAATTAACGGGTGATATTCACTGTAATTGATGGCATGTACTATTTTTAATCATCAGCACGCAATCCAACACGCGTTATGTGCATTATTTAAAAATGAATCGTCAAGTTTGTGTGTGTTTACAGTGTTATATTGGTTATCGCAATAAATTTGTGGCAGTGTAACGCGAGACCTGACAGTTTGATATATGAATATGTTCATGGTGTTCGTCTGGTGAACCTTGACGATTAATAAGCAGACTGAAATACGATCAGGTGCGCACATGGTTTAACTTGCATATGAGTTAAATCTTCAATTAGGCACATTGCTATTGGGAAAATTCTATTTTTCATGATAACTTGAAAACCCGAAGATTTATGAAAAATCATCAAGATACCTTTTTTCACCAGAATAAAATTCTCTACAAAAAAGGTATCTTCATAAATTCACTCAAACTTCACCATTTACGAGTTATCTTCAATTTTCTTCTCTCAACAACTAGAGACGTGAGAATGAATTAAATTTAAAGTGAAGTGTCTTCCATTGTTCGTATTTAAGATGAATTCTTGCGTTATGTTCCGCCATTACAACCAAGAATTTCGTGCTACGATTTATGATGCTTTCTTCAGTAACATTGGACCCGAGATTCTTCAGTTATTCGAGTCATAAATCCAGGGTATTATATTTTATAGGAGACTTCTTATTTCAAAATTGTTATTATTTCGTAAAACAATTATTTCTCACGCCCATTGTTGGTGCCCAGTGCAAAACATCTATTACTGTCTCATTCAAAACGAGAATTATAAATTTACAATCTCCAGGTACTAATGCTGTGTTTGCTACTGCGTCTCCGAAGGGACTTAAGTTATCTCAAGTCACTGTGGAATTGGATGAAACTGAAGTGGCACTTGAGAGTTTAATTAATTACTCGCAGTGTTATAACGTCGGCAATGCTATTGATCATCATGCAGATTAAAAAAAAAAGAGGGAATGTGCAGTCTTGCCGATTCTCATTAGCCATTATTGGATTTCATAAATATTCTGCTTTATGTGCTCAAGACTGAGCAAGTCTGAGTGTTATTAATTTAAAAAAGTTCAAGAGATCATTGTCTACTCAATATCTAACTGCCTCTCAACCAATTACCATGATCTTCCTTATCCTCCTTTCTTCTGAACGAGATGAAAGCATAATGGTAGTAATGAACAACTTCAACATAAATCCCACTTCAGGATTATTGAAACTGAATGCAGCCTGAGGATACCGAAGGAGAAGTAATTCAATAGAGAATTCCATGCACTCGAATCTCCCGCTCCATGCGAAACCCCAGCATCATCTGCCTCTTAATTCAAAAACCTTCGGCTTTCAACTCAGTCGGTAATGCAGACTGCATCCGTCATTTCCGTCGTGTTGTTAACACACTAGGCATTCAAAGGAGTAACTAGACCAGCAAACAGAGGTGAACCCAAACAAATCAATTGCTAGTCAAGTAAAAAACAATGTCTGGATACACTGGACAAGACAACTATTGGAGCCAACCGCCCCAGGGGCAGTACAACTTCGAGGCCACAGGTTTTGGCCAACCTAACCAACAATTCGAGTTTCAATCGTACGGTGACGATGGAGCAACCGACTATTCTTACACACAGAAGAGTTATTTGGATCCCACTCAGGGGCATTATGGAGGCGAGATGACATACGCTACTGATGACTTTGGAAAAGGTAAGTTGATGGAGAAAATCAATAAAAAGTGGAGTTATTTTATTTTTTTTAATAACAGCAGGATTTGGAGAAGAAGAGGACGAGCCTCCACTTCTGGAAGAACTTGGCATTGATCCTGATAGGATAGTACAGAAGACTCTGGCTGTTTTGAATCCATTTCATCGGAGAGGACAGATAGACGATGCTAATTACCTGATGCAAGATGCAGATCTGGCTGGACCTGTGGCCTTTTGCCTCGTTTTAGCAGGATTTCTTCTTCTGGCTGGGTCGAAGGCACACTTTGGCTATGTGTATGGACTAGCTGTGACCTCTTGTCTCCTCATGTACATCCTTCAGCTCCTCATGAGCAGCACTGGGAATATCACACTAGCCTCAGTAGCATCAGTTCTTGGGTACTGTTTACTTCCTGTCGTGGCCCTGGCTGGACTCAGCATCTTCACGACTCTCAGAGGACCTATTGGAATGGCACTCGGAGCTGTTGCTGTTGCCTGGGCAACTATCTCAGCTTCTCGACTCTTCTGCGCAATGTCCGGAGAGGAGAAACAACGCTTGCTCATTGCTTATCCCTGTTTACTTCTTTATGGAGTTTTTACGTTAATCGTTATTTTCTAAGTTATATTGCTTATTCTGATATTGGTATTTATACGAACTTTTGATTGACCTTTATATATTGTAAATAAATTCAATTAATTATAAATGGAGAGTTTTTATTTTATTGAGTCCCTGAGGTTTTGGAGAATTTAAGGAGGTATTTATGTTTTAATTTAATCCCAAGGTCTACCATCGGATCCAGCTCAGATTCAACAACCTATTCTCGTATGTACTGCCCACATCCACTGGGATCCAGAATTCTGTGATGTTAAGCTGATTCAAACAATGATGCTAAGCAATGAATTACGTTCTATACTGGATCAAGCCGGTCAGTCGTTCAGACCTGGCCACAAACCAGATTCTTCCAATGTTCAACTATTATTATGTGGTGATTTCAACTCTCTACCTGATTCCGGTAAGTAATACTATTTTAATTCATGTATTCAATACTTTATTAATTGTTTTTTGTTTATTTATAGGCGTGATTGAATTTTTGACATCGGGACGTGTGGCTTCGGACCACCGTGACTTCAAGGAACTCGCTTACAAGACTTGTCTTCAAAAAATATCGGGATGCGACAAACCAAACGAATTCACTCACTCCTTCAAGCTTGCATCTGCTTACAGTGAAGATATCATGCCCTACACCAATTATACGTATGTATCATTGAAAAATGGAAATTTTCATTAATTTAAACCGTTTCTCTAATTATTCAATTTTCCCTGCAGATTTGATTTTAAAGGAATAATCGACTACATATTTTACTCAAAACAAAGCATGGTTCCACTTGGTTTATTAGGACCATTGAGCGCTGATTGGTTCCGGGAACACAAAGTCGTTGGATGCCCACATCCTCATATACCATCAGGTAATTTTAATTAATTAATTAATTAATAGAAGAATTTCGATAATTATTTAATTATTTTCTAGATCACTTTCCATTGTTAGTCGAATTGGAAATGACACCAACAGTAGGGACTAGTAATGGCTTGATCTCACGCAGGTAGCAGCCGCTACGCTCTAGGCCCAAGTAAACAATAAGAAATAATGACGAAAAAAAATAGCAACTTATCATAATAATGAAAGATCTAAATGAAAGAACAAAATTTTCAATCCCCCATTCACTGATTCTAATTACAATTCTGGCTATGAAAACGCTCGATTAACAAAAAAAAAATACTTACATAACAGATGAATTCAATACTCCACATTACCGCACACTTAACGAAAATGAAAGAAATAAGAGAAATGAAAAATTTAATGGAAATTAAGTAAACTGACAGATAGCGATTTCAATGTAATTCATAATTGACCAGGTGACGGGGAATTGTGTTGTAATGCGTTTAGCCCATGTATAGTGTATTGCATTTCTATGAAGTTGATGAAAAAAAAAGAAAAAAAAACTCCTTTTATCCTTAATAATATCATCTATGATCATGATCAACGTGTAAAAACCTATTTTCCTATAAAAAAGACAAAAAAAAAAATGAAAAAAAAAAATGAATAAATATTCCGATCAAGCCTCTGTGATATTGAGATTAACAATTGGAACAATTTCACATATTTATTAATGAAAAAAATAATAATGAACTTAGCATCTACTAGACTTGTGAAAGAAAATCCACAAAGCAAAAAATAAAATCCTTAACTTCTTCCTAAATGTCATTACAACATTCTCCAACGCCAACTTTTTTGATAAGAATGCTGCCATCCAATAAAAATTGTATTTTTAAACAAAATGAAAAGCAACAAAAAAAAAAAAAAATGAAAAAAATAAGTAAATAAATATGAAAACATACACGCTATACTGGGCTGTGCGAAGTGATTGGAGTTGACTTAAAAAAAAAAAAAAGAAAACAAAAAAAAAAAGATACAATTTCAATGCAAGTACAAAACTGTTCTTATTGGCCACGTATATTGATAATGATAATGTTAAATAAGAGAAATAGATGATATTGTAGACGACTGTAATTGTAAGTATGATAATATTAATGTTTCAACGTAATCGTAGCATCCATCTCTCTTTCTCTTTCTCACTTCTATCTTTGTCTCTCGGGATTTATGTTTCAATTATTAACTTTTTTTTTAAAAAAACATTCACTTCATGAGTATTTACCATTCAGTTTGCATTTTCATTGAATTATGTCTGTAATGTGTGTGTGGAATTATTCACTACTTGTTTGATTCAGATAGAAGGAATTTTGTAAAAAAATTAATTGGAACAGAAATGAAATTGTAAAAAATCGGAATGAATTTAGGCTCTTTAAAAATTCTTCAATTGTGCATTTATCATTAATTATTATTTATTTCCCTCGTGGAATGCATGTGAAAACAAATAATGAAGAAACAAATTTTCCAGAAATCTTAGGTCGTTTATGAATATTTAAAAAATTATTGAAATTGTATAAATTAATTTCTGCTGGAGTTAGAACAAGTGGTGAATCCAATGAATTTTTGCGCCCGGTTCAATACATAAATGTAGTGAATGTTGTATAAATTAGGTAATACATAGTTTTAATTGAATAAAATAAAATAAAAAACAGTGTCGCGCACTCTGTATCTCCATTACTGATTTATGAAGGCTATCATTTTTGTGGGAACAGAATTTTTGATTAAGGAATTAAGAGAGAAGCGCTAGAATTCGGTGATGAAAAAATAAACGAGTCAATAAATTTATTGTGGATTGTTTTGAAAATATCTTTGAAGCGAGTGGGTTTAGGAAAAAAAGTCAAGAGACATTTTTTGTCGAGAATTTAATTCTCTACAAAAAAGCTCTATTGATATTTTCCTCTAAACCCACTCGTTTCGAAGATATTCGCAATGAAAGGTGCAACAAATTTATTGACTTTACTACTGAATTAATGAGTACCCATAGCATATAATTATAATTGATCTCGGGCCTAATGTAACAAGATGCATCATGTATTGTCTGTACAACACGAGAGAGCGTAAAATTTTATTTACTGAAATAATTACGTCGCCTGCCAATAATTATGTTGATATATGAGTATTTAAAAGAAAAATCTCATTCCTCAAATGCAATTTTTTTCATTATTTTTTCTCTTGCAATTCACAGTTAATGTAATAACAGTAATTATGTATGTACACTTAAAAATTTCGCCGAAAATCCATAAATTTGAGAATTGATTTAAGTTTATAAAGAAATTGAGTTGACAATTCATTTAAAATTGTAATTATTTGACGTGAAAAAGTTCATGTGACGATGAAAAAAAAAATTGTATTGAAATTTAGGTAAATAGGAGAGAAAATTTATAGCTACAAACAATTGTACATTGAATTACGTTAAAGAAAATTATTTCATCTTTTTTTTCCATGAAAAATAGTTTAGCACGAAGAATTTTATTTGAAATTAATCCACGTGAAATGCACTAATTTTTATTTCCAACTGCATTTTTTTTTCTCATTCACACAAACACATTTGACACTAGGATTAATTGAAGATAATTAAAAGAATGAAAAAATAAATAAGGTGTATCATGTATTTTGGTGAAAATGCCTGCCAATTCCCCGAAAATCATTCAATGTAGAAGTTTAAAAAAAAAATATATCACAAAATCATTTTTAATCTATTTTTTATGCAATCAAAGCAATTGAAGCAATTCAATACGCAAATTGTTAATTTAAAATGACTGATTGGGTCTCGCTTCAGCTGATTTTATTGGGAGAGTTACTTGTGCACAATTTTATTAACTTAGAGTGAAAAAAAAAAATGGTAAATATCTCCGAAATTAGTGGATTTAGGAAAAATAATGAAGAGTCCTTTTTTCTAGAGAATTTCATGATCTCCAAAAAAGGTCTCCTGACAAATCCTCCTAAATCTCATAATTTCTGAGATATTCACGAAATAGACTACGAATATACCATTAATTTTCACCACCTAATTATTTACAATACAAGATGCATCATTTCACTGTAAGATTTATTTTATCACAACAATCGCATTATCTCCGTATTATAGTTTCGTATTTTTCTATAATTCAATTATCAATTATTCTAGTGCATAAACAAGTTATCTTCCTGTTCCACATTGCGATCAACAATAAATCTAATAAAATTGAAATTAACGAAGAAAATTGAATGATACTCGCAAAAATTCAAGTGCAAAAGTACAAATAGCTTTGCGAGACCTGGTAGAGTATTAAGATAAGGAAAAAAAAAAGTGGAAAAAGATTAAAATTAAAATTCTAAGTTGTAAAGACATGTTACGAGGAAGGGTATATCTAGTAGAATGTACGAATCTCCAAATTCTGGATAAATTTGCGTATTAAAATTGTACCTAAATCATTTTTCCCATCAAATCAACAGTGAAGATGTGAATTCCTCAAAAATTCGATTTCACCTCTTCACACTGATATAAATTCAATAAAGAATCGAATGTTTTAATAATTTTTTTTGGTCTACAGGAAAAACAATAATTATATATGGGCTACGTTTTCATCATGATCAAATGTAATTGGTTTAAAAACAATGATAAATAAAAAATAATAATCTCAGACTGTTTTTCATTTAATACTACGTATATTTGGAGGTAAAAATAACAGAGAGAAACATTTCTAAATATACTTGAATACAACAGCCTCTCTATCACCTATTGACTGAAGCTCCAACTTGACAGGACACTGAAGCCAATAACTCAAGAGCTCCTGAGTATAACCGATGAGAAAATAGAATTTCGTTGGTGCTAGAGCTTGTTTTATTATTCCGCTGATTCTTATGATATTGTGCTGTCTTTTTATGATAATTTCACTTGAAAATATGTTGTGCCAAGTGCCATTCATGAAACGACGAATAAACATGTCCTCGACTGCTGTCTCGGAGGGTCTGTTACCACCCTTAATGTTTGCTGTAGGAATTAATGAATATTTTTATAATAAATTCATTAGAAGTAAAAAAAATAATGAGAATTGAAACTTACACGTGTTCCATGAGTTCCAGGACTTTCTGTGCGCCAGATAATGCGGTGGATTCGCCATTTCATAAGTCAGGGGCTTGTTGTGTTTAATTGTGGGCCTGTGCATACCTGATGACACTTTATTTGCTACTGCAGATGCATGAAAGCACCTTGACCAGGATGGCACCTGAGCTTGGCAGCTTTGAAGTACCTAAATAAAATTCTATTTTGAGAATATCTTCGAAAATATGGGAGTTAGGGAAATTAAGCAAGAGACCTTTTTTGTTGCCCTTGAAATTCTCCACAAAAAAGGTCTCTTGACATTTTCTCCTAAACCTACTCCTTCCAGAGGTATTTAAGAAAGACTTAAAAAAATAGAGAAATTCATAAATAAATTAATTAACTTACATTTTTCAATAATGGTGATAGTGCCATTGTCAATTTCTTCTTCAGAATTATTCAAGTACTAGTTTACTATCACTGCCCGTTTTTTCGTAATTTTATTTGAGGTTAGGACTGTGTTTATGTGGTACACAGATAGAATAATGTTCCGAGAATTTGTGGAGCTCAGAACCAGTTTGCTTTCGGTGCAGGAACTGTTAGTGTCTTTCTGCTTTATCATCTCTTGTCATGAGATAACTTTCACGTATTATCATACGAGTTATTTGCAATCGTTGAGGAAGAATATCTGCAGGAATACCCCGTTTGTGTCTCTAAAGACAGATTATTCTGCGCAATTCCATAAAATTAGACGAGAATCCAAAAGAGGTTTAAAACCATTAAATTCATTGTAGAATCCATTTTCCCAAACGCAGCCAAATATAACTTTGACCCACATAAACTTTAATAATTGCAATACCACTGACCTTGTCGATGATCATCAAAACGTGAAGATAGAAAAGGAGAAAGGTAATATTCAGTGGGAACAACAAGAATTGCCATTGTCATAAATTACCCAACACATCCGCTTCCCAATGATATTAATAACGTATTGTCCCTCCATCAATCCTGCGAATAGCCATTTCCTAACTCTCTACAACTCCATCCCTCCGAATCCCCAAAACTTTCTGCAACACCTAGAACCATAAAAAAACCTCAAATCACTCCATTCCATTATCTCCCTCAATAACCCCAAAACATATTTGCTATCAATGAAGTACTTACTTTGACGGTGCAAAAAAAAACATGAGAAAAAAAGCGAGAGACATGTATGTAAATATTTTTCTACATCTGAAGGGTAGTTTGCGCATGCGTGAGGGCAGCAGGTTGCCGCAAACTGATGCCACGGGAGCGTGTCAACGAAGTTGCGTCTGTTGGGAGAAAGGAGATAGAAGTGTACAGATGGCGTGGGCGAATAACGATGATGTAGAAAGAGGAGAAAGAGAGAGGGGTTGAGGACACGAGTCGACGAGGACGGTGAAGACTGAAGGGCGATGTAGTGATACGAAGGGAGCAGAGAGAAGCTCAGTCGTGAGAAAGTGGGGATGAAACATGTGGAGGAGAGGGGTAACTAAGGGGGAAGGTCACGGAGCGGGGTTGGTTGACGATCGTACAGGCTGGAAGAGAGGGGGAGAAGAGTCTGACCCGCTCGGCAGTCTAGTTGATCTGGCGAAGCAAGCCAGTGTGCCGCCGTTACGTGACAATGGCAGTAGTCGTAATTGTTGTATCGGCTATTGTACCGATCAGCTGATCGGCCAAAGACGACTACTGCCACTCCTATTGGACACTTTCGATAATAATAGTATTGAAGCATTAGTTTTGTTTAATTATTGGAGAATTATTTATTTTATGAGTACACTGTTATGTATCCGTGAAATAATTCGAGTCAGTGGGGTTTTTTTTTTATTGTTTTGGTTAAAGTGATTTGAGTGTTGAGTTTGATTTTCATTTGTTTCAACGTTGAATTCGTAACGGTTATTGTGTATCTAAAAGTGCACATGCATGCGTTTTGTGGTGGAGGGCGCGAAAACTCGTACCCCCTCTCACATTGAGGACAAATGTATCATCATGCCAGCTAGGAAGTACAGAAGAGATACTAGTGAAGTGAGCTGTTGCCTGAAATATGTAATCTTTGGATTTAACGTCTTGTTTTGGGTGAGTAATTTTTCATGTCTTTGTAATTTCACATTATTTATGTAGTTGCAACACGTGAACATGAAAAACTTTGTCTGCTGCTGTTTTGAGGATTTATTAGCGCAATCTATACCGGAAAATAATTGTTTTTTCCACAGTTCTAGTAATTTTCTTATTGTGCAAGTTAAAAAAAAAGACAAAGTTTTATAACTTTCTGGATTAGGGCTATGTAGATATCGTTGTACAGGTGGTATCGTCAACTGTGTACATTTGCCTCGTTTCAATAGCACTAGATGCGGTAGAGTCTCGGTCTGGTTATTGCCATATGCATGAGGGACAACGTGAATATGCATAAACACATTTAATTTCCTTTTTTTTCCTTCTTTTCGTTGGATAAAAAAGAAATTTATGCAATACTCGAGAATGGAAAGCTTTATTAGATAATATTTTTTACTCTGCGGTTTTATTTACTTTCATGATTCTCTTTTATTTCCCTTTCTTTCTCAACAATAAAATGAAGTCTCGGTGCTACTCCCAACGTGGTATAAATTAGCATACTATCCCTGCGACAATTATTCCCTTGGCGTGACTCGGTTCTTACCTCCATTAACTCCCGGAGGGGGAAAACTCCAATATATTATTGTCCACAAAAGTCTATTGCAATCAGAGGTAGTATGAAAATTCATGTATGCATATGCAGATAAATTTTAATTGTTATGATGATTTTAACATTTAAAAAAAGGCATTTTCGATATTAATTTCATTGAATTCACATGAATATCGACGATTCGATAAAATAATTCTTTTTTTTGAAAGAGAGAATGCAGAATCGCGTGAACGCGCCTTTCGTGTTACCATTGTAACACGCAACTCAAGTACATGTATTTGCCCATGTATATGTATTACCCCCTCTTTTCACGAATCCCTTACGATTGGAATAATAAAGGGCCAGAATAATTTTTCTTCACTGTCCCTTTTTTGTAAGCACTTGTTCACTTCTCTTTTTCCCCTATTGCGTTACCTCAAATCCTTCCACTTTTTTTTTTTTTCCTCCACTTGCATTGAGGCGTTTGAGGAATCTCATTATAAAAGTTGCCCCGTCGACTCTCGCAAAACCGGTTTTTAATATCCATCGGTCAACTCCACTGTATTCTGCTAACACAACTTATCCATGAGAATCAAAAAGCACGGGATGACTTCAACAAATTCTCTTTTTATGAGGATCCTCTATTTTTTGTTGATACTTTATTACGATTTTACATAAAATATTAGTGCGTGATGTGGCTTTTCGTTGGGGCGAATTATTGATTCTCGTCATGTGAATCGATGAATAGGAGGCAAGGGCATCGATAGACATCATGGGAAATTTGTGAAGAGTGAGTCAGAAGTGATCGAAATGGTGGAGACCTTGAGGGCTCTCTCTTTTCTTCTCGCCCACGTATCTTCCAGCCGCGGGATAGACGACAAAGGAACACTCATTAAATTCCACCTTCGTACGACTTTGAATTTTTCTTCTCTCTGCAGTAAATATTTTCCTCCCATTTTGCTGGAGTGAAAGAACCGTTAAAATCCGCGTTTTATTCTCGTTATATGTATGTGTGTGTGTGTTTGTGTATTTTCTGGATTACAACCCGGGAAAAATCCGGCATTTTATAATCGCATTTTGAGAAAACAAAGGAAAAAAGTGATGGGAGAGAAAAAAAGGAAAATTAGAATTGTGTACAGTCTCACGTACACGAGTTTTCTAAATAGATCTACCCCTTTTCTGTATTTTTTTTTGTTTGAATTCTGTGTGGTTCAGAGAAACGGTATAACACAATTGAATTTATTGTGATTCAATATCGATTTTTTCTCTCTCCTTGGCCACATCTGGTGATTGGTCAGGAGTGACGGGAATTTTTTCCCTCGCTATTTTTCATTCAATCGAATTATATATAGGTTGACAGGGACAACTCTTGAAATAACCCAAAAAAAAGGGGACAAAAGCAAGGCAATGTCAGTTCTATTGTGATCCACATTCATTCGATTCTTCGGTATTTTCGTTTGCTACATTCTTTGAAAAATCACAAGAGAGAATGAAACAATGGCTGCAATATCTTCTGATTGACAATTCCTCGCCTTTTTTTTGCGGAAAATGGACATTCTAATTGAATTATTGGAGATTGGATTTTTCTCAAACTCCGGATAATTTAATTGCAAGGTGAACCAGTTAATTGATTACTCTCTGATAATTATCTAAAACATATAGAACAACATTTTACACATACTTACTCAACAGCTGGTGACCTCAACCGAGCAAAAGACTCCAGACTCTTTTTTCACAAGTGAATACAATTTTTCTGCATCCGTTTATCGAACTCCTGTCTTTTCCAATGAAAGTATCTCTGATATTTCTTACGCCCGACGTTTTTACGAGCGCAGGTAAACATTTCCTCACACAGACACTGGTCTCACACACTCATATTTCATTGCCTTGAAGCGACAGCCAACACAGCAGCAGCAGCAGTTCACTTTCAATCCACATCATTCTATTTTATTACGTATTCCCATTTATTCCTCCATTTTGTCCACTATTTTTTTTTTCTATCCTCTGTACCTGCCCAGTTTATCATCCACCAGAGCAACCAACCCGACTTTGATCGAATTGCAAACACAGCCAGCATGTACATTACTCTCTGAAAGTTGAGGGAAGTATGAAATTTTCCGAGTACTCTGCTATCATGAAGACATTAGAGTGTAGCCACAGTTTAAAATTCGATATTGATACAGAACAGATCCAGCCACATTATTTATTCAAGAGATTCTCTAATGAATACTGGAGTTTCATAAATTTATGCAGATTAAAGTCAAAAGTTTAGCATAAATTAAGCAAAAGTTCTTTTCAATTCCCTTGATACTGTCGTATCTTTCAAAACTGGATACACCTAAATGGAATATTTCTACTGGGGCTTTTGAACGTGTACCTTTAGCTTTTCATGACATTTCAACCATCCAGGGTGCTTCTTCATGTTAAATAACCCTGCATGATAGCAGAAGAGAGGTGAATGCAGGCATGAGTCGGAGAAATTGACAATGGATGAGATAGCACTGTATGTATACTTGTATATACATGGGAGCTATTCAAGTGCCATGGCTTCTTATGTGAGGAGGTGCACTGTTGAATACAAAGTTGGATGTAGTTCAAGAGCTGAAAAACATTAATCAGATTTCTTGTCGCCCCTCAACTTTCCCGGAATTTTCCGAGGAAACAAGTGATATTGAGAGCTCTGAAATTACTCGATTCTATCCTGCATGTGATTGGCTCTCAGTGCGAACGGCTGGAGGAAAATTTCAAGCGTATGTCCAAGAGAAAACGGAATGTCCCAATGTTCGGAGGTAATGGAATCATAAACTAACGTCGTTCGCACATAACTTTGTGTACCCTGATGGATGTTGTATAGAATCGTGTATGCAGAGTGTGTCTATTGTTTGGCCTTGTTGCAGTCCACCCATGTTTCTCCTATCCCTGTATTTCTCTTCATATATACGATGGTCTTTCTCTTCTTGGGTCGATGGCAGGCGCGGTCTTGTGACAGATTTGATTGGTGCTGTTGGAGCACGAATGTCTATTACTAAATTTTCATTAAATTTATTTGGCCCCTGAGATGGGGTAAAATGGGGACATGATAATTTTTTGAATAATTTAAAGAATTCCACTCGGATACATTCGAATTCATTGGTTTCTCTGTTTCCCCCCCTTTTTTTTTTTGTCGACATGTGTCGAAATCGATTGGATGTGAAGCCGCCCTGAAAATGAATAATTCTCCAATTTTTAAAACCCCATTTCTGTTTTTATTTCGACCGATTCGAACCGGAGTTTGATGAAAAGCTCCGGGTTTGAGTAGAGCCCTCGATGGGAATTTATTTTTCAATGTTTTTTATTTAGCACGGTGGTTTTGCTCTCGACTTCTCAGTAAAGAGGGGTCTCCCTGTTTTCCTGGGACTGCGTGCCTTGTTTAATTGAACATTTCCCTCTTGGTAGTACTAATCAGGAGTCTAGGGAGGAGCGAGGGGGGAGAGCATGGGAAATGGACGAGGAATTAGTATCGTGATTTTGATGGATAATGGATATAATGGAAATTCGACGAAGCATGAAGAATTCGGGGGACACGAAATATCCTGTTAGCCGAGAGAACTGAAAGATAAATTCAATTTTGTCATGTGGAAATTATGGAGTAATACCGCACACACGTTCAAGTGACATTGGTATTCACAATAAAAATCATTATTCACGAAAATATTAAGTCGAGGTATTTCAATGTAAATTGGATGAATTATCTGGCGCTAATTTAATCTCTAGAGATAGGCGAGTAATTCACTCATACACACACACACACATGTGAAATGAGGAATTCCACTGACCCAACTGTTTGCGAAATTGCTGTCTATCTTGTGCGCATTCATGACAGCCTTCAACTTTATTTTCACGGGAAATTTCATCTTGAGTGTGTACGTGAGAGCATGAATTTACGAGTCAATGCAACATAAACACCGAAATATCATAGAGTACATGGGTGCACGAGTACTTTGGCATTCTGCATATGATTAGAGAATAGGGAATTGACTTTTATCGTAATTTTTGAGTCAGTGGAGAGAGCGATGGATTGATGAATATGGAATGAACAAAGCAACAGGCCACAGTTAGTCGTTTGATGATCGATTTTTTTTTTACAAGTCTGAAGAATTCACGAGCTGTTGGAAAAAGTGGATTATCCGATATTTTTCTTTTTCCCCCCCACCTTGTTATCTAAAGTGACCTACGCTTAAAGTTTATTTTCCGTCGCTATCAGTTGGGTGAGAGTAAAAAAATTAATGAAAACAATGAGAGAAAAAAGAGGAGCTATTACGAATATAGTGGGAGTTTGAGATAGATGCTTTTTCGTGGAAAAACTTTTTCCGAGACACTTGTGGATCGTTCACCATCTGCCCCCTCTGGTCTGAGTGTCTCGTCAGGACATTATTTCCTTTTATTTTTTATCCTCCATTTTCCCTATTCCATTTTCTATTGGTTCGCCCTTTTTTTTCTTTATTTTCTGTCTATTTCTGTATCTCGATGTCGATGGAAAGAACCGGGCACTCACGTAGTGAGAAAATTACCTGGAATTCTGAAGGAAAAAAAAAGGGAATAAAGTCACTTTCATTTATCGCAGTTTGTGTAAACTAGAAAATGTAATAGCAATAGTGTTTATCAAACGGAAAACGATTCTCCAGGGTAGTCCAAGCGGTATAGTTGAGGGCCGTAAATCCTCTCGATTTTCGGTACGAAAATACGAAAAAAAAAAGAATACCCGTGAGACTGGACGAGCGAAACTCTACTCCAAAAGGGCACTCGTCCGTATCATGGAATATCGATGAAAGGAAATTTTGCCCTCGTTCCAATCATTTTTTTCTCCATCCCAAGTATCCATGCAAGTTTAGTCTGAATTATCTTCTTTTTTTAATGAATAATTCAGGGTTTTGGAGAATCGATTAAGACAAATTTTCGTATTTAAAGAGAACGTGAGGCTCATTCATGAGAATCCAAGCGCCTCAACGTCGTTTTCAAAAAGAGAGGAGTTTTTTTGTGGAAAATGTTCTCGTATTTATTTCCTACCACTACGTTTTTCATCCTCCACTCCTCACATCTTCCTCTTGGGGGATTTAATGGCCAAGTGGGTCATTAAGTTCGCTTAGCGCGTTCCTAATTGCGAGCACTACTCCGGCGTACTGTACTCATCTTTTTCCGGGATAACGCCTCATTGAAAGTTATTTATCCAAAAATTCATGGGCTAATATGCGGACACAAAAAAAAATGAAGAAATGGGTTCTTTGTTGAGTTGAAAGTGTAGACTCATCCAGGTGTTTCCAGTCCAGTTGCGATGAAAATCATGAAACAGAATGGGAAAAAACATATAAAAAGGATGAAAAATAACAAGAGGGTGACAGGGTTCATTGACCCTTTATACCTAGTCCATGAGTCATACAGGCGATTAAGTATGCACGTGTTGTACCCTATCTTCCGCCCACCGGAAAGTGTCATGAAGCACGTTATTTAATGCGCTCTCCTCTCTTTTCTCACCCGAGAGTATGTGACTATTTCGCTACAAACGAAAAATCCTTTTTTTTTACATGAGAAAAGAGTCGATAGGTCACAGTGAATTTAAGCTTCAACCAATGGGGTTCAACTCCATGTATTCCAGTGTTTAATCAAATAATTAGTGTAAATAATTTCTGCATGAATGTTTTTTTTATTCCATTGGAAAGGTGAGGAAATTTATCATGAGAATCATGTGCCAAAATATTTTTTTTTAATTTTTTTAAAATTCGATTTTTTTTACTCAGATTTGAAGGGGTTTACCTTGGAAAAATTTGAAAAAAATCACTTTTTTGGGAATATCTCGGGTTCTATTGGTCGTAGCTCAAAAATTCCGATTCGAGGTGAAAGGTGAGCTCATTTGCTATGAATTCATGTGGATTTAAAATTAAAAATATGATTTTTTTTATAGACTTTTGTGGTGTTTTTTGAAAATCGTGATTTTTTCACATTTTTCCAAGGTAAACCCCTTCAAATCTGGGTGAAAAAAATGGAATTTTTTGAAAATTCCAAAAAATCAATTTTCACACTTGATTCCTATGTTCAATCAGAATCTCCACAAATGAAGATTACAAACTCAATTTTTCTGAATTTCATTAATCCAAACGTGACACACGAGACAGGAAAAAGATGTTATAAATTTATTTATAAATATTCAACAAAATACTGCATGACCCGTATGAAAACGGAAATGAAGTGCGGAAAGTATTGCCCAAAAAAAAAAAAGCAACTAAACAGTGACTCTGTGTACATGCAATATATTCTATATTTTATTTATACCGGAAGCACCGTCCTCCTACGTTGTAAGAGGATTCATGTTCTGGAAAAACATATAAACTGTAGTATCAAAGCTTCAACAAAAAAAAAAAAGAACCATGTGTCCTGGTAATATGCGGAGGAACGTAAAAATCTCGATTTTTTTCCATTTTTTATTGTGGAAAATGTGTTGGCATGCGGTGGGAAATTAACGGATTGATAGACAGCAGCCAAAGCCATTATTTTCCCCGGGTTTTTCCTCTCTTTTCTCCCCGTTAATGAGTCTCTCTTTCTAATTTGTCTGTGAAAGAGAAGTTGAGGGGTTTTGGGAGTGAACAATTTGCCTTTGACGATGCGAAGACCCCCGGAGAAATTGTCGAATGCTTCTGCAGACGTTTGAGCATTGAAGAAGACGATAAATAAAGGAGAAATTAGCAGTGAGCTTGAAAATGGCGTTTACATTAATTCAAAGTATTTACTCATGGAAAGTAATACGGAAATTATTTGAAAAAGAATATTCCCATATCCGGAGGAATTGGAAAAGTGAAAGCCAATGGGTGTATTACACAGCAGATGACTTTTATCGGAGTTAATTGGCTTTTGAGAGAGAAAATAAATTGAAAGGAGTAATAAGAGAGAATAGAGAGTTATGGTAGTGGGGGAAAAAGGATGAAAAAAGAGGGGGAGAATCCTATTCGAATGAATTGAGGATTTATGAGGTTATTATGAGACGAAATATCTACCATAGTCGCCATTTCCAGGGGAATTTATACGATTAGATGAAAGAAATGAGAAACGGAGATTCTTTTTTTTTTTTTACAAACTATTGAATAAAAATCATTATTAACTTAATCATGAAGCATTCCGGTTCTTTTCTCTGTAAAAAAAAGAATTTGTTAAAATAAACTCATTCTCGTTGAATTACATTATTTCCTTGTAAACTGAAAGCTCTGCCCCTTGACCCAATATTCCAGCACAAAATCGCCTTTCTTCATCATGACTTCTCTTCTATAGTATAACAACATTACTCTTCATCTTTACGAAAATGCCCGCAAGAGTCTTGAGATAGTCGGTGAGAGGAACCATAGGTATCTTCAGAGTTGCCCGTGAGCCACTGTAACCATATATTTTCGTAAAAGGAAAGATTTTTTTTCCAGCTTTCTCAACTCTAATGAATGTGCCAGCCATTAGTTTGAAGTGCAGGGAGATAGAGAGGGATGAAATGTAAACGGGCAAATAATTTATTTCAAAGAGAAAAGACGCCCGGGAAGAGAGAGAGACTAATAGGATTTGATTTTAAAATGTTATTCCCCTTGTTTTCTCTCTTGGAATTGAAAATTCTCCATGAAATTACGGTTTGGGCGGTTGTGATGGGAAAAATACGGTTTCTCATTCAATGAAAATGGAAAAAAACTGGGTCACACAGCCATAGAAGTACTTGGATGCGTAACAGGGCTAAGTGCACTTATGTGCTAATGCTTCTTGAGATATAAATGTGTCTTTTGCTGTTTATTTTCACGGGTAAATCTCGTTTGGAGCATGGTAGCAATCATTTGGAGGATCGAGTGCCTCAGGTCAAGTTTCCATTCTTCTCTCCCTTCTTGAGACACACAAAAGGCGCCTTTTTTTTTCTAACGGAGGAACATTTACCGATGTCTCTGGCAAGCCTCGCACCAAAATAAACGCTTTTCTTTCAACCTTATCTATATCTTGCGACTTATTCGTCTTTCAGAAGCAATATTTTCCAATTCGAATTTTCCGAATCTTTTGATATTACCGTAAAATCACTTTGAACCCCATGTGTTCTCTCAAACGCTACGAAAGACTCAAGAGAATAAAAGAAAAACGAGAAAATCCCTCCAATTTCCCTCTGAAAAATCCTCGGGTAATCGTCAACTGACGTTATATATATCTCACTCATCGATTTACGCTCTTTCAGTCTACAAATGTGACTTCTCCACATTCTCCATCTTTTTTTCCACCCTCAAAGAATTTTATCACATACGTACTCATACACTCTCTATTTATTCGGGTAGAAAAGAAGAGACCATTCATCCAAACTAGTGACCAATGAAATTTCGTGAAAATTGCTGATATACTGGATGGCAAAAGTTTCAGCTAATAAGTGGGAGAGTAAATGTCAATACTCATATCTATCCTCACTAAATCAATTCCCAAGTACATTAACTCTGTGTGAAATTACATCCGTGTATTTTTTTTTCCCCTCTTTTTTTTCCAGCGATTGGAGGGATTAGAGCGAGAGTGTCTTCTTTTATTGAACAATATAAATTTTTCATGTTTATTGGGTTTTCTTGATTATTTTTTTGCTGGCAAGAGTCCATGTAGCCCTGGATAACACAGTATTCACTGGTAAAAATAGATGAAAATGTATATCAGAGAAGTTGCAGAAAAGTAGATTGAAATGTCGGGTACTTCCAACTGATTGGTTCATTGAATGAGCCAAATACACAGTAAGCACATTTGCCTCTTCTTCGTTTTTTTCGTTACAAGTTTAATGGAGAGTGCTGGGGATCTCCGATGGAAACACTGGGTTATTGACAGGAGGGGAGGACTGATGAATTCGCTTTGAGGGAGGAGGTCTTGTTTGATCCATATGTGTTTGCACTTCTGCATGGACACCGGCCATTAATGCTAATTACTGTCCCCCAAATGCGCTCACTGCAATTGCCACAGAGATACGGTGTTTTTTTTTTTTCAAAATACAACAGAGAGGCATAAGGGAGATCTGCAAGTAGTCGCTTCGGATCGATAAAGGTTGAGGACCCTCTACCCTTAACCCAAATGCGTCCAAGCGTCACAAAAGCGATATGAGAGTGACTTAGTACGCAGGTGCAGCGCAAACATATCACTCTGACTTGCGCACGTAGTTTTTGTAATAAAAGAGGAGGAAAAAAATGAGAGGTATTAATGAAGTTAAAGAGTGAGATTTCGAAAATTCGAATGTAAAAACAGTACTTTTATGCAGATTCTCTCAATTATTTTTAGACTCAAAAATACGATGTCAATTGTCAGCATTTCACGTTATTTCTGACATCAAATGTATTTTATCTCCATTTCTCTGATGATTGTCTTTGTTGTATTTTCAATAGAATTTTTTTATTTCATTTTTTTTCTCACTGCTTCTTTCACTGCAAAATTGCACAGAGAATAACCAGAATACGAAGACTTCTGTGGTGTGGCTGAACAGAAATAAATAATACTGATACAACACGCGATAGGGTTTTGGTGTTGTGGTTCTTTTATATTTCACCAGTTGTGCCGCGACGTCACTATCTACTTTTCTCCCATTTTTTTCCTCTCATTCTCGTTGCACGTGAATTTTTTTTAACACTCTTTTTTATCTTATTGTTCTGCTCTGCAACAAAATTATGTATGGATGACTGGAATATAGGGCGTGAAGGAGAGAAGCCAGATCAGTTGAATAGAATAGAGATTCCTCGTTTTTTCTTTATCTTCCTGCATGTGTGTGTGTGTGTACAATATTTGAAAAGAGTGCATCGTTATGCGTGCAGGTGAATGAGACTCTTTTTATCATGCTTTGTATCAGTATCATGTATTATATTCTGTTTTACCTTTGAAGTAACTCTTTGTACTGTGCAGAGAATGAAATCCTCGAAATTCTCGATTGGTCACGCAATATATACACCAAAGAGCAATGAACATTCCGATCTGACCTTTTTTTTTTTTTTTTCACATTCTATTTTTCATCTGAATGCGACGTTGATTCTGTTAACAAATAGAAAGTGTCCACGTTGCAGATCCGTCAGGCGATACGCTCGTTTGAAAAAATATTCAAAGTTGTTGCTTTATCTCTTCTTTTTTTTTTTTCGTCCCTCTGCCATTCATTTAGTTTATGGTACGGCGGAACAGAACAAACGGAAGTAGATCGTCAGTCACGTTCATTTCACTCGTCCGGAAATTTATATTGAATACTACAACGATCGAGTGAGATTTCATACGTAAAAAATTCGTATTTCTATTTATATTTTAAATAAATTCAGTTTTATTTAATATTATTTTCCACTTTATTATCCCCGAAAACTTCATTTTTTTTTCATAGTTATTAAGTGAGGTGCATGAAAGAGGCCTCAGTACAGAGGATGTCGGAGTGAAAAGACCTTGACGGGAGACACTGACCCGTAACTCCGTAATACCACTTCGTAGTGGTCGCGTTCATGTACACGAATCTGGTTTCACGCGCGTCCAACTCGGCTAACCATAGTCCTTCCTTCTCTACTGACGAGGGAGCATCGGTGAATGGCCCTAAAAATTCATTGACCCTTTTGTGTCTTTCTTTTCTCCACAAAAGAAATGAAGAATTTTATCAAAAACTTTGATATCAAATAAATTCTCCATTTAATCCACTCGAGTTGCATTCAGATATTCATAACGCTAAGTGCATTCAACGAAAATCTCTTTAGCACACAAACTCCGTGATTCTGTGCATAACTATTCACTTTCAAACTCATTCTAGTTGAATGTAATATCAACGGAATCGTACTCCCACCGGAGAAAGTATGTACTCTCGTCTCTGAACTTAAGAGCCGACGACTAATATTACGCAATCGTCCTCAATTTCACGTATTATTTACCCCCTTTAAAAAAAACACCAGAATTGTGTCAAATACAAATCAAGATATTCCAATTAAATAACTGCCATTCATGCGTAATAGGAAATTGAAAGCAATCACGGTTCATTGACGCCCACTACTCAATTGTGTGTCTGCCTCTTCGTCTTTTTTTCCACTAGTTAAAAACTTCATTTACGAAATCCCGTTTCATCCACTCGGATCATTATCTTCGGACAGATAGAAATCACATAGATCCCCTCAATTTTCTTCAAATAACAGCTCAATTTGCATTGTTTCATAAACGCTATCTATAAATGGCTCACATGCGATTACAGAATCACAGGAGAATACCCAAGTGAAATTACAGAATCCATGAAAACGTTTACCGTCGCAATATTACGAGCACTCCAATAATAATCAATTGCCTGAAGCTTTATGTTCGTTTCCTCCACACAGCCATGACAAAGCAATTGCTTTGTCTCTCCAGTTATACTCAATTCTCTTTTACTTCAATCTGTTTCCTTCTTTTCTCCTCACCAATAACACAATAATCCCCTCCACTTTCTCCTTTTTATCTCTCAATAATTCTTAATTGCCGTATAAAATTAAAATACGTCCAATTTTACATGTAAATAGTGGGACAAATTTCTTTAAAACGCTAAAATACAGATTATTTTACTTTGGAAACTTCGTAATACTTGAAAGGACTCACCAAGTCATTTATAACACTGGCGCTAAAGAGGAGGTCAAAGTTTTAGTTGTTGGCGCCATACGGTGCATAGTGCTTTTAGTGAAGGAGCTTAAATGCCAGGCGAATTGGATGATGCTGTGTGAGAATATTATGAAATGACAGAAATCCGAGGCTGTTCAATTTCCATGGGAATTAAATTAATCCGTAATGAGTCAGATTTCAGTGCCATGTAATTCAAGAACTCACGTATAATTCTGCTAGAGATGGCGGAATAATTCAATGGGCTTGATGGTGTTGGAATGTCATTCGTACTTAATGTAACGGATTTACGAAAGAAAAAAAAAAAGGAGATGCTCTGCACATTTGTGTTGGAACGGTGGCGGAAAGCATCTAAGCACGTCTGAGCAATCGGTCTCGTTTTTACCTCCGGCATAAGAATTCTCCTGTATTCTTCTCCTCTCACGTCACTTTCAATGTCTACCAGTGAAATGCGCCTTATTGTCGTTGAATATAATGGCATCCTCAGGATAACTCAAGATGTAATTGCATACGAGACAGATTTCTTCTTTTTTTTCTCCTTTGATAAATGCGTTTTTATTTCGCACTTTTGTCGGGGACTTTCTGCTTATTTCGAAGGAGAAGAAAGCGCAGGAATATATATGGTCCCCATGGATTTTTCTGTTCTGAGACTCGGAAGAATCCCACTCCCATGGCGCTCGTTTTGGTTTCCTTCGGGCGAAGTAGGTGTTACTCTTGTCTTCTGAATATATATTGCGCCAACGCAAATTGAGGTGTACGTAAACTTTCACCGCATCGCATTTTTCGCCCACGTTTATTTATTTGAAAAATATATGGAGAGAGAGAGAGAGGGAGACGATCGAATATTACCAGAGGCTGTACGAACAAAGGGTAATTAACTCCCTGGGTAATTGCATGATCTAGTTGCGGGAATTAGGTGGCCAGTGTACACACAACTAAGGACTTGAGTATACGACAGTTAACGTCACTGGTTACACGATGTAGTGACCACTATTCAATGTGCCTGAATGCTTTCCCCAAGGCCTGACTCCGTGACTTATGATTCTGCTTCCACTTCTCTTTTCCTCTGAATTAAAGAATCCCCCGGGACAAATGTTCGAAAAGCAATTAAGAGAATTCCCCATTTTTACCCGAAAAATGTCTTCTAAAGTATACTTCAGATGGAGGAAAAATTCTGGGGAGGGGTGTGGCTGAAAGAGCACTTTCTATCGAGAATACAGGAAAATAGGGAGAGGTTTAAAGTGGTGTCGCAAAACGGTGGAATATATGTACGTATCTTTTTTCCCCCTTTTTACATCCCAAAAAAAGGAGAAAGAAAGAGGAAGAAACGCTTTTCCCCAGGGTTATATTGTACGTCCGGTTTGGTTATATAGTTTGGTTACTGCGTTTCTTGCAATTCGAAGCCGGATAACATATCCGAGAAAAGTGGGACGGGAATAGGAAAATATCATCCAAGGTAAGGGACATATTCTCGTAGATATTGTGCACTATATTTGCGCCGTGAGTAATGGAATTCCCTATTGCGCCAATTGTATACACTTGTGGAAGCATCCTATCTCCTTTCACTGTTGCCAAGGGACAATGGCAACATAGTTGTCGACAGACGCAACAGCTGCTCGTCCGACATTTCATTCTACTTGGCCCCTGGATATTAGCTCAATCATGTTTGTTTCCCAATGTCTCTAGTCAATGGCCCTGTTTCTGAGCGAAACAGCTGGATGCTTAATGAACACCATGAGGAAGTTATTATTGGATTACTTATTATGAAATTATGAGAGAAATGTTGAATTATGAAAGAAATGAATCAATAGTGAATTATTTGGAGTACGGATTCTCTACATTAGTAATAACGCCTTTCATCCCAAACTAACTGTACACGTGCTCGCATTACGTGACACGATTTTAATGGCTGCTACCGATTTGCATCGTTGTATTTTCGACGTGACACCTCGACAGTATTCCCCCTCAGCACTCGCCTATATAAATGCTAATGGTTTTAGCCTCTGGCTTTCATGACCCAGTTGCAATAATTATTATGATCAGGTATTTGCAACATTGTCTAATTTTTTTAAAATCCTACAACATTCACCTCCCATCGGGGTTTCATTACATGTGCAACATTTTGCTGCACCCCGGAAATCAAATTGTTTTATTGTTTGGAGAAAGTTTATGGGGCAAGAAGTGCCAAGCACAAGGGAAGGATAAAAACCCGAGCCACTGGAATCTTTATGTGGATAAAGGGGATTACGGTTTTGTAAGAAAGAAGAAGAAGAAGAAGGAGGAAGAATTGGATGGGAGTGAGGAGTATACAAGATTCTAGTGGTAGTAACAGTGTGGCAATAAAGGATCCATGCACTTGGATTATTTTAGCTAGGATCTCAACGACAAGTGTATAAGTGGCATAAAGTGAATTTTTCTTTTTTTTTAACTTATGGAATATGAAAATATATTTCAGACAATTGTCAGGGAGGAGATGTGTGTGGGTGTGTAAACGAAATATACATGAGGATTTTTGAGATTACGTAAGGGAGAATGTGAGAGACATTCAATTTGAATGTCATGATATTTGAATTTTTTTTTTCGAGAATACGAGGATAAAGATGGGGAGAAGAATATTCTGTTTATTGAGAACAGATTTTCTCGGGGTAATGAAGGATCAGCATTGATCGCTGGAGTGAGAGAGTATTGCTGCTAATATTTTTCATCTCATGCGGAATATATTATGTAGTGAATAGAATTCTCGAGCATCCTGTCTTCTCCTCACGTTCGGCATTCTCCTGAGGCAGCATATAAGCTGACTGCTACCACAGTACAGTCGCGTTCATCGTTGAAACTTTTGAACGACACAGTATGTTCTCAGTTCACGTACCACTGTAGCTTTTACATACGTGCAATCCTATGTCTCAAATAGTTTCGGACGAATTGCTGCGGTGAACTTTGGAATTTGGAGTAACGAGTACTGGTTCTAACTATGAGCCATGATGAATTAAAATTTGTAAAATTACGGGGGAAATAGTTAGCTGGTTATTGATTATTAATTTTAATAATTTTTCTCAGAGTGAAGGAGTATCCAGAAAAATCTGAAAAAATTCAATCAACACGCTCTGATATAATTTCAATGTTGTGTAATTTTTTCAAATTTTTCCCCAGAGCTGCACCTAAAATTCACCACAAATAGCATTTAATTACCGCCATAAAAATAGAAGAGTAAAGGGAAAACTTCACAACATCCTTTCTCATTATCCCGACGTCTTAATTGTTCCAACACGTATTAACGCACACACTGTCCGACCGTCTGATTAATTTCGTGATGGCCAAGGCGTGAGAGAACAATGTCCCATGGAGCCAAAACTTTTCCGCTTTTCTCCCCGTCAACCGGAAGTTCCTCAACTCCCCAACAAAGTCTCCAGTATCAAAGGCCTCGAAATACTTTTATTGAACAATTATCTCCATTCCCCCGATAATCCCTGATTCTCCATTTATCGACGTTTTCCAATCTGTTTACCCAGAGATGCAGAATCACAGCCCCATCTACTCTCTCATTCCTCCGCATTTCTTCTTCCAATGAAACTCCGAAGAGTAATGAGAACACACCAGTATACATCCTCAATTGAAATCTCCCCGTTTGAAACCGGAGCACATTGAAATTCCGGAAATTATTTTCCATCTCCAAAAGTCCATTCGCAAACTGTCAATTCTCCAGCCTAATGCACTCCTCTCTCCGTCGATCTTTATCATCCTCATCGAAGCATACTCGTGACACTTACATTAGACCCCCCCTCACTCAAGGTAATAATCCAATGCTGATATATATGGAGAATACGCCCACTAGCATTAAGCGCAAGAGCTATTATTATCAGCTACGGGATTAATCGGAACATTGTAAACTCTGATTTGGGTTAATTAGCTAACACCATCTAATTGCCTCAACCCATTGATATTAAACGGAATTCACATGTACAATTATAATGTCCAGGATAATTAACTTTTATCCAGTGACAAAGAGAGGAGAATGTTATCACGTGACTTGGGGAAAGGTGAGACATTGGATGCTGGATAAAGAAGACTATTTTTGCCCTCTTTGTACCATCTACTATTTCGTGCGGTTATCAGCTACTTTTTCTACTCCTCTGTTTCGTCCAACTGTGTGTGCACAACCCTCTTCCTTTCATCCTCCTGTACTGTCAGCTTTTCTGAGTTCCCATACACTCTCGTGTGTGCGGCAAGCCAAGCGTATCGGGTACACGCAAAATGTCCAACTGTGGTCTTTGGTTTTTCTTTTTTGGACATTTATTTTATCACACTGGGCACTCTTTCTCAATTGCTAATTACAGGGTTTCTTTGAGTTTGAGGAGGAAATTGGCAAGAATTCTTCCGGGGCGTTCATTAATTTCGGATAATCTGGAGGTTTATCAGAATGAAGATAATAAATGGAGACTCTGGGCTTTCAGAACGTTATTAAAATTCTTTGAATGATGAAACAAAGTGCTCATGCATGATAGCACACTCTGTACCAGGTTCTCTATATTGATCCCAGTAATATCGTGATTAAATTTTTATCCACGCCCACAATATTCACATAAAATCCAACAATGTTGACCTATTCCATTGAATATTCTTCCAAAGGCTATAATAAACACGTCAAATCCAATGTCTACTGATGGAAATTAATTAAATTCAGTTATGAAATGTGCTTTGATGACAAAACCTTTTATCATGATCCAGGAATTTTTTTTACATTCAAGAATTTAATAAAAAAATTGACAATATTCACCAGCATGTCCACATGATTGGACAATTTTTTTTAATAAAAAAAAACACTCCTCTATTCACAACAAATTAATAATTGAGTTGAAAATTTTCCACTCAATTCAAAACTTGTTCATCCAAAATTCAAGTATTTGAACACATCCATGAAGTAGCTTAACTTATATGCACCTGTAGTTTATACCACTAGCTACTTCGATAGGGGCACTCTTGAAGTTGCCTAACCCACAGAGAGTTCAACTGCACCGAATATTCTGAGTGCTTGTGGATAGAAGTGCAAGAGGGTGTATACTTATTATACCCAGTCGCATTTATCGCGGTCTCCCAGTTTGTATAGCCCACTTTGAAGTAAAAATTCTCTCCCCTGAACTTTCATATCTGTTGGATATAAGTTCTCCTTTACCGCCATTTTGAGATGAAATAATCAATGACAAAAATTCCCTTTATTCCACATCATGCACGACTAGCATAATTAGGATATTTGGTCTCCAACAAATTCCCCAGAATTCAAATGGATATACACTTTGCCCAGAAGTATGCATACATGAGCCATTGCAGAATATTGCCCTTTGAATTGGTGGCTGTCGAGTGCAGCTCGAATTCCTCTCCCAACTCCCAATAATTATCGCATGCACAAGCATATATATCTGCACGAAATTCTCGTTTTCAAACAACCAAAACTCTCGTAGTCATCCTCACATAGTCCAGTAGTTTCAGCACTATCAAGCCACTCTATAAATCATTGCGGTTGGGATAAAACTTGTTTAAATGGTAATTGTCACATTTTTTTCAAAATGACAATTCAGGTGAACGAACATGTCTAGGAATACATTGAAGCTAATACTGGGGCTGAGGGACGTAACTTAATCCCATTCGATCCTCATCGGCTTAACCTACATCCATGCCACTCATCCATGCATTTCTCTCACCAGATAGTTATGCAGTCATCGATGAAGTGAGCTGTGTACACTTCGTCTGATCAACATTTTGGGGGTATACTGAATTTACTAGTGTCGAGGGAAATTCGGGATAATCAATCAGGGTAATTACAGGAGTAAGTGACTGTGTCACACATTAGGTATTTCTCGGAGTTGTGGGATGAACTGATAGCAAATAAGTTTTGCGGATTATTTGCATCTGTGGAGGTGTACGGAGAGTGGATTAATGGATTGTGTACATCAGACTCGGAATTAATTGCGAATTGTTGGGAGATAAATTTCGCCTTTTTTAATCAATGGGAAAATGTGTAATATTAGAGGTTCATATTATTAAGAGTGTGAAGCAAAGAAATAGCCTCTGACATGAGGATAAAGCTGGGCGTCATTTGGAATGATTCCAAATGTGCGGGCACTCAGGATGGCTCCCCAATCGGGCTTATCCAGCATGAGATTAAATGGAAAAAGATTCATGAAAAAATGGACACGAAGAAATATCGTGTGTTAACGCTTTTGGGCATCGGCAACTCGGGGGGAGTGAAATCTCTTCTTCTATTTTTATGTTTTTGTGCATAGCGCATATCCATAGGTGGCATCAATAAATTTCTCACTCGGATACAAAGCCGTGTGCCGCTTAATGGATTATCCCCAACATACTACTCTGTTTTGTTCCTCTTTTTTCTCTCCACTGCCATGGATTGAATAAAAATGATGGAACAATGTGAATTGCGGGAGAGTTCGTTACATACGCCAGTGAAAAAGCTACCAAAGTGTTTTTCCCTCAGTTTTATTTTTTTTTTCAAAATTCAGAGATACATTCACGTTGATGCAAAAAAAAAAGAAAAATGTATGAAAGAATCAGGAGAATCAGAGTATCGACGTTTTTACGTTGAATTGAAAAATATGGCTGGTGGTAACGTTCAGCGTGAAATATCTCGATGTTTATACTATTACGACAGTTCAAGAAAAATCGAAATTCATTCTCTGCACAACAACAAACCGTGATAATTAAATTATTAAGGTTGAAATTGAGGAAAATTCAAGTGAAACAATTTAAATATCAATAAATATATGATTATTGAAATTCAAGGGGTAA
Organism: Aleiodes testaceus; assembly: GCA_963565655.1. Taxonomy (NCBI): domain Eukaryota; kingdom Metazoa; phylum Arthropoda; class Insecta; order Hymenoptera; family Braconidae; genus Aleiodes; species Aleiodes testaceus. The sequence goes on along the minus strand of OY751415.1, from coordinate 5,368,098 downwards.
ATTTTCACCGTTAATTTAATGAAGAGATGAAATACACTTGGGGATTTGTACGGATGCTAATTATGGATGTATGGTATTGTGAATGTTGTACGTGTGTACAGATATTCGTAACTGAAACTGAGAGAATAACTAGAGTATACTGTAGTACTTCTCAGGTTTCTCAAGAGTTTCTGCACTGGAAATACATCGTGAGGGCCTTTGAGCTTCAGCGATCCATGGAATACACTTTATTGTAGGCTCAAATTACGTGAAACTTTGAGCTGTATACATTGCCTAGTTGCGAAATTACAGTGAGTGTCTTGGCCTTTTTTTGCGGATTGTTCATTCATGTAAAAAAACCCGAAAACCCTTGATTTTCATCATTTTCCTCAAATATCTCTGTAAATAAAGGAGATACGCTTTTTTTACACTGAACCTTTTTTGTAGCTCTCAAAATTCTCTACAAAAAATTATCTATGCAAAAAAGTCGTATCTCCATTATTTCCAGAGATATTCAAGAAGAAAGAAGAAAAAAATCGAATTATCCAGTTTCACTGCTTCATTTCTATGATTTTTCAAAGTGGAAGAAAAGATTCGCACTCTGAAAGTGAACATACAATGCTTCTTTTCACTCAGTACCTCTCATTAGCGTCCACTGAGGTTTTCACCATCACTTTTATTTCCACCAATTCCATTATTCTCATTCTTTTAATTCAAATTCCTCCTATTTCTCATTCCACCAAGAATCTACACCTCTCACTTGCATCCACCTCTTGTTCCACCATGTTTTATCCCGTAGCGAATCACCAACTCCATTGCATCCACTGGCATGACCTCTTCTCCCTCATTCCATCCTCATCCAAGTATACAGAGAAAAATCTCACCCTTTCTTCTCCTTTTTTTTTTTTTTAAACTCCTGCAACCTCTGTCCCTCTTCCTCTCACCCCTGGGGATGTGAAATCACTGTAGAAAATGGAGGAAGCGATTTCAAGCTTAAAAAGTTCACTCCATTATCATTGACGTTGTGAGTCTCTTTCTTCCAGTTTGAGAAAAGAAAATTTGCTGACGCTGCTTTCAAGATACGACACTGTCGTAATAAATTTCTCCTCCCATCTGCGATTCCTTTTTGATTTCTCCTCCACTGCCAAATTTATAGTTGAACAATTTTTCACTCCCTTCGATTCTTCAATCTTGAGAAAAATCACAATAACCCTTCATTAAAGTGGAAAATTGCTTTAATTACCTGATGCATCGCTCCATTGCTTTCCGGAGGTAGGAACTACCATTACCAAACGTCTCGCCCTATCGCTTCTGCTTCATTCCGCATACTATAACGACGGAAGCCAGCATCTACTATCAGAGCCAGTTAATCTGTCCTCCATTATTCTTACGGCCATTCGCCTCCGAAGCATCGGGACTCTTCTCTGTTAATCCCTGAAATATTACCAACTTCAATGATCTTTTCTCTGCCTGTTTATTCCTAAATTAATGGATTCAGTATTAACTTTTTTTTTTACTCTTGATTCCCTCGGGATAAGGAGGCTACTCTTGCATAAAGGAAGTTTCAGAATTTTTCCAAGGTGTTTCAGCCACCGATGCAATTTTGATAAGGAGGCGACAAGAACGTTTGCACCAAGTGGCTTAGCTCTTTTATTTTTTAAGAAAAAACTGTGAACATAAAAGTGCTATCCAATCTCCAGGAATTTCTGATAAAAATGAATAACCGTGCTCTTTGTTGCTGAATTTTCCCTCCAATTTCGTTATTTCTAATGGTTCTGTTATTCTATTTTCTCATTATTGCTTTAAAGCACCGTTGAGGATAATACGAAGGCACTATGGTGAATTGATGAATTTTATGGGGAAGACAGCCACCTGGAAAACGTTAAAATTGTTATCCCCCGATGGAAGAGGTAAGACCGGACGTTTCAAGACTATAATCCCCTAGTATGGGGATGTCTGGAGTGAGAGTTTTATCGATCCTTTCAATTCTTCTCTCTTTCTAGCCATTAACCCTTGGGGTTTCTCTCGGATCCTCTTGCCCTTTCAATTGGTCTTCTTAATTTTCGAATCGGTGTAATTGAAGTCTTTTAGAATCTGAGGATCAATTCTTGATGAAGGATAATTGTGGAAAAGAAAAAGGATACTTTCTAACATTTAAATAAGTATTATAATAATTAATCTGTTAATATTATTGTCAACTTATTTAACTCTTTACAAACACTAGTCAAAGAATAATTACGAGAAAAGTTGAAAAATTATGAACAAGCGGTTGCACGGAATTACAATTTTCCTCGCAAATAACGTTCTGCAGAAGCGAGGCGAATTAACTCGGTTATGTTGGAAAATGGGAGAAAGAAGGGCTGGGAAAAGCGGGAAAAGAATTGAAAAAAATAAAAGGGAATATGTAGTGGACAGTGGAGGAAAAATAAAGTGTGGTCCATATGAAAAAATTGAAATAAAAAGAAAATTCACGTTATTTATTATTCTACAGAATTGTTCATTGAATTGTAGATTTTTAACGAAATAATACTTTTTTTTAAATTAATCATATTCATTTTGAGAATTTAATTTTTATTGTCTCATGGGGTCAATCTATTGCCTCAATAATTACCTATTACCGTGAATGGGTGATTAAAATCTCCCAATTTCCCGCATAATCATTGCGATAGTTCAACGATGCATGAAGGAAGTATGTATATCAGTTTGAAGCATTAACAGTGACAATTAGTTTGTGCAACGATGCTTTTTCAATACTTTTACACAAATATTAGATTCAATTTCGCATAATTTACAGAAGTAAATTAATAACGATATGAAAAATAATAATAAAAAAAAAGGATCATTTACAGTTGTTTCATTTTCGTGAATCACATTGGATACGCAAATTTTCATCATATCAGTATAATGTACTATCGTAAAATGCAAATTAACACTGATGAAATATCCAAAATTCACTCATCTCCATTGCCTCCAATTATAATTCTAAAATGATTTTCAAAAAAAAGTAGAAACTTCTGCAAACGCCCATCAATTAATCAACTGAATTAAAATTAATATAATGAATTATGTAGAGTTTTTGGTAGCAAAAATTTCACCAACTGATGATAAGTGACGTGGGATAATGAATAACGTCGACCTCTTTCAATTTCACCGTAATTTCAAAGTTGAGACATTAGCCAAGCGGATAAACGCTTCACTTTTCCATGAAAAAAAAGGAGCATTTACTTTTCAATCAAAAACACTCATTCAACAATGAAAATTCCTTTGTGGAAAAAAAGTGCATTCTCCCTTTTCACTTGTCAGTCAAAGGAAGCAGACTCTCAGTTACTCAATCCAACCTCCTGCACTCTATTTATTCAAAGTTTCCCTCTGAAAAACAATAGCATGACTAATCAGTCGTGACTAGAGCACTTGACCGTGATTAATGCGGTTGGTCAGTGCACAAGAGGGATGTTCCACAACATCCCAAGGGATGAATAGAAAATTGTACAGTGTAAGATAAAGGAGGATACTGAGAAGAATGAGAATCTCCAGAATAGCCTCCAAAAACGTGAGGCCTTTAGCAGAAAGTGTATCGGAGAAAATAGCAGTGACAAATAGCTTCATTCTTATCCACTCGAGATGAATGAGAGGCTTCGTCCATGTTCTCAACATTATTACGACTTTTTGTCATTGTCCACGAGTTCCTGTCCATCGAATTCTGTCGGGAAAAATGTAAATACCAGAAAGAAAAAAAAAAACCATCACTTAATTCTAGTGCACGGTCTTTACCCCTGGGAAATTAACAGGCAAACTACACTTTCCGCTTCTCCTAAATATGTCGATGCCAATTTGCAACGGATCTGGACCTGATGAGTAACACTCTGGAGACACTGATGCAACAAATAACTCTTGTGGTCATTATAACATTAAATTACTCTGGGAATTAGTATTTTATTTAAACTCAACTTTGGAATAAATAAATTTACAAATTAAACATTAATTTCTCTATTTTGGTAATTCACTGGTGCTCAATGTGGCTCTGGTTGTTTCCCATGTAAACACTCGTTTCCAACGATACAATGTAAAGCACAATTCTTGTAACTGCATAGGGAGCTTATCCAGGTTAAAAGGCTGAAAAAAAAAAAATAGCGTATAAGTCGTAAAGATAGTAGAGCTCGAGGGGCAATGGAGGTCTTGTTCCAACAAAAATAAAAGCTGGTAAAAAAAACATATGCCAGATAGGTTTATATCGTTTTCTGTAAATAATGTAAACACTGTATTGTGTTCAAGCCTGCAGTGAGAACGTAAAGATTCGTCCGATTTCTGCCTTTTTTTTTGCCTAGGCTTTACAAGCATGAAACAATAAAAAAAAAGAAGAGGAATAGCATAAAGAGGATCGAAGTGTATCGACTCTCGTCTCTATGGTCCTCAAGATCTTCTCAACTGCCTTATACTTCCTTCGTATATACCCCAGTTTTTCTTGCTTCTCTTCTTATTTCTCACCCAGGGAAACGTGCATTTCCGCTTTATCTCAGGCTAGAAAAGTGCGCTTCAACTGTATTGTACATTGGCTGTGCAGCGAAAGTAGGATTTATCGAGGTGGAAAACTCTGCCAAATTTTAGGAATTCCATCGGCAAAAGCCCCGTTTACCAATCGACTCGTTTCACCCCTTTCTTTACTACACCTTTTTTTCTTTTTTTTTTTTTTTTTCTTAACTCCTTGGAACGATTGTCTATCGAGAATCGCACGCGAGAACTGAGGAATAGAGTTTCTAGCTTCTTTTGCCTCTGGCCTCCCCCCACCCCCCTCTTTTTATTCTCAGAAAACTCACGTCTATGGATACGGACAATCGATTTCCCTCGAGGTCCTTCTTCTCCCCTTCATGAAACTCTTTTTCTCCTTTTCTCGTATTCTTTATCCATTCTTTAGCACAATCCATTCTCTCACCAATAATTCTCACATTTTTCTGTTCTCTTTGATGCTGGAGAGGTCTTCTCAAATGATATGCATCTGTATTGTGTGCTGATACTGCAATTCTCATTCGTAAAAATATTTAATTATTCTTTTTTTCGCACGTTATTAATGACACTGTCCAAGATTTCCTTCAGCATACGTTGGAGATTGGCATTCAGCCAAATCTGGCAATTCTTCTTGATCACGTTCCAATGATTGTTCTCACTATTATTTACTTATCTCAGGTGCTACCCATTCGAATCCCCCTCCAATCTCCAATAAAACATCAATCTTACCCAAAAGTTTTAGCTATTTCACTTCTAGAAGCTCTGGTTTTTTTTTATGCACCCAAATCCCTGAAATTCGTAGCTGCAGAACAAATATTAGTATCCAACGACAAGTTGCTCTAGCATAACCCAGAAGAGACTCGTTCGATTTGTACAAAGTTGTATGAAATTTTGGGTAGGGTTTTGCTTGAGCCTTGGGGTCATGCTGGTTTTGTTCTCATGATGTAAACTTTGAAACTACCGGCAATTTAGATTTCCTTTGATAGGATCACGAGTCTTGGTTCAAGAAATCAAGTAAATAGAGTGTTAATTTCATTGAATTAAGGTAATGGATTTATACATGATGAAGCAAGATTAATTATCATTCATGAATCAATTTTCCATCATACACTTGAAATAAATAAAAAAAATTCATGTGAATTCATAATGATTCACTGAATGCATTAGCTTATTGATTTCAGAAGAGTTCAATCCCACGAATATCTCTCGGTTATCATGAAAATTTTATTCATACGAGGATTTACATACACGCTGCATGCTGTTTGATTGGTGCACCTGCATGGAATACAAGACTCGAGAAAGATAGAGCTTTCTGAGTTTGTGTACAAAATTCGTAAGGGTTAGCAGTTATCTCTGAACAAATGTATTTCATAAAGTGAAATTCTGGAGAGATATTCTGTATTTGCATTTACCAAAGTATCTCATAAAATTTCAATTACAAATGAATTTATTCAGGCAACTCATTTTTATCATAAGAATAGAAAAATTGATTTATCTTTTGTAGAATCGTTTTCAATATAATTAACGTATTATTATTCATGATGAACTGATACTGTTACATATTTTCCTTCGAATGCATTAAATATAGTTTCCATTAATACCAAATTGAAATGTTTGATTGAACGCATATCAGAAATGATTTATGATCCACATGACTGCGTTAATTGAAACGTGATTCATATCGTTGAATTGATCGAGTCGTAAATAATAATCGTGATCTGCATAGAAATATGTCTCATCATTTGCAGAAGTGAGATATTTGATCTTGGTTCTTATTGATTTTTTTTTTGTTTTTTAAAGTAATCATAATTCAACTGCTCATCCTGAATATTAAATTTTTAAATTCACAACGTGACTTGGAATTTAACAAATTCCCTTTTATTCCACAACTGTAGAATCTAGGATTTCTCCTCTCTCATTATCTAATCTTGCTAAAAGGTTTTTCAACCTCTCTTGGATAAAACCATTTTCGTGTGTTTTAAGCACGACCGCGCGTGACGTTTTCTCAGTCTTTTTCCCATCTTGTTTTTCCCTCATTTTTATTGCTTTCTTATTCTTTTTTTTCTTAAACTTTTCAACGTTTCGTACGGCCCGCATGGCTTCACTGTTCAATATTTTGACCTTTCCTCCAGTGTAACGGGGAAAAATACTACGAAATGTAAATCCGACTTCTTCCCGAAGGAGCATTTCACTCCGAGTTCTTTCACCGAAAGTCTGAGAGCACCGCCCGTTTGTAAAATTTATATATCTCTCTTCTGACTCTCTTTCTTGGAAACATTTGCGGTTGACTTTTCGGTTAATACTGAGCTGTGCAAGTGACTGGAGAGAATCATGAATTTTCTCGTGATCCAAAATACAAAATCATAATTTACCAAATTATAATAAAAGTCGAAATTTATCTGTAATTCTCCTAATTTTCGAAGGGAGCATTAAATCAAAAATTCCATATGCCTCAGAGTTGATTTTAGACACATAGGTAAACAAAGAAAACTTGGTTTATGAGCTTATTATATGTTGGTAGTGGTAGGCCAAAGTATTAACACCCTCTTTGGTAACGTCACTACAGCACATGAATTATTATTAATCGCTGAACCGTGGGTAGTTGGTGAAGTGAGGGGTGTGGATAGAATTTGCAAATTAGCACATCTACGATGCAATGTATACACAGTGTATTTGAAAAAGCCTCTTCATGAATATGCATGACTGTTTATATGTACATAAATCTTAGTTATCTCCCATTGGAATTCGGCAGATAACAATTTTCACCGTTTTTATACCATAAAAATGGACTCAGCTGCATCAACAGAATGTAAAATATAATCTAGAGTAAAAAAAAAAAAATTAGTGTTAAACTTTCAGGAAAATTGAAAAGTTTGTCAACTAAATTTTCATCCTATTTTTCAATAATAATCATTAGTTGATAAAGTTTTAAATGCACTAGTTTTGTTACAATCTACTTGTCTTTCGCCATGGCCAATTAAATATTCATGAGTATTCCGTGAGATTCATCTCAACAGTAATATCAACGTTTTCCATTTCTATTCAATTGAAAATAATGTGAAAACAAAGTTTCAGAAAGAACGATTAAATTGCATTCTCTCTGCCAATTCTCATGATAAATGTTATTGCATTCTTCAAATTATAGGCATTCATTTTGTTTCATTTTTTTTTTTAAATTTAATTTAAATCTTGATGAATCAGAGAGAGAGAGAGATTGCCTCGTGAAATTCACTAATTTGAAATCATCTGTTAAAGTATAATTGGCTTTTATCTTTGATTTTGTTGGATTCAGTAGCATTCACAAACTGATTAAAACCAATGACTATAGCACACAGTCGCTGTTCAAGTTTTAGATGAGTTTAATTGGGCTTAAAGTTTTCGACTTGTGTCCAAACCTTTACTACCATCTGCTCACTTACAATCTTCATTTCTCTTTCTATCATGAATGTACAATTGGAGATCGTAATTTCAACGGAATCATATTGAATCACTTCTAAAACAAACTTGAAAATCAATATTTACTTGGTAAATTGTCGCTGGCTATTATTAACATCCGTTGCACGTAATTATTGGCAATTTCATGAAATACATTAATTATTTTGGAGAATATAAAAATAGAGAGGCAAATCTCTTTGAAAGAAAATATTTAAAAAAAAAATCGTATCTCCAATTTATTCACTTTAAATTTGAAATAACTTGGAGTTTTATTTAATAAAATATGCACAGAATTGAATGGAAAACAAGCAGTAGTGTTATGAATGTATAAATCAATTGAAATGTCAGAGACACAACTGGGGGTAGCTTGTGCTTGGATAAAGTGGTATAATTAATTCAGAATCCATTGACTGTGGATACAATCGGATCATCAAATTCCAATTGAGCCAAGAAACGGAATGAAACCGCTGGAATGAAATAAGTGGAAAAAAAAAGAATGGACAATAAGCGATCATTTTAATCCAATGATGTAAATTATTCACAGATCATTGTTCATTATTGCTGGATTAATTCGTTGAATTTGCGAGCCATTGAGTAAACCAGAATATTCAAATCAATGTTGAAGTGATGTGCTCTATATGTATCCCAAAAGATAACCAAGTTACTATCAAATTCCATGGACTCCACTCTCGCATGTAGAATACAGACAGTTTTAATTAATACAATTTGCAATACCGCTAACTGCACGACGTGCACGGATTATCTGGAAAAAATCTTTCTCAATACAACTACTGCTTTTGGATTTCGTTGACGTAACAGTGAACACACATTCTGCCAATTGTCCAACCGTAAATTTAAGAATTTTATGATTTCATCAGCTGCTCCAACATTCATCCTCCATTATCCCGAAATATTTACATTCATAGGTATAAAAGGAATGATAATAAAAAAAAGGGTGTAAAATATTCAGGACATTCAGTTATTATTATTTTTTTAAATAATTAACCGTTTTGTTTTTTTCGAAAGCAACAATGATTCTCCATTTATGTTGAACTATTTCATATTCCATTGCAGATTTTCACAGCTGCATGAATATGATCAAACGAGAATAGAGGAAAAAAATACGGTTAAAAAATGGGGCATTCATAAAAGAGGCCAACACGAACTAAACTTAATGGAGTTTCGTATTAATTAGTTTTCTCGCAGTACAACGGAGTTTTTAAAAAAATTGGAAAAATAAAAGAGACTATGTAAATACACAAGTTATATTCTCTCATGTATAATTAAATATACGTTCTGATACTATATCGTTCTTATTCCATCGTATATCTCGGGCCAAGTGCTTGTGAAGAGCACGATGCTTCTCATGAATTCAACATTCAATTTTTTATCCTCATTCAATTTAAAACTTTGTATTTACCTTTTTTTTTGCAGTGGCTGGGACTCGGCATCATGGCAGTTGGTGTTTGGGCATGGAAGGAGAAGGATACATTCAACAATCTATCAAGATTAACAAATATAGCACTGGATCCAGCATTTATCCTCATTCTAGTCGGTGAGTTGATCTCCAATGTCCCTGGAATGAGAATGAATCTCTTCCCAAAAACTTTGACCAACTTCAATCTGTCCAATTGTCTTGAAATTGACAATGGACAGACTCTGAGTTTACACGTAAACCGCAAGTAGCACTGGAGTCTCTCATGTACAACAGAGGACATTGGTGATGCTGAATATGTATGGACAAGAGTCTCGTGACCATGTACAAGATTGTAGTGGACTGAAGGAGGTGAAGCTAAAAATAAGAGGAAAAAATCAATGTAAAAACGTCAGGAAGTTGTTGAAAAAGTTGTTGTCCAAAGAGACGACCAACGGAAGTACGGATTCTTGTTCGTCCGCAAAATGTGGCTACCTTGGCAAAGTTGATTTCGTTGTCCCCATGGGAGCTGTTGAGGGATTAACGGTGGTTTACTCCCTCTCTTTCTTCTCGTGCGTTTATTCTCTTCTCACTCTCTATTCCCTGTGTTATACTAGTTTGCTACCATGTATCGTAGTTGAAAGTTTCACAGGAATCGTCTTGGTAGAAAACTGAAACTTCTCTTCTTCCACTATTACCGTCTTAGTATTCTCAAACTCTGGAAGGAAAAAGAAGTCATATAATTTTAAAAAATGGTGACACGCAAAGAGCTATACTGCTATGTTATAAATTTGATGAAAAGAAAAAAGAAGGAGTACTGTAGCAAGTAAAGCTGGATAATGGATTACGTTGCACTAAATTTTATAAAGTTAACGCTAACTCTGAGGAATTTTGGTTAATGGGTAATTAGGTAATTTGATGAATTTGTTTTTTTTTTAAATTTTTTTCACCTTGTCATACACAATTCACCAGCATCTCCAGCTCTTCTTCCTCTTGAATTCACAATACTCGGGTGTTTGGATTGTCAGATACAGACAGACTACAATCCTATCTGTTTCATTCCAATTCACGAATAAATTTCCACGATTTCAAAGCGAACACATGAATATCAATTTATTTTTACCTTTAATACTTAATTCATCGTGATCAATAGCATCCAAATGTTCTGAACTGTGAATAAATTTCGGGTCAACGGCTGAGAGGGCTCATCAGTTGCTCTCATTGGCTACCAATTATTTTCCAGAGAACTAATGAACTTTGAATGAGAGAATATTGCACTGAATGGCTCGATAAAATAAATGATAAAAGGTCAAATAGGAAATGAGAATGGAATTTTATTTGGGACATTCAAAAAATCAGAAATTCCAGAAATAATTTTTCACCCAAAATGATTTCTCTATCTCATCATTCTCTCGAATAATGATAATATTATTCAATTATCTACAGGCACATTAACATCAGTCATTGGTTTCACTGGTTGCGTTGGAGCACTACGAGAGAACACATGTCTATTGGCTGCAGTGAGTAATAAATTTCATTGATTAAATTCATTAATTATTTTACAATTCCTAATTAACGTCGATTTTATTGATTTTCAGTATGCTGTATTCCTGGGATCCTTGCTGCTGTTGGAAATGACACTGGGTGTATTGGGATTCATTTTTAAAGACTGGGTAATTATAATTATTTCATCTTTATTTAATGATGTCCATTTTGAGCGGTAATTTCACATTCTCTCTCTCCACTTTTCGCCATTCATCAAATAGACAAATAGATGCAGAGAGAGAGAGAATGAAAAATCCCATTATCCCAGTGAATAATAAATTAAACTACAGAAGCCAGAAGTCATTATCTACTATTTGTCATTAAATATTTCAGCGTCATTGGGGTTTTGATAAAATTAAAATTGACATTTCAATAATATACACGAATTAATAATTGAAATGTTGTATAATATTCTCATATAATGAACAAATCATCTGGAATATCCAATAATGTAATTGAATTTTCTGTGTAAAATGTTGCAGATCAAATCCCAGGCAACTGGAGGCTTTCAAGCATTTATAATTCATTATCGAGACGATCCAGATCAGCAGAATCTTATCGATTGGATTCAAGAGGATTGGGTGAGTGCATGAATTATAAATTGATATCTTTAAAATTCCATGAAACTCCTAAAAATAATTTGAGATTAAAGGAGAGAAAAAAAAATAATAAAGTACCGTAGAGAAGTTCTATTCGACGATTTATAGTATTAAGTATGAAATATTTTTCCAATAATCACTGAATACAGAATTCAAAGCTGCATTATTGAGCAAGGCTCAATGGTTTTAACGGATGATAAAACATTTATAAAATAATATCGTAAAAATGTTCATTTACAATCAGATATTCAATATTTTTTGTAATTTAATATAATATTATTAATAACTACCTTTAAAAAATTCAAAATTATTGATTATCCTCTTTTTTTTCCAATTGAATTAGCTGCAGTGCTGTGGAATTGAGGGTCCGAAAGACTGGGATAGAAATAACTACTTCAACTGTTCATCGAGTGAAATTGGTTCTAGTGAAGCCTGTGGCGTGCCTTTCAGCTGTTGCAAACGAGAGCCCAACGTGAGAAGTGTAAACTCAAATTTGATTGCTCACCCCGAAAATGTGCCTCGTTCAAATACTCATTTTCAATACACTGTTCATTCATTGAAGCATAATGTTCAGTCTTTCCTTCACTTTCCCTCCAATTTGGCTTGATTTGAATTGATCGTAATGATTGTAATGGAAACACATCACATAAAGCACTAGCATCGATTCCATTTCAATCATCCATTGAATATGTGTATTGAAACGGAGGATATTCGTGAGGTAATTGCCAAAATTACTTTCTGATTAAATGCTATGTGAATTTTTCAGGAAATCACCAAAAACAAGCAGTGCGGATACAATGTACGAAAACCTGGAAATGTAAGTTGAATTGCTGCCTCTATCACCCATTTCACGTGTAATTCTACCCCCATATCATTCATTACAAGGTACATTCGTACATTAATGAATTATCACTGAATTCAGCCACATTAAAGTGATCCAGGAAGTATGATAATTAGACTTTCCACAGTGCAATACTCACTATCAGAGTAATTCAGTCAATTCTCCCTAATAACTTCTCTATTTACCCCCTTTTACCTTCTCCACTGATATATATACGTATATATCAGTTGAAGGTATAATTGCCTGCAAGATACCAGTCTAGGATAAGAGAAGTTAAATGAGAAATTTCATGATGCAGTGATTGTAATGTCGTGGAAAATCGTTGGAAAAGCCAGCGGGGTCAACGAACTACTGGAACAATTTATTTACGAATTTAATTATGATAGTTCTATTTATTGTTATCTGCTCATTCAGAAGGAAATTCATGAAGTCAACGTCAATTTGAATGTACCGAAATACTTTTCTCTGTAAGATACAAAATTTTCGGTATAATCCAAGAATAATTACGGTTATAACCATTTTGGGTGATCAAAATAGCGTGGAAACGCTCCATATCTGAAATTACTTTGTCCTTATTTGGTTGGGTTAATGCAGCCAGGAGAGAGGACTATATTTGAAAGGGGGTGCCTGAGGGCCGGCGAGGAGTGGCTAGAATTGAATCTCGTGCCAGTTGCTGGTACCATAGTGAGCACAATGGTCCTTCAGGTACAGTTATTCCCCTCTCACTCTCTCTATCTCATTTCACTATCTGTCTCTCTCCCTCTTGCAGCAACTATCGAAATATCGTCAATTCTGCATTGCAAAATAATTCTGTCTCATTGTGTGTATAAAGTTTCCAGCATGTCTAACAGCACCTAACTGCCACATTGTTATTCATTCAAATGCACACAATCGTAAATTTTACATGTCTTTTTATATTTTCTTTCATAGACATTAGAATTTATTATTCTATTGTATAAATTAATGTCATGTTGAATATTTCTCGTTGATTCGGTAGAATACTCTGCTTTTATGCGAGATGAGGTAAGTTTTTTCGTATGACGATGATGTAGTCGACAAAATGGCCGCTTTCATGTAATGGCTGATGAAGATTTATTGTTTTGAGCAGAAAAATATGATTTTTTTAAGTATTTTTTCTTTCTTGCTGCAAGAGAATCATTGGTATTTTCTCTCCCTTCCAGTTGCTAGGTCGTCGAAAATAATGTTTCCGTTACTACTGAGATGCCAAAATTTTTGGCTGTACATTAGGTTTAGTAAAATTCAACGAGCGCCATTCCGAGTTAAGTAGACGTCGTTTGGAAAATACATTTTATTACTCTGAAAATTTTGTGTTTGTACTAAAGTTTAAGAATTCTTGAAATTTCAAGGCATTTCAATTTGTTCAAATTATTGAATTTATTTATTAATTAGTGAACTTCAATAGAGCTATCGAAAATTCAATAATCCCATCAATCCTATTAACTCTGTACTCGAAAACTCTCTCAGTGCATTGTAAATTATTGAAAACCCTCGACTATTAAAAAAAAAGAAGCTAATGGAGACGAGGAGCACTGGATTATTGACAAACAAAGTTGGAAGATAAAATTTCTATTTCCATAATTCTCATTAAAATGAAAATTGACAGTTACCCAAGTGTGAAAGAGTAAATAATTCGTTGAACCCAGACTAACATCACCTGACTAATCGGTAAGTCGTAGAAATTCCTTTCTTTTTTTTTTTCTTCATTTATTTTACAGAATTCTGATGTGACTATTCATGAAAAGGGATGTATTCAGGCTGGGGAGGAATGGATGGAGAGAAATTTACTTTTGATCGTTACTAGTGCTGTCGTGACAGCTTTTGCACAGGTAGTATTTATTATCCATTGCCCAGAGAGAATTCCTGCTCGTGAAAATTTAAATTTCCAATTGAAAACAGATATTCTGAAATTATCGTTTATTCCATGTGCTTTATGTATGCATGAATGTTGTATTATCTGAAGTAGCTTCTAAATGATAAAATTAATAATTTCAAGAATAAAAAAATACTTTATTGAATATTTACAGATCCTTGGAATTTGTTTTGCACAGAATCTACGTGCTGATATATTCGCCCAAAAAGCAAAGTGGCACTGACAATTACGTGCCCCCACGGCAGTTTAGCGTCTCGTATTCCTGGATGCTGATCAATCGCGTTGATTAAACTCAGTTCGCTGATGATTTGCAACTAAAAAACAGGCTCATTACTGTTTTAATTACGGGGACAGCCACGATTCATTATTAAACTTTGGAATAGATGATAAATAATGGTGGTAACATGTTCAGCTTCACGGGATAATCAATAGAGTTTTATGTTATTCGACAAGTGGTGCATTAATTTGAGTTGAATAAAGTTTTAAACATCACGTACAGTTTATTTCAAAATTATCTCGTAAACCATGAGGTTTAGGAGAATTTATAAAGACACCTTTTTTATGGAGAATTTAATTCTCTACAAAAAAGATGTCCACACTTTTTCCCCTAAACTCAATAGTTTCAGAGATATTTGAGGGAAAGTGATTGCTCAATTTAATTAAAATGAAATGCATCAAAAACTCAAATCGTGAAGAATCGTTATGCAAATTATTAATAAAAAAGACTTGAACTTGATGTTGATCGACGTGAATGTCGTGGGGGCGTAGCGAGATACTCGGCCAATCTTGCTGCATTATTTGTAATAAATTGAACTCGTATTTCATGCTCGAGTATCAACGGCCCATTCTGATACAAGTGAAGAACCAACTCTTGTGCGTCTAATTGGACGTTAAACTAGTTGCTCCAACAGCTTCAAGAAGAAACGTGCTGAACCGATTGGAAACGAGGATTTGGACAATTATATCAATTATCAACACGAATGCGCTCATCCAAAATTTATGATATTCATAATCCGATTTTTTGTTTTTTTTTTTAATGAAACTTCAAACTATTTTCCCTTTTCCCTACGTTTCCTCACATTTATCAAATCTCATTATCATTTGCTTGTCCGTGTCTCGTAGAATCTCTTCTTTGCGCACAGTAAATAAAATAAATGGCAATGATGTATAGGTATAAAATGTACAGTTTGTAGTAGGAATCTTTTACGAAGCAGAATATAAAGAGATTGAAAGAAAAAAGAAGTATAAAAATCATGTTGGAGCAAATAGCACAAACTTTATTTCACTTTGTGACGTTCATTCGTTGAGTGGAGAATTGAAAAAATAAAAGAAGAAACCTAAAGTCTATCATTTGATTTTGTATCTTTACTCTTTTATTTATCTCTTTCGTTTAATGAACTGATTTCCAGATTGACTGAGAAAATATTAGATGTTTAATTTACTAATGATATTAATGATTAATTAAATTCAAGTGAATTCAGGATAAAATAATAATTTTATTTGAATTCTGTGAATTAATATTTACATAGCGTTATCTCCAATCAGTATGAAAAAATATATATTTTTACGTAAAAAGTCTAATTGAAAATTTAAATAATTGACATTTAAACTGCCCTCAAATAGTAATTAAATAATATATCTATAAATATGTATATCTTAACAAGCGCAAGCGTTTTATGAATATGTAAATTATTAAAAATCATTCATTGTATTTAATTATGAAATGATTCATGTGTATAAATAGATACTACTAAGGCGCTTTTATTCTACGATTGATTGAATAATATTTAATGAAATTAATGAAATATCTGAAATGAAATTAACAAAAGTTGATAATTAAAAAATTCATTTTATCATTTTTCCTGAATTCTCAGTAAATGGAAATTACATGAAAATAACCACTTTCATTTTTAAAAAAAAGTCATTAAATCATAAGGTAAATGCGAAATGAAGATTTGTTTGATACTTGCTGAATTAATATAAGAGAAGAGAATAAGTAATGAAATTCTTGCATATTCTCAATTATTTCAACTGAAGCGTATATACCTAGAAATATTATACGACTAGATAATGTTGATTATTATTATTATTTTTTTCAAGTAGGGCATTGTAATTCAATGAAAATACATTAATTTGTAATATTCATGAGTAATTAATCTAAATAGGGAGATGTGGAATGGGGTTCAGCGTGGGCTGTGTAATTTAGTACACTCCGGAAAATATTTGTTTCAAATAAATTTAATTTGATGAAAATAAATCATTTTCCAGAGTGTAATTAGTGTTTCAATTGAGAAAATTCATTTGTAACTGTAATCACTATTTTGCTAAACCCAAATGGCATTCCATTTATTTTATTTTTTTCATTTATAAATTCGGGCTGTTTCCTTTTTTTCAATATTAATTTTAGCTGTTAGTTATTTATACGTTAACCTGATTCAATATTCAATCAATGAATATTCGGATCACGTGACTATAAAATGAGTTTACTTTAAAAATATAAATTTTGCGATTTTTTAATTGTGCAAAATGCTGATAAAAATTCAGTAATGAAGTGGTGTTAAGATGATTTATATTTGTTTTATTATTATTTAACATGTATTCTTCTTCATCACTTCACTGGTGATTTCAAAGTCAACTCATTTTTAAATGAAATATTAATTTCTTATATCTACTATTTAATTTAATTTAAAATTTCATGTATTGTACAATAGCTAAAATTACTGCCGCTGAATTATACATTGAATACAATTTACATGCCATTTATTTTTCAATTAATATCATGTGAAAGAAAGTGATTAAGAACACAATGTGGTGCTTATGAACAATATAAAATTAATTTTAATAAATAATTAGAAAAAAAAAACATTATTATTCATTTTCTTTCATTATTGTGTGAAGATTAATGAGAACAGGATGATTTTTAAATCAACATATTATATTTGTTAATGAATTGTACTGTTACGTTTATATGATTCAATTAAAAATTGAACTGTAAAAAGAATTCATTCGAAAAGTAAATTCGTACTGAATTTCAATAATTTCTCAAATAAAATAGGTTTTCAAATTTATTAATTTCAACATTTTTCATTTTATTTTATCTTCAATTACACTTTATTTCTCCCTATAATTCATAATTATCCAATAAATATTAAATATTATTTTTAATAGTGTAGAATACGTTGAAATTCCTCATGTTGATCATGTAAATATTGTAAACATAATTGTAAAGAACCTTGATGAGTAAACTGCTAATTAATTAACTGCTTGACCAATAAATTGAAATAATTGATATTGTAAAGTGCTGATGATTCATCCCATCATTTTGTTATCATTATCAAAGCATTAGATAAATTCCTGACAATTAAATGAGAATTCTCCTACAATTATTGAATTATTTTATAATAATTTTTATTGTGAGATCTAGATAGTCTAGAATCGGTCTGTGGCCATCAGTAGATACAGTCAACGTTCAATCTGGCCAACTGCTGGAAATTCTCCTTTCCAATTCGCCTTTCTTTGCAGCTGCGCGTAAATTGTGGAGGTTCAGCTGTTGATAAGCACGAAGTGAAGCTTATCAACTGCCTTTTCAAATAAAATCCGGGAAAAAAAGGTTTTTAGTAATTTTTGAACAAAAAAATCTTGAAATCCCTTCATTTGCCTTTTTTTTAAGACTCAAGAATAATAATAAACTGAGATTTACTGGGTCAACCTGGAGAAAGGAAATAGCAGGCTTTTATTGGTTTTCCATATTTCCACTGCATCGAATGAATAATTCATCAGTAGTTCATTAATTTCAGTTGTTAATTCTGGTGAATGCTAATTTAGCACAAAATACGAGAATTTTTAATTAACAGAGATCTCCAATACAATTGTAGTAAAAAAGTTCTGAAAAAAGGGGCAAAGTGAAGCACGAATGCTCGGGTTTCATTACTACTTAGAAAAAGAAAGATGACTTAAAATATGTGGTATGTGATGTCACTGTCTCATGACCACAAAAAAAAAACTTAAAAGATGAGAAACGAGTTCAAAGAAAAATTCCCATCTTCGAGTATGCGAGGAATTCATGGAGTCATGTGGAAGAAAGCGTAAAAGAAGAATGAAGAAAACTAGAAAAAAAAAAAGTAGAATGAGAAAATTCTTCTATCATGTCCCTGCACTATTCTCAGATTTTTAAATTGAAGAGATTTCATCAAGTCTCTTCTTTAGTTCACAAAATTCAGCAATAATTTCATCTAAATCCAACAATTCTCAAAAGAATCTTAAATTTTCTCGAGTCATTGTCTTTCACCACTTTATTACTGAAATAAACAAAGGTGTTTCCTCAGTTATGTTGATCATAAATTGTTGACGCGAGAGATTACTGTTGAGTTGAAGATGTTGAAAGCCCTTGAGAGTAATAACGTGCAAGAATAAAGGATTAATGAAGATTGTGATTGTTTGCAATGCCCTGAGCAAATCCTCAACTCTCCGATTGTTCCCAGTTTCTGAATCAATGAATTCTCTCTAGTGCAGTTGTACTGATTCATTGTATTGGTGAGAGTGATGAAGTGGCAATAGAAATTCATCTGGAAAATTCAGATAGAGTACAATGGACCCAACTAATTTTCCCTTTCTTCTCACAATTTAAATTCATTGGATTTATTGTCTGGAATGAATTTCCCTCAATGGACTCATTGATGAAAAAATAATTCTGGGGCATTTGGTAATGAGTGGAAGAAAAAAGAGAATACAAATCCACTCAGTAAGCTCTCGTGACTGGAGGGAAAACTCAACTCCCTGTGTAATCTCAATCTTCAGTAATGTAGATTCATGGTGATATGAAGAAGAGGTTACTCTCTACGCCTCATATCACGAATTGTTATTCCAGCATCGCCTAGAATCTAAATCTCAATTCACCGGAACGTGATCATTTTATTCATGAACCTCAGAAATTGATATTGAGACAATTATTTGGTGTAGTTCGTTTCAAATGTGTTCATGAAGCTCAAGGAGAATGTCTGGACAGTGGATTAATTCTATGATTACTCCTCCTTTTGATCATGAATACATCAAGCAGACCGAAATCCTGGGTTTCATTCCCAAAAGGAGAAATTTTGAAGACTCCACTGTAATTTATATCATCAGAAGTGAAACCTTACTCAATTATTTCAATTGAATCGTCGTGAAATAATGGGGAACATGATATGTCATTTCTCCGTTCACTCTGAATATGAAACCCCAGGTTTAATTAGGTAATCCTATAATTTTCACTCGATAGAGATATTCATTTTACTATTATTTATGTCTCGAATAGCAAAGTAATTCAGTAATTGTGTTTAATTATTATTTTTAGAGTATCTCGGAAACTAAGAGAGATAGCGCAATTTTGCAAGAGACCTTTTTTGTAGAGAATTTCAAGAGCTAGAAAAAAGGTTTCTACAAATTTTTCTCTATCTCTCTTATTTTCCGAGATATTTTAGGAAAACTGAAAATTCATTTTTCTTCAAAAATTTGCAATTAAATTCATATCAACGACTCGTATTTAATTTCCTCTCAAAAAGCTCAGCTCTCACTTTACAAACAGATTCAACTACTCCGAGTCATCACTCCATGAAATTCAATCTCGATAACAGGAGACTAGTGTATCACTATTTGCGTAAAATGGAATTGCCAGTTTCACATTCAAAAAATCCGAGGAAATTGCTAAACTATAATTAAAACGAATAGGAGAAAGAATTTATTGGATACTGACAGAGACAATGAATCATTCGATGGAAAATTCACGTCGACGTTGATCGAGAATACCTGTCAACAAAGAACAAGTTAAATGTATCTAGCATTTCATGAAAATATTGACATGTGATAAAATTCAATTTTACTTCATTTTTTTATATCTAATTTATCTTTATTTTATTCTGATTATTCTCAATATTTAAATGCATTGAATTCTCCTTTATTTTATTTTATTTTGGCCAAAACTTTTGTTATAAAATTTTAGGAGTTTCTGGAAAATAACTGCACTCACCTGAATTATCTGGAATTTAACAAAAGTATTTTTTTTTTATTATCAAGCTGGTAACTTTGGACAATAGGATTTGTTTGGAGAATTCTCGAGAAAAAATTTTCGCTGTCAAAACGAAAGAATTAATGCCACTCTGGGCTTGCAGTAACTTGGAGCAGAAAAGTAGAGAAATGAAAAATTTTCATCCGAAATTAATCCAAATAACTTTTTATTTATTATCACATATAAATTTCACACATTTATGAGGTGGTGGGGACTGAATGCACATGTTTCAGTAGTTTTTCAAAGTCGTAATATGTCGAAGACAGAATTGATGATAAATATTTACGCATCATTGCTCAGTACAAGCAGAGTTATTTGTTAAAAATGATTGAAAGTGTGTGCACTCTGACCCATTTTTGTTTTATACGAGGAAAATTGGGGAAAATGGACATTGGGTGGAAATGCTTTTAAATGTTAAATCTTCTGCTTGAAAAAACCCATCAAAATTAATTTTTCTGGATTTCCCAAAAATTACGAAATTCAAAAATTCCTATTTTGAATAATTTCATCCCAATTTTCATTTTTCCTCAATTTTCCCAATTTTCATTTTATATACATATAAACAGTAATATTTCGAACTCATTAAGGATTAATACAATAATTTAGCGATAGAATTTTATGAAAAGTGATAAAGTCTCTGTATTTTTCCTCTTTTTCATTTGAAATATTTCTCCATTCAAAATACATGAAGTTTCCAGGAAATTTGTACATTAGTCTTGTGCTTTAGCCTCAGTTTTTAGTACCTCATGGAATGCATATGTTAAATAAAGAAAAAATTCATTAACGCTTACAAAAGAGAAGAATAGAGACTTTTAACCATCAGCACTTTCAATTAACTTCATCTTCATGGAAGAAGCTGACTCTCCTGAGTTAAATGAATCTCCACAAGTTTAAATTTAAATAGCATCAATATTCTGTCCTCCACGGTGAATTTTTTCACATATTGAGCGTGAGTTCATTTTGAATGCCTGTGTATGACTCTCGACATTACTGTGACGCCATCGCAATGACGTTGATCTCAATCGACCTGAAATCATCATCAGTTCATGATAAAAATGAATAAAAAAATCATCAAACCGGAATTTCTTCTTTTATTTAAATATCTCCGAAACTATTGAGTTTATCAAAAAATGTCAAGAGACTATTTTTATGCAGAATTTAATTTCCTACAAAAAAGGTCTCTTGACATTTTTTGATAAACTCAATAGTTTCCGAGATATTCCAAGAATAATGGAATATTGGAAATAATTAGTTAAATGCATTTTTTCAATTTCACTAATTAACATCTGTAATAAAGTGCACATGATTTCACGATCTAATGCACTTCATGCACGGAATTAGTACTGCATAAATTCCACGTTAATGGCAAATATTCGTTAACCCATTAATCGAAGACTACTTTACGAGATTATTTCGACGGTTTAATGTGCTGGTCATCCCAGAATCTTAACGACATTAAAATAAAACTCTGTAATTATTAACGATGCTCAACAAAATCGAATTTGGAATCGAGTTTCAATGAAAATCCAATGAGTTTCTTGTTATTCAATTCCCCTAGAATCCATATGCATTTTTTATACATACGTTGCACTAAAATTTCCATAACACAAACAATTCTAATGTTATTCTACGGATATTCCAACTCTGGATTTTCCCTGTATCTGGCAAAATACCAAGCACCAAGTTTTTGCGTGGAATGTGCATTGGAGTACTCTGAATCTCCTCCAAAACCACGAAAATGGATATTTATATATCACTGTGAAATACACATTTACTTCAAATGGAAGGATTTCAGTTTAAGCAGCTGCATTTATATCTTTTGGTGTAAATTGCTGAGATGAAGTATCTCGAGATGAACAAAGGGAGATTCATGTTTCATTTTGATTCCTTTTTCATGGAATAAATGCCTGACGTCAACATTTCATTGAATTCAATTAATTCAATGCTTTATTTACTTCACTAGTTCATGATTAATTAAAATATGAATTTATTATCAATAAAAAAATATCCATTGTCCATTGGAGATTGTGCTGATGATAGCTACTTTATTATCATGAAATTGAGTGACGTAAAGGTCTTCAGATTCCATTAATTTTACAGAGATTTCTGTTGGCTTACCAGAATGAGAATGGGCTGTGTCAGAACGTCGAAATCCTGCTAGTTCGTGCATTTGACGGTTCCTCGTATTTGAACGAACTATCACGCAGCAGCATCTACAGATTACTTGCTGAAAATACACTCGAAACCTGAGGAATGGAATTTTTTTATTATCCAAGTTACTTTCTGCGTTTCATTCTATTGATTAATGGGGAACGTTTGGATTAGAGTATTTTTCCGGATGAGTTGAATCTTTTATCACCGACTCATTCTTGAGTAATTAATGATAAGTTTGATGAAAAGAGGGAGATTGAAAGGTAATTGGGATTTTTAGGGGAATCAGAAGGATTTTCAGTCACCTGTTGTTCATCCAGTAGTAGATGAGAGGATTGACCATTGCATTTGCCATTGCCAGCCAATAAAAGCTCAGATAAACGTGCTGCACGTAACTGCTGGCCATGATACGACGATGATGATACAGAAATATGAAAAAACCTTGATAAGGCAGCCAGCAAATTCCGAATATCATCACTACAATTATAAACATTTTAACGACCTGAAAAAAATGAAGAAAAAGTTTCATTGAAATATTGATTTTCAAGGGAAATTGAAAACTCGAGAGAATATTTTTAGAAAAATGTCAAATAAAATCGTTTCGTGCACATGAAAGAATTGATTGTGATACGAAAATGAGAATTTCCTTTTTTTTTTCATGTATTCGGGTTCCTCGGTGGATCAAAAAATAATTGGAAACAAGATACTTTGAAAATGTGGAAAAATTCGAAAAGAATATTATCACTTTATCAATATCGTGGAAATTCTCAGCACGTACCTTACGTTTCGATTTCATTGATTCCTTCTGACGCTGCGTGTGCTCCCCAATGGATTTCGAACCCCATAACTTTCTGCCCATAAGTGTGTAACAAACTGCCATCACTGTCATCGGAATGAGATAGGTCACTCCAAGGAATACAAGATTATATCTGTTGGTGAGAGGGAAACACAAGTGTAATGTGAGAATTTTAAATTGATTTGTTTTTCTCTCACAATTTTATGAAGTTTGGAAAAAAAATTGAAGAATAAACATGGGAATGGAAATACTACAATCGAAGTAGTCATATAAAAACGAAAAAAGGGAGAATAATGTGTGGGATTTAGCTAGAATGAAATATGAGAGTTCTCTTTGTTTTTTAAAACATAAAAGCTTTTTCCTTTCAGACTTTTCTCCTTTTTTTTTCTGTTCCTGAGGATGAGACTTGTGTTCCAACTATTTTTAGTCTTTGATACAGCAATTTTTCTCCTCATTGATAATTTTTAGAATGATAATAAAATAAAATCAACTGGGAATGAAACTGAAATGTTCCCTTTCCACTTAATTTCCCTAATATTTCTGGAGATTCAATTCTCAAGGGAAATTCTGTCACTTAAATCCACGAATTTCTCTACAATAACAGAATATTCATAAAGTTATCTTCAACTTTTGAATATGGAGAAGCTTCATACTTACATGTATTCACTTTTGCTGTCGAGATAATCACCATCGGGCCAAAGAACATAGCAGACTATTCTCGATTTACCATTGGAGTATCTAAAATCAAATAATCCCCATTATTTTCCCAAATATACAGATATTCCAATTTAAATATATATCCATTAAAAAAAAACATGAATTTTCCACGAAATTTTGACTCTTGTCCAATTACCGGATTCGCGGAAATAAAACTCTTTTTATATTTAAAATAAAATGTCTGTTTATTTAAAAAAAAAAAAAATTGAACACTCTGGATTTAAATTTTTTATGACAAGTGAGAATTACATGAATGTTTCATTTCATTTTTCCATTTATTTCTCACTAATCTGCTTTAACACATCAGTACAACATTATATTTCTCTGATTTCCAGTGAAGATTACCTTTTTGTCATGGTCGTCGAATAGAGCAAACACGGCATCGCCAATAGCACTGAAGCACACCAAATCAGAATCAATGCTATGATGGTGCGTCTTCTAGACATGTGATGCTGAAGGGGTTTCATGATTGCCATGTACCTGTACACAAATTCGTGAATTTAGTGAATGCAGCCAGAAAATTGGTAACCAATTAAACTTGACATGCTAATGAACCTTCCAGCGTTAACGAAGTCAATAAATTGTTGAAATAGTTGGATGCATTTAAAGAGAAGAGGAAACCAGGTGAATCCCAATGGAGCAATATGCAGTTGAATAAACGTGGAATGAAAAGAACCAGAAAAACACAGGCATGAGAACAAAATGCAATTGGAATGTATATGTCGTGCAGTTCCACCAAGAGACAATGCTCAACTTGTTCTAGGAAATAGCAAAAGTTCAACAATTTCACGTCCACCAGAATTACGATTTTTATTTTAAAGATATCTCCGAAAGTATTGGGTTTAGGGGAAAATGTCAAGAGACCTTTTTTTGTAGGAAATTGAAATTTCTACAAAAAAGGTTTCTTCATAAATTCTCGTAAGCCTAATAGTTTTCGAGATATTCACTCATCCATGACGAAAGCGATTAATCACATAATCAGCATCAGTCAGAATATCAAATGATACTGAATGATTGATGACAATTTTCAATAGAATATTCAGAAATACCGAATTTAACGCATCATTGATGGAAACGGTAGCTGCATTATATACCCGCATAAAATATGCCGTAGGTCGATTGAAATTTAGGGATTAAATAAATTGCCAGTTAACGGGAAAAATCAACAGCAGTGCGAGCAATTCATATAAACAATTCAAGATGTGAGAGTAAAATCCATTGTTTGTTCTGTTAATGCAGAGTACATCGATAACCGCATAATCATGGCCTAACGGAACTGGCAAGAGTGATTTGTTGCTTCTAGGGAATAAACTCGAATTTGGGAATCCAGTGGAAAAGGTAAAGCCGGATAAACATGACTTTCCATCAGTTTTCATTAAATATCTCTGAAACTATTAGAGATACGCCTTTTTTACCCTAATCCACTTTTGTAGCTCTTGAAATTTTCTACAAAAAAGGTTCAGTACAAAATTCCTCTATCTCTCTTAGTTTCCGAGATATTTCAATGAGAATTACGAAAAAATCGAATTTTCCTGTTTTACCTTCTCACTGAATTGTCCAATGGACAATATCATGTAGCAGCAATAAAAAAATGCTCTTGCGCCATTTTCCTGACATTACGCTGAACCAATTTAGTTCCCAGTACAGGATTATAGTGATGAGAATACGATATACAGCCGGAGGCGTATATTTTTCTCATTTTCTAAATCACTGGTATTTCATATTGCTCCTGATTCACCAGAATAATCAATAAACTGGAGCACCTGAAGCTCCACTTCATATTACCCTGAAAATTAATCAAGAAATATTGGAATAATCCATCTATATTCACGCGTCTATTATCTCTACCTCTTTATTTATCAGAATTATTAAAATTCCGTGGAGAACAGTATCGGGAAAAAGTTTCACTCAATCCAGTCGATCATCCACGATAAACATTGATGGAGCCAATATTTTTTGCATTTATTCTATAATAGAATTGTAATAATGTAAACATTTGAAATGGCTTTTAGAAGATTGTCATGATGACGTTGAAGATGATTGAATTGGCTATTTTTATTTTTATGCAAAATTCAAAATAAATCTATTGCTACACAATAGTGTGAAAATTCTAGAATTGTGTGGGAGAATGAAAAATCAGTGAATTGAGCTTTTCATATAAAATATTTTAATTAATTCCCAATTTAACAAGTTTTTCTTGATTTTCAAAAGGCTAATTAAAACACGAATAATAATGTTTATACATGCGTATCTATTGTTCTTTCAACATGCATTGAACTATACAATTTTTCATCATACTAATTAAATTAAAAAAAAGTAAATAATCAGACCGTTATTGTAATAATGAAAATAATTGTTGCCTCATGTACTCCAAATTTTCGTTACAATAATTTCAAATATTAAACACCATGTTTTCAAAATTATTTAAATAACATTTTAATAATGAGAAAATGTTAAAAAGCATCAATTCATCAATATCCATTAAATTTTCAAGGACAAAAAAATCTAGAAACTTCTCTCATGACCATTCTTTCGAATGATTTAATGTGAGAACGTGCAGCAAAGTGCTTTTCTAATTTTTCCCACGGGAAGATCACTGGGGATTTATCCCATTGGACCACTTCCAATTCATTCATGCAGAAATCAATTTTCCTGCACTCTCCAACACTTGCTAAATAACATCAAAACAAAAATAGTGAATCTTCAATTTTTGATATTCAAATTAATTTTAATATACATTGCTATCTTGTAATCTACTGGATTACTGAACGCAATAGCTCAAAGTGAAATTTTTTGAATATTCCTAGCCCAAAATATTATAATCTCTAGTGGAGAATTTCAAAGGCACGCGAGTATGGTTATTGAGTGAAAATTACACGAGTTTCGGTTGAGTTTTCCACTGTAATCTATATACAAACCTATCACCAACTTTGAAGTTTGGCAAACCCCTATAGAGAGTCAGTAAAACTTTGATGTCCTCATGGAACCAGTAATCCCAGATGTTATTGTTATAGTGGAGTAATGTTATCGTTTGAAATTCATCCAGGTTGTTCTATTTATGCAAATGTTCGCTTTGCCTCTTATTGTGATGTCTTTCAGTCTGATTAAACTCAACGAAATTAAAAGCTCGTTCTTTAGTCCAATTTATGCTGATATTCTGGATTCAAGTGGAGGAAAAATCGAATAAAAAAAACGAAACAATAGTCTCATTCATGTTGAGGATCTTGGAATGCTAATTTAAGTGCTCTTGAGAATGTTTCCCTTCTCAGAATTTTATATAAAAAATTCACTTTCTTCAAAAAATTATTTGTGTCCTCTTTTTTATGGAATATCTCGGAAACTAAGAGAGATACAGAATTTTTTATAGAAACCTTTTTTGAAGAGGACATTCAGGGCTACAAAAAAGGTTATTACAAAAAATTCTCTATCTCTCTTAGTTTCCGAGATAATC
This sequence comes from Aleiodes testaceus, assembly GCA_963565655.1. Taxonomy (NCBI): domain Eukaryota; kingdom Metazoa; phylum Arthropoda; class Insecta; order Hymenoptera; family Braconidae; genus Aleiodes; species Aleiodes testaceus. Next base: position 5,340,733 of record OY751415.1, on the reverse strand, counting down.
AACGAAGAATATTATAATTGAGATGTGGAGTGAATGGATCCCTTGATACGAAATTTCCAACGGAATTACAGAGTCAAGTTAGAAGCTTTTGGAATAGTGTGTTCTCACCTTTGCCTTTTGTTTCAAAGTATGAAAACAAAATAACTGACAATGGATAGTGGTGGAGTTTCTGCAAAAACACCAGCACATACTTGAACAATTTAAAAGTTTGCATTGTCTAGTGAAAATTAGTGTGTATGGTAGTCAGCAGATATTCAGAAAATTGTTGGATACATATAGTATGATTTTTAGTATTTTTTTTTTCCTGTGTTGCATAAGCAACTGCAACCGCACAATTTTATTCAGGGTACTACTATAATGCATGATTCTGGGGCTCATACAGAGGAAAATGGAAAAGTGAATAAAGTAGTTTTACAATTTTCCCTGGAATTGGCAATAAAGATTAATAGTGTACAGTGTTCCACACTTAGTGCTGTACATTAAAGGCATTATGATGAATTATTATATTCTGCTTTTGTTTTCAAACTTATTGAGAAATGGAAGTTGATGAATTACTGGTGGATGAGGAGCATTAGCTATTATGAAAATTACTTCAAGTTTCACAAACTGTATTGTATATTATGAGAAATCAAAAGAAATATTGGGGATATCATTTTTCTGACGATTCCATTGAAAAGCTGAGGAAATTTCAGGCGGAAAACATGTGTCAAAATATTATTTTTTTTTCAATTTTTCGAAAATTCATTTTTTTGAAAATTAAAAAAAAATCAATTTTGACACTTGATTCCTATCTCCAATCGTTCAATCAGAATCTCCATTTTACCCCAATTTCCCCTATAAATATCTCTCAATTATTAAACCCAAGTATGGCTTTAAAAGATGAAAAATAAGTGTCGAGAAAATTACTGAAGATTAGTTTCTCTCCTATTTTTATTGTCCATTACTTTTCTTCATAATAATTATTCGCTTGATTCTCATTAAAAGTTCACTCCATAACTTTTAATTACCACAAATAACATGAAGTCTCACAAAACAATGAAAAATATAATCTCTTTTCATTATTTACAATTTGTCAAGTTTATTTTTTATCTCAATAAAAAATAAAACAATTATCTTAATGCAATTGCTTTCAAATTGATATAAAATTGTTGGAAAAATGTGATCAGTGTAAAAGAAGATCTCATCAATGTATTGTATTACATTGGTACTCTCAATGGAATGAGTTTTTTTTTTTAAAGTTGATTGAAATGGAAATACAAGAGATTTCTCTTCTTAAAAAGCAAGAGCAATTTCTTTACGGTACATTAAGCTTAGATGCTTGACCCCAACAGAGTGATTTATGCTCAATACTGTCTCAATGACATGTCTACACCTAGAGACAAATTTACAGCACTCAATACTGAATAATAATAATAGTAATAAATCGTGTATTCATTATTATTAGAATATCTCGAAAACGGTTGGGTTTAGTAGAATTTATCAAGAGACCTTTTTTATAGGAAATTTAATTCTCTACAAAAAAGGTCTCCTGTGTTTTTTTCCTAAACTCAATAATTTCAAAGATATTTTTAATATAATGGATTTGTGAATAAAGTTTCAACTGAAAAATCGTTTTTCCATTATTTCAGAAGATAAATAGAAACAGATTAGTAACAAGCCACAACGAATAACACACGCAATATTCATGCCCGATGATTAATGATAATCGTAAATAATAATGGTAAAATAAATCATGCAAATAGTCGATTGCTCTCATGGAAAAAAAAAGAAATTTCTCCGAGATATTGGATTGTCGAAGAATTTATTACTTTCCAACAACTCCAGAATGTTGGCTCAAGTTTTTTATCTTTTGTAGTGAGCGAATGGGGGTTGAAAGCAAGAATGGAAAGAAAAATGAGAAACAAAAGGGAACAAGTATATACACTTTTCCTCTGGTTCAAAAAGCTATTGGAATATAGTCTGTAACGTTGATGCATTTGAAAGATCCTTAAACATTTTTGCTTCCTTCCTTCCTATTTCCTCGGGAACCCACTTATTCTCGTAAAAATACGTCAACATAAAGTACCAAAGTACTTGAAGTACAAAGACAAATATTCACGTAAATATTTTCCCTCAAAATATCAATTTCCTTAAAAACTGAATGAGCTAATTGTCCAAAACTTGACACAAATTTCAATAAAATCCTTCGCAAACACAAAACTTTTTGTCTTTCATGTTCTAGAATACACGATAACGTTGAGTAATTAATTATTCTGCAGAGCAAATGAATGGAGCAAGAAATTAAATGAGAATTTCGAGATAGAGACAGACTCAAAACAGCCCCGTCTCTTGCAGATCTCCTACATGCAAAATACGTACTAATTACTGCTGGAGAATAACAATGGTTTTAATATGAAAGTGAAGGTGGATGTGATTGCTCCACAATATTTCCCCTTTTATTCCCATTAAATTGCCCCATTTTTTTGTTTGGAGCTAGATGAGCAACTTCATTTTATTATCCTGATGTCTCATTAGCAATAAAAAATACTTGCCTATCAAAGGATATGACGACGAGGGTGAATGTGCTGGAGGCGACAGTCAGATTGGCGACGAAATTGTTGACAGTACAGTAAACTACTCCAAAGGGCCAATCAGAATTGAGCATGAAGACGAAATTAAAGGCGCAGTTGAGCAGAGTCATCATCAGATCAGCCATCGACAGATTCACCAGAAGATAATTCGTCACTGTTCGCATTCGTCTGTGTGCTGAAACAAAAAAAAACTACTTTTAATCAGGAATTAAAGTTTAACTTTATTCTGCAACATTTTCCTATTTTGTTTGAATAATGCTGGAAGCTTTTTTGAACATGGGGAAAAAGTTTTCCTCAATTCACAGCTCAATTTTTTTTTATTCTCATGATAATATCAGGTTTTTTTTACGCTTCAGTTGCTCCAGGTGATGGAGAATCTCACTTCACTGATCGTTAAAAAATGAATTTGAGACGAACAATATTAATGATTGCTCTTGATTCTCTGTTCGTTTGACAGGAATATTGTAAATTGATACCAGAGGGATTTCATTGGCTCAATATTCCATTTAAGAGGATTTTATCAAGCCTCTCAATGAAATTCCTGGAGAGCTCTTCATGTTTAGAGAGGGAATTTTGGATTTAATTTGGATGAATCACTGAATCTTCATTTTTTTGCACTTATTTTTTTTATCCTCTGGAATTTTAACGAAAATTCATCTCAACTATCTTTTCCCATGTTTTCTCTCCCATTCCAGAATCCTCGTTTTTATTCTTTCTGAAGCATTACCCAGACAGAGTGAAATAACTCATATAGAGCTGGATATTGTTGACAGTGATGAGCAGAGAAATTTACGGTTTCCCTTGGTATTTTTTTCCACGAAGCAGCTGCACTTCTTCCAATTCAATTTTAACACTCTCGATGAAATTCAACCATACATTATTGAGTGCAAGCTATGATGTGCACGACGATAAGAAGTATTCATGACACTTTCAAAGGAATAAATATGATATACATAATAATAATATGCTTCACGTGGCATTTTATATTGATCAATTCTCCTGATTTTTTTTTTTTTCAATAGAAAAGGAGAAAAGTGATAAGAATGATGAATTTTTTATGATGCACATCAAAGACATCTTTAGATAATTTTTTTTATATTTTTTCTTTCAATGGAAATTTGCTTCATTGAAGATTATTCCATTGTACATTGATAAACTCTTGAATTCACGACAGACTAATATTTTTCATAAATAAAATAAAAATCGAGGCTATTCGTATTTTATTCAAAAATATCCCCCATTCACCCACTTGGCCTCTTTTTTAGTGAAGCATTACCAGAGAACAAAATAAATCATAACAGTTGGATATTGTTGACAGTGATAAGAAGAATTTACGATTTTCTCAAGAATATTGTGCTCACAATGCAGCTGCATGTGATATAATAAGGAGAGTAAGTGTTCTCAGGATAAATAAAATGTGCAGAACAATAATATGTAAATTTTTTGCACACTCATTTTTTTCATTCACATCTAAATTTTTTTTTTAATATATAAGAAAGAAAAAAATAAGTGAACAAACGATAATTACCAGAACATGTTCCAAATTCATAAGTACATGATAACTAATGATAATGTCAACAGTGTCTTTATATTTAATTCTTTAACGTGATAACACGAGGTAAATATAAAGTTCTTGTTCGTCAATTGTCAAAAGTACTTGTGATTAATACAGAAGCAACAGAAGATTCAACAGTGATCTTTTACGGTCTAGTAATTTTGCTAAGAGTGATGTTGACACCAGTAATAATAATCATCGATGCAATACTGTTTGTTGTTGGAATTATTCTCTACCTTCTGATCAATGGAATAGAAACATTCTTCATCTTTCCATTGCTCCGTTTCGTGGGACTTGGAACTTTTGATGACGTTGTCACGATTCTGACTCTCCTGGTTCACACTACTTTGGATGGACTTATTTGCACATTGTCCAAACTATCGTTCGCAATTATATTATTTGATAGATGTGATCAAGTGCACATGAGGGAGTTATCGTACGGTCAGTTAGCGTACATCTAGTACTTGATTTCAATTTTTTTGAATATTGAAATTGTAAGAATTTTAATTAAATATTGCATTTATTATCAGATGACAATGTTCTCCATTTCACGAAATTCTCTATTTTTTTTTTTTTTATCTAAACCTTTGTACAATTACGAAAAATATTAATTGACTTCTTATCATGTCCAGAATATTAGTTGACTTCCTATCATGTGCGAAACATTAATTGACTTCTTATCATGAGTAAAGGTCGAATTGTTACAATATGAAAGAATGTTTTATCGCAAATAAATTAATGAAAATTCAATATGCTTTATTTTTTTTTTGAGAATCTTTTTTGATGGAGAAAAGGGAAGTGACATCAGCACCTGCGTCCACTTCTTGAAAATCATTTCCTTGTGTCAATGAAATTCTCGAGGCAGAGACTAGTCTTATTGAAGTGTCGATATAGTGAAATAAAAAAATTAATAAAATTTACAGAATGATATGTAAGTTTTCTGCACGTGCACTTCTTTTCTTCATTCATATCCCAATTTTCCTGAATGCAAGGGAAGGGGAGGAATAAGTGAAAAACCGATAATACCAGAACACGTTTCCAAGTCATGTGTACACGATACCAATGATAATGTCAGCAGTCGCTTCATAATTCATTCTTCATACTGATAACACGAGGGAAATGTAAAGTTCTTGTTCGCCAATTCTCAAGTACTTCCAATTAATACAGAAACAATAGAAGATTCAACAATGTTATTTTACGGTCTATTAATTGTTATTGCAATTCCTCAATTTTGTGGAGCACAAAATGGTATGAATTTTAATTAAATATATTCAAATAGTAAAGTATATTATTTTTTTCAATATCTTTTCTCAAATATCTCGAAAACAACTGGAGATACGTCTTTTTTGCTCTGAACCTTTTTTGTAGCTCTTGAAATTCTCTACAAAAAAGGATGATATCAAAATTGCGCTATCTCGAATAGTTTCCAAGATATTCCATCACAAAGATCGATTTTTCTTTTCCTGATTTAATTGCACAAATTTGAAACTATTAATTAATTAATTAATTATGGATTTAATTCAAGGAACGAACGAGACTCAACTGGCGACAGTTAAAGATCTGAAGCTTCTCCAAAATGGACAAATTGCTGATTTGTCTACTGTTCAACCACTCGCCTCTTCACTCCTGGATCTAGTGTCTCATCTTTTGGAGCAGATAGCAACAATTGTTGAGGATGTACTAGCTCCCCTAGAACTTGGCTATCTTGGAATATTACTGAAAGTGCTATTAACACCAGTAATAATACTCGTTAATGGATTATTGCTTGTCGTCGAATTTCTGCTCTACATTCTGCTCACTGGTTTAACAAAATTCTTGCTCTTCCCATTGCTGGACTCTTTGGGACTGGAATCACTGGATCCTGCTATCACGAGTCTGACTGTTCTGATTTATACGGTTTTGGATGGGCTCATTTGCATATTGTCTAAACTGTCGTTTATAGTATTATTCGATAGATGCGAAGCAGTGAAAGCGAGGGAAATATCATAAAAAAATAATAATTTTAATGAAATATTAAATTTTTGAATTATTGAAATCTTAGAGAATATTTTATCGCAAATAAATGAATGAAAATTGAATGTGCTTGATATTTTTTTGAGAATCCTTTCTGGTGGAGGAAGGGAATGATTATTCCTCTATCAGGAAATTACCGAAGAAGTGCCATCAGCACCTGCGTCCACTTCTTGAGAGCCATTTCCTTATGTCAATGAAGCTATCGAAGCAGAGACTAGTCTTATTGAAGTATCGATTACGTGAAAATTCTCACTGATGAAAATTGCAATGTCATTATCAATAAAGTAGAGCACATTTTAAACAGAGAAAAAAATCAAGAAAAAAGCGTCAATGGAGATAATTAGAGCTGCTAATTTCTCCATCACATATTCATCAAAGGAATATTCTCCAACCAGAGATAAATTCCACTGCCATCAGTGATTCGAGGCAGAAATAAAAGGGACAATTTCCACTAATTGCTCATTGTTGTTTTTTTTTTACAATTTAAATCCACAAAAATATTCGGCACAATAATGATTTCACGGTAAACCCATTTTCCAGATTAAATTCCGCAAACAAAAACACAGCTGCATAAATATTCAATGCAAATGAAAGTTAATAACACGGAATGATGTGCATTCTCTAATTAAGCATCAAATCCTGTCTGGAAAATTTAATATAACCAAGAATTCTCTGTACCTCAATAATTCCATTAAATTAAACACGTAACTCATGAATTCAAAATATTATAATCAATTAAGATATATCCGAGGGTAACGATTCGTGTAAAATATAATGAAGCACAAAATTTAATTTGTAATTAGTGAGAAGAAACGAGACTTGTTTCACAGTACAGAGAAATTTTCTTTTTATCCAAGGAAATGGAAGAAGAACAAGTAAATCCAATTACGTAATTTGAGATAAAAATTGAAGAAAATGAAAATCTTACAAATAAAAATTCCAGGAAGAGTCAAGCTAATGTTAAAAAGAATGATAATGAGGAATAATAAATTTCTCTGCAATTCCAGCAATTTAATAAAAAAAAATTATTAATCTTTTTTGGGGAATATCTTGGAAACTAAGTGAGATAGAGAAAATTTTGTGGAAACCTTTTTTGTACAGAATTTTAAAAGCTTCAAAAAAGGTTCAATACAAAATTGCTCTATCTCTCTTAGTTTCCAAGATATTAAAAAAAAAAGAATTGCAGGAATAATTCAAAAATCCTTTCATCGTATTTTACCTCAGTATTCTCTCGAATAAATTGAACCAAGACTTGTGCATTAACTGTTCCACTTCGATATTGCCTTTGTTTATAGAGAATGAAGGAGCCTTGCACACAATTATCCTGTAATCGTGATTCTAAAGTAAAGTTGTAATTTAAAAGGGTAAGAATGAAGATGGAGTGTTTAAAACTTTTGATCAATGAAAAATCAATATGCAGTGGAACTAAAGCAAACTTTGAGCATTTTCTGGTGAAGCTCTCGTAAAAATCAGGAGTCTGGGAATATATTGACCGTAAGTAAATTTAGCAGGGTCCAAGTGCTTCAATGAGCAATGGGATGCACGTGCCCTTTTTTTCAGAATAAATGCAGGATCATTTTCATGAGATTCTTCAACGTGTAACGAACCCTGGGCCAATGCCCTTTTCATGCAGTCAATAATTTCCAAGTCATCTGCCAGAAAATCAGTAGCACAATGTGTTACACGTGATTCTCCTCAGACGTTGCATGCAGAGTTTCTGATTCTCCATAATTTTCCCTCCCTCCAAAACCCACGAAGCCATAACTCTGCCATCAGAACGTGAAAAATTGGAATAAAACAGAAATACGTGATCCTGGATTTTCCCAAAGGAAATTCATGAAATATTCATTAATAAAAATGAATTGGAATGCATTGATACATTCTGCACGCAATCAAAGTTGCATTGACTTGAAAAAAACTTGAATGAATCTGCATTGAATAGGAGAGAATGAAAATAATTAAATTCTTAATGTTTTGTGAAAAAATTCTGAAAAAATCTATTTTAATTCATTTTTTCTTGAAATTTGTAAAAGAGGTAAGAAGACATTAAATTTCTTTTTTTAATTAAATCATCAGAACTAATTAATGTATTCATCTTTTTCCAGAGGCATCAAGTCTATCAGAAACTGTTTTGAATAAAAAAGTAATGGTTTCTTCTTATCAAGAATGCAATTTCTATACCAGGATTTAGTGAATCACTGGATTCTTTCAATATAGAGCATTCAATGGACGATTAAACTCTCTTCTTATAACGGAATAAACTATTCATCGCGTTCAAAGGGAGTGTGGCTTCTGAAAGAATGTGGAGAGGCAGAGAGAGACAATTACAGAGGCATTGAGTAACAATCATCTCAAGCGTTTGCATCGTATCGATTTACTGATGTGTAAAGGAAATTGATTGATTATTACCAGAGGAATTTGCAACTAGTTTCAACTCGAAGACAAATGTTATCCAATAATGCTCATTTAAAAGAATTTGAAATTTTTTCCGAATTCTTTCAGGAAATGCAGAAGATTATCTCACATTCCTCTCATTTTTCTGGCAATTGTTCAAGAATATATTACGGGATTTTTCACAATTCAATAAAGATTCTCTGAATATTTGAATTTTTAATAATCATTTTGAATTTCAATGAATGCTTTTAAATCACTTAATTCTGTCAATTTCGAGATTTTAATTGCTGTTTAAATTTTCGTGTCAATTAAACTTTTTAATTAATTTCAATAATAAAACAGAGTCAATTATTTTATAGAACTTTTCGCAGTTGAAGAAAGTGAGAAACAGGTCATTTTAATCCCTGAAAAACCTTTCATTAAATTTTAATAAAATCGAGGAAACAATTCTCTAAACAAAAACCTTGAAATTCCATTAATTCTCACTGTCCCAATTATTTAATCTCAAATTAGAAGGAAGAAACGTGTGATTCTATTACTCTCAACAAAAGCCTCATTAACATTGTTCAAAATCCACTTGCATGATCCACGTATTGCTCATTATTTGCAATGAAATTATTCGAGTCTCATGAATCTCAAACGACGTAAAATTCAATACAAATTAATGTGCTGAAAGGAACTCGTTACCTAGAACAATCCACATGACAATGATGTTACCACCAGTAGCAACTAGCAGAATAATAGCAAAAACCGTTGACCAAGAAAGTTTCTGCCACCATGGTAAATCAAATGGTCTCTGCTGTCCAGTTGAGAGGCATTCACTCAAATTAGCACGTAATACATCACGTCTCGTTGATCTCATCAGAATCTCATCCAAGTATGACAATAATTCACTTTTATTCAGACTCAGTAAGAACGTTATATTCTGCTCCAATATGAAAGAACTGCAATTGTACAATCGCTCCAATGTTACTGCATTCATTTTCACAAATTTCGTATTTTATTTTCTCATTAAAATTCATCTTTCCATTATTTTAATTATCTTAATTACAGAAAATTCAGAAGAATTCACAGGACTTTGCACAGATTCTTCAAGTTTCAAGAGAATTATGAGTTTATATTCAAAAGTCTCTTGGTGAAGAACTTTTGCAAATTCTTCCATTCACATTGTCATGGAAAATTCTCATTTAACCTTTGAATATCACAATTCCTTTTACTTCCTGAATTGCTGAAAGTTTCTTCATCAAGTCGTACAGCAGAAAATAATAAATAATCCCTGGATCCGAAATCTGATAAGACTTTTGTTGCACAGTTGCTGGTGGAATTGGAAATTCTTTCAATTGCATTCATATGGTTGAAAAGTTTCACGTTTAAAGAATTGGAATATCAATTTTTTATGGAATTTTCCACTTGATATTTTATCTGTCCTCTTTTATTTCTGCACATGAGAGAAGAAGTTTGATAGTTCTTTTCACGTTTTCGTGATACTGTTGAGGATTTAATTGAAACATTTTTAATTGGAGAATTTTTATAAAAAAATGATGAATTTTGGTATTTTTACCACTTGTTGAGGCTTTGTGAGAGAGTGCCTTTGTTTTCGGTGATATTCATGGGGGTGACATAGTCGAGAGTTTGAAATTATTGAAAAACGATTATCGAGTGAAGCCGGAGGGTTTTCCGAGTGAATTCTCAACTGTGAAAACCTCGCAGGATCGAAGCGCGGATAGGACTGACTCTACTGGAGACACTATTCGAAAGCATGTTCATTCAAGGGTGCGTGCGCAACTGGTAGTCTACTCTTTTTCCATTTTTCATCCCTTTTACGTCGATTCGAGGCTGTCCATTCATATCTAAATTCTCAACGTAATTATTTGATTTACTTTTTATTTTTCATCATTTAGACGTTTAAAAAAATTGTGTTTGAAAAAAATCCGGTGATTTTAAGTTTTTATAGACAAACTTTTGTGTTTAAAATAGGAAAACTCTTGTTTGCTTTAAAAATCATTCAAATTAACGGGTGAATCCCTCCGGAGACTCGCAGCGCCTCTAGTGACCAATCCCGGAGGTTCATAAATTAGAAAAAGTGGAGGGGAAGGAGCATCTGCAGTAGAAATGTTGAATACCAAAAAAATGTAATAATTAACAGAAAATTAAGGAATTTGAGTAATTGTAAATATTCCAAGTGCACAAAATCTAATTAGAAAAATAATAAAATGAGAAAAATTGATTATTGTCAGTGAAAATGAGGTCTGAAAGAATCGAGTGAGGTTAGAATATTCATCTCTCTTCGAAAAGAATTTTGGATTGGAGTTTGGGCTTAAAATCTATTCATATCGTGAAATGTACGCGTTAAATATCTGAGGGTAGTCCCCACCATTGTGGTAATTGAACGCCCAGATTCTTAAATAGAATAGTTCCATTTTGATAATTGTGAGGTTGAAGACATCAGGGAATACCAATGGTAAGTGGGAATTCGATTTATCGAGTTTTAATGCTGGAATTAATTATTTAAAGGGTTTTAAAAAAAATTGAGGTGTCATTATGTTCATGGTGATTATAATGAATTTTTTAATTATTTTTCAGGCTCTCCTGGGAGCTCAATTAGTCATCACTCTGGTGATGGTGAGTTTGATCCAGAAATTGAGCCCACACTTCTCGTTTGGACGATGGATACTCTGTTCCACTGGGTAATTTTTTTTTTTTTTTATTAAAATGAATTGGTTTATTTAAAAGTGAAGAGTTTTTATACAAATACACTTTTAATTTCAGATTGTCAAGATTTTTGTATCCAACGGATCAACAACTGAAGAGTCTAGCTGGAATACCAAAAGAAAAGCCAAAAAAGGGAAAACACATGGAGAATGGAAAATCCCCTGAAACATTTCACATTCCACGTAATTTGGATTTGACACTGGAGATTGCTAAAGTCTCGCAGCTTGATGTGGTGCATTTGAAGTATTATTCAGAGTTTCAGTGGCTGCTGGATTTCTCGGTTTATGCTGCACTGACATACACCTTAACCGAGGTAATTGGGTATAAGGGATGGTGCTCACTTTGAAATTGTATATTACGGGAAATCAAGAGAAATATTAGAGATATTCTTTTTCTGATGATTCCATCGGATAGCTGAGGAAAGTTCCGATGAAAATCATGTGCCAAAATATTTTCTTTTAATTTTTTGAACATTCGATTTCTATGAAAATTCTCAAAAATCCATTTTCACACTTAATTCCTATGTAAAATCGTCTAAGCTTTTCAATGGAACCATCAGAAAATCGCTATCTCAAACCGTTCAATCTGAATCTCCATTTTACCCCCATTTTAATCCTCAATTAATTCAAATTTTTACAGATTTACAATTATTTCTATCCAATCGTGGACGAGATTAATCTCAGTATGCTCTGGTGTGCCTTGGTGATTGGATTTGCATTGTATCCTTTTTCCAAAGAAGCGTCAACGTGTCCCATAGACGATTTAATCCGATTAAAAGTAGAGTTAACTTAATGAATAATGAAATTTCCTTAATAAAAGTCTAGCAAGATGTTGGTAACATTGTGGATTCAATATTTCAAGAGCGAAGAGAGTGTGGGTGAACGATCCACATGTATCGTAACTGGTTTCGCCTATCTTCTCGTAGCTATGGTGATTATGATAATCGACGAGAGTAAACTTGAGATTGGTCTTGACAAAGCTTACGTGAGCTTCAATCACAGTGCCTCATTGTTCCTGGGTAATCAGGGGCTTTCATCTACTGGACCAGCATCTAAGATAGTGTTGAAATTCTTCTTGGCTCTTTGGTGCGGACTACTTGGGTCTTTATTCACATTTCCGGGGCTTCGAATGTCGAAAATGCACTGGGATACGATGATGTACGGTTCGCACTTTTCTCCCCTTATTTTTCCTTTTTTCGTTTAGTTATTAAAGAATTCTTCCTTTCAGATATTACAAGGACAAGAAACTGCTAACGTTATTAGCAAACATCAGCTTTGTGTCGCCACTTTTTTTACTATGCCTGTGGATAACGCCGATCAGCCGAGATTACCTGACTATTCGAGTATTTTCAGGAATGGAAAAGCCACTGTAAGATTAATTAAATATTATATCAATAAATGCCTGTAAAAAGCATAAATAATATTCTCATTAATTATTTTTCAGGATGACGCCATCAGGATTTGAGAGTACGAGACTAATTTCTATAATTCTAGTTATTTTACTGAAATTAACATTAATGCCGGTGTATCTTCAATCATACCTCAAACTGGCTGAGCAGAGAATTGAAAATCAGAAGAAGGAAGCTGGGAGAATAACGAATATTGAATTGCAGAAGAAGGTAAATAATTAATTCAAACATTTCTCATTCGTTAATTAATGGATCATTAAGAATTCATTAATCCTTCATTTATTTTTCAGATTGCTGCAGTTTTCTATTATCTTTGCGTAGTGACTCTACAATTTCTTGCGCCTTTGATGATGTGCTTATTCTTCACTCTAATGTACAAAACTCTCGGTGGATACAGTTGGAACGGTTTGTTCAGTGATTCATTGCCAGATGAGTGCTCAATCAATGAAGAATCTCAAGTGCCTCTTACTGAGACATTATCGGAAAGTGAGAGGACTGTTACACAAACTGCGGAAGAATTGCACTTGGCTCTGAATTCACTGCGAAAAATCTTTACAACTGAAGTGTTCAGGGGAATCCTTGGATTAGCAACATGGTGGAGTTGTTTCGCTATTTTTTCTACAAACGCCATGGGAATGTTCTATCAGAGCTATTTCTCAAATACATAGTATCATTAATAAATTAGTGAAAAAAATTCGCCGAAAGAAACGCACAAGTTTAAAACATGACGCTTCGATTAATTATTCTTTTTTCATGTGTTTTTGTAATTTTTAAAGAGGAGTTGTGCTCGTTGGATTCTCGTACCGCTCCTCAGGTACATAGAATTGTACGAGAATAATTAAGTACGTAGTGATGGCGCTGACAAACTGAAAGAAAATAATGAAATTTTTATTGAAAAATCAGTGTTTTTTAAATTCTCAAAAATTCGTATATGTAAATAAATATAAATACTTGTATAAAAATGACTTACACTTGTTAACAGCCTATTATCCATAGTGAAAAAATCACAGGCACTGAATGCAACATCGCAGTTCTCTAATTGAGCTGAAAAATCACTGATTTCATTGCGCAGACAAATTTCGGGATCATCAGGAGCTCTGGTAATTTCTACTGTATAAAAATCACAGGGTCTCGGGCCCTTTGGCATCCGTCTTCGTAAAAAAATAAATCCATTCACAAATTAAAAAAAATAATAATTAAATTTACAGAAATCACGTCTCTCACCTCAGAACAATCTCGTGTATGATGATGCCCGTCTTCAGGGATTCTCTACAGGCCCAAGTGCAGATGGAACAAGTTATGGCAAACTGTGCTGCGTAAGATATCCAAATCACATTATTAATCATCATGAATTTATCAATTCTCTCGACCACTCCCATGTAAATGCGGAAGAGCGTTGCAACGACCATGGTGAATGCATTTAAAGAGCTCAGGAGCAGATGAATTCCATGGATTTTATTGATATACCTCACGAGATTACAAATTCCTGCAATTAACAAACAGATAGGAAAAAAATTGTAGAGACCTTTTTTGTAGCTCTCTTTCCCCTCTACAAAAAAGGTCTCTACATTTTTTTTCCTATCTCGCTTAATTTCCGAGTTATTATCAAAAAGAGAAAAATTAATTTACCATGATGAATCTCTCGGGCTTTTCGAATTTCCGCAATTATAGTTGCAGTCGTTATTTGCTCTCCACAACGCGCAATTCCTCGATTCACCTCTTTGAATCTCAAGTAGACACCCAGAGATATCAAATTAAATCCGAAATTAATACAAAACGATTGACTAATAGTATGATACAACAATAAATCAGAAGCAAATATATCTTCCGGTCGCATATAATAATAATAAACCGCGTGAGAAACAAGTGAAATTGGTCCCAATAGAATTGTCGCAATCACTGTGAAGATCTGAAAACGTTTGATGATATTATTGTTCACTTTCAGTCCACAATGTCTCATTTTTTTGTCGATGATAGAAAATTTATTCATTAAAATCGGCCATTTCTTGAATTTTATAATTCCGTTGATGACGTAGTAGTACGAGGATATGTAACAAGCGACTTTGTTCATGTAATACATTATTTTGAAAGTGTCACTTTTGAATACACTTCCGAAGAAAAAGAAATCGATTGCACCGTATGCAACTATTGAAGAGCAAACGCAAAAATTGAGGAATCGTAGGAAAAATGTTGAGATTTTTGAGGAATTTAGGGGCCTCGATATTCCAACTGCGAGAATCCAAGAGAAATAAGTTGATGGACGAATTGTTTCTTCGAAGGATTCAGGCTTCTCGATCTCGAATTTTATGTCAATTAAATCCTCCACTGATGCCATTATTTTTATTTTATTTTAATTTTGTTGAACCGACAGTTGAGGTGGATTCATAACTACTGAGTTGAAGAAAGAGTTTTTTAGAGTTCTTTTTGTTGCATTAAAAAAAAAAAAACACTTGAATTAATTGATATTCGGAGGTGCCCATTAAATTTTCACATGAAGAGACATGAAATGATTATCCTCAAGTGCTTCAACTCATTAAAACCTCAATTTTCCCCGAAATTTTTAAATCTCCATCTCACACGAAACTTTAAATTATGCAAATAATTACGTAAACTTTGTGAATTGAAGGGATTTATTCTCTATTATTTCCAACAATTTCATGTTAAATTAATAAAAAATTATTTGTCTCAAAAAAATCATGAAATAAAGAGAGAAAATTCGTTATTTCCAAATTCATCAGCGGCAGTTTCATCTCCCAAGGGCAAAAAAAACACAATCTACATAAAAAATAAACAATTAATTATCCTCGACAATCATTACATTATATATCATGCAAATTCTTATTATTATCCATGGATTACATGATAACTCCTTACAAATGACATTATCTCATTAATTATTATTTTTCTCCATAAAAATGAATTTCCATTGAGTGATACAATAATATCATTTTTTTAAAATCAAGGCGTCCAGCCTGAATGACTAATTACACTTAGGAATAATCAATTAATCTCAATTACATTTTAATTAAAATCGATATGCTTCTTCCCTTTCAGTCTCAATGAAAGTAAAGGGAAACTAAAAAAAAAAAAAACCCAAAATCTCGATATATTCTCTCATATAAATAGTCTCAGGCCAAAAAAGCCAGCCTAAAATTTAAATTATCAATACCCAAGACAAGTGTATCAACAATTCAAATATTTCTCATTTAAAATATTATCATTAATACAAATTAATATATCAATTGTTTGTCAACAAGTTATATATTCAATATCATAATATAATCATAATAAATATGGGATTAAATAATGTGCTAATGTAATTCAGTAGTGAGGAGAGAAGGAGCCTGACCAGTAATTTCCGTTTCTCCTTCAATAAATCATGCTCGAGACACGAGTTCTTTTTCGCAATCGATATTCTCTGAAAAATTGATTTTTTTAAGCCCATTGAATGAGTACTAGTGATGGCATTTCAAAACTCGACAGACACTGATTAATTTTCATTAATTACTATTAATTAATTCCTTTATACAAACATTCGTATCTCGGGCACATAGGTATCTTATTGAATAATCATTAATTTCATTTTTCTCATTCAGGAGTAGGATTTTGTTGCAACCCTCTTTAATGCTCTCCATAATGTTTTATTTTACATTTTAACTGTTATATGGGGATAAATGTCATGAGTTTATTGAGCGTTAATTCATTCAGATTTCTGAAATTATACTCATTGAGGCTATGACTCGAATATGTCTACTACATTGGAACAATTTCCAGTTTCGCTGTTGAAGGCTGATGTGCAGGGAGTGGGAGCAGTAAAGGCCGTTTCATTCGAATTAATAGATCTATGTACTGTCAATGATTTTGATGCTGCTGATATTGTTAATGATGATTTTTGTTCGTTAGCTGTCGTTGATTTTGGTGATGATTTCATTGATGTTGATGGTAGTTCTGATGACTCGACAATTGCCTCCTTAAAAATAATTAACAGAAGCTTCTTATTGTAAAATAATTTTCTTTCTATTTTTGTGATAAATGAAAAGGACTTTTACCTCGTTGTAAAATACCTCCTTGCCTTCATCCACTGCAGGCAGTAATTCATCCGTTGAATGTGGTGTCCTTGGACTGGGTGTTGGTTGTGACTGCAGTGGTTGACTCTGCTGCATCTCTTGTTCCCTTTGTTTAGCTAATCTCAATTCCTGCAGTGCATATCTCTGCTCTTTCTCATTTCTCTCCCTCTCCAGTCTCTTAGCGCTGTAGCTTCTTGCTGATGATGTTGAACTGTGAATGGATGCTAAACTCGGGCGCCTAGAGCCTGCCAAGGAGAAAGTCATGGGTTATTGTAATGTGAGAAAGCAAGTGATGATAGAGAATTGCTTAGGAGATTGTAGGCACGTGCCGCACAGAGAATTATGTTAAAATTTGACTAAAAAATATTAACATTTCAGCCCAAAATCATCACTTCATGCGGTTGCGCCTCTTTTTCCAATTGTTTTTTTTTTTTTTTTTATTTGTATTATTTCCTCTGCGATGATATTCACAAGAGCCCGACATTTAAGCAAATAATATTTATACAAATATATATATATATATATATAGAGTATCGAAGATAGGGTACAACAGATGTTTGGAGAGTCAAATATCGAGGAAATGAAATAAGGTAAATTGGATTAAATACATTTATCTTAAATTAATGATTATCAACATGCAGTAGTTTTATGTTGAGTGCAGCGAGTTAGCTAAAAGTGAAACGAATTATCGGCGCTTCTTACCAATATCATATTTTCGCTTACACAAGCAGCATTATTGTATTTCGTAGTTAACTGTAACCAGCCGCTGCCATCTTGCTGACTCGTAAAAAAACATAGGTAGAGGAATACATTTATATAAATTTTTACACATGTATCAATTCAATGATTCCATGAGTTTTTTTTAAAATGATGAATTCGGATACGAGCACGCGGTTATTAATCTCTCAATGCGAATTCAGAAGAAAAAAAAGGATGAATTGTATTACTAGAGGTTTCAAAAGGAAACTGAAGGTATTGGAGATGAATTTCTACTTCTAATCCTCGAATTTTCAATCAAACTCACATTCCCATTTGAATAGTGTGTTTTTTTTTGCCGAAACGTGAAGAGATGATGGGAAAGAGAACAGTGAATCAAGTACATTGACAAACAGCACAGAAATGGCACATCAATAAATTCTGTTTAAAAAAACAAAACCATTGTTAGCAAGCTTTCAATAGGATTATCTCAAGGAAGAGTCTCTGCTTGATAATGATTTAAAAATGATGATAAAAAAAAGGCATCAATCCCTTCCAAGAGATTGGCTGATAGTGTAGGAGGATGAGACCACATTGATCATGTTAATTCTTTTTTTTTTTTGAAAATGCGAATATGTTAATTCGCAATTTGAGAGTAACATTATCGTCTACCGAGGCCGTTGGATCCCTCGGCAACGTCGCTAAGTGTACGTCGATGTTTGTTTCCTTTAGCCGCTGCTTGTAGGTGACACGAAATAAGCAAGATGGCGGCGGCACGTGCCGCACCTGCACGGGATGCTGGAACAAGTGGTCCACGGCTACCACCGCTGCTTGGTCTTCTCGTGAATGCACCACAGCTGATTGTACCGCCATCGCTGCGCTGACTTGAACGGGACGAGGGCCTTCCTGATAGCGTCAGTGGTATACCTGTGTAGAATAATTTGAGAAATAGGACATACGCAAGATCATAACGCCAATGCATAGGTTTCACACACATCCAACATCCCGAGCCACTAGGGGGTTTCCAACTACAGCGCATGCAATTATCAGCACAGAATTCTCGATAATGACAATGACAATTTAACGACAAACTAATTCCATGTAGAAGCACTTTGGCTTCTGTTAAATTACAAAATTCCGATGGTCCTCTCATCCATTAGAATTATAATAATGGAAATGCGGGGATATACTCACCTGCATCATTTGTGAATAGCATGGGCGGAGCATGATTGGCATTAGCATAATGCCGTGGCTCAGAGTATCTTGCTCGGCTGAATAACTTTAGTACGAAGCATATCAGTCCTGTAAATACCGCAATTCCTGAAGCAACACCCAGAAGAGTTGTCAGATCGGTTTTTATCAGGATCAAATCTGGAAAAGAGAAATTATCAGTGATTTTTATTTGCGATTTGTTTGGAATTTATGATTTTACCTTCTGCACAAAAGATTTTTTTATTGGGCCTGGAGATAACGACTCTGTGGTAGCCAATATCGCAGTCGCAAACGGCATTGTGCTGTACCTGAGCACACGTTGCGTGCTGATCAACATAGGTACATGCTGCTCTGTAGAAACACTGCTCTCCAAGTTTTTTGGCTGAATTTAATTGCAAAATATCCAATTACATAAGTTATTTTGAAATAATTTATTCTGTAAATGACTCACGTTTGACACAGCCTTTTGTAGGACCAAGCTGAACTGGATACGCTTTTTCACATTGGCATGTACCGGTTGCAGTGTCACAGACAACGTGCTGAAGGTTTGGACTGCATGTTTCATCGCAGCGTGAGCCCAAATACCGGCCTTTCTCTGCAATTTCGTTAATCCATATGAAAAGGTCAATTCAACTGGATTCATTTAATAAGAAAAAAAAAAAGAAAAGAAATTCATCTTTTTCCCTGGCAATAGGTCAAGGATACTGACAAAATCAATAACGAGAGTTTGATTAAATGAAATGTAATGTAATTAACATATTTAATCGCAATCATGTTGATGGTGAATATCAACGATACGTTGTGTACTCGTGCAATTAAAATCAATACTACCCAGAGTCCATTAACACCGCATACTTTATCCCCCAGTGATTAAACTCTGCAATTACACAAACCGTCACAAGTGCAGAGTAATTCATAATTATTAATTAGAATATTTTTCTCGTAATAGAAAAAAAAAGGATACCAACTCCAGGGGATAATGGTCCATTTCGCCCAACTGATTGTATTGATTTCCCATTTACTATCCATCAGCAAGAGCCTCTGGATTCCTCAGACATTGAAACATGTACAAATTCCGAATTCAACAATTGAAGAATGATTGATTCACATACATTAGCATATTTGGCTCGTATTGCAGTATCAGAAACTGACTACCAGCACGTGATACTAATTATAATTGACAAAATATCCCTAATCACGAAATCATAAATTCCTCTCAATTAATCCCAATAAAAATTACCTGTCGTATTAGTATCGAAGTAATCCTCTCCATCGTCTCCATCGTACGATAAATCGACTTCACTCTCATCATCGTATACACCCACCTCAACGGCGTGTGTCGTAACGCTGTGCGATAACTCCTCACTCCCAATATCCAAAATTCCATTTCTCTTTAGTCTAATAAAACCACTTAAATTATCACTAACAACAAAATCACGTGTCTCAACGTAATTTGATCTCAATAGTATAACAATACAAGTAAACCAGCAGTAACAACAGCAGGTCAATCTAAGGGCGAAAGGAAGTGCGCTCATCGCCCCCGCGGCGCGAGTCTACCCCCGTAACCGAGCATCGGTGGCGCATCGACATCTCTTTCCCACTCCGCTGCAACGGCTCCCCATCGGCTACCACCAACATCCACTGGCTTACCCACATAAACACACTTACACACACACCACCCACAAGGACCAAGCATCAAGCCTCCTCCACTCCTATCCGTTTAAGATTCCACACACAGACAGGGGAATCCCATGAGAGAAATTTCCCACAGCGCCTGTGCCATCTTGCAGCGCCATCCAACGACTCGACCCCAAAACTTAGTTATACCCAAAAGTCCATCCACCCCATTCGTAAACTCACGCGCATATACTCTTTCTCACGGATTTTACTCCACCAGCCCCTCGACCTACATACAGCCGGGGCAGATCGATGTTTTTGTGGAGAAAAGAGAGGAGAAGGTGGGATGAGAGGATCAAAGAGATTATAAGTTTCAAGACTTTATTGAGATTACCATAACATTTATTTTTCACGGGCAATTAATAGTCACGACGTGGAACACATCGTTGACTTCCTTTAACACTGCGATCTTTAATGTATCCTGGTTTGCAGATGCAGAAGTTGGGACCGGAGCAGGTGCCATTGGGACAGCCACCTGGGCATGATGGTACACAGCGAGTTCTGGATGAATCCTGAGGGTCCTGCTCGTAGCCGTTGTTGCAGCTGCAGATGTTGTAGCCTACGCAGACTCCGTTGATGCAGGGACGTTGACAGTCGCTGTTGTAGTCAGGCTGATGGGTCTCATGAGGGTTTGGATACTGCTGATTGTTGATGAAGACACACCTGTTGTTCCGGTAGTCCATTTGATAGCCGGAGTCACAATCGCAGCGGTCGGGAGAGACGCATCGAGAATTGGGTGGACAATTGTGGCATTGAGGAATGCAGTTGTTGGTGGAGTCTCTCGTGTAACCGGGTTGACAGACGCAGACACCAGGGGAAACGCAACGGCCGCCATTGCAGTTTTGGGGACCGCAATCGGGGACACAGGACTCTCGATCGTACTGGGAATTGACGTATCTGAAAGGTAAATCATTAGTTCAAGTTTATGAGGCTTTTATGGTCTTCATAACTCACCCCTGATTACAGGTGCAGACTCCAGGACTCGTGCACTCTCCATGAGGACATCCACCTTCACAAACAGCATCGCACCTCTGCAGTCCCTCATTCAGAATAAACCCTGGACCACATCTGCAGACCCTCGGTGCAATGCACTCACCATTAGCACAACCACCAGGACAAACTGCTCTGCATTCACCATGAGACAACTGCTCATACCCAAATTTACATTCACATACATCAGGCGCAAAGCAGTACGCATTTTGTTGGCATTGACGTCTACAAATAGGCTTGCAGACCCCCTCAACCGCATACCATCCCTGATCACACGTGCAGACACCATTGACACAAGCACCACCAAAGCATCCATTCATGCAGGTGTTCCGGGCGGATTCACAAGTGCCAGTGGATGGATTTCTTTGATAGCCCTCGCAGCAGACACTCACAGTCACCCAGCCATTGTTGTACGTGCTGTTCCAGTTCTAGAGAAAATGAAATGAGTGGTGAATACATTTAAATAAATTGAACGATTAAAAATGTGGATTTCTTACAGGCCTGGCGCCCTGCCCATATCCGGATACTCCATGGCTTTCAGTATCGTTGTACAGAGATTGTGCCTCGTGATATCTGGAAGCAAAGTACTCTCTCTAATGCATAATCTGATTACACAATTTTTTTTTTGCTTTATTTTTTACATGCAGGACACTCTTGGCTTCTACGTTCCAAGTGACGATGAAAGGTCGAGGCTGATACACACTCAGCATAAAATTATCACGTGCCTCGTGTCTTGAATTTTCTGGGGACAATGGGTGAGTTTGTATTGTTCCTTGCAATCAGTTTTAATCAAGATTTAATAGAGTAGAAGGGCTTCTGTCATTCTTTGAGGAGTCTATCGTATTTCAAGTGCTATCAGGAGTTGGAAATGAATATTTTGAGACAGTTAACATTATTTATGCACTCACGGTATTCTCCTGAAGCACTCGCCTGTCCCGTTGGTGGACTGATGATAACGACCACCCTTGACGCCGTATTGAGCGACGACAACAAAAGCACCCACGTTCAAACACCAAAGAATAAGCAGATGCTTTGAAATATCCATGCTAACTCATCAAAGGTTTCAGCAACAATGAGAAGTTTGTGGTCTGAGTGATGATAAAGGGGAGACGCAGGCACTGGGTCAAGTGATTAGAATATTTGAAAAATAAGTGTCATCATCTTTGCTTATCTTTGGGGTTTTTTCTGTTTACAGTATTTTCCAGTTGACCGAGATTCAGAGGCAAAAACATCAGAGCGACCTTCACTGACATTCTTGGAATGCGTGGGAGGGAATTAGATCAATGACAATTCATGCATGTGTTTAGAATTATTATTATTATCAAGAGTATACATTTATTATTAAAATTAGGTGTGAGCGTTGGTGGATATATTCTTTGGTTAAATTATTTTCGGTGGTTTTTCGTTGAGATTTGGGGATTGAAGTGGAATCTCGTCGTAGAGGTGCTCTGGTTCTGATTCTGTTGGAGACTGACGAAATGTGTTTGTTGCAGGTGGTCGGTCGTAATGTGCTTCCATAAGTTCTGTAATTTACGAATTATTTAATTATTTACTACTTTATTATTATTTTTTGAATTCTGAAATACGTTCACTCAGTCCTGGCAAATTTCCAGGATCTGATGGAGAAGAAGGCGTCTACTTTTTCCTCATTTCAAAACTTTCCAATATACCGATAGAAATCTTCACAATTATGTGAATTCTTAGGAAGCACCTAAATACACTATTTCCCGTTTCTCTACTATTTTTTTGGTATATTATGAGTGAAATTAAAGTGATGAAATTATGGAAATTTTGAGGATAAAAGTGATAAATCATTTGTAATAGTTTTGAAGAATTTAAATTACCTCGAATATTAGCAAAAAGTTGGATATTCGGATACTGATTAGAATACGTTGATTCTCTCACTATTGTAGCAGTATTTGGCCTTGGTAGTGTCCCAAATCTCTCTGGAATTCTACATCTTGGTGTTTCTGTGAATAAAATCAAGTTAAATTATGATAATTTATGTACAGCAATTATTTATCTCATTTCATTGGAATTGATACGTCAAGTGCAGGAATTTTCGTATCAGAGGAATTTCCAACTTTCTACATTAGCACAATTCACAGGTTCATTTCGTCCTTTTTTTTTTACTGATTTATATCTCAATTGGGAAATTGATTGTATCATTGGTCCCATGGAAGACACAAATGGGAGGGTCTGTTGTTTCTACCGGATGCCTGTAATTTATCAATCATTTGTAGTTTTTTTTTTTCTGATTCTCCTTTCCCTGTGGATACTCAGACAATTGTCACAAGCACATCATAATCCAACGGAACTAGAGATAAACATTTTGGATCAACCTGTTGCGTTAATTGTATTGACTACAAGTGTCATTGGACAATCACTCTATCGACTCGTTTTTTCATTATTTCATGAATATCTCGGATACTATTAGAGTTAGGAGAAAATATCAAGAGACCTTTTTTGTAGGAAATTAAATTCTCCACAAAAAAGGTCTCTTAATATTTTTCTCTAAACCCACTCGTTTCCTCGTGCATCAATGTTGAATGTCTTGAAAAAAAAGTCCATAAATTTAAGAAACTCCTACCATAATCCAGAGAAGCTATTGGCGCACTGTTTCGATTTATCGTTTGAATTTCCCCATTCATTTTGGCCCTCGATAAAGTTGCTGATCCTGTGTCTGGTTTCTCCGGATCGTAAATCGATAGACGTATCGTCTCGAATAGTTTAGAACGTACGTGGAGTATCGCAAATACTGCCAGTGTTGTCAAAGCCAATGATATTATCGAGCCAATAACAACTACTACTGCTATGTCCAGTGAAAAGGGCACGGCCTGACCCGGAACGTGACCTGGAGAGATATTATTCTGATAACAGTGCTTGTTCATTCAAAATTCGTCTTCAGGGTCAGTCAATAACTTTCATTGATTCATTTATTTAATAATACTTCCTAAACTAAGCGAGATACAGAAATTTTCATAGATACCTTTTTTGTAGAGAAAAAAAAGAGCTACAAAAAAGATATCTATGAAAATTTTCGTATCTCTCTTAGTTTCCGAGATATTAAAGAAAATATTAAATATGAAAATTCTTTCATCTTTAAATAAATGAAAAAAAAATACCTAAATCAATTTCTGGTGCAACAATAATTTTTTCACGTTGTGAACTCGCCTTTCCAGCCACACGTACAACAGCAACAATTGGTCTAATCGTTGAATAATCAACCTTTTGTAAATTAACTCCATGATATTCAGTAATTACAGTTGTCTCAAGCGTAGAATCCAGGGCAATTTCGTTGCGGCCGTTGATGCCCGTTTCACTATTATCTTTGATTATAATAAACAGAGAAGTATTGGATTATAAATGCTAATTTACTCTTATGTTGCATTAGCAGTTGAAGGAATTATGAGTATCATAGCTTTTGTGATTGCTGGAGGAGAAAAGTCATTCAGGATTACCGTGATTGTCTCCAATTATTGTTGATTCATGGAGGTCGTCCGAGGATGTGGCAGTTGATGGTGATGATGGATAAGCCATCGAAATGCGATCGTCTGGGGAACTGCTCTCTTCGGATGACAGTAAATCGATTGATTCACTGTTATTAGAACAACTACCTGTCACGTGGTGACAGGTGGCATTTGAACAGGAACAATCGAGAGAACAGGCTTCTCCATATTTTCCATCAGCACAAATTTCTGAGCAGCTTAAAAGTCATTTTCATTTGAATTTCATCATTTTTTTGATGAATATGAGAATATCTCAGAAAGGAGTGGGTTTAGGGAAAAATTGCAGGAGACCTTTTTTGTAGAAAATTTGATTTTCTACAAAAAAGGTCTCCTGGTAAATTCTTGTAAGACTCGTTTTTTACGAGATATCTTCAAGAGAAGATATGGAGAGGTTTTAAGGGTTAATTATGTTAATTGGGAACGTACTTTGGGCCCTGCCAACCGGGGGGACAATGACAGCTGCCATTTTGACGATTGCAGATGCTGTTCTCAGGGCACTTGCATGAGTGCATGCATAATATTCCCCAGGAACCTTCAGGACACTCTGGAACATCAAGAGACAATTCATAAAAACACAATCTCACTTATTTTGTAAATATCTCTGAAATAAGCAGCTCTACAAAAAAATATCAAGAGACCTTTTTTGTGTAGAATTAAATTTCCCACAAAAAAGGTCTCTTCATAAATCATCGTATCTCTAATACTTTTCAAGGTATCTCCAAAACAATCTACATTCCACTAAAACCTCAATTTATCCTCATTTTTACATTCAAGAGAAGAGAATTTCTCCTCTCATTGTATAAAAAAAAATCTGATGCATCATTGTGCGTTGAAAAAAACTCCATTTCAATGCATAAAATTCAAAAACGTTTATGTGCCCACGTAGGCACACTTTCACGCTACAAATATTACTGCTGAATCATTATTTGCGTACGCAATGACTCTGGGTTCACCGAGTTATGGACTTGAGGTCCTTAAAAACAATTTATAAACAAACATTTTTTCACATTTCTCACAGTACAAGTTTATTACCTAATGTATTATAATGTACTGCTTGCAACATAATTGCTTCATTTCCGGACTGCTTTCAAAAGAAGAAAAAGAAAAGAAAAGACTATATTATCCATAAACATACCGATATTACAATTTTTTCCAATGTAACCAGGCTGACAATCAGAAATAACAGCGCATTTATCAATTATTTCTCCATCAATTGTCAACTTTTGAAGTGTATATCCTTCGCAGCACTCTGAAACATTCCTCTGTCTTATTTCCTCCTAAAATAACAAATAAAAATAATTAATTAATTGAGGAAAAAATTAAAACCACATTCTTCTACGATTATCTCCGAAACGAGTGAGTTTAGAGGAAAATCACAGGAGACCTTTTTTGTAGAAAATTCAATTATCTACAAAAAAGGTATCTTGATAAATTCTCCTAACTCTCATATTTACCAAGTTATTTACAAAATTATAAAACCTCGAATTTTTAACAAATTTCTTCATTTTATTATAAATAAATAATAATCATAATAATTGTAATGAACTTGAATGTCACATTGGCTAAGAATTTTACATCTGCGAAATGATTTTATAATGAAGTGAATATTTCTTTATTTTACAACTTTGAAAAAGAGACATAAATTTACGTCTGCATAACGTGTTATTTGCAATCAGTCACACGATTACGACGAAAGAACTGTTACTCATCGAAAGCTGTGGATTTTCAACGCATGGCGCCTTTCTCCTTCCTCCACATTTCTCTTTCACTCGATACATTACATAGTTTTATTTTTCAAATCAGAGTAATTTGAGTTTATGCAAATAATTAACATAGTCTGCACGATGTTCCTGATAATTATCTATTTTTCTTCGTTTGGTGTTTAATAAATTCAGCTAATGAATGCACAGGTTTAAAAAATTATTAGGCACATGTAATTTAGATGAAAAAGCAGAGTACGTGAGATTCGATTCATTTACAATCTCTATGTTATCATCGTTTAATTATTTAATTAGCAGGTTGTTTATTTAAATTGTGGACTTTTACTTTCTCTGGACTTTTTTATGACCAGAAAGAATGAGGAATTGATTGTGTTTCATTATTTCGTGATTATCTCTGAAACCATTAGGTTTAGGGGAAAATGTCAAGAGAGCTTTTTTGTGGGGAATTAAATTTCCTACAAAAAAGGTCTCTTGACATTTTTCCCTAACTCTAATGGTTTCCGAGATATTCGCTAATTAATTTCAATTTTTTTGATTTTTTTGAGAGAAAAGAAATTAATAAATTTAATTAATATTTACTTTTATTCTAAATCGTATTCTCATCTCTGTCCTTCTTCTCCAGCATCTCGGTGGTATTGCAAAACACCAAGAGGAAGTCTGGACTTCAACTGGTTCAGTATAGTCCTCTCTCATAGTGTAAGTGTAACTGCAAATTAAAATAACGACAATATGAAAAGTATAACTGTGAAATTCCTCGAAATACCAGAATTCTACGAATGAAATTGCCCAATTCTAGATTCATTCTTTTTGCACATTGCAACGATGATAATTGATCAATTATCCAAGTTGTACTGAATTTCTAAATTCTAGAGGCATTCTTAGGGCATACCCTTGAGCCTCTTTAAATGAGCTGTTGAAAGTCCCTAATTAATTTTTTTTTCAAACATTTTCTCTTTACTTAACGATGGATATGTCGTAAATGCTTCCTGTCTTTTGAAAGTCTTCAGATATGAATTTTTTCAAATTTTCCAAATTTATGGAATAATTGAAAAAAAAAACATATTTCCCATAATATCTCGAAAACGAGTGAGCTTAGGAAAAAAACTCAAGAGACCTTTTTTGTGGGAAATTAAATTTTACACAAAAAAGGTCTCCTGTATTTTTTTCATAACTCTCATATTTAATGAGTTATTCTCAAAATTAAAAAAAATGCTTCTTTAACTAATTGTCCAACGACTCCACAATGCTTTCATCTTCCTTTGTGCTCTATTCTGCAACGACAAATGCACGAATAGCCACAGCAATTACTCAGCTCCACTATATCCAGGCTCCAGGGTATTGAAGTAACCCGACCCATCGACAAAAGGATTTTCCACTCGAATCCTCCCTCTTTTCTCTAAATTTCAATGACCACCATCAAATTAATGAAGAAAATGGAAATAAAGAGATTCTCACTTCTCCAAACGATGGCACACATTGGCTCCGGTCAATGGCTCACATGACCCCGTCATTACCAGGACAAGGACAAGGAGGAGGTCGTGTATTCGAAGAAACCAGGATAACTCCATCTTGTTTCCGTTGCAGGAAGTTGATATCGTGCGAACAAAGCGCAAGTAGAAGAAACCTAATCCAATGTAATCTTGATGCGAAAAAGAATTATTTCTTCAACTATTCTCCAGTCCAAAGTCCTTTATTATTGTCCACTGGATCTCATCATCAATCACCAATTCACCAAAAAGAACACAATTTCACTTTTTTCAAAATATCTCTGAAACTAAGAGAGGTACGAAAAAAATTGTAGATACCTTTTTTGAAGATCTTTTTTTTCTCTACAAAAAAGGTTTCTACAAAAATTCTCGTATCTCCATTATTTTTGAAGGTATCATCAAAATAAGATGGTACGAATGATGCACTCACGTTTTGCCTTTAATTAATAGCACAAAAATGACGTGCAAAGAATAATGCACTTGCACCAACTCCAAAAGAATTTCACAACGTCGCTAAGTGCATTCAATGCCTTTTTATCGAGTAAATATCGATCGTATTACAATGCACAAAGTCTCATGCTTTGTCCAGGGTAAAATGAGTCTCCATTTGCTTGATTACGAGTGCCTGGAATTTTTCGTTTATCTCAACACTCCATAACTATAAATTTAAATTGAAAAAATAATAATAATATGGGGAGTAACCAGAAGTTAAGTTTTACTGGATTATTTTTCTTTCTCCTCAATTAATTGGAGAAACTGTTGGATCACACTCACAATTCCACTTGGATTTCAATAAAAAAAAAAGTTAAATTCATTTAATAACACGAGAAAATAACTGAATGACACTCTCCACATTTTTCTAATCTAAAATACTTGCTATGTCCAATTTTACAGTGACATTTTTCAGCAGAAATAGGAGATGATCAAGTGCTATTTATTTTTTTTTTCACTATTCAAGACAATTACGAAACACTGGTTACACATTTTTTTACCACAATAGGATTAATTTATGTGACACTTTGATTGGCAATGAAATGACTTATTATTTTTGCCTCTCACTAAAACCGCATTTTTCTAAAAAATTTTTAGTGAGAATTCACTTTCTCAATTTAGTGAAGTCTTATGTCACTGGATTCTCTGATAAATAGAATATTAATCCAAGAATTTTTCGAAAAGTTACTTCTCTGTTTTCATGCAGGGCACAATTGGACATGTACACTTGTGGCACAATGAACTCCGACCCTTCCTGACTCTACTTTTTGTGCCCCACCAGTCGACCGTGACGTTCATTCATCTTATTCGTTGGTGAATTGAGAGATGCCTGATGCAGATGCTTTGTGAATGCGAATTTACATTTATTCAGCATGCTAATTTAATAGTAAAGAGGCGAAGCTGGATGACTTTATTCACTTTTTCATTCTTCTTGGCATATCTCTGTAAATAATGGAGATACGACTTTTTTAGCCTGAACCTTTTTTGTAGCTATTAAAATTCTCTACAAAAAAAGTCTCTTCCGAATTTTTCCTAAACCTCGTATTTACCGAGATATTGTAGAAATAATGAGAGAATTTGAGGATTTTGTTATTTATCACTGATTCCTCTCGTTTTCAATGATTTCTTTCTCAATTCTCAATTTCTCCATTGAGCTCAGTAAAAGGGAAGAAATTGGATCGACTTTCACATTACGCAATGCGGTAAACATATTCATGCATTTATTTATTTTTTTCTTTATTTCAATGGAGAAATAAAAAATAACATTCAATTGCTGAGTGAATTTACATCAGTTTTTCCTAGTGCTTGTCTCATAGCACGCACTATAGCTCAATCTATGTTGAGATAATTAAGCTCACCAGCTGGACTAATGATGTCTCACGATCTGCAGCATCCTCCCGCGTGTCGGAGGCTAATAGTTTTAACGATTCCTCTCATTTCCCCTTTCTCTCTCAAATTTATCTCGCTCTGCCTCTTAACTAACCGAAGAATCAATTCAAATATTCTTCTCTCTTACGAAATTAATATATTATTTTTTTTTGTTTTCACATTTCTGAAAATGATTAGTCAAGAATTTTTCCATTAAATTAAATCTTTCTTCAGTTAATGAAAAATTTCGGAAATAAGTGAAAAAAAAAACGACACATGTAGCTTCAATTTATTACATAATTTATTACTGAGTACAAGAAAAAATAAAATACATTATTTTTATGTATTTTTTTGGTTTCCATCGATAGATAAAAATTAATGACGTCGATGAAGTAAAATCGGGACAAATTGGGATTTCTTTGAGTTTTCTTTTCATTATGAAACGGGCATGAAGAAATTTTGATGGGAAAAATTTAGAAATTAATGGCATTAATTCTATTTACATCTAATTACACTAATAAATCAGTTGTGCTGATA
Organism: Aleiodes testaceus; assembly: GCA_963565655.1. Classification (NCBI taxonomy): domain Eukaryota; kingdom Metazoa; phylum Arthropoda; class Insecta; order Hymenoptera; family Braconidae; genus Aleiodes; species Aleiodes testaceus. The sequence continues at coordinate 5,310,325 of OY751415.1, read as the reverse complement.
TTAAATACATTTTATGATACAATTTCATGTAATCGTGTGATACAATGATTTGTGCAGCAAATTTATGAATCACGAAGGATTACAGAATTACTCTAAACAATGGGCAATAACAATTACATTCAATTCACATGAATTTTTATTAAATAGAATTTTTCCATATAATTATAAATATCTCAGAAATAATGAGAGTTAGGAAAAAAAGTCAAGAGACCTTTTTTAAAGAAAATTCAATTTCCTAAAAAAAAGGTCTCTTGTGTTTTTCCTCTAAACCCAATAGTTTCAGAGATATTCACAATTGAATGAATTTTTTTTATTAAACTATTAAATCCTCTGATTTTCACATATAAAATAGAAGCGAGTACTTAAAGTTCATTAGAGCTTCTCCATATTTCAATTCTGCTCATTTCCACGTTTTTGCGCCCATCAACCGGTGAAAGCCGAAAAAAAAACGTATTGAAGAGCCTGCCTCTCAGGCCAACAGTTGCCTCATTGTTTGACATCGTGAGATTTCGCAGAAAAGAGCAAATAAAAAATAAGCATAGTACAGTTTCAGTGGTCTTCCCCAATTGCGCAATGCCCTGCGGACGAACCAGTTTTGGGCGATGCTAAATGTTACGCATGAAGACGCAAAGTGCTTGAAGTATTGGGAAAGTAAAAAAACACGTGTTGGAAGTGAAAAGAGATGATATACTCTTAATGATATTGATATCAGGCATTAGCATGACACGTGTCCCTTTTCTCTTCTCCCAATCCCATCAAATAAAATCCACTTGTCTTTATTTGAAGATTGTCATGAAGAAATGAACGAAAATGAGTTAATTTCAGTTTTTCAAAGATATCTCGGAAACTAAGAGAGATAGAGAAATTTTCATAGATACCTTTTTTGTAGCTCTTAAAATTCTCTACAAAAAAGGTATCTACGATTTTTTCCCAATCTCTCTTATTTCCCAAGATATCTTTAGATTTATTCATGGAAGTCATGTTGATGCTATTGAGGACTCAAATGCCTTGGAGAATCCACACGATTGGAAGAAGGAGTATTACAAAAAAGTTGGATGCGTGGGTAACTGCAGAATTGTAATAGTATCCACTGCCATAAACCTGGAGTCCAGCTGTCTCAATGCTGCGTTTGCAGTAGTCCCCATCTATTAAACAAAAACAATTATCATCTCTGACACAAAAACATGATAAATTACACTAAATTAGCATTATTGCGTGGAGAATTAGTGCTCGTTGGCATTGTACTCGTAACATTGATCACAGAATGAAGAAAATTAAAAATAAATTCATGATGAAAGACACGGATTAATAATTTAAAATAAAATGTGGGTGTCTCATGAGGAAAAGGGCTGGGTGTAGGTGAGTTAAGTGTGTCGTGAGACCAAAACAAAGAGCAACGAGCCATGGAAACGAGAACAAACAACGTTAGACGTCGAACGTGTCTCACGATTCTCAGACAGTTGTTTTTTTTTCCCTATTTATTTTTTTCAAGTTACTCTGCACTATTTAAGAATAGTGCTGCAGCACCTCCATTGGCCCCTTTCGCTCTCGTTCCACGGATTACGTAATTCCCAGTCTCACAGAATAGCTTCAGAATGGAGTTTTATTATTTTTTTTGATTTATTCAAGTTGCTCTTCTAGAAGACAGACTTCGTGAATTCGAGGATTTTATTGTGGGAAATGAGGGGAAATTAAAGTGGACTTTTTATTCACCGTATGACCATCCAACGACTTGACCAGCTCGCAAATTTTCCGTTCTCAGCCAATCCTCGAGTGGCCTGAAGTATTCACGTATTGCACTACCATCCAATCTGAATTCACCTATTGCCTCTTGCAATGTCTCTTGCCATGGTCGTGACGAGCCTCTCTCCATCAATCTCCTGGAATTGAGAGGAAATTCATTTAAATTGGAGCATACTTTCTACATGGATCAACAAAACACTGGAAATTCAACTTGTTCTCATGATTTTAATATTAAAATATATTAATATGAGGTTTTTTAAGGTGGATGAGTCATTGGGGAGTGTGAATGGTGTCTTTAAATACATGAGACCTGAGGCGTTTTATTTTCTCCCGTCATGACCTGCCGTACACTTGACCTTTTGCCAGACGGCCTCTAACAGGAGTTCATTATACTTGGCGCACTGTTTGATGCTTACACCTATCGCAGGCGTAATCAAACTCATATTTCATCGCTTTCTCATGAATTTTAAGTGGAATAAACCAGTCTACATATCAGGTCTCTACTATTTCAAAGATATCTCCGAAACTATGCAACTTATTAAAAAAGTTGAAGAGACCTTTTTTTTGGGGAATTAAATTCTTTATAAAAAAGGTGTCTTGTGTTTTTTTCGTAAACTCAGTTGCTACAAAGATATTTGAAAAAATGTAAATTATTAAAATTCAGGTTTTTATTAAATTCGATAAAATCGAGAAAAATTATGTTCTTAATGAACTTCAATTTCTCGGTAACGATTACAGATGCCAAGAAAATATGTAATTTCACGATTACTCCATCCAACAGTTGGAAAAGCTATTTAGCACGTAAGCCGGATGTACTTGAGCACATACAGATAATGCATAATTGTATATCGATTTAATGCTAACGGATATCGTGCAAAATTTCGTAAAACTGAGAATTATAAATAGGCAAAAAATACCGAAAATTTCATGTTACATGAGAATAATTAATTGCACTAATATGGGAATTGAGACGATGTACATATACGTATATGTACATTATTATTAATAACACGATTACGTTAAAGTGAATCGAGGAATCCGTGAGAACGAGTGAATGGACATAAACGATTTTGGAATGGCTAACTGAAATACAGAAGAGGGGAGTGCTTAGTGTAGCATAAGTTGTCGTAATTCATCGATCTTATAATTTCCGGTAATGGGGGTTGAGAAGCGAAATCGCCACTTTCCTGTCTGTGTGCGGGGAATTTCGTAATCATCAGTTTAGATACACATGTGATTGCGTTAATACGACCCACCGTCAATCCATGAAAACCAGTAATTCCAACTGGTGTATCAAAAATTCCTATTTAAACGATTTTTTAATTTATTCGACCTCAAAAAAGTGACTGCAGAAAATTCCATAAATTGAATGCTTCTTATTGTTGGCATATCTCTTAAAATAATGCTCCCACGAGAATTTATGAAGAGACCTTTTTTTTAGAAAATCAAATTCTCTATAAAAAAGGTCTCCTGTGATTTTTCTCTAAACCCCATGGTTTTTGAGGTAATCCAAGAAATATGGGTGCTCGATTTTTTTAAATTATAAAAGCAAAGAAACTCTTTCTTTTTAGCAAAGAAATCAATAGCCCCCCAACTTCCTCCAACATCTGAGGATATGAAAGGACAATTTCCGCTGTCATGAATCTACAGAACTACCTTCTAAATTAATTCCTCCCCCCTGTATTTACCATTAAAACCGTCAGCCCGAGACATTGATACGTTTTTATGCACCAATACACATTCAACTTGACTTTCGTAACCATAAATATACACGTATCACTGCATGATTTGAGGAAAGAAAAAAAGCTGCAATTCCTTGAAGTAGAGTTTAACGAACACTCTTCCACTGCAGGAAGAAGGCACATACACTTAAAAAAAGGATTTCATGCCAACTGTGTAATTGGATAGTTGTGCCAACATGTAGTGTGTTTACATTGATCACTCGATATTTTTTTTCTATTCAATCTCTTCAGAACTGTGTTACGTTTGCATCATAAATGTCAAGTATTATCTCCCTCGATTAATTATTTTTATTTATTTTTATTCATGCAATGCTGTTCTCTTTTTTTCAACGAAAACAATTCTACAATTTATTTCTTCCCATTTGTTCCCAGTTAATTTTTCCCCTCTATGTATAATTAGTCCCCTTCCCTTATTTAATTTTTTTTCAGTGTTTTTATTCGCATGGCTGGAGCCTGGCCAGCCTTGGTTACGCTGAAATGATCCATTCTAAGGCGAATAAGTACACAGGCTGTTTGCGCCTTGCATGAATTGTTGCATCACAATCTCTGGCAATCTACTTAAAAACTAATGCCACATGTGTGTGTTTTTTTTTATTTTTTTATTCTGCAAGAAGAATCACCAATGAGACACATTATTCCACAATTTCACTTTGTTTGTTCTTCTTCGATTTTTTAAAATGAATTTTTCATCTAATTAATACTAATTAAATCAGTTGCAATGCGAAATAGTGTGAAATTAAAATGCAAAATTTACAAATTGGGAAAAATACGTGGGAGAATTGAGGTCTATTTAATTTTCTCATTTCTTCAGTTTTTTTTTTTTCTTCTCTTCTTTAAGAAAGTAGAAAAATAGAGAGAAAAATTATGACGATGCCGGGGATTGCCTCACCGATGGGAAACTAATTTGCATAAGAGATTACACATGTTCCAGTATTAGTTGGAAGTTGCATTTTTAATAATAAAGAATATTAAAGAAAAAAGGGGGAATAATGAAATCAGGAGTTATTACTATGAATTGTCATACATTTCTCAATTAATAAAAAATTAAGAATTATTTAAAAAAACGCAAATTGAGTCAATAAAATAACCTGAATTATTTATAATAAATAGTGGTGAATTAATGAAGTCCAGTTGCAAGGGGAAAGTTAGTTTTGCAAAGTGGACACCCTTGACTGTTTTAACGTGTGTCTAAAATGTCAAGCATTGAGAGCATCCTGGTAATGTGGTCCATTTTTTTTCAAGAATCATAAATCTCAATTTCCTCCCCACTTTTCCCTGAATATCTCGAAAACCAGAGGAGATACGACTCTTTCACCCTAATCCTTTTTTTTAGCTCTTAAAATTCTCTATAAAAAATGATTCTTCCAAAATTCCCCTATCTCGCTTAATTTCCGAGATATTTAATTAATTAAAACCTCTTCATGACAAAAATGAATTAACTGATGGACTTGAGACGATTTTTTTCCTAAAAAAAAAAAAGTCCCAGCAATTATAAATAAGACTCGTTTTAAAACTCGTCTAATTCTCCTCTCACTGACATTCTAGGACACTGCAGAATAGTCACCATATGACACTGTATTTAGATCTCAACGTAAAATACGTTGTGTTCTCGATGGTAATTGGTTAATGTCAAATGTTCATATGTAGGTGTTTTTACCCCAATACTGCACCAGCCTCACGGCTCCTGTAGAAGTCACATTTGTGGAGGGGCCTGCGGGGATCATTGACAAATCGCTGTCCAGCAGCTTGGCAGAGACCTCGATAAAGTTGAAATTGGAGAACGCCAGCCGCAAAGTTTCTAAACAAATAAATAATCAATGATTAATCAATTGAAGTATATATTTTGGAGATGATATGTAATTGTGAAAGAAGTATACGCATTCATGAAGTAAACGCAATTTAATACATAATATCATTACAGTTCTTATCTGAATGACGTCTTTGATGATGATGATGATGATAATATTGGAGAGACGCAGAAGCAAATGGATAGGTTTCACTCGATTCTCATGGAACGTCCTTTACGTAATAGCACGGTCGACGTGTTACCCATGATTTTTCAGTGCCTATGAATTACTTTTCACTGAGTGAATGTGAAAAATGTGGATTAACACGAGGAAGTGTAGATTTTATGATCCTGGTTTTTCCAGTGTCCTTTGAAAGAAAGGACATTATTCCTCTGAAGGGATTTAATTGGATGAAATGGACAAATAATGCAGAGGTCTTTGCGAGTGTGTGAAGGCACATGTATCATGAACAAAGAACAAACGTGGGGGGCATGGAGTATGGGGCCGGGGCAATAAAGCGCTTGGGTCCCCGTGGAGGAAGGCGAAAGTGTGCCGCGTATATAAGGCCCTGAACGAGTGGCAATCAGCATCCAGTTCACTCCTGAACGGACCCGGAACCATCGTGAATTTTGAAATGAAGAGTCTGGTAAAGTCTCGTTCTGTGAATTTCCGAGTTTACCTTTTTTTTTTTTTAATTTATTCCAATAATCATTGCATTATTGAATTTCCAAATTCGTGTGTTTCAGTTTGTGTTGGCCCTGTTGGCCACAGCGATATTCGCTGAAGAAGCGGAGAAGAAAGAAGCAGTAGAGGAGACTAAAGCTGAGGAGACATCTCCAAAGAAGACAGAGAAACGTGGAATTCTAGGACTTGGCTATGGATACGGCTATGACATTGGTGGATACGACATAGGCGGTGGTCACTCTGGCAGTCTCCATCATGGTGACTATGATCTTGGACACTTTGATGGATACGGAGGTGGTTATCATGGAGATCATCACGTTAAAACTGTGACAGTGGTTAAGAATGTACCAGTACCATATCCAGTTGAGAAGCATGTACCATATCCAGTTGAGAAGCATGTACCTGTGCCAGTTAAAGTACCAGTGCCACAGCCTTATCCAGTAGAGAAGCACGTGCCTTATCCGGTCAAGGTTTACGTCAAAGTCCCGGTACACATACCACAGCCGTATCCAGTTGAGAAGAAGGTACCATATCCAGTTCATGTACCAGTTGATCGTCCATATCCCGTCAAGGTCCTAGTGCCACAGCCTTATCCAGTTGAGAAGCACATACCATATCCAGTCAAAGTACCAGTGCCACAGCCTTATCCAGTTGAGAAGCACATACCATACCCAGTCAAGGTGCCAGTTCATGTGCCTCAGCCCTATCCAGTAGAGAAGCTCGTTCCCTATCCCGTCAAAGTCCCCGTTGATAGGCCGTACCCAGTTGAAGTACCAAAACCATATCCAGTACATGTGGAGAAGAAGGTGCCTTATCCAGTTGACAGACCTGTACCTTATCCAGTCAAGGTACCAGTCGACAGGCCTGTACCCTATCCAGTAGAGAAACACGTGCCTTATCCAGTTAAGGTACATGTACCTGCACCTTATCCCGTTGAAAAACCTGTTCCCTATCCCGTTGAGAAGCATGTTCCTTATCCAGTTAAAGTACCTGTTGACAGACCATATCCCGTTCATGTTGAAAAACACATCCCTGTACCTGTGGAAAAACCTGTGCCCTATCCAGTTAAGGTACCTGTACCAGTTCACGTTGATCATCACGATTACCATGATCATCATCACGGACACTTTGAGTACAGTGAACCACATCATGGCGGCTATGAGTCTTATGACTATCATCACTAGCTATAAGTTGACGACATTATTGAGTGGATTTTATTTACTCTCTTTATCATCTGGAACAGCTTTGAGAGCATCAATAATGACACGTGAACGAGACTATCTGTACCTTTTTGGAATCATCAGTATCTGAGTAGGTTCATTGAAGATTAATTCGGGTAAATTCATTCAGCTTTATGGAATTTGTATAAATATGTTTAAATCATTGAATCAACTGGATTACTGGTAATTCTTCATTGTGTTCTTCAACGTATTTAATTAATTACGAAAGATCACAATTTTAATCTTCGTATTATAGCGCATTATGATTATTATTTTTTGTGGAGTCTCTGATATTGTTAATTACGTTTTTTTTTTTTTTCAGAGTTTCAACAAATTTTGTATTAGAAAATGAGTTAAACGTATAGTATTTTTAATCTATAGATTGAAGAGTTTATGTATTTTTTTATATTGTAAAGAAAAATTTATTAAAAAATTTAATTTGTGAAAATTTGTTGTTTTTATTATTCTAGGTTTAATGTAATTAATAATTTGGGTTTTGTTGGATTTTTTTTGGTGGAAAGGGAATTCTGAGGAATTGAGAATTGTGAAACTACAGGAAAAAGAGATCTCATTACGTAATTCAGTTGATTCGAGTGATAGAAATGTGTGTCGGTATGAAAGTAAGAGGTTTTTTAAATACAAAAGGACGATTGAATTGCATCCTCACGCATCTGCGTCTTATTTGCAATATGAAAGGGAAAATTTTAAGAGGCAGAAGAGAAATGGAAAAATATGACAAAGTCGAGAAAACCGTTATTTCAACAGAGTCTCTTGGAGCATTGCAGCGTGAAGAACAATGCTTCTTTGACTGGCTGCACATCGTGTGACATCCTGCAGAATTACGATATTTCCATAACCGTCGAAATTCTTTCGGAATTATGCAACATAATTAGAGAGAATTGCCTCAGTGATAATGAGGAGAAAAGGTGGAGAAAAATACGGGTAAATTCGTGGATTTAATTATTTAAATTTGTTGGATCGAAATCCATTTGAAAGTTCCCTGTCGATGAGAGCCACCTGTTGCTGATGGAGACTCGAGGAACTCTTGCGCATTACCACAGTCGATAATTCTATTTTTTCCATCTAAATTATTTTGAATTATTTATGAGTATTAAAAAGTGGAATAATCGGGATTTCATTATTTCTTGAATATCTCGGAAACCATTGGGTTTAGGAAAAAAGTTGAAGAGACCTTTTTTGTGGAGAATTAAATTTTCTACAAAAAAGGTCTCTTGTGTTTTTTCTCTAAACCCACTCGCTGCAAAGATATTCATGGGTGAAGGTAATGGTATTTTTTTGATTTCAGGAATTTTTGGATTATTTCGGATTTCTCTTCGATTATTCACGATTTCTTCAGAGAATATCATTAGCATTGTCCAAATGGAGAATTTACATCAATCTCACTTCACCGTAACCATACACCATTACCGAGTGACGTTACTCACGCAACTGTACCGAGAGTGTGATTGTAAACGTCTCTTAACAACTACCACTAGCTACAACCGTTTAATTACAACGTTGAGTGTATCACTCAGCTTCAAATTGTTAGCGTGACTGCAGGCCATTGTTGTACTCTCAATCTTCTGTACAAGCATGAAAAACTCACGTATTCTCCTAATTACTGCGTGTCTAGAAACTTTTTTTTGTCCATTAATTATCAGCAATTCTTTTTCTCCACAAACATCTCTAATCGCTTTATCTGAGTATTTAACTCATCGAGAGTGAAATCGAACTTTTTACTAATTTATCCTATGAAAAATCATTTATCTCTCATGCAATAATGATCTATGGAAATTCATTTAAATTTTAGGAATTTAAAACGATTTTTCTTCATTATTCTAAACATATCTAAGAAACTATTAGATTTAGGAGAATTTATCAAGAGACCTTTTTTGTAGAGAATTTAATTTCCCACAAAAAAGGTCTCTTGACATTTTTCGATAAACTGAATAGTTTCCGAGATATCTCCAAAAGAATCCACAGAAATAAAAAAAATTCAATTTTCCCTTTTATTAATAATCCAAAGAAAACTGCGCTCACTTCATGCAAAAAATTAATAATTCCCCTATCGTGTAAGCCTCTCGAATCTCCTCACTTTCAAAGCTCTGCCATGATAACTCTGATGATTGCGGTCGTGGACCTGCCCAGGGAAATTAAGAAAGTTGAATCCTCCCATCACCTGCACTAGAAGAAGAAGCCCAGAAAAAAAAAGTAAATTGAACATTCCGCAGAGGAGTGTGTGCACTAAAACCGTATTAAATGTGAAAGAAGCGACATGGTTGCACGAGTTGGCGGGGTATTATATAGGAGAAAAACGTGGATGGACAAATCGTCAGTCTCGTTCAGTCCAACAAAGAGTAATCAATCCTAATTAAAAACTCAAAGAATTCAATAGCCATGGGCCGCGTGGTGAGACTAGTGAATAATTTAAAAAATCCCTAAAGTGTGAAATAAATTTAATTTCGTGTGTTTAATTTCTCCAACAGAGTCACGTGACCTTGGCATTATTATGGATAGTCCTGCCTCTGATAGACTCCCGAAATCCTCTGAATCACGTGAGGATTAAATTCAATTGTGAGGACCGAATGTCTCCGGAGGAGAAATATTCCTGGGAGAAAACATTCTTAGAACACTACCGAACCATCGACCCGCATGACCTTGAGGACCCAAACGTCGGTGAGTAATCCCCCCCAAAAAATCCAAAATCCTCAATAATTCTCCAATTTTCTCTTCAGGTGTCTTACAAGAGAAAGATATCCCTGAATATCGTGCGGGTGTCGAAAAAATGGATTTATCGATCCTCTACCAAGGTCACTCGCCTGAAAAACCCGGAGACAACAACGCTGCTGATTCCAACCTTGAAACGACCTTCGAGTACCATCATCCAGATGTCCACGAGAACGTGCACGAAGAGAAGACCCTAACTTTCGTAAAAAACGTTGCGGATCCTTATCCAGTAGAGAAGATAATCCATTACCCAGTGTTTAAAAAGATACCTTATCCCGTCCAAGTCCCAGTGCCTGAACCCTACCCCATCGAGAAGCCCATTCCCTACCCCGTGAAGGTCATGATAAAAGTCCCTGTGAAAATCCCAAAACCAATTCCTGTTTACCGAGAAATTCCTTACGCAGTTCAGGTGCCAATTGAAAGAAAGGTTCCCTATCGTGTTTACATTCCCGAACCCTATCCAGTTGAAAGAAAGGTGCATTACGAGGTCAAAGTCCCAGTTCCTGAACCCTTTCCCATCGAGAGAAACGTGCCTGTTCCAGTAAAAGTCCCAATTCCCGTTCCCCAACCGTTTCCAGTTGATAAAATCGTGCATTATCCCGTAGAGGTCAAGGTCGATCGACCCGTTCCAGTTCAGGTACCCAAACCCTATCCTGTTCCAGTCACTAAATACGTGCCTTACACTGTTTACAAACCGAGGTACGTGCCCTACGAGGTCAAGGTCGAACGACCTGTTGCAGTTCCTGTGGACAAGCCTGTTCCATATCCAGTCAAGGTCACTGTACCACAGCCTTATCCAGTGGAGAAGGAGGTGCCTTATCCTGTTGTCAAGCACGTGGCCTATCCTGTTAAGGTTCCAGTGGACAGGCCAGTGCCTGTTTTCTATGATAAAGAACATTCTGGACAACAGTATGAGAGCAGTGATATGACAATTGCGATAACTGGAGAGGGAAAACGACTCTCGAGAAACTACTTTGAACAGGCGGATGATCCTGGGATCAAGAGCAGTGATAATAGTATTGAAGAAAAAAAAGGCGGAGAGAATGGGTTGAATACTAAGTAGAGCGAGACACTTTTTTTTTTTATTCTGTTTGGAGTATGTGTGATTGTTGGGATTTTTGTGGGGTAATTGAAGGCTATTATATCAATTATTGGGACATCCTAAGAGGTTTAGGTTCAATGGAGGTTTTCGATTAAAATTGATTTTTTTGATGGAGTCTAGTCAGGTTTTTGGATTTATTTGATGGAGAAAAATTTGTTGAATTGTTATTTGCTGATGATTGAGAAAGTTGCACATTGTATTGAGGAAAAATTTATGGATTCGGGGAAAAGAGAGAAATTTCGTGATTCTGGAAAGATCTGGGAGTGAGAGGGGGAATAATTGGTATGGATAAAGGAGAATTGGAGCAATTAGAGGCAGTAATGTGGTACAGGTGAACTGTAAAATAGATAATTGGATGTTATGCTTTGTGGAAAATGACAATCTTCTTGGTAAAGATAAATCGAGAGGGAAAAATTGAATTGTCATTGAACAATATGAGTCTGTTTGTTACTGGGGAAAGTACAAGTGGTATAAATAATGCTTGAAATCTTTCCTCTCATGTTTAGTTTGGTCTCAGACAATTTTTTGAACTGTGTGCGATAAGCTGACACGATGGAGTATAGAAATTTGGTTTGTAGAAGTTATTTTAATTAATTTTTTTTTGTGCTCAATAGTTTGGAAATATTTATTTGTGTTTATTGTTTAGTGAAGAATAAATATGTCGATGAGAAAGAATTGAGAGATTTTTCTTTGCAACATGTGTCCCAATTGATTTTAACAATTTTTTAAAAATTCGAATATTTTTAGCTGTTTTGAAAAGTGAAACCGTTTCCATTTTTTTTTTCAAAATATTCAAATTATCGAAAAAATTAAAAAAATAACTTATGACCCATGTTTTTCACCTGAAATTCCATCAGCTTTTCAATTAAATCATCGAAAAAAATCTATCTCATCCCGTTTCCAAAAAAAAAAAAAAACTCCACGAAAAATTCCAAATAACAGAAAAATCCTGAATGTTCTCCCACAACCAGGTAATCCACGTGGTAGGAGCTGCCTTTCTCTGTCTGATCGCCCTGACATCAGCAACAAAGAGGGAGGAACTCGAGCGAGCTGCGGAATTGGCTGTTGAACGTGCAGCGGAGAGAGTGGCTGAAAAAGCTGTTGAGAAGGCACTGGAAACCGGTAACTCATCGACCGAGACCGAGACGATACGTGCCACACATAGCAGCGTTAGGAAGTATGACTTTACCCAGCAGCTTCCTCCTTACGAAATTTTCACGCCCGAGCAGCGAAAGGATTACCTCCGCGAGACGAAGGAGCGAGAGGCGGGTGAATTGGCAGTAGCACAGATCAAGCACAGTCTGTACAAGCGTCAGGCTGATGATGGACCTGGAGGCTTTGATGAGGATTTCGATGAAATTAATCCGAGTATTGGGGGACTGCCCTTCGACACGTCTTTCCCGAGTTTCGAGAGAGAGGGAAATGGTCAGATTTCCGGGTTTGGACCCTTCAGATTCACCAGACAGTACCAGCACATTCAGAATCAGGAAAAAGGGGCTAAAGAAGAGGCAAAAGTGTCTGCTGATACCAGAGACAAAGAGAATCATCAAATTAATGGTTTTAAGAATTTTGTAATTCCTCCGAGGGTTTATCATGTGGAAACTAGACCCTTCATCTATTATGCACCAATAGCATCACAGTATCCAGTCTATGTCGCCTATCAACAACCCCACGTCAGGATCACCAATCAGGAGACACCTGAAACCCATCGGGATCGACGAAACTGGTCTCAATCCTAATACCAAGAAATTTGTTATTCCATGTATTTTCTCTGTTACTTAATGAACAAATTATATTCAGTATTAATCTTTTATTTCGCTTGTAATAAAGTTTTATTGTTTTTTTTTTTTTTTTCGTTTCCACGTCTTGACAGATGAGAAATGATCCACGGAAAATCTTGTTTATTGCTTGCAAAAAAAAATAAATAATAACAGGAGTTTTTAGATCTGCTTTCACTTGCGGAGGTGATTAAAAAAATTTCGAGTACTCAAATCATGAGAGAGAGAGAGAGAGAGAGAGAGAATACCGGAAACTCTTTTTATGATCCAATAAAATTCGATTATTTGAATAGTAGAAAATTAATGAAATTCAGGATTTCAGAAATCTATTTTACACAATTATATTTTCATGATTCTTTTTTTTTTTTCATTACTTAATACAGGAAATGTGACAGTGTGTACTATTGTTATTAATTAGTTGAAAGTTAAAGGTATGAAGCGCCAAATGAATATATCACGTCATCTTTACAATTTCAGAATGAAAACTTTCACTAAAAAGTTCCATCTTGTGGAATGAAAATGGTTTTAGAAAATAATCACATAATGCTTTTATAATAATTCCTCTTTCAAGTAGTGGAAAAAAAAAGAAGAAGAAGAAGAGATTGAACATGAATTGAATTTTCTGGACCATTTTCCCCATCAACTCTGCTCTTTTTCTCTTCATTCTAATCGAGAATTCCTGAATCAGCCATCTGTTGCGGTTTACATCATTGCCCTTTTGTCTACATCCTACTTCCGGTACTCGGTCTCCATGCATCGTTGATCACATTGGATTATATATAACACTATTGCAATTCACTTAGAATCCATAAGAGGAAATGAAAAGAAGAAACGATAAAAGTCAAAATATTATTTGGATTATGGCTCTCACATGTCCATACGACATTAGCAAAAGAACAAAGAGAATTAGCAAGGTGCTTCCGGTTCTCCCACTCGGAAAATTTTCGAATGAAATAAAGAAGGGGAAAATGTAGAGGCACATGCAAGGATGTGGTTGAGATGTTTTCGTGAAACATATTCACTTCCATAAACACATACACGCAAAGGCAGAATAGTATTTCACTTTCGATGGTGAATAGTTACACTCGGTTCTCTGGATTAGTTGGCGGGGAAAGCAGTTCTCGTTTAGAGTATATATAAAGTGAAATACCATCAAGAGGGGATCAATCCAGTTAATCTCTGGGTGAAGAACGCATTGCAAAGAGGCGCAGGAAGAAAAAAAAACATGAAATTATCGGTAAGATTACGTAAGTTTTGTGAGTGATGAGATTATTAACGTTTCGTTAATTTTTTCAAGGTATTGAGCCTACTGGGGCTGTCTCTGCTGATTGGCCTAGCCGCCAGCAAGGAAGAGACACCAACGAAAAAGGATTCAACTGCTGAATCATCAGAGTCTGCTGTTGATGACAGCAAGACTGAGAAAAAGCAGGAAAAAAGGGGACTTCATCATTCAGAGGGGCACTACGGTGGTGGCTATGAGGGACCATTTTTCAGTCATGAATACTCTCATTTCGGTGGTCACGAGGGCGGCGAGATAAGTGGGGGCCTCGAGGGTGGTTACGATCATCATCACGAGGGCAAAATCAAGGAGATAACGATAGTGAAAAATGTTAAAGTTCCATATCCAGTTGAAAAAAAGGTTCATTATCCAGTGGAAAAAGAAGTGCCTTATCCAGTTAAAGTACACGTACCACAGCCTTTTCCAGTTGAAAAGAAAATACCAGTACCAGTAAAAGTTTATGTTAAGGTGCCAGTACACATTCCAGCACCTTATCCAGTTGAAAAGAAAGTGCCTTATCCAGTTCATGTACCGGTAGAGAGGCCAGTACCATACAAGGTCTATATACCACAGCCTTATCCAGTTGAGAAGAAGGTGCATTATCCAGTTAAAGTGCCTGTACCACAGCCATATCCAGTGGAGAAGCCCATACCAGTGGCTGTCAAGGTACCAGTTCACGTGCCCCAACCTTATCCAGTTGAGAAGGCTGTGCCTTATCCAGTTAAGGTGCCTGTTGATAGGCCCTATCCAGTTCACATCATCAAGCCTTATCCAGTTCCAGTGGAGAAGCACGTGCCCTATCCAGTTGACAAGCCTGTGCCCTATCCAGTGAAGGTGCATGTTGACAGGCCTGTTCCTTATCCAGTCGACAAACCCGTACCATACCCAGTCAAAGTACCAGTACCTGCACCTTATCCCGTTGAGAAACATGTACCCTATCCCGTTGAAAAACACGTGCCCTATCCCGTTAAAGTGCCGGTCGAGAGACCAGTACCTGTGCACATCACGAAGCATGTTCCCTATCCAGTAGCCAAACCCGTTCCCTATCCAGTTAAAGTACCTGTCCCCTATGAGGTCCATCATCATGACCATCATGAGCATCATCAAGAGCACGAGCACCACGATTTCTCTGGAGGCGATTTGGGGGGACATGAGCACCAGATCGAGTCTCATGGGTATTGAGGATTTCTAAGTTCTAATCTAGGTTAAGCGAGATTATTATCAATAGTTTTCCTCTTCTATTCGATTGCGGAGATTCAAGTGGATTCGGATTCGAGTGGTAAGACAGGGATACTACTAGATGTTTTTATTATTGAAATATCTCGGTAACGATGGGGTTTAGGAAAATTCTTCGGGAGACCTTTTTTGTAGAGAATTTCAAGACCTCTAAAAAAGGTATCTTGATATTTTTCTCTAAATCCTCTCAATTTCGAGATATTCTCAAAAAACTAAAATTTCTCGAGTTATCCCTTATTATCACTTCACTGAATTACTTTAATACGAGATTAATGTGATTACTCAATGTGATTACTCAAATTGTACCTTATTAGAAATTATTTTCACACGAGCAACAAAAATCAATGTACAAGCAGCCTCTTGTGTTTATTGAAAGAGGAAAATCGTATTAATTGTTGGCAATTTAAGAGTAACCCGTGATTTTTATTATGTTTTTGTATATTATGTATTCGAGACTTTTTCATTATTAAAAAGAAGAACCAAAGAACAATTGGCCTGTGTCTTTTTATCTCACCTAAATTAATTAAATAAAGTGACTTACCTGATGTAAGGAACGTTGGCTGGCACGTGATACTTGGCGCCAGGATCAAAGTCGTCTTCTGATCGTAGAACAGGTGGTTTTGTTCCAGCATAGAGTTCCATGAGTCGATGCCAATGGCAATTGTACTCCTCTCGATTGATCGCACCTCTGGCAATGTCCCAGCGCCATTTATCAACGGCTATGCTGAATGGTAGCAGCGGCAATTTCTCCATTGCCAAGGAGAACAAATAATTTATGTCTGCCTCTGGCTCATCGACATATTTATTAGCGAGCCCAAGGGTCTGCAGGTGTCTCGGTGTTCCAACACTGAGGGCAATGGCCTCTCCAACGGCCTCATGAAAACCTAAATAAATCATCAATCATTAATAACTTCTTTTAAATAAAAAAAAAAGGGGAATAAAGAGTTATATTTAACAAAATGCCGGAAGGCTTCCTACACGCGTCATGCGTTAAGTCAAGCAACTTTTCCGGTTATGCGAAAGAAATCAACGGACCGCCGATGGTGAAAGTGAAGTAATTATAAACTTCGGGATAATAATAATGATAATCGTGTATTGCGAGTGTTCACGTTGATCTGAGTGTGTTATTTATTGTCTGAGATAGTCATCGAATCGTGATTAATGAAAATTCAGGAGTAAACTTATCTTTGAGATCATTCTCATTGAAATATCTCGGAAAGTAAGAGAGATAATGAAATTTTGGAAGAATACTTTTTTTTAGAGAATTTCAAGAGTTAGAAAAAAGGTTCAGAGTGGGAAAGACGTATCTCCGATAGTTTCGGAGATATTCGAGAAATAATTGAGTTTGAAGAAAAAAACGAGAATTCTGGAAATTATGTAAGTCTGAAATTGAAAATTCTCGCTTGTTGATTCTGTTACATGGTAAAAGCACAGTTTCGTCTTCCTCCTTTGCTGGGGCATTTGGATACTCCTTTATACTGGTGGTAATTCAGGCATGCACGTAATAAATAAAAGAAGCACGCTCACGTAAGACTTGGATTAGAATTTATTCCTTTTTTTCCCTGGTAACTCTCACCTGGATTAGCACCATCTCGGAATTCACGTGGTAAATGACTGTATCTTAGAAAATACTGAATGTGCGCCATTTCATGGTGCACTGTTATTAAGTCCTTCATTGTTACTTTCGTGCACATTTTTATTCTGTAAAAAAAAAAGTGGGAATATGTAAGGAGCATAATTAAATTGTCATGGTGAACAGTTTGAGGATAAATCGATTCTCTCACCTGTAATCAAGACGATTACAAAAGTCCCATGCGGAAGCCTGACATATCAATGGACGATCACCTGGCTCAACGAGAATACTTCCGGCCCAGAACTCCGGGGGTAATGCGGATAGATTGAGTGAGAGGTAGAACTCTTCGGCAACACGAAACATGTCTATAGGTGTGTATCCCTGATCAAGATATGAATTTTATATTAAATATTCATTAAATTTCTCCAATTCATTAGGACAATTATGGGCATTACTTGATCCAGCATTTCTCGGGTTACGTCCATGTAGTATTTTCCGGGATAGGGAGTGGTGAGGTCCTGGAGGTTGGTCCACGATTGACCCCAGACGTTGCCTAAAAATGAAAAATGATTTTTTTCCAATAAACTCAATTTTCTTATAAATATCTGTGAAACTAAGGGGTTTAGCGAAAAATGTCAAGAGACCTTTTTTGTATAAAATTTAATTCTCTCCAAAAAAGGTCTCTTGATAAATTCTCCTAAATCCTATATTTAACGAGATAACTTTGAAATAAAAATTCAATATCTTTTTTTTCAATTTTACCAAGAATATGAGCAGGAAGTGGAGTGTGTCCGCCTATTTTCTCCGGTCCATACAAATCCCTGAGCCGTTTTCTGATGTATGCATGAAGTTCATCGTACAGAGGTCGTATATTATTCCAAACTTCGTCAATCTCCTGCTGGAAGTTGGGTGACTCGTACGGAAACATCCAATACTCCGCAGCATCAGTGAAATCTAATTAAAAATCACGAATTCCTCAAATCTGCATAATTACAACAAACAAAAAATTGAAAGAAAAACTCACTATTGAGTTTAGCTGCATCATTATTGAGCCTGACCAACTGATGATATAGATCACGTATTGGTGTACCACTTCGTCTCCTCCATTCCACCCAGACCCACTGCAATTCGTCCCAATCTCTGCTTTTTGCCATTATTTTCGAAATATCTAAAACAATAAATGATTAAATTTTATTAATATTACTCTCACGAATGAATTTCACTCGATGCATTTATCTCCAACTTTCACATCACACGATACACAAACAGAGCATGCGAAAGGGCGTATCTCCAATGGTTTCAGAGATATTAAAAAAGAAAATGAAATGTAAAAATACCTGGATAGAGCTTGAGTCCACACTTGAATGGATCATTGTGTGCGCATATTGTAGCTGAATTATAAATCGCCAGCATGTCATTAATAACTCTGTTGTACTGTGAAAAAGAATAAATTAAGAATTATTATTTAATCTTCACGAGAATTCGTAATGCTTTTCTCTCAGAATTCTGAGCATTGTGTGTGATTCATCATATTCATGTATTCTTTATGAAAGAAGGAAAAATCGTAAAATCTTTAAAAGACGAACAATGAATGTTTTCTCTACTTTTTTTTTGCATTATTTTAACAACAAAAGAGAAGATTATTTTTATTTGACAGATATTTCTGACCCATTTTCATCATGCATCACCATTACATAAGAGTTTTACACTTGTTATTGGAGGTCAGGTGGTAGAAGAAAATAAATAAATAAAAAATATGGCCTCACTCCACCTTTTATTCGACCAGTCCTTGTTTCACTTATACACCAATGAATACATTGATTCACGTCACTCGATTCTCACACGATCTCAAGAGACTATGACCTACTCAAGGTGATATTAAAAGAATTATTTAATCCAACTTTGCGGCTTGAGGGAATTTATCAGTTATCCCAGTTCATTCTTCACTGATCTGATTCATTGATTTAATCAATTATTGGATTATTTGAATTACTTGGATTCACTCACTCTGTCAAGCTGGTCTGGAGGCAGTGCAGCTGGACCCACCACTGATAGGTACCTCAGGCGACGTCTCAATTGTGGATCACGTTGATTCAGTGGGTCTAGATGGGAAATCAGGTGCCACGCCTGATTCTGGAATTCTGCGTATTGCCTTTGTGCTTCGAGCTGCGAAAAAAAATACAGTTTTTTAAAGATACAGCTCAAACCAGTGGGTTTAGGGAAATTTACCAAGAGACCTTTTTTGTGGGGAATTAAATTCTCTATAAAAAAGGTCTCTTCACTTTTTTTCCTAAACCCATTATTTACAGAGATACTCTTATAGGAGTAACAGGAAATTCGACTTCCACATTTTAATCAAAAATTGATTAAATCAATAACTATTTATGGAATTGCAGAGACACTTAATTGCATCGTGAGAAACTGCAAGTTATTGAACTTTATCAAGGAAGGAAAAACAGGAAGAGAATGAGGCACAATAAGGCATTACGCTCTTATCTTATTCATGATAAGGCAATGTGGGCGAGGTTTGGCTTGCATTATGTATTGGAGATTTCTTTTCTCGCAAAACTTTCCCCTTTTGTTAATTTTTCATTCAGACAGAAGCATTATTCATTGAGACCTCCCAATTCAACTCATTCGTAACTGTCATAATGACAATAATCATAATCACGCGAGTTTTAATATACGATTATAATTATTATTATAACGTAATATGGCTTGATGTCGTCTTACTCAATAGTTTAATCGCAAATTGTTTGCGACTCTTTCCAAGACAATGGACATGGGAATATTTTCCGTATTCAACATTAAAGCGATGGCATCTTGAGTGAATTGGTCCCACGTAGATGAGGTCGAGGACACTTTCATGATTCTCGATTTATTGTTAAACACGAGAAGAAAATAATTTTCTCTTAATTTTTTTACATTTTTTAATTTACAAAAATCTAAAGTTTTATTAATTCATTAATATCTCCGAAACTATGAGGTTTATGGGAAAATGTCAAGAGACCTTTTTTAAAGAAAATTAAATTCTCTACAAAAAATGTCTCTTGAGTTTTTTTCCTAAACCTCATAGTTATTGATGTAATGAGGAGGTTTGTGCTGCATCATGATGAGGGGATATTTAATGGGGAAATTATGCATAAGTGGATAAATAATGAGACGATTTCTACGTAAATATGGGGAAAAATACTGGTACTCCATGATAATCAATGTGGAATGACGCATTTATGTGGGCCACACCTGTTCAAGGTGAAATTCGTAATTTTTCGTTATTTTAATGAAGTCATAATTAACTCACCGCATCTAGTTGCGTGTACTCATTAACATTGGTCTCGTATGTCCATTGAGCAGCTACATTAGCACTGCACCTTTCAGTACCAAGAAAATCCAATCTTGCTAGGACATTTCTGAAGTCTGGATCGATTGGTCTGTCTCGGGATCTGTCATAATTATCATTTCGATCATTTGGAATTGGAGGAAGATCCAATTGGCATGAGACTAAGGAGATTGTGCTGATCAGAATGAAGGATGTCAATAACTGGAACAAGAATTATTAATGAGATTTCCAAAGACACTTCAACCCCAATTTTTTCCAATAAAAAAAAACACAATTTCCCCTAACTTGTCACCTGACATTTGTGTTTGGGTAAATAGAGAGACAAGTGGGGAGTGACCCGTGAATTAATAATGAGGGTTGAGTCTCAGGTGAGCCGGAAGTGTCAAAATTAATGGGTCGATCAATACTAACTTCCATTTCATTAATAAAATCAGAAACTTAATAAATGAAAAAATCACGTTTTTTTGTTTTTTTAGGATATCTCGGAAATGAGAGGGCTTAGGAGAATTTATGAAGAGACCTTTTTTGTAGAGAATTTAATTATCTACAGAAAAGGTCTCTTGAGATTTTTCAATAAACCCACTCGTTTCCGAGATATTTTGAAAAGAATCTAAAATAATTTTAATACTGAAGAAAACAGGAAAAATTCATGTTCTTTAATTGTTTTTTGAGAATATCTCGGAAACCAAGTGAGATAGAGCGATTTTACAAGAATCCTTTTTTGTGGCTCTTGAAATTCTCTACAAAAAAGGTCCATCATAAAACCGTCGTATCTCCATTATTTTCGGAGATATTCCACCGAAAAAGGTCGAATTGAACCATTTTTGAATACACGTGACTTACAGATTTCCAAGCACTCTGTCCAACGACGACGACGGATACCGGTCGATGAAGTACCTCCATCCTCGGTACAATATCAGCAAAAAAAAATCAGATAAATTTCACTCCCCCATAAACATGCACCAGAGATTAAAAAAAAAACTGCATAAATTCCCCAATTATCCAAAAATCTGTAAATTAATCCAGGAGTAGACTTCTTCGACTCGTTACGTTACTAAAAGTGACATGTACTAGCACGTATACATTTATCTCTGCTCGCTAGTTCAAGCGACACACAAGAGGTCATCCGCTGAAGAGAGGGAGGCAAACTATGACTACCTCACCTACTCAAGTATTAATACCCAACGAAGAAAGAAACGAAAACAATAAAAAAAGAGGGGGCAGATGTATTGTGACAGTGGGGGAGGAGTTGTGTTCCTCCGGCACACGAAAAACCGAAGAAAATAATTTAAAAAACAGACTGAGGCCGATCACAGAAGAGGCGAAGTAGGGTGGAGGTCATTTGCAACACTGCGGCTAGTTTTTCCCACGTTTTCTGTGTCGTACAAGCCATCGTCTCTCATTCCCTTCTGAGGAACCATTGTTCGAATCCACCGGCATCACCATGAAAAAGTTAAAAAAACTGTTAATTTTTCCTCTCATTTTAACGCTTATCCTTCATTACCACCCAGTGTCTCTGGAAATGATGAAGATTACGTGGATTTAATGATACACCGGAAGTGATGCATTGTGAAAAAAATCTCATTCCATATGACTCGGATCCCATTAAATGAATCATTCATTGAATTAATGAAAAATTTATATTTTCATATGAATGGAGATTATGGACAGTTTTTCGGGAATATCTCGGGAAATAAGAGAGATAGGGAAATTTTCATTGATACCTTTTTTGTAGCTCTTGAAATTCTCTACAAAAAAGGTTCAGTCCAAAATTGTCCTATCTCTTTTAGTTTCCGAGATATTCTAAAAAAACTGAAGATTTAATTATCATAAGTTTTATGTTGTTTCAGAAGACTCAAATCTATAAACATGAATTAATTAGAGTAACTTGACCTTGACCATTCTCCATGATTCACACAAGTGCCGATGAAAATTCATTACATTATTGTGGGAAGTTAATCGATAAAAGCCCTGACATAATCATTTTCATGCCTCTTTTTCTTCATAATTATTACGTGAGACACATGGTGGACATTCTGGTGAACATGAAATGAGAGAGACAATAAAGACACCTTGAAAAATCACACGATGATCTGTAACTTAAGGTTGAATACGTGACTGCATTTAACATCATCAGGTATCCAAGAGACCTTGGTGTCTTGACTCGAGGGATTAACTTATTTCTTACGACTATAATGGCGCAAACTGACATGAGTTTGCGTAACTAGGAATCCTCATAGACATGCAAACACACTTTACTATCTCTCTCCTTTTATCTCTTGCGTGTGTCTTTATTTTGTTTCGATATTCCTGTTTTTTGTGCTGGAATTGTCTGAATGGACAGGAAATGATCGATACCATTTTTTTTTGTCGTATTCGTCATTCAGAATTGTGGGATTTTGTTGAATTGAAAATGAGATTTTAATAATGAGAATGACACTCTCACAAAAAAGTGAAAAAATTAATTAAAATCAGGGATTTCCACGTTTTTTTTTTTTTGGTGTTTCTTAACCTAAAAGAGGCCTTCACCTCTTCCTGCTCCATTTTTTCTGGAAAAAAAATGAGAAAACAATTTATTTCAATTCTATTCCTTTTATTAAATAAAGCCTCACGATTAATAGCAGAAAATAAAAGAAAATGAGGCAACACAAGACACGTGCAAGACTTTCCTACCTTGTACCATAATAATTATGACTCCATCAGGAAAGAACAGTAGCAGAATTATTCAATTCTCAATTTCACAAGATTCTCAAAGTTTTCGCTTATTCTTAAGCTCAATTAATCCGGGGAGAGGTGAATATCGTCAACTAGTGTTATTATTCATCCCCTCCTTCGATTTCAATCTCTTGAGCGTGAGAAAAATATACGACCTCGCACGTGGACTAATTCTAATTAGCTATGCTAAGTGGACTATAAAAATTATGAGTGTGATTACCATTTTGTTTTACAGTGTGAAAATACATGCAATGGGAGAGGTCGAGGAAGTGTTGGATATACTGATAGTGTTGATAATAATTTAATTCAATTATATTAATTCATTCTAGAAGATTCTTTAAAATTGTGAAATTTACACAAAAAAAAAACACAAGAAAAATACAATTTTTCATGTGGAGTTTTTCTCAATTATCTCTCAAACCATTGGTGATACGACTTTTTTACTAGAATTCTTTTTTTTAGCTCTTGAAATTCTCTACGAAAAAGGTTCAGTGCAAAATTCCTCTATCTCGTTTAGTTTCCGAGATATTTTAATGAGAATAATCACGAAAATTATTTTATTTTTTCCGATTGAATAAATCTTGATCTCGTGATTTTCTTCAGAATTATGATAAAGATTGAAGCAATTTTCTACTTCTTATCTTTGAAAATAAGAATAAACAAAGTGAATAATAATTTAAATGAATTTTTCGTAATGATCATCATCCGGCGGATTTATTCTTACATAAAAGGAAAATAAAAATATATCATTCAGTAACAAATCAAGAGAATAAAGAAAATAATGAGTAACAAGGTGTTACTAATTGCGGTTGAATACATTCTGATGAACTTGATACGAAACTTGGAATCTAAGGAAAATTAATAAATAATTGTGATTGAAAAAAACGGAGATTCGTTGTGCACGTTTTCCTTAACTTGGAAGACGAAAAAAAAAATAATTCACGCGTCGATAAACTCGTCCCAGAATGTGGCACGTAGTCTTATCATGGACAAAACTCCTATTTGTTTACCTTCAACTGTCTCAAGGCCTCTGAACCAATTTTTTGGTAATTTTTTTAGCATAAATAATTAAAAGAGATTAATTGCACCTATGAGAGCACAATTAATCCACTTTGAATACCAATTAAATTGTCCAACGAAAGTAATTCATGAAAAATCTTTGGAAAGTCGTGACGTCACTCAGGAGCAGGTCTGGACTTGTTACGTACGTAATTCTCCATGAATCCTCTCTTTTCCCAGTGAAGTGATGGAAGATGCAAGAAGTTTCTCCAGATTTTTCTAAATAGTCACGCAATTCTGCAGACTGCACTTATCCATGTAATTATCATAATTATTTAATTTTATTTGATGGAAAGATTCAAGTGAGTGGATTCGTCTTTCATTTGGACATGTGGAGAATCAGAGATTATTTATCAGAGAATATTCTCGATGCTAAATCAGATCGAATAAATTATCTGCTTGATAAAACTGATTACTTCAAGTATTTGTTCATACCGTTTTTGGGGTACAGGTGAAGTTAATTAAGAGCCAGACCAATGGAATCAGTGGAAATTTACTCGGTTAAATGGAAGAGTATAAAAGCATCGAATGATTTTTAATCAATATCATATTTGATCTTAAACATGATTCCAATCGCACTAATCTTGTGTCTTCTCGCTGCTGCCAATGGTAAATATTACGTAATTCATTGGAATTGAGTAATAAGTGAAAAGAAATTGTTCTGCACTTTTTGAAAACACTTGCACAAAATTTAAAAACTAATTTTCTACAATTTTCCCTTAAAATTCGTCATTTTTACAGTTTTTCGAGAATATCTCAGAAACTAAGCGGGATAGAGAAATTTTTGTAATGACCTTTTTTGTAGCTCTTAAAATTCTCTACAAAAAAGGTTCCCACAAAAATTTCTCCATCTCTCTTAGTTTCCGAGATATCTTTAAAAAACTGGTCTGAAATTGATTTATCTAATGAATATTTAATTTAAATGTTTCTCTGAAGGAGCCAGTGTTGGCAGGCAAAACAGCAGCAATTATCCTTATCAAGTTTCATTCCGTGAGCAGATCTATCCGGATCCCGAAGAAGAGTACGTGCATTATTGCAGTGGCGTGATACTTAATAAGAACTGGATACTCTCCACTGCTTCCTGCTTCGAATTGTAAGTAAAAGGCTTTTACCACTCGAAAACACTGATTTTCCATCCGCAAGAGTGGAGATGGTGGAGAACGATAATTCCAGAGATGTCAGATGATAAATTAACGAGATTCTATTAAATTATTTAAAGTCGGGAGCTGGCGAATGACTTTGTGAGCGTTGGAAGTGAGAGTCTGGTTGAAGGAGGTCAGAGATATGAATTGAACTTTGCTATTCTCCAGGACAACTACGACAAACCCTACGACGATAACATTGCTCTAGTTCGAGTCGTTGGAGACATTGAATTCAGTGAGAAAGTCCAACCTGTGAATCTCCCAACTTCGCATTTCTCGGATTACAATAAATTTGGGGAAATCAGTGGATGGTTCAGTGTAAGTGATCATGAATATTTAAACAATTGGGAAAAAAATGTAAATATCTAAAATTATTATTTTTTTTTAACAGAAAAAAGACTTGTCAGTGGAGCAACAATTGAAAGCTGTTACTCTGCCTGTGATTTCCAACGAGGAGTGCCTGAAAAAACGTAAAATAAACGACAAACACATTTGTGTTGACGACAGAACTGGAGACTTTTGTCATGAGGACATTGGTGCTCCTCTGACTGTCAACAATGTCCTTGTTGGTATTGAGTCGTACGTGGCTCCATGTGCTGCTGGTCTTCCTGATGTCTTTACTCGTGTTTACACGTACCTTCCCTGGATGTTGAAGACCATGAAGCGATTCGAGTGAATTCCGTTTTAATTGTAATGAAATCTCAATAATTAAGTTGTTTTTACATGTTAACTTTTATTTAAAAGAGGAAAGTTCGGGATTTTTGGTGAAAATTAACGTTTCACTTCTGCATGATGTCATTAAGTTACATTAGACTCGTTTCCCTCATAAATACTTTCAAAATCCTCATCACGTAATTGAAAAAAAGGAGATATTACAATCGTAATCATCTCGTTTTAATAACCACACAAATAAATACCATAAATATAATGAAATTCCCTTTTAATTCAAAATATTTATCTAATTTTCAATGGAATAATGAGAGAAATCATTTTAAAATTCACATCACGTTGAATTCTCTACGACGAAACAAATCTCCCATTTTTGGTGAAACACAAACCACTCAGAATTTCGAAATATTTATATTACCCACATGTATTCTGCATTGTCACACATAAACTCATGCAGAAAGACTTACAATTTAAATCTACATTTCTTATTCCTGATTTTGCAATTTTAAAACCTGAATGAGAGAGTTGTTAAATAAAATTGGATAAAATCGATGGATAAGTGCAATTGAGTATCAATGAAGCTGCGGAAATTGGAGCGAGGAAAGAGAGACTTTTTTCTTTTTTTTTTATACAATTACAATGAATATAATGGAGATAAATTGAAAGGGAGAGAGTATATCGTTACCTGAGAAACCTCAGCTGCCACAAATGAGGAGAAAAGTTATCCCATGGATTTCAGTGTTTTTTATTCATTAATAATGACCACAAAAGTATCATCTAGCGGTCATGAGCCAATGCAACTGAAAAAAATGGAATTTTCAATGAAAAGAAGCTTTTAACATGAATATCTTCGAAACTATTGAGTTTAGAGGAAAAGTACAAGAGACCTTTTTTGTGGGGAATTAAATTCTCTACAAAAAAGATCTCTTGACATTTTCCCCTAAACCTAATGGTTTTTGAGATATCTTGAAAATAGAGTAGATGACCAATTTTTTTTAATTCAAAATGTTAAGAATATTCTAAGAAAAAATTAATTATCTCATTAGCATTAATTAATAAAATTATTTACTTCAATTCATCTATCATTAAATTACCAAGCGACATCTATCCAACAATCTCCCAATCACTACAACGAAAGTACAGAGACTGCCTTTATCTATGAGCAGTAGCACAAAAGCCGCTGGTAACTTATCTCTCGCAAAAATCCTTATCTCCCCATAATCACCTCATTAAACACCCATCAATCTCCCAACTCCCCTCCCCCAAACCCCACAAAACTTTCCCCAATCTTCTTCATCAAAGTATAACACAAATTACGAAAAAAAAGGAAAAACCGGAAAAAATTATCCCAATGAGCAGTGAGATTAGATCCATTCCGTAACATCGCCTCATCACCCGAACGAATCCAACTTGACTCTCCATAAAACGTAATATCCCCTGGATTACGTGTATCCCCCACAACTCTGCTTTCACACGTATCCTCATTCAATCAAGAAAACCCCTGAGCACTTTTCCAATTGCCAATTGTAAAATATTCCGCACAGTAAAATAAAATCGTTCTCCAGATGTCTATCATTACCATCAAACTCCTAAAATGAGTCAATCACTCCAACTCTAAAAATTTGATATAAACCCAGAGTTCCTCAGCAGCACAATGAGTCGTTACAATTGAGATAAAAAGTGTTATTACTCCTGAATGAAAAAAAAAAACGATTATCGACAGGACGAAAAGTGCTGTAGGCGTATGTACATTCGCGTGTACATTGCGATACTTTTTTTAATCAATTTTTTTGTTGCAGAACGAATATGCATGCTCGATGGAACGTGTCGGAACTGGCTGGATCACGGGGTCGCTTGAACATTCGAAAATTTCGAAATTTACACCCGTGCGACTCTTGTAAACACTCAATTGAGGAAAAAATAGAGTTAATTTAATTGGATTAGTTAAAAGGTGATTTCCTTCGGTTGGAGGATAATAATTTAATAAATGAATTATTTGATGGGATATAGTGCGAGTCCATGGACTCAATGCATCCGCTGAAAACGGAAGTTTCATTAGTGTTTTGATGATTAGAAGTTTTTTTTATTATATTTCCTTGAGGATTAATTCAATAAAGAATTCATGAGGGATCGATGATGATTTATTTGCAGAGAGACAAAATGCTGCATCCGGGTCTCCAAGTACCAGGTCATATTAATAGTTTAAAACCAGTGGTAAATACATGTGGAGTTGTTCTGTGGGGAATTAAGATTATGTCGGATTGTTTGATATGTGATAATAAATTGTTATTTCATTCATTTCGTATAAAATATCATTCACCTTCTGTTCAATTAATGTGACATTTCCGATTTTTATGATTCAAGGGCACTCTGATGTATATTACTTTGACGGAATTAGAGGAGAGGGAAAAAATAAGTAGGTTATGCCCATTGAGTTAACGTTTTGTATACCAATTAAATGATTACCTTGGTCTCCATTGGCATTATCTACTTACGTGAAATTGTGGGATGACTGGGTGGTAATGAAATTTTAGGATTCTGGAGGTGGTAGGAAGAGATTAAAAATCGTTTCAACAGGATTCTTGGATTATCTCGGAAACCATTGGGCTTAGGGGAATTTATAAAGAGTACTTTTTTTTTGGAAATTTAATTCTGTACAAAAAAGGTGTCTTGTGTTTTTTCTGTAAATCTAATGGTTTCAGAGATAACTTTGGATCTCTAAACTCATCTCTTTCACTCGTTAATTTGAATGTCGCAAGAGACTCAAAATCACGTAGACAGTTTTATCTAAATATCTCGATAATAAAGAGGTGCAGGGAAAAAACACAAGAGACCTTTTTTGTAGGGAATTAAATTCTCTACAAAAAAAGTCTCTTGTGTTTTTCCTCTAAACCTCATGGTTTCATCGGTATCTTTAAATAAAGATTCTCTAATTAAAATGTCGCAATAATCCGGAAGAGACTCTCGAATTTCACAAACTCAAGGGCTTCTGAAAAAGAAAGTCCTCGATTCAAGGCCTATTACTCCTCAATTCCGCACCCGGAAGTCTTCAAAATAACCGGAAATCACACACTTAAATATCACGCAAATGAAAAAAACAAAAATCCTCATAACAAAAATAAATCCGAGAGAAATCCATTGACCTCCGAATTTAGAAAACTAAATAATTAACTGAAGCGTTTAAGGACCTTGTCTCGTCCTTCCCGAGTAATTAATTTAGCCGCCTCTCAGAATCTCGAGGGCAATACCGATCGTTTGAGCAAAAAAAAACCATGAAAATGTCCCTCAGTTCTCCCTTTGAGGGACACAAAAAACCCAAGATCATCACGGAAATGATTAATGACTTTCACCGATGACAAAAGCCTCTTTTTTACAATTTTAAAATAAATTCTTCACCATTCACTCATTGAGTGAATTGAGTTGCATGATGCACGATGCAACAAATGCCGATAATTATGTAATTACAAAGTGCAGTTGGAAAAGAATCAGAATTCAATAAAAAATCCACTGGAAATACTTTAAATGTAATACGCACGTGGCGATCGTGACTCAAACGGTTTAAAAAAAAAAAGGCAGAGTGAAAAAAATGAATGCATTGTGATCTGCAATTGTAATGGAGACAATTGCCATCGGGCTATTCATTCTTTATCATAAAATACATTAATAAACGTTAATAATGTGGAAAAAAATGAATTTAAAATTCTATGGAAACTGGAGATAATGAGACACGACCAGAGATCATCATAATTATTCCACGACATTCACCAACGTCACAATGACGTTTATTTCATTTTTTTTTTTTAATTTTTATTCTCCACTTTTTTCCAATTATTTTCCCTGTGATTTTCATTCTAATGGCTTAAACGGCGATTCGTGTATCCGGATTCCAGAGTAACTCGATAGTCAGATGGCTGACGACATTGAGAGATACCTAATCTGCACGTGGTGAATCTATTATGGAAATTCACGAGTTAAACGATTTACAGATGATTGGAAGATACTGATTATGAAAATTGTCAAAGTTGATTAATTCAATGGGAGAATTTACACATTAAAGAGTTAAATTTCCGTTATTTTGAATTACGATTTTTATTAGAGTTTTTTGAGAATATCTCGAAAACTAAGAGAGATAGAGAAATTTTGCAAGAGATCTTTTTTGAAGCTCTTGAAATTCTCTACAAAAAAGGTCTCTTGTAAAATTTCTCTATCTCGCTTACTCTCCGAGATAATCCACCCTGAACTTGATACTCTTAAAATAAAAAGAAATGAAAAAATCGAAATTTGGGCGTCAGTTTTTTGAGAATATCTCCGAAACTAAGAGAGATAGAGAAATTCAACAAGTGACCTTTTTTGAAGCTCTTAAAATTCTCTACAAAAAAGGTCTCTTACAAAATTTCTCTACCTCTCTTACTTTCCGAGATAACTCCCAATTTTCCCAATTTCTCATTAATTATTAAATAATTCCTAATTAGTTTAAGTTTCCAAAATAATGAAAAAACCTTCTGCAAAGCGTCAAGGTTAGCCCCAGGCCCTCGTATCACCTTGACCGTCGTATTTATCCATTACTCGTGGAAGATTGATTCTGATGAATAAAGAAGGAAGAGGGAGTTGGTCAAGTCCTTGCGGCCTCCAGCATCACGATATAAAAGTTCGAGGCGCTCAATCCCCACTTCATTAAACCAATAAGCCTCGTACAGTAGCGCGGCGTTTTCAATTTAAAGGGCATTAATTCAGGGAATCACAATTAAATTCCATAAAAATCCATTGTTGGACAGAAACATCGAATCCGCCATATTCTCACATATTCTCTTTCTCCTAACCCCTCCCGGACTCTCTGGACTCCGTTGTGTTCACTACACTAGTGACGCTCGTCCGTGCCTCTTTCTTTACCCGCGTTAGTAATACAAGAACAGTTAACAAGCGAGTCTATACAGTAAAGGTTTGCTCTTTACCCATCAAAAGCAGTAGACATCAAAATACAATCATGAAAATTGTAAGTAAAGTGGATTTTCTTTATTTTTTTTTTTCATTCAACAATTATTTTCCCACATTTTTTTATTCAATTTTTTTCATTGTGCTAAATTATTTTCACATTGTTCTCGCTGACGTGAGTTTAGTGATAATTTTAATTCAGTGAAAATACCAATTATCTTTATGGAATAATTAAATTCCGAGAAGTTAAATGAAAATATGAATTAATAATTGTTTTTTTAAAAAAAACACACACAGACACACAAAAATTCGCGGTGCGGTTTGCGTGAAATTGATGCACTGGCAATTTTTATAGCTCTGCGTGCGCAACAGTGAAAACAAAACGAAAGTAAATATGTATGAGGTATTTTACTGATTGTTTGTTGCTTGTGTCACTGGAAATCGAGGGAAATTGTGGATTTTAAGGTGGAGTGAAAAGTCGAATTTCATGGAATTATTATTTCAAGAATATCTCGGAAACTGTAATATTTATCGAAAAAAGTCAAGAGACCTTTTTTGTAGAAAATTTAATTCTCTACAAAAAAGGTCTCTTGAGTTTTTTCGATAAATCAACCCGCTACAAAGATATTCGTATTTGAAAATTCGAAGAGTGAAACCAAAAAAAAAGGGAAATCGTTTGGGATTCCCCTTTCTTTTTCTCGTTTTCAGAGATGAAAAAAATAATAATCCGATTGCAAAAAGGGTGTAACAGAGTCAGAAAAAAAGGGGAACGGTCGGAATGGGGTCAGGGGTGGTGCTCCAATTAATTCAACCAATTATCCACCGCATTTGCATACAGAAAAAAAAAGAAGAAGAAGAAAAAGTGCATGAGATGAGTGAATAAAAAAGATACAATTTTTTCCCCAAGGCCACGTCCCTTTTACAAATATCTAAACCTCGTGATTCGATTTTTTTTCACTCTCAGAATTTTGCAATTACACCGACCGATTATTAGAGAGTAATAATAACTCGGGAGAGAATTAAATTCTTAATAAAATTATTTTTCATTTGATTTTCATCATGAAGACCTTGGGTTACATTTAATCTTCAAAAAAAAAAAAAAGGGAAGACATTATTTTAGAATATATGAGGCTTCCTTGAACCTCTGCTTTTTTCTTCTGAAATTATGATTATTAAGAAACGCCACAGACCGCAACAGAGGCCACTCATTGTTTCATTTTGAAAAAAAAAATTATTCTTCGAATTATAAAAATGAAAGGAATTTTTTTTTAATTATTAAACCAGTGAATTAATTACGGAAAATTGGGGGAATTCATTTTGGAAAGTCGCTCATACGATATTTTATCTTCTCATTAAGGATTTGAAGCGTTTCCTCCGCGTGATCCTTTCTATCTGTGATTTCACCGGGCATGTATAAGCCGTAAGCGCCAACGTACACTCGCGCCCACTCTACCATGACATTCCGTCTAATAAATGATATTCAAATTTTCTGAAGCCCATTTTTCCGCTATTACCCCCGTAACAACACGAGGAAATGAGGAATTAAAAGGTTTACCCATAATTCACGATTCCAAGTGGATTATCTCGGAAAGTATTGGAGTTAGGGGAAAAGTTGAAGAGACCTTTTTTGTGGGAAATTTAATTCTTTACAAAAAAGGTGTCTTGAGTTTTTTTCGTAAGTGCGACGGTTTTCGAAATAGAGACGATTTTTTTGAAATTCGGAGTTTTCGTAATTTGAGGAGGAAAAATGAGGCAACTGAAAAAGGGAGAGCAGAAAATAATGCGAAATTCAGAAAATAACAAAGTCTTTCATGAATTCGACACTTGCGCATTGCGTGACATGTACTGTTAACCGGTTGCATGATAATGCATTGCGCATGTGTGATATTCTTTATTTCAAACTCGAATTTTTCTTCTGAGACAAATCGGTCTAATTTCGTCATCAGTTTTTTTGAAATATCTCGGAAACTAAGAGAGATAGAGAAAAGATTGTAGAAACCTTTTTTGTAGAAAATTTCAAGAGCTACAAAAAAGGTCTCTTGGAAAATTGCTCTATCTCGCTTAGTTTCCGAGATATCTTCAAAAAACTGAAGACCATGTAAATTCGATTTTTTGGAAAAATTTATAGTTGTTTTTTTTTCGTATTTTTTCATTTATTGAGGCGGAAGCTTTGCAAAGACGAAAATTCGCTTCCGACAAGTGTTATCGTTTAATCCAATCTTTAATCGTAAATGTGAGAAAGTCGATCGATCATTGATTGCAATCTCTTCTTTTTTGCAATCAGCGATGGCATAAAATAATTCCTCCAATTTATTACTATTTCCCTCATTTTTAATATGTAAAAAATCGCAAAAACTCGAGAGAATTACATTCACTGATAAATCGACCGAACTAGCCAGACACATGAGGGTAAATTCAATGAAAGTGAAACTTGGAATTTTATAGTACAAACGAAATGAGAATAATCCAACTACCTGTAACATAATACACGCCAGTCTTCGATTAAAATGAAAAATCGTTTGTGTGAAACTCTCGGAAGATCGTTAGATTAATAGATAAAAATCCATTTCATTTTATTTAATAAATTAATAAAAAAATGAATCGGAAAATTAGTGAAAGTGGTTATTAATTTTTAGAAATTAATCAATTCACTTCTTCAATTACTCTTCATTAAATATCTCGGAAATTAAGCGAGATAGAGAAATTTTCATAGAGATCTTTTTTGTAGAGAATTTTAAGAGCTACAAAAAAGGTAATTACAAAAATTGCCCTATCTCGCTTAGTTTCCGAGATATCCTCAAATTAACGTGAAAATCCATTTATTTAGTTTTTTAAAAATATCTCGGAAACTAAGCGAGATAGAGGAATTTTTGAAATTACCTTTTTTGTAGCTCTTAAAATTTTCTACAAAAAAAGTCTCTTCCAAAATTCCCCTATCTCCCTTAGTTTCCAAGTAATTCGAAGAAAAAACTCACGGAATCGAATTTATCGAATAAATTCATATTTTCCCTCAATTGCAATGGCATTAGTTTATTATTATATCACGTCGGCACCATCTCGTGTGTTGTGTCACGGTGATCGCGCATGTGTGTCGAATAACTTCTTATTCTCCCTCATTGCAATATCATCCCATGCAATAATTAAAAAGTAAATAATAGAAACAGAAAGAAGAATTCATTGTTACGTCCACCTTGAATTTAATTAATTGGCAATGATAATAAACCACGTGATAGCACCAGAGTCTCCACTGGAATTTACCGTGAAATTTGCCTTTTTTATGGTGGTTATAAAATTCAGAACGTGAAAGTTACATTTAATAAAAATCTATCGTCGATCCTATGCTTGAGGACTACCACTTCATTACCCAATCCAACTTTTCCTCGATAACAACCGGTTTTTTTTCTTCATTTATTCATTATTATTCTTTTCTTCTTTCACTTTTACTAATAATATGTCTGGCTAATTTCTAATTTTAATGTATCATCCCATACTTCAATTAAAATCACTTTAATTCCCAATTTATCATTAATCTGTAAAAGAAATGGAAACAGTCGTAACAATTTCATCACTCAAATTTTACATAATCGACAAAAAAATAAAAAAAAGTCAGGAAAAAAGGGATTTTGTGCTATCAAAACAGATGCATCAGTTTATTTATTTTTTTAATTTATCAAACCCCAGAAATTCCAAACAATTCAACCTTTTTCCTCCAATTCCATCACAAAAATTCCATGACACATTTAATTACTCAAAAAAACGGGAAATATTACGACTAATCATTAGAATTACGTGCAACTCAAGTAATCCCCGAGTTTGCGTTTTTCGGGCTCTGAAAACCGGTTAATTAAGCGATCGTAAAATGAGCGAGTGATAAAATTTGAATAAAAATATGTGCAAACGTCCGTCAGCCGTGCGAGTGTTCCTCACCCATTTGCCTCATTTTTTTTTCTTTTCATTCATTCGTAAGACACGCAATTCAATAATAAACATAAATAATCGTCCTTCCAACTTTTTTTCAGAAAAAAGTTAAATATTCAGATTTTTTTTAAAATTCTTTTTTTGCTGATATATCATTGATATTAATTGATATTAATCGATTTCAAGAGATCTTGAAATATTATTACATGCACTTCACTATTTTTCATATCACGCTGCGAATTAAACGATTATTCTTTTTGCAATGACAGGTGCATGATCGTTGCACTCGTTAAGCCGCATAAAATATGGAATTGAAATTGATTCCATGTTATCAGTGGATTCTGATAATATTTGAATTATTGAGAAATTAAATGTAAATTGTGGAATTAATGGGCATTATTATTAAATAATTGGATATAAATATTATCTGATAATTTCATTGAAAAGGGGTCAAATGATTTTTTTGAATTTTTTTTGAAAAATAATTAAAAAAATTGAAATTACAAAAAATTTAATATCTTCAATTTTTCCCCATAATTCATCACAATTTTCTTTTTAATAAAAAAAAATAATAATCACTTAAATATGTTGTTTTTTCAGATTGCTGTTATTGTCATAGCACTTGGAATTATCTCAAGCATCATGGCACAAGATTATAGTCAATTATTCGCTGGTTTTGGACCTTACATCCAAGCAGCATCACCAATGAGAGATCCACGATCAAATCGAGGTAAAATCCCAATTAAAATCAGAATTATCTGCTAAAACCCTCGATTTCATCTGAATAACAAAATTATCTTATTTATTAAAGGTCCAGTCCTATTTCCCAGTGGACCACCATCAAACCCAGCTGATACAAGTGGTGTGATAGTTGGTGCCAGTGGATTTGGCTTCGTTCCACCAAACTCAGGTAAAGGAATTGGCGGTCGGAGATAAAATAATCCCAGGAATTAAACATCTGTGTTGCACCTCATGTATATATGTAGAAAATATTGTCTAGAGTAGTCATCATTCACAAATTCATAATTCCCCATTAATTAAAAAAAAAGAAAGCACGTTCCTCACCACGAGAAAATGATTGAAAAAAAAAAAAAACTGAAAGAAAATAAATTATTTATGTCTCACATATTAATTAACAAGGCTTTTGGTATATTTGAATGGAAAAGATGAGGAGAAAGAGATACTTATCAGTAGAATTATCTTGAATGATAAACCTTGATCCAGGCATGACTGTTGTGAATAAAAGTAAATGACAAAATCCTTGTATCCATCCACTTCCTTATTTCCATATTATTAATGATTGAAAAAAAAAAAAAAAAACGACAATTCCAATGATTTCCTCAGTAAATGGTAGTAGTGGGTATTTAAATAAATTGGTAATAGCAAAAGCCAATGAGAATAACTAGATATTACTAAATATAAACTGAAAATTTCTATTTATGCTTCAACTTTAATTGAAATTCTCTGCACAATGAAAGAGCGAAAGTAATTCTTCTTAAAAAAAATGAAAAACTCGTTTCAACAAGTATAACGACCTTCCGCAGCCTTCCAGACGTGAGAAGCGCGAGCGTAACGGGTGGTTATATTATTTTCAAAGGTCGTAACACTCTAGCACGTCAACAAGGACGCTGTAATCCAGCATCAGTGACCTCGTGCAGCTCTCGAGATGGCTCCGGGGCATATTGCCCCACAGAGCAATGATCTCAGATGAGCAGGGTCAAGTTCATTTTAAATATAGACGGGATATTTATGATGACAATGGGAATGTGTTAAATGGTGCTGGGATTATTGGAGAGCTGATAGTGATGCTGGTACGAGCATAAAGTTTCCAGACAAATCAACATTATCTCACCATTACTTTTTATTAAATATCTCGGAAACTAAGAGAGATAGAGAAATTTTTATAGATACCTCTTTTGTAGAGAATTTCAAGGGCTACAAAAAAGGTTATTATGAAAATAGCTCTATCTCGCTTAGTTTCCGAGATATCTTCAAAAAAGTGATGATGAAATGAAATCAAATTGTCTGAAAACTTCGGATTCTTGTGCTGACGAACATAAAGTTTCCAGACAAATCAACATTATTTCACACATTACTTTTTATTAAATATCTCGGAAACTAAGAGAGATAGAGAATTTTTTATAGATACTTTTTTTGTAGAGAATTTCAAGGGCTACAAAAAAGGTTATTATGAAAATAGCTCTATCTCGCTTAGTTTCTGAGATATCTTCAAAAAAGTGATGATGAAATAAAATAAAATTGTCTGAAAACTTCAGATTCTTATGCTGGTAGTGAATAGGTTGAGAAGTAATCAAACGGGGAATACTTATATGGAGTTGGAGATTTAATGGGCAGACACGTTCCTTACGTGATCTTACCAGTGTCTCCAACTGCACCATTGAGTAATCATTAGAATTCACTTTTTTTTAAACCGGAATTCCTTCATAATCTAATTATTCTCAAGGGTAATTCCAATGCCTCAGTTTCTGACCTTGATTCTCTTTTTTTTTCTTTTCAATTTCGTGTGTTTCAGGATTCTTCGCCTATTACTTTTAGAGAGAGGAAATGGAGAACACAAAGGACGAGTTTAAGAAGAGGTCAATGCGAGGATTTTAGTGACCTTGAGACTGAATATGCTGCAGTGTATTTCAAAGAAATCTCAAGTACCATCAATTGTGTTCAATCAATTCATGTGGTTATTTGCTCCTTTTTTTGATGATGGTGTTAAGTATTTATGCGTTATTTCAATTTTATTACCTCGTAAATGGGGAGATTGAGTAGTTGGTGACGAAACAATGAAAATAGCATGTCACATTATTTTTTTTAAATATTTTTTTTATTGAAATTGTGGAGATGAATGATGACTTTGATGAGAGAATTTATGGAATTCTTCGATTTTATTTCATATCATTATCTTAATCACGTATCATTTTTTACACAATCTATTACTATTAACCGTTAACTGTTATTTATTATGATTATTGATGATTTAGAGTGTGGAAAGAACGTATCTACCTTAACTATGGAGAATTTAGTAGGAAATTCTAACGTGCAGTGCACCAATTTAGTTTAATTCTTTCAATTATCAGTTTTTTTTCATTATTTTGAGAATAACTTTGAGGCAAGTGGATTTAGGGGAAAATGTCAAGAGACCTTTTTTGTAGAGAATTTAATGATCTACAAAAAAGGTCTCTTGTGTTTTTTCTCTAAATCCAGTGGTTTTGGAGATATTCTAGGAATAGTGTGGTAATTCTTGAAAATTATTCTATGAATTTAAATGAACACTTTTCAATGATTCTGAGGAATACGAAAGTTGCATAGAATTTCATAAAATACACTTCCTCAGTCACCTGCCAACGCTCTCACTATTTGCGTGAAATTGTCACTTGAGAATCCATAAATTTCTACAATGAAAAATTCTAAAATATTTTGAAATATTAATTCACAGGTATTCATAATTTATATCTCATAATTATGATAAAAATCTGATGAATTTCATTTTAATTTCTGATAGATTTATTTACGAAACTTATTTAAATTCGATCATTTTTCACATTTTTTTCATTTGCAAATAGTAATTGAGCAATTCGGTAGAATCTAAGCGCATTAATGCAAATTTTTGCGTTACGTAAATGAATTTCCGACTGTCAAACTGGAAACATTCGTGACATTATTAATGTTACACATAATATTTTTAAAAAAATGTCTTTCACTTGGAGTACATGAATATCAAGTGATAATACTGTGAAGCCCGGTTTTACCAGTTCAATCAGGGGAGTTTCATGCTATTGAGCTTCATTCACTTTTTACCCATTCTGATTGCATTAGTTCAATCAAAAGAGTGGAAAGTGTGAATATTTTAATTTGCATGGTTGCAAATTTATCATGTACATGTTAAAAACAATTTTGTAGAGTAAATAAATGAGAATATGAGAGGAAAAATGAGTTATTGACTCGTGTAATATTTTTATTTTTCACTTTTTTGTGTAAAAGTGAACACAATTAAGGATATCTTGAAAACCGTTAGAGTTAGGAGAATTTTGCAAGAGACCTTTTTTGTGGGAAATTCAATTCTCTACAAAAAAGGTCTCTTGATGTTTTTTCATAAAGTCAATCGTTCTCCAGATAATCACGATTTTATATGAAATATTGGGACTCTGATAATTCTCACGTAAAATTTAGCAACAATAAATTCTACAAACTGTATTCTCACCAAAATCATTGTTAACAATGTTACAGATAGTTCAACGAGAATTTAATTAATTGCTGCAACAGATATACGTGACTCTAGCACGCAATATACATTTGTACATAGAGGAGCGATTCCAAGTTAATAGAAATCCGCGAGAGTTCGAATATTTGTGTACTGGGGCACGTGATTACTGTATTACATAATGCAATCTTAATCGCAAAGTAGTATGAGCCTTGTTGATGGAAATGAGTGAGGGTAAACCCACATATCTAGTAGAGCGTAAAGTTCTTACGACGATATGTAGATATTGTAACTACGCAGGTTTATTAGGTGCGTGCACATTCAATATTATTCGAATTTTTGGAATTTCCAGGGAAATTCGGAAACAAAGAGACGATATCTCGGAAACTATTGATTCTAGAGAAAAAACACAAGAGACCTTTTTTGTGAGAAATTTAATTCTCTACAAAAAAGGTATCTTGAGTTTACCCTCTAAACCCAATAGTTTCAGAGATATTTATGAGAGAAGTGAAAAATTAATTGAAGTCTCCACTTCAACTTCACGATAAATTCCACTTCCATTATTTCCTGGATAACTCCGAAATTATCAGGTTTAGGAGAAAATTGCAGGAGACCTTTTTTGTAGAGAATTTAATTTCCCATAAAAAAGGTCTCTTGGTGATTTCTCCTAAAGCCGATAGTTACCGAGATAACATCAAAATGATCTCCTCGTGATTTTCTCACTTATCCAAGTGTACCATCAGTCTCTCGCAATTTAGTCTGAGTGCATTG
Source organism: Aleiodes testaceus (assembly GCA_963565655.1). Lineage (NCBI taxonomy): Eukaryota > Metazoa > Arthropoda > Insecta > Hymenoptera > Braconidae > Aleiodes > Aleiodes testaceus. The sequence goes on along the minus strand of OY751415.1, from coordinate 5,270,695 downwards.
GAGTACAGTTTGATTATGATCTATGGTGGTACATTATCAATTATTCTCCTCCTCTCATCTACGTGTTTTACAACAAATTACCTGTAATTTTCGTAAACAACCGGATTATGCAGTAATGATCTTGGATTATCATTATTTTATCACGTACATATGTATAAAATGAAATTATTTGTTAAGCAAAGGTGCGCCATTATATGTGATCCGATGGAGTATCTCGAATGACATCATAGACTGTGAGAACCAACAATTGATTGAGATTACGCCGGAATTATTAATCTATCCTGACATTAATAATAATAATGGAGAAAAAAGGTGACCTTTTTCCTCGATTCAGAGACAGTAAAATATTATTGAGGATATGATTATAAAATTATTCATAAAAAATAAATGACTCTTTTTTTTTCTTTATATTTACACATTTATTTATTTAAAGCTTCCAGTTAAATATAAACGCTAATAATTTACAGCATCACATTATGATTTTAATTATTTTTAATAATAAAAAATTTCAACTCGAAGCTGCTCATCAAATTAATTTAATTATACATGTATAGTTTTTTTGTTTTTTTTTTTTTCAATGGATTTATAGTTTTTGTTTTTATTATTCATTTAAATCAATTGGATATTATGTTTAATTAATTAACACAGATGAGAATAAAATGAAGAGAAAGAGAAAAATTAGGAGAAATAATTCATTTCAATTATCCAGGCAATTACAAATTTTATTAACATAACTTTCGTATTTAAATTGCTTCTTCTTTTTCTCAGTTTATGTTTTTTTTTTTTCTTTTTTTTTGTGTAAAAAATTCAACAACATTCTCTCTAAGTACTAGAAAACATTACACAGGAGTTAAAGAAGATGTTCAGTGATTTTATTTATTTAAAAAGAAAATTCATGATCTCTCTTTTTTGTTTCCCAAGTTATTTTCTCCACAATTTTATGAACAGAGCTTTTTTTTAAAAAAAAACCGAGAAATAATAATTTAACTACTGTTGGAAGTTAAAAAACTCTAGAAAACATAATTTAACTGTTTTTTTTTTAGATGCTCATTAAATTATTTATCACTTTTATATATTTTTCCTCTTTTTTTTTTTCCTTAATTCGGGCAATTTTCCAAATTATTTTCAATATTCGACTCTTGAATTACTTATTTATCAATAAAAGAAGAGATAATTAATGAAGAAAATAATTAATTAAGTATACCCACCGAAATTTAATTTGAAAAAAAAAATCAAAATTAAAGAAATATAATAATAATAATTCCCCTTTGATATAAACCTTGTATAATATCTTGATCCCCAAGAAATTCCATAAATTTTATTGATAAATATTTTAATTAATAATAAATGAGGAAAAAAAAATGTATAATAAAGAAATTTTTCAGATCTCGAGTCAATCACTTATTGTGAATATTATAGATTCCTGATATAATATTTTTTCAAAAACGCCCATGTAGGAGAGAACAAAAAATTATAATATTTAGAAAGCTAAAACCTGCGCTGGATCAGAACAATCGCCAACAGTCATTCTGTACATGGCCATTTCCGTGATTCCATGATAATGCACAAAGGCAGCTGCTATCACGAGTACATGGAATATTTGATGGCTCTGAAACTGTTATTACGTTCATGTATGAGTGTGAAATGGATTGAGAATTGATAAATATTAGGGGACGGTGGGGTAAAGAGGGGTAAGATGGACACATGCTCACTTTGAAATTGTATATTACGAGAAATCGAGAGAAATATTGGAGATAGAATTTTTTGGATGATTCCATCAGAAAGCTGAGGAAATTTTAGGGGGAAAATATGTGTCGAAATTAATTTTTTCGAGTTTTTGGAGAATTCGATTTTTTCACCCAGATTTGAAGGGGTTTACCTTGGAAAAATTTGGAAAAATCACTTTTTTGACGATATCTCAGGTTCTATTGGTCATAGCTCAAAAATTCCGATTCGAGGTGAAAGATGAGCTCATTTGCGATGAATTTATGTGGTTTTAAAATTAAAAATACGATTTTTTACGGAATTTTTACGCTACGACCAGAAGAACCAAAAAAATTGCGAAAAATGTGATTTTTTCAAATTTTTCCAAGGTAAACCCCTTCAAATCTGGGTGAAAAAATCGAATTTTCAAAAAACTCGAAAAAATTAATTTCGACACATGTTTTCCGCCTAAAATTTCCTCAGCTTTCCAATGGAATCATCAGAAAATCGCTATCTCCAACCGTTCAATCAGAATATCCATTTTACTCCGATTTCCCCAATTAAATTAATTACCCAAATGTCGAATTTCCCTGGGAAAAATCGTTCTGGAACTCTCAGTGCGTAGAACATTGCTCCTAATATATACAGACAGCCCATGAGGATAAGCCAACCGAGTGAGGCTTGACTGATTGCCTTGAACCAGCCCTCAGCAATTGCATAATGTACTGCAGGTATGATCTAATGAATAAAAGTAACATTTTTAATTAATTCAGAAATGCAGAAATTGAAAAAAATAAGTAGAACCACGTTTTCGCCTATATCTCCGAAATGAGTGGGTTTATGAGAAAATGTCAAGAGACCTGTTTTGTAGATAATTAAATTCCCCATAAAAAAGGTCTCTTGCCAAATTCCCCTAAACCTCATACTTTTCACGATATTTTGAAAAACAAAAAAATCCCATTTTCACTCATTCTCAAATAAAATCCAGAATAAATTAATCGTAATTAAATCGAAACAATTACCCCACTGAGGCCGAAGCCCATGAAAACACCTGCTCGCAATGGCCGATAACTCGGCTCACCGAACCTCTCCCAGAGGGAAACGACGATACTCGTAATTCCCAGAACCACGACGACAGATAAATAAATGAGTTTCGGTTGATAGTCACAATAAAAACCGTAATACAGCCAGGGTACAAAACTACCCATTATTAGCATGGCTATGCCACAGTAATCGAGCTTTGAAAATAACTTTCCAACGCATTCACTGTGGCAGTGTACAGTGTGAAAGGCAAAGGACATGCCAAGGCACATTATTGCACCAGCAAAAAATGTTGCAAATACAAGCTTCTCCTCGAGTTGAATCTCCATGGGCGGTCGAGTTAGGAAGAATATTGCCATTCCTATGAATGCTACACAACCTGAGAATAAAAAAATATATTTAATGTCTCTCGCCTTTTAATTAAATTGAAAAAAAATGAAATTTTTTATTTTTTATTACCGAGCAAATGAGTCCAGATATTTCCAGTTTCCGTGTGAATCCGGAAAATGCTCTTGAAGCAAGCATAAAATGATGGCAATGGTGGACGATGACCAGCATGAAGAAAATCATTGTCCTGAAGCCATCTCGGTAAATTACGAAAGTGACACTGTTTCCACGATGCCTCCCACACCTGCAACCAGTACTTTCAGTACATTAGACATAACCCGGACAATATTTAATGTGTAAAGCGTTTTATTAATGACTCTAAATGCCTACGATCATCAATCTACTCGGATTAATGCATCTACAGTGCGAATGATGTATCAAATTTCATAGATATTAGTTTTTCAATGAGATAAATGATTAATTTTGTTGTCACCTGAGATTTAACTCCTACGACATAAAGAATTCTTTGGTTCAATTATTACATAATCTGTTTAGTCTTTAACCGAATTTACATTGTATCCCAAGGTCAAGTTGTTTATGTTATTGAATGATAAATTTACCTTGCGAACAAATTCCTCAGCTTGCTCTGCTGCATTGTGAGCTAAAGCTCCTAGATCAATCTCATCACTGAGAACACCTGCTTTTAGGACTTCTGTCATCTGGAATTAATTAGAAACATTTTTATTGACGTGAAATTATCAAATAATTGGATTTTATTTTATTGAGTGAATTACCTCGCAATCGAGAAGGTGATCATCCTCAGGGGTCGAAGGCAATGGACACCCAACCCCATCCTCTTCCTCTGCCAAGCAACTGGCGTCATCATCTTCCAGAAGCTCCTTAACTTCATGTAAACCTGGTATATCACTGCTTAGGGAAACTCTATCGCTCCATGGGATTCGATGTCTCAGAACACTATCCTCACTCCAGCCTATTTCCCTCTTACTCTCAGTGTCCTCGACGATTGCGTCTTCAGCATTCGACATGATGATTCTCCAATTATCTAGTTTCCTAAAATCAGAGAATTTTTATAATTAAAATCATAATTTTTGTTAATTTTGAGAATAACTCTGTAAATATAAGAGTTACGAGGAAAACACAAGAGACCTTTTTTGTAGAGAATTAAATTCTCTACAAAAATTGTCTCTTCATATTTTTCCCTAACTCTGATAGTTTCAGAGATATTTTTAAAAGATGTTATCCAACGAAGTTATCGACGTTTTCTCTACTTCACTACATTCAAAATAACCTTCAATACTTCGTTTACAAATTACACCGCTTTGTGCAACAAAATACTCGTCACAATTTCTTCCATAAATAATTAATCCTCACCCAAGCGGAAAGTAAAACTTTCCCAATTCCTAAGAAACTACTAGAACTATCGGAATTAACTTTAATTAAAAAAAAACCTGTTCACGAGCTTCAAATAATCCTCATGCTCTTGATAAATAAATGCTCTTTGTCCTCTCAATTCACAAAGTGCAAAGGCCTCTCCTCGATAATGAAGAATTCTCGATTATTTATCATTGCGTAAGATTTCACAAAAAAAAAAGGATAAAATTCCGACAAAAATGTTGCTTAAAAAAAAAAACAAGTGCCATAAAAATTCTACAGACTCGACAATTTCCATTATCGAGTTTATTTAAATTGAGACTTATTGAACCAATTCCAATTGAATGACGTGTTGACAAGTTGCCTCATTAATTCTATGTACATTTTCTCAATAAAAACATGACCCCGGAAGGAACTTGCAACATTATGTCCAAGTGCACGAACTCATAAATAATGAATAATTATGGATAATTTCATTGTACGAATGAATATCAATCGATGAAAGAACAGGTGCTTTCTTTCTCATCATCACGAAATTCATGAATATTTCGTAGTTATGAGAGACATTGTTCTCACCTGATTAGAGAGGTAATTTGTGTTTTCCTCCCCGATTATTTCACATGTACACATGAATTATCACGTGAATTCTGCGACTTTAATTTATCCTATTAAATTCACTATTCCGCAGATCTCAAGATACTGCGATATTCACTTTTATCCGAGAGAACAAGTGTATTCAATTAATATCGCTGATAATCTCATTCAATTCATGTATCAGCTGCTTCAGACACAAACTACTGAGTTATTGTGGCTCAAGTGAACACTGTTCCCATTCCACGTGGCCGCCATATGCATTAGTAGCATCAATTCCAAAAACATTGGCTCTACACAAGTGCAGGAGGTATATATAGTATGATTTAAATAACGTTATTGGGAAATGTTCTTCGAGGGGTCAATTTGATGCTACCAATGATAAATTAAGTGACTCTAATATTATTTCAGTTAGAGACTTATTATTCTAACGAATTTCAAGGTTTCCGGGGATTTTTTCAATTTTTTGGAAATATCTCAAAAACTAGTGGGTTTAGGGGAAAAACACAAGAGACCTTTTTTAGAGAGAATTAAATTCTACACAAAAAAGGTCTCTTGTGTTTTTTCTCTAAATCAATCCGTTTTCGAGTTATCTTTAATTAATGTACCAAGATATTTGTTTTAACATTTTATTGCCTTTTTTTGGAACAGAGAAATAACATTGAAAATTAAGTAGATATGCTTTATTACAAAATTAATGTACATTACGAATAGTTTACATCTATCCTGGATTTCCTCATTTTGAACATACGTGCATTGATATCTTTGGAAGAGAGCACGATTAGCGTACACGCTATCACAAAAATAAAGGCCTCAAACCATCCTTCTAACCATTCTTTGGATAAATCTTGAACAATTTGTTAATGTCATGTGTTTCGCCCAGTTCCGAATAAAATTAATAATCCTGTATCATCTAAGTACAAATTTATCACAGGCATAAGTAACGGCATCATGAATCGTCGCAAATATTCTAAACTTTTCTCCGCCCTCAAAGAATTCCTCACACTTGACAATAGTCTCATAAACCGGAGTTGAGCAGTTTGCAAAATAGACCTCCACATCAATCGACGAAAATTCATCAGCAATTTCATGCAGCGTCTTGATGCCACTTGGATCCACATAGCTAAGTGCACTCATGTCCATAATAATGCACCTCAGACTCCCCTGATCCTCTTGATAACTCCCCTCATGTTTGCTTCTTTTCTCCCGAATTTTCAGGATTTTCCGGGGTATTAAACCGACGAGCTTGAAGACTTTGGACTTGAAATAATTCTCATTTGCGAAATTCAATCCGCCGCAGTAGTGCAGTATCTTCATTCCCGGCAGCTCGATAATCTGAGGATTTTCATAAGAATTTTGTTATCCTGGAGTCACTCCAACTTTTATGGAATCAAAACAACTTACGTTTTTGTATCTACTCGCGTCGAGATACAAATCGGTATTCGGCACGGGTCCAAGTAAACAGGCATATGGCTTTATGCTGAGGAGGAGAATACTGGCGATTGACGTGAGCAAACCGGCGAGAAGTCCGATGTCAATGCCAATTAATACAACAGTAAGTACTGTAACGATCCACACCATTCCATCGAGTTTACTGAGTTTCCAGAAACGGGATAATTGCTTGGCTTGCAGCAGCATGCCCTTCAATGCGACCTTTAATTAAGAAAAAGAAGGGAATTTGAGAAATTTAATTGGTTCACTGTATTTTATTAATTAATACGTACGACTATGATCGACGCCAGTACACATCTCGGTAGAGCTTCAAAGAAAGGTCCAATCCACAGTAAAATAATTAATAAAATTCCGCATGAAACTATACTGGCTATTTGAGTTCTTCCACCTACTGTTTGCTGGATGAGAGATCGGCTCAGAGATGCGGAAACAGGCATGCAGGGAAAACAAGCACCAATCACGTTACTGATACCCTGAATATCGATAAAAATGAAAATTAGTAATAAAAAGGAGATAAATTAGATTATTTCGTGAATATCTTTGAAGCAGTTGAGTTTAGGGAAAAATGTGTAGAGACCTTTTTTGTAGAGAATTTAATTTCTTACAAAAAAGGTCTCCTCACATTTTTTCCTAAACCTCATTGTTCTCGAGATATCTTCAATTTTCTTCTTCTCCATTTTAATTAAAAAGTAATTTATTTACCATAGCGAAGAGCTCCTGGTTTGAGTCAATGGAGTAGTGTAATTTCTGTGCAAATATCAATGCCATCGACAGAGTTATTGTATAAGATACCATGGTAATGGCGATACAATCGAGTGCAACAATCGGCAACAATTGGAAAGTGGGTAACTCGGGCTTTGGCAGTCTGTTGAATCGTTAATCTCACCTTGAATTAACCTGGATCCCCATGTGGATTATAAAAGATATAAAATGCAGTGGGATACTGATTGACTTACCCAGTTGGAATGTGTCCGACTGTGTTTATGTCGTAGGTCTCTGGTAAATTGCAGTAATTTGAGATCAATGAACCGGCGACAACTGATATTAGCTCGATGGGAAGTGGCATGCTGCATTTCTTTTTGAGCCATGGCTAAAATTAAAGGTGCATCGATTTAATTACGATTTTCCATTAATCAAAGTACTTAAAAAATGTTTACCTTCAAATATTCATTATTCAGCCACATTATTATTATACTAACTGCTGAGACAGTGATGGCAGCATAGTTTGGGTTGTCAAGTTCACTCACAATGTCAATAGCCGTCTAAAAAAGAAATTAAAGTCATAATTGAATTCTCAAAAGACGCAAATTGAAAAAAATAATAATAATTAATTACGTAAATATTCTTGAAGTGGTCAACTTTGCGCTTCGGCAATTTTAATCCCAGCAGATCCTTAATTTGCGACATAAGTACGTGAATAGCAGCGCCAGTTGTGAAGCCATTAACAAGTGTCTCGCTGAGTAGAGTGCTAATTATTCCCAAGCGCAAGAAATACATTGAAATCTGAGGAATAAAGGATGTGTTAGAGCATTTAAATTATTCTATGAATTCAATCACGAGTCACCTGCATTATTCCAACGGTGAATGTCACAGCAGTTGCCACCTGCAGTGGCGTATAGAGAGGAACAGTGTTATTCACAATTTCATTATCTAAAATGTCATGAGGTGTTGAGTATGCTGTCACTGCTTTTCCAGTCATGAGACAAACAATAGCGAATGTACCTGAATTCAAAAACCACAATAATTAAATTAATAACTCAATTTGTTTGGAAATTTGAGAATATCTCGGAAACTAAGCGAGATAGCGAAATTTATGTAGATATCATTTTTGTAGGGAATTTTGAGAGCTACAAAAAAGGTTATTACGAAAAATACTCTATCTCTCTTAGTTTCCGAGATATTCTTGAAAAAACAGAAAATACCCATTGAAACGTGTCTCGAGGTTCCAAAGAAAAAATAAACAAGTACTGGGAAGAATGCCATGTAAATCCCAACAACTGGTGGTAAATTTCCCAACAGTGCATAAGCCATTCCCTGAGGAATATGCATAATAGCAACTGTTATTCCTGATATAATATCTGAGATTATAAATTCCCTCCATTTGTACTCTCTCAACCAGTCAACAACAGGCACAACAGAAGTCACACAAGAGCGACACGTTTTTTTCTTTATCGCTCTCGAGATGTTATCAACAACTGCGAACAAAAAAAATTCCACATTAATGTGATAATTAATCTGAGGTATTTTTCCTTCCAATTACTTACATAATGTCTTTTCTTTTTCATAATGAAACTCCTCGCCGAGTGTTTTTCTGTCGTAAATCGGTCTATCAACTCGCAAATGAACACCAAGTTCTGCCTGTTTCTCAACATCCTCTGAAAATTCAATCATAATTAAAAATAAAATAAGAAAATCATTATTTTCATGATTAAACTCACCCAATAAACTCATTCTGAGAGCTCAAAATCACAATTCATTCGTTCAGTTATTCCCTCCCACGCTCTTTCAAAACACTGACGTTCTCAACAGTCTCTCGATAATTAAATCCCAAAAAAAAAAATCCCCCATCAGCTGATCCCAACATCTGTGCACACACACATACATCCTCATAAACGCCAACTACTCTAATCAAACCGGCGCCTTTCAATTAACTCCTCAAGACAATTTGCGTACTTGCAAGATTTTCCGAGAAATAAAAATAAAAATTTATTTCCCAATTTTAATAATTAAAAATTCAAAAATAAACCTCCTTTTTTACAGTATCTAATTAACTGTAATTTATTAAATTTTTGATGCAAAAAATTATCTGAACGTTTGTGATTCGTTTGCAGGTGATTGTTATACAATTATTATTGTTTTAGAGTTAATTGTTTAATTGTAAGTCAATGAAATGTTCGAAGAATTCCCGCCGGCCGCCATCTTGTGGTGACTCGGGAACTCGAGCGTCACCTCCACACTTCTCCCCTTTTTTCCCAACAAAATTCATTAAAAATCAGTCGTAATTAATCAAATCACGTATTTCAATGATTATAAAATCGTGAGGTCATTTAATAATTAATTCTCGAGTGCCTGAGGACTCAGGGAGAAAAAGGCGCAATTGTGCCTGTGAGTGTGTACATGTGTGCGTGTGTGTCTGACAAAGGACGCGTCCAACTGTCAAAGGAGCCTGTCATCGTCGGGCCTCGTCGACCGATAGATCCAAGGAATTAATCTCCAACATAATTCGATATTTAAATAATTGAGGAATTCATTCCACTCTACTCGACAATCATGAGGTATTTATTTACTTAAATAACAATGTAATTGTTATATTTGGCTTTGTCGATTCCGGAGATTTTTTGACGTGTGCACGAAAACATCTCAAATGGCGTCGGCCTATAATAATCAAAAAAACATTTGCATATTCCAACTCAATAAATTAATTTTCAAATTTTCCTTTCATCCAAAAATTAATCGAATTCAATGCATTTATTGTTGAGTCCACTTTGTAATTCTCTGAATTGTCATAATTAACGTCCGCCATTTTTTGCAGCTGACGTTTCCCCTCGTTCCGGAAATTTTTATGACATTTATTTATTGAGGAAAAAATGATTCAGAGCCTTCATCTTCCGGTGCTGTATTTTTTTTCTCGCCTTTTTTTTTTGCGGTGAAAATTGGAGCAGTCGGTGACACTCAGCTGAGCGTTATATATACGTTTTATTTGGGCTTTTTCACGTTTAATTCGTGGAAAACCGGATTTTCTATTTTAGCGAGCTCTGAGGCCCTGTGTTTCTATCTTTCAATTGACCTGATTCCTCTTTTTCCCTTTTTTTTCTGCCACCACGGCTCTGCGGTTTCTATGCATCGGTGCTTTTGTGCTCCCTGAAATACAATGTTTCTGAGGATTCAATAGTTGATTAATGCACTCGGTTATTTTACAGCGGACGATCACAGATGACGGCAATCAATGGAAAAAGGCCGAGCACAATTCCAGTACGACACTATGCAGAATCATCGGCACAGCACTTTGATCTTATTAAATATATTTGTGAATGTAAGTAAATTGTAAATCAGAGAATATCTCGGAAACTATTGGGTTTAGAGGGAAATGTTGAGAGACCTTATTTTTAGAGAATTAAATTCCCTACAAAAAAGGTCTCTTGACATTTTCATCTAAATCCAATAGTTTCCGAGATATTCGTAAAATACTCTTATTTCTCAATTCCTTTTTTAATGCTACAAAAGAAACGTCAAATGCCAATCACAAGAAGATTATCTACATTACAAAAATGAAATGTTCTTGTTATTATTCTCAGCATGGAACTCAGTCTCGAGGGAATTGGACAACTGTCACAATCAATCCCATGGGGATTCACAGAATTATCGAAATGGAGCATCAGTGACGTATTATCAGGAGAGAGAACCAAATCCATTGCTAAAAGGTTTTGTAATCATTTGTCATTTTCCTCTGTGTTATTTTTTGCTAAATAATTAGGCTTCATTAATAATATTGAAATAATTACAGATTTTGAGCCATTTAACCTTGAGGCCTGGTGGGGCCAGCGAGTAGTCCAGAGTATCACGAGGAATGCGAATTCCTAGTGCCAGGCCCCCTACAACGAACACACCCGGACATTCACACACAGGTATAAAAAGCAGAAAAGATAAATTTTAAAAATGAAAAAGTTAAAATGAATTATTCTAAAGAAAATCATTAAAATTAATCATACAAAATCGAGTCAACGTCTTTTCGTAACAAGTGTGACAAAGATAAATAATCAAACGGAGTAACTGAGAAAGAAAAAAGAGCAGAAATAGAGACTCGATTTTTTTTAAAAATAATAAAAGAGGAAAAAAAGTTGATTCAACTCTCCTTTACATTCCTACTTGTTTGATAAGTAAATTTGCATTACATCAACGATTCCACTTGGTGTAAATAAGGCAAAGAGAAGACGAAAGAAAGAAATAATGTATTGAAACAAAGATAAATGGAATGTTGTCCTCATCAATCTATTTTTTTTATATTCGCTGATTAAAATTTAGTTGTAAAATTTAATGAAGAGAAAATAATGTAATAATTAATGATAATGATGACAGCAATGTTTTTTCATGATAAAGATGCTCGACACATGAAGTAGACCAAGTTTTGCACGTGTTTATAATATTTAATAATGAAAATAATTAATTAATAAATACAATAGCAATAGAATTTTCGTAGATTTTTAGGAAATTTTTCGAGATCAATGCTATGAAAAATAATTGAATTTAAAAGAGAAACAGTAAACTTATTCACGCAATGTACATCGATACGTCTATAGACAATTAAGAAACAAGTGATGAACAATTTCTATATCTAAATGCAACTAAATAAAGAGCATGCAATACCTTTGTACTACAGAACTTCGATAAAAAATCTTCTCATTTTTTTTAGAAAAAAATCGTTATTCTTCTTCACTTTCATTTCACGTTTGCAATAAGTCGTGCAGAGAAATCGCCAAGTGGAGCTTGCACTAAAAAATAACACGTGGATGACATGGATGATGAGAATTAACGTTCCAACAGCTTCAGGCACTCGTAGAGTTGATTGATTGAATTCATTGAGCCTTTCCTAATCGCCTTATCCAGCTGATTAATCGCCGTTGATTTTAAGTCATTCATTGTTTTCTCCAAGTGCGACAAGCTCCTCTCAATCGCCTTTTTTTCGCTCGACAGTAACTAAGAATTAAATTCCCTTTTTTTTCCAGATATCTTCAAAACTATTAGCTTTAGGAAAAAAAGTCAAGAGCCCTTATTTGCAGAGAATTAAATTTTCTACAAATAAAGATCTCTTGCTTTTTAATTACATTGAAAAAATACAATTAAAACTGAATAATTCAATAATTCCAAATTTACATTGATTCGCAGAGCCTTTTCACCAATCAGCATCGTTTGTGTTGACACATTAGACGTGCTTTTGACGTGAGCAAGATAAATTGTTGCCCCGTCAAGCCTCGATTCCTCGTACTCTCGCTCTGTCCCGACGAACTTCAAATCAAGAATCGACTTCAAATCAGCACCCAGTGATTGCTTGAATTTCACCAATTTCTCCCCATTCCTCAGCTTTATTATACACTCCTCAAACTCAACACCATCCAACCTTCCCCCAGTTCCTTCAACAATGATTGACTTGAAGGTAAAATTATCAAGCCTCTTTCCATTTAAACTCCTCTCAACCCCTGCACTTGACAATTCATATTGCTTCATGTTATTTATATCTTTGAAGCACCCAGACTCTTCATTTAATTTGCCAGGTAAGTTATTAACTGCAGAGACGATTTTTGAAGACTCATTTAGCATCGTACCTCCACTCCAATTATTTTTCTCATTCGTTACAACAGCATCTGACGTCTGTGACTGCAGCTGCAATAAAAATAATGCAGAGGAAATTAAGGAGTCTCAAATACTCGTAAATTCCCATCCAAAGCACAACTATTATTTCTCAAAATGATTCAGCAGTGTTTATGGAACGTGGTGGAGTCGCCTGAAATTTTCGGCAAAATTCTACCAGTCAAGCTTTATTAACAAAAGCCACAAAACCCATCAAGTTTACCCAACGTCGGCTACGTGCGTTCACATTAATTCCGAATCTCTCTGTCTCTCTTTTCAAACGTCACGAGGGTCCGCCCAAGTTGGTGATATGGGTATTGATTTGTTATGGAATCTACTGAGGCAAGTGGTGCATCTATCCCCGGTTCATTGGGCTTCATGATGTCTTGTGAGGTAATTGAGTCAAGGATTCAGAGATTAGAAATCGAATTTTTTGTATTTCTCAAATATCTCTGGAAATATTAGGTTTAGGGGATTTTTGCAAGAGACATTTTTTGTCGGAAATTCAATTCTCTATAAAAAAGGTAGAGGGGTAAATCCTCGTAAATCTCTTTGTTCCTGAGATATTCATGAATCAGTGATGCTGGTGAAATGAGGGATGATTTTTTTTTTTTACTCACTCGCTTTTTCAAATTCCGTATAATCTCGCAGAGGACAGAATTTTGAGAGACAAGGTAGCTCTCGGTTGGATCGATTTCTATCTTGTCATACAGGTGGCTGAGTGAAATCATTGTTCTCTCGAACAGCGAATTTTCTCCTTCAACAATAGCTTTCATAGCTAACACAATAAACTCACGTAAAATTCTTTAGTGTGTAAGGCAATGGAAGAGCATGTAGTTATAAACGTTTTATAGTTTTATTTTTTTCTGTTCCCTTTACCTTGAGAAAGCCATCTCGAGTGCCTTTGACTCTCATTATTATGAGAATTTTCTCGAGTCTCCAGTAAATTGACGAGTTTTAAAATTCTCGTTGTTGTCTCATACTGTGCACGTAGTGACGCCTCCAATTCCACCTCTAGTAACTCGACCTTAGTACAAAAGACCCATTGAATTCGATTAAAATTCTTCTATGCGCTCGAGTTGCTTGATTTAAAACTGAATTAGATGCCAGAAAAGTTTGAACAATAGAACTTTAATGTATTATTGAGCGAGGTATCTTCATGCCTCTTTTTTTGCAGATTTTATTGAGATAAAAAGGGGTCAATACCGCAGTAAAACAAGAAAACTCGTTTTTTTTTTAGTAATTATGGGATAACTTTGTAGCAGTTGAGTTTAGGGGAAAATGTCAAGAGACCTTTTTTGTAGAGAATTCAATTCTCCACAAAAAAAGTCTCTTGACTTTTTTTCCTAAACCCAACGGTTCTCGAGATATTCAGGAAATCATGAATTACCTGTTTCTCTGATTTTTCACATCTTTTCAACAACTCTTGAACTCGTCTCTTTTGGATGGAGTTTATAGTGCCTTTGCACTGTCTCCCAGAATTTTTTTCATCACCTTCAATAAAACAGCTAGACAATGAAAAAGATACTCTCAAGATTCAATCAACTTATCCCGCTGAAACTTTCTCCAGACTTGTTTTCCAATTTTGTGGAAAATTGTTTGAAAAAAGAAGGGGAGAATGTTATATGAGAAACTTATAATCTCTCGAGAGTTTGTCCCTTTTTTTTTACATCCATTCAATGCAATTTTCCTTTTATTACATATGCATGTATACAATACATATTTTTGACTCTGTGCTTCTCCACTGACGTATTGCAGTATCGACCTGTTTTTCACTGAATATTCCATCCAAAGAAATAAGTAAATCAGTGATAAAAGAATATGAAATTTTGTTTGTGGATGCTTCTTTGAATATCTCTGAAACGAGCGGTTTTTCGAAAAAACTTCAAGAGACCTTTTTTGTGGGGAATTTCATTGGCTACAAAAAAGGTATCTTGATGAAATCTCCTGCTCCTCTTCATTCTCGAGATATTTCCAAAATAAAGTATTAAACCAGTTTTTTAATATTCAGAGCATGAAATATTCATTATCATCAATTTTCAAAAAATAATCACTTTCATTCCCTGCATTCATCATGGCTTCAAAATTGATAACCGATGTACGTGAACAAATTGTTGAAATAATTGAAATATGACTTTAATTAACTCAAAAATTCCATTCCCATGAAACAATGGTTTCCAATTAATTTTATTCTTTCAATGTCCCACTTGATTGCTCCAATGATGCAATATCGTAATTAGCATAAAATTCATAAATAACCCAATACTTTTTTTGAGCAATTTATCAGAGTAATTGACGCTTGACGTTAACGAAATTACGATGCAAAATCCAGAGCTTGTCTTGTCCTGTTACAGTCATCTATCCTCAAATAAATTACGAGATTCTTTCGTTTTTTTTTTTGTCTCTTTTCAGAAACAAAAAATGAAGAATAATAATACTGCTGAGATGAAGCGGAAAAAAATAATGACAGAGATTTTTGCTGAAGAAGAGGAGAAAAAAATGATGCCACTGAGGGAAAAAAAAAATAACGAAATATTATGAAATACGTTCCTTTGTTCGTTCTTCAAAGATGATGAAGCTAGTCGAATAAAAATAAATTTGTTGACCTGGAAGTCCTCATTAACTCTGGAGACTGATTATTTAATTATTTTAAATTAGAGTTTATTACTGTTTATTGATTTTTAGAGATAACTCTTGAACAGTTAGGTTTACGAGGATTTATGAAGAGACCTTTTTTGTAGGAAATCAAATTCTCTACAAAAAAGGTCTCTTGACATTTTGTCCTGAACCCACTCGTTTCAGAGATATTTTCAAAAATAGATTTTTTTAATAAAACCAACTAAATTTCCATTTTTTTATTAATTTGAGAATATCTTCGAAGCGAGTGGATTTAGGAAAAAATATCAAGAGACCTTTTTTGTGCAGAATTAAATTTTCTACAAAAAAGGTCTCTTGACATTTTTCGAAACACTCAATCGTTCCCGAAATATCCTCAATTTACTAAAATTGATCGTTTTTGTAGTTAAAAAAAATGGAAATCACTACTCTATCACTTGAAAATATGTCGAGCACCATTCGTCACCAGAGTTATTGAATGAAAATCCTGTTCGATAGCCTATTAAAATCCTCGAGCCCCTCAAGAGCTCAATTCCCTCAATTATTCACCTTTGAACGATACCTCGTCGCATAAATGCCTCTTTCCCCTGATTTCTCTCAATTTTCCAAGCTTCTTCCCTTGATCTCCACTCTTGAATCATCTCTGCGTGAATAAAACAAAAAAATCTTGCACCTCATTATAAATTCCTCAGGATTTACCAATTAATTACTATTGTGCTCATGCACAAGTGCATCGTGCTCCTTCTCCAGCTGCTGCTGACTCTCGATATTAATTCGAAATGCGTGATGCAGTTCACTAAACTTCCTGCACACATCTCTGAAATTTCGTTTGAGCTTCCAAAGCTGATTTATCTCATTCCCTCTGAAAAACTTGACCTCATCTGCTCCATCTTTCTCCATTATACTTCGATTGCTTCTCACCAGTTTAATCACTGTGGCTTATTAATCTATCGATGAACTTCAGATAATTAATTGCAGCCAACAGTTTCACAATTATTATCATCGACTCGATGAAAGGGTTATACAACATTTCCAATTACAAAATAAACAAATGAATTCATTGATTTCTGATTAATTAAATTATTTGAATTTGTGAAATCCTTCATGCTCATTAAATTAAAGATATCTCGAGAACTATTAGAGTTAGGAGAAAAAGTTGAGAGACTTTTTTTGTGGGAAATTCAATTTCCTACAAAAAAGGTCTCTTCACTTTTTCTCCTAACTCTAACGGTTTACGAGATATGCCAAGAATAATGGGGGGATCATTGTCAAACTCGATTTTTCTCATTATTAATGATTTCATGGGATTATGCAAAAAAATGGGGTTCAGAATTTCGGATTTATCATCGAGTGATACAATATTGTAATAGATAGAAGAATATACGATAATAGGAATGAGCAGCCGAGTTCTCGTGTCCAAGTTTAAGAGTTTCTAGATTTTGAACACGCTATCTACCGTAAAGTTGATTATATAGGGCATAGGATTCTCTCATATACTTTTTATATTACAAAAACAGATGAAAAAGAAAGTTTAAATACGTTTTTGTGTCACAAGCACAAGTGGACTGTCATTTACCCTTTTTCAGCAACTCTCGCAGCTTTTTTTTTTTGTTATTCTTGAAATTGGAGAGGAGAAAGATGATACATTAATAGGATTAACTTGTATTTTTTCTTAATTTCATAAAATTGAAGATACTTTCAAAACGGTTGATTTTATGGGAAAATGTCAAGAGACCTTTTTTGTAGAGAATTAAATTCTACACAAAAAAGGTCTCTTGACATTTTTTCCTAAACCCACTATTTAACGAGATATTTGCAGAATAATCGGGGATGATTGGGGAGACGATTTTAGCATAATTTTCAAGGACAATTTCCCAGGAAAAATCGTGGAAAAGAGGTGCATGAAAATTCCAGGCAACTGGAGATGCATCAAACACCAAATAATGATGAGCTCCAGCATTTCACTGAGATTCCAATAATTTCTACACAACTTTTGTAAACCAGACGCTCACACAGCTTGTGTACATCTCGATTTTCATTATATTCCAACATAGTATAGGATATTTTTATTTTTCCAATCGATTTTTCCTTTGTACATTTTTTTTTACAATTTCTCCCCCAGTGGAGAGGTAAAGTGATATTACTCTATTTTTATCCGATTGAGAATCACTTTTTTTTTTCATTATCTGGGAATGTAATGGCGATATGAAATTTTTCGCGAGAAACTTTTTTTTAGGTCACAGACGGCTCCAGAAAAGACCTCTTCACGATAATTTCTGTATTTCCTTTCAATTCCGAGAAGTTTCATTTGAAAAATCACCATTAATTAAAATTAATTAAAACCACCTCCATTTCGTCATCAGTTGTTTTAGAATATCTCGGAATCTAAGCGAGATAGAGCAATTTTCGTAATAACCTTTTTTGTAGTCCTCAAAATTCTCTACAAAAAAGGTCTCTTTCAAAATCGCTCTATCTCGCTTAGTTTCCGAGATATTTCCAAAAAAACTGAGAAAAAAATTCAGGAAATAATTCTAAAAAATTCTTTTCAATTAAAAAAAAAATAGGAAATTAATTATTTCGATTCAGGAAATATTTTTGAAGATCAGAAAATATATTTTGGCGACTGAGACTCAATAATTCAATCAAATTAAATATATCCTGACTACTTAAAATTCCGGGGGATTTTCTCTTTCGTTTTTCTGACAGTTCCGGATAAATTCACTCGGGAATTATTCCCACGAATCTCTCCAAAGCAATTTTCACATAGAACGTAAGTAATTGCATTAATTCAACTCTGTTTACTCAAAAATTATTTAGTTTTTTTTTCGAATTTATTGACTTTCAGCGTAATTCCCATTTTCCATTTCCCAAGTGTCACAGTCAGTTACTCTACGCCTCATCGACTGAATTTTTATATCGACCTTATTCGTAAATTCCCTTCGATTCTTGAAGAATCGAATACGTCAGTTCAAGATAGACGAGAGCAAGTGGATATTCATAAGAAATTGGGAGAGAATTCACAAGTAAAATTGACTGAGTATTGTCTATTTTCGTTTTTCACAAATATCTCGTTAAATACCCGGATTTAAAAAAAAATCACAGAAACCTTTTTTGTAGCCCTCATTTTTCTCTACAAAAAAGGTCTCTACGAGAATTCCCGTATCTCCATTATTTTCCAAGATAATGAATTAAATAAAATTCTCAATCAATTCTCACTTTAAATTTAATTAAAGAAATTTAAAAAAAAAAGAAGGAATACCTTTGAACTTTAATTCGACAAGATTAAAGTTCTGTCGAAAACTTTGGGTTTCAATTTCCCTCGATTTATGAAGTGGATTTTTCTTTGTTCCAGAGTTGAAGCTCAACAATTTCGATGATAGTTAAAATTTTGAAATTGTAAAGAAAGAGAGGTGGAATATTCAGTGGTGTAGAATGTCATGAGAATGAGAGCACCGGGTTATTAAAGTGCTTGGAAAGGCTATGGGGCTTTTGGAATTCGGGATGTTACATTGTGCAAGGTTACCACGGGTTATCCTGTGAGGTTTGTGCATAACTGGTGCACCCCTCGACATAACAAGTCGTCTATTCGAGAACGCGAACATAGACAATGTCGAATAATTGGATAATAATTGAGAGAGAGAGTGGGAGGGCCACAAATTAGAGATTAGGGTGAATTTAATGTGCGGGTGTTAACTGATGAGAATCGATAATTTGAGAAAAATGATAATTTTTCAAAAAAATTCATCAATTTTTTTATTAATTGAGAAAAAAAAAATCTGACACTTGTTTTTCATCTGAAATTTCCTCAGCTTTTCAATGAAATCATCAGAAAAATTCTATCTCAATTATTTCTATGGATTTTCTATTATTTTCTCGAGAAAATGTAATTCAACATCTCCAACATCTCCAAAACTTCACCAATTTCTTCTCCCCATTAATAAGCCCAGTAACAAAATATGAAAAAATGTCAAGAGACCTTTTTTGTAGAGAATTAAATTCTACACAAAAAAGGTCTCTTGACATTTTTTCATAAACCCATTATTTAACGAGATATTTGGAGAATAATCTGGGATAATTGAGAAGACGATTTTATCATATTTTTCAAGAACAATTTTTTTTCATGGAAATACCAGACAACTGGAGATGCATCAAACACCAAATAATCATGAACTCCAATGAAATCATCAAAAAAATTCTATCAATCAATAATTTCCCTGGATTTTTATTTATTTTTTCAATAGAACCTAATCCAACATCTCCAAAACTTCACCAATTTCTCCTCCCCATTAATAAACTCCCTCAAAAAAAATAGCAGAAACTCTCCCAAATCCTCCGAAAACAAATTCCCTTTCAAAAAAACCTCCCCAACTCATTCTGCCTCTCTGTCACAATAAAAATCCTCACAATCCCTCATCTACAAATTCAAACTACTCAATTCTCATTTCTCCGGACTTTTTCACCTCAATATTTCCCCGAAAATTCAAATGATAATATTCCAATCCCGTACATGCTGGTGATTTTGGCATATACCTATGTAGTACATTGGAAATCCAAAGAAAGGAGTAATCGTAGAGGCACTACGTATGTACGACGAGTGAGCCAAGTTTTCACGGAAAAAGGGAGTTGAAAAGGTGTGGTAGAAGAGGAGGGAGGGTGGGAGTTCTTGCACATATACATGTCACAAGTCTGAGGAACAAAAGGGCACAAGTCTTGTATATGTGCACAAAACTTGTGCCCTTTTTCCACTTAAATAAGGATATATGTGCTTACGTCTTTTGGGGGGGTTTTTGGGACGCGTGCGCGAATGGCTAATCAAGAAAACGGGGGTGACGGTAGGGGTGGGGGCGCGGCCATGGAAACAGGGAACATTGTTCAGTTGGGTTTGGTACGCGACGATCCGTGTGTTCAAAGATCCTCCCATCCTTAAATCTCTCGTTTCATCCGTAAATTTATGAAAACACATTTTTATCACAAACTCCAACGTCTCTCGGGCAATGCTAGAAATTGTGGTACATGATGGAGATGAAAGTCATGAATTTATATTTTTTATTGGTTCATAATAAAATTGTTTTGCCGGTTCTTCGTGCACGAGAAACAATAAAAAAGTTCCGGCCTCTCTGGAATTTCAAGACAACATTCAGATGGTTCGTACATTGAATTTATTTATTTTTGTTGGCCCGGGGGTTTTTATGGGGTTTTCTTGAGTGGTGGTTGTGGTAGGTCGGTGCTCTGGGGCTTTGGGTTTCACTTCTGATCAGGTGTATCACTTTCTCCATGAGCATTACTTATTTCTTGAGGATATCATAATTCAGGAAAAAACGAAAACAGCAGAGTCTCCAACAGATTTCTTGGCATATCTCGGAAAATAAGGGAGATAGGGAAATTTTTGTAATTACCTTTTTTGTAGATCTTGAAATTCTCTACAAAAAAGGTCTCTTCCAAAATTTCCCTACCTCTATTAGTTCCGGAGTTATCTCTAGAAAACAGATACCACAAGAGTTTAATCACTTCAGTAGCTCATGCTGATGAATTCCAGAGGCGAGAGACAATTGCGAAAAAAAAAAAAAACAATATGCAGATATACTAAACAAAGGCATCCGCTTCGGTAAACAAATTCACTCGGACAGATTTTGTTTCAACGGAATAAAAAATTTATTACCACATAAAAAAAATAAATAACAAAAAAAAAAAAACCTTTGGCCAACACAACTCTGAATGGCATAACTTTTACACTCCTTCTTTCTCCTCTCTTTTATCCTGTCATACAGTAGATTATCGTCTCTATAAAATAATGCAGAGGACGAGAGAATAGATGCTGTATACATATATACAATTACAGGATCTTGGAAAACCGTTGGTTACTCTCCTGGAAGAGTTCAAGACCCCTTGAATAAATTTTTAAGAGATACGTTTTTTTTGGCATGTTCTTCACGTCATTCTAGTGCACTTCAGGCTTGTCTAGTGTCATACGTGGTTCTCTTTATCACCTCTGTTCTCATCTATCCACTCATTCAGCAATTTCCCAGAGGCTCTCCTCTCATATTATTTTTCCTCTGTTATTTTTCCATTTTTTTTTCATCCTGGAGTCATTGTTATCTTCAATACGATGTAAATTCGAGTGAACAATTTTCGTTTATTGGAGGTGACATCAGGTGCATTCAATAAACACAAAGGGTTAATTGAAAAATAATAAAAGTCAGTCAATCCCGAAGTTAATTACAATTTTTATGAATCAATATCAATGATTTTTTCATGAAAAAAAAAAAGGGATTTTGTGGGAATATTTTATCCCGATTTGTTTTGATGTCCCTGCCAACTCTTGATATAACAAATTATCCACTTTTCTGGCACACAATGTTGATACTTAAATAATTCCACAATTTTCACAATTTTAATGAGAATTTATTTTCCATCAAAATTTAATGTATCAAAACAAGAAAAAAGTGTCTCAATTTTTTATGAAGTGTTAAAAAAATAAAATAATAAAAATCACTTGTGGTTTATTTTGAAAATATCTCGTGAAATACGAGTTTTACGAGAATTCATGAAGAAACCTTTTTTGTAGCTCATAAAATTACGTACAAAAAAGGTATCTTGATAAATTATCGTATCTCCTTCAGATTCCGAGATATTCTGAAGATTATAACGCGAATGGACTCATCTAATTTTATCCTTTCACTACTGAATTTCCCCATAAAAGTTCTCCTATTGGCAATTTTCTCCCGAGCAGAAACGATTAAAAATAATTGAGTAGTAATCATTGAAGTGTGAAAAATTAATAGTCTCAATCTAATCGCATCCTAGATAATTGTTCACACTATGCAATAACGTTCGTTAATTCATGGAATTTAGTGAACTAAAATGATTGTTTTCATAATGGAAAGAGTCACTCGGAAAATGCAGGAGCTAATATCCAACCACAACATCCAGGAAATGTTATTTTGATGACTGAGGCTCGCATCAGCCGGAGGCCAGTGAAGTAATCAGAGTCATCAAAACGGTCATACGAGTGGAATATGCTTCACGCACTCCACAGCCCCTGTCACAAACAGATTCACGTTTATTTCTGGGATGGATGTATTAGATATTGCGAAAACACAATTTATAGTCATAAAAAGGCAAACACTCATTAATCCTAGAATATCTCTGAAACTAAGTGAGATAGAGAAATTTTTGTAGATACCTTTTTTTTAGAGAATTTCAAGAGCTTCAAAAAAGGTTATTACCAAAATTGCTCTATCTCTTTTAGTTTCCGAGATAATTTAAAAAATAGGAAAAAGTGAGGGAAGAATTATTTTTATTGGAGATTTTGAAGAAAATGTCCAAGATGAACAGTTTCACCTGATGTTACCGAAAAAAAAACGCTTATTGAGCATTTTGGGGGGGAGATTTATTGCACGATGCTTCGATTCCAGTTGCAGTTTCAGTGACTAGTGGATATTGCTCTCCATTTACAGAGAATCCTCGTTAATCCAAATTACAGTGATTCTTCTTGTCAATAACTTCATTTTCTCCTGAAAATAAGAGAATTCTGGGGTTATTTGGAAAAAAGTTGAGGGCTTTGGAGAGACAATAAAATCGAAATCGTGATATAAGTGAATCCACTGAAATTCCATGAACATATACGAGTACGATGACAGCATGAGCCTCAACTGCCACAAAGCCGTCCAACATTGTCAGTGAAATCCGGGAAATCCGGTGGAATTCAGTTCACGATATTGAACTGTATTCGGTTATGGCATTCTACGACGGTTCAAGTGATCATTTTTATCAAGATGGAATTCTTATTGAATTCATGGAGGTCATGACAATAAAATTATCCCAAATTTTCCAATTTTTTAAACCAAATAAATTGAAAAACACAGAAAATAGACAAATTCAAGTTCATTCTCCCTGGATTATCTCGGAAACTAAGCGAGATAGGGCAATTTCAGCCGAATCCTTTTTTGTCCAGAATTTCAAGAGCTACAAAAAAGTATTCATGTAAAAAAGTCGTATCTCCAGTAGTTTCAGAGATATTCTCAAAAAACTGTTCGAGAATTATGGAATTTCTGGATTTCTCCTGTTTATCATAAATCATCATTATCACCAGCAAATTTCTGATTCTTAAAGTAGTTTTACCAGCCTCTGAATGTTGACATGAGGCTTTTGGAATTACGTCAGTCAAAGTTGTTCGTGGGAAAGTATTACCAAAGTTTTCCCAGTTGTTTAGCAGTGGAATGAGGAAAAATTAATGAAAAATCAGAGGAAGGGTGAAAAAAAAGTGCTTTGACGAGAGAAATAGCACTTGGCACTTTTTTCCTCTGTAGCCTCGAATTATCCAATGTATCTTCTTTAACTCATATAACATTTCATGGTCTTTCACAGTGGCGAAATGTCCACAAGGGCTATACATACATATAGGATTGTACAGAGTGATATTTTCTTCTTACAAAGTTCCTTCCTTCCCTTTTTTTCTCCTCACTCTGCCTTCGTGTATCTCTGACTTTTGCCCCATTGAATTTATTGTTTTATTCAAGGACTCCAGGGCGAAGTTTCCACTACCAAGACCACTCTGTTGCCATCAACCGTATTTTATTCTCATTTCATTCGCATTTTCATTTTACCACCATAATAAATTCAAGGAAAATTTATGAATACATGAAATGGTTTTTTTTTTTTTCTCTGCATTTGCCAATTCATTTGTGTTCAACAATTTGTTTAGGAAAATTTGCGGATTTATTCCAGAGGTTTTTCATTCTTGAATTATGAATAACGTCTGATAATGAGATTTTATGGGGGCAAGTACGTGGGAAACTGGGAAATTATTAAGATGACTTATGTTCTTATGAGAAACATCGGGAAGTAAGTAGAACAAAGTTGCGCGTGTTAGATAGGGGTGATGAGGTGGAAGAAGATGAGTTTGAGGTCTCTCGTATTATTCTTGGCATAGCTCCTCAATTATTGGGTTTAGAGGGAAATGTCAAGAGAGCTTTTTTGTAGGAAATTTAATTTTCTACAAAAAAGGTATCTTGACATTTTCTCCTAAGCCCAATGGTTCTCGAGATATTTACATAAGAACATGCAACTGTTTTTTTTGTAAAATAAAGAAGAGAAAATCGATAAATTACGTGTGACTTATTTTAAAGATATCTCGAAAACTATGGGGTTTAGGGGAAAATGTCAAGAGACCTTTTTTGTAGGTAATTAAATTCTCTACAAAAAAGGTCTCCTGACATTTCCCTCTGAACCCAACGGTTTCAAAGGTACTTGCAGAAGAATTAGTGGCACTCGATAATTACACAAATTTCTCTGCGAAAAATCCAGTTTTAATGAAACTAAAAAATTTCTGTCCATCGCAGGCTCTCATTCAATTAAAATTTCATGTAATAATTATTTTAAACCACGTAACGATCCCAGGATAAAAGTGGAATGGGAGCAAAACCAACGGATTTAAATTGATTGAGCTGAAGAATTCAAATGAATTTATCGCTTGCCAATCATCCAATATTTTTTAATTTCCTAAAAAAAGCGAGTATTTCACGATAATGGAAAAAAACTAGCGGCGATGAAAAAAATGGTAAAAAATACAATTATTTTTGGATAAAGTTTTGAGGCTAAAGAGCGAAAAAAATTGTGAAATTTTAACGATGTTTAATAACATTCTGGAAAAATAAAAAAAAAATGCAGTAAAAAGTTTTGGGGATCGATTAAAACTGTTGGAATATCTCAAATGAAAACGGATTTTGTTACAGAACTATTTGGCCGATTAAGCGCAAATTTTCCTCACCAACAACACACTCCTGAATTCCAATCTTTTCAAGCGTTTTTTTTTTTTGTTCAAGAAAACAGGCGCGTTGAACAAACATGCGGAATGTTTCTGCAGAGATTCCTCGAGGTTTTGAAATTGAAAAATACCACGACTGCAAAAGTTTTATCCAAAGATTTATCATTTTCATGATAAAGTGGTGATTTATTTCAGTAGTAAAAAGATGAAACATCGAATCTGATTTTAGAGATTAATTATGGATGAATATCTCGGAAACTAAGAGAGATAGAGAAATTTTGCAAGAGACCTTTTTTATAGAGAATTTCAAGAGCTACAAAAAAGGTCATTACAAAAATTGCTCTATCTCGCTTAATTTCCGAGATACTCTAAAAAATATAATGAAGAATTGGAGTCTTTCTGAATTTTATAAAATTTTCAAGAAAATGAGATAAATTAATGGTATTTAAGGTCAACCGAATGAATATGCAATGTCAGGACCTCGAATGCATATATATAACGATGATGGATGGAGATTAAATATAAGACTCCTCAGAAGGAAAGATCGTGCTGGAAATTAAACTGGAGATTTGCATAAATCACGATATTTATGGATTACCATTAATGTCTTTAAAAAATAAAGAATATCTCGTTAAATACAGCTCTGAAGGAAAAACACCAAGATACCTTTTCTCTAGATAATTAAATTCCCTACAAAAAAGGTCTCTTCCTATTTTCCTCTAAAACCCCTAATTAACGAGATAATCCACTCTCAACAAAACTTCCACGTAATTTTTCAATTAATCTTAATTTCACACTTTATTCCTGAATTAATAATATTAATGATGTGACCTTCATGTCTCCTTCAATCTCATGAATAAATATTTCAGGTGGTGAAGGGAACGAATAAGTGAAGAGGAGAAGAAGAGATAAAGAAAAATAATGCCATGGAGATGAGAATTTTCTTGTTGAAAGATTATTCAGTAAAATGGGATTTTGTGGTGAAACATATTTGTGCTATTCATAGAACTGCATCTCTGAATTAAACAAAATAGAGACAAAGAAAGAACGAAGTAATATTGATGAAAAAAAAAAATCCAGTGATTGAAAAGAGAATGAACTCTAGAAATATTGGAACAATGAAATTGTCAATTTCTCGTGTAGTGGTTTTGGTGTTACTGGGATTTGCTGAATCTTCCCGGGGATTTGGATTGTTTGGTGGTAGAGATGTAGTACGTGGTGAGAGTGGTATTAAGATTGGTACAAGTGAACGAGGTACACTGTCGAGGGATTTTAGTTTGGGTACAGGTCGTGGCAGTTCATCCAGAGGTACTGGTGTTAGACTTGGTGAGGGAAGAGGCCTCAACATTACCAGGCAAAGAGCATCTGCATTTACAACATCATCAACAACTAGTACAACAGAACAGCCTCATCCGCTTCATTACACTCATGCACCCCAAGCACCTTCAACTGGTGCTGGAAGTCAGAACGTCACTGATCTCCAGGTAAATAGAAGAAACTGAAGTTTTCAGACAACTTGAATTTAATTCATCATCAGTTTTTTGGAGATATCTCGGAAACTAAGCGAGATAGAGCTATTTTCATAATAACCTATTTTGTAGCCCTTGAAATTCTCTATAAAAAAGGTATCTATAAAAATTTCTCTACCTCTTTTAGTTTCAGAGATATTTGACAAAAAGTGATGATCGTGTAAATAGAGTTTATTATGATCATGGTACGTTAATTTAAGGATATCTCTGAAATTATCAGAGTTAGAAGGAAATTCCAAGAGACCTTTTTTGTAGAGAATCAAATTCCCCACAAAAAAGGTCTCTTGATATTTTTCCCTAACTCTGATAGTTCCAGAGATATTCTTGAATTAATGCAGATTTAAAGAAAAAAATGGAATAAATGCAATCACTCACTATTCATCCGCATGAAATTGAGCTTTGAAAGTTTTAATTTTTTCTGCCTCTCCAGGGAGTGATATTTTTTTTTCCTAAATCCGATGGCTATTCTCGCCAGTGCATCAATTTTTCCAATAAAAATTCTCTCCATTCTTCCTCCACCCTTTTACTCAATGCACAATGGCGAGAGAATGGAAAACTCATCACTGAGAGAGGCAGTTATTGAGAATCCATGGTACAGGATTATTACGTAGCATGAATAAAGAAAATGCCTCGTGGATCCTTGTCAGTGTGGGTTAAAGTTCAGCCACTTACCTGCTTCACACACAACTTTCCTGCAGTCCATCTATTCGTAACAATCGATATGTGCAACAGGTGGAGTCGAAGCATAAGTGCTTGATTCTAAATAATATAATAAGTGGAGTGCTAAATTTTCAGGTCTCGTTTTTTATTCTCTTTTTTGAGAATATGGGTCTATTGGGGTCAATTGAATTGTTGGTGTACGTTATAAATTACGTTAAAAAAGTTGCGACAATTTAATTATTGTTTAATTAGTGCTTCATTGTTCTCGCAATTATTTATGGGAGAAAGTGGAGTGAATAGATTTTTGTTATTATTTCATTGAAAAACCGAGGAAATTTCATGTGGAAAAAATGTGCCTTTTTTTCAAAAAAATTCATTTTTTACTTTGAAAAAAAAAATGAAATTCTTCTTTCTTTTACTGAAATCATCTCAATTTCTCCAACAACAAAAGAAATCCTCCATTCCCTCTGGATAAATCGCAGAAAATAATCACAACAAGAATAACCGCTTGAATTCTTTCATAACAGGTAGGCATGGTCGTGCCATACAAGTCATTCGGCGTACGTGAATACACGAAGGCAGTGACAACTGCAATCAATATGCTCCAACGGAGCACGAGAGGACCAAGACTTGGCTTGTTTCACCGTTATGACATACATGTTCACGTAACCATGAAGGAGCTCACCCCAAGCCCAACCGGTAAGTCCCTACACTATAACAACATTCATCAACCCGGAATTCCGTGAAGATGCTGGAGGACAATGCCTCATCACCCATTCCCTCAAAAATATCTCAGAAACTTCTACTTCTAGAGAAAAATCTCAAGAGACCTTTTTTCTGTAAAATCACATTCTCTACAAAAAAGGTCTCTTGAGATTTTCCCCTAAACCTCACTGCTTCCAAGATATTCTCAAA
Source organism: Aleiodes testaceus (assembly GCA_963565655.1). Lineage (NCBI taxonomy): Eukaryota > Metazoa > Arthropoda > Insecta > Hymenoptera > Braconidae > Aleiodes > Aleiodes testaceus. The sequence continues at coordinate 5,242,357 of OY751415.1, read as the reverse complement.
ATTCTAAAAAAAAAACGAATTATCCTGAATTTTTAACTTAAATCAAAATCCAAAGGATTATCTCCAATTAAGCTTTGAAATAAAACCCACAGCATTATAATTATCGAAACGGCGTTAACCCCTGGATCTCCAATGACATCAGCTGACTAATCCAAGGGATAGAGGCAAACGAATGCTCGGACAGTAGTAAATACCAGTAGACTTTAACTGGTGGGACAGAAGTAATTGATGCTAACCCTCGGATTCATGAAACTCTGCAAATGTCTCTATTCCCCAAAACTCTCGGTTTATCTTATCTTTGTGGTAAATTTGTATACAGCCTCATCTCTGAACTCTTCCATCATCAAGTCTTCCGGATTAATTGCTTCGTTGTTCCTCCATTCGACTGCAATGACCAATAATTACTGCTGCGGAAGACTGCACTAGCTTCTATTCCAACTACTGCTCTCATAAATTGTGAAAATTTCATTTTCCCTCCTCATTTTTAACAAATTCCATTAGTCCCTTGACTTTGTTCTTTTTTTGCTGGGGAGAATGAATGAGTGGTCCTGTAATTTAGTCGGTAAAAAGCCACGTATTTAGCACCAGCACGCCATCTCTCGTGGGGATGCTGGACTTGTTGGGGGATGAACACTTTGCTGGCTAAATTAAAAGTGCGAAAAATAAAGCACTCATAATAGTGACAATAGGAGCAGGTGAAATGAAGGCCCATTTACGTTTTTTCTCAATAGCTCTTTCATTTCAGCATTGTCGTCAATAATAAAGAATTCTTTTCAGTGATTTCGTGGTAGAGAAAATTCAGAGAGAATTACAATTTCAACACTTTTTTTTTTTGCTGGAGAGGCTCTTTCAATGGCCTCTTCTTTTAGGAAAAAAGGGGAAGTTTCTGGTATTCACTGGTTCTCATTATCTCACTGATTATCCTTGATTCAACTCTTTCAAGTGGATTTATTGTTGGGATTAAGGAAGATAGGGTTTATCTGATTGGAACAGAGGTTTTTTCGAGGGTATCTTTTTGAATTATCAGGAGAAATTAAAAGAGTGAAGATAACTTTGTAGCGGTTGGATTTAGGGGAAAATGTGAGGAGACATTTTTTTTAGAGAATTTAATTCTTTACAAAAATGGTGTCTTCATAAATTCTCATAACTCTAATGGTTTTCGAGATAAAAGGCAAAGAATTTTGCAACTATATGAAACCAATATAAATTCCTGAAAATTAATATTCAATTTTCAAATTCTATTTGAAACCTCAATTTTATATGAATTTTCCTCTCCATTGAATAACTAAAACTTTGAGAATTTCGATTTGCAAGAGCTCAAAGCTGCCGCAAATGTTTGCATCAAATTTGCATCAGTTTGCATTATTCCAGTGTTGGGGAATAAAAGTAACCAAGTAATAGCTGAGCACGAATATCTTTAATAAGCAAAAAAAAAAAAGTAGATAGACCTTTTTAACCGCATGAAATTCAGGTAATTCGGAATACTCGAGGGATACACACAGGTATTGAAAAACTTTTGCATTGTGTGTTGAAGTAAGAGTAAAGTGAGTTTTATCCACCGAGAAATTGATGATCTCCAGCATCAATAGATTGAGTTGAGTATATATATGTTATGTACATACTAAAATGAGGAGAAACTTTATTTCTCATGAAAACGTTCAAACCACAATGTTTATTTTTTTCTGCAGACTATTGCAATTTACTGTAAGAGTCTCAACGTTGAACAAATATATTCAATTCCAGTTACTCTCTTCGCATTTCATCATCTGGGTCTCACTGTAATTCATTTTGTTTCATTCCCCCAGTTTCTGAACTCTTCTGTATTTAATGAGTACCAGCAACTTTTTCCCCCCAAAACTACAAATTTCGAGTGATCCATTGTGTCTCAGAAAATCATGTTCTGCTAAACTTTTTCCCTTTTTTTTTTTCATGAATCTACAATTCCGAATAAATCCACATGAAAGAGCAGATACAGAAGATTACATTTTCATTGGACGAGAGCCTCCAAGGAAAACAAATACCCAAAAAAAAGAAGAAGATACTAACATGGATTTCAGTGAAATTGAAAAATCCTTGGGATTTGTTTATTTTATTTTCCCTCAAGACATTCACGATATTTTCCATTTTGTCGGGTGACCCTTTTGGCGACACCAGTGCCAATGAACTCTGCCCCACCCCAAAGTGAATTGAAACTATTATTTTTCGCAATAGAGACAACCCACTCTGTCTGATGCTGCATAATATGATGAGAAGAATTCTTCCAAAAATAGAATTACGTAAATTCACCATCTCCATCTAAATATCTCCAAAAATACTGAAGTTACGAAAAAATACAAAGAGACCTTTTTTGTAGAGAATTTAATTCTCTTGAAAAAAGGTCTCTTTCAAAATTCTCCTAAACCTAATGGTTTCCAAGATATTCGATAAATCATTAAAAATTCCACTTTATCCAACAATAACAATACCTCAAACTTTTCCATAAAACTCGAATAGCAACGAGCTTTCCTATTACACTCAATAGATTCACCCAGTTATTACGATTCACCCTATAGAATTTTCCGAGTAACCATGATTATCCTCATTGTATTGCTGAAACAAAAAGGAGCTTATATCAATTGTGTATGACTCCAAATCCCCCTAATCCCTGAAAATTAAAAAAACACAGTAAAAACCTCATGAACTCTTGATTCCCCATTTCCCAGTATTTCCCATAAAATCCCGACACTTGTTAAGTGCACTTTAATAACTTTTCCCCAAAGAAAAATAAAAGCATCTCATCTAGCTGGTAAAGTCACTCTAGAAGTCCAGAAACCTCAATATTTATTGAAACAAACGGCAGAGTGCAAACAGAGAAAGAAAATCCATCAAAAATAAGGGGGAAGAGAAGGAGGGAAAAGCCCACCCTCTTACCAAGAACATGATTTAATTCACAAAGCCACGCGGTGGTGTCTGAGGAATGTGCCTCCAATGTGGCCATGAGCAACACCAACTGAGAAGGAGCAGTGTTACCATAGTTACCATTTTCAGCGCCTGCGTAATTGCCACACACACAATTCGTACGAAGCTCAACCGAGGGTAGTCCGTAGTTGCCGTTTGGAATTATTATAGGGTTGTCTTTTTTTTTTCCTCAACCGCTCGTATCGAATCCGGGAACAACCATCTGGGCGGTGTCTAGTAGAATTTTATCACGAATTATCCACATTCAGGCATCATGAAGCCTCGAATAATCCCTAATTAGTATTCATCAACGTCATCAGTGCTAATGTACGTGAATCAGTGAATTCAATGAGGAATGAGGGATTTTTTCATTCAAAAAATTGCCGCCACTTGAATTGGAGAGACACAACGTGCTAGAAAAAAGTGAGAGTGGATTGAGTGAATTGGAGGGATTTCTTTAATCGAAGGACTTCTGCACGTGCTAATCTTGAATTCTCATTGGTATTGAAGTTTATTCCAATCTCCACTTCACTTTTAACCCGAGAATTTTGGGGAAAGTGTGGGTTTGTGGATGAGAATGATGAATCTTTCTTAATTATCAAATTTTTCTGAAAAATAATCGTTTAAAGGAAAATTCCAATACTCTATTTTTGGGGAATTAAAGGGAGATGGCTCAGAATTAGAGTCTCCACTTTTTTCCTCAATTTATTTAGCAAGATCTTGGATGTTTGAACGATCAATAACCAATTGCCGTTGAATTGACTTATTCATTAATGAAAAGCCTTCACTCCAACGTTTTGACAGTTTATTATTGAAGCACTTGGTATTCAATCTACTCTTGTTTACGTTGAATTCACACGTGGCCTTATAAATTCATTGGAATTCATTCTGAGTGGCCCTTTTTATTATTGATTCCCTGCATCTTCAACACATTCATGTGCAGCTTTATTTTCTCAACGTGGATAAACTGTGGGGACATTTGGGTGTGGTATCAAATGGAATTTATCTGGAGATACATCACCCCTCGGTCACGTATACTAAATTCCCTCTCGTCATTCTCCCCCTTATTCTAGCTTTGCTACTTTTTATCCTTTTATTTTTTGTGACAACACAGGGGAATGATGCTCATGGGCATTGTTGCATTTAGCTGGAATTAATTGATAAATGCTATTTATTTGTGATCCATCAATTTTGGATATTCTGGAAATCAATTCATGTCCTTGACATGAATGATCCTCGATGTGCCTTTTCATTTAGCCACTGCACATACTCGTATTATATATTGGGATTCTGTATATAAGCAAGTACTCCCCTTCATTGATTACCCGTCGAAATCCAATATCCTTTCATTATCTCATTTTCATCCGCATGACTTGATGCTTTTATCCTTTATTTCTTTTTTTTTCTTCAATTCCATTCAATTATTCAATTTTTTCGAATCTATTTGAAAATCATTTTCATTCAATATTCTTCAAGACACTTTTTTACTCTGCACTCTGTGCTTTAATTTTTTAGAACACGCTTGAGTTGTATCGTTGACCCAGTTTACTCAGCACTTTCTTCAAAATATTTGAGGCATCGTGGTATTTGTTACTCGAGTGTTTGAAGGCTGGTAATAATTTCCGTGAATTTTAATAGATTCCAGAGGTTTTTTATTCAATCAGGAAACTCTTCATGTTTAATTGAAAAATTAGTTTTTCATTGTTTCGTGGATATCTTTGAAACTATTGGGTTTAGGAAAAAATGTCAAGAGACTTTTTTTGTGGGGAATTAAATTCTCTACAAAAAAGGTGTCTTGACTTTTTTCTCTAAATCCAATGGCTTCAAAAGTATAGGATAGAATGTAATTTTATATTTTTTAGTGTCAAAAAGTCAGTGTTAAGAGTCGAGGATTAACGAGTAGTGAAGGAACGTAAGAGAGACAGAGTAATAAGAGGACTCGAGAAGGGCCAACTTTGTGGATAATGAAGAGGGAGGTAAAATTGCGAACCAAGTGTAATAGAAGGGTCTTGAGAAAACCAGACGGCCTTGGAGAGTGTATGCACAGAGGGAGACGGATGGAAGTAGTGGTGCACGGGTTTAGTCAGACGCTTTCCGGAAAAAGTAAAGGGAGAAACTTGCAATTGAACACGATCTCGTTTTTTCTCGGAATGGGGTAGAACGGGTGCACTCAACCCTTCTCGATAAAAGTCGAATAAAATCATGAGAATCCTGTGTTTATTCCAGGAAATTATCTTCTCTCTCATCTCCTCTCAATTATCCCCAGTTGTAATTATTTGTGTCCACACTCAATTGTAATTAAATTCCGAAACTCATTAATTCTATTGATCCAGGTTGAGAGTTAATTATCAATCATCGGAATACAATGAATTTTCCTCGAATTTCCGATTTTTTTTTTAATCGTCAGAAGAAGTGGAAATTCGAGAATATAATACAGAAAAAGTTCTTTGTGATAGAGTTTCTCTTTTTTCTCATTTTTTATCACAAAATGATAAATGATGAAAAAGTGGAGTTACTCAAATTTCTCATTTCACCTCTGACGATTGAAGAATTCAATTTCTTTGAGAGCTCCATAAAGTCAAGACATCAACTGAAACAATTGTATAATTGTATTTTTTTCATTAAATAGAAAAAATTACGAGATTTTATAATGATTGAATTTCATCAGAATAAACTGAAACAATGTGAATTAATCCAAAGTGCAGTGATAATTAAAACATATAATTTTTCATGAAACAAGTGAATTGTGAAGAATTGAATTTAATAAACCGGCAAAAATGCAATTTTCACTCTCATTAATTCCAATTCTCTGGAGCCTGGTCCTAACAAAACCCACAAATGAGTTTAAATTATCAACAAATTTAAATCAGGATATATCCCCAATTCATGGATCAGATGAGCAGCTAACAATTGGTCTATTAATACCCCATACTAATTTTGGTGCTCGTGAATACAGAAAAGCCATTAATAATGCAGTTACAAATTTACAAAAGGCTAATCGTGCTACACGGAGATTTTCATTTCTATCACGTTTTCAATTTGGTCAAAATCACGTGAGAAGTAAAATGATGGAATTAACACCGAGTCCAAAAGGTAATAATTGCATAAATTTCATTTTAAATAATAATTGTATTCAAAAATTCCTAAAAATTCATGCAGCGTTGAAACTAAGGGAGATAGAGAAATTTTCATAGAGACCTTTTTTGTAGAGAATTTGAAGAGCTAAAAAAAATGTTATCACAAATTTTCTCCTATCTCCTTTATTTTCCAAGATATTCATCAAGAAAGGTTGGACACGTTGATGCGAATCTCCATTTCTCAAATTTGATGAAGAATCCTGAAAAGTTCAGTCTCCCCAAGTACAAAAAGCATACTCCCCTCTTTCTTATCACCCAGGGTTATCTGAGCGAGGGAATTGGTGAAGTTGTAAACGAGGATAAATGGAAGAATATGTGGTTTCTTTTGACAATGTCTGAATCACGAGGTTTAGGGGAATTCAGAACCTTTTTTGCCAACGACACTTTTATGTCCTATAAAAAAGGGTCTTTCAGGAATTTTTAACCTATCAGAAAAGGCATCAACGAATTATTCGGTTTATCCTTCTTCAATACATTAATCATGCACATGTGATGCACTCAAATACTTAAAAACACAGAGTCTCATGTTGAGAATAGAATTTTCCTGAATAATTTAAACTCCTTTTCTGTTTCAGCAATTCTTGATTCTCTATGCAAGGACTTTCTCACTGTCAATGTCTCAGCAATACTCTATCTCATGAATTATGAGCAGTATGGAAGAAGTACAGCCAGTGCACAATATTTTCTTCAACTTGCTGGTTACCTTGGAATACCTGTTATTGCATGGAATGCTGATAATTCGGGGCTCGAGAGGGTACGTCATTTTTATTGTCAATGAGAAGTCATAAACACTTGAGAAAAATTATTATCATCGTCCCATTAAAGTCTTTTATGGAGTGGAGCCTCTGTAGTTACTAGGATGCTGCAGAGATATAGAGACTCTCCACTCGTGACCCAAATTCCGGAAATCGTCGGAGGAATGATAATTAATTTCAGATAAAAGAATACGAGTATTATTTCGAAGGGAAAATGGAGGAACAAACAACTAACGAGAATCCAGTGTAAACTGATTAATCGGATTAATATCAGCAATCAGAGGCTTTTTTTCATTGCAAGAGCACACGAAGCCAATTTACCTGCATTCAGGGAGAAGAGAATGGAGGATAGAAAATTAGAGAGACAAATTCAGTGGTCGAGGATAGGGTGCAATCAGACCTATTGTTTTCATAGAGAAAATAGAAAAATTGAATTTTATTTTAGATTGAACAGTTTTTTGAGGATATCTCGGAAAGTAAGAGAGATAGAGGAATTTTTATAGAAACCTTTTTTGTAGCTCTTGAAATTCTCTACAAAAAAGGAGTCTTGCTAAATTTCGGTATCTCATTTAGTTTCCGAGATATTCCAAAGAAACTAAAAAAAAAACATTAAATCGTTTAGAAATTTAAATTTCTTCAGATTCACTACTTTACGAGATTAACACCTTGGATAATTTTTTTGTATAAGTGCTGCAGTACCCTGCATATTTAATACAGCAATTAGCTCTTAAAGTCTCCCCAGAACTTTCCATATAATTACGTTTAATTTATTAATCCCAAGTTTTTGAGTTATTAACCGTTAAATATCTTTGAAGCGAGTCGTTCTAGAAGAAATTATCAAGAGACCTTTTTTGTAGAGAATTAAATTCCCTACAAAAAATGTCTCTTGACATTTTCCCCTAACTCCCCTAATTCCCGAGATACCTTTAAAAAAATCATGAAACAAGTATTTTATCACTCAATAAGATTAAAATCTTTCACTCAATTAATCTCTCTTTTCACTTGCAGAGAGCATCTCAGAGCTCGCTTCAGTTACAGCTAGCCCCATCCCTCGAACACCAAACAGCAGCAATGCTGAGTATCCTCGAGCGTTACAAGTGGCATCAGTTCAGCATTGTAACATCGCAAATTGCTGGACACGATGACTTCATTCAAGCTGTCAGAGAGCGAATATCAGACATGCAGGATACATTTAAATTCACTATACTGAATGCAGTTTTAGTGACAAAAGCAAAGGATCTTGATGAATTAGTTAATAGTGAATCGAGAGTGATGCTGCTCTATGCGACGAGAGAAGAAGCCATACATATTTTAAGTGCTGCTAGAGATCGTGAGATTACTGGGGAAAATTACGTTTGGGTTGTGACTCAAAGTGTCATCGAGAATCTACAAACGCCGAATCAGTTTCCCGTTGGAATGTTGGGTAAATTATGATTAATATTAATTCTCTAATTTATTAAAAACTCATTTTAATTTTAAAAAATTCGTATAATCGAATTATTCATCAACATCATCAACCCTGAAGTGCTAAATCTTCCATTGAGTGCACATGTTTCGCTAGAAATCCTCGGAAAGCTTCAGCTATAAATACAATCGAAGCATTATTCCTTCCTCCACGTATCTTTATTGAATACAGAAACTATTTCACATGTCTTCGGGTAAGAAGTCAATATCCGACCCTGACAAAGGCACTTCCCCTTGTCAATAAAACGGAAACGAGTGTAACTCATGTGTAGCCTTATTCAGACTCTTTTATCGTGAAATTCTTCTCCTTTGATATGAAAAATACACGAATTTTTACAATCCTGAATATTTAATTATTTTCAGGGGTTCATTTCGACACTAGCAGCTCAAGTCTCGTCAATGAAATAGCAACGGCTATCAAAGTTTATGCATACGGTGTTGAGGACTTTGTGAACGATCCTAATAATGAAAATCATAGCTTAAACACAGCCCTCAGCTGTGAGGGTCTTGGAGAGTCGAGGTGGAACACTGGGGACAGGTTCTTCAGGTGCTCATACATTTATCAATTATTCTTTATTGAATAACTCGGAAAATAAAAGAGATAGAGAAAATTTTGTAATTACCTTTTTTTTAGCTCTTGAAATTTTCTACAAAAAAGGTCTCTACAAAAATTTCTCTATCTCTTTCAGTTTCCGAGATATTCTTCAATAAAGAATGAGAAAATCTTAATTTTCAAGTTTTTTACTTTTTTATTCATTCAATATTCACTTTCCCTCATTCGCAGATACTTGAAAAATGTTTCGGTCGAGGGAGACATGGGAAAACCGAATATCGAGTTTACGCAGGACGGAGTTCTCAAAGCAGCTGAGTTAAAAATAATGAATCTCCGGCCTGGTGTCAGCAAGCAGCTTGTCTGGGAGGAGGTGAGTTGCCTCTCAAAAACGAATTCAAGTCCTCCAATTATTTTACGATTTAGTTTGATTATCAATTTTATCAGTTATCGATAACTGAAGCTACTGATCCCAATGAATTTCACCTTTCAGTTCAAGTAATTGGAATTTTTGTGCTGCAGCATCGACACGTTTTTTTATTGCAAAAAAATTCAATTAGTCAAGCCATCATTGTCATCTGCCTTTCACCCAGACATTCTCTATTGAATTACAGTGGGTAATATTTGAAGTAACCCCATGGTTTTAAATAAACTGAATCAGTATATTTGATTTCCTTTTTTCTCCCTTTGAATAATCACGTCAGATATTAAATGGACCGTTGGCAATTTGTAATTTCACGTTCCCTATTTGCGGATCCTGTGCACATAATCCCAATAGCTTTTACTGAAAATTAAACACAATTCTGGTTTCATTTGTTATCATTGTTACAATCATGATCAAACGAACTCTGATATTTCATTGAAATTGTGATTTTAAAAAAAAAAGCGATAAATTCGCTTTTATTTAACTAAAATATCTCGAAATCACTGACCACAGAGAATTATTTTTATCCCTTTTTCATTCCAAATAAAAAGAAATTAACTCATCTCTTTTTTTCCTTCATTGACCCATAAAAATTAGCATCAACACATGAGCATTAACCTACGGACCTAAATCACCTAATTGCTTTTAATTCATTCATGTCCCTTTTAAACTCCCGGAAAATCAATAGTATGAATAATTACTATGTAAATTCAATTCAGAAACATTTATTAATAATACGTAGTCCCACGTATGACAGAAGAATTGCATTTCCTGGATTTAATATCCACGTAATTCTCTCGCATTAATCCCCAGAAATAGGATTGCAATAATTCTGTCTCTTTTTAAAACGAATTATTTCATTTCAAAGCCTCTCAATGCAATTAACAAGACTATTCACTCTATTTATCAAAATATCTCTGTAAATAATAGAGATACGTCTTTTTGTCACTGAACCTTTTTTGTAGCTCTTGAAATTTTCTTCAAAAGTGTATCAGGGTAAAAATGACGTATCTCCATTATTTACAGAGATATTTGCAATTAAGTGAATTATTTAGTTTTTTTATGTTTAATGATTGATTAATTTTCAAGATTGGTGTTTGGAAGTCCTGGGAGAAAGAGGGACTGGACATTAAGGACATTGTTTGGCCTGGTAATTCACACACACCACCACAGGGTGTACCCGAGAAATTCTATTTGAAAATAACATTTCTTGAGGAACCACCTTACATAAATCTAGCTCCACCAGATCCCGTCAGTGGCAAATGCCTGATGGATCGTGGGGTTCATTGTCGAGTACCCAAGGAATCAGACATGGCTGAGTAAGTATTTCCCTTCTATTTAACACAAATAAAGTTTTTAAACTGTTGCAACTATTGCTGCTAAAAGCAGCTGAGTCAATGATTAAATGAAACGGAAACTTTTCCATTAGAAACAGAAGTTTAAAGAATTAAATTAAAAAAAGGGGGGAAATTGAATTTAATTACTTTTGACGTGTTAATTTTGTCGATAATAATTGTCCTCAAAATAAACTCCCCTTTGTTTACCTGTTTAGAATTAGTTACAGTCGTTGGGCTATTCTCTCTCAGGAATAGTAAATACCCATTGGATTTAATTCCCACAAGAGAAAACCGACTTTATACTAACAATAAACTCCAACTTTCCAGTGTCTGAAAGTTTGAAAAGTTAGTGTCACATCTTAGTACCAATAGTCTTGTCACTTTAACTGTCTCAGTTTCTTCGACTGGCAGGAATTAATCCCACTTTAAGCTAACACTTATTTAATTCCTTAAGTGACGTAGCATCGCCTGTTTTACCCTATTACGATTTAATATGCAAAGTGCCTGAGATTCTGGAATTCAATGAATTGGAAAATTTCAAAGATTCCGCAACCCTTGGACATTCTTCCACTCCTAACTTTGAAGCAGTTGGATTTAGGGGAAAATTACAAGAGACCTTTTTTGTGTAGAATTCAATTCTCTACAAAAAAGGTCTCTTGGTAAATCCTCCTAACTCTAATGGTTTCCGAGATATTCCAAAAAATCAAGTTAATTCGTCTCTTGTTGCAGCCATGCAACTGCAAAAATCCTCTCAATTAATTTCTTTTCTCCGCTTATGAAACATTTTCCTCTCATACATCGGTTATAATCTTCAGGCCTTATCGATTCAATTCAATCTATTCCAAACCGTTCAATTTATAGATTGAACAAAAACGGATCTCGTCCCAGGAAATTGAGTGTTAATTCATGGACTCAATTTTTTTCTCATCCTGCAATTAAAATCCAATTTTAAGTCTAATTTTAAAAGAAAAGGGGAATAGTTGTGTTAAGCCTCGAGTCTCTGCTCCATTTTTCCTTTTAAGTAAACATAAAGTGGGATGAAAGAGATGGAAGAAAGTGGTGAGTCTTTGTTATCACCAGACGCTGGAGAAAAAATAATAATTATTCAAGGATAGAGCCATGAATATTGAGGAATTCTTAATTAATGTTAATTGAACCAATTCCCATTTTCTCCGATGGAAAATTCATTTTACGACGCTATTATTATTATTATCAATAGGCTGTGTTTATCTGGTGATCCTGGTAGATGGAAATTCAATTGGTGTCGAAGTAGGTTGAAGGTACTTGGATAAATTCATCCAGGGTTATTTCAACTTGAATCAATTCCAATCGGAGATGAAATTCTTCGATCCATCTATTATTTAGTTTCAACTTCATTTGCCCTATAACTGGGGGAAGATGGAAATATTGAAGATATCTGTTTTCTGATGATTCCATTGGAATGCTGAGGAAATTTCCGATGAAAATCATGTGTCAAAATATATTTTTTTAAATTTTTTGAAAATTCGATTTTTTTCACCCAGATTTGAAGGGGTTTACCTTGGAAAATTTTGGAAAAATCAAGTTTTTGAGAATATCTCTGGTTCTATTGGTCGTAGCTCAAAAATTCCGATTCGAGGTGAAAGGTGAACTCATTTTCCATGAATTTATGTGGTTTTAAAATGAAAAATACGATTTTTTCATATACTTTTTGGGTGTTTTTTTGAAAATCAGTTTTTTCACTATAATTTAAAAAAATCGTATTTTTAATCGAATTTTTTGAAAATTCTAAAAAATCCATTTTGACACTTGATTTCTATGTAAAATCGTCTCAGCTTTTCAATGGAATCATCAGAAAATCGCTATCTCCAACCGTTCAATCAGAACGTCCATTTCACTTAAAAAAAGGTATTTTTAGAAAAAAAAATGTAAAATAAACCTCTCTCAATTATTTTCCCAAATGTTCATAAAATAAAACATGAAATACGTCATTTCCACCACTTGTTTTCCTAGAATTAACGAAGAGCCAAGTTAATTCCGTATTTTTCATGAATATAAAAAAATCCAATTAATCCCTTGACCAAAAAAAAAGTAATTAAAATTGTAAATATATTCCTTCCAGAATGGACATTCAATCTGCCCAACGAAATGAGAGTGTTTTAATGTGCTGCAGTGGTTTCTGCATTGATCTGCTCCAACGATTTTCCGAGGAAATTGGCTTTACCTATGAATTAGTCAGAGTGGAGGATGGTAAATGGGGAACATTGGAGGTACGTACCCAAAATCACTTAAAATCCCTCCAAAACCATCAATAAAACCCAAAAATTTCATGCTAATCAGAACGGCAAATGGAACGGCCTGATTGCGGACCTGGTAAATCGCAAGACAGACATGGTGCTGACGTCCCTGATGATAAATTCAGAGCGAGAAGCAGTAGTAGACTTCACAGTGCCTTACATGGAAACTGGAATAGCAATAGTAGTAGCCAAACGCACTGGCATAATCTCTCCAACCGCATTTTTAGGTAAAAAAAACCTCTCAATTCACCTCAAATATAATCTTGGCTTGTAATAAAACCTGAATATTATCATTGATTTTATTATCAGAGCCATTCGACCCCGCTTCATGGATGCTTGTGGGTATCGTTGCAATTCATGCTGCCACATTTATGATTTTTTTATTTGAATGGCTGTCACCATCTGGTTTCAATATGAAGGTAAAAGAAGAAATCAATGCGCATTAATCAGACTATTGCATCGAGTAATGAAAATTGCATGGGATTATTTTAAAAAAAGAAAATGAAAGCAGATAATTCATTAATAATTTCATTTGCAGATGAGTCCCTCACCTAATCATCGTTTCTCCCTGTCCCGTACATACTGGCTGGTGTGGGCTGTTTTGTTCCAAGCAGCTGTGCACGTTGATTCACCCCGTGCATTCACAGCAAGGTAAATAGAACCGAGATAAGGTATTATCGGTATTTTAAACAGCTTGACACAGAAGCTGTTTACCGTGTTTTCCGGGTCGATCTGATCATGCACAAGTGGATGCGCAAATGCATGCGCACGATTCTTGGATATTCCTGAAAAGTATTTCTTTGATGTTCTCAAGAATTTCAGGTATTCTTTGGTAAAATGGAGAAATTCTTTTCCAGGTTTATGACAAATGTATGGGCAATGTTTGCAGTAGTCTTTCTTGCTATCTACACTGCCAATTTGGCGGCCTTCATGATAACCAGAGAAGAATTTCACGAATTCACTGGACTTGATGATCCAAGATTAGCGAAACCCTGGTCCCATAAACCCATGTACAGATTTGGCACGATACCATGGAGTCATACGGATAGCACACTTGCCAAATACTTCAAGCAGATGCACGCTTACATGGAGAGATTCAACAAGACCAGCGTGCTAGAGGGTATTGAAGCTGTAATTAGTGGGTAAATCATTTCATTCAGATAAATGTCCCCATAATTTCATGATTATTCATGAATTTTAATTGGATTCTCTTTTAAGGGACTTGGACGCATTTTTCTACGATGGAACGGTGCTCGATTATCTTGTTGCACAGGATGAAGACTGCAGGTTATTAACCGTTGGATCGTGGTACGCAATGACCGGATATGGTCTAGCATTCTCCAGAAACTCGAAATACGTGGAGATGTTTAATAAACGTCTACTTGATTACAGAGAGAATGGTAATTATTTATATTATTGAGAGAATTTGGGTTTTAATTTGAGATGTATGTTGAAGGGGATCTGGAGAGGTTGAGGAGGTACTGGATGACAGGAACGTGTAAACCAGGGAAAGAGGTTCAGAAAAGCAGTGATCCATTGGCATTGGAGCAATTTTTGAGCGCATTTCTTCTCCTCGGTGCTGGAATCGTGCTCGCAGCTCTTTTACTGTTTCTCGAGCACCTGTACTTCAAATACGTTAGACATCACTTAGCTAAGAGCGATCGTGGTGGATGCTGTGCCTTGATTAGTTTGGTAAAAATGATTTCAAAGAATTTCCCATTAAATTTGACAAAATCGTTAATTTATCAAGATACCTTTTTTTTCGAGAATTAAATTCTCTATAAAAAAGGTGTCTTTCATTTTTCCCCTAAATCCACTCAATTCAGAGATATTTTATTGTCAATGCAGTAAATTACAGAATTCATGGGGAAAACACCTGAATTTGAACGTTAATAGATGAGTAATGGTGATATTTATGACAAAAGTTTGTGCTCGGTTCATTAGAGAAATTATGAAATTTTATAGTATGATTCTGTACGGTCAGGCACGACCCTGGGGCCTTTGGGGAGTTTAACAGCAACATGGTGTTAATTAATTTTGTTTGATGCTGTCTTTTCAGAGTATGGGTAAATCGTTGACGTTTCGTGGTGCTGTTTTCGAAGCACAGGATATCCTCAGGCAGCACAGGTGTCACGATCCAATATGCGATACGCACTTGTGGAAAGTGAAGCACGAGTTGGACATGGCGAGGGTACGAATACGACAATTGGAAAAGGATTTAGAAGCGCATGGAATTAAGCCAAGTCAACCGAGGTAATAATACGAGATTTAATTCATGATTAAAGTTGAATTAAAGGGGATACTTTCATATGATATTTATTGTGGGGATTATTCAATTTCCGGTGTTTTTTTTTTTTTCTGTACAGCTAAACGTTCTTTCAATACGTTTTTATGGTTCTTTGCGATTTTATGAATTACATGTTTTACATGGAGATATATTAAATGTTATCATGAATTGCAAGAAAAGTGAAATTCATTAAAAACACAATGCCATTGTAATACAATTCTTTAAGAGTCTCTGTAAATTTAATTTAACTCGAGTACTAACACGAAAAAACGACTTTTTGTACTGATAACTTCAAGGATTTGACCTATTTAAATTGAATTTCTCATTCATCTTCAAACTCTACTGATCTAGAGCATGTTACAACAAAAGACTTGTTCAAATATTGAGAAAATTTTGAGTATTTATTATTGTCGTTTATTTATATTATCAGTAATTTTAAAGAGTACGAGTATATTTAATTATGCACTTATGGCAGAAGCTCACCTATTGAAATTATTACGATATGCACAAAATTTTACGTACTTCTGCATTCTATTATTTTACATAATCAAGATACTCAGAAAGGTCCATTCCAGATATTCGGAAACCATTAATTTGGGTAAAATGGAGATTTCAGTAGAATCGTTCGAGATAGAATTTTTTTAATAATT
The DNA here is from genome assembly GCA_963565655.1 of Aleiodes testaceus. Lineage (NCBI taxonomy): Eukaryota > Metazoa > Arthropoda > Insecta > Hymenoptera > Braconidae > Aleiodes > Aleiodes testaceus. The sequence goes on along the minus strand of OY751415.1, from coordinate 5,226,540 downwards.
CCATTGAAAAGCTGAGGAAATTTTACTTGGAAAACATGTGCCACAAGTGTTTTTTACGATTTTTTCCAAAATTCGAAAGTTTCGAATCGAAATAATTTTTTTTTCGAAAAAAAATGAAAAAAATATTCTGACATATGTTTTTCAGGTAAAATTTTCTCAGCTTTTCAATGGAATCATGCAAAATGATCTATCTCCTTTATTTTTTGAGAAATTGAGTGAAAATTGATCTTAATGCCCATTTTACCTAATTTTTTTTTTCTAAAATCAATTTAAAATACCCGAAGACAATGAAAAAGTATTAAATAGGAGAGATATCGCGTGAGTATTGGAAAAACAATATTCCATATTGCGAACGGTAATTTTTTTAAGGACGAAACCGAAGAAACTAAACTGGTTGCGTGGATGCCTGAAACCTGAGATTCCACCTCACATTCAGCGGCTAGCAGTCGAAGCACCTCATCCCTTACCACCTTACTTTGATTCGTAAGTCAATAGATAAATGTTTTATCCAATTACAAAGACTACTCGCTTTGCTTTTAAATAGCACACGTTTTATTCCATTTTCATATTATCCGGCGCATGAAAATATCCAGAATTTTAGAAATTTCACGAGAATAATTATATTTATTTAAAGAATAATGAAGAGTACCTCTTTTTTTACAATTACAAGGTACTTGGATACAGTTGAAGTTTCGAGACCCAGAGATATGACGAGGACTTTGGTAACCAGTACAGAATATGCGGAAAGATTTTTACCAACAGAAATTTACAGGTAAAATAAATTATTCAATATAAAAAAAAACAATTAAAAAGTTGAGAAAAGATTAATTTTTTTGATTTTTGAAAAAAAAAGATTTTTTTGATTTTGAAAAAAAAATAAAAAAATTATTTTTTCATTTTTTTTTTAGGAAATTAATTAAAATTGTGCTTTTCACAGACTTCCAGAGGATGATTCAACGAGAACTGAGATAGCGGAGATTGAAACAGTTCTGTGATGAAAGGAATTCGCCGGAAGCGAATTATATGTATAAACAAAAAAGCTTTGGGTGTGTTTAACTGCCTTTGAATATTCAAATATGTGTTTAAAAGAATTTTCAGAATCAAATGGATGATTGGAGTTATACCCTTCCTACATAATCAAATTATTTCACATCCATTCACAAACTGATTGCCTCTGACAAACACTGCGAGCGATCAAAATTTCCAATTCTCTAATAATGAGAAATTCGGGAAATTCGCGAATTTAACTGTTTAATTCAAAATAATTTAATTTCTACATTTTTACAAATATCTCTGAAACCAATGAGTTTATCAAAAAATGTCAAGATACCTTTTTTGTAGAGAATTAAATTCTCCACAAAAAAGGTCTCTTGATAAATCCTCCTAAACCCAACAGCTTCCAAGATATCTTAAAAATAATAAACGCATGTCTTTATTTCACTCAAAAATTTAATAAAACTTTATAATTCGTTGAAATAATTGAACGCAAAGAATAACATATAGGAAGAAGCTCCATTTTACCGCAGTGCCTGAGGCTTTCATGATTTTAATTATTTTCCAATTAAAATTAAAAATTGAAGAATTCAATGAATAAAAGGATCTCATTAATTTTTTTCACTAAAACCATTTAAATTAAAAGTGCACAAACTCGATGAATCGATGAAAAACGATGAGGATGCAAGAGCAATGCAAAAATGAAGAATTTAGAGGAAAATAAGAGAGTGGAGGAAGTTGATAATACGGGTGTTTCGTTCTTCCCTAGAGAGTCATTATTAAATCATAAATCAAACAATTAACAATTTCCACGAGACAGAATAATAGAAGACGATGAAGCGAAAAAAATAAACTAGTTTTAATGATCCTGAATAAAATTTTAAATGAATCGTCCTAATCCTCGATTAATTAATAAGTTTTCATGTGTGTTACGATTAAGTGATAATTGAAATTATACATGTAATGTGAAATTTTAGTGTAAATGCATTGAATGTATGCAATATATATATATATATACATGGATATGTGGAGATAAAAGTAAATATTTGTTATACCGCCGGTATGAAAAATCTGATCTACATTCTAAAGATTAATAAAAACAAACAATAAAGTTAATGAAAAAAGAGATTAATGTAACAGACACATGCTCAACGAGAAAAAAAAATGAAATCATTGTAATTATGAGAAAAAAAATTTGTTATAAATCCAAAGATCCATCAACTTCAACGTAATATTTTATATCATAAAAAAAAATTGTGCAAATATAATGTAATCAGTGCTTTTTTCCATACCTCGATTACACCGCTCATATTTTTACCTAAATGTTAATTTGGTAATTAAGAATTCCGCAGAGAATATTATATTATAATAAGAGATTAATGAAAATTCGAGAAGGAGAGTTATTTGAATGATTAGCCTTTATTTTTAGTGTAAGAAAGAATAGTTTTGTGCTGAAGTAGTGAATAAACTCGAAAATTTCAGAATTTTGGGAATATCTTTGTAGCGAGTGGGTTTAGGAGAATTTATCAAGAGACCTTTTTTGTAGAGAATTTAATTATCTACAAAAAAGATCTCTTGATATTTTCTCATAAACTCGATAGTTTCCGAGATATTCTCCAAAAACTCATAATCCCATTTATTCACCACTTCACACCTCAAATTAATGATTCTCATTAATTAAATATAAAAAGAGAAATCAAAGATGACGTCACACCAGAAATAATTTTGAATTATTGTTAATCAAAATAAGAGAAAAAAATAATTAAATATGAAGCTGTTATTATTGTTGTTACTGTTAAAGATAAAAGAAGTGTTGAATTGTTAAGTCTATGAGAACGAAAGGAAAAAATGAGGAATTAATTAATAGAATTAATGTTCGTTTCATTGCCACATTGGAACGTTCCATGTGGCAATGTAAAAAAATAATAATTAAATTTCTCCTAAAAATAATAGCGCTTGTCTTACGAAATTCAATATTTCTATCTTGTTATAACTGAATTAATTTATTAATTTATCAATTCTTGATATCTGTACAAATTCCTAAAACTTCTCTAGTCATTAAGATATTTTCACCTAACGTCATTAGGTACTCGAGTAAACAAAAAAAAAACTTGAATCACAACGAAATCATAAAAAATAGTCAATCATTCACATCATAAAATTCTCCTTTCTGTGTAAAAAAAAAAACTTGAAACTGTCCAATTACAAATGATAAATAAGCCAAAAACTCATTTTAATTAGAGAAAAAAAAAAGAGCCAATGGAATTTGTGTTCAGTGGATAATTCCTGTGACGTTATAAATTAAGTATCAATAATAATGAATGAGAGGAGAGAAAAAATGTTTCTGTAAATGTGTAGTCTCTTCATCTAAATCTCGTACTTGTAAATACCTATTTCACAATTCTCCTCACTGATATTTATACTTTAAATTAAATTTATCCAGAGAATTGTAAAGAAAATGGCGGACGTAAGATCACGTGACCTAGAGCTACGATTGAGTCTATTAAATTAACGAAAAAAAGAAATTAACGGAGAGTTATGAGAATATTGGATCCTCCATTACCTCTTTTCAATTCTCTCATTGTTGTTTTTCAATGGGACTCGAAGCGATTATGCAATGCGTGATTGTTGTACCTCGTTTTAAATAAAAGGAATTGTTGTTTTTAATAATCTCACCTGCATTACGATTATCCATAGCCTAGAGTCATTAAATAATCCAGAGAATCCTGCAAACTCGATGACCAATGACGTCACAATTTAACTTCCACTTTAAAATTTTACCGAACTCATCAACGGTCGACCGGCAACTGACGCTCCGTTCGTAACGACACGTAATTTATATCCCCTCTCCTCTCCCCTAAGCTCCGCCCTCTCCCGATGCTTTTAATACCCTTAACTCATTATTAAACACAATAAATATTAAATAAATCCTGTGATATCCAAAAATTTTCGAGAGAAGTTGGAGATGATGAGCCAACGGTTTTGTGCTGCCATCATCGACTCACTTCGTTTCCCTTCGGTTAAATTCGTGTGTTCCAACCGCTGCCACCTTCATTCCAGTGTGGCGAACTTCATGACTCTTCTTGGTTAGACCGAAAAAGACACGTGTCTCAAGAAAAAGTGTCAAAACATTTGAAAATCGAATGGGAAGATGTGCGGAATATTCTGTTGTCTCGATCGAGTATCAGGAGTGACTCAAGGTCACGTGAGTACCGAAAAATCCAATGATTTCAACAATTGCACGTTAAACAACAGCAGAAGAGGTCCAGACACTCCTTCTCCGATCTTTTGTGACTTCAGGATCAATGAAAAATGGATTGGAAAATTCTGTGGTTATGTTCTGTGGACCCAGGGATCAAAAATCATTACTCAACCGGTTAGAGGACGATCCGGGGACATTTTGCTGTGGAATGGAGACATATTCTCTGGTCCATTGGCAGACGCCGATGTTTCTGATACAGAGAGGCTCTTTTCGGCTTTGGAGACAACGAATGACGTCCTGGGGACTCTCAAAACCATTCAGGGACCATTCAGCTTCGTCTTCCTCCAGAAATCAACGAATTTGTTGTATTTTGGAAGGGACTTTATTGGACGACACAGCCTGCTTATGAAAATCGGGGAATCCCTCATTATTTCTTCGGTTGCCAGTAGAAATCTTGATGGATTCATTGAGGTACCAGCTCTGGGGATTTTTAGAGTGGATCTTAATAAAGAAAGGATTAATTTGACGCTATTTCCGTGGAGAGGAAGGGGTGGAGTTGTTGATAGGTTTAGGAAGGGGTTGAAGGTGAATGTTGAGGTGAAAAATGGGATTTTGGGGCCGGAGGAAGAGGATAAAAGAGGAGCAATGCCTGAGGACCTGCCTTATTCGAGGATAATGGGAACGACGAGTGTCGAAGGAGGAATGACACTTCTTCTGGAGGATCCAATTATTTCTACTCGGGTAAATAGGATTTTGGGGCTTCTGAGAGAGGCAGTGAGGCTCAGGATCCAGAAGAAACCGGATTACTGCAGGGAGTGTATTAAATTGAGGGATTTAGGATTTTTTACATGCTCGCACTCGAAAGTGGGGATTTTATTCTCTGGAGGACTCGATTCTACGATTCTTGCGGCTATTGCTCATGAATTTGTGCCTCGGGAGGAGAGCATTGATTTGATTAACGTGGCTTTTGAGAGAGTGAAGAAAGAAACGAAGGGTGGGAGGAAAAATGAAGATAAAGAAGAGGAATTTGAAGTGCCTGATAGAAAGACTGGGAGAAGAGCACTGGAGGAGTTGAAGACACTTTTTCCTGGTAGAATATGGAATTTTGTAGAGGTGATTATTACAAAATTCAAAGAGTCTAAATTCTTTATATCATTTTTTATTTTTTTCTCAGGCTAACATAACTCAGAGGGAACTCGACGAATGTCGTCAAAAATTCATCTGCCACGTCATCTTCCCCCTCCGGACGATCCTGGATGAGAGCCTGGGCTGTGCGCTTTGGTTTGCAGCTCGAGGCCTCGGGACTCTTTCTACTACAGGTGAAACCTATGAATCTCCTTGCAGAATTCTTCTTTTGGGAATGGGAGCTGATGAATTATTCGGCGGATACACTAGGCACCGGAATACGTTGAGACGCAGTGGCTGGACTGCACTAGCTCAAGAATTAGACGAGGAACTTCTTAGAATTTCGGAGAGAAATTTGGGGAGGGACGATCGGGTTGTTTCTGATCATGGGAAACAGTCGAGGCTGCCTTATCTCGATGAGAATTTTGTGGAATACGTGAAAAGTCTCAAAGCTTGGGAGAGGTGTTGTCCTGTTCCGGAAATGCCGCCTGGTTTAGGGGATAAATTACTTTTGCGTCTGTGCGCCTTTAAAATCGGTTTAAGAGAGACTTCGACGTTTCCGAAAAGAGCATTTCAATTCGGCTCGAGAATAGCTAAAAGCCAGGAAAATGCCAAAGACTTGTCTAAATGGCTGTGATAATTGGGAAAAAATTAATTTACCGCTCTTATTTATTATTCATTATTTATTCATTTTCTCGTGATAATAAAAACGAGATATCTTTACTGATAATTGAATGATTTCGGTATCTCGAAACGTCATCGCAAATGTTTGTGGGTGACTAACCAATCATCGCTCGTTATCATCACTCTGCCATTCTGGAGGTCAAAGTGTGAAAACAAGTACTGTACTCGTCAGTTCACAAACAACCCGTCAACGATGAACAACAATTTTCCATCTGTGATTTCGTTGGAGAGCAGTGTTGCAAGGATTTATGGTGATGTGAATGATAAATTCAAACGGAATGTATTTATCAATACTGCTCCGAAAGGCTTGAAAAGGGAATTCGATGAATTATTCACGAAAAATGCGATTGAATTTATGGTAGACTTGGTGGTGCACTTTGAGAAGAGGATTGAGGGACTTTATAATGAGAGGCTGAGGAAAAAGGCAGAATTCAAGAATAATCCGAGGATACCGGAATTTAAAAAGTTGAAGGGAATGCATGAAAATTGGAGGATTTCACCAGTTTGTAAGTTGATTTTCAACAATATTTGTCCTCTAAACCTGACAACAAACGAAACTCGATGTAATAAATTTTTTTTCAGGTGATCGCTTGAAGAATCGCCACTTGGACCTCGGTGATGTGAGTCCCAGTGACCTCACCCACTTCACCTCAGCCCTCCAAGCCGACGTCCAAGGTATTCAAGTCGATTTCGATGATGGCCACTGTCCAAACTGGTCCAACCAGATCTCCGGTCTCCACAACGTTCTCCTAGCAGTCCACAACCGAATTCCCCTCATAAAAAACATCAGAGAGTGCCCAATCCTCATGCTGCGTCCTCGTGCATGGAACATGATCGAGTCCAACATGAGCATCAACGGCAAGCGGGTCCCAGGGCCTCTCTTCGACTTCTCCCTCTTAATTTTCCACAACGGGAACATTCTCCAGAGTCTCGCCTCAGGCCCCGCCTTTTATTTATCAAAAATCGAGAGCTCCAATGAAGCAAAACTGTGGAACGACATTTTCTCCTGGAGCGAGAGAAGACTCCAAATGCCCCATGGATCAATAAAGGCTTGTGTCTTAATCGAGAACATTCTCGCAAGCTTCGAGATGGAGAATATCCTCTACGAACTCCGGGAACATTCACTCGGCCTCAACTGCGGCATCTGGGACTATTCAGCCTCGATAATAACAAAATTCGGGACTGAAGAATCCTTTCTTCTCCCAGACAGAAACAAATACGTCAACATGAACCGAAGGTTTCTGAAGAAGTACATGGATCTCGTCGTCGTTACTTGTCACAAAAGAGGCGCTCATGCCACTGGAGGCATGGCTGCACGTCTCCTCCCTCAGGACATAAATTCCCAAGAGTTCAAAACCGTTCTCCATCAGATTTCCGAAGCGAAGCTCATTGAGATTCACAGTGGAGTCGATGGGTTCATGGTTTACGATTCCAAATTGGTGACGCACATGAATTCCCTTTGGAGGGACTATGGAGGACCGCTGCAGAACAGAATCAATTATCCAGGTACTATGTCTCCAATAACAGCTGAGGATTTGCTGAGTTTGCCGAAAGGCGGAGTTACTCTTCAGGGACTCGATCACAATATCAGAGTCTCCATTCTGTTCATCTGGAATTGGCTCAGTGGGAGGGGCCACTTTGTGCTTGATAACAGCGTTGAAGACTCGGCGACTGCTGAAATCTCCAGGTCACAAATTTGGCAGTGGATCAGGCATGGAGCTGAGATAGAAGATACAGAAGAAATTGTCACGAGAAACTTAATTAAACAAAGATCTCAAGTAATTCTGCAGAAACTTTCAGCAAATTATGTGAATAATCCTCGGGAGATTGAGAAATTCATCACTGCCTATGATTTATTCCATGATTTAGTTAATAGACTAGATCCCCCGGAGTTCATTACTTCATTTATTTACGATGAATATTCATTTAAAAAAGTCGACGCGCATCTGTAATTAATTTAATTAATTATCTATGCAAATGCTCACTTTATTACCGTAATGACAATAATAATTGGTTCCTTTTTTCAATATATTTACAGTGGAATTATTTTTTTACAATAAAGAAAATGCGACAACTTGACAATATCAAAGAGTTTCGTTAATATGAGGTAAAAAAAAGAAGTTTCACTCACATTTAGCCATCAGTAGTTTGTTTCATAGCGAAATAAGCACTTTGTAATTCTTTCAAGTTACTTTCTAACGTAGCTACCTCGTCGTACTTGCATTCAGCTCGTGCCTGTTTTATATAAGACCTCAAGTTACTCATTTGTTCGATAATTGGGTCCATCGTCGATGATGGCAGCATCAGAGCTGCACTCGATGGCCCCCAGCCCTCAGATTTCTCCACGTGCTCCGGATTTTTTACAGATGCACTAGTCTGTGAATTCTTGTTATCAATCCTCTGCTCCTTCCGCCTCTCCCTCAATGCTTCCTCGACCTCCAGCTGCCTCTCGTAAGCTATACGCTCCTCGATTTTCCTCTGACGTCTCGCCTGAATCTCGAGATACTCCTCTTCACTAGGTAATGAAGGAATTGTTAATAAATGCTCCTTCAAGAAGATCATCGCCGATGCTCGCACCATTTGGTGCAGCCTGAGAGTCTGTCCTTGAGGCGGATGCTCAACATCAGCTGTTCCAATCGCCAGAATTCTCTTGCTGATGTTGTCAACGTTCTCCCCAATCTTCGCGATTTTTACTCGGAGAATTTGAGCGTCTCGGAGGTCGTAAGTCGTTTCTCCTTCACTGAAAATCAGGAATTTGGGAATTATTTTACATCGTTTCAGAGATACTCTTAAAATTGTTTTTTTTTAAAAGATATATTCACCTCAAGGACTCCCACATTTTTTGGTACATCGTCATGAACCTCGTCGCCTCTTCCATGTACGTTCTCATCGTTTCATAGAACTTAGCAACGATGGGCTTTGTGAATTGCCTCGCCTCGAGTCTCTCTCTTGCGTCCAACAGATTTTTACAGTGGATGCACAGCCGGAAGTACTGTTCCCCGCTTGCTGGATCATTCATCAACGATAAAACACTGTTTAAAGTACCATTTGATGGAGAACGTGCAAGTTTTGTAAAACCGATTCCAGCCCGGAGTATTCTACCTGTTAAATGCGAGTCCGTTGTCGTTGGAGATATTGCTGAGTCTTCTTGGACAGAAACTGGGCTTATCATTTTTCCTTTTGACAATAGAATGGCATTATCATTCGTACAATTACTGAATTAATTAATGAATTCTCGAATTTGTGAATTAATTAGAGTGATGATACATTTTGGACGATATCTCGTGAACGGAGGGAGATGCGGGAAAAAACGAAGAGACCTTTTTTGTAGAGCGGAATGAGGGCTACAAAAAAGGTATCTATGAAAAATTCTGTATCTCCTTTATTTTCAGAGATATTCCAAGAATACGATTTTTTCCTGGATTTATCGAATAACTCACTAGCATCTAGGAGGGACAGGAACATTGTGCAGTCGTGGCACATGACTGCTCCACATAATCGGCAATGATGCTTTCTCCTCGTCAAATGAAAGCTTCTAGCACAATTCGGACACAATTTCACGTCTTTATCGTCGATCCAAGGCACTATGCTCTTTTCATGCACTGAAAAAAAAAAAAAAATTGTATTTTCTTTAGGTACAAAGCTTCTTCATCTTTAGAAATTCTCTTCACCTTTTCTATCAATCGGATCTGACGGTAAATTATTCAATAACTTGTCCAGTCTTATCAGCAGCTTATTAGTCTCTGCGGAATACCTCTCCAGTCTGTTATTCCTGATTTCTTTGAAATAGACTGTGTAAGAGGTGATGGCGCCTATAATATAGAATTATTTAGACACAAAAAATTCATTTATTCATTAAATCAATTAATTACCAATTTCTTGTGGGCCCCAATTGATTTCTAGACTTCGTCTCCTTTCTCTGATTGACACATTATCAGGCAGGCTCTCGTTCATTTCATCTTGCTTCAAAATCTTCTTCTTTGCCTTTCCAAAAAGATCTAGAAATTAAAACATTTATTTTTCAATTCTCAATATATTCCACTTTATCATCAGTTTTTTGAAGATATCTCGGAAACTGAGAGAGATAGCGGAATTTTTGAAGAGACCTTTTTTGTAGCTCTTAAAATTCTCTACAAAAAAGGTATTCACGAAAATTACTGTATCTCGCTTGCATTCCGAGATATTCGCAAAAGAGTGATGATGAAGCAGTCTTAAAATGAAATATTCACCTTTTAAGGATTTTAGGATCTCAGGATCATCATTATGGACTTCTTCAAAGTGTTTTATCAATTGATTTGGGGATTTCAAATCGGTCATACAAATGGGACAAATGAATCCCTCAATAACGTCCCCGTTTTCAGCCATTATCTAAAAATCAAAAATTAAATTCAATTAAATACTGAATATTAATTGGACACAATCCAATCACCTCTTGATTTTATAATTTTATTTTTGTTGCGGAAGTAACGAGGATAATTGGACAATTATCCGGGATTAATTAACAATTGCTCGCAAGCATAACTGCAATGAAAATCCATAATACATGTGCATATGCAGATATTTACCTGTTTGTAAATTCAGTCAATACCATAGACCATTCTCAGAGGATAAAAAAGGCGAGATGAAGAGCCTGCTTGAATATATCTCAGATAAAACACATTATCAATAAATAGGGGCGTAATTAGTATACATAGATATATTATTGAATGAAGAAAATCACTATTGTTACAATCTATCAATCAGCTGAGGAGTACTACAGGCAATTCCACGATGAAATGTCAAATTTCCACATGAGATGTCAGGCCACTCGTTACTGCGATTGCGCACGAAATAATGACATTTTCAAATGCATTTTATAATGTCAATGAAGAGTGAATTGTTCTTAATGATTTGTTAATGATTTTGTGACATTAATTGGTGGTTTTAAACTATTTTGAGGATATCTTGGAAACCTTTGGGTTTAGGGGAATTTATGAAGAGACATTTTTTCTTCAGAATTTAATTCTCTACAAAAAAGGTCTCTTGTGTTTTTTCTCTAAACCCACTCGTTTTGGAGATATTTACGGTTTAATGTTTGAATGAAGGAAATTCTCATTTTACAAAAATAAAAATCACTTTTTATTTACAATATCAAACAGTTTATCCCCAAGATCAGCGAATGTATCAGAGGTTTCACAATGTTGGAGGAGATTAGGACTGATTAATTCGTCGCCGTAATAGGCACCTGCTATGGCTCCAGCCATGCTCGCTATTGTATCAGTATCACCACCAAGAGTTATCTGCAGAATTAAATTAATAAAAATGTCTATTTTGTCCTGCAATGTTAATGAAAATAATTTTGAAGCCTCTTACCGCGTATTGAACAGCTCTCCTCCATGAATTCTCTGTATTTATGCCCTTGATCGGATTCTGTGCGTGCAAGAAACAGAAAATGGCTGTAGGCACGGAATGTAACGCTGTCACATCATTTCCCAAATTTTTTATGACATTTTCACTGTACAAAGTGTTCGGATGCTTCAGGGACTCTTTTATCATGTCCTTCATGAGAATCAGTTGTGTTTTGTACGGCTGCACTTCTGATGGGTCCAACTCCATACTAAAATTCGGTTTTACTAGTTAATTTTAATATTAAAGGTATTAGGAAATTTTTTAAGTTAATTTTGTGTTACAATTCCTCCTCGTCCTGTTCAAGCTTGTCAATCTTCTCTATCAAATCGTCAATGAATTCTAGAGGATCCAGTGGCTCTTTAGGATCCATTCCAATGGTCTTAGCTATAGCAATCGCCTGCAAAAATTCAAAATTTAATTATTTGAGAATTATTTCACTTCTCTGTAAATATCTCGAAAACGAGTGGGTTTAGAGGAAAAATACAAGAGACCTTTTTTGTACAAAATTAAATTCTCTATAAAAAAGGTCTCTTAATAAATTCTCCTGCACCTGATATTTACCGAGATATTAATTAATTTACCTGCAGAATTGCTCCATTCACTCCTAATTTATGTGTGTGAGTCAACTGCGTTTGCTTCCTCGTTAAATTAATGAGCTCCTCATAATTATTGTACGAAAATAAGGCAATCGGTGCTACTCTCATCGCTGCACCATTGCCCATTGATCCCTGCCCATTGAACTGCTGACTCGCTGGAACGAAAACGTCAGCGAATTTGTTCCCCCTGAGCTTCTGAAAGACCTGAAATACGGGGAAATTAATTCTTCTATCGTCAGCAAACAAATTAGAGACCCTGAGGAGACTTTCTCCCACTATTTACCTCCTATCGACACTAACATTAACAACACCAGGTCCATATCCACGATTTGGTTCTTGATAGTAACTTTTAACAAATTTCTTTGCTAAATCCACTGCATCTAAATTTCCATTCTCAATTAATGATTGTGCAACACTCTTTGTCATTGCGGAGTCATCAGTAAATTTTATCACAGGTGCTGTAATAATTAACATTAAATTATAAGTCTTTATTTAATTAATTATCTCGAAGAAAATGGAATTTTTCAAATTTGATCAAAAACGTCATAAATGAGAATTTTTGTGATTTTCAAAATATCTCAGAAACTAGAGGGTTTAGAGAAAAATATCAAGAGACCTTTTTTATAGAGAATTTAATTCTCCACAAAAAAGGTCTCTTGGGTTTTTCCTCTAAATGTAATGGTTTTCGAGATATTCAAAGAATAGGTCGACGTATTTTTTAAATGTCTAATCAATGAATTCTAACCTTTAAATTCCGGTCCCTCGAGTTTATCGAATGACTTCTGAAGGACAACCCTCTCCCCAGGGGACAATGGCTCATCCCCTTCATAGGGACTTCCCAGACAGTCTCCCGATAAAACACCGAGCATACATCCTCGAAATTTGTGCCGCAACAATGCCAAATCCATTTTATTCAGAATCATCCCCACTGTGAACTCTCCATATACATATAACATAAAACCCACTGCGCATGCGTTGAATTTTTCAAAGTGTCTCACATTGTCGGATTATAAATATAGAAAAAATCGTTGGAAATTCATTTTTCATTGTCTCCCTTGCGCCTTATCTGCACTCACCTGAAAATTTAATAACTGAATCAAACAGTGAAATAATGAAGAAAAAAACCTCAAAAAACCCCTCTCCACATTTTTTAAAATATCTCCAAAACCAGTGGGTTTATCAAAAAATCACAGGACACCTTTTTTATAAAGAATTAAATTTCCCAGAAAAAAGGTCTCTTTCAATTTTTCCCTATCTCAGCTAGTTTCCGAGATATCACCAATCAAACGCCACCCTCCCTCAACAAAAAAAAAAAAAAAAAAAAAAACTCAACTCTAAACTCATAAAAAATAAATCAATGCAGAATGTAATACTTCCCACAAAAAAAAACCTGCAATTTTCTAATGAAAACAAATGCACACATTGAACAGAGAAAAAAAAACTATAACAGTGCCTCAACAACCTGAAGCAGTGTCCGCTTGAATGAACAAACGAGATGATCTTTTTATAGAAAGGGGCCACTCATATGGCGGGAAAAGAACTTCGGTATTTCACAATAGAATATTTCCCCAGACAGCAAATAAATCCCCTGAAATTCCCCAAAAAAAAGCGGCTCATTAAACAGCACAACTTGAAAATCCATTTGAGTCCTCACAAAAGTGCACTTGCGGTTGCTGGGGAATGGCTAACAGAATAGTTTCAACTTTTACTACAAGAAAACATTTGAGTTCGAGTGGCCGAGTGAGAGAAGCGTCGAATCAGAAGAGAAGCAGCGGCAGAGACGAGCCTTGGGCCCACCCCCAGTAACCCGGGAATGACAGTGTAGTGCCGGCCGTCTGACGCTACGGGTGGAGTCTCACATCCACGAATTTTTTCAGTTATTTATTTACGTTTATGTTTGAATAAAAAAGAGGAAAAGCACGAAAACCAATGAATATCCATGGAATGACACTTCTCTGGTGTTTTTTAATGCCAACAAAATGGTAAACACATGACAATTTAATTCTCTAATTTTCCTAAAATTAAAGAAATTTTATAATTTGCTGCAGAGTGAAGAAAAGTGGATGGAGATTGAGGGAAAAACGTGAGGAAATGTCGTGCATTAATAATTCATGATAAAATACGTGAAAACACTGGACTCTAGTAACATTCACGTAAGCCCAAGGGAGAAGAGAAAGAGGAGAGAGTGTGTGAGGACGTTTTTTTTTTTTCATACATGATTCGACGGTTATCCTGAATATTATTATCACGTTGGCACAAGCTGAAGAGGAGGAAGAGGCTGAGACTGTGAAAATGAGGATTTTAATTAATTCCATTTGAATGCACCTGCATTTTTATCACCTCAATGCATTGCCTATTAAAATTCATTATTTTCTCCTGTGAATGAGGATTTTGAGGAAGAAAATCACATGCTTGACAATATTCTCTATTTAATTTTAAGGGAATTGACGCCTGATATGATATCGAGAACCTGCTCTTTTCTGCACATCTTCCTGAATTATTATTATTATATTTTTAAGGATTAATTTGGTTTTGTTAGTATGGATTTGGAATGGGAAGAAAGAGCAGGATGGAGAGAATATTTAAATGATCATTGATTATTTAATAAAAAGGAGAATTAATTCCGATATATTCAGGCTGTAAACTTTCCGTCCAGTGCTAATTAAAAGACAAAGTGAATTACATTAGCCTTGACCTCAAGTTTAATTAACGTTTTTTTTTTGGTAAATTCTTGATTCATGATGAGAGCGACAATGTGAGAGATGAATTGTGTGAATTTACTCGAGGAATTTGGGATTATTATGAGATAATGAGTGTCATTTTATGCATATCATGATTTAGTGCTGATTAGTTACAATTATTTTCGGGGATTTAATGAATTGTAATTATGAAGATCGAGGAAGTGAGTTGATCATTAGTGATATTGAAAGCACGATTCAGTGGCTTTTTTTTTCATTGCATGAGAATTGCCCGGAATTTTCATTATTTACACAATCGTGATGCCCGCTATTTCTGTAGTTGAAGAATTTTAGTAAATTGGAGGCAACTGCTGTCTTCCTCACGATATTAATTTGAGGAAGGTGAGTAAATACAATTTGTTAATTTTATGCATAGCCTTGTGATTATTATTCTCATAATGAGACGAGACTGAATAATGAGTATTCGTGTGAATTAATTAAACCCTTTTGTTTTACACGTTAATTTTAAAAACTTGGAAAAATTGAAGTTTTTGGATTTATTTGAGAATATCCCCGGAAATAATAGAGTTAGGAAAAAATATCAAAAGACCTTATTTGTAGAGAATTGAATTCTCTACAAAAAAGGTCTCTTGACTTTTTTCGAAATAACTATTAGTTTCAGAGATATCTTTGAAATAATGTGAACACGTTTTTTCCATTCTCTTTTATCACTCCATCAATGAATCGTTATAAATTCATGTAATATTAGTTAGAGCGACAATGGTAATGTATCACTGTTGACCATTTACGTACAGTAGTTTCGGAATTAAATCCAGGCTGTCTCTGTCTCGGTCTAGATAGCCAGGTCGTACTTTATCGACTTTGGCGATATCGAGGAAGCTGCCGGACGGCGCAGGTCACGGTCGGGCGAATTTTATAATTCTTTTTTTCGTGTTAAACCTTGTTACTTCACTTCCTCTTTAAATACCCCAATGTCATGAATTTTTGTGATTATCTTCATGAATTCCTTTTCAGGATGAAGAGAGGAGGGACTGGAGTCTTTCGTGCCGAGAGCTCGAGACAACATTGAAGTGAGAAGATAAAAAAAATAAGTAATTTAACGTGGACAGGGAAAAATGGCAACTCCACCAGACTCACCGGGTCCTGAAGAGGCACTTTTTGAATTTGAAAGCACGAGAGTCAGACAACAAACAACTAGGCCAGTTGCTATTGAGGAATTGTTGAGACAGACTAAATTTTCGAGGCAGGAAATACGTGTGATGTATCGGGGCTTCAAACAGGTATTTCAAACCCATTAATTTTGGGATTCAATGGATATTGATTTATATCAAAGATATCTCTGAAACCATTGGGTTTAGAAGGATTTATCAAGAGACCTTTTTTGTAGATAATTGAATTCTCTATAAAAAATGTATCTTGTGTTTTTACTCTAAACTCTATAGTTTCAGAGATATTCAAGGGAGAATATCCAATTTTCAGGATTTATTCTTTCAGAAAAATCTGTAATCACAGAGATGTAAAAAATAGATTGGGGAATATACACTACAATATTGTAGACACATTACTGACAAGGTCAGTTGGTGCGCAATTGTAAAAACTATTTTAACACTTCTCTCTGTGTGCATGTGTATTCTCATAATATACAGAGCAGAAAAAATTCAATGAAAGCTGTTATTTTGGAATGAAAAATGAGGAATTCTTAATAATTCAGGAAAAAAAAAAAATTCACTCTAAAGATTCACACGGAAAATATATCTCCATTCAATTCCCCTCTAACTTAATTGCAGAATCCATTAAAATAATTAGCAATTCTCTTTTTCCCAAAAAAAAAAAGTGAATAAATTTGGAAGAAAAGTTGAGAAAAAAAAATCCCACAGACTTTTAAACCTGATTGCGTTGCTTCTAAATGAGGCCAGAACTTTCAGGCAAGGTGAAATATGAATTTTGCATATGCAAGATACTTATCGAAGTACGTGTGTACTTTTATTTGTTAGTATTCCATCCATCCACTGAATGTTAAATATTTTATAAACTCCATTCCGACGAACACCTATGAAAATCAATAGTGTTCAAAGGAAGAAAGGTAAATCAGTCCAGTGAATGTAGTATTCTCATTATCAGCACTGGGACTATCGATAATTGTTTGTGGACCGAGTAATGATGATGATGGTGATAATAGGCATAATGATCTTCGATGATTCCATTCACTCACGAAACTTTGCAGAGACAATAGCTCATGATAACGTATCTAACTCTGCTATTGTGACTAGAGGCAGTATTGTTATTTGTGTCCATTCTGCTAACATGCAAACTGTTTTTCCACGGTTCGACAGTATCGGCGTTTGTGTATTGATACTCAGACTGTGTTTGTCTTTATTAAATTCCCGTTTTTATTGACATTATTCAGTGGAAATTTTTTTAACATTCCTTTTTTAAGAATATCTCGGAAACTAAGAGAGATAGCGAAATTTTTGTTATTACCTTTTTTGTAGAGGAGACTGAGAGCTACAAAAAAGGTATCTATGAAAATTTCCCTATCTCCCTTAGTTTCTGAGATATTCAATGGAGAATGGTGAAATGAGGATTTTCCGGTTTTATTGTTTCACTGTTGAATTATTTTTGAATTATACAGCGGAAAAAATTGGGGCAGATGAAAATTCATGAGAAAACCCACTGAAATAAATTCTCCAAATGTTTCCTTTGGTAATTCACTTCAGGATCTCCAAAAAATTCGGGCATACTTCCAATTCTAGAGTGAAGAACTGAAGAAAGACGAGCAGGAGAATCTCTCAGTGTTCTCCAGGGGATATCTCTGAAACGAGTTAGTTTAGAGGAAAAACACAAGAGACAATTTTCGTTGAGAATTCAATTTCCCACAAAAAAGATCTCTTGCCAAATTCTTGTAAACCTCATGGTTTCCGAGATATCGTTGAAATAATCCACATATTCCCATTTTCTTTGAATCACTGAATTCATTAACTATTTATTTAAAAAAAAGAGGCGCCAGTTCCAATCGAAACAAAAGCACAGCCCCAATTACCTCACAAACAAATTTATCGAAAGAATCGTAAAATAACCCATTGAAATCCCCAATAAATTAAACAGTATGATGCACTTTTGCAAAACGTGATAACACTAATAGTCAAGGCCAATGAATCGTTATAATCGTGAATCCTCTCCAAGCATGAAACGTGCAAAGGTCATCAAGATAAATAAGCCAACCTTATTATCCTCATCGAGCCCTCCTCTCACCCTGAGTATTCGGTCGATTTCAAAATGGGGATGGGCTAAAAGTGGTGATTATTTCCAACCTGTCCTCTCGAGCACGCCTAAATGCACCTAAATTCCTCAGTTTGTCCCTGATACTCAAACTCAACTTCTCAACACTAGTATTCCTCAAATATCTCCAAAACCATCAGAGATACGTCTTTTTCACCCTCATCCTTTTTTGTAGCTCTTTAAATTCTCTACAAAAAAGGTCTCAACAAAAATTTCTCTATCTCCCTTAGTTTCCGAGATATTCCAATGAGAATCCTTCACTCCCTCCACAATTTTAAACTGACTCAAACTCTGATTAAACCCCTGATGCAATAAAGTGAAACCAATTTCGCACGTTCTACAATCTCTTCTAATTCCAACGTACACCCCCCGGACTCATCAATTTCCTGAATCCATGGGACGGCACCGATTTACCAAAATTCAATTAACACTAACTCATCAGCTACTCGATAAAACGCAACAATCTCCCCAATTAACTCTTTTTCATTCAGAAAATAATTTCATCATCCAAAGAGTATTATATCACTCCATCGATTGCATCGTGAAAATTAAAAAAAAATAACATTGAAACGTGAAAAATTGCATTAAGGTGGAGTACACGTGTTTCCTATAAATAGAAGTTGGCCCGGTTCCAATTCACCAGCAACACCAGAGTACTCATGCATCACTCCCTATCGCTCTCTCCTCTCTACCTGTGTACATGTAACTTCCTGGAGTTCAAAAATCAAATGTCCCTGTTATTCAATTCCTTTGTGAGTCATCGAGTAAATCGTGAGTACTCGGTGACATTTAAGAATTAGTGTTCAACACTGAATTGCCGGATTGT
This sequence comes from Aleiodes testaceus, assembly GCA_963565655.1. NCBI lineage: Eukaryota > Metazoa > Arthropoda > Insecta > Hymenoptera > Braconidae > Aleiodes > Aleiodes testaceus. The sequence continues at coordinate 5,207,748 of OY751415.1, read as the reverse complement.
CATAGGGGAATTCTGAAAGCTTGTTCGACAAAATCCCTCTCGCCTCTCTTCCACTCATTTTTTTTTTTCACCATTTCGCACGTCCCTAATGAAATACCCGAGTGGAAAACGACATCGATTGGTTCAATTCAATTGAAAGTGAATAAAATCGAGTTTTAAAGACTCGATTTACTGGTTCAATTGTTTTTTAATGATATCTTGGAAAATAAGGGAGATAGAGAAATTTTGACCTGATGCATTGTTGTAGCTCTTGAAATTCTCTACAAAAGAGGATTCTACGAAAATTTCTCTATCTTCATTAGTTTCTGAGATATTTACAGAAAAAGGGATTTCAGAGTTTTTTTCAATTTTTGAGTATTTGAACTTGATTATAATGAATTCTATGATCACATGTGGTTCAGACTCCATTTCCTCCCATCCAAACAGGTGGTCGTTTCTTCATCCTAACTCCGATTATATATTTATCAAGGATATTCCTCAAGGAACTATTATTTCCCCATGATAAAACCCTTCAACAATGAGAAAAGCTCAAATTCACTAGAATCAACTGGGGCATATGGAGGTGCTGGTAATTATCAGTTGATTGCGACTGACGAGTTCAATCAGGAATCGATTTATCGAGGGTAAAACGTTAAGCTTCTCTCGTAAATAATGAAGCAAATCTCGTCCATTCCCTTGATGAAACAATTACGAAATCATTCCCCTGGGTGATGGAATTCTCCCAGAATTTCATTTCTCTCCTCCAAATTGAAGCAAATGGACAATAGAAAATGAATTCTCTCTCATAAATCCCAATTTCAACTGCACAATTCCAAGAGAATTGGATTCATTATTTTAGTGTGAAAAATTGTAAAAACAAAAATTGTTAATTAATCCTTTGTTTCAATGAATTATCATCAGTAAATGTGCATCAGACAGATGTGCACTTCTGGGAATTGATAGCTCCATAAATCCTCAAACTATTAATTAACATTATTCCCAATTGCATAATTCACTGACTCTGGTATTATCCATTGAATAACTTTCCAATTATCAATTGTAATTCATCAATTAATAATAACTCTGCAAACAAATGCATAAATCTGATAAAATCCTGATTTTTTCAAAACCTCAACGGAGATAACGAGAATGGATGATCCTGATCCTTCACAACTCTAAATCCACTCTAAACAATGAGAAGAAATGAGTCTTGAGAGTGAGAAAAAAAAGGGAAATATATACTGAAAAACGTGAGCGCTAAAAAGCTCAAAATAGAACGCACGTATGAGAGAGAAATACAGTCGGTGGAATGTAAAAGGGAAAAGGGAGTGAAGTGGAAAGGGTCGAGAGTGTGGAAGAGGGAGAGAAAAAGTGAGACAGAGTCAGGACAACCCCGAGCTGTATCGATTTCCTCTTCTCAAACCGTGACGTCATCAGTTGTGTAGCTTCGCAGGTTTTCTTGAGGGTGGATGATACGTTTTTCTACCCTCCATCACGTTCCCCCTATTCTCATCTCTCTCTCCATTCATTGAATCCAGCCGATATTTACGGAGTCTGAGCGGGCGGTTGTGACGCAAGGGAAACACATGTGGAGCATTCAAATCGAGTCATTAATTTCCTGGACTTCTTTTTTTTTGATTAAATGCAGTTTAATTGCCTCTTTCCCAAGCCAATGAGTTCCAGCACTTAATTCTTATGTCACTGGATGTGTCTGGAGCTTCTGGAGGTCCTGGATGAGAGATTCGGTGCAGAATTAAAGCCCTGATGATAACTCCGTCGGTTCACTCGACGCAGCTTCACTTGATGCTCCTGTTAATAAATATTCATGCTTCAGGAAGTTTTCAAAGGTTTAAAGTTCTTCATGTATTCAGGAGAGGGTTTTAATATTCGAGGAGTGGTTAGTTCAGACCACAGAGCCGTGAGAGGAATTATGAAAAGTTAATTTCCTCACCAAAATCAGCGATGTCAGTAAAAGGTTTCAGGAGGTCCTCAAAGTCTGGTAGAGGGGGAAGACTGTGCCTTTGAGTTGGAATGTTTTCTTGGAGCTGAGGAGATGATTTAATCGTTTTCTTCCTCATTTCTTCTTTATTCCTGTGGAAAATTCAATTTTATTCTTTGTTCAGACATTTTTTGGGGGAATTTCTCACCTGGTGATACTCTCGCTTATCAAATACTCGGATTCCTTCAAGAAATTACACATTCTCACGTCCAAACCTGTTATTTGAAAGCAACTTTTCACAGCGATATCAAAGGCTTCACCAGCTGCAATTAAAAAAAAAAAAAAAGACATAATGCAGAAAAATGCTCATTATATTCTCACAATATCATTCATAATATGGATAATCGTTTGATGTGTCTCGCACCTATTGGCCCCAGGTTATTATTCGAGATGTCAAGTTCCAGGAACATTATCTTCATGAAACCGGAGGCTATGACTTCAGCCAATGCCAGCCCACTAGCTGTTTTCAAACAGCAGCCACTCACATTCAGCTTCTCCAAACTTTTAATCCTCAGGAGAACTTGAAAATAATTAAATATTATTTTTTAAATATATTTTTATTGTCCAATTGTTTCTGCATTTATGCTCACGTGCAGCAATATGAGTGCCTCCTTCATCTCTCAGTGGATTCAATCGCAAATCGAGAAGTTTCAGAGGCGTTGAAGATTCCTGAAGTAACCCATAAACTATTCCCGCTGCTCCCTGAGCTCCGATTTTATTGTTGGTCAAATATAACTCGTCCAGACTATCATGAAGCCTCAGAAATTCACCTACAGCAAGTGCCCCAGCATCTCCAAGCTTGCAGTGTGATAAATTGAGGATTTTAATCTGAAGAAATGAGGAGGAGTTTAATCTTAAGTTTCTTTCATCACCTCTATGAATATTTACGTTTTTATTCACGACGATTCCCTGAAGCAAAGCTGCAACACGTGGCTGATCAAGATTACTTCTTGTTATACTGATTTTCTCGATTTTCACAGAATTCTTTAATCCTTTTCCCAGAGTCAGGCAGTCCTCGATTGAGAATCTTGATGGAATTGAGAAAAATGGAGATTTAGAGAGTGATATTGGAGGATATAAAGGGATTTAAGGGATTAATTCGGAATTTACTCGAAATCTCTCCACTCGAAGCCATCGTTCATGTAAATCATTCCAAAATTCAGGCGAAGCTCTCGGAGTTCGGGTAATTTATTTATTATGTAGTCCAGGGGAATGTGATGCACTGGGAGGTCTGATAGGCATTGGTCAGTGTCTTCGGAGTCGACGTCGAACCAATTGTGAGGAAGACTTCTGGAAAAATGATTTTCTTTAATTATAAAAAGGTAAACCCCTTTGAAACGAATTTAAAAAAAAATATCACAAATTTCTTTACTTGGAAGGCTGCAATGACCGGATTGTCAGAGTCCAAATGCAGTCTTTTACTAATTCCAACAGAGTCTCGCACTCGTCTCTATCAGATTCCGTATTTTCCAAAGATTCCAAAAATTCGCTGAGGTGACGTTCGCAGTACAGACGCTTCCAGGAATTACCATGATCACCCGGATTATTGTGTCTCCACCTGATCAATGAGAATATGGATTAAATTAGGGAATAATTAACATCGTAATTTAATAATGAATAAATTATATATCAACCTGTCTTTGGCAGCTCGTGACCAGTAATATTCGTGCGGAATCCTCCGAATAATTAGATCGAATGGAATATCAGTTGGTAATAATCTCAAGAGCGAGTCTCTATCAACCGGATTTGGCAATTCATCAAGAATCGGATTGATACACCATCTTCCCACCAGTGAATCAAGTGCCAATGCCTTCAATTCAGGCACCAGTGACTTGTCCCAATGCTCATCTTCAGCACGAACACTACGTCCCTGTTCTTGGGTCTGAGATAACGTCTGACTCGAACATCTGTTCTGATACAATGAAAAATGTATTTTTAATGATAATTCAATAATTCAATAAAGTCATTTTCTTTAGATTTTTGTAAATATGAGGTGGAGTTGTAGAAGAAGAATATCTCGGAAACTAATAGATTTAGGGGAAAATGTCAAGAGACCTTTTTTGTAGAGAATTCAATTCTCTATAAAAAAGGTCTCTTGATGTTTTTTTCTAAACTCAATAGTTTCAGAGATATTCATGATTTAATGGAAATTTACGATTTGGAATTAATTAAAATTTAGTTCAATTAAAATTGTTCATACCTGTAGGCATTAATGACGTTTTCTGATATTGTTTGTGGGATTCTCATGTTCTTTGCCTAATTAGATGAAGAATTACCTGAAATTTAAATTTATTTTTAGGATAGTTAATTAATGGATGAATTTGTGAATACATAATTAGTGGGTAGAGAATTTTTTCACATATAAAATTCATGAATATCAATTTTTCATAGAATCATAGGAATATCGATGAAGGTAGTTGATCAGAGTTAACGTAGTGTGTAATTTTTAATCTCAATTATTCTAATTATTTTCATTGTTTAATGTGCATGGAATTAATGAGATTGTATTTGTTTATAGGAGTGCCCAGAGGGTGTAGTTCACGAGGATTCATTCAAGGACATATACGCAAAGTTCTTTCCACATGGAAGTAAGTTATAATTTATTATTTTTCATTCTTTCACGAAAATCTCGGAAATTAAGCGAGATAGAGCAATTTTGCACTGACCCTTTTTTGCACAGAATTCAAAGAGCCACAAAAAAGGTCCTATGCAAAATTGCTCTATCTCTCTTATTTTCCGAAATATTCTCAAAAAACAAATCACCTAATAAATGTCAAATTAATGAACAATTAATTTCAGATTCGAGCTTGTACGCCCACTACGTGTTCAAGGCGTTCGACGTTAATTGCAATGGGGCCATCAGCTTCAGGGTATGTTTCAAAATAATTAATTAACATAATACATATAAATGAAGAATTACTGAGAACATTTGTATTCAGGATCTCCTCGTAACTCTCTCCACGCTTCTTCGTGGAAGCATATACGAGAAACTAAGATGGACATTCAAGCTCTACGACATTAATGGAGACGGGTGTATTACGAGAAGTGAATTGGGTGAGGTTGTTACTGCTGTGCACGAATTAATGGGGAGAAAACATCCTGCTGAGGAGGAGAAAAAAGCGAGAGAACAATTGGACAGAGTTTTCGAGAAACTCGATCTTAATCATGATGGTGTTATAACCATTGAAGAATTCATTGAGAGTTGCCTTAAAGTAAGTTCATTATTTTACAATTAAAACGATATCTTCGGAAATATCAATTTTAGAAGAAAATGTCAAGAGACCTTTTTTGTAGAGAATTTAATTTCCTACAAAAAAGATCTCTTCACATTTTTCTCTAACTCTAATAGTTTCGGAGATATTGCTAAAAAACAAAAATTATAATAAAATTAATTAATTATTAATTATTAATTCTTAATTAATAGGACGAGGTAATCACACGTTCACTGGCAATGTTCGACTCTGAACTTTGATCTCCACTGAGCACTAATCCCATATGTTCACCAGTTCAAGTGACACCAACGTCTCCAAATTCGGAGACACTTCAATCATCCTGCACAAGTTCATCTCAGACACCACCGTGTTACACTTTATTACCATCATCATTATCAGAATTACCTACTCTAGATCATCAACTTGTACCAGTGCCATTAATATCACATGCACCAACTAATCGCGTTGAATCATCGCAGCCATTACCAAGTGCACCAAGACCCCCGGATTATGCGAGTTTGCAGAATGATGAAGCCTTTGGCGCATTAAATAGGGCGAATTGTTGGGACCAGATTAACGATGAGTCTCTCTTTTGCTGAACTAAATCATCGTCATGTAATTATTTAGACATTGAACTTTAATTAATTAAGTTTCAGAGACTCAAGAAGAGATAAAACACAATATCTCCGAAAATAATGGAGATACGACTTTTTCACCCGAATCCTTTTTTGTAGAGAATTCAAAAAGCTACAAAAAAGGTCTCCTGCAAAATCGCTCTATCTCGCTTAGTTTTCGAGATAATCTCAAATAACAGAATTACTCTGTTTTATCTCTTCACTACTTAATTCAATAAGTCGGAATTGGATTTAATTTCATTGTAATTGCGGATAAAACTTGATTGAAATAATGAAAATTTAAGTGCATTTAAATTTACGCAATTTGCGAATTGTATTTACCACAGCTAATTCATCTTATTCATTCACAAATTTTCATTCACTAATAATTTTCATTAATGAAGAGATGGAGTTAACAGTAACGTGCCAAAATAGTACTCGACTCTTTTGTGTGTGTCGAGCACTTTATTGATTAGTTGATAATAAATTTGATTGTAAAACTGAATTATACGCGGCTGTGAATTCGAGCATCTCAATGGAGGTTTGCCAAGGGTAATTAAAAAAAAAAAAAAAACAACAAACACAACTTCAACAATAAAAATAAACGAGAAGAATGAAGGAATTAAAAATTAACGAGTGTTCAGCCACGATTTCGCAGGATAAAAATATTGTACCTATTATAAGAAAAATGAGAGATAAATCAATGATAATGGCATCACTTGTTAAAATTCTGAATAATTCAGTGGAAAAGAGATAAATAATATAACTCGAATGATCTTCACTCGTTTTTCGTTGATATCTCGGGAAATAATGGAGATAGAGAATTTTTCGTAGATACCTTTTTTGTAGCTCTCATTATTTCCTACAAAAAAGGTATCTACAAAAATTTCTCTATCTCTCTTATTTTCCGAGATATTTACAAAGAAAGGGAGAAAAAGTGGATTTTTATCTGTTGACCTCTGAAATAAATTCTAAATCAACTGTTAATGATTATTCAATGAATCTTCTGAGTACAGGGAACAGAGTCTCGTCAATGCTCTGTCAGGCTGATGCAGAAAACTGTTAATGCAATTAGGAAAATTAAATAAATTTAATTAAAATGAATGAATTAGGTAATAGACTTTGATGCAATGAAAGAATGTTCAAAAAAAAAAACATAAGTATCCTAGTTGTAGGTAGCAAAGATCTTTTAACATGTATTTTTTTTTTGGTATATAATTGAGGAAAAAAAATATTCAGAGAGTCTAGGTAATTTAATAATTAATTAATAATTAAGAGAATTAAAAAAAAAAAGTGTCTTTAGAAATATTCCAATTTCTAATGTCAATTTATTGAGAATTCCTCTTTAAATAATTCCGATTAATGGAATAATTGAGTTAAATGGAATTCTAATTAATTTATTTATTGTTATTGTTATTGAGTTTAATTTCTACTCGTTAGACTAGGAAAATTGCATTTATGAGTGCGGAATATCCGATGCATTTCATTAGACTCTTTTCTTTCGAAAATTGAATCAAATTAGACTTAAAATCATCGTCGTTGTATAAAAAAAAAAAGGAGTTGTGTAAATTAAATAAATGTTATCAAAGTTGAGAATATGGAATTTTAGGAATTTAGAAGAACATGAAGAAAAAAAGCTAAGGGAATTTATTAGACTGCGTAGAATCATTGGAATTCCCTCGGGGAATTTTTCATATCACTGGATTTATTGTTTTCCTTTTTTTCTTCGATTTTTTTGGAAAATTATGAATTAAATCGATATTTCATGATTTTCATTGTTTCAAGGGAAATTAAAGAGGGGAAAGAAAATTCAAAATAGATAAACAATTTAATACTGTAAATTATGGAGAATTTGAAGAAAATGAAGAATGTTTTAAAAAAAATGAGAATAAAACCGATAAATCGTTCAATGCCATACTGCCTCACGATAATTAAACGGTAAACAAAATGTGTAAAAGAAAGATTAAATGATTATTCCTCTTTTTTCCTCATTTTTAAAGAATTATCAATCACTAGTTGATTAATTTAATAGAGAAATTATTGGGGTAAAATGGACACATGCTCACCTTGAAATTGTAAATTACGAGAAATCAAGAGAAATATGGGAGATATCTTTTTTCTGACGATTCCATTGGAAAGCTGAGGAAATTTCCGATGAAAATCATGTGTCAAAATATTTTTTTTCAATTTTTTGAAGATTCGATTTTTTTCACCCAGATTTGAAGGGGTTTACCTTGGCAAAATTTGAAAAAATCACTTTTTTGGCAATATCTCTGGTTATATTGGTCGTATAATCGTATTTTCAATTTTAAAACCACATAAATTCATCGCAAATGAGCTCAGCTTTCACCTGGAATCGAAATTTTTGAGCTACGACCAATAGAACCCGAGATATTGCCAAAAAAGTGATTTTTTCAAATTTTGCAAGGTAAACCCCTTCAAATCTGGGTGAAAAAAATCGAATTTCATGAAAACTCAAAAAAATCCATTTTGACACTTGATTCCTATGTAAAATCGTCTCAGCTTTCCAATGGAATCATCAGAAAATCGCTATCTCCAACCGTTCAATCAGAGTATCCATTTTACCCCGATTTCCCCTTTAATAAAAAATGAATATATCAAAATTTTATCTTCATTCAAAATTAGTTTGTCGTAATAATATAGGCACGTGAAAAACCTATCCCTCACATAATTAAATTCAGAATTAGTTTTATAGAATATGTTTGCTAATCTAAATAGAATTGAAGAGATTAATTAAATAATACGAGAGTGAATGATTATTCTGAGTGCTCTAAATTTTACTACTCATTTTTTTTGTGATGAAACATTAATTAAAGACAATCGATGTAAAACAATTAATTATCAAAGCTTCCGGGATAATCAGATTTCTTTTTCTTGCTGTAGAAAAAAATAGAACGAAGCATATTCTCTCGATTGGTCAATTAACAACTTAGATTCGATATGTAATAAAAAAGAATTCAATTTTATTCATTCGAGCTTTATAAAAAAGCGCTTTTTTTCATAGAATTTGTGAAAAGTATTACTCGTAGTTTATTTCGAGAATATCTCCGAAACTATTGGATTTAGGGAAAAATGTGAAGAAACCTTTTTTGTAGAGAATTAAATTCTCTACAGAAAAGGTCTCTTCACATTTTTCCCTAAATCCAATAGTTTCGGAGATATTTGCAAAACAATGCATTAACTCCTGAATTCTCATTATTTTTACGAAATAAGTAGCAATGGCTTTTTAAATAATTCAATAAATTAATTCATCCAACACTCTGCCTCCACATACGTCTAAAAAGAAGCAAAAACAAAGGAATTATCTAAAATATGATAAATAAAATGAGTGAACGAGTGTAATACGTATGAATTTGTGTGAAAATATGAAGAAATCATAATTTGTGATTATCCAAGTTAAATAATGAATATAAAAGCCACATTTTCGGCTGATGCATTGTGCTCATAAATATATGTATATATATATTATATATAATTAAATTATTTATATCATAATATATATATAAATATTTAGAAAGTGATAATATTGATTAGACGAGTGAAATGTCCCTCAGTAAAATAATTTTCAGTCATAAGTTAAACAATAATGAATGAGAGAATTATAATACTGATCAAAGACACTTTAATTATCATATTATTTATTTTTTCTTTTTAATATCAAAATAATCCATTGTTCTATGATCAGTATTGAGATGAAAATTTTTTCGAGTTATCTGTTGTAAAAGATTATTTATTTATAGATTTACCTATTAGAGGATGGAATCAAAATGATGTTAAATGAATTGTTGAGTGCTTCTTCTTCTTTTTAATAATATAATATAATTAAAAATGAGTTTTATTATTTTTCCTGAAGCAATGGAGTTTGAAAACAACGGTTAATTTTTCGTGTCTCCTTGACGACTGAAATTAGTTCCTTTTTTAGGCACTTGTGGTGCTAGTGTCGGTCCTCGAAAACACGATTTTTTCGGTTATAAATTCAATTCAAACGTGAAAACATTCGTTTCTTCTTACTTTCCTGGATTATGAACAAATGGAGGATATTTACCAGCAAAAAATCAAGAATTTCTGTAGAGTCTTGTCCCAGGAAGCGAAAGGTTCGTTTTTTAATCTCCTCATCTCCACAATTCCTGAATAACCTCAAATAAAGAGGTAAAACCGAAAAACTCATTCTCTCCCATCTTTTTTCGAAATATCTCGAGAAATAAAGGAGATACGGCTTTTTCACCCTGAACCTTTTTTATAGCCCTTGAAATTCTCTACAAAAAAGGATTCTGGTGAAAAATACGTATCTCCCTTAGTTTCCGAGATATTTCCAAAAACCTGATGATGGATTAAATTAATCCAGATTTATCATTTTTATAGATTTCTATTTACGAGAGAGGATCGATACGATAAATGCAGAGGATGGATCGATAAAACCCTTGGATTTCTATCGAAAGTACGTATCGAGGAATATTCCGGTATTGATAAAAAACGGAGGAGCCAAGTGGCCGGCGATTGAAACGTGGAGTTCTGATTATTTCCGGGGAAAAATTCCTGATAAAGAAATCGACGTCGCAGTCACTCCTAATGGATACGCTGACGCTGTTGTTCGAGATGAAGAGACTGAAAGGGAGTACTTTGTTACTCCGGATGAGAGGAGAATGAAGATGTCCCAATTTCTGGATAATCTGGATAATCCAGTGGATGAAGAGATATTGTACATTCAGAAGCAGAATTCCAATTTTGAGGAGGAGTTTCATGAACTGTGGAGAGATGTTGAAGTGCCTTCGTGGGCTTCAGAGGCTTTTGGAAAGGAGCCCGATGCTATTAATTTCTGGATGGGCGATAAACGTGCAATTACCTCCAGTAAATGAAGATCTCAAGTATTTCCACTAATTCCTCACAATTTCCATCTTGATAAAAATCCGTTTTTTTTTTCCAGTGCACAAGGATCCGTATGAAAATATTTATTGCGTAGTATCCGGGAAGAAAGAGTTCATTCTGCACCCACCGACAGATTTATCCTGGATTCCCTATAAAAATTATCCACCAGCTGCATTTAAGAGAAAAGAATCGATTTGGGGGATTGAACCAGTGGATAAAAGTATTTCGGAAAACGCAGATGATCGACCAGTGCCTTGGATCTCCATAGATCCCTTGAACCCGGACTACACCAAGTAATTAATAAAAAAAACAATTTAATTAATTATTTCTCCTTTCAGAAGTTAATATGAGAACATTGAATTTTTTTAGATATCCAGAGTACAAAAATGTGACTAAAATAAGAGTTACCGTTGAATCCGGGGATATGTTGTACCTTCCTTCTCTCTGGTTTCACCACGTGCAACAGTCCCATGGCTGCATAGCCGTAAATTTCTGGTACGACATGGACTGGGACATAAAGTGGGTGTACTTCAAAGCCCTCGAGTCACTCGTCCAATAATTCCCATATCTCAGTAATCTATTCCACATTAATATTTATTGTATCTATGCATCAAAACCGTTCATTCAATAATTGATCAAAATCATTACAATAGTCACACACTTACACTCCTACACATTTACATAGACGTAATCTATATATATTCAGTGACACGAGAAATTAAATTGAATAATTAAACTCAGATAAAAGAGGTCAGATGTCGTGAATTATTACAAGCTAAATATTGAAGAAGTGTAATTGTAATTATATTGTTTTAAAATGTCAAAATGAATTATTTATTTCATTTACGACATTTTAACAGGTTTTTATTTCCTCTTTCTCTCACTCTCTCGTATTTTGCGTCATCAGAATTAATTTTTCTTCTCGGTTTAATTGCAGTCACAATGAGTTCATTATGAATTTCTGTAACGCCTGTACCATTGCGCTGGTGTTAATCGCTGATTCAACGAGCCGGAACTCGATGAATCATTACTCTCATCTCAGGCTAGATCGTCATCCGGATCGCTGCTGCCTGTGTTCCTATATGAACGTTTGCCATAAGATGGTGGTAAATGCTGTGTCTCATACATCTTACGATTCTCCAAATAACGCTTGTAATTATTCTCACGTTTACGGCGTTGTTCTTCAGCCTGTTGTCTCAATTTCTCTGGATTCATGTGGGAAGTCACCATGTGTCGGGTCAATGAGCTCATGAATTTGTAAGTTATTCCGCAAACGTCACAGGATAATATCTCTTGATTCTGTCCTTGCTGAAAGTTTAATTCATCAATGAAACATTGTATTTAACGACAAAAAATCCAATTTTATTAAAATATGAATGAACTTACCGTTGATTTGTCACGTACCTGTTGATGCACGAGCATGTGACGTTGTAAATTATTCAAGCGATTGAATTCACGACCACAAACTTCGCAATCAAACTTTTTATCAGGATCGTGATTCTTTTTGTGCAATGCAAGATCAGTTGAACTGACAAATGACTTGTGGCATATGTCGCACGTGTGTGCACGTTGTGCTTCAGCAGCAAGATGTGATTGTTCGTGTTTCTGGAGGGTGGGCTTGTCGATGAAGCGCCGGCCACAGTAGATGCATGGCAGAGGCTTTGAGTCAGGATTATGCTGGCCCATGTGCTTGCGGAGTGAATTGGCTGTTGGAAACTGTTCATGGCATTCGAGGCACTGGAATGGTCTGTCGCCCGTGTGCCCTTTCCTGTGTCTCGCCAGAGAATTCTGATCTGGGAAACGTTTGGGGCACAGGTCACATGGGAAATTGCGGACTGTGATGTCCTCTTCACGCGCGTGCTTCAATCGATTGTGTCGCAGCAATTGGAATTGTGTTTTGAAACTCTTCTGACAGATCTCGCACTTCAGAGCATCTGTCGTGGGAATTATGACTTGAGTCCTCTTCAAACCATTCTCATCCTCCGATATTATTAGGGAAATCGTAACTGTGTTGTCTTCGTTATCTAGATCGTGATTGTTCGGACTCGAGGACGGTGACGCCTGTCTATTACACATGGGCTCCAGTTCCTGAACATTCTCGTGAATCTTCTGATTATTCCTCATTTCCTGAGTCTCCTGATCGTCACTGCTGTTACCAGCAATTGCGTAATTTCCGTCCTCCGTCAAGTACACAGGCTGCATTGCGCCATTTTCGTCCTTGAAGAATAATTGACCGTCCTCGTCCTCATGTAAGAATATCTGATCCTGGGAATTCTCCTCTTCTCCCTGCTCAGCCATTACAATCTCATTGGAACCGTCCCATTGTTCTTGCGCCTCCATCTGCTGATCCTCTCGCTCCATGCTGGGGTCAGCCTCTAATTGGAACTGCTCACCCTCGTTGAGAGTGTGAGCTACGTAGAGAGTTCCCATGTCGTCACCCTCGTAATAAATTGTACCTTCTACTGGTATCGTATCCTCCTCCAATCGTTCCATCTGAAATAAACAATAATTCGAATTATTCTTTATTAAAAAATTGATTCTATTGATTTAATTACCTTTATGTAACGTGAATCGTGAAGCTTCTCTTGCTGATTTTGCCTGGTATTGTCCGTCTGTTTTTTTGAGTTCAATACAGTGTAAATTAAGTTATTCTCATCGTTCTTCACGATTTCGTGGGGGCTATCGTCATTATCATGACGAGGAATCTTCATTTCTCTCTCGTCTTCAATAGGTTTTGGCTTTGGGGCTTTGTAGATCTGCTCTTCAACAGTTTTTTCTGGAGTACTGTTGTTGCCGTTAATTGTCGGTTTATTATTGACCTTCTGGTCTCTTTTTAGTCTGTTTTTGAGGGCCCTTGTGTCTAATGGATCGTTCTCGTCCTCTTCCCAATCTTCGACGACATCGTACGACAAGACTTTTTGGTAATTATTCTTTTTCTCTGTATTCTGAATATTCTCAACGTACTCGTGCACTTCATCCTCCTGCGAGTCCATTGCTTCGACAATTTCCTGCTCTTCTTGTATTATCACATTCTCATCTTTCAATGAACCCTCCTCCTGCTCTTCACCCTCCACAACCACAATTTCCTCGATTATTTCAACAATTTCCTCGGTTGTCTCGCCTTCAGCATCTTCAATCTGCTCTCTCTCCTCTTCAGCATAAATTATTTCTTCCTCCTCGTGCTCCATCACTGTGTCCTTCGCCTCCAGAATAGCCTGAAGTTCCTCGACCTCCATTATTGCTATAGAAAAATCATGAAAATTAATTATTTATGGGAATTTTGATAAATTAAGGAAAATATTGGAGTCAAGTCTTTTCTGATTCCATTGAGGGAATTTCTCATGGGAATCTTCTGCCATAAATGATTTTTTTGAATTTCTCAAAAATTCAACTTTTTTGACAATTAATGACATTTCTAAATGAAAAATCCTAAAACAATGATTCAAATGCAGAGAATAGTCAGGTTAAATGTAATGAATGAAAATTGTTGAAAAGACACAGAGCGGCCAATAGGGAGCACGAAGAGCGTGTTTGATCGGCCCAGATACGTCCCTGCCCCTCGTCACCCCCCAGAGGCCACCAAAAACCAACTTTAACCGATTAAATTAATACAAATAATCCCTCAAATCCATCGACATCTCAAAGTACTCAATAATGACTCTAAAAAAAAACAACAAAATAAATAGACAATTGAAATTGTTAGGGAGAAACGGCGGCTAACCAGTCGGTACGGGAATGCCTTCCATTTATCAACGGACAGCAAAATGGCTCCACAGTAGCCATCGTGTTGTTAGATTTAATGATAAATCCACGGAAACTACGTTAATTCACACGCCCAAAATGTTCTCAAATGAAAATTATTGGACTCACCTAATTATCTAGTCTCCAGATATCAATAAATCACTTCTCCGGAAACAACAGGATGTAAAAAACAATTTTTTACTCAGTCGATACTCCGTACCATTCGTCCATTAAACGAAGTGACGCCACCATAATTCGAGAATGTTTATCGATGAACTGAGAGGCATTAATACCAATGCAGATGGACTCCCATTGGAGGTTGGGTTCTCGCCTCCGCCAATCGGTGAGCTCCGTTTCGTGGGGAATTTTCGGGACAACAAGATGGCGCTTGTGTCCCCGAACACTGCCAACTGCGTTTATTTGGGGGATTAGGCGGTGTCAGTGCATTGACAAGTGGATGTAAATATTGTTAAGGGTGTAATTGAGGAATTGAGGGTGTAATAAGGAGATTAGGGACTTTGGGAGTATTTGTGGATGATTTGGAGAGGGAGAGAGAGAGTCTCTGAGGATGTTTTGGTTTGTCGCCGCATTTTTTTTGGCCTCTGTCAATTCTGCCGCTGCGCACAATGGTTTTGATTTTGGGGATACACTGGCTTTGATTCTTGGACTTGTTATTGGAATTGTTGGATTCTTTGCGTGCATGGGGGCTTATGCCAGGAGGAGAAGCCGGTTTGATTCTATTTAGATCATAAAATCATGAAGAAATGGTGAGATAATGGAAATTTTCGGTAATTAACGGAAAATGGAGAATATCTCGGAAACTGTTGAGTTTAGAGAAAAATGTGAAGAGAGCTTTTTTGTGGAGAATTTAATTCTCTACAAAAAAGGTCTCTTGGTAAATTCTTCTAAACCTCACGGTTTTCGAGATATCTTTGAAAATATGAATGTACGAGTTTGAGAGTAGTTTTTTTGGTTTTCAGGAAATTGGGAGACTGCATTATTGTGGCCTTATTATAGAAAAGTCAGGGATTTAACAATTATGAGTATTTAATGAAGATTAATACGATGGAACGATGAAAGGTCATGTACAGATATTTTTTTAATATTTGAATAAAAAATATAATGTTGAGAATACTCTGGGAGTAATTTAAAAATAACTAATGAATTTCCAATGAAAATGAAGAAGTCTTGAAAAAAAAAAAAGGAAAAAAGAAACAATTATACCCGGAAATAAATAAAAGTTTATTCATGATCATCAAATTATCTTCTCGTTCACTCCTAAATTCTCAATAATTTTGTTCTTCTCATAAATTTCCATTTTAATAATTATTATTACTTATTCTCATTAAGCTGAGCTCATACACCCACAATTGAAGCTCCACAAAAAGCATCAATTAAATTAAATTTAAAAAATTTGTCAATTCTCATTAAAATCCAGCAATGATAATAATCATACAAATTCATGATAATCGGTGTGTTTAATATTTTTTCAGTGAAAAAAAGAAAATTGAAAGATAAATATTAAAGCTGAAGAAAAAAAAAACATAAAATGAAGAATGAAATAATGTAACAATGCTTTTAAATAATAAATGACGATTTTTTTTTTTTTTAATCAAAAGAAATTGAGACGTCAAAACTAGTAACACATTATGTTTGTTTTTTCTTTAATTGAAGTAATTAGAATTGCTAGAAAATACATTAAAGCATAACAGTGACTATATTTAAATTGTTCTCTCATACTCTTTCAACTTTCACATTCACAAAAGAAACAAAAAGAAAATAATTAAAAAAAAAAAAAAAGAAGAAAAAAGAACGGATTTCTCGTCATTCGCACACCTTAGTTCATTCTAACAATGAATTAATTTTTTTTTTCTTTTAAAATATTCGTTATTCCATTAGCAGTTTTTTTTTTTTTTTTTTTTTTTACTCAATTAAATTTACATTTCGAGCAGAATGGCCAATTATTTTTGCCATTTCGGTCGTAGGGACTAGTTAAGGCCTGCAAAAATTATGGACCATATTTTTTTTTTTCATTTAGATTAACAACAAATAAACAGAAAAAATAATAAATAAAAAATAAAACTTGAAAAGAATTCGCTCCGTTTTTATTTTTATCTCTTCTTCTTCTTTTTTTTTTTTTGGAAGTTTTCAAGTCTTTTGGAGTTTTATATCATTTTTACGTGATTTATCACGATATCTTCCGAAGCGAATTCTCCTAAAAATATTCTTTCCATTAATCAATTAATTCTCTCTCAACATTTTGTGACATTCATTAATGATTACATCGAAGAAGTTTTCATTTAAAAACATTTGATTAAACCATAATTTCAACACTTGATACTCGAAAAAAAAAAAAAAAAAAAACGAAAGAGAACAGAAAAAAAAATTCACTGCATTTTCAAAAAAAAAGAAAAACACACAGAGTGCCTTTTCTCAAAATTTCAATTTTATTTGTTGAGCGTTTCAATTGAAGGAATGAATATTTTCTCAATTCTCCTATTTAATTCTTCCTTAATAATAATTAATAAAAATAAAAGAAAAAAATAATTAAAAAAAAGAAGAAAACGAATGAGAAATTGCCAATCGTTACTTTACAAATGTTCAATTATTTTCCTCTCATCTCACTTTAGCCCCTCATCATCATTTAATTATTAATTTAAAAACTTTAATATAATCTCTACGGCTCTGAGGAATTTCCCGGTAATTGCTCATGCTGTGGTTCACCCGGTGGTGTACCATCGTGTGAATCATGATGCGGTGTTGCTGGTGTCGTTGGCTGCGACTGTGGTGTACCATGTGGTGCATAAATAAGGCGATAACCAGCTGGCAGAAAGAAGCCACCATGTGGTGTATAGCTGAATGTTCCGAAATTGGGTAGAGTCTGATCGTGATGATGAACGTAACCACCTGGAGTTGGTGCAGTTGGTGTTGTACCAGTTGTTATTGAAGCTGGTTGAAGAATGGATCCGAGAGGTGTGCTAATACTGGCGCCTTCGGGTTGTACAGGTGTCAATTGGTACTGCTGATTGATAGTGGGGCCGTTTGTCGAGCCGACGATTGGATCCTCGGGTTTTATAGCGAAGGAAGGATGTGCAGCATCTGCAGACGGCATCAGAGGTATCGGGATGACGTAGGCATGAGGAATACTCGTGGGTGTTTGTTTGACTGGTGCCTGTTTTAATTTTTGCGTAGCTAAACGCAGAGTCTCTTCAGTGTCAGGAGAATTCCCGGGAATCCGGCAGAATGAGGTCTGCGGGGCTGCTGTGCTGAACATGAGATAATCCTCGACAGAGTGCGGCCGTGAAGAACCGGTCATTGTCGTTGCCATTGTGGTGTGATAGAGAAGAGGATGGTGCTGGTGTTGGGCAAGAGCACTTGCCTGTTGCTGTTGCTGGATGAGCAGCTGTAGTTGGTGCTGCTGGAATCGTTCTAATTCTTCCCGGTGCCTCCTCTGGAGACTCTCGAGCTCCATCGTCTGGCGCCTGATGAGAAGCTGATACTCCTCGCTGGGCGTCAAACTCTGGATCCTCTCCTCTTTCTCCAATTCAAGACCAGGGTGAGCAAGTTGAATGGGGGCTAGCGAACTTTCTTGACTCTGTAAAACTTGGATCTTCATGTTCTGTTGGGCGTCGTCAACGTAGTGATGGGTGGAGCCATCGTGCATCAGGGGCATCTGCTTCTGATCGATGAATTGTCCCTGGATAATCCCCTCACCTGGCGGTGGTCCAGCCACTTTTGATACCATGAATCTCGAGATTTTACGCACAGGTTGTTGGGCCTGAGGGACTACGGTTTCTTGGAGCTCTAGCTGGACTGGTGTATTGGTGCCGGAGTTATTGGCTATGATGCAGGGAGTCACGGTGCCCACTGGGACAATTGGAGTTGGAAGAGGATGGGTTATTTGAGTGTGCGATTGAGACAGTATTTGAGTGGTGCAGAAGGCTGCAGTTTGACCTGCTGGCATTGGTGGGGTGAGTGGTTGTGGTGAGGATGTCGAACCCACTGATGATATTCTGTTGTGGATCTTCGCAAGTTCCTGTTCTAATTCTTGAAGCCTTGAGCCTGGTCTCGGTGCTTTTGTCTTAACTCCACCATCTTTACTAGGGCTGCTCAATATTTCTCCGGTTGCGGAGGGAATTGGACTGTCCAGGGGACAATCTGTGCCATGAATCATCTGAGTTTGAAGTTCATCACCATAAACAGGATTCCCGGTTGATACTAAAGAGGCAGGATCTTGTTGAATTTGCCCGAAATTAGGAGTAGCTTGAGGGGACAAAGGCCCGAGAGACTGAACCTCAACGTTCGATTTCTGTTGACTAATCTGCGGATAATTAAGATCAGCTTCAGTCATATTCTGCAACCCATGAGGTGTCGCTGGATGACTTATTGGAGGTGTCCCAGTGGATTCATAAGATTGACTCAACTGCACGAGTTTCTGATGGAAATCAGCCTGATGACCCAGCGACATTTCACCCTGTTTCTCCAACGAATTCTGCTGGCTCAATTGATGATGGTGATGATAATGAGACTGCTGTGACTGTTGCTGAATCGTTTGCAGCAACGAGTGAGACACTGAATCCGGAGACTCGATTATTGTATGCTCAGGGGTGACGTCACGGCTCGATACATCAGTTTCAGATAATATCTGACAATCAGAGCTCGTTCTCCTGCTAATACTGCTGCTGTCGTTAGCAGAGTCAGTCTCTGTTTTAAATTGATCCGGCAGTCTCAATTGCAAGTTCTGCTGTTGGTCAGTCTGAGTTATTTCAGTCTGATGCTCTTGAAATGACTGAGTCGCCATTTGCTGAATCGGCACAAAGTTCTGGATTGGTTTCACGTATTGTACTGGTAC
This sequence comes from Aleiodes testaceus, assembly GCA_963565655.1. Classification (NCBI taxonomy): domain Eukaryota; kingdom Metazoa; phylum Arthropoda; class Insecta; order Hymenoptera; family Braconidae; genus Aleiodes; species Aleiodes testaceus. The sequence goes on along the minus strand of OY751415.1, from coordinate 5,188,464 downwards.
TGGTTGTTGGACGTTCTGACCAGCAACATGATGCGGCATCACCCATTGTCCCTGAATCAACAGGTTCTGATTAATCATCTGGCTTTGCACTTGATTCTGGTCTTGATTGACTGTTTGTTGTTGAGTATTGCTCATGTGTTGAACTACAACCGGTTGCAACAGCGGCAATTGTTGTTGTGGTAACGGCTGGATGTTCATATTGACTTGCTGCTGATTAATGTAATTCTGCTGTTGTCCAGTCTGCGTCACAATCTGCGTGTGAACAATTTGCTGAATATTTTGGTGCTGAGTTGATTGAAAATTCTGTTGGACGTTTGTCATTGTTTGCAGTGGCACTTCCGGCTGAATTGGCTGGAAATACTGCTCTGAATGAGGCATTGATACCGTTGGTTGCTGCACCGATTGGACAACTGGCGCTTGATCATGACCCGTTGCTGTGTACGGTGTTGAGGATTTCATTGTTTTCGGATTCGATAGAATATTCGCTAGATTCTGAGCGAGATCTGGAAGAGTTGTGAAGACTTCTTTAGTTTTTACTTTCTGTGGACCCTCGGTCTGCACTGACGACTGGACTGTTGGAGCTTGTGGTGGATTTTGATGTGGCACGTTTTGATAATGATGCTCGCAAGACACTGAGGCCGATTGATCCGATTGCACATGAACAATTGAGGAATTTGGGAATGAATTATCTGGAATTTGTGAGTCTGAAGAGTTATTCGATAATCTTCGGTTCCAGTCGTCTGCATTAGTTCCATGCTGCGGGATTTGGTTGGACTGAGCCATGTTCTGTTGACTGAATTGTTGTTGCATTTGAGTAAGCTGATTATCGTCTTGTTGTAGGTACTGGGGCTGAGTGATATGTTGAGGCATGTGATGCTGCATTTGATTCATTTCCATCATTTGATTCACCTGCATCTGATTCGGATCCTGTATCACTTGTTGCTGAAGTATCGTCTGCTTCGAGACAATATTCTGCATTTGAGGCATATTCTCTTCATTCCCCAAGATGACCCCAGAATTCTGTTGATACTGAATATTCTGAATGACCTGTGGAGACTGGGGATTCGTCCCTTGAACCAGGAGAACAGTTTCTTGAACAGTCTGAGTGACAACTGATGAACTTTGTGACACTTCACTCGATTGCAGAGGAGTTCCCATTGGTGTCTGATTAATTTGTTGGAACTGAGAAGTCTCGACGTTATCAATCTGAATGACCTCGACTGGATCAGAAGCCTCTGCAGATTCTGGCTCTGCTTGAGTCTGAGGATTCTGCTCGATGAAAGGGAGAGATCCTTGGGGCGATGTTATTGCTGAAGGATCTGGACCCACTGTAGCTTGATTATCATGAATCGCCTTTTGCTCGACCACTGGACTCACCAGGAACCGGGAAATCTTTCTCATGGGCGGCGCTTTGTGCTCAGGTTCTGATGCTGGTTCGTCTGGTGCTCCAAAAGGGTCCTGCATGTCTTTCTCCTTTGAGATGTCAGGAGTAGTGTCTCCCTGCTTCAGAGACGTTAACAATCCGTCACCTGATAGCACAGCCCTCGAGAATTCTCGTGTGTCATCCTGAGACATGTTTCCACCTTCCAATAACGTGTCCTCTGATCCCAGACTCTCGTAATTGTCATTTGGATCACTTGGTACGTTAACTGGAGTCAGGGTGTCTGTGTTTTGGGTGGAAGTTGATGAACGCCTTGATATCTCGTCGGAAGTACTGTTCTCAGTTGTATTCTGACCCTCAGATGATGTCTCTTTGCTTTTATCAACTGGTATCGATGCTATGTGAGATATTATTTGATCTATTGGTAGAATTTTTGAAGATACCGATGAGTTCGATGTCTCGTCTCTCTGGAATTTCGTGAAAAAAAGAGGAATTAATTAATAATTGAGGAAAAAAATGTGGAAAGCACGATTTTTAAAGGGAAATGGGGTAAAATGGAGATTTTTATGAAATATTAATTTATTTCATCATTCATATCCATTTTACCCCATGTTCTCCTTTATTATGAACAATGAAAAATGAATTAGAAAAAATTACAGGAGTCAATAACTAACTGAACGTGAGAAATAATTTGGGGAGAGAAATTAACAACGGAGATTTATTCAGAAGACAGGAAAAATAATAAAAATGAGAATAAGATTCCTTTCTCCGAAGAAAAAAGGAAAAAGAGGAAATGATAACGATGCGAGGGAAAAACCACAATTTCACAAATACTCATTAAATAATATGAATTTTAAAACAATTATGAAACAATCAGAACAAAAATGGAAAAAAAACCTCAGGATTTTGTTTTTTTTTTTTTTTTGATAGAAAAAGAAAAATAATAAATTCGGGAATTTTGAGGGGAGTTTCATAACTCACCGATCGGTGCCTACGATGAGCTTTGTAGGATGATCGATGGCTGCTCTGACGAGTTAGCGAACCATGTCTGACCTGCTACGTTTTTCAAAAATTATATTTACCCTCAAATGCATCCAATCAATTGAATTCCTCAAAACATTAATGCAATGATTTAAACAGAACTATCGGAATTCTTTTATCGGGACGAGTGAATGAATTATTTATCATGCTAATGGATGGATAAAGTTTATTCAATTGAAACATATGATGAGGATTTTTTACTGCAACTAATCTCCAGGATTTAAGCGAATATTTGGAAAATCCAATACCGATAAAATTCCATTAAAAAAAAAAAACGTCATAGAATAATTTCTCTCATCAGTTATTTTCAACAAACAATTAGGGCATTCCACACAGAAGTATGAGCGTTATTCGAATTAAATAATCAAAAATAAATTGAAAATAAGATTTATTACCTTAGATGCATCGAGACTGTGGTCCCGATCTCTCGGTCTACGACTAGTAACAGGACTTCCTCCAGCCGACTGATCAGGAGGTCCATGAGCCACCAATGGCAAGCTTCTCGTTGGATCCAGTCTCAATTGTTTAACAATATCCTCGATTAATTCGACGAATGTATCACACTGTGGTTCAGGAAGTAGATTCTCAGCAATTAAATTATTAGCAATATCCAATGGTACCATATCATCACGATCAAATTTAAATGTAACAGTCTTTTGTTTACTAGTCTCCAATTGACACTCAACAGTAACTGGCTGTCCCTCTGGATTACTAACAGACAGAACTGTTAATTTAATTCCAGGTTTCTTTTTCTTCGTCCCTGATCTCTTCACCCTGCTCCTCTCCGGCAGAACCGTGCTCTCTGAATTTTCGGACTGAACGTCACTCGACTGTTGAACACTGGCCAACTGATCCTGCTGCAAACTTGTAGAGCTGTCTGATGGTAATGATTGGACTGACTCGAGTGTATCTTGTTCAGTGGACATGTCCTGCTCAACACTCATGTTAGTGATACTGTCCCCAGGCTTTGCATGAGCTTGTTGTTGAATGATTGTATTATGAGATTGTACGTTACTGCTGGTGGTCATTTGGTTCGTCTGAGCATACTGCTGCATCTGGGAAACAAGATTACCCTGTGCCTGTTCAATAATTGCAGGGTTTTGAATTATTGGACTTGATGTTTGGATATTTTGAATTGTCGCTTGATTCTGATGGATTTGTTGTTGAGACTGCTGGGACTCGGGCTGCTGTTGCTGTTGTGCTTGTTGTGGCTGTTCAGACTGCTGCTGCTGTTGCTGCATCTGTTGCTGATGTTGCTGGAGCTGTTGCTGATGCTGCATCTGCTGCTGTTGCAATTGTTGCTGTAATTGCTGTTGAGGCTGTTGTAACTGCTGTTGTATTGGTTGCTGTTGCAATTGTTGAGGCTGTTGTTGTAATTGTTGAGACTGTTGTTGTAATTGTTGAGACTGTTGTAACTGTTGCTGTATTGGTTGCTGTTGCAATTGCTGAGGCTGCTGTTGTAATTGCTGAGGCTGTTGCTGCATCTGCTGAGGCTGCTGTTGTAATTGCTGAGGCTGTTGCTGCATTTGCTGAGGCTGTTGCTGCATCTGTTGGGGCTGTTGCTGCATCTGCTGAGGCTGCTGTTGCATCTGTTGAGGCTGTTGCTGCATCTGCTGAGGCTGCTGTTGCAATTGTTGAGACTGCTGTTGCATATTAACGTTCTGCTGCTGCTGTTGTTGCATTTGTTGGGACTGCTGCTGTTGCAATTGTTGCTGCTGTAATTGCTGTTGAGGTTGTTGTAATTGCTGCTGTAATTGCTGGGGCTGCTGTTGCATACCTGCGGTTTGCGACTGTTGCAGCTGTTGTTGCATCTGTTGGGGTTGCTGCTGCATTTGCTGAGGTTGCTGTTGCATACCAGAACCTTGCTGTTGCTGCATCTGTTGCTGCTGTAATTGTTGCTGTTGCATACCAGAACTCTGCTGCTGTAATTGTTGCTGAGGTTGCTGCTGCTGCTGTTGTTGTAATTGTTGCTGTGGCTGCTGTTGCATATGCTGTAATTGTTGTTGGGGTTGTTGTAATTGTTGCTGCTGTAATTGTTGCTGCAATTGTTGGGTTTGTTGAGGCATGCCTGAGCTCTGCTGCTGTTGCATTTGTTGCTGCAATTGTTGCGGCTGCTGTTGCATGCCAGAACCCTGTTGAGTATTCTGTGATATTTGTTGGCCCTGTTGGGATATTTGAGGCTGAGACAGAGGCATTTGAGACTGCATTGGCATTTGTCCCTGTCCCTGGATGTTTATATTCGTCTGAATTTGTTGAGACGTTGAGGAGGATGCTGATGACGACGTCTGGGCCAAAGGAGCTGGAGCTGATGATGGCTGCTGCTGATCTCGTAGCAATCCAGCAATTTGCGATTTTAACATCTTAGCAACAGCCTTAGAATCCTCCTCCAGAATTAAACCAGACTTAGCCATTTCCAATGCAACTTCCTCAGCATTGTCATTTTGTATATCAAAATCAAATTGTATAGCCTCATTCTCTTTGTGCTTATTACTGCGTTTCTTTGGATCTAAAACACGTAATCTAAACTCAACGCGTGACAATTCACTATCAGCAACAGCTGTATCACGTGATACCATTTCCAATTTTAGTCCCACATCATCAGCAAAAAATTCATGATTGAGTAGATCTTTTACTAGTGGTCGTTCTTCTTTCTTCAATCTTATACACATTTCAATAATCTCACGTACCTCTGAATTCTCAACTTTCTCATAACTCAGAGGCTTTACACCAGATACTACACGTTTATAAATTTGTGCTGGTCCCGTGCATTCAGAGTAGGGATACTCGCTCGTTGCCATTTCGAGCATGCACATACCGAATGCATAAACATCAACGGATTCATCATAATGTTCTTCATACATCTCCGGTGCCATGAATTCCGGAGTGCCTATAACGCTCTTAGCAAAACTTCGATTTTTCAGTGTTGCTAAGCCTAAATCCCCAATTTTCACGTGTCCAGTAGGCCCAGTTATGAATATATTATCGCACTTGAGATCTCTATGGATTATCGGCGGCGATCTGGAATGCAGAAAGGCCAAGCCTTTCAGTATCTGCCGGCACCAAGACTTCACTACCTTTGGGCTCAATTTTTTAAAGCGCCTCAAATAAGTCTTCAATGTTCCCGATGTCATGAGCTCAGTTACAAGCACAATGTACTTTCTCCTCGTCAACGTGACCTCCCAGTAGTCATAGAATCGCACGATATTCGGGTGCTGGAGACCCTTCAACATTTCCGCCTCTTCACGAAATCTCAGGCGCTCGGTTTTATTCAGCTTCTTCTCCTGCAGCTCGCACCAGGCAACAGCAACACCCGTTTGTGTATCGAGACCACGATAGACTGTCTTGAAACTCCCACGGCCGATTTCCTCTTCAAATTTCAAGAATCTCTCATCTGGCGATATACCGATTGCTTTTTCATCATCACCATCATCATCAACCGTCTGCACCTTGACCCTCATCACCAAATTCCTCACGTCCTCCATCGTCATCGTCTCCTGCGTCAATTTCTCATCTGCCTTGAAGTTCTCATCCAGCAGAGGCCCAATGAATCCCTCAATTGTCTCCTCATGCACCAGCGCATCTTTTTCACTCTTCTCATTAATCTTCAACATTGTCTCTGATTTAGCCTCAATATCACTCTGCTGTGACAATTCCTGCTGCTCAAGGGGCAACACTTTTCCGAGTTTACTCAGTGACTCTCGCAGTGCCTGAGCCGCAACAATATCACTGATGCTCGTACTATTCTCATCCTCGTAAATTGTCACAGTCTCCTCAACTTCAACAGCAGCTTTCGCCTCTTTATCCTTCAATTCCGAAACCCTAGACTCCTCCTCAACCTTCGACGTCACAAATCTCGTATTCTTTATCCTCTCGACTTTACTTCGCTCTTTTTCCAGTTTCTGAGTTTCATCCTTCAGAGACGATAGAGACAGGGACGACGAGGATGACGAGGGCGACGATTCTGTCTCCATTTTACTACTAATTTCAGCATCTACGGGGGCTTTAACGGTATCTCTCGACTCTGACGAGTCCTTGGACGTTTTTCTCGTTTTTCCCTCATGCTTGACATTGCCAGAGGTTCCAGCTTTATCACCAGCATCCATTGATCTCGACTGCAACAACTGTTCATTATCACATTTACCCCTTCTACGTGAATTTTTAATTAATATTTTCCTAACTGATGACGATGATTTAGTATCAGACAATTCAGATTGCCGTAATTTACCATCAGGATTGAACTCATCAACAGTATTATCATAATTGCACAATGATTCATTGTCACTCAATGCAATACGATTAACAGTCTTATCCTCATCGCTTAATTTTCTACTTTTAAATTTGCCAATTGGCGTGGAAGGAGTTGAACTAATACCTGGTAATTCGGACATTGTTTCAATAACTGAAACAACATGATCGTCATTGCTACAACTAATATTACTCGTTTGTTCAAGTGAAATAACGTGAAGATTGCTTGACAATGAGCAATCTTGTCCACTTGAATTAATTGAGGTATCTCCTTTCTTTTTTGACACTGTACTACTACTCACACCGTTACTTGTTATCACCACTTGCTCTGTACTTTGTTTTTTATCACTACTACGTAACGGTCTTTTGTTAAATCCACTTCGTGATGCTGAATTTTTACTTCTCTCATCACTGCTACCACCAGCTGTATTAATTATTGATAATTTCCGTTGTCTACGGTGATTCCTTTGGGTTGTAACGGCACTACATGCACTACCGCTTGTTTCTTGATTAGCTATATAGCCCACTCCCAATCCGTGAATTTCACTTTGATTAGTGACGTTGCCACCGCTTGGAACCAATTTTGGACACAACCCACCACTTCCTCCTGACGATCGTTGCCTACTTGTTTCATACCTGAAAGAAATAAAAGTAATTCTTTAATTAATTTGCTCAGTTGAGGATTCTTCATTTAAATTTAATTATTTATTTCACTGACTTTCCCGGTGGCATTTCAAGCGAAATAGAACTTGGAAAAACTACGTGTTTATGAATTTTCCGAATCAATAGCGACAGACAATCCCCCCCGACTACATAATATCTTGGCAGACACATTTTCAAGACTTCCCAAGGCGCAGCGAAAGAGTTTAATCAGTTTGTTCTTGTTTAATACCATTTCCACTTGATTCTCTTTCTCTTAAACTATAAGAGTATTACGTACTCAATCAATAAGTGGCATTGGAGAAAAATGAGGGGTTTTGGGGAGAGATGAATCAAGTGGATGATTATGGAAATTAATTGATCGGGATAATGTGATTATCATTTTTTTTAACGAATCTATGAAGCCATAATATCTTGATACGGACATCATTATACCTGTCCTGTCTGGTGTGGCCAGATTGAAAAAGTCCTCTCACTGTATTTCCTATAGCTGCACGTTTTTTTGCCTCTTTTTCTCTGCCCCTGTGACCTCCACCTGTGCTCAGCTGATGATCTTGGCGATTTCCTTTATCAGCCTATTCGATGAGAAAATAAAAATCCAAGGGAAACTAAATGTAAATTAGAAAAAATAACTCCGATATTTTGAATAATTATCAATAGCTCATTTCAAATCTGAAATTATCTATTTTTCTAATTATCTAATTTTGTTTTGTTTTTTTCTCTACTTATTATTCATTAATTACCTTCAGACTCAGCAGTTTAATGCTCAAATTTCCGTTTGAATTCGTTGGAACTGGACTCAAATCACAGCGTAATCTTCTGTGTGATTTCTCAACGGACGAGTGACTATTTACATCAAAATCCAATTGATTACCAATTGGAAAATGAGTCGGTGTTAGCACGATATCTTCAGTTGTGTTTCTGCTTGAGCTCACCGGACTCACTGCTTTATTATCATTACAGCATCTCGGCATTGCACGAAACGAGGCCTTTTCTTCATTCAATTTTGAAACAAAAAAACGCACCTCTCAAACTAGCACCTGGATTTTATAAATTCTCTCCTTCAGCTAGTGAGACTCTTCTTCCTCTCCTCTTTGAAACTTTGAAAAATACGAGTTTTCGGAGGAAATGAGGATTATTCTATCACTCCAATATGATTCTGCTAATGTCTACAAGTGTTTTTTGTTCTTTGGTTAATGAAAATCCGTGGGTGCCTCTGGTAATCGTGCGTTAAAATTCCTTCGATCGTAGAGCTCATGCAGTCTGCAAGGTAATGAAAAAATTAATTCATGTTGAATTAATAGGCTGAGAAAATTGTGGTGATAATTATTACGAACCTATTGACATTGTGACTTTGTGGTACTGTTCATGAGGCTGTTAATTACGATTTTTCAGTTGATAATATGAACTTCATGTTCATTGGTGCAGTCACTTGTTTGTAATACTTACAATATCATTGCCACATTTCATTTATTGATCAATCTGCAACGAAAATAAACAATTTTTATTATTTAAATTCTTATCAATTAAATATCTCGAGAATAACAAGAGATACGTAAATTTTTGTAGATACCTTTTTTCAAGAAAATTTCAAGAGCTACAAAAAAGGTATCTACAAAAATTCCTCTATCTCCCTTAATTTCCGAGATATTCTGGAAAATAAAATGAAGTATTAGTCAATCTCTTCTACACTCAATAAAAATCCCAAAATATCAATGCAAAAAAAAATAATGTATTCTATTGTGTCAATACTGACACAGGAGTACTGGATTTCGTGGAACGTGGACAATAATCGCATCGACTCATTGCCAATAGTGTCAGGCATTACAAAATGTAATCCGACACTCGGTCATAAAAACAGTTGGGGATTTTAACATTGTGTTGACAATGCGCAGCACATAAATCAACAAGTATCTCGCATTAATTCAATTCGGCATTTAAATACACAGGAAAAAAAAATCCAAGAAATTCCATAAGTGATAATCTCCTCATTGAATTAAGAAAATAAACCCGATTAACAAAATTAATCTCTCTACATCTATGTGTCATTAATTCGCCGAAGTAATGACGCACGATATCAGAATGTGAAATTCCCATTAAAAAAAAAAACACCCAAAAGTCAGAATCTTAACCTCCTCATTCTCTCACCGAAACCGAAAAATCCCAAATAAACCAATTAAAAAAATCCCAAAAAATCCAGTGCGCAAAAAAAAAATCCTCCCAACAATTACAGGCGTCATAGAACCGATAAAATTCCGCAAAGATAAAACCCGGAAGATCACTAAAAATTCAGATAAATAGATAAATAGATAAGGGGCACGTGCGTGTAAAAGACGTAGTGCACTGCAAATCAACTAACCCTCCCCTCGTTAAATCGCCATCACCGATCAGAGAGCCCCACCAACACATGTGCAAATACAACAAAACGCATTGCAAAAAAAAATAACCGGAATAAAAAAAATCCCAGGCGTCTACGCGCATCCACATACACACACACAAAAGTACAAACGTCATGACACATTACAGATACACTCTGGCCACTGCTCCACACTATCATCCACAGATCCAAGTGGTGAATACACATTTACATATATAACAGTGAAGAATACACATAGTAACATTCTCCCCTTCTTGAAGATACAGATTGTAACAAGTACAGGCCACAATAAATGTGACATCTATCCCAAAAATATCATTCCCAAGCTTAATTTCTCAAAAGCCCATTAATTGATACGAAACATCGAATAACTGAAGGCATGCTCAAGTCATCGAGCCTTCTCCAACGACACTTGGCAAATTAACACAAATGTTAAAGGGGCATTTGTGTGAGGACAACCTCTGCATTCAGGCTCTGTCATCAAAATAAAAGGACAAACTTCTCTCTGTATAAAATCCACGAATTAATGAATTTTGTCAAATAAAATAGCATTGATACTCTCATAATTGTATACCTTTGCACAATTATCAAGCAACTGATCACTTTGTTATAGCCTAACACTGCGTGATTATTCCCAATTGGTGTGTATTTAAGGCTGCAAAAGACTTATGCGACTGGTAGTGTAATTCCCCGGCGACGATACAATACCGTAACGCAACACTCGCGTGTACAACACTACCAAACCAGCCAACAGCACGTAGAGCATTCAATTCTTCCCTCTCCTCTCTTCTCTTCGTCTTTGCCCCTCCTTCGTTAAACTCCTATCCTTCTTTGCGTCTGGTCTTGGGTGAATTTATCACAGGCGCCACTGTTTTCATCAGTGTATTGGTATACATTGTTGCAATGTCTGTGTGTGTGATTCAGCTATAAATATGCATTGAATTTTATCCAATTGTAATTGTCCCAGGAACATTGTGCAGTTCTTCTTTCTTTTAATTTCTATTCGATAATTCAGCGCTGCACGATTATTTTTCGAGTTTTTATTTGTTAATTGAGGGTTTCGCACTCGAGTCGCACTGGGGGTCTTCTTCTGAGGCCAATGGGGAGTCGGGGCTCTCCATTAAATGGTAATGTACCTTGACAATGTTCTAGTTTGACACAAAATGGCGCGGCACGAGTGCATTGGGGGGAGAGAGACGGAGTGCACGGTAGCGAGAGGCTACTGGCGCTTTATCTGTCTCTCTCGCACTTGTAAGGTTGAGGCAATTGCGACATATGGGGCCAGGACCAATCGGAATGGTCAACAGGGTTACCTAGGCGCCTTGGTGCTAGGGACTCTAGACCGGCGCCAAATTGAGAAATATGCGGCGACGTTTAGAGATAATTTTTGGAGGATTTATGGGCTTTTGGGATTTGATTTATGAGAAAAAGGTTTTTTTAGGTTCTTTTGAGGATATCAGGGAAATTTTGGGGTTTGGGGGAAATTAGGAAGAGACCTTTTTTGTAGAGGACTGAATGCTCTAGAAAAAAGGTGTCTTTGTGAATTTGAGTAAACTTTGTACTTTTCGAGATATTTTGGAAATAATGGAAAAGTCATTTTTGGACTGTGATAAAGTCTCCAATCAAATTCCGGTTGACTTTTCGATGGGAGGAGGGGATTGGTGAATTCTTTGTTGCCATGCCACGTGGTTTATTGAGGGAGAGCCAATGAGGTGCTTCCAACGCTCGCGGGAATTTTAAATGTGCTGAAAATCATTTTTTCCCTTTATTTTGCGTCTCATTACGTGGATTAATAAAAAAATTGAATAAAATCCTCAACTTCACTCTCAAATCTTAAAAAAAAATTAAGTAATTTAATGAAATACAGTTCTTTCTTCATTACCAACACTCGCAACACCATTTTACCAACGAAAGCGGCGCCACTGTCGATTTTAATGAGACAATCTGTTGTTATTCATCGTCTCTATTTATTTCCTTCAAACGCACGTGTAACTGAAGTGCAGGGGACAATTACACTTTGAAAAATGGTGAGAAAATTGAAGTATCATGAGCAGAAATTGCTCAAGAAAGTTGATTTTATATCGTGGCAAGCGGATAATAATTTGCACGAGGTCAAAATCATGAGGAGGTACAGAATACAGAAGAGAGAAGACTACACAAAGTAAGAATTTCATTTATTTTTATTGTCTCTCCATTGGCATGTTCATTTCACTCCACTTTTATTCCAGATACAACAAATTGGCGCGAGAAATACGAGAATTTGGATTGAAACTGAAGGACGTGGATCCGGAGCATCCCTTCAGAATTGAAAACAGTGCACTTCTCCTGGAGAAACTGTACATGATGGGATTGATAGCGACGAAATGGGACTTGTCGTTGTGTCAAAAAGTCACTGCTAGTAGTTTTTGCAGGAGACGATTACCTGTGGTTATGGTGAGGAATAAGATGAGCCAGGATATCAAAATGGCAACGCAGTTGATCGAACAGGGACACGTCAGAGTTGGAACTGAAGTCGTTAAAGATCCAGCGTTTTTGGTCACGAGGTGAATTAGACAAATCCTTCGATTGTAATCTGTTCTTCGTAGTTACTTAATTGAACTCTCATTTTTTCCGCAGGTATTTGGAGGACTTTGTGACGTGGGTCGACTCATCTGCAATTAAAAAACATATTTTGGAGTACAATGATACTGTGAGTTTTTCTTGAATCCCTCGGAAACTAAACGAGATAGGAGAATTTTTATAGAGACCTTTTTTGTAGAGAATTTCAAGAGCTACAAGAAAGGTTTCTACAAAAAATTCGATATCTCTTTTAGTTTCTGAGATATTTCTAAAAAACGGAAGTCGAGAGATAAATTTTATTTATTTAATTCCAGAAAGACGATTTTGATCTGTAACATATTGCCTCTTCATTCCGCACCTTTTTTTGGATTCTGGAGAACTCAGTGGACATGAATATTAAATATTTTGTAAATATTTCATTTAATAACAATTTCCTTAAAAAAACCACAACAATTCAAATAAAATGAAAAAAGCCATTATCTTCACATTCATTTATTCAAATTTATTTACATTATACATTCTTCAAAATGCGTGAGTTTCGATCTTACAGGATGGAAGGAAAGAAAAATAGTGAAGAGCACATGATGTCTCGATGCGAGACAATTGTAGAAAAGAGATAAAGAATAAGAGACTTATCATAATTATGAATAATCTTGAAAAAAACCATATTGAGGATAATGATATTAAAATGTAATTATTTTTTAGCAAAAGATATTTTCATAGCATGTGATGGTGTGATTTTGAATCCCTGAAGAGCATCCTTAGCCGCTCCAGACTGCACCTCATTCTCAAATTCAACGAATGCAATATCGTGTCGATTTGGCACCAAACGCACTTCCTTGAATCCTGGGAATTGATTGAACAACATGGACAGCATCATTTCACTGGTTTCATCAGGTAAATTCGTGAGGAAGAGAATTTGATTGGGCGGCTGTTCTGGTACTGCTGCATTTATCATTCCTGGATGCTGCTGGACACCAGTGTGATAACCTGGTGCTTGTGCGTGTTTAGATTGTTCCTTTGATCTCTTCTTTGCTCTCTTCGTCTCTTCGTCGATTGGAGCAGACACACGTTTCGGTTTCTTCGGTCTTTCCGCATAAGTTCCCTTCATTTTCGCTATTACATCACTGTCTGTTTTAGAGTACTGTATTCTCTGTAAATACAAAATTTTCATTATTTCATGATAAAAGTGATTTATTTGGAGAATTTGATTTTCATACCATTGGCTTGTCATAAAATGGAAAACCCTGCATCGATCTCAATGCATTCGTTGCACTGGCTATCTCCTTGAAGATAACAAAAGCCTGGCCTCTCATCTTCAATGTTTTCATAGCCACAATGTCCATTATTTGTCCGAATTGTGAAAAAATTGCGTAGAGAGATTTTTTCAATTCTTCCTTCTTTATTTTCTCGTTCAAATTGTTGATGTAGATGGTGTTGTTTGGCCGGATATCCATGATTTCTCTAAAACATGAAAATTAAAAATAAAAGAGGTTAGAATTGTGCTAAAACAAATTTAATTTTCTGAATTAAAATGTTTAGTATTGAAATAATAACTGGGAGCATTGGATTACGCTATTTAAACTAAATAAAGGAATTAATTTAGTTAATGATACTTATTGTACATACCTCGAGATATAAAATGCACTTTCAAAAATGAATAATAATAAATTTCAAGAATCTTCGTTAATTAATCCTTCTTCTGTTAATCCAATTATCGTAATATATATCCAGATATATTCAATCAGTCCTTAATGTATTATTAAACGTCGTGACACGAAATTAGCGTCAACAATTCGTGCACTTAGGTTATATTACACACAGCGGCTCAACTCTGAAATTAGTGCATTTATTCGGCACTCACAGCCAATTAAAAACGGCGCTGTGCGTCTGTTCTCTACTCTAGTTGCATAAATCGCCACGAGCATGCCACGCCCCTTGCAGCATCGGCGCGTGCGCACTAGACGTTTTTTTTCAATTGTTTACCCGAAAAATTTGAATTTACTTCAGTTGAAGAATTTTTAATCCTCTGAAAATCCATTTTTAAAAATTCTTTTGGATAAAATGGAACATTTGGATGATGGAAAATATCCGCAGATATTCTGCGAATTTTTTGGAATAAATAATGATAATGTTGTCATGACTCATGAAATCATTTTGATTAACCCGCCATTCCAGTCACGTGATCACCACAATTACGGGGGATTCTCATGTACAGCGATGAAAAAAAAATCCATTATTTGAACTGCCATTTGTCACATCTCTCTCTCCTTCCCCTGTAATAAATTAAAAAAACATGAATATTTTGATAGAAGATATTCAACTCTTCTGAGATTAAAATTGATGAAAAAAATTATTGACTCGTGATATTTTAATTTTTATGTGTCAAAAATAAATGTGATAGTAATGGAAGTAAAAAATGAAGTCAATCAGCTAGAAAATTGACGATATAAATTTTTTTATTACCGTAATAATTTTCAGCATGAAAAAAACCACAGTAAAGATAAAAAATGAGAGAAAAAAAATTGTTGGGAAAAAAAAATATGATATTTCATTTATCACATTCTTTCACCCTACGTTATTTTAAGCACAATGGATAAATAATATTAACAAGCAATAATAATAATGATAAATGATTGGCTTTAAAATGAGAATAAAAAATTACGAATAACGGATACAATGCTAAAGTACATAAATGTAAATTTCTTATTGTGAATCAATTGAACTACTTAAAGACTTCCAAAGGAAATGGAATAATAATAACTGAAAAAAAAAATACAATTAAATTCTATCAAGAAATCTGAAAAATAATACAAAATTAAATTACAAATTGAAATTAAATTATTTCAATAAATCGTAGATTCTCATTAAAAACTTAACGATGACCATAAAAATTGTGAGAAAAAAGAAAAAAAAAACTACTTAATTAACTCAACAAAGCAACGAATCACTACCAAGTACCCGCCATAACCAAAACAATCATGGCTACCGTTGAATTTCCGTCCCCCACTCCTTCACCATCTGAAATATAATTTCATGAATTTTTTAATTCTAGCCATTAAATAAAAGGTAATTATTGATGATAAAAATGTTTAAAAAAAATCGTAAAAATTAAATTATGAATAGAATTTTTTAATTAAAAATTCAGAAACCTTGTGAGACATGAAAAACCGAAGAAATTGATTGAATCCCAGTGAATTCAAGAGCCTAGACGCTTCCTGGACGGATCGATCGTGGAGGTGGGGGCAAAACGATGAGGGGGTGGGGAGGATTTTTTGGCGGGAATGTTGCAGAGCTCTACAAGGAATATGTAAATCTCGTGAAACCATTGATTAATTAAAGAAATAACTAAAACCTTGATTACCCAAAATAATTAAATATTTCCATCGAAAATAAATAATTCGTAATTTTCCGTAAATTATTGGAGCAATGAAAAAAAAAAAAAAAAACGTGAATTTTTCATCGCATGAAATGAGCGAGAGGGGGTATATAAAAGAGGGAAAAAAAATCATATATAAATAAGAACAGAAGTGAAAAAGAAATAGGAAAAGTGGGGAGGCCCGAGAAACATCAGGATTAAATGGTAGAGGGGGGGATGGCGGAGAAGGGGAAAGAGGCTACAGCAGCAGGCCGTAACGTATAAACGGTCCTTCGGACCGTTACATATACAATCGAAAATTGGGTGTATTTGTGTATGAGGCAGCGTGAGGGAGGGCATTTGCGATAGTGCAACTCGAATCACGTCTCAGTGTGCTAGACGCCGACGCTACGACGCGCGCACCGGCAACCGCCTTTGTCTCCCACAACACCAAGGAAGATCCGGAGGTGAGTAAACGCTGTGCACGTACTTGCTGTAAAAATTGTGTTATTTTTTTTAAATCGTATTGAAGGTATTATTTTTTTTTGGGTATTAATGTGTAAATTTTTTTGTCCCTCAGATATGAGAAAAAGTGGCGGTTTAAATAATTCCGTACTTACGGAATTAATCGGGGAAATTTTCTCCATTTTTTCAAGCAACCGGGAATTTATTGGATTCCGAATAATCAGAGATATTAATATTCGTGAATTAAACGAGAGGGATTTACGGATCTTTGCGACGCACACTCGATACCGCGTCCTCTTCTCTCTCTCGTTACCTTATGACACTGTATTTTTAATGGCGTCTCAAGCCGGCCAATATGTGGTATTTATCCCCAATTAATATCACTGATAATAATAATTATTGATTATTGAAAAAAAAAGTTTATCGAGTGATTTTTTTTTCTGTATAATTCTATGATTTTTTTGTATTCATAATAATTATTATTAAATTCAGTGAATTTTAATAAAATGACGCGCGAATTTTCGCAATGTTTGGCGTCGCTTTTTCGGTCGAAGCGAAAAACGGTTGAGAGCGCCGCCGCGACCCACGCGTCGTTCTCACTCGTGAATCGCTTTTCGTATAGTTGGGGGATTTTGAAAATGGCGGGCGACTAGATATTCCGCATTTAATTATTTCAGAATACAATTTTCTTCTGGAGGTAATAAATTCATTGTTAATTCCATTTTTTTTTCACGTTTTTTACGTAATTTTTCAGTGAAATTCGTGGATTTTTTACATTAAATCGTGGAATTATGTGTTTTTTACATAAATAATGGCGGGAAGCTGTGACATTTCAATGGGGAATGAAATTATTTGGGGGTAATTAACGAAATTACTAGTGTTTATTCAATTGAAGTGATTATTCGTAATTGTTAATGAAGAAAAAACTGAAAAAAAACGAATATTTCACTTTTTTTATCTCGGATAAGTTAAAAAAATCGACCGACGCCTGTCGTAAAATCGATACCCGTTGACTATTTGAGTTTCCATTATTTTCCACCTACTCCATCGTGAAAATAAAAATAAATCCTTTTTTTAACTCCTAAATTCATTTAAAATTGCTTCTAACGTATTTCTCCTCGCGAAGCCAGAGACGTTAACGCAATTAATATTTGACGAAGGTATTTGTTGAAAGAGGAGGGAGGAAAACCCGTTTATGTGTCTGTATTTTTTCCTCAAGACTGATAAAAAAAAAAAATCTCAATTTTCATGAAGAGAAAGAGGAGAGGGCGCTTTAATTAGTAAATTCCAATTTTTTCCTACTCAATTATTAATAAACTTTTTCTTCTTTTTTTTCAGAGTAATATAAAAGTTTAAAATATGTCGGACGATAATTCACCGGTAGTTGAAGAGCAGAAGAAGAAGCGTGGACGTCCAGCAAAATCGGACAAGGGAGCTGTTAAAGAACCGAAGAAACGCGGTAGATCAGCAGCAGAAAAAACGAACAATGCTTCACGTCCACCAAAATCCGATAATGAGGATGATGCACCAGCTGGACCAGTCAAGAGGGGAAGGGGTAGACCCAAAGGATCTCATAAAAAGAAGGTACGAAGGGTTTTTCATTGAGAAAAGAATTTTTTTTAAAATTCTACTTTATTAATATTAATTTTTTTATTTTTATTAAGGGCTCACCAAAATCAACTGCACCATCCTCCGGACGTGGACGTGGAAGGCCCAAGAAAGTCGAAGAAAAACCAGAGAGTGGTCAAGATGATGACGAGGATCAAGAGGATGAGGAAGATGAGGAGGAGAATTGAACTGATTGAGATAAACAATAATTCATCTCTACGGTCTTCATAAACCGAAGTTTCCAATATACATTAAAGAAAAAAAATAATGAAAAATAATTTTTTGCTCGCTCTACATTCGGTTTCTCCTGTCATTTATTATCATTTCTCATTATTTCTTTTTATTATTATTGATTAATTATTTTTCTTCAAAGAAATTGAACACGAGAAATAACAGATTTAATGTAACAGTGTGAAGAGGTAGAGTTTAACAATTTTAATTAAGGAATAATACACTTGTACATTGTTGAGATCTTGAAATTTTCCCATTTCATAAAAAACAAAGTGAAAAATACGATGGACGAAGTAAAAAAAAAAAAATGATTGAAAAAGAAATTGAGTAACTGTGAAGGAAAAAAAAGGGGGAGGCATGAAAAAATTATCAGTAATTTTTTTTTTTTTTTTCATTTTTGTATTCAACGCACACAGTGGACGTTTTTCTTTTCTTTTCTTTTTCAAGTATTATTTTAATTAATTATCTCGACGAAAATTGGACCGTTTGATTACGGCCATTATTGATCATTCATGAAAAAAATTGAAGAAAAAAAAAAAAGAAATAGCATTTTAATGACAAAACTAAAAAAAAAAAGGAACCTATTAAACAAAAAGTTTATTTTGTGATTCATATAAGGTTTTTCTTTTTCCCTCGCAAATTTTTCCAACAACTTTTTATATGGAAAGAAGAAAAAAAAATCAATTGATATTTCTACTCATGTACTTGTACACACCGAACGAAAGAAGCAAAAAAAAAAAAAAACTAAATAATTATTGAAAAAAAAAAAAATGAAAGAAGATGAGAAAAGATATATTCCATAATAAAAAGTAAAGAAAAAATGAATACAAATTTTATTCAAAGTTCAGTGGAGGGAATTTTTTTTCTTCCCTCGTTTGACACTGTGAATAAGATGAAATTACAGAGAAAAATTTCAAAAAAAAAAAAGTGAATAATAAAGAAGCTAAAAAAAAATAGTAGGATACTCTCTTGTATGTTATGAAACGCGTGAAGTCTATTTCAAAACTTCTCGTAATTATTGAAAATAAAGAATAACATGAAAAAAAAATGAAAATAATTTAAAGAATGAGAAAAAAAAGGCAAATTTTAATGGTATGAGAAAAAAAGTAATATCTACATGAGCATATGTACACCAGAGTCCCGTTTCCGAGACAAAACAAAATTGTGTGAATGTAAAATTTGTATTAAAGTAAATAAATTCACAAAATACTCTTATTTAATTCTGTAATATCCTTTTCTATTGAAAGAATTTATTAATTAAATCAAAATTGAAAAATGCGATTTTCAGGAAATATATATTGGTGAAGCGTTTGATATCTCGGAATTGAAGCGAGATAGAGAAATTTTCATGAAAATCTTTTTTGTAGAGCAGAAAAAGATCTACAAAAAAGCTCCAATCAAAAAATCTCATATCTCCACTATTTTCCAAGATATTCAATAAAAACCGATGAATCCATTTTAATTTCATCGTAATAGATATTTGAACAGATAGAAAGCGTTTAATAATGATCTTCAACACATAACTGTGACTAGATTAACAATTGTTCATTTAAATTTTAAACTCCACTAATTTGCGAATAATCTGCCTAATATTACTACATAAAATTCATTCCGATTCACTTGCTGAATCAAATCTTAATAATTAATTATTAAAAAAGAAATTGACATGATTATTTCATTTATACAATTAATTACTTCATGAATAGTATTGATTGCATTGTACTGAGCTGATGGCGAGGTAAATGAGTTTAGATATTTTTTTCTTCAAAATTCGACATAATTAAGAGTAGAGAATTGATTAATTGTAAATTTCCTATCACAGGTGTTCGATTAATGTTTTTTTTTTTTTCTTTTTCATCGTAGATTGAAGTGACACTTAATTTGGCGGAGCGAAAAAATATTTAATTAAATCCGATTGATACCGCAGATTGTCATTCTCTGCAGTATTTACATTTTTCACAGCCGATAGGATTAATCTTCATTAACTCTGAATGCTAAATGAAAATTAGGGGAAAATTTTCCATCGATTAGCAGTCTTTGGCATGTTGAAAAAGCCGTATTATTATTTTTTGGGGCATAAAGGGCATAAGGCGCAGGAGAGCAATCAGATAATTATTTTATATCGGATGAAAATCACACGAATTTCATACGAATTATTTTTCACTACTTTTCATTTAAATTTGGCGAGTTGCTGTATTATTACTGGCATTTCATCATGATAAAGAAAAGAATTCAAATATTGCCAATAATCTAGAATGATAAATGAATTTTACCGGAATTATATCGAGATATCTACTTTGATGGAGCGAAGATTAATATTTTTCATGATTTTTTTAACGTAAATAAATCAAGGAATTCCCGGATTTATTTTATTTTAAAATTTCAATACTGAATTTATCTTCGAGTCAATCTCTTTCCCCCTTTGATTTTTGGCTTCCATTCAATATCAATATATTTAACGAATTAAAATGCAGAAAAAGTGAATATTAAAATTCCCAAAAAAATGCAAAAATATGAATAGAATAAGATTTAAATCTCTCTATCTCTTAAAAGAAACTCCAATCAACAAAGATAAAATTGTGATAAAAACAAATAAAGATTGAGCTATTGAAATAATACTCGAAGATTATTAGAAAGAGTCAAAAATAATTGGATATGGTGATAATATTAAAGAATTTCTATGATATTAGGCTAGATTTTAGTGGTGCGCGAACACTGTCAGCACACGTCTTCGTCGATTGACTGCAATTCCATAGTTTCATCATTACTAACAAAAGTCTGTTCTGCTGCTTTGATAGCTGGCAAAAAGCGATGTGGTATTTTCATTGGATTATCATCGATACCATCAGTCCCGCAGTCCCGACGAATTTTACGTCAGTGATCAAAAAATTCGGCATTCTCCTCATTGTCCATTGACTGATAGCCCTGCTGTAATTATTTAATCCTCAAGTTCAATTAAAAATTGTAGTATTCTCTTAAAATTAAGGAATAATATGATCATACTCGTCTCTGACGATATGCGGGTCCTTCATCGAGCAGCTCCGTCTCCCAATCGTCCTCACCCTCTTCACCGGGATCAAAATTGTAGAGAGGCATCAGCCTGTGCCTCAAACGCTCCAAATTCCTTCGCCTCGAAATTATCAAAACCTGAAAATATTGAATGAACCAAAGGATTTGAGGTGGGGTGAAAAGGCCACGAGGGGTGAGATGGACACATCCTCATCTTAAAATCGTATTTTACGAGAAATCAAGAGGAATATTGAAGATACGTTTTTTCTGATGATTCCATTGGAATGCTAAGGAAATTTGCGATGAAAATTAGGTGTCAAAATATTTTTTTTTTAATTTTTTAAAAATTCGATTTTTTCACCCAGATTTGAAGGGGTTTACCTTCGCAAAATTTGAAAAAATCACTTTTTTGGCAATATCTCCGGTTTCATTGGTGTTATCGTAAAAATTTCGATTCGAGGTGAAAGGTGAGCTTGAAAGGTGCTTGCCATGAATCTATGTGGGTTTAAAATTGAAAATACGATTTTTTGAGTGATTTATAGTGGAAAAAGTGATTTTCATAAAACACCCCAAAAGTACTTTGAAAAATCGTATTTTTAATTTTAAAACCACATGAATTCGTGGCAAATGAGCTCACCTTTCACCTCGAATCGGAATTTTTACGATACGACCAATAGAACCCGAGGAATTGCCAAAAAACTGATTTTTCAAATTTTTCCAAGGTAACCCCCTTCAAATCTGGGTGAAAAAAATCGAATTTTTTTAAAATTCAAAAAAATCCATTTTGGAACTTGATTCCTATGTAAAATTGTCTCAGCTTTTCAATGGAATCATCAGAAAATCGCTATCTCCAACTATTCAATCAGAATGTCCATTTTACCCCAATTTCCCCTATCACAAATCCTCCTATAACGAATCCTCACCACAGCAGAGAGAATTACGACGAATATCATGACTCCAAGTGGCACGAATATATATTCAACTCCTTCTGGAGGTCCAAACTCATCAAATGGCTTCTCAGTTGTTGTTGTGGTGCAGCTCTTAGTCGTGCCATTACCAACTGATTTCGTAGCAATTATCTTCAGCAACTCGAGAGGCGATTGAGTTGTTTTATTAATTAAATCTCCGATTTCTGTGAAATCCTCAGTTGTTGTTGATGTCTCATTCTCCAGTACTTTCTTGATATCTGGAGAAACAGGCTGAGACTTGTGGAGAATCGTCAGAACAGTTGTGTTGCCTGTGCTGTTCATTTTTCCTCTTTATTCCAATAAATCCTCTGTCAATTGAACTTTACTTAATTAAATGACGATTAAATGTTGCTGGTTAAAAAATTGAGGTGATTCTTGTGTCTAAAATTGTGTTCATTGAAACGTCAGTATTCATCAGCATTTTCAACTCTCCAAATAAGCACCTCATCATCAATTCACCAAAAAATTATGAAGAATTCAGTGACTTTTTCCTCTCAATCCCAATTAATTCCTAAAAAAAAGAAAAATACGTTTTTTTCAACAATATCACAAAAAATTCAATAAACTCTTGTTTAATCTCACCAAAATTCCAATTTTTCCACCTGAATTTTTAACTCTGTCTGACGTTTACACATAGACACATCTCACACTCAACACATTCTCATAATTATTGAAATAATAAATGTATTGTTGTTCATTCTACAATGAAATCTCTCGAGTGTTTGTTTTTTTTTTCCTGATTTTATTAATAACAAGACAGATCAATCAACGGGTGAGATGGTAAATGAAGAGGAACAAAAAAAATTTCGGAAAATGAGACATCTCTTGTTTGTTATGTGAAGTTAAATTATGATTATTTCCCGCTCTTTTTCGTAACCTCTTTAAACGTCAATGGACGTCAATAAAAACAGTTGTTCGTGTCGCACGTGATTGAAGAATTGTTGTTTTTAATGGAAAAAAATTTAAAAAATGGTGAGTACATTGAAAAATTGTAATAATTAAATAAAATTGAGATTTGAGAATTTATTTTTGTTCTAATTTTTCTCCATTTGCAGAAGAGATCATTGGCACCGAGTCAATGTGGTAAACGACCCCTTCTCGTTGACATCGAGAACATAAACACAAATGCGATTATTAAATATAAAAGACCAGAGCCGAATGTGGAGAATTTATCCAAGGAAAAAAGAACGAGACTCGGGTCAAAGCCAAAGCCTCTCCTGATTCCTCAAAAAAAAGCTGTTAAATTGAGTGAAACTGATGTGTCAGCCACCCAAGAAGTCATTTCTGAACATGTATTTATTTTTTTCATTGAATTTTATTTAATTTAGTCACAATTTCTTTGAGAATATCTTCAGAAACATGAATTTTTGAAGTTTACAATGTTTTAATTGTCTGCAGGAACAAAGAATTCGGGATTTGCTGAAGAAGCCCTTTAAAATACCCATTCCAGGCTATGAATTATCAGGAAGATCATTGGGAGCAAGACTAGCTGGTCCAAGAAGACCTCTCTGGGATCCTTATGCACCCAATGCTTTAATAGTTTACGAGCCTCCAGAACTCTCTGAACATGAACGCCTCAAAGCAGACGAGTCAGTGATTTTTTCCTCAATCAAAAAAATCCAAAAGAAAAGATATTCATTTGTTTATTATTGCAGGACCAAAATTCTCGTCCACGTGGTCGTCGATCCCCTGCTGTGCAATATCCTCCGGCCACATCAGAGGGAAGGAGTTAAATTCATGTACGAATGTGTCACGGGGAAACGGATTGATGAAGCATTCGGGTGTATTATGGCAGATGAAATGGGGCTTGGAAAGACACTACAATGCATAACTTTACTCTGGACACTTTTAAAACAAGGTATTGAGATTATCTCGAGAACCATTAGAGATACGAGATTTTTTGTAGAGACCTTCTTTGTGGATCTCGATGAGCTCTACAAAAAAGGTCTCTACACTTTTCCTCGTATCTCACTTAGTTTCCGAGATATTCCACAAATTAGGAGAGAACATTGAATTATTCATTGATTTTCATTTACAGGACCCGAAGCAAAGCCTCTAATCGAGAAAGCAATAATAGTGTCTCCAAGTTCTCTAGTAAAGAATTGGTACAACGAGATCTTCAAATGGTTGGGAAACCGTGTGAAGCCACTGGCAATTGACGGCGGCAGTAAAACCGATATTGACAAGAAATTGACAGGATTCATGAAGACCTATGGACGTCGATGTGTAAATCCAATTCTCATAATTTCCTACGAAACATTCCGTCTCCATGCACACGTCCTGCATCAAGATGAAGTTGGTCTGGTCCTCTGTGACGAGGGACACCGACTGAAAAACTCAGAGAATCAGACGTATCAATCGCTCATGGGCTTGAAAGCAAAGAGAAGAGTTCTCTTGAGTGGTACACCAATTCAGAACGATCTGCTAGAATATTTCTCGCTCGTGCACTTTGTTAATCAGGGACTTCTCGGAACAGCCCAGGAATTCCGTAGAAAATTCGAGAACCCAATTCTCCGTGGTCAGGACGCAGCAGCTAGTGACAACGAGCGAAAACTCGCGCAAGAGAGGCTCGAGGAGCTGGTGACAGTCGTCAACAAGTGCCTCATCCGAAGAACAAGTGCCCTACTCTCCAAGTACCTGCCTATTAAATACGAACTAGTGGTCTGCGTGAAAATGACAGAATTACAGACGAACCTCTACAAGAACTTCATCAAGAGCGAAGCCATGAAGAAGACAATGATAAGTCACGATGGAGAAAAAAAGAAAGGTGGAACTCTTTCAGCTCTTTCAGCGATCACATTGCTGAAGAAATTGTGCAATCATCCGGATCTCGTTTACGAAAAAATCAGGGACAATTCAGAGGGTTTCGAGGGTGCCTCGAAGCTCCTTCCAGCGAACTACAGCACGAAAGAAGTGCTTTCAGAGCTTTCTGGAAAGTGCATGGTCCTGGATACATTATTAGCTTCAATCAAGACCACGACAACTGATAAAATAGTCCTGGTCTCGAATTATACGCAGACGCTGGACCTCTTCGAGAAGCTCTGCCGAAAGAGGCAGTATCATTACGTTCGTCTGGACGGGACAATGTCGATTAAAAAACGAGCGAAAGTAGTCGAGAATTTTAATAATCCAGGGAGTGGAGATTTTATATTTATGCTGAGCTCCAAAGCAGGTGGATGTGGACTGAATCTCATTGGAGCCAATCGTCTGGTCATGTTCGATCCTGATTGGAACCCTGCTAATGATGATCAGGCAATGGCGAGAGTCTGGAGGGACGGGCAGAAGAAACCCTGTTTTGTCTACAGATTCCTCTGCACTGGGACCATCGAGGAGAAGATCTTCCAGAGGCAGGCGCATAAAAAGGCACTCAGTTCAACTGTTGTTGATCAGGAGGACGATGTCTGTCGACACTTTACCCTGACTGATCTCAGGGATTTGTTTAAGCTTGAAGAGAACACAGTCTCTGATACACATTCCAAGTTTAAATGCAAACGATGTGTTAATGGGGTGGAAATTAAGGGACCTCCTGAGTCATCAGACTGCAATTCGGATCTCTCGGACTGGCGACACTCACACATTCCCAGGCATTTACCTGATATTTCTCTGAGGCAGTGCTGGAGCAGTGGAATATCCTTCGTATTTCATCATCGATCAGCTGAACAAGTCAAGGAGAATAATGTCAAGGAAATTACGCAGGAAGAGGAGAAAATGGAAGAGGATCCTGGGGACTTCACAGATGACTCGTGACCTCGTAGTAAATCCTCTGGAATTAATTCTTTTTTTTATTAGAGAAAGAGAATTAATCAGAATTTGAATTTGTGAAGGTCGACTCTATTCTGCTCTCTGTTTTTTGTGAATATCTCGGAATTGAAGGGAGATAGGGAAATTTTTGTAGAGACCTTTTTTGAAGCTCTTATTCTCCTCTACAAAAAAGGTCTCTATGAAAAATCCTCTATTTCCATTATTTCTAGAGATATTTGACAAAAATTGATTTATCCCTGTAATTTAAAAAATAATCTTGAAGACTGTACAATGATTCATATTTTCGTAAAACCCATTAGTCATCGAAATAATTAAATTAATAAAATGTACAAACACGCAGGCATTCCTTCGAAATCTCTGTTCAAATAATCGAATGATACGCGTGATAATAATAATGATAAAACATAAAGAAATGAGTGATTATTTGCCCCTTTGGAAGCGTCACTTCCAATTTTATCGAACGATTCATTGAGTAGTTATAATAATAATAATGGCATCGTGACTCGATGACATAGTTATAACGAGAATTTTAGGAAAATCAATAGCGCAACAATGCGCAGATACATATATATACAAATGTACATTATTTAGCAAAGCCAAATGTTTTTGGAACGGTTCGTAAACGATGATTTTGTGGAGTAATTCATTCCCAGGAATTTGAAGTCGTCCGAGAAAAAAAAAAGAGGAGAACCGAAGTGAAAGGCACTCAAAGTAGCCTCAAATGGTGGGAGTCTGTCACGTGACACTAATGGCAGCCTACGATAGGTCAATTCCACGTAACACTGCCCCCACTCTTGAGAAATTGGAGAGGCGTCTGTATGGCCTCGTCATCCGTTCCGTTTGCTCTCGGTTGCGCCTTCAGAATAGTTCCAGATGTGGCCATGTTTAGTTAATCTTTGAAGTTTTCTCATTTATCGATTATAATTTTAATCGCAACAAAAAAGAAAAAAAGATAATTCGCAGAAGATTAAGAAAGAAACAAATTTGAATACAAAAAGAGAACAAAAATTCAAAAAACAAATTTAAGACCAACAAAAAATTGACACAATTCACTCGCACTCTGCCTCAAAAATTCGACAATAGAAGAAACGACCTCGTTAAAAGGAAAAAAAAACGCGAGAGAAAAATCTAAAAAAAAAAAAAAAAACAATTTTCTTTCTTTCTTGAAGTAATTTTGCAATTAAACTCCAACTCATATTTTTGGTAATCGTAAATCGTTCCCCAGAAGAGAATTAAGGAGACACCGATCGTTTCGAGGGGAAATCACAAGATTTTCATGTTTAAACACGCGTTTTTCATGTATTAACCTGGAAAATAACTGAGACTAAACCCGAAATAAAGATGGCGGAAGTTTCGCAGAGTCCTTGAAGGTGAAACAGAGGGGTATGGCCCTTTGCCCAGTGGAAGCGTAAGAAACAAAAATCCATCGTAAAGTAAAAGTCTTCATTGGCTTACGAAAAAAAAAAAAAGAGAAACAAAAAAAACAGTTGGAAGACAAAACAAAAACGGGTATCAATTCTTTTTTTTTATTGCTCGGCCTGATAAAAAGTACAAGCATTACACGAAGTTGGGGGGGAGAGTCACGTGATCGAGAGGGTTATAGATTTGTTCCGTGAAGAGGGGGCAACAGACACAGGACGCTGGCTTCCCTCTCCCCTTTTTTACTTCACCATCACATTAACGTACGTCGCGTAAGAGGTACTCGGCCATGCCACGTCAACTAAAATGACGTTGTTTGTTGTCTGATATCTGACTACATATAAAGATCTGCCATACGCAGAGCTAACGAGAAAAAAAAGCTACGAGGAAAAAGAAGGAAAAAAAGGGAAAAATTAAGCAGAAACAAAACTGGAGACTTTTTAAACAATTTTCCCAGATTTATTGCTTCTTCTTTTTTTCGTTATTTATTCACAATTGATAAGTGAAAATAATAATCTACTTTTAATTCAGTGAAATTATTATTTTATCAAAGACAAAAGAAATCAATACGTATATTCTCTGGTGGGAGATTAAAAAAGAGGAGAGAGAGAAGAAATTTGAAAGTTTTCTTTCTATATTATTATTTCACAATTTTTTTTGTCGTCGGGTTCGTGATAATTTTTTTTTTTTTTGAGCAAAGAAAATACGTTGGAAAATGTAATTTACTCGAGAGAGTCATGACACAATGTTTAGGCGATGCGCAATAATACATGAAGACGCACGAGTGTAGATTTTGTTGGGGAATTATTGAGAACACTAGTGTCAATAGCAATTAGCTCTTAAATTAATTGAAATTTCAATTTTTTTAAATTAATTTAAATTCATTAAAGAGTCCCTCGATTCCCGATTTCACCGAAAATAGGAGTTTAATTGCTGAAATCATTGAAAATCATTTCAAGATTTAATATCAAATAATAATAGTCTCAAGAGACATTAAAAAAATTAAATAATTTATATAACTGAAATTAAATTGAGGTCGTTGTCGAATATGGCACTCGAGAGTGTCACCGCGGCCGAGACATTAATCCAAAGGTTTGCCTTAATTCTAATTTTTCTTTTCTCGCAAAAGACAAAAATTCTAAAATTAATCTAACGTTCGATCTTGGAGGGAATATTTTAATTACAATTAATTTTAATTAATTTTTAATTCTTAATTTTATTTTCACTTCTTTTTCTATTCTATATTCTAGAGTTTCCGAGGAGATATTGAATCATCGTAATAATTTCCAAAGTGAAATTCCAACAAGCTGGCCAAGTCTCTCAGTTTTATCGTAAATGGAGAGTGTTTAAATTCTCGTGTATTAATTATTCATTATTAATTCTCTTCGCTCATGATTTTTTTTCGTCTATTTTTTCAAATGAATTATCACCTCGAACAAAGCCATTGTTGATACTAAAAAAAAAATAAGTGGAGGGGGTAATCGTTGACTTGAAGGTATTACGCAATGTGTTATATTGGGAAGAAATGAAGTTAAAAATTGTATAAGAATGAGAGAAAAAATAATAATTGACTGAAACTTGGTTGGCTTACTTCCAGTTGGATTTACACGAAGAATTTTTCACTGTAAATAGAGGAAAAAAACTCGGTAAATCGATTTTACATTGTTGCTGATAACATTATTCGTGAAATAATAAAGGTCACATGAAGATCATTTTATTGACGAATTAATGGTGAAATGGAGAATCGAATTTACTTTGAGGATTTTTGTTGGATTATTTTAAATTATACGAATTTTTAGATTTATCTTCTCTTCACGGTCGAACGGGATGATTGAAAATTTATTTAAATACGTTTTTTTTTGAGATACAATTACACAAATGAATTGACCTAAAAACATTGAACAGAATATGCACGAAACTTGACCTTCTCTTTAATTAAAAATAACTTTAATTACCGATTAATACATTAATACGATAACTAACATTATGGATATTTAATTTAAATGAAGAAACTATAAAATTTAATGATTTCTCAATTTTAAGAATTTTTATTTAAAATTGAGAGTGAATCATTGAATTAATTGTTTTTTATTTTATGGATATTTTTCTTCATGAAATGGTGATGTTATGAGATGATAATGAAAATGATGTTTTTTATGCTAAATATTAATGACCAAGAGATGAATCTACACTGATGATGATTTAAAAAAAAAAATGTTAATGAATGATGCCCCCACAGATATGGGTAAGAAGAAATGAATTTTACAAATTTATCAAAGTTTTTTCAATGAAATTAATCAAACGATTGATGATTATGGTTTCTAAACTGGTAATTATCTGATTTTTTATTATTTGATTACACTTCTTGCTTCTGATTAATAACTGGTGACTTAGAATAAATCAATAATCGATTTTAACTTCAAGTGCATCATGTGGCTTTTATTATTTTAATTTTTTTTTTCATGAATCTTGCTTCTGTTTTCACTGGGAAGATCAATGTTTGTTGGATCAATAGTACAGTCTGAAGCATTTCACTGATTTGTTTATAAGGCCAAAAAATTGAGAGCTCAAAATTCAGGTTTTAGTAGTGAAATGATGAGAAAGTTGAATATCTTTATTATTTTGAGGATATCTTGAAAATTATGAGGTTTGGAGGAATTCAGCAAGAGACCTTTTTTGTAGAGAATTCAATTCTCTAAAAATTATGTCTCTTGTGAATTTTCCCTAAATCCAATGGTTTCAGAGATATTCCAACTTCAACTCTTCATTTAACCACTTTCCTGAATTCTCTTCTTGAATTAGCATTGAAGCAGACCCTGGCATTTATTCTAGCATGAGTTACCACATTTTACCACAGGGTAATGCAAGAATGATCATCAATGGAGACTTCAGAGGCACCAGACTCTGATAATAACAATTATCCAGATTAAAATAATTCCCAGAGGAGAATTCTCCCAAAATTAACGACAGAATTATCTCGAGTAACATCATCTTCATGAAAAAAAAAACGTGTCCTGAACAATTCCCTGGAGAAATGAATGATTTTTAATGTTATTTTCTCCCCAAAAAACAGCAATGCAGATAACGATGACCTGGAAGACGGTGAGATTCCCTCTGACGAGGATGATGAACCCGTTCCTCCTCCACCACCGAAACCCACTCCAGAGCCATCAAAATCATCATCTAAATCTGATTCACACAAAGAGAAAAGTTCAGATTCAAAATCCAGTAAAAGCAAAAGTAAATCCAGTAGCAGTAGCACAAGTGGTAGTAAATCAGATAGATTCACTAAGTACAAAAATCCGTCTGAGGATTGGGCTGGTGATGTTGAAAAGGCGATAAAAGCAGTGTTGGATGAGGACAAGAAGAGAGATGAGAAAAATAAGAGCAGTAAGAGCTCTTCAAGTAGTAGTAGGAGCAAGAGTAGAAAAAGGAGTAGAGATGACAAAGAGGCTGATGAAAGAGCCAAAGAACAAAAGGTTTGTACAATCACTCAATTTTTTTTTCTTCTAAATTCTTATTAATTAAAAGAGCAAATAATTTAAACAAATCTTTCCCACCAGAAACGTCGCTTCAGCGAGGAAGAAAATGGCAACGAAGATGACGACGAGCTTCTCTTCATCCGAGGTGCATCACCAGTTAGAAAAGAGAGTCACGACATGAGCCCAATGTCTCGCCGTTCCCATGAACGCGAGAATTTCGATAATAACAGAGATTCAGACAGAGACTCTGAGGAAAGATCCAGCAGACATCGTGATGAGAAACGGAGTAACAATCGCTCCTCAACTCCCCGAAGATCCGGGAAAAATGAACGTGGTGGTAAGAATAAGAGTCGTGCTAATGCAAGAAGCGAGCGCAATGGCAGAAGGAACCAGAGTAATGATCACAATCAGGATCCCGATTCCATATGCGTTTATTTCATGCAGGGTAAGTGCCATCGTGGTGATGATTGTCCATTCTCCCACAATGCAATGCCTCCGAGAAAAATGGAATTATGTAAATTTTATCTAATGGACTGTTGTGCTAAGAGAGACAAGTGTCTCTACATGCACCACGATTTTCCATGTAAATTCTTTCACACTGGACTAAAGTGCACGGCCGGTACAAATTGTAAATTTTCGCACGAGCCTCTGAATGAGCAAGTGAAGAATATACTGTTGAAGCACTTGGAGACAGCGCCCAAGGAGATTCTCGGTGATTTCCCGAGATTGAGTAGAGAGAGTGCGTTGATGATGATAAATAATACGTCGAGGAATAGTAGTCAAGGTCGTGATGGGAATTCGCAAAAAATTCCCAGTCTATTTGACGTTGCATTACCAACAATGGGGGTTCAGGGAGGTAATGCTCTGAATGATAAGGAGGAAGAGGCATCAGCTACTGGAGAGTGCCAGAAACGTGCGAGTTCAGGAAAGGAGAAGAAATCAGCTGGCAAGAAGACACGCTGGGGTTCTGATGACGATCGTGTACCACTTGAGCAGATAATGTTGCTGCAATCAGTGAGTCAGTTTGGATTGAACCTTCCAAATGTAGCATTGAGCCTGGCCGTTCAGCAGCAGCTTCAGCAGAGGCTCTTGCTGCAGCAGTGCATCGCCAATATGGAGTTCTACAATGAGATCCAGGGGAACACTTCTGCTGACAATAAAACCAAGGAGACTGAGGGAAAGGCAAACGATGGCTCTTTACGAGTGAAGCCTGATAATTCAGGGAAGGACATAGATCTTCGGCAATTATTGACGAACGTTGCTCCGAAAACGTCGCAGAGTTCAACCGACGAATTAGCGAATTCGTCGATGACAAAGTTTGACGAAGAGAGCGACCGAGAGGAAGAATCGAATTTGGTTATTGAAGTGCCAGTTGATGACGAAGAGAAGAACAGAGATGCTGACAAACGGAAGAATGAGGAGAAGAAAATTGATTCTGATTCATCAAATAAATTGGAGGGTGAGGATAATTATCAAGAATCACGAACAAATTTACCGAAACAAGCGCAAGAATTGTTTATGAGGATTCAACAGCAGCAGAGGGCTGCTGATGAGAATAGTATTGGTAACAGTAATAGTAATAATAATAATGTAGAAGATGATGAGAAAAATGCGGTGGTTAGTGCATTGAAGGATCAGGAGGAATGGTACTCTGACGAGAGTGACAATGGGAATAACGATGATAACGATGACGATGATGATGATGACGAGGGTGGTAATCTTCAGATCGTGATCAAGGACAATCAGAGAGACGAGAGTGAGAAGAGTGATCAAGAGAGTCCAGTGAAGAAACAGGAGAATGTCGAGGAGTTGGAGCCATCGATTCTCATCCCTCAGCCAGCTCCAATAATCGATAAATTAGGGGATTTGAGTAAAATTGACATTAGCGCTGAGGTTACAAAATTACTGTCTTCCATAAAGCCCCAGAGCTCAAAGAAAAACATTAGCGAGTCTTCCAGGGATAGTGATAAAACTAGAGCATTAAGAACATCACCGGACCAGGAGAAATCGTGCATCAAAGAGAGTGATGCCTCCAGTCCAAAGTCGTCGCCTTCAACCAGCTCCGCCCCAGTCTCCAGAGATCCCAGGATGTCTCGAGACCCTCGACAAAGAAGAATGGAAGACAACAAGCCAAGTAGTCCCAGTATATCAGACTCCAAAAAAGAGTCACGAACACTCAGACTAGAAACAAGTATTTATTCCTCTGGTATAACATCAATGGACGCTGGCATGGACACGGACCTTCGTGCCAGGCTTGATCAGGATCACCGCAGGAAGGACATGGACCTGCGGCAGACTTATCAGGACTTTGGAGACACTGATTTGAGGATGGTTGGTGGTAGTTTCGAGGGATCCAACTCAAGTAGATCGGACGTGGATTTGAGGCAGATGCTGACGCTGCCCTTCAAACCAGCCCCTTCTCACGTTCCTTGTACCGAGATTGACGCCAGCATCGCTTCTCACCCGCAGACACTGTACAAAGTCTACGTAGTCGACATTCCCAGGCCCAATTACACGGGCTTGAAGCTGACGAAGAACGACGCAGCGGTGAAGCACGATCCAAGGTTGCGCAAGATCTTCAGGCTCTCGAAGAGCGACATGGCGGATTCTCCAATGTCCCCACCGCCTCTGGTGAAGCAGCTGGATACTCCCAAGTCTCCGCCTCTTCACATCCGAGCGGATCCAAGAAGGAAGACCCTGGAGGCCTCTGCTCTCGCTCCCACGTCTGTATCCGCTTCAATCAATCCCATAAAATCAAGTGGGAATGAACTCCAGATGAACCTGGGCCCCTCCTTGATTCCTCCGGGAGGTTTAAACATGGGCATGAATCAGAATCCTATGCTCGGAGGTGTTGGCTCACTCCCCAACATCATGAACCCTCAGATGCAGCAGCATCAAGCTGTTCCAATGGCAATGAGCGGAATGGCTCCCAATGGCTCCTCTCATCAGCTCGGATTCGATCCCAGGTTTGTCCCCAGGAATGGAGGCCCTGGACTTCTGGGTCCTGCTCCTGGATTGGGATATCCAGATGTTGGTCCCAATTATGATGCTCCCTATGCTGGAAATAATTATAATAATTTTGGTCCTGGGCCCAATGACCCCATCATGCCCTTTGGACCATCAAACTCAATGAACTACTGCAACAATCCACCGGAATGGACAGGATCAACGAATTCAGCACCCAATCCCGTCATCAGGAATCGGGGGAGAGTCAGGAGAAGAAACAGAAATCGTTCCAATGCTAATGCAAACAGGGGTAATAGATCCTCACCTCAATAACAAGCTCATGAGAAATACTGTGAATTAAATTATGAATTAAGAAAAATTGTAAATTGATGGTGAACTAAGGACAACGATTGACGATTCAGTCAATCGCTGTTTAATCCAGTGATTTATAATTTAGTAAATCAGATTTTTTATATTGTATTCATAATAATTATGAAGGAGGTAAATGATATGTGACATCACTCAGACGAGGACTGTAGTTGGTCATTGTAATTTCGTTATTGGTTCATTAAGATTTTTCATTTAACGAGTCAATCATGTCTCTACATTTATCAATTATGAATAGCTCAAGTATTTTTATTATTATTCATTCATTATATTACTTTATTGTTTTTTTTTTCTTTTTTCGTATATTTTTCTTTCATTATTGAATACTGTTAATTCAAAATTACGTGACTGATATCTATGGTGCAAGTCATAAATATATTTATGTATCGGTGATCTAACTTCCATTAGAATATGATTTTTTTTTTCTTTGTTTAACTTTATACGATTAATAAGGGTGATATATTATTAAAAGAAATAATGAACGAATGAGGTACGAGTAATTTGATAATTCGTTTATCATTTATTCGTTTGAAACTTTATGAATAATAAAATTTTGATAAAATGAATTCTCAATTACTCTGAATTTACATTTGTATAATTAATCTATATATTGTGTAAATAATTACAAAATAATTTTTTGTTTATAAGAATTCGTTTCTTTTATCTTAATAATTGAGAGAAAAAAAAAAAAGAAAATAGTTTAATATCGTTTACTTGCAGTTGATTATGATAAATGAAAATTAGTGTATCTAGATGGATAATATTGTACATCACCGATATATGAAGAATATATAAGTATTTATATGTCTTGAATAAATTACATGGCAATTATTCAATATTTTTATTTTCATTTTTCATTGAATATTTTTCGTTTTTCATTTATTTAATATAAATTTCGTGAAAAATTCAATTATTTTACCTTAATTATGAATTCTTTAAATTATTCAATTTAATTTATTTCATTTGGTTGATTGTATTCAATTATTTTTCAGTGAACCACTGATGTCAGTGGTTCGGCTCTGATAGACGCCAGGTCCAATCTTGAGTCCATCTCATCGTCCAATTCCCCCACAATTACACTGCAGGTAAAGATAATTAATTAATTAATTAAATTCATTAGTCGCTTTTGTTTTTTCCGATTATCTCGGAAACTAAGCGAGATAGCGAAAATTTCATAGAGACCTTTTTTGTAGAGGAGAAGAAGCTCTAAAAAAAAGGTCTCTACAAAAAAACTCGTATCTCCATTATTTACAAAGATATTTAATTAATTTCTTACACATTGTCTCCTCTAATGATGTGTAAACCTAAAACGACCTGTTCTACCCCCTGATTCATGCTGTAGACCCTCTCATGTGATTCGTCCAGGATCAGATTGATCGTCTGATCAAAGCCTTTTAACGTTCCCTAAAAAAAGTAAAAAAATTAGAAATAAAATGTATATTAAAATAAAGAAATCAAATTCTTACAATAAAATTCCGTCCATCCGACGTAATAATGGAGACAGTATCTAAACAAGTGGTTAAGGCATAACCTGCAAAATTCGCCGGAAGACGTTTGATTATCACAAACAAAAAAAGGATACGGTTGACATAGCTCTCGAGTCCTGATGCCATTTTCCAGTAATTCTAAATTCTCTCTACACTATCAAACCCAAAAATCCTCAAATTCCCCTAAAATCGTGGAAAATCGACTCTAAAAAAAGCAGAATCCTCTTCACTCCAATTTCCCACAAAAAACCCTTATTCACATAAAAAAAAAATCTCAACTCAACATTTTCATGACAACAAAATAATCCAAATAATTTCAAACTTTTATTTATATTTTCTTAATTCACAATCTCGAATAACTCGTTCAACCAATCGAATCGTTGATAATCCGCTGCATTCACACACCGGATCTCAATATTCTTTTGTTTTTATTGCAAGTAGAGATGAATATTATGTCAAAAGGGTTATGTGTGTGGCACGAGTGAAAGGCACGTTTGTGAAGTAGAAAGAGAGGAAAAGAGTGGGGGAAGAGAAAAGAAAGGGAATTCGAACAAATCCGAGTTTTCCCGAGGGTCTGAAGCACTAGTGCAATTTCAGAGTTCCGTGGAGGAACCAAAGTCTCGTGCTCGACTTTGACGTCTTATTGCCATTATTATTATCATTATAAATTTAATTGTGTATTGAGATAAGTGGTGAGTGGCTGGGTGCATTATATTTGTTTAATAACGAGTGTTTATGTGACTCAGTGTCCTTGAATTATTTTATTGTCGTTGATTGCTAGTGATTTTGGGGGAAAATGCCGGTTTTTCATACGAAAACGATAGAGAGCATTCTCGAGCCTGTGGCACAACAGGTAATTCATGTTTAATGAAATATTAATATTTTTCAGGATGAATGGAAGAAATGAGAGGATTTCCGGTGGTTGAAAAAATTCAATGACTAATGAAGATAAATATTCAAGAAAATTTCTAAATAAATGTATATTTAGATATGACATCACTTCTTGTGGCAATCACTTTGTGCTGCGTCGGCCCTCGGTCGTATTTTTTGCCTGTGTATGAGAGAAAAGCCATGAGACCAAGAATATTCTTGGACGTGGGTGTGGTTGAGTTTTCAATAAGTCCAATTAGCTTTCAATTTCATTTTTTAATTGATGATTTTGGACTTTAAAATTCCCGGACTTGAGAGTTTTATGGGATACTGTCAATGCGCATGATTAACAGGTGACTGAGAGGGTTTTAGAAGGATTTGTTTGGATTTCAAGAGTTCTTGGGTATTAGAACCTTTTTTTTTAGAAATAAGGTCTGGGAGGAAGGTCTCGATGCATTGGGCTTGTCCAGTTGGCTGGTACTTTAATGAGAGACGCTAAAAATACTTCAAGATGAAAATAAAAATGTTGCTTAATGCCCACGACAATTCAAGGGGAGATGTTGAAATGTTTATGAAGGCATGAAGCAATGTCTCTAAAGAATATGAAGATTTTAGATAAATTAATTTCATCTTGTCAAACTGATGGAATTAAATTCCGTTCTTTTTTCATTCGGAAATCAAGATTATGATATTCTTGAGTAATTCCCCAACGTCCCACCTATTCTCAGTCTCAATTTGGTAGTAGACACTTTTTAATGACGTAATTCATGAAAACCTTCAGGTTTCGAGGCTGGTGATCCTGCACGAAGAGGCCGAAGATGGAAACGCAATGCCGGACCTCGGACGGCCTGTCCAGGCAGTCAGCATGGCTGTCACGAACCTCGTCAAGGTCGGAAAGGAAACAATTAACTCTTCTGACGATGCCCTGCTCAAGCAGGACATGCCATCGGCCCTGCAGCGTGTCGAGGGTGCGTCGAGGCTTCTCGAGGAAGCCTCCGCCCTGCTGAAGCAGGATCCGTACTCTGGACCAGCCAGGTATTCACTCTTTCCCCAATAAAATACGAAATTTCTTGAAAAAATGACTAATTAATTCTCATTTCAGGAAGAAATTAATCGAAGGCTCCCGAGGAATTCTCCAAGGCACTAGCTCTCTCCTCCTCTGCTTCGACGAGAGCGAAGTTCGCAAGATAATACGAGAATGTAAACGAGTCCTGGATTATCTAGCTGTAACCGAAGTCATTGAGACTATGGAGGATCTAGTTCATTTCTTAAAGAACCTGAGTCCCTGCCTGAGCAAAGTATCTCGTGAAGTCAGTGCGAGAGAGAAGGAATTGACGCACCAGGTGCACCGGGAGATTCTCGTCCGTTGTTTGGATCAAGTGAAGACACTGGCGCCTATTCTTATCTGTTCTATGAAGATATTTATTCACATAATATCGCAAGGTGGTAAGGGAGCAGGTGAAGCAGCGGAAAACCGGAATTACTTGTCTAGTCGTATGTCGGATGAATTGAATGAAATAATACGTGTTCTGCAATTGACGACGTACGACGAGGAAGAATGGGATGCCGATCAATTGACGGTGAGAAAAAAAAATGAGAAATATCCTCAATAGTAACGAAATTAATTATTTAAATATGTGAATAGGTCCTGAAAAAAGCGCAGAGTGCGATCGAGTCCCGTATAAGAGCAGCACACGACTGGCTGGATGATGGAAGAGCAATGCGTGGTGGTGTTGGTGAAAAGAGTCTCCGGCAGATTATGGAACAGGCAGAGAGACTCGCTGAGCACTATCTCCCTCTAGCACAAGCGGATCAATTGAGGAGACTCACAGGAGAAATAGCAACGATGACAGATGCACTCTGTGAACTGCGTCAAGATGGAAAAGGTATGGATCTTCACATGATTCTGCCTGAATTGCGAATAATTATTGATTAATTTCAGGAACAACACCGCAGGCAGAGTCTCTCGCTCGTGGAATAAAAGACAAGTTAAATGAGCTCCGATCATCAGTAGCATCAGCTCTCGTTGCAGCTGATAAATCTGGATTAGCACAAACTGCTCATACAGTAGCCGGAAGACTAGAGCAGGCGAACAAGTGGCTTTTGAATCCTCATCATGATGACAGAGGACTTGGGCAACGTGCAATCGCTATGATTATTCATGAAGGAAAGAAGGTATTCAATTTATTCATTAATTTTCAATAATTTTAATTAACGAAATTAAATACTGATTGTGAATGCTGCGCTTTGGATAGAATCAGCAGAGCATGGCATATGTGAGTGATGAATGAGAAAATGAAGAAAACGAATAGAATCATTAACATTACTCATGATTTCAGGTGGCAGAAGGTCTCCCTGGTATTCACAAAGCCGAAATTCTCCAATTGTGTGACGAAGTCGACACTCTATCCCGTCAGCTCGCCGATCTCTGTGCTCATGGACAAGGAAATACACCGAGAGCCCAAGAAATCGCTCGACAATTGTCCCAGAAGCTTTATGAATTGAAAAATCGAATCCAGCAGGCAGTAGTGTCTCGAGTTGTTGAAGACTTTATAGACATAAGTACTCCACTCAAGCAGTTTACGGATGCTGTGTTAACGCCGGAGGGCACACCAGGACGAGAGCAGAATTTTAATGACAAAACTCATGCCCTCCAGAGTTTCTCGAATCGGGCGTCGAAAACTGCGAGAATGGTAGCTGCTGGTGGAAGCGGAGGCAATAAAAAACTAGCAGAGGCTCTTTTAAACAGTGCGTCTCAAGTGGAGTCACTCACGCCTCAGCTCATTAATGCTGGTCGCATCAGAATGAGTTATCCCGAGAGCAAAGCCGCTGATGAACATTTTGAGAATCTCCGGCAGCAATATGCAGAGACGATGCAGAGAACCCGGGGCCTCTGCGATGAGGCAACTGATAGTGCTGATTTCGTTAGAACCTCGGAGGAGCAGATGCAGAAGCATGCATTCTTGTGCGAAGAAGCTATTGCCAAGCAGCATCCTCAGAAGATGGTGGATAATACAGCAGCAATCGCACGTTTGGCGAATCGTGTTATTCTCGTTGCTAAACAGGAGAGCGATAATAGTGAAGACTTGGCGTTCATCCAGAGGGTTAATCAGGCTGCTGATGTCCTTCAGCACAGTGTCACGCCCATGGTGCAGGATGCCAAGGCTGTTGCAATGAATATCAACGATGGACCGTCTATTTCGAGGTGGAGGGAAAGCAATCGTGCTGTAAGAATTTTTTTTTCACAGTTTTTTTTTATATTTCGGAGTCTATTGGAAATGATGAGGATTTTTTTTTATTGCAGCTGCTTAATAGCGTTGGCCAAGTCCGCAAGGCTCTTCATCCAGATCACAGGACCACTCCAGACCTCTCGCAGCTGAGAATTGGCGATGGTGAGGCTCTTCAACAATTTTAATTATTATTAAGAATTAGTTTAATGTTAAATACCATACGTTATCCTCCTAATATTTACAGAGGAAAGAATACCACCAGCTAGACACACATATTTCGCCGATAAAGGTAGAAACAGATCGCAATCACATTGTTGTGCATGAACTCAATCATCAATTTTTTTAAATTCATTCCAGTATTCACATAAATCTTGATTTATTCTTCTGGAGAGAATTTTTTTTTCATAGATAATGTAGTCGAGTGGTTTAATTGCAGCTACTTTATTTTGAAAAATCACAAATCATCAAGTTCTTTAGGCAAATCATCTCATTGAACATTTCTAATTGTTTTTGAATGATCAGTGGGTGAACCGCTGAGGAACCAGCCGTCCCCCAGCAATCTGGGAACGGTTTCTCCTACTTCGGGGATTGGGAAATCGCAGCACGGTTCAATTAGTCCTTTACCAAAAGGACCACGTGGAGGTATTATGTTGAGAAAAATTAATGCAGAATTACGTTATTCGAATTTGCTCAATAATTATTGAGGAAAATTTTTAATGGGGATCGGAAGTAAATTCATTTGATTAGAGAATCGATATGGGAAAATTGAAATATTCGAATTATTTATAATTGTCTTCATGTTTTCTTTTTTTTTGTGTTCACTCTCTATTCATCTTTGCCTTTACTTCATACGAGATCATCTCACGATTATCACAATGCATGAGACGAGATATTGTGCCACTTAATTATTCTTCAATTTTGAATTTTTAATAAATTTTTTGCTTCTTCTGTGCTGCATGAATTTCGTCAGGATATTACGATAATGATTATCGTAATGAGGAGGACGATGGTAAGAATTACGAAATGGAGATTTACCTGCGAATTGAATGATTCAAAAGTGCTACTGCGAATGTGCATGGATTTATTTTTAATTCCCTTATTATTATCGATGTTTAATAATTATATTTTGATTCTGTAGAACTGGTGCCACCACGTCCACCACTACCAGGTGGAGAAGTTCCACCACCTCGTCCACCACCTCCAGAGACTGATGATGAAGATGAAATGTTCATGCATGCACCACAGCCAAATCAGCCTATTATGGTAATTAATTATTTTCCCTAATTTTAATAGCATCGAAGATTAAAATTAAAATGTGACAATTATTCTCTTCAGATGGCTGCTCATGGACTTCACCAAGAAGTTCGTCAATGGTCCAGCAAGGACAACGAGATCATAGCAGCAGCGAAGAAAATGGCAATACTGATGGCTCGACTTTCTGGTTTAGTTCGAGGAGAAGGTGGTAATAAACGAGATTTAATTGCTTGTGCTAAGGCCATTGCCGAGGCCTCCCAGGAAGTCACTCGTCTCGCCAAAGAGCTTGCACGTGAATGCACTGATAAGCGTATCAGAACGGTAATCATCCAATTTCCCATAAAATTTATTATTAAATGATTCACCTCTTGAATTTATTAATCTTCCAGAATTTACTGCAAGTGTGTGAAAGAATCCCGACGATTGGAACGCAATTGAAGATTTTGTCAACTGTAAAAGCCACAATGCTCGGCGCTCAAGGTAAAATATTTAATATTCTTTTATTCGCAATTAGACTCTAATTAATCGCTAATCAAGCAATGTAAGCTTTAACTTCGAGGTTTTCAGGCTACTCTAAAATAATTTCGGTGTGTTTTGATGAAAAAAGAAAAATTCATGACAAAATTTCTCATTTTATCGAATAATTCATTAATCCATTAATTCATTGAATCATTCATCGATAATACGAGTTAATTATAATTTTTTTTCTTTGTGCATAGAAACGCTCCCCACCTGGGAAGAGCTGATGCTATATGGTAAAAATAAGCTGTATTTGAATAAATCGCTTTTTTTATCCTTTTATTATTTTTAAAAATGATTATTCTGCAGTTTTTTCCATTACATTTTCATTTGCCTATCTAGTGCTATTATCGCGCATGCATTCACACATTTTTTTTTTTCAATTCATTTATCACTGATCCCATTTATGCATTTTCAAAAGGAAATTGTGTTTGCACTCGTTAGATTTATGATTCATCACTTCACTCATTAAATTAATTGAAAAATTAATTATTTCCTTCAATTTTAGAGGATAAAAATGTAGAAATTAGGCTATTGCATTGTGCAGCATAAATTATTATACTTTATTCTCAGTCAGACTGATATTCTTCAATAGTACTAACTTAATTATGAATCTTGTTTTTATTTATCTCTGAACTACCTGTTATGGCATGAAAAATAAAACCCACGTCTCCATGAATTATATAAAATAAAATGAATAAATAAACCATCGGCAACCGTCACAGATGAATTGATTGGATGCAGTAAGTCTCGGTGATAAATTATCCCTTAGATATTATTTTTAGTATCTAGTTTATTGGGGAAGATGGGGTAAAATGGGGATTCTGAGTAAACGGTTGGAGATAGAGATTTTTTGATGATTCCAGTGAAAAGCTGAGGAAATTTTAGATGGAAAACATGTGTCATAATGATTTTTTTAGAATTTTTCAAAAAATCGATTTTTTTTGAAAAATTTGAAGGTATACCCCTTTCCAAAATTTTGAAAAAAATCGGATTTTTGAAAAATGTCAAAAAATTTATTGTGACACATGGTTTCGACCTAAAATTTCCCCAGCTTTCCATTGGAATCATTAAAAATTACCTATCTTCAATATTTCTCTCAATTTCCCACGATTTTCAACAAATTAAAACCTCCCCATTTTACCCCAGCCTCGCCTAGACATTTAGGTGAATTCTGCACGTTTATAATTTTTTTTACGTAACGGATTGACTTATTCCCGTTACCTCATAGAAATTTTAAAAAAATCTAGAGGCATTACTCCAATAAAATGCAAAGGAGCACATTCCCGTAGAATTCCTCAAACCCATCAATACCGAATATTTATTAACAATTTTTTTGCATCTAGGTACCGAGGAGGATCAAGAGGCAACTGACATGCTCGTTGGCAATGCCCAGAATCTCATGCAGAGTGTCAAGGAAACCGTGCGTGCTGCTGAATGCGCCAGTATTAAAATCCGCACAGCATCTGGAATGAAATTGCGATGGGTAAGACGTCAGCCCTGGTACCAGTACTGATCTCCAGCATCTTCATCACTATCACCATATGATTTGCCGAAAATAAATGGGACTGAAACGGCGAATCAACGATCAGTCATTTGTGGTAATCAAACCATTGAGTTTTCCCATGGATATAACAATTTTTTTTTTCAACGTAAAACAGAATTAATCACAATTAATCATTATATCAAAGGTGTAACGTCGACATCTTGAGTGGAATCATTGTAAGAAATGGAAATCCTATTTTTTCACACAGACAAAAACGAATGCAAATGCCTTAAAAAAAAGTTATATATTTTTGTAAGATTTCCGTGTGCCATAGCTGATGAATTATCATCTTTCTTTTTTTTTGAAGAATTTAATTAGGTGGAAAATTGCTTTTTTTTCTAATCTCTAGATCTTCCAAGCCAACATGGTGCTTAATGGTA
Source organism: Aleiodes testaceus (assembly GCA_963565655.1). NCBI lineage: Eukaryota > Metazoa > Arthropoda > Insecta > Hymenoptera > Braconidae > Aleiodes > Aleiodes testaceus. The sequence continues at coordinate 5,145,280 of OY751415.1, read as the reverse complement.
GTGCAATAAGAATTTCACAGGATGATTCAATTGAAAGGAGAAGAAACATGTGATTAATTTCTTTTTTTTTCTTCTTTCGATATTCAGTTTAACCGAATTTTAATGTCGTATTTATATTGTAGTTTGTAAAACAATTTATAATTGTAGTTTATGATGATTTATGGAGTAATAAAACGTATATGTGAATTTATTCCTTTGAATTTCCCGGCCAGAGGCTAATTTTCATTCATGGGTGATTCTCATTGGTTGCTACTGCAACTAATTTCATTGGCTGCATACTGCTGCTATGTTCAGGTCAGTCAAGTGTCAGAGAACAGTGAAACTCTAACCCTTTTGTCAGACGAAAATTGTGTCTTCAGAATAATGCAGGTGATTAATTAAATCCAGGAGTTTTGGATTTATCAAGAGCACAAGACATTTATCACAATTATGTAATTCTTCATTAGGAAAAATATTGAGAAAATGTCAGAACCAGCTCCTGGTGATGGAATTCGTTCTCTCAAGAGCACTGGACTCTTCAGGGCTGTCAATTACGAGTTGTACGTGAAACCGGTAAAGAGAATTATCTAAAAACGTTTTGTAATTATCTTTAAATTAAATTACTTTTCCTTTTGAACAGAATCTTGTGGTCATGGCATTGGGATTGACTGCTATGATTGGCTGCTCCGGTTACATAATTTACATGCGCTCAAAGTACGAAGACATGGGGTATTACACAGCCCTTGAATCAGATGGCAAAGAGACATTTAAAAAGAAAGAATCTAGTTGGTCAAGATGATTTATTTACATACATTAACTTTGTTTCCCTAAATCCTAATAAATTCGGTAAAACTCTCCAGATCTGATTGATCTTAACATGAAAACAGGTACTGTATTTTTATTTAATTGACGAACAAAAAAACATTGAAACTTATTGCAGTACATAAAATATGGAATCAAATGATTCTTAATTAAATTATTGTTCATTGTTTTTTTTTCTACAGTTTAATTTTATTGTCTCAAACTTTATTGGTCTCAGTGTCTGGGAATTGTTTGATTGCTTCGTTAAATGCTTCAGCAACGTAGCCGACGTTCTTGTCGTTGAGGCCACACATGCTTATGCGACCACTCTTTGCCATGTAAATGTGATAATGATTTCTCAGGTACTCCACTTGTCTCTCTGTAGCAAAAAACACAGATTTTTTTTGTTATTCTAGAAATATCTAGTGAAGCGATGGGTTGAGGAGAATTTATCAAGAGACCTTTTTTGTAGAGAATTTAATTCTCTACAAAAAAGGTCTCTTGGGATTTTTTTCTAAAGTCTCTCATTTCAAAGATATCCGTAAAAAGGAGATTAAAGTCACCTGTGAGTCCAGTATATGAGAACATTCCAATTTGTTGTGTGATATGTTCCCAAGTGCCTGGGGTTTTCAGCTCAGTGAGTCTCTCGTACAATCCTGCTCTCATTTGGATGATTCTGGAAGACATGGTGCGAATGTGACTGGTCCTAGATGAAAAAAATAATAATTAATACCATTTTGTCTCATTAATAATGATTTTAATTAATTCAATCGACTTTTACCATTCTGCATAAAGATCTGGATTATTCAAAACAGTAGAGACTATCCTTGCTCCATGATTGGGTGGGTTGCTGTACATTCCTCGGACAATCAGAGTCAACTGCGATTTAATTTGCGCCAATTCTTTGGTGTCGTTCATCACAACCGTTAGATTGCCCGCTCGTTCATTGTAGAGGCCAAAGTTTTTCGCAAAACTCTGAGCAGTAAGAAACTCAATTCCTCTGTCCACGAACATGCGAACTGCATAGGCATCACGATCAAGGTCACCACTGGCGAATCCTTGATAGGCGCTGTCGAAGAACGGGAAGAGTTTCTTCTGCTCAATGATATCAGCGATTTTCGCCCATTGATCGTGACTAGGATCGCAGCCGGTTGGATTGTGTGCACAGGCGTGCAGAATAATTACTGAATTTTCCGGTGCCTTACTGAGATCCTCGATCATTCCATCAAAGTCAACACCTCTTGCAGAAGCGTTCCAGTATCTGTACTCGCATCCGTTCTTGAATCCCGCATTTTTGAAGATCAGTTTATGATTCTCCCAGGTGGGAGAACTGTAGTAGAAAGTGTCGTAGTGTAAGATTCTTGATAGGAACTCTGCTCCCACACGAAGTGCTCCAGTTCCTGAGAGACACTGGATTCCGAAGGCTCTGTCCTGAACAATTGCTCTCGAGTTTTTCCCCAGTAACATCGCAGTCGCGTTGGAACTGAACGAGTCCAGCCCGAGGACAGGAAGGTACTCGTGATTCTGAAGGTCATCCTCTGCCAATTGTCTCTCCACCTTCTTCACCACAGGGAGAACCCAGGGTTTGCCCTCATTCGTGCGATATGCTGAGGATTAAAATAAATTTAATTAATTCCATGAATTCATGTGTATTACGAGGATATCTCCGAAACTATCAGGTTTAGAGGAAAATATCAAGAGACCTTTTTTGTAGGAAATTAAATTCTCCACAAAAAAGGTCTCTTGATATTTTTTTGTAAATCTAATAGTTTACGAGATATTATCAAAATTCTTTCTGAAATGAAACATGAACCAATCCTGCCATTCGAGGAATCAGATAAATAGCTTATCCATTTCGGACTACCGGCAAATGGCCGTGTTTCATCACGAGTCAAATGAATTATGTAACTCGTGATATTTTCATCAAGTCTCCAAGGTCAATTTCATAATGGCTCATACATGTGTGAATAAAAAATTAGGTGATGCACATCGAATAGTCGAGAATCCAAGTAATGACAATTGAAGCATTTTTTTTGTTAAATCTCTGAATTAAAATAATTCCAAATCCTCAAAATCTTACCGCCTATTGTAAGATTGACTTTTTTCTCGAACGAATCTTCCATAAATTGTTTATTCAGAGCGAATATTTCGATGGGCGGACCCAATTCAATTCCTGAAAATCTTGTGGTCGACATTTCTCAAATCTGCAACAAAATTTAATTAAATTAATGAAAAAAAACCTGGTAATTCTCATGACTTTACACAAATTCATGACCTTGAGATAATAGTTCTAATTGAAGTGATAACAATGTTCCTAGAATTGAATATCCTTGAAAAATTTAAACAATTGTGATAGAATTTTTTTTTTCGTCTGACAAAACTTTGACAAAAAATTCTCATGTTGACACGAGAAAATGGAAACGACGTAAATTACGTTTTAATTAAATTAATTAAATTTAATTGAAACAATTAATCGTACCTGCGATACTGGACAACTCTGGAAAACGTTTCACAGTTCAATAACTCGAGCGTGGATATTGATGGTTATTATATACACAGAAATAAAGTGATAAGACGTGAAGAGGGGCTCATGGATTTTTTTTCAACGAATTTCTATGTTTCGCGCCACCTACATCCAGCATGGCGCCGGGTCAATTTGGAAGCCAGCTGGAAAACATTGACATAACCTGAATTGAAGTGAAGTTGGTGAAGAATTGGTTGAAGTTGTTTTAAAACGAGTCTAAAGGTGTCTAAGGTAAAAAAAAAAGGAATTAATAAATTTTGAGAATTATGAGAATTTTAAAAAAATTCTAAAAATCAAATTCTCCATTTTTTTTCTACAATTCTTCACATTTTCCCAAATTTTCCATTGTTTTCATGAGATCCTATTGTTTCAGGTCGAATGTATCATCACAAAAGCCCCCAGAAATCCTCATAATGTCGGAAAAATCGGATTGTGATAAAAAGAAGTGGTCAGACACTGAACGTCTCGAATTAGCAGCAAAATTAGACGCTGAATTAGATGAGTACATAAACAATTTAGAAAAAAAATCGTACAACGAGGGCTGGCCCGAGGACCGATGGCAGGAGGAAATGGAAAAGCACCCGTTCTTCATGAAAAAAGTCCCTGAACCTGGTGAACAATTGTCGCCGTTGATGGAGGGACTGCAACAGTTGAAATATGGAGAAGACGAGAATACTCCCGAAGGTTTTTATCTCAAGAAACTTAATTTCACATTTTTAATTGAGATATAACTCTTTTTTTAATTCATCTAGAATTAGCGACAAACTACAAGGAAGACGGCAACTTTAATTATAAATACAAGAAATATCGTCTGGCAATTTTGAGTTACACAGAGGGAATAAAAACAAAGTGTAAAGACGACAGTCTCTTGGCTCAATTGTATAATAATAGAGCAGCATCGCATTTTATGCTGAAGAATTATCGTTCCTGCTTGAATGACTGTAAAATGGCCCTCAAATATCAGTCGAATTATCCAAAAGCTCTGAGCAGAGCGGTAATGTGCTGTTATTTTACTAAAAATTACGAAGACTGCATTGAACTCTGTAATATATACGTCTCTCAACACGGTTCCAACGAGGAAATTGCGACGATTCTAAAAAACGCAACGATAGAAAGAGTAAAAGAATTTTCTTTAAATTCTAGGGTTTAAATGAATCCAAGCTCATTCTCTACTCTTTCAGAAAAAACAGCAGAGGGACGTGAGATTGAGGGAAATACGAGAAAAAAAGGAGGAGAAAGAGGAGGACCGGTTAATAGAAGCTATTAAATCTAGGGGAATTAATGTCGATTTATCAAATAGTAAAAAAGTCATTGAAATGAAGGACCTGGAGCCGCTGATTCCGCAATTGGCTATGCACAGGGTGAGGTTCGATAAGAGGGAGAGATTGATCTGGCCTGTGATGATTCTTTATCCGGAAACTATGCAGACGGATTTTATTCAGAGTTTTCACGAAGATACACCGTAAGAATTTAATAAATTCATGAATATCTTCGAAATGAGTTACTTTACGAAATAAACACAAGAGACCTTTTTTGTAGAGAATTTTGTGGACTAAAAAACAAGTATCTTGTGTTTTTTTCCTAAACCCAATAGTTTCAGAGATATTCATAGAAATAGAATTATCTCTCTATTGTTGGTATAAACAATGACAAATGCTTGCAGATTTATGGATCAATTGGAGGAACTTTTCGAAGTTCCACCGCCTTGGGATATTGGCCAGAGATACATTGTTCCAAACTTGAATGTCTATTTCGAGGGAATGAATAAAGCATCTGTTCACAAAGTTGACATCAGTAGATCATTGGGAACGATCATGCAGCAGAAACAGTAAATACATAATAGCATCAATTTCCATAAATTTCATTGAATTCTTAATGACGTGAATTTAACATTGTTAAACAGATTCGTTTTGCGAGGTGGAACACCATCGTTCCTGGTATTAATTGCCTCAAGCGATGCAGAGAAGAGATTTTTGGACAACTACAAAGTCTCGAGGAGCTTATGAGCCCTTGAAAAAATATATTTATATATAAAAATGTTAATGGTACTTGTTCCCCCCCTCTTGAATACGAAAGAATCCTGAGATAATCCTTTCATAATTGAATAAAGCTTCTTCCACAGTTTCCATAATTGAACATTTGCTCCGAAAAATCTCAAAAAAATTCAATTGAACCCTCTGGTCCCTAATTTCGTCATTAGAAATCGTTCCAGCAATTGAAACGTCTCGCTGAAATAGAAATCTCGTGAAAAAAAAAAACGCCTTCTTCCCCTCAACGCAAAAAGAAATGAGTGTATAATTAGCCCAGGAGGAAGATAAAAAATAAGAAATTGGAGAAAATGAGGTGAAAAAGAAGTAAAATACCCGTGGCACGAAGGTAGATCTTTTCGGGGCCACGCGATAGAATAAAACCGATATAGTATAATACATCCGCCTTTTTTTTTTGATTACCCTGAACTCAGGAATTCATCCATCCTTTTCTCTCAAAGATTCTCCCCCTTCTCAGCACAACTACGTCCGCACAACAAAGCAGAGTATTATATTAGTGTGCAGTATAGTCATGAGCATTGAGAGAGTCTTTTACCCTCCACCCAAAAGTGTTTCTCTACAGTATCCTCGGGGTAGGTAGCATCTTTTAACCAGAGAAATACAAAACCGTAGACTCGTGTACACTCGTGCCTGAGCTTCGGTCAACTCCGTTCTTTGTGTCTGCTCACCACCTCAGTACGTGCGAGGGAGAGAGAGACAGAGCATAGCCCAATGCTCACAAGATGGCGGGGCATCGTGGCTGCACGAGAGTGGGGGCTATTGCCGGATGAATATGTGTGAGTATACACTACAACTTTCTATATATACTTTGAACACATTCAGTTGCTTTTGGGGCCTGACAGCGAGTGAATTAACGCTCGTCTGTACCGGCGAAAAACCACGCTAGGCTGAGTGAAATTATTTTAATGATAATAAATTAATGGAACTGAGGTTAATTGTAAAGGGGAGAAACTTCTCATTTAATTGCATAAAGTGGTTTATTGATTTTATGTGTTAATATTTAATGAATGTGGATGAAAAAGTGATAACGTACGTTTAAAACACCACCAGTTTTACCAAACACACCCCTTTATCCGTCGGTAACATCGCAACTTCATGTGAAAATCTTTAATTTTTTCCTTCTTTATTTTACTGAGTTTTTCTTTATTGTTTTTTTTTTGCTTTTTGCAGATTTTTTTTTGAGGATCGATTAAATTCACTCGGCAACATTAATCCATGGGAGTCGATTCAAAGGGCCAATTCAGACGGTAAAAAGAGAATTGTGCTAGTGATTTTTCATTGGTTTACGTTTCTGCCCTCTGTTTTTGTGTCTTTTGACGCCATTTTTATGTGGATACGTGAAGAGATAGGATTAAAGAGAAAGGGTTAAAAAACAGTGGTTGTGTGTTGGTAGTGGTGCGAGTGTAAAACTCAAAAAGGGCAGATGAATTATTTAATTTGTGAGTAAATAATAAGAAAATTTGTGAGTTTATTATTTTTTTCATTCAAATCTTATTTATTCAGAATATTGTAAAGAAGAAGTTTGTGGATTTACCTGTGAATTAATTGGACAGTGGATTTAAATTTATGAATGTAAATTGTTGGGCCACACAAAAGGAATATACAAAAGCGTGCACTCACAAATGCTCTTCAACATAATTCAAGGTAAATATTTAATTTCACTTTATTTAATTAAATACATTTTTACTTTTCATTTTAGTGGAATTATTGGTGAAGGTGATGCATTAATTTTTTGTTAACTGGAGAACTGTGTTTCATGAAAATTCATGAATTGTGGGTTTCTGTGTGCCTCCATTTGAGGCAGTAATTACTGTTCTCCTTTTTTTTCCATTTTGTTTTTCCATTGAATTAATGGAGAAGAACGTGAGATATTTTCAGAGGTAAATTAAGCCCATTCTTTCCGGGTTATTCAATGTTATTTATGACTTTTTTTTCTTCGAGTTTATTATGTAAGGTAAAATATGTCACATGTAGCTTTTGTAATCAATGGAAAATATTGTGATTGTTATGATAGCTATTTGCCAAACATGAAATCCTACTGTTACGAGCCCTTCACAGGCACAAAGTACAGGGGCAAATGGCACATTCAGGGGGTGTTAAATGGTAGCAAAGTTTTATTGAAGGGAAAATGAGTGACAACATGCGAATAAAATGTAAATGTCTACATCAACAATTTTCCCCCTTTTTTTTTTTTTCATTGAATCGAACGGTAACGCAATTTTTCATCAAACACAATTTCTCACAGATTTTTCATGATTTCTTCTCTTTTTTCTCAATTTTTTTTTAATCTACTGCCTTGATATTAGAAAATTTCCTCGAGTAATTGAAGTTAGACACGCTTGCTACTTTTATCTCACGAAATACCTATCTCAGGATGCTTTTTCTTATTTTTTTTAATCCAACATTCTCCATAATTTAATTATCTATTTATCGATTCTCTTGGTTTTCTCCCTTTGATCCACCAGGATTTTCTAATAATCTCGCACGACTCTGTGAATTTTAATATCACGTAAAATTGCAACTGAAACTTTTCATCCAATTCTCTCTGTATATGTATAATAATTCAACTTGTTTTCTGGACTTTCCCCATTTCCATTCGAGTAAGCGCATTGTTATCAAAACGTAATTATTCGAGTCTCAACTTTTGCCTCAAAGTTTCACGGATTCTCTATGAAAACTTGAGTGCTCCATTTTCCCATGATTTGATAATGCTATCTCGTGTGGAAAATCCGTGTTTCCAATGTGCATTTGATAAAAAAAAAAACAATAATTCCATGAAATAATAAATTTTCCAAACTCAATATGAATAATTAATTAATGAAATTTAAAGTACGATAATCCTCGGTTATTGGCCTCTTCAATTGACTACGAAATGAGCACAAAAATAATTGAAAATCGAAATGACAATTGAATATATGGGCGGTTTATTGCAGATTGCACTTGACATCGGGAAACCTCGTGAACGTTCGTTTCTTGTTCCACTCACTCGTCTGCGCACGATAGTTGTCCGATAGTACTCGAATATCCTCAATCGATTTCGTCTTGGCCATTGTATCTGTCGTTTCACACGCACCTAAAATAGATGGATAAACGTTTACTTCTTTTTTTTTCATAAAATCATTTGGAATTGGAAAATGAGAAATCATGAATTCTGTCCAAGTGTTGTGTGTAATGGACATTTTCCCCTGGACTTCATTATCCAATTTTGGGATTAAAATGAGGCGAATTAAGAGAATAAGGGGAATGCATTCATTGGCTTGTGCCAGGGCTCTTTTATTCTTTCTCCAAACTGTATGGCTTCGCTCTCTATCCTTTCGCTTCTACCTTTTTTTCAACCTCGCCTTTAGCACATTGGTAATTCTCCATAATGGGATTTCTGAAAAATTCATTGAATCAAACCTGTGTGCCTTAATCAGCAACGCTTGTCGTTTCTACTACATTTCCATAACTATTGTAATTGTATGATTATTATTATTATTCGACTTTCTAGTTTGTATTTTGTGTGTTTGAGTTCTCCGGAGGTCTTTGGTTATTATTCAACGCCGAGGGGGAACGTCCACCATCTTCTTTGAGGAGTTTTGTGGGTTTTTGTAGTGAGGAGAATGAGAATTCGGGGAAATTCAGTGTTTTCCGGGATGATGTGACGGTTCTTGATTTATTGAGGAATCAAATAAACAAAGCGTGGCTAATGCGAGTGCTCGGGGGAAAAAGACAGGAAACGAGAGAATCGTTGTCTCTCGCCCGGAAATACATTCCGAGTTTAATTTCTTAATTCTTTGGGAGTTTTTTTTTTTTTTTAATGGTTGGAGATAGAGGTTTTCTGATGATTCCATTGGAAAGTTGAGGCAATTTTAGGTGGGAATCATGTGCGAAAATTGATTTTTTTGAAATTTTCAGAATTTCGATTTTTTTCATTAAAATTTGGAAAAATCACATTTTTGGGAATATCTCGGGTTCTATTGGTCGTAGAGTGAAAATTCCGATTCGAGGTGAAAGGTGAGGTAATTTGCGATGAATTCATGTAGTTTTAAAATTAAAAATACGATTTTTTCAAATACTTTTGGGGTGTTTTATGAAAATCAGTTTTTCCAGTATAAGTAACTCAAAAAATTGGATGAAAAAAATCGAATTTTTAGAAAATGCTAAAAAAATTATTTTTCCACTTGATTCCTATGTAAAATCGTCTCAGCTTTTCAGTGGAATCATCAGAAAAATTCTAACTCCAATATTTCTCTCAATTTTCCATTATTTTCATAATTTACTCCTTTAATTCTAAAACCTGTCCATTTTACCACTCGTGTCTCTATTCCCTCATCTTCCCCAATAACTCGTTCACCTGTACTGGCGCTGGCTGCACTTTAATTTAGTCCCTGGACAGTAAAATGGGCGTGTCTGGTGAAATCCACGTATATCCTAAGCATTATCAACTTTTTCGAGTACTTTGGCCTGGAGGTTTTAACTCATGTGTCACTTTTCGGTCTCTTCATCGAATTTTCCTGTTACTGATAATTGATAAGAGGCGACGACAATGCGGGCTACAATGTGAGAATTTTTTTAGAGAAAAAAAGAAAATTTTGGAGATGACGTGGCTGGAGATCGTTAAAAAAAACGCTCTATTCACTAATATCCTCTGTTTATGGAAAACGTTCTCGTGTTCTCTGGAGTAACGAAGAGTAATGCACAAGTTTAATGCACTGGGAAATGCATTTTAGGCGAATGAATTTGGGAATTATGGAGATTTATGCTCAATTGTATATTTTTGTTTCTATTATATCTTCTATGTAATTTCAACGCCAAATGTTTTTGAAGAAAGAGATTATTTTAAATTATTTTTTTCAGAGTTATTGCGAAAGAGAGAATTTCTATATTTTAAAAGGTTTAAAAAATTCGGGGGAATAGGCTAAAGTGCGACAACTGGAAATTGTAGCCGTGAGCGAACGAAACGTATGGTTTTGTGAAATGATTGTTGTAATCATGAGTCTGCCTTATTTTCTCCTATTTTCAGGTGAAATCTTTCACAAATAATCACTGCACTTTTTTTTCAACTATTTTCTTTCACCAAGAGAAATTGAGATGGTTTGTTTTAGAAAATGTTGGGGGAATATTTTTATTTTTTTTGCGAGAAACTGTAATTTTTACTCGAAATATATTTCTCTTGCAAGCATCATAATTTCATGGGGGGGAAATGGACACATGGGAAAGGTGCAGTTGCCCTGGTTCCTGTTAACAGCAAAGTCTCTTTTTTTTTTTTATTTCTAAACTCAAGGAAATAAATTTCACTCGATACGAGTCTTTTAGTTACTCTCTCATCCAATTGTCTCTCCACTTATTTCTATTGAGAATCCAATTCTGCAATTAGGTTTTAGGCGGAAGTTATATTGAAGTCACGATTTCGAAAAAAAAGGGGAATAAAAAGTTTATATAAAAAAGACGTTTCTTGTGTTCATAATGGATTATTTACGGAGGTATTTGCCGTTAAAAAAACCGCTCATTTGGAGAACCAAGCACGATGCTGGTAATCGTGCGGGGGAAGCACGGTATATTATTTTATCTAATTCCAAAAGCCTGCGTAAATAATTTAGAGGCTTTCATTTCAAATTCTTCAATCTTCCTCGTGTCGATGGCAATAGCATCGGGAGAACCAATCAACCGTCAAGACGAGAAAAATCCGAGTCATACTGAGAGAAGAAATTCATTATAACCAGAAAACTAATTTTATTAAAATAAACAGCCGCTCCTTTATTCAAGAATATCTCGGAAAGTAAGCGAGATAGGGGAAAATGTGAAGAGACCTTTTTTATAGAGAATTTCAAGAGCTTCAAAAAAGGTCTCTAGCAAAATTCCCCTATCTCGCTTAGTTTCCGAGTTAAAAAAAGAAATCGTTGACCCTGTTTCATAAAAAATGTAAAACTCTTCCGAGAATCGCATCTTCGTGAGTAAATCATAAGCATGTGCATGTCCGTATGAATATATTTGTCCCAGTGACTCGTTTCCAGCAGACATGAACGAATTGCTTCCAATTACGTATTCAAACATCCAGTAATAACGATGTATTGTCGATAAACGTCTGCTAATAACTCGACAACAATATGGCCATATGGAATGTCATCTTGATAGTCATCCTGTTGCTCTGAAAAAGTCACTCTTTTTTTCTTCAAGAATAACTCGTTGGCCATATGTCACATAATATCCGAGGGTTTCAATAAACTTCTACCCCAATGGATTATCTTCATCTTGAAAATGGGGAATATCGGAGAAGCTATTATTGATCATGAAGGATTCCATATTTCCCTGAAAGAAGGGGCACATGGGCAATAAACCATATTTATTGAGGATAATGAAGAAGAATCTGTCTCATTACTATTTATTCTTGTCTACAAATATGTCTTTCTTCTGTCGTTGCCTCCATTCACGCGAATTTATTGCATAACGTTTCAACAATCGTCTCATTGAAATTCACTGAAGAATAGAGTCAATGTAAATGCGCTTGAAAAAAAATAAGCAAAGAAGCCCCGATTCACAAACTAACGACTGCTTTTGTATGAAAACAATATTCCTTTGTCATTCAAACATTTCATACGCATTTATTAATGCTCACTGTCTTCTTCCTATCGACAACTGTTTACAGAACTTCCTCTCGTTTCAAGTGCTGAGAAATTCGACGCCTCCTCAAGTACACGAAGGCGCTTGATCCAAAGAATCTCGCACTTGTCATCGATCAATGGCTGCTGCACTTCGTTAAGATCGTCTCTCTCTCTCTCTCTCTTGAGAAAACGGATTCCCCTCTTGGATACCTCGAATTACTGAATCCTCTTCCTGCTGCAAATAATTTCAAGGACTCGAGACGTAAATTCTACCTGAAAATGTTATCCTCCTCATGAGCATCACAAAGTTCGGTCAGTTCCCATGAATAAGAGAGATCATTTCCTTAATTCGAGGGACTCATTACAAGGACACTCCTAAGTGCCATGTCCTCAGTCACGCTTGGGCCTCAATTCTCCGTCCTGAAAATCAAAATCATGACAGCAGCAATAAAAACCCAAAGCGTCATACCATCAACACCATTTTCTCGTTTTTTTTTTTTTTAAATAATTCCATTCTCATCACTTCTAACAACGAAATTCGTTGATGTGCCTGGAAGGAGTCTATAGTGCTTACTTTGGGATTTGTAAATTCAATGGAGAAGAACATGTGGCAACGCTGGATAGAGTGCGCATTCAGTGTTCTTTTCGCTTCCTTATTACTCCCATAGCACCATGCCTCTTCCTAACTTGCTTTCTCCCTTTGTCCCTCTGTCTCTCTCTTCCTCTTCTCTCTATCTCCAACCGCCCCACCACACTTCTTGACGGTAAATTCCAAGGTTCTCCCTCTGCAGCGTCTTCGATTCTGTTGTTGGTGCATCTTACCTACCTTCTCTTTGCATGCCGGTGTGCATCCACCTCTACTTGACCGTAACGGCGAGGTGCCTCTCACATATAACAACATCACGAACTCAACTACCACCTTGGGCCCTGATCTACGGGTCGCTTCTCCTTTTTTTCCTTCTTTACTTCTTTCCTCTACGTCCAAACTTCTTCTTCACCTTTTTTTTTTTTTCATCATTTTTGTAGTACATAGTTAGGCACAGTACTTTTTTACCAGCCATGTAGACTCTGTATATTCTGGTATTTTTTTGAAAAATCCACCGGTTTGCTTTCTTCATGATTTTGATGGATTTGTGGTGGGCTATTAATAACATTGATACCAGGAGGTATTGGATCGGTTGAAAGAACGGAATGATTCATCAGGGGTAATCAGTAGAGTCGGAGGAATGTTGTGATGGTTTATACGAGTATTTGAAAATTTTGAATACCTGTAGTGCGCGCTTTCTCTGATTGTGACTCTCCACAGGAAACATTTTTTTTTTTAAATTAGGGGCATTGCAGGAGAACCGTTTCAGGTGGTGGAACATGTGGTGGAATATAATTTTGAGGATTAGACGAGGAATAAGAAATTAGCAGATGGTTTTTTCGAAGTTTTCACAGCTTTTTCTTCATTAAATCATTCTGTTATCTGTTGAACTCTTTTGAAAAATTGAATTGAGGAAGTTGGAAAGAAATGGCGTGAGAAAGTTATCTGCCGTTGAGTTTCGTGGAATTATAAAATCCTCATCCAATCACTTCAGCAATTCATGTGGAGCGTTCACTCAGTATCATAGTTCTTTCATTCTCCTTCGCGTTCATCCAAGCGAGCCTGTTACCCACCGATAGTCTCTCGGGCATTCGCCCACCAATGTATCATTGACGCCTTTTTGCCTTCAGGTAGACAAAATGAATTCGTTCGATTCCCCTCTCACTAAAAATCCCCTTTAAAAAAAAAACCTCGAGCGATTAATTTCTCAGTTCTTTCGTCACAGACTCCCGTAAGAGTCCGTGAAGTTTCTCGGCTTTTGAGAAAACGCCGGAGGTAGCGACATGTGTTCAAGTCTCCAAGGAAAGAGAGGGAGATATCATTTGTACGTCAATTTCATCTATTGTGTGTTCCTAAATCTGGCTACATATTTCACCATTTCATTGTGTTGCGACGGGGATTTCAAGGCATTACATAATGATAAATAAAAAGAAAAGTTGACAATGAGGAGCACGGGTGTGTGTGCTTCACATTCTCCAAGAATTCATTCCGGCCTGATGATTTCTGCCGGAAGCTAATGTTAGAACACATCACCACTGCCACATGTCTCCAAGTAAACTGTGTTTTGAAATTTCCCCGACTTTCCACGTTCCTCAAAGACCATAAGGACAACAGAGGCCACTAGGAAATGTGAAAAGTAAATAATTAAAGAGCCGTACACCCCTCCTAAATGCCGCTTCTATCCGGGGGTCAAAAACTTCCAGACACACATACACATACACATACGTTTACCCTGAATACAAAGTTTTTCGTGGGCCCTTTCAAATAAAGTCAACATGTACACATCCGTTGACAACCGGAGAAGCCACAAGAGGAAAGAATACTCGAATGACAACGTTGACCAACGTTGCCACATTTACGACGATGAGTCGTCGTATTATGCAGGTCTAATGCCTCAAGAAACTTGTGTTAGAAAAGAAGGTGGAGGATAAATCATTACTTCACATTCATGGAGTGTCTGGGACAGCTGATTGAATAAGAAAAGCATTGGGAATGAGAGGCGGAATGTTTTATTTATTATTAAAAAATTCCATCTGAGGAGGAGGAGGCAGGTGGAAAATTTCTCCTGTTTCATGGGACTTTTACAGGCACATCTCTCTTTGGAGATGTAAATTCGAGGAATCCAGTGCTCAATGGATTCAGCAAATTTGCAGTCGTTCCAATTCAACAGGAAAACACTCTGCTGAATCAATCAACTATGGTTTTTTTTTTTATTTCTTCTTGATAAAATGGTGTTGCCAAAGTTCTAGAAGGTGCATACACCACTACCCATAGCCCAAGGCATTCTCAAACTGACGCAAGAATGTCGTAATCAAGATTCTCTACAAGAAACTTGCACACTCTATGGTAGTTCTCTCCATTCCACACTGTGACCACCAACTTGATGGTATATGTATAATAATACGTTAACGTTATGTTCGTCACTTCAATTTATGCTCGCAGTCCTATGAAACTTATCCGTATAATCTTAATTTCACTGGTTTTTTTTATTTTATTTCTTTGAGTTTTTATATATTCTTCATTGTCTTTGGGACGTTGATTAATTTCATATTTCTTTGTAAATGAGAGAAATCAGATATTTTTTATTCAAATTAGTGTAGTTTGGTTCGTTAAGTTTTGTGGGGGAAGAGTTGTTGGGAATTATTTGATATTTCATTTTTGTCTGGTTATTCAAGAATTTCGTTAATTTCATCAAATTTATGGGAATTTATTTTTAGAAATTGCTTCTTTTTGAAGACTAACTCTTATAAATGAAAAATTCATTATTTACATTATTATTGGAATGAAGTTTGTCCACTTTTGGGCTTCACATGTGGCATATTCTCGTCAATTCATGACAATTAGAGCGAACATACATTTCATCAAAGCAAGACGTCAGCCAATAATTTCCCCACTAAATCAACCACTCTACTATGAAATCTTCGTCTCTCTCCTCATTTCCCCCATCCATTCATCTGTTTGTATTACTGTGTATTGCACTTGTGCTCAGTATATTTGCCAGCCTAGATGCCAATGACAAAGGTGGCTCTAAGCCAACCAACAATAATGCATTAATGTACTGAGAGCCGAATTTCATTGGACTCTGCATCTCTCTCAGATAAGAGACAAAGGAAAATTAGGGGAACACAGTGTAATCGTTGTGCAGTTGGTGTTGTTTACCTAAGATGCCATATTCTCACTGTTCTCTAATGGACTTTGGAAGTGATTTCCAGACTCGAGAATGGGTCACAAGTACTCAGCTTACTACATCAAGAATATCTCCAAAAATAATGATTTTACGAGAATTCATGAAGTTACCTTTTTTCAAGAGAATTAAATTCTCTTTAAAAAAGCTCTCTTCACATTTTCCCCTAAACCCATTATTTTTCAAGATAATCAAGAAACAATCTCCAAGTCTGAAAAATCCAATTAATCCACACTTTTTCACTCTGAAGAAATATATTTCCCATTTTCCCGAAAAACAATCATTGATAATCTGGATTATGGGTTCGTCAGGAGAATCGATCAGCCTGTTCCATGTCATGCATGTACAGATTAACCGTTGATCAGGGATTGACCTCCTTCAATGCAGAAAACGTGATAGTGCAGTGATGGTTCCAGTGTTTTACAACTGCCAGGCTTCTCTCACATTTGCCCCCCGAGTAACACAACAAAGGGCAAGAATTAATAATTCTGTGCAAAATTGATGAACAAATGTTGGAAAAGAAAAATCCTCACCAACGCATTGCGCATATCATCCAGGAATGAAGTTGTTGCTAGGCAGAAAGAATTCTCATGCAGAAGCACCGAGAAACTCAATCTTCTCTCAGACGCACAAATACGAGATTGGATTTTCACAATGAAACGGCATTAGATCCAGGCAACCGGAGGCAATGCCCATGACAACAGAAATAGAGAGGAGGAGAGACACGATAAACGCTGAAGAGATGAGGATCATGAATGAGGACATGAAAAAAATAAATAAATGAAGAAGCATCCAAACAATCTTACAGCACATTCGGCAACATTTACCATGAGATGAGGGAGTGGAACTCACCTCATATTGCAGCAATGATTCCACTTCACCAATAATACCTCCATTGGCATCAAGAAAAATAAATATATAAAAAAAAGGCAACACACATAGTTGAGTCACGCGGATAAAGCATGAACGCGAAAGTGAAAGATAAACGCTTCGAGAAAACTGAGATTCCTTGTGCTTGATTCATTCTCTTAGTTACTGTCAGTTAACAGAATTCCAGGGGCCTTCACTTAATAAATATTGAATAAATGTTGATACTGAATTTTTCACAATTCTGCTTCAATTCAATCACACACACAAGAGGGGAAGGCAGATTGTAGAATGAATGTGTAATTAAGAATTCCTTTGATGCTATGAATAAAATGAATAATAATAATAAAGTTGATGCATGATGTATCGTTTTCAAGAGATACTCAAGGATCGAAAATGTAAAAAGGAAATTGAGGTGGCGTGAGGTCTCGTGAAGAACTCCTAGGCACTTTCTTTCTCATTTTTTTTTTAAATTCAGGGATTCATATAAAGTGGAAAGTCAGTTGGTGTAATTTACGCCGATCTGCTAACGAGTAAGAGAGCGAACTCGAGAGATTGTCAAGGACCCAATTAGAATGTTTCGTTTTCTATTTCTCGACTCTCCTTTATCTCACCAGAAAGCCCCAGAGCTAATGACCATCTTTCAATGCCCATTGCGAGTGCAGATTTGGGGATGAGAAATTGGGGAAAAGGGTTGAGGATTCTTTGATGAGGATAATTGTCTTTGAATTCTTTTTTCTCATTTATTTGTGTTGTAATCCCTGGGATTTTTTTTTTTCATGGAGAAAGAGAATGATTGATTAACCGATGGCTTAATGGAACTGCTCAATAATTCCAGCAAACAGCGGCAAAGCTTCGGGCAAAGTCCGTTCTATTGATATCCTTGATCCAATATTCTAATGTAACACACGATATTTGTTTCAGAATGACGATGATACTCTTGAGGATTATTGCCGAGGTGGATAACGCTTTGTGAGAATTGGATTGTTATGAGAGGAAACAATCAACATGGTATGGAATGTTGCATAGTTGAATTAATGGGTGAGTAAAATGGATTAATACTCCAGGCAAATGTTGAGATTAAATGTTGAATGATAATATTAAAAATTGTGTTTTTTTTTTTTAGACAAGTTTAGTTTAAATTCTCCTAAAGCTCATAATTGTGGAGAGATTCTTGAAATAAGGGATTATGATACTTTTGGCCTTGTTCTCCTTTACCACTTCACCGGTGAATTGACTCCTATTCTCTTAATTGGTACTCAAACATGCAACAAGTATGTATTTGAGAACTTCCTCCAGTATCTGAATAGTCTTGGTATGAAGGAAAAAGTTCTTGGTGGTCTGTCGTGTAACTATGGTTACACAGTCTCTGAGTTAAATGTCAAAACATGACTAACGGAGTTCACAGTTCATGGTACTAATAGAATGAAACAGCATTGTCTTGAAAAAACTTTTGGTTAAAATAAATTTACAAGTTCTTTCTGTCAAAATAGAAATTTAAAGGAGTTATATGAATGAGTGAAGAATTTCATTTAATTCAGTGTGACATTCCGGGTAGATTATTTTGAGAATATCTGGGAAATTATGAGATTTAGGAGAATTAAATAGGGATTTTAATTGAATGTAATTTAATCTTGTATTTATCATTTTGTGTTCTAGACAGATGATGTCACGGGATTGATAAATAAGAGGAGACTGCGGTATTGTAGATTAAAAGTGCATGAATAATCAGAGTCTGAATCAAAAGGCATCGTGGTAAATTCATGCATTTCAACGGATTTTTATTTGGAGAAGCTGAGGGGAAATGGAACGTTCTATTCATCCTGGCTATTATAAGAAGAAAGTTCATTTGGTGAGACAATTTCCACTTGATTCTCTGAAATTCTATTTGCCTCTGCTCCAAAATTAAATTCAGATAAAAGTGATTCATTCTGATTTCTGCTGATTTTCAGGAATATTCTGGAATATAATAGAGATACGAGATTTTTCATAATAACCTTTTTTGTAGAGAATTTAATGGCCTACAAAAAAGGATTCTTGTTAAATTCTCCTAAACCTCATTATTCCGGAGATATTCTCAAAATAAACGACGGGTTCAACTCTCTTGCTACTTTACCACTGAATTAAAACAGACGTAAAGCGTTTTACCACTCAAGTAAAATTGAATTCTCCTCTTTACATCGTCTGCACTAAGTGCGAAAACCCATATACATGTTTTCAATTCAAGAAGCTGTCTTCTCTGTAAATAAAACCGCATGTAACATTATTTCAGGTGCGAAAAAAGCCTCAAATTAAGTAATTACAAGTAATTAATTCCGAGTTTTTGCTTCTAGATTTCTGTCGTTTTGGCTGGAAAATTCAACGTGAAAATTCAGGAAAATTGCTGGACAATTGCATTCAAGAGCACTGCCTGAGACAAAATGAATTCGACGATAGTTTCATCAAATCTGAAGGAAATGCACATGCAAGAAGATATTTCCGTCAGCTATATTAAATGAAGGTACGGCAAAAGAAGAGGAAAGAAAGAGAAAAAAAAAGAGAGTAACTGGTGAATATAGAAGACACTTGAAGATATTGAATTGAACCAATAAAAATACTTTGTTGGCCTCTCTTTACGTCCAGCTATGAAGTGCCAGGGACTACAATAAAACAAACATACATTATATACAAAAAACTTGGAAACTGCTTTTTGAAAAAGCCAAGAAAAGTTTTGAAGCTAGTTGAAATAAACTTGAGACAAACTCGAGGAAGAACCACGAAAAGAAAAAAAAAAAGTGAATAAAAAAAACAAGTAGAGAGACAGTGAGTCGAAAGAAAAACATAAGAGACAGAAAGTAAAAGAGAAGTAGAAACTTTAAACCGATATTTTGAACGGAGGCGGGACAGAGGAAAAATACGTTTTTTTTTTTTCCCCCCGGTGACAACTTTGCCAGATGACATTATGATTTTTTTCTCCTCAGTAAAACAATAATTCCCCAATGACATTACCTGTTTTGTTGCCTGATGGAATAAACTGAGCAGAATAAAGTAGTTTCATTAATACCTCGAAGTGTCCTTAAGCTTAAAGATTCTAAATAAACAAAAAAAAAAATAAACAAAGCTATTTAATATAAACTTGAGAAGAGATAATTAAAGTGAAAATTAATGAACATTGTCTCCCTGAAGACGTGGCACTGTGATGATAAATACCCAAATTACGTGAAAAAATGAGTAAAAAAATGTCGCGCGCAATGCTGCTGTTATTTCTCTGCTTGACATCAGTTAAATCATCAACAGATGGTGGTCCAAATAGTCCAGTATTTAATTTGGATCACACAGCACTGGAGAAGAATATAGCAGCAATATTTAACAAAGTTGCCCACAGTTCGGCAACAACGAAGCGCAGTGTACCAGCCTATGAGGCCCAGGTATCAGCCTCCACGACTCTATCAACAGTACCATCACCTCTATCAACAGCAGTGCGAATGACGACAACAATGTCAAACACAACACCACCATCGCCATCAATGAGGAATCCAATACCACGTGTAACCGTATCACCGGCATATCGTGAATTACCTTCATACGCTCCACCATCGAGAGCCCCATTCACACCGCCCTTACCACCAGAGTATCTCAATCCATTTGCTGATAAACCAACATTACGTGGTACAAACTCGGAGAACCATTCAGGCGTCAGAAGGCCAATACCTCCCCCAAGTCTGACACCAGCACACGAGAGAATACCAATAAGACCACCGGACCTTGTTCACGTACCCGTACAGTCCCCCGAGAAGCCGCCGCCTCGCAACAAGGCCATAAACACGCCGAATAAAGAGCAGAAAATACGTAATCCCTCTGGCGAAATTGAGAGGAAAAACAACAGCAATGATTTCGTACCGACTCTACATTATCCAAGCATCTCTCGTATTTTATCCGGCAGCAACGGCAGAAAACAAGACATCCCAGAGATTCTACTCAAGCCACTGTCAACAAAACTTCCCATGACCAATTATCCACCTGCTTCAACGACAGAGAGATTACCACCAACAACCTCCATGACAATCAGAACAACTGCCCGAAGTAAAACCGTCACTCATCCAACAATTTTCAATCTTCCCAATACAGGAAGACAGGATTCCGATGATGATGATGATGAGAAGAACAGAGATGCTGAGAAGACAGAGCAAATTGAAATTGTCGATGCTGAGAGATTACCATATCCGCAACCGCAACCACCAGCGCCATCGAAGAGGCCAATTGATAATAATCATATTATCCCACACAGTGACACTTATCCATTGGAGAATACATGGAAAATAGCATGGTCTCTTCATGTTTATGTGGCGGCAATTATGTTCACATTGATGGCACTTTATTCAATTTACAAAATCGTCCGTTTCAATGAGGCAACGAATTTACTAACGCAGTCCTATTTCCTCACTGTTCATTTACTCTTAACAACAATTTGCACACTCAGATGCTTCCACTTGTTCTACGACGCCTACAATCTCGGGCATTCGCTGTCAGAGCCTTTGTCAATGGTTCTCATGTATCTACCAGCGCCTCTACTATCAACAGTATTTGCAACGCTAGTTCTCTACCTGGCAAAATGCTCCGAAGCCACCTCGCTCAACAACAAATTTCTCTCACCACTGGCCCTTGGATTATACTCAACACTCCACGTCATTCTCTGCATATCTCTTCATGTCTTCACCTATGTCCTCGGTTACACTGATAACGACAAAATTCTACCACTAGTATGCCAATGCATTTACATTGTCGTGTGCGTAACCCTCGGTCTGTGCTACATGTACGTTTATCGTGTGATAAAATCCCAAATAAATTTAACAACGAATAAATCAGTTGGCTCACACGTTGCAAGTGATCCAACATCAGTTGCGCTTGGTACTGCCATTACAACAACAATAGCAACAGCATTGTTATTTATTTTAATGGGTTTTGTACAATTGTATGGTATTTTTGGAGTTGAACCAAAGTCATCACCATACGCATGGCTGTGGTGGGGCTGGGAATTTTCAGTCAGATTACTCGAATTATCAATGTGCGGATTACTAGCATGGGTCGCCAGTTTATCCCAGTATCCGCTGAGGGAGAAGCAAATGCAGCAGCACTCGGCGCACTCTGGTTTTGCCCTTTTTCCATGTGGTAGCTCAACGAGTACAGAGAATATGGATGATGTGCTTTATCCAGCGATATGTAGTACCAATCAGGCCATTCAGAATTACACAATGAGGACTGGAAAACAGGTATATGATGATAGTTTTCCGTTGAATACATTACCGGAGCACTTAAATATATCTGGCACCTTTGAGAGACACTCTATACGTAAGTCAGGGACAATGGGACACTTTCCACATGAGGGAAGAGGCTCTCTCAATCGACATGGAAATGGGGTCCAGACTCTCAGGGGCACGGAGGGACGGGGCAGGCATACACCTGTTCAGGGGCTTCATGAACAGGCACCAGCGTCGGGATCGACGATGCTCGTTGCTGAGGATGGCTTTGTGAGGTTCAGGAGCCTCGGGGCTGAGGACGATGAGATGTCTGATAGGGAGAGCATCGCTGGGACACATGTCCGGGCAACGGCCGGTGGACCTGGCTCATTGGCTGGCAGTGTTAGGTACAGTGCTAGACATAATACATCACAACAGCATCCACATCAGCACTCGCACTCACAGTATCAACACACGCACACGTTGCAACATTCCCACAATAGTCAGCATCATCAGGGACATCATCAGAGCCATCATCAGCTGTATAATAATACGTAGAAGGGGGAAAAATTGGCACGCGTTCAATGGAGAGCGCCAGTGCCTTTTATTGAAACAGTGAGTATTTTTTTTTGTTTTTTTTGTTGTTGTTGGGAATGGCAATTTTTGGGGAAAATTGGGTTTTTTTGATGGATTCACGTCAATCTTTGGATATTCATTCATTATTTTTAATTGTCAATACAGCTTTTCCCTGCAACTACTAGCCACGTCATTGTACGAGGTAAACAGTCAACTGAAGATTCCTTCAAAAGCACCTTGTCCATTCAACGTACTCAAATTGGGGAAATAGTTTAATATTATTAATTCATAAGTGTAATATATTTTCAATTGTATAAAAAAAAAAAAAATAATGAGTGAAATGGAAGAAAAATAAGCGTAATTTTAAGAGAAAAAAAAAAATCTAATTAACTATGTCCGCCTGTTTTGGCCATACTGCTTGTAATAACTATTTAATTTCTATGATGAAAAATCCAAGAATTCAGATAAAACATCAAGGAGCTATTGTGAAATGAATGAACTTGGTTTTCTTTTTGTGAAAAAAGATTTCGTAGTATCGAGGCTCTTGATCAAAGCAAAAACTTGATGAACAAAAAAAATATATAGGGTAAAAGAAACGGTTGTTTAGAGTTTCTTAAATGTGAATAGTGCATGACAGCTTGGACTTTGAATTCTAGCCTTGGGCAATTGGTACTTAAATCAACACAATCCTTGTGATGTTTTTTTTTTTAACGAAAAAAAAAAAGAAAACTTAGCGATAAATGAATTCAACAATTGAGTGAAAAGAGAAACCCGAAGAGTGAGGAAAGAGCTCTCAATGTCGATGAGAAAAATAGTGATTCAATAATAAATGAAAAAGAGTGATTATTATTTATTTAAAAGATGAATAAGTGATAAAGAGAGGCTGAGCCCTTTTAAATTCAGTGAATGTGAATAAATGAAGATGGAATTGTTAATTAAACTGATAATATCTCGGAAACAATGAGATTTGTGAGAATTTATGAAGAGACCATTTTTGTAGCCCATTAAATTCTCTAGAAAAAAGATCTCTTTACAATTTCCTCTAAACCCACTCGCTTCAAAGATATCTCAAGAAGAAATAAAAAAAAACAAATTTTATCTTCATTTAATCTTATTCACAATAATGAATTTTCTGTAGAATGTACTTTTTTCAGAATTGAAAGTAATTCAGTTGGTGAATGAAAAATAAATAATGAAAGACGTAATATTTTATATGAATCGTCTCAAATAGATTGACTATTTGGGTCCAAAAAGGAAAAACAATTGAAACAATTTTAATAAGCAATTAAGCCAAGTGCATAATAAAAGAGTGGTGTAAAGCGATTTAAAGAATTTAAATAAAAAATTGCAGCTACAAGCTTGAAGTGAAAAGAAACTTTAAATTAAATAAGAAATAATTGTGTACAGTCGATATTAAATTATCGTTGAGTCCTTAAAGTGGTGGTGAGACTTGGTTAGTCGATAATTAAAGAAATAAAAAAAAAAAAAACAATTACGAGCTTAAGTTGTCCAATCGTATACGTTTAAGCAACAATTAATTAGTCCAAGTTTCTAGATAAACTAGGTGAAGCTATGAAAAACTGAGAAAAATAATGAAATTAAATGAAATTTGCAGTGTTACAAAATAAATTTGTAATATCAACATAAAATGTGCCAGAAAGACTGCTAATTGAAATTTTTTAAAGACAACACTTAATTATTATTATTACAATTATTAATTAATATTATTCTCATTAATTTAATTATCATTTCCTCGTTGATACTGAATAAGTTCATCTTAATTAAATAATTGAACTATTCGTGTCATTGAGATTGTGGTACAAATTTAAAGAACATTTTTTTTTATTTTTTATTTTCACAAAACACGCAAATTCATAGATTCTTCATTCTCTTTATTATTTCATCTTCAAATTTTCTGGCTATTGTATATGTTTGTATGATGTAAATACGATGAATATGTGCATACGAATTTTTGAAAAAAAAAATTTAATTTAAATATTATTCGAGAGAATGATTGATAAAGTGGAGAAGAAATTTTTGTTGGATGCTCTCTTAAAACATTGAAAATCAATTGAACAAAGAAAAAGCATAGGAATGGACAAAAGAATATTTATAAAAATTTGTATAGTGCAGAAATGTGATTTTTTTTTTTCTTCGATTTTTTTTTTAACTTATATATAGATAGAACAAGAATGTATTTATTATCACATTTATATATATTTGATTATATATATGAAGTGATTTTTTTTCCAATCAACAAACTGCCAGTTGTCTCTGATTTTGAGATTTTTTTTTTTTTTATATTATCGATTAATACATTTTCTTCTATATAAAATGTAAAAGAATTTTAGAATTTTTTTTGGTTTTCTTTTCCTTTTGAAAGAAATTCTTTTCTATAATGAGACTGCGAGATAAAATTGACAGTATATCAGATAATTCATTTTTTTTTTCTAATTCTGCTTAATTATTATAGAGCAGAGAGAACCCCCGAGCACTTGTCTAATTCACTTTTGTTTGCACTTTAAAGTTAATTCAAAGAATAATAGAAATTGCGAAATGATTCAAAAATTATTTCAAATCCATCTTCTTTTATTTTATAAAAAAAAAAAAAACATTGTTTTCACTACCCCGCATTCCATTTGACTAATATGGCTACTGATTGAAGAATGTAATTGCAATTAAAAGCTAAAAATAATGATTATGATTGAGATTAATGCATAACGAAATCATATATCATTAAACCACATGTTGACGTTTTTTAAATGTAATAAAATTCCGATCAATCTGTCTCAAGTGCGACAATTAAGAGAGATCACGATCAATATGAAATATTCCAATATGAAATATAATTAAGGAACTTTTTTGGATAAAAAAAAAAAAAAAATGAAACAAAATGATTAAGAGAAGGCTTACTTGAATAGTTTGCTGTATAAAACATTAAAAAGGAGGAAATGAGGAATAAGTAATGAAAAAAAAAAATATGAAAACAATGAAACCAATTGTATAATACCTGTACAAAATCAATAGAATTGAAGATATACATAAAATTCACGTTTTCTGTATTATTTTAAAGAATCCAATTTAAAAAAATCGAATTTCCCTCATTCATATCAACACCATTACTCCCGCGTTTTCCCATGCACCAATCAGAATTCACCTCCCGATAAACCCAATAATAATCAATAGTACAAAGACTTCCAATGAATCCCAGAATTTTCCCACAATGTCTGCAAAAGTTTCTCACTCCATTAAACTAAAAAACGACTTAAAATTCGTCTTTTCGTCTGGATTAAATGCAGTGAAGCCACGAGTCTTAATTAAGAATAAAATTAAAATAATTGGAAATAATTTGCATATCAATGACAAAAGTTTTGAGCTTAATGACAAAGTTTATTTGATAGGATTCGGTAAAGCCGTGATGGAAATGTCGATGGAAATGGAAAAGATGTTGGAAAATCGTCTAATAAAAGGGATCATCAGTGTTCCCAGAGGATCAATGACGTCACACCCTCAATTCCCGAGTCATGGAGTAGTGGATTACCGTGAGAATTGTGAGAATAATATTGCAGATATGGAGACACTGAAGGTCACGAGGGAGATAATGGATCTGGCTGAATCCTTAAAAAAAAAGGAGACGTTGATAGTCTTGATATCAGGTGGAGGATCAGCTCTGCTCTCAATGCCAAAACCTCCACTGACCCTCGAAGAGAAGAACAAGCTCTGGAAGACCCTTCAGAACACTGGAGCAGACATCCGAGAAGTCAACGTCATCCGGCAGAAATTGTCTCTGATAAAAGCAGGAGGTTTAGCTGGACTAGCTCATCCAGCCCAGATCATCAGCCTGGTTCTCTCGGACATCGTTGGAGACCCAATCGAGCTGATTGCCGGTGGACCCACGTGTTTCCGTCCACCAGACTCTTCCAGAATATCCGCAATCCTGGAAA
Source organism: Aleiodes testaceus (assembly GCA_963565655.1). NCBI lineage: Eukaryota > Metazoa > Arthropoda > Insecta > Hymenoptera > Braconidae > Aleiodes > Aleiodes testaceus. Next base: position 5,118,971 of record OY751415.1, on the reverse strand, counting down.
AATACAATTTTTTTGATAAACTCGATAAAAAAGTGAAGGATCTCCTATTTGAAGAAGAATCAGGGGAAAAAGAAGAGTTTCCTCATGTCGAGAACTTGATAATCGGGAGTAACTCATCTGCGACTGATGCAGCGAGGGCTGAAGCTGCTGAGAGGGGAATGAATCCATTGGTTCTGTTTAATGATGTCCAAGGACTTGTTCAGGATGTCAGTAAAATGTACGTGGGAATAGCACGAATTTTTTGTTGTCTTCTGGATAAATCGATAGGGAAGAGTGAATTAATTGCATTCGTGAGGTCCTCTCAATATCTGCAGCATCTGGAGGGAGAGGCAGATGAGATTGTGAAGCTTATAGAGGGGAAAGGGAAAAGGCTGTTGATGATTGGGGGTGGAGAGCCAACTGTGGAGGTCAGGGGAAAAGGCAGAGGCGGAAGGAATCAAGAATTAGCTCTGACTTTCTCTAGGGATTGGGCGAAAGAGGTCAGGGGTCATGAACGACTGAAGAACTTTGAAGTTATTCTGCTCAGCGCTGGAACTGATGGACAGGATGGACCCACTGATGCTGCTGGTGCCTTTGGTTATGCAGAAATTGGGGAGAATACGGATTTACAGAGTTTTTTAATTGATAATAATTCTTATGAATTTTATTCAAACTTTGAGAATGGTAGAGACTTGCTCAAGACTGGATTGACTGGAACAAACGTTATGGATCTGCATTTTCTTTGTATTGAGAAAAAATAAAAATAGAATTAATATTTATATACATTTTGTATTATATTAAAAGCGTTGTTTATGATATATTAACTATTTTTTTATAATTTATTAATGTAAATATTACCATTTATACATTGAATACAATCGAATTACATTATACACACTTGTAAATTATTTTTTTTTACAATTTTAATTTCTTCAGATTCTGCTGTTATTTTTTTAAATGAAATTTCTGTTAATTTTTAGATCATATGAGGACGGATGAGAATATTTTATTAACGTCAATAGTCTCCTTTAATCTTTGGTGTGTAGAAATAGAGAAGAAATTAACTTAATATTCATTTTATCATCCAGAGAAAAAATTGATCTATAAAACAAATTAAATTAATAAAAGAAATGGAATTGCTCAATTAAATATAATCTAAAGATCCCAGCTGAATAAATGATGTTTAACCAGCATATCTCTAACTCCATCTTTAAGCGGCTGTGATTGTTCTTTCTTCGGTGGTAATTCCCAATCAGGATTCAAATTAAAAGCAAATTGACTGAGTATCCTCAACTCACATTTAATCTGCACCCAACCTGGACTATTAATAAAACTCCATGGATAGTACCATTTCTGTACCACTTCAACGCATGAACATAAGACTTCGAGCCAAAGATGCAGTACTTGTTCATTGAGTCCAAAACAAATTAGTGAACGTAATTTAACGTCCATTTGAGCGTGTGCATTGTCATGAGTTAAATTAACTGATTGAACACAACGATAAAGTAATTCTTCTGGTGTAAGGACTTTCCCATCCTCATCTAGTCTGTACGTTTTGCAGAGAACGAGTCTGCTGTAGACGGAATTAAAGTCCCTCTCCACTTCTCTCGTTGATGCTTCTTCGATAAATAACCAGGGATGACAGGAGCCACCGAGGAAAGTCGGTCTCTTCATTCCGTGCTCGAACACTGCCTTTATCGCAGGACAGAGGCTCCCACGTACGAGATCGGTGACAGCTTCACTCACAGCATCATCACCAGCACTTGTGTACTGCTTGCTTCTCTCGTCCAGGAGCTGCACGAATTTTGCTGGAAACCATCCTGAAACACATTATCCATGATTTTTTTATTTTTTTTTACTTCATCGACAGATATCTTTGAAACTACTGGGTTTAGGAGGAAATATCAAGAGATGTTTTCTGTGCAGAATTTAATTCTCTACAAAAAAGGTCTCTTGATAAATTCTTCTAAATCCCATATTTTCCGAGATATTCTCAAAATACTTATGTACCTCTGAGTCCATTCAATTCTCCTATCCAACAATGTTCATCTTTTTGACTGATAATCGTGATGATATCATTCTTCCTGAACCCAAGCTCATCATCATCGTGTCTCTCAAAGTCCAGAAGTGCCTTAGCCCTCCTCTGCCTCGTCCTCGATACATTAACATAATTATCATGATCCCGTGAATGACTCTCCATGGTATAATCAGCAACAAGAGTACTAATATTCAATTTAGGATCAACATTGATAAAGTGCCTGGCGACTTGCAGCACAGTCTCCCTCAGATCCACAAGAATCTCAGTCTGCCTGATGTTCTTGGCTTTGGCGTCCTCATCAGTGACATCAGCCCCAAATAAAAACGCCTGTAGCATAGACTTGTTCCTCTTCATTTGCCTCTTATTCAAGTGCTGTTTAGGCAAATTAGGAATAGCATCGGGATTACCAACGAGTCCTCCCTGATCGGCCATCAAATACGCCAGGTGTCGTCTCCTGTAAGTCTCAATGGAGACATCGGTCAGTGAACTGCTGACTTCATACGAGATCTGTATAAACTGTTCAATATCATCAATATCCCCAGGAATATCCGAGAGTGCGTTAAATATTTGTGCGGAATTCTCCAAGAGCTTCAGCTCCTGCTCCCTCATTTTCAGCATTCCTAGAGTTATCTTGAAGAGCACGATGGATCCATCGAAGAGAAAAAGATCCCAGATCCTCAGCAGGATCTTCATGTGCACGACAGAGGCAAATAGTGTCAGGAACCAGTTGAGGGATATTAGGCTCAGTTCAATGTCGTGTTGGACGAGTACACGATCGATGTCCGGTAGGTAATTGGCTATGAGAGTCCTCACGACTCTCTGGTCGGCTTGGATACCGAGGAGAGTCGAGGAGTAGTAGGACGCTGGTAATAAGTCTTCTACTATGGTCGCCATCATCCAGAAGGCGTCTTCCTCCTCGAGAAAAAGCAGCAGCGACGCTGCTATTGTCCCTGTTCCTTGGCAATATCCAATGTCAGGGTACAGCCATGCTAATCCCCTCATGACCCTTCGTAACCTCGGGATTCCGGTGCTGTGGAGGTTCGAGAAACAAGCGTTCGCAGGCATCGTTCGCAAGAGATCCTTCTCGATTTGTTTGCTCGTCATGAGGGCGTCACTGCTGGAGGCTTTCACAATGTCTTTATACGTCATCTCCGAGTTTGCCTTCTTTCTGCACGCCCCGGAGACCTCCAGCCACACTCGAGGACGGAGAGAGTGCGGAATTCCGTCTTTTACCATTTCACGTAATTTATCAGTTTTCTGAAACTTCTCAGAGCTCTTCTCACACGAAATATCAGAGATTTCCTGGTTTCTACTGAATTCCAATTGTGCTGTCCATTGGTGCTTCTTCTCTGAATCATCCACGATTGGAATGTTTAGGAGTTTCTTTGTTTTCTCGAGTTGACTGTCCTCTTCGTTCACTCGGAAACCGAATTCGTCGAAGTGGTAATCTGATTGGAAGCTTCCGTCTTCTGGTTGATTCAATTTTGTTAAGATGTCTTGTGGCCACATGGAGGGCGTCAGGGCTGAGAATGGACCACCTGGAATGGGGGATATCGTGTCCTCGGAGTAGTCGAAGGTGTCAGGCTCGCAGTCGTCATCAGAACCAATTGTTTCCAGTTTTTTCTTCAAATAAAATTGAAAAAGTCAATTATTTTTCATTATTTTGGAAATATCTCTGAAACGAGTGGATTTATGGAAAAATGTCAAGAGACCTTTTTTGTAGAGAATTTCAAGAGCTACAAAAAAGGTCTCTTCATATTTTTCCATAAATCCACTCGTTTCAGATATATTTACGAAATCAGGTAAAACTTTCTAATTTCACAATTTTAATAAAAAAATAATAATAATAATTAACACTCGTACTTACATTAAAATCTTTTTTTCCAACATAACCCTCATGATCACGAACATTAAACAACGATTTAGCAATTTCCATCTTGATCGACAATTACCATTTATCTCTTGTTTCTATCTTTAATTCAATTCACTGTATTATCACACCATTATTATTATTTATTCAGTGCTACAGACAATTCTCATGAACAAGTGACATTGTTTTCCTCTTGTTCCTTCTGGTAATTATGAGTAATAATAATAATATTGAGTGTTTATGCGTGTATGACGAAAGCAAGTGTCTCAGATGGAGTCAAATTTTTTTTATGACACTCGAGTGTAACTCAATAATCCCAGATAACTTGAGATACTTTGATTAATGATTATGTTTATGAGAAGAGCAGAAAAATAGGAGAAATGTCGAGTGCAATAACAAATTAACATAACAACAAATCTATCTGTCTTTCTCCAACTCGTTGTCTTCAGGTGCTTCAGACACTCACCACAATCTCGAAGTGGCGCATTCGATTGTAAATCGAGGGGTCGAATTCGACTTATCGAAGAACTCAGAAAAATTCAAATTGTAAATAAATAAACAACATAACTGTCATTTAAAATTGAATTTTCATTTAATTTTTTTATTTTTAAGCTTGAGAGGAGAGGAATTATTGTGAAAAATAAAATGTGATGGGATTTTGGATTTTTTAGGGTAATTACTGATGCAGAGGAGGAAAAAATATAATTTCCAATATTTTTTTAGGTTAAAAACTTAATTTCAATAATAAAAATGTCAACAGTGAAGAAAATAGTAAGTAATGAATTATTTTGGAAATACCTCAAAAACGAGTGCATTTACGAGAAAATATGAAGAGACCTTTTTTATAGAGAATTTAATTCTCTTCAAAAAAGGTCTCTTGATAAATTCTTCTAAATCCCATAGTTTCCGAGATATTCAAGATTTTCAAATAAATGAGATTAATTAAAATTATGAATTTATTATAGAAAGGTTCTTCTCCATGGCCAGAGCTAGATTTCAACTGCTCCAGGAAGAAACCTCCACCCTCAAGACCAAAGCATCGAAAAAAGCCTGAGGAAGAAGTGCTGGATCCCTTCGACGACAGTTTCACATTTCCAGACGACGAAAATCCCAAAGCTCGTAATTTATCCGGTATTTTACAAGCTTGTGCACCGAAAGAGCCATCGGAGCTTGTCGTGAGTAAGCAGAAGCAGAACGAGATCATAAAATGGCTTGATTCCGAAGCTATCAAAGGACACCCAAGGATTCTGATACTATCTGGACCCTCTGGATGTGGAAAAACAGTTTCCCTCAAGATTCTGGCTGAAGAGAGTGGCTTCGAGATCATCGAGTGGTTGACCCCAATAAACGCAGCCTATTCCAGTGAAATCCCATTCAAACAGAGTGATAAATTCCTAGAATTCCTTGTGAGAGCAACGAGATACAGTTCTGTCTTCAATGAATCACCGAAACGCCTTCTTCTTGTTAAAGATATCCCAAATATATTCTTTTTTGATAAAGAATGTTTTCATGGAGTCCTCAGGTAACTCAACCAAGCTCTAATAAATTCATAAAAAAATAATTTTGATTGTTTTTATAATAGGCAGTACATGGAAATGGGGAAGAGACCTCTCATATTCATCTGCGCGGACTCTGAAAACAGCAGAATGATGAATACATTGTTTCCCCCAGCGATAATCGAGGAATTCTCTATTGCGAAGATTAATATCTCTTCTGCTACTGCAACAGCCATGAAGAACATGATGAAACGTATTTCTGGGATATTAAATAAGATTGAAGGGGAGACGATGAATGTTACTCAAGCAGTTGTTGATGAAGTGTTGTCTAATTCCATTGGCGATGTCAGGAGCAGTATATTAAATATTATATTCTCGTCAATCAAAGGTAAACCTCGATTTTCACGAAACATTAATAAAGTAATTAATATCTATTATTTTATTATTTAGTGCCGAATGAGGTGGTGAAGAGCGATTGTGAGATGCGAGAAGAGAGTCTCGGTTTATTACACGGAATCGGACGAGTTATTAATCCAAAGAGAATTAATGAAGGAGACTCGTGGAAATTCACGCACGATCCTGATGAAATCGCCGCTCATTTCTTATCACAATCAATGATATTTCTGCATTTTTTGCAGGAGAATTATGTTAATACGATGGCAACTATCGAGCAAGTCGCCAAGTGCTCGGAAATCATGACTCTGAGTGATATTATTACGGCTGACTATCGAGTGAGTTTATTCCCTGAGATTAAATGAGGAAATGTAGGATAAAATGGACAGAATTAAATTTCATTTTTCAGGAGATTAATCTGGCAAGTCTGAGCCTGTCTTTGAGTATCAGAGGCGTTATGGTTAGTAACGAGACGCCTCTGACCAAGTGGAATCCAGTGAAAAAACCGAGTACCGAAAAAACAGTGATGTGAGTGATTTTACCTACTTCAAACAATTAAAATTAATATTACCGTAATTCTAAACAATTCACCCATTTTTCACAGGCAAAGAGACTTGGGGAACGCGGAGGAGAGATACTACAAAGAATTTATAAATTCAGATATGTACAAAAGTGGTTATAATTTACAAAAAAATGTTGCAAACTGAATGAAGAAACTTTTTTTAAAAAAGCTGTTTTGATTCAACACCATTATTTAATTCACAAATATCTCCGAAACGAGTGAGTTTAGGAGAAAATGTCCAGAGATCTTTTTTGTAGAGAATTTAATTCTCTACAAAAAAGGTCTCTTGATGAATTTTCCCAAATGCAATAGTTTCAAAGATAATTTCAATTTAGTCAGTAATTATGGAATATTACACTTGGGCTCTCATGCTCGGTGGTGAAACGAGGATGACGCCGTCTCCTCTGACGAAGAGCATGGCGATGTTTCTCTTTGTCGTACGATAAACTTCCTCGTACGTTTCCTCATCAATCTCAACAGTTGTCACTGTCTCCTCTGCATCTCCCAGGACCATGTTGAGATGCTGATCATAGGCCTTAAATTGAATAATTCTAGGTTATGTCTGTGTAAAAGGACTTTTTGTCAATGAATCTCATGAATTATGTTAATTACGTGTAATCGACCCCGAAGCTCTCGTTCATTCCTCATTTTCACGTATATCCTCTCGTCTAAACTGAGTCTGATGAGATCCAGGGGCTCTTTGACATTAATACTCGGCACCTGAATGAAAATAATTGTCACAATTAAACTATCAACAATTAAAATTACAGAAAATAAAAAAATAAGAATTTACCTGCTCTGGATCATCCGCCATTTTGATTAATGAATTAATTAATTATTTATTTTCTGGAAGAATTCGGCTTTTGCTGCAGTAAATTACGCGGTACACGGATGTTTATTATCGGACTCGTCAACGTAAATTTACACCGGAAGTCAATTACATGAGCGCCAAATTCAAATATTGGCAAACGAATTTTATCGATGAAATTCAGTGTTAAAAAATTATTATTATTTAAAATAAAAAAATGAAGATATTTTTTGGAATTGCCTCATTTTTCTCAAAAAATTTCTCCACGTGGCTCTCTAAATTCACTGATAATCCCAATGTATTATTCATGCTGCATAAATTAACACTGAAAATAATATCAAAGATTCTTCTCACCACACCATCAACACCATCACTTCAACTTCCACCTCCATTTCTCCCTGAGAAGGTCAATTCCATCGCCATATAAATGAATTAGGGAATCAAATTCCCTTCATTTGCCCAAAAATACTCATTTCATCAGCATTAGAAGAATTCTAATAAAAAATGAGGAAGATGTTTGGTCTTGTCGTCGTTATATGGCTCTCGAGTCTCTCTTCTCCAGCAGAAGGTACTTCATTCCCACATTTTGGCACTTTTATTCCGAGTTCATTAATGCATTGCATGTCCTCCATTTTGTTGAAGCCTTCATAGCCTTCGAGGAGGTCATCAGCTGCCAGCCTTACACGAGTTGGACAATTCCAGGGTGTATTCGTAAACAATGTGGTGCAGATGGAAAGCACATCAATACATTAGAGTAAGTACCTTCAATTGCTTCCAATAAATCTCCAATTTCATGACTTAATTAATGATTCTGGATTAAACAACAGATGCAGCCCTTATGACTGTCCAATTGGTGCTAAATTTCAACTTGGTGATCCATCACAGCCATTCCCCACATGCTGCAATATCTGCGAGCAGAATTATGAAGAGACACCACGTATCATAATTATCTAAAATTCAAAAGAAATTTAAATGAAAAATATTTTGAATGACCTTGAATTAATGATATTCAATATTAATGTCATTCAGAGCTCTCAGTTGAATCTCATGTAAAATTGATGTAATGACGTCATACTCACGAATTTGTAAATACGTAATAATTCTTTGAATTCATTAGGATTATTGTTATTATTATTACTTTATTGTAGTTGAAATAAACTATTTTTTAATAGGTAATCGTGCATTTTTTTTTCTCAATCTCGATGACACTGAATATTAATGAGGTTGATGGGAAAATCTGGGAATACTGTGATGAAATTATTCAGGAGAATTTTAATTCTTTATTAACATATTTATAATTGACTTCATCATTCTCATCGAGTTCCATCTCCACGCTGAGAAATAATTGCATTCTGCAGTGGGAGTATATAAGTCAATCGAAGGCAATAAAATTGCATTCAGTTGAAATTTTTGTTTGATCAGTGTAAAATTGTCTGTGGTAGTCATAATGAAGTATATTATTATTATTTGTGTTGTTGCATTGATGTGTTCCAGTCTTGGAGATGGTAATTTTTGATTATTCAGAATATTTCTGAATCTCCAATGGATTCAGAGATATTACGAAGAATTAATCGTATTTTTTGTTTATTGAGATTTTGACATTTTTGTTGATTTATTTAGTTAATTTATTATGTTCATTAATTAGCTGCTGTTTTCATCGAGAAGGCAAATTGTGAGCCTGGAAAAACCTGGACAGAACCTGGATGTGTCCGGAAGCATTGCAGCAATAATGGCCTGCAAATTGAAGGAGCTACGTAAGTAAATCCTTGAATCTCTAATTTTCAACAAAATTAATAAATAAAATTGATTTTTTCTGGTATTACAGTTGTGGTGTCATTGGATGTCCACCTGGAATCAACATCAAAGATGGCGACCAATCAAAACCATATCCCGAATGTTGTCCAGCTTGTGATTTTTAATTAAATTCACAAATTATTGGTTTTATTGACAAAACACAGCAGTTCTGTAATTTAATTTTTCTCAAATACTTTGTAATTATTTTTCCTGAAAAATAAAATGTAGATAATTCATCAATTCTTGATTAATTCATTGATTACCCGAATTTTCTGAGAAAAATAAAATTAAATAAATTTAAATAATCAATGATTGAACAATCAATTTTCATCTTCTCACATAATTGAATAAAAAGAGATAAATCTTGGGAATTTCCCATCATACGTAATTGTTGACTGCACATTATGTAATTGAAAACATCAATTATCGAGTTGGCCAGTGTCTCCGAATGAGCATAAATAAATGAACAATTTTTTTCATAATCATTCAGTTGAGGAACTGACTTGGCTCAACATTGCTGAGGATTTGACGTAAAAAATGAAGATTATCGTTGCTCTTTGCTGCAGTGTGCTCGTCCTCTGTTTACTTTATGAGACAAATGGTAAAATAATCTGCAAAAGAATAATTCTCATAATTTCAATTGAATTGTCAAAAAAAATTAATTAATTCGTCTCATTAAAACCAATAGCATTAGTTACGATACGAGATGAGGACTGCACTCCTCGAAGTCATTGGACAAGCTCAGGTGCATGTGTTCATAATAGATGTGAGGAGAGTGGTAAAAGGATTATATCAGAGTAGTAAGCATCTTCTTCATAATATCTGTAAATAAGGGGAAAAACCGAGTCATTATCACTCCAAGAGTTTTCTTGAATTATCTCGGAAACCGAAGGAGATAGGAAAAAAATTGTTATCACCTTTTTTGGAGGGGAGAATCTCCTCTACAAAAAAGGTGATTGTAAAAAATTCTCTATCTCGCTTAGTTTTCGAGATATTTGGAGAAAAATGATTACAAGATGAAGTAGACTCTACACGTTAACTCAAAATTCTTGATTTTTTCATTAATTTTCATGGAAATTTCAGTTGCGGAAAATTTTATTGTCCACCGGACAAAATTGAGCAGCCAGGTGATCCTCTGCTTGAGTTTCCAGGATGCTGTCGACAATGTCTCGATTAATTCTCATTTTTTCTTGAAAGTAAATAAGTACAAAAATAGTTTGTACACTTTTTCTCAAATATCTCCGAAACTATCAAGTTTCGAGAAAAATGGCAAGATATCTTTTTTTTAGAGAATAAAATTTTCTAAAAAAAATGTCTCTTACGATTTTTCTCTAAACCCACTCATTTCGAAGATATTCACGAATTTATAAATTTTCCTTTGAAACAAAAATAAAATGTAGAATTTTTAGAATAAAACAAATATTGCGTCACAGTGATAACAAAATCGCCATAAAAAAAACTGAAATAACAGACAAATAGAAGACTTAAAAAAAGCTTTTATGGTATTAGTTAAAAAAACTGATAATCCTCGTCCTAATTAGATAAAACCCGCAAATTGATGTTATTAAATGTTAATAAATTCGATTTCTCAATAATTCTCCACTATTCAATTCACAGATTTGTGTTATAAAAATAGAGGAAACAGGTAAAACCAGAAAAAATAAACCTTTTTGTAACTCAGATGGACCTTCGAAATTTGGTGACATAATTCATGAAGATAATCTTATTTTGACAATACTTCCTCATGGGAAATCTACGGATAATAAATGACCCTGTGATTACAAGGCTGAGGGGAACGAGTGAAAGGTATATCAACAGCTGCTGATATATAAATTGGGAGAACATTTTTTTTTTTATCAGTTCCTCTAAAATCTTCCATTCGTCAGTATCTCCAGAAGCTCTAGGAATCATGAAGGCTGTTGTTGCTCTCTGTGCCCTCGCACTCGTCTTCTGCATCGTTGGAGAAGCAAAAGGTAATTAATTTTTTTCTGAAAAAAAAATTGAATTTTTTAATTTAATTAAAGAACATGAACTTCTAAAATTGATTTTATTCCATCAGTATTTTTTATAAACTGATGGAATAAAATGGATTTGTCTGAAAGCTCTGAAAACGTCTTAATTATTATTTTAATTAAAAAAACAGCTGCAAGCACATGTGAACCGCATTCTGTGACTCAAGGAGACAATTGCACTGCGTACAAGTGCTCTGCTGATGGCAATTCATTGATAGGACAGAGGTATGTGGAATATTTCATTATTTCCATGTTTTTGGGTAAAAAACTGATTTTAAGAAAATGACATTTTCTTGATGAATTTCCAGCTGCTCTGAGGCGCAGTGTCTCCCTGGAAAGCAGAAAGGTATCCAAGAGGATAAGGAAAAACCCTATCCCCAGTGTTGTCCAACACCAATCTGTGAAGATTAATTGAAATAAATTTAAAAAAACCTGGGATTAAAAGGGAAATTATACTCTTTTCTATTAAAAATTGGATATTGTCTATTTGATATGAATAATTGACGTCAAAATTTAACAATAAAATACTGATTATAAAAAATATTCAAATAATTCGTGTAAAATATTTATTTATTTACATTACAAGTTTATTTTGAGTAATTTACATCCGTGAAATCTATAAAAACAAGTGATTATGAAGATAAATTAATGAAAGAATGAAAGCGCGAATTTAATGTTTGCGATTGAATTAATTCTGCTAATTTATGATATCTGGTTTAACAAAGATCATTCCTGTTTATCTTTTTTTTCTTCATTTTTTTATGAGAAAAAAAATATCTCCATAGAACACGACAGACATTCACAACCAAAATTAATGTCTTTCGTTTATTTTCTTAATATTATTTATCATCCTATTAATTAATCTATTCCGTGAAATGAATAGAAGACTTTAATAATTTATCATTTAATGGATGACTAATGATAATCAACAAATTCTACTGAATCTTAAAACTATCAACGAGTTTTTCTTAATTTCATCAAGAAAGTAATCAATCGGTCTCATCAAAGCCCGCTGCTTATTATTATTATTGCTGAATTGTTGATAAAGCAAAAAAAATCATGAGTTTAACTACTATACTCGTAGGAAGATCGTTGTGCACGAGTAAAATGACACAAAATACAAAAATACAAAATAAAAATAAAGGAATTATCATAGTACGTTAATTCCTGCTAAATATGGCACGTGAATAAAACGATAAGTGTACTCAAATCTTATTTATACATAACTAACTTCATCGGATATCAAAGTACGTTTTTTTCCTCTCTATTTCCGTGAACTTAAAGTAACGAGAAAAACAAAAAATTACGGTGAAACCATCTGCGACATACCGATCATACGTTGTTTAGCATCATTCAATGTAAGAATTTCCTCTGTCTGCAGTATTTTATGATAAGCAAAGTACGCAAGTAATTTATCGAGATAATTCGTAGCTTCTTCCGTAGAAATGACATCCTCATGCTCAGTTTTCACAATAACCGGTGAAACATGATTTTTCTCAATAATTTCCGAGGAACATTTCCTCAACCAGCGTTCGATGCTCTCCGGACTGAGACAAGTGCCTCCAGGTAATTTTTTAACGAGCTCCATGTCACTGACTTCGATTGAATCGACGCCTCTCTGCCAGTGCATCTTGATCCAGGCGAGAAAGTGTCCGTTGTTGATGCAGCCTAGGTGCTGAACGAGTGGAACACCTGGGTTCTCTTTGATCAAGTCGGTGATCTTCTTCAGGAACGAGTGCTTACAATTTTTCATGAGATCCACGATGTCAGTGTCGAAGGGTTTCGTTAGGAATGTGAAGCCTTTCGGTATGACAACAGACTTCAAATCCCCATGATCCAAGTGAGCAGAGCTAAATATGTCTTTATCGAGTATCAAAAGTGCCTTAATCGGTAATTTCTTGCTGTTCAAGAATTTAGAAACTTGGGGAATGAACTCTTGCTCCAGCCAGTGTTTAAAAATCGTTGGATCAATCGCCTCATCGTCCAGGTCACTCGAATAAAATGGCACGTCGAATTCGTTTTTATAGAATTTTCTCTTCCCAGAGCTAATCGTGAAGACTAGAGGAATCTTGAGGCTCATGTCAGCGTTCGTGAAGGAGTATATCTTCATGTAATCGTCCTGCAGATGATCCTTCTCGATCTGGTGGCCTAGGGAAAGCGGCAGGTTCTTGTAATTCCAGGAGAGCACGGAACAATTGAAAACCTGGCATTTTTGGTGGTCTATGTAGCCGAGTGTTTGCTTTAACTCCCTCTGGAAGTCTGCATCGGTCATTTGAGTAGCTGATATACTCTCGAGGCTCTCTGGGTGAAGCTTGAAGGCATGCTGCTTCATCCACTTCGAGAGCCACTCGGTTGTCATGTAGAAGTTTGCTATTCCGTGTTTTTTGAAGTAGGAGGCAGTTTTTGCTGGAAAAAAATTGAGTTAATTTAATTTTCATGAAATTTCTGAGAATATGTTAAGGATAATGACGACCATGAAATTCACAGACAAATAAACTTTATTTCATCATTAGTTTTTGGTAAATATCTTGGAAACTAAGAGAGATAGAGAAATTTTTGTTGATACCTTTTTTGTAGAGAATTTCAAGAGCTACAAAAAGGTTTTTATGAAAATTTCTCTATCTCGCTTAGTTTCTGAGATATCTTTGAAAAACTGATGATGAAATAAATTCAAGTTGTCTGAAAACTTCAGTTTCTTGAATAATGTCATCTCCAATACCTTCAAAACGTTCTCGAGTAACCGGGAATCCTCTTTGCTGACAATTATCGTACCACTTGAGCAGAGAATCGTTGACGAGCTGTGGTATATCAGGCTCTTGAATAATAATTGGCTTTTGCTTTGGTCTCGGCTTTGGTTTAGCTTTCGGTTTTGGCGTTGATGTGACAACCTCATTTATTATCTGATCAATGTGACCATTTATCTCTGACTCCGACAATATATTCTCTTGTTTAATAGTTATCGGCACATTCTCAATCTTCGTTGACTTCGGAGACTTGGGATTCTGCAAATTGTTTTTATTCTTGACCCAAGCACGTAATGTACAGGTTGCTACACCCAGCTCCTTTGATAAATACTTTAAACGCTCTCCATTCTCAATTCTGTTGACACAATTCAATTTTTCTTCGATCGAGTGCCTGTGACGAGGATATTTACGCAGAGACTCGAGATTCTCATCTCTGTCACGTGTTGGTGACACTTCTTCTGTTGTTTCCATTATTTATTCTGAAAAAATGGGAAAATGGTTAAATTCAAAAATTATTTAAAATTCAGAATAATTTAATGAATGAAAACATAAACATTCTTTGAGGTTATGCCATTTTTTTGTACTCGAGAATCTTATTATTTCGATGATTAAATAATTAATTACAAGTGTTTACCTATTTTTCCGAAGTTTTAATTGATTAATCCATCAATGATTCTGGAATTTCGATGATAAAGGCAAAGAGGTGCATAAATATTATTCCAGGCTCCTTTGTGTTTGTCAACTGTTTCTGCTAACCGGCTATCTTCAAATTGTCTAAAGTTATTTATCGACTGAGCAAATTTACGAATTAGCAAAGCGCAAAAATTTGAAAATCTGGATTTTTTTCTCAATTAAATTAATTTCATCATTCACATTTATTCATTTTTCCTCACGACTTCAATTCAAACTGAAGAATTAAATAATTCTATTAAAAAAATGCTTATTTTGCATTTTCACACAGACAAACATTTCTTCTCAACGTGAAACCTCTCAATTTACCTCGAAAACGCTTATTCAGTGTCTCCCCAACATCCGGAGCACTAAAAACCCTCAACAATTAAATTAATGCATTTTTTTATTCAATAAAATAGTTGATACATATTTACTCCAGTCTGTACAACATAAATAATAATAATATGCTCGCCAGAGCTAAAATTTTCCTTAAAATAATTGAATTTTCATAATTATACTTTCATTTTTATTGCTCAAAGTCCGGGGAATTTAATTATTAAAATCACGAATTTTAAAAAAATCTTGAGTTTTACAATTTGGGCCATGAATACGTAACTGGTAGGGCAGTTTTGTAATTAGTATCGTACAATTGTGCTTGAATGAATTCCTCATAATTCACTGGCTCTGGATGAACAGTTGCGAGTGCTGTAAAAAAAAGCAAAACAATTTAAAAAATGAATAATCTCATTTTTATGACAAAAAGTCTTTGAATATTTCAAATTGACTCACATTCTCTGTATGCGTATTCCATAATTTTAACAGCAATAGCAGTGGAGCATTTCTGAATGTCTTGGAGAGGTGGATACAGATTTCCGGATGCGATATCATTGTCGGTCACAATACTGGCCAGTGTATTCGATGCAATGAGGAAAGTTTCTTCAGGAATTATCCTCATGCCAGCACAAATAACGCCCAGTGCAATTCCTGGGAATATGTAGCTATTGTTTCCTTGTCCTGGATGATAAGTTTTTCCGTTCAGAGTGACTGGATCGAAGGGCGAGCCACTGGCGAATATTGCACGTCCCTAAAAAATAAGAATTAATTAATTAAATTAAATAAAATATCCAGTTTATTCTGATTATCAATTTTATTCGGTTCTACTCACATTAGTAGCTATATAAGTGTCCTCAGCAGTGGCCTCGGCCTTGCTCGTTGGATTGCTGAGGGCAAAGATAACTGGTCTCTCGTTGAATTCACCCATAGCCGTGAGAATCTCTTTCGTGAAAGCACCGCCAATAGCAGCAGCTCCAATTAACACAGTTGGCCTAACTGTCTTCACTACGTCGACAAGATTCCTGATGGGCTCATGATCCCTAGCAAATCGAGCCTTGTGCTCTGTTACACCACCAGTTGGACGATCCTTCACTATTAATCCTTTGGAATCGACCATCCAGATCTTGCTGATGGCTTCTTCCTCGGACACTCCCTCTTTCATCATTGCCATCACGCACAGACCAGCAATACCAAGGGCAGCCTTTATTAATAGAGAAAAGTAATGATTTTTAATGTTAGAATAAAAAAGTAGTGAAAAAAATCTATTTTTCCGGAATATCTCAAGAACTATAGATTCTACGAGAATTTTGCAAGAGACCTTTTTTGTAGATTGGAAAATTCTCTACAAAAAAGGTGTCTTGATAAATTCTTCTAAATCCACTCATTTCCGAGATTTTGACAGAATTGAGAATGAATGTTTATACCTCTCCAGCTCCTTGGAAAACAATTGTATTATCTGATAGCTTCGTCTTGGTGACTCTCAAAGAAGCGAGAAGTCCACTGACAGCGACTGATGCAGTTCCCTGAATATCATCATTGAATGTGCAGTAATGATCTCTGTATTTCTGGAGAAGCCTGAATGCATTTGCATTTCCGAAATCTTCGAATTGAATCAATGTATTCTGTCCATAACGTTTGACAATGGCGTTCATAAATTCATCGAGGAAATCATCGTATTCTCCACCGGTTACGCGTTTGTGCTTGTGGCCGATGTACAGGGGATCCTCCAAAAATCCCTGAAACCCATTTAATTAATGTGTAATTAATTAATTCTTTGTATTTATCATTTTTATACGTACTTGATTGTTCGTTCCAACATCCAGAGTAATTGGGAGACACTGATGGGGTTTTATTCCAGCCAGTGCAGTGTACAGCGACAATTTACCAATTGGTATACCCATCCCATGAGCTCCAAGGTCACCGAGCCCCAGAATTCTCTCTCCATCGGTTACAACAACAGCTCTGACGTCATGCTCCGGCCAATTCTTCACAACATCGTAAACATGTCCCTTGTCGTGGATACTTATGAATAAGCCACGTGGTCTTCTGTAGATTAATCCAAACTTTTGACAGGCTAGACCAACTGTTGGTGTGTACACCAATGGCATCATTTTCTCGACATTGTCGCCGAGGAGACGATAGAAGAGTCTCTCATTTCTGTCCTGGAATATAAATTTTTTTGTTAATTAAATGATTGAATAATTTATTGGGGGGAATATCTCGGGAATGAGTGGAGATATGAAAAATTTTGTTGATACCTTTTTTGTAGAGCGGAACAAGAGCTACAAAAAAGGTCTCTATAAAAATTTCTCTATCTCTCTTGGTTTCAGAGATATTCTCAAAAAATTAAACGTCGAAACTCACTAAAAGACCCATGAGATAAATGTACTTTGACAGTTCGTCGGTGTATCTGTCTAAATTGAGCTTGCAGAGTTCCAGTTGCTCATCCTGAGTCTTCACAGCAGCTGGAAGAAGTCCATGGATCCCAAGAGTCTGTCTCTCTTCAATAGTGAAGGCCATGCCCTGAAAATATATTAAAAAATTCACTTGATTAATGAAAAATCACTAAATAACTCTCATCAACCAGTTTTTGTGGAATAACTCTGAAAATAATGGAGATACAGAAATTTTCATAGAAACCTTTTTTGTAGCTCTGAATCTCCTCTACAAAAAAGGTTTCTTCACAAATCTTCCTATCTCCCTTAGTTTCCAAGATATCCTCAAAAATCTACACCTCAAGGTGAATTCTGCGTAAAAAAATGAACAAAGTAGGAAACGAAAGTTGCTTGTATGTCCTTGACATCTGTCAAGGTCGTCTCGAGGTCGGCTCTAGATCAATAAGTAGGCACAATAAATTCCAACGATTAAACAATTCCAAGTTAATGCATTTAATCTAGAATCTCATTCTTTAACTCTCCAAGTGATGCTGCAAAAAGGCACAAGGACCAGTGATTTTTATCAGGATTTAATGAGCCCGAGCCTCCGGGCCTTTCCGAAAGGATACACAATAGGAACGAGGTAAAAAATAATTGTTGGAATGGATTTTATTTAATGGAAAAAAAAATAATACGGAATTCAATAAAAGAGCAGTAATTTTTTAATTATTGACCTCATGTCCTCTACTACTTTGATAAGAAAATGATAAAGAAAGTGATTCAGAAAATAATAAAATGAAGTCACTGATCATTGGACGAAGACTGTGCTCATGACCGTCAGCCGATGAATGGCCTTGAGCTCACACTGGTAATCATGGATTGGAAAAAAAGAGGAAAAAATTAGCTCTCAATGAAGCGTAACTTTGATAAATGGCGACACAGTGTCTCAGTAATCCAGATTTCAAATGAATGACATTTCTCATTTTTTTTTTTGTTCAATTTGAATTACGAAATGCAACCTGTTACACTAGCAATACCTTTCTCTTCATTTCACGCTCATGTTGACACGATTAAATGCAATTTCCCTCTCTCATGACCCAGATTGTCGGAAGCAGCTGATTTAATGCGTGAATTATTATTAAAATTTAATGGGAATTGTGGGAATTACTTTGTGGTTCGAGATTTGATTATTTTTATGGATTTAAAAACAGGATACAGTGTGGACTTTAGAATTTTGAACTCTGAGGCTTTGTAACTGTGAATTATTTGAAAATAATGGAAAAAACAAGTAATTGTTCATTAATTTTTATAAAAAATAGGGAAAAATAATTGAGATATCATTTTTCCGTTGATTCCATTGAAAAGCTGAGGAAATTTGCATTGAAAATGATATGTAACATCGATTTTTCGATTTTTTTCTCAAAATTTCGATTTCTACATTTCGAAATCCAAATTTCGAAAAATTTCGAAAAATTGACTGTGACACATGTTTTCTAGGTAAAATTTCCTCAGCTTTTCAATGGAATCATTAAAAAATCTCTATCTCCCTCAGGAGACTCCCTATCCTTCCAAAAATAATTTTTTTTAAGGGAAAAAAAAATAAAAAAATGTGTACAGAACAAATTCAACGCACTGGAGAAGGGGCGAATGAGAAAGAGAGAGAAAGAGAGAGTCGTTGGTACTTTTCCGTCGTGTGATTTGACGCTGAACTGTTTCAATCGATTGAGACCCTCCCGGTAACGATTCCGGTGGATACTCGACCCCGCTCCATTTAAATAAAGCACTCACTGCATGAGAATATTTTTTTTTTATTTCCTAGGGTCATTGGCCATTTACAAAGCCCCAATACCTCCTCCCCGGCTCAAAATCTTTTTTAACTCAATTTTTTTAGATGAAAAATGCTGGAAGACTCTAATTACAGAGAAATCATCAACTTTCACGTAATTAATGAAAAATCCATTTTTCCAAGAAGGAAAGTCGAGGGAACACTTTAATGATAATTATCATGAGATAACAAGGCTAAAAATATAAATCGAAAAATCATGAAGTGACAATGGAAAAATCTCTGATTGCAATCAATTTGTTTTTTTTTTAATGGACAAATGAAACAAGGCCATTGTTACTTGCTGCTTGTATTAAAGAATAATTAGTCACGACTCGGATGATCTTCAAGGATAATTGCACGTATGAAATTGCCTCATTTCAGAGTCTCTAGGTGCATTAGAACTATGCATTTCACTCTTAATTATGAGGAGGTCAATGGTCCTTTAAATTTCCATGTGCACGTGGTGAGAAAGTGGGCCATTCTTCAATTCAATTAAAAATGATGAGAAGAATTTTTCAAAACTCATTCTGGGATTGAGTAATAATAGAAGATGAATTCTAAAGATATCTTTGTAGCCGTTGGGTTTAGGCGAATTTATGAAGAGACCTTTTTTGTAGAGAATTTAATTTCCCATAAAAAAGGTCTCTTGACATTTTTTCCTAAACCCAACAGTCCTCGAGATATAATCATTAATATTTTCTCAAAACTCATTCTGGGATTGAGTAATAATAGAAGAAGATGAATTATAAAGATAACTTTGTAGCCGTTGGGTTTAGGGGAATTCATGAAGAGACCTTTTTTGTAGAGAATTTAATTTCCCATAAAAAAGGTCTCTTGACACTTTTTCCTAAACCTAACAGTTCTCGAGGTATAATCATTTTGACTGGATTTATGAAAATAATGATTCAATGTCAATGAACGATACCCTTCCATCAATAGCCAAGAGTGCCTCAGGAATAGCCATCCAGCTCTTCTTGGGCACGAGCGTCCACCAATCCTTCTCCATGGCCACCACACTGCAAACTCGCCTACATTAATGGATCCATGGTGTTCCAATGCAACTCTGATGTAATCCACCCACTTGCTCCCTTCATTTGGCACTTTACAGTGTACAAACCCATATTCCCACCCTAATCCTCCCACTTTAATCCATGACAACAAACGGCAACGTTGGATACCGTTGCCTTGGGGCTGAAGCCATTGGGCTTCCTTCACAACTCAAAGGACAAACCTCAACTCAACCTGGATCGATAACAAGGAGGAAGTCGCCTGTATATTTTGTCTATCAGACGTTCCAATGAATTATTTGCACTTCTGACAGTTGCAAATGTCTGAATTCATTTTTTACACATAATTGCAGGGAATTTATCGAATTTCCTGGAGACTTGTGAATTGTTTTGGAGGACAATGGGGAAGTTGGGTCAATGGGAATTGTTCTGAGGGACAATTGGACGATTTGAAATCAATGAAAATTACAATTTATCAGTTTTTATGGAATATCTTGGAAACCATGAGAGATACGGGATTTTTTGAAGATACCTTTTTTTGAGCCCTGAATTTTCTCTACAAAAAAGGTCTCTATGAAAAATCCTGTATCTCTAGTAGTTTTTAAGGTATTGAAGAAAATAGAGAAAATGCATTTTTTTAAATATTCTCTTAATTCAGTCAGTGTTATTTTGAATTAATTAAACACTGATCTTTGGAGCACGGGTCAATTAACAAATCTCATTAGCTACTTAATTAACCGTTCAAAGTCCATTAGTCTGAATGATTGCCCCTAGAACATGAAAAAAAAAATCCTCTGATTTCATTAAACAATTATTCAATGATATGAATTATTTCAAAAACGCATTTCCGGGAAATGAAATCGATTCTCGTGTGTTTAATTCAACAGTTTTTTTTTTTTCATAAAATGTTTACGCTCCCATGACTCCCAGCGTCAAGTGTCAGGTAAAAATAGCACGAGATCGATGCAGGATGTTTTTTTTTTGAAATCCACAAAAAGGGAAATTGTCTGATGAAATAAAAATAATTTCTCCACGATCTCTGAATATTCATCAGAATTTCTAATTACATTTCATCATTTGAATAATCTATTCAGTAGTCAATGTGACGTGATAAACTATTTTTTCCAACAAGGCCAATAGTGCGGACTTGAAGAACTCGATAAATAAATTTTTAATTAAATAATTAATAAGAGTAATTAAGTCCAGAATTTTCATCTGCAAACTGCAGCAACTTGTTGCACCAAAAATCGAGGTAAACATGAATTAGAGTAAACATTGAAGAAAATTGCAGAAAAAAGGAATTTAATGAAGTAGCTCCTTCTCACCTTATTCAGCTGCGGATTGCGGATGTGATCGAGTCCTTTAACAAGATTAGCACAAACAGCATCACCAGGACCAGGCTGTCCAAGTCTGTCTCTCTCAAGGCTCGACATATTCAACTTTTTGTCACTTGCGTTTGATGTTGCTTTGCCGGTGGCTTCGGCACTACTGTCACCCTTCACCCTGTGTTATGGAAATAAAAGAAATGTCACAGCGAGAACTAAAGGTTTGAGTCACGCCGACGCTCTGAAGCGTCAATTCAAAAAAAACGTCGCACATCGGCGCATCCAAGGTACAAATTCATGAGAGGAGTGGGAGCTCAACTAGGAAAACGCAATTGGTTGTATTGGTGATAATGATAATAGTAATGAAGTATAGAGGCTTTATTTGATAGGGGGGATGAGCGCACGCGCCGAATTATTTGGCAGAGTCATGCTGATGAAAATGTATGGAACGAGAGGAATTATTTAGTGAAATATTGAATTAATATTATTATTATTGGTATCGATTATTATTGAAGAGAGAATAAGGGGATTTCTTTTCTGCTGAGCTTCTCGAGGATATCTCGGAAACTAAGAGAGATAGAGAAATTTTTGCAGATACCTTTTTTGTAGCTCTTGAAATTCTCTACAAAAAAGGTATTTATAAAATTCTTTGTATCTCTATTATTTTCGGAGTTATTTTTAAAAAATGAATTTCAAGTGAATTACGTACATTTTTTAAAAGTTGTTTTTGATAGAATATCTTCGAAAATAATGGAGATAGAGGAATTTTGGTGAGGACCTTTTTTGTAGAGGAGAATGAGAGCTAAAAATAAGGTCTCTACGAAAATTTCATTATCTGTGTTATTTTCCGAGTTAATCCACGAAAACCGACGCAAACACGTTTTATCGTGGTTCACCCATTTCCTGCTTGAGTCAAGTGATTAAAATACCATTGTTTATTCAGTTCATCATTACTCTCAAATACCTGTTATTTGTAGCACTGTAATGAAGGCCACGATTGAGATAAAAAACAGTGTTAATTTTAAAAAACGAATCACTGCACTTGCCACTGAATAACAAAAAAGTCCTTGCGAGCATAGTTCAGTGTTCATGCAAGACCGCAGGAAAAGTGCAAAGAAACCGCAAATTCACATTAATAAATTATCCATCCATATTAATATTAATTAGAATTTAAATAAAATTATGATAACAATAGTATTAATGAGGAAATAGTTGAGGTAGTGGCTTTCGTAACGTTTCCGTTTCGACTGGAGAGAAATAAATCGAATATTGCAAGAATCGTGTGATATTGCACGAGCCAGTCTGACCTTCAGCAATTTCTATTAAAAAATACGGAATTAATGATTTTTTTTGGGACTCAGATGCTATCAACGATTTTTCCAATTTATCCATTAACATTACGCAATCTCTGATAATTTCTATTATTTTTTAATGACTCGTTTTCTCCTCGAGTTCACGTCTCCAAGTGGTGTTGACCAATCAGCTGTTCAACAGCTGACAACGCTTTCGCAATTCTACTCTTTTTCTCTTTAATAATAATAATGGTCTAATTAATTTGTTATCGGAGAATTGATTTTTTTTCACGTGAGGAGATAGTGATATTTCAGACAGGGAGTGACTCAAAGTGCGATCGCAATTCGTGGAAATTTCTTTTTTTTTTATTTTTATGATGAATTCTTCTTTTTTTTAGAAAAAAAGAGTTTATTGAGGATATCTCGGAAACTAAGAGAGATAGAGCAATTCTGCAAGAGACCTTTTTTGGAGATCTCAAAATTCTCTACAAAAAAGGTCTCTTGTGAAATTTCGTTATCTCGCTTAGTCTCCGAGATAATTCACCTGAAAGAATCGAGTTCTTTATTATTTGAAAATTATTTTGGAATTTTATAAAAAAAAAAAAAATAGTAATTGGAATCGAGTTGTATAATTCTTCCTCTCCAATTCCAGAGTCTTCGTTACTTCAAGGAATGAGTCACTTAACGGGAAATTGATGGAGAAACTGAACATTCCATTGAAATATTTCAATATTTATAAAATTATTTAATTTCCATTCTGATAAAAGGATTGATTAAGATAGTAATTACCGAGTTTTCACGAGGTCATGTTAATAAAACTTTCGGAATTGTTGAGCACAATGTGCAATAGCTTTTGTTATTTTCTACAGAATTTCGTAATTTTCGTTTAATTTAATTTCAATTAAAAAAATCGAAAAAATCAAATTTAATGATTTTTTTAATTAAAAAAAAAGGCAATAAATAAACTCACATGCAAAAAGTTCCTGTCGGAGGCGCCTGACACAGATCCTTTGAATTTTTCGAGTGATTACCGCCCATTTCGATAAAAACTATTTGAATTATCAAAAAAACGTATTTAAAATCGAATTAAAATCGATGAAAAATTAAATCATTAAACGTTTGCATTAATTCAATAATTAAAAATAACTCAAAAACTAATAAATAAAACGAACGATTTTATACTTGTAAACACGTCGCTTGGTAGAAAACAAATAGATCTCTCGTGAACAACACATTCGATATATAAATCCGAAAGATCTCTTCTACTTTCACGTTTGTCCCCAGGAAACTCGAATTCATCCTCACAGCGCCATCTCAACTTAATTCCCTAAAGTCCCCCTTTTATTCCAAAGTTCAGTGGGTATTTGCTCTTAGTAATTTAAAAAACAACATTTCCTTTGTGTTTTTGTTTTCATAAACTCACCTAAGAGATCGCAGACTCTTTGTATTGATTAAGAAAGCAGGAAAAAATCGATTGAAAAGAGGTGAATCGACGCACCCCAGTTTTTCCTGAATATCTCCGAAAATAATGGAGATACGGAAATTTTCGTAGAGACCTTTTTTGTAGAGCGGAACGAGATCTACAAAAAAGGTTTCCATGATTTTTTTTGTATCTCTATTATTTTTGGAGATATTTAAAGAAAAAGGAATTTTCTTTGTTTGCTCCAATAATGATTTTTCTCTAACAGAATGCACTTACCCCCACCACTTTTATGTTCTATGGGATAATTATGATAAACGATTTCTCAATGTCGACATCTAATCGTAAACGATTCTTTCATTTTCCCAGGAATGAAAGTGCGACTTTTCTCTACTGAAAAAAATAAATAATAATTTCTTACCAGAGTCTCTCTGCATTTTCGTAAATCTGAATCAATGAGACAATGAAGCTCGTGCTGATGGCAATCAACAGAATAACGTAAAAAATCATAATTTGCGAGTGAAATATTGGTATTAATTTGAATCACTAGAATTTACCGATTAACTATCTTCCCACGCAGTCTACATAGCTCCGAGAGTCTCATAAATCGAGTCATGTGCCCCCGCAATCCTTCCCTAACCCTCAACTGACCTTCAACTGTCGAGAAAATCCCTATTCATTGAAATAATAACAAAAAAATTAGCAGAAGTCGACAATGCCGGCGGAGTGAGTCAACTGCATTTTCCGAATTTCCAAATTTCCCCAAAATCCTCCGGCAATCCTTCGAAAAATCCCTCGAAAATATCCTAAAAACAATAAATTCATTTAGAGTCACAAAAAGACGAAAAAAAAATATTCACCAATTTAATTAATTCAGTACTAAAAAAATACTCTCACAAGTGCATGCACCATCTTTCCCGCAGAGTGGTGCACTCGAGGCCTCAATTTGACGTCTCAAAAATCCCATCAAAAGTCCCCAAAAATTCTCCAAATTATTCACAAATAATCCTTCGAATATTCACTTCCTCCTGAGCCTGAAAAAAATCAATGATAAAAATTAAATATTTGAATTTAAAGAATTCTTTGTGACGGTTGCACTTTAACCCGAAATGCACTGTCCCGAGCTTACCTCAATTTCCCCAGAAAATCACCGTAAAATTCATATTTTTTTATATTAAAAATAATCCGGGAATATTCGATGAAATATTAAGAATATTGAAGAATTAAAAATCGAGGATTTAATGTACGAATAATTGGTAAACACATGGGAATCGGTACCGCAATGAGTGACTATCGGAGGCTCACTGGCGCACAAGACAGGAGCGGCCTGTCTCCATGGTCCGTGCTCAATGGTACTACCTAGCCTCTTCCCGGGGCTCTAGTAACGCGCGCAATAATAAGTGCATAAGTCCATAATTTTGATCTAATAAAACACAAAAAACAAGTGCATTAAATAATTCCTCAATTAACTCAAGAATAAATTATCTTAAATCTCTCGAATTCTTGATATGACGGATACCAAAACAGTCGCAACAATGCCGACAAACGCAAGTGTTCAATCACCGAAGAAAGAAAAATCTCCCGCAAAGACAAAAAAACCGAGAGCAAAGCCAACTCACCCTCGAACCGCTGACATGGTTAATTCCGCAATAAAAGCACTGCAAGAACGCGGGGGATCGTCGCTTCAGGCAATTAAGAAGTACATGATTACAACGTACAAAATTGACGCCGAAAAACACGCGCCTTTTATTAAAAGATATTTGAAATCAGCTGTTTCCAATGGAAATCTTGTGCAGACAAAGGGCAAAGGTGCTGCAGGTTCATTCAAGCTATCGGTGTCGAAGTCTGAGGCTTCTAAAACGAAGAAACGAACGGGGAGTTTGAAAAGCGCGCCATTAAAGAAGATTCCGAGTCGACCAATCGCAAAGAAGGTAATTAAGAAAACCGTTAAGAAACCTGGGAAAAAATTACCGATTAAAACTGCGACGAAGAAATCGACGAAAGGTCCTGCCGCTAAACCACCCAAGGCCAAGACAGCTGCCAAGGTCAAGGTCACAGCCAGGCCCGTTAAGACGCAGAAAAAGGCGGGAAAAGTTGGTAAAGCGAAGAAACAGGTGAAGAAGAATATTGCGAGGAAGAAGTGAAATTATGGTGATGAACACAAATAGAACTTTTCGAGATAAAAGTTCGGTAAATGAATTTTTATATTTTTCTTTTTATGGAAGAGAGGATCGGAGAGAGACAGTAATTGTTGAATTGCGGAAAGACTCGAAGGGAGATGAGTCTCTTATACAATTTAAAAAAATGAAGATTTCTAGAGCTTTATGAATTGTTTAAATTATTTGTAATTAGGATAATGATCTCGTTGTATATAATAATGTTATTCTTTTTCATTAATGATTCTCGAATTTTATTGAAGAGATGAAGAATTTTTTGTTTGCAGAAATGTTCAAATTTTATTGTGGAGAAATAAAAAGAATTCTATTTTAAAAAAATGTTTTTTATGATTGGAGAGAATTTACATACAATGAGTTTTCTCCTGGCGTTGTCATTAGAGCGTGAAGAAAAAAAAACGCTCAAAATTATTAAAGTGTAAATAAATTCTCAGATTATACCGAAAAGTATGCTTTCATAATTCCGTAAGAGAAAAAAAAATTTAATTCATTAATATTCACTTACGAAAATGAATTTAGAGTCACTCAAAAATATATAACATGGCTTTATAAATGAATCGACTTTAATGTACATATTTAGGAAACGGTGAAAATTTGGTGACAGTCTGTCTAACGCAGGTAACTGTCTGAAGCCAAATCACTGGTACAGTATTATGTGCACGTCAAATAATCTGCAGCGCCGAGCCAATCAGAGCGCGGCATTCCGTCCATGCGTCTAATTGGTCCGGCGCCACTATCGTCTGGGGCTATATAGCGTCTCACAAGCTCCGGAAAAATCACTTCCACTCGTGGACTTCTGAACTGAGCATCTACATTAAACAATTATCATCATGTCTGGCCGTGGAAAAGGAGGAAAGATAAAGGGCAAGTCAAAGTCTCGTTCCAACCGTGCTGGGCTCCAATTCCCAGTTGCTCGTCTTCATCGACTTCTCCGAAAAGGGAATTACGCTGAACGTGTTGGTTCCGGAGCTCCGGTTTACTTAGCCGCAGTCATGGAGTACTTGGCCGCTGAAGTCCTTGAGTTAGCTGGAAATGCTGCTCGTGACAACAAGAAATCGAGGATTATTCCGAGACATCTGCAGTTGGCTATTCGGAATGATGAAGAATTGAATAAACTTCTTTCTGGAGTTACCATTGCTCAGGGTGGAGTACTTCCGAATATTCAGGCGGTTTTACTTCCAAAGAAAACTGAGAAAAGTTCTTAAATTATGAACTTAACAAAATCGGCCCTTTTCAGGGCCATCAAGTCTTTCAAACGTTGAAAAATATTATTTTTCGTCCTGGAATTAATTTTAATAATTTAGATAAATATATTAAATAATATTATAAATTGTTTCTAATCTCAAAATTCACTACAAAAAAAATACAAAAAAAACGCATTGTATCCAATTTATTCTTCAAATGCAGATACCCGGAAAAATTCATGATTGAATAATTGTAGAGGGATTAAGCCTCAGGTAGAAAACCTGGTGATGGGGTTGATTGAAGCTACCTGACATCTGCCTATGCCTAAACATTATATTACCTCCAATTATTCTGGGAAATTCATTTTACTGAAGTTGCTGATAAAATTTCCTTTGTTCCCACTTTTACCCTCTCCTTTTTTTTTTGTTACTAGTTTTAAGAAGTTCAATAAGTGAAATCATTTTATAGCTTCTGAGTAATATTAATTTTATGCAATAAAAATAAGAAAAATTCTATGTTGTCACCTTACTTTATATTATTTCCTATTTTCAAGAATAAAAATACAAAAAAATCAATGCATCGTTATTTTATTTCCTCTTGTCTCTCAATTTTTGAAAAAAATCCTATTTTTTTGCTTCGAAGTAGAGAAAACAGGAATTGATACTTCAAATAGATTTCTCAATTATTTAAAAAGAAAAAGAAAATTCGATTTGTGTCTTTAAGCAAAAAAATTAAGGGATTTTTCATAATTCGGAAAAATAATTCAGAGAAATAATGTGATATCCACTTACCCACAATTCTCCTCATTTCCTCTACAACTCACATTATATTATTCACACAGAATATAATTTCATTAAGGAATAATGATTTACGAAATATCAAAAATATTTAATAATCAAAAAATCGATAAATCTTCTTCCGAAGAAAATTAATTTTTCCTATTAACAAGAGGTTGAAGATGGTTTCTCTCCCTCGATCGTTCTCCATCGAAGTTGATCGACACTGGGAGATTAATCTCAAGAAATAAAACAGTTATTCCCAATTTTTCCCTAAAATTTTATATTTTTCCGATTCTCTAAACTCTATTCTCCATTTCAAACGATATTCCACCTAAAAATCTCGTATATTTATGAATTAATCGATGTTTAAACAAACTAGTGACCCTGACGTTGAATGCGCTCGACTCAGATTATTCCATTTTTCATTATATCATCCACCTCTAATCAATCTTCTCAATCAATTTTCCACAACCTTGAACATTAATTAACATCATAAACCCTCGTAACATTAATAATAATCACAACAATAATGTTGAAAATGTAAATTTATTATTTAGAAAATACCATTTAGATGTTGAGAATCTCCGAGTTTCGGTGAACTTTCAGTCGAGACTCTCTCCATGGTCCGCGCTGGGTTGGGTATAGGGCTGCCAGAATATGGCGGAACTCATTCGAACAAGAACCAGTTTACTGAACACACTTCGAGTATTAATCCTGTATTAACTCTAATACCGAGACTATAAAATGGCCGACAAGTCAGCATCACCAGTCGCTGTGGCGTCATCACCAGCACCAGCCAAGCCAGAGGCAGCTAAGAAAGCAACAAAGGCAAAGAATCCAAAGCCGAAAGCAGATCATCCAAGCACAGCTGACATGGTTAACGCAGCCATCAAGACACTAGCCGAACGCAATGGATCATCACTCCAGGCTATAAAGAAGTACATAGCTGGTACCTACAAGCTCGACACTGAGAAACACGCATTATTCATCAAGAAATACTTGAAATCAGCTGTTACTTCCGGAGCTTTGGTGCAGACCAAAGGAAAAGGTGCCAATGGATCCTTCAAGCTTGCAGTTAAAAAAGCTGAAGCTACTAAAGCCAAACCAAAGGCTAAACCTGCGGCTAAGAAAGAGGGATCACCGAAGAAAGCTGCAGTCAAGAAGCCAGCAGCAAAGAAGACTGACGCAGCCAAAGCCAAACCCAAGAAGGAAGCTGCTCCAAAGAAAGCTGCAGTCAAGAAACCCGTTGCTGAGAAGAAAGTAGCCAAGCCAAAGACTGTTAAGTCGAAGAGTCCCAAGGCTAAGAAAGCTACTAAAGTGCCAACTGCTAAACCCAAGGCACCCAAGCCCAAGAAAGCTACTGCACCAAAAGCGAAAACAGCAGCCAAGAAGCCAGCAGCAGCGAAGAAGTGAATTTGAAGAATTGAAGACCAGAGATTTAAATAAAAACGGCCCTTTTCAGGGCCAATAATTTTTTTAAACGTTGAAATTCATTATTTACATTATTTAATTAAGAGACAGGGTTTTTCCTTTTATTAGAATTAGGCTTAAGTTCACAGAAATATGATAGATTTGAAGTTAGCCTGAAATTAATTTTTCCTAGATGTTTGAAAAGAAAATGCTCACTCCTGCCACCTACTGGGAAAAATCTTCAACTCAAGTTGAAGTTCTGGGAATTGCACCCCAGCGATAAATCCACGACATTAAAACATAACCCCACTAATTTAGTAAACATCGCCATGCGACCTGGTACGAAAGGAGTTCCACGTCTCCTCGACGTAAGTCGACAGCCAGGTCAACCGAAAAAACGTAGAAAAGTGACTCTTCTATTTGACGAAGAGAAACGAAGGTAATTCACAATTAATAAATTTAAAAAATACAGAAATTAAGAGTCTGATTGAATTACAGAGACTTCCTGAGCGGATTTCACAAGAGGAAACTGCAGAGGAGGCAGAAGGCTCAAGATGAGCTCAAAGTGAAGCTGAAAGAGGAGAAGAAGAGAATAAAGCAAGAGGTAATTCTTTAAAATGAATTCTTGAAGTCAAATAATTTAAAAAATTCTATATACACTTCTTTTTTAGGCACGTGAACGTTTTAAGACTCTGGTTTCCCAACGAGACATTCCGGAACTTGAGGAACTTTTATCGAAAGAAGAATACGAAGCTGATGGGAAAACTGTGAGTATACTGGAATTGAATGTCAATGATCTAGCACAAAGTTGCAATTGGATTGGCGAGAATAAACCTTCCTATGAAGGTGAATCAGACCATGAGGACGAAGAAGCTGAGGGGAATGCTTCAGGCGAAGAGCTGATTGATAAAAAATCGAAGAAACCCGACGACAAAAATAAAGCACCATTATCAAAGAAATTAGCAACAAAAGCAGCGCAGAAGGAAATCCTCAAGCAGACAAGCAGAAGTAAAGTATTTAAATTGAAACAGCGATTGGATCGTCAGAAGAATAAAAAATTATCACAGAAGGTGAAATTTCAGCAAGAGAGAGCTGTTAAAAAGGCGAAGGGTAAAGCCAAGAGAAAATTATTGAAGAAAAAAGCTTAGAAAATTGTATATTTTTTATTTTATAAATTAAATCAGGTTTCTTAATTAACTTTCTCTGAGTTTACGCTTAATTGTTGGGGTAAATGTAAAATCTATCAAAAACAAAGGAACATTCATAACATTGATTAATACTGTTCTTTAAAAAAATAATTAAATTTAGTAATTACGTGGAGGAGAAAATGAGTTAATTAACTCTTAAAATCCATTCCTCAACTTAATTACTAAATTTATTATTTACCCCTGGCTCTTCCGAATGGACAGAATTCTCGATTGAGACACTGACCGCATTTTGGATTCACTGGTAAACAAATCTCCTGTCCAAATCCAACGAGAAGATGATTGATCTCGGTCCAGAGATCTCTGGGAAGCCATTGCTCCAATTGTTTCCTGGTTTCTTCAGGATTTTTCGCCTCTTTTTTAACCCAATTCAACCGATTACTTATTCTGTGAACGTGAGTATCCACACCGATGCCAGTGACCTTGTTCCAAGCTACTTGCATGCAGATGTGTCCCATTTTTGGACCAACTCCTGGAAGAGCACAGAGTCCCTCAATATTATCTGGTATGTCTCCTTTGTAGTCTTTCAAAAGAATTTCACAGGTTTTCTTTATGTATTGGACTTTACGCTGAAATAAAGAGAATTATTAATTTTTTTGAATATAAAGCTGAAATTTTCTGAATTTATTTAATCATCAGTTTTTTGAAGATATCTCGGAAATTAAGCGAGATAGAGCTATTTTCATAATGACCTTTTTTGTAGCCCTTGAAATTCTCTACAAAAAAGGTATCTACGAAAATTTCTCTATCTCTCTTAGTTTCCGAGATATTTAACAGAAACTGATGATGAAATGAAGTTGATTTGTCTGGGTTTTTTTTTCATTTTTCCTTACCTTGAAGAAACCGACAGGATGAATCAATTTCTCGAGCACATTGTCAGGCGTGGCAACGAGAATCTCCGGTTTGCATCCATAGCCCCTGAGCCTCTCCATAGCAGCATGAGTGACCTGATCCTTTGTTTGACTACTCAACATCAGTGCCAAAAGCGACTGAAATCGATAAACCGAAGGAGTTGCATCGATGTCTGAGCATTTGTGACAACCCATGTCATCAACTGGAGCTGTTCGATGCTTTCTCATTTCTTTTATGAGCTCCAGGGTTTTTTCCCAATTTTCCGGAGCCCATTTTACCCCGTCATTCACGTGATTATCTTCATTCTTAATATTTTTCACTTCATTTTTAATTTTTTTCTTCATCAATTTCTCATCATTTTCTGGTATTTTTCCATTTTTGTCTGAATCCCTTGAATTTTTCTCATACTTGAGCTCAATGGACCTTCTCTTCTTTGTTACTCCACGTTTTTTTGGCTCCAGCACTTCAGCAACAAAATACTTTGACACTGTTGCTTCACTCTCATGATTCACTTGATTTCCGATTGAGTTATCGTTAATTTCGGTTTTAATTGTTTTCAGAGAATTTAATTTTGAACGTTTACTCATTATTTTTGTGAAAATGTGAGGCTTCACATGACAGATAAACATTGGGTATTTTTCATAACATAACCTAAATGTACCCGCGAAATTTAAAAATTTAAATTTTACTTTTTTTCTATTGAGGTAAAGGAAATATCGTAAAATTTTGACATTCACTCACTCAGTCTTTATTTTCATTCACATACTAATATAATTATACAATAAATTCAATAATCAAATAAAACATTAACATAATATAAAATTAATTTACCATTTTTAATTAATGAATTAATTAACAATCATCGGAATTGTTAAAAAAATTGTGTTCTTTTTCAGTTTTTTTTTTTTCAAGCTCGACCCAATTGTACAAATTTCATGTAATAATGGACGGAATTAAATTAATTAAAGAAAAAAAGATGAGATTTTTTTATAATAAAAATATTCAAAAAAATCAAGTGAAAATGTTAAGTACACGCATTCAGTACTTGAGAGGTTCAATCGCTTATTTTGTGACTTTTTCTTCATTAATTTACATTGTAATTGCCATTTTTTTTATTATTTTTTGAAAGTCGTTGTGCATTGGGTCGCGATGTGAATCGTTTCCGCGGGATCACAGAGCTCTCTACAAACTAATGAAACTTACTAATCTCATCACAATTCAGATTGAAGTGAATTAATTTTAAAAACGTTGTAACTTTCGTAAAACATTTAAAAATTAATTCTTCAATGTGTCGTGATATTCTACAATCTATTCGAAGAAAAATATAAAATATTTCTTTATTTTGTTATCTGAGGAAGGTAGAGTGTTTAAATTGAATTCAAAGAATCAGCAGAAAGTGATAAAATGTGATTTTCCAAAAAGGAGGAAAATTTGAGGAGAGAAAAATCAATTAAATCTCATTTCACCACTTCACTACTGAAATGTCATTGCCAGGGTGAGCGAATCTACGTTTACGATTAATCAGTTACGTCGGGAGATTCTAGGACTTCATTAAAACGTCCTGAAGTAATTAATAATGAAGTAATGAAGTGATCAATCACTTTGTTTATTTCTCAAATAAATGAAAAAGTGATGGTTGAGCGAGGGCTGTCGTAACGTAAATTAAAAAAATATATCTCCTCAAACAGCCAATAATATAATAGGGGAAATCGGGGTAAAATGGACATTCTGATTGAACGATTGGAGATAGAGATTTTCCGACGATTCCATTGGGGAGCTGAGAAAATTTTAGGGGAAAAACATGTGTCAAAATTAATTTTTTTGAGTTTTTGGAAAATTAATAGTGGAAAAACTAATTTTCAAAAAACACCCCAAAAGTACTTGAAAAAATCGTATTTCTAATTTTAAAACCACATGAATTCATTGCAAATGAGCTCACCTTTCACCTCGAATCGGAATTTTTGAGCTACGACCAATAGAACCCGAGATATCGCCAAAAAAGTGATTTTTTAAAAAATTTCCAAGGTAAACCCCTTCAAATCTAGGTAAAAAAAATAGAATTTTCAAAAAAACTCGAAAAAATTAATTTTGACACATGTTTTCCCCCTAAAATTTCCTCAGCTTTCCGATAGAATCATCAAAAAAAATCTATCTCCAATATTTCCCTCGATTTCTCATAATATTCATTTTCAAAGTGAGCACGTGTCCATCTTACCCCTCGTGGCCTTTTTATCCCCCCTTCCCCTAAAATCCATAAAAAAAATCCCAGAATCTCCCCTCTAAATGAATTACTCGAGTAAGACGATTCTATTCAGTTTCAAACCAAAAAGAGAAAACCTACGAATTCCTACTCAACCTGTATTCTGATTATTAACATTAACTCCTTGTCCATTGGTGTTCGTTGAATTTCCAGTAGCATCCTCCATGAGTGTGTGCGTTTCTTCCTCTTGATCGGACAGTGGTATCGATCTGTTATCATTGACAATCTGCTTTCCGCTCATTTGACTTGGTACCTCAGTTAGTACTGGCCCGTACTGCGAAGTGGAACCCACCAGCAAGTCAGTTGATGGATTCAAACCTCCCAACATCTTACGTGTTGCATAAGGGTGAAAATAATGTGATAAGGGAATTGTTTAAATAAATAAATAAAACGTAATAAATAAAAATAAAATAAATGTCGAAAAATAAAGATGAGTGATGAAATTGGTGAAGGGCGAGGATTGCTTACGGTGATAAATTATTCGTGTGTTGGTCTCAACTGAATTCATCTTACCTGTCCACTCGCACGACCCATTCCACCTCTTTGGGATTTACCACCATGACGAAACATACGCAGCCATATCCAAAGTGCTCCCATGAGTACACCGACTAGTGTTATACTGGCTCCAACTGCTAATGAACCACGTGAATTGTCTTCTACTTTATCCTCCACTTTTGTTTCTCCATTGGCCGATGAATTTGACTTATTGTCAGTCTAGAATATCAAGCAATTAGTCAGCTTTAAAATGATCTTTATCTCATCATTAGTTTTTGTTAAATATCTCGGGAACAAAGAGAGATAGAGAATTTTTTATAGATATCTTTTTTGTAGAGAATTTCAAGGGCTACAAAAAAGGTTATTATGAAAATAGCTCTATCTCGTTTAATTTCTGAGATATCTTCGAAAAACTGATGATGAAATAAATTTTGAAGAATTCTTCGGATTGGAGAGTCATCTACCTCAACAATTACATGAATTACAGTTAATTACCAAATTTACATAGTTTCATATACCTGAGTACTATTGTTAGCTATTGGTGTTCCATCAGTAGCAACAAGATTAACAACAAGCGTTGTAAAACCAGCAACAGTAGCACAAAGTGCAACTGACAGTAATACCCATTCTAACCATTTTCTCGTGCTAACTTTGTGCCTAAACATAATCCTTGAAAATCCATTTCTAATACCAGGACCACCGCCAACCTCGTGGCTATCACCACCGTTTTCATATGTGTAACCAACAGTTGTTGGTTGATAGACTGCCTCACTATCAGGCATTATTGAAATAATTAAAAAAAAGCCTCTTAATCACAAGAAATCACTGAATGTTTCTTTTCCTCAATAAAATTCAATGAAAATGATTTCAATAAAAAATTATGCAAATTCTCTAAAAATATCCAAAAAGAATCTACGAAGCACTAATCTAAACTAAAAACTACATTTACTAATTTTATTCTCCAAAATATGTCGACTCTTTGTTCATCAAAAATTACGTTGAATAAATGTCTCAATTCGCCGGAGACTGATAATGCGTCTGATTCACTGCAGTTTTTTTCTTTTTATTCACCCACAAATTATTCACTCACACAGGTAATTTTATCTGTTGAATGCGTTGATATTCTACCTGATCGAAATTAATTAATTTTCAGGTGGGTTTCAGCCGCAAGTGTCGCCACGTATATAGACTAGGCCACACACACACACACACACACACCCTTTTCTATTACAATTCTTTTGTTAACAATGCCGAAACTGTGATGAACGTCTCATTGCTCTGAAGCGTAGGATTCCGCTCCTTTTTCTCTGTCAAAAGAATCGTTTTTTTTTGTGGAAGATAAAATTGTCGCTCGTTGAGGAGACAGGCGATTGGTCCATGTAAAGCTGCGTTCTCATTGGCCAAATATTGTCAAATAAACTCGACGGACGATATTTTATTGTGAAAAATCTACTTTACCGACTGTCGATATACGATTAAGTGTGTCACATGTGCAGAGAGTGAGAATGAAAGGAAAAAGAGAGAGAGAGAATTAATCTATAGGGTGATATAGAAGAAAGGGGGATATTTTATATGTTACCGAAGGTAATATCCCCCTCACGTGTGTTTGGGAGCATGAGAATGGGCGGAGCGTAACTACGGGCGGGGGCTGTATCGATTTAAATTTGGTTTAACCGGTGTGTGGTCGTGGTGCAAAGAATATATAGGAGTGAGAGAATTAAAGTTTATGAAGGGGCAAGTAGAATTTCAGACAGTAGTACACACGACACCGTTGTCGTACGTGCATTTAATTATTTTTATTTTTTGATTTTTAAGCTCGTTGCTTTTGTGCGTTTTTTTCGCAGGTTAGATGATTATTGATTGGATGAGGGATTTTTCTTGATTTTTTAAAATGTCGAAATTGAATTCACCCTCGGGAGCATTGGATGGGGCGAGAGGAGTCAGTGGGCCCTTGACTGTCGAGAGCATTGTCCCGAAAACCAGGTCAGTGGATGAAATTAAATAATTTCTTTATTATTTCTATTTTTCTTTGTTTTTGTGATAATGAAGGAGGAAGGAGTGATTATGATGGCTATTATCTCGTGTGATTTACTCGTGTCGCGTGAGTCATGCGATGCATTCTTCTAGTTGACAAAATCAATGATCATTATTAATAAAATAAGATGTTGCTAGCCTTGAGGATAAGTAACTATGAATTAATATTTTATCGATAGAGTGAAGGGCTCATGTGCGTATTAGAAGAGTTTATTTTTTTTTATCAAGTTTAATATTTTCAAATTTTTGCCGCTGAAAGGTGAGAGGTGATGATTGATTGGAGGATTACGTGTCACGTGTAAAATTATTTGAAATCAATTTTTTTTTGGGTTTTATTCAAAATTTATTAATTTGTTTTATTAAATTTACAGACAAGATTTACTAAAATGGAACGGCTGGGGCTACAAAGATTCCGAATTTCGTGTGAATGAAAAAATGGTTATCGAGTTCACTGGAACGAGGTAAAGAGAAACCCTTGAAAATCTCCAGCTTCAAGAGAGAATAAAAAATAATACTAAAGGAAAAAGAATATCCCAGACATTTCCATTGGCAGAGAATTGATTGAAGAGGATGAATCTCAAATTTTTCATTTTGTCACGCACTCTCAAAGTTTGAGTGCAGAAATAGTAAATGACGAGCTTTTAAAAAATTCATGATAATTAGCACTCGGGCATTCGACTATTTGCTTCCATATCTCGACGCATAAAACACTGGAGAGAATAAAAACGTAAAATACATATAGATTTTGTTGCAACAAAAAATAGAGTAGTGCTGTAATGACAGAATAAACAGTAATTTCAATAACTTATGCATTCACGCATTTAAAACTGCAGAATGAAAACAAATTTACGTCAATGTTGAATTAACGTCGAGGACCACTTTTCGGTTCTTTACATATTCATTTTTACATAATGAGTCAATCTTCGGTGACAAAAGAGTCTCTTCAATGCAATACTCGACTAATATAGCACAAAAAACTCATTTTTTTCTCTCTTTGGAAATGTCTCAGACAGGATTATTCATGAGATTCTTAAAAATAATTATTTTCTATTTTTCAAAGGTATCCAATCGGAAATCTCCAGTTGCCTTATTTCACTCAATGGGTCCAAGATGTTTTCGGAATAAGTTTGGAGGACAGAAAGCCAGCACAGCCACTGCCAGATACATTTCCAGAGTCAATTATACCACGTGAATTCCTTGATGCCATTGAGGAATTAAAAATAGGATTTTCAACTGATGGAATGGACAGACTTTTCAGGGCACACGGGCACACATTGAGGGAAATTTATCAGTTGAAACGAAGCAGTATTGAGAGAATACCCGATATCGTATTGTGGCCAAGTATGAATTTTAAAATTGTTTTTATTATTTTTCATACAAAATAAATAGGAAAAAATGATGGAATTTCTTGAAAATGAAATTTCCAAATATTTACGTACATTCATAGGTAAAATAAAACCATAAATTTCCTCGGTATATTGACGTAACTATTCCACATTACCTGTTATCCAGTGATAAGATATGATAATTGTCTCGAGAAAAAAAAAAGGAGGTAAACTTCACTGTCGCAGCAAAACTTTATCATTAGAGAATAAACTTTAGTTGATTACGTCATGCATCCGTCTCGTTGACCTCATGTCATTGTACATGTCCATTATCCGCTTCACCGGATACACAAATTTTATTCTTTAACGAGGAAAATTCATCTTTCCTCATAATAAATTCCATGTTAATTAAATATTTACCCGTTAAAATTTAAATATTTCCTCTTATTTACAGAATGTCACGACGATGTGGAAAAAATTATACGAATATGCGTGAAGTACGGTGTTGCTTGCATACCAATTGGCGGTGGTACGAGTGTTAGTAGAGCAGCCAGCTGTCCAATGAATGAAAGAAGGCCAATTGTTTCTTTGGATACATCGCAGATGAATAGAATATTGTGGATTGATCCGGATAATCTCGTTGCTTGCTGTGAGGCAGGAATCATTGGACAAGATTTGGAGAGAGAATTGAGATTACGAGGATTCACAACTGGTCATGAGCCAGATTCATATGAATTTTCTAGGTACAGCCATGAATTTAGAAGAATTTTAATTGACAAATTTCCTTCAATCACCTTTTTTTTGCAGTTTGGGCGGTTGGGTTGCGACTCGTGCAAGCGGCATGAAAAAAAACACCTACGGAAACATAGAAGACCTGGTGGTGCGCCTTCGAATGGTAACCGGTCGCACAGAAGATCCAACCCTCACCCTAGAACGTTTCGCCCAAGTGCCGCGTATATCAAGTGGTCCAGACTTCGATCACGTGATCCTCGGGAGTGAGGGTACCCTGGGTGTTGTAACGGAGGTGGTCCTGAAGATCCGACCATTGCCAAAAATCGTGAAATACGGGAGTGTGATA
Organism: Aleiodes testaceus; assembly: GCA_963565655.1. NCBI lineage: Eukaryota > Metazoa > Arthropoda > Insecta > Hymenoptera > Braconidae > Aleiodes > Aleiodes testaceus. The sequence goes on along the minus strand of OY751415.1, from coordinate 5,080,229 downwards.
TTTCCGAATTTTCAAAGTGGCGTTGAGGCAATGAGAGAGGTTGCTAGGCAACGCTGTCAGCCGGCTAGTATACGACTGATGGATAACGAGCAGTTTAAATTCGGCCAGGCATTGAGACCAGCTGGTGGTTTTGGTGATAAAATAATGCAAACACTTAAGCAGGCTTATGTTACGAAAATCAAAGGGTTCGATTGGAACAGTGTTTGTGTTGCGACTTTGTTGTTCGAGGGTAATGATAAGGAGGAAGTTAGTAATAAGGAGAAGAAAATTTATGCAATTGCCAAAGATTACGGTGGCTTAGCTGCTGGTGATACTAATGGGGAACGTGGGTACATACTGACATTTGTTATTGCTTATATAAGAGATTTGGGTTTGGAGTTTGGGGTTTTATCGGAATCATTTGAAACATCGGTACCATGGTCACGGGCGTTATCTTTATGCAGAAATGTCAAGTCACGCGTCGGCAGCGACTGCAAACAATATGGAATAACGCATTATCTTATTTCGTGTCGTGTTACACAAACTTATGACGCTGGTTGTTGTATTTATTTTTATCTAGCTTTTAATTATAATGGTAGCAGTGATCCAGTGGAAATTTATGAAATCATTGAGGAGAATGCGAGATCTGAAATTATTGCCAGTGGAGGTTCAATTTCACATCATCATGGGGTTGGGAAAATGAGATCGAGATTTTATCCTGATGCTGTTGGTGATACTGGTGTTGGACTGTATCGTGCAACTAAGGCACATTTGGATCCACATAATGTGTTTGCTGCTGGAAATTTAGATCCTAATTTCAGGGCTAAATTGTAATGATCTGACTGTGAATGTGTGGGTGTGTGTGTGTGTGAGTTTTGTTTTTAAGTTAGTCGATAAATTGAGGTCTTGGATCTTTTTTAAGTGGTGACAGTTACCAGAAGGCTGAAATTCATTGGGAATATTTGGGACATTTAAATTTCTCGATTGGATGAATATTTGGATTTTTAGGAAATTTTATTTCACAATTGATGTTGAATAATTTAGATTTTGAAAATCAAAGTTCACATCATTTTTGAATTATTTTCTAATAAATTTATTCATCCAAATAATTAATCCAGTGAAGAAATTTTGTTATTCAATAATAGAGAAAATTATAGACACTTTTTTGGTACAAATACGGAATTGTAATTGCATTGACGATGTTTTTTTTTTTTTTCTTTTTTTTTTATAAGTTATTATAAATAAAGAAAAAAAAAAAAGAAAAACTTATTTATAGTTACTTACTTTATGCTCTTAATTTTCATAATGTATTACAAACAATGCTCTTCTTTTTCGTCTCAACATTCTTTTAGTCTCCACATTCTTCCTTGAATCGTTGTAATCGACTTATTTGTCTTCACTTCATATTATGATTATTAGTTATAAATATATAGATTCATTTTGTCATTCAATTATTAATTCCCTTCAGTGTCGATAAATAGGCATCGAGATCATACTCATCATCGTACTGCTGTTGTTCCCAAAGTTCTGGCAATATCTCCAAGACAGTCTTACTGAGTCCAGGTACATTACCAATGGATCGTGATGATCCAAATTCATCATTTCGCTTGTCCTTTCCATTGTCCAATGAAAATAGATCCAGTAACTAAAAATAATTAAAATTAATATAAAATCCCTTCGAATCTCTCATTATATCAGCCATAGCACAAAATTACTCACTTGTTCCGTTCCCATAGTCTCCAACGCCGCATTTTCCGTTGAAATAACCGTATTAGCCGTATGAAGTTTAAACTTCTGCAATCCCATAATCTTCTCCTCAACAGTGGACCTAGTGATCAACCTATAAACATTGACAACTTTCTTCTGTCCAATTCTGTGAGCTCTGTCCATAGCCTGGAGATCCTTCATCGGATTCCAATCATGTTCCACGAATATAACAGTATCAGCCCCCGTTAAATTCAGTCCAAGTCCACCGACTTGCGTTGTCAACAACAAAACATCGATTGACGGATCTGCATTGAATCTGGCAACGACAGAGTGCCTCTGAGCTGCTGGTACACTTCCATCGAGTCTGAGATACGTAACAGTTGGTAAATGAACAGCAAGAAGGTCCTTCTCAACAATATCCAGCATTGCCTTTAATTGACAGAAGATAAGCGCCCGATGTTGACTGACTAGCTGCTGTTGTGCTGCTTGTCCCTCGATCAGTGGCTGTGTCTTCTGGATAGTCTGCGGCTGTTGCTGCCCAATGCCACAGTCGAGAAGCAGCTGCTTGAGTGCTGGCAACTTGGCACCATGCTCAATTTCAGCGAGAGTAGTCTGCTGCTGCTTCAATTGCCCGCAGACTGACTGATAAAGCGGATGCCTAGGACCGAGGACCAATTTCGGGTGATTGCAGACATTCCTCAAGTACCTGAGTGCCTCAAACACGTGGCCCCTCGATGGGTTTGATGCTGTTGATGGCGATGATGTGCCTGTCATGAGTGTCGCTGAATGCCGCATTCTGAAGTCCTCGTAAAGGCTCCTCTGTAGTGGCGATAAATCGCAGTAATAATCCTGGGTTATTTTCGGTGGTAAATCTTTCAGAACATCCTCCTTGTTCCGTCTTAAAAGGAACGGAAGTACCTGACGATGCAGTGCCTCCATTGCCAGAGCTCCAGCCTCCTGCTCCTTTGGTCCGGCTTTCGGTTCTCTGCAGGCAAGAATCGGCCGCGAGTATCTCGCTGCAAATTGCTTCTCAGTCCCCAAGAATCCTGGCATGAGGAAATCGAATAAGGACCATAATTCCAATACGTCATTCTGCACTGGTGTACCAGATAATATTAAACGGTGATAGGCATGTAGTTTCTTAGCAGCTTTGGCGCTTTTAGTTTTCCCGTTTTTGATAATATGTCCTTCGTCGAGTACGCAATAATTCCACTGGACATTCTCGAAGAACTCGATGTCTTTGCGAACAATATCATAACTGGCGACTACTAAACGATAATTTGATACTCTCGGTCTCAATTTCTCTCTCTCTGGAGGTGAACCAGCGTACTGGATCACCGATATATCATTTGGATTCAGGAATTTTTCAGCCTCGTAGACCCAATGTCCCGTTAGCGTTGGTGGACAGACTACGAGACTCGGTGGTGCCTTTGGATTCCTGTTGTGATCGAGAGCGAGAATGCAGAGAGTCTGCAGCGTTTTACCGAGTCCCATGTCGTCACAGAGAACACCATGAAGCCGATACCTGTTGAGGAAGTCCAGCCAGTTCAAGCCCTGTTGTTGATAGCTCCTGAGCTCAGCAGCGACTTTAACTGTCAGTTGTGTGTCCGGTATACTCCGTGGATTCAATAATTGCTCCAAAAACTTCCTCTCTTGTGCTTTCTCCTCAACAAGATGCGGGGGATCAGATATCGCTCCAGCATCGAGCGGCAGTAGTTGTACCAAAGTTGCAAATGTCGCATTACAAGCTAATCTAACTGCTTGATTCTGGTCAGACATTCTACCGAGCAGTGGTACCATAAATAACACAGCATACGGCACAACATGGACACCAAGACTATCAACGATACATGTGAGTGCCTCAGCCGCACCCTGGCGTTTAACATCGAGCTCATTAGGCGCTGCTAACACGTGTGAGTTAGTTGCATCTGTATTGTGACTTTCTAGGAGTGGTGACACCAGTTTAACAACGTAATTCATCGTCTTTTCCGTGTCAAGTACAGCCAGTGTTGCTATGCAACGAGCTGCCATGTGCCTAACTGCCTTGAACTCGTGCTCCAACAACTTGCACAAACACGGTAAACACTCTAGGACTGGCGAGAGGAGGGATTTATCAAGACTAGGCGATACAATCTCTAATACTTGCAGGCCAAATATTAAATTATTAACTTTATCACGAAGCTCTTGTCCATCATTCTTCATTGCAGTGAGATCTTTATTTTTATTATTATTCACCATGATGTCCCAGAGATGTGGTAATTTTATGGGTAGTTTATCACCTATTAAACAGGATATTGATGTGAGTGCTAGTGTAGCACCTCTTCTGCGTGTTCTCGATGCTTTGGCCTCTGGCTCTTCATAAGCCAGTAGCTCTTCCAGAGGAATTTCAGTCGCTGGTGGTCTACCTGGTCCTCTGCCTCCACCACTACCACCAACACCGCTTCCACGATTATACGTTACTCTCTCTGCCTGTCTTTGGCGATTATTCAACGTCAATATACCGTCAAACTGATCTATATCCTTCTCAGTAACACGCGGCGTGAACTCCATGTCAGAGCACAAAAATGTGCACAGATTAGTTGCGATTTTCGTGTTTGGGGATGGTTTACGTTCGGCACAGAGTTCTACCAAGTGGGACAAGTGTCTAGCTGCTAATTTTTGGAGATCCTCGTCTTCCTCACGCTTTATCGCCTCCATCAACGGTTTCACTAGAGGGTTCAGTGGTCTCGGTGGCTCTGGTAAACAGTGAAGCATCGTAGCAGCACCTGCCAATGCTGCCATCGACATGGTATTCAAAGTCTGCTGCTGCGCTGCTGTACTAGTTGCACCGGTTTCCAGGGCCTTTCTCCTTTCTTCAAGTTCGGTTATTAATTTTGGCTTCAATTTATTGGCACTTGTGGTACCAGTCGGCGATACGACTTGCATCGTCGCCACTTGTTTACCGGCTAGTGAAGCTATTTGATCCAATGTCATAACTGCGGCGCCTGAATTTTCCGTGCCAATTGGTAGCGCCAGTTTGTAGTGCTTCAATGTTGCTACATAGTCTCTGCTTTCGTGAAGCAGCCTCGTGAATGAACCAGCGATCTCATCGTAGTAAACGCATTCAGTCAAGCAAGCCCATAGCTTGTCACGTAGAATATCCGGGATTTCCGGGGGATTCGGATGCTCCAGTGATGCCCAATGGGCAATTGTCAAACCCACAACGGTTCTCTGAAGTGCAGAACGTGATGCCAAATGTGCAAGTAAGACTCTAGCATAGCACAAAGCTGGACTCGGTATGTCTGGTGTATAAACAACACCTGGGGCTGGTTTTACAACGTACTTTGACAGCAAACCCAGCATACGTGAGGCCATTATCCTCGCGCGTACTATATTTGACAGTCTGATGTTCTGCGGCACTGTTTCAATGCCACCGATATAAACCTTCAGCTCCGACGTTGATTTACTACTCGCACTCAGTGTTGAGCTACTAGAGTCTGATTGTCCATCGCCATTTGTCACTTTAGTTGGATTTTTTGGTAGATTTGTGGTGAGAATGTTGGTCAAGAGACCAGGATTGAAGGGTGCATGATCCGGCTGCATTGCTAGACACAGCCAGGTGCTAACTAATGGGCAAGCTGCATGGAGAAGCAGTTCAAGATCACTCCGTACAACGAGATTTTCCCAGACGCTCTCAGCAACTTCTTGGATTGAGGCCACATGTTCAATGAGCACACGTTGGAAAACATGACGCAGTGCCTCTTGGAGTACGATGCTACCATCGTCGCCCCAGCGTTCTTTCTGATTATCTGGATGATCACCGTCCTCACCGGTTAGTGTTTGCAGTGTTTGTAATGTAGCCTTGCGTACTGATGAACTAGCGTGACTCAGAAACGGCCAGAGTCTTGGTAATACTTGGGACAATGGCTGTGGTGTTAGAGAGGCGCGTGCTGCTGGGAGTGATAAAATAGCAGCGAGTAATCCCATGAAACTGTTGCAAGCAGCAGCGAGGTCATCCTGCTCTCTTAACAATTCCCAGAGTCTTGCGACAACAGCTTGCAGCTCCTCAGGTTTGAGTAATCTCGGTAGAGCCGAGGCGACTGGTATTAACGCACTCGCAGCAGCGGCACCGACATCATCAACCGGATCAGCCAGGCCTCTCATAGCAGCTGGAAATGCCTGGGGCAGGAGTTGGTCAAGCAGATCATCCCTGACTGCAAGAAGATACTTCAGGGCTAATAGTGCACCATGTCTAGCTTCCCATTCATCATGCTCCAGCAATTTTAGCATGACCCTCAGAATTCCCAGGACTCCTTTCTTTTCATCCGGCGGCATCAGCAGCACCAAGGATCCCAGCGCCTGTGCGCAAGTCTCTCTAACTGGTGCTACAACCTGATCAGAGACAAAGTCACCGAATCTATCTAATCCCAGAACACATAGTAGTCTCAATGCAGCATCAACCACCCATTTCCTGTGGCTCTCCTCCATCTCCTCTTTAGTCTGATTGTGTGACTTGCCAGCACCTTTACCATGGATCCTCACCAGTTCACGGAGTGCCGTAGCAGCACCGTGACGTACCTCCCACTTCTGGCTGAATAAATCCTGACAGAGACTCTCTCCGAATGCTTCCAGAGGCCAATCCATCGTGGTATCTGGCCAACAGCCAGTGCCATCAGGAACAGCACCAGCTGAAACTGGCTCCGTTGATTTACCATCGCTGTTATTACCATCGTTTACTGGATCCTCCAGTTTTATCTTCTTTCTCGCTGATTCAGAATTTGTTGGCTCTTGTTCATCGGGCTCTCGTGATCGTTGCTTCGACATTGACTGCCTCGCTTTGCGTCGTGCACGATTCATCTCCCGTCTGCTCAGACCACCGGGTTCCCTCAGTGTCTCATCTATTGGTACCTTTGATGATAGTGATGGTGCTTGAATCGGGATAGTTAGATCCTCCGCAGTGAAGAGCTCTGATGTATCAACGCCCATTAATCTAGGGTGGAGACCGAGTTTAGCAGCCAGGATTTGACTCCCCTGGGCTTGCAAAGGATTCTGCTCACCGTCAGCTATCACAAGGTCGTATTCACTGCCTTCTGAACCAGTTAGATGGGTGCTTTTTGCCAGCACCTGACTCATGTCGAAACTCTCCAAGGTCAAACGAGTTTTTTGCTGTTCATGAGAACGTTTGCAATTAGCATCTTCCTCTTTTGGCTTTGCCTCAATTGGCTCGGGATTCCAAACCGGTACTTGTGCAAGAATCGCCTGGATTGCTTGTGCTGCGGAGACACGTGTATCCCATTGAGGTGACTTTAATAAGGCTGATACTCTACCAAGTAAGTGATGAAGCTCGTGGGGATGCAGACGCTGGGCTTCACCTAATTGTTGGGCTGCTGCACGTTTGGTTACCGGGTTTGTTCCAGTTTCCAGGAGTATGAACAGTCGGTCGAGTCTGGTATGTAAATAAATTATTTATTAGTTCTTTGAAGGACTGGAGGAGAATTCCAGCAACGAAGAGATGAGAATTATATCTCGAGAATTATTTGGTTTGAGATTTGGAAAATTTTAGTGAACTACAAAAAAAAACCCCTAAACCTCATTGTTCACGAGATATTATCGAGATAATGTAAGAGTTATTTTTGGACTGATACTCATTAACCACTTCACAGAAATGTACAGTTGAAAATTTTTTCATCTCTTCGTTATTAATTACAATAATTAGAATGATTTACCTTGATGCCATGATTCCAAATTAATTTGCAATAAAAATTCCGGAAAGTCCTGAAACAATAAAATTCATTAAATCTTTTTGTTTTGCATGAAATTATTATGTTTTTTTAAAGATAAAGAAGTTTATTTCAATCCCATTTTTATTTTTACTTAAATAATTCATAAATTATTAATGCACAATTCTTTACTGCCAACGTCCTATTACCCACCATTTTCCATAAACTGAAAAATTAAATACCTAACTGTAAACTCCATAAACATTCGTTATCATAATTCATTAATTGAAGTGAAAAAAGTGGGGGTACTGACGCTGTGAGTGGAGTCCATAGGAAAAGTGAAAGGTTTTGTTTTAAAAAAAAAATCGTCTCAACTATTTTTCCCTTGCGCAGCCAATAATCAGCTTTCAAATATCATTGAGATTTATTTGTACATAAAAATTCCAATATCATTAATATTTCCAAAAGTACAATATGGTCGTTAGAAGCAATGTGAATAAGACGCCTCTGCCTCTAACGCGTTTGATTACTCCAATTAATTGGACGCAAAAAAAAAATAATAATATCCCACCTGTACGTGACTATTGTTGAATGTGTTCCAGTGTCATAAAATTGCCAGGGACAAAAAAAAGAAGCATCAACCGACCCTCATTGCAGTTTCCCACTTAATTGTCTCACTGTAAATCACATCACGATAACATAATAACGTAATAATACATTCGTACGTATGAAATTTTCGATTTTTCGGAGAGAAAGGCATGTTACAAGCATCACATTTATACTGACAGCCATATTGCTGGTGAACCTGAGTTTTGTCCCCCGTTTATAACCGGATTGGCCAATTTTCAATGGTCAAATAAAGGGGGAGGTTCGACCAATCACGTAACACTTCGTGGGAATGTTGTTGTATGTATTGGATTAAGTTTACAATGAACTGCGTAGGTTAATTCATGAAAATCATGATTATGACACGAGAAAAATAAGAAGCAATTATCATTGAATAAATAAAAATTATTTGACAATTTCAATACATTGATTTTATTATTATTCTCATCTTAATTACACGATTTCTCAATAAAATTAAACTGGTGCACGATTAGCACTAGCTAAATTCGCCGAACATCGAGCGCTACGTGACAAATTTAATTGTTGCAATTATTTTTTCCTCCTTCAGTGATATTTGGCATGTCCGTGCCACTCTGAAAAAAAGGCAATAAATTAAATGTTATCGTAGGAACGATTATGTAAAGAACTTTTATCTAATGGAGTCGTATGTTTATTTTCAATGGGAAAATATTGACGTTACTTTGTCAAATTCATTACTTACTCAATTTTGGATAATTCAGGATATAGAAGAATATCATTGCAGAGACTGTCACTTGGAAAAATGGAGCAATTCCAGCTTTTTTCGGGAGCACGTACTTGTGTTGCCAACGCCAGTAAGCTGAGGAAAAATCATTATTTCAAGTTTGGGTATTTTGTTATGCAATATTTGGGTAAAATGGCTACTCATTGTTTCTCACCTCTGCTCATCATTTGAGCGAGAGGCATCGGTCCCATGTGACGACGTCCAATCCATGCTGGGACTTCAGCAAGTTTCAATTGACCCAAGGGAATGTCAGCTGTAATTTCAAGAAATTAATTAATTATTTTTTCCTTTTTTTTAAGGAGTTATGGAGTACACTTTACCTTTTCCATAGTACCTGGCTGGATCGTAAGGACCGTGAATCGATGGATTATACTCCTTCGGATACTTTGCCCAGTTACCGATGTCAACACCGGAAATTGGTGATGGTGTTTGCATTTTCAATCCAATTAGTTAAAACTAATTTTTATCATTCGGCAAAATAAGAAGACGTTCCTCTGATACTGAGACGTGGAGAACGTGATTCTCGTTGAAATGGATCATTCGTTGAAAATCCGAGTCTCACTAGTGGCGCTATCTACCGGCTTCTCATGTACACGAGAATCGAAGCGGGAAATTCGAATTAAAAACAATGCAAAAGTTTGAATTAAGTAATTTTATTTTCAATAAGAAATCTTTAAAAAATTGATTAATTCTAAAGTTTTAAATTTATCATTTATTCTCAACAAATTGTGGACTTTTTCATGACTTAATTAATTCGTTATTAAAGCTCAAAAAATACCTAATGTTTAGACAAAAATTTGTTAATCCTAGAGACTAGTAAGGCCGTTAATTATTAAACTAATTATTTTAATGTATTATGTTTAATTTATTGATTAGAAAAAAAGAAGTAATTGTGCATTGTCACTATGAGGAATTTGAGTAATGTTGATCCATGTCAGTGAGCATGTCATAGAGCCTCGTTCTTATATCACCTGGTACAGTTGCTCTTGGTAGATTAATTGTGTCACCATGGGGATTAGCACACTGTCTCAATAATACAGCTAAACTGCCCGATGTTCTTCGTGACATGAGTAATCCTGGTATTATTATTGTGCCTGACAATGTCCAGCCTAGGAATATTTTTTCACAGATTATCTAAAACGAAAATATTTATTTTAAAGAATTTTTTTAAAGTGAATTGAATCAACCGGAAATCCGTCTAAATTATTTTTAAATCCAAAAAAACGTGACATTTATTCCGCAATACTCACTTGTAAATTATCGTTCATCACAGGTGACTCACATCGTTTATTAATAGAACATAGTGATCTACAGTCAAAATAATCACAGTCTTCATGTTTATCACATGATCTACCATCAGCAGTTAATCTATTAGCAATACTTTTTGGAAATACTGAATCTAAATCTAGAAATTTTAATTTAGTGTCACCAATTGCCAGGCCAAAATGATTAATTTTAACATCACAAAGATAAAATGGCTCTGGATAATTGCTCTCAATCTCATCGATCAAATCAATTATCATAACAGCTAATTTAATTCTTTTACTCCAATCATCAATCGTATTGGAGAGTCCAATGTCAGTCGCTGGATTATCAATTGGTTTGACGTATTCAACTGCATAAAAATTGCCACATGTACCAATTAATCTCGGGAATAAATCCCTGTCCTCGTACAATATTGTTATCAAATATTCATTCTCTTGTATCAACGACCACACATTCTCCATTTCGTAATCACGTTTTTCGTCCGTCTCATAGTGGCCCATTCGCAAACGACTCAAACGTTCCAATTGTCTTTTACCAAGTGTCACGTTCAATTTATTGAAGACAATATCACCTATCATTTTTTCAAATTCACTTTCCGATGGATATTGCTTGTATCCTAATGCATCTAACCAGTGGAGGGACTCGTACTGCTCTGTAGACGTCAATGTCCTTTGAAAAAAAAATAAAAAAATTCATTAATTATTCCATTTTAAAAGAGGATAATTATTGAATACCTCGCAGCTTTGAATACGAGTCTCGTGTCCTCCCAATTTGCTGAAAAAACTGCCTCTTTCCCCGAGTGCAGACTCTCGCATGCGAGGGAATGTATTGTGTGCTCTGAACAGAGGGGTTTACATAAGACTCCCATCGCTGAGCCATCAGCATGATTTGCACACTGAAAAATAAATAATAACGATTACAATTGAATTGCGTGGTTAAGAGGTAATATAGGATTAATCTAAATCTTTTATGAAAATTAAAGGAATTGGAATTCTCAATTCATAAAAATCCCGCCATCATTTCATACAATTTTCGAGAAGGATCAAAGGATTGAGGGTGGGGGAAATGGGGATGAATTGACGCAGGGGCTGCGCGGTCAGCTGTTCGCAGTGTCCTACATCGTTCACCGTGTGTTCGTGTGTTCGTAAAAAAATAATTGTCCTGGAAAAAAAGGAGGATGAAAAAAAAAAAAGGTACAAAATTCAATGAATCTTACCACACTCGACACATGTCTACGTGCCTCCAAATTAGTGCAAACGATTCCCCAGTGATGTAACAAACAGACAACAATGATTAATAAAAATAATACAAAAGCAGCGTGAATTTTGTAGTTGTAGATGAAGCCGGGTATTCTTCTCACATTCATCTCGTTAAATTATCATTCACGTGTTTTTTTAAAAATAATTCAATAATTTCATTAATTATTAATCACAAACTCATCTGTACATATAAATATGATTGTCATTGAATTTATTAAAACTATTGTTTAATTTATCACTAATTAAATTCAACGAAAAATCTTGCATTGTGTTACTATCGTCGATTTACAAGGGGCAATGCGGCTGAATCCACTGCGGCAGCACGCGATTCACCATCCAGTGACGAATTACGTAATCCAAGGGCCCTCGTCACTCCACAAATCTTGATTCTCAGGTAAAGAATTTAATTTTACACAATAAATCCACTATTTTCATTAATAAAGAATGGAAGAATCGAGTAAACTGTAAATTCTCAACTATTCAATTTTTCCCGCAATAACCAAACGTCGATAAAACAAATCCCCAATTTCATTGGCTAAGCGGCATTAGTTTACCGAATCACATCCCGAGAATAGCCGAAGTCATTCGAATACATCAATGATGTTTTTGCCCGGTAAACTCGATTCTGCACTCCATTTACGTACTCCGAACGTTCGAGTACATTTCTCCAGTCTATCGATTAATTCCCAATTTAAAATCGTGAGTTTAACGGATTTCGGCGGGAAAATTGCCGGATTTTAAAATAATCTTCTGGAATTAATGAATAATTCACGCGTTTCTTTGCACTAGTTTGCGCTTACGCTTTAGACACATGGAGATGATGAAAATTTCATGCACTCAACCACACGTATATAAGTTTTTATACCCGTACCTGAAAATCTTCATTCGTGGCGCGCAGCTGCGACCTTAGACGCCCTTGTCCGACGTTTCTTTACTCACGCCAAAACGAAGATTCGACAGTCACTCGTTTTTAATTTGCCACACTGTTCACCGATTTTATTTAATTAATTAAACGTAATTATTATTAATGAGTTTTTGTGCTGGTTAATTTAATGTTTAATTATCAATTTAATTGAATAATCGTGATTTTTTTTTGAAAATTTGTACTTCAGTGATAAGTGACTTCGTGCGAGTTCGAGGAAACATTGTGGAGGCAAAAGTTGAAAATTCAAATTTCCACTGATTCTCATCACGAAAATTCAGTAGGTTTAATTAATTCATTAATTAATGAAAAAAAATTATCATTACAATTTTTATTTCATTGAGAGGACAAGTGTCAAGGTCATAGGAACAAAGAGATGTAATTGAAAATAATGGAATATTATTTTTTCCTTTGTTTTTCTTTCGCAATGAGCGCTAATTGTTACATTAATTAAGAGAACGGTAACAATGCAAAAAAGCAATTGATTGTTACGATTATTATGATTCAGAGAAATTTAATGGATTTTATGATAAATTTGATCGAAAGACACAATGGTTCTTTACTCGGGTTATTTATATGTATATCAATGGGAAAAAAAATAAACGGCTTTTATTAGAATTGTTTCATATATATATGAATCACGCAGAGTCCGAATGGCTTTCTCGTATATTCTCTTACCGTTCATCTTCTCAATGATAATCTCTTCATTTTTATTTTCCCTTGGAATATTCCAGATCTCATTAAATCTATCAATAATCAATTGTTTTTATCAAATTACGTCATATTATGTAAATTTAATGATAATCTTGAGTGATAAAGATTTGTCTGAATTTAAATTCTTCAGACAAATTTATTTAATCAACAGTTTTTTTTAAATATCTCGGAAATTAAGTGAGATAGAGAAATTTTCATGGAAACCTTTTTTTTAGCTCTTCAAATTCTCTACAAAAAAGGTATCTATGAAAATTTCTCTATCTCACTCAGTTTCCGAGATATCTTAAAAAAACTAGATTTGTATAAATTAATATCGTTTTTTTTTTCTCTGAAAATTCTTGAATTTACGGAGAAATCCATTTTTTTAACGAAAATAAAAATTCAGTAATTTTTAGTAATGCGCATGATCGTTCATTGGCCCCTTTTTGAGGCATGAGAATCAGCTGATTGCCAATAATTCTCTTAAAATCTCCATTTTCCCTCTTTCATTCTCATTGAAAACACTCGAATGTAAATAAATCGCTTGGGATGATTAAAAAATTGATACAAGTTGAATAACATTTTGCACTGGCGTCGGTTTAATTCTATTTTCATCATATTACACCAGTCTTCTCATTCTGGCAGACATCCATCCTGTTTTTATTTCAATTTCATTTTATTGCTCTCTCTCTCTCTTTCTCACTATCGTGGATTGAGATTCGCGCACCTCGTGGCTCTCGCGTGGGCCAATCAGACGCAAACACTCTCTTTGAACTTCTTTTTCCTTTTTTATTTTATTTTTTTTCATATCTATTTTCGAAGTTGAAACGAAAGGTCACAGGCTTGCCAAAAACGCATTCCCGGATGATTTTCAATGTTTACTTTGAAAATATTTGAATTAATTAAAAAAATGATTTTTTTTGTAATTTATTTAATTCCTCAGTTTTTATTATTGATCCTCAAGAATAAATAATGATTGAAAACGTTCATTTTTAAACTCAAAAGTATCTCGAGTCTAGTGATTTTTTTTTATTTTTATTTTCGCTTTAAAAATAAATGCATGCACGTTCTGGTTTGAGACGATTCTGGCTCACGTCTGGGCTTCAATTGGGAAATTAGAATTTTTCAATGGTGGGCGTTGAAGAGGTCATCAAGGGCCGTGTGATTTCTTTTAAATTGCTGTTCTATTTTGGAGAGTGTCAACAAGACGATGAGGATGTTATTCAGTGGTAGCCTAGGTCGGGTTTTTCATTAAACGAGTTTCTGGGATTTTTAAGTCTGAGGGAAGATGAGAGATACAGGATGAGAAAATCAACGACTATGAAATTCACAGACAAATCACCTGCATTTCATCATTAGTTTTTGTTAAATATCTCGGAAACTGAGAGAGATAGAGAATTTTTTATAGATACCTTTTTTGTAGAGGATTTCAAGGGCTACAAAAAAGGTGATTATGAAAATATCTCTATCTCGTTTAATTTCCGAGATATCTTCAAAAAACTGATGATGAAATAAATTCGAAATGTCTGGAAATTTCAGTTTCATGAAAATCATGGGAAATTGAGGGAAATATTGGAGATAGGTTTTTTCTGATGATTCCAGTGAGAAAGTGAGACGATTTTACATGGGAATCAAGTGGGAAAATTGATTTTTTAGAATTTTTCGAAAATTCAATTTTTTTCACCAAATTTTGAAGGGAACTGATTTTCATAAAACACCCCCAAAGTATTTGAAAAAATATTTTTGATTTCAAAACCACATAAATTCATCGCAAATCACCTCGAATCGGAATTTTTACTCTACGACCAATAAAACCCGAGATATTCCCAAAAATGTGATTTTTTCAAATTTTTCCAAGGTAAACCCCTTCAAATTTTGATGAAAAAAATCGAAATTTTGGGAAATTCTAAAAAATCAATTTTCGCACATGAATCATCAGAAAATCTCTATCTCAATGAGTTCAATAAAAAAATAAAAAGAATTCCTTATCTCACTCTTCCAAACCTGAATGTTATTAACAAAAAAAAAGCCTCAAATCTCTGCATAATCATGAGAAAATGATTTTATGCATTTATCTTTGGAGCCGAGGTGTACACGAAGCGGTTGCCATGCGATAACCGCAGTTACAAGAGTGGGATCGAAGTAGACACTTATTTCTTGTATGTTTTTTTTTCTACGCGCCAAACATCGAACTCACTCGCTAAAGTTTCGACGGTTAAAAGACTGTGTACATTTGAAACAAGTGTAAGTGAATATCTGTTTTTACTTTGCGTTTTTCACAGTAATCAATAATGTTTGGAGGAAAAATAAATTCTATCTCTGGATAATCCCGTGACCTCATCAAATCTGAATAATTATTTTTATTCTTTAAAATTATTAAAATGAAAAAAAACCATGAATTTTTATTTTTGCCAATTGTCGAAATTATTTCAATTTTTTTAAGGGAAAATTGCAAAAAATTCAGCATAATTAATTAATAAATTATCAAGGAAGTTGACTCATTTTGTTTATATCATTAATAAATGAAAAAATTATGTGGATAAGATTAGAAATTATTTTCGTCTAAATTATTGCTGATTCAGAGAATTTTCATTACTCTCAAGTTCAAGTTCGTTGTTTTGATCAATGGAGTGTAAAAAAATAGTGGATAATGAGCTGTTGTTGTATTATTAATGAGATCTAGTATTACAGATTTTTTTTTTGAGAATATGCGATAACCTCGAGTGTCTTGAACTGTCGTAATTAGTCGTTAATAATGAATTGGGTGAATGTTAATTAAATTCCCACGAAGTGAAAGTGTTTTCACATTCATTAATTATTACAATCATACAAATTTGTGTCATTACCATTATTTTCCAATCAATTTCAAATTTTATTTGAAATTAATTGATATTAATCTAGAAAAAAATGTTTTGTCTTCGATAACTGACAATCAAATGAAATTTCTCATTTTTCATTAATTTTTATCGTTTAAAATTTAATCTCAATGATTTAATTCGATCTCTGTCATTTATCTCCAGAATTTTTTCCAATTTTCTCAATTCATTTCCTCATATTGCGTAAATTCTGCAGCTTTTCATCGTGAATAATTTTCCATTGCTGATAATTTTGAATAATATTTTCTTCCATTTATTTATAAGTGAAGCAAAAAAAAATAAAAAAATCAATGCGATTTGCATTTTCTCAACAAACTTTCATGAATAGAAAAAAAAAATAAACCGAACATTGAACTAGCCTTGTCTATCCATGGTCTAGGCAAAAGAAACATGACGTAATCCAACATTGAGGTAATCGTCCTCCAGCAATTCTCGCGTGTAAACGTGTATTAACAAGGTGCATCATAAAATTCAAATAAATTCATGTAATTCCATGACTTCCCCCAGTCACGTAACACACGAAATTATTCAGTAGAAAAGACCCAAGAAAAAGACCACAACATCAATTCATCCGTAACAATGATTGGAGCTGATTGTCGTCAATTGAAGAAATTAACGTTTGGATGAAAGTGATTTAGTTTAAACAGAGATATATGCGAACGAGAATAATCCATTTAGGATGAGAGACATAGAACACTTTATCTTCATTGTTACAATTCAATGTGCTCCAAATAATACAAAAAACTTTTACCAATACTTATTGATCCAACTTATCTAAACAGTGCTCCAATATGTACTCTGGCTATTGACATCAATATTTCGTAATTCCACGCGAAAAAAACGTGACTGACTTTCAATGACGTCACTCTTCAATTACTCTCATTCTCATGAAATTTATGGAAGCCATAAGACTTTTATTTTCCAATTTCTCAATTAATAATTTCTATTTTATTTCCAGAATCGTCAGAAGGTGATAGACAGCCGCAGGACGAGGCCCAGAGTCCCGTTCCCGTCCAGCGGCCTTGAAAAAAAAAATGGGAAGTACAGAAC
Organism: Aleiodes testaceus; assembly: GCA_963565655.1. Taxonomy (NCBI): domain Eukaryota; kingdom Metazoa; phylum Arthropoda; class Insecta; order Hymenoptera; family Braconidae; genus Aleiodes; species Aleiodes testaceus. The sequence goes on along the minus strand of OY751415.1, from coordinate 5,063,409 downwards.
CAGTGAATAACGACCACTGTCCAACAACAGGAGCATCGACATGTGGCCTAGTTGGCTCCTTATTTCCCCGTAGTTGTCGTGGTCGAGCGGAGGCATTTGCCCGTCGTCTCCATCGTCGATTAACATCCCTGAACGGTGAGGACATCGACAGTGAAGTCGACGGCCTCGACAAGCCCAACGAATCCTCCTGGCTCCAATCATCCAATCATCAAGACACCACAGTCTCATCCAGAGTGCTCGATCATCAACCACGTCACAGTCCAGAAACTGACTTGTACTACGACTTCGACATAACCGAGCAAGACGTCCCTGGCTCTCCCGAAGAGGTCGTAACAGCCGATGAACTAGCAACTCTCCTCGTCAACCATTCAGAGCTCCTAAAAACAAATCACCACATTTCATGCCACTGCACAGCAGAAATGCGACCACCAGATGAATCAAAAGACACTTACGTCTACTCATCACCAACCGAGAGCAACACGACATCAGAAAGCGAGGCCTATTACGACCCAGAGTCATCGGAAACCGAAAAGACCAAGACCGACGATTTTTACGACCCAATACAATCAGACAGTGACGCAACATGTCAAGTGGTCAATGGAGACGACAAGAATCTCCACAAACCTTCTGGTCGTCGAAGAGCAGAGTTGACTAATGATACATCTGAAGAATCAAGTCTCTCGCAAATTGATGAACCTGCTAAGAAAATCCCTAAAGCTAATAGTTCTGAAGAGTCATTGAACGACGTCGTGAGCTCACTAGAGACGACTTCACCAAGTCATGAATCATTATGGAGCACATTTGATGATTCGACTTTGTCACTGCAGGACGAGGCTACTTCAGTTGTCACTTTACCTTGTGAAACTCGTTTCTTAAAGTCTCATTCAGATTCCGAACTTTTACCAGGTACTAGGGTCATGGAGACAGAATCGATTGGTCAAGTCGATTTCAACGAGATCAATGGAGAGGTTCGATGTAATGGTGTCGACAAAACGGAGACTTCTTGCGAACCCTCGAATTACAGTTCGACATTTAATCGTCCTGGAGATCTTGAAGTGGAGTATCCGACTGAGTCTTCACCGGCGCCAGAAGAGACCATGACGAACGAGGTGAACCTCCGGATCACGGAAAACGGTGAGAGCTCCGCCGAAGATGTTTCCCAATTATTGAAGAAGCTTTCCTGCAAGCAGCGTCCGAGTTTCGATTGTAGTTTTGACGTCGATCCGGAAGCTGATGATGTTGATGACCAGGATGATGAGGAGGATAGGCCGCAGAGATTGCGCAGGTGCTCGTCATTGAAGACCGGAAAGACACCGCCTGGTACACCGGGGAGGAAGAAGATTGTCAGGTTTGCTGATGTCCTGGGTCTTGATCTGGCAGATGTGAGAACGTTCCTCGATGAGATACCAAAAGTGCCAAATTCTGCGTACTCTGATTTGATTTATGATGATAATTTCCAAAAGGACTCGAGTCCGAGTTTGTACGGGTCGAGTCCAACAACAGCTGATGTCTCTGGGGATCTTCCGTGTCTGCAGGGAGCAGTTAGGCCTGATAAAATGCTGGTGCCTATGTTTCAACAGCCGGGAGGGGCTATAAGCTTTATTGACACTATTCAACAACGCCAGGTTTGCCTCGAGAACGTCGTTGTTACGGATCCGATTATGTTCTGTCTTCAGGGAACTGTTAGAGTCAGAAATCTTGATTATCATAAATCGGTTCATGTCAGGTATACTATGGACTCGTGGAGGACTTTCAGTGATCTTCAGGCACTTCATGTTGATGGATCGTGCGATGGGTTTAGCGATAAATTTCAGTTTACGCTTTATTGTCATACGATGAAAATTGGGGAGAAACTTGAGTTAGCTGTTAGGTTTCAATGCAAGGGGTCACAGTATTGGGATAATAATTCGGGGGTCAATTATGCTTTTCAGTGTTTACCGATGACGCCGGTTAGTCATTATGTGCCGATTACATTGGCCAATCCGAGCAGAAGTCATGACTGGAATCCAACGTTTTATTAATTCTGAAAACTGATTTCGAGGGTAATTCTTTTTTTTTTTATTCATTGGGCTCGAGGATAATTGTAATTGTAATCAGTAGCAAAGTGAATCAGTTTTTTTTTGGAAATTATTGGGAAAGAAATTGTCAAATAAATTTTTATAGCTTTTCTGAAGATCCGAGTTGACCTACAGAGACCATACGATCATTTTAATATTAAATAAAGTGACGATTTATATTTTATTTTCCTTTCATTTTAATAATTAATAGGTGAAGTGTCGAATCCAGTGATATTGTGAAATCACGATTTTATATAGAATTCTCTAGTCGCGAAAAATAAATTAATTTTATTTCATTGATTTTCTCAACTCGGATAATCCTCATTAATTAAATATTTTTTTTTTAAAACATCATTTTCAAGCAATGAAATTAATTGAAGATAGGCTGTGAACGATTTGGGCGAGTGATTTTTATGATTTAATTGAGATGAATGATTATGCTGGTAACTGAACACATTTTTTCGTTCTTTTTTAGTTTACATGGAATTATTACTATTATTTTTCAGTTTCAAAAATCATAATGTTCATAAAATGAAAATGCTCACAAGTTTCTTCCTGTGCAAATGGTGAATAAAATGCAGACGAAAAATCCATCATTCTGTCTTCCACAATTAAACGAAAATTAATAGAAAAAAACGTTAATAATTTGTACCTGAAACTGTTGAAAATATTGATAATTATTACATCAGGCTACAATATTTTTCTACCCGAAACAACTAATTAAATAATTCATAAATACTCATTTTAAAAAAAAACTTCGATTGATATAGAATCCGCCCAGGAAGATTCAACGACGAATAATCGACTGAACTACGAATTAAAAATAGAAAAAAAATATGTATGAGCACAAATGATTTAAAAAAAACACAAATGAAAATAAGAAGAATAATTAATGAAATGCCTATGTATGAAAAAAAAAGTGTTATTTAACTTTGTACATCGAACGAATATATTAATGAATTATTTCACATACATTTGTTGTTCTCTTTCATCTATGAAATATTGTTTTTTTTTTAATGAGAGAAAATTGTAAATACAATTAAGATTAAATTTGCGGGACCTTGAATGTTTTTTAAGGATAATTAAGTTATGTTATTTGGTCCCCATAAAGTTCCCATAGATTGTGTCAATTTGTGAGTGTAAAATTATTATTAAATTGAGAGAAAAAATTGAAATTATTGAATTCTTGAATTAATCATTGTTGAATAAGAAAAAAATGAGATTAGAGAGACCTGAGTGTCTATCCTATCATATTCATATACACTAAAATTATTATCTGTAAACTACATGTTGTATTAAGACAATAAATTCATGGAAAAGAAAACCCAAACTATCCAGTGCTCATTTTTTCACATTTTTGTGACGTATTACGTATATTAAATTATCAAGAAAAAATCCTACTTCAAATGGAAATATTTAATGAAACAAATCCACATTTTTTTATAAAGGAAATTTGCTCAAAATTTTTGCATAATTGTCAATAGAATTTGATCTTGATTCTTATCACACGTTAATCTATTCACTATTTAATTATCCTTAAGATTAATTTATCATAATTATTTAGTCTCAGGCACGAGTTTATTTTTTAATACGGTTGTCATGCCAAGTATGTTTTTTTTTCCACTCGTGACTCGATTATCTGCCAATTATTTAACTCATAATTATTCAGAGCATCTGAATGTAATTATTACTGCGTTTCTCAATGTTCGTTAGATGTATCATAAACACATTCTGCAGTTTCAAAATTTCTTCACTATTTTCTAAAATAGTCTTTTTATTTATATCACATGAACAGTCGCATGATTTAATATTCTCCAAATTTATTTACTTATTTTTAATGTAAAATTAATAAAGTAATTTATAATTAATTCTCCTAAAGACTGTTTCCATTATCTTGGATTGTTGATAATGTTGGTGAGAGCTTGAGTGCACGTAATTGTTGATGCAATCTTTGACGACAAAATTGATAAAATTCAATTTCACGTGTGAAATTACGACGTACCATTTCTTTAACTTCCTCACTAACTGGTGGCTTGAATGAATTTCTGTTTATTCTCTTGAATGAATTCATTTCATCTGAAAAATTAAATTTTTACAAAATTAAAATCTCCATGAAAAAATTAATATCTTCAAATAAAAAACCATGAAATTACCCCAGTAAAGCTCAGTAGCTCCCTCAAAAAATTGTGGTATATAATTTTCTAAAACCGTTAATGTTGTATTAACATCCTCAAGTACACCAACAACAGCATAATGCTTTTCAACCGAAAGTTTGGCTCTTTCCAGCGCTCCCACGGTGTTGAAAGGCCTGGAAAGAAAGTTAACCGTAAAATAATCATCAAAATTCCATTAACAAATTAATCAAGAATATAATTAGTACAGTAATTGTTTCCATAAATGTTAATATTAATTTTTTCTACAATTTTCCCATTTACCAAAAAAAAAAACACAATACTTTTTTAGATTAATTAAAATTGTTATCTAATTAAAATATTTTCATGAGTGATTAATTAGTGAAAAATTAAAAAATTAACATACGTGCACTTTTCACTGTGTCCACAGAAGAACAATGTCTGTCTCCTATGATCACCAATTCCCTCATGATACTCTCCCTCAATATATCTGCATTCACGATCACCATTGAGAACACAACTCTCAAAGTCTTTTTTCAACCACTCAGGATCTGGAAGTGGTAGGTCTGGAAATATTTGTTTCCTCTCAACATAGTACCAGGGTGCACGAACGTAGTAATACCAGGATATAACTCGTTCAACCGGATCCCGGACGACGTTCATGTAGATCGGCTGGGGAAGATTGAACCTGGTGGAGTAATTTTTTTTTAGTTATTTTCCATCAAATTAGCATCTTGATAAGATGGCCTTTTTTTCGCACACAATGTAACTTTATGAGTTGAGGAAATTACGTGCATCTGGAGGTGTATCAGGTTTTGCAAGTGGATGCTAGGTAATTTGGTTTATGAAAACGGTGATGAATTTCATCATTTTTTCCGGAGGAAATAGATGTTAATAAAATCCAGCCCTTTTTATCAATTATTTCCCAGGGATGAGGAGTGAAGGATAATCATTGAAAATACTTACTCTGTAAAATTAGTGAAGCACACGTGTTTGATGTAGACTGACGGCTCGGCGTAGCTGTTAACGAGCCTCACAAGCTGACGCTGAAGAATAAAAAGAGATTAAATGGAATTGTTTTTAAAAAAAATGATTTGATAATCCGGGATTAAATCCAACTGTGCAGTTAATCAAAGAATCCCTTGTACTTTATTCAAGCAAAACGCATTACCTGTTCATAAGGCGCCAGTCTTATAGTCTCAACTCGTTGCACTTGATCTCGGTTGAAGGAAAAGCCATTTCTCATGGATAGCCTTCTTAGTAGTTGCATAAAGGTCTGTGAACCGACCTTTGGTACACGATTGAAGAATAATACATGTTTATCCGCTCGTTTTGTATTATTCAGTGCATCAAGGTCCAGTGAGTCGAGATGATCATACTGATGAAATTGAAAAAGAGAAATAAAATTATTATTAATTCAAGAATAAAAAGAAATTTAATATTTTCACTGGAATCATGATAAATCGTTGAGGAATCACGCAGACGAATCGACCTCGATACGGAACGGAAACGCTAATTTTGTCTGCCGATACGTCGGATGAACCGGATAATTAAGGAAATATTAACACGAGTCTACTATCAAGTGAGAATATGAAGAAAAAAAAATGAAAATAACATTGGAATCATTAAGAGTTCAATTTCACACGCGATAAAGTGTGAATAATTCTTTTTCGGGAATAACACGTTACATTTTTTTTTTCTTCAACTCTTCAGAAAACCTGCAAGTTCATTGAAATCACCTTGACTTTTTTCTTACCGTTACACGTGACGTAATAGCACCAGAATCTTAACGAAGAATGATAATTCAAGAAGCGGAAAGCGTATTTCTACAATTACATGAGGTAAATAATTCGTTTTTTATGTAATTAATTCAGTGAAAGAAGGGGAGAGATGAATTTGTTAAAATTATTATTAAGTAATACCTTTGGATTTTTTTTTTTAATTCAAGAATCTTCGAATAAGTCCAATGATTACTGAGACACTTCATGAATAATCAACGATTGAAAATTGAAATTAAATTGATAAAATCAACAGAGAAGATCAACACTCGTGTTGTTTCAAGCAGCATGAAATGAATTCTGTATTACCACTACTGTTAACGGTAGAATAACAACACCATTATTACGAATATCCTCTCGAACACAATGCTCAAAGAATTTTTATCAATTATTTTAGTTATTCATAAAATTCAGTGAAAGTGAACAGATTAATGTGGGTTTAGAGAAATTTTTCAAGAGACTTGTTTTGAGGACAATTTTATAATCAATTAAAAAATAGTCTCTTCATGAAATCCAATAATTTCTGAGATAAAATTATTCACACATGATAAACTCATCAGTAACACAAATTAGTCATGTTCTCTCGAGCACCATGAAATGAATTCTTCGCTAATACATCTCTTGTTAACATTACCATGACGTTAAAATTGAAGTGTCGGTATTCTTGAACACTTCTGCAATAATTACCAATGGAAAAAAGAAGAGAATTAATAGAAGACTCAACATAATTTACGTTTTTAAAAAAAAAAGAATTACCATAAATAATTCTAGGATGAAATTAATTAAGTATTGACTTTCAGAACATCTCCAATCACTTCACGAAATTAAAATAACATAATTGGATCGTCAACTCTCGTTGCAGTCGTTGCACCTCATACAGTTATACCTCTCTATATTAATGACTTTTCATCAAATAAAAAAAATGAATGATTTTGCCTCGAAAAAAAAAACAAATTCCATTCTCACCGGCAGTTCCGTGCTGGTTCTCCTGACAGCCTGAAGCGTTTGTATCGCCGGTGCTGACTGTACATCTTCTGCAAAAGGAATTGAAATGAAAAATAAGTAATAAAAGGAAAAATGAATGATGCTAAACTACAAGTAAAGTGAGATAAAAGTAATAATTGCAAAAGAGAGTGTGAAAGGCTTCTGAATATCTGGTGCAGATCATCATCACTCTCTTGGTCAGGAAAAGTTTTTTTTTCTTTTTCCCATTCTCAAAACTCGTTCATTGTCCATTCGCAGATGTGTAATTCATTGTAACGTTTTTTTTTCTCCTCTCAGACATGACAGGAGAAATATTTTCACCGTAAAAGAAAACGTTACTGTGTAAAAAAAAAAGGCCTTTATCTGTGAATACCAAGATAGATGCATTCCAGTAGTTTGTGAAAAGAATTTTCAAGTCACATGAATCACTTGGATGCATTCATGGTACTAATACTCCTTCTTTTTTCGTTTATTTTGTCTGTGGATGAAAATTGTTGGGGAGAATTGAGAGTACTCCTATTTTATGTTTCACACATCTGTGAGAGAAAGTTGTGTACCTTCTCTTTTTGCCATTCTAAAGAAAGATCGATGGTAAACTGACCCTTTCATTCTTTTTTTTTTTTAGAACATCGAGGAAATAGTTGCGGATCTCGGAATATTGCGAATGGAATTCAAGGATGAAATGTGTGCTCATCTGAATTCCAAAAAAGGTCTCGCAACATCAGTCTCTTTCTCCTCTTCTCACCAGTGAAAGAAGTGAAAGAATGGAGTTTGGAAATTGTACATGGACATTTCCGGGTAATGTCCATTCAAATGAATGACAGAAACACCATCTCCAGTATCCGCTGACCCAGAACTTGAGAAAGTAGAATTATTCGTTGACTGATTGCTATTACCCCAGACCGTTCATGCTCAATCCTACGAATCTAATTGCTTGGAACGTTAAAATAAACAAAACTTTCATCATAATTATGTTTTTTTTTTTCTATTTTTTTCTTCTCCCTCCAATTTGTCTCTATCACTTGTTCTCTTCCAAGTCCATCAAGGTCCATCAAACCACAGCCTCATTCATCTCATTCAAGAGTAAATTCCTTCATTACCTTTGTTCACCAACAAATTGAAATTACAGCAAAAAAAAAGTACTACGATGAAAACCATCACTTCTTTTACCTCTTCTTTCACACAATTTTTTGCACATCAGATGAGAGAGAAAAAAAACATTACGATTATGGTTTACGCTGAATTCTGAGTCTCCTTTGAGCACGACGATCTAGATTCACCGGTTATTACGTAACCAGTTATCCATTATCCATGGTTTAGACACGGCGGGGTGTGGTGTCTTGAGATTCTCCGTGCAATTTGCTTCTTATGATGAAAAATGAATGAAAGAAATCAGAAAACGCTCGAAGGCGTTTGGAGAATCAGAAATGTTTAAAAATTCCTCTGAAACTATTGGATTTATAAAAATTTCAAAAAATCGCACATGAATATTGCACATTATCTTTCTTCATCATCTCTCAACAATTTTCCTTCCCATGTTTTTTTCCATTGTGAGCCTCGACCTCATTCCATCCTGCGCATATTCACAAAGAGGGAAGCGAATTGAAAAAAAAATCAGGCCAACTTGAATTCACATCTGTGTCCTTAATGATACGTTCTGATGAGGGAATTGGAGAATCGTGGGAAACTCACAAATCAATCAATAAAATCAATGAGATTGTTTCATGAGGGCCGAAGGGTTCTTCCAATACTTCCGCATAACGTTCATGATGTTCTGGTAAGGTTGCGGTGTTTGTTAATGCAAGGGAAAACCGTTGCCCCTTGCACGAAGTCGACCCGATGCGTGTAACGAGCATTCATGTTGACACGCACCGACTCACGAACACAAGAAGAGCCCAAGTGCTTTCTTCATCAACCACTACTATCACGTTGTGTGTTACTTCTTTTTTTCCTTCTTTTCTTCTTTATTTTAATGCACTTCTTCTCTCCATTTTTTTTTCACGTGATTTAGGTGCGTTTACACGCAGATTCCAGTGGGCACAGTGTTGGTTAACCATAAATGGAAGATTGAAAGTCCGGTTTTAACTTGGAAAATGCTCTTCTAAAATACAAACTTCTCCTATCTTTCTCTTTGTCCCACTAGTTTAATTGCGTCGTCTTGTATGAAATTATCGTTTGTTGTTTGAGAGTTCCGGTTTCTTCAACTTCTTCTCCTGCAATTTTTTTTATTCTTCAATATCCTCAGACGAGTTTTTTTTCGTATCTTGAACTTGGCTGAGTGAGGGATCAGATCTTGTCATGAGAAAGGCGGAACCTGTGTTCAAATCCAATTGAACAAGTTTTTTTTTCTTGTTAATAGTAGAATTTTATCTTGTTCTGGAAAAGAAAATGTTGAGAATCAGGTGTTTTGTAGAGAGAAATAGGGGAAAATATGTGCATTATTCATTTTTACATTATTTTTGAGTTTTTCCTTCTGTTGGAGATTAAAAATTTACATAATTCTGTAATATCGAAGAAAATGGAGCATCTCATTTACAGCATTTCTCCGTAATCTCCATCCCTACAATTCCAGGCCAAATCGATTATCTCAAGTGCATCCTGTGTGATCCACATTTAAACTATTAATTAGCATTGTTTCGTGCCCCTGGGATACAAAAGTAAATCAAGAGAGAATGGAATGAAAAGAAAGGGGAAAAATGTGTCCAGTAGGCTTTATAAACTAGCGAGAAATTTAGCATTCACTTTTTCTCCCTCTCTCTCGTTTTCATTCCGTAATTGTTTACGTGTGCATTTTTTTTTTAATAAAAAAACTCGTGGTTACGAATGAGAAAACGTGTAATGTTGAAGGTCGTACCACACACTAAATGTAATTCGAGACAACTGAGTAATTGGTGACACGAACAAATAATTTTATGATTAAACTGAGAAAATTTCATTTTGCTAATTTTATTTAGAAATTCAAGTGAAAACGGATTTTTAAAAAAAAATTGAAAATTCGAGTAAAAGCCATTGTAATTACTGCAATTGTGTCATTGACACAATTATTCACTAATTAATTAATTAAATCTTCAATTTAGCTTAATGTCACATTATTAAGAATAAAATTACGTTATTCACAATTGATACGTTCGATTTTACGATACATTGAGTTACAAACGACTTCCTGGACACTTCAACCGGAAATATCTCTTGAATTTAATTGGAGTGAAGCATCGATGAGAAAACCGTTGTCTCGATTATCTCAATTAAACTTAAACTTCATTAACCCATTAGTGTCTACAGTAATTTATCATTTGAACTAATGCTAAATTAAGACAATAACATTTCTCTTATTTATAAAGAACAATTTAGATGTATCATTATGAAGACTCGTTGAAATATCGTACACTTATTTGAACACAATAAATCCTGATACAGCTGTTGCATTGTGTTTCCTATGAATTCTTTAATTTCCCATAATTATCAAGACAATGCTAACTTAATTCAAGCATTAACAATAAATTCTCATCATAAAAAGATAAGAAAAGTAAACACAAATTTAACAGAGTAAAGATAATTTTAAAAGATTTTTCTAAATTCCAAATAAAAAAATAATAATTAATTTCTCAATCCTTTCACTCGAAGATATTCGCAGAATCTCCATCAGGTTCTGCAGATTATCTGCTCATGTCATAACTCAATTAATTGCCTCGAATCATTAATTTTCCAGTCTCATAAATAATTGGCTGAAAAAAATTTATAATGCAATGGGAATGAATTTTGACCAGGATACATGTAATATGAGTTTAATTGGCATTGGAATAGAGCACACAGTGGGTGTAAATCTAAGCCACCAATGATGAGAAATAAGGATGAATATAAAGTTCTGAGACTCAGCAGTTTGTGTAGGATAGTTTAACGAATTAAATGCCTTCCAATGCCCGAGACAGTTGGAATTACTGCGGGACTAATTAGCCACACAGTTCGTGATTGCACGCAAATGAGTTGAGGAAGAGGGAGAGACTCTATTTTACCATTTTACCGTTACAAATTCAGCATGGATCCTCTCTTTGGTATTATGTACGACTGTGAGAGTTTAATGTTTCTGTGTTAATGTGTGCATGTAAGAGATACTGGGGTGGAAGGAGGAGTTTTACGAGATGGACTGGCTCACGTGCTGGTGAAAGATCGGCACTGGGGTCATGACTGTCTTATATATATGCATATCATGAAATTCCAGATCCTCGAAGACTCACACACACACATAATTCAGAGGAAGTAAAGGTGATTTTATTTTTTAACTTTTCTATGATTACATAAATTATTATATATGCATGCCAGCTTGAATTTCAGGCATTTTTTAATGGATTTCTTTTCAGGGAAAACGAGATGAGTTGCATTCAATGGGAAAGTGGTTGGGATTTTTTTTTTTTCTTAATAATAATAATATTGGGGTCGTTAATTACACTTTCAGTTTTTCATTGAAATTTTAATGATTTTTGGAGGAATAAAAAATTGATTAACTCACCAGATGACAATTGATTCCCTGAAATTTCATTATCAGGCTGCAATTTTACTTCCATCTCTCGTAATCGTGAATGGAGATCACGTGTATGGATGAATAAAAAGAGTGTGCTCGAGAGGGCGACGAGGGCAACAAGCTCACTGGTTCTAAAAATACGTAAAATCGTGGCATTTTAAATAGCTGAGTGGAATTAATGACATGACGAAAAATAAAAAATCCAAAAATAACGGAAAAGTGTCTTGGGATGCATCGCCCTTTAAGTGAGTAAACAGTGCGTATATAATTGCCGTTTCAGTAGATGACAAGAATTTCACGTGTGACCCGCTTCCATGGTGCATATCTCGATCTTATCGGGACATTATTTTTAATTGAAACATCAGCTAAGTGACCGTAATTTGCAACGAGAAAAAATTCTGGAGAATTAGAACTTGATTTTAGCAAAAAAATTGATTTTTTTTTCAACTGAAATCTTAATTTCTCACATAATTTAAAGATTACTGAGATCGATATTCTTGCAATTAAAAAAATTTTTAAGCGAAAGGAAAATTGATGACTTTTATGATCTTATCGGTGATAAATTTTCCCCTTGAAATGGAAATAAAACGAGCAGCATCACCGTAACCGTAAAAAGCCCATAAGAATTGAAGAAAAATAATGCGTTCAAGCATGAAGATAAAGGTACAATCAGGATTGTGAAATTCCCCCTTCAGCGTAAAAAGCCGAGGGAAGCATTATTTCAAAGTCCCAAGACATTTCCGTGTCGAACGGACAAACGTGTAAAGATTACCCGTTCCGTTAAGGTGGAGTAACCATATATACCCATGAGAATAAATATTTCCATTGGCCACTGCGTATCGAATCAATCTTTTTCCCAATTCCTTTTTTCCCCCTAAAAAAGCGAAACTAAATGAATTATTTACCGTTTAGGAACTGCCAGCCTTCGTTGTCGCCACATATTGTCCTTAACAATCATAATCACAATAAATTACAATTAATTAACCCGATAGAATCACAAAATCACTGAATTTTAAATCGTCAAGGAAATTCACCGAGTTGCATAAGTAACACTGATTAATGAAATGTCACAATCCATTGCGATTGATAAATTATTGATCTAAAGAAGCAATTAGCAGCCCCCGCTGGGTCCACCCGTTGAGAGACAATTTATTATTATTTTTCAACAAATTTCCTTCAATCACACTTTCTTCACGTATTTCTCATTCTCAAGGAATCTTGAAAATTGCCCGATTATTTTATTACTATTGATCTCCTGCCGAAAAAGTCCGTATCAGTGAGTGGTCAATGTGAGACTGCAGTTCCGCATCGTTCTCTCCATCGTTTTCGTTCGCTCACGGAAAGACGGAGACTCCTACTACCTCGTGGAGGTCGATTCACGTTGTGGCTGTAGTTCAGAAAACGAGGCGCCTTCACCCAAACATACAGACAATTGCCATGAATGTGTGTGCCGGCCCCGTTACGAATCCTACCTCTTTACCCATGCAATTCTACTCTACATTCGTCGCTTCCCCACTCTCATTAATTCCTTATTTTCCCTTCTTTTTTATTTCTAACTCCTTGCTTGTATTCTTCTTCCTCCGTATCTTTTTTTTTCTCTCATCTCAAGTTCCATCCTTTCACCTCGTGGCTGCCACGCGACTGCTGGCTTCCAGAGCGTGTATTCTTCTTTCCCCCTCTCTTCATGTCTGCGGAATATTCAAGGGAAATTAATTGGAAAATATTTTGATAAATTATTAGAGAGGAGTCGTTGTAACTCAGTGGACAAATATTGATTGTTCGATTATTTTTTTAAAAATTCACTCTCTCTTTTTGGGTGAATGAACAACTTGCTGAATTCATCAACACAAGTCGAGAGGATTTCTATTTTCTTAGTTTCTTAATAAAACTCCTTTTTATTTACCAAAAAATACATGGTTTTCATTTTTTTTTAAATCGTGTTGTTCATTAAAAAAAAAGGAATTCTTTTGGATTATTTTTGAAATAATAAAGTGGAGGAGTAGAGTATGTTTTTACTGGTGAATCGAGTATGGAAATTACCATCAGGTTTACCTACGTATTCAACATGAATAAACGATGCATGCTATCTCTTCAGGGTTCATTGAATCGAGGAATAATAGAGAGGTGCTGTTTGATAAAAAAAAATAGTCACATGGTCCTGCTGACCACTTTGACTCGAGTCCATTTAATTTATCTCAAGTTACCTCTCAGTTTTCTTGATTTCCCTTGAGTTTTATTGTTGATTCACGAGTGTAAATTAAAATAATGTGTACTTACCACGATATTTTATTTTTCCTGATGAGAGATAATGACTGGATTTTAAAATTATAGCAGACTTTTGTTGATGCCGACGAAAGATTCATAGTTTCTTCACGATCAATGGGTAACATCCTTGTTCCCTCACGAAACATCGTGATACGACACCTTGTAACAAGTATTACGTTACAATTCCCATCTAAAAAAAAATAAGACAACCTCAATTCTTCATGCAATTGTATCAAATCGACGAGAGAATCTATATTTTCCCACAATAAATTCAGTAATGAATAATAAAAATTGAAACACAAGTGAATTAACCCAAATTTATCAAACAATTTTTATTTAATCCAACAGTTTTCAATAGACTCTCTCTTATTTTGCATTTTTCCTTCAATTATTTCAATTGAAAAAAAAAAAGGAGAATGAAAGAAGCATTCATCGACATCATGATTGGTTTTCGTTTTGTGATATTACAAAAGTTAATCAAAGAAATATGATGAAGTTCATTTTGATGAATTAAAGATTAAACATTACTCACTGACAACAATGAAAGAAAAGGCAGCTACTAACGGTAAATAAATATTGTATTCGTGACGTACTTATTATGCATTTAGCCTGCCTCCAGGATAATATTTGATGCATCAAAACTTGTGGGAAGTCTATCATCGTTTTACCTTATTTTTGCCCCTGAGGCCTCAGTCTTGAGTACTGTCATTGAACTCCTGGACATGTAATAATTATTTTTTTACAGTATTTTATTGGAGTACATTAAAAGCAGCTGAGGGTCATACTGATTTATGGGACTTTGACCTTGAAATTCCTTTTTTTTTTCTCATTTAAATGAAAGTCCTGATTTTTCCTGTGGTTCCAAGTGCAAATGAAAGCCGAGAAAATTTCCCACTAATTTGACCATCTCCGAGTCAATTTTCATTGAAAATTTGAAAAAAACCACAGTTTTCCTAAAACCACAAATTTTCAGATATCATTTTTTTACATAAAAATCCCATTCTGCCCCACGTACTCATCCTCCATGATTTAATGAGCCTCGTATAATTAATTACTGTATCGATAAATTACCAGATCTCATTTTTCACAATTTCACTCCATTGAAACTTTCACTTCATGGAAATATTTCTATAAACGTTAATTTTCTTTTTTTTCTCCACAAATTAATGACGCCGATGAATTCTCCAGATTCTCTCGATTCCGTTGAATAGAATGAAGAGTTTCCGGTGAAAAATACCATCATGCAATCCGTTTTCCTTCAACACATTCTAACCAAATCGCAAAACAAAATGGCGGACAGTGGGATTATTTGTGAATATGTAACGGAAAAAAATCTCGACCAATAAAGAGCGATCAAGTGTCCAAGTGTCAAACAGAGGAATCACACGAAGTCGATGAACCAATAACAAATGAGAAAAGCCCAACTGTCGTATTTCTCTTCGTTATTTTCAAAAGTGGTTGTGAACCGGTAGAATAAACACTAAAATCATCATCATGGATGAAACCGTACGTTAATAACCAAATTAATAAACTCATGAATTTTCTCTTTATAAAAAGGTATTAATTAAGATTCAATTATCATAACCTTTGATGAATTTTGGTTTGTTTGCAGGCTTCAAAGAAATTGAAAACAAGTGACGATTATGAGGAGACACTCATTCCTGAGAATGGAATGATCAATAATTTGCCAGATGACTGTTTGCTGTATATTTTCTGGCACTTGCCAATTCAAGATTTGTTCAATGTGGAGAAAGGTGTTATTTCATGTTTTTCTTTTATTCAATGTGAATATTTTAATTAATTGAGAAAATTCAATTTGATGACTGAAATTCACAGACAAATCAACGTTATTCCATCATTAGTTTTTGTTAAATATCTCGGAAACTGAGAGAGATAGAGAGATTTTTGTAGATACCTTTCTTGTAGAGAATTCCAAGACCTACAAAAAAGGTATCTATGAAAATTTCTCTATCTCGCTTAGTTTCTGAGATATCTCAAAGAAACTGATGATGAAATAAATTCAAGTTGTCTGAAAACTTCAGTTTCTTTCAATTTGCAGTGTGCACACGTTGGGGAGACCTCAGTACTAATGTCTGGAGAAGGATGAAAAAGCTGGTGATTAATCAGCCAGAGGAATCTGGTACTAACTATGCTGATATTATTCCTCGTTGTGGTGTTTTATTGGAGGAATTGGATATAATTCACTGGTCAACAACGCAGCAGGGATTAAATAGAGACGGATCAGCTGAGGATGGAGCTATGAAGCTACTTACATTGCTGGTAGATCACTGCAAGAATCTGAAAAAATTAACAATATCATTGAATGGATGCACGGAAGGGGAAAGCTTGAAATTCTGTCAATTATTCGTACGCAATGAGAATTTGAAGTTTCTCCAAATATCAAATCTTTCTGGAATTGATATTAAATGTAGAAATCGTTTGTTTGGATGTTTACCATACAATCTGGAGAAAATAGTATTTCACAGATTTTTATCAGACAGCACGAGATGTAGTTTCTCCGGGCGCAGATATCCTCTTCAAACTCAAGTAATTGTTTATTCCATTGAATTATTTTAGTTATAAAACATTGTTATAAAGTTTGCCATTATTTTCAGACATTATCCAAGTTTCAACAGTTGAAGTATCTCGAACTCAGTGGATTTAAATTGGGGTATAACGATCTCAATTCTCTCGAACATTTGGAGAATTTAAATAATCTGAAACTTGATTATATGTTGAAACGCAATATAATGGATGTTGCACGTTTGCGTCACCTGGAACATTTGGAAATTTCGTGCTACATGGAGATTACGACAATTTGGTTTAAAACATTGGGTGAAAATTGTCATAATTTAAAGTCATTGAAATTTAGACGTGAGTAATGATTGAATTTTCTAATATACAAATAATTTAATAATTATTTCCATTTATTCTTCTAGATTGTCACAAATTCGAGGGCGAGGGTCTCTCAAATCTCTCGAAACTATCGAAGCTCGAGAATCTTTCGATAATAAATTGTGGTGGACCAAAAATGTCTGCAAGTTTGAGTAAACTCACGAATTTAAAAGAGTTGAGTTATGCATTTCACAGAAAGCAAGTAGCAGATCGGGAATTCTTCAAGTTAATAGGAAGAGCACAGGAATTAAGATTTTTAGATGTGAGTGAGGCAATAATTTGCGAGAGTTTCCTTGATTGTGCTCATCTTATCACGAAGAATCGCCCAAGCGGTGTAATTCTGGAACTCCTGGTTCCCGATGATATTGGTGAGCTTTGGGCTGCAAAGGAAGTTGACTCACCTCTATTAATAGTGAAGAAGGGAACGAGTTATCGTGCAAGACACAATATATCACCAATTTATTATTAGAGAAAAAGAAAATCGCGTTTTGTGTGTTGGAGTTCATTGAATATTCTTAAAATATTATAAACCTATATTTTCAGCTGAAAATGTACAGTATTAACAGGATAAATTATATTTTTGTAATAGATTCAATTTTTGCACTATCAAATAATTTTTTTTAAAACTCAATTTATGGCAGTTTAATGCCAGTAATGCTGAGGTCCTTCGTACTTTCCTGAATTTTCTCATTCGTGATTACTTTATATCTGAAGTAAGTAAACATGAAGATTGTGAATAACAGCTTTGAAAGGTAGTGAAAGAATTTTTTGTTATTCCAGTAGGACCTGTTTTCTTTTATGTGAGAAAGAAAAAAACATTTATGATTACACTTGTCCTACGGGATTCATGGGGGATGACTACTTACTGCTTAAGTCTTACCAGCGACTAACCAGTCTCAGTCCACGATCAACACTCGTTACCTGAATCCTTCTTCCTCTCACGAAACTTCGTGAGACTGCATTTCTGTGAAAGGTAAGAATTTTGTTATAATTGGAGCAGTAAAAAAAATAATATTCTCTTTTTCAATGAAAATAAGTGAATATTTACATTTTACTAAATTTCCCTCAATTCAATAATTAATTAAGTAGTGAAAGAGTAAAGACCACTAGTCTCTGTGATTATTGTTAAGTGAATATCTTGATAATAACCGAGACAGTGAAATTTCCTTTGAAACTGTTTTTCGTGGAACGTAATGAGATAAAAGACTCTATTCTTCCTGTTTACTCTTCTCTCCTGAATTAATTCTCAATTGCCCTAGAAATGCGTAGAAATTTCATTCTCTTCACCAAGTGAATTCCTAAATGTTACCATACAATTTTTCAGACTCATCACATCACAGAGAGAGGCAAATGGATTCCACTATGCTGTATTCCATTGTGCTCGTTGGAGTAACCTTGACTACAGCAATAAAACTAAGACAGGGAATATATATCCTTGACATTGATGATGGTATCTTGAAGTGCATCGAGACAACACAAATTACCCATGACATTGATTTATCAAGTTTGAATTTACGAAGTTTGAGAAAAACAGCCTTTGACAAAGTGACAAATGTGAAATCACTCAATCTCCGTAACAACAGTCTCAAAGAATTACCAGAATTTATATTCACTAATTTAAGAAATCTCGAGTTACTTTCACTTGCTGAAAACAAGCTATCAAAATTTAATAATACATTCATCGGTCTGAGTAACTTGAAATTATTGAATATATCATTTAACGAAATTAATAATTTAGATTACAGTTATTTATTTGGTTTACCAAATTCAACTGATATAATCATAACTGGCAATGAATTGTGGTCAATATCAACTCTATCATTTGCAAATTCATATTGGCGTGATAAAATTAACATTTCAAGTGAAACAACAACGAAGAATACGAGGGAATTGGATGTACCACAATACCCTTCACTTTTCAATGAGAACAATGTCAATGTTATGCTGGATAAAAATTTGCGTATTAAAGTCTGTAAAACATTGGATGGCCTAGTTGAGTCTGTTGAAAAAATAATGATAAACGAAACACTACCTCACAATTGTGCAGAGGTAAAAATTCATCACAAGCATCGAAAGTTAATTCTATCATTCTTGGGTGTAAAAAGTTTCAAGAAACATTGGTACAAACTCCAAGAATTCCCATTTAATTCAATTGAACTGGAGCACAATGATATTGATGAATTAACACCAGAAATACTCAATGATCTGCCTTCAGACTTGTCTTACGTCAATCTTCAGTACAACAATATTAAAAAATTGAGGAGAAATGTGATAAAAAATAATGATTTAAAGTTTCTACACTTTGGTAATAATAAAATTAATGAGATTGATGAAAATACATTTAAAGAGACGCAATTGGACACGCTCTTCTTAAACACTAATTATCTCAAAAACATTGAATTCATCAGGACATTACCGAGCACAGTGACGACATTGATGTTATTCGACAATAAAATCAGGGAAATCCCCAACAATGTATTCTCCAATCTGAAGAACTTAGTTTTACTCGGCTTAATGCATAATGACATAAGTGACCTTGGTCCAGGCTCCTTCCAGGGTCTAACATCTCTCCAAGTACTCAATCTGGCGGATAATCGCCTGTTCAACATAACTCCAGGTGCATTCGCCGATTTAAACAGCCTCAGGACTCTCTATTTGTACAGAAATTCGATTGGTGACCTTGATAGAGGCGTATTCCGGGGTTTAGAGAGCCTCAGAGATCTGAATCTTGCCTGGAATAATTTAACAAGAATCACGAAAAGCTACTTCACTGATTTACCAGCAACATTACTCGAGTTGCATCTTGATTTCAATTCGATCGAGACAATTGAGAGTGGAAGCTTCATTGGCATACCAAAATTTATGCTATCACTGGATCATAACAGAATCAGAGACATTTCCATCGGTACCTACGATCTTCCTCATCTCCAAGAACTCCATGTCAAGTATAATCTGTTGGAGACGATAGATGGCGCTAGTTATGGGGGATTACCCCGTTTACGCAGGCTCTTGCTGAATGGCAATAGGATAAGGAATATTGCGAGGGGTTCTGTCAGGAATATGGGAAATTTACGTGCACTTGGTTTATCGGGTAATAAAATTGAGAGAATCGAGAATGGTGCCTTGTTTGGATTACCCAAGATAAAGACAGCCAGAGTTTATGTTGCTGACATGAGACTCAAGGTTATACAGAGTGGTATGTTTGAGGATGTTGAGGTAAATTGAAGTTTATTATCTCTCATGTGAACTTTCTGACCTGAACAAGTATGCTTATTATGGTTTTTTTTTTATGGAGCTTGTAGTTGGATAGTAAAGAGGATGATTTAATGTATGAATTATTGTAATAATTTGTAATTTGTGAAATGGTTGCTACGAGTATTGTAATTTTTTTTAATGGAATTAATAGAATGTTCATTTTTGGGTTCAAGTGGCAATCGTTCAATTAGTTATTTTCATGAAGACTTCTTCGTTTTTTTAAATTTTAAATTGAGTATTTTGATTTGTGAATTCTACAAAGTAGTGAATGATTAAAAAAACACACATTTCGCAGTTATATAAATCGTAATATTTTGGACTCACTCAACATTGTTGTAATAGCAAATACACGCCCCGAAAAAAAGAAGCAAACATCTCTAATTATCTCAATTGTTTTAAAGAACCGTAAGAACTGTGGTAAAAAATTGATCAATATTTTATCCCCAAGTGTAACCATACACGCACGTGTTTCATTCCTATTCTGGTTAAATCTAGTTACCGCCAATGACCTCAAATTTCTGCGCGTGTTGAGGAATTTAGATACGTTTGTTTGTACGGAGATAAAGAAAAATCATGAGAATATTACTCATATAGAATTTCAATAATTTATCCACCAATGAGAGCGGACAATTTTTTTCAAACTCTTGAGCCACGTGTCTACTATTGCAGTAAACTTGAGCATTCGTAAAATTATTACGAGGAGTAATGAGAGGACTATAATCATTGAGGAATCACCTGATACCGATTTCCTGTTATTGGCGTCTGCAGGGAGATAAAGCTTGTTTGAACAAATGGAGCACCATCAATTATGTAACAATCGAATCTCATGATCATTCGTGCTTTATAAAGAGATTTTAGAGTACTGAAAATTCCTGAAATTTATCAAAAGAGAACATTTGTAATTTTTGCATTTTAAAGACTTGATAAATTATAAATTTTCAGTAATTGTTAATGAATTTTGTCAGTTATCCTTTTCTCAATGGACAGATATGACTAAATATCATAAAACTGAATGATGAAATTCTCATATAAAGCCTCCAATTATTCATTAAGCTTCTGTTCCACGTGTTTGCTGATTGAACCGTAAAAATGTACTTTTAATGAAGAGGAAAACAGAGAAAAAATTGGGCAATCATTATATGCTCTGTATTATATATGTATTTGAACGAATGTCAGACACGTGCAGGTGGTTGGGAGGGGGTGTAGGTATTTAATGCCCACATTTCATGAAAGATTATCAGTTCTCATAGATCGAGGACCGAATCTACAAGTGTATCATAAGGAGTAAGTAATAACAATCGATGGATTAATCATTGAATTTTTCTTTAATTTCAATAATTTTTTTTTAAATTCTATCAAATAATTCTCATGAAAATGAGAGTTACAATTCATTTAAAATTACTCAATCTCTTTTATGACTAACATTTCCCATGAATTTGCTTTCAGACTGATTAAACGAAAGACAAAATGGAATTGTACGCACTTGTTTTCCTCTTCGGAGTCTGTTTTCATCAGACAACAGCAGCTGCTATAAAAAATGTGGGATATTCTCCAAATATCGATGGACATATTTTGAAGAGTGTGACAATAAAAGATAATTCAATTGACATTGATTTGTCAGGTCTGGAAATCAAAGAAATTGCAGAGGGTGCCTTTGATAATTTAACAAACGTGAGAAGTTTGAATCTAGCTAATAATACAATTAAACAACTTCCACCTCTAATTTTCTCAAAAATGGAAAATTTAGAAATATTATCACTGGCTGATAATAAAATCAACAGTTTCAATAGAAATTTCATAGGACTGAGTAAATTGAGAAGCTTGAACATGACAAATAATTCAATAATCCGACTATTGAGAGGTGATTTATTTGGCCTGACAAAATTAGTAGATGTAATTATTGAGGGAAATCCCCTTCGCAGCGTGATATCAAATACTTTTATGGATCCATCTCTCTTTGATCCTATGATTGATGACGTTATCTCCGAAAAACTCGTCGATCTACAGTTCTTCCCGAAGGAAAAAACCATGCGAATCTCACCAGTACCAGCACATTTCAATGTAAAATTATGTCTGACAACTGATGGTATTGTAAAATTGGTTGAGGAGCTCGAACCACAGGCACAACTTGGGGGTTGCAAAAAATTGAAAATAGATCGTGAGAGTGGTACCTTAAACATGAAGAATTATGAAATAACTGGTGTTGAAAAAGGCTGGTACAGATTATCAGGTGATTATATAAATGCAATTGACTTGTTTCAAAATAGAATAACTGAAATCACACCAGAATTATTGAACGATTTACCTCCAAGTGTGCATACTGTCTCCATCAACTCCAATAGAATTGAAATAATCAGAGACAATTCTATTGCGAATAAGTATTTAAAAAAATTACTCCTGAGATCTAATCTTATCTCAATAGTTGAAGACGAAGCTTTCATGAATACCCAATTATCAACTCTATCATTATCATCTAATCCATTGAATAGTTTAACTTTTGTTAAAACATTACCAATGACAATGGTAACATTGATGCTTCAAAAAAATGAAATTCTCGAGATTCCCGAGGACGCTTTAACCGGACTGGAAAATCTGAAACATCTGTCATTGAGTGAAAACCGAATTAACGAATTATCTGTTAATACATTCCAAGGTCTCAGGACATTGGAAGTTATTGACTTGAGCGATAATCAAATAGAAGTAATCGTCCCAGGTACTTTTATAGACCAGGAAAATCTCCTCCAGCTTTCGCTAGGCAGAAATAGCATCGAAGAATTGTATCCCGGGATGTTCCAAGGTTTGTCAAGTATAAAGGATCTTCAGCTGAGCGATAATTATATTGGCACTATTACGAAAGATTCGTTTGCGGATTTGAAGAATGGAAGCCGGTGTTATCTTAATCTCGCTGTGAATGAAATTAAGGAGATTGAGGAGGGGAGCTTTGCTGACTTGAATCTTTACGAACTTCATCTTGCGGACAACAAAATTACGGATAATTCCATTGCAAAAGGTGCATTCACTGGATCTGCTATTGAGAACATATATATGTATCGTAATGAATTGACTAGTATCAATGGAGACTTATTTGAAGGCATGGTGGGTGAATGGAGCCTTCATTTAGCTTACAATCAAATAAGCAGCGTAACGAATGGTGCTGCTAAATTCATGGAGAACTTGAGGAAACTTAATTTAGGTGGTAATAAAGTAGAACGTTTAGAGAATAATGCCTTGTGTGGAATACCACCGAGAAAGGCTGCTAATATTAACATTCATTCCACAACTCTTAAAGTCATCCAAGGTGGTCTTTTTGATTGTTGAAAGAATTAATTAATGATTTTTAGGAGATTTGTATTTATAAACTAGGAAAATTGAATAAAGAGTTATTTATGATTAAAATGAATATGTCTATTAATTTATAATTTTCTGGAACCTTGAGAGTTTTTATATTATCAAGTCATTGGTTGCTGGCGCCTCAGTACGTTCTGTCTGACGCGATAACTTTTTTTCTACTTGCATCAGATTGAAGTGGATTCTATGAAGCGAGAAAAGTGAAAAAACTCATCAGTCACAGATTCATAAAGTTTCTCGACTTCAAATAGGGAAAAATGGACTCATGTTTTACCTATTCACTACAAAAATAATAACTCTATAATAAAAAAAACAAATTTATTCCTTTTTTTTTGATGTGTTGTCTGTTCAACGAAGAATTTGTTCCAGATAATATTTCGCCCTGAAAAAATGACCTCTGTTTTATCTTGATGTCATCAATCTCACACTATGTTTCAAGTTTATTATGAAGGTCATGATTAGCTACGTATCAAAGGTATCAATGACCCTATCTGGGAAAATCGATAGACGTTTTACCTTAATTTCTTGTTAATTCATGTACGTTTTTTTGATGATAAGTTTGCTTGAATATTCGGTTTTTTTAAAGAATGATAAAGCTTGTTCTGACACAAGTGATTTCGGTAATTAAAAATAGTTTTTCTGAATACATTACAAGCATGTCGAGGTTGAAGGTATTTTTTCCATTCATATCTCATCTATGAATGAGTTATACAAAGGAAGCCATCGTACAGTGAACTAGGGCTGTCATGGTCTTTTTTCTTATCAGTAGAGTGCTGAAGCACTGGTGCTCCTTTGCTTCAAATGTTGAATTCTGGCGACTCTCAATGGCTGAGCAAATGAACCGAAGACTCGGTAAATATTTGAACGAACTTAAACACGTGTAAAATTATAATGATGACCAAAATTATAGAGAATTAATAAATTTCCTGATTTTTTTGGGGAATATTATTAACACTCATTCGTAGACAAATACAGCTGAACTATCATACAGGTAAAATTTCATGTTAGACCAATAGATTATTTAAATTAATAAAAAAAAATTGAGTCAATAACGGAAAAATTCCGGCAAATCTATTAAGACACACACAAGGAAACATGGAATAGAGATAAGAGAAAATTACGGACTTCCTAGATTTGCCTCACCAATTAAATATTAAAAATGAGATGAAGTTATCTTGAAGCATGACAAATATTTTCATGAATTTTCATTATCTTCGTACAAATAACTTGATCCCAACTGCGCAGCATATTTGAAATTATTCGAATTATAGAACAGAAGATTGAAATTCTGTTTTTGAAAAATCGGAGATTTATTTTCCTTTGAAAATTCAGTTTTTTTAATTAATCATTATTTTTCAGTTCGTTGAACTGAAAAACGTCGAAGAACTAATAATCATGGACAATTTCAAGGTCCAATTTTTTAAAATCATATCTTCACAAGTGTGGAATTTCCATGGATTTTAGTTAAAAATTAAAATAGATTTAATATTTTAATTAATTTTTGCACATAATTAATTATACCGATAAGTCAGACAAAAATCCGATATTTCACAACAATATCATATTTTTCAAGAGTAATTACATTTTAAATTAAATAAACAATGGAAATTTTTTCTTCAGCTTGATCATAAATCAATAAAAATATTTTTCAACAACTCCCAATTTATATGAATTATTATCATTATTCATTCTCTAATTGCTATTTCCAATTTTTCGTCATCAAATCACCTTGATGCCTAAAAACCAGTCATGTCCTTGAACTCAAAAGCTCAATCTGTGATGAACCAAATGTTCAATCAGTGTAGTCATTAAGATAAACTTATTTTAATCAAGATTAATTTAATTTTAAAAAAATGAAAAAAAATCGGGATTAATTTGTATAAGAGTCGTGAGTATTTATTCCTCAAATTCCGTGACAAATTATCAGTTTTTATTGGCATTCAATCCAATCAACAAGTACACTCGGTAAGTTTGATTTTTCTGCACCTTTTGATTTTATTTCGTTATTAATTAAATAATCCTTTCAGATATTTCCTCTGAATCTGAATAATGAAATCGTACTCACTTATCCTACTCCTCGGAGCAATTTCCCTCAATTCGATAGCAGCAAGAGAATTTACTCATGAAAATTATCTCCTAAACATCGAAAATGGAATTCTGAAGAGCGTGACAGCAACAGGCAGCTCAAAAGTCCTCGATCTGTCCCACCTGAAAATAAAAAAAATCCATGAAAAAGTGTTTGACAATCTAACAGAAACATTAACCCTGGATCTATCGTACAATGCCCTTGACGAATTTCCATCCTCAATTTTTTCAAAATTGAGCGATTTGGAAATATTATCATTGGCTAACAACCGGATTCGTTATCTTCAAACGATTTTCGTTGGCCTGGATAATTTGAAGGTCTTGAACATATCGAATAATTATCTCGGAGATCTGCTGGAAGGAAATTTTTATGGTTTACCAAAATCATTGGATATTGTAGTCGAGGGAAATCATCTGAGAACCTTACCGACTAGTGTTTTTTCTAAACCATTAGTTGCTGATAAAAATAATGGCAGTACTCCAATTCCCCCTGATTTTTCAAAAAATCGTGAAGAATCAATTAAAATCCCAGCATTACCAGAAGGAATTGACATAAAAATATGTAAAACTGCTGATGGCCTTGTAGAATCCGTTGATATTCTTGATGAACATGAAACACTTGGTAATTGTTCGAAAGCAGTGATAAACCGTGAGCTTCGTGTTCTAGACTTCAGTGGACTCGGTATCACCAAATTCCAACGTGGCTGGTATAAATTAGGCGGATTCTTCATCAATAGACTCGACTTATCTAACAACAGAATAAAAGAAATTACTGCAGAATTACTGAACGACTTGCCCCCAGGTTTAGACCATATTGATCTCAGTGACAATAAGATTGGGATTATAAACAAAAATATTATCTCAAATCCTCGAATCGATTCAATAATCCTAGCTAATAATATCATAAGAACAATTGAGGCTGGTGCTTTTGAAAATACGAAAATCACAGTTGACTTTGATTTATCGAAGAATCCAATTGAGAGACTGGAAAATGGTGCACTTTATGGATTATCCAAAACTCCTGGTATTCGTGTCAATTTGGAAGATACACCGATCAAGGTCATTCAGAGCGGTGTTTTTGATGATCTGTGAATTTTTAAAAATATCATTTTTACATTATCAGAAAGTATCATCCGCATTCACCTCATCAACTGTGTTCTTATGATTTCTCTTAATAAATAGAAAATATTATAGCGTATCTTGTTTAATTTATTATTTCCCACGAAAGTTATCAATCAGAAGGGATGCAAAATTGTATGGAAAATAAAAATAAATACTTATAGTCGATGTCGATTAAAATGCGATTCAAATCCTCAAATAACCTCGACGAAACATGGGCCAGGTCCCTGACCCCAAAAAGGTGATTATCCATCAACTAAACTTGTTTCAGTCCATATTAATTCGTACGAGGAGAGAGGCAGGTATATATCCTGGAATTTAATTCCAAACTATCAGTTTCCATTTACACACAGGCTCCACTCAATCAGCAAGTATATTTGGTAAGAATGGATTATTGAATAAAATTTACGGATTCAACTTTATTATTTGAAAACAAAATGAATTATTTGTAAATAAAAATTATTTTCCGACCTTAATTGAGTGATTGTGCTTCCAGATTTTTCTTGTGAACAAAACGATGGAGATGTATGCATTCATTCTACTTGTAAGTGTCATTCCCCTTGATTGGATAACAGCAACCGAATTGACCCATGGAAATTACCTCCTCGACATCGATAACGGAACTTTGAAGAGCGTGACAGCAAGTCCAAGTACCATCGATCTATCCGGTCTGAATATCAGGAAGATTGAAGACAGAATTTTCGATGATTTGACAGGAGCAAAGACTCTGGATCTATCGAACAATCATCTCGAGGAGCTTCCACCTCTAATTTTCTCGAGACTGAGTAATTTAGAGACATTGTCATTGGCTAACAATCGGCTTAATCCTGCTCCCAATACCTTCCTTGGCTTGAGTAACCTGAAGCTCTTGAATTTATCGAATAATTCACTGGAACATCTGCAAGATGGAAGTTTCAATGGTTTGACAAAATCAACGGATATAATAGTTGAAGGAAATAATCTACAATTATTACCAACAGGTGTTTTTGAGGGTCCATTATTCCCCAGTCATGAGCATCGTGTTGCAAGCCATTCACGTCGTAAAAGGAATCGCACGCAAGTATACTATGATGGACCAGAAACAATTGATTTAAAATTTTGTAAAACCTGTGATGGTCTCGTGGAATCCGTTGAGAAACTGAAAAAATATGAAAACCTTGATAATTGTACGAAAGTAATAGGAACTGCTTGGTTTCGTGTGGTAGATTTCAGTGGCCTTGGAATCACAAAATTCCAATCTGGCTGGTACAAATTCGAAGATTCGCCATTTGATAGTATTATATTTTCTTGGAATAATATCACCGAAATCACATCGGAATTACTCAATGATTTACCACCAAGTGTATTTGGCATTAATCTCGACAGTAATAAAATTGAAATGATAAAAAAAAAAAATATTTCCAATCAAGCTTTGAAGCACATTAACCTTGAAGATAATATTATCAAAACGATTGAAGACGGTGTTTTTGAAAATACCAAATTAATCCTTCTTACATTAAAAAATAATCGCTTGAGAAGCCTGAAATTTGCTGCAACTCTGCCATCAACACTCGAGCAATTGACAGTTTCTAATAATGAAATATCAGAAATTCCGGAGTCTCTGGGTAATTTGAAGAAATTACATGATTTAGATATTTCAAGAAACAATTTAACTTATTTATCAGCAAATGTATTCAATGGCTTGGATGCATTGTACGAAATTGATTTATCTGGAAATCAACTTACCAGAATTGAAGCAGGAGCATTTAATGGTCTGGGAAACCTAGCCAGTCTTCAACTGGCTAACAATCTCATCAGTGAATTGCACTCTGGTATTTTCCAGGGATTATCTAGTATTGGGGAGATTGATTTGTTGGGTAATAAAGTGACTAAACTCACCAGAGAATCATTCGCTGCTTTGGATCATGATCATAGACATCGTGTTGTTCTTGCGCACAATGAGATTGATACTGTTGGACCAGGTACCTTCGTTGGTACAAAAGTTGATTGGCTTGATCTCAGTAGCAACAGACTTTCGGAAGGATCAATTGCAGTAGGAGCATTCAATTCATCTGCACTCTATGCACTTCGTTTAGGAAGTAATCAATTCACAGCGATAGAGAGTGAAACCTTTGGACATCTTCCAAGATTGACGTATCTCTCATTGGAGAAGAATCGAATCAAAAGTATTGGCAATGGTGCTGTTAAGTATATGGACAGTTTACAGCAGCTCAACCTGGACAAAAATTTCATTGAAAGACTTCAAAATGGAGCATTTTGTGGATTATTTAAGGGTAATCGTGGGCATGTTAGTTTGAGGGATGTACCCATTAAGATTATTCAAGGTGGTCTCTTTGATTATGCTTGAAAAATTCAGAATATTCAATATTTTAATGAAATGAAGAATTTATAAAATGAAATTCTGGGGTTTATACGGAATTATTTTGGAATTAAAAGCTAACAAAGAGAGTTTTCAATGAAAATTACGGTATTCAAAAATTTTATCAGTTGGATTATAAATCATCATGAATGAATCATCAAAAAAAAATCGGAATATCATTACCCACGAGCTGAATGTTCCTTTCACCTTCACTTTCTGACCATCAGAAAGTATCTTCACATCCTCACAATCGAATAACTGTAATACATATATATTTTTTAATAAATAATAAATACTCTAACATATGTCGTTCAATTGATTATTACCCCATGAAAATGATCGCATGCAACAATTGATGCATTGCCGGAAGCTAACTGAGATTGAATCTTCTTATTTTGCATAAGTAGTGTGAAAGTTTTCATTTTGATTTCATGTCTCGATTTAATAAATTATATTGTAGTGAATACGAGATAACGTTTATTTATCCTCGTGTTTCGCACAGTTTTGTAGACATGAGAGGGTTGGATTTTTGTTTTTTATTTCTATTTCATCTGAAGAATATTTTGCATGCTCTCTTTGATCCCAACACATGCACAAAAAACTTTCCATCATAAATTGACCATAAGTTTGCTGTAAAACGAAAAAGTAAAAAAATTACGAGCAACTTTCTAATCTCAGCTTCTTTTTCATTTCATCAATTTGCATATTTTAATTATCTTGCACGATTCATTCAACTCATATTAAAATAAAATATATTAAAAAATAAAAGAATCTCTCCAATTACCTCGGAACGTCACGAGTTGACTGCCCTTCCCTACGTCCTTAATAATAATAATGTAAAAATAGTGTTAAAATTCTCACGTACATGAACATTTCCCGTTCCGGAATTCTCTGTGATCATCAGTAGGAAGGAAGTTTCGCAGGGTAATTTAGTGGCATTGACACCGTCTCTCGTCTCTTATTGCACTACACAATATTGTAACAATTTATATAATACGTATATATATTTTCTCAAGGTGATATGCAACACGGCATAACACGTCGAAATGATGATTATACCTGAAGCCAAGTCATCTGGTGTGATTATTTTAATTCGAGTTTATTTATGAAATTTCAGTCTCGAAGAGATGAAGCAGGAAACGTTCATTTTCTTCTCATTTATTCCTTGGAATTAAGTGAGATTGGACACAGTTTACCATTATCCTTTTTTGGAGAATCTTTGTCCATATACTGCAACTGTAAATAATTTGTATATTTTATTCAGAATAATTATGACAATAAAATTCCCAGACAAATCAACTCTATTTCATCATTAGTTTTTGTTGAATATCTCGGTAACTAAGAGAGATAAAGAAATTTTTGTTGAAACCTTTTTTGTAGATAATTTTAAGAGCTACAAAAAAGGTGTTTATGAAAATGTCTCTATCTCGCTTAGTTTCCGAGATATCTTCAAAAAACTGATGATAAAATAAATTAAAGTTGTCTGAAAATTTCAGTTTCTTGAATAATTAAAAAAAATAAGTCATCAATACTATCGCCATTTTCTTAAATTAAAATCATTATTTATACTCGAAGGAGTGAAGGTAAACTCGTGTAATCAATTACAAGAATTAATGGTGATTTCTTTCTAGTGCTCTTTCTCGTGTAGTGACGATAAATAATACGATTTTATTTTAATTTTTTTCACCTACCTTCCGAGTGTGGGACACAGTCTGATGATTGCACATGGCCATGTTCTTTTCATGATCGAACAAGCCGGGATTTATTTTGAAAATTAAAGCCGGTTTGACTTCAGTTGTAGGTGGCATTAGTTGTGTGCCAATGACCGTTGGGAAACGAGAACGAATACGATTGTAATGGATAATTGAAAAATCAGAGGCTGCTTCAGAGATCAAGTTCAATGATTTTGAGGAATTAAATGTATGGGAGTGGAGATTCGTGAGAGGATAGAATATCGATTTTTTTTTGCTTGTGAGGTATGATACTTTCCGAGTGAAAGGTTTACTGGTTTTTTCAGGTCATTGTACCAGTGCGTCATTTCGCATCTTTTTTTTTAGTATATATGGATTCTGAAGATGACCGCAGGATCTCGTAATGCCTCAAAAAAATATTAGAATTATTTTTCCTGACTTTCGGTTGCCTCTATTATGTGAGTATTCACTTTAGATATTCATTCACTCTTTTTTTGAATAATCTGAATGATTTTTCAGGTAATGGAGAAGCTGAACGTGATGGAATTCTTCAAGTGATGTAATATAAAATAATGCGGAATACAGTTTGATTCTCAAAGGATTCAATATCTTCAATTCTTTGGTATTATATATTTTAATTCTTTCACTTCAGTCCATAAATTAAATTTCTAGCTTCTGATAAAATTCAGGAATGGGAGAAATGAGTTGTCTCTGGTAGCCAAAAATAGTGAATGTTATTCAACATTTGAAAGTCTCAATATTTATAAGACGAAAGTGTTTTCTGCATCAAGTTTCTGGATTCACTGGCATTAATTTAATGGCTATGATATTTTTTGGGTCAGAATTGAGGTCAAGAAAGGATCATCGGAGTAATCATTTCACTTTGAATTCTTCGTGAATCTTATCTTCGTACTTTCCCGTTCAATTTAATTAATTTCTCATCCTTTTATTGGAGAAGTCATTAATAGATAAGAAAGATGGAATAATAATGTGAATTTAAATTTATTTTTTTATGTCGATGTGAATTCTTCTTTTTTTTGTGTTTAATAGTGTCACACTGGCATTTTTTCATGTTGCTGACTGGGAACTGTATCAAATTACCAGAAACATGTGCATTATACTGTTGGACTCGTAGGAATTACATGGTGTGACAAAAAATGAGGGTAATGATTCCTTTTTATGAGATATAAAATTAATCCTCCTCAACAGTCAGCACAAAACGAATTAATATTTGTTCTTACTACATAAAGTTCTCTATTAAGACATCATGTACAGGATCACACAATGTTACTACAAGAGTCACGACCTACGATGAATAATGGCACTGATTCTTGTGGTAAATGTACAGAAGCAAATGTGTCAGGTTTTTTTGTTTCATCTTCTTGCACTCATGAGTGTGATGTCTTTATAAACTTGTGAGAACGAAGGAATTTTATAGATTTTTGTTAATGAAAAAAATTCATACTCATTAATTTCATCATCAATTCACGAATAATTGAATCAATTAAAAGAAAATATTAATTAAACTCCATGATATTTAATTATACGAGTAATTAATTTTCACGTTGAATCCCACAAATTAATTCAAATAAACGTAAATATTCAGAAATCCATGAACTTGATTCGATTAAATTTAAAAAATTATAGACTTAGACTCTCTACACCAAGTTCATCATCAATCATCCATTCACCTCAGTAGTTTCAAAGAATTACAGACTGATGCAAAACGCACATAACTATAATAAAGATTATTCCCCTTGTTCTTTCACCTTATTCCCCATCTTTTATCTTTGTGTTAAAATTTCAGAATAAGAGGAAGAAGTGAAATAAAAATTGAAGCAAAGGCAGTGAAGCTATTTCGATGTATTGTGAGAAAGCCTTGTGAAAATCTTCTACCTCGTAAACATTCATTTTCATACTACCTATTTTGCCTCATCGCTGAATAACATTTCCGCATTCTCCTTCCTACTACCCTCCATTCAACAAAAGGAAATCCAAGCTATTCCCAAGACGAGAATAAATCTGTCAAAAAAATTTATTCAATTAATTAAGGTAAATGATTTTCATTCAAACGCACAATTGCATAATTCGTTACAATTTCTCCTCTTATGGATAATGAAAAAAATTATGACTCTGTGATTTCATTGGATAACAGGATTGTAACAAACTATAAATTAATCCATTAACAATGAGACCATTCCAGTCAACCGAGAATAAGAACACGTGGCTATGCACTTTTTTTTTTTTCAATTCTTTTCTTCTTCAGTGATTTCAGTTTGCCGATCGTTGATGCTTGTCCCGGTTTAATCGGCGCTCTCGTTTTGCCACATGATCTTGTGTGTCAGTGAACCTTGAGAGAAGGAGGAAAACAAAGTGAGCGTTCAGTGTGACTGGGCTGGTTTGCTCTACCACGTAGAGAAGGATTCAAGCGGCACTCATTGGTTTCTTCATTCAGTTCATCTACATTATTGCCTTTGAAAGGAAAAAATCATCTAAAATTATGAATATTTTTCATTAATCAAATCGGTGAGTTCAAGAAGAAAATGATTTTCTTTGGGGAGAGGGATTTTAATGAGAGAGTTGAAGACGTTCACTCACATCCGTATGAACCACTCCCTGATACGTATTTGTAAGAGAAAAAAAAGTGAAAGAAGTAACTCCTGGCCGACTTACGTTTAACTGTTCCCCGAATCTACTTTTATTCATGGAATCTCAATTGCTCGTCTCACATCCCGTCTCATTTCATTTTTTTTTAATACCATTTATTGTGATTTTTGTTATTCGAGTAATTTTAATAAATTTGATGAGATCATTTGACATTCAGGGGATTCCCCTTCTTCCACACGTCTGCCAGACCGTCTCCACGTCAATAGCCGTACATTTTTCAGCATCGGGAATCACTGCAAAGAGCCTTGACATATGAGACGGGTCAGAATCCGTCCCCTTTCTATCGTCTGCGGCGGTTCAATACCAACGACTTCACAAGTACACCACAAACTTTCTTGGTCTCGGTAGAAAACCGTGAGAAACAATTTCCAGAAATTTGATTTATTATTCAAGCTCTACATAAAAATTTTACAATTTTGTAGCACAAAGAAATATAAAAAAAAGAATCCTGATATGTACATAAAAATAATTTCAAGTAATATTAAATTAATTATCATAAAATGAAACTAACAATGCAGCCAAGAGTTGAATTGATAAAAAAAAAATCTATTCATCCTCATTCTCTTCCAAATGCTGAAGCTTCAATTGCTTACTTCTATCAATTTTAACAATATTCTTCTCCCTCTGATTATTCCTCTTAACCGGCTTTTGCCCAATGACATACTCAGGTAATATAATCTTACTCCCCCTAAAAACAGGTTTATCCTCATTGACCTTAACCGCAAGTGGTTCATTGACAATCCTCCTACTCCATGGTTTTTTGAATGAGACTCTTGATGTCGATGGTTTATCAACATTTTCCTCAGTACAATCATCAATATCCATGTCCTCATTGTCCTTAGCAGCTTCTTCTTTCAATCTTCTTGCTCTCAATCCATTGAGGAAGGAGAGTGCAGCCTGCGTATTACTTTTATCCGACATATCCTCATTCGACACATCAGCAAGACTATACTTAGCCCATTTATGTGGATTACGCACATAATCTGGTACACGTCTCTCGCCAAATGGCGATGGTAAATCCGGCCTTTTGAATATGCTCTCTCTCCCTTTGAATTGTCTCGTTTCGGTTCTACGACGTTTTCCTGGAGGCGGTGGTCTCCGGAATTCACGTATCTCCAAATTTGGGGTCTCAGAAACTGGCTGATCCTTGTTGCAATCCTTCTCTGCCTTTGATAATTGAGTAAACAAGGCTCTCTGACGACTGGCAAATGAGGAATCACCGCCTCTCAATGTGAAATCATTATTCGAAGGTATTTTCATTGTTTCAGTGTTACAAAATCTGGTGAATTAAATTGTTTGTGCAGGACTGTTTAATTAACGAATATTTTCATCGACGAAGCTGTACAATTTTGATTCTCTCGGGTGCTCTGCAATTATCCTGTGGAATTCGTGAAAATTACTTTTTAATGAGTCACAACAAAGACATGTTTAATTTCATTAATTTTAATTATTGATTTACCAGTTTATCGACATCAGGATGTTCTGCTAATATTCATGACAAATTCACCTTTTTAACAGTAAATTAATGGAATTTATTATTTTTTGTTATGTAGGTTTTGTTTTGGGTTGGCTGTCACTCTCGAGGTTATGTTCTTCATCTCAGAAGATAATAAAGTTGATTCTGAATTTGTTAGTAAGGCAGATTTTTACATTTTTGACTGAAGGCGCCACGTACTGTGATCTGTAAAATAATTGCTGCTTAGCAACCATAAATGACAACTCAAACGTAACCTTTTGAAAATACATTAAACTTACATCTGACAAGTGTCATAATAATCCCAATTCCAGAGGAATAATCATGGAAAATATTTAATTAAATTAAATATTTATTTATTTCAATGAAAAGTGTTGGTTTTAACGAGGATATATGTTTGGAATAGGATCAATTCTATTTAAAAAAATCAATTTTAATATTATTCTTGTTAAATCATTTCATGGAGTTTTTCATAATCCAAATAGACACATATTTTATGTTAAATTGAGTGACAAAGATCGTGCTGTTCTTTTGTATAAACAAGATGGTAAAATTATGGACATGCAGTCGATTAATGTACCGAGTAATTATCAAGGACGAGGCCTAGCAAGAACTCTAGCTGAGGTATTTTGTTTCTCCTGAAAATTTAATTTCCCAGTGAAATCAATTGAACTTTATCCATCAGGCTGCATTAACATACGCAATTGTCCACGATTATAAAATAATATTGTCCTGTGAATACATGCAAAAGTATTATCTTGCTACAAAAAATCGAGAACTTGAGGAACGAGTCATCGGTCCATCGAATATCATCGAATCATCGCCATTACATCCTGAAATAATTGATGAGCTTCCAGATCCTCAGGATGTCATAAATCCTGATTCAAAGAATTGAATTTTAATTACTGTAAATATTTCAATTAATGGAAATTTTCCGGATTTTTTGGGAGAATTGTAATTTTAAAGTAAATATTTATGTTTCCTAGCTCAAGATTTTGACGAAAAAATGGAGAAAATGGATGAATCAGATTACCAAACATTAATCACCTGGTACTGCCAGCAGTGCTACTACACGAACATGCTGAGACAGGCAAAAGAAGCTGTGGAATCATTCTCATCGAGTGAAAATTTAAAAATCCTCCTCGGCGTCTCCTTCATCCTCACAAATCGCCCACAAGACGCACTTCAGCAAGTTAATGATTTAATTGGACCAGATGACACAACATTGCCATCTCTGATTGTCCAGAGTTTCGCATACAGGCTCAACAGCAACAAGGATCGTTCTCTAATCACTCAAATTGATTCTAGAATTCGAGAGGACAGGAGAAAAGCATCATTCACGGCATTAGCAAGAGCTGGAAATGTTCTTCTCCTCTTGAAGAAATTCGAGAAGGCGAAAGAATACGCTGAAAGAGCCTACAAACTAAATTCCCATGACCTTGATGTGTTACTCATTAATTCTCACATCGACATGATTTCCACGAAGGGAAAGAACAATCATCTATCATCAATACCAAAGGACTACAGCAGACGTTTGAGTGTTCTTCTAGCCACTGCTAAATTCCATGAAGTCAATGGTGCACATGAACAGGCGATTTTGATCCTAAATGCTCTCATAGTACGTTACTCAAATCTGTGCCTGCCTCTCATTGAAAAAATGAACAATCAATTGGCCTCGAAAGACTGGGAACAAGTCCTCGATACAGCGAATCGAATACTATCGATAGACTCAAATGATTTAGATGCAACAAAAGCAAAGTTGGTGGTGACAATATGCAGAGACGGTGACTACTCATCTGCAGTGAAAAACCTTCAATTATACTTCAGAAACCTGAATTTAGGTGAACCTAAAAACATTGAATTACTCGTTAATAATATTCAGTTATTCACGAGAATAACAAACAGAGATAAAGATTGTCTCTCAGAATTATCAAAAATCCTGGAGAAATTCATTCAACAATGCCCGAATTCCAGTGAGCCAATGATTGAACTTGGGAATATTTATTTGTTAATGAACAGAGTTAAAGAAGCTGAACATTGGTACAGGAGTGCTGTTAGAATAGATGAATCTTCATTTTCTGCATTAATGGGTCTGGCACACTGTCAAGTACTCGAGACATCACCGGGTTCAATGGATCTGGCTAGACAGCAGCTTGATTTTCTGATGGAAGTGCAGTCTAACACTCTGGATCCAAAATTGTACTTCATGTCAGCGAAGCTTTGCTCCAATGAGTCGAATAAAGCTCTGAATTACCTCGAAATGGCGGTGAAATTGATCTTAAAGAACTGCTCCAATTTGCATTATGGGTACAAGTACTTGATCGAATTGAATCCCGTGTTTTCTCTGGAAATTGTCAATGAATATTTGAGCCATTCACCGACGATTGTGATAAGTGACGACGACCCTGAAAAATTGGATAAAGAGGATAAACCGATTCTCCAATTACTGGAAATGGTGACGGAGGCTTGTGTCGGGTGCAGCGATGCACTAATCATGCTCGCAAAAGGAAGAATGCAGAATGGAGATCTAGATGGTGCACTCAACGCCTTAAAACGTCTCCTAGATCACGTGGATCCAGCGAGTGCACCTGCGCACTTGCTAATGGCCCAGATATTGACACGTCAAAAAAATTATCAATCCGCTTCACAGAGCCTCGAAGTCGGACTGAGTTACAATTTCAAAGTCAGAGACGATCCAATCTATCACTTGATATCTGGAATTGTTGAGAAAGAGAACAATGATCTCGAGACCTGCATCAACAGTCTACGCACTGCCATGTCATTGATCGACGCTCGGGCAAAATCGGATCTGTCATTAAACACAGTTTCTCTGTCAGATCGAGCGACGCTCCATCTCGAATTAATTTCTGCTTACGGTAAATTGAGGAAATTCGATGAATCATCTGCGTTGATGAATGAGGCTAAACTGTTGTTCTCAAACACAGTGGAAGAGGGTAGAGTGACGATAGCCAATGCCGAGATGTGTCTGGAAATGGGGGACATTGATCGCGCTATCGGTTATCTGAGTTCGATTAAACCAGACGAGCCTTATTATCTTCAAGCCCACACAAAATTGGCGGAGGTGTATTTGAATAATCGGAAGGATCGTCATGCTTTCGCCAAGTGCTTCAGAGAGTTGGTGGAGAATTGTCCGGGGCCGAGGACTTACAGTATGTTGGGTGATGCTTACATGGCGATTCAGGAGCCGGATCGTGCTATTGAGGCTTACGAAGAATCCTTAAAATCTAATCCAGGGGATAGAATTCTTGCGAGTAAAATGGGGAAAGCGTTGATCAAGACTCATCAGTACAGCAGAGCTGTGAATTATTACAAAGAAGTCGTCAAGAATAAGGGATGCGGTGATTTGAAGCTTGATATGGCGGAATTGTTCATGAGAATGAAACAGTTTGAGAAAGCTGAATCTACGCTGGTTCAAGAATTGCAGGAGGGTAGAACAGCTACAGACCTGCAGAATTTGGAAATGAGGGGCAAGCAGTTGTTGCTGTTGGCAAAAGTGCGCGAGAGATCTGGGAATTTACAATTGGCATTGTCGACATTGAGGGAAGCTAAGGAGAATCAAATTAGGTGCATGCAAAGGGCTTCAGTGAGCGCATCAGTTACGTCGCACAAACAAATTCTAGCTGAAATTTGTTTAACCATGGCTGATCATGCCACTGCCATTAGAGACTGGGATCAAGCTATTGGACACTACAAAGAGGCACTTCAACACAAACCGGCGGATATAAAAGCTCTACTGTCTCTAGCTAAACTCTACATGCAAGTCAATGACCTTGATAAGTGTACGCAGAGTTGTACGGCTTTGCTGAATGCTGATCCGAATAATGAAGCGGCTTCCGTCATGATGGCGGATCTTGCCTTTAGAAAGGTTGATTTTGAAACAGCTGCGTTTCATTTTCGACAACTGCTTGTGAGGAGGCCAACATATTGGACAGCATTAGCTAGACTCATCGAAGTATCCCGAAGAACTGGTGAGTTATTTTCTTTTTAATTAACTGAGCTAGAAGAGTAATAAAACAAAGACATTCTTCCCTCAACCAAACTTGATCCAGACTCATGACATTTACGACTATTTACATCACTTGCGAAGAAACAGTAAATAAACTATCTTATCTTTATTACAGGTAAAATTGAGGATTTGGATGAATGGTTATCAAGAGCAGAAGCAGCAACTGAGGGATCAAATCGTGACGCCGGTTTTTACTACTGCGCCGGTTTATTAGATTGGCGAACTGGTAAATTAAATTCAGCGCTGCGGAATTTTAATGCAGCCAGGCGTGATCCAGAATGGGGACAGCAGGCAATCTACAATATGATAGAGATTTGTTTGGATCCGGATGATGATTCTGCTCTGTCGAGTGATGCATTCAATGAGGAGGATGCAGAGTACCAGGATTCAAGGACTATGGCCTTGAAAACGGCTCAGAGATTGCTGCAGGAATTAAATCCGAAAGGAAGTCCACATGAAATGTTGACGCATAGACTTTTGGAGAATTTCTTTCTTCTCACGACGAAGATCAAGACGAATATTGAGAAGGCGCTTCAAGATTGTACGGCACTGGCGAGTCAAGAGACACTGCGAGATCATGTGGGTCCAGCACTGGGTCTTGCAACTGCTCATATTCTTCTGAAACAAACGCCGAGAGCACGAAATCATCTGAAGAGAGTGGCTAAAAATGTTTGGACCTTTGAAGATGCGGAGTATCTTGAAAGATGCTGGCTTCTTCTTGCTGACATTTACGTGCAATCTAGTAAATACGATCTTGCTAATGATTTACTCCGGAAAGTACTGCAGCACAATGCAACATGCGTTAGAGCATATGAATTATCCGGCTATATATCGGAACGTGAACAGAATTACAAGGAAGCAGCTAGTAAGTATGCACAAGCCTGGAAATTTGGGGGTAGAACTAAATTATCTATCGGTTATAAATTAGCTTATTGTCACTTGAAGAGTAAAAAATATGCAGATGCTATTCAAGCATCGAATGAAGTCATCAAACAAAATCCAGATTTTCCGAGAATTCGTAAAGATATCTTGGATAAATCAATGAATAATATTAGAACGTAGTTTGTGGAATTTTTTTTAAGTATGAAAATTGTCAATTTAATACGGATATTAATGATAATAAAGGAGACTTTAGATATTTAATAATTGCATTTTAAATATTTATCTTGATTTCTATACTTTGAAATATGTACATCTTCAATAAATTGAATATTTACATTTTCAACACAAATAATTTTGAATTTATCTTTTCCATTAAAATTTTTGTGCTTTGATATTTCCTTTTTTTTTTTCTTCTGTTACTCAATTGATTCAATTAATTTTTCATTAATACTGATTTGATTATGGATACAATGGATAATTCAATTATTTAATAAATCATTGAAT
The DNA here is from genome assembly GCA_963565655.1 of Aleiodes testaceus. Taxonomy (NCBI): domain Eukaryota; kingdom Metazoa; phylum Arthropoda; class Insecta; order Hymenoptera; family Braconidae; genus Aleiodes; species Aleiodes testaceus. The sequence continues at coordinate 5,023,368 of OY751415.1, read as the reverse complement.
TCTTAATTATTTAAAGATCTAAATACATAACTTGAGTTGCTGATGCTGCACCACAGGCAGCTAATGTACTTGCAACGAAAACAACAGCTGTTGTTGTACCTGATAAACTTACGATTGTACCGAGACAACAGGAGAGTAAAAATTGTGCAAGAAATACCATTGATGATACAATTGCTACATCTGTACCTAAACCACGTACTCCACCGCTCTGAATAGCTTCGCCATCGGCTGTTACAGCAAACTGCAATGATTTTCACTTTATTACAAAAACATTATTATAATTTTATGATAATTCCACAGAATATCTTGGTGACTGTTACCGTAGAAAGTGCATGATAACGTGCGATCAATAAATACGGCATTGTGAAGAGAGTTGAGTACATGACTCCTGCTGTCCATGAAAATATTATAACACCAACTGGATGCTTAGTCAATGCCATCATCATCATTCCACAACTATAGAAGAGGAGTCCGCAAATGTAGACTCTCCGAGCTCTGAGAATAATCATTGATTTTTTAAATTAATAATCAAATTCCTACAAGGAGGGTGTAGGGTGGGAGGGGGAGGGACCCCAGGAAGTAAACAAACTTCAACAGATTCCAAAAAATTTGAAGTTTGAAGATTTAAGTGTGATATCACTCTGGCCGGGGGAAATTTCACTAAAAATGGATCAAAATCAAAAAATTCTCAAAAACAATTTTTTTTTTTTTCTTTATGTAGACTCTCCGAGCTCTGAGAATAATCATTGATTTTTTAAATTAATAATCTCTACACTGAGACAGAATTTATTTTATTCTATTGAATCCACTTACTTGTATCGTTCAATCAATTTTTCAATGATCAGAGAATAACAGGCGCATGACAGAGAATACATTGACATTCCCCAGCAGCCGAAACGAACACCGGATTCATACAATTCACGCTCCACTGAGCCTTCCGGAGCCTGATTAAATGGGAAAATATATTAATTTATGAAAAATATAGAATATATAAATAAGAATATTGCGTATACTCACTTGTGGATTTCCTCCATAAACAGCTTCGCCCACGAAATCAGTGAAATAGAGCGAGTAGCACACGTGTGCCATCCAGCAGAAGAGATTCGTCAAACAAACCATACGAACGCTGTGTGGCATGTAAATTATTGACATCAAATATTCCGTAAGAGTTTTCCTCGAGTCAACATTCTGATTGTCCTCGAATGCGTAATTATCGAAGCTTCCTTCCGACGAAACCTCCGGAATCATAGGAACTGATCCGTGTCTCTTCGTATCCACCGGAAGCGGTTTTAATATCAAATCCTGAATAAGGAAATTGAGATTATTTGAACTATTTTATTATCTCCTATTTTTTATTATTTGTACTTGCATCATGTCTCTCCGAGTTTTCAACTGGAACTGTTCCATAAGAAGTGCACTCTTCATCTGCAATTTTCTCGTATTCATTGTCTTTTTTTATTTCCTGCAAAAAAATAAGAAAATGAGAATAAAATTGGATAAATGATGAATAAGTTATTGAAAACTGCAAGTACTTGGTTCTTTAAAATATTCTGATATTCATCCCTCTCCAGAAGATATAGAGGTATTTCCTTGAAACTAGTAACTGTATACATGACACAAATCACGAAAATTATAGTTATTAACGTGAATGTAGCATGAACATGTCCCCCAAGTGCAATTCCGATGCTCGTTACATCCCAATTGATTCCACCAAGGCCATACCCCATGAATCCACCGAGACCAGCCATTATCGTGAAGGTGCTGAGGCCTCTGGCGTGATCCTCTGAATAAAAAACAATGATTTATCAAAAAATCATCACAAATAAGTCGTTTTTATTCACCTGGTATTGTCACATCCAGAAGATACGCTCTCGCTGGACTCTGACAAGCATCCGCATCAAAATCCAGTAAAACAGTTCCAAGAATTGTAAAAAAAATTCCCCAAGAGTGTGAAGACGTTGGAGGTCCTGATGAAGTTTCATTAATTATTTTAGCTGTTACTCGATGACCCAGAGGAGCTGTGTGATTGGGCAATGGTCGAGGATCACCGAAAGCATAGCCCATGTCTTCACCATTCGGCACCAACAATAATCCTAAAATCAGAATCATTTAATTAAACGATTCTTCACATTCTGAACATTAAAAAAAGAAGAAACTGAAGTTTTCAGACAATTTGATTTTATTTCGTCATCAGTTTTTTGAAGATATCTCAGAAACTAAGCGAGATAGAGCTATTTTTATAATCACCTTTTTTGTAGTCCTTGAAATTCTCTACAAAAAAGGTATCTATGAAAATTTCTCTATCTCTCTTAGTTTCCGAGATATTTAATAAAAAGTAATGGTGAAAGAAAGTTGATTTGTCTGGAAACTTAAAAAAAAAAATTATTTTACCAAGAAAAACTCCGAGAGACAATAAAAGAATAAATGGCCTCCTTCTCCCGAATTTATATCTGCATCTATCACTGACACTACCGAGTATCGGTGTAACGAAGAATCCAACAAGTGGACTCAAAGCCCAAACCAGTGTCATGTGCTGATGATCGACTCCAATTTTTAATAAAGTTGGGGAAACAAATGCAGTTTCAGCTGCATACGAAAATTCAATTCCCATGACAGCTGCTGATACTCTCACTAGTTCTCCTCGTGTTTTTTGCCTGGAATTATATATTAATTATGAATTAATTTGTTTTTACATTTTAGAAATTATTAAATGTAATGAATACCTGTAAACATGAGAATAATCTTCAAGTGTTCTCTCTAATTTCGGTGGTTTACGAAAATGCGCAATAATTCCAGTAATTCCTTGATTTGTGGGAATTTCATTTTTCCATTCCTTCAAAATCGTCCACTTTTCACTGATTTTATCACGAACATTATGCACTCTTCCTGTTATTCCTTGATAATCATGCAGTTTATCCATTCTCAAGCTTCACCTCTTGGATTACCCAAGAATTAAAACAAAATATTAATTATTATCTTCAATCTATAAAATTAATGACACCATCAATTTTTCATTTTATTGTATTTATTTCATAATTTTAAATTCAAAATTTAAAATAAATCCATCTCATTTAAAATGCAATGCAGTATCATTAATAATCGAGTTTATTAAAAAAAAGTAAACTTTAATCCGGATAATTTGATTTAATGGAATAAACCAGGATTTTCCATCTGCTTGAAAAAAAATTCGGATTACGTTGAATTTAAACCCAAATTTTCACCACAAAATTATTATTTTATTCTGTAAAATCGTTCATTTGCACGAATTTTCATTAATTTTTTTTTTTTACAATTTCTCGTTTCTTATGGAATAATTGAGGAAAATTCAGTTTCACGTTTCTCGTTGAACGTCCAGCGCTCTACTGGGTGTACAACCCTTGTGACGAGCATGAGAAGAGGAGCTGGAGGGGTGGTAGATCCCCCCGACACAAAGTAACTGGGGAAAATAAATAATAGTATCATTTACAGGGATAATGAACTGTTTTGATAATGCCTAGTGAAAGCATGTTAATTAATTCCTGAATTTCCAATAAAATGAAATTTTGTGTCTCACTAGAATAAATAGAATAAAAAGAATAAATAGAGCTGTCAGAGGAAATTTTAATGGAGTTATGGTTTTTTAATGCAGAGACATTGATAGGCATTTATTCCTCTCAATAATCCCCTTTTTTTTTTCATTTCAATCCAGAGAAATGCAGTTTCTGATTATTCATGACAGTTGCAATTTCCTTTTCATCTTGTAAAATGAAAATCAATGTATTCTTTTTGTTTAATTAAAAATAATTAATATCAAGAGATAAACTGAATTAATTAACATGATTTTATTACAATTTTTTCGCATTTTTTAATGGAGACAGTGATGGAGAATGGAAGAAAACGTGACTCACATGAAAAATCCATTGGAGGTGAAAGATTCAGGAAGTCTTACAATTCAGGCCTCGCATTATCGACCATGGGATAAGAAAATGACATAATGTCAATATTTATTGAGTACTGAAAAAAATAAAGATTAATGTAATTTTAAATTTTTTTAAAATCTCAAATAAATTCAGTCTAATTCCATTTAAAAAATCTGCATAATTTCCACAATTCCCATAAATTCTATTTTCCCCTGATAAATGCAGGCTCAAGGTCAATCCCTATTGGATGGTAATCCCATGAATTTTCCTCACAATTTCCCAGACTTATTTTTTTTTATTCTAAATGATTATTTTATTCACTCTTTATTGAAATAAATTGTTTCACCAATTGAACTCAAATTGTAAAAGTAATCAATTTAAAAATAATGACAATTACGATTTAATGAATAGAGTGAATGAGACTGGGTGGAAAAAAAGGGAGAAGAAGAGGAGAACGAATGGGATAAAGAAAAGAAAGTCATTTCCTCTGAGAACTTCATTTCAGACGGAAGAAAAACCAATTGGGTTTATAGTCCTATCAACGAAACGTTTTATCCCTGGAAAATGAATATATAGGTAGAGTTGATAACAATTTATTTGGTGATACGAGTAAAACATCATTTTCTACCTGTTGCGGATTTTTTTTTTTATTTTTATTGTGGAATTATTTTTATTAGTTTTCTGATTGGGAAAATGATGAAATAAAATTGAAGATTATTTTTAAAAAATTGAAAATAAATTGATGAATTTTTTTAATAAAAATAAAAATCAATTAATTATTTCTCGTGTGATTAGAATAAATTATTTAATTTTTCCTTATTTTTCTTAGAATATTGAATGTAAATAATAGGGATAAATGATTGATTGAGTCTTTCAATTAATTCATTCAACATTTCAAAATTGATTTATCGATAGTTTTATTGATAAATCTTTTCTCTATTCTCCTTAATTCAATATTTAAATTACGGTATACAGGTGTAACAATGAAGACGATTTTCCGGATGAGGAAAAAAGATGAATTATCAATAATTCATGGGAACAATTGATTATTACAACTATGCAAATAATATTTAATTAAAATACTTGAATTTTCCCAGAGATTTTTAGAACTATTAGTTTTACGTTTATCAGTTGAATGGAAGGATCAGGATTTTTTTGTTGTGTCTGAGGATGCAGTTTATGAGTTTCTAGTGAATGTGATTTTTTCACAATTTTTTCGTGATTTATAATTAAATTTAATTGAATTTAATTGAATTTTTTAAAAAAACATTAATTCTGTTTTCTTATCAATTTAAATATAAATTCAGAGATTAAAAAATTGTTTAATAATCATGAATTTGAAAGAAAATATTCAAAAATCAAAGGAGACACAAGAAATTGGTGAGTCCCAGAATTTTTAATTAAAAGTGAAAGAAATTGTGCAAATGCTAATTAAATAATTGCATTTAATTGTGAATTTAATTTATTTATTCTCAGAAATTCATTCAATCGAGAATAACGTCCAAAAAGCATTGGATGCAGCTGGTGAGTGATAAACATGACAAGAAATGTTGATTTTTTTAATTTTCTTCATTAAATGTTGAATTTCTTCTCAATTTTCACCCAATAATTTTTCATAAAATTCTCCAGGATTCGGAAGATTGAATTACAAAGTAATAATAGCAGCAGGCATTACCTTTTTCAATGCTGCATTAATAGTGACTAGTGTGGGATTTGTGGTTCCATATGCAGCCTGTGATTTCCAAATGAACACTGTTGACAAAGGGCGCTTGAGCACTGCCTCAATTTTTGGTAAATATCCCCAATAAAAATCCACAATTTTTCCTCAATCCCTAAATTTATTCCTCCCATTCAGGAATGCTTCTTGGAGTTAATCCATGGGGTTTCATCGCTGATATAATTGGGAGGAGGAACAGTTTATTATCTGCACTTGTCATCCAAACTGTTTGCGAGGTTTCTGCTTCATTGATACCTTATTACTGGGGCGTAGTCGCTTCGAAAGGAATCAGTGGTTTTGCGTGAGTTATCAAACCTAATTAATTAACATTAATTATCATTATTAAATTCAAGAATTTGTTTATGCAGATTGTCAGGTCAAATAGCGATTCTCTTTACTTATGTCGCTGAATTTCAACCGACGAAGCAACGAGGCAGGGCTCTATCATTCATCTCCATTTTTGGAACTGTTGGAGCAATTATGTCAACTGGTGAATTACAAAATAATTAAAAGAAAGAAAGATAGACACGTTGAAGAATTTTCTCATTTTTTTAAGAAACTGAAGTTTTCAGACAACTTGAATTTATTTCATCATCAGTTTTTTGAAGTTATCTCTGAAAATAAGCGAGATAGGGGAATTTTTATAGAAACCTTTTTTGTAGCTCTTGAAATTCTCTACAAAAAAGGTAACTTCATAAATTTCTCTATCTCTCTTAGTTCCCAAGATATTTAACAAAAACTAATGATGAAATAAAGTTGATAAGCCCTGTTATCCTTTTAATTTAAAAAAATTCTGGATAATTCTTCTAAATTGTTTTTTAAAATAGTTATAGCTTGGTTGATAATTCCATGGAACATCAACATCAATTTTGGAACATACCATTTTCACTCCTGGAATCTTTACGTACTCGTATGTGCTGTACCATCACTATTAATCGCAATCTGGTTACTAACTCTCCCGGAAACCCCGAAATTTTTAGCTGAATCAGGACAAGAGCAGAAATTAACTCTCGCTCTGTTTCGTCTTCATAAGGAGAATACACGTGATACATCTGAGCATTACTTGGTAATGAATTAATTGAAATCTGGAAATAATAAAATATTAATTTGTATAAAATTCTAAACAAATGTTATTTACAGGAGAATCTGAAAAAAGTTGGGATTAATTCAATAAAAGACATAATATTTGAGAAAAATAATGATACTGGGAAAATCATGAGAAAAACATGGACACAGACGATAATTGAACAGGCTAGATTTATGATAAAGCCACACTATCTTGGAAAAATAATAATAGTTTGTTTAATGTCATTCTGCACGTGTGCTGCACTTTATTCACTGATGCTGTGGTATCCAGAATTATTCAAGAGATACAAAGATTATGAGGAGAATAATGTCAATATGACGGAGAGTGGTGTTTGTGTGGTGTCAATGAGACTGGATAATACGTCTTCAGTAATGTTAATTGATAATTTAATTAATTAATGAAAAAGAAATGTCAGAAAAGAAAAATTACCTTCTTTTGTGAATATTTCTGGATTCATTGGGTTTAGATTTTTTTTTAACATTTCTGTTTCAGGAATATTAAAAAAAAAAATGAAAATAATTACTTTTTACCTTTTAATCTCCTTTTTACCCCACCTTCCCCTAATAAAATCTTTTTAATTGTCCAGAATGATGCATTCGACGTGAAGAACTGTGACGCCAGTGTTGATACCAGTGTTTTCCTCAATTCTCTAATCTCTAGACTTCCATGCATCCCCTTGGGCATATTCTTCTTCCTCTACTATCAAAAATTTGGATTTAAAATTTTTTTACGTGAGAAAAGACTCAACATTTCATTTAAAATCCAATAAAATAATGGAATTAATAAAAATGCATAAATTTCTTACTTTCAGCTGCGTGTTTCATTATCAGTGCTGCAGCCACAATCGGCCTTATGTACATAGTCTCATCAATAGAAAACGTTATTCTGTGTTGTTTATTCGATTCATTTACGTCGTTAGCAAGTGTCATAATCCCCTGTGCTGTTGTTGAAATTTTCCCAACGAATTTGAGGTAATCTTGGAAATTAATTCCATTGAATTAGACTCAATTCTGATGATTATTTTATAATTGCAAGAATGGTCGCTGCAGCTCTTTCCCTATTGAGTGGACGATTAGGGGGCATAATGGGTAATACAACATTCAGTTACCTCATTGATTACCATTGCACTGAATTCTTGTATTTAGTGATTGGAGAACTCGCAGGTGAGTGCAAGAACTCACAAAAATCACCAAAAAAACCCTTTATCCAATTTATTAATAATTATTATTATTATTGATTCCAGTGGGTGGAATGTTGACGATGCTGCTTTCTTCAGAAACTCCTGAAAATATTAAATAATGTAAAATAATTGTTATTCATTATTTATTAAAGAATTTTCTGTTAATGATTGCGGAGATAATTCCAGTGTTTAACCTCTTCACCATCAAATTATCCAGTTATCAGTGAATGAAAAACACGTTGATAACCTTGTCATAAAACCTTTGTAACACTATGATGCAATTGATTTATTAAAATGTTTTTAATGAATTTTTACACACGTGTGATTATATCTAAAAATAATGTGAATTTTCATTGTTTATAAAATAAATACGAAATCAACAGATTCTGTAATTCATCAGTATTTAATTATCATGTTGATCATAAAAAAAAGAAGGAAAAAAAATATGTCAGTGAGATGTAAACATCATCATCGCCTCTTCCCAAGGAAAGGAAAACATGTCAAAAGTCAAATCTCACATGAGAAATTACATGTGCAGTATTTTCATGTAAACAATTAAACATTTGACAAGGACAATGCTAAGGCCAAACTTGAACTGTTAATAAATTACTTTGTTCTCTCGATTTTTGAGGAATAATTAATTATTAATGAAGATCAATATAAATAGTGATAAAAAAAAAATTGAGAAATTTGGTTGATTAATTATTTGTATTTGATGATAAAGAATTTATTTCATTTTTTGTGTCTTCAATTATTTTTTTTTTTTTTGTAATTGTCGTCAAATTATTTTGCGACAATTTGCTGATGGAAAAATACCTGAAAAGCAAAATTTATTAATAGACAAATAATAAAGATGTTAAAATTAGAATAAAATTGGATCGACACAAGTCAGACGTATTTTGTACAAGCTCACACGTGAATTGGCAATTACACCTTGCTACTTACCCTTGGCTTTTGTGTTCTAATTAAAGTCTTGCTCTGTCTTTCGTGGCTCACTGACCGAAATTTCATTGTAATTCAATTCATTAAATGTTTTTTTATCAAATAAATTTGATTAAATTTACTTTAATTATTTTGTTAACTTTATCAATAAAAAATTCATGTCAATAATGTTGTCGACTATTTTAATATTATTTTGGATTAATTATGTGTGCTTCAACAGCCAGATGAATTGATCAACAAATCACCGATTATTTATGGAAAAATTGAGTACGTAAATTAATTTGTGAAGTTAAATTATTATCATTTGTTTGATTTATTGAATTAACGAGTTCAATGGAGTTCAATAAAAAAAAATCGTTAAATTATTAATTCTTGATAACAAAATTAAATAAAAATCGAATTTTTTTGAAGTCATTTCCTTCATCGATTAATTAATTAACAGAGTGGACAATTTTTTGATTTCATTTGGTGACTTTGAAATTATTAATTAAAACCATCTTTCAATAAATAATAATAAAACCGTGACAATGATCGATGACTTTTTTTATGGATTTACGAAATAAAATTTATGGGTTTCATGATTAAAATCCACTCGATTTCATTGATAATATTGAAGCACTTTTTTTCTTTTTTTTTGGAGCAATTTCGAAATTTTGAAAACCAGATCTCACTGGTTTTTCAAATTCTTTTGTAATAGATTTTGAATGTGACCTCTTACTTTAATGAAAACTTTTCTATTTTTTTCCCTAATTTATTTTTTTCATTATTTTAATTAAAAGTCAATATTTACTGAATATTCCGGGTCTTCCCCAATTATTTGTCGGCACGCTACCGATGCAATCAATTGATTATCACTTCTCCATCGTGATTAATTCGATAAACCGAGTTAATCATCAGTGAAAATCTATTTAATGTGAAATATTGACAAATGATTAATTTGTCGTACAAATTCATTGACATTATTCGTGGATTGAAATACTCATGATTCTCATGATAACTAATCACGAATTTTTTAACCGAATTGACACGTGATTAAATGATATTGGCTATTTTTAATTATTACTCATCATTATGTGAGAAATTATAATTTCATTATTAATTTTTAAAATAATAATAATAATAATAATAATAATAATAATAATAATAATAATATTAATAATAATAATGATAAAATGTTTTTTTTTGTACAAAATTGTCTTTAAAGATGATTTTTTTACATTAATTTTCAATAAAATTTATGAAAATTATGAATTTTATTGATTGCATTGAGAATAAAATTTTCGAGACAATTAAAAGCAGTTAATTATGCTGACAAATGTATTATCATGAATTATCTACTCTTGTCACGAGTATCTAATATCTTTATTATATTATTTTGCTCGATGTGAAAGAGAAAAATGCGCTTTAATTCCCATCTCGAGTAGTCACACTGATATTGGCCACTTGAAGCTGAAAAAAAAACAGGAAAAACACAATTAACAAGGCCAGACAAAAATAGATAATTAAAATGTTATTTTTATCCACGAGTTTATGAAATCGATTAATGAACTCATCGATAAATTTTGATAAGACGAAGACTCCCTGTCTGCAGTTTTATATTTTTTCATTTATCTAATTTTTTTGAATTTATTTTTTAACACTAATTTTCATTGGTAATTGTTTGATCAGACTGATTATAAAATTGATAGGAATTAAAAAAAAAAATATAATAATAATAATTGTTTGAATTCATTTTGCACAATGATAATTTATGTTTACGTTTATCTCTTCCGTTTAAATAGAAAACGTTATTTTGTGACGTTTTATTGTCAATAAGATTGAAGATTTTTCTAAATAAAATCACATGCATTTATTAATTAATTAAAATATTTGATTTTTTCGAATTTTATTCAGAAATTAATTTTTCATTTTAATTGAAAAATAATTAATCAATTAATTTATTAATTTTCTATTTAAAAAAAAAAAAAAAAAAAAAAATTGAAAAAATCTGAAAAATCAAGATTTCAATAAAATAAATCTCAAAAAATTATCTTATCTTAATATTCACTGGTCACTGATACAAAATTACCAGACTGTCTCATTAATCGATAAATCCCCAAATAAAATTCCAAAACTGCTGAAAACAGAAAAGAAAAAATAATTTTCACCTGTTACAAATTTTTCAGTATCAAACCTTCGCAGAATTGTTTGAATTCACATTGATATTGTGAGTGACGTGAACCTCCACCAATTAGAAGGAACTTGAGAAAATTAACGTTTGCATAAAAAAAAAAATAAAGAGAGTAAATGACGATGAGTTTGTAAGTGCGAGAATAATTTCACGTCTTGATAAAGAAAAAAAAAGAGAGAAAAAGAGAGAAAGAGAGAGAGAAGAAGCATCTACAATCAGATATCGGCTCCTCACCAATGAGCGAGGGGAGCAGTGGTTGGAAAAGACAAAACCGTGGAACACGACCAAGAATTCGATATTGTTTTACCTCATTCAGGTGGAATCTGCAGTACAATTGGAACAAATATATTAAAAAAGAATTTTCTATCACGGAGCACTTCGGAATCGCTGGATACAGCCATGGGTAAGTGTTCCCTACAATTTTTCTACAATTTTCCAAAATTATTATAATTTTTTTGAATTATTTTGAGTGAAATTGATGGAAAGTGATTAGGATTTTGTGATGGATATTTTGAAGTGTAAAAAACGTTTTTTTGGTGAATTCTTCGGTTCTACTGCAGTGAAGTGGTGAATAACAGATTTCCATCATAAATTCCAATAGATTCTCTTGAAAAATAATTATCATTAACAATTAAACAGAAAAGACCGCGCGTGTGCCCTCATTATCAAAAGAATTGTTTTTTTCTTTCATTTATCAGTGAAGTAATGAAAACTAGGGCAACTCAAGAATATCCGCACATTTTTAAAAATATCTCGGAAACTATTGAGTTTAGAGAAAATGTACAAGATATCTTTTTTGTGGAGAATTTCAAGAGCTACAAAAAAGGTCTCTTGATAAATTCTCAAAAACCTCATGGTTTTCGCGAAAATCGCAAAAATGTGCAGATAACTCTGAAACCCAAAACTATTGAATTTAATGAATAATTAATTATTAATGATTTCAGGGCTCGACTTCCTGGCCGACGGAGGTGCCGACTTCGAGCATGCAATCACCGTAACGGGTAAATGAAATTTTCCTCATTTAAATAATAATTATCCTCAAAAAAGAATGATTTGATAAATATTTACAGAATTAACCAAAAATAATTTCGTTTAAAAAGAATCGTAAATTAATTATTAGAGTAATGAGATACTTCTAGAGCACAAAAATGATAAATCAATCATGATGTACTGATAATCTCGAGGTAGGTCATGAGATTATAATTTTCATAGTAAATATATCAATAAATTAGCATGACGATTAAACATGATAAGAAGATTCATCAAGGTAGCTCATAATTACCCAATTATTTACATTTTTTTTGTTAAATCACTGTAAAAGTGACAGCAGCATCATCTCGTCACGTGCAAACTAGTCATAAACTCTGGACTACCTTATCTCTTCTTTTTTATTCATTCTTTTCATGAGGATTTCACGTATCAATGTTTTTGATAACCCAAAGCGCCACGTAAACACAAAGAGCTGTAATTACCTGAATTTTTGGAGGAAAAAAAGATTGATTATTCATTTTTACAATAAAAATGAAGAAGTGAACATTAAAAAATTGATTTCATTCATCCATGAAATTAAAAAAAAAACGAAAATAATAAAGAATATTTTTTATCCAGAATTTTAATCAATTGGAATGAAATCAAATGACTCATGTTTATTGAAAAAAAAAAAAACAAACATTCTATTTATAGAAACGTTTACCATCATTATCATCATTATTTTTATCATTCTGTACCTGATAATCAGCCTTGAACCTCCTCATTGTTATGATTTAGGAAATCTATGAGTTTTATTCAATTTATTTTTATCATTTACAAGGAAAAACAATTTTATTCTCATTTTTTTTAATGAATCATATGCAATTAATTATTTTTCAGGATTCGGAAAATTTCATTACACACTGTTGGCAATATGTGGTCTCATTTACATGGACACTGCAATTGGTGTAACGATAATATCATTCGTTCTACCAGCAGCACAATGCGATTTAGAAATGGATTCAACTGCCAAAGGTTGGCTAACTGCATCACCAATGTTTGGTTTGTGTTCTTTTTATTCATTTATTATTAAATAAATTCAAAGACTTCAAATCTTTTTTTAAAGTTTCATTGCAAAACCGAAGAAACATTTGAGAAACTCAATTTTTCATGACTCGGCCTATTAATAAACTTCTGGTAAATTTCCATTATTTCGTAGCTATTGTTCTCTATTTCTCATTGTTACCATAAATTCGTCAATAGAAGATTCAAAGTTTGTTCAGTAGATTTACCTTGGAATTATTGTGACCTAGAAAATGAGAATCAGTAATTTATTGAAGGCTGAGTGAAGAGACCTTAGGAAGAACTGGAAGCATTCAATGGCTTCTTAAAAAAATCGGATTCTTTTAAAATGCATCAATCACAAGCATCAGAATAAACTCAATTTTTCTACTTAAATTATTAATTAATTAATGGATTTTTATTTATCTTTTAGGAATGGTAATTGGATCGTACATTTGGGGGTGCCTGGCTGATACCAAAGGCAGAAAGATTGTTCTCATCGCCACTTTACTGATGGATGGAATTGTGGGAATTATCTCATCATTTGTCCAGGAGTATTGGCCCTTTTTGTTTTTCAGATTTCTCAATGGATTTGCGTGAGTTTTATCCTCAAGCTTAACCTTATTCTTTCACCCAAACATTAACGAATTTAAATGAATTAATTAAAATTATTATTCAATGATTTTAGGGTAACTGGAGCAATGGGCATTTGCTTTCCTTATTTGGGTGAATTTCAACCGACAAAGTATCGTGAGAAGATTCTCTGCTGGATGGAAATGTTTTGGACAGTCGGAGTTATTCTTCTTCCACGTAAGCAACAATTTTATCAAAAATATGAAACAGTATTCTTCTATATTCATAATTTTTTTATTTTTATTTTCAGTAATTGCATGGCTGATTGTGCCTCTGGATATCGCCTACCAATCAACATCATTCTACTTCAAATCATGGAATTTATTCGTTGCTCTTTGTGCATTACCATCATTGATGCTTGGACTATGGCTATTCGCATTCCCAGAGAGTCCAAAGTTCTTGCTCGAGTGTGGAGAAACTGATAAAGCACTTGAAGTGTTCAGGTGGATTTACACACAAAATACGGGCAATGATCCAGCTGATTATCCAGTAAATTCATTTATTTTTGTGGAAAATTATGGAAAAAAATACGTAGAGATTAATTATCTTTTTTCTAATTTTTCTTTTAGGTAAAGTCTCTCCAGGAAAAACCCAATCCAAAGGACAAAAGCACGAGATCATTGAGGCTACACAAGCGTAAAGACCTTAAAGTACTTTGTTCAGAAGTTTGGGAATTGACGAAAGCACTTTGCAAGCCGCCGTATCTCAAAAACACACTTCTAGCTTGTGCTATTCAATTCGGTCTCACGAGTAGTTATTATACACTGATGGTTTGGTTCCCAGAATTATTCACAAGGTAATTTAATTGATTCAAAAATTAATTTAACGAATCATTCATTAAATTTTATTAATTTCTTTTTAATTTCCAGATTCGAAGAATTCGAGCTGGAGTATCCTGGTGAGAGTACCTCAGTCTGCATTGTTTCACTCCCAAGCAATGAGACAGTTTCAAATCCATTTGGTTGTGGTAATATAATTGCTACTGATGTCTACTTACACACAGTTTACATAGGACTTGCATGTATACCTGGGTCAATTATTTTACCACTATTTATTCACAAAGTTGGGGCCAAAGTGTTTCTCAGTACGTATCAATATTTTTTTAATTCTAATCAAGCTTGAAAGAATATAAAAAAATTAATAATGTCATTATTTCAGTTGCATCCCTCGTTATTTCTGGCGCAGTCACCATTGGCTTCTACTACGTCACAAATTCAGAACAGAATCTCATCCTCTCTTGCATATTCGAAGCACTAACTTCATTGGGAATATCACTAGTCTATTGTGTTATTGTTGACATGTTCCCAACGAATTTGAGGTATTTTTTTTAAATAATTCATGAGAATACGAAGTTTACCTATCATTTTAATTCAAAAAATTAATTAATCATTAAATCATTTTTTTAGGGTAATGGCAGCTGCTTTGTCTCTAACAATGGGAAGATTAGGTGCACTTGTTGGTAATTTGATATTCGGTTACCTGATAGATCTCGCCTGTGCCGTTCCTATAGTTCTATTTGCAGCATTTTTATTCAGTAAGTATTATTATTAATCTACAAATTACCAAAAGCCTCTGAAAATTCTAATGAATTTCATTTTATCTGCAGTTTGCGGATTACTTTCCTTCTTCTTACCGAGAACTGGAAAGGATACTTTGGACTGACGTGAAGATTGACGACAAGAACTAATCAATGATCAGCACATTTTTTTTTTCTCATCAAATATCATTTGCAGAGATGATACCTGAGTTAATGACATGTTCATATCAATCACTGATCTTTCCTATTTCAAGTAATACAGGGAAAAATAATGTAATGAATCATTCGATTTCAATCAAAGATAATATCTGTACTTAAGAGATAAAGAAAGCTCAATGGAATTTAATTATACTCGGTTATCCGAGAATGTGTGATAGTCAATTAATATTAAAGTATTTATTAACATATTTTTTATCTTATCAGATTAATAATAGTACATTATTCTATAATTAATTAATTCATTTGCATCAATTTAGGATCTCTTTAATGTATTTTTTTCTAGAAAAATTAACATAATTATTGAATATTAATAATTAAGATAATATTTTCGAAATAATGAAAAATTAATTTAGTTTTATAAAAATATATTTATTAAAATTGAATGAAAAAATCCTTTTTTCTTCTGATTATTCTCCATTTTGTTACTTTTTAATTATTCAATTGTAAAAGTTAAAAAATTTAATTATCCATTGAAGAAAGTAAAGTTATTAATAATGAATACCATAAAACGGAATAATCATTTTCTTCTGTACTTGTAATTGTTTAAAAAAGAAGCGAATGAAAATATTCCATTGACCGACTCATTCGTATAATCGTTAAATTATCTACAGTCGATATGTTCTCGTAAAAAGCTCTCTGCAGAATGATTAAAAAAAAAAAAAAACAAATTGTTGAATCACTTCACAAAAAGAAGAAAAGTAAATTAATTCCTAAATTATCACTCTGCTATATTTCAATCATAATATTCAGCCTGAAAGCTTTGAAAAAAGTTAACGATTAAAGCAACAAGCTTTTCATTGTTTAATTATGAATAAATGAAATTCTATTAAATTCCACATCTTCCAGTCGTTGACACTATTTTACGACGCAAACACCAATAAATATCCCCAAACAATGAGTTTTAAAATTCCACCTATATTAAATAAAATGAATTGAAGAAACATTAAACGTCGACGAGTTTAAGTAGATAACATTGTCGTCGTTCTACGTCACTTTTGAACAAACGACTAGGTAAATATTAGAATTTTTGAGCTACTGTCAGCAAACAATAAATTAATCTCATTAACTGAATTTCACAATTCCTCTGCCTCTGAATTTACATCATCTCGATAAGAAATTAAAAAAAAAATCGTTTAGATTCATTTGATGCATATAATTTGTATCGTGAGTCCGAATATTGTGCTGGAGGTCAATAGCAGTTAATCGATGGTAGTTGAAAGCAACGAGAAACGAATATTTGTTACAATGAAATGAAACATGAACTCGATCAGAATTAATTGAGACACTGTTACAGAGAGTGTGTAAACATTGAATAATAAATTGAGAATGTGCTTTCGTACATTATTCATTTTTATTAACATTTTTAACTATTGTGAATAAATTATTTAGTAGAAAATTGAAGTTGCTCATCTAGGCATCATCAGGTGATTTACAAAAAAAAAATTAATTCTTGTACAAGTGAATTTATTTTTAGTTATTAGTGGGAGAACTTTATGACTTCATAAACGACTTGAGAATTAGGAATTGTTCATGAGTTGGTTCCATTGACTTCAGTTCTTCGTTCATCATGACTGTGAAGAGTAAAAATCCGGAGAAAACTGATGAGGATGTCACACAGGACATTGTCAATGAAACAGGTGCATTTTTTTTTTTTTTAATTCAGTCATAATGAAATATTTAAGGAATTCAACTCTTTTATTTTAATTGCAGGAGTTGGATGGTTCAATCTGAAGATATTCGCAGTTTCTGCACTAATATCCATGAATGGTGCAATGGGAGTTGGCAATGTGGGCCTTATAATACCATCGGCTTCCTGTGATTTCCAAATGTCGACTGTTGCCAAGGGGCAAATTGGAGTAATGCCAATTTTTGGTAAATAATCGTCTTTAAAAGAGTTTTCTTCATAAAAATGTGAAAATCCAGTATTTCATCATTGAGGATGTCATATCTCGGAAACTAAGCGAGATAGAGCAATTTTCATAATGACCTTTTTTATAGCTCTTCAAATTCTCTACAAAAAAGGTCCTCTCAAGAAATGCTCTATCTCGCTCGGTTTTCGAGATATCCTTAAAAAACTAATGATGAAATTAAATTGTTTTGTCTGAAAAATTCACAATTGTTTATCATTTAATATATTTTTAATTAGGCACGGTATTTGGGCCTTATGTTTGGGCGACTGTTGCGGAAATGAAGGGGAGAAGAATTGGATTAATTGCAGCACTTTTGCTTCATGGAGCTGGTGATTGCATTGGATCATTAACATCTAATTACTGGGGTCTACTTGTTTGTAAATTTTTTGTTGGATTTGGGTGAGTTACTCAATCACAATTAAAAAAAAATCATTGTATTACTGATTGTCTGAGTCATGAATTGATTTATTCAAGGATTAATTAGCAATTGTGAAAAACTCGATACAGTAAAATTTAATGTAGTCCTCCCAATTTATTTTCTGGTTTTTCCGGTTTTAAATCATTGATGACTCTTTCACAATATTCATTAGCATTGACTTCTGGTTTTGTTCAATGCTAATTACGAATATTGGAAATAAATGATATTATGATTGTTCAATCCAACAGATTCGGTGGAGAAGTTGCCTTAGTATTTACGTATTTGGGGGAGTTTCAGCCTTGTAAGGTTAGAGATCGTTTGTTGGCGTGGCTTGAATTAGCATGGGCCTGTGGATTGATGGTTGTTGCAGGTAAAATGTTGCAATTAATTATTTCACAATCATTCGACATATTCAAATGATAAATAAATTATTCTAGGTCTGGGTTGGGCAATTATTCCATTGGACGTAAATTATCACAGTGAAACAACTGATTTCTTCTTCAACTCATGGAATTTATATCTATTACTGTGTTCATTATTATCACCAGTGCTTGCACTGTGGTTAATATTCCTTCCTGAGACACCAAAGTACCTTGCTGAAACTGGACAGCACACGAAACTTCTTCAGCTTCTTGGAGACATTTATCATGAGAATACAAAATGTCCACGTGAAGAATTTTTGGTAATTTAAAATAACTCCGAAAGTATTAGGTTTACGAGGATTTATAAAGAAACCTTTTTTTTAGAAAATTAAATTCTCTACAAAAAAGGTCTCTTCACTTTTTCCTCTAAACCCACTCGTTTCGAAGATACAACCAAAAGAATCTGTCAAAATGTGAATTATTCTTTAATTAATTTTAAATGCTTCAGGAAAAATTGACTGCACTTGACAATCCAGGAATAGATTCTTTAATAGCTAAAGCCAAAGAGAATCATGAACCGGAACGCAAAACAATTACTCAAATGCTGAGACAGTATGCATATCAAACCCGAGAACTCGTTCGGCCTCCTTATTTAAAAACAACAATAATCATCGCATTGTGTTCTTATGCAGCAACTGCTCCTTACTTTACCCTGATCTTCTGGCTACCGGAAATATTCCGGAGATACTCGGAATTCGGGGAATTGTTCCCTGGAAAAGCTGCCAGTGTGTGCACTATCTCTGATGCTCTGTATTCATCAAATGCTACTGTGGTAATTAAATCGTATTTAATGTTCTCCAACATTTTGTTCCTCATTTTTATTAAATTCCAGAAAATAGAAGTGGATTATTCCGACTGCACAAATGTACTCTCTCAGGATGTTTATTTTCATAATATGATATTGGGAGCAACGTGTGTGCCAGTTGCTTTTTGGTTGCCTCTGTTTGTCGATAAATTGGGATATAAATTGCACTTTGGTAAAATACAATTTTCTCATTGATTCGAACACTAAAATTGATTTGATTTCTTCTCTACTGATTTATAAAAAAAAAAATACTGATGATTATATTTTTTTTTACAGTTGTAGCGTCATTGTCAAGTGCAGCATTGGCATTTTCTCTATTTTTCGTGGAGACATCAACGCAAAATCTCATTATCGCATGTTTATTTGAGGCACTTGCGTCAATTAGCATTACAATTGTTCTCTGCATGCTCGTGGAATTATATCCGACTCATTTGAGGTATTACATTAGAAATTATTATAATAAAATGTTTAATTAGTTTATCAGAGTTTAAATATTGATTTAATTAATTTGGTTTATTTTCAGGGTAATTGCATCTGCATTTGCTGCATTCGTTGGTAAACTTGGGGCTCTCGTCGGGATTTCCATTGTTGGTCATCTTATCGATGAATACTGCCTCTCATTAATTCTCATAATTGGAAGTCATTTAGTTGGTAATTAATTTTTCTATACATATAAAATATTCTTCATTAAACTCAAAAATAAATTTAATTCAATTAAATTGAATGAATTATTTGTATTTCAGTGGCTGGACTTGCGGGAATGTTTATACCCGTACGAAAATCAAAAGCAGAATATGAAAAACGACAAAAATTGAAGGAAAAATTGAAAGAATCAAACAGAACAGTTTAATTGAATAATTCTCATTCTATTGTATATAAATTTTATTTTACGATTTTTTAAAAATAAAGAAAAATAATGAATCCACCATTTTTTCTTCATTTACTTAATTTAGTCTGTGATAAGTTGAATCATCTTTGTAATCATTTTTTTTTATCAATTACATTTAAAAATTACGGAAGATTTTTGTAGGAAAGCTTTTTATTGCTGTTATGTTTTTCTAAGAAGTCTTCTTGATAAAGAAATTAAGTTTTATCATAATTATGATAATAATTTGAAGAATTCCATGTTAATTTATGAATTAAGTTTTCTTGATGAAAAAAATATTTGCTAAAAAAATTCTTTAATTTATTCTATTTTTCTGCTAATTACTGAAATTATTAATTCTGATTTTCGTCAATTTTTCAGCAACTAAAAAATAATAAAAATTATTAAAATAATTCGAAGGTCATGCATCAGCCTTCCTCATTATATTACCCAAAAAAAATGATGAAAATTCAGTCGTTCATAAATCAAAAGAATTAGAAAATCAAATGAATAATAAAAGAATAGCGAAGGGCACTTGAATTAAAATTACAGTTAAGAAAACAAGAGATAAGAATTGAAATAAAATAAAAAGACAGTTCTAACATTTAACTTTTGATTCTGGATTTCGTTTAACGATCATTCTCCATAATTCTCGATTAATAAAACATCAAAAAACTCAGTAGTTTTCATTACTCGTGAATAATTAATTCCCAATGTATTCAGAAACTGGAAAAAATCGTCATTACAATGTATGAAAAATTATTCAGTAAACTTCTGGAAAAAAAAAGCGAATAAAATTTGTATTAAACTGATATCACATACACCAATGTAATTTTTAATCCATTAAAGTTCTCATAAATTCAACACTTTTACTGCCTTCGCACACGTCTCAACTACAATTATCTTCACCAAAAAAATTCTATTAAATTTGAAGACTCGAGTAGATTACACGTGTAATACTCTTTTTTTTTCCATTCTCAATTCAGGTAGGAAGAGATATCCCATTGAAGTTAATGTCTCTTTATGAGTTTGTGCAGTAAATTTAATGCTTTTCATTTGAGTGACACAAAAAAATCATGACCATGAATACATTATTGTTGTCTTCAATTGTTGCATCGACATTTATATTTCAGATGATTGGCAGTTCTTTAACGAAGGTGGGGATTATTACAAAGTTGTGACAAAGGATTATTTTTGCTAGTTATTGTTTTCACGAGTGTGAAGAGACAATTGATTTTCCAGTTTTTCAAAATTATTCTGAAGTGAGGAAAAATGAAGAGTGAAGAGAAATTCAATGGTGAGACATTATTTTTATTTAATAAAAAGAAAAAATAATTTAATGTGATAATATTTTCAGATTCCGAGAGGATCGAGGATTTAGTAGAGACAGGAGTTGCATTAGCAGGTAATTAATTAATAAAAATAATGAGATTAAACGTTGCTAATGATTTTGTTGTTCAACAGGATTTGGAAGATTTAATATCAAAATTTTAATTCTCAGTGGATTAATTTATCTTAATACTGGAATTGGTATTGGCAGTGTTAGCTTTGTTTTACCATCAGCAGCATGTGATTTTGATCTGACGACAATCGATAAAGGGCGTATGTCAGCTGCAGCAATGTTGGGTAATTTCAATAAATAATTGAAAAAAACCTGAATTTTTTTCATTTTAAATGAAATTTTCTGTGTTGTTATTAAGGAATGGTCATTGGTGGATATTTCTGGGGAATGTTGGCTGATTTAGAAGGAAGAAGGAAATCCCTATCAATCTCATTACTCTCATATGCAATTTTTGAAATTGCATCATCTGTAGTACCTAATTACTGGGGATTTCTGGTACTGAAGTTTTTGGGTGGATTTTCGTGAGTAATCCTAAAGGTTTTTATTGCATAAACAAATTTAACACGAAATAAATCCCTGATACCTTCTTCCAGGATCCAAGGATCAAGTGGAACAGTCTTCCTTTATCTCGGTGAATTTCAATCCGGTGAAATCAGGGAGAAAATGATGTGCTGGATGGAGATGGCCTGGTCAGTTGGATTAATAGTATTGCCACGTGAGTTAATAATTATTCATCATTCACAAACGATATGTTGGCACAATGAATTAGACACAACCTCAGGTGATCGCCACTAAACGATCATGCCCTTCAGACAATGTGACGTCAGTATCGACGTAGACCTTCGTAACCAACTGAGTATATAACCCTGAAATGTATTCAGTATTTAAAAAAATTGAGTCTCTGTAAATATCTGAAAAAATGGGCGTCATACTCACTTTATTGTCTGGAGACGAAAGTGTTTCAAGGAATTTTGATGGAAAAAAATGGAATTGATGTGAATTTGATTCGTATTTATTTTTTTTGCAGTCATTGGATGGGCGATAATACCCCTGGAGATATCTTTCGTGATGGACTCATTTTCTTTTCATTCTTGGAATTTATTTATTATTGTCTGCGCTCTGCCATCGTTATTGTTGGCCCTGTGGCTTTTAATGCTTCCGGAGACACCAAAGTATCTTGCAGAAACAGAGAATTATACGGAGCTTGCGAAAACACTGAATATCATGCACAAGGAAAATACTGGAAAATCATTTGATGAGTATCTTGTAAGTGGGGAGAGAGAAATTAGTGTTTTTTTCCAATTTTTCCATCTCCACAATTTTTTCCAATTTTTAAAACTATGCATTTTCCTCTTTTTAATTCTATTTTTATTAATCTTTAATTTTCAGGACACTTTAACGAAGAATGGATGTCACGAGCTGAGTTTGAAGCTTCAGAAAGCTCAAGATAAAACTGATATCAGGAATAATCCATTGAATAATAATAGACACAAGGAATTATTGAGGAATCTGTCCAAACAAACAGCTCTCCTATTTAAACCACCATTATTAAAAAATACAGCAAATATGTGCAGTATTATATTCTGTCTTGGATCATCTTATTACGCACTTATGCTGTGGTTTCCAGAGGTCTTTCAAAGATTCATGGATTTTGAGAAAGACTTTCCTGGTGATTCAGCAAGTGTCTGCAGTGTCTCACAACGAAAGTATTCAGTCAATGAAACGGTAGCATTTATAATATTATTTATAATTAGTTAATTAGCTCCAGAATTTTATTTTCATTCATTCTTGCAGATTAACGAGTGTCCAACTACTGTTTCAACAGATGTCTACGTTCATACATTAATCCTTGGAGTATCATGTCTTCCTCTGAGTCTATTACTCCCAATATTTGTCAATAAACTTGGATACAAATTTTATTTAGGTAATTTTCTTCTGCATTAATGTTTAAATGTAATGAATTTCTTATAAATCTCCGCATTCATAAATTAATTAAAAAATTCTATTTAAATTTCAGTCGTTTCAGCCTTTCTTGCAGCTGGTGTATCAGCTGGACTCTTATTCGTCGACTCATCAAACAAGAATCTCATTTTATCCTGCATTTTCGAGGCCACTTCCTCCATAGGCATGAGCATTGTCCTTTGCATTATCGTGGAAGTATTCCCAACAAATACAAGGTAATTATCAAATCAGTTGGGGAAATCGGGGTAAAATGGAATCTTTAGAAATGAGATATTTCCAATATTTCTCTTGATTTCTCGTAATATTCTCGTATATAATTTCAACGTGAGCATATGTCCATTTTACCCCTTGTGGCCTTTTTACCCCACCTTCCCCCATTCAATTGTACATAATTTTAAAGTGTTTCTGTTCTTATTTTAAGGGCAATGGCTGCAGCAATCTGTGGGATTTCAGCGAGAATTGGTGCTTTTGTTGGGAATTTCATGTTTGGATACCTTATTGATGGTTACTGCACCATTTTGATTTATATCATCACTTTTAAATTATTAGGTAATTATCACGTAATCCTATTCATGAGGACAATGATGTTAAATAAATATTTTGATTTCTATTTTTTTTTTAATTTGTAATTTTGTCTTTCAGTTTGCGGTGCACTTGGATACCTATTACCCATCAAAAGACAATCGCAAACTCCATCACAGGAAAACTCAGTATTATAGAACTCATAATTTCCATCATTATTCATTAAATCTGTCAAAACTTGACAGATTCACTGGAAGATTTTTGTATCAAAAATTCAGTGTAGGATAATTAGAATTATCATCGTTAATCAAACATTTAAAAAATGTCTGTATAAAAGAATGAATTTCACTTTTTCTTGAATTATTAATATTTACCCATTTTTTTAATTGTTAAAAAAATGCTTTTTCATAACTTTTTTTAATTTCTTTGCTATAAAAATTATTAATGAAACTAATAAAGAATTTGAAATTTAATACATGTTAAATAATTTTTGATGTCGAAAATTGCATTCCACAGGTTTACCATTGTCATCACATTTTCGCACTCGATGATGAAATAATCGTGAATTCCCTGAATTTTAACATAAATTAACAGTTTGTACTCGTAATCAGAGGCAATCCTCTTTCGAATCGCAAAAATTCATTTTTTTAATATTTTGGGAGTAAGTGAAGTTCATAAAAAGGTTTTTCCCCATTAATCTCCATTGACCACAAAAACAAACATTTTTATAAATAAAACTGCAAGAATGAATAGATTGAAGTTGATTGATTAAGTCCCATCACCAACAATTCAACGACACTCTGAAAAACATGAAAGAATTAATGAATATAAAGGTATGAGTCACATTGATGGTACGAGTCTCCTCATTAACATAATTCATACTAATTTTCAATTAAACTCAAACGTAAATGTGGAAAATGAGACTTTTACTTCCGCGTCTTTGCATTTATTCCTCTGACATGAAACATTTCTCAATATTATTAAAAATAAGGAAAAATCGTTTTGAATCATGAGAGTAATTTTCAATGTTAAAATGAAAAAATTGAGTGAAAGGCGTGACACGTGTGTTTGGCAAATAACAACTCATGATCCATTTTTAAGCCTCAACATAATTTAATCTTGAATTAGAAATTTGGTATTGAAAGTTATTGAATTTATCTGTATTTGCACACAATTAAGTAAATTCAGAATCCACCTTGGGATTAGAATGTGTCTCTGTATCAGTGGTATTGTTGACACATCTGGTCTAGGTATGATTTAAGTGATCCAGTGAACATTATTGCCTTCACATTGAAGTTGAAGTTTCTGGAATATTAAAGAAAAATTTGTGAACGAAGAATTAGACTTAAAAAATTCATTAAATAACTGCGAAAATTCATTTGAATAATTAAAAAAAAAGTGATTTTTTTTTCTTCAAAATATCAAAAAAAAATTGATTTTTTTTTCAATGATAATGTGCACTTTACATTAAATTTTCAAATTCATCAAATGACTTTTTAATTCCAGAAAATCATTAGATCGATCTCAAATGATCATTCTGTGATAATAAACTGGTAATGAGATTTGCACGTGTAGTATAAATGAACTGCATGAATAAAAATGAGTGTAAGAAAAATTAAATAATTCATTTCATCAGCAGTTGTTGAAAAGTCAATTGCATTGGATAAACATTTGAAAAAAAAAAAAAATCAATATTGAGTAAATTATTTTTTAGTGACGAAAAAAAGATAAAATTTCCGAAGGTATCGAGTGTTGTAAGTTCAGGTGGTGTCTTCTAGAAATAGATAGCACAAATGATTGGAAAAAATAAGACTTATTTAAAGCAAAATAATTGTTAAATCATCGTAATAAGAGGAATTGCATCAGAATAACAATTGTCAATATTACTATTTTTCCTTTTTCTTCATATTCTTAATTTTTCCATCAACATCCAGTCAAATCAATTGTTTCCAATTACAATCTATTGTCGTAGAACATAGCTCGACGTAAATTGGATTGATCCATACAACTATTTACATAGATGTGAACGAGCAGTGGTAAATTGTGGAAGGAGTGGAACCTGTTCTTTCTGTTTCGATTTTTCCCACATAGAAATGCTGGAGCTTCTTCAGTTTGTGCGCAAATCACAGTGAAGCTTCGAGAAAGAATATCTGAAATTAAAAAAAAATAAAATTCATGAAAAATTGTGAATTATGGAGAGAAAATCGTCAATAGGTGAATTTTCTTATTTTTCATTTTTTTTAATTTATAAAAAAAAATTATTTATGAGATTCTGGAATTTTGTTGCAGATGTGCAGACAGAGGAGCACAATATAGACACTGCAGTAGAATTAACAGGTGAATACTCACTTTTTTTAATTAAATAAATCCATTATTATCTCAATTTTTATTCCCCAGGATTCGGTAAATTCAATATAAAAGTTGTGATTGTGAGTGGATTAATTCTGTGCAATACTGCATTCGTTATTAGCAATGTCAGTCTCGTGCTGCCATCAGCTGCTTGTGATTTTGAATTGACGACAGTGGATAAAGGACGTATGTCAGCGGCTCCAATATTAGGTAAATTGGGATCATCAATTTAAATGAATGGCTGAATGAAACTGTTTTCATTCTGCAAATAGCATCTGACGCAAAAAAAAATACCTAAATCACAAATATTTCTAAAAATTCAGGAATGATACTTGGCTCGTATTTTTGGGGCTGTTTGGCAGATCTTGAAGGACGAAAATTCGTTCTTTTATTGACACTTTTTTCCCAGGGAATTTTCGAGGCAATATCATCAGTAACTCCAAATTACTGGGGATTCCTGGTTTTAAAATTCTTCAGTGGTTTCTCGTGAGTTAACTTTTCCTCAAAGCTTCTGCAAAAAATCAAATTGTCAATTAATTGATAATTTTGAATTAATCAATGGAATTATGATTCAGAGTTAATGGACAGACTGCTGTTGTTTTTACTTATCTCGGTGAATTTCATTCATCTGGAATAAGAGAGAAAATTCTCTGCTGGATGGATTTAACTTGGTCACTTGGATTAATTGCAATGCCACGTAATTATTAGCATTAATTATTTTTTTCTCTATTTTAATAGCACATTAAATTAATTAATTAATTATTATTGTTTTTTAGTCATTGGATGGGGCATAATACCACTCGAATTTTCCTACATTACGAAATACTTCTTTTTTCGCTCATGGAACTTATTCGTACTTGTGTGCTCATTACCAGCAATTGCAATAGCACTTTGGCTTCTGACATTTCCAGAAACTCCAAAGTATCTTGCTGAGTCCCGTCAGGATTCTAAACTTGCTGAAACATTAGATATTATGCATAAACAAAATACTGGTGAAATATTTGATGACTATCTCGTTAGTACAAACTTTCTAATTATTTATTTATTAATTTATTTAGTTGATAAGACGATTCGTTTTTTTTTTTTTTTTAAATTCTACAAAAACAAATATTTTTAAAGAGTAAATTACGAATTACATAAGAAATTAATGAATTTTCAGAAAAAATTAGAGAAGAACGGTGTTTATAATTTGTGCTTGAGACTGAAGACAAAATCGATTTGTAATGAGACAGAAATTACCGGTAAATTCCAGCAATTTAAGGAAGTTCTAGTCAGAGTTATTACGCAAACGATTGAATTATGGAAACCTCCGTTTTTGCAAAGGACTCTTGTGTCATGTGGTGCTATGTACTGTCTTGGTTCCTCTTATTACGCACTAACCCTCTGGTTTCCTGAGATATTCACGAGATTTGGTAAATTTGAGGAAGCGTTTCCAGATGAATCCGCAAGTGTCTGCAGTGTTACAAAAATATTTTTATCCAATGAAACGGTATTTATATTTTATGGAGATATTCAAACGGTTATTTTATTCAAATTCACATTTTTGGTTACAGGAATCAGCTAATGTGTGTCCACTGATAATTCCTCAGAGTGTTTATATTCACACATTGATCCTCGGTGCTGCCTGTCTTCCTCTGAGCTTCATGCTGCCACTTTTTATTGATACTCTTGGATATAAATTTTATTTAGGTGATTAACTCTCTCACAAATCGTTTCTTTTAATTAAAAAAATAGGGTTATGTAACCGAATCTATTTTTATGAAAATTCTGTTAATTTTTTCAGTTTCCTCGAGTACTGTTGCTTCTGCTATCACCCTAGGCCTCTTCTTCGTCAGATCATCAACTCAGAATCTCATATTATCAGCAATTTATGAGGCTTTCACTTCAGTTGGCATGACAATCGTTCTCTGCATTGTTATCGAGATATTCCCAACGAAATTGAGGTAATTAATTGCAGTGGGTGAATTTCCCCTTTTGTCAGTCATTTTGAGAGGTTCAGAGAGGATAAAAGTGAAAAGTATCTCCATCGATTTTTTTACTGAATTGTTGATTTTTTCGTTATTTTAGGGCAATGGCTTCTGCATTATCAGTATTCTGCATTAGAATAGGTGCACTCAGTGGTAATCTATTATTTGGGTACTTGATTGATAATTATTGTGCACCTCTCATCATTGTCCTAGCTGTGCAGCTTCTCGGTAAATATTTAATACAAAAATTAGTAAAATAAAGGATTAAATACATTTTTTTCCTTTTTTGAAGATATCTCAGAAACCAGAAGACTTAGACGAATTTTGCAAGAGAGCTTTTTTTTAGAAAAATTAATTTTCTTCAAAAAAGTTCTCCTGCTAAATTCTCCTAAACCTCATGGTTTCCGAGATATTCTCAAAATTAGTGAAACGTGTTTTTTTTCATTATTTAACAATTAGTTATTTAATTAATTCTAAATTATTTATGGATTAATGGATTTTAAAAATAATTCTACAGTTTGCGCAGTTCTCGGTATGTTAATTCCTTTGAAAAGAAAAGTGAAGAGGATTCCAGTGGATAATGAAGTGACATCTCTCTGATACAAGTGATTAAAAAAAAAAAACTAATTAATTTTAATGAATTAAAATCATCTAGTCATAAGGTTTTGTCATTCAATTATTCATTCTTTATTATTTTATATCAGAAATTTTTCGAGGTATCGATTTTATTGATAATTTACTCGGAAATTATCATATCAAATTAATTTATAATTTTTTGTTATTTCAATGAAATAAAGAAGATGATTCTTTATTTTTCCTGGTTTTTTTTTTTCGTCGATTGAAAATTCATTAACAATTTCCCTGTAATTTTTCATCCACTGATTTTCTTTGAATTTTCATTATTTTCCTTCATCCGTTAGTCGCAAGAGTGATGACACAATGAATTTACGTCACAAGGACGTGTTGATGCAAAAAAAAGATGTGCACTTTATTTCCGTTTATCAGACTTAATAAATTTTGAAAAAGTGAGTACAATGTTTTCAATAATCATGAGTCGATAATGCAAACGATCATGAATATTTTTGTTTTCATTTAGCAGATTCAGTTTTTTTTTCTCACGATTATAGATTCACTTCATTAATTCACTCTTGATTGATTGCACGTGATTTTTATCGTTACAACGAACGTGATAATTAGAGAATTATTCTTCTTCTCTTTTTTTTTTGTAAAAAAAATATGGAAATTATAATTATTGCAACAAAAATTGGATGCAAATAATTTTTTTTACTTTGAAAACTTCAATTTCTTTTAATTCAAAAATTAATTCATAAAATTTTTCATTTTTTTCTATTGAAGTTTCGAATAAATTTGTTTTTTTCATGAATTTTTTAACTGTGACCATGAAAAACACCTGATAATGGACCTTATCTTCATTTATTGATAGAAGCCTCATATTTTTCATTGGAAATGACGAAAAAACTATTTTTTGTTAAATTCATAATTCACGAATAAAATTTTCTTTTATTTGAAACTAAAATGATCGTAATTTAACATTATAACTGATTATTTTAAGATGACTTTAATTAATCGTTATTTCCTCAAGAAAATGACGAAATTTTGAATGTAAAACTGGTTTTTCCCGAGTCTTCATCTAACGAAAAAATTCATTTAATTTCATCATTTTCATTAATTTTATGCAAAAAAAAAGTTGGTGACGAACAAATTATTTATTAATCGATATTAAATTACATTAAAAAGAATTTTCTTTATTCTTCTCAAAACATCAAAGTGATATGTAAATACAACTAATCAATCATATTTAATTATCTTAATAATTATTTAATGACGCAATAGTTACACAATTTTACGATGCGCATTAATTACCGGTTTTACGTTTTTCTATTTATTAAAAAATGAGAATTCTCTTCTGCACATTCTTTTGGAAATATCTCGAGAACAAGTGGGTTTAGGAAAAATTCACAAGATACCTTTTTTATAAATAATTTTGAGAGCTTCAAAAAAGGTCTCTTGACAAATTCTCTTAACCCCAATCGTTCTCGAGATATTTCAATTATAAAACATTCAAAATAAATGAGTGTAGAAATGATTTTTTCTAACTTCTGGAATATCTCCGAAAATATGGGGTTTAGAGGATTTTATGAAGAGACCTTTTTTGTAGGTAATTAAATTCTCTACAAAAAAGGTATCTACATAAATTTTCGTAAACCCAATGGTTTCAGAGATATATCAAAAAATATAAAACCTGATAATCAAACTTTTCTCAATTTTTTTGCTTTTCTTTTAATTTTATACTTTATCAGAATTATTCACAGCTGTCGCTGATATTGTTTCCTCAGTTGTCGAAGTAAACACAAGTGGTCCAGCATAATAAGGCAATAGAGGATACTGTGCTGATGAGAAGTAAGCCGGTGAAAATAATCCCTGTCTCTGGGCAATTTTTAATCTCGTTGTTAACTGTTTTTTCCATTTTGTTCGACGATTTTGAAACCAGGTTTTTATCTGTACCTCAGTGAGATTCAGGGTCTTTGATAATTCCATTCTCTTGCTGACACTGAGATATTTATCCACCTGAGGAAATAAAAAAAAATTGAAGAATTTTTAAAGACTTAAAAAAAAAAAAAAAAAAAAAATTAAGATTTTTTCCACTTTTTTAAAATTCATTATTTTTCATTTTACCTTAAATTCAGCCTCGAGTCTTTCCAATTGTTTTGCACTATATGCCTGTCGTGGTTTTCTATCGACTCCAGGTTTTCTCGATCTTCTGCCACTTGGTTTTGGTGCTAAAACCATAAAAATCCTGAATTATCATAAAATCATTGAAATCCATTCGTTTACTCTGTTTCCTCAAATTAAAAAAAAAATGCATTTGAATATTCTTCAATTAAAAATAATCAAGGTCTCATGACTAATGACTAAATCAACTAAATCCTCGTATTCCCAACAATATAGACCCTCATTCTGTCCCACCGCTACATTTTTTTCCTTTTTTGAAAATATCTCAGAAACCAGAAGACTTGGACGAATTTTGCAAGAGACCTTTTTTTTAGAAAAATTAATTTTCTTCAAAAAAGGTCTCTTGCTAAATTCTCCTAAACCTCACTGTTTTCGAGATATTCTCAAATTCGAAATTTTGTTTCCTCAAATTCAAAAAAAAAATGCATTTGAATATTCTTCAATTAAAAATAATCAAGGTCTCATGACTAATGACTAAATCAACTAAATCCTCGTATTCCCAACAATATAGACCCTCATTCTGTCCCACTGCACTTCAAAGCATCTTCCACCAACAATTTGCAATGCAAATGACAAAAAAAAATTGTATAATTCACAAGACAAACGATAATTCATAAAACAAACAACTAATATCATAACTCAATAATAATAATAATAATGAGACAAAAGTTTTTCCGTAATAATCATTAAAAAAAACCCCAAAACAATTTGTAAGTCTCAAAAAATCACTTTCGACAATATTTATCGAGTCTAAAAATATTTTTAGTAAATAACAAAAAAAATGAGGGGAAAAAAGTGTTTAATGGTGTTTCTTTAAATTCTTTCTTTAAAAATCATTTTACTATCGTAGAGTATATATTAACGTGGAAACGATCACTTTGACACCTCGTTCTCTGCATTGTTTGCATCAATAATTAACCAACTAGTGTTTCGCACTCTGTAAACAATTCAGATGTCTTGTGTTTGTTGAAGACCTTAGATATTTTTATGAGGCTCTTTTCCTCGTGGAAAAACACATAACTCTTGTCAATAAAAGAAATTCAGTTGGGGAAGTGGTAAAGAAGGTTAAGTCCACATTCTCACATGACTTAGCCTTCTTTACCACTTCACATTTAATTATTTTAATGAATAATAATAATTCAAATGATTTAATGTGAAGAATGTTATTTTTTTTTTTTGGAATATTATTTCTCATGAATTTTTTTTCATGAAAAAAAAGTGAGAATAGTAAAGTGGAAAGTGATAAAGAAAAAAGGGGGGGGGGGAGAACGGGGATAAGATTTACGAGTGTGCTGAGACATTTAGCACCTCAACGGAAGGTGGTTAGAGCAGTGACGCTGATAAATGGCCACCTAACAGCATGGCGGATTGAGGAAAAGTATGACAGTGCTTGAATCCATTGATTTTCACTATTTCAATGTGATTTTTCGAAAAAAAATAAAAAAAATATTAAAAAACACTGAAATAAATAATCATCAAAAATTAATAAATTCAGTAGTGAAGTGGTAAACGAGGTTAAGTACACGTGAGATACCTTCACGACTTGACCTTGTTTACCACTTCTCTACTAAATCATGAAAATATTAAAAACTACTGTTTTCTTTTTTTTTTTAAGTTTTTGAAAAATCGATTTTTTTTTTTTTTTAATTACTGAATTAAAAAATTATGAAAAAATAATAAATTCAGTAGTGAAGTGGTAAACAAGGTTAAGTACGAATGAGATACTTTCATGACTTAACCTTGTTTACCACTTCACTACTAAATCATGAAAATATAAAAATCTACTCATTTTTTTTTTTTTTTTGGTTTTCAAAAAAATAAAAAAAAGTCAAATAATTTTGTTTTTTTTTTTTTTTTTTGGAAATTCTCACTTTTGTTCTTCCCATGCATTAACTTCTATAAAGAGAATTACATTTCACCTGGAAGAATTTCTGAAGAGAGAATAAAAAAAAGGGGAGGGAGGGATTTTTCTGTATCGTTCACTGATGCTGAAATCGCGTGTTACAGAAGCGTTAACTAATCTTCACACCCCTAAACATCCAATATTCGTTGAAACTAGAGTGAAAGACCCTCGCCATTGTATCCGGGAAAATGGAATAACGGAGATAACAATTTATGAAAGTACGAATTTTGGGGGAGATGATGATTGGCGTTTTCCGGATGAATTTAATTCATTTTCATGAGATTTTTTTTTAAGGGGAATTGATTACCTTGGAGACCGAATAATTGACTGGGTTTTGATTGGTTGAACCAAGTGCTGTAGAGTAATGAGGCTGAGGCTATTGATGCTGCTGAGTATCCTGGAGAATCTGAGAGTCCTTCTGGTGGGTATGGAAGAGATCCTGGACCGTAAATTGAATTTGCATCTAAATAAACAATGAAAAAATATTTAAAAAATCATTATAAAATGAATTCCAAAAAAAAAAAAAAAAAAAATGGATTTTAAAAAAAAAAAAAAAATAATTGATTTTTTTTTTTTTTTTTTTTTTTTTTTTTTTAAACTTCACTAAAAAAATGTTCAAAAATTTGAGGTTTTTTTTGCATGATTGAAATCTTTACTCACGTTGTTCATAAAAATTGGCAGAATTAATTGGCATTGGCCTGACAAAATAATTATTATCCTGCGTAACATCATCATCCTTACGTCCAAGAATACTGTCAATTGAGAATGCACTTGATACAGAGCTCACTGAAGCCGTTAATTTATTATCTGGAATTATTAATCTGTCCTCATCACTAGTGTCACTTGAATCTGAACCGTAACCCGTTGGTTCATTCGATGGATTTGAGTACTCGGAGTCTTCTTTAATGTCACGAATTAATTCCATGATTTAAAACCTTTAAAAAAATTCTCAAAATCAATTAATTAATTAATTGTTAACGATAGAGACACATTTTCCGATGAATTAATTCATTGATTAATTAAAAGTAACGATTGAGGATCAATGCCTCATCTGAATAATTATCGACGTATCGAAAGAGATGATCTCACAACACAGGCGAATCTCCCACTAATCCTCTCATCACCAACGGAAACGCAGTAACACCGAATCTATGACAGGTGGCACGTGTCCGTGGACCATTACCGTTCTGCCCCGCATCCTTCCATCCCCACTCTTCCACTTCATCCCTCAATGTTGTCTCAACACTCTCAATTCTCTTCTTCTTTCTCACTTTTTCGTAAATATTTACAGGGTTATTTGACACTTGAAAAATTCATGTGGGACCCTTATCCTCACATTTTTATATTTTTTTTTCAAAAAGGGTTTGACAATAATTTTTAAACCCATTTTTTTCTCAATTATTTTCTCATAAATTAATTAATTATAGAATGAGTTTAAAAATTATTTGTTGATTTTTGTTAAATATCTCGGAAATTATGAGGTTTGGAGGAAAATGTCAAGAGACCTTTTTTGTGGGGAATTTAATTCCCTACAAAAAAGGTCTCTTCATATTTTTTGATAAACCCACTCGTTTTGAAGGTACAGAGAAAAACGTGATTTATAGTGTTGAGTGAATATTCGGGAGAAATACAAATAGAATGGAGTCTAAAGTGATTTCTCATTGGTTAGGATTGGCGCAGGCGCGGGAAAGGCCACGCCCACTCCCGAATACCAGTCAACCATCCCCTTTCATCATTTCCCGAGAGAAAGAGAGAGAAGATAATGGCACAACCCCTAACATTCACGAGATAAAATCCGTTTTCACTCGTCTCTCAAGAGAAATGATAAAAGATCGGCGGAAAATGGATTTTCACGCTTTCATAAAAATCTCCGGTCTCTATAAATTTCATTACAACCTTTGAATACTACTTTTTTCCCATTTCAGTGAAATTATTTCCTCTTTTTTTCTCACAATTATTTACGAAATTTCGAGCCATAAATTTCAGGTGAATAATGCGTCACTAAATAAATTGAGAAATAAAAATAGTTTTAAATTGTTTGAAGCTAGGTGCGAAGATGTAAACGCTTGCTTCATCCGTGTTCTCTAACTTCCTGGAAACTCATTGAAATATTATTCTAAAAATGCTGGAAATCACAAAGATGACAAATATTTCATTTTTTCGAATTTTTTAAAGCGAAAAAAAATGGAAAAACTCAATTTTTCCATCTATTTCCATGAATATCTCAGAAACTAAACGAGATAGCGCAATTTCACAAGAATCCTTTTTTTTAGCTCTCAAAATTCTCTACAAAAAGTGTATAAACCAAAATTTCTCCATCTCCCTTACTTTCCGAGATATTCTCAAAAAACTAAAAAAAAATCCCTAAAATTAATGATTACAATTTTCATATTAATTTAATTTGTCTCTTCACTCCCGAATTCACACGATAATAATCGAATCCATCAATCACCCTTCTTTCTCCCATAAAACCCGAAATTTTCCATTCTCCGAACCAACTGTTTCCAAAGTATCCCTTCGCCACGTTCCGCCCAATTTTCTCGTTATTTTATTGGTCACGGTTTACCAGAAAGAGAAGAGAAAAAACCCCGAATTAAATGTGAATAAAAGGAAAAAAGATGGAAACGTGAAAAGTGGGCTATGAAGCAGGACTATACACCCACGCGTGATATAACCACTCATCCCCGAGATATTAGACAGGTGAGTTGGTTCCCATGGCGAACAAAGACCCCATTACCCATCTTCCTCTTCGCAAACCCACTATCTCCCATTTTCATTCAAAATCCCTAAAACATTCATGAGAGACATGGGAGTGTTTTTTTTTTTTATAAATATATATTTAATCATTGGTGTCACATTGCAATGTTGGGATTGATAATTGAGACTTTGAGGAAGGATATTTGGATTTGATTTGTTTGCATGGGGGTTTTACATGGGATTACCCATGTCTCCTAATTCTGAAATGAAATAAGAGGATTTTGTGGGTTAAATATTGGAGATAGAATTTTTTTGATGATTCCATCGGAAAGCTGAGGAAATTTTAGGCGGAAAACATATGTCGAAATTGATTTTTTCGAGTTTTTTGAAAATTCGATTTTTTTCAGATTTGAAGGTGTTTACTTTGGAAAAATTTGAAAAATCACATTTTTGTAAATATCTCCGGTTCTATTGGTCGTAGCTGAGCTCATTTGCGATGAATTCATGTGGTTTTAAAATTAAAAATACGATTTTTTCAAGTACTTTTGGGGTGTTTTTTTGAAAATCAGTTTCTCCACTATAATTCACTCAAAAAATCGTATTTTTAATTTTAAAACCACATGAATTCATCGCAAATGAGCTCACCTTTCACCTCGAATCGGAATTTTTACACTACGACCAATAGAACCGGAGATATTTCCAAAAATGTGATTTTTCAAATTTTTCCAAAGTAAACCTTCAAATCTGAAAAAAATCGAATTTTCAAAAAAACTCGAAAAAATCAATTTCGACACATGTTTTCCGCCTAAAATTTCCTCAGCTTTCCAATGGAATCATCAGAAAATCGCTATCTCCAACAGTTCAATCAGAATGTCCCCTATTAAAACCAAATTGAATTAATGTTTACATTTTTTAATGTTTATCAACAAAATTAATAGCTTTTAGGATTTGAGTGAAACAGAGTGGACACTTTTGATTACGGTAACTATAATTACAAGTAGCGGATGAGACAATTATCACAAGCACCAGCATGTCCAGTAAATGACCAGAGGATTCTCTTCAGTGTGACTTGAACACTTGAACACTCAATCTGAAATGATTCTCCTCTTCTTCATTACATTAAATATCATCGAATCTATCACAAAAGAAACGTGTTACTACGATGGAAATGATTTCTGTGTTAGTCAAGATGATATTCTGTCAGTGGATCTGTTACCAGGGACTTTACTCCTCGATTCCCATCAGAATGAGGAAATTGGGAGGGAAAATGTTCCTCCAAATGCTACAGTCGGTGGATCATACGAAGAAGCATTAAATGAAATGGATTATCACAGGTAAATTAAATTTTTAATTTAAAACAATTAAATGATTATTAAACTCATGATTTTTTGGATTAATATTCTAATTTTTTATTTTAGAAAGAGAATGAATGAATACTTGTGTCATGGATTCATGGCAGAAGAGATATTTCGTGAGGTAAAGTCCATAAGAGTGAAACGCCTTCAAGAATCTTCATTAATGAACTCATTACCGGATTTTCTGGGAGATACTAATGTCACTGTTCATGATAAACTTCTGTCGGATGAAGGGAGCAGCAAGTATAAAGAATGGCTGCAGAGGTAATGAGAAAAGACACAAGTTTACGATTTTTTCTTCATTTTTTTCATGTAAAAAAATTGCAGAATCACTATTTTTAATATTTAAAACAAAAAATTATCTTTATTTCATTCTTTTTGATTCTAGGACAACTACTCTTGATGATGTTTATCGTCACTACATGCCGAAGCCGAGGATGACAAAAAAAAGGGGAAAATTACCTCATTTCCATGATTTTACGGAATTTGATGGAGAAGTTACTGGTTACGCTGTTCCTGCTCCAATTGCCCCAGACAAAACGGGTTATTCGTACGATGATATGGAGGGTAAATAACAAATTGATAAAAATTCTAATATTTAATAATTTAAATATTAAAATTGACACAAAAATTGAATTTATTCAATTTTTTCCAGAAATGCAATCATCTCCAGGTGGATATGGTCCCCACGGTCATTATCCCCACCCCACACCTCATTACAATGACTTTCCTCCAGCTGTCCATGAGGAGCACTATTATGAAGCTGATCACGATGAAGGACCGTGGCATGAGATGTCGCATTCAAAGGGAAAGGGAGAATTAACGATAAAGGATTTCTTCGAAATCGCTCTTACTGCTCTCGCATTTTTAGCATTTGGAGCTTTTTTAATACAATTACTCCTCGCAGTTTCGGTATTAATTTTCTTCAAAACCTTCAGTCTCTCATCCTGCTTCACCTCTTTGCTAATAAAATGATTAATTGAAAATTCCCCAGCAAAAAACGGAAGACACTGCGACCGTTGTGACGGACGCACGTTTCAGATCAAGACGCAGTGCGATTCCTTCCAAATTTGGGTACAGAAGTGACGCAGAATTGAATGAACTTTCTCATCGGGTTCTCCGTTCAATCGAGGCTGCTATAGTCGCTTCCCAGGACAATGGTAGATGCTTAAAATGGACACTTTGCACTGATAATCAATTCTCGAAGAACACGAATACGGCTCAGAGGATCTGGGTACCAGTTTGGAGGTAATTATTAATCTGAAAAATATAAAATAGTTGAGAAAATCATAACTAAATTTGTCACAAAATTGTAGAATTTATATTGAGTTTTTAATTACTTCTGTATTTTTTTGCAGTGTTGGAATGAGCTGGCTTGCTGGTCGAATGGTGAAACAAGCCTCTTGGCATGCAATGTTCGAGACAATTAAAGCTTCAGCATTTGGCCTTGGTGGTGCTAATTGTTCTGATATTTATCCTGGATGTAGTCTAGTTAAGGAAAGAAGAAAAAGGAGAAAACGGCGGAGGAGATGAGAAGTGCATTAAATTCAGGAATTTAATCTTCCTCTTACCTCTTTCAATAAATATTCATTAATCGAAATATAATTAAAATTCTCATTGTTCCCTTTTTCCCTTATTTTTAATTAATTTTGATGAACACATTTGAAAAAAGCGCCATTTTCATGCGCTCGCCAGTAGATGGCACTTTAATACACTCCGAACTCCAGAATCTTGTTTACAAATTGAACTATCACGATAACTCAACGAAAAGTTCTTCATAAATCAATTAAAATTGTTTTAAAGAATGGGGAGAAGTCGTTCGACATCTCCAAGACGAAGGGAAAGATCCAGGGATCGTTCACGTGAGAGAGATCGTGACAGAGAGAGGAGAAGGAGACGTTCGAGAGAAAGACGAAGAAGGTAACCTTCATTTCTATCAAATCAAAACGTTTCTGTATTTATTTTTGTGTGAATTATTAAAATATTAATTCAAAAAATTCGGTATCAAGGTCTGTGGACAGGGATCAAGGGAAATCAAGGGATCACGAGAGGAACAGGGAGAGAGAGAGACACAGGAGATCTTACTCACGATCACGATCGAGATCCAGGGATAGAGAACGTCAAAAACCGAAGAATAAACCTGCTACTAATGAGAGGCCAGTTATCACAGGTAATTAACAATTCCTCTTAATCTAAAAAAAAATAATTAATTAATTAATTTGTGCAATTTCCCACAGAGGCTGATCTTCAGGGAAAAACACCAGAAGAACAAGAAATGATGAGAATGATGGGATTCTGTGGATTTGACACGACTAAAGGGAAAAAAGTTGATGGTAATGATGTTGGTGCAGTTCACGTGATTTTGAAACGTAAATACAGACAATACATGAATCGTAAGGGCGGTTTCAATCGACCACTCGACTTTGTAGCATAGGCACTTTATTCAGCGTTTGTATAAAAATAATAAATTCCGGATTTACTCTTTTCTTTTGTAATTACAGTAGTGTAATTTTTTGACGATTAATTAGGGACTTACTTCGGGTTTTGGCCTCTTCGGTGGAGGTTCCTCAGTATCACTAATTACACTAGATTCATCGTCTTCTATTTCGTTATTTACGCGAGTGTCGTTGGTTCTCGTGGTGTTTTGAGTCATTGATGCTATCATCTACAACGAAATCATTTTAATGTAAAACAGAAAGAATTTAATTGAAAAGAAAAACAGGGGAGTCTTACCTGACTTGGATCGAGTCTTTCGAGTCCTTCCACCAATTCTGGATGTTTGATTCTGAAATCTCTAGTAATACTGTGCTTAATATAATTCTCCAAAGGCACCTGTGAAAAAAAATTCAAAACCATTAGAAATTCCACTTAAATTCATCACAAAAAAAAAATCTCACCCCAGTTTTCTTTCCAAGTGTCAAAATTTCCTTATTGAACTGTTCGATTTCATAAACAACCTTCGGTATAAATTTAGTCTCCTTCAATACTTTATTCCTCTGTGCTTGTGCATCAGCCTTTCTCCCACTGTTCTGCTTCTCCTCCGTGTGTGTTATCAAATTATAAAATGTTGCTTTCAATGGCTTACCAGCCAACTGCACAACTTGAATAAATTTAACCGCCTGAAATGCTGGATTCTGTGGCGTTGATTTGCTGCTGAAATATTTCGTCAAATTATTCAGTACATTGTAAAGCTGATGAAGATTCTTAAACGTTAAATCTGTATTGTGACCAGGATCAACTTCAGCATTAGCAAGTGTCTGAAGTGTTTGAATAGCATATGACAATTGTCTGCACAAATTTTTATCTTTCTCCTTCAATTTTTCCCGGAAATTCTCATCACCAATACCAGGTGAACTTGCTATCAATTGTTCTGCCTTTAATCGCCCCAGAATCCACGATATATTCGTCAATTTATTTCTCAATGAATTATTGAATATACTGTGTGCCTGTGTCATTGTAAATTCATTGAGTATTTTATAATTCTCCTTAACTGATATTCCAGTGTTATCAATTGTTCCCAATTTTTTGCACAATTCAATGCACATCTCATCGAGCACTTTCCCATAATCCGCATCACGTTCCTCAATTATCGTCATTAATTGCAGGACAATAACAGCTATTTGTGTCTCAATATTATCAGACCTTGTGATCTCCTTCAACCACTCAAATATCGTCTCATAATTACCACTAGTAGCTCCAGATTTATTCAGCAGCAGTGACACAGTTTCAAACAAAATCAATGGAATTTTCTTTGCCAATCCTTCCTCCTGTTCCTCCTCCTCATAATAACTCGTTATCAGCACTTGCAGTGCCGTTATTAATCTGCTGATCTGAGCTGATAAACCCTCGGACGGTGAGTGCTCACATATTTCCCCCAGAAATTTCGGTAATTCTGAAGAGAAAATTGTGCACATTAAATCACAATATTCACGGAAACACTCTAATCCAAGGATTGAAGTCTCCTCATTAAATTCACGAACTCTGTCTAAATCACAGATCATGTTTTTATAAAGTAATTCCCCGATCTTCAGGTAATCCTTCTCGAATGACTTCCGATGCTTCTGTCTTTCAATATTCCTCAGAGTCTTCGCATTTTGGAATATTTGGATGCAAATGCTGAGACAATAATTGTGATAATCCGAACGTTTTTTCAGTGTTCCTGCTTGATTCTGACTGGCCCAAATGACAGTGGGATCGTACAGGAGCGAGAGCATTTTGTAGACCACATCGATGTTGAGGATTGTAGATGGTAATTTGATTCCCGTTTTTGCGCCTCTTTTAATCGTCGTATCATTGTCCTTATCCTTTTTCTTATCCCCTTTCTTGCCTTTTCCTGGTTTATTAACGCGTTTACAGAATTCCTGAATTTCTTTGTATCCCTTAAAAAGACTGTAAACGTTCGAAGCCACGTTGTCATTCTCAGTTGACCAGCTGCCAAAACGATAGGCAATTAATGCCTCCAGGGTAGTCGATGCTAATTTAACTGCATTAACTTTCTGCTGGGACTTTGGTACGTTATCAAGAAGATCATGTCTCTCATCAAGCTGCAGTGCTTCGATCATCGATTGGGTCATTCGTTTGCACAGTGATTCAAGGACGTCGCTCAATTGATCAAGTAAATTGAGATTTTTGTTGGCTACAATGCAGTAAATTTGTTGGAGGGCGAATATCATGTCTCCGATTGGCTCTTGGAGAATCGCCTCAGGTCCTGATATTCCTGAGCAGTCTTCGAATCTGAGAGGCGGCTTGATGTCTTCGTCTATCTCGTAAAAATCGTTGAAGTGACCCAACAAGAGTTCGATTGTTGGCTCTGCTAATTCTGGATTCACTGCCACTGCCTCATAAAGTCCTCGGTATAAATGCTGGCGTACTTCTGCCTCGTGAGTGAAGCACTTTGTTAGAATACTCAGGATTTCTTGACAGAATGCTATGTTTGTGCGATTGTTTGGTTTTGATTGGCTTCCGTGCTCCATTGTCGCTTGCGTGAATATTGAGGACGATGAGGTTGTGTTGATGCTCGAGGATGATTGGCTCAAGCTGAATGGTGCTATCTTCAAATTACTTAGGAATAGGAGAAAACCGGTTACTGCCATTTTTCGAGTCTCTATGCCTTTTCTGTAAAGGGCTTTACGGAGGATTAGGACCAGGGAGTCACGGATTGAGTGAGATGCTCGGATTAAAGGGATTGTTGCGTAGAGAACTTGAGTTGCTGCTTCACCTGGTATCAGGAGAAGCTGCTCGAGCAGTGAGGTGATCCAGACTTGAGATTCTAGGACAACGAGCGTCGTTTTTTTGCACATGTAGGCCAAGCATTCTGAAAAAACGAAAAAATGCTCAATTTGAAATTGAATATTAGGAGAAATCGAGAGGAATATTGGAGATAGAATTTTTTTAATGATTCCATCGGAAAGTTGAGGAAATTTTAGGCGGAAAACATGTGTCGAAATTTATTTTTTCGACTTTTTTGAAAATTCGATTTTTTTCACCCAGATTTGAAGGGGTTTACCTTGGAAAATTTGAAAAAATCAATTTTTTGGCGATATCTCGGGTTCTATTGGTCGTAGCCCAAAAATTCCGATTCGAGGTGAAAGGTGAGCTCTTTTGCGATGAATTCATGTGGTTTTAAAATTAAAAATACGATTTTTTCAAATACTTTTGGGGTGTTTTTTGAAAATCAGTTTTTCCACTATAAGTCACTCAAAAAATCGTCAAACCCCTTCAAATCTGGGTGAAAAAACTCGAAAAAATTAATTTTGACACAAGTTTTTTGCCTAAAATTTCCTCAGCTTTCCAATGGAATCATCAGAAAATCGTTATCTCCAACCGTTCAATCAGAATGTCCATTTAACCCCGAATTAAAAAAATAATTACCAATATAATGTGAAATAGCATTTCCACCACCGACAATCTTATCCGTCAAATTCTGGAGCACAATTGGACCAATTTCATGTCTCTTCCTCATCAATTTCTGAAGAATCTTAACTCCAATCTCATGGAGTTCATTCTCCTCGCCATCCTTGGGTTTCCCAGT
This sequence comes from Aleiodes testaceus, assembly GCA_963565655.1. Classification (NCBI taxonomy): domain Eukaryota; kingdom Metazoa; phylum Arthropoda; class Insecta; order Hymenoptera; family Braconidae; genus Aleiodes; species Aleiodes testaceus. The sequence continues at coordinate 4,980,651 of OY751415.1, read as the reverse complement.
ATCCAAAAGAACAAAAGCCAGATCAACTAAACCCTTGAGTACCAAATGCCTGTCCTTGTTACTATTCTCAATTATCTGCTCCATCATATCCATGACCTTCCAATTCTCTGGTAACATATCCTTCAGCCAGAACGAGTGTTTTCTCTTCTCGTCATCATGGATTTTCCTCATCAATGCTAATTTAATTATATCGAATATCTGTTCCTCGTAAATATCAGAGATCAGAAGAAGAACAGACATGGGAAATGCTTCGAGGATAAACTCAGGTGCATTAGTCACACTCCGAAGATTCTTCACGAAATCCTTCAAACTCGAGTGATTCAGAAGCGCTGACTGTCGAATATGATAAAGAACCGTACTCTCAGTGTCTTGAACCTCTTTCAGGCTCAATTGTCCAATGATTTCAACGGATTCCGGGGTCTCCTGCTCGAGACTCGAGTACAATTTAGCAAAATATTTCTGCAATGTACCGATGACAAGTCTTCCATCCATATTATCACACAATCTCAATATCTGATGAACGAGCGGAGGTAATTCTTTGTTATCAACATCATTGATTTTATCACAAAGAGCTCGAATGACCAATCCATGATCATCCTTCGCCATTCTCATCTCCCCGAACATCTTGGCGAGGGAAGTTAAAGAACCAATGTCCCATGGTTGATTGCAGATTGATTTAATAATCAGGGATTTATATTCACTCCCAGTTACTTCGGTTCCTTTGTAATTTATGTATTTCTCTTCCTCAAGTATCTGCAAGGTAATCGGCAGTATGTCCTTCCAACAGAAAAATTCATCGTCGTTCGCCCGCAAACTGTTGAGACAGTACTCGATTATTTTTGTCAATTGGAGCTTTGTGTATTTTGGGAAATCTTGGATTATACGGTTGACGAGGGCATTCGCGTGAGATGTTGTGACTTTTGAGGTGCAGAGGATTTTTAGAATTGCTTCGATTAATTTCCGGCGTTTTGTTTGAGAGGATTCGGACGATGAGATGTGAGAGAGAATCTGGTCTAGGATTTTTGGTGCATCTGCCTGCGTTATTCTTGGGATTATTATGCCAGAGAGCTGTAGAAGAGAAAATAAATTATTAGAAAAATTTTAAAAATGGAATTGACTTATCGCAAGTAAAATTGATGCATTTTTTTTTTTTTTTTTTTTTTTTTTTTTTAATTCTACGTACCTCAGCAGCATCTGCCTTCTCTATAAATTCATTGAGCTTCTCAGTGTCTTTATTTTTCACCAATTCTTTAAATTTTTGATACATCTTGCATGATTTATTTATTTGTTCATTCTCGTGAAGTAAACAAGTCTATTCCTGTGTCAATTCCCCTCGTCCTCTTCTCCCATTGGCTGAGACCGTAACAACTGCCGAACGAAGATTCTGCGCAGTAGAGGGACTCGGGAGAAGCCCAACGGTTAGCTACGAACCAATGAGAATCACTGCAACTAAATTCCACCAATGAAATCGAATGTGCTTCTGTTGAATCCTCCGATCAACTGGCAACTCAAAACAGTTTGAAATGGACAGCTTCAACCGTAACATCATTACCCACGCGAGTTCACTAAGCATTTAATTTTTTTCAAATTTATTCGAGTGGTATTATTATTGTACATATTATTGGGATCTATTAATTTTTTTATTTATCGTGAATTAATCCAACAAATTCGGAGTTTGTCATGAAGTCCTGGATTGAAGCTATTCTTGAATGGGTTAGTAACGTTTTTTTTTTTGCGTGTGTTTACATGGCCGGTTGCGAAAGCGTCCTTTTAATTTTTTGCTAATCCCTGAATTCTTCCAATTTAAAAATAATTCGTGAATTTTTCATTTTCAGGTTAACTGTTTGGAAGTCCATAAAACGCAAATTTTAGATTTGAATGAATTGCAGGATGAGAATATTTATATTAAAATTATCGAGCAATTGTAAGTAATTGAAGGAATTCATTTTTCTTTACTTTTCATTTTATTTACATAATTATAAATAAATAGTGGAGAGATTCAAATTTTTTTCTCCATTTTCTTAATAACTAAGTTCTTTCAGGGTGGAAAAAAATGAGGAAACTTCAGAAGTCGAGCAGGTCTCAAAATTCATCGAGGAAGAGTATCCCGAGTTCCTCAGCCTCCAAGACCCAACAGACAAGCTCCCAAATCACATCTACATAGCTTCCCTTCTCCTCCTGAGTACCTCCCAGAAGCCAACCTTCCACCGTCCGATGTGTCGGCTCCACAACGACACGCAAATCTTAATAAAAAGATTCCTAGAAGCCCTCCTCCCCTACGGCAAGAGCATAACCCGTGAGATAATAAGCAGCACCATAGCAGAGCTGAATGACGCAACCCCAAAAACTCCTCCCAAGACCCCAAAGGACCGTCCACTCCGTAACTTCTTCACATCTCCAGCAGCTCAATCAGCATGTCGCCACCGTATCCTCAACGAAAAGACCCGAGAGCTGCGTCTCCTCAAAGCAGAACTAGAAACCGAGAGATACGAGAAAGCGGATCTGCACGAGGACATAAGGATCCGAGAGGAAAAAATCCAGAATCTCCAGAAGAAGCTCAATGAAAAGACACTGGAGCTAAAAGCCTTGAGAGCCGAGAGAACAAAGCCAATGACGCCGCAGTCTGCACGAAAGAACAAGAGACTCGATAATTTGGAGGTAACTCTGAAGAAAGAGATTCAGCATCTGGAGAGCTTCAACTCGGATCTCCAGAGTCAATTGGATGCCCTGGAGGATGAGAAGGAGGAGCTCTCGCGGAGGTTGACGTCGAAGGAGCGTTTAAATGCGGTGTTGAAGGAGAAAGTTGAGAATTACGAGAGAAACTTGGAGGCACTGAGTATTCAGTTGAATCAGAAGTCGTCGGAGCTGTTGGATCTTCGGCTGCAGAATGAGGAGTTGAGGTCACATATAAAGGACATGCAGCCTTGTTCCCTTGAGGCAGAGCAGAGCTTCGAGGTAGAGAATATGTCGAGAGCACGCTCGCCTCTTCCTGGACTGAACACGAGTGAAGCACTAAGTTCAATTGTTGATATTCAACTGCAGGAAGCTAAGGAGGAATCATTTAAATTGAAGTCGGAGCTTCAGAGTCTTCAGGAGAGACTCGATGATGCACTTCGGGGGTGTGAGGAGTTCAAGAGGATCAATGGAGAGCTTGAGGTGAAGGTTGGGGATCTGATTGCTGTTAAGGAGAGCCTGGGAATTACGGAGAAGGAGCTGAAAGAGGCGAGGAAACATGCTGAGGTTCTTGGAAGAGAAAAAGAGGAATTGACGAGTGATTTGGAGAATCTTAAAGAGGCTATGGCCGCTAAGGAAGTCGTTCTTAATGATATCGAGGAGAGGAGAAAAATGTTGGAGGTGGAAGTCGAGAATAATCGTGAAATTCTCACGGAAATTGAAGGGCAGAGAAAGCAATTGAGCTCTTCGCTGATAAATCGTGAGGAAGAGTTGGATAAAATTGTTGAGGAGAAGAAAATTCTGTTGGAGGATTTGGAATTATCGAGGGAGAAAATTCGAGACCTGCAGAATTTATTGAATTCGGAAATTGTTAAGTGTTCGGAGATCACTGCCTCATCTGAAGAGAATATAAAAATGAAAAATACAATTATTGCGGAAATTAAAATTGAGAAAGGAGAATTGGAGGAGAAATTGAGAGATAAAAATAATGAGCTCGATGAATTGATGAAGAATTTCAACGATAAAGTATTGACGATAGATTCATTGAACGATCGCATTGAAAAACTTGAAATCCATCAAAATAATCAAGAAATTTTACATAAAGACCTGGAGACTAATCTCTGTGAATTAAATGAATTGAAAGAGGAATTGCAGAGTCAACTTGACGAGGAACGAAGGAATTTGGTCAGAGTGTCGAAGGAGAACGAGAGTTTACACGAGAATTTAATGATTTTTGAGAACGAGAAGAAGACATTGACGGAGCAGCTGATGAAACTGCGTTCTGATCTCGACGAAATGACGGAAAAAGCAGAGGAACTTGACAAACAGAGTCGCAGTAACGAAGAAAAATATGACAGAGCAACGGACAAGCTTGATCTAATAAGGCTGGAGAATGAACGATTGAATGAGGAAATGACTGGTGCTATTTCGGAGATTTCGAAGCTGAAGGAGCTTCAGGAAAATTTGGAGAATCAGTTGACGCTGGAGCAGGAGAACTGCCTGAAATTAGTAACGGAAAAAGCAGAGTTGGAGCACGAAGTATCGACAAAGGACCGAAAGAACGTTGATTTATCCGAGAAAATCGTCTCGCTTGATTCTGAATTAACCAGAACTCTTCAGCAGCTTCAGGACCTTGAGAATGAGCATCGGGATCTCCAAGATACGCAGAACAAGAGTGTTACGAAAGCTGGAGAACTGGAGGAAAAAATTCAGAGACTTGAGAATAATCTTCGAGAGTCGAATTCAGATATTAAAGAAATGAAAAAAATACAGAAATCTATGGAAGAGGAATTGGAACAGACGAGGCATGAGTTAGAGAAGATTTCGGATGAAAAATTGAGGATTGAGAAGCAATTTTCATTATCGGAAGATGAAAGAAGAAAATTATCGGAGGCTTTGGCATCGGTTGAAGCACAACTAAATGAATACATGCAGGAAATTAAAGAGGCTGAGGAGAAGTCTGAAGAACTCGAGAGATTATGCGAAGAGAAAAGCAAAAAAATTACAACCATAGAAGCAGAACTAAAGGAATTAAACAGCTCTTTAGAGGAAACGTGCAACGAACGTAATTGTTTGAAGAAAAATTTGGACAATCTTACTGCAGAGACTTCCCTCGAATTCTCAAAACTTCAGGAACTTCAGAAGACATTGGAGTGTCAATTGGAAGAAGAACGTGAGCATTTGCGAATGATTTCAGATGAGAAAGACTCGATTATTGTTGGGTTATCGTCGGTGAAAGAAGAAAAGAAGAATTTGTTGGAGAGATTGTCTTCGCTCGAGGGACAATTAAGAATTGCTCATCAACAAATTGAAGAAGTTGACGGGAATTATGAAGAGATTAAAGGGAAATATGGTAAAAGTATTGAGGAGATTAAATTTCTGAACTGCGAAATTCAGAAAATCAATTCTCAATTGGAGGAGATGACTTCAAGTCGTGATTCTCTGCATAATGAAATGATACTCTTCACCGATAAAATGTCATCAGAACTTTCTGAATTGAATGTAAAGAAAAAAGCTCTGGAGACTAGATTAGAAGAAGAGGAAAACAATTATCAGGTGATTGTCAATGAAAAGTCATTACTCGAAGCAGAATTGTCTTCAATTAATGAAGAAAAAAGGGATTTACTACAGAATTTATCTTCATCTGAAGCGAAATTACAAGAGGCTCACCTAAAAATTACAGAAATTCAAGGAAAATATGAGGATTTAGAAGAGAAAAATTGTGAGGCATTTGGAAAAATAGATTCCATGAATGCAGAGATCGAGAAGATTAATTCTGAATTGAGGCATGTTATTTCTGTACGAGATTCTCTGATGAATGAATTGGAGGAAATGGGAACTATTATGAATACACAATTAGATGAGAATCAAATAAAATATCAGGAGATACTGAATGAAAAGTGTCTGCTGGAAGCTAAATTATCTTCAACAAAGGCAGAAAATTCGGATTTAATTGAGAACGTAGCTTCTTTGAACCTCGAATTATCAGAGTCCAACAGGAAAATTGAAGAAATTGGAAAAAGATCATCGGAATTCGAAGAGAAACATGGGAAAGCATCTTCCGAAATTGATTCCATGAGCACCAGAATTTCGGAATTGACCTCAGAATTGAAGATTTCTGAAGCAGAACGGGATTCTCTTGAAAAAGAGATAAATATTCAGAAGAAGGCTCTTTCAGAATTGGAAAATGCTCAAGAATCTTTGGAGAATCGATTGAGAGAGGAGGAGACAAATATCCAGACGATTTCAAGCAAAAAAACTGAGTTGGAAGCTGAATTATCTTCTCTAAAAGAAGAAAAAGAGAGACTCAATGAGACTATATCATCGATGGAATTGAAATTGTCCGAGTCTCAGGAAGAAATTGAAGAGACACGGAGAAAGTCCAATGAATTCAAGGGAAAATACACTGAAGCCCTCGAATCCATGAAGAATTTGAATGCAGAAGTGCAAAAACTCGAATCAGAGTTAAAGGAAGCAATCGCAGAACGTGAGTTAATCGAAGAAGACTTAAACTCCGCTTCCATCCAGAATTCCTCGAAAATCTCACAACTAAAAGGAGCACAAAAGGCTCTGGAATCAGAATTATCAGAAGAGCGCAGCAAGAATGAAAATCTGTCCTCCGAAAATTCTTCTCTTCTCTCCGAACTATCGACTCTCAAAGAACAAAATAATAATTTGAGTGAAACTCTATCAATGATTGAATCAAAGTCTTCAGGATTTGAGAGAAAAGCGGAAGAACTCGAGATTCTCTCCGAGAATTTGGAAAAAACGAACGGAGAATCTATCAAGAAAATTTCGTCTCTGAACTCTGAAATTGAAGAGTTGAATACAAAAATGAGGAAAATTATGTCTGAACATGATTCAGCGAGAAATGCTTTAACGCAATTCTTCGAGACTAGATCAAGTGATCTGGAAAAACAAATGGACGAGCAGAAGCTGATAATCAAGGATATAGAGAAGATTCATCGTGAACGTGAAAATTCATCGAAGGAGCTCATCAGTTCTTTAGAGAAGCGTCTCCTTGTTTCTCAGAGCGCCTACGAAACCCTGAAGCTCGAGGAGATAATTAAGGAAGAGTCAATAGGAATTCTCCAGTTGAAACTAGAACAATTAACGAAAGAGAAAATTGAGACGGAATTAAAAATGAAAGAAGTCATCGTCAATCTTCAAGAAGTCCGGGCGAGTCAGGATGCAGTGTTGGAGACGCAGTCAAAGGCATTGACCCAAAGAACTCAGGACTTGGAGATTCTCGAGCAGAAGCACTTGGAGATTGAAGAAACTTTGGAAAAAGAGGTTGATCTGAAGAAATTGGAGATTCTTGAATTAATTCAGCAGAGTGAGGCTCTTAAGGACTCTAACAAAACATCTTTGAATCTCATTGGAGATCTTACGGACCAATTGAGTCTGGGAAAACAGCAGATTCAGGGTTTGAAGGAGAAATTGCAGGAAAAAGAGGAAGAAAAGGAGAAAATCCAGGAGGTGTCGAAGGTAATGAAGACAAAACTATCGAGACTAATTAATATAATAAAAACGGGAGATGTTCCGGTTAAAGAAGAAAAAGAGGAAACCGATGATTCCGGAATTTGGGAGCTATCAACAGCAATCGGAGATCTAATGCAATCCACAAAATCAACAGAACAGTTGCTCCAAAAACTCAAAGAAGAAAACACAAAACTCTCGCAAGACCTGGAAGAGGAAAAGGAGAAATCCGAGATAGCTTTCAAAGAAGAACTGAAGAGCAAAGAGCTAACCGAAGCTATTAGTCTCTTAGAATCATCCCAGACCCGTCGAGAAAAGGAGATCTCTTCCCTCATCACGAAGAAGAAAATCCTCCAGGAATTAATGAACCGAGTGACTTCTTCAAGGGATAAAATCGAGGAGAGTTCATCAATGTTACGGGAGACTTGGGAGACAATTGCCCTTGAGAAGCAGAATCTCTTGACGGGAAGTTCTTCTGCTTGCGATGAGGTAAAGCACCTCGATGCTAAAAAATCGGAGATTGAGAGACTGATAAGTAATATCAACGAACGTCACTCGCGAAGCTCCAAAGCACTGATCAGAGTCCTCACGGACATGTTTACCTGGGCTGAATGGGGAATCGAGGGAATTTCATCAAAGACTGATGTCCCAATTGATTCCGATGCCGAGAAGACACTGATAAGCAAATGCACTTTGATAAAAAATGAGGAGAAATCAGAATCCTCCGATGTAGATGTCAAAGTCAATCTCTCTGACGAACAAACGATCCTCGAATCCGAACTAACGAAGATGACCAACATCCAAGAAGACCTATCCACAATCAAAACAAAAATCGAAGAATTCCGAACGGAAGCAGATTCTTACGAAGCGAATGTAAAATCCGGAATCGTCAAACGTGAGCCAACAGCTGAAGAGAAATTACAGATGCAAGTGGAGCGTTTGACGAAGGGAAATAAAGAGATTAAAGAGAAATTGGACGCAATCAGAGTGAGAAACGCAAAGATGGAGAAGAATATGGACGAATTGAGATCAGAGAACAAGAAATTAACGAGCGAGATGTCATCAGCTCCTGACAAGTCAGAGGTCGACAAGTATCTTTCATTAATAGATGATCTGAAGAAGGAGAATGAGGAGTTGAGACGGGCCAATGAGGACTTGGCGAAGCGTCCGAACGACGAGGATTACGATGCAAAATTGAAGGAAGTCCACAATGAGTACGGACAAAAGCTGGAGAAGATTAAACAGAAGATGAAGGCTGCTTACAGTGAGCAGGCGGTGAAGATGCAGATCGAGCAGGACAGGATAATCAGTCAGAAGAGTGCGGCGATGAAAGAGAAAATGGAGCTGATGTGTCAGAAGCACGGTGAGGATATTGCGAAGTATCAGGCGCATGTTGCTGAATTGTCATCAAAGTATTGGGACGTTGGGGAGAAGCTGTTGACGGAGAAGCAGGAGAGGGAAATTGCGATGCAGCGGCTTCGAGAGGTTCAGACGAGGCATCAGCAGGCAATCGCTGAGGCCAATCAGCAATTGGTCGCCTCGCAGAACCAAATGCGGTCGGCGAGTCTGGACAGAGGCTACGATCATGATCAGAGCAGCTTGTCCAACAGATCTAGCTTCAGGACTGTGCAGGTGATCGAGGAGAAAACGACGACCACGAGACGACACAGCGTTAAGAGCATTCAGGCAATGGGAAATGCCTTCAAAGCTGAAGACGAGGATGAAATATTTGATAATGTTTATTTAGCGGATCTGAAGGAGGGACAGTTCAGACCCATCGAACCTGTATCCGATTTTGATAGACTCTCGGAGCTGAGAATGAGAAATTCACTCTGTCGACCACATTTGAAGTCTTCTTATGCAGTTGAGACACATCTACATCCACATACACTTACTGAAGAGGATATTAAGGTGAGGAGAATGGTTTAGTACTGGTTTTTTGGGTGGGTTTATGTCTGGTGGAGGATTAGAGGATTAGATTTGAGTATTTTGTGTTGTAGAGTGGTCCACACAACGAGGATATCTTCAATGATAGTCTCAGTCAAAGTCTCCTGCCTGGTCAGAAGGCTAAGAAGAGAGATAGAACGCAGGTGAGTCTCGTGATGCTAGAAATTTTTGTCTCACTGTGAATATTCATGGATTTATCTAATTATTCTCCTGTTATTGTCTTCGGTGGCATTTGGGTTATTGTAGACGTCTTACAAGCGACCTGGTCCTCCAACACCGAGTAAAAATGGGGGAAGACTGTCCTTGCAGGTAAATGGATTGTCACTGTCTCGTAAATGATTCGTTGTGGATGATATATTAAAAGTACATTCTCCTTTCCAAACATTTCTGCAGTGAAGTGATAAAAAGTTATTTTTTTTTGACACTGTTTTTATCACTTCATCAATGACTTGACTTTTACTCAATTAAATTAACAGGGTTTTTCATGATAAAATTATGATTCTCCAGGGTAATGAGATGAGGAGCCCCAACTCGAGGATATTGAAGGAAAAAAATAGTGACAGGAGAACAACTGCTACACCAAAGAGGCTAAAGGACTTCTTCGGTACCTCGTTATCGAGGAGACAGGATGAGGTGAGAGATGAAGATAATTACAGAATCCCATCAAGAAGCTCAATACCTCTCCACATACTCCTGTTACTTCCCTTCGTCTTTCCTCTTGAAGTTTACGGATTTTTCATACTCATATTTATTTACAATCTGTAAATATTCATTTTATAATAATTTTATATGTAGAATTTTCCATTAATTAAATGAAATTTTATTAAATTAATTTATTTCAGAATGCTCCGAGTACTCCGAAGGGTCGCAGGCTTAGCAGCATATTTCGCAAACCGAAAACAGAAAGAAGCTGATGATGAATTCTCCACAAATCAATAAAGTCAAGAAATGAAAAATTATTTGTAAGTTTTATATAATTTTTTATTACAAAAAAAAATAATAATGTTATTTTTTCTAATAAAACGTAATCTCGTTAAATACTACCAGTAGTAACAAATAATTAATTCAGAATATTTTTTTTGTCTCGTGATTTTCCTCTTCATTTTATGGAAAATGAGAAGGACATAGGAAAATGTGATTTTTTTTTTAGTATTAATGTACGATGAATGATATGACTCAAGAAAAATGATTGAAACATTTGGAAAGACTTCAGCACCTGTCCTTACTCGGAATCTGATTCCTGAAAACATTAAGAGACAACAGAAAATTATTTCTCTTTAAAAAAAAATAATGATGATAACATACCATGTATTGTCCCTCGATGTATCTCCCCGAATTTCTCGGTGTTCTCCTGAGTTCCCTGGGCTCTGATTGGTCCTGACTACGACGACTATTGTGAGAAAAAATTATTATAATCAGATGCAGAAATGAAACATCAAATATCGAGAATATTCGAGTAAAATAATCTTACGATCTTGCTTGAATTTGCATGGCCTTAAATCTATTATCAATATCTTGAGGTGGACTCTGCGAATCTTCTCCTATTTGTCCTGGTGATGCTGGATTACCTGGTCCATCATTAGTCTCAAAGAAATTCGACGCCCGAGGACGTCCCGGCGTTCTCGTCCCACTCGGACTAATTATTTCAGGAAATTACGAGCATATATTTATTTTTATAATGAGGAAATCGATTTTGAGGAATATCTCGGAATTTATGAGAGATAGAGGAATTTTTGTAGAGACCTTTTTTGTAGAGAATTTCAAGGGCTACAAAAAAGGTATCTACGAAAATTTCTCTATCTCCATTATTTTCCGAGATATTCAAGTAAAATCATTCACAAAACCTGAGATGAAAAAAAAGTGATGATAAGTTTACTCACGGTGTTTTTTTCACTGGTCTCTTTTTTTTCTGCTTACTAGAAACAAATACATTTCTCTTTACATCCACAAATTCATTTATCTTCATTCCCTCAAATGTATCGAATTAACGAATAAAACGAGGATCTAGGAGCAGTAGGGAAAAAACAAAGGATTTCTCAAAATTAACTCAATAAATTTTCTTTTCATCCATAAACAAATTTTTTGTATTATCGAAACACACCAATTTACATCGAATTTCTTCTTAATTTTTTTAGTCAATCAATAAAATATAATTTTGTTAAAGATCTAAATACATTTGAATGCTTCAAGTTTTATGATTGAAATGGGATTTTCAATTTTTTCATTAAAAAAGGCCCAATAGCATCCCTAATGCTCCACTGATTCTTAATATCTCTTATCTATTTATTTAAATTTTTTGATTTTTCATTTTATATAGAGAATTTTTTCATATCGACAGAATGTTGCAGGAGGCTTCATCGATTCCTGCAAAATTATATTCAATTTTTCGTTTCTTCTCATTTTTCAATTAAAAAAAAACAGTTATTATTCTTGGCAATTAACGATACAACAAACCCTCTTGCAATTAGCCATCGATTTTTAATTAATTATGTGATGAATGGGTGTTAAAATACTAGTGAAAATTAAAAAAATGCAGTTTTTAAAATAAATATTGAAAAAAAAATTAAATACAAGCATGAAAGAGGCGAGCGAGGATGACGTTGCGAAGACACAAATGGCAAAAGCATTTTAGTAACTGAAAAAGCATATTAAATTCAAATAAATAATTTTTCAATAATTTTAAACAAAAATTTATTATAACATAATCATAAGCCAGAAAAATATTCATCACATTTTACACGAAAATAAAATTTATTAAATCATTAATTTTAATACTTCTACTCTACTTAATAGAATTTCATGAAAATTCACTCACCCCATGAATTCATGGTCAGAACCTTCATCAGCTTCCTCCACCTCTTCTTCTTCTGCAATAAAAAATTGAAATTAAGCATAATTTAATTAAATTCGGTTTTGTCATATAGATATTCATGGAATATCTTTAAAACGAGAAGAAGTAGAATTTTTTTCGTAGATTCAAATAAATCTGCAACTCACCAATTAATAGATCCTTTTTACGTCTCGTGTACGCCCTTTTGCTAGTGACTGGTACTTGATCCGTTTCCCCATGAAGTAAACTATTCCTGTACATCAGTAGTGGCTGCCAGTCTTCCCCACGTGACGACGGCATGCCAGCGGGTAGTTTCACATCCAAGAACGTCAGCCTATCAAAAGAAATCCCCAATTAAATCTTTAAATTACCAAAAAAAAAAAAAAAATCAACTTACACAACTTTCTTATCCTGCCTCAGCAATTTATTCGTAAACTCCAGAAGAATCTCAAGATACGGAAGATTCGGTGGTGGTCCAGTTGGATCCGGTTCTTCGCCATCAGGCGGAGTAATTGCGAATAGAATGCCAGCACGATGAAGAGCAGTGATGGCCTCCCTATTCTTAACAGCGTCAAGACCGAAAGAGAGTGCGAACCTCTTCGCCAGTTCCTTGATGGGCGTGATATCATCGACGGTTCTATTATTCCCTTTCTCTTGCACAACATCGTTATACAATTTATTCAAACTCAGCTGCATAGTTAACGCGCAGTTGGTCTTGTTGATGTCTCTGGCCTTGCCGAGGGTCGTTTTGATGATATCCCCATAGTCATTATAGTACCTCACGTAATGCTTGAAGACATCAGCTGCTGACTTCGTCGGGATCATATTGTAAACAATTAATTTGCAGTAACTAGCCAAGAAGTTCCTCCTCTTATGAAGCTCCTCGATTTTCGAGTGCTCGTCGTGATCCTCCTCGTCCTCATCAAAGAACACATAATCCTGTATGAACCTATTCAGCATATCCTGCATGTCCTGATCAGGCTCATAAACAAGCTTGTGCAACAGAGCATTGGGATTGCTGTTGAGCTGATTACAGAACATAACAAGAAGATCGCAGATCGTGTTGTAAGCTTCCTCACGTAATGGAACCGCCATTGAACTGCCTTCTCCAGACACAAAGTACAGCATGGCATCCATGAACGTGTGGAGACACTTGTAGAGCTCGCGTGCCTCATCCTCACCTCTTGCACCAAGATCATTAGCCTCGAGCAGGTGATTCTGTCCCCAGAGGATCGAGAAGAAACACGCACTGATACAGTACTTCGTGGCTTCCTCCGGGAAGTTCTTCTGCGAGTCTTTCGCATCCTCGATGTTCTTGTACAGAGAGTCCCAGATCTCCCAACCGTTCATATCGTGACAGCTGTAGAAAATTGCGACTTTTTTCAACGAGGTCACGACGTTGAATATCTCGTCTTCATCAGGTGTCTCCGCTCCGTCTATTAGATTTCTGTACTCATCGATTGCCTCTTTGTACTTGTTGACGATGGAATCGATCAGTGTTCTTCTCGCTGTGTCGCATTGTGAGAATTTTGCGTGTGTCTCCACGCACATGTACTCGAGGGTTCTCGCAGCGGTTTCCAGGACATCGTGGTCGTGCATCTTCTCAACGATTCCCTTGATCTTGTCGAGGAGAGCCTCGAGGTTTCTCTCCTGTCGCGATTTCACGTAGATGTCTAGCTCAAAGTACTGGGGAATTGCCAGGAGATTCGCCAATTTTTCAGGATCCGCACGGTATTTATCGAGGAGGAGAGGAAGAGTGACGATGAAGTGCTCGGTTAGTCTCTGCTTGTCATCAGTGACTTGCTTCTGTTCCTTGGCTGACAATAGCTTGCGTGTTGGTCCACGACCAACGGGCGCCTCTCCAGTCGCCGCTTGTTTGATGCAGCAAACCATGAGCTCTATTAATGAAGTCTCCTTCTGATTGTCGAGTGCCTCTTCCTCGGGTCCCGCTTCTTCCAGCAGCAAATCAGTCATGCACTCCCAGTCCTTCATCATCTGATTAGTCTCGATGAGTGAATCAACGAGATACGCTCCGTGCTCGTGCAGCTCCGACTCGATGAAGAACAGGACAAGATCTCTTATCAACGGCGTATTCGGTAACCGCTTCTTCCCTCTCTTCGTTTTCACCCCAGCGACTGCCTCTTCATCCGGCGTGAACAGCCGCTCATTCAAGAATTCACCCGCCGCCTGAGCCACTGCTCTGTGCGACGAATACACCAGTTCATATACGTGCTCACAGTCCTTATCCGTAAGAATCTCCCTGTGGTGCTTCAATATAGAAATCACCAGCTTTACCGCCTGCACAGCTACATCATACTCCTTATCCAATGTCATTGCGACAATCCTGTCCTTGAATTTACTCGTGAACAGTTCAAGCTTCGCTTTGAGCTCCTCCGAAGCGTACAGCGGTTGAAGCGCCTGCAGGCACTTTAACCGGACCTCTCCAACTTTATCATGCAACGTCCAACCGATGTACTTCAGGTACGAGTCGTCCAGGAAATTCTGGTGAAACTTCTTCATCCAAACGCCAATCTCCGCCATGCAGATCGCACGGATCTCCGGTAATGTGTCTCTGTATCTGTGTACGAAGACGGATTTGAACATGTACGTTAACATGTTCTTGATCTCGTCCATGTTCTCCTCGAGCTCCTTTCGCTTCGACATGAGCGACTCGAGTCGATCCGCTGCTCTTTTTTCACGTGCTTTTTGTCTCTCTGACTCGTACTGACGCTGGGTATTGTCCAGGTTGACGGAGACAGTCAAGGCCACGTCCACCAGAGCTGTCATCAGCTTCATAGCTGCTAGGGTCGCTGTGTGACGAAATGCACGGACCTGGGAATCGGATAGACCTGTTAGGAGGGAGATAACGTTGTCCATGAGGAACTGGTCGTAGATTATAGAGTATTGGCACTGACGCACGAGGATCTGCACGAATTCGCAAAAGTTCGAGCGGAATTTCTTCCAAGGTTGACCTGTCATTATTAACGGGTACTCGCCGGATTCCTCGTCGAACTCTTCTGTCATTCGACGGATTATTGCGACGTGCTCCATTGATGTCTGCATCTCCGGGCTTATTTTTCCTTTGCAACCACTGGCGTTTATGAAGAACTGCATTAGCAGCAGCAAGGCATTGTCTCGGTTTGTCTTGTACTTCTCGATCCAGTCGTCGACTATTTGGGTTAATGATGATCTGTTGTTTTTTATTACGTAGTAGAGACTCTGCTCGTCCTCGGAATTTGTTGGGTTTATCAGCTTCTTGGCACGACCACGACCACCACCACCACGAGGCTTTGGTGCTGGCTGGGATGGTATGTAGTCCGTGTCGACTTCACGGTATTTTGGCTGATTCACTGTACCCCCGCGCATTCTTGCACGTGTGTTACGGGTTATTCGCATGTTTGGAGTTGCTGGTGTCATTGGCTGTTCAAATTGAGAATCGTTGTTCAGGTTCTGGTCTTGGTACTGCTGCTGAGAGGTACTGGGAGAACTGTAGGTCTCGGAGAGATGATCTGGACTGCAAATAATGAGTTTCAATTAAAAATTTATAAATTTAAGAGTTTTTGGAAAATATCTCGGAATCTATAAGAGATAGGGAAATTTTCATGAGAACCTTTTTTGTAGCTCTTAATTTTCTCTACAAAAAAGGTCCCTACGAGAATCCCTCTATCCCCCTTACTTTTGAAGATATCCTCAAAAAATGATAGTAAAAGGAGCATGAATCGATGGCATTGTCTCCGTTTACTCTCAAATTACGTCAAAAATGAATTCACACTCACATAGGTGTATGTGCCGGTGTTTGTGGTGCCTGATAACTCGAATAACCACCGTAATTGTCTCCTGTATCCATATTATCAGTCATTGGCGTCATTGGTGTCATTGGTTCCTGGTACTCTGGTGGTACTGGATCATCCATACGGATTCTCTTGCCTCCGCGACGATGCATCATGCTTCTTCGCAATAACAATTAAAAAAATAACAAAATTACTGAAACAAAAATAATATAAATGGCTTTGTTTATATTCGTATGAAACAATGGTCTCATCAAATTGGCGGTTGATTTGATGTGTTGGGCGAGAGACAGACGAGCGTCGCTATTCAACTCGTCATAGTGCCTTTAAAATTAACGAAAATTCCATTTTTTTTATCATGAAAATAAAGCCAAAGTATTTAATTCTTACTTACGTAATGTTTTTTTAAATAAATCGTTGTTTATCACGTCTCATTAGCACATAGCGGGAAAATAATGCCGCAATTTTATCGACATTCCGCCATTTTTGGAAGTATCGAGCTGTTTTGGAAGGGGGAAGTGAACGCCAATGACATCTGCCGGATTTTTGGAGGTAATTTTCAAATCCTCGGATTGACAGATGATAATAGACAGTTTCACGTGTGGCTCGAAAAATTGAAAACAAAAGGGAATATTCAGTTGCAGATGCTTCATTCATGATTAATTAATTGTTTATTGATATGTTTATGCTAACGGAGTTGAAGGATGTCGTGAAAATTCCACCGTGGAAGTTTAAGAGGAAATTGAATGATGCAATTACTGACGAATTGAACAGAAAACTCGCAAATAAGGTTAGATTCTTGTCTATTGTTTACTCGGATTTTTTTTACTTCAATTTCACATTTTTTTTCATTGTTTCAGGTTTTTCTGAATGTGGGACTGTGTATAGCTCTTCACGATATCCTCAAAATCGAGGAATCTTTCATTTTTCCGGGGGACGGATCGTCGCACACGAAAGTCGTGTTTAGGTTCATAGTTTTCCGGCCTTTCATGGAGGAAATTCTCATCGGAAAAATCAGAAGCTGCAGTCCTGATGGAGTTCATGGTATCAATTCTTTCAGGCTCTTCTTTTGTCTTTGTTTATGAGATTTAATTGATAATTTCCGGAATTTTCATTTTCAGTGACTTTGGGATTTTTCGAAGACATCATAATTCCCCCGCACAAACTCCAATATCCCTCGAGATTCGATCAAACTGAGCAGGCTTGGGTGTGGGAGTATGATACTGGTGATGGGGAGAAGCACGATCTCTTCATGGATGCTGGTGAGAAAGAATCCCTAAAATAAAACCCGAAATTCTCCAATTGTTCTTAAATAATTACTTAATTTATTCGTTTTTTTTTTAGGTGAGTGTATTAGATTCAGAGTTGTGAAGGAGGAGTTCGTGGAGACTTTACCTTCGGGACCAGCAGTGGCTGGAGGAGCTGCTGAAGCAGCGGAGACCAAAGCTGTGTCACCTTACACACTCGCAGTGAGTGAAACGAATTGACGATTGGAATCATTGACAATTTAATTTAATCAATTCTCCAATTTTTTTATCTTTCTTTCAGGCAGCGATCGATGAACCGGGTTTAGGTTTGATTTCCTGGTGGGAGAATACCTGAAAATCTCCATCACAAGAATAGAGTAAACTTTTGAAGAAAGTAGGGGAAATCGGGGTAAAATGGATTCGACACATGTTTTCCGCGTAGAATTTCCTCAGCTTTCCGATGGAATCATGGAAAAAATTGTATCTCTAATATTTCTTTAGATTTCTCGTAATATACAATTTCAAAGTGAGCATGTGTCCATTTTACCCCACCTTCCACTGTAAAATGAAATTGAAACGGGTAAAGTTCCATTGAAAGACATAATGAACAAGTAGGTGATGATATTTTTCATGGACAACATTTTTTGTTTCTTTTATTTTTCCATTGCCAGTTTAAATCTCTGTTCAATCCTTAAAATACCTAAAAATTATATCTATAGTCACAATACACTGTGAATTTAATATCAATTAAAGATGTGATGTGGTATTTCTTTTTTTTTTAAACCTTTTTGATTAAATGTGTCGCATAATTATTTGTACAATATATACAAACACCATTATCGAGCTCACAGAGCATACGAGGATAATACGCAACAATTTTATTTATTTTATTTATTCTAATGTTATTAATGTTCTTTTTTTTTCATCAATTATTATCCAGTTCTGTAAAAATTTCGTCCCATCAGAACTAAGTGCTATCTAAACGTCAATTTTATTCAATTAATTAATTTAATAATTAATTAGTTTAATCCTTTGAATTTTTGAAAATTTAGTGTCACGTTTTTACCATTCGTATGCAAGATTTCATTAAAATTTTATTCAACAATCCAAATTAGACGAATTTTTTCGTAATTCTAACGAATAATATTGAAGTAACATTTATCCATTAATTTTTTCATTATATTAAGGAAATTTTCACGGTTTTAAATAAATTACTATGATATTAGAAAAACATAAAAAATTGAATTATTTTATCATTTGTTATTTTATTGATTAATTTCAAAAAAGAATCACTGATTTTTTTTTTTATAATTCATTTAAATTGATAAGCTTCATTCATTTCTCTCCAATTTTCATTCATTATTTGTTTATTTTTAGAGAATCGGTGTTGAATAATTAGTTTTTTCAGAATATCTCGTAAACGATAGGAGATACGAAAAAAATCGTAATTACCTTTTTTGTAGATCTCTTTTTTCTCTACAAAAAATGTATCTACAATTTTTTTTCATCTCCCCTAGATTCCGAGATAATTGCAATAAACTGAAAGATTTCCTGAATTAAAAAAATCATGATATTCGAAAAAAATCTCATGCAAACATCAAGACAATGATTTTTTCCATCAAAATGACAAATACTTATGATTATACACAAAAAGAAAATTCATAATTAATAATTGAGAAATTTACGTATTGTCAGGTGACGTTCAACATAAGGATCTATGTACTAAACCATTTTCCATCGATTTTTCACGAATTTCAACAACTCTGGAATGTTCCTCTCGCAAGTGCACACACACACACACATGTTAATTCAATTTGTTCATTCTTGAACGTGACTAGCATTCGAGACTTTTTAAATTTTATATAATTAATGTTTTTTTTTTTTTTTTGGTTTTAGATTATTCTTTAAATGTGTCTTCAACTCTTCAACGAGCAAAGCAGACGATCTGAAAGCCGCCGAAACCTTCAGTTCACTAATGAATAATTAAAAATTAAAAAAATCAAGATAATTTCTTCTTTTTTTAAGTATAATATTAATTTATCACAGTCCTAACTGGCGTGCCTTGTGTCTCACAATGTGTAATTTTCCTCATTTTCTTAAATTTTTAATATTAATTTTTAGTATTATAATTTTCATTCATAAAATGCTTCTTCAATTTATCATTAAATGGAATTTTAATTGTGGAAAAAATGTGATTAATTCACATTAAAAATGAAATTACCAACTTTTTAAAATTCCATTTAATGTAAAAATGACTCACATTCTCATATTTTTTTCATAATTATTCCGTTTTTTTTTTTAATGAGGATAGTGAGAAAAACTTCGAGGAAATAACTATCCACAAATGAAAAAAGCCGACCTATTTCAACGGGGTCGAGAAAGGGCGGGTTTGTGGGGGTGGTTTCATGAAGTTTCTACGCCAAGGGTTCTCCGCGAATATCAACGAGTGCACTCTACGGAGCGTTAACAATGCTGTCTCTCACTATTTCTATTTTTATCTATTTTTTCTTCTTTTATTATATCATTTTATCTCTTAATGTCAAAGCTATTTTATTTATTTTTCATCATTTTATTGCAAAAAACCGAGTGAAAAAAAGCGACAAGTTTATTAAATGCAAAACCGATGAACTCTTGGACGTAGACAACTTAATTTGTTTATTATATTTTTCATTTTCTTTTTATAATCAACAGTTTCATCGTAAAAAGTGGGAGAGCGTGTATTAAAAATTGCCTATTGACTAATTTTAAAAAAAATCGAGTCAATTCTTCCATTAAATCCAGAGTTTATTCAATCCCTGGATTTATTAATATTTGAAGTCATTTAGTGTTGTCTAGTCTTTATTTTTTTCATTTGTTGAAAATTAGAGGAACAATGCTGCATGTCAATTGGAATTAATTAACAAAGTGATTAAACGAAATGAGACAATTTTCAATTATTTCTCTTTATCAAAGAATATCTCGGAGAATAATTGAGATAGAGAAATTTTCATAGAAACCTTTTTTGTAGAAAAAAATCAGATCTTCAAAAAAGGTATCTACAAAAATTCTCCCATCTCCCTTAGTTTCCGAGATATTCATGAAAAACTCGAGAATCATCTCATTTCATTTTTTCACAATCAAATCAATCTCTCTCTGCTTTCAATTAAAATTCTTCCTGAGCATTTTTTTTTTAATTTCAGTACTTTCCTTACTCAATGATGAGACAACGTGGCAGGTGCTCACGCAAGTAATCGAATAGTTCACGTGACGTGCCAGGGCAATTTGTTAGCTCGAGTTCTTGAAGATGACGGAGCTGTATGAGACTCGAGAGACCACTGCTCGTTAATAATGGACAGCCTGGAAGAAAGTATTTTAATTAATTTTAAAAAAAATGCAATTAAATGATTAAGGAGGCATTAATATTCACCTGCGACTGATAGCACCAGCAATGCCCTCATTCCACACAAATGTTGAAGTCCAAAGTCTCTCAATTGCGAGCACCATCTCAGGAATAATGCATTGAGGGAACTCATTGTTGATATATATCCAACTCCAATATCCGTAACATGTACACACCTTAAAAATGGAAAAAACATCATTAGACTTATTGTCATTGTGGCATTTCTAGTCGAGACAGTTCAACAAATAAAAAAGAAATGAGAGAATTCGAGGCATTTAACGATGAGCACTTGGGTCGATTTTATGGCAATGGTTCAATTGGCAGAGACATGAAAAAATACGCAGAGTCTCGTACGTTTTTGGATAAATTTCGAAAGTTGTGCAATCGGTCTTGGCAAGTCAAGTTGAGGAAAAAAATGAGGATTCTGTTGGGACAAAATCGTTCGCAGTTTTCTGGCAATATCTCGTGAATTTATGGAGAATTGGGAATTTTTGTGAGCTACAAAAAATGTTATTTCAAGAATTCCCGAGGGAATGAAAAGTTTTTATGGGAAAATAAAAAATTGAAAAATTCACGATTGCCAAAAGAATTTGAACTTGCAAATGTTAGAGATAAATTAGATTCATGAAATTAATTTGAATCATGAGCAAGTTAATTTTGTTCTTAAAAAGAATGTTTAGAGATTTATCATGAGCCACACGTAATTTTAATGTTCATGCCAAAAATTTAAACGTAAGATTGAGAACAAATAATAATTCAACGTGTCAGATACTCGTGAGTAGTCAGAATCCGTTGATTTTTTGATGGTAGAGAACGATTAGTTTTGACGTAAATTTCACAATAAAAATAAAGTGTAAGAGTGATAATTCATATTCCTGATTTATGCAGAAACCTATTTTCTTTCAGAAATTTCAACATTTCCTATTTTCGCGAATATCTCCGAAACCATTAGAGATAGAGGATTTTTCATAGAAACCTTTTTTCTAGCTCTCATTCTCCTCTACAAAATTGATCTCTACAAAAATTCTCCTATCTCTCTTATTTTCCGAGTTCTTCTCAAAAACCTAAAAAACAATACTAAAGTAAAAATTGATGAACAAAAATTACCTATCAAGCGTTAATTCCTCCAATTGATTTAAATCACAAGCAATGTATTCCAAAGCAGCATCAGTTATTCTTGAACACCAGCTCAGATCAAGTGACCTGAGTCTCAATAAATTTTCAGCAATTAATTCTACACCATCGTCGGTAACTTTGCTGCAGCCTGATAGCGACAGAACCGTCAAATTTGGTAGAGAATGAACTGAAATAAAATGAAAAGAGCACAAAATAATTAATAATTGTCTTCCATTATTTTCGAATTAATTAATTAACGATTTTTCATGTATAAAATAAGCATCGGGCCGTTGTCCTCAGTTCGTAGAAACGTGAAACGAATACGATGACAGTATGCTAAATAAAGCCCTCTAAATTTGTCCCATCAATCTCAACATCAAAGGAGAAATAATGCTTCTTTATTCTTTTATTTTTTCCACTGAATTAATACCTTGAAACTCACCTATATTAATGACACCATGATTTGTTAATTCCCAGCACGATTGAAGTCTCAGGATACTCAGTGAGCTACTTTGTTTGGCACTGAAGTATCCAAGTGCTGCGTCAGTTACGTGATAAGCCTGAAGGGAAAATTCGTAGAGACTTGGTAATAATTGGGCAACAGCACCAACTGCCTCGTCAGCTACGTTGATGCAGTCTGAGAGTGATAGTGATACTATTCGTGGTGTCAAACATGCCCAGAGGCCAGCCTCAGTTATCTCATTGCATCCAGCGAGTTCTAATTCGAATAATGCCTAAAAAAATAATAATTTTGTTAATTCCAGAGGTAAATTGTTTTTTTTGAAATATCTTAGAAACTAAGAGAGATAGGAAAAATTTTGTAGAGACCTTTTTTGAAGGTTTCATTCTCCTCTACAAAAAAGGTTATGACCAAAATTTTCCTATCTCTCTTGATTCTCGAGAAAGAAAGGAAATTAAAGAATTCTTTTTGTTTCAGGAAATTTCAAGGTTAAATGACTTTTTATGCTTCACCTGCAAATGATCTAATAGGGCCTCGAGTCCTCTATCAGTAACAGCACAACAACGTAATGACAAAGAATGCACGTGTCTCTGTGCCATTGGAAAACTGTGTGTCAATTCAGGTATATCCTCATCAGCAGCACCAAGTAATACCAATGAATGAAATCCACGTCTGACTAATGATGCATAGAGCTTTGTTCTTGATCCAGAAGGCATTGCTCTCACCTCTCTGCATCTCACTACTGGCACCAAACCAGCCCAGAATCTTGGTCTCGCGTACAAAACGTCTCTCCATCTAGTGCAAACCTGAAAGAAAGGATTTTCCAGGATTTTCCTCATTTTTCTCTCTCCTTTTGTATGAAAAGAATCCAATGAAAATTCGACATCAAAAGCTTTTTCACGGACAAATAAATTCTTCTCTCCATTCTTCTTCACTTCAAAAGCTTATAAAATCTACAAAGAATTATTAGGAGTGCTTTCACTTAGTTGACAAAAGATTCATTGAATTTTGAGGCAATAAAATGAACAGTCGAGTGAAAATATCCCATTTTATTCATCTGATTTAATGAAATATTTTGATAAATAAGTGAAATGAAGGAATTCAATGGATTAAAAAAAAAAAGGAAAAGGAGGATTTATATTTGAATTAATTGTAATTTACCTGTGCCAAGACTCTCCTCTCAGTGGCATTGAAATAGAGGAAAAATCTACTCAAAAAATGATCATCCAGTATCAACTGCTCCCAAGTTGTTGGTGGCAAGTAACCACCATTACCACCACTAGCAAGTGGTACACTTTTCATACGATTCTTCGATATTCTACCTCTGACAGCAACACTATTATTACTCAATCCTTTGTTATTTGTATTATTAACTGGATTATTAACTGGCATTGGTGTACTTCTACTTGGCTTCTCTGGTGTTGTGTTGGCATTGTTCGTGTTACCAAGATTCGTGTATGCTACACCACCACCACCACCGCCACCACCGCAGAATACGTTTGTCACGCGTTCCATCACGCTTGCTTTACCACCCCCTGCAATTATACAAGCCTCAGTTGATGAATAATAAAGGAGAAATATGAGGAAACTGAAGTTTTCAGACAACTTTAATTTATTTAATTATCAGTTTTTTTAAGATATCTCGGAAACTAAGGGAGATAGAGGAATTTTTGTAGAGAGCTTTTTTGTAGTTCTTGAAATTCTGCACAAAAAAGGTATCTATGAAAATTTCTCTATCTCTCTTGGTTACCGAGATATTCAAGAAAAAATGATGATGAAATAGAGGGGATTTGTCTGTGAACTTTAATGGTCGTGAAATGTGTTGGGAAAGGAGAGAGATTGCAGAGTTTTTTTCAATCTCTTTCATGTTTTTTGCAAGCTAAATCGATACAGCTCTCGTTCTTTTTTTTTTACTTGTGTTCTCATGATTTTCGAGGGCTTTCACCAAGTTCTAGACTACTTCAGACTGTCTGTCAATTTTCTTGAGGGATTTTTTTGATTATTTTAATTCAAATAAATTCTTGGTTCTCATAATTAAATGTAATTTCATGAAGATGAATTTTTCATGAATTATTCAAGTCGTCCTCTCGTTTCTCGTGATAATGCGAAACTCATAAATTCACAGACATGAAAAAATTTGTAGTCTAGTTTAGAATGAAAGTCAGGTACACAGTTGATAGCGTGGTTTATGCATTATTGCGAAAAAGCCATGGGAAACAATTAAAACCTGAGTCTGTGTGTGTTTTTTTTTTGTTTATTTGATGCAAGAGTAATCACAAATGGTGACAGAAACTCGTGTAAAAGCTGTCTCTATGAGAAATCATTGGATTTTTTTTTTTTTCGGTTTTCTTTGGACATTCTGGTGTTTTGTGCTTTTTTTCACTTCCGGGAATGTGTCGAAGAGCTCGACCTCGTTCCAATGAGTCGAGGAATTTTTTTTCATTGCATAATTTTCAAAATTTCTTTTTTTAACTAAAAAATTCGTAATTTGAATTTTTTTTTTTTTTTAGGAAAATGTTTATTTACATTTCTTTAAGAATTTTTTTTGAAAAATTGGGGATCATTCTTTTTACATGAATCATACGAGATTTTTGAATGAAATTATGCAACCGAAGATTAATCCAAGCGCGAAGAGATCTCGTTACTCCAAACGCCTTGGCAAAAATCCAATAAGAAAACTCCTGTCTCAGCCCATGACCCGTGTATCCCATTTCCTCTTTTCCCCCTCTTTCCTCCCTCTTGCGCATTGGAACGAGGTGGATGACAATAAAATCTTTGAATTTTTAAAATCAAAGGAAAAAATGGAAATGAAAATTATTAATTTAACAGAAACACATTTATTCAGTAAATTCTTTACTTTTTATTTCTTTCACTTAAAAAAGCGTTGGCGTTATCGATTCCGTTGCAGTTCGAATTGCGCCTGATGGGGTGATAAAAAAATCCTCAATTCAGACTTCCGATTCGAGGAAAATTATAATTAAATGACATTTGAGTAATTAATTAGTTAAGTGGTGAGGGAAAATAACTGTTAAAAGTTGGAGAGACATTATTTTGTGATTATCTCGGAAACTATGGGGTTTACGAAAAAAAGTCATAGGACCTTTTTTGTAGCTCTTAAAATTCTCTACAAAAAAAGTCTCTTGACATTTTCTCCTAAACCCACTCGTTTCAAAGATATTCTCAAAAATAAGTCCAGAGAAATTTTCAAAAAACGTAAACAAAAAAGTGCAGTAATTTCTCCACTATTCTTTCATGAATATCTCCGAAACGAGTGGATTTAGGAGAAAATATCAAGAGACCTTTTTTGTAGCCCATAAAATTTCTCATAAAAAAGGTATCTTTCAAAATTCTCGTAAACCCAATATTTCCCGAGTTATTTACAAAACAGTGTGCACGTGATTTTTATCTTCAAATTCCTTCAATTATTTTCTCTTACCACTTCTTGACTTCACAAAAAATCGATAGAATAGATGAAAAAAAAATGAAAGAATAGAGCTCGTTGATCCCAATTCGGTGCCAATGAATATTTCACTTATTAAACGTTACCAGGGATCTCTGAGTCAATGCCACAAACACGCTGCATGGAAAAAGGAAAGAAAATGAGAGAAAATAAATATTTTTTTACGAAATTAAAATGGACAAATAAATAAATGGATTAATAAATAAATTAACAATCTACAAAATTTTCATAAACAATTAATGAATTTTTTTAATTTTTTTTTTTTGCTAATCATACCATGATGCTTCGATGCACGAAGACCCAATCCGTTGATTCTCTTCGTTAATTCAGCGCTAGCACGCTCAACAACCCCCTGTGCTGATATCGATGACATTCTCATTCACTTTTGTATTTTTAAATAAAAAATTAAGGAAAAGAAAAACGGAAAAACCGTCAATACCACCCAATAATCTTTCTTTAGTCACGAAAAACGTGAATCTCTAGCGCAGTGGATTCTCCACATATTGGGGCAGACAATAACTTAAATTCACAGATAATTATTTTAATTTCGCAGAAAATAATTAAAAATTGATCTTCAGAATTAAGAGAACAATTCTCCCGAATTTTTTTCTATTTTTTTTCCCCTCAACAAAACGTTACAACGTAAAAATGAAAAAAATGATAATAATCTCTTTTTCTTCACTCTCGTTCACTTTTTGAGGGAAAAAAATGAAGAATGGGTGGAAGCAAAGAGAGAAGCGGATAAGACACTTTGGTGGCGATTGTTGGGGGTAAGGGTAAATCAATACTGACGGAGTGGCCGCAAGAACGACGCACACAGAGAGCAGACACTAGTGAAAAAAAAAAAAAAAACGTTTTATTTACTGTCAGAATGTACACACAGTTTGATTTTCTATTTAATAATTCAATTTTATTTTTATTTATTTTAATTTGATTAATGCACTTATCACTGGAAGTTTTAATTGATGTTGAATTGATTGCGGAGGTCTTCGAGATTATTTGTGATTTTTTTTTTTGTTAATTTTATGTGAATATTACGAGAGCAATGGAAAACGAAAACACAACGAGGCACGTTTGAGCTTGAACCACGGGGGAAATACCAGTCGGGGGTGGTTTGCGTTAGACTGAATCGATATTTTATGGTACCCGGCTCACGTCCACAGCCCCCACCACTTTTTATTCATGGAGGGGTTGAGCGCAAGCGCTGATTTTACGGTAAACAGCGGTTATTTTGAGTGAGGAAAATTCAGGAAAAGGGGTGGAAGGATAGCTCCAACGGGTTTTCCGGGATATCTATGGAAATATGGGAGATAGGGAAATTTTAGTGGAAACACTTTTTGTAGAGGGGAAAAAGGAGAATAAAAAAGGTCATTAGGAGAATTGCCATATGTCCCTCGGATTTCGAGATAATCGAGAAAAACAGGACTGTGTGCTTTTTTTTCGATCAAATAATTTAAGAATTAACAGTCTGTGTTATTCTTTTCTTTTATTCCTTCAACATTTGTTTCATTTTCTTTTTTCTTCTGTATTATTTTTACATTATCGTGTCGATGTACCTTTTATTCTTAGGGTATAAAAAAAATTTCAACGATTTTAAACGATCTTGAGACCACTCATGGAATTTTCCAGTGACTGCAACAGGAGAAAGAAATTAATTATTTAATGCATGACCTAATTATATGGTTTTAATGATATTTTTTTGATTATTACCTTCAAGTCCCAAACAACTAGTTGACCATCAAGTCCACTGGTACTGAATTCGGTATTGGATACTCGCCTAATGCAATTAATTGTATTCTGATGAATACTGTCGAGGGAACTGTCATTGGTTTCAGTCCTAGCTTGTCGATCTAACGATTGAAATTTCCTCATTGCTGATATACCAGCTGCTTCTTTTTTTTGTGAATTATCCAACTTCGATACGAAGTGTAATTGGCCATTTAAGTCGAGGGAATAAAGCATAGGCATGCAGCTGTGGCCCTAAGAATAAAAAAAATCATAATTATTCACTTTTCATATTCTTCTCAATAAAAATGCGAAGATTTCTCCATCAATTAATAACGATTTACTTACAGCAGCAATTATTAAATTTGGTCCAACCCAAACACAACTTAAAAATGGTAAATACTCAGTGTAAAGTCTCATAACAGCATTTCCTTTGGTTGCATCAGCAACGCAAATTGAGGAATTGTGCGCAACCCAGCAGATTTTATTACCACATGGGCTAAATGCTACAGCATGGATCCAGCCGCCTGAGGAAGACATTGAAAAAAAATGAGGTAATTCAAGAAAAGATGTGCTTAGTCGAATTATCTTCTGCGAATTGAAAAAATGAAGTTTACCTCCATTAGGAGAATTTGGAAATTCAGCCAATAATGTACCGAGCGTTGATGAAGAGCCCCATGGCCCTGATCCAGGGGCATCTTCCATATCCTTAACATAAGCACCGAATACTCTGACTTTGTAATCAGTTGAGCCTGATACGAGTACTCTGTTATCAGGATGCCAATCTATCGCAGTTACAGTTGATCGTATTGATTTTTTTATGTGCTTCGATAGCCACCAATTGTTTTCAGAGACGAAGTAACTAACTGATATCATTCTGTCACCAGATCCAACAGCAAATTTGTTTTCTGTAAAATAATTGTGTCAGGTTTCAATATTTCTTTTTAATTAAAATATTTTAGAATGAGAAAAAGTGTGTTTTTAAGGGATTTTTTCACCTAGTGGCGACCATTTGACACAGACAGCAGCTCTCATCATCCTCAGTACTACCCAGGCTGGTATCCATTTGCCAGTCTCATCCTGATTCCAAACATATGCGTTTTTATCAGCTCCACATGTTACAATTCTGTTGGTTTTTGGTGCCCAATCTAAGCACATGACATTCATGTCGTGTGCCTCAAGTATCTCAGTTGGTTTCCATCCTGAATTTGAGCGTTTGTAAACATGTACTTGATTGCTGTTTGGACAAACGGCGACTTCTGCAAGAACAATAGGAAAGGCTTCAGTAAAAGAAATATTTAAAAGAGATTAATTTAAAGTATCCTATTCTGAATCAATTTAGAATCTTGATCTCATCATTTGCGCATTTCCCCATCTATTTCATGACCTCATTTCCATCCACCCCTTTATATTCACGTTTATGGAAATATCTCGGAAAATAAGAGAGATATGGATTTTTGTGTAGAGACCTTTTTTATGCAGAATTTCAAGAGCTACAAAAAATGTTCTCACGAAAAATCCCATATCTCTCTTAGTTTCTGAGATATTCTACAAAAACGATTTTTTCTCATTTTATTCTGAATTTCTCTTGTTTTCTGGTTTTTCCAAAATAACTCGAGAACCATTGGAGTTATCAAAATTTTTGTAATAACTATTTTTGTAGCTCTTTTTCCACTCTACAAAAAAGTTTCTCATCAAAATTCTCTTATCTCTAATGGATTTCAAGATAATCCAGAGAAACCTCCTGCAAAAACCCTAAAAACCAAAAATCCATCATGAAATCAAGAAAATCCATGAAAAATCATTGTTTAACCAACTAAAAATCACCACAAACTCCAAACCTGTCTTCTCCTTGTTCCACGCATGACAAGTGATAATATCGAGTCCAAAATTGTGCACTTCAGTCATAATTGATGAATGAAAAAATCACAATTCCTGAAGCACAATCTCCCAACCGAAAAAAAAAATAAATTCAATGATTTCCAATGAATCACCGGGAGGAAATCACTTGGGTGGGGTTCTAATGTCCTAACACAAAAATTATTATCAAAAAAAAGAAGCAGAATTAATTAATTTCACGATCACTCTGCCAATAAATATCTCCAATTGATGATAAAATTAAAATTCAAAAAATCACTGTACTTGAAACAAAAAGAAAACTACAACTTCAGCCGTTTAATTTTGAATGGGAATTCTCGATGACAGATTTTTTTTATCACGACTCTCGTGTGTGGGGTTAGGAATCAACTGGGTGAACGTGTGGGGGGACACTCGCGGTCTCTCCTGTGTCAAGTAAAAGCATAGAGGGTGGTAGGAGGGGTTAGTGTTGAAAATCTCCTTTTTTTTTCAATTTTTTTCACTCCCGAGAGATTGGCAGCACTGAAATTCTGCAGTGAAAACTTCATCCCCACTCCTGCACCTCATTGGCATGTGTATTCTCATGTGTATGTGTATGTGTGTGTTTACGACTCATGGATTGGACTCTCTTATATATCGCTGACGACATGACATTTGTCAAGTCTGTGTGAAAAATTGAAAAATCTTCTTGATTGTCAAAAGTTTCATTGGATTTAATTGAATTCAGTGAATTTTTCATTGAATTATAATTAATCCATAATTGGTAGTATTGAAATCCATTAAACAGGATTTTCAACTTTTTTTTTTTCAACGCAAGAGAAGAACTGTGGAAAACGTCTGTTTCTTATTTTATTTATTTTGTTTTGTTTTTTTTTCTCTCCTTTTGTCAAAAGAAGAGGAGGAGAATTTTTTAACTGCCTTTCGAGATGAGACATGGTTATGTTTTGCAAAGTACACGGAATTAACGACAATGGCAATGTCCCCATCGGAGGTAATTTTTCGTTAATTCGCATTTTTCTTCAATGAAGAATAAAGATTTGGCAGACGCCATTGCTTGGGTTTTTTTTTTTAATTTCCTGGGGTGATTCTGGGTTGTTTTATTATTATTGAGTTGTCGAAGGGATTTTTGGAGTTTTACGAAGGGCCTGGGATTTTTTTTTGGTGGGGGGTGGGTCAGGGATAATGCAGGTAAAATGAGGAATATTTATTTTTATTTTATGAATTAAAGTCTTTGGATTCTTCAATTTTTTGGATGTTAATACTAATCATAATCAACTGCAATTAATTCCTTTGTTTAAAATTGTAACTATTTTATCATGATTTCATTGTGACTCAGCGTCGACTACAGAAGGAGCTCATGGCACTGATACGTGAGCCGCCTGAGGGTGTCCAAGTTGATGAAGATTTAGTTGGTCAAAATTTAACACAATGGATTGTACACATGGAGGGAGCAAAGGGTACACTCTACGAGGGTGAAAGGTTTCAACTGCAATTTAAATTCAGCTCAAAGTATCCATTTGATTCACCAGAAGTTACATTCATTGGTGGCAACATTCCTGTACATCCACATGTCTATAGTAATGGACACATATGTCTATCAATATTGACTGATGATTGGTCACCAGCACTCTCAGTACAGAGTGTTTGTCTCAGTATTGTATCGATGCTGAGCTCATGCAAAGAAAAGGTATTCAATTAATTATAATTGTCATCTCTGAAAGATTCTTTGTTTTATTCAAAAGATAAATAATTGTTTTAATTTATTTATTTTTTTGCAGAAACGACCACCTGATAATTCTTTTTACGTAAAAACTTGTAATAAAAATCCAAAGAAGACAAAATGGTGGTATCATGGTAAGTTAAATATTGTTTATAATATTTGTTTTATGGAAAATAGAGAAATTATGAATAATTTATTATGAATTCTTTCAGATGATAGTGTTTAAATGAGAGTAGACATGATGCAGTGGCCACCAATAATAAAATTCATTAATTGCACACACAATTTGAGTGAGATGAAAATAATTCATTAATATTAGTTAATTATCTTCCCTTATTATCTTAATAAATGAAATGAAGAAAATCAATTTAATTTGTGTGCATATTAAAAAAGTTGACAATTATATCATCGCAGTAGGAATTTAAGTTTAAAAAACAATTAAGTCTACATAGATAAATTTAACAATTTTCATTTAAACAAATGAGTAAATAAAATAAAATGAAATTGAGAGAAAAAATAATAGTGATATAATTGATTAAAAAAAACATTCAGGATTGTAATAATGAGTTTGAGGGAATTTATGAGGAAAAAATTGTAATAGAATTTAACAAAAAAACGTAAAAAAGAGAAGAGTTTGTGTAATTTGTCTCGAAAAAGAAAATTAAGTGAAAAATGACAAACAAATGAAAGATTATATATATTATGCAAATTAAACTGGCAGCTACTGAATTCTCATTCAGATAAAAGAAAGAGGGAAATAATGAGAATTTTAAGAAAAAGAAAAAAATAGTAATTTACATTGTTTTTTTCTTTATTATTTCCATTTACCTAATTTTCAAACCTGCACAATGCAATTTAGACAATGTGAAGATAATGAAAAGCAGTTAAATTAATTAATGTTCCAATTAATATGTTCACTGGTTGATAAAACTGAAATAAAAGAGTAAGAAAATAACTGAATTATTTTAAATAATGAGTTTTTTTTTAAATGGTTCAATTTGTGTAATTTCAAAGGGATTGAATAGTTGCCTGGTAACCGTGTATTTTGAATCATTATTATGCTTTATTACAATGGAGGAAGAGGAGAACGATAATTCAGAGCATGGAATCATTAATTACAAATTATTGGTGGATCTTGCGATTAAGCAAGGACCAAAGGGCGAAGCTGGAAGACTATTTCGTGAGGATGGTGTCAAATTGGAGGAAATAAAAGAGATGAGAATTGAATTTTTGAGTGAGTATTAAAAACAAAACGTAAATAGAATTCTTTAATTACCAATTTTTTTTATTTTTTTTAGATATAATCAGTTTGGAGCACCTGTGGCCAATGCAGAATCTACGAAAACTCACGCTGTCCCACAATTGCATCGAGAAAATTGAAAAATTAGATGATTTAATTGAATTACGTGAGCTCGACTTATCATTCAATCGAATTAGCATCATGGAGGGATTGAATCATTTAATTAATTTGGAAATTTTGATATTATCTGGCAATGAAATACGTGAAATTGAGGGAATTCATAATCTACGTAATTTAACGATATTTAGTGTTGCGAATAATAAAATCGACAGTTGGGATCACGTAAATTTACATCAATTAATTCCACTCGTGCTTAACAATTCGAGTAGACAAAAAATTTAGACTTTTTGTTTTCAGGTAATGTATCTCCGGAAATTCGAGAAATTGAGGAGCTTGAATATGCAGGGAAATCCATGCATGCAGCAAGAGGATTATGTTAATTATGTTATTGCATTCATACCACAAATTATCTATCTCTCATACCGAATGATTATGGAAGCTGAGAGGAATAAATCTCGTGAACGTCATCGGTGAGTTTTATAGGGAAATCATGAGATTCAAAAATTCCTTTCGTTTTAGTCAATTTTAATGAGAATATTAATTTATTTTAATTGATACAGATTATCAATATCTAAAACCGAAGAGAGTGAGACAAATCTCCGTCGATCACTAGCTGCGAATGAGGAAAAAGGAGAGAAGAAAGGGAAAGATACAGCAGCTTTCATTGAAAATTTGGATAACGAAGAATTCTTCAATTTATTGTTTGAGAATGACGAAGGTAATCTTCATGAACATTTTTTCTCTTTTGATTATTTCAAATTATTTAATTTACAGAGGGAAGAGCATTGACCAAAGTCAATGAAGACACTGAAGCCACTAGTGAAGAATATAAAAAGAAAATTAATGAAATATCATTAGAAATTTATGAATTTGGGAGAAATGAGGAGATGAAGAGAACGGAGGAGATTCAGATGTTCCGGGAAACTATGGAGGATGCGAAGAATTCCGTGAAAATCATTGCTAGAAGGTTTGTTTAAAAAAAAAAAAAGGATTTGATAAATTCAGAAAGAATAATTTTAATAATTCCAGGTTAATAACAGAAATATCAGAGCGACACGACGATATCCTGAAGACTCTAAAAAAAAAATCAAATTTAGACGAAGTTTCCCAGCAAAAATCTGTAGAGGCTGAAAATTCAATGAATGAAATTGATTTTGAAGAAATGCATAAAATAACCGAAGATTTCAGTATATTTTTGTCCTCTAAATGGACGAAATTGATGTACAATGAAGTTGTGCTTCACGAGCAGATGGAGGATCTCTTGGAGTCATTCAAGAGCAATATGTCTGATATGATTGATGGATTTGTGACGTTTGTGAGAGAGAGATTCACGCGAATGAGGAATGCAGAGGTTGAGTATCGTGATGAGATTGACAGAATCGTTGGCTCTCACATAATTAACAATTTCTCAGACGAGTCAGTTGTTCCTGAGGATCTCAAGAAACTCTGCGGTAATACAGAGGCTCTGGACAATAGTTTAACGAATTCTCATGATCTCCACCTGCAGCTCATTGATTCGAGGGAGGAGACGATGAGTCAGAGGATTCAATCATGGTTCACTGGATTCATCGATGAACTCTCTAAGTAATTAATTTTTAAAATAAATTTTCACTCACTCTTCTATTGACACTCATTCTTGTTTTTGAAGAAATGAAAATACTCGACATCGAGGCAGAATCTTGGAAATTTCTCACTTTCTTCAATTCCAACGAGAAACTCTGGAAGAGGCACTCCAAACTGAGATCTTCAATATTGATAAAAATTTGGAGGCAGACGTCGCAGCTGCTCTGGATGAATAATTAAAAAATAGATATCTAATTAATAATATTCGACGATTTAAAATAAATAATATAAAACGTTTTTCATAAAAATCTCGTAAAAATTGTATATTAAAATTCATAACAATCTCCATTGAGTATTTATCAAATCCTGAAATGGATATGCCCCAACATTCATAGAAAACATGCACTGTATAAAATATTTCATAACAATTTGCAAAAATTCATATCACAACATCCCAATAATTTGAATTCGTGAAATTAATTCTTTTTCTTTAGGGAATTCAAGTAAAGTTCAAGTCCAGCCTGTACTTTAGGCAATGAAATTGTTCCCACGAACATAGCAGTGTCATTTTCTCTACATTTTTCGAGTTTTTCAATTAATGGCTGACGAAGAACTCTTTTTGTTTGTGCTCTTGCAGCTGGTGATATTTTGGCAAATTGACTGATGTATTTTTCAGCTTTTTCAATGACATCCTCTTTAGTACTCCCTAATTCATCCACGAGGCCAATTTCGAGGGCTTCTTTCGGAGTGAATTGATCCCCCCTTCAAAAAGATAAAAAAATCAATTTAATCCCATTGTCATCGACATATTCACAAATAAAATTACCTCAAGAGAGCCAATTCAGCTCTTCGATACCCAATAGTAGCGACATAAACATCTTTGAACCAAGAAGGAGCCATGATCCCTAGTTTCGTCTCATTCAGACCCATTCCATGTTTTCCATCCACAAAAACCCGATATTCACAGGACATTGCTAATAAACATCCCCCTGCAGGACTCGCTCCCTTGAATTTATAAAAATCAAGAAATTAATGAATATTTGAGGAGAATTCTAGCTCAATCCTCTTACATTAACAGCAGCAACTGTCGGCAATCCTAAACCGTATAATGTCATCCAGGTGTCTTGCAGTGTCGTCCAGAATTTCGAGGCTCTCTCCATGTTGGGCTTGTACATCTCCATGATGTCAAGACCTCCAGAAAAAATTGTTGGCAGTGATGAGGTCAGAATCACTCCTTTGCTCCCATCTTTTTGTACATTTTCGAGGGATTCTTTGAGATCAGACAACAGTTCAAGACTCAGACCATTGACCGGTGCTCTATTCATTGAGATGATGCTCGTTCCTGTTGAGAAAAAATAATTTATCAAGTTTATTGAAAAAAAAAAACGAATTCAATGATTTCTCTTACCTGTCGCATCATTTTTAGTGACACTAACGAGTTTATTACTTGTTGAATATTGTCGTGACAATAATTTGAAACCTCCAACTCTCATAATCCCTCGAATTCCCATGATTTTCATTACGTAATGCAAAAATTGTCAAAAAAATGTAAAGTGTCAACTTTAAAGAAGATTGACTTTCAAAGGCTTTCAACAATTAACTAATGAACCTTTGGACCCTTTAACTATCGTCAACAAACAAACACCTGCGATTTTTACGTAAATAACTCGTGCGCATGCGCATGCCGAAAAAAAAGAGCAGCGATGACAGCGACGCTCTCTCACGTACACACAAAAAAAAATAACACATATTGGTCGATGAGTCGTCGTCGCGTCGTCGTGATCGGCCGCCGCCGACTCTCTCTCTCTCTCTCTCGCTCCATCGAATAAATTCCAACAAATTCCATTCTCCCTCTCTTTCTCGCCCCTTTATTTTCCTCCAAACTCATTAATTCACGCCGACGGGTGGTAACAAATACGAGTGTGAACAAAAGAAATAAAAATAAGTTAAGTGCCGGAGTGAGCAATTGACGAGTCAATCTTGAGTCATCCAATTGCACGAAGAATCTCATTGAAAATTTTTATTGAAACAAATTTTTTTAAGCCTAATCTTCAAGGGCATAGAGCGTGTGTGTATGTGTGTGTGTATTTTTGTGTGTACAAAATTGTAATTGCAACATGGCTGACATGCTCCAAACTGTCTTTACTAAAAGCATTATTTGTGCCATTTATTAGTGAATGTTAATGTTATTATTTAAAATGATTAATTTAATGAATTTAAGTGAATGAAATGTCGTGAATAATTGTGATTTTAGATACTCTTTTTTTTTTATTTATTATTAAATTGTGAATTTTTTTGTTGCAATAATATATTTATTGTAACCAAGTGCAATCATGTCAACTCGTTCGCAGCTCACTAAGGATTTAAATGGTAATTTGCATGATTAACGTTTTAATTGTACAGTCATTAAGTAAATTCCTTTGCGCAATGGGACAATTTGTTGTTTCATTGTTATAATGTTTTTATTAATTTATTTCTTCTTTCTTTTTTAGAATCGGTGAAGGCTCTGCTTGGCAAACACGTTAAGATATTGTTGAAAAATGTTGTAAAACTTGAGACTAAACCAGATAAGCAGGAAAATCGTGTTTTGGTGAGTTCATTCATTCATTTGAATTATTAATTAATTTATGAAAATTTATTAAATTTCACAATTTTTGTGTTTCCGAAGGTTTTCTCACCGTGTCGGCTGTTTTTACTGACTGCCAAAGTTCCTACACGTGTAAGTAATAATTAATTTCAAGTTTTAACCTACTTTTTATTTATTCAAATGGTAATTGGAGAAATGCGTTTGGTGGAATTTTTAGAACGAGAATTTTTAATTGACGGAAAGTTCTCTTTTTTTCCACAATTGTTGAAAAGAAAATTGTGAGAAATTACAATTGTGAAATTTCAAGTGATGATGAGTTATTTTAGTCAATCGATTCGCTTTCATATGAATTCATTGAATAACATATAAATCTTTCAGATTGACTGTCACTTCCACTACCTCGAGATAACATCAATAGAATCCCGGCGTTCGAACCAGCTATGTCTAACCGCCGCCGAGCGTACCTACAACTTCACAACAACCGGTGCCTCCGGTGCAGCGGACACAACGGAGGTAGACGCAATGATAGAAGCCCTTCACACAGCCATCCGCAACATCTTTCCCACAGTTCCCCTGAACTACGTGATCCGCAAGATCGACGTGATCCCAGCTAGCAGGCTCCAAAGTATCCGAGGCTCTGAACTAGCCCGCAGTACCGAGGCAACCCGAACAACCGGTCCCTGCGGTGGTTTCTCCACTCAATACGCCTGCATGTGTGACCTCCACAACGTCCAGTACCGAGAAGAAGTAGCCTGGGACGTCGACACGATTTACCTCTCTCACGATACACGAGAGTTAAACCTCCGAGATTTCGATCATCTCGAGCAGAAGGACCTAGTCCCAATAATCTCAGCCTTGGAGTACAATACATGGTTCACAAAGCTCCGCTCGTCCCACATGAAGCTCTCGCACGAATGCCTAGAGCGCTTGCTGCACGTGGTCCGCAGATCCCTATCGATCCAGGAGATCTACCTCGACAACCTCGGAATAAAATGGGACTTTGCGCACAAGCTCTCTCTAGCGTTGATAGCAAACGGCAACACCGTCCTCCACACGATCGACCTCTCCAACAACATGATCGAGGACAAAGGCGCAACCAGCCTCTGCGGAATAATCGCAAAGTTGACGCAAGGAAGCCACTTGGGTGGCAGTGCAATAGGAAATCTCCCAAAAGGCATGCAGAAGCTCAACCTCTCCCGCTGTGGCCTAACGTCAAAGGGAATCGCCCAAATCGCTCATTCTCTGAGCCTCAACCGGTCAATGCCAACAAGCCTGCGCTGCCTCAACCTCTCGGAGAACAGTCTGAAAGACGACATCAACAATCTATGTAATTACTTAGCACAACCAAACAGCCTGACCCATCTGGATCTCGCTGGCACTGACACCACTCTGGAGTGCCTGTTCGGCGCACTGCTGCGGGGCTGTGCAACAAATCTAGTCCACTTAAACGTATCCCGCAATTCATTTACGAGTAAGAAAACCAAAGAGATACCACCTAGTTTTAAACAATTTTTTACGGCAACCTTGTCCCTGAAGTATCTTAATATATCGTACTGTAAATTACCGCTCGAGGCACTCAAGCACCTTCTGCTTGGTCTTGCTTGTAATGAGAGTACAGTTGGTCTTGAGCTCGATATGAGCGGTAATAATTTGAGCTCGATGGGTGCACACGTGCTGGAGTCGTGTATTCATGGCGTCAGGTGCATATCGACGCTGGACATCACGGACAGCAATATGGATGTTGATCTGGCGCAGGTGATAACGGCAATCGGTAAGAACAAGTCGATAAAACACTTGTTTATGGGACGAAACACTGCGGGAATGAAGAGCAAGAATATATCGGTGGTGATGGACTCGTTGGTGCAGATGATTCAGGAGGACGATTGTGTTCTTCAGAGCCTGCATATACCGGACTCACGGCTTAAAGGGGATCTGTACAGTTTGATAAATGCCTTGGGCTCCAACACGTGCCTGCAAACACTGGACCTCAGTGGCAATCAGATCGGTGATCCTGGTGCAAGACTCTTGGCGAAAGCCCTGCAGATTAATAACCACTTGAAGACAATAATTTACGATAAGAACAACATCACACTTCAGGGCTACTCCGACATTGTTCACGCACTGGAGAAGAATTATTCCGTTCGTTACATGCCATTTCCTATTTACGATCTTCAGCCCTGCATGAAGACGTCGGCTGAACGTGCAGAACAATTAGCGAAGAAGCTGCAGGACATGCTGCAGAGGAATGTCACACCCTGCAAGTACTCGCATGGACAGGCTTTCAGGTTGCAGCAGGGCTTTCTGCTCAGCTCGACTCAGCAAGTTGTTGATAGACTCGTTGTACAGACGCAGGACACTATCAAGACCCTGGCTGCTGAGAGCTGTGATGCTAATAACGATATAAATTATGCGACTGGGCTCATTCAGGACGCTGATAATTCGAAGCAACTGCTGCCGAGGCTCCACGAAGTTCTGCAGAAGAGGGACGAGAAGAATCCCATTGAGATCAAGCTCAAGGATATTGCTGATGAGGTTCACAGAGTCGTTAGTGATTATCTTGAGGACTCGTTGGAGTCGATCCTCAAGTGCGCCAATGATCACTGTCCCACTGTCATGTCGCAGACTCTCGTTCGG
The DNA here is from genome assembly GCA_963565655.1 of Aleiodes testaceus. Taxonomy (NCBI): domain Eukaryota; kingdom Metazoa; phylum Arthropoda; class Insecta; order Hymenoptera; family Braconidae; genus Aleiodes; species Aleiodes testaceus. The sequence continues at coordinate 4,941,826 of OY751415.1, read as the reverse complement.
GGCGACGACAGCGATCCGATATCGGTGGATCAGGATCTGAGGAATGCCTGTAAAGAGAAGAATCAGATTAGCAATGAATTCATTAATAATTGCATTATTGAACAGGCTGGTACTGACATTGTTAATCGGGTGAATGAGCTCAATCTTGCTGTTGCCGCTCATGTCTCGGATAGGATTACTGATGAGGTCATTGAGTCACTGTCGAGGAGCTATAAGACGCTCATTGGGGACAGCGCTGATAGAACGAGGAGCAGCACGCCGGATGTACTGAGGCCAAGTGCCAGTTCTATGAGCAGTGGGAGTGTTATTGGGATCAATCCAAGTATTGGCGCCAGTTCCAATGAGGAGCATATTTATGCTGTTGTCTCACACGCTTCCTCAATTACTGATAACTCGGGGACTATGGGAGGCGATGGCGCTTCTAGTACTACTCTTGAGGATGGCTATCCTTCCTCGTGCATTCTAGGACCCCAGGGAGGGAACAATGATCAATCGCCAGTGGTGAGTACAAAATTGGGATCATCTATTAATTTATGGATTTTTAAGATAATTAGAGGATAACTAACGTTTCTTTAAATTGTTCTTTATGCAAACGAAGAAGCTGGAATATTTAAATCTCGTAAGTAATATCGTAGATCTTTCGTGTTTTTTTTCTATGTAGATTTTTTTTAGGAGTGATGAAATTTGAAAATGTAAAATTTTGAATTTAATGAACGAATATTAATTTTTCCAATTTTCTATTTTCATAGGCAACTCCTCACTTGTCAAACAAGCGCAAGAGTCTCCACGGTCGCAAGCTACGTCCAAAATCCGTAGTGGATTCAGTAGAGGGTCTATCAGCCGATGACATCCCAAATTTACTGCCAAATCTCCCAAAAGACACAACTGAGGGAATATCAGAGAACGAGCACTCCCTGACCGAGTCCCTGGACTCAATATCAGAGCTTCCAAACACAGCTGGCCAGCAGCTTCAGCACTTGGTGAAGACCCGGCCGAAGCGAGCAAAAACAAGAGCACCAACACGTCCAATGCTGCGTTCTGATCCACTGCCAACAGATTCACTAGCACTTGGCGAGGGTCTAGACGTTTTCTTCAGACCAACAACACCAACGACACCACTGATATCACCAACAAGCGACGACAGTTCACTCCACACATTCCCAATCGATGGGAGCCCGAATTTGTCTCTCACAAGTCACCGAAGTGTTCCACCGGAAACGGAAAAGAAGCAGCACGGCTGCAGTTCACCGATGCTGAAGACACTGCTGGAGCCAGCGCCTCGATCACGCTCCAGCGATAATTTGGAAAAATTCTCGCCGCTAGCTGGAAGACGATCCCAGGGCGACACCCCGCTCACTGCTTCGCCGCTCGTTCGCAGGAGCACGGAGAACCCGGATGAACCGAGGAAGAGAGCCATTCTGCCAGTGACCAATGCCGTTGGCTCAATTGTCTCATCGTCTTCCCCAACGTGTTCACCGACTTCTGGGAAAGAGGAGAGTCCGCCGAGTGATTTGCAGAAGGGACAAACTAGTTTTGGAAAAGGGGGAATTAAGGCGTTTGTTCTTAATTCAGAGGCGAAGATCAGTTCGGGGGGAGTCAGGGGGAACAAACCAGCACCACCTGCTATCGCACCGAAACCGAGACCTTGGAGCATGAGCACTGATAGAAAATCTGGTGAGATTTAATGGATTTTTGTAATTTAATGATTAATGTAATTTAAAGGTTTTAATGTAATTTTTTATTCTAACAGGTGAATTCAATAATTTATTGAGCGACGGCTCGAGCCCAAATACCTCAGCTGGCAACACCCCAGATTCAGGTGATGCATTGGATGAATCAATTGATAGTGGTGTAAGTGGACCAGCCTCATTGCCACCCGTTTTATCATCGGCCACAACTGTTAATTCATTGAACAGCAGTAGCGTTGAAAAAAGATCAGTAAGAGAACTCGCAGCGAGTCTAAACAAGGGAAAAACTGATCGAAAGGAGAATGGTAAAATAATCCACTAAAGTTGTTCAACATTCTTCAATAATTTTCCTCATTTATTATTTAATTTTTTTAATAATTCCTAACTTTTTTTTTTTTATATTTATTTAATATTTATTTTGCCTCATTTCCGTTTCCTTTTTTTGCTTTTTATTGGATTATTTAGAGCAAACACAAGTACCCTGGAGGTCGTTGCTTCATCGTCCCGTTAATTCCAACAAGGTATTTTATTTTATTTTTAAACTTTTGTTTTATTGGATTCCGATAAATTCTGGTTACTTTAATTGAAACATTTTTCAAACGTTCAATGGGATATTCTAGTTTTTTTCTTTCAATGCATTTTATTCATGATGGAATTTAAAAGAATTATTTGTTCCAGGTACAGCAGCCATCGAAAAAGGATGAGGAAGGCCGAATTAATTTTAAATTACGAAGAACGTCATTTTTACGTGATTCAAATTTCAATTACGACAATGATGTCGTTGACGTTTGATTAATCAATTTTAGTTTTATCGAATTTCTTCTTTTTTTTTTATCATTTAAAAGAGAAATTAAAAAAATAAATAAACATTCCAGTTTTTACACCGTGCCATTTAGCAAACAAAGAGAAACAATTAATCATTAGACACTGATTAAATTAACGTGTTTGCCGAGGCCTAATTAATTTCATTTTTTCCCTCAATTAAAATGATTTATTTTTATTTTCCATTAATAAACTAAAAAGAAGAAGAAAAAAAACGTTCCAAGGCTGGTTTTCACAGTGAGACTAGTCAATTATTTTAATTATTTCTCCATCTAATTTTTTATTAAAGAAAGTATATGACGAAGACATATAGCGTTTGTTCCATGATCTGATTAGTGACTAATTGCCAATAATATTTAAATGAAAAAAAAATAATAATTAAAAGAATACACAAAATTAATTAGTAGGCTTAAGTGATTTTCATTTTAAATTCTTCGCTCTCTAATGTTAAAATTTAAAAACTGGCAAAATTCGTAATAATTTTTATTTAATGAATTAAATTAAATTTAATTAAATTAATGAAAAAATTGAGATGGATTGTGTGTGACGAACCAATAACATTGGTTTGTAATATTTATATGTAAATATTTATACAATTTTTAGATACAAAAATTAGTTTATCATAGAATTATGGGCACTATGTACGAATCAAGTCAATTGTTTTTGTTTTCTTTAAATTAATTAACTAAAAAAATTGAATGAACGTAAGGTTTTTTATTGAAATATTTTTATTTTCTCATTTTTATCGGTGATTTGTGGTATTTATTGATTTTTTTGAAGTCAGTATTCATCAAGTGGGCTCACAAATGTGCCAAAATCATGAATCAATTGAATGCAAAATGATAAATCATGAAAAGAACCAAATTTAACATCAAAAAAACTGTATGATACTGTAAATGTTTTTTTTTTTTTTTATATTTTTTATGTTCTCTTTTAACGACTGTGTGAAACGGGTCAAGCAATTGCGACCAAATATTAATATTTATCGTGTAGTAACAATTCTTTTTCTCCTCTAATTTTTATTATTTTTTTCATTGTCGATATTATTCTTTGTTTATATTTTTCTTTTTATATATAATAACACGTATTATATATGAAATTTCGATGATTACAGTGATATTTTCATCACGTATTATGATATTATTGGCATAGAAAAGTGATATAATCGATAAATAAAAAGATATACAAATAAACAAAGAGATTTCAAGTGATTTACGTTAATTTAATAAATAGATAAATAATTATTAATCCACATTATGAAAAATGAAGAGAAAATAATTAAGAATTCCACAGATTTTTTTTTTTTTATTTATTTAAAAAAATTACAATATACTTAATATCTTTAATTTCTTCTCAATTATATAATTGATGAAAGTTTTGGAAATGGATTTTGCTTTGATATAACTAATTTTTTGTGCTGATGTGATATGTAGCCTTTTATTTTACCCTCGAATATTAAATTAGCAACTAAACATTCAGTTTCATCCATATCGATTTCATCCAATCCATACATTTGTAGTGCAGTTAATAAATTCTGTACTGGTATCTGATGTGTACTCATTGCAAGCCAAACTTTCTTAAATAAATTACGATAAGCCAGTAATTTTAATTTCTCAACAATCAAATAAATTCCAGCGCCAATGAAGAAGCTCTCGTGTTTCGTCATTACTTTCTCAAGTTTTTCCAAGTCTCCGCGTTTTACAGCTTCAACCAATTCCCAGAATTCCATTAAACTGTATTTTTCAAGAAGTGATTGCTTCGGCATGTAGCCAAGGAGCATTTTAACAGGTACTAAGTATGTTAGGATCAAACGCTTGTTCTTGGAGGAGGCTTTGTGGCAGTGCTCAAATGCGTAAGTCAAATATTCATCAGCTGCAAAAAAGAAAAATTTAGTTTTTGTGGTATATCTTGGAAACTATGGGAGATAGGGAAATTTTCATAGAGACCTTTTTTGTAGCTCTCATTCCCCTCTACAAAAAAGGTCTCCATAAAAATTTCCCTATCTCCCATAGTTTCCGAGAAAAAAATAATTCTGACTTACCTGACTTATAATCACTATCGAACATGGCTTTTCTCCCCACAAAAAATTTATACGTAATTCTCTGAGCCAATGGAAAATGGTCCTTATAAACTGATGAGTCAATGGCCCTAATCAGGGGCTTACAGAGATGCAATTTGTTTATTCTGAAATAAACTTTTAATAATTGATTAACGAGTGTGAGCATTCCCCAGCGTTTCGTGTCGTCTTCGGAGCTTCTGTTGTCAGCTGCACAAACCCTGAAGCATCCCATGAGGCATTCCGCACATTTCTCAAGGACTTCACCAGGTTTCGCATTTTTGCTCTTCATGTTCTCGGCTTGAACTGCTAATAGACGTAGTTCTAAGCACACTACATTCATAACTGGTAACATCCAATTTTCTTCTTTCTGAAGCTGGAGAATTTTTGTTACACTCTGGACCACTGCACTTTGATTGCTGTATGTAGTGCGAGCATCTTCCTTGTTTGCTGATGAAAGTGTTCTGTTTGAAATTGAAATAAAATATTTAATTTTAATTTCTTTGTCAGTTGAAAGTTCGTTAAATTCATTTAATTAATTCTGAGACATTTACTTCAAGTGCAGAAGCACAAGATCATCAAATGGAGCTGCTAAATGGTCCATAGCCTTCTTCATCGCAGTTTCTGTACTCAACTGCGGAATATTTGCGTGATTGTGACGTAAAGACAGTAAATCCTGTTGGAAGAACCGAAAGAATAATTTCATTAAATAATCAAAATAAAAGTTAAATTATCTGGGAAATAAGTGAGATAAAATCGTATTTTTTATATTAATTAGGGGAAATCGGGGTAAAATGGACATTCTGATTGAATGCTTGGAGATAGAATTTTTTTGATGATTCCATTGGAAAGCTGAGGGAATTTTAAGCGGAAAACATGTGTCAAAATTATTTTTTTCGAGTTTTTTGAAAATTTGATTTTTTCACCCAGATTTGAAGGGGTGAATTTAAAATACGATTTTTCGAGTGAATTATAGTGGAAAAACTGATTTTCAAAAAACACCCTGAAAGTACTTGAAAAAATCGTATTTTTAATTTTAAAACCACATGAATTCATTGCAAATGAGCTCACCTTTCACCTCGAATCGGAATTTTTGAGCTACGACCAATAAAACCCGAGAGATCGCCAAAAAAGTGATTTTTACAAATTTTTCCAAGGTAAACCCCTTCAAATGTGGGTGAAAAAAATCGAATTTTCAAAAAACTCGAAAAAATTAATTTCGACACATATTTTCCGCCTAAAATTTCCTCAGCTTTCCGATGGAATCATTAAAAAAATTCTATCTCCAATATTTCTCATTAATTCTGTAATTAATCAGTGAAATTCACCGCTAATGCTTCTCCATCCTGATTCAGCCAGACTCGCCTCAACTGCAATAAATTCACAAAAAATCATTAATTGATTAAATTAAAATAATTAAAATACAATAAAATCTGTGATTTACCTGCATTATGTAAGAATCCATGATAATCAAAGTATTTCAACTATTCCTTAATTAATTAATTGAAAAACCGAGTGATTGCACGTCAATCACCATTCAACTTTTGTTTACAACCGACAACATAACCTTGAAAAATTCCAGATGGCAGTTGCATTCGGATCATTCAGTTTTGGCGGATTTTGGGAGAACGTTGTTTACATTGGAGAACAGTTAGACAATTAAATTTGAATTAATTACTTAAAAAATGAAGGAAGATGCAGAATTACGTGAGTTGAATGAGAAAAAGGAGGAATTGTTCAAGAAGGCGTTGGAATTGCGAGATAAATTGGTGCAGCTGCAGAATTCTAGTGAAAACAGGAAAATTTCTCTAGAAGAGTAAGCATCAAAAAATTTATTTCAGTATTTTAACAATATCTCCGAAACTACTGGATTTAGAGAAAAATCACAAGAGACCTTTTTTATGTAGAATTGAATTCTCTACAAAAAAGGTCTCTTGTGATTTTTCTCTAAATCCAGTAGTTTCGGAGATATTTAAAGAAAACAATTTATAATTGATTGTTTTTCAGAGTTACTGAAGAATTGAAGGAAAATTTCACTCGACCAGAGGCTCCAACGGAGGAGGAGCGATTTATCGTCAGATTAGTCGATGCAACACAGCAAGCAACTGGAATTGCGTTTAATAATGTTAATAAAACGTGGCAGAGAGATAATGTATGGAATTACACAGCTGAAGTTGTTATGAAAGTGTTGAAATTCAATTTGGATCTCACTGTTGATATGAAGGTAATGATTTTTGTGAATATCTCGGAATCTCTAACAGATAGCAAAATTTTTGTAGAGACCTTTTTTGTAGCTCTCATTCTCCTCTACAAAAAAGGTCTCTACAAAAATTTACGTATCTCAATTATTTACAGAGCTATTTTAAAAAAACTCAATTTTCTCTTTAATTTTTTCTAAACCCATTTAATTGTATAAATAATTCCAGGAAGGAGGTGACAATGAAATCCTCGACATCACCTGCAGATTTGTCAACGTAGTCGATTATCAGCTGCAGGAGATAACTCCCTGGGTCAAAGCATTCACAAAACAGAATAAAATGGCTTGTCTAATGTCCTGTAAGTTCAGAATTCATTAAATCAAAAATCCTCCATCAAAACAATGAATAATTCAATTCTCTCCACAGGCTTCAGTGACTACAATGGCCAGTGTCTGCTTCGCCAGAAGATTCTCGCCAAGTTGGGTCGTCAAAAATTCATAACAATCGACAAATGCTCCACCGGTGGCTTCTTCATTTACCTCCTTTCCCCAACATCGAAGAAACAGTTCATAAAATTCTTGTGGACACTGGAGTTCAATCCGAAGACTAGGTCAATCGATCACAGCTTCACAATCGAGGCAATTGACAATGGTAAAACTCCTCGAATTCATTAAAAATTTTGTTAAAACGCTTTTATACAATATTCATTCCTTCCAGATTTTATGACGGAAAATGAGAATCTCCTGCAAGACTTCTGCCAGAAGGGATTGCAGAGGGGGGACTTGGAGGCTCTTTGGGGGGACGTCTGCATAGCTGCTAATGAATACAAGCATTAACATAAATTACCATTAAATTTTTCTATTTTCCTCAACTAATATCCAAAGGTTTATTGAAGCTCAACCAGAGTCCTCTTCACTCGCACACACGTCATGAAAAAATGTGGAATAGATAATTGATAAAAAAAAGTGGGGATGAAGAGTAATTGAACAATACTTCCTAGGCCTCCGTCTACTTCTCCCCAGTGGCGCAATTGGTTAGCGCACGGTACTTATAAGACAGTATAATACGTGAGCAATGCCGGGGTTGTGAGTTCGAGCCTCACCTGGGGAATATTTTTTTAAGCCTCGATCTCCCGAGGAAGATCCTGAAAATTCCGTTCGAAAAACGATCCAGAGGAACCGTAAATCAAAGATTTCCCATGAAACAAAAAACGGTAGAATTGAGAGACACTTGAGAAATCGATGAAGATCATGAAAGAATTGTGAACAAGTTTTTCCCTTAATTAATAATATTTCAATGACAAATCTATTTACAGTAGTCTCCAAGCTCAGTTGCTCTGTTCTTGCACATTCTCACTCTCTTTCTGTTCTTCCGCCTTTTTCGCTTCTCCCTCCTCTTTTTTCCTCTCTCTCCATGCTTTTATGTATGTCTGAGGATGAATAGGAAGAAATCCAGCGATGCCAAGAAGATGTTCAACTTCTTTCGTTATTTGTACGTTTCCTTGACCAAGCCACCACATAATTCTTTCTACGTTAAGTGAAACGAGTTTTTCGTTAAATTGATTTGGTTTCGGATCGTATGTACCGAGTTGTTCAATCGGCGGCTTCCTCTGCACCATTTTCGGCTGAATTAAAGAAGAAAATCATGATTACTTTAGTTTAATTATTAATTCTATGGAATAAACAAAATTGGACTCACAGGCATCACTACGATGTGGAAGAACGGACGATTCGCACAGCCATAACGAGCTAGACGTATGACTTTCGAATGCCAGTCTACGTAGACTCCAGTTCCAGATGCTGGATGAAGGGGATATCGTGGCATGACAGTTTATTATTAATTTTTCCTCTTTGATCCACAATCAAACATTCGGTGAGGCTCACACACTTCAAAGAAAAGGTTATGGAGATTCTAGCACCTGCGCATGCGCAAAAGGAATTATTTTTATTGGACGATTTTACCTGTCTGAAGTTAGCAGATATTAGGGGAAATAAATTACTAGTCAGTGGAGGTCTAGGGGAATTTTACGATTTTTCATTGGCCCAATTTGCTCATGCACAACGAGCGACGAATAATCTAGGGACATGAAGAGCCTCACAGTTGCCAATGGAATCATCGTACGGCGTGAAGTTTCACCCAATAAACGCCGAGTCGTCGACGTTTCAGGTGAGATTGTAATTGAAAATAATTAAAAAACAACGATAACAATAAACTAAAACAATAAATAATCAATATCATTAAAAAATAAGGAATAATATTGAAATAAATTGTGCGTGAAAGGTGTTATTATTGTTGAATTAATTGAATTTTTTGTCTTCACAAGGGGGGGTAATGAGGAGTGAAAAACACGAAGTGTAGCGTCGTCTCTCGATTGTTACAACGGCAAAGGCTACTGAACGCGCGGGGCGAGAGGGGGAGGGACCGAAGAGGATTGGCGGGGTAGTTTCAGCCGGGGAAAGGGAGGGATAAACCGGAGAGTTGGATCACGTGACTCGTGCTGCGTTTTGAGCGCACTAACCCAGGTACAAGGGAGGGAGGTCTATCTAAATACGTTGTTTTCATTTAGTTTATTAATTTTGTTTCTTTTTTTTTTTTTTTCTTAAATCACACCATTCATTTAAATTCGTCATTCAATTGCTTTTAGTTCCACATGCGTCGACTTACTGATAACAGAGGTGAATCCAACGACAAATAATTGACAACGTTCAAACTTGCGCCGAGTGTACGGTAAAAAAAGAAGAGAGAGAGAGAGAGAGAAAGAGAGAATGAAGAATTATTCGTGCGAAAAGAAAGGAAAACGTGGGTGTCTCTCTCGTGCGAAAATTTCACTCTGAAAATCCGCCATTTGGCTCATGGAATTAAAATTCTTCATTTCTTTCATCTAGAAAATGATAAAAGGCTATTAATGATTTTTCATTGGAATTTTCACACACTCGATGTTTCCATGAATCTGCGGGCAAATTTTTCGTTGTAGCACTTGACAAGGCCTTCACTTCTCCATCCCCTCTCCTCGGGGAAAAAAAAAGAAGAGAGAGAGAGAGGAAAATATTATATATAGATATACATTTATCCACAAATGGCGTCCGTCGTGCACATGGTCTCAAACTACGACACCGAGACACAATTATTATTATTTTAAAAATCAATTTTAATTGGAGTTTTTTAGTTGTTGAGTTTGTTGCTCTCTTTATTAGTTGAATTGACGGTGGATTTTTAGAGTGTGGGGTGAGGTGCATTGAGGTTAAGGTGAGGATTTTTATGAAAGTTTTGCGCGAGGAGAGGCTTTTTTTTCGGGGTTCAACTCTCGACGGGTTGAGGAGAGTTTCTTGTCCCTTCACGGCCACCGGAACATACCGAACATACCGGCTAACACAATGAACACAGAGACATGGAAATAATACGTTTTTTTTTTTTTTCATGTCGCTTCACTGCTTTCACTGAGAGATAATTTATGTTTTTTGCCTTTGGACAATAAAGGACTCGTGTTACGAGAGATAAGAAAAAAAACGTTTGCGAGTTTAGTTTCAATAGTTTAGTCGATTTATTCCATGTAATATTAATGATTTGTTTTTTTTTTTCTGATTTTCATTGCAGATTGTAAATAGCAAGTGTACATAGGTGTGATAGGCCTGGGGTGATTTAGTTAAGGTCTTGCAGGAAAATTTTAATTAAATTTTCGTCATCTAATTTCAATACTAATTTGGAGGACGAAAATTTTCTTCATAATTAGGAAATTATTAAAATCATGAGTTCCGGCAATAAAACGTTGGGTTCCTCCGGTGGGAGGAGTACTAACAAAAACAAATCATCTCAGCAGCATGGTAAATCAGATCAGCATCATTCGAAGACCACAGACACTGCTAAACACGACAAAGGACAGGTGAGTTAAAATTTAAATGAAGAAAAACTGAATAATCACCACTTAATTGATAAGAACAATTGATTTATCTTCTTTCTCTTGCAGTCCAAGGATCAAGCGAAGCATGCACAAATAATCGACACTCGATCTGGTGGAATTGAGGATCCAGCAATGAGAGAACGGATTAAGCAAGCCATGGAAGCAACACATCGTACTGAAGATCAAGTCATAATGGCACTTCATGACAGTGATTGGGACGTAAATCGTGCTGTCAATGATCTTATTGAGGGTGTGTCGGCTGAATGGGAGGTCAAGAAAAAGAAAGCCCGTCAGCCAGGTGGATCAAAGACAGCTCAGGATCAAACAACTGATCATGAAGATACTGGTGATTGGGAGGAGAGACGTAATCAACGTGGTGGTGGACCACCACGTTTGAGGGGTCGTGCTAATCATGATAATCGTGGATGGCGTGGACGTGAGAACAAGGAGAATGAACGTAACATGGAGGATAATGTACGTGAGGGTGGTTACGGTGGTGGTAGACGTGGAGGACGTGGTGGACCAGGTAAAAAAAATTACATACCTTAATTTTGGTAATACATAATTTCTCTATCTTCTTCACATTTCGAGATATTTTGAGAAGACCGATATGGTAATCAAGCAAAAATTCCGAAAATTTCAGGGAGATCAGGTCGTGGCGGTCGTGGAGGTGGCCGTGGCCTTGGCCCTCGTACATTCGCGAACCGTGGTGATACAGCCTCCTCCTCATCCCACAGCTTTAATCGTCCAATTGACACCTGGACAGGCAGTGAAGAGCAGCAGCAAAGTACCCAAGACCCGAAAATCGATCCATGGAACAGTTTGGAGCCATCGGAGGATTGGTACACTGAGGAATACACTGGTTCACTAGCGGATACCAAGGTATTCACACCTAGTACAGCAATGGGTGATCAGCCACCAACTGATGATGTCAAACCAGATGTCCAGGTAGTCCAGCCAGTTCCGCATGGTACTCTTGGGATTCAAGAGGATCCCAAGCTGGCCGATGCTCCGTTGCAGCCGCAACAATCCCAGCAGCCGCAGGCACCGGCAATGATGCAGTCCCAGTCTCAGGTCCAGCAGCCACCGCCGCAGCAGGTGATGGGTATGCCGACGCAACTGCAGATGTCTCAACAGGCTAGTACTGTTGGTGGTGGCGTGCTGACAGCTGCACAGAGCCAATACCTGACGCAATTGACTCAGCAATCATCCGAGAACTACAAGGCGACTGGCCAATCGGCATTCACATCCATGGGCATGACGAATCAGGCGCAGAGACCGGTCAAGCAACGACCACGTGTACCACCACCATCAAAGATACCATCGAGTGCTGTTGAAATGCCCGGTGACGTTAACAACAGCATAGGATTCCTCGACGTGCAATTTGGTGCATTAGAGTTCGGCAGCGATGCTGGTAGCATTGAAAATGCAGCAACTGACAAGTACAACTCAACCAACACCAGCATCACTGGCATCGATGTCACTTCAACTGCATCAACTGTCAATTCAACGACGACATCAAACTCCCTGGACATTGATTCACCCCCGCAGCAGCAACAGCAAGTACCGCAACAACAGCAGCAGCAACCAACTAGTGCTTACAATCCGACTGCCCAACAAATTGTTCAATCACCAAGTAACAATAGCGTTGGCTATGGCAATACATCAACTGGTACAACAAATTATTCACAAAAAAATTCTTATCAATCACAAAATCAACCGGCGAGCTACAACTATACAACAAGCTCAACGCAATCAGGACAATCCACATTTCCATCAGCTCCAACAGTTGGTAGCAGCAATAATTACACAACAACTACAACACAATCTGGATACAGTGGTACAACTTCTTCTTATCCACAAACAAATCAATCTACATTCAGCCAGCAATCACCATCAACAGCACAATCCACGTCTAGTACCAGTGGTGGTTATAATCAGAGTGGAAATACGAATCAGTCGTATCAATCGAGTAGTTTTGTTCCAACAACAACTGGACAATATCAGTCTACACCGCAGTCGACTAATTCTGGATCCAATAGTAGTTATCAGGGAACAAGCTATCAGACATCCTCGAGTTTTCAAAGTACACCACAGGCCTATCAACCATCTGGTACTACATTTACTTCACCTATTACACAAGGTAGCAGCAGTGCTTATCAGAGTGCTGCGCATTCGGTGAGTTGTTTTCCCTCGATTCCAACGTTAATTTCCCTCATTATTAAGCTCTTCAGAATTCGTGGGAGATAGAGAAATTTTTTTAATCACAGAAATCACTATCTCCCTCAAATTTCAAGCTATTTAAGAGAATCAGATATGGCTAATTTAATTTCGTCTTCCATTGGACAATTGAATTATTTATTTTCCCCTGGAAAAAAACGTGGTAGACGTCCTCATAATTGCATTTAATTACGAGAATATAATGATAATAATGAGTACAACATTTTGCTCTTCCTTTCGCTAGGTTTATGGCAGTGCTTATGGAAATTACAGTACTCAGCCCCAGGCAACTTCCCATAATCACACAAAATTAAACAGCGGCTCTGGTAAAGACTCCCAGTATGATAACAATGCAACGACGAGCAGTGGCTCTCTAGCGACGACAAGTGCACCATCACTTGGCCTCTCATCAGCATCTGTAAACAGTTCACAAACTAAAGTGACTAGTTCCAATGGTAAATACTTCGTTTATTGATTTAACATTGGAAATTCATGAACACTGCTTTTCATGGGTTGTCAGTCTCTCGAGTGCTATTTTATGATTATGGATATTTTGATATTCCAGCAGTGCCGAAGAGCACGTCCAGTGGGAGTGCAGTTTCAGGTGCTAGTGGTACTGGTAGTATAACAGGAAGTGGAGCAGGTACTGCTAGCAGTATGGCACCAATGCTTGGTCATACTGGTTATATCATGGGACAGGGTGTACCTTATGCATTTCAACAGCACATGTACAGTTATGAGGAATTGCAGCTCATGCAGCAGAGAATACCGCACATGGTCAGTCAACTCAATTCCAGAGAAAAATTATTCATTTTTTATTAATTTAGATAATCATAGAAGAATGAACACATCATTTTTAATTAAAGAAGAAATGGAGAGGATACGATTAAGGGAGAATTTTTATTCTAGTATTGAAAAAATGCTGTGTTCATTAAAAAAGACCATAAAATTTAGTCAAAATTCAACAAAATTTCGAGCACGAGTAATTTATAATTTTGTGAATGTTACAAGTGAATGGAAAATTTATTTAAAAATTTATTTACAAAAAAATACTGGAAAATGAACCTAGTGCCTGGTAGTTGCTCGAACTTTTTTACATTCATTTATTAAAGTTCATTAGAATAAGTTAAATATTGCACAAATATCAAATTATGTGTTTTTCGTCGCAATTTGTAGTTATTAGAGCATCTCTGGTTTTTTCTGGAAGAGGATTTTTTAGGGATAAATAAGTGGTACACGGAACGTTTTTATTCTTGCTCATACGGGGACAAGTAGATTTTTGTAAAATTTAAAATTAATGTTTTGCCATTCGTAGAAACAATTTTAACGATCAGTACGAAGGCAAGATTATTGAATTCTATGGCTCCTGGTGTTTTCCACACTTCACCACTCTTTCTCTCTTCCTTCTCCCTGTACGGGTCGATTCTTCTGTTTTTTTTTTTTTTATTCGAAAAGGAAGAAAAACAAAAATTAGTTAGAGAGTCCTACGTATTTTTGGAGTACACAGTGTATGCATGTAGTTTTGTGTTTGGCCTCCCTGACTAACGTGCAGCCAACTACTGGTTACTATGATGCGGCACTCGGCTATCAGACGACTGGTCCAGCAACGAGTCTAGGCGGTGGAAGAAGCGACGCACTATCCGGAGTACAAGGGGTCCAAGGTGTTCAAGGTGTGCAAGGTGCCTACACTAGTATGAGCGATGGGAGGTTCGCTAGGAACGACAGCAATGCGTCGCCGGTACCTTCAACAATGTCGCAACAGGTAAACTGACATTTAGTAATTCAGTGATGATTATCGATGAAACCGTTGGGTTTAGGAGAATTTCGCAAGAGACCTTTCTTGTAGGGAATTTAATTCTCTACAAAAAAGGTCTCTTGGTAAATTCACGAAAACTTGAGGGTTCCTGAGATATTCCAGATTTTCTGTTCATTATTCTATGTTCAATTTTTTTCTGCTAGACTGCATCGCAGCATCAACAGCCAATGATGAATCCAACGTTGCCCCCGGGTTACGCTTACTTCTACAGCGGCGGAATAATGCCGGGAAGCTTCCAGGCATACGGTGGACCTGCAATTTATCCTGTAAGTAAGGGAAATCGGGGTAAAATGGATATTCTGATTGAACGGTTAGAGATAACGATTTTCTGATAATTCCATTGAAAAGCTGAGACGATTTTACATAAGAATCAAGTGTCAAAATGGATGAAAAAAATCGAATTTTAAAAAAATTAAAAAAAAATATTTCCAATGGAATCATCAGAAAAAATCTATCTCCAATATTTCTTTTCATTTCTCATAATATACATTTTCAAAGTGATCATACCCCACCTTTCCCTATATAATTCTTAATTAGCACTTAATCTCTGAGTACTGATGATCAATTATTTTTTTAGCAAATCCCAACGGCGGGTAATGCCGGTACAAACAGTGCTGCATACAATGCTAAACCAGGTAGCTATGGATCGGGTTACGGTGGTGGTGCCAGTTATGATACACTTGCTAATGCTGGACCCACTGGTGAATACAAAGGAGCTGGCAGTGGGTATACTGGCACACAAACTGGAAAGACTGGTACGTCAACAGGGAATAACAACTCTGGTGCGTCATCTGCTACTGATATTGGCGCTACTATGTATGCTAAAAGTCACGTGGCATTGAGTAAAGTCAATGTAAGTAATTGAATCAGGAAAGAATTGAATCAATTGGATAATGGGAATATTCTAATTGTTATTATTTTCAGTCCTACGACAAACAGACTTTTCACTCGGCAACGCCACCTCCATTTGGCTTGACTGGTAGCCAGAGCGCTGGAATGCCTGGTGGTTACGGTGGTCCACACTTGTTCATTTCAACGATGCCACATCAGTTGCATCAGCCACTTCATCAAGATGGTGGCAGCAGTTCTGGACAAAGATCAAACGCAAGCTCTCAGAATAAAGCACAGGCAAAGCCTGGGTACAGTTCAGCTTACTGGACTGCTGGTAATTAAAAGAAGCAAATTGAAGAGAAATTTGAAAAAAAAGGAAATAAATGGACAACAGAAGGTGATTCTTGGGGGAAAAATGAAATAAATTGAAATGAGAAGATGAATTAATTATTCGTGATATAAATTTTAAAAATTCGAATAATTATTCTTCTGCCGGTGAATACATTAATTACACAAAATGGGCGGACATGTACACACATTATAATTATTAAAATGAAAAAGAAATTAAATGCGAAAATTAAAGGGAATTTAAAAAAAAGAAAGAGAAGTGATAAAGGACTCGATGGACCCGCTCGGACACACTCGATAAATCAGGATGGTATTTTTTTGTCTTGTTCTTTTTTTTTCTGTTTTTTTTTTTTTTTATATAGAATAAATAATTTTTCTTTTCTCTCTCGCGTTTAGTAGAAAATGAATAAACAATAATTTAGGCATTAAACTTCCTGTTTACGTGAATATGTCTAATGAAGAAAGACGGAAAAAAAATATGAATATTTAATTAAGAAAATTAAGTTTTTTTTTTTTTTTTTTAATGAATTAATTATTCAGAAAAAAATGTTTTCCATTTTTAAAAAAGGTTTAAAAGAAATGAGGAAATTGAAATTTTTTCACTCAATACTGAAGACTGCAATGGTTGCATCAGCAAGAGTTATTTCTTTCTTTTTTTTTGTTTTTTTTATTTTTTAATTAGGAAATTACATTTAATGGAGTGGATAATTTAATTACTCTTCAATCGTGTCGTGTCTTCTTCTTTTTTAAAAAAAAATGAAAATTAGAGAAAAATAATGAAAAATTCCTCGCGTTGAAACAAATTCAATAAACGTAATGAAGTGAGTTGATTAATTATTATTATTATTGAGAAAAAGAAAGAAAAAGAAAATTAAATAAGAGTATTTCTTCAATTTTACAGACACACAATATATATTAAAGAAAAATAATAATAAAAAAAAAAAATCTTCCCAAGTAACGAATTACTTAATCACTCAATTTCACCTTTATAAATCGTACAATAATAATCATAAGAATTTATTAAAATTTTCCTTTTTTTTTCCTGTAAATGGCATTTTTTTTTTTTTTTTTCATTTAATTTTTTTTTTTCGTCGTTTAAGGGATAAAGTAGACTTCAATTCAAACGATAACCAAAGCTATTAAAAAAAAAAGAAGAGAGAAAGAAAACAATAAAAAATCATAAAGTTAATTGAATTTTGAGGGAAAAAGAAAATGAATGAAAAGCATGGGATATAAAATGTGCTTGGCTTATCGCAAAATGAATTAATTAATCCATCGATGCTTTATTTCATTAATTATTTTTTATTAATTGTCATAGATAGTACCCGAAAGGTCCTGTGTACTTGTAAACTTGTATTTTTCATTTAATTTGTTCTGTAAAACAATAAAAACATCAAAGTATGAGAGAAAAAAAAGAAAAAGAAGTGAATGGAGACGAAGTAACAAGAAAATTTTTTGGATAATTTTTTTTTGCAGTCAAAAATTGTAATTAAATTGGTTCATCGCGAGGATTTGATAAATAGGGGAAATAATTAAGTAATTTTTACGTTTTTTCTCTTTCAATTATGAGGAAAAAAATGAAAAAAAACTTAATTATTAATTTTTCCAAATTTTTCCGGAGATATTCAGAAGAAAATGAATGATTTCATCTCGTCGGATCTTGAAAAGGTAAATACACTTTTTTTTTTTTAAATTAAAAGAATAATTTAATTAACAAAATCTCTCGAGTTCCTTTAAATTAATTACTTTTCAGATTATCGATTAATTGTCAAATCCTCAATTTTCATAAATTCTCTACATATATAAATACGCATTAAAAAAAAGAGTCCTCACCCCATGTCACGAATTTTCCCCTTGAACCCATGAATTCCCATAAATCCGCAAAAATACCTGCGGAAATAAAAAATCCATAAACGAAGAGAAAAACTGCTTTTTAATTATTATCAAATAATTTCTCCTTTTTTCTCATTTGATTAAAAAAAAAAATATATAGAAAATAATGTATAATCACGATTGTTAAATACGTGAATCGTTTGGGAGGGAAGTATATAGTAAATGTAATGTACGAGATAAAACAAAATAATGTAATGAATTGAGGAGAAAAAAATAATAATAAAAAGTGCAAGTATATAAGGATAAAAGAATTAAGAATAGATGAACGCAGAGTTAATTTAAAAAAAGAGAGTCGGGCGGTTTGTTCTCATAATGATTGTCATATACCTTAATAATTTTTGTATTTTTGTCAAACAATATTAACCGAAGATTTAAAATGAATGAAAAAAAAATTAAAAAAAACGTCGATCGAAAGTGCAAATTGCATTACGCCACTACTGCTAAACTACTATATGATTATTAATTAAATAGCGAATGAAAAAAAAATGAATAATAATAATAAAAATAAAATACTGTGTATAAATATGAATATCTCGGAATAAATGTACTGAAATAATTATCATAAAATTTCCTTTTTTATAATGATGATAGAAAAGAAATGAGAGAATAGAATTCAAATTTTCTCTCTTCATTAAAAATAATCATGAATTATTATTTTTGTTTTTGTGTACATTATTGAGATAGAATAAAATTTTATTAGACGAGATAAATTGTTTCATTTTTCTTTCAATTCAATAGTTTGGTTTTTGTGTTTTAAATGTTTGAAAATATGAGGAACTCGCGCGTGCTTTTTCATTGGTCGATAAATTGATCTCAATATTGTCAGTCGAATTTATTTACTAATAATTAAAAAATCAACTTTCGAACAATAAAAACTAAATAACAATCACCTACAAACGATTCACAAACGTTTTAATAATTTTTTTTACCAAAAATTCAATAAAGTGGAGCTGATTGGATGTTGCTCATAACCTCCATTGGTCCTGTCAACATCAGACTGTCTTTTCGTAAGTGGAGTTCTTGTTTAAGGAGAAATGTGCGATTAATAATTTTTGGAGATGACGGAATCTGATGAGGAGAATTACGTGACGTTTGGTGAAGCTCTGGAGCCTCTGGATGAAGGTGAGTCATGATTGAGGAGAAATGAACGACCAAAATGCTCCAAATTTTCCTCTAAAAAAATTTCTCTATCTCCAATACACTCCAAAAGTGAATATTTTTTTTAAATATTTTAATTTTTCCTCAGACAATCTACCCAGGAAAAAACCGGTGACAATCGAGGATCAATACGCAACAGATGATCAAGGAAGACGAAGGTTTCACGGTGCATTTACCGGTGGATTTTCAGCTGGTTTTTTCAACAGCGTTGGCAGTCGTGATGGCTGGAGGCCGCAACAATTTAAATCATCGAGGAGTAACAAAGCAGGAAGTGTCAGTCAACGTCCAGCGGATTTTATGGACGAAGAGGATACAGGAGAGTTTGGGATAGCACCGACTGGTATAAGAGCCACTAGTGAATACACTGATCATGGGAAAGGGGTGAAAAGGGAGAGACCGAGGGGCAATAATGATGGACCTATACCTGGAGTTCCTGTTTTGCAGGATATTTTGAAACCTGTGAGGTAAAAAAATTAATTAGTCTTTTGCTTCAAAGTTCAATAAATTGTATGCATTAAAAAAATATTCTCGCAATTTTTCAGGGACACAATTGGAGTTTCTTTACTGAAGAAAATGGGCTGGAAGCCTGGTCAAGGAGTTGGTCCCCGGGTGACTAAAAGGGAGAAGAGAAAAACACGTGAGAGAAATGAGAAGAAGAAAATTTACGGTTGCACTCTTCCCGGCCAGGAATTAAAAGCACCAGAGAGCAGTGAGGAGAGTGATGATGAGTATGACGGGATATTATTTGCTCCGGATGATTATGAGCCTTTCCGGTGAGTGTAAAATATAATAATAATTTTAATTAAATAAATTCTTTGAATTAAATAAAACTTTCAGCTGCAATCCAAAGGACAACTACTTCGGCATTGGCTACAGTGGTCTCGACCGTCGTTCAATCCTCGGTCACGTGAATCTCTTCGACGCCCCGACCTTCCACCTCAGCGAGAACAATAAAAAGCTGTCGATAAAAGGCCAAGCCTTCGGTGTCGGCGCATTCGAAGCGGACGACGAAGACATTTACGCCCGAGACGACATGTCGAAATACGACTTTGCCCTCGGTCCAGAAAAGCTGAAGAAGACCCGTTGGACAAAGGAAACTAAATCGAGAGGCAATAGCATCGAGGGCTTCGTCCCTGCGAAAAATTCTTTAGCAACTAAGAAGCACTACCCTCCGCCAGAATTACCGAAGAACTTCAAGCCTATCCACGTAGTCCGCAAGACCCGATTCTCCCCGGCGATCGCTTCTTTATCTCGAGAGAATGCCGTAAGAAAAGGCCTAGCTCGTCATGAATTAAATGCGGTGGACAGATCCGTGATCCTCGGGGAATCACGAGCATCAGAGACTCCAAAACCTGAAGACCCTGAGGCAACCGAGAATATTCTTCAACCAAAGCCGTCAGTAGCCTCGAACATTATCACACGGACTCTCAATCTTCATGGCCGTGAGCAGGTGAAAGAGCGAGAGACTCAACCACAGAAAAAATCCTGGTTAGACAAACTCAACGCCACGAGTTTCGTTCCAGGGGGTGTGGAGGGGGTGTCAGAAGTACAGGGAGCGTTGAAGCAACTTTCTGATTTTACAACCGAGTCTGGGGAAGCTCAGACGAGCCTCAACATGCCTCGGCCGTTTCAGTTCGACGAAGAGAAGCAGAAACGTTTTGAAAAGTACCTGGAACTGAAGCCCACGGAAAAAGAGAAGTTATCCAGTATTCAACCGCTTTCGATGACCGAATGGGATCGAGAACGTGAGCGAGAGGAGTTTGAACAAGCTGCGAGGCTCTCCGGGAAGTCTCTCCCGACTTCCGACGAATCCTCAGACGATCCAATGGTAAACGCAGCGAAAGCACGGATGTTCGGGAAGCTCACGAGGAGCGTGGATCAATGGCAACCGGCAAGCATCGTCTGCAAGCGCTTCAACATACCGGAACCACGGGCGAATTGTCCGACGATGAATACGAAGAAGCAGAAGAAATATTCTGTCTTTGATTCTTTGAGTTTCAGTGATGATAAAAAGTTTGAAAGAGCTACGGAATCTCCTACTCCTACAGAAGTACATGGTAACAAGTATCAGAGGATTGAAAATAAAGTAGTGGATTCGGTGAAGAGTTTGGATACTTCGGACATTGATAACTCGAGTAAAACGGATAAAATACGTAACTTTGAAGTTTCTTATGAAAAGATTTTTGGTAAAAGTTACGATGAAAAGAAGACGCAATCAATTGGGGAAGAG
Source organism: Aleiodes testaceus (assembly GCA_963565655.1). Classification (NCBI taxonomy): domain Eukaryota; kingdom Metazoa; phylum Arthropoda; class Insecta; order Hymenoptera; family Braconidae; genus Aleiodes; species Aleiodes testaceus. Next base: position 4,920,668 of record OY751415.1, on the reverse strand, counting down.
GACAAAGTTTTGGGTGATAAACGGGGAGATGAGGAAGTTAAGAAGGATTTGTTCAAGGCGATTTTTTTGAGCAGTAGTGAGGACGAGGAGGAGGCAGAGGATGAGGTTGATGAGGATCATGTGAAGTCGTTGCTTATTGGTGGGAATTTGCAGAGGAATGATTCACCGCCTCGGGGTATTTTTGCGGACGTTGATCTTGATGATTTGGTGAGGCCCAGTGGGGATAGGAGTGATAAGAATCGAGGGGAAGTGGGGGATTTAAAGGGGACTGATGATGGCGTCAGTGTGGTCGATATTTCCGATGAAGTCGAGGCTGTGCGAACGAGTGAAGTGGAAGTACCGACGGGAATGTATGGTCCAGTGCTTCCAACAAAGCAATTGACAGTGGAGAGCAAGAGCGAGACGACGAGCTCTGAGAAACCGGTGTTTCGAAGTGTTGTCGTACCGAAATTCGAGAATGATGGAAATTCCAAGTGGGTGGAGAAGAAGAAGCCGAAGGAGAAGAAGAAGAAGAAACATAAGCACAAAGAGAGGGATAAGAAGCATAAACATAAATCGAATAAATCAAAGAAATGTAAACGATGAGAATTATGTACAGATTTGCGTTTGATGATAAAGTGGTTTTTAGGATTATTACGATTGTTTGTCTTATTTGCGACAGGTTTTGTTTTTTAAGAGGAGTTATTGCAGGTGCATATTGTCGTAACACAAAAAAATCAATAATCAGTTAAAGTGCAAGCATATTTTACATTGTTTCAAGTGTTTTTTAATTGAATTCATTTTTTACTAAATTATCTCTCCTCCAATTTTTCATAAATATCTGGGAATCTCCGGGAGATACAGAAATGTCCATAAATACCTTTTTTGTTGAGCGTCGAGACCGAGGAAAAAGCTCGCCACAAAAAAACTCCTATCTCCCACAGTTTACAAGATATTCCCAATGAATTACCCCTCGAAATGATCTCACAGTGCGATAAACTGAATTTCCACAATTAATAGTTCTCTCAAAACTTGAAAAAAATTATCAAAAATTTCCAAACTCCCATAATAACAACTTTACTCTAATTACCACGTACAAACTAACCATACGAAATACTCCTGAGTGATAACAATTGAGAAACTTTTTAAAAAAAAAATAAAGTTTCTCGAGGATTAAAAAAAATCTCTTTTATTTTCACAATAGAAACATTTATTTATAGAATTCCGTCGTCGAGATTACAACGGTTTTATCTCTTCTCTTTTCTTTTTTCATTAATTTTCACTTGTATACATTTCTTTTAAATTTTTCTTTTCATTTTCATTGATTTATTTATTTATATAACTCTCATCCACTGTAAATAGAGGATGAAACGTGAGTCCAGGGTCGATGCAGAGGAATACAACTTCACAAGAGAGTTTCACCTTTAAAAGCGTCCTACATATTGAATTTGTTGGACACTGTGACCTCGCCCCAATCGTCCCTGGGATTACGTGGAATAAGTGCACACGAGACACAGACAGGTAGATTGACGGGGGACTGATTGTGAACCAAAAAAAAAAGAGTCCACGAAATAAACAATTCTATTGCCCCTCTTTTTTTTCCCCATAATACATTACCATATTTATATTTCTCTCTAGTTGAATATCAAGACTCTTTTGCTCTCATAAAAAACAAATGTTTGCAACACATTCGCAATCTCTCGTCAGTCCCCGTCGAGTGACTTTAAACATTGTTGTTTTTGACGTTGAAGAAACATAATTAGATGTTACAAAAAGTAATTCATTTCAACTCCTCAACGACAGGTACGTGCTTCGGTTTTTTTTTTTACACTTTTTTGCAGAGTTTGTTGCGAGTGAGGGTGACTGGGGATCGTTGAATTTGTGGAAAAGAATTTTTAATGAGTGGAGAGTTTATAAATTGTTTTTTTTTGGGGAATATCTGGTTGTGAAGTTTAGTTTTTTTTTGAAGAGGTAAAAAATTGTAAATTAATTCGCTATTGATCAGTCACTCTCACTCACTACAAACAGCAATAATATCATTTATATCATCAATTTTTTTTTAAATTCATTAATCTTCCTTTTTTTGAAGAGTCATGAAAGAGGATTAGGTTTAGAGAGGAAAAACGCTGGGTTTGCGTATCGCTCGTAGAAACTTCACATCACTTTTTTTTTGTTGTATTTTTATACACTAAATGTTTCACGATGCTTTTATCATTTAAATATATGTTTATATCAGTCTTTCAGGATGAGCGATTGGTAGAAAACAAAATCGAAGAAATGAGAGGTTTTTTTTTTTTACACACACACACAGTTCCACACTTTTTGCGAGGATAGAGAGTGATGAGCATGAAAGTGACACCGATAGTTTCTTTTCGTGAGTAGTCAAACTTCGGTGACTCTTTGAACAGAGTTTATGTCTAATGCACAATTGCCAATTGTGTCTGGTGACTCGAGGAATTCTTCGGATGGTCGTACACCGGCTGTTCTCATTTCGTCTCTCACTTTTTCCACCTGAAAAAAAGAAAGAAATTAGTGGTAAAATTATTGAATTTAAGTCTGTTCATTATTTTAAAGATATCTCTGAAATTAATAGGTTTAGGGAAAAATGTCAAGAGACCTTTTTTGTGGGTAATTAAATTCTCCACAAAAAAGATCTCTTGATAATTTTTCGTAATCCTAATGGTTTCAGAGATATCTTAATGAATCTGATTTTTTTTACGATTTTTTGGTTTTTATTGATTGGAATTCACTCACCTGCCTGAGGACCCTGAGCAAATTCAAACCAGCAACTTTCTTGAGATCCAGAACATCCCACTTTCCGCTTCTCAAGAGTTCAGCAAAAAGTTCAGGATACTTTGAGACATCCTCCAGGCCTCTGGGTGTCCTTTCAACAGACATACAAGTTATAAGAATTTTACACGGGACTTAATCCACGAAGAAAAACTAAGTATTTGATTGCCTCAAACTTTTTTGTTCCAGGGGAATTTTTATCTCCAAACTTTTCTGAGTTTCGGTTGGCTCAATGGCAGGTTAAATCAATAGTTCAGAGGGTAGGTTAATGTTATTTTGAAGTTTGTGGTAAAAAGAAAAGAATAAATTAAGAGTTAAAAGTTGGAAATGGAGATAAGTCAATTTCTCTTGGGAGCTTTTTCGAAATAAGTGGAACTAATGGAAGTGGAGGAATTCTCGTTACTGAATCTGAGTTTCAAGGTCAGCGAATCTAATGAATTTTTCTGAAAACATTCAAATTTTTTCCTATTTTTGAGAATATCTCGGAAAATAAAAGAGATAGAGGAATTTTACAAGAGACCTTTTTTGTAGAGAATTCAATTCTCTACAAAAAAGGTCTCTTGCAAAATTCCTCTATCTCTCTTAGTTTCCGAGATATTCTTTATTAAATGAAAAACTCACCTATTGATGCCATCAAAGTCTCCACCAACACCAATATAATCCACTCCAATGAGATTCCTAATATGATAAATATGTTGAGCAACGTCAGTGACACTGGCGTCGGGTCCGCACTTGATAAAGGGATTGTAAAACGTAACCATGACGAGTCCACCGTTGGCAGCCTGGAAAAAAACCAAAATGTGAAATAAAAAAAGAGAAAAAAACAATAAAAAACGACTGGACTCACACTTTTGCCTCGGCTTACAAAAGAAAACTGCAGGTGTAATTCAATACATTCTATGGAGGTCAAAGTATCCAGTGTATTTGTGAATGCCTAGTATTTTGAATTGTGAGAGTTGGTGGAAAAGAGGAAGGGACAGAGGGATTCGATGCAGTGAATAGTCCTTCAATGCGAAACATTTGGAGTGAAGCTGTATGAGAGAGTGGAAACGTGAAACTTTTATCCGATTTTTTTTTTTTTTTCGTTCGAGGCAACTACAAACGAACTGCATGCACTTTTTATTGGGCTACTTTTGGCAATAAATACTCGGGGCCAACACGGCGAGACCTATCGACACTGACTCAATGAAAAAAAAAAGGGAATACAAAGAATTTTCCAGTTTGTGAAAAAGATGTGACGGTTTTTTTAAATCTTTTTTTTGTGAACTGGTATTGCTGGTGAATTTCCGATGAAGCGAGAGAGGTAATTGTGTTTCTGGAGGTGACCTGGGGGAGGTAATGAGGCGTTTTGTTCTGAAAGTAGTGGTGCCAAGTCTTGAGAGGTTTTCCCCTTTTTTTCTGACTCCTTTCTCTCGAGAATATCTCTCAAACTAAAGGAGATAGAGAAAAATTCATGGAGACCTTTTTTGTAGAAAATTTCAAGACCTACAAAAAAGGTTATTACAAAAAATTCGATATCTCTTTTATTTTCCGAGATATTCCGAAAAAACTGACGAAACAATTTTTTTTATTTTTAAAAAAATTAAAATTTACTTAAAAATAATTATAAAAAAAATAGAATTCTTGTTGAAAAAAATTGAGGAAACAAGTGCAGTCAATAATGGGGACATTGTCCCTATTCATGAATGATAATCACAATTTTTTAATTAGATTCAGAGATAAGACACGAGAATTGCAATTATAATGAAAAAAATATTAAAATCCCGGCTCGATCATTGGCTCGGAATTACCCGGGAAATTCAACTACTGGCCATTAGGGTGAAACCGAGCGGGTAATAGTAACCCAATGCCACATACCAGTGGATATGACCCCTCGTAGATTTGATCATTGTTATTCGCAATACAAACGAAACTCAATCGGGTATTCGACATCTAAGGGATCTTATTCAACGATATTAGTGGCCATTGAGCCTGGCAATTATTAATGATTAAATGTCAAAGGCAAATAACTGCAGTTTCCTCGGGATAACAGAGAAGATTGAAGCCAGGGGAAAATTCGAGGAATTACGGTGATATCCACTCTGTTGAATTAAAATATATCGTCTAAATAAATCTTTATGCTCCTTCATTAATCTAGAGTAATCCTTCGTCATCAGTTTTTATGAAATATCTTGTAATCCTTGGGGAATTGAGTAATTTGGATAATAGCCTTTATTTTTGTACCTCTAATTTTATCAACATTTACCTTATCTTCAATTTCGTAGTGTAGTGGTAAACAAGGTTAAGTATATATTGTATTCCTATATGACTTGACCTTGTTTACCACTACAAAAAAAAAATTATTTTAATTATTTTAATGATGTTTTTTTTTTTTTTTTTTTTTTTGAAAATTAAGAGAATTTTTTTTTTTTTTTTTTTTTTCATTTCTCATTTTCCCCAAAATCAATTAACTCCGAGATAAACCACATTTACTGATGATTGTTGGATTAGAGAGAGAGAGAGAGAGTGTCTTTCTCAATTCTCTCCTGAAATGGATGAAACACAGCCGACGATACGCATTGAAACGAATGGAAGTGGGAGAGGAGAGTACAGACTTCGAGTTTAATCTATGTCGTGTAACTCAGTTGATCCCTCGGACGTTTCCAATCGATGTTACTCCGGACGTGTGTCCTGCATGAATGGTCAAGGGGGGGTTGGGGTGGTCGATTGGCCTAGCGAGAGGATCTTCCACAATTATTGTCAGCACGTTTGGCCGGAGCTGACCTTTATCCACTTACTGCCCAACACCATTCGATTAGACGCTTTATTTATTTTTTTCTATTTTATCACTTGTCCTTTTACAATTCCATGAAAAAGTGAAACAGAAGATTAATAAATTTTCTCCGGATTTTTTTAAGTAAATTATAAAATCTAGTATAAAAAAAAAAAATTATAAAATCCACAATAATTATTGCGTTATCATTGTTATTATGTGTTTGTTAATAATTTTTTTTTTTTATTATTTTTGTTGTTTTTGAAGGTAGTTTCAGCGTCTGACCAAACTCGTGTTCTTCCACTTGCTCACGCTTTGTTTTTCTCTTTATTTGATCATTGTTATTCTCTCTCCCATTTTTTTTTCGACTTTTCCCGTTTTTCTTATAGAAAGGATGAAGACCAAATCAGCCAGAGTGTTCGGGGGAATATTGGTTTTCATTGTAACTGGATTCAGAGAAAATACAGTGACACAATGGATTGAGCTCCAAGTGGATTTGTTATCGCTCGACTTGTTTTCGGCCTCTCCGATACCTTCAAACGTTTATCGCTCTTTATGTACGCTTTTTTTTTTAGAATTTATTTGTATTACGGAGAAATACAATGTCAGTTCATTGTGCTATTGATATCAAATAATTGCGAACCATCGGAGTCGATTGAGATAAAAATATCATTCAATTTTTTTTTCAAATTAAAAAAAAAATTATTATTAAAAAAAATACATCAAAAAAATGAATGAAATGGAATAATGAGTGATTCACTATTTTATTCTGGATTTTCCAATTGTTCCTGGGAATTTTCATCAATTCTGTGTGAACTTGGGGAATTTTCCATTCAAATGAATCGAATTTTTAATCTTGGCAATTTCAATTGCCACGTGAAACTACGTCAATACCGAATTTTTTCGAAATTTTTGATTATTTGGGAATTTGGAGAAAATTAAAAATTCATTGTAATTCAGTTTTTTAGTATTTTTTCGTTGAATTAAATTCTCCATTTCCATTAATTCCAATATTCCATTAACAAATGATTTCTCTCGAGGATTAATGGATTGAAAAAAAAATAACAAATGAAAATGGAAAAACAGAAATAAAAAAAAAAATGCAAAACGAATGAATTATTGGGAATTGGCATTGAGTGTGGAAATGCGAGTGAAAAGAAATCTTTTACGTTTTAGTGATTAATAGCCATGACTTTCAATAGCCTGAGAGAAAAGTGTTGAGTTAAAAGAGTGAAAGAGAATTTTTAAAGGATAAAGTGAGAACAGTTGTGACCTGGCACGTTTAAATTGAGTAACGAAGGATAAAAGAGTGTGAAGAAAAAATAAGAGTTTTATTCTCAAAAGTTTCCCCTGGATTCCTGATTTTTTTAATAAAAAAGGAGCAATTGGTCCAAAAAATTCGAAAAAATTCTGAAAATTCCTTCAATATGTCTACATTATTGTGTAATTATTTCAAATTTTTCCATTGAACCTTTCACTCAAAAAAAATTACCATTTAAATTGAGTTTTATTCTCAACAGTTTCCCTGAATTCCTAATTTTTTTGATAAAAAAGGAGCAGTTGGTTCAAAAAATCTGAAAAAATTCTGAAAGACACTTCAATATGTCCACATTATTGTGTAATTATTTCAAATTTTTCCATAGAAGCTTTCTCCCGAAAAAAAATCATCATAAAAGAAAATGAGATTGCGACTGTTTTTAGGGATTCTCGAGAAGGATAATAACGCTCAATTTTCATTGCACGTTAAATTTTCAGAACCAATAGTATTCCAACGGTAACGATGTCCACAGGTAAATGGAAAGAAGAGGGTTGGTTTTCTTAATGGAGCAGAAAACTCGTGCAATGGAAAGGAATCGTTGGTGGTAATTGTTTGAAGCCATTGAAACTACCTCTGGCATCTTCTCTATCCTCAGTAGAGTCTCGTAATTATCTCCCTCTTCTCATGCACTTTTTTTAATACTTCAAACGTGTTAAATAAATTTTTCGAATAATTTCACACGAAGTGATTGAAATAAACGAGTGAATTGAATCAACAACTGTAATTTTCATTTGCAAATATTAAAAACCTTGAATAATTCAATTCAATAATTAATTGAATATTCAAAAGTTAAAAAATAGACCACAAAAAATCTGATTATACACAATAAAATATCTCGGAAACTAAGCGAGATAGAGTAATTTCACAAGAGACCTTTTTTGTGCAAAATTTCAAGAACTACAAAAAAGAATTCTATAAAAAATCTTCTATCTCTCTTAGTTTCCAAGATATTTAAGAAAAACTGCATGATTTTAATTAATTTTATATGAACTCGTAATTATCAAAATCCTCAATGATTTTTACTCTTCAATTCTTCCCTCAAAGGGTATACATCCTCCAACTTCCCCCAAACACCATTAATAATGAGGAAAACCTCCATTTTGTGGATTAATTTTGTCATCCAGTTTTCGTAGGGGATTAAGAACCTTCTGTCGTCACTAATTAATGAAATCCCCCATATGGCTTCAACTGTTGGATAGAGAGTAAAAGGAAACCAGTGTGTTGCATTGAGGCTTGTAAATATAAAAGATGATAAAAATTTTAAGATATCACACTACAATAAAAAGAATTAAACATCAGATTTCCACAGTAATATTCGAGTTGAGTAATTTAAAGTGGAGAATTCATGTAAATTACCAGAGGCAAAAGGTGAAAAATGAATAAATTGCTGAAGGAAAATGAGATAATCAACTCACCAGCTGTTTTAGTATATCATCTGGTACGTTTCTAGTTGAATTACAAATAGCAAATGCAGATGAGTGCGAGAATATGAGCGGTGCTTTGCTGACCGTTAATGCGTCTCTCATGGTGGCTCTGGCTGTATGGCTGAGGTCTATCAGCATACCAAGCCTGTTCATTTCACTTACAACAGCTTTGCCAAATCCACTGAGTCCACCACCTGGAAAATTCATCAGTTTGCCATTTATGCGATTGCCCTCAGGGCCAACAAATATACGTATGAAAATGCAATCTCATTTGTGCAAGAGACTCTGGGATTATTAACCTACCATCACCCGTGTCCTCTTGCTCCACTGATGAGCTCTTCGCCCATGGGGTATTGCACGTATGTGTTAATGTGAGATAACGTACGCCCAATTGATAAAGGGTACGGAGAACTGCCAGACTACTGCCGAGGCTGTGGCCACCCTCAACGCCAATTAATGATGCTATTCTTCCTCTTGCATGAGCTTCTAGTATCTCTGAAAAGTCATTAATTTCTTGAATTAATCAAAATTTTACCAATCTTATTTTTTTAAGGGTGAAGGAATTGTCGGAGAAATTTGAAAAAATTTGGAGATCTTTGAGATATTCTGCAGCATATTCACAATTTTTTTCAGATTTTTTGGAGACACTGCTTCTCTGTTAAAAATTCACATCCATTTTCCTCTGCGAAATGAATTGGAATTTTTTATTAAAAAGCAGGTGCTCCTAAAAATCTGAAAAAATTAGACAATAATTTAGAATTATTGAGGAATCTTTGTGATTTTTTTCATAATTTTTATTGAAGGGGTTTACTCAGGATGAATAAAATTGTGGAATTTATGAAATCGTTTATTTTTCAAAGTCATTAAAGTAACTGAAAGTTTAATTCAAGAGTAGAAATAAGGAGGAAAAAAATCGTAACTTTACCCCTGGAAGACGCAGCAAATTGCATGTGCTGTGAGTACTTCTCAATGAGCCTTTTAATGAGGTCCACTTGCTCGAGAGTCAGCTGTACGGCATTGAGGTACTGAGACTCGCAGGGCACGTAGGCAGCCCAAAACTGTTTACATAAACAACGAATTATTGAGTTTAGTTGGTGGAAAATAACATTTCGTATATAATAAGGGGTTAAAGTTTTAAATTATGCCATTACTTTTACTCAACTCTTTTTTTCTGTCATTTTTTTTTGTCGAGGGCTGGAGTAAATGTGAATGCGTTTATTTTCAGAAAGTAGAAAATGAGCAGAGATTTCTTTTTCTCTATTTCTTTTTTTGCGGTGGGAATTATTACATGTGAGCAAATATTTGGGTTGAGATTGTTGGACATTTTGGAATTAAAATGAAAACAGTAATTTATACTTCACTGATATTAAGATATCTCGGAAAATAAGCGAGATAGAGCAATTTTGCAAGAGACCTTTTTTGTAGAAAATTTAATTTCCTACAAAAAAGGTTTCTTGTAAAATCCCTCTATCTCGTTTACTTTCCGAGATATTCAATAAAAAAGATCCTGAATTCACTTTAATCAATTAATATTAAATTCCATGAAAATATTTCCTCGAATCAATCATTCATAACGAACTAATTGTGAATTTTGTGACGTACAAAACCTGTCGTTTCATGTTAATTGTGGAGGAGACAATGTCTTTTATAATTTAATTATAAAATAATTTTACACATGACAAAAACATTGTTAACACGATGCAATTTTAAATTAATTATTCCAGTATTCTGACGTTTTGTTACAGAAGCCTCTGATTGGCAGTACTCAAAATGAATTTTTTTCTACGTGAAGGAGTACTCGAAAGAATATTAAAAAAATATGAGAACAATGCAGACATATTCCACAATTTTCCCATATTTTTTAAATATTTTTTTGTTAACCCCTTCACTCAAAAAAAAATTATCCATTTCGCTTTAGTGATTTTTTGGCGTTTCTGCAAACCGCATTCCTCCCTCTAAATCATCGTAACACTATTCCCCAGAATTACATTCTCACAGAAGTATAATTCTGAATTACCCAGCACACAAGATCCCACCTTCTTATCACCGAATTGCGTCATGGGAATATACAAGGTATAACATTTCTCGCAATCTCGTAAAACTAGAAATACAACAAGGAGGAAAATGATAAAATGAGAGGCAAGAGAGAATGACAGAGATGGATAGTGTGTCAGTGAAATGGTTTTGTTTATTCAAGCTCTGACCATCAGTGTTCACCATGATCAAGTGAGAACCAAGACCAAAAAACTAAAATAACTTCAAAAATACGACCATGAAGTTCACAGACAAATCCCCTTTATTTCATCATTAGTTTTTATTAAATATCTCGGAAACTAAGAGAGATAGAGAATTTTCTATAGACATCTTTTTTGTAGAGAATTTCAAGAACTACAAAAAAGGTCTCTATAAAAATATCTCTATCTCTCTTAATTCCCAAGATATCTTTAAATTTGTCTGGAAATTTCAGTTTCATTCAAAAATCCCTCACATCATTAAAAAAAACCTGAGAATATGTGAAGACTCAAAGAGACGATAGCAATGCCGTTTGAACTCTCAATGTTTTATTCTCCTCTCTGGGGAAATAGGTAGCGATGCAAATTAGAGAAAATTAAACGAGTTTCGTGGTTGGTCGAGTGTGTATGTGTGTGCAGAGTTCCCTAGACCAGTGTCAGAACGAAACACTCTTTCTCCTCTGTTTTCCCATTTTTTTATCTCTTCCCTCCACCTCTTTTTTGCCCCTGGAAAGACGCTTTTTTTTAAATCTCCCTCATCCCCCCCCCCCCCTTTTACAAAACTTGCACTCGACATACTCTGCACATTTCCATTACCCCTCTTGTCTCTTGGTGTTATGCGCGGGACAGGTTATATCGATCTGCCTTGTAACCCCATTCTCAATTCTCCTCTGTCTCTGTTGCTTCTCCATATGCATTTTGGTGTGCTCTCCTCTGCTGTTGTGCCCTTACTGGCAAATGGCAATACGAAACTGGTATAGATGTGTACCTGTCACGTATAAAGCCCTGACGACAAGTGCACGTCACCAAACCATCCCTCCATGTTATCTCATCCCCAAAATCTCATCATCAAACGTACTTTGACGTATCCAAATTGATTTTCATCAAAGTTAGATTATGTAAACTTTGATGATTCTCATGGTGAGAAGAAATTTGATATTTATTGAGTAAAAAAACATTTGATGGTTCTCTTGGTCTTGTTGGAGATCCTGCTAATTTATTGGAATTTCAAGTAAAGAGACTGATTATCTGATTATTGTGCAGAAAGCACAGAGAGATACTAATACTAGTTTCAGATTCAGAGAATTGAGGATATGTATCCGATCACTTCAAAGCAGAGGCAATTGGTCTGATCCAAAGAGGGTCATCACGTTTGCTCATCAATTAAATTGTTGATTCCTACAGAATAATTCATTATTCTTTTTTTTTTATCCTAATCCCTGAATTTGGAAGTGATCATGATTTTTAGCTCCTGAATTATGGAATGAGTTTAATCGTTTATTCAGTGGTTCAACACTATCCTGGATCGATCCTAATCGATTATTGAATGAATTTTCTGCTGGAAGTTTAATTCCTTTAAATTGTATGAGAGAATATTTTTTAAAAAATCGTCACATTATGATAGTTATAGATGATTGACATCATGGGAATTCTCAATGTTTGTGAGGATAATTAATAATCCATCCACAATGATTATTCAATATTATCTAGCACTCTAATTCCATGTCAATTGAATGTGACAAGAGGTAACAGTTGTTTATGTTATGATATGGGGGCTTGTGAGTATTGCAGTATTTACGGTTACGAGACTATTGATGTGATGTCAGTGATAAATCAGCATTTCAAGGTATATCGGAAAAGGAAATCGTTGATGGTTATGCGGGCATTGTGTGGTTACTCTGATATGAATTTCCATTTTAAAGATAATTTTTTAAAGAAATTGAAATTTTCAGACAACTTGATTTTATTTCATCATCAGTTTTTTGAAGATATCTCAGAAACTAAACGAGATAGAGAAATTTTTATAATAACCTTTTTTGTAGCCCTTAAAATTTTCTACAAAAAAAGTATCTATAAAAATTTCTCTATCTCTCTTAGTTTCCGAGATATTTAATAAAAAGAAATGGTATTTTTAAAAAATCCAATATTTTATTTCAATGATTTTCTGCATAATGGATTGTAATGAATGAATCACAGTAGACTCTCGTATGTACATCAAGTAAATGTAGAGAAAACCAGGAAGCACGTAGAGGGGTCAAGGGATAATGGTAAATAATGATCCTCCGGTTCTCTAGGTTTATTAAGTAATGGAGAATGGGTGGAGAAAAGAGGGGAAAAAAGAGGAAATTTCCAACCATGGCTGTCTGTAGGTCCAATGTTATGTACTGAAAGTACATTTACCCAACTGGACGCTCCCGGGCATAAGTGAATCGATGAATTAGTGAACAATGTTGGTCGTACGAAAAGAGAGATATCGAGTCAGTCTGAAACTACACATTGACTACTGTGAAAATGCTTTAACATCGCAGTTTGAGCTCCATTGCAATTCAAACCGTAGCACGTACTTCAGCACAAAACTTATGGGTCGAATACTCACTGAGTTTTGAAGTTTCTTGGAATTTGAAAAGGACGATTTCCTCATGAGAATTAAACGCTCTTTTCGTTTGACTTTCTGGAAGACTATTTGATAATTTTCAATTCTTGTCATTCATGAGATTTATGATTTAATAAAAATGAGTCTCAGGATTTGATTAAAATAAAAAAAAAATCATCCTCTCGTGTCCAAGTAAATTACACTTATCCTGAGGAAGCAGAGCGTGATGGTGTTGGCAGAAGTTCTCACTGAACAAATTCTTCCTCATTCATTTTTTGTATCATTTATTTTCAACAGAAAGGGAAAAAAAGAAATATGGAATGTGCGAAGGAGACGAGTGAGCAGAGCTTATGGCATTTAAAATGCCCAGAGATTGCGAGATGAGGATAAAGAAGTGGAGCTGGCATAAAGTAAGAGGGAAAAAATGGAGAAAAAAAAAATGAATCCATAGGTATAGGTGTAAGCCAGCAGTTGGAAGGTGCACACTAGACTGTGTGTACTTGGTGTCTTGGGTTGTCGACTCAGTTTTTCTCTCTATTTATTTTTTCTCCACTCTTTTTTTTTTTCATGTGTACAGGAGCTTTTGGATGTTGTGCTACTTTTTCGTCTGTGTTGGAATATATCCTGGCTGTTACGAAGGCTCTTGGGGTAGCACATCCTCCAGGGGCACTGGTTGCATTATGTATGGTATTCGTAGCGTACTGCATACATTAGGATGCGCTACCTCCTGTGTCAGTTTGGGGAATTCCAGCATGAGGAAAAAAAAAGGAGGTTCAGAAAATAAGGTTTCTCACAGTTGTCACGTGTGCCTTTCTTTCGCGAGGTTTATGAGAATCGTAGGGATATTGAATGGATTTTTTTTACCGTCAGTTCTTGTGGACTCAATGACTCCAAATGAATCCTTCTTTGTAGTCTTTAAAAATTCCTTTTAAAAAAATCGGGGAATGATAAATTTTGATGGATTTACTGTCAAAATAATTCATGGGATGACCTATGAATCCTCTGCTTTGCACTCATTCTTTTATCTCTTCAATGAAAAATTTAGAGCTCGATGCTCTTGGGCTTCGTATTTCACGTTTATTGACACAATCGAGTTTTTTTTATGGAATTTATGGAGGAAGCTATTTCTATTCAGATGAAGAATAGTGACAAGATTGATTCTCATTTCTAGAGTTTTTTTTTTCTTTGATTTAATAGATTTATTTAATTGATGATAATTACCTGACCACCGACCATTCCTTGGCGTAACCTGAGCAAATCCGTCTGACTCCATGCACTCTTGCTCCATGGCTCAATTTGACGCAGATCCTTGTCAAAATCGAATTCAGCAAGTTGATTGTGTACAAACTTACGTATATTGTAGGGTAAGTCATTGTGCCCGTCTATCAGTGGTACTTCAGTTAGTACTTGACGTACAGTCTGCAGACGTTCACGCGTTGATGTTAGTGTTGCTATTTCACCGTCAGCCGGACGTGGTCCGACCCTACCAACCCAATTGCCAATTGTCAGAAATATCACTGTCACTATCCAGACGCCACTCGGTCCAGAACCCTGTAATCAGTGACAGAAACACGAAATTTATTCATTGTTCTCAGGTTTAGATTATTGTATTACGAGAAATGGAGAGGAATATTGGAGATAGAATTTTTTTTGATGATTCCATTGGAAAGCTGAGGAAATTTTAGGCGGAAAATATGTGTCGGAATTATTTTTTTCGGGTTTTTTGAAAATTCGATTTTTTTCAGACAAATTTGAAGGGGTTTACCTTGGGAAAATTTGAAAGAATCATTTTTTTGGAAATATCTCGGGTTTTATTGGTCGTAGAGTAAAAATTGCGGTTCGAGGTGAAAGGTGAGCTCATTCGCGATGAATTTGTGTGGTTTTAAAATTATAAATACGATTTTTTGAGTGACTTATAGTGGAAAAACTGATTTTCAAAAAAAAACCCCAAAAGTACTTGAAAAAATCGTATTTTTAATTTTAAAACCGCATGAATTCATCGCAAATGAGCTAAACTTTCACCTCGAATCGAAATTTTCGAGCTACGACCAATAGAACCCGAGATATCGGAAAAGTCACCAAAAAAGTGATTTTTACAAATTTTTCCAAGGTAAACCCCTTCAAATCTGGGTGAAAAAAATCGAATTTTCAAAAAACTCGAAAAAATTAATTTCGACACATGTTTTCCGCCTAAAATTTCCTCAGCTTCCCAATGGAATCATCACAAAATCCCCTATAAGAAAATGGTAAATTGTGAATTCTTCCTAAATTGCGTTTTTCGTCACAGTTTTTTAAGAATATCTCAAAAAATAAGCGAGATAGAGAAATTTTCATGGATACCTTTTTTGTAGCTCTTAAAATTCTCTACAAAAAAGGTCTCTATAAAAATTCCGCTATCTCTCTCAGTTTCCAAGATATTAAATTATTAGTGAAAAATTGAAAATTTCGTTCGGGAATTTCCGTTCTATTTTATTAATAATAAAGACAGTATTAAGGATTTTAATATGAAATGAGAAAGTTGATAGAGTATGCGGATATGAGTGAATAAAATATACCGATTAAGTGCAGCATAAGCACTATTCATCCGTCATTTATTCATTCATACTGTATCACAGGAGATTATGGATAAATTGAGGGTCGATGTGTACACAAGTGAAAATGCAGGTCTACAAAAATATTATATTGGAAGGGAGTAGTTTAGATGTAGAGGATAAAGTTGAAAGTATACTGTGTAAACAGAGGCTGAATGTAGTGGATGAAATGCGAGAGGGAATGGAGGAAAAAGCTTCGAAATTCATTCGTGAAATGATTCCTCTACCTGAATGAAGAGGGGTAGACTTGCAAATATAACTTGTTACTTGAGACGAGGCTTTTTACCTCACGAATGGCTTATTATGTTTGCTCGTAATAATAGCGAGCAACGTTGAAAACTGAGAATTTTTTTTTTTTCCTTAATATTCCAATGTTTATTGTGAAATTTAAGATTCACTAGTTTTTAATTCATTTTTTTTCTCATTTTAATTACATAAAATATGAGAATTTTTTAAAGAGTGAAGGAGTCCCTGGAAAAATCTGAAAAAAATCAGGAAGATGCTTTACTATGTCTCCATAATTGTGTAATTTTTTCAGATTTTTAAGTAAATATTTTCTTCCCTAAAAAAATTATTTCCCGAACCTTGAAAATTACAATTAGAGTTTTTAAATTAAATATTATTTCAAAATAAAAATGAAGAAATACGAATGAACCGGAAGTTTTAGAGTTCCTGAGTGCCTTTAATTTGTTGTTTGACTGATCGTTTTCATCGGCAGATGATTGATCGTCCAGTTTCCTCTAGCTCTGATTAAAAAAGAAAATGGAAGTTCGAAGGGAAAAAAAGGGGACAAAGGAACTGGTACTCCTCTATGAGTCCAGGAAGTTTGAGATAATCCATAAAATGATGTATGATGTTGAGCACAATTGTGTGTGATTTTTTTTCGTGAAAATTCTCTGGAGATTAACCCTTGAAATCGTGAGATGTCACGTTTTCAAATGAGATTAACGTACTTAGCATCAACTTCAGCAGTAATGAGTTTATCTAGGCTGTTGGAGTAATAATGTGCCTCAAAGTTTGAAAGAGAATTTTAAATGAGTCTAATTTCAAATTTGTTGACACTGTGAATTACTCCATAAAGTATCTCAATCCAGAAGGTAAAAAAAAAAAATTAAAAAAATTACCCAAAAAATATTTCTTTGAAATTAAAAGTTGGAAGAATAATTGCAGGACCAATCGCCGCAATAATTCAGTAACTTCAACGACAAAAACTGAAATTATGATTAATACCTCAAACTTTCTTTCACAAAACTTCATTTTATTTTTTACCTCTCAAGAGGACATGAAATAACAAGTCTGATGCTGGCAGCTTTAAAGAAAAGTACCTCCAGCGGTTATTCTCTTTGAGGACAGGTGCTTGGTGAAACTGTTTCTTCAACTTCCTGCTAAAGACACTGGCTCTGTCTCTCCTCTGTTTTACATCCCGTCGGAAATCCCGACTAGACATTCTGTCATGTCTTTCACCTGCTCCATAGTGCTCACATCAGCGTCTTTCTCGTGCCAATGTCACTGCACAACTTGGAGCAATTCGCTTGGATCAATTAGTGCTGATCCATCAAGACCATCACCTTCTTGAAATACCCATGCTTTTAATATTCAGAATTGAGTTGATTGTGCTAATAAAAAAGAAGAGCTGAATGAGCTTCAAGACAAAAGATTTCTCCTGCTTTTCCCTGCACTAGAGTCAACTTTACTATGGTTCTTCTATGGTATCAAAAGGATCACTACAATCAACAACATCTTAGCTTCGTTAGACTCATGTACTTTGATGTTTCCAGAAAGTTGGTGAATTTAATTAATAATGAGGTAGATGCAGGATGACTTCATTAATAATATTCTTCATTCAAGAAGTAATACTTCATTTTTAATATTTAAAATTTCATTAAGAAGAGTTGAGAAATAATTATAAAGAGATTTATGTTGTGGAGAAAATTTTTCATTGTTTCTTTGTTCTAATGGCTTCGAATACATTCTCAGACATCAATAATATTTGATGCCCTTTTTTTCCAACACAATTGCAGGAGCCCAGGGATAACGCGGTTTTTTCCTCCATGGGCGAGTAACTCGAGTGGCTAGAGAGGGATTGCCCAGTTGGGTTTCTCTCTCCCCTGGTCTCGCCAAACGTGAACGTTTATTACATCGGCAGTTTGATTTATTGATGCAGCCAGAGGTTCCTCTACGCGGAATAAATCGAAACGATTTTCCACGTCCAAACAGACATTATATATATATTATATAGATATATATTGACCATATGGGAGCAGTGGTAGATATTGAAGAGATGAAGAAAAGAAAGGTGTTGCGTGATAAAGACGAGAGGGTGAAATATTGAAAAGAAATATAGAATTCCGTAATCGTTAGATTCTTTTTCTCTTTTTTTTTCTGATATTTTATTAATGAGTGAAGCATGCTCGTTCAATTCATTACTTAATTCGGAATAATTTGAAAAAATTCGTCAACAATGGAGACATTTCTGAAAATATTCTCAATTTTTTTTAGATTTTTCGGTGAAGATGCTCATTCAGGAAAAATTTCCGAGTTTTATCGTTTTTCTCCTCAATTTTTAAAGAATAATCAAGGAAAAAGTACGAGATTTACGATATATTTTACTTTGATTATCCCTCTTCAACCGAATGCACCTCTGAGTTATGAGAACCGTGAGGATTATCCTCTGAATATCCTCATTTTTGTGTCAATAAAATTTTTACGCCAACTAAACAGCCCCCGCATTTTCCTGAGTGCTACTCTTTGCCACCTGTGTACTGCGAGGCTCCCTGGCTTCTAAAGCGTCACTAAAGATGGCACCACCTATATATATTCCCCCACTCCTCGTAGAACCTTCAACCGTAAATATCGTTGAGCATTTCTTGGGGAAAAGTACGAAGACGAGAAGTTTCTCTATTTTTGACTTGAGAAGACGAGAATTATGAGGAGAATGAAGAATAACCGAAAATTTATTATTATTGGCGCAATTCCAGAGAATTCCATCATCGAGAAGAATTTCAAAAAAATACTCTCATATTACCAATGATAACAGTATTGAAAAATCATTTATTTTGATGTAAAAAAAAGGAAATTGTTGAGGTGACTAGCTGAGAATGCTACACGAAATTTTTAACCTCCAAAAAACGAGTGAAACCGAACAAAAAGAATGAATTATTTGAAATAATGCCATCTGTCGTGTTTGAAACTGTCGAGGAGCTTACAAGGATATATGAACGATACTGAATAACCCTGTGTACGTATAAAGCTTTTATCCCTCTGTGTCGATGTCGCTTTTCTTCCTTCACTCTTCCCTCCCACTTCCACTCTCCCAAACTGACGTAACTGAAGAACTGTCAGGTCGAGTTGATTAATATTCGAGTTTCGACCTAGATTGCCCCGGTGCTCTGGCAACTGGGAATATTCATATTGGAAGCAAACTCCTCCCTCTCTTCCCGAAAACTTTGAATTTTCGACGAAGAGGATTGCTTCATTTATCCATCCATCTTTGTCACTATTTCCTTATTTTCTGTCTTGTGGAGTACAATGAGTATACATGAGAATTTAACTGATACTAACGATGCTGAATTGATTTTATTATTGGGGAATTATCCGCCATTTTGTGTAAACCATTCATCACAACATGGCGTCGAGTCTCCATGCAATAGAATGATTCAAGAATTTATTTGAGTATGAAGGAGTCCATTAAAAAATCTGAAAAAATTTGGTGATAATCTAGATATGTTGCAGCATTTTCTGGAATTTTTCCAGATTTTTTGGAGACCTCTTCACTCAACAATAAATTCTGGATTAACTTCAGTTTCATTTATCTGGAATTTTCATTTTAGCATGGAATTTAATCAATAGATTTCTTGTTTTCAGGTACAAAAGCAGTTTCTGACGAACGATGAATGCCAGTGGTGTCTCAGACTATTCACGAAGAGAACCTCGAGGAGTTCTGACTAATTACGCTTCAGGTGGCAAGTACCAGAGGCCTCGAAACTCCTTCAGTCAGAATACAGCTGCATTGAAGTATATCTTCCAATACAGTGACAATGGATTCCAATCTGCATGCAGAACGAGCCTCATCTACTGACGAACACATGGAGTCAACATTGATTGTTACTTTGATCATCAGATCAGTCCAATAAACATCACTTTTCACTTGGATTATCAGTGTCTCAAGATAATCGTTCCACTGATTGAATTCTGAATAATTCAATCAACTTCAACGTTCATAAAAAATTAGGTAATTTAATGAATTTAAATAATTTTCAAAAATCATTTCCACGAGATTTATCATCTTCATTTACTGCTTCACTGAAGCATTTTCTTCCCGAAGAAATTGGAATTTAAAATTTAACCTTGTGCTTGTGAAAACGACTGAAAAAAAAAAAACGAGTAAATTTATTATTTACCTTTTCTTGCAGATGTCCCTTATGCGAGCACTTGGACCAGGGGGATTTCGCCAGAGGCATCAGAAACAGAAGGGAGAGCACTGAATACATGGAAGGGTGAAGTTATTTTTTACCTCCCTCTGAGTATTAACAACGATACACTGCGTTACAGATATAGCCAAGAGGTTATTTTTCTTCAATAGACGTTTTTTTCCTGTCAGTTTCATAAAGTGTAAAGGGAGTCGATAATATCTAGCAGAGTATGAAGCTCACGAAGAATTTCTTGAGAATTTTTTTACTGAAAATATGTCAGTTAATAAAAGAATTTATTTTCATTAAATTATTATTTTCTCAATTCTCCATGATATGGTAATTTGATTTAATGAAATTCCCAGGAAATGTTTAATAATCTGAGAAAAAAAATTGAATAAATGAATAAAAAGAGAAAATTAACATTTTCATTAACTTTCTATTATCTGCATAATTGTGAGAGTGATGAAAACACCTGGTACGAATTTTCATGATGAAAATACAAGTTTAAATGTAATGTATATGTCGTGGAGAATTCTCTATTCTACTCATTTTCTCGAGGGTTTTGTAACCACGATGAAAAATAGAAGAAAGACCTTACATCTCATTTTAGAATTGAAATTGGTGAAACTGGCTTTTGTGAATATTAGATTTACCACTACTCTATTCTTGTATTTCTACTTTAAATAACTGTGTATATCTGTACGTATAATGGTGAAATTTTGTGTCTTGAATCAGACAGGAGAATCATTTCTTGGTGAAATTGTGAGAGGCAAGAAATTTACGTTTATTTGAATTTCAATGAAATTGTGATATTTTTTGAGTTGAAAAATGGAGATTGAGGTTCGGAGGAAGAAGGACACTTCAAAGTACACGGAATTTCTTGAGATTGGCATGGAGAAGAGGTTCTTGGGTGGATTTTTCAGGAGTTGGAGAATCTGAAGTGGAAGAGCATGAAAGGGAAGTTCGGATCGTGATATTTATACTTAAACTTCAATTTTCCTTCGAATTTTAAACTCTTCGAGTATTTAAAATAACTGAATTTGAATCAGTTAGAACTGAGAAACTCCAAAATCCGTAAAATCCATTCGATAATTCCATAGCCATTTGCTAGGATTAATCAAGGTCGAACGAATCCTCCAGATTTCATTTTGTGCTCAAATAAATGAAAAAAAAAGAAAGAATTCTTCTTTTTCAAATATCTTAAAAACTAAGCGAGATAGCGTAATTTTGGAAGAATCCTTTTTTGTAGAGAATTTAAAAATCTACAAAAAAGGTCTCTTGACAATTTTTCCTAAACCCCTTCGCTTCCGAGATATCTCGAAAATAATCGACTGCGAAATCCAATTATTCAAATACCTCATTTAATTAAAAATAAACCCAACTGATTTCCAAGTTCCTTGATCCTGGAATTCAAATCAAATTTGACAAATTCCACATGAAGAATTTCCCCCTAATTTAACGAAGAATTAATGTGAAATTCTCATATTGTCATTGACTTCAAACAATTCGCCAATAATGCAGATATGAAGGGGCGGCATTTTGAATGTCTAGTTTGACTGTGCATGCCTCGACGGATCAGTGACTTTCCGTTAAAGTCGTCAGTGGCATCCGTGCGACAGGCTATTACGTTACTCCGTTGCCAGAGGAACGTTACACAGTCAAGAGAAAGCCCCATCTTTCTCCTCCCCTCTGTCACAAGCGAGAGAGAGATGCAGAATATGTTTCTCTGTTCACTTGAAAACCGTGCGAGAAGGGATATTCTCTCATGTACATTACGTAGCAGTTGTATGCACATAACTGGGCTCCTCCGGGCGCGAAACGTCGCCGGCATAACACATCGCGTTCACATATGTACATAAACATGCAGCACACGATGTTTCACATAGGGTTAAAACTTGCAGTTGTATTGGACGCTTTGTGTGTGCCATTGCCAGACATTTCGGCTCAATCACGCGGCAGTTGAGCCGGACGTCAGAACGATCTCATACCACGTGTGCATTTACCCCTTTTTTTTAATTTAAAAAAATCGGATTTTTTTTTTTTTTTTTAATGTTATTTACATGCAAATTTTTCCATGATATTCCATGGATTTTCGAGAATTTTTTTTTTTATAAAAAATTCAATGATTTTTTAAAAGTCAATGAAAAAGAAAGGGATCTTGTTTTCCCCTTTTCACAGTAATAATCTCGTGATCATAAAAAAGTTTGTGAAATAATAAAAAACGGGGTCATTGACGTAGCAAGTGTTATTACTTCCACCTAAAGATAAAACAAAAGCTCAGAGATAGAATGAGTCGATATTCAACCTTAATGAAAACTTTTATCCACACCAAGTGTTTCTTTTCTCTCGCACTTGAATTCATTTTTTTTTCTTTTTTCACAAAAAAGAAGAAAAAGGTTTTTATTTCCTACATTCTCTTTTTCCTTTATTTGGCCTCTTGAAGTTCAAAAACGCTAGATGAGAAGCTTTGTTTCAAGCGCAATAGTATAAGGCTTCCAGCTTTCGTAACTGAGTGATAAAGGGAATAAAGAGGCAAAAAAGAAGCATCCATGAGATAGAAAAACCAACCACGTGAAATGAATAACGTTGTGAAAAAAATTATTCTCTATTTCAATTTTTCTCTATTCTCTGTCTTTCGTTGGGATGTTTTAATGAAAAGCTTCTGTACCATTTTCAGTTACGTTTTATCCATTTTTTTTTTTTTATTACATTTGTTGTTTTCCTGTTTCTTCATTTCTCATTTTTGCAATTATTCATTTATTAAAATTCTTATTATCAAGAATTATTAATAAATTCTTCTGAAGTTTTCATGAAAATAAAGAATTTGGATGAATTTACTTAATCTCAATTAGTTCATAAAAATGGAATTATCTTTTATCTAGTGAAATGAAAACAGTATTTTTAATTACTACAATTTTTCGTGGTTACAGTTTAACGAAAAGTTTATAATAGCAATTAAAGGGTTTACGACGACGACAAGTGGTTAGATCATAAAGTTTTAGTATAGAAGCCACAAAGGTGCAAGTACATCACAATTTCAACATTGTTTCAGTTAAATGAGATAATAATACGTTGTTGAGAAGATGTAATTATTTTCATAATGATCCAGGAATTAAGTAAGTACATAAAAATATTTAAAACCTATTTTTTTTTCAATTTTATTAATTATTCTTTTAATTCTTGATAAAATCATGTTTTCACAAATTTAATTTCTCATTAATTAAATTCAAAGTATTTGAATCTCAAAAATTCCTCTCACTTTGAGCTCCAAAAGATTGAAAACACTTGAATCTCATTTCCCACGCAGGAAATTTAATATGTAACGGATCAAAGGTCTCTAATTAACGAGTACACGTCTCTCTCAACGTGCAACATTCTCCAAAATCCCCAGAAATTGCTGCACGTCATGTATCTTTGATGAAACTCATCACGAGTAAAAAAATCAAAATTCCCAAAACACTGAGACTCCTTAATGACATCTAGGTGTCATCGAGACATGAAGCAGTTGGAGATGTTGGGTTTGGTGGACTTTAATCAAAATCGTTGGCCAACTTTATACTCTCGAAACTACGTTACGCTTTATCACAGTGGGAAGCACCTCAGTATTTGAACCTTGGGTTAGTTTAATCAGGCTTCGGATGGTTCTTCTTACTCCACGCCCTCCCCAGCTCTTCTCTCAATTTCTTCACTCATTTTTTCCCTTTTTTTCGCAAACTGGAAACTGACTTTTTCCTCCTCTGGCCCTTCTCTCTTTCAAATTGCTCGGTGTTCTTCATTGACTTCTTCAATAACCATTTCCCCTCGTTTCTGTATGAGTTTCCTGTTCACTAGTTCACGTTTCTTCTTGCTCAATGTGATTGAATGGATTTTTGTTTCTATGTTTCATAGTTTCAGTCTTCCAATCACGTTTTAGGAGGGAAAAAGTTTCTTCAGACGATTGATTATTGGAGATGATGATGATTGGGTTTTTTTTGAAAATTTACTATTTCTTTGTTTGCACTTTTTTAAAATTAATTCTTTGACTTCTTCAATAAATCTTGGATAATTTATGTAATTTGTATAGAAGATTTTCAACGAAAGATATGGAAATAGTGAAAAGTTTTAATCTCTTTTGAGAAATTTGAAAGTTGATAATTTAAACTGTTTTAAAGATTTAAAAACTTTTGAATTATTAAATGTTTGAAATGTACTTTTTTTTCTGTTAATAAACAACTGAAATTGTGAATTTTTACTGCATATGTTGAATTAAAGTTGGTGGAAACTTTGTGCATTTTTAATTGGATAGAAAATTTCCAAAGAACTCTTCTTTCCAACACTTTCTACATTATTACATAATTTTTATGTAAGTTCGGCTTTTGGTGGCAACAGTATGGTGTATCATCATAAATATGGAGGCACAGACTTTGATACTGTTCAGCAAACAGAACCAAAGTGATTCAAAAAGTTGTCCAACAAATTTGGGTATAGTGTAACTGGAAACGTCCAAAGTTGTTGGGTACAATGAAGTTGTGTGGATTAACTGTTGCAACTTTGAAGTCCAACATTGACATGAAATGTTGAGATTTGAATTATCAGATTACAATTAAGAAAAGAATTTCCGAAAACTTTTGAAATTCATCAAGAAATTCATTGAAATAATAATTAAATTTCATTTTTGCTTTTATTTTAAATGAATATACTGTTGAAGTAAATGTGAATTTAATGAATTAAATTAAAATGAGACTGAAATTATTAATAATTGCTCGAGGAAAAAAATGGTAAAGCTTGACAATTTAATATGGCATTTGCATCGAATTATTTCCAATGCAGCAATATATTTTCCACTACGTTGATCATGCATTGTTGTTGATGGCTATTGAATGCGACTGGTACGGAAATGTCGAATCCAATTACATTGTTAATCCTCTGTACACTCAGTGAATGATGAATATCCATCGTCAAGGAATGCATTTGCATAGATGATACTACTACAGAGTAATTCAGAGAAGTTGCATTCATACCCGATACCTATAGTCCATTGAAAATTTCCTCAATATATATATATATCTATATTGTTGGAGTGATAATTCAAGGGGCTGTGAGGAAATTCATGGATATACTGTGATTGATTTCAATTTCAATCTGGAATGCAATCTGCATTATTCAATAACATATTAATTTCACTGGCTAATTGAGTCGAAATTAAATAACTAAAATTTTATTAAATTCATGAAATGTTCCTTAGAGATTATCTCGGAAACTAAGAGAGATAGAGCAATTTTTGTAATGACCTTTTTTGTAGTTCTTAAAATTCTCTACAAAAAAGGTCTCTTGCAAAATTTCTCTATCTCTTTTAGTTTCCGAGATATTCTTGAAAAAGTGAGGATGAATATTCAGATAAAAATTATTTAATTTTAATTTTAATTAATTATTGTGGAAATGAATAATTTTCATTCACAAAAGAATAATGAATATCATTGGCATGTAATGAACATGAGAAATTCCTCGATTCTCATTGAATAATGAATAATCCAATATCCATGGAATATCAATAGAGATTGAAATAAAATAATTGAAAATTCAATCATTTGCAGTACACAGTCACGTATTATTCATTGTCTTTATTCAAGCCCGTGAATAGCTTCAATCTGGTGAGCACATTTATCGTCCCAACGATGAAAAAGAAAAATGAAAGAAAAGTAGGGGGAAAAAAAAGTACGCAAGTAATGTTACGACCAAGTTCTTCGTAAAACTTTTGAAAATGGTGATAAAAGTTATGAGAGTGAGATATTTTCACGAAAAACAGTAAAGACCAAGAGTGTCTTGGGAGATTAAACCTCTTTCATATTCTGTCAAAGTGCATTTAAAGCAATTCTATGAAATAAAATTGAGGATAAAGCGAAAATTGGAAAAAATTGTTATTACTTCAATAATTTTTTTTGTTTGAATATTGGTGAAGGAAATTAAATTGAATTTTATCATCATCGATTCATCTTCTTTTTTTTTTCATTCAGATAACTCCTGTATCTTTGACATTTTAATATTCAGAAAAATCCAGTGATTCTTTTGCCTCTGAGATCACCAAAGAAATATATCCTGTCTTTTCAAGCCACATGAAGCATTTACGATTTGCCTCGAGGGCGAAAAATCCGGGAATTGAGAATTGGAAAAGGAATTAATGCAATTTCTTTATTTTCTTGATGAAAAAAAATTGTTTTTCTTCCTAAAGAAATTGGAGAAAAATTTATCTCAGTGAATTCCTACGAAGAAAAAAATCCAATTTCTTTAGATAGTGAAATAATTTTTGGTCTACTGAATCATGAATTTTGAATTTGATTTTTACGATTTTTCCTTACATTCACATTCTTTCATCGTCTTGTTTTTCTGTGGGTATTATTTGAAATTCATATTTGAACAGCGAATGATAACTCCAAATGAGAAAAGGTCTGTTTGTACTTTGTAAACACGAGCTTCTACCATCGTAGAATAATGAACTCCTCTTTTGTAGATGGAGGGATGCCGCAGGCTTGTCATTTTTTTTTACTATTTTTTCCTGGTGTGGAAATGTTATTTTTCTCGTTTTCGTACTTCGTTAGTGATGAAGGGAAACCGAGAGATTCACTGATTTCTGATAGAACTGGAGAGTCAGAGGAAAACCTACAGAATTCATTAGTGCACTTGATTATTTTTTTTCCTTTCAATATCATTAATTATTTCTGTAAATAAATGAGATTTCTTGATGTCCATGATGATGAAGAATTTATTATTCTTGGAATATCTCATGAACGAAGAGGTTTACAGGAATTTTGCAAGACACCTTTTTTGTGGAGAATTTGATAATCTACAAAAAAGGTCTCTTGACATTTTTCCCTAAACCCACTCGTTCCCAATGTATCTCTAAATTTTTGAATTTCAATAAGTTTCTGCCTGAAATTCATAATGGAAGGCATCAGAAACCTTGGAGATTCCAAGAATAGATAGAAAATAGAAGTGCAGCACTCTGCGCTTCATTTACAATTCCCTCTGCACTATCAAAAGTGCCCACGCGAGTTGAATTAATGTATATTCATAAGATCTGATGAACAAAACGTAGAATTACATTTTATTTGATATTTTAAAAATGCAGGATTCTGCTCTTTTCAGGTCTCCACATAATTTAAATTAATTTAAAAAATAAAGTCCTTTTGCTTTTAAGTGAATAATACTTTCGAAGAGAATTAATTCGAGTATTCCTGAGGAAATACCAGGTTTATGTTCCCTCAGTTTAATACTGAAATGCCCCCAATTTTCACAGATGATCGAAGGGATTTCGGAATGTCAAATGAATGCGGTCAACCCTATCTCGTTCTGGTCAGCGTCAATTCGTAATCAAGGTGGATTTGTCCTACTCAGTCTCTGAGAATTAGCACCAGTCTTCGGTATTCAACGACTCATGAATTTCCTTATGAAATGAGTCACTAGAATTAATGGAAATTTCGGTGAAGATGGATAATCAACTGCTTTCAGTGAATGCAAATTCATTTGATTTAAATTGTGTTGAATAGAGGAAATTTCATTGGATAACTTTAAAATTAAAATCTTCAAAAATCCCCAAAAACTTCAAGTTTAATGAATTAATTACTCAAAGTTACATGATAATCTCCAGGATTATCTCCAACAATTTCCAAGTGAATTCGTTTTTCATCCGCAAAATTCCAGAATTTTCAACGAATTTACGGAGAACAATTTAACAACACGAATGGAAAGAGAAAAAGAAAATGAAGGAGGGTTAAACGATTAACGAAATTAATGTAAATCACAAAGACAAACGTGTCGTTTGCGTGCCTAATTACCCTCCCATTCTCTCCCGCCACTTTATCCCTGTTATTTTTTTTTCTCCTCTTTTTTTTCCATTCTTCCATTGAAATATTCTCGTGCTAAGTGAGGCTTTCATTTTATTTTCAGAATATCTCAGAAAATAAAAGAGATATCGATTTTTTTGTAGAGACCTTTTTTTTAGCTCTTGAAATTTTCTACAAAAAAGAAAGAATACAATTTTACTCTATCTCGTTTAGTTTCCGAAATATTTAATTTTTTATTATTTTTAAAAATAATAAAAATAAAGGAATTATAAATGGAATTTATTTTATTTTTAAAATATCTCTGAAAATAAAAGAGATATCGATTTTTTTGTAGAGATCTTTTTTTTAGCTCTTGAAATTCTCTACAAAAAAGGAAGAATACAATTTTACTCTATCTCGCTTAGTTTCCGAGATATTCAATTTTTTATCATTTTCAAAAATAATTAAATTAAAAGAATTATAAATTGAATTTATCTGTATTCTTCTTTTCATCCGGAATGATCGTTACTCATTCATCAACAATTAGTAACTAATACGCTAATGATTAATCGATAATCCAATGATAGAAGCAAGTACGTGATGCCATGAATATAATGAAAATAGAGTAATTACATTGGTCACATGCGAGTTCATTAATTCCAACAAAATATAGATCAATTAATTTATCACCCTGATTTGTATCAATTTATTCCGGCATTATGTATTTTGGTAAGTCACTAATTCCGAAATAGTGTATGTACGTAGTGCATGTTGGTGAACACGTGAATGTGCACACGTGTGGCGCTTAGGTGCCACCGGTGCCATGACCAACTTGATAATTGAATAATAAATATCCATAATTATGAAAGTTCGTTTTGTGTCTGTTCATGACTCTTCCAAATTGTGGAAAAAGGTAAATTAAATATTTAAAAAATAATTGCAATTGAAACTGAAATTTTAGGATTTTAGAAAAAATCCAATTTCTTTATTTCAGTTTAAATAAATTGAGGTAATTGAATAATTGTATTTTTAATTGTTGGGGAAAAAAAAGAGGGAAATTTTGTAGAATAAAAAATCCCCAAACTCACTTATCGTTCAAGACTGATTAAAGCCTTTCAGGCTCACACTGGGAATTATGAGGATGCTTTTAACACAGTTACTCAGCAAATTTAGCCATGAGGTTAATCGAATTGAAAGCTCGCAGTGGCGAATCCATGACCCGACACACTCCCTTCCTGACTCAAGTCAAATTACTCAATTTATTGAAGGTGAATATGAAATTAAAAAAATATTGATTTTTTTCTCATTAGAAATGGAATTTTTCTCTTCAATTTCAATTTTAAAAAGAAGTTATTTTTTTTTATTTATTCTGTTTTCATTTTTCCAGAATTAATTATTTTCTTCAAATGTATCTTTTCATCTTCAACGACTGAAGCATTCAGAAAGGTCACGAGCAGTCTCTTCGTCTCATCCTCTCAAGTTTCCATTTTACCGTCCACTTGTGTGTACCTCAACTAGTCCAAAAGTTGGATTAGTTTGCCTCCCACCGAGAAACGCTTATACCCAAGCTTCCTGAGTTCTCCGTAACTTCCGAGTTTTATTGTTTCAGCATTGCATCAGCTGCTATCATTTATTTGATTTCTTTCAATAAATTCGGGAATATTGGTGGTTTATGACTCTTATAGCACGGGGTTAACAACGTGGCAGATGAAAATTCATGGGAATTAATAAAACTTTTATTATTGAATATTTTATGACAAATTTTCTCAAAGTTTTTATGGAATCATTAATAATTATTTTTTTTTTAATTTGTGAATATCTCGGGATTGAAGGGGTTCATCGAAAAATTTGAAGATACCTTTTTTGTAGAGAATTTTAAGATCTTTAAAAAAGATCTCTTGATAAATTCTCGTATCTCTTATTATTCAAGAGATATGTAAAGAATAGTTAACTCGTAATTTTCTCATTCTTTCAAATTCAATTTTTTCAATTCACATCTCTCTCTCCTTCAATTAAAAAATTCTCGGAATTGAGTGGATTTATCGAAAAATGTAAAGATACCTTTTTTGTAGAGAATTTTAAGACCTTCAAAAAAGGTCTCTTGATAAATTCTCGTATCTCTCGTTATTTAAGAGATATTCAAAGAGTAATTCACTCGTAACTTTCTCATTCCTTGAAATTCAATTTTTTCAATTAAAAAATTCACGACAATTCCCCACTTTTTTCATTGCCTCTGGCAGTGAAATTAATCCCACTTCCCTTGAATATCATCCCTCATAATTAATTCCATAAAATACGTTTTATATCAGTAGAAACAGAGGGAAAAAAAGGAGGAATTGACGAGTGCGGTCTCGTTGAGTGCCAGTGGGCAGCACAAAATGGACGTGTACGCATTTGGAAATTGATTTCTTTAATTTTTTATAACTGAATTTATGGCGGCTGGAATAGAATAGTGGGGATGAGATGTACTGTTGTGAAATTTATGGCAGCATCCATACTCCGTATTGTGTATCGGGCCAGTGCAAGTGAAATGAGTATAGAACGAGTCAGACCTATTCCGTTCAAATTTCAGTTAAATCGATTTGGAGACGAGAGAGATGGTCAATGGAAATTTAACCGGGGTGATATTGTTTTTGAAATAATGCTGACCGAGGCGAGTCTGCACACCGCAGGGACCAACATTGACGAAACCACATCCAGACATATTAAATTATCTTAATGACATCGTTTTATAATAATTCAGTAGTGAATAAGTGGAATCGGACAGATTCACGGGCTTCTGATTATTGAGAAAAGAATATCTCGGAAACTAAGGGAGATAGAGAAATTTTTGTAGAAACCTTTTTTGTAGAGAATTTTAAGGGCTACAAAAAAGGTTTCTATAAAAATTTCGATATCTCGCTTAGTTTCCGAGATATTCACGAAAAAAAGATGAAAAACGCGATAAAATGGAGTAAAATATTAATTTCATGGAATTACATGAATTTTATGGGTGATTAAATACTCGGGAATTCGAGTTGATTAATTTTACATTAAATCAATCTTCATTACGTAAATTTGATAGATATTTTGCATAGAATAATCTTATGTTTAGATAAGGATTTGCATGATTACATATCGTGCATGTAATATTCAAATCCACTTTGGTATTAATATTCAGTGACTTGTTTCATGGTAAATATACTGAAGTGATTGATAATTATGAATACTGCCGGGAGACATTTCGAAAATGAGGAGATTGAGTCAATGAATGTAGGACGAGTGGAGTTTTTCTCAAATATCTCCGAAACTATTGAAGATACAGAAATTTTCATAGTAACCTTTTTTATAGTTCTCATTTTTCTCTACAAAAAAGGTATCAACAATTTTTTCCGTATCTCTCACAGATTCCGAGATATTCTCAAAAAAACAAAGAATTGAAAATAAAAATCTGGAGGAAGCTAAAAATGATTCATCAATTCTCCGAAATAGTCAATGAAAAATCCCCAAAATTTCATATGAAAAAGATGATATTTGATTATGTGACATTGATGGTTTTGGTACAGTGATTGGATTGGTTCAAGCCAATTGGCCGTTTCTCTATTATCATTCCAATGGCATTTGCCATTTGAAAAATGTCTCCATCGGGTCAACTGGATTATCATCCATTGGAGCAATGTGGTATTCCAGCTGTTATAGTGCAAAGCATGTAGGAAGGATTGCGAGGGGGGAGAGGAGCCATTCCATTTGCACGTGATTCCATTTCGGCTGCCAGTGTCCCACCATTCTTGTGCACACACTCTTCCACTTTCTCCCTGCACTCATCTACCAACCGCATCGTTCGGATATTAGTTTAGTGTGGCATTTGAAATGCCCTTTTCCTCTTATCCCTCAGACCTCGTTTCTCTTCAAACAAAAGTAATCGTAAAATTTAATTTAAAAACTTTTATTTCATTTTACTTCAAAAGAATTTCCATGAAATATTCAACTTTTCAGATTTTTTAATCTTCAATTTTATCAATAAATTCATCAGTTATTTAATAATATTTCTTTTTTTTATAGTCAAATATTTCATTAAAAACACAATAATCTTTAAAATATTATTTATTACATTCGCTTCTTTTTTTTTGTTCATTTTTCTGTTCTTAAAATCTTGAATATTCCATCTCGTCTATTCCCATTGGACAAAACTCAGCACCCCTTCTCTTCAACGTAAACTCATTTCCAAACTGCGCCTCAACATAAATTGATTTTATTCCCATGATAGTCCGTGATTGGAATTTGCCGCAAGAGAAATGTATTATATGTCCTAGTGCTGGATAACCATTCGTAGTTATAATAGAGTAATGCGTTACCATGTATAATGATTTTAGATGATTTCAAGTGCGAGAGAGAGAGAGATGGAAATTCCCGGTTATTTCGTCAAATATAATTGAATGTGCATGAATTACGAATTCTGTCCAATGGCAAAATGCGAGTGTCACTGCTGCATACTGAGTAAGAATCAAAGTGGAAAAAAGAGCAGTTTTGAGAATAAAATTGAATTTTCAATTATGCGATGAAAAAAAAAGGGATAGAGTTAACGAAAGAGTTGGGAATGGAGAAACGAAAAAAAAAAAGGGGGAGTTTGAGTAAGGAAAGCACCCGTGGGGACTCGTCGCAGTGGTTAGTTCAACGAGTGGGTCAGACGAGCCCTCGAGTCTGCAAGATCGTCGATAAATTATGCCATGAATGAGAATGGATAAGAGAGGGGAAATAAAAGAATTTTGTGGAAACTTTACTGCGAGCGAATCAACGCTAATTCAGTGAATCTAGAGGGAATTCTGTCTGCAGGAATTTTCGTCTAATTCTATCAGTTGAATCTTCTTTTTTTTATCATTAAAAATTGGAGGAATTTTTTTTACATTGAAAAATTTCGTGAAAAATTCTGAAAAAAATTGGAAAGATGCTTTAACATGTCTAAATCTTTATGGAATTTTTTAATTTTTATTTTTTTCAAAAGAAATGAAGAAAAAAAATTCTTCTAATCTGTTTAACCAACTAAAAATTTAATCAATTTCTTTTTTTTCCTTCGAGAATCCTTCCAAAAGGTTACCCGGCATTTTCCGACTCATTTACCTAACGAGGGGATCATGTTTGGACCAGACAAACGACTGGAATACCATTTGGAGAATCCAGTGGTGTTTATTGCGGACGAATGCACGTGGTAATGAAAGAAAATAGGAGAAATAGTGAAACCGAATTATTTGCAATTACCGAGTGAATCAGAGACCCGATAAATTTCGTTTCCTTTTCAACCATTGTGTCATGCAAATTAAGGGTAAAGTGTTTCCACTGTAAACATTCTATTTAATCTTGATTGAAAGCCATTTCCCCGTGATTTCTGATTTTAAAGAACATTCGAGTATTCTTTCGTGAATACCTCGAAAACCGTTGGGTTTAGAAGAATTTCCCAAGAGACCTTTTTTCAAGCTCTAAAAATTCCCTACAAAAAAGGTCTCTTGACATTTTCCTCTAAACTCACTCGCTGCAAAGATATTCAATGATAAATAAAATTAATTGAATTTATCATTAAAATTCTAAAATAATCATATTTGAATTGATAAAAACGTTAAAAAAATGATTAGACACGTGACTTTAACCCCGATATACCAAAAGCACAATCAAAGAATGAAAAATTCGTGTGTCACGCATTTTTTCCTTTTATCTCCCTTTGTTCATTCGAATGAATGGGAGAAAAAGAGGAGAAAGAATAATTCCAGGATAATTCCAGAAGCCTAATTGTGATAGCCTGGGTTAGAGGAGGCGTATAATTTTCGCGTAATCCGTGTGTCGTAGCGTTCAAGGCATCTGCGGATTACACGTACACATGATAAACATTGGGGAGAGGGAAAATACAACAGCCGCAAATGCAAACCGTATGCTTTTGCAATTTGCCCAGGGGCTTGTGGCTTGAAAGAGTGAGAGAGACAGAGAATTGTAAAAACTGGCTTTTTACCACTCATTTTTAAAGCACGAGAATGAAAACAAAAATGGAATATTTGTCTGAAGAATAATCGATGATATTTTGAGGATAAAAAAAGAATTTGAATTTTTTTTTAAATATAATTAAATCATATTTATCCTCATTATCAAAGGAATTAATTAATGAAAATTTAATATCACAAATAATTTGATTTTTACACTGTAAATTATTATTATTAATTATGATATTCGATTCACTCGTCATTTAAACTGAATTTAATTGAGAATAAATGGAAAAAAAAATCGAGTCTTTGATAATTCGAGGCGAATTTTCATAATTTAAAGCCTCGAATAACTGTAATTAAATTTTTTATTTGAAAGATAAATTTTTTAATCATGAATATTATTAAATTTGATAAAAGAGTTGAGGCTCTTTTTATGCCACAATTATTCCGTGATTTATAACAATTTTAACAGAATATGTACACCTCCATGTGTTGTTTGTACTGCGATAAATAATATTTCATTTACCCAGTCTAGTTTTGCCACGAGTACGTGTACATATGGATACTGTTAAAAACCTTTGAACGAGTGGAAGAGAGAAGTTCAAGTAAAGCCCAGGACCAGATGGTAGTTTTATGGCTCGTAATTTCATTTTAGCGGTGTGGAAGAGTGGTAAAGCTGGGTGAAGGCATAAATGCTTTGGTGCATCAAGGCATCTCAAAGGCTTAGTGACTCGACTTCACGCAGAAACTCATTTCATTTAATAAAAAATGAAAAAAATGAATGTTATTATAAGAGAAGACTTTTTCCTTTTTTTTTTTAAGTGTTTAAAATGAGTTT
The DNA here is from genome assembly GCA_963565655.1 of Aleiodes testaceus. Lineage (NCBI taxonomy): Eukaryota > Metazoa > Arthropoda > Insecta > Hymenoptera > Braconidae > Aleiodes > Aleiodes testaceus. The sequence continues at coordinate 4,886,212 of OY751415.1, read as the reverse complement.
TTTTCCTCCTAATTTCATATTTTTTATATTTAATTGTTTATTTCCACATTTTTTAACTTCTCTGAACTTTAAAATTTCATTTTAAACGAATGAAACACTTCACATTCACTTCCGTGAACTCAAAGTATTTTTAATAAATGTTGAAGTTTGGATAAAATAATTTTTTTTTCGTCTGAACTTCAACCTTTTTTCTTCATCTTGAGGGGGAAAAAAATGGGAGAATTGAAATTGTTGAAATACTTTGGGCAGTGAGTTAACTCCAAGATAATTGTTGATTCACTTTGAAGCTTTGTAGACTCTTCAAACTCGAGGAGTTATCCAACGTTAAACGTGAAGGCGGCCATGTGGAAATATCCAGTCTCCTCGTGCCTCTCCACCTCCTGGAAGCAACTCCAGTCTGCAGAGAGTGGGATTTGTGTTTTGGGAAGCGTGAAATTTCAAAGTCAAGTTGGTCAGTTTCCTATGGGTCACCGCAGTTAATACCATGGGAATGCATAAGTTTTTTAACGGATTTTCCGGAGTTTCGGGGATACTGTTGACGTTGGGATGAAGCTGGGAAGCTGATGGCTCAGTGATTACGTGAATAATTGAAGAGGAATTTAATTATTTTGTTATCAACTTCGAGAGAAAAAATGAATTATTTATTGAATCGTTTGAGATAGGATTTTTCTGATGATTTCATTGAAAAACTGAGGCAATTTTACATGGGAATCAGGTGCAAAAATTGATTTTTTTGAATTTTTAAGAAATTCGATTTTTTTCATCAAAATTTGAAGGGGTTTACCTTGGAAAAAATCACATTTTTGGGAATATCTCGGGTTCTATTGGTCGTAGCTCAAAAATTCGGATTCGAGGTAAAAGGTGAGCTCATTTGCAAAAATACGATTTTTTCAAATTTTGGGAAGGTAAACCCCTTTAAATTTTGATAAAAAAAATCGAATATTCCAAAAATTAAAAAAAAACATTTCCGCACATGATTTCCATCGGAAATTTCCTCAGCTTTTCACTGAAATCATCAGAAAAAACCTAACACCAATATTTCTCAACAATAATCCCAATTCCCCTAAAAACTTTCCACTTAATCAACTCGATTTATAATCCCCATCTCCATGAACAAAGAATTCAAAATTGATGGAGGCACCAAACTAAGCTAGTGAAGGTAGCAGCAGCAGGGCGAGGTGTTAATTGGACGAAAGAGGCAGAGAGAGGTAAAAAAATCAAACTAACAAAAGAGATCAATGAGTGCGGGGAATTCGTGTAGATTGGAAGCTCGCAAGTGGAAAGCCAGTGGAGCTGGAAAGACTGGATTCAACGGGGACAAGAGAGAGAGGAGGGGATAGACGCCGGTGGTTTTGCCGGGTTTGTTCGTAATCTCATTACGAGCTCGCAACAAGTTAACTCGCATCGAGTTGAATTCACTGGTGGGAGTTGGTGTGTGCCACTGGCATTATCCCCATTCCATAGTCCAGGATGGGGGAAAAAAGGGGGGGGGGGATGAGTATGGGGCACTAGGGCTGAGGTCGGAAAATCCGAGTGTGAGGAAAAACGACTTTCTCGTGCTCGTAAGTCACGGACTATAAATTTCCATAGTCGAGTACAATTTTCCCCAGTAAATATTTCCCAAACAACACACGGATGAAGAGTTTACATGTGTGTGTGTGTGTGTGGATCGTTCTGTTGTTTCCATGGGTACGTGCTCTTGTGCATCAACAAATTTTATCAGGAGAACGAGCTTTCCTAATAAGGTGAAAAGTAATTTAAGTGAATTTTGAGAAAATGAGGGAGAAAGAGAGAGAGATGGAGGAATTGCGTTGAAAGTTTTGATAAGGAGACATTGCTTGAATGTAATTGAAAGTTTTGGTTGAGTTAATTTTGGTTAAGGACAAACAGATGAGGGAGAGGCATGTACTTAATTAAATATTTTGGATTATTTCGGTGGCGGAAAATTATGAAATTTATGAATGATAATTAAGTATTCTTTGAAATATGAAACTCAAATTTTCAGACAACTTGAATTTATTTAATCATCAGTTTTTTGATGATATCTCGGGAATTAAATGAGATAGAGATATTTTCATAATGACTTTTTTTGTAGCCCTTGAAATTCTCTACAAAAAAGATATCTATAAAAAATTCTCTATCTATCTTAGTTTCCGAGATATTTAACAAAAACTAATGATGAATTTTTTTCATAAATGAGAGGATTTAAATTAAAGAGTCAGAGAACGTAATAAACTCGAGAATTTGGAGAATGAGTCAGGAGTGCCGAAGTAGAAATGCTATTAGCAATTTCCGGTTTTGCTTAGTTTAACCGTCGAAGAAACACTCATCGATCACTAACCATTCGCCGGGGGCTGAAGCAAAACATCACATGCTCTATATATAGAAGTTCCTCGAGACTCTGGTAATATCCCCAATCGTGGTATGTCACGATCGTGAGAGGATATGAAACTTTGGTGTTTTTACGTCTATTTTTCTTCCCCTTTACTTCTCCCTCATTCACCTGATATTTATTTCACTCTTGAGATGAAACGTGAAAGTGATAAATTGATACTCGCAATTTCCATTTACTGGTAATTGAAAACTCATTCCCAGGTAATGATGATTTTTTCATGAAAACTCAAATGTTTTCATCACTTCCCCCTAGACTGACGTCAGTAAACAAGCTTCCGGTAAATAAACTATGATTTAATGTTACTTTAATGAGAGAAGTAGAATTACGTTGGAAATAATCAACGAAATCTCGAGTATTTGAAATTGAGTTTAACAGTAAATACTAGAAATTGAGGTAAACTGTGAAATTTGAGTGGAGTTTCATTTTTATTTATTTACTCGTCTTTTCATGAAAACAATTTCAAGGTCGAATGATGACGAAATGACAGATTAAATGTAAATTACTCTGGACTTGTGAAAAGCTATTGTCTCTACGGATTTAGCGAGGATAAAGTTCATTGTAGTTATGAGATTGGGCATTGATTTCGTTGGATACTAGATGAGAGATAAAGGCAGTAGTATAACCATAGTTTGCATCATACATAGAGATGAGTAGAAATTATTGCATTGATGTAAATGTATAACTGGTAACGGTGGGCATTGGAGTATTATGGACTGTGTGTGAACAATAGAAACACCGTTGAAACTTCATTGTCCAGTTCGACAGTAGGTGAATTCTAGTTCATTCCCCGGGAGCTTTTCGGGGATTATAAATCTCTCTGTCTCTGTCTGGTTGGCCTGCCTTTATCGTTCTGTTTCAAAGTCACTTTCTGAATCCAAAAACATGAATATTTATCATGTTCACACGGGCGCTCACGTTTTTGTTATATTCGTTTCGACAATGTTTTTAGCGTTGTAAGTACATTAGTTTTCATGTGAAATAGTTTGGGGTCAATGGAAGGAGGAATTTATGGAATTTTTGGGAATAGATTTTTGGAAATTAGGGGAGATAAGACGATTTTATCGCAATTCGATTTTGAATGTTTAAAAAATTAATTTCTGAGAGAATTTAATTATTTTTTTAATGTCTTTGTGGTAAATTCATTTTTTTTATTATTTATTCATTGGTTAATAATAAAAAAATCTCATTTCTGTTCACACTCACTCATTCTTTCATTAAATCTCACAAACTACACTGCATAAAATCAATGAAAAAAGCAATATCCCACAATTTCCATTGTCCTGAATATTCAATCTCGTTTTTATTCATCAAAGAATTTAAATCCAATTTATTTACGATAAAAATTCAAAAATCTTATTTACTTGAAATGAAAAAAAAACAAAATTGGCTTTGGAAAATTCAACAATTTTGTCTCTATCAAGAAACCAATCTACAAAGTTATATGGATTCTCATTTAATTCACTAAATTTTGGAGAATAAAATTGTGCCAAAAAAATTGAAATAAACACATTCCATTAGTTTAATATTTTCTTCATCCAAAAGAGCCAAACGTGACTCCACATGGATTACAAATTGCCCTGGAAGTTTGCCCATTTACGAGGCTTTTCATTCCCTCTTCACAATCACAATCTTAACTACAGAAAATTGATAAATAAATGAATAAAAAAAATTGTATAAACGTTCATAAAAGAAAAAACAATTCTTTGAATTATTTTCCAGACAAATCAACTTTATTTCACCATCACTTTTTATTGAATATGTCGGGAACTAAGAGAGATAGAGAAATTTTCATGAATACCTTTTTCGTAGAGAATTTCAAGGGCTACAAAAAAGGTTATAATAAAAATATCTCTATCTCGCTTAGTTTCCGAGATATCTTCAAAAAACTGATGATATAAAATAAAATTGTCTAAAAACTTCAGTTTCTTTAAAAAACTCAATTTTTTCGATAATTCAAAAGGAAAAAAAAATAATTTTGGCTTTGCCCCAGGGGTGCATTGAACCCTCGCCTTTCCCCTGCGATTGTGCAAACGAAGCAGAGCATTCACCGTTGAATTTCGAAGGTCGTACAGAACACTAGAGAAGAGTGGGGATAGAGTTGCCTCGGTTGGTGCTGGAGGGTTAAAAGCACGGTGAGATGAGGCATAAAGACCAGAAGCAGAGCAGCATTGCTATGTGGAAAGGGAGAGCAACAAATCGTCGGTAATGAGCCTAAATACAGCGAGGCATTTATCATTCCTTGCCATCTCTCTCTGTTGCTTTAATTCTGATGCTCTTTCCTCTCCCAGCATACCACTGCTGTCCTCCTACTGCTAAATTGGACACGTATGCCATTGGCGTGTAGCAGATCCAATACTCCAGCACCAATACTCCCCGGGTGATTATAGTTTTGGTTAAATACAGATATGAGGGTTAACTTTACACGAAATTCAACGGTTCACTGATTATCAATCATTAATGCATTATTGCCCATGGAATTTTCTTAATTAATATTGTATATGTCGTTATTTTTTAATTAAGTGAGGATCATTTGATGATATTAATGGGATTTCATATTTTTGGAATTTGTTTTTCAATTAATTCTACTCAAATAATTCATGAAAATAATGAGGATTTCTCATTAAATTATTCTTTTAATTATCTTCAAGAGTATTGGCTCAATGTTAACAGCACTGCTCCATTTTTTTCTCCCGAGATTTCTAGAGTAACTAATAAAATCCCGAGAATCCATCAGTTTTATTAAATTTACAGAGAATTTTTTTATGGTCGAGTTAATTAATGAAAAATTCCACTCTCTTTATTTCTCAAGAAGAATGTCTCTATTCAATTTTAAAGACAATGAATTTTTTTAAATTTTTTTTATGAATATTAAAATAAATTAAAAAAGATTGAAAAAAAAACGTGAATTTGGAAAAAAAATTAATTATCTATTTAGAAGAGAGGAAAAAACGTTCGAAGAGTGGAAACAATGAGAAAAAAAGAAAGAAATGATTAAAAAAAAAAAAAAAACGGGAGTAAATGGAGAAAAGTTGGAAAGGGCGAGTGGATCGTTTCTCATCGTGGTTCCGGTTTTATTCTCTCTGTTGGCGCAGCCCTTTCCATTTCCCACCATCACGCTTCGTCGAACCGACAAAATAAGAGACACGCAGAGGCACCATCAAGTCAGCCAGATTTTTCAGTATATGGATCTCTCTCCATCCCTTTTTTTCCCTCCTTTCACTCTACCTCGGTGCAGTGAGAATGAATTGGTGGAAGACGCTTGATGGAAAGAGAAAAGTAGGATGGAATATAGGCACGATAGGAAAGAACAAAAGGCATGAAGTATACTGGTAGGTGAAAATCTCGGAAGAATGAGAAAACTCAGCGGTTTGTATTCGGGCCCTCCTACCTATTCCAACAACGACCAACCAAATCACCGCTATCTTTATTTTTATTTTTCACTTCTTCATTCCTTCTGCACTCATTTTCTTTTTTTTATCTATTATTTCGTTCATTTTTCATCTCCGGAGATTGTAAGAGGTATTGCATTGTATAATCGTGCTTCAATTCTTTGGAGAAAAAAGGGAGAAATAGTCATTGACTTTTTGTTAATTGAAAAAATTGAGTTCACACAATATTTATATCCGATTCTTTATGCCTTCATTTAACATTCACCCTGTAAAAACGAACGTGACACTTTCAAAATAGCTCCTGCATATGAGAAAAGGGGTGATACACAGACAATATTACATGCTATGTTTTATCATGAGTTTTTCCAAGTGGTCGAGTAAAAAGAAAGGCTCTTTGTGGCATCGTATTCCGTATTTTCTTCATACCGCCAACAATTTCAACGTTAAATAAAAAGCATGGTGAAAATAAATGTCACGTAAATAAGAATGTGAGAGAGAAATGGGGAAATATATAGTGAGCATGCTTTGAATTTTATCAGGGGATTTAGAATGTAATTTTTTTTTTTCAAAAATTTAGGAATAAAAAATATATACTCTAATGAATGAATTCAAAATCAATTCTTTTCATGCAAATTTATATGTAAATGGATGTATACACTGCATAATCCAGATGCTACGATAACACACAAGAAAAAGAGGGATACGTCGACAGGTGGTGCGAGTCTGATGAAAAATTAACATTGCCCTTTTACCCTTTCGCTGTTTCACATTCAAACACACATGTGCACACTGATAAAGCCCGTCTGTTCGTACTAATGGTCCCCTGCAATATTCAACTTCTTCGGGGGCTTCGTAACGGTCAAACACAATCCCCCCAGCACATGGAAATCCTTTTCACTGAAGGCGCGAGTCAAGGTTGTCAACAGTGTCTCCTCATCTTTTTGGAAAAAACGTTAAAAAAAAAAGGGTTTATGAAAACTATTCACTGTCTGGACTGTCACGTTTCACGTGGAACGAAACAAAGAAGATAAAGGAAAGAAAAAATGTAATATAAAAAGAGGTAAAAAATAGTGTGAACCTTGTGCAGTCAGCGAAAAAGCCTCTCTCTAGTCCAGTGAAATTTTCCGACGTTTTTTCACGCTATCAACGTGGAAAATCTGCAACTTTTGAGGACTACAACACAGGAGTCAGTAGAGTGCTCGACAGCTGTGTCTCGTTAAGGCGAATTTAACGCTTCTTTGCTCGATTTTTTCGGGGCAAAAGTTTGGGGCATTAATTTCTCTCCTTTTTATTATAAAAAGAGTCAAAAGGAATTCGAGAGAACTGGAAATTGGCCAATAGTTATCCAGCGATTTGTATCATTACCGATTTTGCAAATGGTGGAAATTTATTGTCGAACGTTAACGGCACCGCCATAAACCTAAATTATCGTAGGCAAAGGGAAATACTTGCTTGCAAAGTAATTGCTACTGACTTTAGTACACATGAAAGCAACAATGCAACAAGGCTACTTGGGTGCAGCCAATAGTCGCCCACACTCCGGATCCTCTAAGAAGCCTTCCTTCCCTTTGACCACAATGGTTAAGATGAAGGGGCAAATGTGGTCGGCTCTAGTATGGAGTGGTCAGCCTTCGGTATTTCAGAATTGTTAAAATTCCAAAGCCAAGTGCTCTCGATATCCAGGATCGTTTGTCTCGAACATTTACTCATGAGTCAAAATGAAGATTACGAAAATATCACTTTTCTCACAATTATTTTGGTGATATCTTGAAAACCATTGGAGTTATGAGAATTTATGAAGAGACCTTTTTTTTTGCTTGTAAAATTCTCTAAAAAAAGGTCTCTTCATAAATTCTCATAAACCCACTCCCTTCAAAGTTACCCTCGAAACAATTTATAAACTTATTAAAATATCATTTGAATTTAATAAAATCCACAAATATTAAATGACAAGGAAAATCTCTATAAGCCTATGAATGCCATTTGATAGTGAAACTGGGAAATTCATAGTGACATGAGCATTAAAAAACATTTTTCTCGACCACTCCCTTACCTCCCACCGGTTATACCTCAATATAGTTTGTAAATTGCCTTTTAAATAATTCTACAGGTAAACGTTTGGGAGCTGGGATTTTCCTGTCCGCTTCACTCTGAGTTGCCGTCGTCATGGGCTTTTATTTCACTCTTTCTCTCCTTATTCCCCCACGTTTTTCCTCTCTCTCTCATCTACTCTATCACATCACGATTTTCAGGGGCTTTGGCCTGGTTGGAGCTTATACGCACGACTGAGACTCTACAATGGCTCGACGACTTTAATTCTCAGAAAGAAATGCATTTTCTACTTTTATTATTATTATTCTCACTAATTTCCTTCGTCATTGCAATAGTTTTAGAGTCATCGCATTATTGAATTGATTTTCATCGACAAAATTACAGAAAAAAAATGAAAATAATGGAAATATTATATTTATTTTTTTGAAAATAAACTATTGGAATTGTTGGAGAATTAGAATTTAAGAGTTGAGAGGAAAAAAAAACGTTATTTTTGGGATTTTGTTTGAGAAAAATGATTTTTCTGCTAATTATGATTTTAAATGCTCGGAAAAATAAAGGGAAAAGTCTTCTATGTCAATCAGTTTAATGAAAAATCCTCATTTCCCTCGATTACCTTCATGAACATGATTAAAACTGGTTTTCCCAATTTTTCAATGGATAAAACAAACACTCGACAGCGCCACATGAAAGGTATCCACTCTTTGATGTGGTTTCCACTCGAAAATGAGGATTGGAAATTTTACCACTGCATTAAAGCCTTTCATTCATGCGGATATCCTCTTTCTCCTCTGTTCCAATGGATAATAGATTTTTTCCCTCATTTTTATCGCTTTCCTCTACTTTTCCCTTTCATTCCACACTTTTTTCTTTTATTTTAAATACTCGAGGGCTCTTTCACCAGTTGAATTGACTGAGAGAATAATCCGGACAGTGTCTGACCGAACGTATGGTTGTGCTACGGTGAATTTGAAATGATGAATTCACGATAAATTTAGTTATGTCGATCCACTGTTTTTGAATTGCTGCTATTTGCAGCAAATTGAGTAGATGAATTCGGGGTAAATTCGCGTTGATTCGGAATACAATCCCTGAGAATATTCAAATTATCCTTCCACAATTCGATTCAAGGATTTTATAAAAAATGAAATAACTTTGAGCGCAACGGATTTGCGCTACGACCAATAGAACCCGAGATATTGCCAAAAAAGTGTTTTTTTTTTCAATTTTTCCCAAGGTAAACCCCTTCAAATTTTGATGAAAAAAATCGAATTTTCCAAAAACTCAAAAAAATTGATTTCGACACATGTTTTCCGCCTAAAATTTCCTCAGCTTTTCAATGGAATCATCAAAAAAATTCTATCTCCAATATTTCTCTTGCTTTCTCGTAATAAGGTTGTGAATAAACGTATCAATACACTTGGCCATGTGTCCACTGCACGAATTATTATCCCGAGGGAGCTTCAGAATGATTTTCCCCCTCTCCCCTTCCTCACACCCTGTATCCCTGCCTCTGACAGTCAACCACTTTCCACAAATATCCGTTGGACATAATTCAGTGTAAATATTTTCCAGAATTTTGAGTTTTGTCGTGGGTTAAATTTGTTGTTGATAATAATCTTTATTATGTGAATTACGTGACAGAAACGAGGGGCAACTGTTGAAATAATTGTGTGCATGGGCTGTTTGGATTGTAATGTGGATTTTGAATGTCATGCGTTTGATATTACTCGAATTTGTGCAGTTGTGTACATAGATAATGATGAAAATGCTGAATTTCCGGGGAATTAACATAATTAATGCAATGGAAAATTTGTATTCGACTAATAAAACAGATGAATTTTGGAAAATTTCATTGCGATAAAATTTACAATAAAAAATTATTAAAATATTAATTTAAAATTTTATCAAATTAATTTACTTAGTGTTAATATTTTAAGATTTATTTTAAAAAATAAATTTTCCCAGTGAAAAGACTCAATTTACGGTCATCCAAAAGTCCAGAATTCTTTTCTTAAAAAAAAAGAAATGAAAGGAAAAAATAATATTTAATAAAAATGAAGAAGGGACTTCTCTCTAGTATTTGACGAATGATGGGATTCTCTGTAAAAAAGTCTACAAGAAATTTCAAGATAGCATGACAAGAGGGTAGAAGAGCTCCCACGAGATCTTTACCACAAGAGTCAGAGAAGAAGAAGAAGAGAGTTGAATTGAAGAAAAAAAAAAATAACGCAGAAAAGAGAAATTCGTCTTGGAAGAGTGGGTGTGCACAGTGCTGTGGGCAGAGCCGTCATTAATTCTCATTTACGTGGACAATGCTCCGTTTTCCTCCAAGTGCCAAAGAGTGGGTTTTCCACGCTCCTTGTTGAAAGGATAGAACAAGTGAGAGTCTACACTTTCCTCAGTTTTTCCAAGAACTCGAAAATTCTTTCACTTCATTTATTTTTATTTTAATTCCCTTTTGGTTTTAGATGATTTTCTATCTCAACAGTGTCGAACAGCATGGAGGAAGGAAATTAAACTTCTCCAAGCAAGTACGAATGGCTCAGTTGCACGCTCTTAAATTCTTCCCAAATACTCACACCTATTTCCCAACTATTTTATCTCTTTTTCCCCTTCTTTTATCTCTCTCTACTTTACACTCATCCGCAGTCACTTTATTTCTCCCTCTGCACGCGTATAAGTTACCAACAGCTCTCCAGAGAAATGAAAACACTGAGAAACTGCGTTCAACAATTCATAATAAAACGTTTTCTTTTTTTTAATCTCTTAATTCTTTTATTTCTGTAAAATGAAATTATTTCGTTGCACAAAAAGAAGTGAATCAATTGCACGGAACTGCCGATCGAGTAATAATAGTAGAAACTCGAAGAAAATGTGGAAGAGAGAGAAAGAAACACACAAGTTGAAAAAAAAAGGATGTAATTGTCTTTGCAGGTGACAGAGGGCGCGGCCTCTGCCCCCAAACTGGAAGAAAGAGTGAGAGAGAGGGGGAAAATGCGAAGAAAGAGGTGGTGAAGATCTTCAGAAAGAATATAAATTCCTCGGGTAATTTTGTGCCCTCTTTGCACCCACGAGGCTTTTATGGCTTTTATTCCTATGTAGTTTTATCCCTTTCGTTTCGCTTCGCTTCTTCGAGCTATCGCCGAAGCGTTTTCTCCCCCTCCCCCTCATCCCCACTACTCGAGAGTCCATCCGAGAATGGAAATTCGATCGAAAAAAGCTTTTAAGGAGGAAAATAAAGGATAAAAAAATGCAACATTTTTATTATTATTACCATCTTTTTTTCATCTTATTCATAGACTTCGTCGAGAGACTGGAGCGATGGAAATATCATTGATGTTGTCATAGCACGTACATTGTTCTCAAGCACGTACCATGTACTTCAAGCTCCTCCTCCCTCCTTCACTCCATTTGGGAAAAGGGTTATGCTCTCGAAACAAGCGACACGAGTGACACAGACAACACCCGAGGAATTTATATACATAGAACACACACGGTGGGAAGGAATTGAGACGTCTACATGTGTCGCTTTGTATCGATCCTTTAACTTCTTGCTTGTTCACTTTGTGGTATCACTTTGCAGGTTCAATTTTCACGAAACAGTGTCTTTGATCTTTTTGAAAATTCAAGTAACGAGGTAATTAATTTGTTTAATCGTGATTAACACGTGGTTGTTAATTAGATTTGAGAGAGGAATTTCAATCTATTAATTTGTTTTTTTTTTCATTGATTTTTTAATTATTTTTCATGTAAATGTTTTTTCAATTTTTGAAAAATTGCGTTCTTTTTATTTATTGCTTCCATTGAATTAATTGAAGATATTTTTGGTATTTTCATTTTCATTAATTTTCACCTCACGAATTTAATTATTGAATATTTCAAAATGTCATACTGCACGAATTTTTATTAATTCTTGGAGTGAAGTTTTATTAAAAAAATGGAGTACGTGAAAAGTTGAAGAATTTCACTGAAATTTCATAAATATTCAATTGTGCTATTCACAATGCCAATAAAAACAAATGAAAATGTTCATATGCCACTTGAATGTAATGAATATGAGTGGAATATTTTTGGGACTATTACGAGTGATAAAAAAATGCAATCAAGCGATAGCTTCATTGTTTCTCGTTCGGAAAAAAATATAAAATTCATGAAAAAAAAAAATTTCCGTAAAATAGTTGCGATCCATTGTTATAACTTTTCAACGAATCAGTGAATAAATCAAAGTTTTCAAGCTCATTGTATTGTTGTTGAATAAAACGATGGATTTTTAAAAAAATTAACATTTTATCTCCAGTTTTACTGAACAAATTTACCTACAAATTCCCAACATTTTTATAATTAAAAAAATAGTTTAATTATAATACTCAATTTTTCTTTCTTTAAAGCCATGAAATCGTTCAATTGTGAGACCTCAATCTCCAACTTCCATCAACAGCTCAACAGCGACAGAATTATCACATCATGAAGACCACGATTATCACTTTGATCAAAGTGTAAGTCACTTGTTACCAACCATTTACATCATAATTACTGAAAATCTGGGATTAACGTATCGAAGCCTTTGGCACAAACGCTCTTACTCATTCCATCCACCGAAACTTACTCCAAGTTTCTATCGCTAAGATATAACGACAATCTAATTACTGTAATGGTCGTTAAGATAAGATTATGTAACAATCCAAGTAATTACGAAAAATCTCAATTTATTTAATTAATTGAGAATTCGTGAAGAATTGTTTTAATGAGGAAAGATATTTTGTCAACAGTTTTACGTCATTTCTGATGCCAGAAAATGCCTGGAATCGTTGAACTTTACGACAGATTCAGGTATTTACGAGAGAAAAAAAGAGTCTCTGTTTGTGTTTCACATTTTGTTTTTCTTTCCCTCGGTAATATGTACGGTACATACTTGCCAAAGCGAATAGCCAAACCATCCAGCTTTTCCCCCACTCTTTGAAACTGGAGAAGAGGTGAAAGCTCATGAGTGGCTTGTTGGTAGTGCTGCAGCGGTGCAGGTGACGCATCGCGGCACAATGCGCAACTTAGGCATTCATGTGAGGGGTGGGGTAAAACGGGTATTCTAATTGAAAGAAATGAAGATTTCCTTTAGATTCCATTGAGAAGCTGAAGCAATTTCACCTAAAATGTGTTGAAATATTTTTTTTTTACCTTCGTAAATTTGAAAAAAGTGAAAATTCTTCGAATATTACTAAATAAATTCTGTTACAATTTTCTTTAGATTCTCTATTTTTCCCCAGTACTTTTCCCCATTTTATTGCAGAACATTTCATAAGGCTCGGTCCTTGGAGGAAAAAAAAAGGGAATGAAAACGAGATGCAAGAAACAATCGGTTTGGCAAAGGCTGAATAGTTTTTACAGAATTCGCGGAATGTTCCTGGTTGAAACGAAACTTGCCCCAAAGTTCTGGCATAGAAATCACCGTGTGATTCTCCTATCTGTATTCTCATGCCTCTCCACTTTTCTGTACCGAAAAATTCACTCGATTTGTAATCGATTGAAGAAGAGAGAAAGAGAACGCAAAGATTCCATCTGAATTCAATTGGTACAGATATTCGGAGGTTCAGATTTTCCAAAGGAAAATTCCGAATTCTTTTATTAATGAATTGGAATGAAATTGAGGAATGAATAAAACATTTCAATCGGAAATTAATGAACTGGCATTGAAAAACTAATTTCCATGGATTTTCGAATATTTCACAATTTTATAACCGAAATAATCGTCTTTTTACAGGCAATTGTATCGGAGGGATTAACGCTTTGTTTTCACAATTTTACTGCCTTTGGAAAAATAAATCTGCGTGAAATTTCGGAACAGTCCAAACTCGTCATTCAGAAGTTTTCAAAAGCTTCCGAATTATTCAATTGATCAATGGTCAATATAATCATAATAACACGAATAAAGAGCATTACGAATTTATCCTCTGATTTTTTGATATTTTTAAATCAATTAAAAATCATAATTTCGAGGAAACTGAAGTTTTCAGACAATTTGACTTTATTTCATCATCAGTTTTTTGAAGATATCTCGGAAACTAAACGAGATAGAGCTATTTTCATGATAACCTTTTTCGTAGCCCTTAAAATTTTCTACAAAAAAGGTATCAACAAAAATTTCTCTATCTCTCTTAGTTTCCAAGATATTGAACAAAAACTGATGATGAAATAAAGTTGATTTGTCTGGAAACTTCATGGTCGTTAATTTCGATGAATTTTTCAAGTTATTATCGAGTAATTCGGTCTGAATTATCCTTCAGAGGTCATGAAGCTCATTGGATGAGAGAGACAAGAGTGAAGAGGAATATCTGACTGTGGAATCGGGTCGAGGAGGGTCGAAGGTCGCACACCACTTGGTATCCAAGAAAGTCCTGCATTTGCTGGGACACTGGAGTGAATTGTACAGATATATATCGAGTCAATGGCTCTCAGTGTCTCGGCTGAGGGAGACGGAAAATTTAGGTCGATGCTACAGAAACTGGAGACGATGGAGAAAAAAAAACAACTGTGCCACGTCTGTCTTCTTGAGCTTCTTAATGGGGATGAGGGAGAATGGAACATGATAGAGGATGGGGAAAAAAAAGAGAGGAAAATGTTGGATGGAGTGAATGGAAAATATTGTTACAACGATTCGATCTTGTGGCATGGAAAAAATAACGGGGACTATTCGTAAATTCAGGAGTTTCATCTGTCGATGCAAATATTTCAATTTTTTTCACACTGATTGATTACTCTGTTCAGTGATTTATCAGGAATTCGTTGATTTGGAAAAAAAAGAAATTGGAAGGCTAACGAAGTTATTGAATTCTCGAAATTTTTATCAATTCTATTGGAATTTTTTTCGAACACCTGTTTGTGATGGAAAAAATCAATTTTTTCAACGTATTTTCGAATACAAAAGGGAAAGAATGAATGAGAATTCATTGAAATGAAGATTTTTGTAAAAGAATGTGGATTTTTTTTCGTTCTAAAATTAAAGCTGAAATAATTAATACAAAAGTGACATCTGCAGAAGAATAAACCTTTAAAAATGTCGTATAATCCCAGACAGTCTAGCCAGAAGAAAAAGCCTTATTCGTTATTCATCGTGAGAGGTGGGAGATGATCCCAGAGAGATACACTCGATTTGACCAAAACCCAAATGCTCCAAAGAATCCGGCAAATACCACTCGAGTGTCAGAATGAATCGGATATTCTCTCGACACAAATTCTCCTTCAGAATCCCTCGTATTTGTACCTGTATTTTCATATTTCCCCATTATATAATTATGTATTAAAATTCCACAGAAATTCCAGTTTCCTGTTAATTAAAAAATTACGATAAAAATGAATTATTAATTACCTGTATTAAATATTAAATGATTTTAATACAAATATATAAAGTATCATTAAATTTTCAATTACGAACTTAATGGATATTGGAAAATCATGAAATCGTGATATTATCGAATGAATCCAAAATAACAATCGTGTTTTATCAGATAAAATAACTTTGAATATAAATAAAAGTAATTTTATTTGAAAAATAAATCCTCGAATTCAGATAAAATCAATGAGAATTTAGTATCTGTCACTTATAAATTTATATCCAACGTGAAACTTGAAATAAAGAGAGTCTTATGGCGAAGGTGAAATGTTTATTCTCCTTTAAAAAAATCTTGCGTGTCCTCGTGTACAGTTAGTAGACGAGTCTGACCGTAAAGATATCCCTTTTCACATCCGGACAATTCCACTGGGTAAAGACCCGCACTGTGTTGCCCATGGGAGGCATCATTCATGAGAATCAGACGACAAAATTCTACCATTGGAAAATTACCTCTGATTTTACCTCTATCTATCTTATTTACGTGCGAATGACTCATTCACAAAAAAAAAAAAAAAATGAAAAAAAGAGATAATTCTTTTTCCATGAATTTTCCAAAAACACAAATTGATTCACTGTGACAGTATTATCGGTAACTCGAGTTAGCGAATAATTCTACGATTTCATGGCCAACGGGAAGCTGAATCCGGGCTGTTTATGGTTTCCTATGTAAGCCGATTCCACCGGTGTACCAACAGTTAGGTATCACCTCCTTCCCCATTCTCGATAAAATAACATTTACGATTCCACGGTTTTCATGTACATCGCACGTGACTCACTGCGATATGAATTCACCCGTGGCACATCCGGATTCTGTCCAATTTTTGTGTTTTTTCCCCTCGTTTTTTTTATTTTTTCGTGAAAATTTTATTGATAAATCCCCGATGAGTCGAAAAAAATCCTAATGAAATCTATGATTTTTTGTCGGAATTTACTGCAGCGAATATTGCGAGTCATTTATGTTCGGTTTTTATGTCAAATGTGCATCATGCCTCTTGTCACCACGCCAATGTGGCGCCAGGCTCTGTCAGTTATTCTTTCCCCAATTTTTTTTTTAACCCACTTTTTCATGGTTTTTTTTTGTTTTTAAGTTCTCATGAGTCCCTCTGTACTCTCGTCGACAATTTCAACTGAGTTTATTGCACGTCATGTGACAGGAAACTAAGACGTTACGCTTTTTCTCCGGCTACTTCCGGCTGTCATCCTCCACTGTATTTTTCCCTGACGTCTATTTGTCCTCGTCCATTAACGTATCATCTTCGTTAATTGAAAATGGAGGCAACAATGGTGTTTTGAAAATTTAACGTCTTTTTTCTGTCTGCGTAATTCTTTTAATGGAGCTGCTATTTAATATTCATCAATGCCTCCCAGCATTTAAAAAAAAAATACAATAAAAATCTTTAATATCTCGTGAGAAATATATCGTCACTAATAAATTTTACAAAGTGATGGTAAAAGAGGAATTAAAAAAATACAGAATTACCAATAAAAGCGAGGATCAGAGTAAGAGGAAAAAGGCTAAAGTGAAGCGAGAGGAAAACTTCACTTTTTTATCATTTTCTTCACAATATAAACCACATAACACGTCCTATGTAGTAAAAATTAAGCCCCTTTTACACTCATCCCAGTGGCACGAAAATTCTACCACAAAACGACGTTACAAATGTTACGTTTTTCTCTCGTATTTTTCTCCTCAACACAAGACTGATAAATAAAGAAGAAACGTAAATAGTAACTTTTGTGTTTGGAGTGGTGGTATTGGTATCGCCAATTCCACACGAGGGAGTCCCCAGTATCTCTCAAGTGCTTATCGATAACAAAATTCTCGCGACCACTGGCCGCACTCACGTTACTGTATTCCCGATCTCCACTGATATTTTCCAACTTCATTTTCTCATGGGTATTATATAGGCACTCAAATACCACTTGTCATTTTATGTTTTGCCACTGTTGTCAGGACAAAAGCATTGATGTGACAATACACTCTCGTACATAATGTGGGAGAGGCAAACATGTATGTGAATACACTGGCGCCCTCTTTTTCGAGGAGACAAGGCCAATGTATCTTCTCTAGGGTTCTTCATAATGTTTTTCCTATACTCGGTTTTTCCTCTTTTTTCTTCTTTTTTCATTTATTTATTTTTTGTTTTCACGCCCAGCCTATTTTTAACGGACGCCTGTCCATAACACCGAGTGCAAACAACATTTCATTGATCCCAGAAAA
This sequence comes from Aleiodes testaceus, assembly GCA_963565655.1. NCBI lineage: Eukaryota > Metazoa > Arthropoda > Insecta > Hymenoptera > Braconidae > Aleiodes > Aleiodes testaceus. The sequence goes on along the minus strand of OY751415.1, from coordinate 4,868,768 downwards.
ACCCTTGAGGTTTATTTATTTCGGAATTGCTTGGGGAGCTTTTCCTGTTCTATTGTTCAACATGTGAATTTTATAGAGAGAGGTGGAAAATTATCACGTGATATTGGTGGTAGTCAATAGAAGAGATCATGTATTTTGGATTATTTCGGAAAATAAAGAAAATACAGAAATTTTTGTAGAGACCTTTTTTGTAGCTTTTGAAATTCTCTATAAAAAAGGTATCTATAAAAATTTCTCTATCTCCCTTAGTTTTCGAGATATTCATCAAAAACTAATCCGTAAATATGACGTCACTGGATTAAACACTAAAGCGCCATCTCGCACTTTAATTACGTAATATTTATGGAAAAGGAAATGGAGTTCAAACAATTTTAGTACCAAAAGCATCGACATTTGATGCATTTGTTTTCATTTTTTTTTAATAGAAAAAAATGTCAATAATTCATGAATATTTGAGAACATTATGAAAAAAAAATTGGGAAAAATATTTTTCTCATCAACTGCAGTTTACTTTTTGCTTCAGTGACATTCATGAACCAAAAAATACATGAATTTATCCACAATTTTCTCTGTACTGTTATTATTATCATCATTATTATTGTTTGTTTAGTATAGAGGCACAGGGAGGATAAATATCGCTTGCAATTTGTTTATTCCATCGATTTTTTTCCAATTCAAATTTCCTTGTGACGAATAGATTGTTTTCATTTTCTTTTTCTGCTTACTCTACAACTATTGGCATTTTTTTTTGTCCATTTCGCTCGTTATGTCGTTTGATATTGCATTCGTGGAATATTTTTTTCCAGTATTCTATCCATCGTTTCACTCGTCCAAAGTTCGTGAATATTCAGTGTAGTTTTGCTTTTAAAAGGCACACTCCTTTCTTCCTTGTATACGTTCGTTGAATTATCCATAAAAAAAAAAGTTGGATAAAAACGAACGAGAAAATAAATGTACTATTGACCATTCTCAATTGTCAACGATGGAGTACAATTTTTATTGGTCCATCATTTTTATTCTCAAATACATATTTTTATCGTTATTTCGTTGAGAATTTTTTTAAAATCCATTTTATTGAATAAATTTATTTGAAGAAAATAAAAAAGAGTAAAAATAATTTTTTCAAAAATTCCTCTTTTGTAATGAGAAAAATGTTGTTTTTCATCATTAAAAATGCAGCATTAATGAGAACAATTAAATCATAATAAATGCATTAATTACTCAGTTCGCAGTAATTTCCTTCTCTGTTCATTCACCCCTTGTTCTTGTTAAAACCCATCGTTACACGTTTCCAACCTCTTTTTTCCCTCCTGGCTACTGCCCTTCGCCCAGGTTCACTTTAACAGGAAGAAACGCAGGGAAAAAAAGCAACTGGAAACAAGAGAAAGGATAAAAAAAAGAAAGACCTTTTTTTTCCTCGCAATTACGCTCGATTCGCACGGGAAGAGGCAATGTTTTTTTTTCCTCAAACTATATATATCCAGAAGCTGAGCTTATACACCCGGAAACCCGGTAAATATTCGAGTGCATTTCCTCTGGGCTCGTACTACGGATATATTCAAGTACACATATTTTTTTACATTTACTCTCCTTGTTCACACAAATTAATACTCTTGAGAATCCAGCTCATGGCTCTGTGGTACTCCATGTGTTATTTTTTTAACTTTTATTGTTTTTTCATTCTTTTCTAGGTATATTTACTCCAATTTATACACTTCGTTTGATGATATTTTCGTGCATTCGCACTCTTCACTTTTCAATTATCGTGATGAAGAATTTTTTAACTGAATTATGAATAAACTTTGATTTAATGAAAAATGTAATTTAGTTCAGTATTTTTTGTTTTGTGAGGAAATGGAGACGTGGAGTTGACACATTTTCTGATATTCAGTTTATTCGAGAAATTTTCTATGGAAAATACTGCAGGAAAATGGAATTCTGCTTCACTGCTTTTCCAGGCAGTTTTAAAATAATACAAATGTATGGAAAAAATTGTTTTTTAATTACATAAAATATTGCAAAGAAAATCCCGTAAAATCCATCAGTTTTAATCACTTTTTTTCATACAGTTCATTATTTAAATGAGAAAAAAAAATTTAATTAAAAGGGAAAAAAATTAATTTCACCTCTATTACCCAGGAATTTAATGAAACTACCTGTGCTACATTTTTTCCCCAGCAAAAAAATCAATTTCGCGGTGAAGGAAAAAAGGTGGAAGAAGGAAGACTATTTATACGTGGATTGCAGCAGGTGATACTGGTGTGAAAACAGCCAGAGATACTAGGTAAGTGGTCGATGGTGTAATGAAAGAAAAGTATTACCCCCACAGGGTCTTCCCACGATGGCTCCTGCAATCTAACTTGCCCCTCACTTCCCTCATCATTCTATTCCCCAGACCACACCGATGCTTTTCATTTAGACGACCTAATACTACTTTATTTTTCCAGTTTTTTTAGTACCAGAGGAGAAGCTTGATAACGTTGGAGGATTGTGACGCGATGAACTGTGTTCCCTAGCTTTTGGCCCAAAAACTCGTAGCCATCGCAAGTTTAATGCATTTTTTATGTCTTCTTTGGGGTAAAATGGGCTTCAACTCTGGTTAACTCAGTGGAAAGGAACGAGATAGACTTCTTTTTAGTTTTTCTAGGATATTTCAGAAATTATCAGGTTTAGGAGAATTTACCAAGAGACCTTTTTTGTGGATTATCAAATTTTCCACAAAAAAGGTCTCTTGATGATTTTCTCTAAACCCAATAGTTTCAGAGATATTCCTGAAATACGCGAAAAGTGTTGAAGAGCTATGCTAAATGAGGAAAAAACTGATAAACATGGTTATTCAGTTACTAGTTATCTTACAAGGTTGATCAGTTCGTCAGAAGCACTTAACTTTAACTCAGCAAGCAACCAGAAACTTCAGCACCAAAGAAACAAGAGCAGGGACAACAAACCCATGGGAATAAACATCCTAGTACAGTTGACTAATTTCCAGCAAGAACATGCTATTTGACTTTCTCAGGTTTATGTTTCCACGTGAACACTAATTTAGTCAGCAAACAGTTTTAAATATAAATTAATGACATTTTGATTAGTTAGAAATGTAGATAAATCATTATTGTCGAGTCTCATACCCTGAGGATCATTAAGAACTAGTGAATATATGATGCTCATGGAGATTCTTAATCACAGATTTTGGTTTCATGTGTGGCATGTATTCAGAAGCTTAATTACGTGTTACACATTGCCAACGGTGAGGTTAATTATCGTGCTCCAGTTACTAATGATACCCTTGATGATGAAACAAATTCGTTTTTTTAATGAAATTTCCACCTGAATCCTACGAACTGTTGGAGATTAATGAAGTGATTTCAACAAATTTTGAGGAATTATTGAATTAAAAATGATCTGTATAAATCCTTTTCATTACTTCAAATGATAAATCGATTTCCCACCCAAAACACTTTGAATTAACGTATAAATATCTTGGAGATAATTCAACATGATCAAAGCGATCCATGGATTATCATAGATACTCTCCCTTTATGTGGAAAACTATATCACTACCTCTCAGTGTATCTGCATAGAATGATAGAGATGTACCTAAAGGTTTAATACATGCCAATGTGTATTTTGAATTTCAAATTTACTTATTGAGTGTAATATGTGTGTTTATCGTATGAGGATAGTGGCCAGAAGGAGAAGGGAGGACTAATGTGTATAGTTGATGGGTTGCTGGATCGAAGCATCGAACTTTCCACTTGGCTTAAGTAGAATAGTGGGGGACATTGCGAGGAAGTGGGGGAAGAGAACGGTGAGAACTTGTGACTCACGGGAGAGGAGTGGGGGACTAACTATATCCAGAGGTGTTTACGTAGCTGTTGAGTGCACACGCTTCATCTGGCCCTTTATGAAAATCCACTTGGATGAGAGAATTCTAGGCCAGGTTGGATGGGTTATGACTCTCCATATCGAGTAATATACTGACGTTTACGAGTTTGTAAATGAGTTTGTAGGAAACACGTTCGGGTTTAATATATATGTGGAAAATCATCAGACCGGCAAATATGCAGAGTTTAATGTGTGTGTTTATGAGAGAGAATAAATACGATTTATATTATTGGAGAATGAATTTTCGGGGGTTTATTATGGAAAACGATTGATTTTGATTCTTTTTTTGAGGGACCGATTGTCCCAGTTGCTGATTAATCACCAAAAATCCCATTCCATCAAACGAAAATAAGAATTTCCTTTTCTACCGTTAAAGTAAGCCGAGTATCTGAAGAATTACTTTCACTGAAATCAACCAAGTTGATGAGGGTTAACAGTGTAGATTACAACTGAACCAAGTGGATCATAAATCCGTCTCGATAATGATCCGTAATAGATGTGAGGGTATAGATTTCTCTCAAACATAATTCCGAAAGTAACGAGAAGCCAAGTCTTGAGAAATGGGAGGTCTCGAGCTGAAAGAATCACAAGACATTGTTAAACTTGAGCCGCAGTACACACAGTGATTATTCACAGTGTCTTTTGCTTCTTCACAAATTAAGAGGTTCGACGTGACGAGAGAATGGAATTAGTTCCCGAGAATTGTGGTACACCGTTGCTGCGACTTTTATGAAACTCTGACCTCGACTTTTCGCCTCCTCTATTTCCCCCATTTTTCATGCCTCCCTATGCTTTTTTAATTCTCTCATTCGCGTTGAAGAAATGGGTCAGCTCGAGAAACGTTGAAACATCGAAGTGAACGTGTTGAAAATTTTTATAGAACGAACAAGAGGGGACGAGTCAACCTTGTGCTCATGAATTTAATATCAAAGTCGAATGAATGTTAAATTTATTTATCCATTTTGCCCCTCGAGGGAAACAGGAGAGGTTTATTCATGTTGACTTATTTGACCCAGTCTGCCCCACATTGTGTCCTTGACGCTCTTTATTTTTATTGAGACGATTTCTTTCTTTTTTTTTCGAAAAAAAGGAGCTTTCATTCTCGAACCCTCGGCGAGAGGGTTCAATATCCTCCACTTTATCAAACACTCTCGATTCTTTTAGATTGAAGACTTTCTTTATTCTAGGAATATTCAATGGGATATATTGATACAGTTTAAACTCCAGGTGGTGGAATATCGGAGGAATATCATTGGAGACTTTAAACTTCTTTTCTCTCTTTTACCGTAGAATTTTAACTCGGATTTTATAAAACATTGATTCACCATGAAATTGAGATTTTCGTTGGAATATTTCTGTTCCTGTAATTTTTATTTCCTCTTATTTCCGTAAATTGTGAATTCATCAATTGGCATTTGTCGATAATTACCCAGTCAAATGACACTCTTTATTTAAAAATTAATTAATACTTTTTCATGGAGTCTTCACTCATGCGTGAAATGTTTCGGGGGCAGTTTACCCACAAATTAACGTGCCTAACCAACTGCGGCGTTTAACCCCCGCCACAGTCAGTCGAAATGTTATTATCGTGTAAATGTGGCGACAAAAATCAACAAAAATGTAATAAAAGAAAAATAATTTTAAAAAACTCAAAAAATCGTTCTTTTCATTATTTTCGTGCATTAAATTCGTCATAAAAAAAATCTCGAATTTTCAAAATAATTCTCATCTCCAACTGTCCCTAAGTACCCAGAAACTGTAATTGTTAATTCTCAGATAAGAACTCAATTCAACTTGCTCAAAGTTCCCGAAAATCCAGTCCAAAGTATTCTATACCATCTGGATATTATTGTAGTTATGTAACATATACAAAAGTAGAATACATATATATCTCCTACTTTGGTAGATAAATGGATACGCAGGGAGTAAAACTTTGGGTCTGTTTCTTGAGGTGGGTAGTTTAATATGTCATGACTCAGAGGTTGAATCCCATTTTGGGTAAATGCGAATGGGTACGTAGAGACGGCGTGTAACTGTTTTAAACGGTAGATTCAACGCCGAAGAGGGGAAAATGCTTTTTCAGAGATGGGGAGAGAGTTGAAACTGAGAGATAGAGATGAGCACAGGGTTTGTAAACTTCGTCCCATTTGCCCCTCTCTTCCGGTTGTATCCTGAAGTGTTATACTTGATGGTGTAAGGGGGAAATGAGAGAAAATGCCTTTTCCAGAAGGGGATAACGTGAACTGTGTCACATGCTGCTCTTTTTTAACTCAATGTGTAACAGCCAATATCCAAGGTGCTCAACTCATTTTGCTTCAGTGAGAATCAGGAGGAAAAAGAAGAGGGTAGTTAGGTAATCGGGGGAGAACACTATCGTAAAATGTTACAATCACGTACTTAAGTTAACACTGTGCAAAATTATTGGCATGAGTCTACGAACACCATTTGCAGTGGATTAAAGTTTTAAGGGAATTTTTAAAAGAGTTTGGAACTGTGAATAATCGGGAGGTGAACGATTTGTTTACAATAGAATCAATTTGTTTTAGGAGAAATCCATCAGTCAAGGAGAAATGATTGATGGAATTTTAGAAATTATTTGACATGTAAATTTGTTTTTTTTAAAGGAAAATTGATAGAGATGATTGAAATTGTCTCTCGTGTAAATGCTACACGTATTTTTATTCAATTTAATTTTTTACAAAGTTTACTTTCAATATCCAAGTGAAAAATTCAAAGTTTCATACGACGGAGAATGTGGAAACAAAGGAGAGACACTTTTGTTTCAAGAAGTTTCGTGTTTGCGAAAAATTTCATTATGAAGTTGTTTTTTTTTTTTTTTTTTTTGTGGAGTTTGTACGACAAATTTTTTCGGGGCGAAATTGCCATTGGGTGATGGGACGTGGTGAAGAAGAAATGAAAGGTAGAAATATGTAAATTACTCACCTTCATGATCGAAAGCTCACATTTTTCCCTGGATGCGAAACACGTACAGTACCTTGATGGTTATAAAATCTCACTGACATCATACATCCCTCATGCGTTATAAATGAGCCACAAAACTTTGTATTCGTTTATGTCAAAAAAAAATCATGTTATTCTTGAATCCACGTGGAAAAAATCCAATACCGAATTATTTAAAAAAAAACACACTTCAAAAACTTCATATTTTAATAATTGTTAAATCTGCAAATTTTTTAAAAATTCCGTAAAAATTAATTTTTAAAAAATTCTACACAACCGAATTTTTTAATGAAACCACTGTTTTTTAAATCTCACGTAATCACGAGTAAATAAACTTGATAAAACCGACGATGATAAATGCTGTATAAACACTTTGGATGCTAGGCCGTAGCCCGGCAACTTCCAACTGAATCCCGAACGACGCCTCAACCAAGGCTCACGAGCATTCACGAGGCTGTGTCCACTCGGCGCAAGCTCCCGCCTCTCTCTCTCTCTTGCCACCGTTGAAACCCCCCTTCCCCGTTCATACAGAGTAAAGTCTTTACGTTGAAAATGTACACTGAAATATGAGTGAGAGAGAATGCTCATAATATTTGAGTTGAAAAAAGATGGAAGTCAACACACGTATACTTCATTTGGACGGAGTCAAAGGGTAGAAAAGGGGTGGAATTTTTTGGCAGCCGAGAGAAGGTAAATCCCCCGCAATGAAAATTCTTCACAGCTTTGCGGAGACGCTGGATGACCTTTCTTGACCTCGCCAAGAGTATAAATAAACGAAAAAAAAGGGGAAATAAAAGAAAACGAAGTTGGCAACATCATGAGATAGTTGCGATTGCCGATACTATTCACTTGACGCAATTTTTCATGGATTGAAAAAGTTTTCTCGAGGATAAATATCCTTTTAGAAAGAGTCTGACCAAAATTAGACTGTTTTCACTTGATTCAGAGGGGTTTGAGAGCTACTGCGAGGCTCAGAGTCTTTCACTGAATAATTACTTGTTTTTAACTATCTTTAATGGACGGGCTCTCGGTAATTATTCGTAAACTAGTGGATGAACATTAAGGGGAATTGTAGGTAACGTCGAGAATACTTGAAACTACTTTGTGAAATGTTCTGCGAAACTTTGGACGCCAAGGGAAACTGGCATTTTTGAGATATATTAAATTTACTAATGGAAATCACGTGCTTTTCATTGTACAGGGAAATGGGATTTTTTGACAGACAAATGACGGTTTTTAAAATTTAATAAATCATTTTTTTCGTTTAATTGTTCTTATTTCAGAAACTCGAATAGAGAGAATTCACCTTTTCTCCCTTTTTTTTTCATATAAAATTCAATTTTTTCTGTTTATTACTTACTCTCGAAGCTTTTTAGAGTCAAAGCCCGTTGGATCGTAAAATTCTAACTGGAGACAACAAAATATATGAATCATCGAGACTTTACGACTACTCCCGAGAGTGCACGAATACCGCAAGGTGAATAAACTTGGACAAACTTTCACGTTTTCTCTCACCTGATGCCTTTTTTTTTTTCTCGGATCAATTATCGTAAAACGTATTCTGACTTTTAATTAATATCCTTCCGAATAATTTCGTTCTTTTTTGTGACGCTTTTTCGTTCCGTTAACGCCGCATGTGGAGTGTGTCGTAGAAGCTGTTATAAGCACCGTGGTGTACTTATGCTGCGGACAAAGTATACAGGGGCACTATTGTGGTTAAAAGTGACCAAGCGTAAAGCGCTTAATTACAACTTCCTCTGAGCGCCTTTTGGTAAAACGCCGTAAAAGCGAAAATGTCAGAATGTCGTGGAATTGGAGAATAACGTGAGAGACTGTGGTCAATGAAGTAAATTTGCACGTAAAACGTGTGAAAATTAGAAAAATTTAATTTTTTTAAAAATTACTGGTAAATATTCTTAAAATTCCATAAATTCGATTAAGTGTTTTTTTTTTTAAATTGATGGGAAGAAATGGAGCGAATTCTTGGCCTTTGAATAAATATAATGAATTTTAGCCACAATGCATAAAACCAAAAATGAATGCAAGAAAGGAATAAAATGAACAGAAACATAAAAATCCCTTGAGGGAACTACTTCTCCCTTTTTTTTCCTACTATTTTCCCTTTGACAAAGTCTGTGTTACTACTCACTGAAAGAATATGAAGCGAAGTATATTTCAAAGGAACTCTTCACCTTGGCTCCGTCCTTTTCACAGACACCTCAAATTACAACTTCTAGTTTTTTTCCTACTCCTTCTCCATTCGTGTGTACTCCTGGAAAATAAAAAAAAAAAAGAGAAATGAATGAGAAACTTTGCTAGAGGAAATTGAAAATTCTCATGTTCATTTATTTCACTGTTGAATTATTTTCCAACGAGTTGAGGAAGAAAAAGGAGAAGCCACTCGACTTCAAAAGTGGACAGTCATAATTTTTTATTGCCCTTCAATTAACTTGGGAATTAGTGATTGAGAAGCTTTCAATTATTCTTTTAAAAGACAGATAATAATTAATTGTTCTCGTTTCTATTCTTTCCACTCAATTCATTCATTGAAAATAAAATTGAATCATGAATTCTACATTATTTTCAATTTGCAAATTCACCCCGTAAGCTCCTGAATTTCGAGCTTTTATACTTGTCCATTAATTCATAGAACACAAAGTTTAAAATTGGAAGCGCTCCAATTTTGTCAAAATCCACTTTTTCCCCTCTCACTATTCTCGCTCTTTCTATTCTATCGTCGTTCACTTTTCGCCGAGTTACTTTATCAACAGTTTCTCTAACGATTCTCCTCGATCATTATAACCCAAGTGGCAGTTGTTTGAGTGCATGTGAGAAAGAGGCGGAGGACGCTAGAGATTATGGGTACACTTGGAGTATAATTTAGGGGGGTGGGGGAAAAAAGGAGAAATGAGCTCTGGTATTTTGGAGATAAGACATTCTTTTGGAGTTGCCCCATCGTCTGACATGATCACGAAGTTTTACGAGGAAACATCACGAACGAGCATCGCAGATGTCTCGGGTCTGACCATTCGTTTATCCTGTCTCAGGGAATTTCAGTTATTGAGAAAAGGGAAATCATTGGAAATTCAAATAAAAGAATCAAATAAAATTCACTGTATTCAATTAATATTCTGACTTTTTTTAAATTCAAGTTTTTGATAGAATTGAAGAAATAAAATATTTCGAATGAATTTTGTTGAGAAACGATGTCAAACTTTACGTGAACTTTCAATGAGAAATGGAAGTCGTTGAACTCGAATTTTTTTTTCTATCAAAAAGGGAGAAAAAAAATACATATGAAATTCCATGCAGACATATTTGAGTTTCGATTGAGGAGCATTTCACGAGTGGAAATCACGAAGATCGATGACCACCGGGAATCCTTCAATTCGTTTTTCCCTATTTTTTTATTTTTCATTTCCATCCAGGATCAAAGAAAAAAAAAGAAAGATAAAATACGGAAAATAGGGAGGGAGTTATTCGCAGTTAAAGTAGTCTGGGTTAACTCGCATTGGGAATATTATTCATCTCCTTCTCTGTCACTTTATCCTCATATCCTGTAAATCCTCGAGTCGTACATTATGCGTAATAATGTATCCACCTTTGCCCCTTATCTTTGATTATTTCCATTGTAATCTGTTACTCTGAATTTCCCGTTTATTTTTTCCGAATTAATTACACCGAATATTCTTCATTGTCGCGATTGTTTTGTTCCTCCATTCTCATTCACGCCGACGATTAATGTCACTCATTTTCTATCTCGTAATTACGAGAGTTCTCAAGTAAAATGCGAGTGTATGAAAAGCCCGCAAAATGTTTTCTATCGAGAGTGAAAGAGAGGCAGAAATCTTTTATTAGAAAAGTTCTCATTTTTTTTTATCATATAAATTTCCATGATTTATCGATGTACGTGAAAGAAATTGTTGAAATCAATTTTAACTGTAAAAAATAGCAATAGAATGAAATAAAATGTAAAAAGTATTTTTCATATGTTTCTTTATAGAATTTTCGTTGGCAAGAAATTTTTTATCATTCTCTCATTTTTTTCATGGAATATCATCCGGCATTAGGAAAGTGCTTCAGTAAGCACTGAGACGACTGAGGGAAACGATAGTATCGATCTTATTTATCTTGCGGTAACGAAAAAAATAACAATAAAAATAGGAAAATAGAGCGACGGACGTTGGGTACTTATCGAGAGAGAGAGAGAGAGAGGGGATTTCTATGTTCTTTGGGGAGTTTTGGACACAGAACGAGGCAACATTTGTTCAAGCAATCCTTCAAGTTTTTTTACTTCTTTTCGGTCACCAGAAATTCTGCTTTTATCCACCCTGCATCAAAGTAGCATATACAGAAAGGAATTTTCCTCTTGGGTCATAATGAAGTTGATGGATTTACCGAACTTTGCAATTTCGTTGAACAGAGAGGAAAATTTCCGAAGAATTTTATTTTACTGAATTTCAAGACATGAAATGTGATAAAAAAAAAATTGGTAAAATCGCCAGAATCTTATTTTTAATATTAAAAAATATTAAAGTAATCCGGAAAAATTAGATTTCTCTCCTCAACAATAACTGAAGCCTTGAGTTTGATGATTCATAAAAAAAAAAAATGAAATATCATGAATTATGGAGAGGAGATGCCCTCTACAAAATCCAGGATCTCGATATAATAATAATTTCGAATCGTAATACAAGCGTTATTGCATTTATGAGAGAAATCTCCATGGATAACCGTATACATGAACTCGAGCGTAGTGTTGAAACGAGTAGAGACATGGAGCATATATCTACTGAACTACTCGTGTGTTTTATCGTTTGTACGATGATAGTGTCCTCCAAAAGCTCTGGGACATTTCATCTTGATTCCATATTGTAGAAAAGTAAAAACGTAATGTATTCTTCAATATTAAACTCCAAGATGACGATTCCATCTCTAAAATTGAAGATAAATTCCTCAAATATCACTGAAAAAACGAAAATAAAAAAAACCCCCGGAATATTGTGATTAAAAAAGAAATTAATACGAGCTCCTCTTTTTCCCCTTTTTCATCAGTGCGGGAAGCTCGAAAAAATTTAATTGTCAAAAAATCAGACTGCAATAGCCAGTACTGAACAGCAGCTGGAACCATTCCCTTTTTTTTCAAAAAAAAAATAATAGCAAAAAGTGTAAAATAAACCCCCCACGCAGAGACAAAGCAAGAAAAAAAGTGAAAAACAATTTCCCACGATTTTAGAATGCGTATGAACGTGGATTCCCATTCAGTCGCTGTACCAAAATGGCCCCACCCCCTGCCCACCGAATCGTCGGACCTCGTCGGAGCTCTAACAAAGCAATTTGCTCGAACAAATGCAACCCCCTTCGCCTCTCCTCCCAGGTCCATGTGCCGACCTGTACTACCGTTCTGCGGTCTCACCAATACATTACGATTCCTCCAGTTATATATTTCACCGTCTGTGTGTCGATGTATTCACAGCCTCATGCTGAAGTGTCTCCTCGTGTCTCTGCACTCGGACAACACCGTTCCCTCTCTCAATCCGGTGGATCCCAGTAACAGGTTTAGACAATGTGCGAGAGCTTCTCGCACACAGTTCATCCTCGACATTTCTCTTTGCTTATTCTTTTTTTCAGGTTTCTGTGCTCTTGATAATCCGATGAAACGTCTCACAGAAAAAGGGGAAAAGGGGTAAAATGGGCAGATGATTTTTTAAAATATTAATAATCCGTAAGTTTCTTCATTATTCTCGTTTATTTAATTTTTCAGTGTTTTTTGATTTATCGAATCATAAATTCTTAACTTGAATAATAAAATTACTTGCAGTGGTAAATTCATCCACATATTTTCGCAAACAATGAGAAATAATGGAATAACATCAAAACTTTTCTTTCTCATGAAAAAAAAATGGGATCACGTGAACAATTCATAAAAATATAAAGAAATTAATGAATAAAAAGAAGAATACAATTTTCCCGGGAAAAAAGAAGTTTTGATGAAAACATTCCAGTGAAAAGAAGAGAGCAGAGATAAAATAACGAACCACAATTCACCTAGTATTCTCCTTTCTTCTCCGAATGAATCACAGGGGAGACTTCCGGAAAAGTTGCGGGTATTAAACTTGTTCTTTCGATAAAGTTCCCGGAATTGACTTTTCGACTTCTAACATCATGCGCATTTAACTGCGCAGTGGACAATCCTAAATAAAACACAGTAGGCAACTTTAACGAGAGAACTTTGATGCAAGTGTAAACTTATTCGAAAGTCTCTTCTGTTCTCCGTTTCCCTCGTTACTAGGATAATCCAAGTACTCAGGATTTCACGGAATAACTTGAGAAACTTTGGTGGTACATGAAACGTAAAATAAAAAAAAATAAAATAAAATAGAATAAACAACTTTTACTAGACGAGTCGGTTAAAAACCGCAGGAGGGGGGATTTGAAGGTGTATAAGGTGTGAAAAACCCGTGGATGAAATATCTCTGAAGGAAATTAAAACGCTCGACTTGAGAGAGGGGGTTAAAACACAACCAAGTGGATGATAATGGCACCGAAAGTTGAAGTGGAAAAAAAAAAATGTGAGTTTTCGTTCGCTTATTTATTCCATTAACGCCGCTCGGCTTTTTCGTTCAAGTTACAGGGGATATATATCTATATACTTGGCACAACGAATCGCCAACCGGTTGAATTTATAAACCGATGGTTATGAATAAATAAAATAATGCTTTACTGCTGCGGTTTTGCTCCACTGGCAATTTATGATTCAACTTTTTACGTATTTCTTTTTTTCTTCATTTATTTAACAATCGATAATGCCATTTTTATTCGATATCAATTGATTCCTTACTTTTCCGATAATTCGAGGGTTTTTTTTTTTTTAATTAAATATGAATGTGCAAATTCATTTGGGAATTCGGAAAAAAATTATACTGATCTCTTTTATTAATGAAAAGAAAAAGAAGGAAATATCAAAGGAAAAAAAATGGAAAACTGGGAAAAGTATTGAGACTCATTCCCACGAGACTTCAACCCCCATGAATCCTCACGGGCTTTTTTTTTCTAGAGACTTAAAAAATTGTGGATTATGAGGGCAGACTTGTACTATATCACCGAGGCATTTGTATTCCTCATTTACTCTTAACTATGACCTTCAGGAGTAAGAGAAAATGAAAAATACGCGAGTCAAGGTCAATGCCTGACATTTAATTAACCATGAAAGGAGATAAAAGTGTAATCCCCTTTGCCAGAATGGAATAACCAGTGAATTCAGGGTCAAGCCTCGAATATCCTGTAATTAATCTTGACTGAATTTAAAAAAAAAAGCAGAGGCTAATTGAAAGTATTTTCATCTTCAAGAGAAAATTTAAAAAAAAGAAACTCCGTACATTTACATGGTAAATTGATGAGGATAAATAAATAATCCGATAAAAACCTTTAACATGACTTGAATGTGTCATTTTTAACGACACACACACAAAATCCCGAGTACCCTGGATTTCGAGAGAGAAAGTTCCTTGAGAATAAAACGAAAATCATCCGCAGTTTCACCATTCTCGATGTATCGAGGAGAGGGGAATCGTAGAGTGATGCTGCAACTGCTTAAGAAACATCTCTGGGGGAAGGGGGATGAGCAGAAGAGTGGGGAATATTAAAAAAAATATTCTGGAAGTCAAAGATTAGAACAAAATCGTTGTTTCACCTCGAATTTGTTTCTCAATCGAATTTTTCATGAATTCTGGACCTCAAGATAACATCAAGCATCCTTGGAATATTTTTTTAACAATTCTTCTCATTCCCGCATCGATTCTCCTCGATAACGAGAGTCGATGCAGAGTGGTGGGGAGTCGAATGAAAAAACGTAAGATCAAACGAGTGTATTTGTTGTTTATACTGCGTGAGCATGAGGTATCGGTGAATGTCTTTGCGTTACACTCAATCTGAGGTAGTCAGTGCCTCGTGAGGGTCCTCGGTGACTGCACAACCTTATAAACCACGTGTATCAATTAATAACAATATTTAAAAAAACGTGAAAATACGGAAATAGGAAAAAATTACTCGATAAAACTGTTGATTAAAAAAGCAATTGAATTTTTAATTGGTAAATTCGAATGGATTAAACGTAAAAAGAGTGAAAAAAAAATTCAATCACTCGGCCTGTTGACAGTGCAACAGCTTATATTCACTCTCGTTAACTTAATCGTGAGGAAATAATTTGTTTGGATGCGAGAGAGGTCACGTATTTGGTCCACGGACTCGTCATTCCACAATTGATCCTTCATTTTTGGTAGCGAGTGAATTTGAATAAAACACACTGGGAAAATCAATCAATTTCAAACATTTCACGGATAAAAAGAGCCACTGTGTTTTATTTCCAATCCTCGGATTTTCTGGTTTTAAATATTTTCCTGGGATAAAAACAGGAGAGGAGGGAGAAGAGAAGAAACACATGGGTACTGTCACGTTACGTTTGACATTACTGGTTAATTGAAAATCAAACAGCGATCCAGTGGGAGTGGAAAAAAACAATTGGAGATTAAACTGAAAGGGAAAAAGAATGAAACTCGATTTTTTTAATTAATTAAAAAACGATGGAAAATATTGTATTATTGAATTCTTCATTTTTTTCATGTGAAATTTCAATGAATGTGAATTAGGTAAAAAGAAACTTTCTTTCAAATCATAACAAGATGGAAAAAATATTCTATCAAACTTGAAAGAAGAATTGAAATAACGAGTTCGGCGTGTGATTAGCATAGAACACTGGTAGAAGAAGCGAAGAAGTGTAATAATAGGAAAAAAAAAGGGGGCAACGATAGGAAACGAGAGGAAAAAAGAAATATAATAGAAGAAAGGATAGAGAAGTGAAGGAGGAAGAGAGAAGGCGTGAGGAACCGCAGACCAGTGGGATTCGACCTTCTCTGCAGAAAGTTTCCGAGGTGAGTGTGCAGTGGCTGAAGTTATATCGTACAGACAGCTTTCTGAAGTAGGAGGATGAGCATGAGGTAGTGGGCGTTAGGTGTTGAATTCGAGAAACGTGTCCCCAAGGGACGACAATGTCCCTGTTATTTCATTTTTCTCAGTTTATTCATGCTCTTCGGCTTTTTCTTTTCTTTCATACTTTCTTCCACCGTGTTTGCCTTTCTTTTTCATTTCACCGGGTATAGACTCGCACATGTATCCAATACGAATGGATAAGATATTTGTGTCTCCCATGAAACTTGGATCCTCTAACTTTACGTTTTTCTTGTGAGAATCACATTTTTCTTCGATTATTTTTTCCTTCATTTGGTTATGGAATTTATCATTTTTTCGTTATTTCCAATTTTATGTAAAAAATAATAAAATTATAATGAATGCACGAAATTCATTTAAACTTCAGTAAAGAGAAAAAAAAATCTCATATCTGAATTCCGCAAAAAGCCGTTAGTACGATCTCAATCAATAGAAATATATTGATTGGAAAAGGATCATGGGAGAAGTGAAGTTATCTTCAAAGTTACGTCTGCGGTTTGGACGCTTTAGACCTCAACTCCTCACTCTCACACTGCTTATATCTACTATGGAGAGGCAAATCCACAATTGAGTTTACCCGAACGTTTGCCTGGTAATTTCGTGTGGGCAAGCACATAATCCAGTTAGTTGTACGACCGTGAGGAATGTCTATACGCTTGCCCAAAGCTTATCGTTTCCTTCGGACGCGAGTGGTTTATACTGAAGGAAATTCTTACCAATCATTCCAGTAATTTCGTTGATTTTATGAATAAAGAATTTTTGAAGAAATAAATAACGTGAAATTCGGAAATTTTAGAGGATTAATTCGGTTCAGTGGATGAAGTTTGTTGGCATGTGGTAATTGTTGTTGGCTTTGGAGAAGTTGATGGTTGGAAATTGTTTGATGAAGTTGGAGAAATTTTAGGAATCAATTGATTGAAAATATTCGAGTGAATTGGTTTATTGGAATTTCTCGGTACTCATGGGAAATTTTTGTTGTAACAATTATCAGCTCATGTTGATTTTGAATAAAAGGAATCAATTCCTGTATTTGCGAATTAATTATCCGTGTGATTTTTCGCATTTTTCTATTTCAAAAAAGTGTCAATGTATGAATGACCTCGTTTACTCCCGAATAAACCCTCTCATTCCCTTTAATTCTCTCATTAATTATGAAACATTCATGATCCTGTAAAATAATTTCCCTTGGAAATACAAGTTAATCGATTCAATCCCCTCTCTCCTCCATTCCCCAAAATAGCAATCATGGGAGATTTTAGGTGAATTGCCTATTGAAAATGCTCCTAAATTTCCACATTTCACATTCTCCATAATTCCAAATTAATAATGAATATCCAAATTGGTGAATTTTTAACTGAAACCTTCGGTGTTCCAACATTTGTTCACAATTTACTACTCAATCTACGATTCATCCTCCTAATAAAAAAATAAAACATTTGAGCGCTGAAATTCACGAGACAGATTGAAATTCGATGCCAAGTAGAATCAATTTCCGTTCTCCTTTCGTACTGTTAGAAAACCTCCGGGGACTATCAACTGTCTGACATTTAATCGTTCGTTCATAGTTTATTTCCTTCCTTCGACTATTCATTCATTCTGTATTCTTTATTTTAAAGAGAAAATACCGCTGTTTCCTTTCATAGATGTTTACGAGGATTTTCTGTAATTATGCAATACTTCTGCTGACGAGAAACGGAATTAAATGGTTATTTTGTCACGTCCACCTTGTAATCAAGCACAAAATTAACCGCAACGTCATTTTCATTTCTCAGTTGGAGATAAAGTGTTGCATTGTTTCGGATTATTAATGGGATTTCTTTTATTCCAAATGAATGGAACTTTTATTTCAGTAAATTGGAAAACACATCAATTTTACGGAATATTTTATTTCGTAAGGCTGCGTTGCCACATTCATTTGAGTGAATCAGGAACGTGGTAATAGTGCCAATTCTTAAGACAACGATGTGGCAACACTGCTTGGAGAATTGCGGTCGTAACGTATGTGCGGAACGGAATTTTCCAAAACTGTATCAATCATTCTCAATATCCACTTATCAGAACTTCATTCCGACAAATGAATTTCGAATAATCGTTAGAGAAACTTCGAGGGAAGATGTAGAATTTCCCGAAATTTCTTGTGAACTTTTAGTGAAAATTAATTTGATTTAAGGAATTTTTAAAATCAAATATTTCCGGAATTTTTTCGAGGAATTCAGGGAGAGTTTCATCCACTTATTTTTAACATTTCACGATAATTCTCAATTGTCATCTCGATACCAGATTAAAAGTATAAAAATACTCTTAGAACCAGGTCAATCTACCTAACATTTCAATGAATACTTAAATCCTTTAATGTAGAGCAAAATTAGTCCTTGATAAGAATTCTCGTTTGCTCTTCTGGTAAAAGAGAAAGGAGATCCGATTATTTTTCATCGAATCCAACAGCGGTACTCTATACTCGAGTTAATGAGCTCTTCCAGTTCAAGATACACAATCTTATTACATTTCTTCCATGTTCGAAACTTTTCCAATATTATTTTTCTCCATGCCCGTGTTAGTTTTGAATTTCATTGGTACGAGTAAGAAAAAGGAAGAATTAATCGTTGGAAGGAGAATGTTGAGTAATTCTCGGTGTTTCAATTGGTCGAATGAAATGCGTAGGTAAGAGGCACTGATATCGATCGACCGAAAGATCGAGTCGTCGACCTGGCCGACTACCAGGCAATCATGTTACCTATCAGGTGGCGCAGGTGATCAACCTGCCACCTAATGTAGACTCATGAAAATACATTTGAATTCATTTTCAATTGAAATCTTCCTCTCTCTTTTGTAATTCTTCTCTTCTCCCACTTCAATTCGTTTTTTTTCACTGAAAATACTGCGACTCTGGATCTAGCAATTGCCGATTGCAAAGGTAAATCTTGGCTTCAGGTGAGCAAACAGGTGCACACGATCAGGATATCAGGTTACAACAGAGATCATTGTATCAGGGGAACATTGAGATTTTTTTTTTTGAATCATTGAAATATTAATGAGGAATAAATTCAATTGAATAAATTATTAATTTAAAGAAAAATTGTATTTCATTTAGAGGACACAATTTTAATTATATTAATTAATAAATTATGATAATTTGTATCTCATAATTTATTAATTAGTATTAAATAATTAAATGCCGAAATTTTCTATTGAAATTTAGATTTTTTCAAATAATTAATTAACATTGACATTTTTCCCATAAATTTCACGTGCAATCGACATTTAATTAATCGAGTCATTAGAAATTTCGCAAATGAATTCATCAGCCTTCATTATAATAATAAAAAATAATTGAATTTCCATTCAATTAACATTGAGCGACGTTAATTGATCGAAGATTTTACCGATTTTTTTTAGATAATAAAAGTCGATGAATAACCAACTCGACACCTGTTCTCCTGATGAAGCGCACCTGTTCGCGCACCTGAATCACGTCGATCGTGCGTTTACTTGCGCACGCAAAAATTTCCGAGTTCATTTTTCCCTCCGTTGAGCGTGTAAATAGCCTCCTCCAATCTCTTGCTACTCTGTTACAACCAAACGAATTTTATTTTAACCCTTTGAATACTATCGCTCTATTCTTTACTTTAAATTTAAATTTCATAATTCTGTCATTTGTGATTTTGAGCCCTTGAATTTTCGCCAATTGACCCAGCCCCCACCATTAATCATAATCATAATAAATAAATCATTTGCCGGATGAAAAATGTCGTCGGAGGTGAAAAAAAATTACGTTGAAACACGAGAAAGACACGAGACTGTGAGAAAACACAATGTATCATTAAATATTCAAATATAAAATTTTCTCAAAATATTTTTTCGGCAATTATTATCCTTTAACCTCAATTTTCACCGATAAATTATGAATTTTTTGATTATTTTCATTGGACAATTGAATGAGAAGCGTCTGCTCTTTGTTATTATCAAAGTCACGTTAAATTACGTTATGAGGAACCATCGAAATCTGGATAGGAACCACTCGCAACAATCACGTACAATATTCGTGAGTTTCACTCAATTCATAATTTCTTTTTTTCGGATACTACTGTGCTGTAGTAGATTTCAGGTAAATCAGCCGTTTCCGCAGGCCAGGAGAGCATCATAACACTGGACGTACAGGTTGCACCTCGTGCATGTGCATGTGTATGTGTGCGTGTGCAGCAGGTGAAACGTCAGTCGATAATATTGTACGCAAAAGTTGATGCAATCGTTTAATTCAGGAATTAAAAGAGAATATAATTGAGAATTTCGAGGTGTTTTTTCCCCCCCGAAAGTCTGCGCTTTCCACGAAAATTTTGGGATTAAAAATTCAAAAAAATCCGGGGAAAAGTCGAAAAAAAAGAGGGAAATACATCCTTGTACTTTTGATAACCTGTTACAACAAACAAGACACTTACCCCTGCCACATTTTTTTTTCTTCCATTCTCTTCACTCAGATTCACTTCATGACCTTGGTTAATGCTTCTTTTTTTCTCCAAAGGATTCCAACGGGTTATGCTCACCGCACTCATGCTATCCTGCTCGCCCACGCTCAAGGAATTCACCTGAAAAGGAAATGTCTCGCTATTCACTACAATTTTACAGTTATATTCCTCAGATAGTAGCACACTGACTAAAAACCGGGGATTTTACTCGGCGGAATTTAAGGTTTACTGTTTGATGTTTACACTCGCTTCTACCTCACTCTCTATTCGTTTGTTTACCCTTTTTTTTAGTCCACAAACATTGGGAATTACGGAACTAGTACGGAAAATCTCGTGCAGGGATATTTCGAGGAAATCGGCTTTGATCTTTTCAAAGAGAAATGTTTGCATTTCCCTTTTTTTTTTTAATAATAAAATCCGGGAGTTTTTTTGCACGCGATTTTCCATATTTGCAGAGCGACAAACGATATTCAGGCTTTTTTATTTCATTTGCGGAGTCGGGAAAATCCACTCATTTTCCAAGTTGATTTGATTCATTCTTTGGCTGCGAGATTATGCGGAAAAAAATTTGCAATATATGTTTATTGTTTTTAGTGACGCAGGCGCTTCAAGGAGGCGCTACTCTCGGTCGCTCATGTTCTCCTGGTAGTCAAGAGCCATACGAATCACCCGGACCTTTCGCGTGCACGATAACGAATGTAGGATGCACCGGGAATTTGCATCAGAGTGAATCCAAAAATGAAATATTTGAATATCAAACTTTCTCTATTGTTTAAATTATTTATTGAGTAATGGGATTAATTTCTATTAATTTGCCGTTTTTGATGAATTTTATGAAATCATAAAGAGACGAATTAATTCCTAATTTATCGTAATTAATGATTAATTAATTTTCTCCTGAAAATTCATTAATTTTTAAAAAATCAAAGGGTTTTTCTTTATGGTTGAGGTGATTTTTACCGCAGGAAAATTAGGAGGAGAAAGTGGAAAGGTAAAATAATTTAGTTAAAAGGAATTTTAAAAAAATGGGAAATGAGGAAGACTGCAGTTGCAAGGAATGAGGTGGGAGGTGTGGGCGTTGAGCCAGGTAGAAGGCTGCACCTCTGAGTGCCAGGGTAACAGGCAGAATGAGGAAGGGGTTACGTGAGTGCAGGGGCAGGTAATTGTACCTCTTGACTCTCGACACCGGCGACGAGGCATTATGGTCACTAACCTCAAACAAGAGGAAAAATTGCATGAAAATCGGATTTTCAGGGGGAAAAAAAGGAAATTGTTCCCCCCTTTTTCCTTTGACCTTTCCGCAGAGAAAAAAGCTATTCTGTAACATTTCAGAGTTTCGTAATTATGAGAATAATCTTGAAATGTCAGGCACAGAACGTCATTAATTTTTGTGTATCAAAGAGATGTTTTTTATTGGAAAAATACCGGGATCGAATACATTATAATATTAATTTCCTCAGAAAATTGAAATGGTGAATTATTTTGTGAAGTTTCTGCAGATAATATTGCGAATATCTCGGAAATGAGTGGATTTAGAGAAAAAAGTGAAGAGACTTTTTTTGTGCAGAATTTAATGATCTACAAAAAAGGTTACCTGATAAATTCTCGTAAATCCAATAGTTTCAGAGATATTCACGAATCGGCGGCGATTCTTTCATGACTCAGACAGTGGTCAAACCGCCGGTCTAAAAGAATGAAGCAACCTTTCAAGAATTTCTCTAAATATTCCTACAGAACCCTTTTCAACTCATATAATATTATAAAAAAAAGGGGCAGAAGAAGCGTCGAGTATCGACTTCAGTTTGTCCGTTTTGGAAAGAGAGATGACCTGCGTAGACAGGTTTTAACACGCGCAAGATCGTGTCTTTGGCATACGAGGTGCGCAGAGTCGCTGGTTATTGGTATCGACTTACCAGGGTTTCATAAATCCAACTGAATATCCATGACTTTCTACATCTTTTTTACATGCCCCCTCCACCTCTCGCTAATGCCCTGGAGTCCATGGAAATAAAGGACACTGTCTCCTGCCCTTCAATCCGCATCAACTGCCCAGGAAATGCAAATCCCTGAATCTCCGTTGAAATCACGCGAAGTAATTAATGGAGATTTTTTTGTTTGTGATTTTTTTGCCGAAGAAATTCAATAGCTTCGAGGAACTTTTTCCATAAACTTTAGCACCTCTGAGTTTTCACGAAACGTCTAGGTCTTCCATTAAACGCTTCGGGAGTTTGGAAAGTACCGGAAAATCTTTCGTAGCATATTGCCATGAAGACCCGATTGACATTCCATCGGTCTACCATTTTTTAATTAATTTATTTTATCAAAGTTTATTAATGGAGCATCGAGAATATTTTTCCCATCAATTATTCATGATTTTTTACGAGATTTTCATGGCTTTATTGAGTAATTTATTCCGAGAATTGGAAATGATTATTATTTTTTAATAAATTTATTCGAAAAAGTTGACGCGATATGAACTATGGAAAACTAAGAACAAACATGGGAAAATGTTTACTATCAACATGAATTAAATCAGAGCTTTATGTTTGAGTTTGATATCGTTGTATATTCCAGACATATTGTAACTTTTCATTGATAAGTCAAAGAAAATTTATCAACTTTGTGTTTGATATAACTGTGTACATAGCAGTGTAGGGTTTGAATAGTGAAATTTTAGTTTAAATTCATTCTGGTTGAATTGAACCTCATATTTTATTCTCAATAAAGAAAAAAAAACGAAGTTCGTTATTCTTTTAAATCGAAAATACAGAAATAATTGAATGAATAATATTAATTATTTTGATTTTAAATATTCTCTTTGTAATGGATAAAAGATTAAATTTTTAACGAATAATCACAAAAATAATTGTATCAACAAAATTAATTAGCAGAAAAAAAATCCCAACGATTCCCTTTTACAACAGATAATAACAATACCTTCAATTAAAAATATGATGGATTCCACGTCTTTTTTTTTACAAAAATAATGATGGAAAACTTCAAAATTAACAATGTATCAATTACCCAGAATTTTCTTCCAATTAAACTTGTATTGAATGTAAAATAAAAGAGTCCATTGACAAGTTGGTTTTCGATTTCTGTGTCAAAATATCAGGAGAAATCTGTATATTGCGATGCAGCGTTTGTCCAGGGCTCAGGTGAGCCCATTGGGTATCCAGGTAGTATCGATCACGGGTTTAATTAACGTTCCCGTGGGCGTTGTGCTATTCCGCCTCTGAGAATGTAGACTCCTCTGAGGCCAACACAAACATACACACACCCGCAATTTCCCCCAAACTCCCCATTTCCCTCGGTCCATTTCATGGAGAACGAGAAATTTCCGCGTCGAACCAAACGCGCAACCAGCACACCCAGCTTGTGCCTGAGGTCCTGCTACTACCGGAGCGGTATCACACCTGGATACCTCTCACATGCTTGTGTAAAGGAAAATTAAACAATTTCCTCAAGCTTCCATCACAAACCCGAGAATAATTAAATTTTTTTCTGGAAAAATTCTCGGTAAAAAAAATTAAAAATTGAGACATGACACATTTTTCAATTTTCTTTTCATCAATTCATTTTCCAATATTTTTGAAAATTCTGAAAAACTCAAAAACTTTCTCAATTCATTAAAAAATCTCGCAGCTACCAATTTTCCTTCTGTCTGAATGCAGGAGGTGGAATTGGCTCATAGTTTATCCATTCCTGCAGTCTCAATGCTGAAAATAATGTAGAGGTAATACCGAATCGCGTTAACCTCCTCGAAATATGCGAACCAAAGTATACACTGTGGATACGTTAACTCTGGTTATTCAACAGGTGGTTAAACTCGCCTGTGACCACCTAACTCCTCTCTCCCCCTCTTCCAACCCCTCGTTTGACTATCCCATGATACTTGATTCTGTTGAACTCTAAACTAAAATCTACGAATAGCCAATCGTAGAACAATGCACTTTGTTTCCGTTCATTTTGGGGTCTCGCTTCGGTATTGTAGTTTGTTTTATGTAAATTCGGATTATATTGGATGATAAAATCGGAATTTTTAATGCTCTGGATTATTGTTGTGGAATAAATTATTTTATAAATCGTGATTGAATTTTTTTAAATTAATAAATAAAACTGCATTTTCATATTCATAATTTAATTTAATAATTTCTCAATAGAAACAAAAGCATTGATGACAATTCACCGTTGATCCTGTGACTTTGGAGTACCCACGAGTTTACCAACTTTGATGAACTTTTAAACATTAAATTACACAAAAGTAATGAGCAAAACTTTTCGCAGTCTCTGGGTTTGTCAAATATACAGTTTAAACTTTTCGCACTTTACCTGTCTCTATGAACTATCCCCCATGCACCATCCTAACGTGTGCCACTCTGGATAATCGTGTCTCAACAGTTGGAGAATATGCTATTCTTTTCGCAAAAAATATATTCCAGAGTAGAAATGAAGCAGAGACTTCATAACTATTCAAAGTTTCAACGTCAAAAATGATTCTACATAATTTCCTTTTTATTTTAAACAGAATCTTCAAGTTTTTGCAATTAAAAAAATTAATTTGGAACAATGGTACGCCGAATCGCATCATCACGAATCAATAATGCCCCAGAGCATAATATCCCAATTGCTGTGAATTCTCATCATGAATGGTATATAATTAGAATAATCAATCATAATTACATTCAGATGATATCCAGTATTTCCGTATTCAAGTGGAATATTCTTCATGCAATATACGCGACTTGACCTCTTGATTTGACATCAAACGCTGTAATTAAATGAATTACACCATTGAACAGGCCTAAAGTGAATTCGAATATACACTTCAATCATTCGTTGTGGAATTCGGGGGATAATTAGTTCATTGACTTTTGAAAAATGGAAAAACCAAAATCAATCAATCCCTTGATCCATCGGAATTTCCCTCGAACATAAATTAAATTGACTCTCCAACATAAATTATGCAATCAGAGGAAAAGATACGAATAAAAAGCGTAATTCCACTGAACTTATTTCCCGGGATTTTTTTCATTTTATTCAGTTATACATAACCGCACTAACTCGCCTGATATTTGATGTTTGAGAGGTAAACCGAGTATTGCCAATGGCATTTCTCCTTTATTCTTCCTCTTTTTATCCAAGTACCAGAGAAATGAACATTCGTCACGTGTACATAACGTGTTTCGGTACAAGCTCCTGACAAGAACGTGACAAATTGGCACGCGAGACTTCATCCACCTATACACTATCCAACACTATAACTATTAGAGGATATTAATGATAGCCTGGCCATTTCACTCGTCTACGTTTCCTCCATGTGTATCTTGATCCTTGAGTAAACTCACTTGTGTTTGTGTTGGTAAAAAGCTCAAGCTCAACACCTTCGAATGAGAATTGAGCTCTTAAGATACGTGAGTTGATGGACTGCTTCAATTTTTCGTGGCTTTTCTTGTTTTTTCGGGGGTAAAATATTTTCTCATTTTTTGGCTATCAAGTGATTAACTATTGATGTTCATAAAAGAAGAAATCACTTGGTATGACTCAAACAATGATTTTCTCTCTCAATAAAACTGTTTGAAAAGTTTCATTGCAAAAAGTTTGACTCAGGTATCATCACCCTCCAATACTTCCATCCCATTATCCTCAAATTATGAAGAAATTGATTCCCCTCAGTTTCAACTCTTGAAGAAATATATTATCTCAATGAAGCAATATAAAATACATTAGTGCCTACTTGAACTGTTATAATAAAATAAAAAAGGAAACAGAGATGAGAAAATAAGAAGAATGAGGCAATGAGAAAGATTTTAATCATCAACTCCAAGAGTTTCTGCAACGGTCGTCTACTCGAGGTGACATTTCCTCTAAAAATCTTCATTTTCCAAGGTAGGCAAGTGAGTCAGACAGGGTGACATTACAGTGGAAAAGGGAGAAGGGCAGTGGCTGAAGAAGAGAAAGAAAAAAAAAGCAGCTGGAAAGAAGTAAATTCTCTATATATAAGTTAAGAAAGGGTCTCAAGTCTTAATTATCACTCGAGCCAGAGATGTGGCAGAGAAGAAGTAAAATTAAGGAAGAGTGGAAACGAGTGAGAGAGGAGAATTGGCCAACGTAGTCGTTTGAAATTAGCTCAACAAATCTTTTTCTTTCGTCATCACTGCAATCTACCTTTATTCCTCTTTTCCACTTCTCATTCCTTCCTTTTCTTTTTTTTTAAACCTTTTATTAAAGAAAAGTTTCGCCTCCACTTTTTTCCAATCCATTCTCCAACCACTTCACCATTTGTTTCATCCCGTGGAATATTTTCCAACCAACCTCACTTTCAACCGAAATCTATTCGTCTTCCACGTGACTCGTCGCCTCAGTTTGTTGCGGACAATTCTCCGTCTCATTTTACTCTGTGTTCGTGGTAGAATGACATGTAGTGTACACTCGGACCAAAGAACGACGAGACAAAATGTTCAACCACTGACTCTAAAGAATTACAAACATTACGCTTCATCCCGTTGCGGACAGTTGGGAAAAAAAGGAGAGGGTGAAAACAAGAGATAAATGGTGGAAATAAGAATGAAACGAGTTTGTTTCTATTCTTCTTTCTATTTACGTGGAATTTTTCGTGTGTGAACACACGGTTATAATAGAAAAATTCGTGACATTTTCTTCTACCATTGTTTCATCCTTTCGTTTAAACTTGCATTTTCATTTTCGTGAACGTAACGAGTTTCATCGAGAGAGAATAAATAACGGATTAATATCGATAAAAAAAAGTCCTCCATAATACCTTAACTGCACAGTGATATTTTTAGTGTGAAAGATCGTGGAGAATTAATGGAAAATTCATATATTGAGTTGCTCGTGTTATGTCTTCGGGAAATATTCGCTGCGATGATGGCAAGTGGGAGAATATCCGAAGTCGGTTGCCCGTGAAACGAGATTCCTCGGAAGATTCCACGTATGTGCTATATATTGTTATACATAAAAGAGTATAAAAAAAAGATGAGAAATTCTCATAGAAAATAAGAGAGAAAGTATTTGCAGTAAACGCAAGGGCGGAGGTTTTGGCTCGGCACATAGGCGAGAAAAGTGGGTGGTGGGAGGCGCACGGATGATCCAACGCTTGAAATCTCGAGGCAGTGATGTTTTTTAGTCTGGAAATAGGAGTCGAGGAAAATAGGCACATTTACGATGGCCTCGGTTGGGATTTTCCATCGACATAAGACGAAGAAGAGTCGGGGAGGTTTTTTTTCGGGGTAAGCGGAGAGGTTAAAGGCAGCGGATAAGCTCTCACACTGTGAAGAGGAAAAATATCGAGGTGGCGTCTTGGAAAAATTGTCCCCAAGTGAAAAATCTTCGTACCCATGGTGGTACTCTTTGACACTCGTGTATGCTATATAGTCACTACCAATCTCTTGTCCCTCACACGATCTCAATGGCATCCATTGGCTTAAATAAATACGTATTCTTGGATTGGACGGCGCGGATATTTATCGCATGAGGTTCTATATCACTTGTGAATTCTTCACCTGGATTTATTGAAGTCACTCACGAGATTTGGTTTATTTTTTTTTAGGACAAATCTCCTTTTTTTTCACATTTTTCTTTAGAAATATCTGGAAAATGCACAAAGTTTTTCATGGATAAATCCTCTGATAATTAAATAATGAAAGAGATATCAACGTAATTTGATACTGAATAAATAAAACTCGTTTTATTCTCAGTCATTCTTCATTAGTTAATTAAAATGGGAAATCTGCCATGTCCGTGCATTAATTGGAATATTCAATCATTCTCCGTGATTAATTGGATCTTTTCATCTATTTCTAATTTCAAGTGGATTCAAAAAATTAATGAAGAATGTTCAACATCAGAGAAATTACAGAACAATCCATTTAATTAACCGACCAATTTCTTTTTTCGTATAAATATTCGTTTTTTGGTGAATCACGTACAATCGATTGAATAATTGCATTTCATTTCTGCTCGACGAAGTACTCTTGTGAAAATGGTATTTATCGTTTAAATACCAATTAATTACGACGTCCAAGTACCGGGAATCCTTGACTGAAGTTCATGGAAGTACTGCAGAATTCAATAAAAACGTGAAAACCAGAGAATTCGAAAACTTCACATAATAAATCATTGAAAAAAACAATAAATGTGATTATTCATAAAATTAATTAAAGTCCGACAAATTCGGAATTGAAATGTCAACGACGCTTTACTCAGAACAATCGATAATGCCCCAAAAATAAATCGAATGGAATGAAAAATAAGAGGACAATTTTCACCCCTGGAAAATGGAATATGACAGTCAACTTATCATGCATGTGGAGTGAAAACGTGGAGATCAATGTCGAGGAATAGAAAGAGTGAGTTAGTGGATGGGGAGGATGGGTGGGAGGGAGAGAAAAGGACTCGACCGATAATTCGTTGGTGACTGAATGGCACGGTAATAACCGTCGAGATTCCTATTATATGCGGAGATGAGGCTGGGGATGAAGCAACCAGAGGGGATAATCCTACCACAGGGATTGTGGCGCGAAATTCAAGGGAGGCAACTAGTACCGGAAACGTGTCTTTGGCCTTCCGTTGAATTGTTCACTTACGAAATAGGTGGGATGGTCCGTTGAGATTTGAAACTAGCTCGCATATTGATTATTTTCGATTCAAAATGCGGAATACCATTGTTTTCAGGATTTAATTGATTTAATTATTCGATGATTTATGATGATAAAAAGCTTTGGATGGAAATACATTAATTATATATATATTTTTTTATTTCTCTTTTTCACTGCTTTCAGATGGAAATAAGGAGGGATTACGTTTTTTTTGTCCTCTCAGTGGCCTTTCTGATGGATGGCATTGCAGGACAATTCAGGGATAAAAATATAAGTGAGTAGATTCTCGTATCATAATTTTTACGATCCCGAGAGAATTATGAATTCATCATTTAAAAAAATTCAATTGAAATAATTCTTTTTATATCATTTTTGTAATTATGTATTCTATATGAATTTTTTCATTTTAATTCATCTTCAATGCTTAAAATTATCCAGAACAGTTAAATGGAAGACGACAATTCAGTTTTCATTGAAATTCAGGTCGATTAACTTAACAAAACTTCGTGAAACTCTGAATGAAAATGGAAATTTCGAAGTTATGAATTCATTACTATCAATTTTGTTGGTGAAATAAAAAAAAACAGAATTTATTTAACTGTCCTCAGTATTTTTTCGGAGGGAAAAGCTGCAAAAAATCCGCATTATTATGGATTTCGTAGGGTTTATCAAGAAGAGTAAAATTTCCGCTTCGAGAATTAATTATTTGAGAATTATTTATTTTTCCCATTATCCTGAGAGCTATCGAACCGCATTTGATTGTATTATACTATTTTCAACGTGAATTTTTTTCACTCCCCAATGGAATCGATGAAATTTCAAGAATCCCCCAACTTCATTGAGACTAAAAAACAATTTCCCCAAAGCACAACAAACAAACACCCTCTATCCCCGAAAATAAAGAAAAAATCCCATGAAAAAAAATGGGAACCAACATTTTTATGTATCAGTGGGACTCGAACCAGTACCACAATGTGGTTATCGAGAATTCCATTCATTTTATCGAGTAAATTCATTCCGCATTACCGCTCCCATTGAGCCACCGACAATCCAATTATTTACTTTTTGCGGAGTCTTTAGAAACTGTTGGAGTAAAAGGACTTAACGAATCGTGAATACTAACTTGCCAATTAAATCGAAAATTCCCAAAACTTCTCCATTTACTTTCTTCTATTTTTATTGCCCGAATAAAATAAAAAGTGAGTATCAAAAGCAAATTACTCACGATTGATTTGCCAAATTTATTCGACCAAATCGAGGCGCGCGAAAACAATTTCACTCATACCACGTGTTTTCATGTATCGTGGACGTTAACAAGTGACGAGATTGTTTTTCCTCCCCTTTTTTTTCCTCCCCCTTTCACGCGCCACGATAAATCCAACGCTCGGGGTGGAACTTTGAGGCAACGTGTTTACATATGTGTTAGGATGTAGAGCATGAAATTCCAATCCCCTTCACACTCCTCGCGTTTCCTCTTTCTCCTATGTGGGCAACTCAAAGGCCTTCGACGGGTATCCAGACGCCGGGTGGAACGCGTCTGAGCTCTCAGAGATACCGAAAGCAGTGAATCGAGGATGGGGGATGAAATACAGAGGGATTCACAAATTTAACGCAAAATTGGAAAGGGTTAACGTCACAATCAACTCATTATTTCACACTTTCATGTCGAGGGGAAATAATTAAACGATTAATTTTTATTTTTTTTTAATTGCAAAAAGTGCAGGAAATTGGAGAGTATTGTTAACATGTTTAAACAGATTTTTTTGAGCTCGAAACGACAGAGTTACCTAATTATCTAATTAACTGGGACTGGAAACATTTCAACCAGTGTATTTCATCTCATTCAGAAAAGTACTAGGTGGACTATGTTTTCTATGTTACAAACAGTGTTGAATAATTGTTCAGTCGTTAATTACAACAATCCACTCCATTCAAATAGAATTTCATTAACTCGCATGGTTGTACTAGTTGTAATATAGTCTAATTTTGACAATTTAATGTAATACTTGATAAACAGAGTGCAACATTAATTGCATATTAAATTCCCGAAAAAATCAAATTTATAGAGGAAAATGGGCAAAGTTCGAAATTGTATATTACGAGAAATCAAGAGAAATATTGGAGATAGGTTTTTTCTGATGATTCCATTGGAAAGCTGAGGGTAAACCCCTTCAAAATTGGTGAAAAAAATCGAATTTTCAAAAAACGCGAAAAAATTAATTTCGACACATGTTTTCCGCCTAAAATTTCCTCAGCTTTCCAATGGAACCATCAAAAAAATTCTATCCACAACCGTTCACCCAGAATGTCCATTTTCCCCCGATTTCCCCTCTAAATTTCAAAATTGAAGAAATAAATAGAATATTTAATTAATCATACTTCAAATCAATAATTCAAAAAAATCATAGACATTCCATAATTCAAAAATTTATTTACAACGCAGGAAATAAATTAAATCCTGTATTCATTTAATCGTAATCACTGGTGCATTCATGCGACGTTGAAACACGAAACTTTCGTACTAAACTCATCTATCGTGCTAACACGCGTATACCCACAGTATCACGCATTCCAACCCTTCCCCTCCCACATTGCCTCCCCTTCGCTCTTTTCCACCTCGATACAACGATTTCACATTAACGAGTAATCTACGTTGAATTAACGAATAATCCCCTCTCTCCATGTGCGTCAGAAATAGATTTTCCAATTATATATTTATCTATTTATTTATTTTCCGTTTTAATTCAGTACGTACACCTGAGGCTTTTAAATCAACGAGTTTATTCGCTGCTTTATTCAAGCTCAAATTAGTAAATATCAGGTTAATTGCAAATGCACTTGTCGCTTCGTGATATATGTAAATGATTTAGGACATTTTTGTTTTACCGAAAAACTGTTGAATTGTTCAGTATTCAAGAATCATTGAATTAATTAAAATGTTATTTGGAATGATTCGGGTTAAATAAAATGAGGAAATTTTTTTAAACAAAAAAATTGTGCTGTTGAATGAAGAAAACGCGTGAAAATAGGGATTGATGAGCAGAACGTGAATTGCAGGTAGTTGAAACGTAAGTATTTGCATACAATGCGTAAATACAATGAATCTCTTGTTACAATGCTATCGCTTCATACCAAGTTTTACGTCATTCTAGGCTTTTTGGCCTCGATCGTAAAACTGTATAGTAAACGTAAATCATATCCTCTAGGGCCAATTTCAATGGACCACTAACATGAGAACCGTGAAACCGTGATTTTATCAAATACCAATTGTTTATAGAATAATATTCTATTATTGCTGTGGATTAAAATGATTTATTCAAAGGAAAAAATGATTAAATACTTGAGAAATTATGCAGAAGAATTATTCTCCATGAATTTCTTCGTCACCTTTTTTTCTCACGATAAAATACTTGGAAAAAAAGTTCCTCTCTGTTATCATGAGAATATCTTCATAAATTCGATGTAAATTTCGTCTCATGAGCCGCGAATAATTAAAGCCCAGAGTCTGAAAAGTCCACAAGGTTTTCCAAAGTGTCCAGCACTCTGTTAAAACTCGTTAAAAAAAAAAAAATTGCAACAAACTTTGATACGTAAAAGAGGAGAAGAAAAATTCCTCTCCCGTCCCTTTAATAATTTTTTTTTCACATCTGCTATAGACGTCAAATATTAAAAAGAAGGACGAGGCTCTAATGAAAATTGCGAATCCCACGACAAAAGAGGATTTTTTTTTTCCCAGAGAATAAAAAAAAAGAGGTAAAAAATGTGCACCTCAAATCGCCGGGACTCTGTGTGTATATTCCTCGTGTATGCATCACTCGTGCGGAAGGATTATTCACTGAAGAAAAGAGTAAAAAAAAGAGAGGGGAAAAAGAATTTACAGGAAGTACGAGATAGAAACTTGAACTCTCGTGCATCTGTATCCGTGTATATGTCCGGATGTACGCCGACGAATCCGCATAATCGTCTACCGCATAATTTTGCAAATTTCACGTGCCTCAAAGGATTCTCTCGCTTGAATTTTTGTCATCATTTCACCATGTCCATGACAAAAAAATTCTACTCTCTATTCACTTTTTTATTCCTTTCATTCTCTATCACATTCTTTAATTTACTTTCATTCAGCGGTAAATCCCTTGTTACACGAAAATTGTCGCTGATAAAAATTCATTGCAGTGTGTTATCTCTATTAAATGTCTTTGCAATTTAATTCGGGGCAATTTGTTATTTTATAAATCGCATTTTACGTAACGTAATGCAGCCCTTTTCCAGTTGATTTAATAATGAGAAATAATTGATTTCAAAGTGCTCAATCAGGGAGAAATTTTATTTACTGATTAGAAAAAAAAAGGATAATCTGCAAATACTTGAAGTGAGCGTATTTTTCAATCGATTGAGTTACCCTCCGGGTTTTTCCAATTATCTTGCAAAAAGACTACCAATTAGGAAATGTGATTTACTCGTGGCAGCACATTGTTAGAGTTTCGAGTACGAGAAGGAAAAAACTCTTCGGTATTGAGGTACTCGGGGAAATAAAGGGAATTGAAAAATAGAGAAATTCGTTTTGATGAAGGATAAGTGATGAGAAAAGCTGAAAAAACTACGATTCTACGAGAATCCTGATAATTTAATAAAGAAGAGGGAGACTAGAATACTTTCCATTTTTTTACAAAAAAGTGCGAATAAAAAAAATGATTAATTATAATATTTTCGAGAATTCCCGAAATAAACATTCGAAAAAAAAACTAATCTGGAGAGAGGAAAAATACTGAGACCACACACGTGCTCAAAGTTGTTTTTATCGAATGCAGTGAGATTCTAACGCTGAGAAAAATAAAAGAAAAAAAATGCTGAGACTCACCGTACATTCTTCTAGACATCGTTTTCCCCAGTTGGGCTGGTTGATATGTTGAAAATCAAGTTCCATCGGTATTCTCAACGGCATTCAATTCACATATAAACAGATTGCTTATGGAAAATAGCCCACCACAAACGGCAGACAACATCATTGGATTTGGTAAAAAAACTTTCGAACATCACTACTTTGGATTGCACCTCGTTTACCCCCACTGGTTCAGGCAATTCCTCTTCCTCTGGATTCTTTAATTCAAATATGGGAGTTGAATGATTTTCTTGGTACTGAAAAAACAAAACAAATACGTTTCCTTTGAAGTTAAAGTATTTTCTCTGGCGATTTGTGAAATTCGATGAAAAATAGATTTTAGGGATAATTTTAGGTGACAGGGATTTTTCATGATTTTCACACTAAATTTAACAAATTTCCCAGTGAAAGAATTTAAAATTATACGCTGAATCATCTCAGACGACCCGGAAAATTGTGATGGCATAAAAGAGGCGGAAAAAAAACAAAACAATCTTGAGTTGAGAGCTCTGACAGTTGTTCAGTCGCAATTTAGTCCAGTTGAAGTACAATCCTTCATAATAGATCTGCATTATGATGCCAGAATGAGACGGTGCTTTTCTCCATCGAGCGTAAGAAAACAGCGGCAAGAATCTCTGCCTAATGACTCTTTTCCCACTCTCCTCAGGATTCAAGGAAATAGACTAAAAATTGAATCCACAAAAAAATTAATGGTTTATTCTTTCACCTATAACCCGACAAACCACAACAATAAAACCATAACGCTCTCGAGGCAAACGATAACTCAATCACTCCGCGCAAACGTGAACGTAACGAACAGAAATAGAAAATAAACCGTAAAGTTTTTGAAGGGAACAAAAAAAGGGAATATAAAAAGAAAAATCGATTAATTCTCCAATTGATGCACATGACTACTGGAGCGTCACCTGTTAGCCTGAATTTTCGTGTCCCTTTTTTATTTTCTCCGATGCAAATTATTCTTCACACAAAGAAACAATGCCACAGACTATTGGCTTTTAAATTTCCATTGAATTCGAAAGAAAAGATGAAAAAATAAACCAGACAAAATTGAGAATGAAAATTAAATAATAAATGCACTTGGGAAAGAGCACTTGGAACAATCATTCAGACCCTCGACATGTCTGTAAATTCAGCTATCCTACGTCGCATCGCTTAACAATCATCGACATTGACGTATATACCAACGACGTTAACGGCCCTCGAGCGATCCTCAACGTCTATCGCAATCGCCGCAAACTCACTCCTCGAACGTGTCGAAAATGATGGTAGGCGCCAGTGCAGAAGAGGAAAGAGGGAATGAACACACACACAAGGTAAATCCCATCGTTTCTCCCTCGACTACCTTTTACCTATGTGTACTCAACAGCATTGTATATACACCACTGTGCAGACCATGCAAACATGAGAATGCATTTCCGAAATCCCAATTCTCCTCTGAATTCAACAGCCGTCACTCTTAAATCATTTTCCATTTTCAATATCACTATTTTTATATTTCTACGATGTTTGAAAATATTTGATTTTTTTTATAAATACTGGAACAACCGTGTTTCATTGCCTTTCTCTTTGAAGATAAATAACGAATTTATTTATACTTTTTTGAATGGCAAAAACTTTGGACTCTTCACGTGTGAGAGATTGGAAGAAAGACGAGATTCATGTGTTCATATGCGTTTTGACAATGTTTTCTCCATTGTTAACATTTTTACCATGATAAAAATGAATTGTGTACGTAAAATATGTCCATGCTTCAATTATTATTATTATCTCCTTATTTTTTCAATTGAAAACTAATTTTCCTGTTTATTCAAATGAGTTCATTGAATTCAAATTATTTCAATCTTCAATTTGATCTGGCATATATTACGTATGCATTACGGGACATTAATCAAATTCGAAAAAAGTTCAAAAACTCATGAGCGTAATTCATTAATCAAGCTTCCAATGCTGATTGATTGATCCAATCCCAGTGAATTGAAGTGGACATATTTATCATTTACATGGTTAAATAAATAACGAGAGAATAATTGTCAATTTGGCACAAGAATTATCGTCAAACTTCTTGTCTTTCAGACATAGGCCAAGAGGCGGACGCCGTTCAGGTGCTGCTGGCAAAGTACCTCCAGCGCCGCCTACAGGCTAGCCAGCGCCCCCTGTTAACGCCACCACCGCCATCTGTTCTATTCGCAGCTAATCAGCATCAAGCTAAAGCACGCCAAGCAACAAGAAGACACAATGATTTGACGTCAGCTTCTGATGAAAATGAGGGAAAAGAGAGAAAAGATTATGATGATTATGAAGATGATCTCCAGGGTTTTGAAGACAGTGATAGAGGCAGAACGAGGATTGATTTATTCGCTGGTAATTTTAACGTATTTTCTTATCACACTCGAATACTTTTTTTTTTTCATCGTATCAGTAAAGTCCTCTTTCACCTCTTATCTACGCTAATTTGATTTTACGGGGATTAAGCTCGTCGGTGTAGTAAATATCCGGGTAAAAGGATGTAACTTACTGGGATAAAGTAGATAGCATGAGCCGACAATTTTTTTTTTTTTAAATGAAGGAAAGAAATTGCGACAAAATATTTAATCAAACTTTTAGCTGATTTACCGCATATCGATTTCAGGATTTTTCGATTTTTTTTTTTTTTGGGTAAACTACTTTACTGTTTTTCCACAAACTCACTCCTCTTTTTCGAAAATAGCCTGTTAGCGAATGAGTTTTGAAATGGCCGGTAAAACTTTACCTGAGCGGTTATCGTAAATCCTCAGTACGTACGTGATATCGGACTTGAACTTTTTAATCGAGCTTTTGCGGACGGCCAGCTGTATAACAAAACGAAAATAGATATTGTACTGTTTCAGAATTGTCGGAACTCATTCGAGATAGCAATCGGACAATTTTGAAATTGAAACAGAATGGAATTTAATTTCTTCGCATTTTTTTTGTTGCAAAATTGAGGCAGGAGAGAATGAAGTGATAAACTTCCGGAGAGTTTTCGTTTTTTTTATTTTTTAAAAATTGAGTTTTGTCGTTGAGTTGTCGAGGATTTCAAATGTTTGGTGATATTTTTTTTTTTTCGTTTTAATCTGTTACAAGGGCTATAGAATATTCATCGAAATTTTTCACAGTGACACAGTGTGAAATCGGGAAAAAAAGTTTTGATGCGCTGGAATAACTGGAAAATATCCGGAAAAACGTGATATTTTCCAATGCATTGTACTCGACAAATTGTAAAGGAATGAATGGCATTCTTCTGAATTTACTTTGTTTCCCAAAAGAAAACGCTAGAAAACAGCTTCGAGAAAGCAAAATTACCGGCGAAGCACAAAAGTAATGCCATTACTTCAAAAGAATCTCCTACTTTAAAAAAAAAAAGGGACTACAAAATCTAAACGTAACTCGTAGTATCCTCAAATAGAACAAAAGTCCACTGA
Source organism: Aleiodes testaceus (assembly GCA_963565655.1). Classification (NCBI taxonomy): domain Eukaryota; kingdom Metazoa; phylum Arthropoda; class Insecta; order Hymenoptera; family Braconidae; genus Aleiodes; species Aleiodes testaceus. Next base: position 4,831,495 of record OY751415.1, on the reverse strand, counting down.
AAGATTTGTCTTAGGAAGTACTCAAGTTTCCGCACGAAGTGAATAGCGAGCTTTGACAAAGTTCGATCGAGCAAATATTTTCACGACAAACGAGACCTTTGAATAAACTTTCAATACTACTACTGTGATACGAAATCGAGTTGAACAATTCTCATTTTCATTCCAAACTTGTTACATTTTTTATCATCTGTTTACAAAACTAACAAACGTAAAAAACCCCTCAGATCCCCAGATTTGGAATTGTCTTTATATACATTATCGAATTTGTTAAAATTAATTCCCCGAAAATAGTTATCGAATTCCGCAAATATTTCCACCCAATTAGAACAGAAATCTCTCATTAAGCTTTCATGAAAGTTCATGACCTAATTCCCGAAATTTTGCAGCCTCTTCATTAAAGCCTCTAAAGCATCCGCAATATTTTAATGAATTAAATTGAAAGCGAAAGCTTCAAAGTGTTTTGCAAACTCCTCTAGAAGCCCCTCTTCAAAAGAAATGATAGTCACCTCAAAAGATGCCATTAATAAGCAGCAGGGGCAATCACCTAATGTTCCTTGGTTCTAAATCCAAAATGCAAAGTGAGGCTACCGTAAACGTCTGACCCAGAAGTACAATATGAACTCTTCCTATGCCCACCCACTTCTCCAACATTAGCAAACTCAACTGTGGATTCTGTTCTGGACTTAATTACGCTTCTTGTGCAAATACAGTTGACTGTATGAGATAGGACTCTGTGCAATGTGTTTCCGTCCAACATAATGTGACTGTTGTAGAGTCTTTGGTGGTAGCTATGAGAGAAGTGTAAGACCACTTGCATCTCTATATTCCCAAATGTAATGAAAATGCAATGAGATACTTTGGCAGTGGCAGGTAAGTCGAGTGTAACGGTAATTTAGCACGATGACTCAGTCTCAAATATATAATGGTATCTTGGAGGTCTTTTGTTGGCGAGAGACGTTCTTCAAAGACCCTGTACCGAGAGCAATAGCTTCCTGAAGGATAAAGCTGAGGAAAGTGTATTCAATCGTTTTTAGGATAATTGGAAATAAATACAACTGACAGTATATTTTTGTAGAAGCACAGGAAATGTTTCGAACAAATTTCCGTCAGAGTTAAATCATTTTGGCACTCACACTCGGTCCTAATTAAGCAGTTTGGTAATGAGCCGTGGTTGGGTAGACGAGAGCACAGGAAACGTGCTATTTATGTCAAACAGCCGCAGAAAATCGCGTTACATTTCCGTACTTGAGGAACTTTGAGTGCATTTCATTCTCCAATTTTGAGATTAAAGATTCAGTAATCGAGGCCATGAAAATTCCTTTGAATCATTGATATAGAGAATTTTGTTTTGTTTAATTTTGTGTAAGAATCTCGTTTTCACCTACTCTCTACTCTTATTTCACGAAAAGTCTTTGAAAATTCACCTCAACATCTTCAAAGAATCCTCTCGAATCATTTTAAATCCTCTAAAATTCCCAGCTGCATTCGCCTTATCCTCCAGCTTCCGAAATTGTTTCCAAAGATATTCCGGAAAAAATATTGGACCCAAGTGATATCCACGGTATTCTCCGTGAATCCCCTGCGCTTTCCCCTAAACGTGATAAAATTTAGAAAATCCAACGACTTCATCATTCCCTTTCTCCTGAATTTCCGTATTCTTCGAATCGAAAATAACAAAACTTCCAACCATTGAACACGTACAAAAGCTCATCCTACACGTACAGTGTCTATTAGAAATGTATAGACATTATGTGAACACGTTGCATTACGTGAGAATCTTCAGATACAGTGTATTCTGGTACTGCTACCCATCAGTTCATGTCTCATGGCGCTGGCGCATTACTCTCCTTCGTGAAACCCCTCATCCCCTTTGAAGCACACATCTACCTCTATCGCCAGTGTCTCATCCTTTCCGGTAAATCCGAGGAGAGGAGGAAGGAGGGAGTATGGCTGCATCGCGGAAGTAATTAATTTCGATATTATCCTGACGGGACAATTAAAATTAGTCCGGGTCGTTATCATGCGGGACGTGGATGAATTGTTTGCTTCACGTCTCTCTCTCTCTCTCATCCCCTCCTCGTATTACCCCTCATCGCTGTTTTGTAATTTTGTATTGTATTAAAACAATATCCAGAAATTTACACGATACCGGAGAGAATTATTCATTTTTTCTTCTATTGTATGAGTTAATTCATCAATTTATCGTTAATTAATTAATAATATATTAATTCGTTGGTGTAAATCATGTACGTTTTCATGGAAACTGTTAATTATTTTATATTTTTTATTAAATGCTTGAGATTAAATGGTTCATCATCGGATTATTTGTGTTTTCAGTTTATTACTCATTGATTTACAGTCCGGGGAATTATCAATGTAAATTAATATTATTAATCGTTGTTATTATTCTTTCAAACATGTTGATTATTATTTATTCCATTGTTACGTCATTTATGGATAATGATATTTTATGTTTATTCAGTAAAAATTGATTTTATAATAATAATTTATTGCTCTTTTATGGAAACACGAGATTAATGTTTGTCATGAGAAAATAAATAATGAACATTATTTAAAATTCAGTTTTTCATTAATATGATGAACTTGAATTACAGTAATTGCATAATAAATAAGGGGAATTTAATAATCCTCAATTAAATGAATAATCAATTGAATTTGAATGACTCGAAATGGATATTCAATTGTCAATAATCACAAAATCAATAGAATGTAGATGTGAAATAGTATTTGGTACGATTCGATTTCCTCAATTCACTCGGAATTTTCACTGTTAGAAAGTAATTGAGAAAGGGGGAAGAAGGAAAATTCAGGAACTGCGTGGAGTTGATAAGCTAATGTAGACGCAAATGTTTTACCCCCAAAACTAATTTACAAGTCTTATTATTCCGCAAATAAAAAATCATCTTTTCAATTACGTCAATTTATAAGATCCACACAATTCATGATTTCTATTAAAAAAAAATTCCTAGTGTATTTTAATGAAACTTAGTGAAATGAGTCGATCAAAGTAGATCAAACTGTTCTCGTTGCCAAGGTTGAGTGGATCGTCCTACTCCCGGAGAAAGTCCTCGTGTTAGTTTCATAAAGTGTCATTCACAACGACGTATGACGATTCTATCATTTCAAAGTTTGTAATTCTATAAAATATTGAGTGAATTTCAATTCAATAGAGAGATAAAATGGGATAAATTTAATTCTCTTGGATTCATCTACAAATTGAGAAATTTCATAATAAATTAAATTTCTGCAATTTTTAGCATTTACGAAAATTATTGAATTTTTTATCCGGTCTCCCCTATTATTGTTTACCCCATTATTTCCTCCAAAAAAATATCCGGTATCTGTATCAAATTGCGAGATATTTCCAAATAATTGTATTTATAAAAAATACATTTTATTTGCAACCTTTGACTATTGAATCAATTCCATTGATTTCAATACAGCCTTTATTATCTTATGAAATTATTCAGTTGTATAATATTTAGTCTGAATTGAATACAACTGAGAATTGATGATAACAGTATTTGCAAATATTTTCACTAATTTAAAATGTTCGTGTAAGCATTCTACAGTTTCTCTCTCAATGAAACAATCGAGTGAAAATACACCCAGAAAATTCAAAATCGTAAATTGTAAAATAAACGAGTGAAACAAGTTAAACGATGCGAATAAACATTTTGAACGATTGTAGCGTGCATCATCATGTCAGCGGATTTTTTTTCAGCGACACGTAACAATTTTCATTTCCGTTAAAACGAGGGTAAACGATTTTTCCCTCTATCTACTGTAAAAAGCTTAAATCCCAGTAAAAAGTATAAAAATTGTACAATTCAAAGTTCGGATGTTTACCCCAATGAGATGTCCGTTGGAAAAATCATAGGAATTATTGGATGCGGATATCGTCTGCTTGCCAACGTGAAATATTAACGGTTATAATTTTTTATTAAGTGGTCGACCTTTGCTACAGTTCAACTTTCATTTTGCTAGTTGTAAAATCCTCTGGAATTATAATTCGAAATTTCATGGTATCATGTGATAATAGCCTTGGACTCTTTTAACCTTTGATCGTATTTCAATGGCTGTGATCCAAAATTCTCATTTTTCAAAAAGTGGTTAACCTTTCACGGTTCAATGAATTTCAATTATGTGTAGATCATTTTTCATTGATGAGGAATTTTTAGTTAAACCCAAAATTCCGGAAAATTCGTTCGATGATTTTTTTTTTAAGTGAAAGCCTTCATTAAAAGATCCGAAAAAATTATGCAACCATCGTGACATACTGAAGCATCCTCTCAATTTTTTTCCCAATTTTATGAAGAGTCCTTCACACCAAAAAAAATCCCTGAACCTCATAATTCCCACGACATTTAGAAAAATCACGTGACCACATTTTTATTAATATCGTAACTGGAGCTGCTATTTATCGCACCTCAACACCTGCTACATTAGGTGTTACTCCACTCGTTTACTCATCGTTACCGAGAACGTGCCGATTCCCCAGAGATTCAATAAATCTGTCTGATCGTAAAACTAAGCGAGAGAAGCCTGCTCAAATTTTACTCGCAATCAGCGTATCGACTAAATACATATCGTTTATAGTTGAAAACTTGTACTGCCTTTTCGGTGAAAACTTTCATCAACTGCTCATATTATAGTCAGCACAGCCTGCAGAAAGTTCCAAGCGAGAATCGTTTGGACACCTCATAAATCTATTGGCGTCAAGATCGTCTCCTCAATTTCGCAGTGGCTCGTTCATCTTGCACCACCAACTTCTTTATCCATCCTCTTTTTTTCCCTCCTTTTTCTTCCTCTGCTTTTTGCTCTTCGTTCTCGCATCTTCTCGTTATTTTTCTTATCTCAGTTTCTTATTTCTTCAAACGAGAAATCACCCATCTTCAATTTCTCGATATCGTAACCTCCTTGTGCTTCAACAAAAAAATCCTGCAGTTGAAGATATTGCGAACTTTAAAATTAAGGCAATCAGAAAGTTCAAACTACTCGGACGCCAAAATTTATTTGCCCAATCAATCAACGGAAGAGTATAAAAATTATGTAAGCCTCTCTATTATTAACTCAATTATCGCTTGATGCGGAAAAGACTCTCTGAAACTTTCGAAATGCCGAAAAACCCACAGAAAAATTAGCTGTCAAAATTTCTATTATTCAGTACAATGTAAAGATGATGAGGATTAATAATAGGGTTCTCTTATGGGACATCCGGGAATCTAATGCCCTGGAGAAATCTTCGATGCCCCAAATTTTACGAAAAATATAGGTCGTTACGTGAATTTCTCGATTGCCCTCAGATTTCGAGGTATTCATTGATAACTGAAATTAAAGACGCAACGTGAAATCATCTCGTTTCTTCGCTCGAGGTGATGATGAAACAGTGATGATCCAAAAAAAAGAAGCATTCCCAATTTTTACATAAAATCTCAATTTTTCGAAAATTGTAGGACATTGACGGGGACAAATGCGTAATTATCACCCATCAAAGAGTGAATAACAAAAAAAAACACTTATGCTACTGAATTCCATCATTAAAATTTTCATGATGACCTTTCCTGTATCTCCAATCATCTCCACAATAAAACTTAACAACCACAAAATTTTTTATTACCCTCCACTTTCGAGATGTTCTCTTCAAAATAATTGCAAATTGACCAATCCCATTTACCAATGTCACAAGAGAGATAATAATTCGTCATATTACAGAATGAATTATAATATCCAATAGTTCCTGTTCCCATTATTCACCAAAAATTTCTCCAATCCTATAAGTACATGAATATGAATAGAGTGACTAGGCGCTATAATTTCTCGAAGCATTGAATTTACAATTCGACCTACGTATTAACCATGATTCACCGAATAGTTGTGTAAGCATGGGCAAAATAATGCAGTATTTGGTTTAACCATAATTCCGTTGAATATACATTCTAAAATTACACAGCATCTGTGTGTGGATGACTATTTTATGGTTTGATTACATCAACTTGGTTACATCGGTATTTCAACTTTCATTTTCACTCATAATCCAATGGCTAACCTCTCTGCATCTCTTCACCAATCACAGGCCCAATGATAAAACCAATATGTACACTGTCCTAATGTCCTGCACATGTCTTCAACAAACGTGACATTACATTCACACACGTACCATTGCCTCTGTGACATTTGTCACTCAATTGACACCACTATCTTGATTATTAACCACGTGATAACATCTCCCTTGATAACTCTTATGCTAATCTTGAGGCTATGATGGATACGTGACGTGTAATTTAGTGTTATTGTGTTTGATTTTGTCTAGTGAATTAATCGATCTCACTTCACGGCCAATCACCAAAGGAATTCGGTTAATTTGCTCTAGATTGTGTTTGACCTAGGCCTATATTTCATTACCACTATTACTATGTCCATGTGTTATTGTCAGTCATCCATTGGCATGGAGAAACACTTTCTCGTTAATTGTAGAATTAAATTCAAAGTGCAAATGATAAAAATTCGAGACTTTTCTTGTCCGACGTTAATGCAATGCAATTCCTGGATAATTTTTCATGCAGTGAAATCTACTTGTTTGTATTAACACACTTATATTTTGAGTAATTAAAAATGATGAATATCTCATTCTCTTTCATAACTATTACCTAATAACAATTAATCATCAAAGTAGAAATGAAAATGCAGAAAATGTATTCTTGTTATTCAACCATTATAATTTATGAAAATTTATTGTTTTTATAATTACACAACATATCAACAAATCATAGATCCACGTGTTATCAGAGAAATATCAAATGTCAACTTGTGCATTACCCATGTTTTTTCGATTTTCATTACTTTTTTTCTTTCATTTGATTTTCCATGATCATTAAACTGTCATCATTGGAATTCAGGATGTACATTGATTATTAACAATTGAAAAACATCATTTCTCTAAATAGAATATGGAGAAATAAAGAATATATTTCAACCACCATTTATGTTTATCAAAGAAAAACAATCTTGATACGCATTGAAATGCATTGAAGTAAATAAATCCAAGAGGTATGCAAGTGTTGAGAGATATCAATTCTTTCTTCATTTATTTCTTCTATTTTCAAATATATATTTCTTTTCTCAAGTATTTCAACGATACACTTGTAGGATATACCTGTCTCGATCCCCACTCTCTGTAGCACTAGATTTATCGCAGTATGACAATATGATTTCTTTCCACTTGCATGCCTTTTTTCACTCGTATCTCTCATCCTCACTTGCGAAATAAAGTTTGTTCAAAAAAATCATTCTCACGTACAACAAACTATCCACTCGAATTGTCGCATCTTTTTGGCATGATTCCTCTAAAAATTTCCCATGAATAATCCAAATAAGAATGTAGCGCCATTTCCGAATAACAAAAACTAGTTTTCACTCGAGACACTCAAAATTTATTGAAATTACAAGAATACAATGGAATTAAACATATAATTTTACGGTCCATCCGATATTAGTGTCACACAAGAACTTGGGGGCAAGTTGGTTCTGGTGAAGGTCGTCCAGTACAAAATACACGATTGAAAAGCGAATGCCTTGGCCAGACGGTACTCAGTTGAACGTTGCTTTTGCCATAGAAGGTTGTTTAAAAGTGGGAACCCTCTACCTGGCCTCAAGGTAGACGCGTGTGGTATCTCTTCCATTTTCCCCTTTCTACTAATATTTCTATAAATTCCTCTAAACGAATTATTGATTTTATTTAAGTACTGGTGAAGGAAAAGAAATGTCTCAATTTAGATGAAAGTGCTGATGTTGCGTGAGAATAGTGAAATTCCAATTGATCAATTTATTTAATTCAGTGAGAAGATGAGGATAGTGATATGTCTTTTGGTCATCATCGGATTGGTACTGCCGTCGCAGACAATACCAGGGCGTCTGAATGGTACGTTTCCAGATCTTGCTCATTGTAAGACGTTGATCATATCATGAAATGGAAATTTGTAGATGCTCATGTTGATGCTATTCGCATCAGTGAAAATGTATTATGTATTGTTTAGTGAGTGTAAGTAGTAACAGGTTTCATAGAAAGCCGTGGACTATTGTTTTGGCGTGGAGTTGGAGAGTCTCTGACCGTACTGTAATATTCAGCAATTATTGGCAGTATTAAACGAGCCGGTAAACGATAATTACGTAATTAAATGCCACGAGACAACGAGACACGCGGGCTCATTCATGTCTCTATGGCTAGCCACCTTTTATTGTTATTATTTCCCGGTTATTTCGCTCGTGCGAAGTGTTCATTTGAATTTATATTTTCACCAATAATTGAGTTATTTCCTAATAGAATTAAGATAATTTTGATGGATCTAATGAGTTAATTCCGTTGAGAAACATCTTACTTAATGATATTCTTTTTGAAGAGCTACGAAGGTTTCAACAGTCCCTTAAAAAAACGATTTTCTTCATCGAAGAAGAGCTGGGTCGTTAAAGATGATGAAATGATACATGACCCACTTATCGTGAAATCAGAATTTTTATGTTTCAACCTCGAATCACAATAAAATCTATCATTTATTATTTATCTAAAAATCGAGAGGAAAAAAAATCGAAAGTCCATTAATTTGTTACATTATTTTGAAACATTAACAATTTTCTACAATTAAATCTCTGATTACTCGAAAGAAACTGTGTGATTACTAATGCTGATGATGTGACAAGACAAAATAATTTTTGTAATTAACTTAATTTTAATGCTTCCTTTATTTTCACATTCCCGTGACCCCATTGCCCCATGAAAAAACTTTCACCAAATGAAATAGACTACAAGTTAATTATAATACCCAAACTTCATTTTCTTAATGCACGAACGAGAGAGAGAGAGAGTAGAAAAAAGGTATAATGAAGTTTTTATAATATAATGAAGATTCTTGCATTATACCAAAGTCCGATGATATATCAATTAAGTTTCTTTCTGGCCTATTATTGTTGAAGAATCGAAGGGCTCTTTTGTGTCATCATACTCTGTGCTCTCAAAATCCCCGGGCACTTCCCTTCACTCTATGGCGTACTCTGTAAACCAGATTCACCATGACAAGCCCTCCTCTTTTGTAGTTAACTAAAAAAAGCCATTCACTCTTTTTCTCCAGCATTTTCCATTCCCCTTCTCTTTCATCCTCCTTTCTTCCTTTTTTCCCCCTTTTTCCGCACATTCCCTACCCTCAAGTACAATCCTGTCGTAAGTTCCTATTACTCAGACGGTTATTGGCGAGAAAAATCATTTGATCTTTTCCTCGTATTTCAAGCACAGAGGAGTATCAAACTTTAATATCTCTTTTATGAAAATTCTTCTCTTTTCTCTGCAAATATTTCTCGTTGTCCACTTCTGTCACAGATTCTTTTGTTAAAAATTCGAGAATTGTTTGATAAAAACAGGATAAAAGAATAATTTGAATTAAAACAGGAAAAAAAAAAATTGCAAGTGCTACTCCATAAACCTAATCATCGAAATGTCCTCCACTTTCCACTAAAATTGCAAGCAATTCAGAAAAACCATTGACTCGATCATCCCCAAGAGCCAAACTACTCAGAGAGATAGTGTGAAACGCGACGTTGAACTTCGATTGTTCTTTAATTGGCCCTCGTGATTCCCCAGTGATTTCCTCTTTCCGTACAAAAGAACAAGAAATAAAAGGAGAAAAAAAAAGGGGAAAGATTTTGAGGTAATAACCTCATCTCTTCATGCCAGAGAGAGCCGAGGGACTGCATCGATCACCGTATTCCAGCCCATGGGGCCATTGTCCTCGTTACCAGTATCTCACAACAAATCTCAGCAGCATTGGCTGACACACTGGTGAAATTCAAATGATACAAGTGCAGAATGAAAGTACATACTCAGGTTCTATACAGACCGGGACAAAATAGGTGGAACAAATAGGGTAACAACAACACCAACAATGACAAGAAAATGTAGTGTTGCCTGGGTTTGTACGCTCTGGGTAACATATAAATACCTTGTAGACAATGATAGTAGACAACAGTTAAAGTCAAACATTCTGGAATTGTTAACGAGTAGGAGTCCAGTTGTTGAAGCTCGTTTACTAACGCCAAAACGGAAATACAGAGTGCAACACAAGATGCAGACATATTGTCCTCATTTTCGCAAGTAGTACCAGCTGAGGAAGTCATCCGAGTCCGTTGATACAATGAGCTCAGCTCAAAGCCCGGATGTTGCCTTTTTCTTTATTCTTTTGCTTATTCTTTCTCTCCCCTTTTTTTCTCCGCGTTTGGTAATGATTTTTCCTCCTCTTGGATTATCTGATGCATCAGGCTGACGCCTCACTTGGTTCACTGATGGATACCTTGTGGATGTGTATGACGATCAACCGAAGACTCTCACTTTGAGAGCAAAGAGAGCGGCAAGCTGCATTCCAGAACACCACGCGTCACGCTCTGCAGAATTAATTCCTTAATGAACCAGATGGGTGGGTAGAATACGGTGGCTTTTGGGTTGAATTCGTGTGTGTGGGTGTGTTTGTGGTGAGGCGTGGGGTGTGTTGATACGGATGAAGATGAGGGATATTGGAGTAAGTGGAGTAGCTGGTGATTGTTCTGGGTTGAATTAGAGGAGTGATGAGATTTAGTAAGTCAATCGTGCATTCATCTGAGGATTTAGGAGAGAGCTGGATTTTTTGGAAGGCTCTAACACAAATATTTTTTGAAAAATTAAAAAAAATAGAAAATTTCCAAATTAGAATGGGCAGAAAAATTCTGTAAATTTCCAGCACATCACATCAGCCAAATGAGAAATTAACAATGAAGTTGGGGAAAAACCTAATTATCTTCATTAACTCTTTGTGCTGACGTTTCTTTTTCACCACGAGATTGTAAATTTGTTTCCTTCCTCTTTCATATAAATATTTGATACGTCCAAAAACAAACACACCCTCATCATTCCTCTACCCTCTTTTTTTTCACTCCATAATAAATAAAGTTCGTGGACTTGAAGAGAAATGAAGGTGAAGAAACAGTCACGTATGGTTTTCAATGTTTTTTTTTTTCATTTTATAAAAATAATGGTCATTCATCATTCATTGACTCTATCCACATCACGTCGAATTTTTATCCTGTCAAAATCCTTGAGTTAGGAGATGTTTTATTCAATACGATTGAACGAACTTGAGTGTAACATGTGAGAAAAGAGTGAAAGAGACTCCATGAAATGCCAGATCATGCCTCTGCGAATGAGCATCTATTCTATAATTCATTCCAATCATTTAACAGCAAATATTTCCATATTCCCTCATGAACCAATTGCTATATCACTCCATTATTGAATATCAGGATAAGAAGCACGTGTTCAAAGGAATAATGATAAAAAAAAGTCACGATAAAAAAGAAATTCTCTCATAGAATCTCTCTTTAAAATCCGTATATTCATCTTCATGTGTATCCACTTTTTCCTGATTATTCTTTTTCCCCTCCATTTTCACGTTTCACAGTTTTGAACCTTGAATGCTCCTTTCTGTAACGTTATCCCTTGCCTTTTCTCTCATCCGTAGCACTTTGGAAAATCCAAGCCAGTCTCTGATGCTACGTAAACACTTTGTCGGTGCACTGCAGGTGGCAAGGAGCATTTTGCCATTCTGCTTAACCGAGTGTGTACTCCTTTAAAGGTACAAGAGCGTCAGTCTTGACTGTTCGAAAGTAGAGGAATTTTTTTTAGTTTCCTCTTATTTTGCGAATAAAATGGAATTTAAAGTTCATTCCGATAGAAAGAGGATTCATGGAATATTCAGTGATTTCTTTCTTTGAATTTGTGTTAATTTCTCTCACAATAATTTTTTATCCAATTTTATCTTTCTTTAGAATTCATGATTTTTTTTATATTTATGCACGAGTTCGTGGAATACATGATGGAATTCACGATGCAGAAATATCAGTACATATATTGCGGTTAATATTGACGCCATGGGAGAAAGTCAGTGTAATACATCAGTGAGAAATTTCACTCGATAAGGCTTCTCTTCTGCACCTCTGGAAATTGAATTTTTTCCTATATGTTTGCGATAAAAAAAAGAGGGGGAACATACAAGTTCAGATGGAATAACTGGAAACTGATAAAATATAATGGAATTTTTCACTGCTCGTGGTGAGAACAATTTTTCGTAGAAAAATGAGTGAAATAATTGTGCAATTTAATACTAAATTACTTCCTCTAATTATAAATGCGAGCGTTTTTCCAATCGAGTGAACGAGAGTGAAAAATTTCACGATGAAACCGCCGAGAAATTTCTACACATAAAGAACTGAATTTTTATAATGGAAAGAGAATTGTGAAAATGAGAAAAAAAAATACAGAAAACAAGGAAAAACCTGTAACATATAAACGAAATTGGTTGGAGCATGAAATTCTCCTGGCTGATCCTCCAAATTAAGTTTCTTTTTCCCTAACACCGTGAAAATGAGTCAATAATTAATAACAACTTCAATATCTAATTTTCCGGAGATCAGAAGTGGAATAACTGGTAGCATTGGTTGGGGGGTTTGATACCAACGGATTGTAGACACGTTGCGGGCTAAATTCCAAATGGTGAGGGCTTTTCTCAATCCAGAGTGAGGTTGGTAACGGAGAAAGAGGGAGAGAGACTAGATGAAAACCAAGTTGGAGAGGATGTGGGCAAATGGCTTAAAATCCGTAGCCTCCAGGAGAATGGTGTAACGGTGCGCGTGATGTTCACCAGTTGAACGATTCAACCGCCGTTATTATACGTATTGCTGAACATTTTACCTTCAAGGCAAACTCCAAAAGGGGTGGCAGGAGGGTGGAACACACTCATACGCCTGAAGAGTGTGGGAGTATTACCGTGTCTCTGTCCTTAAATATCCACCATTGTGCAGTGAACAGGAGGGAGAACTATTCAGGTAGAGGGAGGATTGTAGCCTGGCTTCGACGCATATAATGCAGAGGGAGGAAGGATTAAGCTTTGATTGTCGCATCAGTATGCATTGCATTACCTGGTGCATTTCCGTTTCGTACTGACTACTACTCATTTTATAGAACGGATTTTATGACCTCACTGATCCACGTGTTTTATGTTTCATATGAATTAAATTTTAAATGTGAAAATTTTATTTCAACGGAATGTTTATCATTTAATTTAAAAAATAATAATAGGGTTTTCTGGTAAACGTTTCGTGATTCGGATGAATTTTTATTTAGACTTTTTTTTGTTGTTTTTTTGGTAACTAGAGGGAATATTCTGTTGACAATTTTTTTCGTGGTAAAAAAATAGATGAAAAATAGAGGTATCAGTTTTTTTTTAATAGCCAAAAAACAGCTTTGAAAATTTTAGAGAAAAATCTGTGGAAAAATTCAATACAGATGTCACGAATTGTTCTTCTTGTTTTTTTTTCACGTATTCCTCGAGGGTTTTCAATTTATTCGCAATGTGACCTGTTGAAACAAATGGATTTGAAAAATCAAGTGAACTTGGGGATAAAATGAGCACTTTCACAGACCGATAAGCATAAAGACATCCCCGAATGGATTACAGATTCGATCGAAAGCAGATTTTCCCTCTTTTTTTTTGGTCGAAATTTTATTCTCTCTATCTCCATTTCATTCGTTTCAATTCTTTTTTTATTTTTATTCGTTTGCGTTTTTTTTTTCGCAATTGTTTATATGGGAAAAAATGAGAGGGATTGAGAGAGCTAGACCACTGAGCAGTGTGAGGTTATACGATCGGCCAGATTACGTGGCATCGACCTCGGGTGAGCGTTAACACCGAATTGCCAACTCGGATTATTCACGAAATTGATAGCCTAACGTAACTATATGCCTACGCGTAATCTCCCCTTCCCCCCAACTCCCTCCCTCTCTCTCTAACTCGTCATAAAATCAAAGTGCTTATTGTCCATTACCATTTTTCATTTATCATATTTAGTCCTCGAATAACAATCTCAAGAGACGAAAAGAAGTGAATAAAATAAGATTATCACCAGAATAATGAAAGGAAATTCACTGAAATTCATTGCCTTTCATCATTTGATAGAAAGCATTAAGTCACATTCAAGGGAATTATTCTTTGTTCCAATGCAACACGAATCCCATTTTTAACAAATAAAAAATAATTCCCTTTTTTTCAACACGAAGTTGTCTCAAAGCAACAGCTTTTAACGTAAGTTCACGTTCAACACGTTCGTTGTAGCGTGGCGAAAAGTTTTTCATTTAAAAAAACTAGGGGGCGAGAAGGGGGAAAAAGTTTGTCGTAAACTGGCGCTTCCAAAGCTTGTCGCTTCAAGAGCAGTTGGTTAAATTAAATTAGGCAGTAGTCCTTTTCAAAACTCGTCTTCCATAGACTAAGAATACAATAGATTGAAAGTACAAATTAAATGTTTGTTTCGAATGAGTGAGTTACATGGAATGAGTTCGAAGAAAGAACATAAAATGAAATATTTTCCCTCATTCAATTTACTCTAATATGCGTCTAATGGATTGAGGGAATATTGCCAATTCAGAGAAACTGAAGGAATTAATTCGTCGAGATGATAATTAAGAAAATGGGTAAATTATTATGTTTTCTCACACTAATTTTCCACATTTTTGATACGCAAAGGATAAATACTCACATTACATATATCCAATGTGGAAATTCATTTTTCTCCGAAATTGGAAACGTGATTTCAGAAAATGAATTTATCTCCATCGAAAAAAAAAAATGATATTCAATTCGTAAATTTGACTACAATGTGAAAAGAACAATCGAATATCATAAACATATTTCTATGATGATTGTCACCATTTATAACTTGGAAATATTCCACTTGACAATTCAAGATCTACGATTGCAGAGAGCCATCACTCGTCTTCCCAACACCAATTTCCTCTTCACCTTTCATCCCCAATATTTCACCATCATTCTTCTCGTATTCTTCTATTATTGTTTCGTCTCTTTCTCATCACTCTACTCCATGACTCTCCTGCTTATTCTTTTTCTTTTCCAATGTTTCGTGATGATTTTTTCTCATTGTTTTTTGCAGACGACTGTCCCAATTGCGTGGACGAGCACGCCGGCGGCCTTGCAGCACCCTCAAGATGGACCATGCCCCTTTTGAAACTTGGCGAGAAGAGATACTATCTTGGCATCTTTTTCAAGGTATATCTATTGTCTTTCATTTCTTTTTCCTTCTAGTATCTCATTGTTTCACTGTTTTCATTATATCCGTGAAAAAATATGGCATGACCTATTGCAAAAAAAACGAGCAGAGGTAATCAGAAATAAAAATCGTTCAATTTTAATGCAAAAATGGAGTACATAAATAGGATTATAAAAAAATGCATGACGGTCCGAAAAATCATTATCCCATTGCAACGTTAAAAATACGATAAACATGCAAAAAATTTATATGAACAGTGAGCAATTCACTCATCATTTTTTAATTATCCCTGTACACTGATAGACTGTTACAAAATTGTGTAAAATGAATGGCCCTAAAATTCCAAACATTCCTCATGCTAACTCATGCAGGAAGTCCTCGAATTGCAATAATTTATTTTCCCAAGTAGATTTGTACATTTCGATAACTACAGAGCACGAAAATTACACGAATATTTCACGCGCAAAAATGTATTCACCTTCAAACAATTATGAAAAACAATTTAATTCACATTCAAATTGTTTAATAAATCTGAAGAATGTTGATATTACAAGATGAATATCATAATTAATTCAAATAAACCGAGGATTCTACGAGAAGGGTAATAAATTAGAATGCAGTAACAGAGAGAACTCGGTCTCCAGGCGCACCCACTTTCAATTCCTTGCTTCTTGGCTTTAGCACGATTCGAATTGGCATACTTGCAACACGTTCATCCGGTCCAAAAGTGCCTTCTCTGCACTCGCAAAGAATCTCAACAGAATAAACGTCAAAAACTAACAAATATTCACCTTGTGAAAATTACGTTATTATCTATGAGCATATCGAGTATTCTAAATTTTTTAAAATTATTGTTATCAAATTTCCAGTACTTCGCACTTTTGATTTACATTAGAGACTCATATGTATGTATAATGTACCGTTACAGAGTGTATCTCTACCGGTTTCATTATTTCGCAACATTATGAATTGCCACGAACTTCGGAATTTATTAGTACACTTATTGCTTTAAAAATTATGGATTTTCTCTCAACATGAAAAAAATCGGCTTGAATTACCCCTCGAATTTTCAGCAGTTACGAAAAAACCATGTTTCCCCATTTTTTTTTTAAGTTTTTTTATGTATTCTTCATTGGCGAATATTTCAATTTTTTTCATGGCACCATAAAATAGGAAATATTGAGAAAAATTTGCATTTAATATTCGCGAGTAGATGATTGTTGTTCCCTCCATTTCTTTATTATGTAAAATAAAAAAAATGGGATTCTTCCTTTCTCTATTTACACTTGTATGATTTAAAGTGAATGGAAATATTATTCAGCCTCAATGGCGATCATGATAATACATAGAAATACTTGAAAACAACGTCATCAGTTACTCTCTACTTTTTTTTTTTCATTGAAGCCAAGTTCAAGGAGTGAATGGAAGTGAAAATTCTTTGAATTCTAAAAGGAGTGCTAAACGAGGAACTTGCCTGACTACTAACAAATTGCGAAAGCCTCAGTGCTTCAGGGAAGAGAGTACACATTTATGCAGTCAAATCGCATTTATAAGCATTCCTAATGTGTCAGTTTTTTAATTGCATTTTTTTCGCATTCAATTAATAGCCTGATGATGTGAAAGTAAAAACCTTGAGGCTCCCGAATGTCCGTTGGGTGATACAAAAAAATTAGTCATTTGCATTTCCTCATTTTTTTTTGTCCACAGAGAAGTGGTCAAACGAGATACGTCAATTTGATATGTATTAGATTTTTTTAAATATATCAAAATCAAATGGAGATAACGAAAAATTTCTAATAACCGTTTTTGTACCTCTATTTTTTCGACAAAACAGGTGATTACCGGAATTACTCTATCTCGCTTAGATTCCAAAATGCATTAATAAATGGAAAGTGAAATGTCGGAAACAGATAAATGTAACGATGTAACGTTGTCATCATGATTTTTTTAATATCTCGAAATTTAATTTTTCCCATTTTTTTAATGCTCAAAAGATCTTAAACCATTTTCCTCTCTCATTAAATTATTACGAACGAAAAATTTTGAATCTATCTCTTCACTCTAATGATTAAATCCATCCACGCCTCTAATTAATATTTCTCTAATCTCTGCAATTAGGCAAATTGGTACAGAGCTGCTCAATACTGCAGATATCACGGTATGCATTTAGCGAGTATAGCATCGCAAGAGGAGAACGACAGACTTGAGAAGCACATCAAGGACTTTGGATTGGGACACGAGCACTTCTGGACATCTGGCACAGATCAGGCTGAGGAGGGCACGTTCTTCTGGATGGCAAATGGTAGACCAATTACGTTTGAGAATTGGAATGTTGGAGAGCCAAATAATTTTCGGTAATTGACTCATTAATTCACTTCATTATTCACTCATCAATTACTCGTTAAATTGGATACTTTGAATCTCGTTATTAATTCCATTCTTTTTCTCTCTTTTCCCCCTTTTTTCTTCTCTTAAGATATGAAAATGGAGAAGAGGAGCACTGCCTGGAGCTGTGGAATCGTGATGGTAAGGGGCTTAAATGGAATGACAGTCCCTGCAGCTTTGAAACGTATTTTGTCTGTGAAGTTCAGTGATTATCATCTTTTAATCGATAACTGGGATAAAAATAGTGTACAATGAGAATGAATGAGAACTTTTGGTACTGGAGCGCATTTTTTATGATTGAAAAAAAAAAAAAAAAAAAACACGAATCTCGAGACCAGGGGAAACGGAATAATCCGATGAATTCAATGAGTGCGTGAGGAATTGAAGTATAAAATAGTGTTGATACTGGTAAATTCTCAAGTGTCAGCGCTTCGCACGAAATACTTAATACCAGTATTAATTGACAAATTAATACCGGTGTATTCAATGATACTATGTGCAAACTGTACAGATATTTATGTACGTTTAAATACTGTTAATAATGAGCTTTCATTCGAGATTATTTTTCTTTCATTTTCACGAGGTGCGTTCTTACGATCTTCATCCACGAATAAATGATAATTTTCATGTTACTTTAGAATACCAAAACAATTCTTAGAGTTTATGTCATATTTTCCTTTTTTTTTTTTTTAATGTGGAAATGATCGTATACTATGTATTCAGCTGTAAAAATAAAAGTAATGTAAACAGAGATGGAATTTTTTTTTATTATCATGCTCTACAAAAGTTTCCATTCGTTTTTCGAAGAAGATAACGAGCTATCAGTGAAGTGTAAAGTGAATTATCCAATAATGATTCGTTGACAATTATCTTGAAAGTTAGAAAAGATAAAATAATTCAGAAGACTTTTCACTGGTGATTTTATGGTGAATTCTTTAAATAACTGACACTTTATCGTTAGGATTATTCTAGATTATTGAACTGAAAAAGGAGTGAAGAGAAGAAGGTGCTAACCTGAATTCTAAAAACAACAATTGGGGAATGCGGCCGAATAACATAAATACTTTATCCATTTCCGGTTATTTGACGTCACAGACGCTCCACTTTAGCCCATTTTATTAATTTAATATCTCATCGATTTTCTGCACTTCATTCTCTTCACTTAAATTCGAGACTCAGTCGAGTTTTTAGATTTCAAACTATTTTGATTCTACAATTACTCACAACGCGTTTTTTTTCCTCTTTTTATTATTTCAAATTGTATCTACGTGTAGAGCAATCAATTTTTTTCATTCAGTTTTATTTTTTTTAATAAATCCTTTTTTTACATGGAAAAAGGAGCAGGCGTGAGCTTTATTGGGAGAGTATTGGCTTGGGACAAATGACGATGATCAAAAGTGCAATACAGCGTTACGCGTGTAACGAATCTCTCTACACGAGGGGTGGGTGCATCAATACCTCACGTCGATTGACAGAACCAATTAGCGGTTTGTCCATTTTTTTTATTCTTTTATTTGCGAAGAATATAAAACAATGGAGCGCTCGGGTTATTGACTTGGAAATCATTTTTTACACTCATAGTTATTATATTTTCAAAGAAAAGAGCAATTAATCTGTTTTATGAAAGACTAAAATCAGCTGATAAATTAAATAAATATTTGGATATTCTCTTTTTATTCCGAGAATTCAGTGGGTTAAAATCAATTTTATGTGAAGCATTGTTATCACTAAATACAATCAACAGTTGGATGGAAAATACTGTTTAATTTACCATCGAAAACAGTGAAAATTGTCTAAAAATATATCGCATTTTGATAAAACTAGATTTCACAAAGTGACTGATGATAAATCGGTGTTATCGACAGTAGAAATCTGTTATTTCAACGGAGATAATAATATTTGATGTTGAAGAAAAATATTAGAAAGGAATATATACAAGAAGCATTAACTGCAATTGAAGAGAAATGATCATTAAGGATTATTGAAAAGAAACATTTAAAAAACGAGAAATTCGTGAGAATCAACGAAGCGAAATTGTGACTTACGAAGAATGCCAGCGATATATAATCTTCGAGTCTCTTTAATAAAAACTGTAATTGCAAGATTTTTGACAATTACTTTCGAGAATAGAGATGACGAGGATTGGCAATATTGTGTCATTAATAATTATTATTGATTCCCCCATAAGCCCTTATGACCGATTCCTCGAGGAGTTAGTACTGATCATACTCATCTCAATCTGAGCTGGCCGGCTCAACTAAACCCTCGAATTTCTTTATTATTTCCTCATTTTCCCGCAATTTTTCGCACTTTCCCCACGAAATGAACTCTATGCTATCAATCAATCATTATTTTACACTATAATTACATGAATTACATGATTTATCAATGTTTAAATGTTACGGCGACGTAATCGATCAAAGCATGTGGCCTACATTTCACACGATTCAACAATATTAAATTTCATTAATTCATTTCTATCTTGCACTCAAATAATCTTTAGACATTGATGAATCCAATGAATTCATGAAAAATCAAAAAAAAACATGATAACATAATGAAAATAAGAAAATTATTCTGATGAAGACGCCGTTTACTCGACTGCGCCAGTGAATTTGTGGCGTCAAAGCAGCAATGCCTCTCTCCATGGTCCGTGCTCAGTTACGTACACGACTGCTCCGAGACTTCGTAGTTTATACGAAAAAATTATCTCGTTTGAGAAGCTCAATTTTTCTTAGGACGAAAAACTAACTGTATTGTGTTGTTAAAACGCATTGAGGAAAGATGGCCGAAAAATCAGCATCACCAGTAACTACAGCAGCATCTGAGGCACCAGCCAAGGCGGAAGTTGCAAAGAAACCAGCAAAGGCAAAAAATCCCAAGCCAAAGCCAACTCATCCAAGCACTGCTGACATGGTTAATGCAGCAATTAAGACACTGGCTGAACGTAATGGATCGTCACTTCAAGCAATCAAAAAGTACATGTCTACAACCTACAAAGTTGATACTGACAAACTCGCATTCTTCATTAAGAAGTACCTGAAATCAGCAGTTACCGCTGGAACTCTAGTGCAGACAAAGGGAAAAGGTGCTTCTGGTTCATTCAAACTTGCAACTAAGAAAAGTGAGGCTACAAAGGCGAAACCAAAACCCAAAGCATCTCCTGCCAAGAAGGAGCCTGCACCGAAGAAGGCAGCTGCCAAAAAACCAGCGGCCAAGAAGGCTGAACCTGCCAAGGCTAAGGTGAAGAAGGATGCTACTCCGAAAAAGGCAGCACCAAAGAAACCAGCAGCCGAGAAGAAAGTCGCTAAACCGAAAGCAGAGAAAGCTGCCAAACCGAAGAGTCCCAAGGCGAAGAAGGCAACAAAGGCTCCAACTGCCAAACCTAAGGCGCCTAAACCAAAAAAAGCAGCTGCACCGAAAGCAAAGCCAGCTGCTAAAAAACCAGCACAAAAGAAATGAACTTGAAGTACACAAAAGAATTCAATCGTCACAACATCAAAACGGCCCTTTTCAGGGCCAATAACATAATCCAACGTAGCAATTCACTATCGCATAATATTGTAATACAAAGGAATATTTAGTCCAATTCCAGGAATTGGACTAAATTAATAGTTAATTTTCTTTTGGTAGATATATAATGCATTAATTGATAATTATTCATAATCTCAAATTATGACTCATTGTCATTATTGGTAACTCTCATTCATTTCCTAATTCGTTAATTATGAAGTGAAAGAAAGAATCTATTACGAAAGCTATTTAGAAACTACATGTTTATCTAAAGGACTAAATTTATCCATATTCCCCCGATATTTGGAATTCTCACATAAAACCGTTTTAATGATCATTACTTTGGCATTATAACATTACGACGCCCTATTCTTCAAAACTTCGAGTATATAAATAGCTTGATTCAATAATTATGCATCCAACATCATAATAAAAAGTAAATAATTGCTGCAATCAATAGATTTAAGAATTCAGAGGTTAAAGTCCTTGAGTAAGATAGGTTAGAATGTACAAGAATTTGTTCTTTGGAACTGAGTAAAAAGTAAAAATAGAGGACAAAGAAAATTTGTTTTGGTTCTTAGCCATCGCTCTATTGAAAAAAGATTGGATATTTTCGGAATAGATAAAGGATAGGATAGGGTACTCACTCGGTGCTGAAACGGTTAGGTCACTTGGGATAGGTACGGGGAGGTTCCACCATAGCAATGTATCTGCCGTGATTCATGGGAGATGGATGAAACATCAGGGGTGCATGTATAATGATTAGGCATCTCATAGGTAATTAGTATCCAAAGGTCTCGTTTGATGGCACTCATATTTAAAAGGTCGTATTTCACACTAATTAAGTACCGATATTATCTCTCCTTTAAAATTTGAAATACCGTTCACGATAAATTATTTTTTAAACTTTACACGATTAATGGGCTTTGAGATGTTGCTTCCGTGACGATTCATCGATTAATGACTGAGCGCGGCCGCGAGCTCTGTATTATATACGGTTCCCGAGGGTTTCCCCCACTCTTACGCTTGGAGCCAATAAGGGCACGTATATTGTGGATTATATAAAAAAAACTGATACGTATTTATAGTTTTAGGGATCAGGTTGAGAGATGTTGATTCCACGAGAATTAATCAGTAAATGATTTAGTTTTGTTAAGGGCCCTGTATTTATACGTTCAGTCAGAGGGCGCCCCCACCCTCCTAATTTAAACCAATAAGAATACATCTGTTCAGGAGTGAACAGGGACAAATGATCAATTTATTTCGATATTTGTATTTTTTCAATAAATTAAATAACATAAAATTTATTAACGAAAAATGAATAATAAACGTTTAAATAATTTTGTGGCCCTGAAAAGGGCCGATGGTTGTTAATTAATATTATTTAAGAACTGCTTTTCTCCGTCTTCTTTGGAAGTAGAACGGCTTGGATATTCGGAAGAACGCCACCTTGAGCGATGGTAACTCCAGACAACAGCTTGTTCAACTCCTCGTCGTTACGAATGGCCAATTGTAGATGCCTTGGGATAATTCTCGTCTTTTTGTTGTCACGAGCGGCATTGCCAGCCAACTCGAGAACTTCAGCAGCCAAGTACTCCATTACAGCAGCGAGGTAGACTGGTGCTCCGGCACCGACACGTTCAGCGTAATTTCCTTTGCGAAGGAGTCGATGAATTCGTCCAACTGGGAACTGAAGTCCAGCCCGAGTTGAACGAGTCTTAGCCTTGGCCTTAACTTTTCCTCCTTTACCACGACCAGACATGATGATTTAATTGATAATTAATAACGTACAACTGTCAGTGAAAGCCGAAGCTTGAATGATTCTGAGTGAGTGGACGGACTACTACGTAGGTTCAGACGGCAGCGGCGCCGAGCCAATCGAGAGGCGCCACTCAGACGCGCTGCGCAGGACTCACCTAATTAGCTCGGCGCCACTACCGTCTGGCATTATATACGTGTGCACTCCACACTTCACGAGTATTCCAATTCGAGTTTTCATTGTGAATACATTGTACTTTGACGAATTTAACAATGCCACCCAAAGCGAGTGGAAAAGCTGTCAAGAAGGCTGGTAAAGCCCAGAAAAATATTACTAAGACTGACAAGAAGAAGAAGCGTAAGAGGAAGGAGAGCTACGCTATCTACATCTACAAAGTCTTGAAACAAGTCCATCCTGACACCGGAGTCTCCAGCAAAGCTATGAGCATCATGAATTCGTTCGTTAATGATATTTTCGAAAGAATTGCTGCAGAAGCTTCAAGACTTGCTCACTACAATAAACGTTCAACCATTACTTCACGGGAAATTCAGACGGCTGTTCGTCTTCTGCTTCCCGGAGAATTGGCTAAGCACGCTGTCAGTGAAGGCACAAAAGCTGTAACCAAATACACAAGCTCAAAGTAAATAATTGTCTTCAAACAACAATCCAATCGGCCCTTTTCAGGGCCACAACATTTTTAAAACGTTAATTCTCTTTTTTCTTTATTCAACTTACTATAGTAATTGATATGAATCTATTATGGATACTTTAAATTCGGTTGTGAGCATCAACGAATAATTATAAAATTCCATAGGCAATTTTACCTCCCAGGCAATAAAAATTAATAAAATTGGATTGCATTGAAGAACATTTATCGTATTCTATTCTATTAGAATCATTTGATATTCATGAACGCAGAAGACATAAAATAATTGGCTCTCGGGGGGATCGAACCCACGACCTTCGCGTTATTAGCACGACGCTCTAACCGACTGAGCTAGAAAGCCATGACTGCAATGGGATCATCGAACAATACATGAATAAATTAATTTTATTGTCTCAAGAGAATAATCTTACTTACGTATATTTATTCATTAGATGAGATGAGTTTGATTACACATTAGTATTACATCTTAAATCGATTGTGGTAATGGGCTAATAATAATTTCTAATTCAATTTTCAACACGCTCATCAGATTGTATGTGGCATATATCCACAACGAATTACATCTCCAAATATTACGTGAAATAAATTGCTAACGATTCCAAAAATATTGAGATTTTAATGATTAGTCAAAAACTACTCCTCTGAAGTGTCCAAGAAGGGTATCTATAAAATTGTTTAGACGAAATTGTTGCAAGCCTCTTGTGTTCAAAATATGGGCAACATAACCTATAAGAAAATTTAACATCCTTACTACTGATATGCTCTATTATACAGTTTTATTTATTCATATGCATTACATCTCGATAAACAGAATTCTATGATCATCGAATGAGTACATGCTCGAAATTGAATGAATGTCCATAGAACATGAATAAGAAAGTATTCTTAAATAATTCCAAGAAGTTCACAATTTGATAATGAGTGGAACATTTGAATTATGTACTTATGAATTTTTTACATCATAAATTTGATATAGTAGAGGAGTCTATAACGGATTTCAGACATTAAAATAATGCGAATAGAAAGATCGTACGTTAAAATTTTTTGATGGCCCTGAAAAGGGCCGTTTGTTTTTGT
The DNA here is from genome assembly GCA_963565655.1 of Aleiodes testaceus. Classification (NCBI taxonomy): domain Eukaryota; kingdom Metazoa; phylum Arthropoda; class Insecta; order Hymenoptera; family Braconidae; genus Aleiodes; species Aleiodes testaceus. Next base: position 4,806,938 of record OY751415.1, on the reverse strand, counting down.
CAGATGCGAGTTGCTGCGCTTAACCTCCAAATCCGTAAAGAGTGCGTCCTTGTCGTTTCAATGCGTAAACGACATCCATAGCAGTTACTGTCTTCCTCTTGGCGTGTTCAGTGTAGGTGACTGCATCACGGATAACGTTCTCAAGGAATACCTTGAGTACACCACGAGTCTCTTCGTAGATCAGACCAGAAATACGCTTGACACCGCCTCGACGAGCAAGACGACGGATAGCTGGCTTGGTAATTCCCTGGATGTTATCACGAAGAACTTTACGATGGCGTTTTGCTCCTCCTTTTCCCAATCCCTTTCCTCCCTTTCCGCGACCAGTCATGATGAATACTTGATTGAGTTGCTAATCAGTTCTACACAGTCAGAAGACCGAATGAGTTCATCACAATTTTTTCCGGGTTATATAAGGCCGCTCGCAGCGCCATCCCCTCTTTCGAAAAACTATTCAATAGCGACCGCGCCGCCAGGTGTTCTCCCCACTCCAGGAACTTCGACCAATCAGAATTCATCAGAGCGCTATATATACCACGCATAAGTAATCAATGTCACAATTTGACTTCAGTCTCTTGGAAGCATACACATCTAAGATGGCACGTACTAAGCAGACCGCTCGTAAATCAACTGGTGGAAAAGCTCCACGTAAACAGTTGGCCACCAAAGCTGCTCGTAAGAGTGCGCCTGCCACTGGAGGAGTTAAGAAGCCCCATCGCTACAGGCCAGGAACAGTAGCTCTTCGTGAAATTCGTCGTTACCAGAAGAGTACTGAACTCCTCATCCGTAAATTGCCGTTCCAACGACTTGTTCGTGAGATCGCCCAGGACTTCAAGACTGACTTGAGATTCCAGAGCTCTGCAGTTATGGCTCTTCAAGAAGCTAGCGAGGCTTATCTCGTTGGTCTCTTTGAAGATACCAATCTCTGCGCTATCCACGCCAAGAGAGTTACCATCATGCCAAAGGACATTCAACTAGCTCGTCGTATTCGTGGAGAACGTGCTTAAAATATAACAGCTCAATCGTCTAATCCAATCGGCCCTTTTCAGGGCCAAAAAATGATGAAACTTAGATGAATCAAAGTTTTCCTGCTAATACAATCGACATCAGTCCATATCTCATATAGAATAATGATTTACAATTATTGATCATCTTTTGACTAAATATTTTTTTACTTCGAAGAACTTTAATAATCTTACGTGATACTAAACTTGGTCATGATTGTGATAGAAAAAAAAAGTAAGAATCGAGACAAATTTTCTTCAATTGACCAAATGAACTAACTACATGAAATAAGAGTAGATTATATTAAAATTTTATTCACAAAAAAATACAAGACTGATGAATAATTACGAGAGGTATCAGTAGAATGTAGTTCGTTGGAAATATATGAAACTAAAATCGAAGCATAATTTAATTTTCTATGTTAAAAAATTTGTGGCCCTGAAAAGGGCCGATTTTCCTTCCTCCCAGTCCAACAAAAATCGAGAATTCACTTTTTCGCAGTCTTAGCCTTCGTCGGTGAAGTAACCTTCTTCGCTTTGGGTGCTTTGGGTTTAGTCGGCGATTTCGTAGTTTTCTTCATTTTACTTGGACTCTTAGATTGAGCAGCTTTTGTGGTCTTCTTAGGTTCAGCTGTCTTAGCAGTTTTCTTAGCTTCGGTTTTTTCAGCTGGCTTCTTAGCAGACGCCTTCTTTTCGGCATCAGCTTTCTTCGTAGCTTCAGGCTTCTCTGCAGCTTTCGGCTTCTTGGCACCTTCATCTTCAGAAGCCTTGGGTTTCGGTTTACTGCCCGGCTTTGGAAGTTTGAATGAACCAGTGGCTCCTGTACCCGATGTTTGAATTAAATCTCCAGTTTCAACTGCTTTCTTCAAATACCTCTTGATGTACATTGCCTGTTTTTCAGCGTCCAACTCGTACTCTGTAGCCACGAATTTCTTTATAGCCACAAGTGATGATCCCTTAGGCTCTTTGAGAGTTCCAATAGCATTCATAACCATTGTAGCTGTGGTCGGTTTAGTCTCAGGCTTCGAAGAAGAAGCCTTCTCTATCTCCGGCGATGATGGTGGATCGGCCATTTTGATCAGTTTTGACTGACTGAGAGGATCGATTGATATAACTGTTCTTTAATTTTTCAAATACGGAAATGACAATCGGTGTGATGAATTTTCACCTTTAGAATCTTTATTTACATATGACGCGGACCATGAAGAAAGTCCTGCTCAAATTTTCATCCCCGAAACAATACAGGAATAAATAATGTAAACGAAATAGACTTGAACTATACTTTATACACACTTGAACCTTTTCAGGGCCATAAAACAATAAAACGATGATTATTCAAATTATTGACTTTCGGTAATATTTAATAGCAATTGTGATTCACAACAGAACGATAATATTGGTGGTAATTCATTGTATTCATGAAAGGTTCGTATACCTGGGGTATTCATCTATTGTTCTACACTCGATTTCCATTTAATAGTGACAAAAATATTTTTTTCATTATTAGTGAGGTCATACACGAATTGTATTGATTCGTTATTTTGAAAAGTATATAAAAGAAAATTTCCATAAATTAATTTTAAAGATTTGTCAATAATAATCAAAATGAAAAAATGAATAGAAACGTTATAAATTTTTGGTGGCCCTGAAAAGGGCCGATTGTTCTTTACTGAAGACATTCCATTTACTTTGAGCTCGTGTATTTGGTTACGGCTTTAGTGCCTTCACTGACAGCGTGCTTAGCCAGCTCTCCAGGAAGTAGCAGACGTACAGCAGTCTGAATTTCCCGAGAGGTAATCGTTGAACGCTTGTTGTAATGAGCCAATCTTGAAGCTTCGGCTGCAATTCTTTCAAAAATGTCGTTGACAAAAGAATTCATGATGCTCATGGCTTTACTGGAGACTCCGGTATCAGGATGAACTTGTTTAAGAACTTTGTAGATGTAGATAGCGTAGCTCTCCTTCCTCTTGCGCTTCTTCTTCTTGTCGTTCTTGGTAATATTCTTTTGGGCTTTACCAGCCTTTTTAACAGCTTTTCCACTTGCTTTTGGTGGCATGTTGAAATAATGATCGAATCGTAGACTTGGAAGGTCAGAGTCGTAGTGAGTGCACGATTGATGCGCAGGGGTATATAATGCGAGACGTTTGTGGCGCCAAGCCAATCAGGTGAGGGGTGCGCGCGACGCGTATAGTGGCGCACTCTAATTGGACCGCCCGACGGCCCTGCAAAGCTATATAAAGGGACGCCGGGCAGTCCATAGTTAATCCAACTTGGACTTTCATCCGTTACCCACATTAAATCACATTCAATATGTCAGGCCGTGGTAAAGGAGGAAAAGTTAAGTCAAAGTCTAAGTCTCGTTCTAGCAGGGCTGGACTTCAGTTCCCTGTAGCACGTCTTCATCGACTTCTCCGTAAAGGAAATTACGCCGAACGTGTTGGTACCGGAGCTCCAGTCTACTTGGCTGCAGTTATGGAGTACTTGGCTGCTGAAGTTCTCGAGTTGGCTGGCAATGCCGCTCGTGACAACAAGAAATCAAGAATCATCCCAAGACATCTACAATTGGCCATCCGTAATGACGAGGAGTTGAACAAACTTTTGTCCGGAGTTACCATCGCTCAAGGTGGAGTCCTTCCGAACATCCAAGCTGTTCTACTTCCAAAGAAAACCGAAAAAAGCAGTGCTTAAATGACATGAATCGAAAAATCGGCCCTTTTTAGGGCCACAACATTTTTAAAACGTAGTTCATATTCTTTTGCATATTATTACCTCTCAATCAACCTTCCAATTTCATGACGATGAAAATAATAATACTATAGAATCCAAATAATTTTCATTTACTCAATAAATATATTGTTTGTTGAATAAGAGACTTAATCTGGGAATATGATTCAATCAATGACCATATCCTTTATCATAAAATTAGTTGTTCAATACTTCTGTGAAAATTCCATATATTTTTCTATTCTACCCATTGTCTGTGCATCCAATAGAAAAGAATCACAGTTACAAACAAATGAGGTAGCTGCAGAAGGATTCTTCGAAATGAAAAACATTGGCAGGTACCGATGGTCAACTCTATTGTTCTCATTGTTGCCCGATTCCGTTGAAGTTTTAACTTGCAATTTCTCTTTTCTACCTGGATTCTATCATTCCTTTCTACTGAATTCATATACAATTCTCGGAATCTGGAAAAAAGCTTATGACCTTCAACAAAAGAAAAATGAATTTCAAAAGTATTTGTATGAAAACAAAAGCAAATAATTGCGAATAAGTAGCGAAGGGAAATAATGATTTAAAATTGATGGTAATTGTTGTTTATCGTATGATTCATTAATATTGTTCCAAGAGTTTTTACTAAAAATAATGGGGAAATGATAATTCTGTCATTACTTGTATACATGCAATCAGATGCACCGATGATCTCTCATAAAGATAACGACTTTGACTCAAGAAAAAGAATGTTAAGAGAAGTCAATTAAATTTTGAATATTAGAAATAGTGAAAGGTATATACAAATTTAATTTTCAAAAGAAAAAAAATTATCAACAATAACTTGAACCAGGCCTCTTACCTCGAGTCATCAGATATTGAAGTTGATCGACAGAGAGCGATTAAGAATTCGCAAAAAAATAGCAATTCACGAATTTTGCCTGATATCTCTTGAATTTCTCCTGTATTAAACTCTACTCTATATCCCGAACCATCTTTCATCCTTTTTACTTGCAAATCCATTAGTTTATTAATATTTAAACAAACTAGTGACCCTGACAATGAATGTTGATGACTCAGATTTTTCCGATTTTCATTAGATAATTGGCTTTTGATCAGTGCTCCTTATCCTTTTTTAAACTTATTGAACTTTAGTTGACATAATTGAACATAAAACTTTTTGAAATTATTACAATAATAATGTAAAAAATGTAAATTTATAATTTAGAAAATACCATTTGTTGGATAAGAATCTCAAAGTTCTGGTGTACTTTCAAGCCAGTCTCTCTCCATGGTCCGCGCTTAGTTCCCTACACGGCCGGCCGAACATGGCGGAACTCATTCGAACAGAACCAGCTCACCGAAGTCAATTCTGAGTTCAACCTCGTGTTCATTACACTATTGTAATCAAAATGGCCGACAAGTCAGCATCACCAGTAGCTGTGGCATCATCGCCAGCAACAACACCCGCTAAAGCAGAGACAGCCAAGAAAGCAGCGAAGGCTAAGAATCCAAAAGCAAAACCAAATCACCCAAGCACAGCTGATATGGTTAACGCAGCCATCAAGACATTAGCTGAACGCAATGGATCATCACTCCAGGCTATCAAGAAATACATCGGGACTACTTACAAAGTTGACGCTGAGAAACTTGCTCTTTTCATTAAGAAATACCTGAAGTCAGCAGTTACTGCTGGAACTTTGGTACAGACTAAGGGAAAAGGTGCATCTGGATCATTCAAGCTTGCAGTAAAGAAAGGTGAGGCAACAAAAGCCAAACCTAAGCCCAAGCCAGTTGCTGCCAAGAAAGAAACAACTCCAAAGAAAGCTGCAGTCAAGAAGCCAGCAGCCAAGAAGGCCGATGCTGCTAAAGCTAAGCCTAAGAAGGAAGCAGCTCCAAAGAAAGCTGCTGCCAAGAAACCAGTTGCTGAGAAGAAGACAACCAAGGCGAAAGCAGAAGCAGTAGTTAAATCGAAGAGTCCTAAAGCAAAGAAAGCTGCCAAAGTACCAACTGCTAAGCCTAAGGCACCTAAGCCAAAGAAAGCTTCAGCTCCGAAGGCAAAAGCAGCAGCTAAGAAGACAACAGCAGCGAAAAAATGAATTTGAAGAATTCAAAACAACATCCATGAAGATCACCAAAAACGGCCCTTTTCAGGGCCAATAATTATTTAAAACGTTGAATTCATATTTTTACTAATATACTTTAATAATAATGGAAGAAATTCCCTCTCCTCATTTTTCTAATTTCAAATTATTTTTTTTTATGACTTAGCATTTGATAAAAGTATCTATGCTTGAATATATCGTTATCATGGAATAGAGATGGCATGACTGATATGCATAACTACAACACGGCGCCTTTTTGACCAAAAACAATATAAAAATTTCCATTCCTTTTTGTTTTACTATCAGTTTATCGTTTATTATTCAATGAAAAATGGAAGTATCTTACTTCAGTATATCTTTACCATAGAATAGAAATACTGTTCTCAATTATTTTTTATTATTCTTCCAGTAAGATCGAATCTGTTCCATTAGGCTATTTCAGAAGGATAATAACGAAAGAGTAATTCATTAATTTTCTTTCAGAAATATTTGAACAAGTTAGAATAAAATATTAGTAACCAATATGATTACGTTTTTTACAGAGCCAAATTTTCATTTAAAGAATGAAGAGATATGGCAAATAATTGAATATAAATATTTCAGAAGTTTCTCTAATTTTCAACATATAATAATAACACTAGATAGAATGAGAGTCACGTTCTTACTATTCGAAGACTCGGAGAAGATTGCAAATAATTGAATGTTTTACGTTTTAATAATTTGGTGGCCCTGAAAAGGGCCGATTGTTTTTGTTGACGTCCAAATGGGTGTTCTGTGCTTAACCTCCGAATCCGTAGAGGGTACGTCCTTGTCGTTTCAATGCATAGACTACATCCATAGCAGTAACAGTCTTCCTCTTAGCGTGCTCAGTATAAGTAACTGCATCACGAATGACGTTCTCAAGGAAAACCTTGAGTACACCACGAGTCTCTTCGTAGATCAGACCAGAGATACGCTTGACACCGCCACGGCGAGCGAGACGGCGAATAGCTGGTTTGGTGATACCCTGGATGTTATCACGAAGAACTTTACGATGACGCTTGGCTCCTCCTTTCCCCAATCCCTTTCCTCCCTTTCCTCGGCCAGTCATTGTATTTTATTAGTAGAGAGATGTCTAACGACTTTAATGCTCCAAGAACACTGATGTCTGTCGCTTCTATGTTCCTCTTTTTATAGGGATGAGAAGTCACTTCTCCCTACTCTTTTCCAAGCATCCAATAGGAATTCAGTAAAAGCGTGGCTCTATTGTAAGCGTTTCAACCAATCGCGGTAGGTGGCGCGGGTATATAATCGTCCACGAGTTCCTCAACACGCATTTACTGATTTAGAATCATCAGTGCAGTTACGTCATGGCTCGTACTAAGCAAACCGCTCGTAAGTCCACTGGAGGAAAGGCTCCACGTAAACAACTTGCAACCAAAGCTGCTCGCAAGAGTGCGCCTGCCACTGGAGGAGTTAAGAAACCCCATCGCTACAGGCCAGGAACCGTAGCTCTTCGTGAAATTCGTCGTTACCAGAAAAGCACAGAACTTCTCATCCGTAAATTGCCATTCCAACGACTTGTTCGTGAGATTGCTCAGGACTTCAAAACTGATTTGAGATTCCAGAGCTCTGCAGTCATGGCTCTTCAGGAAGCTAGCGAGGCTTATCTCGTTGGTCTCTTCGAAGACACCAATCTCTGTGCCATCCATGCTAAGAGAGTTACCATCATGCCTAAGGACATTCAATTGGCTCGTCGCATTCGTGGAGAAAGAGCATAAGTGTTATTGACTCGTAACCAAACAATCGGCCCTTTTCAGGGCCACAAAATGTTTAAAACTTGGTCAAACTCATATTCTAAAGCTATTAATAATTTATAAGAAGTTTATTTATATAATGCCAATTTTATTGATATTTATACATCCATTAATATTATCAACCAAATTAATTCTATGATTCTTCTATCTTAAATTAATTTATGAGTTATTTCAGCTATGTACAGGTACTTAAACATTTTATATTGTTCTTAGAAATTCAAAAATTATTTTTTGGGAGTCTTAGTATCTAAATTGAGTTACAAGAAATAACCATTCCAGTAAATAAAGAAAAATATAATAGTCATAATTCCTAATTTCTTAGTAGTTTTCCTCACATTATATTATACATTGTCCATTAATTCTTCTCCATATCCGTAATTTTGAAAAATTATACCTGACTGTTATAAATCCTTTTTCTATAAGTTAGAAATTAAAATGATCCCTGCAATAAATTCATCACTACCTGCTATGCACACCATAGAATCATAAAAGATTCGACCGTACAGAAGAACCTAAATCATGATAATGACCAGTAGCCTAATATCATATATTTGATGAATTATAATAGACAATTGTCTTTAAGAATAAATAATAGCAAAATTTAATAATCAACGTTTAAAAATTTTGTGGCCCTGAAAAGGGCCGATTGTATTCAAAGTAGTTTTGTTCTCTTTACTTGGAACTAGTATACTTGGTTACAGCCTTTGTTCCTTCACTAACAGCGTGTTTCGCCAATTCTCCGGGTAAAAGTAAACGAACAGCAGTTTGGATTTCCCGGGATGTAATAGTTGAACGCTTGTTGTAATGCGCCAATCTCGAAGCCTCGGCAGCAATTCTTTCGAAAATGTCGTTGACGAAAGAGTTCATGATGCTCATGGCTTTACTGGAGACTCCGGTGTCAGGATGAACTTGCTTCAATACTTTGTAGATGTAAATTGCATAGCTCTCCTTCCTCTTGCGTTTCTTCTTCTTGTCAGTTTTGGAGATATTCTTCTGGGCCTTGCCTGCTTTCTTCACGGCTTTACCGCTGGCTTTTGGTGGCATTGTACAGTCAGTTGAATAAAATGTACTATGACGACGAGAGTCTGAGTCAGAGTGACGCTACCACGATCGGCGCGTTATTATATTCAGGCGGACGTCTGTGGCGCCGAGCCAATGAGAAGGCGTCTCTGTGTATGAGTCATCACATTAGCGCGGCGCCACTACCGTTTAGAGCTATATAATAGTGCATCGTAATTTTTAACCCATATTCTCCTTCGATAATCCGTAAACGCCACATCTACTTAAATTAATTATTATCATGTCTGGTCGTGGCAAAGGAGGAAAAGTAAAGGCTAAGTCTAAGACTCGTTCCACTAGGGCTGGACTTCAGTTCCCAGTTGGTCGTATTCATCGACTTCTTCGTAAAGGAAATTATGCTGAACGTGTAGGGGCTGGAGCACCAGTCTACCTTGCTGCAGTAATGGAGTATTTGGCTGCTGAAGTTCTCGAGTTGGCAGGTAATGCTGCTCGTGACAACAAGAAGACTAGGATCATCCCGAGACATCTTCAACTCGCTATCCGTAACGATGAGGAGTTGAACAAACTGTTGTCTGGAGTAACCATCGCTCAGGGTGGTGTTCTTCCAAACATTCAGGCTGTCCTTCTACCAAAGAAAACGGAGAAAAGCAGTTCTTAAACCGGATTACACATCAATTAATCGGCCCTTTTCAGGGCCACCAAATTTTTCAAACGTTGAAAGTTGATTTTTCTTATTTAATTATTTTTTAAGTAATTCCCCGGCCCCTAATATTATTCATTACTAATGAAATATATTGAAATTTACATCCAATAAGCCTGCATAATTTATTAGATTGAAGAATACAAAAAATAAAATTGAATTGATCTAATAGTCAAAATTGTTTAAATGTTTTTTTCTGAGTTAAATTGAAAGAGCGTAACCAATTGACTAACAAAATTAAATTAAAATCAATCAGAAACATCACTAAGCAACACCTAAAGTTGTTTATAATAAGACAATGATGAAAAGGAAAAATTTATTGCATGACGGACACTCGGATACCTATGATAGAGGGCTCATAAATTTTATGACCAGATTAAGTCTCAGGTAGATGTAATAATAAAATCTATCGAATAGTTTTAAGTCCTAAATTCCGACTACCTGGAATCCGTCAATTTATAAATACCATTTCCATTCTGAAAAATAAATTACAACATACCATAATTCATGAAATGAATGACTATATTTTTGAAAATAGAAAATTGAAGAAATCGAATGATTTATTACACTTGAATTTATAAATATTAAAAGATTATTATTGCTTCAAAAATTGATTTTTTCCATGTTTTAAATATTTGTTGGCCCTGAAAAGGGCCGATTATTTATAAGTCAAATAATGGCTTATGCTCTTTCTCCACGAATACGACGAGCCAATTGAATGTCCTTTGGCATGATGGTAACTCTCTTGGCATGGATTGCACAGAGATTGGTATCTTCAAAGAGACCAACGAGGTAAGCCTCGCTAGCTTCCTGAAGAGCCATAACTGCAGAACTCTGGAATCTCAAATCAGTTTTGAAGTCCTGAGCGATCTCACGAACAAGTCGTTGGAACGGCAATTTACGGATAAGGAGTTCAGTGCTCTTCTGGTAGCGACGAATTTCACGAAGAGCTACTGTTCCTGGCCTGTAGCGATGGGGCTTCTTAACTCCTCCAGTGGCAGGCGCACTCTTACGAGCAGCTTTGGTTGCCAGTTGTTTACGTGGAGCTTTTCCTCCAGTAGATTTTCGAGCGGTTTGCTTGGTACGAGCCATGGTTAATTAAAGAATGCTTTCGTAACTTCTACGAATCGAATGATGCTGTTTTCGAAAAAATTCCCTTTTTATCCCCAGTCAAGCATTCTCATTGGGTGTTGACCCCTGAGTGGTGGGAACGAGCAGTGCCCGATTCTTATTGGCGCAGAGATTAGTGGTGGGGATAATCCTCTTTCAACGTTCTATAAATACGTAGTTGAACCGTTTTTCATCATCAGTCGCTGACGGTTTCTCAATTAGTAGTCTTTGATTTCTATATTACTCAATAATAATGACCGGTCGTGGAAAGGGAGGAAAGGGATTGGGAAAAGGAGGAGCTAAGCGCCATCGTAAAGTTCTTCGTGATAACATCCAGGGTATCACCAAACCAGCCATCCGTCGTCTTGCTCGTCGCGGAGGTGTCAAACGTATTTCTGGATTGATCTACGAAGAGACTCGTGGTGTACTTAAGGTTTTCCTTGAGAACGTCATCCGTGATGCTGTTACCTACACCGAGCACGCCAAGAGGAAGACAGTCACTGCCATGGACGTAGTCTATGCATTGAAACGTCAAGGACGCACTCTCTACGGATTTGGAGGTTAAACAGATATTACCCATTCAAACAAAAAATCGGCCCTTTTCAGGGCCACAAAATTATTAAACTTTGAAAATTTTAATTATAGCAAATATCTCTTTCACAAATTGATCATAATTTTATGTCGTATCTAATAAGGACTCGTCTACATTTTAATGCATCCTAACCTCAAAAATTTCATCCACAAATAATTTATATCTAATAAATGATTAGAAATGAATTATGGATTCAATCGAATAATTGAGTTTCTTAAATAAATTCATTTTAATCAATATCAACATTCGAAAGACATTGTCTAATTAACAAACTTAATATTGCTGCAGCAACTCCACACGTATGATTGTCACACCCATAATCCATTGGACTTGATGACCTTTTTCTCCGATGATACCTAGATGGAAACCTGTAAGCAAAAGATTCCCTCAATTTCCTTCATTTATTTATTTTATTACAATATTTTGTACCCTCTACTCGAGAAGCATCCCATTGAATTCGGCCAACTAAGAACCAATTCTTTATAATGATCTGTGAGAAACTCCGAATAACCTTCCATTCCACAGAGAAACACTGCAAGTAAGTTATATAAATTATGAAATTAATTAATTGAAGAAATTCATTGAAATTTAATTTAATTCATGGAATTGAGTGCATCACTCCTTTTCCTCAGTTAAAAAAAAATAATGAATTACTCTCTTCCATAGCTAGATCCTTTCCAACCAGAGGAAAATTGGAAGCCTCCAAGTCCTGTAAGTCCTGCCAAATTCCTCCACAATATTCTCCAATTAACTCTCCAGTATTTATCTCCTCATGCTCTTCACACTTCAACTGTTCCAAAAGAATCCATCATCATTCTCAAATATTACTGATAATTTGGAATTCACAAAAGTTGGGGTCTACTCACGACAATTGCGACTTGAGTTATGAGCAAACGATGTGTCAACGCATATCCCCGGGAATCATCATCCCTCAATAGCATTCTAGCACAATCCTTGGATAATCTGCAAGTACCTCTGTCTAAATATTCATTAATCAATTGCGATAAGCAAGAATCGCTTTCAGTTTCTTTCGGAGTTCCAGATGTCATGAAATCATAAGCCCTGGAGCCCATCGAAGTTGGATCTGATGGTCGAGATGGCGGAGTTATGTTTCTCCATGCGATTGGACGGAGCCAGAGGTCCAAGTTCATGAACACTTGGATGGTTTCAATTATTGCATTTTTAGATTTTTTGGAATATCTCAGAATCTGTGGGACTTACAGAAATTTTGATAATAACCTTTTTTATTCAGAAGAATAAGAGCTCCAAGAAAGGTTTCTACAAAATTTTCTCTATCTCCTACAGATTTCGAGATATTCCAAGAAAACTCAATTGTTGAATCTTACCTTCTGCAAATTTACGATCTCTGTCCGTCAGCAAGTGTCCACCAACGTAATCACGAGTTTCATTGGATAATTGACGTATCTCTGACACCAAAATCCGGAGATCTTCATCCAAATATTCAATGTTGTGTGATGCTGCAATGCTGATGAGATTAGCTACAAATGAAAGGAAATTGTGAGTGAAGAGATGAAGATTTGGAGGATTCAATCGATTTTTCACCTTCGGTAAGTGTCAATCCATATGCAGCATCTAAGTTCAATTGATTCTTCCTCGATTCCATGAATTTCACATTTTTGTAGAGTGCATATAGAAGACTCTCTGCAAATATAGAACACGTTCTTATATTTTTCAAAATATCTTTAAAAATAATGGAGATACAGAAAATTTCATTGATATCTTTTTTCTTCTATTTTTTTTGTTCTACAAAAAAGGTTTCTATGAAAATTTCTGTATCTCGCTTGAATTCCGAAATATTGATATAAAATAAAATCGTTGACTTACCTAAAGTGGAATAATCACAAGAGGAAGTGATGTCAGTGCAGCTGTATTGTCGAGTGAGTACAACAAATAATTGTATTAAAAAAACGTTCCAAACTTTCATGATGAATGATAGAAAAATGAAGAAATTCAGATTACGAAGACTTCTGATCCCCAGATCAGTGATAACACACTCAGTACTCACCGAAGAATGAATTTTCCAAAGCACCAGCTCTCGGTTTATATAGAAATCCTGAACTATTGACTTTTCTTCACTTTGAGTTTATCGTATTTATATAAATTGCGGTGCAAGATCTAATGAAATTGGAGATTTAAAATGAGGAAGAGAGGGTGGTACGAACGTCAAGAGTAATTCAAAATTATTGGCTATGCGCATGGGGTGAGATCAGGATTTATCGGTTCATTCAGTCAACATCTGCAGGATGAGAAGAACTGATCGTGTCGATTTAAATTCACGATTGAGCCTTTCAAAAATTATGGAATGCTTCATTTTCATATATTCTCCCATTCAATCTGCATTTCTTGAATATCGAAGTGAAATCGAACGTAGATCGAGGCTCTTCCTAACTTACCGAGCGGTGAGTGATCCTAACAATGTGGCTATTGCAACCACGGGATTCACAGTCGTCCATGTGGTCAATTGCGGTACGTAACATCTAAAAAGTTCCAATATTCATAAAAGTGTGAATGAATTATAATTAATCTATCCATTAAATTATCTACAATTCAAGAATAATCACTAATATTAGCAGAAGTTTGTGAATTTCCATATTCTACATCTATTTTCTTTCACAAGTGAACATTAGCACTTCATCTTTCATTCAAAAACAACAACACTTGTGAACAATGTCGAATGTATCCGTGGAGATACAAAGAGGAGAATGGGAATGGATTGTTAATTTGGAGAATCTTGATACAACTGGTATCAGGTCGAAGAAATTATCAATAGGAAATATAAGTTGCTGTAAGTTTTTCATGTTAATTTGTAAATCACCCGGCCCCCCCGTGAAGAATCTCCAGGAGGTGAAGTTGACGATTGAGAAGACATGCTTAAGAGGAACAAAAGCTGACGTAACTATTTCTTTTACTGGATCAGATGATTCTGTCAAGCCTGTGACAGCAATCCAACAAATTGGGAGATGGGTACAGCGACTTCACTTCAAAGAATTCTGGATACCTGTGGATAAATTCCTACAATGGACCATAAAATGTGAAATCACTTGGTATGGACCAACTGATATTGCCGAAGCTCCGTCGCCATCGAATCTGCATCATGAAATGGAGAATTTTCTCTTCAATTCATCATTCAGCGATGTTAAAATAATCATTGGTAATGAAGAGATACTTGCTCACAAACTGATTCTTGCGGCACATAGTCCAGTATTTCTCAGCATGTTTGAAACCGACATGAAAGAATCAAGAGAGAATCGCATTGTTATTCAGGATATCGATGTTGACGTCATGAAAAATGTTTTGACTTTTCTGTACACCGGCTCAGATGACTCACTCGATGTTACAGAAATGACGTTGAAAGTGTTAGTAGTCGCTGAGAGATATGATATCAGAAAGCTGAAAGATCTTTGTGAGCACAAACTGTGTAATCAATTGACGGTAGAGAATATAGCGTTAGTTTTGGATTATGCAGAGACCTATAGTGTTGAGAGGTTGAAGGAAAAATGCTTGAAATTTGTTGTGGAAAATAAAAAAGAAGTTGTTAAACTCGAAGGCTTCGAGACTCTGTGCATGGGACATCCAAAATTAATGTTTTTATTCTTGAAAAATGTTATTGAGGAATGATTTATTGTTACGGGTCATTGAATACTTTCCAGTTGTCAAGCACAAACATAAATGAGTAAAATTTTTGATATTGAAAGAAAAACATGATTTTTTCTGTTAAACCCTAAATCATTAATTTTTATTATTTCAAACAAATTACAAATTTACCGCTCAGTAGTTAATGCCACCTATCGGCCTCTCCCGGAATCACTCCGTCTCAGAGGGCGTGTGTAAAACACACCTAAAAAAAGAAGCATAAATGCTACACACACATGCACATGCCAACACAATCCCAAACGACGACAAGAGTAATCGCGACTTGCAAGTACTCTCGGAAATTCTTAATCGTAACGGCCAATGGCGTGTGTTGACCAGTAAAGCCAACGATTAATAAACCACCAGTGCAAATTTTCATCAGTGAACTTTGGTAGAATTTTTTTTTTTATTATTTTTTTATCAATGAGAAATCTCGTGCGAAAAAAGAGGCATCAGTGCGTGAGTTTCCGATGATTTGAGAGAATTCCTCAATTGTGCCATTTTTTTTTCTTCATAATTACCCCAAAGGTTATTAAACCATTCATACTGAATTAATAAATTCAAGTAGCATACTGCTAATTTCATGGTGCGATTACAGTGATTGGTGGATTCAATAAATACACGTACGACCAAACCTTTAACTGATACTTGACTATATATAATTAGGCACATTCAGAGGTGTTCAGTTTATAAAAAAAAAAAAAAAAAAGGAAAAATTGTTATTTTTTCCGCCTGCGGTTGAGCCAAAGAAAAAGGAGGAAAATCATTGAAAAATCATCAACCGAGAGTGACGATTATATTTATCTTATCGTTGCACACATTCTGATTGTGACAATTATCAGCTGGGGAGTGTTTAGACTGTCAAGAAATGTGGAACAAAATTGGTAGAAACAACTACTAGTACTATCGATTTAAACGTCCGATTGGTTAAGCCAGTAGTCTATGCAAGTATGGCTGCCCTGCCGTCACCGACGCAGGTATATTATCAATTTATTATGAATTTTATGAATAAAGTAAATAATTAATATTATCATAATTATGATAAATAATGGAGGGAGTCGATTGGACGTCAGCCTCGACGTATCTGCATCACTGCGAATTCCGCCATTTTTTTTTCTCTTTCTTTCGTCATTGTAATTATTGAAATTTTTTCTTATCACGCTTGACAATCGCACTTTTTTTAGCACCCGGAGGAAGCTGAGAAGGCCGCAGATTATGAATTTATTATTCAATTTTCTTTAGCTGAGAACTTTTTTTATTTTGACAGTGATCGTAAAGCCGGGGAATGAGATATTTAGGAAGCAATTTTCTTCATAATTATTTCATTGCCAGTTTTTTGAGAATATCTCGGGAAATAAAAGAGATAGAGTAATTTTGCATGAATCTTTTTTTGTAGCTCTTGAAATTCTCTACAAAAAAGGGTTCTTGCAAAATTTACGTATCTCGCTTAGTTTCCGAGATTTCCTGCAAAAATTATCGAATTATTTTAACTATCTTTAAAATTCGTTTTTCCCTGTATTTTTTATTAATTCTACTGGAAAATTGTTTCAGGTGGCTGGAAGCCATGTCGCCATATACGAAGCTTATTATCATCAGGTAAAAAGCCTTTTTCATAATTATTATATTTTCGCACCTTGAAACACAATTTTAACCTCTGGAATTATTGATCAGGTTGATCCAAACGGATACGGGAGAATCGAGGCACTGGAAGCGGCGAGATTCTTGAAAAAATCCCAACTGAGTGACATAATCCTCAGTAAAATATGGGACATGGCTGATCCACAATCGAGAGGTGCTCTTGATAAATCTGGTTTTTTTGTTGCATTGAAATTATGTGCCTTTGCTCAGGCTGGACAAGAACTAAGTATTGCTAATTTAAATATGGACGTTGGTCCACCAAAAATGGGTGAATTACCAGTGATACCTAAGAAAAGTCCAGCTGTACCACCACCACCTGTTATAAGTTCAATTAATAATGGTGATTGGTCAATTAAACCAGCAGAACGCATCAAATACGATCGTTTATTCGACAGTTTGCAGCCGACAAACGGCTACATACCTGGTAATAAAGTTAAAGGTGTATTAATGGATAGTAAATTGCCACTGGATACATTAGGTAAAATTTGGGATCTCGCTGATATGGATAGGGATGGAATGTTGGATAGGCACGAGTTTGTTGTTGTGAGTTGACAATTTTTCATTAATTTTCTACAAAAATGGAGGAGATACACATGTCTCCCTCATTAATTCTCTCAATTACTGAAGCAATTATTTTATTAATTAAGGCGATGCACCTGGTTTACAAAGCACTGGAAAAATACGCAATCCCAAGTGTCTTACCACCAGAATTAATGCCACCTGGTAAAAGAAAAGAATCGCTTGTGATGAATTCAACATCACCA
The DNA here is from genome assembly GCA_963565655.1 of Aleiodes testaceus. Classification (NCBI taxonomy): domain Eukaryota; kingdom Metazoa; phylum Arthropoda; class Insecta; order Hymenoptera; family Braconidae; genus Aleiodes; species Aleiodes testaceus. The sequence continues at coordinate 4,789,843 of OY751415.1, read as the reverse complement.
GTACCACCAGCCATTCCACCGTTACCAAAGGCTACAGCTGTAAATGCTGTGAATAATTTAGTTGGTTTGGAGCCCATCAAGGTAAATTCTATTATGAAATAAGGACAAATGAAGAGCCTTTATTTCCAGAAAGATTCATGAAAATTTTAATTATTTGTTTTATTCAGCCCGTGCAGCCTTCACCAGTTCAACAGAAATGGGTGGTTACAGAAGAGGATCAAGCAGCAGCGGACAAACTCTTCCTCCAAGCTGACATGGACATGGATGGCTTTGTTTCTGGTGCAGAGATCAAAGACGTTTTTCTGCAGAGCGGATTGCCTTCAACTATACTAGCTCACATCTGGTATTTTATTTTCCTTTTTCCGCAATCCCCTGAAAATTCACGATTAATTAATTTTATAAATTCCAGGGGCCTCTGTGACGTCTGCCAGAGTGGAAAATTGAACAAAGAACAGTTTGCCCTTGCCATGTGGCTGATCAAACAGAAATTACGAGGCACTGATCCACCAGCAGCATTAACACCAGAGATGATGCCACCTTCGCTCAGGAAAATAAAGGACGGCGGTGTAGTTGTGAGTTTATTATCGATTTCCATTCATTTTAGTGCATCGTGTAACGTTTTCGCCCCTTAAATGCTCGCCAAAAGACAATTATGAAGACTAAGACAATCGCGATAGCACCGATCATCAGTACTCTATGATCCGCCTTCAATTCCACTTCGTGTGTCACCTCCAGTCTGATTGTCCCAGCTAATTTGCCTCTTTGCCAGCAACTGTAGATGTTTGAATCGGCAAAACGAAAATGCTTGAATATTAATCGGTCTTGTGAATCCATCCATATTCGATCTTTTGATTCTTCTTTCACTTTCACCGGATTCAATGCCTTCGTGCCGACTTGCCATGTAATTGGGGCTTCGGTGTTTAAATTCCTGGGAAATTCATCATTTTTACTGTATAATTATATTTAATTTCAAATTATATCATTTTTACCCAGGACACTTCAATTCTCCTTTGGTATCGTGCTTCTTGTACAATGTCACACGTTGCACTGATGGCGGGGCCTCCGGAATACCCTGAATAACTGAATAAATACCTGCACTATTGTTAGCACTCTCGATAACATTCCCCATTTCATCACGAACTTCGAAGATAACATTCTCTTGACACTCAACTTTACAGAATCTCTTCATCACTTCATTCTTCCGATTCTTCACTTGCGGCAGTTCTTGAATTTTCTTCGGAGTGTAGCGAGATCGACAGGGTAGCTTGTTCCCGAAGAAAATCAGTAATTTCTCCATTATTGACGACAGATCTCCAGAATCTGCATCTTCCTCCTCTGAAAAGGACTCCAACAATTTTTCCCTCATTTTTTCAGTTTTTTAAGAATATCTCGGAATCTAAACGAGATAGAGAAATTTTCATAATAACCTTTTTTGTAGCTCTCGTTATTTTCTACAAAAAAGGTCTCTACAAAAATTCCTCTACCTCTCTCCGTTTTCGAGATAATCCCCAAAAACTTATGTCAAAGTGAAATCGATCTTCCTTCACCTCTTCGAAAGAGTGTCAATGACAAAATATGAAGGATCAATAGTGACTACGATAATTCAAGCATCTGCCCTAGATATTTAATGCATGTACCCTCATTCCTTTTTCTACGTATGAAGTCATTGCCCCCAGAATTCATCAAAGCTATCGAACAATAACCATAGCGTTGTTTCTTTCCAACTACACCGCATCTCGAGCAACTGGACCAGGTACTCCAAGATGAAAAGATTCGCAATCCATAATCATCAATGCTTTCAAGAGGCTCAGGATGCTGTGCTTCAGGTGCCTCTTCCCCTCGCACCTCTCTGAGTGGCTCAGTCCCATTAATAACGTGAACGTAATGAGGATTTGATAAAGTGTCTTGTAATTGACACCAGTAAAAACCCTCTTTATCAGCCCCGACGTTGTACATGTGAAGGCTTCTATCGTTTGACGATATCATCGTGTGTTCATCGACATCCACTGCTATGTTGGTTAATGTTGTATTTTCTGTACTATTATAGAACCATTCTATGGATTCGATCGTATGAAGCTCACTCGGGGAAATGCAAATTTCACAGCCAATTCTTCGGGAAAACGAATTTATTATAATAATTCAATTTTTTAATCGATTTCTTGTCACTCGGAATACTCACAGCACTGAGGATCCCTCAATTGTCACTACAGTCGATGGATAAAGTGTTTTGTGACTTCCACTCGCCGAATGTCTTTTCTCGAGACATTTGTAATAATCGTTCCACCTCTCTTCATGAAATTCACGCAATGTATCATTGCCCCCCGGATACTCCAGCTCATTGATTTCAAGCAAGCTCTGCTTTGTTCCTTTGAAGAGGCCTTTGTACTTGTCCTTGATTTTACCCATTTTTCCTGGGAGTTTAAGAGGGGAAAGAGATGGAATTAATGTGATTACAATTAAGGATATGATTAAATTATTCATTTCTAATCTGTCAACTGAAAACTCGTTTCATTTGTTTTCAGGAAAACAATAATATCTCTGGCTACTCAAATCCAGAACTCGATATGATAAGCAAGGACATCGCCGAATTGGCACGTGAACGTAGAACAATGGAGCAGGACATTGCACAGAAAGAGGCGGATATTAAAATTAAAAATGGGGAAATCAAGAGTTTACAGAGTGAACTTGATACATTAGCTGCTACATTGAAGCAATTGGAGAATCAACGTGGTGAAGCACAGAAACGACTGAATGATTTGAAGACACAGGTAAAATTATTGATTGAATAAGTTGAAATGAAGTTTAAGGCAATGTCAATTTGGCTTTGCATTGAAAAAAAAGAAAAATACTCGATGAAGAATGTTCACTGGATGTTTCTGCATGGCAAGAACGATATTATCATTTATTTATTTTATTATTTCATCCCTGATTATGTTAATTTTTTTGTTTGCTAATTTTTATTATTATTTATTTTCCATTTTTCATTTATTTTTTTGGTACAATTCGGCCCTTAATAGCGGGCTGATGTAGAAAAAGAATTGAGTCAGGTCGAGCAGGAAATGCGTGAGGAGCAGGAAAAGGTACAAATTGTTCAGTTGTTTTTTTTTTTTTTTCAATTATTTTTATCTCTTTTTCTTCTTTTATTCCTTTTATCTTCAAAACTTAATCTACACACGAAAATTCAGATAATTAATGACGACAATGGCTTCAATATTTCCAACAATAATTATAATAAGGTAAAATAATTGTTATTACGATGCATGAGATTATGGTACACTGGTCATACTGCACATGCACTCTATTATATGAAGAATACACAAAACTGCAACAATGGAAATTTTAATGAAACTATTTTTATTATCTACTCAATTGATTATTTAACAATTGAATGAATAAATGGAGATTATTATTAATCCAAATTTCTTTTAACAAGGTGGATAAACTGCGTCAACAGGCAGAGGAGCAAGAATCCGTTCTACGCAGTCAAGAGGATGAATTAAATTCCAAAAAACAAGAATTAGAGGGTTTACGCCAAGAAGAACAACAATTAGAACAACAACAGAATAGAAGCAGAGATCAATTGAATGAATTGACAAAAAATCTACAAAATACACAATTACAAATATCACAGGCTAAAGTTAAAATAACACATTTGGAAGAACAACAGAGACAAATGAATGACGCTATCGCAATGTATGACTCAGCACTGGCTGCTGGTGATCCATCACTAGTTTCCGATGCTATTCTGCAGATGAATCCGGACATTGAAGTTGTAGAACAAATTGAGAACGAGGGTTCAACAAAGGTTAATGGATTGGGTGAGAGTCAAGAGGCTAAGGTTATTGATGGATTCTCGGCTATCAATGGAGCAACCGATGCCTTTGGTCAGGAGGATCCATTCGCCTCGAATAAAGCTAAGGATGCATTTGGTAATGCTGATGCTGATCCTTTTGCTAATTTCGATGCCAGGAATAATCCAACTAGTGGATTCGCTAGTGATCCATTTGCTGCTAAAAAGCAGGATCCGTTTGATCCATTCGGTGATGGCAGGAGGAATGATAAAGCTGCTGCTGACAGTATACCAGTGAGTTTTTGTCGTTTATATTTTATTTTTTAATTTTTTTAAGAGGTAAATAAGCACAAAATGCTCATTTTATATTGTGACCTTTTTTAACAGACTAAGGACCCATTCGGCGACGATCCATTCGCAAATCTTCATGCACCAACACGTGCAGAGAGCCCGAGTCCAGCTCTCCCACCAAAAAAAGCAAAACAACCACCACCGAGACCAGCACCACCAAGACCATCGGCTGGACCAATCTTAAGAGCAGCACCAGCACCACCCACACCCTCACCAACACCAGATCCCTTTAGTAACACAAATTCTGATCCATTTGCTTCACAAAATGATAATAACAATGGTAACTCTGGATTTGGTTCCACTATAACTGGATTCGCTGATTTCGCTAACTTCGATTCAAAGGTAATTATTACAATTAATCAGATTCTAAGTGTTAATCATTGAATATCACGATATTGTTGTTTTGAGTTTAATATTCGTTTTTTTTTGGAATACCTCAATAGATTTTTTTTTCGTTATGTTATTTATTTATTTTTGAATTATTATGAATTTTGAGCACATTCTAAGATTTTTTTTTCTCTCAATTTCGGTTTTCCTGAATATTGCGGAAACTAAGCGAGATAGGAAAAATTTTGTGGAGACCTTTTTTGTAGCTCTGATTTTGCTCAACAAAAAAAGTTTCCATGAAAATTTCGATATCTCTCATAGATTCTGAGATAATCTGGAAAAACTTGTCATAAAGGAAATTCAGTTGTTAAGTGGTAAATGATTATTTAGTTTATTTTGGGAATATCTTCGAAACAATGAGGTTTACGAGAATTACTCAGGAGACCTTTTTTATAGCCCATGAAATTTTCTACAAAAAAGGTCTCTTGAGTATTTCTCCTAAACCCACTCATTTCCAAGATATTTACGATTGAATCTAAAAAAGAACATCACTTCACAAATGAATTGACTCATCAATGCATGAGACGAGAATTTCCATAAAAAAAATGTTTTAAATATTGCTAGTTCTCTTAGTGCATCTTAATTCCACAAAGTTAATAATTTCATTGAATTTTTCTTTAATTATTCGTTCGTAGTTAAACGTTTAGAATTAATCGTTAAAAAAATATAACGCAAGACGATAATGTGGCGGTTTTCGCCTTTATTCTGTCTTCTTGAATTTTTTCAGTAAAAAACCCAAAAAAAATAAATAAATAAAGCATAATCGAAAAAAAAAATCTAAATCCTAACAAAAAAAAAACACAATAAATTTAAAATAAAGAAAAGAATCGAAAAAACACAAAAAAAAAACCTGCTTTAGCCGGAATTCTCATCGAATCGTACGGCACCAACGCCAATATCATTTGGGGGTACAAGTACAACATCTTCATCGCTGCAGAAGCTGCCTGACTTCACCGAGGATCCATTTAGAAATTATCGTTACGAAGAATTATCAGAAATATCTGATCCATTCGCCGATGATGAGGATAGTAACAAAAATCCACAAACAACAAATAATTCAAAGAAAAATGATTTAAAATTCGATCCATTTGGTTTAGAATTGACTCAATCATCATCAAAATTAAACGACAATTACAATGCTGAATTTGATAATAATTTTGAATCTGATTTTTCCAAGACATTTTCACAACAATTTGTTAAATCTAAGAGTCAAGATAAATACAATGTTTTACATGATAAAAACAGTAATTCATTGAAAAATTTGAGTAACAGTAGTATTAAAATTGATAAAACAACAAATAAACCAAATACTTATGACGATGCATTTTCATTTAATAAAAATGAAAAATTAAAAAAATCAGATAACATTAGTATTGCTCAGGCATTCAAAGATAAACTCGGTATTGGTAATAATAATTTACATAAAAGTAATAAAAATAATAATAACGATAATAATACATCGTGGAGTGATGCTGGTGGATCAATGATGTCAACGACAATGAGTGAGAAACAACAATTGGCATGGGCAGCACAGCAGAGTTTACGTGCTGAAGAGGAGAGAAAAAGGATGAAAGAGCGAGAGGATGCTGAACTTGCTCTAGCACTAAAACTCAGTAGAGAAGAAAAATCAATTGGTAAATTTTAATCAATTTGGATTTAAAGAACTAATGTTGACAAAAGAAAATTTCCTCGAGGATTAATTAAAGAATATTAACAAAAAAAAAGGCTTATTCGGTTGAACTTGTTGATTTAATACTAAGTAAAGTATTAATAAATAATCATGTAATCATTAGTGATAATGGAAAACTGGAGGAAATTCACGTGCAGATCATCACATATTTTTTTTTTTTTTTCATTTAATAATTTATTTGTTTAAACTACACCGTTGTACTCTCATGCTAATATGCCTTCCCAACATTACCGAAAAAAAATAATAATGAAAATTCATGGAAAAGAATACAATAATTATAAATATGTAAACAGAGTTATGGAAAACAGAATATAAGCATTATAATCATGATTAAATGAATGATTAATGTTATTATATAATTATAGTGGAATTAATAAGTAATGTTGCGTTTGGATTAATTGATAAGTTCTGGGAGGAACTTCCATATCATGATAATATTAAGCGCATTGAAACACAAGCACTCTAATCCCCGGGCAGTCTCAGAATAATTAATAATTTGGAGATAATTTGGTTTAGATTTTGAAACGAGTTTGAATTTAATCCGAATTTTACTCGTCTCATTTGACCAATTATCCGGTAAAATATATTTAAAAATGGGCCATTGTTCAGTTTTCAATTTTTCTTCATTACTTTTTTCTTTTTATTGAATTCTGAGACCTTCTCTCATGGTACTCGGTACGTTCCAAAGACATATGGTGTTCAGAATGTTTGAAAAAAAATGGAATAAAATGTAAAATTAAGCTCGGTGTTAATTTGTGTTTGCTAAGGAAGAAAAAACCAAACTCATTGTAATTCTTAGTTGATTTGAATAATCTGTTAGATAATAATATCAACCCACTTATTTTATAATTAAACTTTTAAATTTATACTTTAAGTTCCCACAATTTGTTATTTTTCAATCTCCAGACTATACTCAAGACGAACAGTCACAATTCTTTAATAAATGAAAAAAAAAAACTGAATTAATGTTTCATTAGTTATTAAGCATCATGAAAATTACAATTAAAGCTTTACTTTCTCAACACGTAACTATTTTTTGTGTATATAATTGATGCTCTCACGGAAAAAAACTCATTGAGATTATTTAGAAATTAAAAAAATTAATGAGAAGGAAAAAAAGTGAGTGATGATGAATGGAAAAAAAAATTGGACACTTTTTTGAAAATATCTTTGAAGCGAGTGGGTTTAGAAGAAATTTACAAGAGACCTTTTTTGTGTAGAATTCAGTTCTCTTCAAAAAAGGTCTCTTGACAATTTCTCCGAAAACGCACTGTTTCCGAGATATCATAAAAAAAGACTCCACATTCTCCCTAAACTCATCTCACTCTATTTTACTACTCAATTTCATCAATGTATCATCTCCATTCGCTAAATTCTTATTGTTTAAACAAAAACTCACAACCTAGTCAATCATTTAACATTGATTATTATCTTAAGATGAATAAAATCGTGTTGAATACGTGGGTAATAGAATCGAAATGTCATTAATTAATAATTCGCTCAAGTTTTAATGAAAAAAAATTAAATACTCATTGACAATGTTACCTTTTATTTTGCCTGCGTTTAATAAAAATGCTTCTTCAACTATTTTGTCATTACAACGATTATTATTGACGAGTTTGATTGAGTTTAATAACAAAGACTTTAATTTCGTGAATTTAAAAATGAGAAGAGAGAAGAAAAATAAAATAGACAATAGAATTCCTTGAATATAAATTATGGAAGTGTTTAAATATTAATTAAGTAAATATTGTATTATGTAAAGTTACGTGAGTGTCTGAGAGATCAATTAAAGATATATATATATATATATAAATATATATTGATATGTGCAACACAATGCTATCTACCATAAACGTAATTGGAAGGAATAAAAGTGTGTCCAAATAAAAGTTGTATTGAGGAAAAAGAAAAAAGAGATTTAAAATTTAGAAACTAAACGAACTCTTATACATTTACGACATGTAATATTAATTAGTATATAATCAACGAGTATTTCATATGTATTTCCGATGACTGATGGCATTAAAGGGGATAATTAATGAGTTTAAGGATGAATTTGCTAATTAAATGAGTAAATGATGAATTAATTAATCCAATGTATCGTTTAGGGTAAAATTGAGGTGTGAATTGTCGCATTGTGTTACTCATTCGTCATTAACAAATCGCCAATTCATTTAATGCTATTTACGGTGGTTCATTTTCAATTGTCAAGGAAAAGAAAAAAAAACAGTGTCCCATACATGATGACCTTATAGCAGTGTACTAAATGAAAATGAGGATAATAAAATGATAATTGATGAAATTGCTTGAATTTCACTTTCTGGGTTTTATGGAATATCTCGAAATCCATGGGAGATAGAGAAAATTTCATGGGGACCTTTTTTTAGCCCTGAATCTCATCTAAAAAAAAGGTTTCTATGAAAATTTCTGTATCTCAATTATTTATCGAGATATCAAACTAAAATGCTTTCTGCAAGGATTCGAATTACTCCGATCTCCTTAACATTGGCACAATACATTGCATGATTTAATTACCGTAATGACTAACTAATGATAAACAGATGAAGATGTCCTTGAATTCGTCACTCGTCAAAAAAAAACTATCATTACCCATACACTGTGTTCCGTACTCTCATTTTAGTAATTAGATGAAAAAAAAAAGAAGAATATTAAACAAAGGAGATTAAAAGAATTGAGGTCGAGTACAAATACCCACGAATTTTCATGAATATCATTAAATTAATGAGTTAGAGTAATTTTAACATCTAAATATATCCCGAAAAACCTCAAATTATATTTCGGGAAGTAATCTTTAGTATTTTAAACCACGAAACGTAAATGGGGGAATCGAAAAAATTATAATATATTATTTTCAATCATCACAAGGGCATGGAAAAATTTCGCAGGGCTGTGTTTGGAAAAAAAAATTAAATTCAAGAGAGAAAAAGAAGAATGGCTCAAAGACGTCTCCGGGTTCGAATCGAAGGACACTGGTGGTATGTATACTCCGATATATTGTATACTGGGTCAAGGGATTTCAAGTTTGTCCGTGCGACGCACTCGCACATACACTCTGCGAAAAAAATGAATTGCCTGAGGCAGTGAAGTACTTTGGTGCTCACTCGTAATAGTAGTATTACAGGAGTTAAGGAGTTTCTCAAACGTTCAAGAACGTTCCGGGTGGACTGAAAGCTCTTGATGGAAAATGGTAATTTTTTCGAAATTGTGAAATTTATGAATTTACATTTTTTTTTAAATTTTCATTGAGAAGAGTGGAAAATGATATTCCATTAATTTTGGGACAATTGTCCTCAAGTTTCAAAAAAGATTTTTCTTTTTAAGTTTTAATTTATTCTGAATCGTGGAAAGGAGTGGGGCAAAATGGACTCTATTATGGAATTTTCCTGGAATTTTTTTTGCCGGAAAAATTCAATGTTTTGTGGAGAATTAAATAATTCACACGAATATGTCATTTGGATGGGATGAAAGTAATTGTCTATTGGCCCGTGTAATTGCCTCGAGCTCTTGTGCCTCGTAATATGGTCATGGCCATCGTGGCGAATCACCCCGGGGGCCTCGCACGATTAATAAATAAATATCTGATCATCTAATACATTATTCTGGATTCGCGTCCGAGTGTCTAGAATATCAGATGAAAGAAAAAAGAAGAATAAATGAGTTTTCTGGATTTTTCGAATTCACTGAATTCCATCAAAGAGCTTGAACAAATCCACCCTGAAAAAAAATCCAAAATAATTCAAAAAATTCATAAATTCCTTAAACTTAATTAATTTTTTCCAAAAATCTAATTTGCATGAAAAAGACGGCGTAAATTAATTCTTTCAAAAACTTCAAAGAAACATATGATGAATCAAAAAAAGAATAAAAATGATCCACATATTTGGCAAGCTACCCTGACCCAGTTACCGACCCCATGGTATATGATTCCTGTCTCACATTTGCTTGGCAATTCTCTGCCTACGGCTTTTTTTTGTTAAATCCATATGTACAGTGTTTGTGTATTATGAAGAGTGCCTTAGGGCAAAAGTAGGAAACTCGTTGTTCCCCCACTCTCTCACATTAATCATAAATTTATTGATGCTGATGTTTGACGGATATTTGTCCTTCGCTCTTGTCACTTCATCTCACTTTTTTTTTTTCAAGTAAATATCTTCATCTCTATTATATCACATAATTCAGCATAACTCCATGTGACATAATTCGTGCAATGTAATATTTTTCTAAGCAGCTTTCATGCTGTTTCCCTCTGGCAAGAGAAGACCCGACGATTATTATGTGCGGCCGGTTTATTGAATAGGGGTTAATGCCATCAGTCTGCACAGCCCTACAAAATAAATTGCATTATTAAAATCCGAGTATGTAACTTGTGAGTGTTGAATAATTCTTGGAATTAAAATAATGTGAATTTTAATTTTTTCGATCAAATTCCACGAATGTTTTGTCATTTCGCAATTATTATTTTCTCACTGATTTAAATATTATTTTTATAGAGAGGAAAAAAATGAGAATGCACGCAACAGGATCTCGTCATTCTTTTTTTTTTTTTATTGAGAATTCATTTTTCTTGGAGCAATTAAAGAGGTGAGAATAATGAGGGAAATTCCATTCGGAATTTTCATGAGTTTCTTCAGTTCTTCGTTAAATATCTCGGAAAATAAGGGAGATAGAGAAATTTCCGTAGAAACCTTTTTTGTAGAGGAGAAAACAAGCTAGAAAAAAGGTTTCTACAAAGATTTCTCTATCTCGCTTAGTTTCCGAGATATGCAAGGAGAAAGAATTCAAGTGGAATTCACCCATTTTTTTCTAAAGAAATAAAGTGATGAAATATTTGCAGAAATTCCTGTAAAAGAGACTTAATCAAATTAATGAATCAGACGTAATGAAAACTTGAATTTTATCATCTGCAATATCATCACGTAAACTAATCCACCGTCACTCGGTTAGAAGCCATACGAGTGTAATTGTCTTGTGTGTGAATACTCTGGTGACTCAAAGAACTTTACGTAATTTCGTTAACTTGATTATCAAAGAATAACATTCGATGTCTCGAATAATACAGGTGTTAACACACTTACCCAATTCATCGATGCACTAAGCCCTTCCTAAACTAGTTCAGCGAAGGCTGAATTAATAAAATCAATTTATAGAGCAAATTCAGCCCTTGAGTCCATTCCAAAACACCTCATTCCATAATTCCCTCGTTACCTCCAAAACGCTTGAGTTTAGGACAAAACATCAAGAGACCTTTTTTGTAGAGAATTAAATTTTCCACAAAAAAGGTCTCTTGACATTTTCCTCTAAATTCAATAGTTTCAGAGATATCTTGAAAAACATCTCCATTTAATTTTTCGAATCTGTGAAAAAATAAAAATAAAAATTATCTCTGATTTCGTTTTCATTGAAAAAAAAAGTGCGAGAAGGAACAGAGTTTATACGTCCTTTGGTGGGGCCCCCTGAGGCGTTAGTAAGGCTCCTTAACGCGACACCAGCCGCACTTGACCCATATCTTATTATGCTTGGAGCGTCCGGATGCGGTGCGAAACACGTTGATCTTTTGGAGGTCATCATACTCACTAGCAAACGTGTATAAACATTTATTTTCATCAAATACTCGTTATTACCCCTCCCCTCCATGTCCAATCAATTATTTGTATTATGGTTTGATCCGTTGATTAATCAGTTATTAGCAATTTTCTACATAAATAAACTATTTATTACGCAAAATATTCTTCCGCAATGTAATATATTTCATTCGTTATTTACCCTCAAGTCTCCATTCCTGATTTATCAATAAATAAATGAATGAAATAAAAAAAACACTGATATTATTCAATTCACTTGGCCTTCAGTGCAATCGTACATCCTTCTTTTGCACAATGTTTGTTTGTTAAATATATCCTGGTAAATTCAAAGTAATTTAATGTTTTTGTTTTTTTAGAAATTTCATGAATCAATTTAATTCCATGAAAAAAAATTGGTTTAAACGTTTTTTTAAATCAAAAAATTTATTTATGATTATTTAAAGAAGTTAATTACTCGAAGGTCATAAACAATATTTTAATTAAATAAAAATGAAATTCCCATTGATCTATTTTTACAAAATTACCTCATTAATTCAATTGAATCAACAATTATCAAATGAGTAAAAATGAATGGACAATTGTCCATAATTATCCTCGAGAAACAAGATCACAGAAATTACGGTCTCCGTAAATAACTACAATTGATCTCATCGTATTCATGAAACCGTGTAAAAAAAAACAAAGAGAAAACACAAATAAAACTGAAGGAAAAAAAAAAGATATAAATAAACTAACATTGCACCAAAGTCAGTAGTACGAGGATAAAGTGACTCTTGACCGGCATACTGGAAGGTCGAAACCTCCATCGAGGTCCTGATGTGACCCTCACTGAGGGATCGTTGCTGGTGAACAATCTCCCACAAGTCCCCAAGGAAATTATTATTAATAATTTCACTAAAATAAAAAAGAAGGTAAGTACTTAAAAAAATTATAGATTTAGAGAAAAACCATGATTCCATCGAGAAGATGAGGAAAATGAGCCTGAAGACATGTATCATAGGATTATTCTATCTCCATCGGTTCCATTGGTTCCAATAGGGAACAGAAATTCCCTGATTCCCCAATGCCACAAAAAAAAATCCCAAAACCTCATGAATCTCATCAACTCCCTCTCCCAATGCCAATAATCATGATTACCAAGTAACGACCAATGATTTATATTTTTTATTCCTTTGTACCACTAAAAAAGCTAGATGGTGGTGGTAAAAAAGGAGAAATAAATTCAAACTCGTAATCCACGAAGCGCACGCGCAACCAACCGCCGGGGAAAGTACTTAAAGAAGTCTGAGGTAATACAAATTGAAAGGCCACTGCCATCACAACCACCGTAGCTGTCTGATTGTCGAAGAGCTCTGAAAGAATTATAATTATAGATAAAAAATTTTAAATACTTTCTACGGATTTTTAGGGAGATTATGATACTGTAATTAATTAATCAGGTGAAGTGAAGTGGAGTCTACGATTTTAATCTAAAAATAAATAGCAATGGATGATCTAACGATTATTCAGCAAGAATCCATGGACGAAGTTGGTAATTTATCATTTACACCACCGCCAATGAAAAAATCAGATACACGTGACAGTATATCGTCGGTTGACAGCGACGTGAGTCTCTCGTTTGATCGTCGTGGATCAAAGGGCGAGGAGGCAGATTTGTCTGATTGTGCCAGTGGTAATGATGAGATTAAACAGAGATTTTCGGATTCACAAACACAGTGCGATAATGGGAGATTTGATAATGGAACAATTGAGTCGTCGACGAATACAGAGGCTGATGTTAATGTGGATGATAGTCAGGGTAATGAGATGCCAATTGTTAGTGATGATTTGGCGGAGAAGATTTGCGATCAGGTGGAATTTTATTTCTCCGATGAGAATATCGTGAAAGACGCCTTTTTGCTCAAGCACGTCAAGAGAAATAAGGAGGGATATGTGTCACTCAAGTTAATATCCAGTTTCAAGAGAGTCAAACACTTGAGCAGAGACTGGCGTGTCGTTGGCACTGCGCTCAAGGCCAAGTCAACTAAATTACAAGTCAATGAACAGGGAACGAAACTGAGGAGGCTGGATCCATTGCCACAGTTTGATCAGACATTACCGTCGAGGACAGTTATTGCTGCTAGATTGCCGCTGGATAGATTGACCATTGAGAGTGTTGCGGAATTGTTTGGACAGTGCGGCGAGATTGCGTTGATCAGAATACTCAAACCTGGGCATCCGGTTCCGGCTGAGGTAGAGACATTTTCATAATTTTCTAAAAAAGAAAAATAGCTTTTAATTTTCAAGATATTTCACAAAACCTAAAAAAATTCAATTTCTTACATTTTTTTCTATTTCCATGTGTCCTTGGACTTTCGCTAATTATTCTCTCTTTCAGATTCGCCAGGCGATTGCAAAAAAATCGGAGCTAGGCAGCGACGAGGAATGTGCACTCATAGAATTCACTGATTCAGCAGCAGCAAGAAGTGCACTCGGTCTGTCCCTCGGTGAAGCCAAATTATACGAACTCCAACAGACATCATCAAGCGAAAAGCGAAGAAAACTACAGTCCCAACAGTCTAATCAAGGTCAGAGTGGTCAGACACCTAAGAAGACAAGTGGCAGTAGAAATGGAGTTAAGCAAACAATTTATAATTCATCGAGTTGTCCAAGTGGTTCAGAGGAAGAGATTAGGAGTTCAAGAACTGCTAGAATGTCCAAAGGACACCAGAACAATATGAAGGTCACTTTCCCAACTTCCGGCGGTCATTCACTGCCGTATCAAGGTAAAATAAATCATTAGAAAGTCAAAATTAATTCGAGATGATTCTGCTTTATATTCATATTTAAAAAATTCTCGAATACTCAAATAAGTAGAATGAAAAATCAATGAATTAAATTAATAAAAAACCCCAATTACCCTTTCAGGACCACCATCACCAGATGTCTGGCTACCACGTCGTTTCTCAGCTTGCGTAATTGGCACGGAACAACTGGAGAATAGTCTCCTGATGCGCAGACTATCAGGTTCAAGTTCAGACACAACGAGCTACTCAAGTTATCCACGCAGATACTCCACCTGTTCATCCGGCTCTGACGGTGGTTACTCGTCTCCAGTATTCCACAGTGGCCATCAGCCTAATCACAGTCTTTATCCGCCAATTAGCTACTGGCCGAGTCAATCATCGAGACGATATTCCTGCTGCAGTCCATCGCAATCATCTCAAACGAATTATGGATTTAATTACGGTAATGCCAATGGATTTTATCAGCCAACGCGCCGCAGCTCTGCCGATTGCGGTCCATTCTTGAGGAGACTCTCCAACTGCAGCAGAGATTCTGGTTATGATGGAGGCAGAAGACTCTCATCTTGCTCTTCATCCTCTGAATCGTGCAGTGGATTCAGGTCGAGAAGCAACAGCGGATTTGTGCTGATGGCTCATCTGCCTGAAAATGTCACCAGAATGCCATCAGGACCTGATGGTACCAAAGGATTTGGACGAAATAATAATAATATTGAGGCCAATAATTCAACTGCACAAACGTGCGGTTGAAGTTTCTGCATTTTTAGAGTTATTTAGGAGTTAGGGATATTTAATTCTCAGTGATTTTACGGTTTAGGAGTGAAGTAGAATGAGTCTGAGAGTTGTGAATTAAATGTACTTATTCTCGATCAATTTTATATTATATATATGATGATTATTATTGTATTTATTGAACGGGAGGATTGTCTCCTGTTTGTAGGTTTTGAGAATTAATTGGAAAATGTTTACAGTTCATGGATTTTTGTGACTGTTGAATGAATGAGAGTGTGCTTGTAATATGCGGCATTTTGTAGGTTTTGAAGGAGTTTATTTTTTATTCATGTAGTCGGATGTATTGACATTATTCAATAAACTGCATTGTGATGAAAATTTTTGGAATTTCTTTTTTTTGAGAATAATTCATTATTATTTTAATATGAGAGGAATTTAGAGAATTGAATGAAGAGGTGCTCCAGACCTCAACACTTCCATTCCCACATTACTGATATTTTTTTAATTTAGGGGAGGATGGGGTAGAATGGGGACATTCCAATTTTGAAGTTGTAAATCCTGAAAATCAAGAGAAATTAAGAAAAATATTAACGATACCTTTTTTCTCATGATTTCTGATTTTTGTTGAATTGTTAAAAAAAAAAAAAAAAAATCGAATTTTTCTACCTCTTTCAAAAATTTGAAAAAAATCAGATTCACTTACAATGTTCATTTTTACCCTCAGAGCACCCTCCGCCGGTAAAACCAATCTCAACAATAAAATAATAATAATAATAGCACTGAGGTGGCAGTGCAGAGTGGTGTAGAGGTTATCACCGGGTG
The DNA here is from genome assembly GCA_963565655.1 of Aleiodes testaceus. Taxonomy (NCBI): domain Eukaryota; kingdom Metazoa; phylum Arthropoda; class Insecta; order Hymenoptera; family Braconidae; genus Aleiodes; species Aleiodes testaceus. The sequence goes on along the minus strand of OY751415.1, from coordinate 4,773,682 downwards.
GATGCATTAGTCTGTCACAGCATTTCTTTTTCTATCAAACCTTAATTTATTATTTTCTTTAATTGTTAACATAAACCTAAGGATTAAATTAATTAGTGATGTCACCGTCGAAGAACGATAGATTATCAAATGGTTCGAAAACGGAGCCGAGTTTGTGGACCCGTGCAATAACTGCCAACTCAGAATGGCCTGACAAGGTAAACATAACCTGAGAATTTAATCTCAAATTTTTCGGATTTTTATATCATAAATTTTGGAATTTTCTAAATTATTAATAAATAAATTTCAGGAGGAATTCCTTGATGTTATCTATTGGAGTAGGCAGGTTATAGGAATAATAATTGGCATTGCTTGGGGGATAATACCTCTGAAAGGCTTCGTGGCACTGTTATTGTGAGTATCTGTGTCACAATACGTATTAATTGTATTTTATTTACGAAAATACGTTTTTTTCATAAAACAGAAGAATATGAAGTTTTCAGGCAAATTGATTTTTTTCTGCCTAAACACTTCTGAATCTTTAATTGAGAATTTTTTTTATTTTCAGGTTTGTTGTCGTTAATGCTGGGATAACGTATTTGTACATTAGTAATTATCAGCAAGTAGATGAAGAAGAATTCGGTGGAATTTGGGAATTGACGAAGGAAGGATTCATGACTTCTTTCGCTGGATTTTTGGTAAATTCAACTCTTCCGAAAAAAATCACATTCTCACGAAACATAAAACCCGAAAAATTCACGTAAAATTCTGTTTTCCAGGTAACTTGGATCATAATATACTCTGGATTGCACTTTGAATGACATCCAATGCCAGCGACTTAGTTAAAATAAATTTTTTAATAATATGCAGTGAACGAAGCACATGGACTGATCATAAACGCCATTATCAATATTGTAAATATGTATGTATTTCAATTCCACTCACTTCGTCTCCATATTATTCGATTCCTATTTGTTTCTCGTCAATTAAACTCTCGAACAAAATAAAAGACATTTTATTGATTAACGTGCAAAAAGTAATAATACAATTTATCCAATCATAAGACGTTTTCTCCCTCTCGCTCTAACTTCCTCGTACTTTCTCACAATTTCTTTCCTCTGTTTTTCATCAATATTCTTCTGATAATTACTCATTATTATCGTAAATAATTCTGGTAATTGAGAGTGAGAACTTGATAATGAACGCTCGAGAACGTACAAGTCCACTGCTTTGTCTTCCGATGTTGAGTCAATTCTCGATAATCCAAAGTCTATGAAAACAAAGGCATGGGTCTCTTCTTTGTCAATTAATTCCGTTTTTACGAGAATATTCGATGTCGTTAGATCACCGTGGATGAGGTGTTTGGAGTGCAACTTGGCGATCAATAATCCCAATGAATCACCGAGTGAATTTATCCAGGATTTATCATCACTTTCCTTTTTCATCAGGTTTTCAATGTGGAGTTTTAGTGGAATCGCATTGGGGACGAATTCCATGTAGATGCAACGCTCTTCCAGGTCAACATAATAAACTGCGGGTGTCGCAACTCCTGTAAATAATTTAGATAATTAATATTTGGATCATTTGAATAATTAGGAAAAAGTGTTCATGTTCATGTTCCTTTTCGCTACAAAATTATTAATCTCCAAACGACAATTACCTGCAGTTTTCGCGCGAACAATCGCACGACTCTCATTTTTAACTCTGTCCTTACTCAGACTCTCATCAAGTTCCGGGTGTCTATATTGTTTTTTAAATCTCTCTTTAACAAGTGTCTCTCTTCCCAAATAACTGCCTTTATAAATTCGCGCCTCTGCGCCTTGCGCAATAAGCTCAAAGCCGTCCTTGATCATCGCGAATTCCTCGAAAAACCGCAAAAAACCCTCGACAATTGAAAATAATGAAAAAAACGTAAATAAATAAAAACAATCCCGAGATAAACTGAATAAAGCGGTTATGTTTTCGCTCACACGAGTGCACACGAGTAAAATCGTTAGCGCGTTAAATTTGGCAACACTGCAGTCTGCGCGTGGGCTGTGCGCAGTGACCGAATTCTCGCGTATTTGTGCATCGAGAGAACAACAGAAGCATAAAAAAGTGAATAAAATTCAATAAAAATAAGAGAATCACGAGAAATTTGTCAAGAAATGAATTGAATTGTTGCTGCATTCAATGCAGTTGTGTTGGCGATTTTTGTGGATGCGAATTGTGGGTAAAAGTTCATGAGATCGATACTTACTCGCTAGTGACGCGCGAGAAGCGTTCACAGCGCTAGCACAAGCAGAGGCGAGGGTCAGAGGAGACAATTCACTTATAAACAGAATCCTCTGATTATTTTCAAATAATTCATTTGTTTCATTCAATCTTCATCGAGAATTGGAGGAGACTAAAGCTCTCAATAGCAAGAGACTGACGAATTCAGTGAGGAATCATGAAGATTGATACCAAAGTGAATGTCTCGCGTTTGATAGCTGAAATCTTCAAGCGACCGGCATTGTGGAATCAGAAACATCCGCAGTATCTCAATCGCGAAGTCACAACTCGAGACTGGGCGGAGTTATCAGCTATTTTCAAAGCACCAAGTTAGTTGAGCATTTATTTATTTTCATTTTCATCAATAAATTGAGAGGCTTTGTTTTGCTTCCTTTGTTTGGATTAGGAGAAAATTCTGGGTGAAGAGGTTATTTTCGCACTCGCATTAATTCGCTTGTTGTTCACTCTTCGCATGAAACCTTGCTAATTATCTTATTTTTCAGAGCCAGCATTGAAAACAAAATGGAAGGGCCTGCGTGACACATTCAGAACGGAATTGAAGAAGGAATTGGTTTATTACCGTTCAAAATCCCCGAAGAATCAGCCGAGGTGGAGGCACTATGGGAATCTCCAGTTCCTGAGGGATCAGATGATGCCGAAGCCACCGATTTGGGAAAACCCGATTATACTGGATCAATCCCCCAGTGAACCAGACGATTTCCCAATGCAATCTCCAAAGCTGTCACCAGTGAAAAAGAGTCCAGAGAAGAGGGGCAGGAGCATTAGAACTCCGAGCAAGTGCGAGAGGAGAAGCGAGGGGGGCAGAACGGGACGGAATGCTCCCAAGTCTGACGAGACGAACGGTTCTCCAATTATCGTAACGGTTAAATCAGAAGACGGCGAGGATGCGCTGCACTTTGACGAACACTTTGCTCATTCCGAGGATAATATTAGTGCTTTCGTGACGAGAAGCATGTCGCCACTTCAGGTATTCACGTCGGAAATAAACGAGGACAATTCCGGAGAATCAGCGATTGATCCCATTGATGCAAAGGATCAATTCGATGATAATTATCATTTTTTCATGAGCCTATTACCGCATTTTAATAAATTGTCGGATGAAAGGAGAATGCTGCTGCGGATGCAGATGCAGGAAATGGTTTATAAAGAAGTTTATAAAAATGTGAATTGATGATTATTTCGGTTTAGGTAAGGCTGTTAATTATTTATTTGCGATTGAGATTGATCTCAATTTTTTTGTACAAATTATAATAAAATTTCCATATTTTTTAATGAATTTTAATGAATTTCACAAAAGTAGGTCATATCTTTAAAAATCCATGAAATTTGATAAAAGTCTCGTCTTTTAACAATCTTCTTTAGAATTTTCACCTAAAACCGTTGGATTTCCACGAATTTTCCAAAGATTAATTTCAACTGACTCATCCCCTCGGAATTTCCCCTTGCACTTCAATAGAATCCCAAAAAGAATGATCTCCCGTCCCCCAAAATACCCATTCCCCCACTCCCCCCTGACCCACCGAAAACCTCTAAAAAGCCATCTCCCATAAAAAAAAAAACAAATTCAAATAAAAACCGAAGACTTGTCTCGCGTGAAGTCATTCGTGCGAGTTCGTTCACTTTCGCCCGTATTTTACCTCCGTGTTTTCACAGTTGAGGTAAAAATAAAAAAAAAAGGGGCGTTTGGTACCGTGTGGTACGGCTTGTCTCGGTTCCACTCGGCTCCATTCGTCAGGTGCCCGTAGCCGTGCACAGGTATGCACAGTACAGGTGTATAAACTTCCTCATTCATAAACCTTCGAAATAATCTCGAATATTCCCCGATAACAGCAATTTTCCTACGTTTAAACCGAGTGTAAACAATAAGTGATAAAACCCGCATATCCCTGCGAAAAATAAATCCACGGAATTCAAGTTTTTGTGGGTCAATTTAAGGTTAAATACCTCGAGTGCCAGTAACCGTTCAGGTACAAGTTCTGCATATTAATAAACCCAAAAAGTGTATAGTGAAGGTAATAAACTACAGGAACATGGCGTCAATCACTAGCAACAGCTGCTATTCATCATGATTACCAAAGGTAATTATTCAATCAAATTCCCAAAACCACTGCTCATCAATCCCCCGAAAAAAAACCCCACAAATTCCACCAAAAAAAAAAATCCACAAAATAAAATAACTTCATTTGGCGAAAGTTAACGTGTAAATTATCGTGGGATACTTTTACCCACATTAGCATTCCATTTTCATTCACTCGTGCCATCAAAACGATGACTAATCCTTTCTATTCTATCTCTTATATTTTTTTTCTGTTCGCAGATTACTAATCTCCTTCATGAAAATGTCAGTCGCACTTACGCCCACTCGACGTGCCAACTAAAGCTATTACAATAATAAAAAGAAAACATATAGAATGGTAAGTTGGGGTTTCTCGACGGAAGGTCATCCACAAGTTATTGAAAACAGTTACACCAACGAGGGCAATGAGACAACGAGTGTTGAAATAAAAAGTGGACAATTGAAAAACACCTACGAATTATCGGAATCCATGGGACACGATGATGTCATTGACGATGGGAGTAGTTTGACAGTTGACGTGGGATTGGGAAAAAATAGAAGACGTAATTTATCGAGTGACGATGCACTGACCTGCAAGAGCCAGAGTGGTCCTCCGTCATTGTCCTCTTCATCACCGAATCCAGGGAGTTCATTGACGCCAGCAGTTGCTCTAGCGAGTGAGGAGAATTACGAGGGCTTCGGCTTCGTCGAGGAGTCATCGGCCAGTCAGGGCAGTAGCTCCTGCAGTTCAGCGCCTTCTCCAACGAACGGGCAAACGCTTAGTTTCAATAAGAGCCTTAACAGCCCAACGCTCGGTGCACCAATTGGCAGACACACTTGGCTGCGCACGTCATTGCGACGTCCCCAGAGCAGCAAGACGAGGCAACTTGGATCAAATGCACTGGCTAGTCAATTGTACAGAAGCGGCAGTTTCAACAGCTCTGGAAGAGGCTCAACCTGTGACGCAACTGAAGATATGTACAGTGATGTATCGTTGGAGGACGATGTTATTGATCTGAATAATCGAGTGAGGATGATACAGGAACAGATGGATGCGCTCGTTGATAATCAGTCGAGCTTGTCTATTAGTGGGGAGCGTTATGCACGGGTTAAGGAGGAGAATGCGACGCTGCAGGCGAGGATACTTATGCTTGAGGAGACAGCTAAGGATTGTGAGGTGAGGAATGAGGAGAAGCTGCAGCTGGAGACGAGGAGGAATAGGGAGATGATCGCACGACTGGAGCGTGAAAAGCAACTGGAGTTGGAGAATTATGCGATTAAAGTTAAGAGTTTGGAGGTGGAGAACTGTGGATTCAGGGAACAGGTGCAGAGGCTACGGGAACAGTTGAGTTTGGCTAAGGATGAGAGGGAGAGGATGGAGAGCTCGTTGGAGGCGGCAAATGAGGAGATTGAGAGGGTGAGAGGTGCGGAGAGACAGGCGCTTATGCGGGAGAGTGAAATGAGGATTATGCTGGATAATGCCAAAGAGGAATTGGCAGCACGGGCCAGGGACAGGCAACGCATTGAGGAACTGCTTATTGATGTCTCGAGGCTTACGGTGAAAAACAAAAATCTGGAAGAGGTGAGGGACGAACTCCAGGCTGCTAATGCACTTCATGTTGGACGGGAATTGTTGATGCTCAATCCACCTGCTATTGATACGAATTCACGGAGTCTTGCTGCTGAATTGTCGGATAATAGGGATAATGTTGATTCGGGTAATTCTAATGGGAATGATGATAAACCGAGGACAATGGCGGAAATGAGGCAATTGTTGAAAGAACAGCAGGATGTTAATGCACAATTACGAACTTATATTGATAATATACTACTTAATATTGTTGAAAATTATCCACAATTGTTGGAAGTTAAACAGCCAAATTGACAGGAGTAAAATTAATTATTTAGATTGTAAAAATTTATTTTGGACATATTTTTGAAATTAATGAAATCAGATTTTGGGAAGGTATCCTACTTTCGCAGGTGAATTAATTTTGAATTGTTTAAAAAATTTTGTAGTATTGAGATTGAGATCTTTGGAGAAAGTTTTTTTTTTTCATTTTATTAACTTTCTGTATGATATATTGGTCCGTCCTTTAATAATGAGAATGTTTAAAATCTGATTTTTGTAAATAATTTATTGTTTTATTAGTTTAGTTGGGAAGTTGATAAATCGAGAAATTGGATTTAACTAACAGTTTTTTTGTTTGAGAATATCTCGAAAAATAGAGGAGATAGAGAAAATTTCATAAAAACCTTTTTTGTAGCTCGATTTATTTTCTACAAAAAAGCTTTCTAAATTTTTTTAAATAGCTCGCTCTGATTTCGAGATAATCAAGAAAAACCAGTCTCGTGTGAAATCGAGTAATCTCGTTTATTTATTCTTCATTACTGATTTCTTTATTGGAAATTATTGCAGAGAAAATCGTTAGTAACTACTGAATAAGAGACTTGTGATGCTATCAGTATATATGAGATCTGTGTTTATAATTATTTTTTTTCGGTCTAGAATCTAGAATGATATTGAATTACGATTAATTAATTTAATCTGTAACTTATTAGTTAACACGGTAATTACTGTAACCCATTCACAATATCATTAGTAATAACTGTAATAATGCAATGAAACAAGGGTGTTGGTAGTGTTCAATTATGTACTCATTACATAGAAGAATTAATTAGAGAAATACATTTAATTAATAGAATTTAAAAGAAAATTCTCATGATACTGTGAAGAAATCAGTGAAGTGGTTTTCATTAAATATCTCGGAATCCATTGGAGATGGGAAAAAAATCATAGAGACCTTTTTTGTAGAGTGAAATCAGAGCTACAAAAAAGGTCTCTACAAATTTTCCTCTATCTCTCTTAATTTCCGAGATAATCAAAGAAAAAGGATAATAGTACTTCACTAATGCAATAATAGTGAACAATTTAATTTAGTTAATAAGCTAATGACATTTTTAATGATATTTAAGTGAAATAATTAGTGATCTGTTTAGAAGTATGAATTAATGAGAATTTAATGACATGAATTTGTTATACACTTGATTTCTCATGAATTTAATGCAATAAATTATATTTTTTAAACATAAAAATAAAGCCTGAAATTTTCTCTTTTTTTTTCCATTATTTTTATCAGAATTTATGATGTATTATTTGTTGTACAGGTCAGGAACCGGGTCAGGGATATGTTTGGAATCTGCAGTATCATTCCATTGTTATTTCCGTTCACGCAAATCCTACGGGTACGGAAAATAAATATTTTCTTGCCTGTCAACCTGACATTTATCAACACCCCCTTTTTTTTTATCTTTTCCAACACTAAAAGAAGTGGGGGAAAACGTTGCTGTTGTGTCTCCACCTATTGCTCCATTTTTTTAATTTTGTGTTTAGTTTCTTGGGTAAAAAAATACTCTCTAATTTTATTTATGTGCATGCCGATAATTGCGATCAGTGAATAAGAAGAATAAATAAATAAAAATGATGTCGGAGAGAGACTATGCACCACTCAGTGCAACTTGTGTAAGATTATTGAGTGATAAAAATCATGATAAGAGAAAACCAGCTGCTGTTGAAATTGAGAAGTAAGGTTATGCATTCACTTGTTGGATTATTAACATAATTCGATTTGGTAAAATTCATAAATACCCCTTTTTTGTAGCTCTTTAAATTCTCTACAAAAAAGGTCTCTTGATATTTTCTCCCAAAACTACTCATTAACGAGATATTTCCAAAAAATGATAAATTTCTCACAGAGTTTCACTCACAAATCCATTTAACATAAGCTTTTCCTTTCAGAATGGTGAAAGAGTTCTCAGCGAGGAACAATACTCACCAGATAAAGAGATTGCTGAAAGTACTAGGTCAAGACTTTGCCACGTCCCATAATGCCCACACTAGAAAAGGTGGTCTCATTGGATTAGCATCAATAGCAGTGGGACTCGGCAAAGATGCTGGACAATACACAGAGGAGCTGATTCATCCAATTTTAGCATGCTTCTCTGATCCCGATGTGCATGTTAGATATTACGCTTGCGAGAGCCTGTACAATGTTGTTAAAATCGAGAGAGGTGCTGTGTTACCATTGTTCACTGATATTTTTGGAGCACTGAGCAAACTAGCCTGCGATCCTGAGCAAACCGTAAAAAATGCGACTGAGTTGTTGGACAGATTGATGAAGGTAATATTCCCGAAATTCTATCTTCAGCTAAAACTAATTTTATCAAAAAAATTCCAGGATATCGTAACCGAGAGTGGAATGTTCGACCTGAACGGCTTCATGCCTCTCCTCCGAGAGGAAATATACACGAAAAATCCTTTCGGCCGTCAATTTGTGATATCATGGGTCTCCGTTCTCGATGCAGTACCCGACATGGATTTCGTTCTGATCCTTCCGGAAATCCTCGACGGCTTATTCAGAATACTCGAGGACCCAAATCCGGAGATTAAAAAAATAACTGGAACGGTGCTCGGCGAGTTTCTGCGCAGTATAAAATCCAAACCATCACGTGTCGACTTCCCAGAGATGATCAACATACTAATAACTCACGCGCAAAGTACAGATGAATTATTGCAGTTAACTGCAATCACTTGGATCCGAGAATTCGTTAATTTATCAGGACCAACGATGCTCCCCTACACATCTGGCATTCTCATAGCGATCCTCCCCTGTCTCGCCTACGACGGTGACAACAGAAGAAACATCAAGGACCCTGCAACACAGGTGAATAACCTGCTGATGAAGCTGATAACCAGCAAAGAGACAATATCCATAAAAAACGAGATTCCATTAGACGAGCATTCTGAAAAAAGTGATAAAATCAAGAGAATTGATGAGAAAAATGAGGAGAGAGTTACGTTAGCAGAAACCCTTGATTTAGTGAGTGTCGTGGAGGTTCTGACGAAACACCTGATGCACACGTCGGTGCAGACGAAAGTGGCGGTGCTGAAATGGATCCACCTCCTCTTCCTAAACATTCCCCATAAAATGTACAGTTACATCGAGGACCTGTTCACAGTTTTAATGAGAATTCTCGGGGACACGTCTGACGATGTCGTCCAGCAGACACTCGTGGTGCTCGCGGAGATAATTGGTTCCAAGTCGGATGCATTGAACGAGAACCGGAGGATTGATGGAGCTGATGTGGACATTCCGGAGTTCACGGGAACGGGTAATAAATACTTTACGAAATTTATCGTTAATTTATTGAGATTATTCTCGCAGAATCGTCATCTGTTGGAGGAGCGAGGAGCTTTCATAATCCGGGAGCTTTGTGTTCTTTTGAGTTCTGAGAAAATTTATAAGACTCTGGCGGAGATTCTGCTTGAGGAGCAGAATCTGCGGTTCGCTGGTATTATGATACAGGCGTTGAATGTGATATTGTTGACGAGCTCGGAGCTGTTTGATTTGCGGAATAAACTGAAGAACTTGAAGTCTGAAGAGAGCAGGAGTTTGTTCGTTTGTTTGTATGAGTCATGGTGTCATAATCCGGTTGCTACAGTGTCGTTGTGCCTGTTGGGACAGAATTACTCGCACGCTTGTGATCTTGTGCGCTCGTTCGCGAATATTGAAGTGACGGTGGAGTTTTTAACGGAGATTGATAAACTCGTGCAGTTGATTGAATCACCGATATTTACGTACTTACGGCTGGAGCTGTTGGAGCGAGAGAGGAATGAGGCACTCGTGCGGACGATGTATGGGTTGTTGATGATTCTGCCGCAGAGCGATGCTTTTTCTACACTCCACAGACGATTAGCGGCTATTCCACCGGTCAGTATTGGGCATAGTGATGATAAGGGCTATGAGAGAAGCAATAATAATGGAAATGATGAGATTGATTTCACGAGATTATTGAGACACTTTGAGAGTGTCCAGGAGAAGCACAAGGAGCAGAAACATCGGCAGAGACTGAATTTACTTGTTGAACGGGACATTCCGGAGACTTAAGTGAGTGTGAAAATTTCGTGTTAATTTGACTGTTTTTTTAGAATATCTTGGAATCTATTGGAGATAGAATAATTTTTGTAATAATATTTTTTTACGAAAATTTTTCTATCTCCCTTCCATCAGCAGATATTCCTCAAAAACTTTAAAACTCAAAGTGAAATAGAAAAAGATAATATATTACCAAATTGTTTAATAACGAATAAAATAAATAATATAATGATTTTACAGTACAATTTATGTGTGAATTATTAATTATTATTACATTTATTAATAAAATAAAATGTTATTCATGATTGATGAAACATTTTTTACGATAATCTTGAATATTCTCTTTTATTTCACCAGAATCAACAACTTCTTTGTCATCACTCCCTCCATCATCATCATCATCTCCATCACTGTGAACTGAAAAAGTACTGTAGCTGTGTAAATTCCCGCGTTCATTAGAAAGCCGCGATAATCTATCAAATAATTCATTATTTTCCTGCAAAATCAGGCGAACCTCCTGCTGCGTATCACAGATATTCCTCCACATCTTCGTTCCCTCTTCCCTGATGCAACTCGGTAAATGTGAAGTGTGCTCCGATCCCTTTCTCCCAGGTAATTGCTCCAAAATATTACAAAGTGTCTCATGTCGTTCCGAGCTCTCGTCGCTCAACCGATAGAAGTAAGCCTCCAGAATCCTCTCGTAATTATCCAGATCCTTATCCAACAATTGTATCTGCAGATAAACAGTCTGCGCCATTTTGTACCAATCAGCCAACGATTCAGACCTCTGAATGATCGAGGGTATGCACTCAGTCTCCAGAAGCATCTTCATCCTCCTCCCCGTCTCCGTAACTTTGATTCTCTCCAAGACATGAAACTGCTCGTCATTATACGATAATGTCCGAGTGGCCCTGTCTCTCAGGAGATGCTGCCAGCCATCACGAAGCCTATCAACAAGCGTTGATGCCCTCTGACTAGCTTTTGTCCTCCACGGACACAACAACTGCCTCGTCGAAGTGTCCCACTCTCCTCTCAGAAGCCCATCCTTCACGTACCTCTGGTACAATTGACTCACCGCTGGTGCCAATTCACTGAACAGCTGCTTGCTCTTGGACTGAAGCTCACTCCGCCACTCATTTATCTCGAACGTCGAATTTTCAGAGGAGTTCATCTTCTCAGACGACAATTTAGCAAAAGCCTTCCTGCTGAAGACTTCGTACCCCTCAATCGCCAGCGTTGTCTTCTCGTGCGCCCGTGTCAATTCCCTCAAACGCTCGACTTTATCCAGTAGTTTCGTTAATTGCGCTATGAGGAGACCGATAAACGAGTTAACAGCCTCCTGTGACAATCTGCTGGAGGTCACGAGTCTATCGATCGTCCGCTTGCAGGAGTGTCCAACTGAGCACGCGAGCTTCGCCTGACTTGCGTCGTTCTCCACGGAGACAATGTTTGCGAATGTTGGGAAAACAATAGGCGTCTCGATTCCTGAATAGTTCTTGACTTTGTCGACGGACGAAGGGGAAGAAGTCGGGTCAGGAACGTTTGAGAGTCCTGTGGTTACTGAGGAATTCGCAGTGGGCGGGTCAGGAATCGGGACAACGGGAGGAGCCACGTTGTTATTGTCTCTCGAGTACAGAATCAGAGGATTGTCATCGGTTATCTTTACCAGAGGATATCCTCTGGCTGGCGTGGACTCCTCGATCAATCCCGTCAACTGCATTTCCCCGAGGAGGATGATCTGCGTATTCGGAGAAACGTCCGTCTGCTCCTGAATAGCTGTTCTGAAAACGTGCAGCTTGTCGTCCGGATGAAGGTAGATCTTGATCGATTGCATTGTGTGGAGGTTGAAGAGATTGAAGGCTTTCCGGGATAGGATATCGGTGACTTGGCTGAAGAATCGGTCAAAGCTCCAGATTCTCTGGCGATCGACTTCTAGTAGACCAGCTAATAATGGGGTGACGATTTTCTTCAGCCCGAAACTCAATCGACAATTTCGTGGCAATTCTCGGCACCACTCGATGGGTCCATTTTCAGTAAGCTGTATACCTGAGATGACACCCGAGGACTTTTTCGTTGTGATATGGAACATAGTTTCTTTGTTCCGTCTTCCACCGAACGGTCGGAACGGGAGATTTCCGGTGGCAACGTGGTACAGGGTGACGCCGATGGACCAGAGGTCTACGGTTGCGTTGAAGGTTTTGCCAACTGGTTTCCGAAGGACCGCACGCTCGTACATATCGGGGTGCAGGTACTCCTCGGTTCCATAGAGCGACATGAACTGCTGGTCCTCGTGGAGTTCTCGGGCTGCGCCAAAGTCTGTGAGCTTGTAAATGGTGCTACCATCATCAGCGATGTACTTCATTATGTTGCCGGGCTTCAAGTCTCGGTGGACGAGATTGTTGTCTCTCAAGTGCTTCATCCCTGCGCAGAGATGCTCGAGCACGAGGAGAAATTCGCTCTCTGATAATCCGTACGTGTTCTCAGGGTCGTCGAGGATGTTGAAGAGACTGCCGCCTGTGCACAGCTCCATTACGATCACCTGACCACGGCCATCTTGTTCTTCCTCGATTGCGAGGAGCTTCACGATGTTCTCGTGCTTCACCTTCTTCAGAACCTGGAATTCACGCATCTGCACGTCCACTGGACGCATGTGGGAGAGTTGGTTGAAGGTTTTAACAGCTACTGGCTGACCGTTGTTCTTGTCGACTCCTTGGAAGACTGCACCTGTTGCTCCTTTTCCAAGGACACTTGTCGTGCACCAGACGTAGTTGGCTGATCCTCGGAGGTAAGACATTGTTGTGGATGGATTCAATTGTTTGCGAGATTCGTTCCTGAGTTTCTGGTAAATTCGGATAAATCAATCATCAAGTTGCTTCAAAAAAATTACTTGTAAATAAAATCGTTGTTTACGTACTTCTTATATTGTTGCCTTTTTCAATGCATTGACACTCTCCCCTGACACTTCATTGCAAGGTTAGGAACTTGTTTTCCTCAATTCCTCATTGACTGAAGATCGCAAGCGATTTAAGGAATTATTAATTGAATTTTCTAATTTCATGCTGTTGTTTAGACGTTCGTGTTACGCTTGTTGATGGATTTCAGGTCAATTAATTTATTATTGTGGGATTGAGAAAGTTTAGAATGAAGATATACAACCCAACCTGATCTTTCCGGTTATGCACCACTGTCATTTGACTCCGTTATGCAGTGACGGATCATTCCGTTCATGCGCCCGTGTCTGAATTTCTCCCTCCCCTATTTCTCCCCCATTTTCACCAGTCGGCATCAGCTGTTGAGGAGCAGACGTTCTCCGTCAAGGAAAATAATAATATTGTTCGGTGAGAATCAAAAAACAGCATCACCATGTCGTCGCCGGCTATGGATGGAAATGTCACCGAGATTAAACGTAAGAAATTCATTATTCTTCATGAAAAAATCAGCAATGACAAATAATATGTGATTTTCAGTCCCCAAATTTTGGGCGAAGGTTAACTACTGGCGGACCCATCATCCAGTGGCAGTTGGAATGGGAATCATCGCCGTAATTCAGACTATTCTGCATGGACCACATGTAGTGAAGAGCATGTTTGGTCCCACTGCCAAAACCGATGTCATCCAAAAATATAAGACAGCCTATATCGGTGAGTTCCTTTAGATTCTGTGGACTTTGGTGGAGTGAGGTTATATAACTAGTTCTTCAGTTTGTTTTTCCTGAATATCTCAGGATCTGGAGGAGATACCGAATTTTTTATAGATACCTTTTTTGTGGGGAATGAAAAAAGCTACAAAAAAGGTCTCTACGAAAATTTCTATATCTCGATTAGTTTCCGAGATATTCAATGAAATACCCGACATTCGGGGATAAAGTGAAAAAATGGGGAATTAATGAATTTAATGATCTTTCAGTTTATCGTCCAGATGATCCTCACGTCAAGTTCATCAAGACCGGGCCAATTGGATTGGACAAGTTCGGCAAATGGGTTTCGTAAGCTTATTGTGTAATAGAAGGAATAGTGCAAATTAAATTGAAATTAACGAAACTAAGTATTTGAGATAATCAAATGGGAAGTTAATAAATAATTCTTGAAAGAAAATTTGATTAATTCAATGTTGCTACGTCATGGGATTTTTTTTTGAATCAATGAAAAATTTGTTCATTTAGTTTCAAGCTTCTTTATTTATGAATTAATCTGAGAAAACTGCTTTTTAGAATATTTATAGTTTGTAAGGCACTTTTTTTATAGAGTTCGGTGAAGTCTGATGAATACAACTGAAGTGCGAATAATCGATTTCATGAATATTAATGAACTTTGAATCAGAAAATTCTGTTTCGATTAACCCACGATTTTCATTCAATTTTGATGGAAATGAGCTCAATTTGTTTGCTGGAAGATTCTCTACCGGATTAGCAATCGATTTTTTCAAGTGCATTCACTCGTTTGAGAATACTCCAGAAACAATTAGATTTACGTGGATTTATCGAGAGACCTTTTTTTCGCAGTCCATGAAAAAAACATCTCGACAGTTCCCTTCAAATCCTTTAAACCTTTAACCGACAAAAAGGAGAAACTCCCGAATCCACGAAGCTCTTCTTTAGACACTAAAACCACTCTCGAATTTTCCCTAAAATATGCCGAGCTGAAAAAATTCCCTAAGAAAAATATCCAACTGATTATAAAATAGTGCACGTCCCTCAAAAATTACATATTTACATACATCAACTTTTTACATTCGAAAAAAATTCAAATACCCTCGAAAAATTCACAGTCCCCTCATTTCCAAGGGATTCCAATGAAAATTTAGTAATTTATAAAACACATGAAAAAAAAAAAATTCATCAATTTACGGATAAACGTGCTGGCACATGAATTATCTAATTCAAAAGTGGAAAAAAAAAGAATAATCCAGTTATTTAATTTGTTCAACCGTAAAGTTAATAATCGTTCATTTTAATTCTATCCTCATTTACATGATGAAATAATAATAATAATAACGGGCCATCCAAGTTATAATTTTTCTCCCCGTACTTGGTAGTGTACAATTGTGAATTATCACGGTGCATTAAAATTCTGGATGTTCTCTTTAAAATATAAATGAAGACGAAAGGAACGTGAGAGTTACGACTGCCCCATAATGAGAGGAGTTAGTGGGACAGAATAAAGGCGTGAATGAAGTGATATTAGTGGTAATGGTCAGCCATGTGGAGGTATTTTCATTGTTGAAATTGAGGTTATACTGGGTGATTCTTTTGATTTAATTTGCGAATGTTTATGAGCGACTTGAGAGTGTAAAAACGAAGATTCACTTTTTATGAGTTGAATAGACTGCTTTTAATACCAATTCACAGCGTTGAATTATGATTATGAGTATTTGCTTAAGCGAGGTGGGGACTTTGGTGTTAAAAAGAAAGATGAAGGATTCCCGATGAAGTCACGTGATCCAGAAAAGGGGCGGATATTGAAAAAACATTTGCAAATACGTGCAAACCCCGGAAAAAGTGTCCACCCCATTGGAATCCCTCGAAATTCACACTCATAAATCATGGGAATAAGTGCCACGAGTTAGAGAGAGACAGAGTCAACAGTATCACCTAAAAATTGACCTTTCTCATCAATCACCCATGGATTTATCAATTTTTCTCGGCTATAAAAACCCGGATAACGACTCTGTCCCTTCAATCCTCCAGTAAATCAGCAATCATCAACATCTCCATACCCTTCAACTGCCAAGGGCCATGCTCAACTTGAGATTAGAAAAATTATCTATTCAAACGGAGACATAATACCGTAATTTGTCCGCACGTACGTGTTACCATATTCCCACAAACACCCGAGTAACAGAGCGAGAGAGACTAGCCCATCAAGAGAAGTGTGCGATGGGGGGGGATTGGTTTTTAATGCGCAGGATCCTCGTATTCCAAGCGTCCAACTGATTCTGTGTGCTAGAGAGTGGTGGTTGTGCTTTCGCCTGTTCTTGGTACACTTTTCTTTTCCTCTTTTTTTTCCATCCTTCAGTTTTCAGTAGAAATACTAGATGTACTGGAGTACTCGAACAGTACAGACTGAACTAATGGCGTACGCAGGATTATTTAGTATAGATAGTGTCGAGAGGCTATAACTCATAGCACAACAGGTTTCATTATTTTTTTTTTTTCGTCTGATAATCGAGAGAAAAATGATTCTTATTTTTTTAATCGAGTAAAGTTAACGGAGTTCAGCAAATCTTTATTCAGGCATTATTGACAGTTGTCGCTAGTGATTCAGACGGAGGTTCGGTCCGACGGAAGCAGAGAAAAATAATTATTCTCGTTTTCACTTAATTATTCGTTATTAATGTTTTATTATTATTGAATTTTGAGGCAAATTGACTGTTTTTTATTTTCATTTTCATTATCAGTTTAATGAGGTGAGAGACATCTTCTCGAAGATTAATTAAAAGACAAGAAATATTTATAAAAAAAGGACCTTTTTGGTCCTTACAATAAATTCAGTGTATGTCTCAACCTCTGAACAACAGGCTTTCATTCTGCAGCGCTTTGCCAACATTCCTGAGGTAATTGAATCTTTATTTACATTAATTCTAATAGTAATTAAAATGAATTCAATGGATTTAATCGTATTAATTATGTCAATAAATTGAATTATTGGTAATATTGATGAATTCATAGGTAAATAAGTTGATTCATAATAAATCAAAACTGTAAACTCATTTCCGGATATTTTTATTCATTTTTTTTAAACCATAGTTCCGTTATTGAAATTCTCGTTTCTGACGCGGAATTAATTGCACTCGAGTTACAAATCCTCCGATGTCGATGACTCACATTTTTTTATTGACAATCGATGTACTTCGATGAGATTGATTTTGATTTTAAAAAAGGGAAGAACCATGAACTTACTGTTTTTTCGATTATCTCGGAAACGGTTAGAGTTATCAAAATTCACGAAGAGACCTTTTCTGTAGAGAATTCAATTTTAAAGATAAAAGGATTCGGCTGTTATCTCCCTAAATCTGACGGTTTCCGAGATATTCGTGATTTATTGCGGAAGGAATTTTTGGGGTGAATTCACCTGTTTTCACGAGGTTATTAAATTATTACGGTAATTAACAAAAGAAAAAAAAAATGGAGTTATCACGTGCATCGGATGAATGTAAAGATGTTGAATTTACAGCAGGTGATACTATTATCGAAGAGATTTAAATGGTTCATAAAGTGATTTATGGAGGAGATTTATGGGGAACGTTGTAGTACCTTAAATTGTTGCACTTTGAGGGAAAATATCGGCCAATCCTGTTGCCGTTTATAACAATACAATTCGGGTAGGTATTTGTAATCCATAACTATAGACATATTGCAGTTTTGTTCGGACTGAAACAGCTGTTGCCTACGACTTGTTGCACACGTCGTGAGATAATGCAAGAGGAAGAATCGTGCACACCTTAAAAGAGTTGCTTGCATGTTTAGGAGTCATTTATTATTATTAAAACGTAATGGGGGATATTGTAATCTTTTTAATTGAATTTTTCATTGAAAATTTGAGTTTTTAGAACAAATGAAAAAAATTATTTTTTATGAATTTTTGGAATTTTTGGGAAATTTTTTTTTTTGGGTTTTAATTTTAAAAATAGATAATTGCATTCAATTCAGTAGTGAAGTGGTGAACAAGGTCAAGTATATATGATATTCCTAAGGGACTTGACCTTGTTTACCACTTCACGATTGAATTCTATTCTACTGCAATCCTCCTCTCAAGATAATTTAAAAGATAATGCAAATGATACATTTATCCATTTCTTTTAAACGTAAATATCTCGAAAACTATTTGGCCAAAGGGGATTGTATTGTGCAACACAAATGCCTCGATTTTCTCAATGAAACTGACAAAATTCCGTGAATCTATCAACTTCAGTGTGTCGTTGAATAAAAAATTTCCTTTTGTGGAATTGTGAAATTGATGGATTCTGGGAATTTTAACAATTGTATTGGATCACCAGAGGAAAGTCCACCGGAAAATTCTATAATGCAATCAATTCTGCTCCAATAGCTCTCGAGATAACGTGAAAAATAGGAGAATAACAAACAAAAAATTGTTTTTGAAATATCTTGAAAATTCATTGAATGAAAAAAAAAAAATCAAAACTTCATTTTTTTGATTGAAATGACTGCTAAAATCCATCAATTCAATTGAAAAAAAAAAATTAAATTTTCAATGAAATAAAAAAAAATCCATATTTTCAATGAAAAAAAAAAACATTCTAGGCTTTTACTAATATTTGAGTTGAATTAAAAGAATTGCAGTAAAATAAACGATTAATTTATCGAAAAATCTAAAATGGAAAGATTAATCAACATGGTCCATTCTAAAGTGTTTTCACAGGCGTAAAAAAAACGAAGGATTTACGAATGGCTAAGTTAAAAAAGCCTGGCTATTTTTTATTTTCTTTATTTACGTTCATTTGCCTTTCTTTTTTTTCTCAACTGGCCAGAGACCAGGAGCTTTTATCGAGTATACCTTTATCGCTTTTATACGACACACTATAGTATTTGCAGTAGTAGGTCAATAGACAGATTAAAAGAGTGAGCTACAAGCAATAAATAAAAAAATAAAACAAAAAACAACAAAATAACAGGAGATACATCGTTGATTGATTAGTAGATCAAATGAAATGACATTTTTCTTATTTTTTTTCAAAGGAAAATAAGCTTTCAGCATATTCGCACATAATCGAGCTTATGAATTTTTAGTTATTTAATAATTGAGTTTTTTAATTAAATTCTTTTTCCACTACTTTCAGAATTTATGAGACAATAGAAAAAAATTCATTTAATTCATAATTCTAATGAATTTTTTAGTTCGTGAGCAATGTAATTAAATTACTCGAGTTTTTTCATTTTTTATTGATTAAGAGGAATTGACATTTTTTGTGAATTATTTAATGAAAGGATTTATTTTAGTTTCTCGGAATATTTCAGAAAATTTTGTGGATTTTTCATTATTTTTTTTTCTCTTTTAATAAAAAATGAGGAAAATGATTATATTCCATAATTCTAATTAATTGCGTGGCTTAACATGAATTTAATGACCAAAGTCATTTAATTAATTGTTCCGTAATTGATGCTAAAATTTAATTGGAATCTCCATTGAATAATTTAATGATACAATCTCATTTATTTTCAATTTTTCAGAATTCTCGACAAAAACACTTTTTGTTCTCAAAATTCCTAACAAACAACGTTTTACAAAAAATAGAAATTAAAATAGAATTAATTAAAAATGGGAATTTACTCCTTAATTTTAATGAATCACGTGACTGCCCAATTCAATCACCAAAATCATTCACCATCTCAAAATAATAATTTAATCATTAAATTTCACTTCAATCCATCAAATGTAATTGAAATTGTCGATAAATTACTCGATAAAAGATTCTCATTTTCCCTTGGAAATTATCCTCTGTAATCCATTTTTTTTCATTCCCCAATGAAGAAAAAAAATGACCATTCGCAATTGCACAGATGAAAGTAGTGGAGTTTTCTCATTTTAGATTTGATGAAAACGGAATAAAACATTATGCATTGAGTAGTTAATTCGAGTTTCAATGCATCGTTTTTACTGAGAAAAATTTATATATTTTTCAATTCACAGTGTGTCTGGTATTTTATTCGAAAACTTCGAATTTATCGACATTTCTCTTGTCTCTGCGGAGCATCACAATGAGACTTATCGATATTCAATTGATAATTCAGTGGAGTTTCACAATGACATAGTTTAGTTTGATTTTCTCCTCAGTTTTTGTGGAATATCTCTGAAACCGTTGGAGATACAGAAAAATTTATAGAGACCTTTTTTGTAGCTCTGATTCTCCTCTACAAAAAACGTATTTATGAAAAATTCGTGGCTCCAGTATTTCTCGAGATAATCCAAAGAAAATAAAGAAAAATTAAAGTAAAATAAATATCTTCATTTTTTAATGCTTTCACTCAATATAAATTTTCGCAAAAAAACCTTCACCATAATCTCTCCCCACATTACAAGATAACGGGCGAAAAATGATCTCAAGGTCAACGATTAAAACCTCACTCAATCCTCAGTCTCCATCCCCTACTATCTGTACACGATAAAAAAACTTTGCCAATAAAAATTTTTGTAGCCCAAACTTTCCCCAGTAAAAAGTGTCCCAACAAAAATTCCTCTTTCACCCTCGATCATGAAATATTCCATAAAACCTAATGATCAGAGTAATCCCTCATTCTGCTTTACAACTTCACTCTGAAATTTCCTGTAAATAAATTACATTAAACTAACCGGAGTTTCCCTCGTTTCGGATGTGTGTTTTCGATTGTATCGAAACCTCCAGAATATTTCAGTACATTCTCAAAAATTCTGTAATTGGTTTTTGTGGTGGGTCAAGAATTCTTGATTTGTGTAATTTTTTCGAATTGAGTAAATTTTCAAAAAAATTTCTCAATAAAAAAAAAATCAATATTTCTTTTCGATAAAAAAAATCGGAATTTTTTTCGATAAAAAAAAATCGAAATTTTCTCAATTTCAAAAAGTCCTCAATTTCCATCTGCTCCAGAATTTCCCATAAAAACTCCATTATTTTCGATGGCCTCTTTCGACAACGATATCTCCTCTGCCAATTCCCGCATTTTCAAACCGGAACCTTCCCCATGGTTACCAGCTGTACAAGCTACCACACCATACAACCCCCATGGGTCTCCGGGGTTGGGTCATGAAGTCACAGCGACACGCACGTCCAAGCCTTCCCATTTGCTCCATATATTGATTTTGGAGAATCACCTGAGGACTTAATTCATCATTACCAACTCATCAAGTGCCTCATTGAGTCTTCTTGTCACTCCGATACTCAGTGATACATCCTCTTGATGTTCGTAACAATTCTCTCTTTGTTTATTCTCTGGCAATTTTTTTCTTTCACCCTGAATTCTCATTTGTCATGTTTACAACAACTCCACTCATTCCCATCACTTCTTTCCTCTTTTTTACCCTATTTTTCCTCTTCATAAGCAAACAATACGATGTCAATCTCAATTAATATCTTCCATGAATCATCTGTCGGATTATTGAATCGTTTCGTGCAATAACTGTCCATTTACCCTCTCATTAAATACATAAGAGGGGGGGAAAAAGGGGCAAGAGGGGTGAATATTTGGTAATAAAGATTTACTGTTTCACATGAGTGTTTTCATCAAGTATTTCATCATTAAAAACGATCATCAAGTGAATATGAAGCAGTGAAAATGAAACTTTAATAATTCGAATTTCAAAGCCTCGTTTAATGGAATTTAAAAAGGAAATAAAATATAACACATTGATTCGGTAAACAAGTGCTTTCGTAACTAACTATTGAGCCTCAGAAATTCACTTTCAATGTATTCATAAAAACTCTTGCCTCTTCACATGAAAATTGCTTTCTACATAATGAATTTCTAAATAACATAAAAAAAAAATGAGAGCAAAGTGTTCTCTAAATGAGAGTGGAATTTTCAAGGTGATATTATCGTGTAATTTAACTACATTTTCACGGTTATTATGGGGGAATTAAGTTTAGTGGTGAAATTTTAAGTCGTAAAATGCAGAGAAATGCACCTGCAAAAAAAAAAAGGATAAATTAATGTTTTTGTCTCAATTATTTTTGCGAAAAAATACAGAAAGTTGAAGCATTGTTTGATGATGAATAAATGAGGCTGAAAGAGCAATCGATGAGGCCATTATTAAAATTAAAAAATTCATACCCAAAAACCATGAAAATAAACGAAAAAAATCAACAGCTGGAGGCGTGTGTCCGACTGCTGTGTTGCGTGGAGCGACTCTGCGGACGTGGTAGCACCATTGAGGATGGTGAACCACAGCAGCCAATACGTAGAAGAGGTGCACAGGATCTCGACGGTCCAAATGGTAGCGAGGATGGTATACTGCCTGTCCCAGTTAGTCCAAGTCCAGCATCAACATCATCACAGGAGGATTCATGCAAGCCACCGCCTAGAAACTGCTACAGGCTCATTGTTCTCGGTACTGCACGAGTTGGTAAAACTGCCATTGTAGCACGGTAAGTGTATTCTCTTCAAATACTCTCTATTATCATTCGCAGGAATATTCTGTCATTCCGTGTTAACATTGTTGACTTGTGGATGGCTTATCCGGTTTTAGCGCATTATGCATGCTCATTGTATCACGTGACAATTTGGAGGATGAAAAATGAGGCAGATGCTGTATTATTGTTGGATAGGGTCATATATCTCTGCATGACATGCTGCACGTCCCTTGATAATTAGAATATCTAAAAATGAAAAAAAGGTTTATTAAAAATGCAGGATATCTTTGAATCTAAAGCAGTTACGGAAAATTTTGTAGAAACCTTTTTTGTAGAGGAGAATCAGAGCTACAAAAAAGGTATCTACGATTTTTTTTTGTATCTCTATTATTTTTGGAGATAATCCAGAAATACAAAAAAAAGTTTTGTAATGCAGAAATTGAAATAAAAAATAATTTTCATAAAGAGGAATCAAAGGTTCAAAAGGTCTCCACTTAATGCATGAGTAGGTAAAACTGCCCTTGTTCATTCTATTATGATGGCATAATAATCCTGGCTTGAACATTGTTGTTGTCATCGAAACCCAAGTCTCATGGTTGCCTGTATCCGGTTCTACCACATTATCCATTATATTCACTGTATCACGTGACAATTTGGTGGATGAAAAATGAGACTGCATTGTTGGATAGTTACATCTTCCTGCATGACAGCTTGTACAGCCCTTAGTAAGCCGAGAATCCCTGAAAATTTCTGTATTTCCAATATTATTTCGCTAAAAAATCCCCAGATTATTTCTGAATGAGGGGAATTGAGGTACAAAAGGTATCAGCTTAATGCACGAGTTGGTTTAAAACTACCCTACTTCATTCTATTATCATCACAAAACAATTCTGTCATTCTGCATTAACATTATTGTCATCGAGGCCCAACACTCGTTGATGGGAGATCCATTTTAAGCATATTATGCATTACATTCATAGTATCACGTGACAATTGGGCGTCTGAAAAATGAGAGAGGCCGATGCTGCATTATTGCTGGATAGGGTCATATCTCTTCTGCACGGTGGCTGCACATCGCTTAAAGCTTTCCGTCAGCTCTCGGGAGGGTAGAAAAAGGAGGAAATAATCTCTTGTGTCTCTCCATTTTTTTCTCTCCCTTTTACATCTGATATTAAGCCACTTGTATTCCATGTACTTGAAAAGGTAGAATCAGAATGGAGCGAAGACGGAGTGGTGAAAAAGAAGCAGAGAGCTCTCTTCCGGCTCTGACGAAAAGACGTGTTTTTTTTCACTCCCCTGGTTAAGGGCTGTAAATGTATATAGGAAACAATAGGAATAAAAAGGAGGAGAATCGTGCTGAGTAACACGTCAAGGGAATGAGAATATTTTCCAAGGCAAAATCAGAGCTGCTCCAGATTCAGTTGTATAGTTATGTCACTGTTGAATATACTCTGTTCCTAAAATCATATAATCTCTACCCCTTGAGGGTATTATCTGCTGTTGATAGTAACGTGGGTGTCATGAAATCATTAATGTCAGTTTCAGTTGCGCTGTCGGATTTTATTAGAGAATGTTAGCCTTTTGGAGATAAATGGCGTTGGGATTTTTTTGCACAGGCTCATGGGATTATTGAAAGGCTTTGACAATTTTTTATACCGGAGGGGACGTTTTTTTTTTAATATTTATGGAGTTGAGATCATTACGACAAAAAAATCCTCTCGTGATTTAGTTGATTTTTGACAGATTTTTGAAAATATCTCGAAAACTAAGGGAGATAACGATGATTTTGTTGATACCTTTTTTGTAGCTCTTGAAATTCTCTAGAAAAAAGGTTCAGGGTGAAATGGACGTATCTCCATTATTTTCATAGATTTTCGTAGAACTCCAATTGAAACTGTAAATCATCTTATTCTCTTCAGATTCTTATCCAACAAATTCGAAGAAAGTTATACACCAACAATCGAGGACTTTCATAGAAAACTGTACAGAATACGTGGTGAGGTACATCAATTGGATCTCTTGGACACAAGTGGCAATCATCCCTTCCCCGCGATGCGACGACTCTCATTCCTGACTGGTAAGTAACAATGAAAAAATACCAATAATGATACTGAAAGAGAGAAAAAAAAAGAACAATGATTAAAAAATAGGAAAAAACATAGTTTATCGATTTTTATTGATATAAAGGAGGAAGATTGAAATAGAAATATCGTTGGAAGCCCTGAGGGAGCTGAACTTTCATATTACACACAGTCCTTTGCTCTCTCGATTCGACCTTTATGTAACGCAGTGTTCACGTATTCAGCCACCGCTCTTTTCAAGATTAAAAAAGAGGAGAAAAATGAAATAGAGACTAACTAAATAATGGGAAATTTGAAAAAAATGCTTCAAAGTGTAATTAAAACGTTTTGGTTTTAGGTGACTTATTCGTTGTGGTGTTCAGTATGGACAGTCGTGAGTCGTTTGAAGAAGCTATAAGATTACGTGAGGCAATATTGGAGACTAAAATAAGTGCTACACAAAGTGGTAAAAGTAGGAGTAGGAGCCATCATAGCCTTAAGGTACCAATGGTCATTGTTGGTAATAAATGCGACCGTGATATTAAGTACGTTTGATTATTCATTTTTAATGATTTATATTAATATTTGATGAAACTTGCAGAGAAAAAGCTCAAGTGATCATGAAAAATTTCGAAATTCTACATTTTTGAATATATCTCGTAAACCACGGGGTTTACGAGGATTTTTCAAGAGACCTTTTTTGTAGAGAATTTCAAGAGCTAGAAAAAAGGTCTCTACAAAATTTTTCCTATCTCGTTTATTTTCCGAGATATTCTTCAATAACAAAACGAACTCATTTTTACGTTTTCACTATTGAGATTAATTTATTCAATTTTATGAAGAATTCTTTCTTTTTAATGACTCCATGTCCTCAAGAGTGAATTCATGAAATGTTAACGTGAGAAAATTTAGTAATAGCTACTGGGGAATCTCGTTGGATTGTGAGGAAGTATTTCAGGATTGTGGAAATAGTATTTTACCGGTGGAATTGAGCCAAATCGGTTTATTAGATTCCGTGATTCAATGATATGATAGCCAACATATAGATCGATAATACGTGAATCATGGCACTTCATCAGTTGCACTAGGGATTCGGACCCCTGGGGCAAAGTGGGAGTAATGAGATAAAATTGTAGTTTAAATTGGTGGTATTAGAAATGAGAATATCACAAACATTGTTATTATAGAGGGAATCCAATTATTTCTCGAATTTCCTCTAATTTAACAATTTTACTCTAAAAAAATCCTGAAACAATTCTTCATTCTCCCAATTATGCAAAACATTTTCCCACAAAAATGATTTTTTTTTTTTTTTTTTCAAATGACTATTTGATTTGTCAGACAATTTTCGTTGAATTGTCTCAAATATTCTTCAAGAATCTCCAAAAAAAAATCGACTTACTCACTTTTTCTCTTTCGACCCAATTTTTTTACATTTTAAATTCATTCAAGCGACGAAATGTCCGAAACCCCCTCACACTCTCGCAATTAATCAAATTGTTTCTCCGCAAGTTTCAACAATCATCAATTTACCTGAAAACTGACCGTTGAAGTAACGATTTTTTCCCCCTTTTCTCTTCTCTGTTGATGAATTTAAAGGGTCGTTACCGTTGAAGAGGCAGAACAGTACTGCACAAGTCAGGACGAGTGTTGTGTTTTTGTTGAGGTATCAGCAAAACGTAATTATCACGTGGATGAACTTTTTTATCAGCTATTTGTTGTTGCTGGATTGCCACTTGAGATGGCACCAAATCATCACAGAAAAGTACCATTAACATTTGGCTCACCAACAATGCTGCCGCCATCCCAGGTAATTCATGGAATCACAAAAGAAACTCAAGTTTTCAGACAACTTGAATTTATTTCATCCTCAGTTTTTCGAAGATATCTCGGAAACTAAGCGAGATAGAGGAATTTTTATAGAAACCTTTTTTGTAGCTCTTGAAATTCTCTACAAAAAAGGTAACTTCAAAAATTTCTCTATCTCTCTTAGTTTCCGAGATATTTAACAATAAGTAATGATGAAATAAAGTTGATTTGTCTGTGAATTCCATGGTTCCTTCATTTTATTCTGTAAATATAAAAAGACGATTCAATAATGAATGGAGTTGAAAATTAGAACGTTGAATAAATGGAGTAGAAAAAAAAAATGAAGTACTCATTATTCTCTTCTCTGTTGAAAAGCCAAGGCATAAGGCAACGTTAAGTATTAAACGCCGTCTGAGTGATGCCTGCGGCGTTGTAGCACCAAATGTTAGACGTCCAAGCATAAGAACGGACTTGATGATCATGAGGACCAAGACGTGTTCCCTTGCTGCTGGAAATGAGAATATTACACCTGGCTCAAGAATTACCCTCAGGTCATCGGAGCCTGCCAAGAAATGCGCCATTCAGTGATATAATATTTAATTAAATTTCATTCATTTGCATAATTGAGGATTTATTGTAACTGAGAGAAGATCGTCACTATTTTCACTCACATTATTCAAGAATCAGTGAGGTGACTCTGTAATCCAACTCACGAGGGGCTGAGAGTTCATTGGGCGAGCTGCCTATTGGTCGGTCTCATTTCGCGAGGGAAATTTGATCCTGGTTCCAAAGAATTTTTCACTTTTCCGTGGATATCTCGAAAACTATTGAGTTTACGAGGATTTATCAAGAGACCTTTTTTGTAGGAAATTCAATTCTCTACAAAAAAGGTCTCTTGACATTTTCCTCTAAATCCACTAGTTTCAGAGATATCCGCAGTTAAACTCCGGTGTCTTCAAATTCGAGGGAAATTCATTGCGCACGTGATTGCGCAGAGGGGAAGCAAACTATTTCCCCTATCGCAGGAGGAATGGAGATCCACAAAATTACAGGGTCATCACTCCACTGAACGTTACAAATAAAAATAACAATTGATACGCACACAATTGACATTTCGCAGCAAAATTGATAATAGTTAGAGTAATTAATGAAAATATGAATCTATATTTGAACACTGAAACTCTCTTTCTACTGACAAGTGTACATAACACTACATGGTAAGCATCAAACGATAATACCCAGAAGCTGATTAATATTTGAGATTATATAACATCATGAATATTCAAAATAATACGAGACAATGTTATCCATTGTTGAGGGATATAATAGCATCAATTACGATTAAATAATCATGTATCAATTTTGAGAATTTTCATATACTGTGAAAAATGGGAAAATTCGCTTGAGCGATGGTGAAGTTGATGGATTTGGAGGAATTCTTCGGGTTCAGTGGATGTCTAGGGAAATTTGCGGTGGACGTTGATGCAAGGCAGTCCATTCTGCCCCAGTGGTTCTGAGGATGAGGAAAAAATGGAAATTACTTGGAAAATTGAATTTTTTTGATAAATCGTGAAGTGTTGGGGTAAATTAGACTTTATTATACCATTTTTCAGATGAAATTTCCTCGTTCTTTTCAATGGAATCAAAGAAAATTCGAAAATCCATGAAATTCATTGTCTTGAGGTAATGATAATTCACAGTTTATTAATTACAACGTTAAAATCGCCTTAAATTAAACTGTACCTATTTTAGATGAGACACATTGTTGGAATTTAAGGAAATTAATTATAATACAAATATTAATGAAAAATTGTGAGTTAAATTTTTTCCTCGATTAAAATTATTACAATTACGTAATAAAGTGAACCAATTACATATAAATTATATTATCTGTAAATAAATAAGAGAATTAATGAATTAAATAATTCTATAGTTGCATGAAAAATCAGAAGTATAAATGATTGATCATGAATTTTAAAAATAGAGTAGGAATTAATTCATAATAAAATATGAATACTTAATAATTAATGAAATTAAAAAAATCTTCGGCCAATTAATTTTTTTCCTCAAAAAATCATTTATTTTCTCAATAATTTCGTAATTCAAAGGAAAAAATAAAGATAAGACAATAAAATTTGAATTATTTCGATTTCATCGATTTATTTGTGAATAACAAAAAAATTGAGAATTTCATTTAATTAAGACCACAATTGTACTTTCATGCCAATCGATTATTAAATATTAATTTTCAAAAATAAATAATGAATTGAAAAAAAAAAAAACGATTTGACAATCATTAATCGTCATGCGAGTAATTTTAATCAAAAATAATTATAATTAAATTATTAATAAAATTTTAATATTAAAAAAACAAAATACTGTATTATCGACGTCATAATTCTTTTCCATGAGTGAAATAAAATGAAAAAAAAATTGAGGAAAATGACACACACACCGGCTCGTTACTCAGGCGCATGTGCAGTACACAGGCAATCGTTGTGTGTCAGAGAGAGAAAGAGAGAAAAAAAAGTCGTCAATACTGAGTCTCCATAGGCTCTCAGTACTGCACGGTGAGTCGCGCACGCGTCAACTCCAACAAATATTCTTTTCCTTTTTTATCTATTTTATAAATTAAAATAAAATGTGACTTAGTTTTTGGTCGCAACTGTGTTAACCAATAGTTAACTTGTATCACTGGGTGAGTGACTCCGCCATATTTTATTTTTTTTAATTCAATTGTACGTGAAGGTTGATTGTCAATTTTTTGTCGTTTCTCAATGCATTAGACTTTGATAAGATAAATAAAAAGACGATGACACAGTTGCATAACTTTAATTTTATCGTTTGAGGAAAAATGTCGGAATTTCGAGAAAATTCTTATTCTTATTATTTTTTATTCATTAAATAATTAATTATACAAAAATTATTTATTCGAGTTTTTAATTTTATTGAATTTTTCAGTGCTCCTCCTTTTCCATTCCCGGACGATTATCTCGGAAACTAAGCGAGATAGGGCAAAATGTGAAGAGACCTTTTTTGTAGAGGGGAAAAAGAGCTACAAAAAAGGTATCAATGAAAAATCTCGTATCTCTAGTATTTATCGAGATATCTTCATTTCAATGGAACAGGAAAATATTCATTTATTTTATTTCTTTTCTACTGAATTGAAATAATTAATTTTTTTCAAGTGCTGAAGGAAGTGGCTTCTTTTCAACGTCAAAGAGGAATAGTTTTTTCTATTTTAATTGGATGAGAGGATTGTGCGCGGGTAATTTAAAAGCCGTTGAAAAAATAACATTTCAACGTTTCCGGTGTTCAGCAAATATTTGAGTGAATTAAATCTTAATGCACATTAAGTAATTAACGGATTCTTTTTTATGCAGAATTACTTTAATTTTCTCATTTTCTCAGGTCGTTAACCGATTAAATCGTTGACATTCTCGATTCAGTCGTTTAATTAACAAATAATCGAATAATTTGCATTCAATTGAATTGTCAAAATTATTGTGCACCAATATTTGTTAATAATTATTCGAGAATTCAGGAATAAACAAGAGATCATGAGTATTAAAAATAAAATTGTAATGTATGACAGGGTTCTCGAACGTAATTACATGTCAAGGCTATCGTAAAACGCCACGTGAGAGGATAACTCCAACTACTATAAAAGTATTCTACTGCCTCGTGAATATTTTTA
Source organism: Aleiodes testaceus (assembly GCA_963565655.1). Classification (NCBI taxonomy): domain Eukaryota; kingdom Metazoa; phylum Arthropoda; class Insecta; order Hymenoptera; family Braconidae; genus Aleiodes; species Aleiodes testaceus. The sequence goes on along the minus strand of OY751415.1, from coordinate 4,743,811 downwards.
ACACGTTTCTCTTTAAACAAAAATTTGAAAAAAGTGTAACTTTTAGTGATGATGGTTGTAAAATGTAGAGTATGTTGCAGAGTGCTTCCTCAATTATTAATCGACTATCAACATTATAATTCCGATACTTTAACCGAAATTTGACTTTTAAAAAAGTCTAACATTTTTTTAGGACACTCTTTTGTGAATATCTTTCTAGCGAGTGGGTTTAGGGGAAAATGTCAAGAGACACTTTTTGTAGAGAATTTAATTATCTTCAAAAAAGGTCTCGTGATAAAATCCCATAAACCTAATAGTTTCCGAGATATTCTTAGAATAATGAAGATTGAGGAAATAGTGTTTAAGATAATTCAAAGAATCACGTGCACATTACTTTGTAAATATCTCGTAAACCCGTGGATTTAGCAGAAAATGTAAAAATACCTTTTTTGTAGAGGGTTTTATAGGCTACAAAGAAGGTCTCTTGATGAATTCCCGTAAACCCGGTAGTTTCTGAGATACTCCTAAAATAGTAATGAACAATGAAATAGCAACTAACGATGATCTGAAGAATCACGTACGCATTCTTCCTTGAATGCCTCCGAAACGAGTGGGTTTAGAGAAAAATACCAAGAGACCTTTTTTCTGGAGGATTTAATGGGCTATAAAAAAGGTCTCTTCACAAATTCCCGTAAATCCAATACTTTTCGAGATATTCGTGGAATAATGAAAAAGGATAAAAATCGATAAAAACAATTCTTGTTCCCATTCAAATGATTTCCACCCCTTTTACCCCGACTCCCTGAACCAAATAATCCAAAATTAATAATCAAAGTTTCTTCATTAAAATAAACAGCAATCTGTCACGACACAAACTCTCTCGTTTAAACAGAATAATCCACCAATGAAAATCAAAGAGATTAATCCAAACGATGAATAATTAATTCCGGATTAAATTTGTTGTGAATAGAACGGAAGGACTGTGGTTCATTCAGATGTAAAAATGACCGGTGGTAATAATGGAGGAAGTATATTCACATATGATACCCTTGTACACGCAATATCTGGTGCTGCTGTGAGTCACTAATTGATTATTCATTAATTATAATATTCCACATTATTAAAATTATTAAAATTAATTTATTTTACAGGGTAGTGTGGTGGCAATGTCAACGTTTTTCCCCCTCGACACTGTTCGCAGCAGATTACAGTGTGAGTGGACAATTTTTTCTAATTTTAATAAATATTAAACAGCTTACACTTCCTCGGAAATTCATTTTAATGAAACATTTAACATTAATATGCAAATGATTACATTCAACAGCCACTTTTATTCCAACAAAAAAAAGGAAAGGTTCACTGATACTGCAATTCAATGACAAACAAATCCCCCAGTTCATTACAAACAAGTGGGGGGCGAAATTTCGAAGCTCATTATGTGAATATAAATAGCTGAATTGTTAACAGTTCAAAGAGTAGAGGAAAATCAATATTAGGCGGTTAATATATGGGCTCGAGTGGTACTTTTATTTGCACTTTATTTTTTTCGTAGATAAAGTCAAGGATACGTTTGATAATTTTGGAGTGAAGTGAGAGAGGGTCTGGATTGAGGTCAAGAGATCTTGGAAATGAAGAGGCTTAGAGGGTTGGACGTGAGAACCTTTTTTGTGGAGAATTTTGTGATCTACAAAAAAGGTCTCTTCATAAATTCCCCTAAATCTCGTAATTTTCGAGATAATCTAGAAATACTGGGAGTGTAATTTTTTTTTCTAACGGATTGATAAAATCAGAGAATGAAAAATGAGATTCTCTTTTACATAAATTAAAAAATTGAATTTTTTCTTTTCATACACAGTGGAGGAAGGCCGTCAGGCAAAGAGTACATTAGCCACAATTCGTGATCTCGTGTCCAAGGAGGGACCGTAAGTCATTGATTTTTTTCCTTTATCAGAGCACAAAAATTATGCAAATTGTTATAACGTGATGTTTATCATTTTTACGTAACTTTTTTTTTCAGTTGCACTTTGTACAGAGGCATTGTACCGGTTTTACAGAGCCTTTGTGCCAGTAATTTCGTTTATTTTTATACATTCCATGGGTTGAAATTGATGAGGAGCTCGAGAAATCAAAGTGCAGGAAATGATTTACTTGTTGCATCAATAGCAGGTGAATATTTCCTTCAATTATAGACACATGCTCACTTTGAAATTGTATATTAGGAGAAATCAAGAGAAATATTGGAGATAGAATTTTTTTGATGATTCCATCGGAAAGCTGAGGAAATTTTAGGCGGAAAACATGTGTCGGAATTAATTTTTTCGAGTTTTTTGAAAATTCGATTTTTTTCACCCAAATTTGAAGGGGTTTACCTTGGAAAAAATTGAAAAAATCACATTTTTGGCGATATCTCGGGTTTTATTGGTCGTAGCTCAAAAATTCCGATTCGAGGTGAAAGGTGAGCTTTGCGATGAATTTATGTAGTTTTAAAATTAAAAATACGATTTTTTCAAGTACTTTTGGGGTGTTTTTGTTGACAATCTGTTTTTGCACTATAAGTCACTCAAAAAATCGTATTTTTAATTTAAATCTGGGTGAAAAAAATCGAATTTTCAAAAAACTCGAAAAAATTAATTTCGACACATGTTTTCCGCCCAAAATTTCCTCGGCTTTCCAATGGAATCATCAGAAAATCGCTATCTCCAACCGTTCAATCAGAATATCCATTTGACCCCAATTTCCCCTATAAAAAAAATCTTCCTCAATTTATTCTCAATGATTATGTACTCATTAATTTTCAGGAATAATCAATGTCTTCGTGACAACACCACTCTGGGTTGTTAATACACGACTAAAGATGAAGGGCATTGGAGGTGTTCATGAACAAAATAACAACAGCTACGACACACTACTAGGTAAGTTTGCTAAACACAAGTAAACTAAGTTAGGAGAATTTATTTGAGCTTCTGAAGCTCCAGATGCAAGCTAAATCCCCACTAGGAATAAACTCGGTAAAAGCGAGAAACATTATTGATCCTTAGACTATTGCCAACGTCATGGGATAATTAAATTATGAAGAATATTCACGATAATGGATTTTCAATGTACCTTCAATAATTTACATAAAGCTATGTAAGCACTTGGATTTGTCTCATTGAAAAACATTATGCGTTATGAAAATAATGAGTTATATTATTCTATTGTACAAGATAAATTCATTAAGTTGAAAAGTCCAATTTCCACTTACATTTTTCAAAATATCTCAAGAACTAATAGAGATAGGAAAAAAATGATAATAACCTTTTTTGTAGACCTAATTCTAACTCACAAAAAAGGTCTCTATGAAAATTCCTCTATCTCCCTTCGATTCCGAGATATTCCCCGAAAACCCTCGAGCTAAAGTAAATTCTCATCGTTTCACTCATTTATTGACATTTCCTTTCGTCAAATATTTTTTCAGAGGGAATAATACACATCTGGAGGTACGAGGGCATCAGGAAACTGTGGGCTGGTACATTACCCAGCCTCATACTCGTCTCGAATCCAGCAATTCAATTCATGACATATGAGAGTATCAAGAGGAGAGTTAATGCATCGTTGAGAGGTGCTGTAACACCAGCATGGGTATTCTTTACGATTGGTGCAATTGCAAAGGCCGTTGCAACTACTATCACTTATCCACTGCAAATAGTGCAAACAAAACTTCGGGTAAATAAAAATATTTAAACGTATTTAATTAAATTAAAAATTCAAAAATTCACCAATGAATTTTGTTTCTTTCAGCATGGGCATAATTATCAAAATCTTCCACCCAATGCAGGAACCATACAAATACTTCTTTACATTATAAAGTAAGTATTAAATTAGAGTCTCCATCACTCAATGGTTTCCATTTATTCTTGTATTTTAATAGGAAACAAGGACTAAGCGGTTTATACAAAGGAATGGAAGCCAAACTGCTGCAAACTGTTCTGACAGCTGCTTTGATGTTTCTTGCCTACGAGAAAATATCAAGATTTGTATTTCGTATTCTTCTTGCTCACCGGCCAATTGTCAGATAATTCTGGAATAGCTTTGAATCAAAATGGAAAATTTAAATTAAAATTCCATGTTTTTTTCTTTTGTTTTTCCTTTCATATTTGGAGTGTGATATTTATTTTGTATATTTAAACATTAAAAAAATAATTTGACCAATAAAAGCGTGAGAAGTAATTAATTAAATCTGTACATTTGATTTAGATTAATATCACTTGACTTATCATTTAAGATTATAAGATAAAAAATTTATTATTGTCCATCTAATGGTACTTCACTAAATCTTATATGTTTCTTCATTGACTCTGTGATTTCGTTGATTTTAATTCATTTTTTATTGCTGCACGCTGAACCCTGGGAATTGAATTAAAAAGGGAATAATTATTACTGAATTAAAAAAAAGAGGAAAAATTATAAAGTTTTACCTTTTTCCATAGGTGCTTTGGGTTCAGAGACTTTTCCACTATTACAAGACATTGTAACGAATTCGTAAAGTTTCTCAATGTCATTAACTGTACCATTGATAATCTCATCGAGAAGTTTTTCGTTCGTTATGATTCCTTTGTCCGCAATAACTGAGAAATGTGCTTTACCTCCGTAAGTCAGGAAGGAGAATCCAATGCCGGTAGTTCCTCTGTTGAGGGATGAATTTTTAAAATTACAGAAAGTTTCGAGATGCAGATTTACTTCTTGGAATTCAGATCTCTATTCATATATTCACCTGTGAGGAATCCAAAAAGCCACTTTCTCCAAACTATTCCCTAGGATATCAATCTTATTGGGTCCTGGTAAATTGCTGAATACCAGAGTACTATAACTCTTGAGAAACGGTTTAAGTATTGTCTTCGGCAATGCAGCAGACAGCCACGTCATCACCCAGTAATTAATCACATAATCCGGGCTTCTCCTCAATTTTTCCGAACACTTCGATACATTTTGGAGCCTCTCCAACAGATTTTTACATTTAAATTCAGTCGTGGAGTTCCAGAAAGGTAAGACTTCGCCTCCGTTTATTTCAGAGATGCAAATTGGTAATAATCCTACGGAGAATCTGTTTTTTAGAGTTAATTGCTTGCTTGGTGCTGACATTCTTGCGGGAATCACTGCTGTCAGGGTGCTTGGTGCTTCTTCATCAAGCTGCAATGAAATTTCATAATTAATGACGATTCTCATTGAAATATCTCGGAATCCAAGCGAGATAGAGGAATTTTTGTGATTACCTTTTTTGTAGAGAAAATTATAAGCTACAAAAAAGGTTTCTATAAAAATTCCTCTATCACCCATAGTTTGCGAGATAATTAAAAAAACATTCACCTCAACAAAATAATTATGGAGATTAGCAGAGAGAGCAGCAAGTATGACATCTCCAAATCGACTCCCCGTCAAATTCTTGATATCCCGAATTTTCCCAAGTAATCCATAATCCCCTTCATTCGTAAAATCACTCTCCATCCAGCAAGAAATAATTTTCTCTCCCGTCAACTCCGCCCCATGAAGAGCACTGAAGAAAGAATAAAAAAAGAAATTGAATATCCACTGAAAGAGCACCAATTACCCTCAAATTACCTATTATCCCTGCTGTGCAGTGCCTGTTGAACGAGGCAGGAAGGTATGGAGACGAGGACAATCAGGTTTTTAACAAACTCTTTAACAAAATTTCCAATTTCAATTAACCCATTATCAACACTCTTCTGCACTCTACCAAACAATTCCGTAAAATTCTCAGTGATTGGAGTGACGACGTTTACTGAAAACGGCATTGACGCCTCTAGAAGATCCTTCGTGTAATAAATAATTTGCGCTGGTCTCTCCTCGATTTTATTAGCCACAAGAGACAAATCCTTCACATTCTCCCCAATTTTATTATCATCAACGACGACGTCCAATGGAACATTAGAATCTGCGATGGCCTCCAGTAAAAGTCGAAGAAGCGCAACTCCATCACCAAGAGAATGATGAACCCTGAAGAGCAGAGGCACACTTGCACTCTCCCCTTTATCCCCCGATTTCGGGCATTTTCTCCCAACCAAGATCTCCCAATTTGTGCAGTGATGATTCGGTAATGGTTTGTTACAAATTTTGTTTATCAATTTGCGGAGACATCCGTTGTAAACATCGTCAGAAGCTCCCTCGCACTCGTGTTCACCATCAAGCCACCGGATTCTCTCGTCCAAATCAACGGGGACATTACTCCTCCTCCAATAAAAGTACCCGAACCTGTCGTCCCTCAGCCAGCAGAGCTTCTCGAAGTTCTGGGAGATCAAACGCTCATGCACAAGCTTCTTCAGGTCCTCCAGGATAGTTCCCTTGTTCCCCATGGACTTTAATCGCAAGAATGCGAGAACGTTTATCACCGAAAATGCTCGTTCGTCCTCCATCGCCCAAACGCAGTCGGTTCCTTCGAGCAATCCGATGAATTCGTCCCCTTTTAATTTTTTCAGGAGCAGAGAAACCATTTTTCGGTACAGGAAACAGACGCAGAGGGTGATTGTGACTAGAGGAGTGAAGAGGATGAAGAAAAAGAAGTTGAAGAGCCAGATTCCGATTATTTTCATTCTTAATCGGGAAATTTTGTCAGTCTGAAAGATTAAGGATTGGATTATTCCCAAAAATCGGATGATTATGGAATATTCATGCTAAAGTACTTCTAGATGTTTGATAAATGATTACATACCTTGAAAGGATCAATTCGGAAATCTGCCAACCACGCAATCAATAATCCCGTAAAAATTCCTAATTTAGCTGGATTATCATAATAATTACCATCATCAGACTGATTATTAATTTTTGTAATATTTTGTGTTATTGCTTGGTCATAAGTCAGTGATGCATTCTCAAATGTCTTCCATACAACATCCCATACTTCGTTAATTGAAGTAGCGGGTAATTCTTCACCAACTATATCCATCTAAACTTAAATACGAATATTTTATATGATTTTTTTCGATGACAAGAATAGATATAAATTAAAAGAAAAATAGTGATTTGATGATTTACTTTGAAAATTTTTGATTAAACTTTGTACTTATTTATTTTAGTGCCTAGCACCAACAAGAAATATTACTTGAACGTTGCGCGCTTTATATAGAACGCGAAGCTCCTCAGTTCTCCATCGACCTGTACCTAATACAATTAGGGTCACACAGAAGACAAGATGTATGCAAAGTAATACTATTAAAGGTCACTGGAGGATGATAGCACGAAGCGTCAAATACATAATTTTCGTTGATTTATTATCCTTGACATAATAATATTATTATATCATTTTGTTCTCTTAAATTATGCAATTTCTATTAAATTTCTCCTTTATTTCATCATTCCTTTCTTCGATTCAATCAATTTTTCATTCGCATTTAGGAGATTTTCTTGGAGTAAACGAATCTGAAATTTGCGAATTTTTTTGAGGAATTATTTTTAATTCTTTCTTTTCTCCTTTTAATTTGCGAATTTTATCAAATTTTCGTTGCAATTACTTGGAAATTCTTCTCCTTCAGTTCTACATTCTTCGCGTGAATTTGCTTTTGCAGACGATCGTTCAGCATCAATAATGCATCGTATCTATAAGTATGAGAAGAATTTTAATTCTCAAGTGAATGTACGGAAAATTAAAGATAATTTAATGGAAAAAATACTTTTGATGCCACGAACGATTAATTTGTTTCGTCAGGTAATCAGGTAACTCGTCGTTTGTTATATTTTTCCGGAATAAATCTGAAAATTTTAATTCAATAGTGAAGAAACGGAATCACTCAACATCATGACCCCCATGACCTACTCAACATGGTATCATTTTTCTTATCCAAATCCTTCAAACTCCTCTGCAGCTTGATATTCTTGATCCGCATATTAATGACTTTGAAGGACTGCTCGACTTGGAGACTGTGTGATATTTTAATCGATGAATCCAACAGGTAGAGAGTACGTCGGATATCATTGATTTTTTTAATCAAGTGTTTAGCCCCATTGGCATCGGATTTCATTTTTTTACTGGAGTTTAGTGGACTCGTGGTATTTGCCTCTCTCATTGCTTCCTAATCCAAAAAAAAAGTAAATAAAGGTCATATTCAAACAGATAACCGTCTGAGAACCAAAAGGGCGTAAGTCTTGTGCATAACAATAGCACTTACGTTCCTCTGACTCTAACCCAAAGAAATCATTAAAAAAAAAGTTAATTACAATAAAAATCAATTGTCCTTGAAAATAAAAGGAAAAATCTCAGATTCAATTAACATCTCAATACTCTCGAAGATTCTTCGATAATCTCAATTAGTAAACAATAAAAAAAAAAAAATTGTATGATTTTACGCAGTTATTAATAATTGTCTCGTATCAATATCAATTCATGTCACAGCTGATTCTGATATAGGGACTTTAACATTTAAGAAGTCAGAGCCGTAAAATTACAATAATATGTTTAATAACGTGATTGGTCCAACGCATTGCCGATTGAGTCCTCCTAATAATTCCTATTGCTCCAGAATTTCTGGCATCCCCTCCCCCGAAAAAAGCCGCAACGAAAATGTCGGGGAGAGGATTAAAAAAAAATGAATCAGTTGTAATAGTGTATTATGAAGGTGCTCGACTCCTCCCCCTCCATTTTACAGAAAAAAAAGTAATAATAAATTCTTCATGTTATTAACTTGAAAAATTCATGCACATTTTCCACTCCAAACGATTACAAAAATCACCACCAGATGGTATCCAATCGCTTTCATATATTTCCCCCCTCTCCCCTCACTCTAGCATTTTCCCATTTATATTCTGGGGGAATTGCTCGAAAATAGCGGGGAATTTCATCAATTTTATAGATTGGTAGAATTGTCAAATACATGATGGCTGGATTATGATGGCCGTTGCCACCGTAGAAGTGGAAGAAACGCGTATACGGTGATTATATCCCCGTGGATTTGTTATATAGAAGTGAAGGAAAAAAAAAAAAACGTAAAAAAAGGTGAAAAAAATAATTAATTTTTTGCTTAATTTGAAATTAATAAAAATAATAATTAACACAAGTTTATTTGGTAATTTCAGGGGAATTAATGATTTGTGGAAAAAATTTGTGCGACAAAATACTTGTGTTTATGTGATTCAATAATAATTGTAAATAATATTGTAATAATTTCATTGATTTATTGATGATTATTCATTGATAAATTTTAATATTCAGTGATTATTAATTTTTGGACTTGAATTTATGGAAAATTCATTATTGGAAAGGACAACAAAACACACGGATGAAACGCGCGTTTGCACACTGAGGTGATTTTATTTTTTAACAATTACAGATTTACAAATGACCAGTCACATGAGTCTCATTACTCATTCTCAATTATTAATTGAGCCATTGATTATTAATAATTCGGGGTTGTTTCATTTTTTTAGTCTTTTAACCGGAGTACAAAATTTACCTTTTGTTTACGCCTTGTCACTGGCGCTTTTGTTGTGTATATAGTACGCTGAGCGCGGCTGGTACACACAGCGCGCCGCTCACTTGACGAACTTAACCAGGAGTCAAAGATTTATATTTCATTAATTAAATCATAATGATTAAATAAACAATAACAAATAATTGAGCTTTACGGGATGAAATTGAGGGACAAATGAATTTTTAGGAATTATTGAAATTTCATTTTTCATACCTCCAAGTTACTTATTCCATTTGATTTATGATTCTATGATTTTTTACAATTTGACTTTGTGTGCAATATGTCCACGATCATGTACCACGTAGGTCACAATGCTCAATGCTTGGTTCATTCAGCTTTCTATATAACCTTAAATTTTTTTTTCACTCTGATGATTAAACTCGGATTTTTCGTTTGTTTTTAATTTTAAAGAAATCATTGATTATCATTTATTTAATGATAATTTTTTAACGTTATTGTTATTATGATTTTGTTTATTTATTTGGAATTTTTGGATTTTTTGGTGAGAATGAGTTAATGTTACTGTGCTCGTTATTTACATTAAAAAATATTCGTAAACTAATGTTTATTTATTTTTTATTTTACAGATATTTGAGGATTTATTGGAATAACGAGTGATTATTGAAATTTTTCGAGGAGAATCAACTGATTAATGAGAATATTTCATGATTATAATAATTAAATTTAAATTGAATTATCATGAAAATTATTGGTATTGACATATTGAAGGATTAAACAATGTCAGCTAATTATTTTTCAGTTCTAGACTTAGGATAATTCATGATTTCATGGAGATTGATAGAAATAATGCAAATGAATGAGCTAATGAGAGAGACAAATTGATTGTTGGATAAACAAAGTGAAAGAAATAAGAATAATTTGATGATAAATAATGCAATAAGTGGATAAATTCATTTGTTGAATGAGTTGAATATTATTCTCAATGGATAAACGATTGATGGATAATAATGTGGAAAGTAAGATGAAAATTGTTGTTTACAAAATCAGTAAAGAATCACCAGGTTTATTGGTCCAGTTTAATTTAAATAATTTACTGGATAATGTTAAATTATTTATTGAATTGAGCTGTTGGATAATAAGGTAAATTACATGAATGTCTGGTACAGGCGACGTTGGTCGCAGACGCGTTGAGTGGCGCCGTAGCGCAAACAAATCATCATTGATAAATTGAGGAAATTAATTCAATTTTTGAGGTAATAATCTTTGAGTTCATTGATAAAGTTTCTAATTAATTTTGAGTAACTGAAATCATTCATATTCTCGTGATATTCAGGAAGTAAAGTCTATTTCCGTATTTTTAATGATAATTTCTGCTTCTGTCTTTCAGGTATACTGTCATATACCTGGGGAAATTGCCTGAGATGCTAAGAGAACGAGTATATTAAATATAATTTGACGAATTAACAGAAAAACCTAAAATATATAAATAGCAGAGAAGAATAAGTTAATTAAAATAGTGAAACTGCTAAGGTGGCTGAAAAGGTGGCTACCTAGGATTACGAGGTGCTGCGTGGGCATGCAGCAGCCTCAGACACGCCCTCTCCTCGGGGACTCTGTATCCTCCACAACTTCCCCGACTGCAAGACGAAACAACCCAGTTGCTGTACTAACACATCAGCAGGTATTTTCCAAGAAAATATTCATTTCTCTAGCCATAACTCCCTTCTATGAATACTCTTAATCTCCAAATTTTACTCCATCAGCTCCAGCAATTGCAACAATTACAAGCACAAAATTCAACTGGACAACCACTGACATTTGCATTGCAACAGTCACCTGGTAATAATGCTCAGGAGCAAGGAAATGTATCAACGACATCTGGAATTGGAAACAATCACATACTGTACTTGAATCAACTGAGTCAATTGAATCAAAGTACTATAAATCCAACTGGGACTGGTATGGGCCTACCCCCGGCCACCCCCACATTTGGGGTGGGCCTTAATATGGGACTGCCACTATCACTATTGAACACAAGTTTAACATCACTGACATCAAACGTTATAACTACCTCAAATCCACTGCTCAACATTGGTATACCGAGTTTAAATTCAGCATTGACAACAGTTAATCCAGCGACAATTAATACGATTAATACATTAAATGCGCTCAATACAAATTTATCATCAAACAGTATTACAGCAAATGGATTAACAGCAGCTGGTATTGGACAGGATTTGAATACAACACTAAATCGTTTGAATACATCAGCAATAAATCATCAGTCAGCGATTAATAATCATCATGGTATCAATCAAAATCATCAATTTTCAACAATAAATGCTAATGATAATATATCAAATTTATCAAATTTAACGAATATAACAAATTTAAATAGTCAAAATACAACGAATTTAAATAACCAGAGTCATGGAATCAGCACTAGTGTAAATCAGGCATTCAACAGAACATCATTGAACGTATTGGCTGCTGGATTAACACCAAGTAGCATAAACTCCTGCAGTACAAGTTTTCCCTTTCAAACAATACAAAGTATCCAGAGCATTGCGCCGCACATTGTCGGTACGAGTTTATCCAATCAAAATAATCCTACGTCAACAAGTATATTCACGAGTACACTGAGTACTCCGCCGATTCTATCAACAACATCGCATCTCAATAATTCAACCAGTAACAATCAGTCATCAAGCGTATCAACGACAACTCAGAGCTTGAATTTCACCGGCACAATGCAGAACACTAATCTAACAAATTCTTCAACCTCCAGTGTCGCAATATCTTCACTACAGAACGACACTTACGGCCATGGACAAGTGAGGCAATTCAGCCAGACCCAAAATTCAATTAACCAGAATCCACCAGGTAACACTGTCGTAAAGTGCATTCAGAACGTCAATTCACCTGGTAGTCCATTCTCAATACCGATGAAATCACCAGCTTCAAACATAGCACCACCGACACCGAGTCCAAGTCCAAACCGAATATTATTGCGCAGTCCAGCCTCGAATTCAATGCAATCAAACCGCAACAGTCCGAGCCCAGTTTCGATGATAAACACGTCGACGAGCGGCAGTTGCACAACGACAACCGTCCAGCAGCAGCAGAATGCTAATTTCACTGTGCAACTGCAGAGTCCAATGCAGAGTCCAATGAGTGTTGGTCCCATCCAGAGTCCAGCGCCTAGTCCCTATCCACCGGCTCAGAGTCCGCATCATCAGGTTGGTGGACAGTTGTCCGGTGGTCCAACCGGAAACTTGAATAATCGGAGCCCAGCGCCTGGGGGTAGTCCTGGGCCAACGCCAGTCGTCAGGCCGAACACGCCGATACTGCAGCAAGGTATGCAGGTGCTGCAGATCATTGGGACACCTCAGGGGTATCAGCAGGCATCCTCTCAGCTTGTTACCAGAGCGGCGCTTTTCGGGAATCAGCAGATACAAATCGCAACGGCCAAACCAGCCAAGCAACCGCCTCAGATACTACCGAAACCGCCTAATAGTCAACAGGGAGTTGCTACACCACCGAAACAACGGGCAACTACGACGATCACTAATCAGGTATTGTTTGAGACGATTTTTTTATTCTGATGAAAATGTGGGATTTTGGTCGTTAACTTCTGCTGCTATTTTCAAGGTCACGCAGCAAAATCAACCGCAATTGGTACTGGCTGGTCCCCAGCAGAATCAGGCAACTGCAACGATGATACCTACTGCTCAAGGATTACTTCTGAATCAGGTAGGGAAATGGGAAAAGGATGTATTTAATTCAGTGGTGAAGTTTGAAAATTACATTTGCAGTTATTCAGGAATATTTCTGAAGCTATTGGATTTAGGGGAATTTTTTAAGAGAGAATTTCTGTGAAGTAATTTTCAGACTCATCGTCTCACTAATTCATTAACTGAATTCTTTTCTCATTATCACTGAATCTATCGCAAATGCTCGTCTAATAATGCTTGTAAATCATGTCATTCACTCTACTAACAGGTGCTTGCACTGTCGGTTTAATTCTTTACCATGTGTTTGATTTTTCATGGGTTTTTTTTTCCTATTCCTTGTAATAAACGGTTTCTCATTGGGTTTACTACAATAAATAGGTACTACCCTCATCTGGTCCTGTGATCGTTCAACAACAACCTGGTGGCGTTCAACTAATACTAAGGACACCAGCAAATGCCCAACAACAAACGCATACTGCACAGGTGATGGTCTCACTCGTTCATTCATTCATTCATTCATTCATGTTTCAATGCACATTCATGTGTTGTGTACATAAAAATTGCTTAATCATTGATGTTTTTATTTGTTTTAATTAATTCGAGACGGTTCATGCACAGGAGGGAAGAATCTCTGTTATTCGAAGTTATTTCGGAAACTAAACGAGATAGCGGAATTTTTGTAGAGACCTTTTTTGTAGCTCTCATTTTCCTCTACAAAAAAGGTCTCTACGAAAATTCTCCCATCTCTTCACAATTCCCAGATATTCAATAAAAACCAATTTAATCCTATTCCTCCACAATAATTCTCATTCCCAAAGCCATTGTTTCCGTTTACAAAAATTCTATTCGATAGATTCTTTTCTCCCCTGCCTGTGTCAATGGACTTCTATAACATCACGTAAATTTTTTATGGTGCCTATGGTTATCGATCAGAATTATCAATAATAAACTAAAACACCGTTTCAAATAATTTATAGCTAACACAGCAGCAACTAGTGAGGGTTGTAACAGCACAAGGTATGCAGTTACAGAATATTACCCCAACATTTTTTGCCGTACCCAATGGTTTTCCGCCTCCAGCACCGCCTGTTATGAGGCACACACCGACGAGTCCAGCACCCGGTGAGTAATCTCAATTGTCGATAAGAGAATTACGGAAAAATTAAAAATTCACCCGAATAATTCGAGTATTTTATGAATTTCCAGGTAATTCAGGAAACAACAATTCAATTGTGATACAAAATGCAATGGTCCAGAGTCCCCAATCCCAGATGAACAATCAAATCACGAATCAATCATCAACAAACAATATCCCACAAACACAGTCAGTGACCGATCAAAATTTACTACCACCGCCAAAGAAAAAAGCTAAGAAAAAGAAGAAAACCAAGAAAAAAGACGACGAGCAACCAAAACTCGATTTAGCAAGTATCATGAAGATATCGGGGATCGGTGATGAGGATGACATGTTTGACAACGACATTGTCCCCGAGCCAGAGCCGCAGATTCAGTCATTACCAATTCAGCAGCACGTGGAACAGCCCCAAGTCACCCAGATGACTGTTCAACACATGGAACAACTCTCGCCGCACAATCCTCCATTATCAACGCTATCAAACACGCAGCAGCAGAATGTAGTCCAGTCGGTGAACGCAAATTGTCCATCAACAAACACAACGAGTTCCGATAATTTTGGTAATCAACTGGTTGCGCAGTTGCAAATGCCAGTGCAGAATACCATCTCCGGGCACTTGAGACTAGCTGTAGGTGAGGACGGTCGTGTTATTCTGCACCACACGCCTGACCCAAATCAGCCGGAGATTGATCAAGCAACGGCCCAAGCACTCATACGTTCCCTGACCCAAGGCACCGGTCAGAATTCCCAAATAATATCTCAATTACTGGGTCACGCGCAGAGTTTATCGCAGCAGAATATCCAACAGCAGAACCAACAGACGAATCGCTCAAAGACGCCGGCTAAATCATCGGCATCAGCTGGTAACCAAACGACGAACCAAATATCCCCAGCAACAAGTGCACCACAGGCAATGATCAACGTCCAGCAGCCTCAGTCATGCACGAAATCCCCAGGAGCATTCAGCCAGCAGCAGGCCAATGTAATTGGCCAAAGAAGCATAAATACTGGACATTTAACGAAGAATAATGCAGCTATTCAAATAGCCATTGGTTCTCCTGGTGATAATAAATTGTCGAAGAATGATCAAAGTGTTAAGACACTAACCCAGAATGTTGGACAGCAAAAGCCTCACGTCAATGCCTGCAATAAAAAAGTTGTTGGCCAATTATTCATGCAGAGTCCACTGCAGCAGCCTAATACTCAGAGGCAGAATTATGTCAAGACATCAACGAGTAATTTAAAAATGCAGACTGGTAATTTAGTTAATAACAGAACCGTCCAACAGCAAATTAAGAGTCCAATTAATGTACAGCAGAATAGAAATCAGCAGTTGGAACAGCAGCAGAGTACTGAACAATTGAATCAACAGCAGAATATACAGCAAATATCAACGCAGACTGTGCAATCATTGAATGTTCAGCGTTGTCTCGATCAGAATATCCATAAAATAACTGTTTCTGGACTGCAGCAGAATTCATTGAACATACTGGGTGGTAATAGTCAACAATTACCAGAGTCAATTGGTCAGAATTTGGAGCAGAATATTGTGCATGGTTTTATGGATGGACAGACGAATACGAGTAACAATTGTCATCAAGACATCAATGAGACACATCATCAGCAGCAGCAGCAACAGCAGGCTAATGCTAATATGAATCAGCAGAAATTGAATATACAAAATAAACAGCAGAATGTTATATTCACGAGTGATTATCCAGTTAGTCATACAAATACGATAATAAACACCAACACAGGCATTGGACAAGCTACGAAGCAGCAGCAGCAACATCAGGTGAATAATCCGGAGATGCTCAATTCAGCAGCAACGAATATACTGAATAATGCACCAAAAATAACACCGGAGATACTGAATGCTTTGAGTAATTTGAATCCCAATGATCAACTATTGATAGCCAATGCCAATGGACAAATGCAGGTCATCAGCCAGCAGCTGCTCCAGCAATTACTAACTGGACAATTGAATGCCCAATCGCGCACAACTAATGTCAATCAGAATCAACCGCAGAAGATTGTCATTGGTGATGCTGATACGTCCAACAGTCAGAATTTACAGGGTGTGCAGATCAATACCCCGACGAGTCAGATTATTGTGAACAGTTCTGGTGGTGCACCGACGATACAGAACAACATCCAGAATATCGTTGTCCAAGCAGCGCCTTCGCAGATGCCGCATCAGATACAGATTCAAAATCAGGCATTTCCCAGTCAATTCATCGACAATTTGAATCAGCAACAGCTGCGGAATTTGTCAAGTGGCAACAAGACGACAAACATCGTGACAAACACAAACCAACCGGTGCATCAGTTGGTGAATCAATCCACCAATATCACCCAAACAACTCCGACTCCACCAGTAACAACGAAGAAGAGTAAAGTCGTGAAAAGAACAAAAGTAACAGTATCTTTAGCGAACACTGCTGGTTATCAAACGGTGAAAACAACTTCACGAACAGCATCAGTAGCAACAAGCACATCAACCGCATCAGCTCCGAATTTATCCAAGAACACTCAAAATTGTGCTAATAAGAATGAAGTGCAAACAATTGGACAATTGGGTATTGGTGGAAGAATAGTGACATCAGGAATTCAGACTGTTGGTATACAGACTCAGACGAACCAGTCTGTGCCCCAGGTATCAGTGCCATCAAATGGGCAAATGGTGCAGAGAACCCCTCGGTATATCCAACTACCAGTAGCCAAGCAGCAGATGCTGAAGAGCATACAGACGCAGATCCAGAGTATTCTCAGTAGGAAACAGAACAGCCAAGCGGATCAGGCACTGCTGACGAAGCTCTACCAGGAGCACAATAAAATTGTTGCGAGTGGTAAAGTCGTGAGTGCACCGTCTCTAACGATACCAACACAGTCAGAGACAACTACAAATGCTGTGATATCCTCAGCACCATCCTCAACACCATCAACACCAGCTGTCTACACGATATCTCATCCTCTGAGCACGACTGCCTGCAAAAATCAGCAGACATCAACAGCACAGACTCAAACAATAACGCAAACCTGTCCTGTTACAATAGCCAATCAGAGCTTGCCCTGTTTAGCTAGTACAAGTGCCAGTATGCCAATTGTCCACGACAACTCAGCCAATTGCATCAGTAAAATTGATAAAGTACAAAGTGCCATGGATCCAAGTATGCCGACAATTCAAACGCATACAATCAACAACAAAACAGCTATTGAAATGAATAAATTCCATCAACCAGTTACGAAATTAACTGGACAATATCCAGCAACAATTGTCACAACAACCTGTCATCAGAGTACAACAGTAACCTGTCAATCAACTCAATTGACTCAACAATCAGCTCAATGCCAGACTGATCCACCGGACATTAAACCAAATATACAGATGATTAATCCAATAAAACAGGAATTAACATCGCCGATTAATGTTCAAGTACAGGTACCATCAGCATCACCTGCTGGACAGGTGATAGCATCATCACCACGTACAATTTGTGGTAATAAACAACAGCAGAGGATACAGAGTCCAGTTAATGTCAATCAGATTAAACAGCCATTGGCGAGTCCTAGTACCAGCACAACAACACCAAGTGCACAATCACCTAGACAGGGAGTTAAGAGGCCAGCAACTAGTCCAATATCACGGCAGATTAATCGCGGTGATCTCATGGAACAACAGCTCAAGATTGATCAGAATGGTGCTATTAATCCAGATGTTAATACGCCTTTCGTTGGTAAACGTGATGCTTGCAAGAGACTCGTTAGATATCATTGTTTCAATGAACAAGTGCTCAGTGCTAAAGACTTGGCCAAGGCTGATGAGATATTTGAGGAGACTGCTAAACATCTGCTCAGTAAATTCAATTCCATGATGAATAAGTACACGTACTTGCTGCTGATGGAGAGTATGGTGAGAATTGTTTTATTTCAATTTTGTTAATGAATTCTAAATTTAGAAAACCTGGAAGTAAAATTACTAATTAATCTGTTTTAACAGAGGGAAGTGAGGACGTCAGAGTTGATGATGATTGACCGTACATTCGTCGCCGAGGAGCAGAGCATGTTGACGCGATTACGTGAGCAAGAAGCTAAAGCTAGTGGTAAATAAATTAACGAAATAATCCTTTTTTCCATTGATTAAATTTTAAGAGAAGAGAAGTCTAATAAGAATTATCTTAAATTCCAGAAGAATTCAAGAAAGAGGAGAAGCCAGTGCTGCCGAAGTTAGAAACGGATGCCCAGGATGACGGTAAAACAACATCGTCAACAGCACTGACCAACGTACTAGTGAAACAAGAGCTCGATGATGATTTTAGTTGTATCGACAGTCAGTCATCAGAGACACAAATGAGATTAAAATCATCGAGTTGTACGAGCGGTGACTATGACGAGTGGTTAGAGATACAAAAAGAACTTGGTGTTTATCCTGGTGAGAGTGGTAAATGCAAAAACATAATTAGCAGTAGCGGTGGTGGTAGTGGTAGTAACGGTGCTTGTTTGAGTGGTTTATCATCACGAACAACGAATAAATGTGAAAGAACGCGAGCTAATGGTGATTTACGTGCAACAACAAGTGGTACAAGTGTTAATAATTCTGTAACAAAAATTCATTACGATGATGGAACAACGACAATGGAATTGGATAAACGTTGGTGCAGTGCTACTGACCTTGAGAGAGATCTTCTCGAGGACACTGATAGTCTAGATGATTTGGCATTACAATCACACTGTCCTGGTACATCATTGCAGGACAGTGAAAATGCTGATGGAAATGAATTGATTAATGAACACGATGATATAACTGCACAAGTACAGTCAGCAATTGATAGTATTCTTAATTTAAAGAAGAGACCATCAAGTGTTGCAACAACTGTTAATACAAGTTGCGTTACGACAGCTGGTGTTACAACAACACAAACAACAATTAGTAATAGTAGTGATGCTAAAGACTCTGCTCTTGATCAGGCTGTTAGAAGTATCATGGGCTCGTGACCCTCATCTAATAAAGTATTTTAAAGACACATTTAAATAAATTAATAATTAATGAAGAAGTTGTTGTAATGAGGAAGAATGTACTATTGTGTAAAACAATTTTTTTTTTTCTTTTGCTATTGGATTGGAGGATCCAATGTTAATCTCTTGAATTTCTTCTCTTTTTATTGTCTTTTTTGGCTTATGCATTTTTTTTAAAATCATTCTTTAGTGGGTAATTATCGAAGCTGCCAGTGTCTTTCAAAGTATCAATTTTTTTTTCTTTTTTAGATTCATCTGTTTTTTTTTTAATTTGATTCACACGCATGCAATGGCAATAATTATATTTATAATGAGGAGATTGAGGGAGAGGAAAGTACACAAGGATAATTAATTAGTTTTTTTTTTTTTTAGTAATTGAATCATTGGAATTTTTAATAGGTAAAAGAAAGTAAAAAAAGAAGAGATTAGAGAATTTAGAATTAGTGGAAAATCAAGTAAGCCATCGTGTAATTTTTTCCCTTTATTTTCTTTCTCTTAATTTAATGAATTAATTAATTAATTAAATGAAATAATGATAAATTATGTACATGTGGTTTGGTAGATTATTTGACACACGGGCCAGATGTTGTAATCTGCAAGTTTGTAATGTAATTTTGTAAAAAGAAATTATTTAAAAAAAGATTATGAAGGAAAAAAAGGTAAACAATGAAGAAAAGTAATGAGAAAAATGAATGTTAAAAAAAAAGTAATGCGAATGATAAAGAAAATAATAATAATAATGATGATTTATTTTTCCGTTTTTTTTTTGCTTTCGGCTGTAATTCCAATCAGAGTGAAATTTTACGGGTGGTAAATCCAACATTAATTAATGAAAGAATGAGAAAATTGTAAATATTAATTATTAAGGTGTATTATTAATTATTACAACTTATTATAATTAATTATATTAATATTATATCATTATATTTTAATTAATTATGCATATAACTGAGATAATATTTCCCCTGAATTTATTATTACAAGAAAAAAATTATGGAAAAAAAAACAAAAAACAATAGAATTATTCAATTATCACTGGAAACATCGTATTTATGAATACTTGAATCTGTTGATGATGATCGAAGGGATGATTATTATTTAATTATTGGAAATAGAGACACGACAGATACTTTTTAAAGGGACTGATTGGTTGATAGAAAATTTCACTGGGAAAATATTTCGCTTGTGATAATAAACCTGATGTTTTCAAGAATTTCGGAATTTTATTGGAAATTTTGGATTATTCGTTCTTCGGTGAAGTGGGATCAGTCGAGAATTTATTTACGAAAGTTCCTCTCAGTTCCTTACCCCCCACTTCGCTGCTGAATTACATTTTTTGGATTATCTTTGAAGGTAAAGGGTTTAGAGAAAAATGTCAAGAGACACTTTTTGTAGAAAATTTCATGATCTACAAAAAAGGTCTCTACGAAAATTTCTCTATCTCGTTTAGTCTCCGAGATATTCCATGAAAACTGGTGAGAATTTTTTCCAATAAAATTTTATAATTTTGGAAATTCCTCGGGTTTTATTGATTCATCGAAGATTTTCCCAAGTGTTAATGAAAAATAGTGAGAAATGAAGATGAAAAATTAACAAGAAAAAGCCACAGTTTAATTTTATATCCACTACCTACTAACAATAATGACATATGTATTTGTTTAATCAGTGATGAAGGCACAGTCTGAATTTTAACTGATAATCAAAGATGCAAAAAGGAAACATTTTTTTATCTAGATTTTAAACAGAAAATGAAATTGAAAAAAAAAGTAACAAAAAACGTCTGCATAAAAGGATTTTTGGCATAAATTTTAGCAACAATAGGTGTGTATAGATAGTTTTTGACGCATAGAGAGAATTTAAATACGGAGAAAGGATTATTGCATAATACTTGAGAAAAGAACCTATTTACACCATTGAAGAAATCTCATTAAAAAATATTATCACGTAAAGACGTAAAAGTTTGTGACAAAAATAACAATGTACTCATTCCAGACATCATTGAAATAGATTTATGGATATTTTTAAATTTGTCAATTCAGAGAAGAAAAGTCTTTTAACTGGAAATTTGCATTTTAATAATTAAAATCAGAAGTTGAGTGATGAATCAAGACAAATCGATCGATATCTCGGAAAGTAAGAGAGATAGAGAAATTTTTGTAGAGACCTTTTTTGTAGAGGAGAATGAGAGCTACAAAAAAGCTGTCTACGAAAATTTCCCTATCTCGCTTACTTTCCGAGATATCAGTGATTGAAAAAAAAAATCCTCAACATTTTACTCAAAACAATTTTTAATAATGAAAAAATCATATCAAATTAAAAGGCAGAGTCTCAAGTATTTCAGTACACATCCTTTCACCGTTATAAATCTCTGGAATTTGAAAAAAACCCTTTATATCGTTCGCTATGTGTACAATTACGTACATATAAACAGATGTGTGTAAATCTAATGATGTATTTTTTTTTCTTATTTTCTTGGCAAACTGAAAAAAAAAAAAAATAATTGAAGACTGACAACTATACAAGCAAACGTGCAGAACTACTAATGTAATATGATTAAATGAAGAAAAAAAAAAAAAAAACAAAAATCAAGTAATAATCATTTGTAAATAATATTTAATTGCACTCCCGATATAAAAAAATGGCAAACGCGACTTAAATTTAAATATGGCTCATAGATTTTGTTTTTTGGGAGTTTTTAAAAAATATATAAGTATATATATAATTTTCATTATATATATATAATTAAAGTTCTGTCGTTCCTAATAAATTGCCGACATTTTGCCAGTGTAGACTCTTTTTTTTCATACAATTCCCTGAATTTTCTTTTTTCTCTCAATTTCATGAAAGGAAGAATTAATTATTTAATTAATGAATTCATCGAGACATCATCTTCACTTCAAATGAAGAATTCCCGGAGCAATTATTTGTACACCGAAGATTTTTCACATCATTCTTCTAGTGTTCATCATTTGCATCATTAAATTGCAATGCTGTGCATCTTTAATCCTGCCGATTCATTAAAAAAAAAAGGATAAATAGAAGAAAAAAAACGCTTTCTCATTGTCGTCAATAATTCATGTAAGAATGGAATAAAGAAGAACAAGTTTTCTATTATATCGTTGAATTTATAACTCATTCATTTGTATTTTTATCGATTAATTCAATTTTGCCGCCGGTGGCGCTAGTTTCAAATGAAATAAAACTCCCGCCCAAACTAGTGCGCGCGACGATATTCTCGTGAAGTGAAGACACAAAACAGTAATCGAATTTTAAATGTTGTTTCCTTCTATTTTCAATTGATTTCAAATAGTTATTGTTCTCTCGGAATCAACTTCTCCATAATGGGAGAGAAGGATAATGCGCAAATAATCGTAAGTGAGAATATTAATTAGTTTTTAATTGAAGTAGCATTGTTGACGAATGACTAACCTATAAATCCACCGGTAACGAACTCCCAATAATTCCAAAATTGGATTTTGGAGTTTTTCATGAATATCTCCTAAACCACTGGGTTTAGGAGAATTTATGAAGAGACCTTTTTTGTAGAGAATTTAATTTCCTACAAAAAAGGTCTGAACGTATTTTTCTCTAAATCGTGAGGTTTACGAGATATCAATGATTTTAGATATAATATCCAGATTTCCTTTTTTCTGTGAATTTTTCGTGAACAAAGTAATTAAATAATTTTCTTTCTATGGGAAAAGGGGATTCCCGATGCTCTGTGCAGTAAAGCAGGAATGGCAGTGACCTGGCGAACTGGGAATAAATTGGGAGTTTTCCCTCACAAGCCAGTCGGTTTTCACACAAATGGTAATTACCATAATTAGCCAATTATCTAAGATTATTAAAATTCTTTTATTTTACACCGAAAATCTAATAATGACCTCAAATTTCAGATAAAAAGAGCGACTACTATCCCTGCGAGTCCCAAATTCACCTTCTCCGTCAAGAAGTCATTCTCTTCCACCCAACCCTAAGAAAACTGGTTAACGAAAGCAACGGAGTCTTCGTGTCGATAAGAAAAATCACTGAATCTAAAGTGGGCGAGGTGAGACCAGAGTTGGTCAAGTACAGTAAACAATACAGATCCATCCTCCGCGCTTGTGTCGAGAGCCTACAGGATACTGCTGCCAAGGCACTAGACGATAAGAAAAGCCTTCTGGAGAACTTCTTGACGATCTTTTACAATGTCGAGTGCGTTTGGCACTTGACTGAAATACTGTACGTCGATACAATTCCAGGTATTTATTCACAAAGGCAAAAATTGTCTAAAACGAACACCATCCACCCCTACTAATTAATCATTATTTTTCCAGGTGATGTAGTCCTCCCGCAATTAATGGAATGGGTGCGTTTCCACTTTCCCTCGCGCGAGCTCACTGCCGTGAAGATCCTCTCAAAGAAGACAATAGGCGCCGAACTGGAGAATGTGAACTATTGGGAAGCTATTTTCGCTTGTGCTCTTCACGGAAAGCTGGACGTCGTCCGGGCACTTCTCTCCTATCACAGCAAGGCAGATAATCGTGGCTTTGTAGCAGCTGAGAACATCCTCCGAACAATGCCAGTGTACAACGTCTACGGCGGATACTCGATCAACGAGTTCACGATGAGATGGAAATACTGGCAGTTGGATCTATCCTCAAACATCGACTGCAAGACATTCGTGGTCGACGATAACCTGGACAAGCTGATGCGGCTGGTGGTGGGCGACGAGGGAGTCTTGTGGGAATTGAGCAAGTACACTGAGGCTTGGTACGAACTATTAGCAGCGAAATTGTTTTACTCGTCGCCGTGCTGCAAGCAGCCGGAGCTCGCGAGACATGCGAATAGCGTAGCTGACAAGTGGCAGGCTCGACGGAATTTGGATAACGTCATATTGGCATTGATGGAGAGCGATCTGCATCAAGTTATCAAGCAGATTCAGTACATGAATGACAATGGATGGTTCGCAGCGCATTTGACGGATTTATTGTACAACAGCGAGAAACTTAATATTATTGATAAGGATCAATCGAACGTCACTGATAAACTGCATGAATCTTTGCTGCTCGATTATGGGAGTACACTTATGTCGCATTCTTCTTTGTGGCAGTGCGGAGCGAGTTATTTGGAGCACTGCCCAACTCATGGTTTGGGACGACTGGAGATTCTGCTTCAGGCCATTCCCCTTAGCAACGAGGCTAAGGCTATCAAGGTCATCAACGTTGCGCAGAATAATAATCTGGCCCATGTCGTCACGAGCATCTGCAAGATTCAAGGTATTAAGTCTATTCGACAGGGGAGACTTGGGAATGCTTTGGCTTGGGCTCTCAGGGCTCAGGATGGAGCTTTCGCTACTTATATTGCTGATCAATTCCTTAAACGGTATGCGGAGAATGGAGAACTGGAGTGCAAGGACTTGTTGGAGAATCTTGGGAGGCACATGCTGACGAGCGACAGGCTGACGTTTCTTGGGAAGTACTATGAGTTCAATCAGATGTATGAAATCGGAGAGTTTAAGGAAGCTGCGAGGCTTCTGATATCATTGATCGTCTCGGATTTGACGCCTAAATAGTGAGTAAAATGGGGGATTCTGCTATTTACCTTGAGACAACAAATTTTTAACAAGAATATCACGTTTTTCTTTTTTAGCTTCTGGCCAATTCTTCTCTCAGATGCAATTCCCCTTTTAGAAGCCGAAGACGTTCTTCTGCCAAGCGAGGACACATTCACATTAATGAGATGCATCGAGGAACACGGTGATGCATCACAATTTGAAGATAAAATTGATATAATTCGGTTGGGAATAGCACGAAATTTATCACGATCTCTGATACTCGAGGATTGTCAGAGTGATCAATGAAATTATTTTTAATTAAATTCATTTTTGTATAATAAGGTATGTGAATATTTCTAAGTATAATTTTGTTTTTTTCAATAAAATGAATAATGTAAGAATAAATTTGATGAATTTAAACTTTTTTGAAAAAAAGCCATTTAAATTCTCTATTTTTGGAGATAATTTTTTTCTGCTTTCAAATTCATATGAGTACTATGCTAAACATTCTACGATGGTAGAATATCAAACTGCACATCTCTTGATGCTTCTTTTCAGTTAGTAATGAATAAAGTGAGAAAAATAATGAAGAATAGATATAAAGAAACATTTATTCACGTGCATCAATGTCGTGACTGTAATGCAAATGTTTGAAATAATTTTTTTTTCATTTTTTATCATCGATGATAATCGACATTGCAGGAAGTTTCATAACAAAAGGGAATTGACTATCACTTCAAATAAATGTAATTTAGGAGCAAAGAGGTAAAACGAGATAATTCCCTTTTTTTAAAATAAAATTTAAAAAAGTGCATTCAATTCCCCTCGTTCGCATTATCCGAGGATAAACAAAAGAGATAAATCCAACATGATCGTGAATAAAAAAATCATTAATCGCAGTTAATCCACAAAATCCTCAAAAAAAATTGCGCAGTGTGTTTAATCAATGTATCGATCGGCCAATGAAAACCAAACTACAACCGGCCAATTAGTAATCGATGTCGTCGCAGTGCCATGAATGAGTAAGTACCATGAGACTGTATGGTAAGCATCCGTTTCACACCTGCATTTCGTGCACACACACCTGGTGAGTGTAAGAATCGTGCCAAAAAAAAATCCAACGAGACTTGAATGAATTATTCCATCATCCTCTTTAAGACAAATTTTTGCTGAATAACCGGAAGTAAAAGCTGGAATTATTAATTGAATGATTGCTGAATTTTTATCTGTGAATTCATCAAAATTGTCAATTCGACATTCATTTCCGGAAATTATTTTTATTCACGAAATTTTTATTTTTCAGTTGAATCCTTGGAAAAAATTCAGCTTTTTTCAGATTTTGTCATCTGTAAAAAAATCCACTGCTGTTATGAGGTAATTCGAGCCTCACAAGGATTGGCACGCAATATGATATGCTACGGGCCACCGGATACTGGACTCCTGAACTATCTAAAATGAGCTCTCATATTTTTAGAAATAAAAATGATAGGTAAAAAAACATTAATTCAACAAATTACATGGATTTCATTAGACTGCGATTTCTCAGAACGATTAACGATTTAAGGGGATGGAGAAGAGGAGAAAAATATGAGAACAGTGATTAAGAAATAATTCACGTAATTACGAATCGCTAATGTGTCACAATGTCATTTCCGGTGGTAACGAGAGATTGTAGCATTGAATTGAACGACATTGAAAATGAATCATAAGACGTCTATCGTTCGAAAGGATTAGAATCTGGATTACGGATTATGTGATTACTCAGATTCTCCACTGAGATCAGTAATAGCCTTCGATTTTTCCAAATCCCATTGATCCTTTTTTTTTCATGAATTAATATTAATTTCAGAGATTTTATTCAAATGAAAAAATGAATGAATTTTTCATCAAACACATTTTTATGAATATCTCCGAAAATATCGATTTTAGAGGGATTTTGCAAGAGACCTTTTTTGTAGAGAATTTAAAGAGCTACAAAAAAGGTCTCTTGCAAAATTTCTCTGAACCCACTGGTTTCGGAGATATTCAAAGAATTCTGTCTTAGATTATTTTTTATTTAATAAAATCGAGGAAAAATTGAATTTAATTTGTGATTTCCTATTAATAATTATGTAACAACACAATAACAATAAATTCGTGTCCTTTAACGCACCAATGACGGTCAACCACTAAACTCCGAGCCAATTTATATCCAATTAAATACCTCTCCAAGATCGAAATATCATGACATCACAATTATTCAATGTTCTCAATGATTCGAACACAAACAATAGTCATAAACCACGTGACATCGTTTAACAAAATAAATTATCCTCAATTACCATCACCGAGTGTATTCTCAACACTTAGAAAGTAATAAATCATCTCAGCTCATTGACTTTTCCTCAAGAATTGAGGAAAAGCACAAATTTAAAATAAAAAAAATAGTAAATTCGTGTAATCAAGTGAAATCACGTGAATAATTAATCTGACCTGACTTGTGGCATTAAACATTTTATTATCAATGCCTATCGTCACATGAGTGGAAGAAAAAAAAGAGGATTATAATTTAATTAGCGACGAGATATCGAACATTGGATATATGTCAGTAGTGAAGCTGTGAAATAGGACAAATTTGTTGGAAACTAATGGTCAATACCATTTTCCTTGAATCCGTCAAAATAAAAAGGTTTCTCGAAAGAATCCTTATAAATAATTTCAAAAAAATACATCCTGTTCAATTATCACCACTGGGTCTTCAAAAAACATCCTGGAAACGTACCACCTGAGTTCCTCAATGCCACGCAGACCTTATTGCGATGGAAGCCCATTAATTTTGCACATTATATTGATAATGCAGAATTAACAAAAGCCTGAAAAATAAGCAAAAACCGTGTAACCTTCGTTACAAGAATACGTTCCCGTTTCCCTTTTTCTTCATTTCGTAATAATGATGCTGCTTCGATAGACGTTTTTATTCTTGGAAAATTCTCTTTTTCCTTTTTAAACGAGAATAAAAGTTTATTTGATTTGGAATGAAAAATGAGCCTCAGCTCTTCATTCTAGAGAATGTAAATTGATTTTCATATGCAGAATGATTTTATCCTGTTCATGGTCGCGTGCTCATGATCCTCCCTTCATTCTGATTCACCAATTTCTCCCCTTTCCTCATTTACATAAACAGACATTTACTTTATTCAGAAAAATGAATTAATTCAGGTTTTTTAGTTTTTAGGGAGGAAATCATCGAGTGGAAGAGGATTCTGCAGAACCGGAAGCTCAGATGGCTTCCGTTGACCTTGTGGAGATGGAGAAAAGTGGAAAATTGAGGGAAATTGGAGTTGTCAGAGGATTTATGAAGGAGACTTGAAAAAATTCAATAAAAAAAGGAAAACTATTGTATATCACGAGAAATCAAGAGAAATATTGTGAATTTTTTTGATGATTCCATTGGAAAGCTGAGGAAATTTTAGGCGGAAAACATGTGTCGAAATTAATTTTTTCGAGTTTTTTGAAAATTCGATTTTTTCAAGTTTTTTTGGGGTGTTTTTTTGAAAATCAGTTTTTCCACTATAAGACACTCAAAAAATCGTATTTTCAATTTTAAACCCACTTGATTCATCGCAAATGAGCTCACCTTTCACCTCGAATCGGAATTTTCACGCTACAACCAATAGAATCGGAGATATTACCAAAAATGTGATTTTTTCAAATTTTTCCAAGGTAAACCCCTTCAAATGTGGGTGAAAAAAATCGAATTTTCAAAAAACTCGAAAAAATTAATTTCGACACATGCTTTCCGCCTCAAATTTCCTCAGCTTTCCAATGGAATCATCAGAAAATTGCTATCTCCAACCGTTCAATCAGAGTGTCCATTTTACCCCAATCTATGAATTCAAGATTCTGCAGTAAAATGGAAAAGAAATACGAAGTTGGACTCTTATTTCTCTGAACGATCGATGCTGCACTAGACCTCCGCCTCTCCCTACTCGAAAATAACGATCGTGCGAAACTTACCAGTTTGCCCAAGGCCTCGGTACTCTATATTATATCTTTATACATATGTATATATGTAACTGTATGAAATGTCTCGTCTCCCTCAATTCTCGCATGTTGTGCTTTCACAGGGACCGATATACATTCAGTTAAATAATCGTTAAAAAATTGGAGAAAAAAAATGAATCATCGTCCTTGCACACACTAAATAACGGGGCAATCATTGTTATTCACAATAGGGATAAACTGATAACATTTGTCATTTACGACAAATGAGGCGAAGACCAAAGCACGCTTCATTCACATGATTATGTTTATTCATTCCACTTTTAATTTAATGAATTTTACATTATTTTCTCATCAACCCAAATTCGTGTCAATTCTGTTATCACTTGAACTGAAAATCCCGCTACTAATTGACTCAATTGTGTCTCGAATTTACGACGAATGCGGTGATAAGGAATGAAGTTGTCAAAACATCTTTATTATTATTTTCTTTTATTTAAGAAACTTTTATTTAATGATGGAAGAGCACTTTTTGGAGGATATCTCGGGAACTATGGGAGATAGGAAAATTTTTGTAGATACCTTTCTTGTAGAGAATTTCAAGAGCTACAAAAAAGGTTTCTATGAAAATTTCTGTACCTCCTTCATTTTCCGAGATATTCAGGAAAATCTCTAGAGTAAAGTAAATAAACGAAAAATGTTAATTTTATACTGTCACCAGTTTTTCATCAATATCTCAATAAATACGAGAGATACGATTTTTTTTGTAGATACCTTTTTTGAAGCTCCCACTCTTCTCTACAAAAAAGGTATCTACGAAATTTTCCCTATCTCTCACAGTTCCCGAGATATTCCCCAAAACACGATAAATTGCGATCGATTTTTCAGCCATTAATCAAAAGTCCATCAAAATCAGTCGTAAAATTGCATTCACATGATTTGAATCTCCTGAAGAACACGTGATCATTATCACTCATAATTGTTTCCAATTTCTCTCATTAAACCCAACGGAGTATACGTGACTGTGATGAACGAGGGGAGGAAATAGAAAGCGGGCAGAAGGGAAGAAATGGAAAAAACTTTGATACAAAACGAAACAAGCTGAACTTCTGTTATTGCACGATGTCAGGATGGGGAGAGGGGATGAGTCACTGGCAAGCGTTGCAAGTTCTTTGGGGGGAGTCCGGTCTCAGCAGTCGAGGTGTACGGACGTCTCCAGTCCCATTGATCCCATTGGAGAATAAGCACTTTAACAAACACTTTTAATCATTAATAAAATTAATAAAAAAATCGGATATCAAAGATTAATTATGGAGAAGTTTACGAGGAAGAGATGCTCCTGTTTAAAAGTGTAATAAAACAATAATTGCGATTATAAATTCAGTCTGAGCTCAACTTCCCTGTACTACTGATTACGAAGAAGCTCATGAATCCTTTGTTTTCGTGATAAAAAGAGGTAAACTTTTTATTGTAAATTCTTTTGAATTTTAATTTAAAAATGACCTTCGAAATTATCAGCACATGTGCACTTAATCCTCGTGCGTTCACAAAATAAAAAATAAATAAAGTGTAAATTTAAATTGAATTCTTTTTTTCTTTTAATAATGCTTCTGATTCTTTTCTAATTGTGTAAAGGGAAGTGGAGGGGGAAAAATAGTGATCATCGATAATTAACCTTCGGCTTTGTGTTAAGACCCAACTAATGACTCTCAGAGTGAAGACAAACACGTGTCAGTGGAATAAGTTAATTTTGTTTTTTTTTTAAATTAAAAAATTCGAAATTACGAGGGAATTTTGGGGCACTGAGGTGGACAGTAATGAGGTGAGTTTTTAGTGTCTGTATGTTTGATATGAAAACAGGGGAAGGATGGAAAAATAGAGGAAAATTACGTTTGCACTTCTGTCCCTCGGAAATTTTGAGGAAAGAGGCGAAAAAATTAGCATGGCCTTGGAGTTATGAGGGTGTTGATTTATTTTTGGCCAGAGCTGATTCATTCCATTAACAAAAAAAAAAATTATATGCACTTGAGATAGTTATCCTTTGTTCCCATAAAGTATCTTTGTTTATTTTCAATTGGAGGCTGGAGAGAATTTTTGAATTTTTTAGTTCATGAAAATGGGGAATTTTAAATGATAAAAAAACATTTTTTTAAATTTTTTTTTTTTTCGTTGGAGGAGAATTTCCCTTTTTTTTTTAATGGATTTTTTTTCCCAATTAATTTTTTTTTTAATTTCAATTTCTACATTCACATGTCCAGGAAATCAGTCAATAAATATTCAATTGCGTAATAAACTATTTGACTCACCCATTAATAAAAAGAAAAAAAAAAAAACGTTAATGTTTTGTAAAAACATTCGAGAAAAAAAAAACAACAAGAGATACTTCCTCAGTCGTAATTGATATATTGTTAGGAATGTGATTACGTTCCCAAGGAATCTTTGATTATTTTTTCTTCCATCTTATTCATTATTTATTTATGGAAAATGTGAAAAATTCGAAAGCAATTTAAATTGTTGATTTACAGTGATACGAAAGTCCTGTGGGAAAATGGTAAAAATTTAATTTGTTAAAAGTTGTGCACGCGAGAGAAAGACAGTGATTTCCGGTGGGAATTTCGCATTATTCGGAATTGTGAATGGAGATTTTGTTCGCACTGAAAAAATTCCGTATAAATTACTTTATTTATTCAGAGGCAATGGGAATTGTTATTCAGTCATTAAAGTGGTTTATTAAATTAATTGTATTTAATTGGGGAATTTCTTATAATTGCTTTTTGATGAGTGGATTTTTTTTTTAAATTAAAATTCGATTATTTCAACATATAATCAAGTAATTTGGATTAATTCCACAATATCTCGAGAAGGAGTAGGTTTAGAGGAAAAATCCTCTGAACCTTTTTTGTGTAGAATTTAATTCCCTACAAAAAAGGTCTCTTGATAAATTCTCCTAAACTCAATATTTTCTGAGATATTTTCAAAAAAAGTAAAAAAACTATTTTAAGTCACATTTCACTAATTGAATCGAATTTAATTAATATCGTGATAATTCTTGATCGAAGTTAATTATCACATGCAGCAACTGGTCTTGCGATATCATTAAAAACAAGGCTGTTCATTCTCTCCTCACATAATTTCAATAAAAACTAAAGTAAAGCATGAAGTCTAGACGATAATGTGAAGTTATTTGAGAAAAAGAAAAATTGGATAAAATTAACGAGGAGTTGAAAAATTCACGTTTTCCTTCATTTTTCCACTCATTTTCGTTATCAGAAAATAGAGTGAGTCAAGTTCTGATGATTATCAGGAGTGAATGTTTTCCAATTGAAAAAATTCGAATTTCCCTCATTATTTCCATTTTTATGAAATGATTTTTTGGAGTGAAAAATGAATTTTAAAGAATGCAAAAAAAGGAATTTTTGCAACATCCCAACTTAATAGACCGAGACCATTGTCTTTTCATTGCAGACACACGCGAGGCCAGAAATTACATACATTTCCGTTTGGTTGAACACAAATGTCATACAAAAACCTTATGCGACTGGAATTGTGCAATTATCGTTGACTGATAAATGACAATTGTCGAATGCAAACGAAGAAATTGAAGAGAAAAAATAACGAACGAGCCCATGTTTTTTTTCCCTTTTTTTTTCAATTAAACTACTGAACTTCGACTTCCTCGTGGAGTGCACTGTCATATCGTCCTATTACCACTAGAATTATACGCCCATA
Organism: Aleiodes testaceus; assembly: GCA_963565655.1. NCBI lineage: Eukaryota > Metazoa > Arthropoda > Insecta > Hymenoptera > Braconidae > Aleiodes > Aleiodes testaceus. Next base: position 4,711,282 of record OY751415.1, on the reverse strand, counting down.
CTGCACTGAGCTACGTCAGTTTGACGGATATAACGATGACGCTTGATGTTGAGCCTGATCTTTAATATTGATAAGTTTGTGAAAATTAATGTCCTCATGGTTAATGAATTCCCTCGGCAATTACCGGCTGACACGAATGCCTCAAGTCTCTTCCACAGAAAAACAACACCAAAGTGGAAAAATGTAGTGCAGGGGAAAACTCGGCTTTCCAACGGAACGAGAAATTCAATGAAAATCTGTAGATTTTTTTTTCATGAAATTCAAGTTTTTCCTCAATTTTATAAAAATTAAATTTACTCAAATTTTTTTTTCTTGAGAATATCTCGGAAACTAAACGAGATAGAGCAATTTTGCATAGAACCTTTTTTGTAGAGAATTTCAAGAGCTACAAGAAAGGTTCAGTACAAAAATGTCGTATCTCCATTATTTCCCGAGATATTCAAGAATATTTATTTAATTATAAAAAAATATAAAAAAATCCTATGAATTGTTACTCAGTTTCATAACGAATTTTCCTCAATATCTCATAGTTAAATCGATAAGAATCTCCCTGATTATTCCTCGCAATTAGCCGTTGATTAAGAGAATAATTGTTACCTCGAAAGGGCAAAATTGTTATTAATTGCATTTGACTTTTGAAGGTGACTGGAATGCATGAATATGATAGGCGTGAGGTCAGTGAATAATACTTGCAAATTTTATTTATTTTCCAGCTGACAGAAATCCGGAGAAAGTAAAAAGGATAATTAAATTTGGATAGAGAAGATAAAAAGGATCGATTCGTTACTGTGTCATGGCTATTGACCCAAATGCAATGTAGAGGATGATTGATTTTTCGTTGATTCTGGTGGTCGTTTGATGTACCAATTCATGGTTGGCTCCACGACCCCTGGGGTAACGAGAATGGCCATGACCTCAGGAACTAATAAGTGGGCCTCGAGGGTTGTCGTTTTTCTTCAATTAGCAGCGTGGAGTGCAGTTGGTATTGTGCTGCTACAGAAAGGTGTTACGTCCTTACAAAAAGGACCAGAAGGACGAAACGTCACGCAGGTGAATTTTTAATTAGAGAATAATTTTTAATTTATTAAAATTCATGAGAGAATTTAAGAAAAAAAAACAATTATTTTATGATTTTTTTTTTTCACTTTTTTGTAAAAATAGTTTGGGAATTGATTTTATTACAGAATTTTCCCTCGCTTTTTGAGGAAATGTAATTTGGAAATCCATCAACGGTTTTTCATTCCACTAAACTTCATTTTCCCCAAAGAGGAAGTTGAGGAACACTCAAGCACTTATTTTTAATGCCTTTCCCGTGGCTCTTGTAATTGAATTGATGTAAAAAAAAAAAAAAAACGTTGTTTACAAGAACCATTAAACTGAGGGAAAGTTTCCAGGACGAATTTTCGTGATCATATTTCTGATTCATGAAAATAATAATTAATATTCATGCAATCGAATATTCCAAGTTCAGTTGTGTTGACCTGGCTTTAATAGGCTTCGTGAAGAACGTGTTCATAATTTCTTAATAAAATTCGAGTCCATTGAATAATGGAAATATGTTAATTCCCCTTTTATTCCAATTTTCTTGAAATATCTCTGGAAATAATGGAGATAGAGAAATTTTCATAGGAACCTTTTTTGAAGCTCTCTTTTTTCTCTACAAAAAAGGTCCTTATAAAAATTTCTCTATCTCCCCTAGTTTTCGAGATATTCTCAATGAAATAATCTAGTGTCGACTTTTCTCACGAAAATCATTTTTCCAGATTATCCGAGCGAATCCCATAAACTTCCAGCCGAATCCAGATAACGATTTGTCTGTAATTCCAATAATCAACGATGTCCCAACGAATTCCGAGAGCATGGACAAGGATTCATGGAGAGACTTGATGCAGAACGATCAATCCCAACGAAGTCAGAAGCTCTCAAAAAATCCAGAAGACTCAGACCTTGATCCCGAGGATAAACCAAGAATACTGGAGTCCATCGAATCCCCAGACTTCAAGAACTCCGAAAAATCCACAAAAGATGATGAATTATCGAAGATAATTTACCTGAAAAAGGCCCTGAAAAAACGCACGAAATATGATGAATTAACCAAAGAGATCGATGATAATTCATCAATGAAAAATAATTCAAAAAATTCCGTATCAATGACATTAAGTGATGAATTCCAAAGATTAACAACTGAAAAGACTGATGATATCATGATTAATGATACAAATAATGCTGATAAATTAGCGAAGAAATTAGGTAAAAATGTGACTTCGAGTAAAACTGAGAGTATTTGGGAATCAAGGAGACGATTGAGATTATCACATTTGAGTGGAGGTGGTGCAGCTGCTGCTGTTGCTATGGTTGCTGTTGGTGCTGTCATGCTGGTTCTAGGTCCAGCAGTTATTGTGTTACGTGCACTTGATGAGAGGAGACAGGAGAGGAGATTCTTGAAATTGTCTGGTCGTGATGATTTACCACCGACTTATGAACAGGCAACGCTTATGGATGAAGCACCGAGGTACTCGAGTTTGAGTCTGAATACCATACTTGGACCACCACCCCCACCATCGCCCACACCTGCTCGTGCTCAGCTCGTTTAGGAGATTATTGGAATAATTGAGATAATCATGAAGTGGAGAAACAGCAATTTCTCATTGTTTCCCGAATATCTTGAAAACGAGTTGATTTAGGAGAAAATGTGAAGATACCTTTTTTTTCGAGAATTTTAAGAGCTACAAAAAAGGTTTCTATGAAATTTTCTGTATCTCTATTGGATTCTGAGATAATGAAGAAAACGTGAATTTTGTCAACATATCTGGAAATGGTGTTACGTTCACGAGTGATAAAATTGAGGAATTCTTTTGTGCTCCAATTAATGATGATGTGTTTTTATGTGTTGAATCATCTGAGGTGTGAACTCCGTCCAAACGATTGTAATAAAGGAAAAATCGTCTCTCGTTCATCAAATACTCTCACATGGGGAAAATTAGTGATGAGGAAAAATAAGAATAAAAAATGTAATATTGAGGTGATGATCTTCATTGGCCTGTGATGACAGTAGTTACACTCAGGCATTGCCACCAGTGTCGAGAGCAATTATCCTTAATTGACCGGGAATTGACCCCGTCGAACTTACTGAGCCGGGTAGTTGAAAATTATTATTGCATTTGTATCACGTTTATTACTGTACAAAGTGGACAATGAAATAGTTCTAATTATTTAAAAAAATATTGTCTTTTTTTAATGATTATTCTTCGTTTAATTTATGTGATGCTTGTACACAAATTCACGAATCATTGAGGCATAATTTGAAAAATTGTATTTACAGTAATTTGAGAATATCTTGGAAACTATTAGAGTTAGGGAGATTTGTGAAGGGACCTTTTTTGTAGTTCTGACTTTTTCCTAAAAAAAAGGTTTCTATGAAATTTTCTCTATCTCTTTTAGTTTCCGAGATATTCCTAAAAATAAAGTACAGTAAATTGATTTTTTTTTGGAATCACTGAATCATTAATTCACGTAAATTGCAACGTCGTCATAATGAAAATGGAATAATAAAAAAATCCAGTCATACAGGTAATTTAATCGTGTAAGTGTGTGAATGTATGTGATAACGTCTAAAATTAAATGTTAATTTGACTGATCGTGCTCTATCAATAAAATGATAGGACAAATGTCGCAAAAAAATGATATTTCCCATTGTGTTAATAAATTAAAAGAAATGTACATAATTATTGTAATACTTTGTATATTTATAACAAAGAGATTTTTGTAGGATTCATCAAAACAAATAAAAAAGAAAATCCATAGCAAATCATCTTAAATGAATCACGTGAATTGATAAAATTGAGTGATTCCTAAATGATAACAAATTAATTAACAAATCATTAGATTTAGTTTTTTGTGAATATCTTGAAAACCAAGCGAGATAGGACAATTTCTCCCTAAATCTTTTTTGTAGATCTTAAAATTCTCTACAAAAAAGTACTCCTCCAAAATCGCCCTATCTCCCTTACTTTCCGAGTTATTCCAAAAAAACTGATGAACCAAAATTAATTTCTCTAAAAACTCTAAATTTTGCTGAAAAATGGAATTTCCCTTTGAAGCTGATTATCTCAGAAACGAAGCGAGATACAGAAATTTTTATGAAAACCATTTTTGTAGAAAATAAAATTCTCTACAAAAAAGCTCTCTTCTTAAATTCTCTTAAACCCAAGGTTTCCGAGTTATTCCAAAAATAATAAACTCCCAACTTTCTTCTCCAAATGACTAAAATAAAATCAACTTATCTCGTTGTACCCATTCATGCTTGTCTCTTTCTCTCTTTAACCAACTGATCCAATAATCACTCGAGTGCAGATGATAAAATACAAAGTGAAGGGACACATGAGAAACGTAACATTGAAGTTTGAGGTGGGGGAGTTAGTCAAGGTTCACTTTAGTTTCCTCGTGAGTACCGTGAGATGGCTAACGAGAACGAATGGACTGAAAATGGACAGGACTGAGGCGGCTCCGCTGACTAGCGGTAAGAACTATTAAATTCACCCAAAAAAAAAATCATTAAAACAATTAAAAACAATGAAAAATCATTTCCCAATTGAATTAACTAAAATCCCTGATTTTATCTCAATTGCGAAAATTTAATTTAATAAAAAAAAAAGGCAGAATATTTGTCCATACTCGAATGTGTATTTAAACTTGTCGACGTCGCAGTGGCGGTGTGTTTACACACTTCACGTAGGCTACTGTTTACGCACGTGTGTGTGAGTGTAATTTTTTTCTCCCTTTTTTAATAAAATCCGTGAGTAATTGGTGCGCTCAATGGTAATGAGTTTTCTGTGTTAAGGCCATGAGTAGATACGATTAAATAAAAAAAAAAAACGTTTATTTTTAGAAGGAAACTATTTTTAATTAAGATTAATAATTTATGAAAATTTAATGCATTTTTTTCCGCATTCCCATTGGTGCAGAGAGGAGATATGGGATTTTTCGAACGGGACTGGCTGCTGCACTTGTTCTAATTGTTGTTGTTATTGGAGTTGGCATTGCACTGTTATTTGGTATAAGGAATGCTACGATTCTCCTTGCTATTCTGTTACCGTTGATGCTGCTGAGTGCAGCAGCAGCACACCTGTGGCTCTGGTGGCTGCATAGGCGTGCAGCTAAGAGGAGGGAACAGGCGGCTAACGAGTGGGTGTCGGCGACACTTGCACGACAGGTTGACTATTTTATTTTAATTTTTTTAATTTTTTTTGTTAATGAAAATGTAGAAAAAAAAGGTTTTTATTCAAAAAAAAATCGAGTTTCCCTCTTTTGAGATTTTTTTTTTTGGCTATTTAATTGAAAGAACAACTTAATTGTTGAAAATAGGTGAAGACTCTAAATTCAATTTGACTTTCGTCTGATCCGATTGTGAATTATCTACTTCAGAGCCAAGGACACGTCTCATCCAATCCGAGCAGTGGAAATTCACCTGATACCTGGTTCAAAGGATTTTCACAGAGATCATCAGGATACACTCCACCACCTGGATATCACATGGTTGATGGGAATAATTAAATTAAAGAGATAATTAAAGAGATAATTAACGGAGAATTGTTAACGTAATTATTAATGTATGAGTATATTTTTATAACTGTAGTTTTTAAGAATAAAACAATGTAATTTGATTTTAATCCATTGCTTCAAGTGAATGTTTCTCTCAACAAAGTGAATTCAAATATCCCGCCAAAACAGCCGCCAATGAATTTTCCCAGAGTGCAGCACCACCTCGACCCCCACGTTTGTGTGTTTCACGTTACATCTACTCCAAAACCGGTGCATCATAATTTTAATCATCAAATAAATAACTCGAATCGTCGTGAGTAACGTTAACACCTCTCAAAACATAAAAATAATGTTTCTATAAATAATATTACATCGTAAAGTGAAAAGGTCATTGCGAGTGCATCATGATTCAAGGGTAAGTAACCTGAGATAACCTCTAGACTTTCTAGAATTCATTTTCTCCGAATTATTCATTGACTTCACTCGAAATTTCATAAATCAAAATAATTGATTATCAAATAGACAAAATTGAATAATTCAAAAATTCTCAAAAAAAAATCCTTTTCACATAATGCCAATTTTTTTTCTTCACAAATCTCTTTAATTTCAGTTACAAAACTCTGTGCTCAGCGACATCCCGTTTCCAGCAAAAAATAGCGGCAAGATGTGTGATGACAAAGGCAGAGGCAAAAGCGAAGCGAAACGAGTTATTCGATGCCGAGAAGCGTCGTCAAGAGTCGTCAGTTGGTAGAATCGAGAAGATCAAAGTTATTTATCATGGTCCAGAGGACGAAGTGACCCTGCAGATGAACAAGGACCTGTCAACGCCCAATGACTGTGCTATGCACATTTCCGAGGCCGTCACCAAGTCATCCGCCCTGGCACTAGTCGACGGTGTTCCATGGGACATGCACAAGCCATTTGTTGGTGATTGTCATCTAAAATTGTTTGGCATGAGAACACCGAATCACAGAGCAGTCAATAACGCCTTTTGGAGAAGTTGTTCGTTGCTGCTGGGCGCTGTCGTTGACTCTGCATTCAAGGACGACATTCCCTGTCATCTCCACAGTTTCACAGCACCAAATATAAGATCAGGCAGTTTTCTGTACGACGTGCACCTGGACCTGCCCGATTGGTCGCCAACAGTCAACGAATTACGAGCATTATCCAGTTTATTCGTTAAATTAGTCCAACAAGAATTACCGATAGAACGCTTGGAGATCAATCCACCACTGGCACTCGAGATGTTCGAGGATAATCCGTACAAAACCAAACAAATACCCAACATTGCACAAAACAATGAGAATAATATCGTTGTCTATCGAGTTGGCGATCACGTGGACATCAGCAAGGGTCCAATGATCGGTAATACGAGGATCATTGGAAGAAGCTCCATCACGGCTATTCACAAAATTGAGAATGATAGCGGTGAGAGCCTGCACAGGTTCCAGGGTATTGCGCTGCCGAGTGGAATCATTGTTAATCACTTCATTTATGGGATTCTTGAGAAGAGAGCTAGGAAAATTAATCAGACAGTCTGGATGCCGCATAGATTGGAGCAGGAGGAGACTATTGCTGTAGCTGCTAATAATTAATTTTAATCGGTTATTATTGATGAGGAATGGTACGTTATATGTAAATAAATTCATGATACAATTGAAGGAACTTCTTTTTGGAGATTCGGTGTTTACATTAGATAGAATTGTCGGCGAAAAATCGTCTCACTTTCCCCTACTATCCTAGAATATATGCGCACCTGTTCCTAAATCATGAGGAATGTATCAATGCTCATTATCTCATCATTTCTGATTGGTTTCATTCCTCACACGCTCACCTATCACAAAATGACACAGGTTCAGTTCCTCAGTATTATCGTTATCTTCTCCTATAATAATCATGAATAAACCTGGCGAATATCATTATAGTCTCGAACGCCTTTGGACTTATTTTCCATCATGTTTTCTCTACGAATGATGCTGTTTATCATCTTGAGCTTTGTAATGGTAACATATGCAAAAAGTGAGTACTTTTTCGAGGTTTCTAGAAAGTAGTTAAATTTTATTAATTCAGTTCCGTTTATGCAGTGATACATGCTCATTTATTTACGATTTTTTCATTCAATTTCTTCATCTCTAAAATTTTGATAATTTCAAAGTGTTTATGTATTTTTATATTTTGGTATTATTGAATATTTCTCAGCGTGTAAAAACCATCATGAATGCAAGGAATTTATCAATTGTCCCAGAAGATTCATCCCCATGTGTGACGAGGAGAAAAAATCTTGCTACTGTACTTTTACTTTTACATGAATCCACGAGTTCTATTTAATGTATCAATTGCCTTATGCTTCTTTTTTTCATGAATTCTTGAAGATGATAGGAAGTGTTTTGAATAGATGCATGACATTTTGATATCTGAAAGAAAATAAAGTTCTGTTCAATAAAGAAGTTTTTTTTTTTAATTCCATTTGTCCTCTGATTTTTTCTCATCAAAAGTTTTCTTTTAATAGAGAAAAATTCATGCTAGTCCATATGTTCCATCGTTTTCGTGCTTAATCATGTAAATTCTTCTGAGTTGTAGCCAGGATTTTATGTATTTTTGTGTTATTAATTATTTTCAGCGTGTACCAAGGAGAGTGACTGCGAGGGATTATGTCACCAAGGATTTTTTCCTATATGTCACCGAGGAAATTGTAATTGTGACGTGATTATGAACTGACTCTTTCAGTTCTATCCAAAATATTCATTGCCTTATGCATCTTGTCCATGAATTCTTAACGATGATCGAGAATCTTCCGGATCATCAAATAATATCGACCAGTTTAATATAATTGCGTTAGTTTTTCTGTCAGAAATAGATTGATGCATATAATGAATTTCAATACCTGAGAAAAGAAAATAAAGTTTTGTTAAAATTCACAAAATCCTATGGAAACAAATTGACTTGATTTGAATACGTGGACTCACATGATGAGCAAAGGACCAATTTACGTTGTCCAGGTGTCCTCATCACTTCTGATTGGTTTCATTCCTTACACGTTCGCCTATTACAGGATGACACAGCTTTGGTTCCACGTTTTTCTTCTTATCTTCTCGCATAAAAGTCATGGCGAAACTTGCAGAATGTCATAATAAGTTCTAACTGCTGTTCAAGTGATTTGCCATCATGTTTTCTCTACAAGAATTGCTGATTACCATTTTGAGTATCTTCCTGGTAGCATATGGGAGGGGTGAGTATTTTTCTGAATTTCTATTTGTCCTCTGATTTCTTCTCATCAAAAGTTTTCTTTTAATAAAGAAAAATTCATACTAGTCCATATGTTCCATCGTTTTTGCGTTTAATTATGTAAATTCTTCTGAGTCGTAGCCAGGATTTTATGTATTTTTGTGTTATTCATTATTTTCAGCGTGTATCGAAGACAGTGAATGCGAGGAAGCGTGTCCCGGGGATGTAATTCCTATATGTTATCTGGGCAACTGTCAATGTTTAGCGTAATTATGGACTGACTCTTTCAGTTCTATCCAGAATATTCATTGCCATATGCATCTTGTCCATGAATTCTCAACGGTGATCGGGAATCTTCCAGATCATCAAATAACATCGACCAGTTTAATGTAATTACGTTACGTTTTTCTGTCAGAAATAGACTAATGCATGTAATGAATTTCTATACCTGAGAAAATAAAATAAAGTTCTATTAAAAACAAAAGTTTTATTATAATTCACAAACTTCTATGGAAATAAATTGACTTGATTTGAATACGTGTACTCACATGATAAGCAAAGGACCAATTTACGTTGTCCAGGTGTCCTCATCACTTCTGATTGGTTTCGTTCCTTACACGATCGCCTATCACCGGATGACACAGCTTTGGTTCCGCGTTTTTCTTCTTATCTTCTCGCATAAAAGTGTTGACGAAAATTGCAGAGTATCATAAACGTTTAAACTGTTCTTCAAGGTATTTGCGATCATGTTTTTCCGAAAAATAATACTGTTCACCATTGTGTGCATCGCAACCCTAACACATGTGATAAGTACGTAGTCTAAAAGTGTATAATAAAAAGAATAAGTTCATTATAACTGAATTGTTATAAGAATACCTGTAATATTATAAAGTATATTTTTTTCCAGAACAATCGTTCCAATCAGGAATACAAAGTGAAGTTTCCGATGAAAACGAATAGAGAAAAGTAGCAATTATTATTTTCACAAAAAAACATCGACCATGTGAATGTTATTGCATCATGTAATTGATTAAAATTCTCAAATACTTCTCACATTTGTTTTTATTAATTTACCATTTTATACGTCCATTGATTTACTTTCATACAACATTGCTTCATTTTAAATAGAATTAAAAATTAAAAAATACGACATACAAGAATGTATAATCCAACAGCCTCAGTAATCTTCATCATTCCCTCCCAAACAAAATTGAGCGGCCTAAGAGCTCTTCTCCCTTCGAGACTGCACCTCCCACGTAAAGTGCCCAGGTAATCGATTAGCAACTGACGCCGGACAATTCACTGTCATCTTCATCCAGATTTCCGGATTACTCGTGATAACTCCACTGTCTACATCATCACTCTTCAGCAACGACCTGATTGTCGATGGTGCGAGTTCCGGCGAGCAGCGGAGCTCAACACTAATAACTAGATCACATGTTGGATACGACTTGACATCATCATCGTCATCATAATTCTCATTGACTTCGGATTGAGCAGGTCGATGCCATTTAGTTGCATAGGCGTGTCTGTTCATGCTGCCGTAGTAATAGAATTGTCCACCGTATTCGCCGTAACCTGAGTAGGTCGCTGGCATTGGTAGCTTTGGTAGTACCAGAGTCGTCGGCTGTATCGAGCACTCCCTGAGGTAATGCACCCGTTCGTAAAAGTGCTCGTTGACACTTGCAACTAGACGCCGTAGACGCAGATACATGAATCTCTGCTCGTCACGCCAGGAATTCTCGTCGGCTGATGATGGCACTTGGAGACACGTGAACCAGGCACGACGAAGCGTGTACTGGAGGTGCATACACACGATACTGCCACGGGTACCACGTCCTGGGTTCACTCGGAATGAGAGAAGCTTTCGGCCCTCGGTCAGACAGTCCAGGAGGTCCACTGCCTTGCAGCCGGATACCAGGGGAGATCTTTTCGGAGGATATGGGTTTTAGAAAATTGGTTTATTTTGGGGATTATTCGCAAACCTGTTGAATTTCTTCTCTGACACTTTCTCGAAGTAATTCATGAATCTCTTGCAGAGGCCGAAAAAATCAGTCACAACGTTCTCCGGGCCGTTTGGACCGATTAGTTCACTCGGGTGTGTTCGCACCAGGTAAATTATGTAATTCAGCTGATCGAGGAGGAGACCAGGGTAGAAGGAGAGACGGGGGAATCTCTCGGGACGTGGTGGGTGGGTGTAACGCCATGTGACTGCACGCAACAGACGATACTGCATGCGCACCAGCTCCAATATATTGAATACTTTCGTGAAGACTAGAAGATCAGTTGGATTTTCTACTGTTGTTATTTTTTCTTGAGTGTATGACAATGATAGCTCCAGTCGTTGACCAACTGAGAAGAATGCACTGTTCAGGAGTGAATGGGCGACCATTTGACAGTGTCTGAAAATCAGAAGAACATTTTTTAGATTCTGTAATTTTTTATAAATACATAACAAGCAATACATTTCGCAATCTATTACCTCGAAACGAGACGAAACGTCGTAGCAACAATTTGCAGTGGCAGAAACGTCAAAATAGTCTCCAGTACTTCAGGCGGTAGTGTCTCCAACGTATAAATTTGTTGTGTCTTACAAATTTCCCACGGCTCCCATGTTGACAGCTTTCTCCTCTTACTAGCACTCATTTATAAATCACGTTGCAGAAAATCTTATCTATCTCAAAATCCTCGTCAATTAGCCATCCATAAAACGTAACAACCTCAATCAACCGAATCACCAAAAAAAAAAAAAAAAATCCACAATCAATCAGTAGTCCCAGGAAATTTATCCACAAAATTCAATGAAAAATTCTCTAACAAAGAAAACAATATCAATAATATCACTTAAAATACCATACATCAATTAAAATTCATTAATTATCCATGTAAAAATTTCTTAAAAGTTAAAATTTCATTCTCCTCTATTTTTTTTCCTATTTTATCAAACAAATGATATTCGAGTTTGAAGAAAAAAAAAAAACAAAATGAAAACATTACCACAATTTTTTCATTTTTTCCCCATAAACTCGACTTTTTTCCACTCACCGCGACACATAACAGAATTTTACTCTTCCAAATTTCGTTGAAAAAAAAAAAGAGATGATAATAATTAAAGTAAAAAAAAAAAGACTAATCATTGACTTATGGCACTGTAATTTGTGTGTTGACAACCGGTCGATTAATCAATAATTTAATATCGAAAAATTTGTGCTTATTTATGCAGTAAAGTTCATGGGCATTAGGAGTGTGAATTTTGTTTGTTCCATCGATGATTCCTCCGCAACATAAGCACTAATGCTGTCTAACAAATTCTGTACATCATTACGATTGCTCGGATGTTTTCTCTTGGTGTGTTCCCGCCGATGTTTAATTTCCTTGAATGTTTTACCACATTGTTCACAGACATAGGGCCTTGCTGCTTCGTGAGAACGTACGTGACCATCGTAATGGCTTTTGCGTACGAATTTCTTTCCACAACGTGAGCAGACAAATTGATATCTCCCTTCGTGTGCTGCTACGTGTGAGCTGAGGGTCCATTTAGTCTTGAATGTTTTCGAGCAATAGTCACAGCGTATTTTCCCAGGCGATGACGATTGATTCGCCTCTGGTTTCACTGGTGGCAAACGTGGCCCCTTGTTTATCAAGAGCATCTCTTCTAGAAGGAAATCATCATCATCGTCTTCGTTTTTCTCGGGTTTTGGGGATACCGTCGCCTCCAGGGCCTCTTGCGCCACCAATATACTACTTGTGTGCTCTTTCATGTGCTCCTCCAGAGTCTCTTCAGTCTCGCACTTAATTCCACAGAGTGCACATAAATTCTGGGAGGATTTCTGAAAGAAAAAATTAGAGTTACAGATTTTTCTTTTAATAGGGGAAGGTGGGGTCACTTGCAAATTGTATATTACGAAAAATCAAGAGGAATATTGGAGATAGATTTTTTTTGATGATTCCATCGGAAAGCTGAGGAAATTTTAGGCGGAGAACATGTGTCGAAATTAATTTTTTCGAGTTTTTTGAAAATTAGATTTTTTCACCCAGATTTGAAGGGTTCCACCTTGGAAAAATTTGATTTTTTTTTTGCCAAACTGATTTTTAAGAAACATCCCAAAAGTACTTAAAAAAATGGTATTTTTAATTGTAAAACCACATGAATTCATCGCTAATGAGCTCACCTTTCACCTCGAATCGGAATTTTTCAGCTACGACCAATAGAACCCGAGATATCGCCAAAAATGTGATTTTTTCAAATTTTTCCAAGGTAAACCCCTTCAAATCTGGGTGAAAAAAAATCGAATTTTCAAAAAACTCGAAAAAATCAATTTCGACACATGTTTTCCGCCTAAAATTTCCTCAGCTTTCCAATGGAATCATCAGAAAATCGCTATCTCCAACCGTTCAATCAGAATGCCCATTTTACCCCGATTTCCCCTATTAAAAATTCTCCCAAACCCAAACGTTTCCCAATAATCTCAAGAACAGTCCAATTACCTTGTCATGAGTAGCAACATGTGCCTGCAATTTACTGAATTGTGCGTATCTCTTCTTGCACAAGTGACACGGATAACTCCTTCCATCACCAGCAGCACCAGCCTCTTCACTGCTCGAGTTCCCTTGGCCATGTGTCTTCATGTGCCGTTGAAGTATAGAATCATTGATGAAAGTCTCACCACATTGCGGACATGTGCGTACATTTGCGTACGTTTGTTCGCACAAACGCTCTTTTCTCTTCTCATGCCTCACAATGTGACGCTTTAAATCATGAGCTCTTGAAAATGCACGTCCATAACGTGAACACGTTGGAAACGGACAGCCCTTTGTTTTATCAGCTTTCTGTATAACTGATGCATAATAATAATGAGAATCCGGTTTTATTACTGGTGCAATTGGTATTATCGACGATGTGTTCAATTCAATACTCGATTCAACTGGTAGTTGAGTTTGTCCCTCATCTTTTACTTCTGTGTCATTATTCTCGGTGGACGATTGTGGTAATACTGATAATGGTATTACAATTGATATTGTTTGATTTGATATTGGATGAACCACTTTTCCTATGTGAATTCCTGGCGATGATAGATTTATTGACTCTGTCTCCATTTCCTCACTGTAAAATGAGAATTAAAAAGTTATAAATTGAGATAATTTTGATTTTTATGGAATATCTCGGAATCTAAGTGAGATACAGAAATTTTCGTAGAGACCTTTTTTGTAGGAAAAAGTCAGAGCTACAAAAAAGGTTATTACGAATATTTCTCTATCTACTTTGGATTCCGAGATATTTCACTTCGCATTTTTTTGTTTACATTTGGAGGAAAAGAGATATGGAAATGAATGAAAGCATGAATTCTTTTACTCTGAGTCATTTTTCAAGCTGAGAATGAAGCGAGTACTTTTGAACTCCTGTGTCAACCACCTGGATCATCTTTATCGTAACACGTTGGATATAGAACCGAATATGACGCCACGTGGGTGGTTTCCTTTGTTCGCTAGAAATCCCCTCCCACTCGATATCTCCCCAATTTTAAAATACATTGAAATCGAGAGTCAAAATTCCTCACACACGAGAACAAATTCCAGAAAAAAAACCTCTTTTTTTTAATCAAATGCTGAAGATATCGAGTGATTTAAAACCTAAACACAAGAATAATTTCGATATTTATAAAAGTCTGGCTTGCACCCCGAAGAAGGCAACGATCGATGGTAAACTGTCGGCGATTGGGCGGCACGAATAGCCAACATGCACTCCAATAATATGCTGAATGAGCTTCATATTAAATTTCCTCCAAAAATCCCTGAAAAATCTGCATTATTCTCATTTCCTCCATAAATGAATAGAAAAAAAATAAAATCCTTCCTGAATTCATTAAATCCTAATTTTCTCCGATTATCTCGGAATCTAAACGAGATACGAAAATTTTCATGAGAACCTTTTTTGTAGCTCTTTTTCCCCTCTACAAAAAAGGTCTCTTCGAAAATTCCCCTATCTCCCTCGGATTCCGAGATAATCGTGAAAAACCGAGAATTTCTCCTTCATTTTTTTTAAATGTCAACAAAAGAATTGAATAAACATTAAAAAAAAATCCGGTTAAATAATTGAAGAAAACCCCGAAGAATTCTCTCAATTAATAAATAATTGATAAAAATCAAAAACTCACGTTGTTAAGTAAACGTCAAAGTGTTCAAGCCCAAAAAAAGCTCTCTATTTCGTGATGAACTGGAGTATATTAGGTGTCTTCTTCACCACTCTATTTTCGTCTACACTTCCATTCCCAAGGAACTCAAACAGTGTCTCCAATGCCTGAGAAGTAGAATAAAAAAAAGTAATTCACGTTACTTAAAAAAAAAAAATGTAATTCTATCACTCTCAATTCGAATGGTAAATACTGCCGATTATATTTCACTTTCCTCGTATCAAGGAGAGTGTATGTCCCACTGAATTTTCTACACCGAGTGTCTGAACGTCTCTACACACACAAAACACAGCACTCTCCCTCTCTGGCAATATGCAGCCTCCACTGTTTAGTGTTTGAGAATATAGGAGCGTAGGAAATGTTTTTAATGCCCCGTGCGTTACCCCAGGCACTTCCACCCCTCGAAAATTGTTGAAAAAAAAGTGTCTTACCGACGAGTTTATTCTGTGACCCTCAAAAAATTAAGGAGAATCGCTGCCTTTCTTTGGGCACTTTATTTCGTTACTTCAGGGGAAGGGAACGATTAATCGAGAATTTATTTTCGGGGAAGAGGCTTCCCCTGCGCAGATACTTTGCGCAGCCCTCGACTCACCTCTCGAGCTTCATAGTTTTTTCATCGTTTTCCTATTCAAATTCCATTTATCCTGAGTTTTATCAATTGGAGATTATTTTTAGGTATTATTGGTTTAAACCTTTCTTTCAAAATATCTCGGGATCCAATGGAGATACGAGATTTTGCTAGAGAACCTTTTTTGTAGATAAAAAAAAAAGGAACAAAAAAGGTCTCTATGAAAATTTCTCTATCTCTCTTTAATTCCAAGATATTCCTCCTGTAATATTCACAAAAAAAAGGGAATATTCTCAACTCAATAGGGGTTTTTTAATGAAAATCCTCTTAATTTAAATACCACTATCATTAACAAAGAGGGTGTAGCCATACGATTTATCTTAATTTCCATCTGCCACAGAATTACATGAGAATTTCACCTTTTAAAACGACAAGATGTTAAAAGCCTTAATGTACCAACGACACACCTCCTTCGTCTCCCATGAGATCTCTTTCATCGGTCTCTTTAATCAACTAATGGTACGTATTAATGACCGCTCTATTTCATGAAAGATTCATGGATATTTTCCATTTCTCAAATAGATCACTCACACCCTGGCTCATTTGTAATTCAAGTGCGTGTGTTCATCAACTGCATTTGGAGTTTCCACGTTATTAAAACACGTTAAGTATATCACTTATTTTCTCCTGTTAATGTCAATTATTTATTGGATTTAATGAGTGGAAAAAAGGGGTAATCCCGTGGAAATATTTTTAATTACAGGTGCAGATGGCGACACTGGGTTTTCATTGGCTTAGTATGAAAAACGCAATTTTTCGCACGTGCTCAACAGTATTTCATGAATTAATTGAATTTTTTGAGTTCATTTTGGGGATGTGACGTTTACGACGATTAATCTACAAGTTTATTAGCATTCTGCGTCATCAACCCATGGGAAAATGTTTTTCCCCTCGAAATTAATGAATTTTCAGGAAAAAAAAAGTGAGTCATTATGGAATTGTTTTTGGAGATTTTATTTATTTTTCACAAAAATCGTCACATTTATTACTTTAAAATGATTTCAGGTTCATTACATAATGCAAAAGAAATTGTGTTTTCTTCTGTTTTTTGTAATTAATGAAAAGGAGCGTTACTAGAGTAAGTTTCCGAGGCACTTAGTACTCCTATCAAGTTAATTGTTTCGTAGGCACAATTCGAAGACTATGGGCATTATTACTCTCAACTCACTTATGCTCAATCAGATGCACTCAAAGAGGCATTTCAAGTGGTACAGTCACTGCAAAAATGGGAAAAACCTGGTTTCACCTGAATTAAGTTCAATAGACTCTACCACGTGAATCTCAATAATTCAATAGATAATTCAGAATTATTGTATCGTCTTTCCATGTTTCATTGTTCAGAAAGTTTTGAGCGATGCAATTGCGTAATGCAGTTTACAATAAGTTAGAATTTCATTTGTATACAAATTTAATAATAAACCCTCTCAATTCAAATGAACTCTCAGAATTCTTGGGGTTCTTCGAGGAGTTTGTAGTTCAATGAACTGTTGAGGTAATGAACAATGTGTTCCAGATACGATTAAAAGAAAAAAAAACATTTCTGCAGATTTGGATTCAACTGCCCCAATGATCCAACTGTGTCAGATGAAACAATAATATCAAATTCATTGAATTGAATAAATTTAACGGATGGATGAAGACAGTTGTGAAAGTATCGAGTGAAGGATGAACGATTTGTTTGAATGATTCAAATGAAATATAAAAAAATCTATGAAATTCCATTGACTGAAAATTATTCGAGATATCTCCATCTAGTTGATAATAATTTCTATCAACAAACTGATTATTTGGAAAGTGAAAGACGGTTTTTAATCTCATAATTTACATAATTAATTCATCTAAATAAATTCCTTTTTTCTTCATTTTCATTTCTACAATTATTTACAGGATTTAATTTAATGAAAGTCAATGGAAACGAGTATCAAGTATCTTCATTCGTTTCAATTGTTTTTTTAATCCAATCGAGGTAGTGCTGGACTTTGGTGTAAACATCTGGAAAACCAGGACGAGCACAACCAGAGCCAAATGATGTTATACCAGCAAGCTGCCAGACACCGTCGGATCGACGACACTGAAGTGGTCCACCAGAGTCTCCCTGGTAATTAATTATGAATTAATTATGATAATTAATGTTGAGGAACTTTAAATATTTCTTTCTGAATAATTGAAAAAATCCTTTTTTTTTTAGGAATATACTTACAACGCAGCTTCCAGATGATCCATCAGTATGCCCAGCACACAAGTGTCCCTTCCTGAGGAGCACAGTGTTCCCATATGCTTTCGTACACTCTTCAATATTCAATAACGGTATTTTCGCCTCCAGTAAAGCGCTGGAGAGCGAGGGAGACGGTCCTGATCTTCCCCAGCCTGAAGCAAAGCAGTTGGTACCAGCTATTTTTTCATCAGCTTCAGGCAGACAAATAGTTCTGATGACCTTGGAGAGTGGAGCTGGTCTGCTCAGCTTCATCAGTGCTATAAATAATAATTTTAATTAGGGAAAATGAAAGTGAATGAGTGTTTTGTGATTTTACCAATGTCATGAACGTAATTGTTGAATTGCTCGTGAATGAATATTCTCTCTACTGGAATTCTGGCGGAGCCTCGATTTCCAGAGTCCAGCTCCCATTCACCAATCACTGCTGTCCAGAGTGCGCCGATTGGTAAGTTGAAGAGATCGCTGGAGAAAATCATTGATTTTACGATTTTATTTAATGATTCAGGAGTGAAAACATGAAGGATTACGATTTTTCCTATTTTTTTTAATTTTCAGAAAAATTTGGGTTGAATAAAAAAAAATAACTTTCGGACGTACTTGTGAATGCAGTGAGCAGCGGTTAGCACCCAATCATTCTCCAGAAGTACTCCACCACACCAGTGACCAATAAATCCAAGTTTTGGATGCAATAGCTGCAATGAAACCTGCCAAGGCCAAGAACCTCTTCTGCTCTGTTTCCCATTGAAAATACGTCCCGTTGTTTTACTCAATGACAATTTCCTCGGTTGAATCATCATCATCTCGTTCCTTGGCTGACGCTGTGAAGCTGCGGGACGACCGCAATCTACCATTCAAAAATTCACTCTCTGTGTACGTACCGCGCCGCGGTTTTATATCGAGAAATGATTTTTTTCTCTTTTTTTTTTAAAGACTCGAATGTTTGAATTTTTAGGTAAACTCTTGGGACTTTTGTTTTTCTTTGACGTTTAGAATTCTAAGAAATTCAGCTACTTTCTCGAGGAAGAAATTGATTTTGGGTTTTTCAAGGTCATGGAGGAATGCGTGAGAAATTCTGGGTAGCTCGATTTTCGAATAAACAGAAATAATTATAAAATAAATTGAATTGTCAAAACTTACCCGATTCATCAGTTTCTTCATTCTCTAAGGAAGCTGATAATTTTGTTGCACTCAGGATAATAAATATGACCAAGTAACCAGCACAGTTGGTCATTTCTATTCCACTTGCTTCCCACACAATTGATAATTACTTGATTATTAATTTAAATGAATTTATAGCACATTTTATTTCTCAATAAGCTTATCATCGAAGCAACTTCATTATTTACTAATTCTTTAGATAAAAGTGAACAAGTTGCACTGGTGAAGTTGCTGGTTCGACGGAAATTGAAGAAAGTGATCGGCGAGTTTGTGATGAAGGATCTTGCCGGTCCGGGCAACTACGGCCGATTGGTCTACTGCCCGAATGGACGTTTCCACTATGTTACTTGGAAAGTTATACGTGCTTAGTTGTCTTCTTTTTTTCATGATTTTTTTTTGAAATGCTGTTTTACGCCCCTTCGAACTCTCCCGACGGTCATTTCAGAAGTGGTGGGGAAGTTTCAGTGTTAAATCGTGATTTTCGTGGAGTTCAAGGATCACACTTGTGTGTTTACATTCTGAGGAATTTTATTGCCTTGATTTCATTAAAATTCAGGAGATTTCGGGGAATTTTCGGGGGGGTCAACATCATGGACAGAATATCCATTAAAACGGGGATTTTTTTTTTGCGAGTCTTGGAAGAACGTTAAATGAAAGAATAAAAGTTTGAAAAAAAGAATTGAGATAAACTACTTCATCCGAAAGGTTTCGCTCCAATTTTAGTCTTTTTCCCTCCTAATTTTCATTCCAATGGAAAAAAAAGAGCCACAATGGGTCAAAGAAAGCGTCAATAATTAATTAATCCATTAGCTTTTTTTCTCCTCGATAGAAAAAAAAGGGAAATAACTAGAACCGTTGGAATACATTCATACGTTACTTTATTCATTTTTTAATCGACTCAAACTCGTGTGTACGAGAAAGTGAAACCATGATCTGCGTGAAAGAAAGGAAGAGCCACGTTTACTTTACAGTAACGGTCAATCTTTACAGACTCAAACATTTTCCCATTGAGATATTATAGTGAGATAAAGCGTAGAGAGAGAGAGAGAGAGAGAGACAGAGAAAAGAATGGACCTAAAAGTATTTTGATTATTTTCACTGGATTATTTACTTTCGTTTTAACACGCATCAATTTACAATTTTTTTTAATTATGAAATTTAATGAATCACAAAAGGAATTCCCTTTACATAAATTCCTCCAGAAAAAATTTCCCTTTACATAGATTCCCCCGGAAAAAATTTCCCTTTACATAAATTCCCCCGGAAAAAATTTCCCTTTACATGAATTCCCCCGGAAAAAAATTCCTTTTACATAGATGCTCCTCTTTCACCTTGAGTTGTAATTTTTGCGCTACACCCGAGAGATTCAGAGATATTTCAAAGAAACTGTTTTTTTCGGGTTTTAGCCGAAATTCGGATTTTTTTTTTTTTTTAAATATTGGAGATAGATTTTTTTTGATGATTGTTCATTTGAGACAAAAATCAAGTGAATGAAAATTTGTAATTTTTAAAATTATGAATTTCTAATGAAATATTGAGACTTTCCCCTCAATTTACTTTTTATCATTAAAAATTTGCATTCAATGGGAAAGTTTTAGAGACTTCGATTTTATTTTATTTTTTATTCAAAAATTATTTGGATCAAAGGATAAATTGACCCACATTTAATTCAATGGATCCATTAAATATCCATTTTTCTTATTTAGTTTGTATTTCTTCGGGTGCGATCGGAAAAAAATGATTTTTAAATGCGTGACCTGCGCAGACGGGCGGAGCAGCACTGTCGTCGTTTATGGCGGGAAAATTGCGGTAACGGACGCTGGAAATCAGAATTTTGCTGTTTTCTTTCGATGGAGATTGGAAAAAAGTGTTTTGAAGGGTTTTGAAGATTTTTTTAGGTTTATTGAATATTCGAGGATTTATTGTTCTGTAATTAGAGACGAAAAAGAGGGAAAAAGATGAGTCCACCGAAATCGAAGGAGAATGATGAGGTTAGTGGAATCAACAACGTTTTACACATAAGACTCTCCTCGATTTCAATAGGTCAGTCTTTATACGTGCTAGTGAACATAAACATTGTTAATTTTTTTAATTTTATTATTCTCCAGCGCAAGGATGGAGTTCTCGAGGGAAGAGTGGTGAGAAGATCAGCTCGAAATCTTCCGGATCATCTGAAGAAGGTAATTAATTAATTTTTATCTATTCAAACTAATTTACTGTTGTAAAAATTAAAGAAATTGAGAAAAACTTATTTTTTCGGTGTTAATAGGAATTTGAGAAGAACGAAGTGATTCAACGAGAGCCGATAATTGAAGATCTACCGGAAATCAAGTTCACAGGAAAACTCTATTATGTCACGGATTTCGAGGGTTGTGCAATGATCTGCGATCAAGTTATGTAAGCAGCCGAATTTTCATGTTTTTACAGTTTTTTTGAGGGAGTGGAACAAGAGTGTTTTAGGTTGGAGTTCGTTTTTCGAAGATAACTCGGAATCTGTTGAAGATACAAAAAAAATCGTACATACCTTTTTTTGTAGAGCGGAATCAGAGCTACAAAAAAGGTATCCATGAAATTTTCTGTATCTCCAAGGGATTCTGAGATATTCACGAAAAACAGATGCGGAATCGAATTATCGAGTTTTACAAATTCTGTAATTAATTATTTTTTTTATAGCGCGAGAATTGAGAAAAACCCGGATGTGACAATTCCCATTGGCTTCGATTTGGAGTGGCCATTCAGCTTTCAGACTGGACCAGGAAAGACAGCACTTGCACAATTGTGTGTTTCTGAGAATACTTGTCACTTATTCCATATTCATGCTCTCGATAAATTACCAGCTGCATTGGTTCTGTTATTGAGTCATCCAAGAGTTAAATTAGTTGGTGTTAACATAAAAAAGTGAGTTATCCATTAATGAATTCAATAATTAATTAGTGAAAACCCAAAATATCAATTCAAATCCATTAATTCCTATTTAAAGTGACATTTGGAAGTTGGGCAGAGACTTCCACGAATTTCCAGCAGCAAAAGTAGTCGAAAATAATTGCATCGACTGTGGACCACTTACAAATGAAGTTTACAAAACATCCGGACGTTGGAGTTTAGCAAGACTCACTGCTCATCTTTTGGGGAAGAGAATAAGTAAGGATGGTAAAGTCAGAAAAAGTAAATGGCACATATTACCTCTCAGTGAGGAGCAGAAATGTTATGCAGCCACTGATGCCTACGTACGTATAACAAATTACCATATTCAATTCCAATAAATCCGAGATAAAATATTGGAGATATAAATTCAATTGTAGAATGACGTAACAACGTTATTCAAATTTAATATTTTTTGAATCAAATGAATTCATAAAAATTAAATTTTTCCAGGTTTCCCTACTCCTTTACCTGACGATCCAGAAAAAGGCAGAAGAATTAAAATCAGAACCTCCCGAATCATCACCAAATGATGACCAGCAAAGTGGTGAAAGTTCTGTGGGCGGGGAGGATGTCCTATCAGTCCGCTCTTCATCTCCAGAAATCTCTGGTGAAGCAGCACACTGACAAAAGTTTGCCCCAGGATTACCCAAAGAATACATTGATACTCATCGAGCACAATCCGGTTTACACAATCGGCATACGTGACAAGGAATACACAGACAATGACATCAGAAAATTGAAGGAAACTGGTGCTGAATTTTACAAAACAAATCGAGGTGGCTTGATAACATTTCATGGACCTGGACAACTCGTTGCTTATCCAATAATTGACCTTCGGGATTTTAAACCAAGTGTCAGGTGGTATGTTTGCCAGATCGAGAGGATGATAATACGACTGTGTGCTGAATTTGGTATTAAAGGTGAAACATCAGAGGACACTGGGGTTTGGGTTGGTGATAAGAAGATATGTGCCATTGGTATACATGGGAGCAGATACGTGATGACTCATGGTCTCGGATTGAACTGTAATGTTGACTTGAAGTGGTTCGATCACATTGTGCCTTGTGGTATTGTTGGGAAAGGGGTCACGAGTTTATCGAGGGAAATCAATATGGACGTTGCAATTGACGATGTTCTCCCTGTTTTTAAAAATGCGTTCAAAGAAGAATTTCAATGTGAAATCGTTGACTTCGAGCCTGGAAAGGCGTCAGAGTATTTACGTGCCTCTGTTCAAGCTGTTAAGTAGATTCTAAGTTAATTATGTTAATTAGGGAGGGAGATTGTTTTGGAGATAACTCGGAAATGGAGCGTGTTACGAGGATTTTTCAAGAGAGCTTTTTTGTAGAGCACTCGATTCTCTACAAAAAAGGTCTCTTCGGGTTTTCCTCTGAATCCACTCGTTTCGGAGATATTAAATATTTTGTAAAAATAGATGATGCATGAAATTATCTATGGGAAAATCAATTGAGAATTAAAAATTATATTCTATTTTAATTAAATCAATTTGGATAATTCGTGAATGATTATTAACTAATCTGTAGTTTGAATAAATGGAAATTTTTTGTATCTCGAAGGAAATAATGAAGGATTTTAATTTCTTTTTCAATCTTAACATTAGATAAAATTTTTATTTAAACCCATGTGCAAAAGAGAAAAAAAGGAGCAGCTCGTACAATATTTTCAATAAATATTCAATAATTTCACCTGTCATCATTCTCCTCTTTAATTAAAAATAAAATAGTTTATTTTTATGCTTAAAATCTAATTCGATTATTTATTCAAAACATTTATTTAATTCTAAATAACGTCACAGCCTCAATTAAGGCCAAGCAATACAGAAGATAAATTTTGTTCACAACTTATTGTTCTGCTTTTATGCTGTGAAAAATCATTATTATCTGCGTGAAGAAAACAAAAACAAAAAAAAATCATAATATTCATTTTTATCTGAATGTATTGAACGGATAATTATTGTGGAAATTTTTAGAAATAATTAATGAGAATGAGCAGAACAAGATAATTTCAATCCTCCGATCAACGAAGCCCTACTTTATGTGAATAGAATTAAAAAAACAATACATATATCTCCGATTTTTCCAATTTCACTAATGGAAAAACAAATTCACAATGACCTTGAGAAAAAGAAAATATAAAATGATAATGACTAGATAACAAAAGACCACTTACCCTAAAAACTTTAATCTTTGAAAAAAAAACGAGTTTTGACGACATTTCCGTTTTCATAGAATATCTCAGAATCTAAGGGAGATAGAGAAATTTTCGTAGAGACCTTTTTTGTAGAGAGAAACAAGAGCAACAAAAAAGGTCTCCATGATTTTTCCTATAACTCCCATGGATTCCGAGATATTTCTCAAAAACTGATAATAAAGTAAAATGAAAATTTAGTCTGTCAGAACATGAAGAAATCTCTCGTTATAAAGTTCAGAAGTGAGTAACCCAGTAATGTTAACAGCATTGTGAAGCGAATTAGCTGAGTCTCTAATGAGCCTAACAGCTGCTTCAATATCTCCCTTCAACTCCCCATATTGTTTATTATTAATGAGTGCATCGAGAGACTGAATTCCCTTGATGGCATCGGCATTAGGCCTTATTTCAAGTGTATCAATTTCGTTGGCTCTGAGTGGTGCAATACCAGGTGAATGCGGTGTGTAACGTACGATCTGTTGTTCCGACTTTGAATCCGGCAACTGTGCTAAACAGTAAACTCCAAGTGCACGTGCTAGAAATTTACATCTGCAAGAGAAAAGTGAATTAAAAAAATTTCCCATGATTTATTCTCTTTCGGAGATTAACTAAATTTTTACGGATGAGTGAAAATCTCGAGAGACATTACCTGATCGAAAGTTGTGAGCCTTTTCTGATGCCAATTGCCCCAAGTATGCCCCAGCCTTGACCCACGTCATCTGCCATCGTTAATAAGGCACGAGCAAGTTTTTTCAGTGAACGTGCTGCTATTACTGTATTCTCACAGTATTGACACTGGCGATACGATAATTCAAATGCTTTTGCCCATAATAATGGTAATTTGGCTTCGATATTTTCCCTGTAACAATTTTCATAAAATTTCATTCAATTATCGACGATAGACATGAATAAAGAAGCACTCACATGGGTTTAATCGCCGAAATCCAATCAATCAAATTCACCAGCATCATCCCCTCTTCCCTGATGTCTCTGCACGTTGGTAATCTCTTCATCAGAACTGCATAAAGTGCGAGCAATCGACCTTCAGCAACAAGAACCCCCTCAACCGGCGGTTGTCTCGGTACAACTTGCTGAAGAATCGACAAAACCATTCCCCAAGACGGCTCAGTTTCATCAGTAACGCTGTGCTTGAAATAAGCCTCCAGTGATGCCTCCATCAATTCCCCAAGTGTCGTTGGTGAGGCCACAGCAACACCAATCACCCTCAAGATCCCCAATAAAATTGGAGAATTAGCTGTTTTATCAGACAGCCAATTTGTCCAACTAGTCCTCAATTGCTCCACCAATAAACCGCTCTGATTAACTGAATTAAGTAATTCAGTAACTAATAACCCAGCTTCTCCCGATTGTTGCTGCTCTGATACTGTACTTGTCACAACAAGTTCCATTTCATCCAACATTTTTGATAATGCAACAGTGAAAGCCTTTATGTTATTTGATACTAATGATTTATGTCTTGTTGTACAATTTACAAGGAGTTTCACAGATGAGCGCACGTACATTTGACGTTTTTTTAATGTCGTTGGATGGAAGTGGGTCACTGATGGGTCATAGGCCGCAACCACTTTCAACAAACTGTTTTGACAGATAATTCATAAATTTCTTCATTTTCACAGTAGATTTATACGCTTAAATGATTTTAATGAATGTTTAATTAAGCATTTTCTTGAATCTTTTTCATAGGATGACAAGGGGGAATGTGCGGTTTGTTTGTGAGAACAGTGGGAGATAGAAAGTAACTTACTTATTGATGGCGACGTCTATCTGATGAGCTTGATCACCTGGATAAGACAAAATTACACGCGGATCACAGCTCATTACGTGCCAGTTTATAACTTGATCGTAGGCCGTTGCGTCTACCAAGTGCCAGGAGAATTTCTCAGCTTCGGCGATCAGTTGGACCGATCTCTCGTTCTGAACAATAAAATACAAATTGAGAAGATTTTTTTTAGATAAAATAGAGAAAATCGAGGCGAGAGGTGATTTTACACTCTTCATTCTCCACTCACCTGCCGAACGTTGGGCTCATTGGAGAGCTTGACAAAGAGATTCAACAAGCAGATATGCATTCTGGCAGCAATTGGAAGCGGCTGACCTGCGAGGACCTCATTAATCCAAACACTCCAATTGATGGAGATGAAAACAGTGCCAAGGAATAAGTGACTGTCCGGCAGATACTGATCTACCACTTTCACCATGAGCTCAACATCATTGATACCCGGTGAGAATCTGTCCCAAGGTAGAGACAAGAAATTCCCATGAATGACATTAAGAATATGATCCTTAACAGAAGCATGTGCAAAATTATTGACATAAAACTGCCAAAGATAACACAGGATTTTGCTGGATGCTGGCATGGTATCAATGATGAACCTGACGCATTCCACGAACATGGCGACAGTTCTATTGGCATAAGGTCCATCAGTGATGATCCAAGGTAGCAGTACAGAGCGATCATCAGTGAGCTGTTGAATCCAGGCGGCAGTTGGTTCCCTCAGGTTTCTCGTCCAGTAAGGCGTGATCCAGGGAGCAAACATTTCGCTCAAAACCGGCCAGATCCTCTCGCAGAGCTGATCGGCGAGGGATCCCCTGTCGAACTGCAGCGTCAGCACCACCAGCGCATGTCCAATCATCCCGAGGAACATGATCAAGGGCTCATTGTACACCCTGTACTTGGGATAGAGTCCGTAGAGTCCGTACTGAAGCCTCTCTTTCATGAAATGTTTGCTCAGTAGAACGGCAGTGTCGTAAATCTCCTGTCTCGATAGCAGCCTCTGTTCCGTAGCGTATCTCCTAATCTCGTCCCTGACTTTGCTCGGATGAATAGGCGCTGCTGTCCTCGGTCTCCCGCTCAAAGCCCCCAACAAGTCCCTCCAAACATCAAGAGAAAGGTTCTGCCCCTCACTACCCCTGAGAATCGCACTCAGAACTTCTCCATAATGCTCGGGGAATTCGTGCAGCAGAACGAGCCTCAAATGATTCCTGAACAGCTCGTGGAGAATCAGCTTTTCATCATCCGGGTTGAGCCCAATATTGCACAGTGCTTTTGTCACCAAATCGATGAACATCGAGCGCTCGCATAGCCTCGGTCTCCTGTAGTTCAGCCAACTACCCACATCGAATTTCGAGAGGAGAACAAAGCACAGATCGGCGTTGGTTCCCGTTGATAAGTCGCAAACCGTCTGATACATCTGCAGAAACTTAGCAGCACCACCAGCAACTGGTGTGAAATGAGGACCCAATAGTCCTCCAAGACCAGGTCGCTGCATGATTGTATTCAGGAGCCTCGGTCCCTCGCCCTCTTCCCCAGAAATAAACAGCTGCCCGAGTTTCTCGATGCAAGTTGTTAGAAGCTGCTTCGTCGGTGGACACTGAGCCGCTTCTTCACTGTAAAACTCTACTAAATTGTAAAATAAATTGACGCCGCTTTCTTGAACTTTGCGGAGTATGGCAGTGTTTTCGCAGGTTCGGTTCACGTTGAGCTCGTGCTCAAGTAATGTTATCATGTGATCAGAAAAGACGCAGGCCTGTGTTACTTTACTCGGTGGTGGCTGCGACGCTTTGACAAGAAGATTCTCGTACTCTGCTCTATTCTGACTGATCATTTGATTAACGGGCTCGCTCACTACAGCCTCTGATATCTTGATGCTGATGACTGCTGGTCCCGCACAGTGAGCTGTCGGTGGTGTTCCTGATCGCAAACGCCGCTGTCCCGCTGGTGCTAAATCACATAACGCATGAAGATCCACACGTGTCTCAGTTTCTTTGTACAACGTCGGGATTAACTCCAGGAAATTGCAATCAACAGCAGCGTGCTCTGATACCATCAAGTTGTACGTTTGTGCGTAGTCGATGATGATTTTAAGATGAGGCTTAATCGATTTTATTAATTTATCTGATTCGTAGAGGCTGTCCTTTGGTATTTGTTCAACAAGAGCGGTATGCCGGGTCAATGAAGGCGGTGATGTTGGCGATTCGTACGTGCCCAGACGCCTGAAGATCCGCATCATGGGATCAGCTGGTTCCAGTGGTGTCGTTGGGGTTTGGACGATCTGCTTTTGCGTGTCGTCGACATCACGCAGGCATGTACGTTCCCACTCGGCCACTGATTTCAACCGGGCTTGTTGGACCTGGAAATAGTCCACGTATTCCAACCAAGGGGTGCAGTCTTCTTGGATTATGGGGATGAGCTTCTGGGACATGTATTGTGGTGGTAGAGCTGGGAGGTAAAGGCCGGCTTCTTGGAGTCGCGGTTCTTCCAACCAGAGACTCAGGGTTTTGTAGTATTTAGCTGTGTGGAGGTAGAAGACTCGTTTTTCGTCGGTTATTGGTTTGCCATCGTCAATGTCGTTCTCTGCTTTTGATTGGAAGTACTCGGTGGAGTCGTGCAGGCGTTTCTTGATTTTTTTCAGGTAACTCAGGTTTATCATTCCCTCGAAGAATTTATCACCGAGACCACCGCGATCTGGGTGTCCTGGTGGTGTTGGGACTCGTGCTAGGAACAGGCCGAAGAAGTTCTGCCAGAGGAGGGGCAGAAGGGGGTGATTAAACGGAGTATCCAAGGCTTGTTGGGACCAGCGGTAAATTGCTAGACCATTTGCACTGAACGGCGGAATTTTTAGAGATGCGCAGGAATGCTTGAGGGCTGAGTCAAGTGAGGTTTTTGACTGCTGAGCGAGTTCCTTCCGGAATTCATACCAGAGTCCTGATTTTAATTCTCTCTCTCGTTGTTCTATCGTGAGAACTCGATGTGCTAACCAGATTGATTGGACGGGACCGCCGAGGAGACTTGGAGAAGTTCCGGAACCCGTTGCCCAGCTCAAGAATGAACCGATTGAGCCTGAAGTCTTTCCAGTTCCCAGATTCTGAAAAAAATTCAGGGGTTACAATGAGTTCTGTTTGAGCATTCTGCGAGATTGAGAAAGTTTACCTCGTCGTTTCCTCGACTTGAAAGCTAAGGAAAATTTAATCAATAATAAGAAAATCGCGATCTCGAACCGTTCAATTAGAATGTCTACCTCAACTTCCCCTATAAATTAATATAACATCTACTCACAGCATATAAATTTTCAATGATGCAATCAGTAGTCATACATGCATCTTTATAAAAGAAGGCGGCTCGAACAACAATGTCCAATAGATACATCACATTTTGGTCTCTGTTCCAGTCTGGTACCGCCAACAAAACTTGCAGCCAAAGTCGAACAAACGGTTCCGGGCTCTGCAGGCAATACCTGGGCAGAAAGAGGCCCCAGATTAGCACGATTCCCCGAATAAGTTCAATCAAAATAAACGAAGAAACTCACCTGCTATAATTAACAAGATGCGTCTCCACCATATTCCCAAAATGTTTGATAATCATCCCCGGGAACTCCGGAGCGATCAGATTCTTCACAATTTTAACATAAGTCCTATCAGCATTGATGAGCCACTTGATCGCACTCCGGAACATCGGATTCTCATTGAGCGATTCCGAGCAGTCGAGAAACAGCGGAATTATGTGCTGAAGAGCCATGATCATGTGTTCATACTTGTAATGACATTCCAGTAAAGCAAGATGTATAAATCCTTCGGAATAAATCAACGGAAGTGAGTGTCCTTCCAGTGTCATCAGTACAGCGACATAGCAGGCAATAGGCTGCATCTCAGATACTCCTTTCGCTATATCCTCCAGCGATGCATCATTCTCCATATTAGGGACATGGCGAAAGGCCTCAGCGGGATTGGTCATCGCATTTCTGCAAGCGAGGTTCGACTGATCGAGTTGATGCAGCCGCAACCTGGACACCATTTCCCAGGCCCAGATGGTAAAAGCCTGCTCATTGTTCTGTGGCCTAATCATCGAAGACACCTGCTTGACTCCTTCAACAAAAAGCGACTCACTCTGCGTCAATGAATCAGGCACGAACTTGATCGTCAATTTCACCACTAGAATCGCTATCTTGTAGTGGAGATGAAGAGGCAGATAGAGATCCCCATTTCGATCAAGTCCCCAGTTCAAGTGAGTGAGGATGAGACGAGCCAGGTGACTTTCTGTCGATGATAACGGAAAATTGTGCAGCCAGGCGGAAAGAACAGCGATGTCTTCATCCCGTGGAATCCATTTGCCGATACTCAACTCAGTGAATAGATAAAGACTCAGTTTTCCAACTGATCCGAAATTGTCTTTCAGCTTGAGAAGAATATCGGATAACAAACCAGGATGCTTACTAGTCAAGTTCGACAGTAGGGATCTCGCGTCCTTGGAGCAAGATTCCTGGGTTTTCTCACTGAGGAATCCAATCTGGAAGAGGTCTATCGTCGTAGCACGTATGAAGTCATAATCCTTTTTACTTCTCGCCATCGCCATGTTGGCGAATGTCGTGAGGAGAAAGTAGGATTCATCCCCAGGCATATCGCTGAGTTTCTCCTCAAACTGTTTCCTGATCGTTGAGGAATTGAGCTCAGTCTCGAGTTCCGATGGAGGCATACCAGTTACTGGGTCCATGGAGACTGTGTCTTTGTGAAGAGCGTAGAAGATGTACCAGAGAGTGCTGATGGAGACGTTGTGATAGGGTATTGCGGCTAGATACTGCCAGGCGCCCAATCTCCTCGAGGAGAAGATGCACATGGTGGCTCTGAGGAAGAAGCAGTCGTACTCAGTCTGCAGCCTGGCGATCAGGAGTGGATCGGTGATGAAACTCTTGTCGAAAGCTTCCCACTGGTCATTAGCGTATTGCACGACGTCTCTGATCAATGCTGAGAGACGCTTCGCAAGTTGCCTGTATCGAGGAGAGTCGTAGGTCCTCAATCCCTGTTTGAACAACCGCACGATGACAGTGGAGAAAGCGAACAGCTTCAGCACGTGGTGCTCCGTGACTCCTCTCGTATCTTGTCGAAAGCCATCATCCATCCGCTCAATGAGCAGCACCTGCTCAAACAGCTTGTCCATGGGGACTTGATTGAGCAGAGTGATCAAATCACTCTCCAGCAGATTAGCGCCAAGATTAGCTAGATCCTCATCCTCTTCCCCCTCTTCATCCAACATCACCCAGACAGTATCCCCGGGATTGGTGACAGTGTCCTGAAGAGATATCTGCACTTGCTCGAGAAACTTCTCCCTCTCTTTAACAGGCAGGAGCATAACAGCCAGAGTCGTAACCATATGATCAAGGTAAGGATCGTTCAGTGGTGAAGCACTGATCCCTCGGTTCTTCGGAGCTGCTGGGGCCTGAATGAAGCCAGCCGCCCAGTTGGTAACACCACCTGGACATCGCAGGATGTGATTGAGGATGAACAAATGATCCTGCCATGTGGCAACACGCAGAAGAACCGCAATGAGCTTCGACAGCCATTCTCTGGAGTCTAGAACAAATTTTCCATCCTTGAGAACTCTCCTCTGAAAATTAAAGAGTATCGTAATGCACATCCTGAGTTCCATCAATTCAGGCATTGTCTGCGAAGGCATCTGAATGGCAGTTAGATTGACTGGTGCATTCTGGGGCAATGTCGCTAGTTCCTTACAGGAGATGCAGACTCGTTGTACGTAGTGCTCGATTTGGAGCTTCAGGACTTCGGCCTCGTAGCAGTAAAGCGCTTGGGCGTTGTGCAAGAGTTCTTTGATCGATGACAGGTTCTTGGTTAATGATGTTAAAGCCTGTTGGTTGAAGTGGGCTATGGAGTACTCGTGAGTGGCAGAAACTGGGTTGCCATCTTGACACTCGCCGGATTCAGTGATTGAGGCTCTGTCCAAGTGCCAGAGCTGCTTCTGCACTTCTTTGCAGCTCTTCTTGAGGCTTTCTAGCTCGTGGGAGTTCAAGATGAGGTGGTTTCTCACTCGTAAGTAAGACATGAGGAGTTCGTGGAGGCGGTGCTGCTGACGAACAGCATTGGAGCGGAGTTGTGTCTCTATAAACTCGGTGATAAAGGAGTCAACAAGAGAGAGCTCCTGATTTGCGTAGAGCGATGCTAGTTGAGTGTCGGTGAAAGGGACGACTGTTTGGGAAAGAGTTTTTGGAGACTCTGGGACGAGCAGAGGCGCACGCGTTTTTTCTGGGGACTTTGGAGTTGATTCTGTGCTGATTGTGGTCTTTGGGATGCTTCTGACTTCGGTGAGGTTCTCTTCTAGATCCGGTGCTGTTGGAGAGTCTGATAGCTTCACGGAGGACACGAGATCCTGGATCTCCTCGATCTCATTAGGCGCTGGTTCTGGGGCTGATGGAGACTCTCCTGTGTCCACTTCGTCGTGCTCTTCAACGAGTTTCTCGGAATTTTCAGGCGGAAACTCTGTAGAGGTGGAGGGAAGTTCTTGTTTCTCGAGGACTTCGGTGTCGATCGCTGCTGAGTGAAGCTCACTCTCCATGTCCTCGATACCCTCGACTCGGGGATAATTTGTCGGGGACTCACCGAGGAGACACTCGAACTCTTTCATCGTTGGGGCATCGGGAATCTGACGGTTTAGGTAGTAGGATCGACCGTGGTCTTTCTTTC
Source organism: Aleiodes testaceus (assembly GCA_963565655.1). Classification (NCBI taxonomy): domain Eukaryota; kingdom Metazoa; phylum Arthropoda; class Insecta; order Hymenoptera; family Braconidae; genus Aleiodes; species Aleiodes testaceus. The sequence continues at coordinate 4,678,704 of OY751415.1, read as the reverse complement.
GTTTCTGGAAATGGAGGAAAAAATTAGGAAATTGCGTAATTGTATTTTATCACTTTATTATTATCTTCGACTAATTCTCATGAATCATACGAAATCTAACAATAAAATAATCAAGGTGAAAATAATTTTAAACAAATCAATAATGATTTTACCTGTCTTGGTCTACTTTTCTCCATTTTATTTTCTCTTCAACAATTCATCGATATATAAATGACTAAAAGTTGCAGATGAATGACGCACTAATCCCTGAGTGTAATATCTGGATTACATTGTAGAAATTCAATGCACTTTATTCCCAAACATTAAACTGCGGAATTTAATAATCTTCGATAATTAATGCGTGTCAAAGAAAATCGAATTCTGATGAATTTAATAAACACCACTGTGATCGAGTCATTGGCATCTTGACACTAGACACATTTAATAGTTTCTTATTACGTTTAATTTTTTTTTACCTCTATTATGACAACACATTTCTAACTGCCGTGACGTTTATTAATGAAATTGGCATCTGTTGTTGCTGGCGAAGAAATAATGACAGACACAATACCATTAGCATAACTATATTGAGTTAGGTTAGAAACACTTTCTCCATCTGACGGCGGATATTTGAAATCAGCTGTTCGACGACTACAAAACAAAGAAAAACTCTATTTATCCAATTTAATAAAATGTGATATGAATGCTCTATTACTTTATCAACTCGTTATTCTTGAACCTCATTCAATGGGAAACGAGAGTCAACTGAGGCGATTTCAATCCATCATTCGCCATTTATTACAATAAAAAAAAAATTACGATAAATTTGAAGTGATTACCGTTTCACTATTTGGTGGCCCTGAAAAGGGCCGATTTGGTTCTTGATTCACTCAAGTGCTCTTCTCCGTCTTCTTCGGCAGCAAAACTGCCTGAATATTAGGAAGAACTCCGCCTTGAGCGATGGTAACTCCAGACAGAAGTTTATTCAACTCTTCGTCGTTACGAATGGCGAGTTGGAGATGCCTTGGGATGATTCTCGTTTTTTTGTTGTCTCTCGCAGCATTTCCTGCTAACTCGAGGACTTCAGCAGCTAGGTATTCCATTACTGCAGCTAGGTAGACTGGAGCACCAGCACCGACTCGTTCTGCGTAATTTCCTTTTCGGAGGAGACGATGAATACGTCCGACTGGGAACTGAAGTCCAGCTCTGTTGGAACGTGTCTTTGCCTTCGCCTTGACTTTTCCTCCTTTTCCACGACCAGACATTTTAATTATTTAATTTGTAAAGATCTGATGTTTATGGGAAACGATGTTGGAATGACCTGAAACGGCGCTGCGAAGTTATTTATAGGTTCAGATGATAGTGGCGCCGAGCCAATTAGGTGGGGGTGCCCGCGGAGCCGCTCTGTGATTGGTTCGGCGCCCAGTCGCCTGACTCTATAAAAAAAGCATTGTTCTGCATGAATGGTAATTACTCAGGCTATTGTCAGAGGATCTTTTGTTTTTATTAAATTTGACCATGTCACCTAAATCTGAGAAGACGATGAAGAAGACGGGAAAGGCGCAGAAGAACATCCTAATGAAAACTGAGAAGAAGAGGAAGACGAAGAGGAAGGAGAGCTTTGGTACTCATCTTCACAAAGTTTTGAAGCAAGTTCATCCTGACACTGGAATCTCCAGCAAAGCCATGGGCATCATGAACTCCTTCGTCAACGACATCTTCGAGCGCATCGCTAGTGAATCTTCACGATTGTCTAACTACAGCAAGAAGTCCACCATCACCTCTCGGGAAATTCAGACAGCCGTTCGTCTGCTCCTCCCGGGAGAACTGGCCAAACACGCTGTGAGCGAAGGAACAAAGGCAGTCACTAAATACACGAGCTCGAAGTAAATGCCTTCTCGTCGTCATCATCGTTAATCATAATTAATACAATCGGCCCTTTTTAGGGCCAATAAATCATGAAACATTGGTTATTCAGATTTCATTTCAATTTTGAAAAGGATGAGTTTACAGGAAATAGGTATTTAATTTTCTTTAGTATTGAGTCAAAAGTATAGTCAATTTTACAATGACAATGGAACATAATTCTTATTGAAAAGGCGAGGTTTTGGAAACAATGGAAAATTTTATTCAATAGAGTAGTTATATTTATGGAGATCTGTTCAGTATGGGTATTAGATTCATTGTTGACAAATTGAGTCTTTTATAAAATCAATTCTTGGAATTGAGTATGTTTCTTAACAGACAATTATCCCTTGCGGGAATATTCATTCGAAGAAAAATAGAAAAAGTAGGTAAGTTTATTTATTTTAGATTATATATTCCAGAATGGATAGAATTGATTCGATACTTAATTTAACGAATGTTAGTAGAAGGATTTAAAAAATCCTGAACATAATGAAAAAGGGAGAAGTAATGGATATTAAAATATTATTCACAAGATGGCGATTAATAATAGATTTCTTTCGTTTGAAATGATTTATGGCCCTGAAAAGGGCCGATTGGTTTGTTGGCAAGTCGCTTATGAATTAAGCTCTTTCTCCACGAATACGACGAGCCAACTGAATGTCCTTAGGCATGATGGTGACTCTCTTGGCATGAATTGCACAGAGATTGGTGTCTTCGAAGAGACCAACGAGGTAAGCCTCGCTAGCTTCCTGGAGAGCCATGACTGCAGAGCTCTGGAATCTCAAATCAGTCTTGAAGTCCTGAGCGATCTCACGAACAAGTCGTTGGAACGGCAATTTACGGATGAGGAGTTCAGTGCTCTTCTGGTAGCGACGAATTTCACGAAGAGCTACTGTTCCGGGCCTGTAGCGATGGGGCTTCTTAACTCCTCCAGTTGCAGGCGCACTCTTACGAGCGGCTTTGGTTGCAAGTTGTTTACGTGGAGCCTTGCCTCCGGTAGATTTGCGAGCAGTTTGCTTAGTACGAGCCATGGCGTCAAAGTTTCGTAGCTGAGGTAGCAATACGAGTGTCAGGCAATAAATGCACGGGATTATATACCCACGCCATCTACTCTGATTGCTCGAAGCGCTGAAAGTGGGGGAGAGGAGTACAGCTGATTTCTCATTGGACAATTTCCGAAGAGTGGGGATAAGCCGTGGCTGCTCCCTATATAAACGCGGTGAAAATCGCAAACTGACATCATTGTTCGTTGAACAACTCTCAGTGTAGTATTTTTTACACCTTTGACAATTCAAAATGACTGGTCGCGGAAAGGGAGGAAAGGGATTGGGGAAAGGAGGAGCCAAGCGCCATCGTAAAGTTCTTCGTGATAACATCCAGGGTATCACCAAACCAGCTATTCGTCGTCTCGCTCGTCGTGGCGGTGTCAAACGTATCTCTGGTCTGATCTACGAAGAGACTCGTGGTGTACTCAAGGTGTTCCTTGAGAATGTCATCCGTGATGCAGTTACCTACACTGAACACGCCAAGAGGAAGACGGTTACTGCCATGGACGTTGTCTATGCATTGAAACGTCAAGGACGTACTCTGTACGGTTTCGGAGGTTAAGCAGTCGCACTCTAATAAAAAAAAAAACAATCGGCCCTTTTCAGGGCCACCACATATTTCTAACGTAAATTACTCAATTTCCAATTTTACAAATAATCTACTTACTATACTTTGAATTGACATGAAATTATGATGATTATAAATGAGAAAAATAGAAAATTCAATTTATTGCCCTCGAATCAATTATAAAATTAGAAGCTTTATTTTTGGTAAGAATGGAGTTATAATTGATTGTAAGAAAAAAAAAAAGGCCGACTTCTAGAATAAAGAGAATTCACTACAATAGAATAATTTTTATGGAATTTTATGGGATCAAACAATAGAATTGACCCTGTGTACCTGTCACTTTCCGCTCTCATTTCGGAGACATTGTCCTGAATCGTCAACTTTCGTTATTATGACTCCTTTACATTGAAATTATAGAAAATATAATAATGGGCTACTGAAATATACTAAATGAGTATTTTCATAACGGAAAATAGAATATTCAAGGAATTTTCTCATAAACATAATTTATTAATGTTGTTATCGTCAATTCAAATTTCCAATTCGATGACATTGAAATAAACTAAACATATGCACAACATTCTACTTTGTAGTGATGTGACTCGTCCAGCAGAATAAATATGTATGAATTCAAATTTTCTGCAGTTTCTATTATTATGATTCTATTCATAATTTTATGTGGAAAGTAATTATATTATAAATTGTATTCAAAAATTAGAGATTTTACGTTTGAAAATATTGGTGGCCCTGAAAAGGGCCGATTGTTTCTCCTCTATTTATTTAAGAGCTGCTTTTTTCTGTCTTCTTTGGAAGTAAAACTGCCTGTATGTTAGGAAGAACACCGCCTTGAGCGATGGTAACTCCAGATAAGAGTTTGTTCAACTCCTCGTCGTTACGGATGGCGAGTTGCAAATGCCTTGGGATGATTCTCGTTTTCTTGTTGTCTCTCGCAGCATTGCCTGCCAACTCGAGAACTTCAGCAGCCAGATATTCCATTACTGCAGCTAGGTAAACTGGAGCTCCAGCACCAACACGTTCTGCGTAATTTCCTTTACGAAGGAGACGATGAATACGTCCAACAGGGAACTGAAGACCGGCTCTGTTGGAACGAGTCTTTGCCTTAGCCTTAACTTTGCCTCCTTTACCACGACCAGACATGTTGATTGATAATTAAGATATGTGTATCTTAGAAGAGAGCCGAAGCTGGATTATTTTTTTTTCACCTCCGTCGCCTGTTTATGTAGTTTCAGACGTCAGTGGCGCCGAGTCAATGAGAGGGCGCCACTCAGACGCGTCATGGGGACGCTTTCTGATTAGCTCGGCGCCACGGGCGTCTACTCTAATATATAAACGTGCGCACTCAGCCTAACCACAATTACTCCGAGTTCTTCGAAGTATCTGTATCTTATTACTATCAAGTAATTCTACCATGCCACCCAAAGCGAGTGGAAAAGCTGTGAAGAAGGCTGGTAAAGCCCAGAAGAATATTACCAAAACTGACAAGAAGAAGAAACGCAAGAGGAAGGAGAGCTACGCTATCTACATCTACAAAGTATTGAAGCAAGTTCATCCTGACACTGGAGTCTCCAGCAAAGCCATGAGCATCATGAACTCCTTCGTCAATGACATCTTCGAGCGCATTGCCGCTGAAGCTTCACGATTGGCTCACTACAACAAGCGATCGACCATCACCTCTCGGGAAATCCAGACGGCTGTTCGTCTGCTTCTCCCAGGAGAATTGGCCAAGCACGCTGTGAGCGAAGGAACCAAGGCAGTCACTAAATACACGAGCTCCAAATAAATTCGACAATCAACACTTCAAACGGCCCTTTTCAGGGCCACAAAATTTTTAAACGTAAACTCTCTAATTTTTAAATACCATTTAGAATATAAATAATTCCTTTAAGGAGAGTCCTCATGAAATTATGTAAAGAATGAAGATAATAGAAAATACAGAATAACTGAAAAATTGAATGCACGCGTATTTATTCTCTTTAACGGGTGACAACACTACAAAGTGTAATGATATCGCATTAGAAATTTGAATCGACGATAAAAACACTAATAAATTACGTTAATGAGAAAAATTCCTTGAATATTTCATTATCCGTTATAAAAATACTCATTCAGTATATTCCAGTTCCATCTTCAATAATTACAATGTAAATGAATCATAATAACGAAAGTTGATGATTCAGAACAATTTCTCCGAAACGAGAGTGGTAAGACAGGTACACAAGGTTAATTCTATTGTTCTGCCTCATAACTGATTTTATGGAATTCATTCTATTGTAGTAAAAAAATGAAGTTTATGAAGTCCCAATTAAAAATTATCCAATATAATATATTGTTTTCCTTCATAAGCAGGTGTCGAGTAGTGAGTCATTAATCCATTGTGAATTTTGACAGTGGAAATATATCTGCCCTGATTTCCAAAAGATTTTTCTTTCAAGAGCTCATTCAATAGATTCAGGATAGATATTTACTCTTGACATTAGAAATATACAATAGATGATCATAAATTTCTACTCATAAATTAACTATATAAAAATGATGGTATAATTTAAATGGGAAGAATAAATTTTCAACGTTTGAATAATTTTGTGGCCCTGAAAAGGGCCGATTTTGTTATTCAATAAGCGAGGTACATTTTTAACCTCCGAATCCGTACAGAGTACGTCCTTGGCGTTTCAATGCATAGACCACATCCATTGCCGTGACGGTCTTCCTCTTAGCGTGTTCTGTGTAGGTAACAGCATCACGAATGACGTTCTCAAGGAAAACCTTGAGTACACCACGAGTCTCTTCGTAGATCAATCCAGAAATACGTTTTACACCACCTCGACGAGCGAGACGACGAATAGCTGGCTTGGTGATACCCTGGATGTTATCACGGAGAACTTTACGATGACGCTTTGCTCCTCCTTTACCCAATCCTTTTCCTCCCTTACCACGACCGGTCATCTTGTTAGGTTGTTTCGAAAAGAAAGTTGAACCTTTGAACGATGAGATGTCTCAACGACTGATGCAATTTAACCGAAAAATCACGAATTTATAGAACATGGAGACAGCACTATCCCCACTACTCGCCTATGCGCCAATGAGATTTCGGCGCGGCTTTGTTCCCACTACTGCGGCAACAGCCAATGAGAATGGTTTACTGGGGATAAAAAGGCAATCTTCTCAAAAATTTAATCATTGTTTCGTAAACTCTACGAAAGTCAACGTCTTATCATAATGGCTCGTACCAAGCAAACCGCTCGTAAATCTACTGGAGGAAAAGCTCCACGTAAACAACTGGCAACTAAAGCTGCTCGTAAGAGTGCGCCTGCCACTGGAGGAGTAAAGAAGCCCCATCGCTACAGGCCAGGAACAGTAGCTCTTCGTGAAATTCGTCGTTACCAAAAGAGCACTGAACTTCTTATCCGTAAATTGCCGTTCCAACGACTTGTTCGTGAGATCGCTCAGGACTTCAAGACTGATTTAAGATTCCAGAGCTCTGCAGTCATGGCTCTTCAGGAAGCTAGCGAGGCTTACCTCGTTGGTCTCTTTGAAGACACCAATCTCTGTGCCATCCATGCCAAGAGAGTAACCATCATGCCCAAGGATATCCAGTTGGCTCGTCGCATCAGAGGAGAAAGAGCTTAAGTCATTATTTGACTTAACAATTAAACAATCGGCCCTTTTCAGGGCCCAAAAATTATCAAAACGAAGAAATTCAATTTCAAAGCTGGCATATACATATACAATAGGTATATAATTAAAAAATTCTAACTTTGATTGGAAACAACATAATTTTTATGAAAAATCATATTATTTTAATATTTAATTATTTCTTTTCGTTTTTTATTTGGAAATAAAGTCAGCAGACTAATTGCATGACTCATTCCTTCTATTCATTTCATCAAAATGGAATTAATTTACATTATGACTCATACTTTCAACACCCTCAATTATTATCATTGTCACAAAAAACTAAGGTTAGAATAATTGAATATCTTAACATGGGAAACAATTCGATCGAATTGTCCCAATGAACTATTTTAATTACATCACTCCTTCCATAAATTGATCTTTTTTTTATTCAAAATCGTTCTAAGTCTTCTTCATTTATAAAATCAATTTAAAAAAACTATTTCAACTTTTGATCTTCAATTCTCATTAATCAAATAATTTATAAAATAATCTTATCATAAAGAAATCTTGAATTTCTACGTTTGAAATAATTGTTGGCCCTGAAAAGGGCCGATTGTTGTCGTGCATTTAATAAAAAATTCCAAATATGAACTTCATATTCACTTCTTCTGAGCAACTGCTTTCTTAGCAGCAGGCTTAGCCTTGGGAGCAGTAGCCTTCTTAGGTTTAGGTGTCTTCGGCTTGGCAGTTGGTCCTTTCGTCGCCTTTTTCGCTTTCGACGGACTCTTAGCCTTAACAACCTTTTCAGCCTTAGGTTTAACTGCTTTCTTAACCTCCGCTTTCTTCACAACTTTCTTGGGTGAAGCTGCCTCCTTCTTACCCTTAGCTTTAGCTTCAATTTTCTTCACGGGTTTCTTAACAGCAGCTTTCTTCGGCGATCCCTCTTTAGATGCAGCCTTCACTTTAGGCTTGGCCTTGACTTCTGCCTTTTTAACAGCAAGCTTGAAAGACCCAGAAGCCCCTTTCCCTTTAGTCTGCACCAAAGCTCCAGAGGTAACTGCAGTCTTCAAGTATCTCTTGATGAAGAGCGCGTGTTTCTCAGCGTCGACTTTGTAATTGGAACCAACGTACTTCTTTATCGCTTGAAGCGACGATCCATTACGTTCAGCCAATGCACCAATAGCAGCATTGACCATATCAGCTGTACTCGGATGATTCGGCTTTGGCTTAGGATTCTTTGCCTTTGCGGGTTTCTTCACTGGTGATGGCTTCGCTGAAGCAGCTTCGGACGTCGTAGCGACTGGTGCTGATTCGTCTGTCATGATGAGAGTTGAATTTACACGGAGATGTGTATTATGAAAATTAATCAGAGGCGGCCTCGGTTAGTTTGTTCCGTAGAATGAACCTGAACCCTTGAAAATCCAAGTATTCCCTACAGAGCGCGGACCATGGAGAGAGGCCGGTCCATGTGATCCTTTATAATTCACTGTTCCTCTGCGAACAGCGTCATTCACCTCCCGATGTTTAAACTGTTTTCATCGATATTTCGATAAAAATTGATGAATTAAAGGATTTGGTAAGTGAAATTAATGAATAATCATCCTTATAATCGATGAGTTCTGCGCATGCGTCAAGTTTAAAATGGAGAAATCGAAGGATTTATCGGATCCATGATCTGAGGATTATGGTCTTCACTTCATTAAAACTTTGATTAAATTAACAATTATTGAGATTTTATTGGGAATTAATTTTTTTTAGAAAGTGGAAAGATGATTTGTTTCATAGAATCAATCGGTTTCTCTCTAAATTGATGGGAAATATTATTTTTTCGATGAAGAATTCGGTCTTGAGGATCAACTCATCGAGCGCATCTTTAATGCATGAAAGATGCAATAAACGATCGGTTGAATTATTTTTGAACGTCAAAAAAAATCAATTCGACTTAATTCTCACGAAATTAAATTGAGGATTATTTGATCTTCAATCGATCACTTTGAAGAGTCTTGGGTATTTGAACTCCACGTTCCTCAAAAATAAACAAAAAATGATTGAGTGTATGACCCATTGAGACATCTCGAGTTACATCAGAACATTCAGGAATTTTTCAATCAAATTCAAATTCCATTCCATTACGCCTTATCAGTAAAAAGAGATATACTAGAGGAAGTCGGATAATTAAAATTATCGCATCAAAGATTTCATCACAATTTCCTCTATTTTTTGTTATTAATATCGAAGAGCGAAAATACGAAATAAGACGTTTTTTCATAAATCCAGAAATAATTGAGAGAAAACCATGAACTCCGTGTTATCGAATAACTCAATTTTTTCAATACCACATTAATCACAACCATTAAAAAAAAAAAGATAACGAAGTAACGATTATTTCTCCCGCAAGCTCAAACCCAGTGACCTTGATCGATAAATTGTGATCAAGTAAATAGTATCAGTTTATCAAATTTGACAGCCACGTCACGATGACGAAGCGTTCGAGTAAACTCGAGTACTCGATTTTTTAATCGCTTTCAAGTAAAAATCCATACATGTCCATTACTTCTACGATATCTCCGTAAATACGAGGTTTAGGAAAAAATTCCATAGAACCTTTTTTGTAGCTCATTGAATTTTCTACAAAAAAGGTCTCCTGCAAATTTTACCTAAACCTAATGGTTTCAGAGATATTCGCATGAGAAGACGCGAGGATTTTTTCGAATTGATCTTCTCTTTTCACCACTTCAGCGCTGACTACTGGTGGCTCTGAGTCAAGTGGTCAGTGTGTTGCGCGTAGTCGTGCGGTTCGGTTTGTCGGTGTTAATCCAACCTCACAAAACACGGATACCCTGAGGCACAGTAGTGTCAAAAGTTTGTATGAAAAATTCGGTTATTTTGAGTTAATTGAGGTAAATGGTGAAATGGACGGTTCGATTAAATACGAGAATCCGAGTCCTCGACTAACGGCTAATTCATTCAGCAGATTAGTTTTTTGGTGAGAAAATAATTCAACATTCTATTGAAAAAAAAAAAAAATAGAGTAATATTCATGGTTAAGTTATGCTACTTCCTCGTGGAAAATGAAGAAAGGAAAAATTGCATGTTTTCTTTGACATAACGAATATTTATTAGCTTTCATTGTCATTAAAACGGTAACAAAGGATTGTTCCTGTGGAGTCATGTGTCCGTTCTCGTGACTCGTCTATAACTCAAATTAATCCGTTTCAATTGATACTATAATTGACGTAACAAACGTTGACAGTAAAAAATAATCAAATAATATATGTTCTTTCATTCTTCTAGATGAGATGTGATGAAATCGCGTGGACAGTATCTGTGATAGTGTATTGAGCAATTCTCTGAGACTATAATATGATACATTCCATGATAATTAATTGGATGATACGAATTTCAGATCAATCTTCTACATAATTTTTTTTATTGATTCTTCTCATTTTTTGGGGAATTTCAAGAGTTTTTTTGTGGAGGAAATTAGACTACTTTGCGGTTACGGCTGCATTTTATTTTAATGATTACGTTATCACTCGATAAAGTAACAATTATCGAAAACATGGGTCCTTGTATTAGCCTTGTTAAAAATATGAAGAATTGTATGAAAATTTGGGTCAAATACTTTTTTCAATAACGTGAAATTATGAGAAAATTTGAGATATTGTGAAAATTAGTTTTTTGAAAATATCTCGGAATCTAATAGAGGTAGAGAAATTTTCATGAGGACCTTTTTTGTAGCTCTGATTCTCCTCTACAAAAAAGGTCTCTACAATTTTTATTGTATCTCCTCTCGTTTTCAAGATATTGCCCAAAAACAATAATCCCATAATTAAAAAAAAATTGTTTTTTTTTTTAGGTGGCTCAGACCCTTATTCCAATATGGTAAAATCAACGATTTGGAGGTGAAAAATTTGCACAATGCCTTACCACCTGATTTGAGCGAACCACTGGGCAATGCACTCGAGAAGAACTGGAAAATCGAGCTGGATGCAGCACGAAGTGAAGAGAGAGAACCGCAATTATTTACAGCAATAAGGAAAACATTTATGTGGTCGTATATTTACTTCGGTTTCTGGCTACTTTTATGCACATTCCTGAGGTAAAAATCATTTGTAAAAACAATGTTACACGTGAATTAGCATTAATGAATAAATTACCATTAATCTCATGTTTCTACAGAGTATTGCAACCTTACACGTTGGGTCTTCTTATCAGCTACTTCGCTCCTTTTTCAACGATAACAACTGAAGAGGCATACATGTATGCATCAGGTGTTATTTTAATGGCAATTGCCAATGCATTGATCGATCATCACGTGAACATGGGGCAATTGGAAATGGGAATGAGATTGAGAATAGCAAGTTCCTCGTTAATTTACAGGAAGGTAAATATTTGAGTGCCAATAATCCATGTAAACTTTATTTTTCCTTATTGAACAATAAAACAAATGATAAATCGAGTAAATAGAAGGAGATTAGATAATTTGACTCTTCTAGTTTTTTTAGAATATCTCGGAATCTAAAAGAGATAGAGCAATTTTCATTCAGTCCTTTTTTGTGGCTCTCGATTTCCTCTACAAAAAAGGTAATAACGAATTTTTCTCTATCTCCCATAGATTCCGAGATAAACTGTAAAAACCGAGAGGATTAAAATAGAGAGGGATTAATTTTTATAATAACGTTTTTACAGCTCTCGTCTGTCCCCAAAAAAGTCTATAAAAATTTCTCCATCTTCCTCACTCTCGAGATATTCAAAGAAATAAAAAAACCGATTCTTTATCATTTCAGATATTAAAACTGTCCAGATCAGCAGCGAATAAAACAACTGATGGGTTAATAATTAATTTATTATCAAACGACGTTGCAAGATTCGATCAAGTCTTCTCCTTTCTCCATTACATCTGGATAATGCCGATACAGGGTGCAGCGATATCCTATTTAATTTGGCAGAATGTGCAAATAGCATCGCTGGCTGGTATATTCTTGATAACAATCCAAACAATACCACTCCAGGGCTACTTAGGTAAATGGACGTCAAAATTGCGTGCAAAAATAGCAGTTCGCACAGACGAACGCGTCAGACTAATGAGTGAAATCATCACCGGTGTCCAAGTCATCAAAATGTACACATGGGAGAAGCCATTCCAGGAGTTAGTGGCTTTCGCCCGTAAATACGAGATTGACGTTCTGACAATAACGTCATATTTACGTGGATTTAATCGTGCAACGTTTGTATTCACCGAGCGCACAACATTATTCTTCACAATAATGGCTTACGTTCTATTGGGCAATACCATATCAGCTGACAAAGTGTTCTCAATGGCACAATACTTCAATCGCTTGCAATGCACAATGGCAATTTTTTATCCAATGGCGGTTGCCTTTGCATCAGAGGCATCAGTAACAATCAAGAGACTCGAGAATTTCCTAGCATTAGAAGAAAACAAACCACTGCCACAAGAACAATCGCCGAATGAAAAAATCGGCGTTAAGATGAAGGAGATAGATGCATCCTGGGATGAGGACACAATCGTCAATACTCTGCATGACATAACCGTGACGATAAAGCATGGAACATTATGTGCACTAGTTGGTCCAGTTGGTTCAGGTAAAAGTTCCCTGCTTCAATTGATCCTTGGAGAGCTGCGTAGTACTCGGGGTCACGTTACGATAGGCGGAAAAATATCCTACGCAAGCCAGGAACCCTGGCTCTTCGCTGGCACCGTCAGGAATAATATTCTCTTCGGTCAACCCTACGATGAACTCCGGTATCGCCAGGTTATTCGGGCTTGCGCATTGCTGAAGGACTTTATTCAACTGCCCCAGGGCGATAAGACTCTTGTTGGGGAACGAGGTACTTCTTTGAGCGGTGGGCAGAGAGCGAGGATTAATTTAGCAAGAGCTGTCTACAGGAAAGCTGATATCTACCTCTTTGATGATCCGCTCTCCGCTGTTGACACGCACGTCGGAAAAAGCTTGTTCGAAGGCTGTCTGAAGGAGTACTTAGCTGACAAAACGAGAATTCTCGTTACACATCAGGTGCAGTATCTTAAAGATGTTGATCATATTGTCATGCTGAATAATGGAGTCGTCGAGAAGCAGGGAACATTCGGGGATTTTGATAAGCAGGACTTCAAACTGCTGAATGAAACTGCTAATGAAGAAGAGAAGGAGCAGCTGGATGACAGGATGAGTCCAGTTTCAGAGGTCTCGTTCCTTTCAGGCGACGTTGAAGAACAGGAGGAAGAGCCGCAGGAGACGGAGGAACTTATGGCGAAGGGGAAAATATCAAAGGCACTTTTTTGGAAGTACTTCAGGGCTGGGAATACGTACTGTGGGCTGTTCATGTTTGCTTTGTTTCTGGTGCTTGGACAATTGGGCAGCAGTGGCTCTGATTACTGGGTTGCCTACTGGACCAATCAGGAGGAGTTGAGACTCAAGAATTATGGAACACTGAATTTTACCTCGGATAATAGATCTCTATTTGATAGTAATTATAATGAATCAGTGGAGAGTAATTATAGCAAGGTGCTGGATCTCTTGGATAATAATTTAAATTCTTCTATTGATGATGATTACTCGGAGGATTATTATTATTACGATAGAGACACAGCACTGTGGATTTATGGGATATTTATTGCGGGCTGTGTGATTTTTACGACAGCGAGGAATATTATGTTCTATAAAATTTGCATGAATGCTAGTAAATGTCTTCATGATCTCATGTTTGGATCGTTGCTAATGGCACCGATGAAATTCTTCGACAGCAATGCTTCAGGTAATTTATGATAAATATTATTCAAGAGGAAAATAGGGAAAAATTGAGAATACAAATGATTTTTATTAATTTGAATAATTATACGATTTCCTCTGCAGGTCGCATTCTCAATCGTTTCTCCAAGGACATTGGCAGTGTCGATGAACTCTTGCCAATGGCACTGTTAGATGCCATTCAAATATTCTCAGTGATGGTTGGAATTTTAGCACAAGTCATCATAATTTACTGGTGGACAATATTCCCAATGATGGTGATGGGATTTTTTTACTGGAGAATACGAACACTTTATCTGGCAACAGCACAGGATCTCAAACGATTGGAGGGTATAACAAAGAGCCCAGTTTATTCACATGTTAATGCATCATTGGCTGGATTGTCAACAATAAGATCAGCTCGTGGACAGGAAATGATAAGAAAGGAGTTTGATTCACATCAGGATGTACATACTGGTGCTAATTCATTGTTGATTGCAACGAGCACGGCCTTTGGACTTTGGCTTGATGCTGTAACCATTGTATTTGTTGCCTTTATTACGTACAGTTTCATTATTTTGAAGAACGGTGAGTAACAATTTCCCATCACATTTTTTTTAATTATCTCGGAAATTGATTTAGAAGTATTTTTCCCTGGAAAAATGAATATTAATTATTTTTTGCACATTCTTTATTCAGATGAAACATTCGCTGGGAATGTCGGCCTGGCCATATCTCAAATTTTGATACTGTGCGGTATGCTGCAGCACGGTATGCGTCAAACTGCGGAAATGCTGGCACAAATGACGTCAGTCGAACGTGTATTGCAATTCACTCAACTGGATAAAGAGGGACCATTCGAGAGTAACGTCAATTCAAAACCACCAGCAAACTGGCCAACACAAGGACAAATTAAATTTAGTCATGTTTATTTAAAGTATTCGAGTGAAGACCCACCGGTTTTGAAAGATTTGAATGTTGTGATTGAGCCAGGAATGAAGGTAATCAAGTATTTCCTTTTTTAAACACTGCTAATTTCACAAAATTCGCAAACTAACGACGTTTCATGAATTTAGGTGGGAATTGTGGGCAGAACTGGAGCTGGAAAGTCTTCCCTCATCAGTGCCCTATTCAATTTAGCAAAGCTCGAGGGAACAATTTTAATTGATAATATTGATACTAAAAAAATTGGCCTCCATGACTTACGAAGTAAAATATCAATAATACCTCAGGAACCAATGCTGTTTTCAGCAACACTTCGTGATAATCTGGATCCATTTCACCAATACAAGGACACTGAACTGTGGTCAGCCCTCGAGGAAGTGGAATTAAAAAATAGCTGTCAATCGTTGGATTATGTTGTTACGCAGGGCGGCACGAATTTCAGTGCTGGACAAAGGCAATTGCTCTGTTTAGCACGTGCTATTGTTAGGAATAATAAAATTCTTGTATTGGATGAAGCAACTGCCAATGTTGATCCAGGAACTGATGCACTTATACAAAGAACAATACGTGATAAATTTAAAAATTGTACAGTCTTAACAATTGCGCACAGATTAAATACTATTATGGATAGTGATAAAATACTAGTTATGGATCATGGAGAAATTATGGAGTACGATACGCCTCATGTATTATTGCAGAAGCCAGATGGTTATTTAACGAGTATGGTTAATGAAACTGGGACGAGTATGATCAGCAAGTTGAGGAGAATTGCTGAGGAGGCTTTCAATTCTGTTTCACATGAAATTGGTGAGAAGAATCATCTGGAGCCTAATGGAACGTCCAAAAATTAAAATTAGATAATTATTTATGGAGAAGAGAGGCTCATTACAGAATTTTCAATTGTCAATTCAGATGAGAAGCTGATTTTTTTTGAAATTTCTGCAAGTCTGAGGGAGATAGAGAATTTTTAATGTCACAATTATTTGTCTATCTCGTATAGGAAAATTTGAAAGTAACTTATCTTAATTCATCACTTGATTCTCAATTTTTTTTACAATTCAATTGAATAATTACGTACTTATGAAGAATGTGAAGAAACCATTGATTCATGTCCAAAAATTATTTCTTTTTTCATGATAGTACGTAAGAAATAATACAGTGGCCTAAATACTTATAAAATTTGAGGAGACAATAACTCAAAGTGCTTCGATACAATTTAAAAATACTTATTTTCATTAATGTTTGTTGTTCCTTTTTAACTTAAGTTATTGATAAGTAAATTCAGTGATACCAATGACTCAATTTATTATTTTGTTTTGTGAGTTTTTTGTTCCTAATTAATGAATCATTAAGATTTTGAAAAGTTTCTCAAAGTTTGGTTTCTTTGATAACAGATACCTCAAATGTTTGATTCAGATGAGAATTTTTTACTTGAAAAAATGTATAATATATTTTTATCACCAAATTTTAATGTACATTAATAAAAAAATATAGTCATATAACGATTGCTCAATTTTCAACAATTTAATGATAAAATTGAATTTTTCACACTTCAAATTCAGTATAAATTCAATTTCCCTATTTATTTAAATTAATTGAACAGATCCATTATTAACAAGTTCAGCAACTGCTGAGTATTGTATAATGTGTTGTGAGCCTTCAGCAAAATCGACTTCTTCATCAATAGTCCCAGGAATGATAATCCCCGGTATTGTCTTATTAGCACGTAAGAAAACGTGCGAATGTCTGTTGGGTTTAATCGACAGCTTATTAACTTCTAGCTCTTGAAAATTTTGTGGTAAATGCTGCAGCACAACACTCTTGAACAATGTCTCCATGTTGACTGCATACTCATTGGCATATTTTAGTTCAGCATCAGTCAAATAGCGTTCTGCCTCTCCCTTCTGTGCCTCGCTCTTCAGGATTTCAATGACATAACGCTCGATTTTCCCCAGTCGCAGCCGTAAATAACTGGAGATCAAGTACCTGATTCTATCAATCTCCATTTGGTGAATTGTCAGACGTAAATCGCCTCTCGGCAGTTTCTTCAGGTTCTCCTCCATGTAGGTGATGTGATGGAGAAGACAATCAACGTGATCCGACATGTGCCTGAGGATTTCGGGCGCAAATTTTTCATTTATCCAGGCATTCTCAATTTCAACTAGCACTTCAGATACAGTTTTTTCCTCACCATCATCACTGCCATTATCCATCGACATATTTTCGGCACTTTCATCCATTTTTTAAGAATTTAATTGACACTTGGTTTATTTAATGGGAATTTGTGTTTTATTAGAGTATTTTTGAATTCACTTGGCACTTGTTGCTGACACTTTTGAGGTTATGGGTATACTGTGTTCGCGCCAACCGGCGTCGTGTTGAGGACTGAAGCAGATGATGTTAGAAAGAGATGGCGATAATTCTTAGGTTTATGTAATGGTTAAAGATAAAGAATAGCGTTACACGGTAAGCCTATGTATTATCATTATTACTAGCATTGATATTACTGAAATAATATTTATAAAAATTCTTATATACGAAATTAAGATATTAACTTGCGTTAAAAAAATTGATGGCCCTGAAAAGGGCCGTTTGAATGTTGATTGTCGAATTTATTTGGAGCTCGTGTATTTAGTGACTGCCTTAGTTCCTTCGCTCACAGCGTGCTTGGCCAATTCTCCTGGGAGAAGCAGACGAACGGCTGTCTGGATTTCCCGAGAGGTGATGGTTGATCGCTTGTTGTAATGAGCCAATCGTGAAGCTTCAGCGGCAATGCGCTCGAAGATGTCGTTGACGAAGGAGTTCATGATGCTCATGGCTTTGCTGGAGACTCCAGTGTCAGGATGAACTTGCTTCAATACTTTGTAGATGTAGATAGCGTAGCTCTCCTTCCTCTTGCGTTTCTTCTTCTTGTCGGTTTTGGTAATATTCTTCTGGGCTTTACCAGCCTTCTTAACAGCTTTTCCACTTGCTTTGGGTGGCATGGTCAGATTGCTTGTTAATACGATACAGATACTTCGATGCACTCGGAGTAATTGTGGTTTCAGTCAGAAAAAGCCCGTCTTTATATCGGAATAGACGGCAGTGGCGCCGAGCCAATCAGGAGAAGCCTCGGTGGTGCGCCTGAGTGGCGCCATCTGATTGGCTTGGCGCCGCCCATGTCCGAGGCTATATAAACACGCGCCAGCGCCGCAGACTGCAATTCAGCTTCGGCTCTCTAACAATACGCTGTTCTAGTTATCTTCTGACAATATGTCTGGACGTGGTAAAGGAGGCAAAGTAAAGGCGAAGGCAAAGACACGCTCCAACCGAGCTGGACTTCAGTTCCCAGTTGGTCGTATTCATCGTCTTCTCCGTAAGGGAAATTACGCTGAACGTGTTGGTGCTGGAGCTCCAGTCTACCTAGCTGCAGTAATGGAGTACCTAGCTGCTGAAGTTCTCGAATTGGCAGGCAATGCTGCTCGTGACAACAAGAAGACCAGGATTATCCCAAGACATCTTCAACTGGCTATCCGTAACGACGAGGAGTTGAATAAACTCTTATCTGGAGTTACCATCGCTCAAGGTGGTGTACTTCCAAACATCCAAGCAGTTTTACTTCCAAAGAAGACCGAAAAAAGCAGCTCTTAAATAACATTTGAAAGAAAAACAATCGGCCCTTTTCAGGGCCACAAAATATTTAAAACGTAGAAATTTACAATTTCGTTTATTATTCTTCCACTTCTAATTTGAAAAAAAAAATACAAAATCATTAAATTTGTGCAATTCATTCCACAATTTGAATGTTAACACTTAAGAAATCATTATTATCAAAAAAAAATTCTCATTACATACAATTTTGTAATTTTGAACACAACAATTCCAAGAACAAGACAATGGTAGCAAGAGATAAACCAATCCCTAATAATTGAAATGCAAATGTCAATTTAGCAAGTGATACAGGTCGATACTGTGGTGAGGCCCACTCTGCTTCCATAGCCCGACGTTTAGCCTTAGGCACGACAGTTTCTTTCTTAAACAAGAAATCAGGTATTCCAGACTCGACGAGCTTCATCATCATGCAGTTAACTCGGTCATGTAAAGGCCAGTTGTAACGAGTATGGAGACCTTCATATTCTGCATTCAATATCTCTTCAGAATGATCCAAATCAAATAGGATGTACCAGGTCTCATAGTCAATTTTATCGATAGCGCATAGATGATTAGGCTTCTTTAATACAAGATCAATGCACTCATCTCCCCAGATTTCTTTAAATGCACATGTTGGACAGTTCTTCATAGCGAACGATGTAGTGCCCGGAGCAACATACATCTCATATCCTAATTCCTTCAGTTCATGAATCGATTTGACAGCACTGCTCCTCTCCCGAGTGGTCAAAAATGCAGCAATCTTGCCTTGGAATACACCGTTGCTAATTACCATGAAGATCAACATAGTCGTGAAATAAATCCGGAATGAGTGACATCTAGGATTGCTTTGAATCGACGAATATACCAATAATCTCGTGATATCCAATAGAGCTACTCCAAAATTCCGGTTCATTATCATGAGTATCAGGAATAGAATAAAGAGGACAGCAGCTGATAGAACCAGAACCTCATTATGCCATAATCGTCGAATCTTCTCCAGAGTCGTTACCTCTGCTCCCAATTTGACTATCACCATCATTTCACCTCTCTGATGAGGGAAGAGGAATGGTCTTCCCGGGTACGAATCCAGAGTGAATGTATATATCATGGTGTCTGTAGTTCCTTCCAAGTAACGACGTTTCATTTCATCTTCTCCAAATTCAACCTCGAATCTGCCGCTTGCATTCAGGGCTATGATTATTGCTCGTAGACATTGGGATGTTGCGTCAGTGTCGTTGGCGAGCCAGTCGAAAAAATTTTCTCCCAACATCCAGCCAGACGTGTGTACACTTCTTACTGCAGTGATTGGGTATCCATTTAAATACTTTGTTTTGTCATAAGTTAGATTTGTGCAAGAAACTTCTGAAAATTGATTGATAATTTTGGAATTATAATTAATTTTATTTGGATCTTCAGATAATGAGTTACTTACTTGCATCGAAATTCTGATGAAAGACATTCAAGTTTCTCAGGCTCTTGATTTTTTTCCAGGGATGAGGAGCATAGTCTGCGATTGGATTCAATGTGTATAATGATGCATTGACTGATTCAGCACAAATGTACACGGAATTAAGAACCTCCATCTCCCACATTGTACTCAGAACATTTTCCGAATTTTCACAGGATGGGTTTCTGCTGATAATAAAGAACGGAGCCATATGATCCCATAATTGTATGTTCTGCAATAGCATCAGGTTGAACTTCAATACATCTGATGGAAGCTCGACTAGCACAATATTACTTGGTTTTAAAGATAATGGTTGATATTCGTAGAAACCACCATATCGGTAATTATCAATTCGAATCATTGACACTTTATCACTGATTCCTTTGAAGTCTCCAAAAATAACAACTGGGTTGGAAGGAATGGCATTTTCGTAACAGGTTTCTAGGATCGTTTTCTGGAATATATAATTTCAATGAAAGATGCTTGAATTAACTGAAGATTTATTTGAGTTTAATTACAAACCATTGTTTTTTCACCAATGGAGATATCTTTCAATTCCCATATTTTTCCCAATCCTTCGATTTTAGTAATTGCAAGAACTAAACAGGACAAGTGAATTAGCATCATCTTCATTGTCCTTTGGAGAATCCAAGGTGTCTACGTTTATTCGTCATCAATCGTCGTGATAATACTGACAATATTTGTATTTTTATATTATGTTTTCGTGATTTTCAAAGAGTAATTGCTTAATCTATGAACCTTGAACTTTGCACGCAACTTTGTAACAGAATTCATTGAAAATTTATTCAAAATTGTTATAATTTTCTGATGTTGTGAATGTGCCCCGTGCATCACCTTTTGTCCTCCAACTTCAATATACATAATGTATTCGATGGCTCTATTATTATGCTGTATTAACTTTTGAATGAATTTATGAAATATAATGAATGAAACATTGAGTCTAAGTTGTATTATTTTTGGCCCTGAAAAGGGCCGATTGTGCGATTTGATAAGTCGACTCTGCTTAAGCTCTTTCTCCACGAATACGACGAGCAAGCTGAATGTCTTTCGGCATGATGGTGACTCTCTTGGCATGAATAGCACAGAGATTAGTGTCTTCAAAGAGACCAACGAGGTAAGCCTCGCTAGCTTCCTGAAGAGCCATGACTGCAGAGCTCTGGAATCTCAAATCGGTTTTGAAGTCCTGAGCGATCTCACGAACAAGTCGTTGGAACGGCAATTTACGGATGAGAAGTTCAGTACTCTTCTGGTAGCGACGAATTTCACGAAGAGCTACTGTTCCTGGCCTGTAGCGATGGGGCTTCTTAACTCCTCCAGTGGCGGGCGCACTCTTACGAGCAGCTTTGGTAGCCAGTTGTTTACGTGGAGCCTTTCCTCCAGTAGATTTACGAGCAGTTTGCTTTGTACGAGCCATTACTTTACTTCTTTGACGAATCAACTTTGACGGACGTCTCGATTGTGAAGTTATTTCGATGAAAGTTCGGGTTTTATCCCCTGTGGTAGAATCCTATTGGCTGGTGACTCAGCGCAGCTGGCTGACAATTGCAAGACTCTGATTGGCGCGTCTCGGAGTGGAGGGGGTCGCTATTCAACCGGATTGCTATAAGAACGTAATTTTTGTGAAACTTACATCATTCGCTGCTGATTCTCTCAAGTAGTCACCTCAAGTTTAATTAATTACAATGACTGGTCGTGGTAAAGGAGGAAAGGGATTGGGAAAAGGAGGAGCAAAGCGTCATCGTAAAGTTCTTCGTGATAACATCCAGGGTATCACTAAACCAGCAATTCGTCGTCTCGCTCGTCGAGGTGGTGTAAAACGTATTTCTGGATTGATCTACGAAGAGACTCGTGGTGTACTTAAGGTTTTCCTTGAGAACGTTATCCGTGATGCAGTTACTTACACTGAACACGCTAAGAGGAAGACTGTCACTGCCATGGACGTTGTTTACGCACTGAAGCGTCAAGGCCGCACACTCTATGGATTTGGAGGTTAAGAACATCGTTCAACAATAATTCTCTAATAATCGGCCCTTTTCAGGGCCACTACATGATTAAAACGTGTACAATTCATAAATTTCACATCAATTCTATCTGAATATTAGACTAATTAAAAATAATCGACTTAGTCTATTACCACTGAGATAATTCTGTCCAAGTACTTGAGCTAATTAAAAATAATCGAATTAGAATGATAAATGATGGATGGATTAATGATAGCTTTATGTCCCAAAAACACATTACGTCCTATGTTAGAGTAAATAATAATTTAGAGATGCATTCTTACACGAAATTATCCCCAGAGATGAGTAGACACATGGCATTTTCTACCTTTTGGAATTAGACGTTATTTCCGTATCTTGAAAACTTTTCATCTGTCCCGAAGAACGCTATAATTTAGGTTGTCTATGTTTCATAGCCTTTTATGTGTAACCCACAAGGAAAACGTTTGAAATCTATAACTATTCTTATCGTTATCCAAAGCATTTTTCCTAGGAAATCGGAGACACTGCTCCAAATTTGTCAGGCGAATATTTTTAGAGATACAGGCAGAGAAAATGATTCATAATGATTTGGTGAAAATTCAATGAATGTTTTTCTAAAGTGGAGGTAATTTCATATCCAAAGAAGCATAGGAAATTCATTTTTGGCGAGTTTAATATAGCGTCGGTGGCACCGAACCAATAAGGTGGCGCCCTTCAGTCGCGCCACAGGGTCGGCTCCTAATTGGCTCGGCGCCACCACCGTCTATCTCAATATAAAAACAGGCTCATTCGGTCGAAAGCACACTTACTCCGAGTTCATCGTAGTATCTGTATCGTATTAACAAGCAATCTGACCATGCCACCCAAAGCAAGTGGAAAAGCTGTTAAGAAGGCTGGTAAAGCCCAGAAGAATATTACTAAAACCGACAAGAAGAAGAAACGCAAGAGGAAGGAGAGCTACGCTATCTACATCTACAAAGTATTGAAGCAAGTTCATCCTGACACTGGAGTCTCCAGCAAAGCCATGAGCATCATGAACTCCTTCGTCAACGACATCTTCGAGCGCATTGCCGCTGAAGCTTCACGATTGGCTCATTACAACAAGCGATCGACCATCACCTCTCGGGAAATTCAGACAGCCGTTCGTCTGCTTCTCCCAGGAGAATTGGCCAAGCACGCTGTGAGCGAAGGAACAAAGGCAGTTACTAAATACACGAGCTCCAAATAAATTCGACAATCAACCTTACAAAACGGCCCTTTTCAGGGCCACAAAATATTAAAGCGTAGATAATTTATCATATTTGCATAGAATTCTTTATTTAAAATATGTTTCATTTCTCCGTAGATATATGGATTTCATTCTTCCCTCGCCACTCCCATCAACGCTCACTTCTGAAAATGCATTCTTCAGGTGGCGCCACTGTCTCCAACATGTCAACAAGAATCTCCACGGATTCTTCCTCTCCCATACTCTATTTCCCTCACAATCTAACTTAGAAACTAAACGAACAATGTTCGTAGTGACAAAACAAATTGATAGTGAAAATATAACTAAACTCTGTCGTACATGTCTCAGGGAAGACGGTGATAAAATGGTGTGTTTATTTGTTGGTCCAGCGGGCTCTTCATTGGCTGCTAAATTGAGATCATTATCTTGTTTAGAAGTGAGTATTTAAAACATTCAAACAAAAAATTCCGAATTATTCATTTTCAATTATTTCCGATAGGTCTGGCAGGGAGATGGACTCCCGGAAAAACTTTGTGATCGATGCGTTACAAGAGCAGAATCAGCTCTTTTATTCCGAGAGCAGTGCAGAGCTGCAGACAGAGCTCTCCGACAAGCAGCATCAAAGGTAACTAAACTTTTCACATTTTAACAATAAAATCCCATTAAATTCACCCTCTAAACTCCATCCGCAGGTCTCCGGATTAACCACTTACACAACAGTATCAGGCTGCAAGCTTTACCAACAGAACCAAGGCCTCACTCCTCTCCAGACCTCCCAAAAAACCCTGAAATGTGTCGAGTGTGGTGCAGTCTTCATGGACTACCAGGAGCTCTGCCTCCACAGTCGTCTCCACGCTCCGTTCATTTCAGAGCCCCCAACCCAGCAGCACATGCACATCGTCGAGCCCACGAGTTACTTCTCCCCAGATACTTTAACCGATCCAGTCATCCCAAACGATCAAAACTCCCAAGTGCCCCTGGAAGTCACCAAGAACGATCGCCCAGCCTGTGCACTTCACTGCTCCCTCTGCAACCACACATTTCCCAACAGAAACCAACTGATAAATCACAATTATTCTCATTGTAACGACGTCGACCTCTCCTGCGACGACAGCATCGACATCGACGACGACTCGAATGAAATCGCTCAGAATTTGAGCTTCCATCAGTATCCAAGAGAGGAGAGTCACCAGAATATCATGAGCATGTATCCCCAGAACCTGACGATTCCTCAGGACGAGAGGCTTCAGAGAAACGAGACTGTTCCAAGTGAAATCCACAGTTATCCTCGGATTCCAGAGGACAAGAAGCATCATAAATGCGGAACTTGCGGTAAATTGTTTAAACAAAAGTCAAAACTCCGGACCCATGAATTTCTGCACACTGGACAACGGCCGTTCAAGTGCAAAAACTGCGAGAAAGCTTATACATCGAAGAGTAAATTAACCGCCCACATGAGACTTCACACGCGGACCAACGTGCATCAGTGTGAATTGTGCGATAAAACGTTTTCTTATCCTTCGTACCTCAAGGAGCATCAGAAGGTTCATGATAACGAGGGGAAAGAGAAGAAGATTGTCGTGAGGGCTAAGGAATTCGAGTGCTCGACCTGTCATAAGCAGTTTAGGTTGAAGAAAAATTTGAAGGCACATTTGAAGCTGCATAGCGGTGAAGATCTCTTTACCTGTGAGATTTGTGATAAAGTTTTTAGTCAGAAGTACAATTTAAAGGCGCACATGAGGATACACAAGGGCCTGAAACTGCACAAGTGCGAGTACTGCTCTAAATCGTTTGCGGAAAAGGGGAATTATACGGAGCACTTGAGGATCCACACGAAAGTCAAACCTTTTTGTTGTAAAATCTGTGGGAAGAGCTTCTCGCAGTCGAGTCACCTGAAGAGCCACGAGGCGACGCATAATTCAGAGAGACCACATCAGTGCAATTTGTGTGGAAAGAGATTTAAATTGTTGTCGCATTTGAAGAGACACACGGGTTTGCACACTTCTGTAAAAAATTTCAAGTGTGATCAGTGCGATCAGATGTTCTCCCAGGCATTCAGCTTGAAGAGGCATTTGAAGAGACACAGTGAGAGTTAAAGTTCATATTTTGACTTTGTAAATTTTATGAGAGTATGGAAAAGAATTTAGCAATTAAATTATTGCTGCAAGCAATAATGCTCAAA
The DNA here is from genome assembly GCA_963565655.1 of Aleiodes testaceus. NCBI lineage: Eukaryota > Metazoa > Arthropoda > Insecta > Hymenoptera > Braconidae > Aleiodes > Aleiodes testaceus. The sequence goes on along the minus strand of OY751415.1, from coordinate 4,653,380 downwards.
TATTTTTCTTCATCTTCTTTATGATTTTTTGAAGTTGAGGAGAGTCTTCTTGATGATACCAAGACCTTCCCTCAGTTGATCCTCGTTGATGGTTAATGGTGGTGATATCCTCAGCAATTGTCCATGAGCTGGTCTTGATAAGACTCCAGCATCCCTGAGCCTCAGGCACACTTCCCAACCATCAGCGTACTCCTTATTAATCATCAAGCCGCATAGAAGTCCTCTACCTCGGAATTCCGAGGCTATTTCCTCCGGAACCGTCGACAGTTCCTCCTCAACGACTTTACCGAGTCTCTTTGCATTTTCAGCGAGTTTCTCGTCCTCGATAATACGAACAGCTTCTAGAGCAACTGCACAGGCCAGAGGACTGCCTCCAAAGGTGCTGCCATGGGTTCCAGGTTTGAGGGTGAGTATTACCTATAATTGAATCGATTATTTAAAGAATTTAGCAAATTCTTTCATTTTTAATTATTTGCAGATTCTTGTGGAGATTCACCTCGTCATTAGCGAGGACACCAGAGACCGGATACATTCCACCGGATAATGCCTTTCCGAGTACCAAAATATCAGGCTTCTGATTCTCATGATCAACGGCAACGCGATAACCAGTTCTCCCAAGGCCTGTTTGGACTTCGTCAGCAATCCAGAGGACATTGTACTTTGTACACAAATCACGTACACCTTTGAGATAACCGTCCTGCATGAAGCAAACACAAGTAATTAAACATTTACTATTATTATCGATGATAAACCAATGATTTCGTCGCAGTCCACGAACCTTTGGAATGTTCACTCCAGCTTCACCCTGAATCGGCTCCATCATGTACGCGCAAATATTTGGATTCTCACGGAATTTCTTCTCGAGTACTGCCAAATCATCGTATGAGATTTTTTCGAAATTCGGGACGAATGGTCCGAAATCTGTGTAACTCAGTGGCTCGGAGGATGCTGAAATAGCGGCGATTGATCGTCCCCAGAAATTCCTCTCGGCGAATAAAATCGTTGCTTTATTCTCGGGAATCTTCTTTACTTTGTAGCCCCAGTGTCTCGCTAATTTTAGAGACAGGTCTCCACCCTCGACACCTGTAATTTTTTTTTAATTATGAAATTCCAATTTTTCACCAGTTTTTTCAAAATATCTCGGAAAATAAGGGAGATAGCGGAATTTTTGTTAACACCTTTTTTGTAGTGCTTGGAATTCTCTACAAAAAAGGTCTCCATCATTTTTTTCCTATTTCACTTAATTTCCGAGATATTCATTAAAAGAAAGAATGGAATACTCAAAACACTTTACCAGTATTCATTGGGATAAATCTATTGAATCCAAGTAGTTTACTCAAGTATTCCCCCAATTCTCCATGCATCTCAGTGAAATATGCTCTCGAGGTATGATGAAGCTTCTCACACTGTTCTTTCATCGCCTTCACCAATCTCGGATGACAGTGTCCTTGATTACAGGTAGAGAAACCCGCGAGAAAATCGAGATATCTCTTGCCATCACTGTCCCACACATAAACACCCTCGCCCTTCGTCAAAACTACTGGCAGGGGTTTAAAATGATAGCCACCATACTTTTCGTCCCTTTTTATCACATCCTGCTGCTTGGTACTGATCAAACGTCTCAATAACTTCAAATCACGAGTTCCGGATATTCCAATATTTTTCATTAATTGCATTCTCAATTTAAAGAAAAGTGAAATAATTGTTTTTATTAAAAATTTATTTTTCTTAAAAATAAAAAAAAGGTTTTGATTTATTTTTTAATTAAAAAGACTGTTCTCCTCGAGTTTTAATCAGTATCTGAGCTTCTTTAACTGATGAGATTTAATTTATATCGTCGCTCAAATTGTTTGCATGATAAAAAACAAATTGTATACATTTCTCCTCTGTATCTTTAAATAATCAACAAATTATCATCTGATAATGATTACTAAAGTAGAAAGGTATTTGTTGTTTGCTATTTCGTTGTTGAGGAGATTGTAACAGGCGCCTGTCTCGTTTCAAATGCAAACAAATTTCACAATGACGAAATGGCATTAAGTGTTCTTTTGTCATCTTATCTATTTCTTTCTTTTTATTTATGTTTATTGGTGAAGAAAAAAATGATAACGCAGATGAAATTCACGGGATTAATAATTACAATGAACAATTATTTTTTTCTGTGATTGTTATCCGGATTTTTTAAATCAATCTTTGATGAATTCATTGTTTTTTTTCATCGTTTTAATTTATTCAATGTACAAAAGTTTAGAATCATCACTTTCTTAATTTCAACAATTAAATTTAATGAAAGTAGAAAAATAATTTTCATTAATTAATAATTATAATTCATTGATTCATTCGGTGGTAAAGTAGCTTGAAACATTATTTCACAATTTTTCTCATTAAAAAAATTATAAAAATAAATGCAACACTATTCCTTATGATTAAGAATAACTTTCGAAATAATTTCCGAGCATTCGAGTATTTGTGGCTCAGTGATAACGAGCGGTGGCGCCAGTCTAATAATATGCCCATGCGTTGGCTTGGCGAGTAATCCATGATCTCTCAATTTCAGGCAAATTTTCATGGCATCGAATTTCTCATTAATAACAACTGCATTAAGAAGCCCCTTTCCCCTAACAAGTGTTACCACATCCTTCGGCAATTTATTCAATTGCTCTCTGAGAATATTCCCAAGTTTGTAAGCATTTTCCGCCAATTTCTCTTCTTCCAGAACCTTCAATGCCTCCAGTGCTATCCTGCAGCCCAGAGGATTGCCACCGTAGGTCGATCCATGCTCTCCAGGTTTGATGCACAGCATAACATTATCATTTGCTAATACACCGGACACTGGATAATAACCACCTGACAATGCTTTACCAAGTATCAATATATCCGGTTTAACATTCTCGTAATCAACAGCAAGACGTTTTCCGGTTCTTGCTAAACCAGTTTGCACTTCATCTGCTATCCATAGAACATTGTACTTTGTGCAGAGGTCCCTCACTGCCTTCAAATAACCATCCTGAAGAGGAAAACATCATTTTAAACATCAAAATTATATTCTGCACATTCTTGGGCTTGAAAAAAAATTCCCCCGGACTCGAGTATCTGATAAGGTGTCATGTGATTCTAGCTAGGATAAGAGAGATATCGGAGAAATAATGGATAAAGTGATAGATATTTCGAAACGACTTCGAGTGCTTTTAATCGCTGAACGATAATGATTCTAAATAAATTTATTAGGAATTGTTTCCTTGTTCATGTTATCAATTTAGTGGTAATGAAGTGAAATGTATTTATTTCACTGAATTTCTCACCTTTGGAACTACGACACCAGCTTCTCCCTGAATCGGTTCCACCATGAATGCACACACATTTGGATCTTTGAGTTTCTCTTCAAGAGCTGTGATATCGTCGTAAGGCACTAATTCAAACCCAGGCATGAAGGGCCCAAATCCAGCGTAACTACTGGGATCAGTGCTTGACGATACTGCACTCATTGTCCTCCCCCAGAAGTTCCCATCAGCAAACACGATTTTCGCTGAATTCTCGGGGATTTTCTTTACATTATAGCCCCATTTCCGGGATAATTTACAGGCGGTTTCTCCTCCCTCCACACCAGTATTCATCGGCAGCCACTTGTCGTATCTTCAAAAAAAAAAAATAAGAATTTTAGAGTATTTGGGAATAATGAAAATTGAATGATTTTATGAAGAATAAGGAGAAAATTCGAATTACCCAAATAATTTCGTGATGTATTCTTCGAACTCTCCAAGAACATCCGAATAAAATGCTCTAGATGTTAGAGTCAGGATCTTCGCCTGCTCCATCATGACCTTGTAGATTCGTGGATGACAGTGGCCCTGATTAACAGCCGAATATGCACTCAGAAAGTCGTAGTAACGTTTACCCTCAACGTCCCACATGTGGACACCTTCAGCACGATTAATAGCTACTGGTAATGGATGATAATTGTGTGCACCATATTTGTCCTCTCGGGTGAATACTTCCTGGGATGTGATGCTCCTCGTTACTGGAGTTTGATGGATCTTTTGGAGTTTGCAGGAGCGGAGAAACCATTTGGATAGAGGCTCCATTGCTGATCTGAAGAATTCGAAGGAAAATTAATTTTTGAATAAATTGATGAATTATTAGAAAATTGTTTATTTCACGATATTATCATTTTAGGCTCAGCAATATTGAGAATAGACTGCGTTATTATTCTTGAACTCGTCTGGCGAAAGTCTGAATTTTTCAAATGCAGTAGAAAGTGCTCAAACAACTTCGACACTCAATACAAATAAAATAAAAGAGAAAAATCTTAAAAAAATATATACACAGTTGAATTTCCGCATTACATTATTCACAGTCTCCTGAAATTCGCACTGATGTCTAGCAGAGAAGACTGGTTGGCCTTGAAGCTATATATACACAGTTATATGAATGTGTAACCGAATGAAAACTGATGTGACAATTGAAATTCCCTCAAACTTTTATTCTCTCTCAGTCTCCCTTCCAGTCAACTACACAAACATCAATGATATCTCATCGATACAAAAACTAATAAGATTACACTGAGGAATCATATCTCAGATTTTTTTCCCCCAAATGTTTACGCACATTTCAGGAGTTGAGCGATAAAAGAAGATAAGAAAAATTTGTTGTGTATTCTCTCGTAAATATCTCGGAATCGAGTGGGTTTAGGGAAAAATATGAAGAGACCTTTTTTGTAGAGAATTTTATGAGCTACAAAAAAGGTTTCTTCATGATTTCTCGTAAATCCTATGGTTAACGCGATATTTGATGAATTACCTTTATTATAGTACTTGTGAAATGCAAAATAAATCCATGAGAATACTTCGAGGATTGAAGATAATTTCTTTTTATTTAAAAATAGTTTCTCTGACGTTGTACGCACATGTTCTGGATCACTGTCGTCAGTTTATTTTGTTTTCATGATTTTCTTCACTTGAATGCAATTATTGCGTAACACCTCGGCGATAAGAGAGGATCGAAGAGACGTATTATCGACAGATTTTTGCATTTATTTGATTGTTGGAGATAAATAAATCGGTCTAGGATTATTGAGGACTCGATCACTGAACCCATGTAAGCTCTTAAGCTCTGGAAAATGTTCATTTTCCACTGATAATTAGCGTAGGTCCTCTGGAGAGTCACTAAATCCTCGTCTGATGGCATCTGCAATGAATTTCATACCTCAGAAATTATTTTAAAAAAATTATACAGAATTAAAAATTAAGGAAATTCATTTTGTGATGAATTCTGAACTTTTCCTCACTTTTTCCGGATTTAATTGGATTTTTTTTAGAGCCCATCTTGCGTAAATTATAAAATTGTCTGTTGGAGCACCTCTTCCTATCCTCACATCAGGAATTCCTTTAATGATAGAAGTTGAACTGTGTGAAAAAATTAATTAGGGAAAGGTGGGGTAAAAAGGCCACAAGGGGGGAAGATAGACACATGCTCGATTCGAAATTGTATATTACGAGAAATCAAGAGAAATATTGGAGATAGAATTTTTTTGATGATTTCATCGGAAAGCTGAGGAAATTTGAGGCGGAAAACGTGTAACGAAATTGAATTAAATCAATTTTTATTAACTTACCAAGTGATTCAAGCAACACTTGAAGCAGAGCTCTGTAAAAAATGGACGGAGGATGTTCTCCATTGTTCGCTGATATTCTCTCGACTGATTGTTGTGCCAGCATTCTCATATTCTTCGTTAAATTCACGTCAGTCGTCAGAAACTCGTCAGTCAAGTGATAACAGCAGGAGACAACGCAGAGAATCTTCAGAGTTTCTGAATTCACGAAGCTCTTCATCATGGCGTGAGCCAATGGACCGCAGGTATGAAGTCCGGTCAGCAGATAATTATCATCCTTCCAATCAGGAAAATTAGATTTCACCAATTCCGAGTAATCCGTTTCTTCATCGATGAATTTAACAGAGTGTTTGACCTATAAAAAAGAGAAAATTGAAAGAAATTATAAGTTTTTGCTGAATATTTCTAAACTAAAAAGTTAAAAATTGAGTATTTACCAGAGAAAACGACTGATGCTTCTTCCTCTTCATCAATTCCTGACGATCCAGAGCACTCTTGTGCCTGCATGGATTCGAGTCAACTGACAAAACCGGAATTGAATATTTCTCTGATAAATAACTTCCCAAGTATCCTCTTCCACCACCAGCATCAATAACTAAATTTCTGTTCTCCACTGCCAAACGTCCGACAACTCTCGATAAAACTGAAATCTCGTGTCTCTTCTTGTCATTCATAAAATCATTGGCTTCATTCTCATAAATGTCTTCGTTCCACTCTAAATCATTTTTTAATAAAACTCTCGGCACATCTTCGAACCTCAGAACTTTAGGATTATTCTTCAAACTCAAAGATTCGATTCTCCTCACAATTTCATTTAATTCCGGACAATTCTCAATTATCTCCAGATAATTAAATCCATCAGCGAATTCGTCTAAATTAATTCGCAAATCTCGAGGCAGATGTTCCCACAAATTTTTCGTTATAAAGTCGACCAGATGACTGTCAATTAAATCCTCGAATTCAGAAATCAACGATAAATTGTCTCTCAAGTTTTCCTCGAACGTTTTCATTATTTCAATTGAATTCTTCTGTTAAAAATCGAGTCTGTCAGCTTCTGGATAAGACGAATCGATCTTCGCTAATGAGCATAACTTGATGAACCTGAATTTTATGTCCTCGGACAATTTTACAATGTCCACGGTCTCGTCGTTGGTCTTTGGGAAATCCTGGATGCTCTGCTTCAGTTTAGCAGCGAGATCAGTGACTTTTGGGGGAAAAATCGTGGGGTTGAGGCAGTGTTCAGCAATGCCACTGTAGTAGCCCAATTTTGCAGCCAATTCTGAGCCTCTGTGGTATCCTAAATGATAGCCTTTCATGGATTGACTCTTTCCAGCGTGATAACCTTCCTCGTATCCTGACTGCTCTGCTATTTCTTCTGCAAGGAGAAGATCCTCGAATACTTCATTTATGTCTTTCTCAGTTGATGTCATCTGGAATGAATGTGAATTTAGTTTACAGAAAAAAGAAAAAGAATTGAGCAAAATGCCTCTTTTTTGTTAAAGAAAAAACGAAAATATTGAGAAAATAAAAGTAATCTCATTTTTTCTCCATTCTGTATTTTTTTAAATATTAAAATAAAAATATTGAAATCATCAGATTTTGGAGTTAAGAGACCATACCATCGAGTCATGCGTTCCCTTCTCTTCCCTGAGCTTCTGAAAATGCTCCAAAACGTTTTGAGGTTATTTGACAAGTGCTGCCAAGCTGAAGTTCCCCAGCCAACTTCACTCCACTCTCTCGCTCCAAAACTCGATAAAAAAATCCCCCCAAAACGTTGAAAAATGCCACAATCCTTTGGATCACTGGAATTTAATTAAAATAAATTTTCTAAATTAATAAAAACACTTTTCTCATTACTCGTAAGTACTTTAATAAACAAACTTCATTAATTCCGGAAAAATAAAAAAAGGAGTAGCCACAGGGAGTTAACTTTGATGGCGGGCTTGTAATAGCAGACAACTTCAGTTACATGTGATGTTTGCGGTCGGTGCGGCGTTGTTTAATCGGTCTGTCGACGTATTTAAATTAATAACATAAATAATGTTGACTCTTGGACCAAAAAAAGACGGTGGACCAAACGCTAAATTCTTCGAGTCACCAGATGTATTGGCACAGCTCGATGGAGTTAAACAGTGGCTTCTCAAAAATTCGAAAAAAGTGAGTAACAAGTCACCGGCGTCCCAACCCCCATTGCCAAGCTCATTTCATTCTCAATCCTTTTTTTTTCCAGCTTCTTTGTACTTTAATTCCTCAGAAATTCGCAGAGTCTATTGTTTTAGTTTTGGGATATTTTCAAGGGTTTTGTTGATTATTTAACGTTATTTTGAGGATTTTTATGGGTTTTTTGAGGGCCAGTTTGACTTTGTGCATGGAGGCAGAGCCATTAGGCTTGGGTTGTGTTGACATACCTCTTTGGTGCCTTCACATTTGCGTCAATTTGAAATTTTTCATTTTCACTTGACATTTTTTTTTTATAATTTGTTTTGCAATTTAGGAAAGGCCAATTATCATGAGTTAATCTAGAAGTTACAAATTATTTATTGTCACCTGTTTTACTTATTTTTTTTTACTGAAATTGGGATTTTTTTATTTGCAGTATGTTACAACGGATCCACCAACGAACAAAACTCTAGCAGCTCTGGTTATTCAGCTGATACAGTTCCAGGAGGACTGTCTCGGGAAAAATGTGTCGAAACCACCGATGACAAGGCTTCCAGTGAGTCTTTTCTCATTGAATTTGACAATTTTTTGGGGATTTTCGTGGATTTCTAATGATTTCTTTCTTGATATTTGCAGATGAAATGTTTTCTGGACTTCAAACCAAATGGCGGACTCTGTCACATACTGGCAACGGCATATAGGTTCAAACAGGAGCAAGGATGGCGAAGATTCGATTTTCCTGTTGGAAAAGTAATGAATAATTTTTATTTATTAAAAAATCATAAATACCCAATTTTTTAAAAACTCCTCAATAATAATGTTCTAATTATCAACAGTCCGGATCGAGGATGGATCGTGCAGTAGAGATGTTAGCGGCAGCTGAACGTGCCCTCATCCAGAATCGTTGCCTGATACTTCCATGTGTCTACGTACGTCCAGAAGTTGACAAGGCAACAGCAGTTAAAGTAAAAGAATCAGTGCGTCGTCATCAGGGTACAATAGCTGAGAACGAAGCTGAAGCGACACACATTATTTATCCAGCAATCGATCCAATCGAAGAAGAGTATGCACGTCCCTGTATGAGACGTGATCGTTCAGTTTTACTCCACTGGTATTACTTCCCAGACAGTTACGATTCATGGACAACGTTTGATCTTCCAATTGAGTTTCCAGAGGGTGGTTTTGGTATAATATCACCAAAGACAATTTACAAAGTAACAGCAACATGGGCAATGGATTTGGATCAGTACAATGAGTGGATGAATGAGGAGGACTACGAGGTTGACGATAATGGACAGAAAAAGGTACACAAGTATAGATTAACAGTTGAGGATTTGATGTCGCAATCAAACCATCCTCCATCATCAGCGAAGAAGCAAAAACGTAAGCGTTCACCGAGTCCACCGCCGAAGATTGGTAAAAGAAAAAGCGGTCGTGGGCCTGGTGGTCTCGCTGCTGGTTCATCAGCTGTTGCGACACCCAAAAAGACACGAGGCGGTGGTGAAGAAGAGGAGGACTTAACACAAGGCATGGAAGATCCACCAGCTGAGCCCAGAATCGTCGAGGTCGTGTCAAATCCATCGAATCCACCAGCATCAGGTCCAGGCAGTGGTCAGACTGGGGCAATAACATCTGGCAATAAAAAACAAGATTCTGAATTACAACCAATTAAATCCGGTAATATGGCTGATCTAGATGAGCCAATTGACTGCGACAAAGGCTCCCAAAGTATCCAAGATCGTGAGGAGAGGGATCACAGTAAAGAACGCGGTGATAATAACAAAGACGAACCCGAGGACAATGTAACTGAACAAACTCATCACATCGTTGTACCAAGTTATTCAGCATGGTTTGATTACAATTCAATTCACACAATTGAAAAGCGAGCGCTGTCTGAATTTTTCAACAGCAAGAATAAATCAAAAACCCCGGAAATTTATTTAGCATACAGAAATTTTATGATTGACACTTACAGATTAAATCCAACTGAATACATAACATCAACGGCATGCAGAAGAAATTTAGCTGGTGATGTTTGTGCTATTATGAGAGTTCATGCATTCTTGGAGCAATGGGGTTTAATTAATTATCAAGTTGATGCTGAATCACGTCCAACGCCAATGGGTCCACCACCAACATCTCATTTCCATGTATTATCAGATACTCCAAGTGGTCTGGCACCAGTCAATCCAAATCCACCAAAGACGACGCAGCCATCGGCAGCTAAAGCACTACTGGATTTGGAGAAGAAACCGATAATTCCACCTGATGACAAGAGTGCAATTGGTGCTATGGCAAACTTCGGACTGAAACTGGATCAGTATGCACGTAAACCAGCTGTACTTAAGAATAAACAGGCTGCTGGTGCTACGAGAGACTGGACAGAACAGGAGACACTTCTGTTGCTCGAAGGCTTGGAATTGCATAAAGACGATTGGAACAAGGTTTGCGAGCACGTTGGCTCGAGAACACAGGACGAGTGTATTCTTCATTTCTTGCGATTACCAATTGAGGATCCGTACCTGGAGGAAGGTGGTCCGGAGGGATTAGGACCGTTGGCGTATCAGCCAGTGCCGTTTTCCAAGGCTGGTAATCCAGTTATGTCGACGGTTGCATTTTTGGCATCTGTCGTTGATCCACGGGTTGCTGCGAGTGCTGCCAAAGCGGCTATGGAGGAATTCGCAGCCATCAAGGATCAAGTGCCAGCTGCATTGCTCGATCAGCATTTGAAGAATGTCCAGGCTAGTGCCAATGCCGATGGCAAGTTTGATCCAGCAGCTGGATTAGCACAGTCTGGCATCGCTGGTACTGGACCACCAGAGCCACCAGAGGAGAGTGCAACGCCCGGTGCTACGTCCAGTTCACCACCGGCTGTTACGACACCAGAAGGCAAGAAAGAGGAGGAGAAGCCGAAGGATCCAGAGAGCTCCCCGTCAGCTCCAGTTGTTCCGAAGAAGGAAGAGGGCACTGAGTCTGAAGTACAAGCGGAGAAAATGGAAATCGACAGCAAGGAGAGTGAGACAGAGGCCAAGACTAAAGTCGACAGTCCTGAAGAGACTGAGGCTAAAGAGAAAAAGGACAAGGTCGTTAGGGATGCACAACTGCAATCGGCCGCTGCTGCTGCACTTGCTGCTGCTGCTGTCAAGGCCAAACATCTGGCTGCTGTCGAGGAGAGGAAGATCAAGTCTCTTGTTGCACTTCTCGTTGAGACGCAGATGAAGAAATTGGAGATCAAGCTCCGTCATTTCGAGGAACTTGAGACGACGATGGAGAGGGAGAGAGAGGGCTTGGAGTATCAGAGGCAACAGCTGATTACTGAGAGACAGCAATTCCATTTGGAGCAGCTCAAGGCTGCTGAGTTCAGGGCGAGGCAACAGGCACATCAGAGATTAGCACAGGAGCAACAGCATCAGCAACAACAGGGACAGCATCCACCTTGGCAGGGACCAATTGCTAATCAACAACAGCAACCACCAAGTCCACAGCCACAACAGCAAACACCAGCACCACCATCTCATACACCACCGCAGCAGGCGTAATTATTTGAAATTAATTGGTAGGCGAGGAAGATATTTTTTCTTCGGGTAAATGAGACTTTGGTGATGATGGTAATGATGATAGAATTATATGCTCTTTCTTTTTCTCATTCTCAGTTTATAAATGAAGAGGGTGGATGTTTCTTTTTGGGGAGGCAAATGGGTTGATTGTGCTGGAGTCTCATTGGGTTTTCTTCGTGTACTTTCAGGGGCAGTTGGAGATTTTCAAAAATTATTTTGTTGCAGGGCGAATCATTGTTTCTCTCTTTTTTTTTTATTGGAGGATAGAATAATTGGGTGCAATTTTTACCAGGGAAAAAATTTGAAGGAAAATTCTGAGTCTCAGTGAGGTAGTTTGTTTTTTTTTTTTTAACGTCTTTGTGTTCAGATTTGATGATTTTTCTTTTTCATGCTCTTTGAATGGTAACTGTTACACGTAATTTTTGAAAATCTTCAATTATTCATTTACCTGCGACTCAGAGTGTTATTATCTAAGATTTAATGGATAGTGCTTAGGTTCTATATTTTTCAATTTGTTTTTTTTTTTTTTTTCCTTTTTTTTTTCTTCCAATTTTAAGTATTGAATACAGATATAGTAATTTTGTGGTAAAATGAAGGAAAAGAAGAAAAAAAAGAGCAAAAAAAGGGTTTTTTATAAATCTCAAATTTTTCAGTTAATTTAGATGGAATTAATCACTTGTACACATATTTTGAATTTTTGTCTAGAAATTTGAATTTTGACAATTAAAGAGAAACTGAAGAATTTCTTAATTGTATTTCATTGATCTTTCTTTTATCAATTAATTCGATTAATCAAACATTAACAAAGCGCTAGATACTATTAATCATTACAAACTATTTACGAATTAGAGTAAAGATTTTTCAATGACCTCGAGAAAGAGGTCAGTCATTAGTTTAGCGCATTCTGTGCCACCGGGTGGTGGTGCTCTGATTGCTTGGTCCTCTTCATTGCCCTCGCATGCTTCTTCGTATACATCTGGCGCCTCATTACTCTTACATGTACTGATGGGCAGAATATCTACGGCCACTCCGAAACCGAAGCGTGCACATCTCCGCATCTCTTCATTGAGTCTTAAAAAAAACGAAGAAATTCATTAAAAATCAAATTAATCTCTTAAATCATAATAATACTAACAGATCCCACATAGCCGAAGACTCTCTCGTTTTTTGATTCGGATTCAACGTATTCAAAGCACTCATCAAGTTGGAGTGATAATGCTGCAAGAGTGACGTCATATGCTCTTTACGAACGTCTCCAGTTGTGCAGCAGTAGAGTAGATAGACCAAATCAAGGGCCAATGATCCAACCCGCATCAATTGAAAGTCAACGAGGTAAACTGGCTGAAAGAATCAATGAAGAGTCTCAATTACTTTATCCTCAAATTGGAATTGATGTTAATTGAGGAATGAAAAGTGCATTTACTTCAGAATCCTCGGCAGTATCATCAGCGAATAGAAAATTATTGGTCCAGCAGTCGCCGTGGCAGAAGACGGTGAGAGGTCCTCTGCTCGAGGCGAGTTCGCACATTGTGAAGAAGAAAACATTCTCCTGAAGGAATGCTTCAAGTTTTCCAATGATTTCGTTCCTTCGACTCTCGTAAGCAGGCGGCAAGGCCTTGGATACCATTGCAATTGCACTTTCGAAGGCAACACGGTAGTACTGACGATACCAGTCTTCATTTTCAACCCGGAACAGAGTTTCACGGATGCTGTCTGGGTTTGATTCATCGGACAAACGATCGAATGTCTCCGGCCTGTGAAAACCAAAAATTATCATGAAATTCTTTGGAAAAAGGATTTTAACATTGAAATCCTCACCTCAAATCTCTGAGTGTCAAGCTCAATGCATGAAATCCAGCCAATGCCTTCAGCACGATCTTCAATCTCTCAACACCGAGACCCATTCTCCTGTCAGCCATGACGTATCCCCTTTTCTTCAGATCCTCCATAGCGATAATATCTTCCTCCGCAACATAAACTTTAGCAACACCACGAAAAACATTTTTTCCATTAATCTGTAATCGTTGAAACTCCGGCCACACATTATTATAAAATGCTATTTCATTTCTAAACAACAGCTCACTCTTGTAAATATCACGGCGTACTCTTGATTCCGGTAATACTTTGTAAATAATTGCTGTATCCCATGGCTCATAATCATGGGATTTTAAACGTTTTCTACCATTTAAACGAATACGATAAAGCATTGATGTATAATTATCACCTCTACCAGAACCAGTTTCTTCATTCATACTCTCGATTTCAACTTCAGGCTCATCTTTCTTAATTAATTCACTCAAATATTCCATTGTTAATTTACGATGAATTGTCTGGCAATCCATGTTTAATGATTATTTTAAAAATAATTTAATGATTTCGTTTTAATTATTATTCTTCGAGCACTTTACGCGTGAATCGTCGACAATGTTATAATGCACGAGAATCTCCATTCGGATGCGAGGAAATGAGTATTTTAGTGTAGGGTACAGAGTTCCCCTCTTCGAAATCATCACTCTGATTGATTAATTCATCAACGGGTTTGGAATAATGGGGGTATCCAAGGAACAAGGACGTAGATACACATTTCAATCAGCTCAATTCATTTTTATATTCTCCAATGTTTAGTCTTTCGATGAGCATCTTGGTGAGAGATTGAGTTCAATTGATTCAGATTGATTGGAATTGAAAGATGAATTTAGTTTCTATTTTATTGATTTTCGTCGATTATTTTGGGGTCTGAAGAGAATTTACTTCGTTTTCCTCAGAAAAACGTCGTTATTTCCTAATTAAACGAATGGAGGATTAATTGAGAAATATCAGGAAATAATTGATGAAAAATTACGTCAATGCGACTTCAATGAAGTCGTTCATGGTTACCAGGGTTACCAGGAGGGTCAGCAATGGATCAATTACGAGATGAATTAATCATGAATTCATCGAGTTTCATTTTCTCCAATAAATTCATTTATTTACATCAATTAATCAGACGTTAATTGTAAATTCACTGTAAAAATGTTTCGTAGACTTTTGGATTTAGTTAGTGATTCACTTGGATTTCGAAGAAACCTTCAGTACTTCGGGGTTCACCAGGCTCTTCATTCTGCTCATCTGATGGTCCAGGAGGGGCAGATTCACGTGGATCTTGTGGGCCATCGCCGGAACATCCTCCCAGCCAATGTCCGAACAGTAATGAAGTAAATCCTGTAATTCCGAGGAAAGTTGAGTTAAAAAGGAAAACTTTATGAGAGAATTGCAGTGAGGCTGATCGAATAATTACCATCGCCGACTGTGAAAAACCATTGAAAAGACAAGCCTCGAGGAGTTCGTTAATTTGTTCAGCACTCGGTGGACCAATTATGGAGTTCTGCTCTTTATACATGAACGATATGATGTTCATCCATTTTTCAAATTCTTGACCACGAACACAAAGAACAGCAACATCCCCAATAATTGGACCAGTCCAGTTTATTTGCTGCATTCTTCTAGTTTTTTGAGTCTAAAAAAGGAAATTAATTATGACGATATATCTCGGGAATGAAGCCAGATAGGAAAAAATTTGTTGATACCTTTTTTGTAGAGGAAAATGAGAGCTACAAAAAAGGTCATAACATTTTTTTCCTATCTCCTTTAGTTTCCAAGATATTTCAAGAAAACTATTGAAAAATTTTTTTTAAAGAAAAATACGAAAAATTACCCCTACGAACTCCCAAACAGCCCAAGCTGCATCTGCATACATTTTGTGAACCGATGAGTCTTTCGGTGGTACACAGTGTGTTCTCATCAGAGTCAACGCCTTCGACACTAAATCCCTTCTCTCCAAATAATTAAATTGCACCATGTGCGACCAAATTCTTGGTAAAATGGGAACACCGACTTCAGGATCATTGACACTAATCGCCTGTAATATGTCACTCATAACCGCGGGCTCGGGGGTATAAACATGGGGAACTAGAAGATCATAGTATGATTTCATGAATTCCTCGAGGGTGTTGTTCTTCACTTGAAGCTGAAGGTAGTGACGGTAATAGAGATTTTCCTTGTGTCCATCTCCAATGAATTTGTAATTTTTATTCGTCAATAGTAACTTGTGAACGAGATCACCTAGGAAAGGATCCTCGAGGAAATTAGCAGCTACATCCATTGCACTCGTGAAAAACCAAACGTCCATGGGATTTTGAATTTTTAGTTCCTCGTTGGGATTAATTTCTGCGATTATCTCACGAAGAAGAGCAGTTGGAGGTGATCCCTTTTCAGCTGTGAATAAAAATGAATTATTTGTCTTTTCCAAAGAATTCAAGAGAAAAGAGGTTTCATACCTTTTTTATAGAAAATATTCAACGCGTAATTATAAGAGCCCAGTGAAGGTTTCACTCCTGCAGCCTTGAATTCAGCGAAAACATCTCTACAGAAGTCCATAGCAATTTCATGCTTTGGCACAGCTGCCGCCACTCTCAATGCAGCATTCAAGGTTCCAACATTCGGTTGAATTCCAGCTTTCCTCATCTTCTGCAGAACTTCGGTTAATATTGCTCTACGTTCTCTAGTACTATCTTTGATGTACGATAATATTCCGATGATTCTATTAAAAGTCCCTAGTGATATTGGGTAACCTTTTTCTTCAGCCTCTAAGAAGAGATTCCAGGCTCTATCAGCCTGAAAAACGAATATTTAGATTATTCCAAGTATTCAGAAAAATGATAAAAAATGAAAATCCAACAAATTATTATGGAAATAATTATATAATTACATTCATGTGCTTTGCAAGCCCACAAATCATAGCATTGTAAGCTTGGGCAGCTGTAGCCTCATCTTTCTTTGTCAATTCGTCAAAGAGTTTATTAATTTCTGGGGTAGCCTTCCATGCCTCGCCCTTTTCACTCCTTCTGAACCACTTCTCCTCCAACAGTTCCTCAGGGAATTTCTCGATGTCATTGTAATAGCAGAGAAGCTCGAGAAGTGACTGCTTTGTCTCATCCGATACATTTTCTTCTAATAATTGGTAAATCGTTAGAGCATCTGTTTTATGACCGTCTTTTATTACGTTTTTCAATGTTTCTTCGGAGACTTGGTCTTTGTCTGTGTAAACGGCTTTCGGTAAATATGCCTGTAAGAAAGAATTCACAATTGTAAAATAATTAAATATTGGAAAGAATCAAAGGATCGATTATCAATGATTCTGTAAGAATTACCTCGATCACTGGATCTGCAACTCTGTGCTGGAATAAATCAGCATGCTCCTCTCGTATCCACATGGCTGTTTTCCTACCAGATTCTTGAGCAAGTGCAAAAGCACGTTTTTGATAATTCGAGAATGGGATTAAATAAGGATCATCGTGATACTTGTATTTCGGAGCCGTTGGATCTCTGCTGATTGTTCTCTCCAGTGCTCTGAGAATGTCAGTCGGTCCACGTTGTTTACGAACTGGTATCTGAATCTCTGGTTCTGATGATGTTGATGCCGAAGTCGTGGATTGGAGCCTCGTAACGATGCTTTGAGCCAATCCCCTGGAAAAAATGTGGATTGGTTAGTTTTTGGAGAATATCTCTGGTTTTATGGGAAATTGGGAAATTTTTGTAATTACCTTTTTTGTAGATTTTATTTTTATCTACAAAAAAGGTATCTACAATTTTTTTTTTATTTCTTGAAAATTTCCAGATATTTAATTAAAACTTTTCTCTAAAAAAAAAAAAAAGGAATAGAAGTATCACACCTTCGGCAAAACCTGGATTAATTTATACTGAAAGACATGACAGCTTGAAATAATGGAGAAACTCACCTGTGGGATATCTTGAGTCCAAAAGATTTCATTGTGTCTGCAATTTAAATAATTATATTAATTTTGGCAGCGAATCACAGATTCGCCGCCTCGAATATTTGTTTTCACCTCGAAAAAGTGAGGTTAAGTCTCTCCTCACCATGGAGGCATGAAGTAAAGAGAATTTAATTTTAGATGAGCTGTTGCAATGGAAAGGAAAATTTGACTGCTGTCATCTACAAAGAGACAAGGGAACTCGCCTGATACCTAGTAAATACAATTGGACACAAAATGAAAAAAAAATAGAGAAATATTATTAATTTTAACAATTTTTTTACAACAATAAAAATAATTTCATTTTAATACAAATAAATCTCAATGATTCAAAGCTTTTCGTATAAACTCTATATGAGAAAATACTTTTGAAAATAACGCTGGATATTGAGGACTGTTTCTCGTAGCTGCCAACACACCATAAACAGCATTATTAAAAACCAAAGGACCTCCACTGTCTCCCTGTAAAAGTGCACAGACCATTAAAAAATCATTTTCAATTGAAACCACGAAAATTCAATACTACCTTAAGAGGACATGTCTCCAGCATGGGATCAAGAGCCCAGAGTTCACTGGCACGAATCTTTGCCTTGCGTGGAGGTTTCGCAATCATCAAGTGTGTCCAATGCAAATATTGAGGACCTAATATGCCTGTTTCATTCGGACCCCAGCCAGCAAATTTATAAAGTTGACAAGGTGGTAATGAATCGGAATCCGGTAAATTGAGAGGCTTGACATAATCTCCAAGAGGTAAAGCAGTGGTCAACTGCAAATGTTAAAGCTTTCATGAAATCTTCGTCACAAAACTTAATTAATAATTCTATTTAATGTTTTTAGAGTTACCGTCAGCACTGCGATGTCATTCTGGACCGAGTAAAGGTCGAATTCACCTCTGATGCACTGCCAAACTTCACGCAACGATTCACGAACATAATCCACTGTTCTGCATCTATTGTTATGATCTCTGAACTCCTTTGGAAAATGGATTCTTTCTACACCAGCGAGTCTAGTGTACTTTGAATCCTGATCCATTATCCCAGCGACTACAACAAGTCTCGTTCTGATCGAATTTATCACACAATGACCTGCTGTCAGGATGTGTGTTGCATCAATTATCGCACCACTGCAATAGGAACTTCGAGGAGGGTCATGTATCGTCACCATATAAGCGAATTCTCCTAGTTCTGCCAATGATACTAATTGACCATGGTAAACTGCATCAGCTTGAGAAAGAATTTTTATTTTATTTCATTTTATTTCATTATAAATTGATATTAATTACCCTGGAAAAATCCAATCAGAATTAATTGCGAGAAAATCCATGGAAGTAACATGACAAAATTTTTGTAATTTTTTTACTCAATTTTCGTTGATTCGGCAGGAATTTTGGATTCACTACTCACAAGCAGTCTTTTCATAGAACTGATACTTCGTTTTACGAGGAAAATCCAAGGTTTCTCACGAGTGGTATTATGATTATGATAGAGAGGTAGAATAAACCTGAATTTTAATGAAGACTTTATCTTATGTTTGTTCTATTAACAATTTCATTCAATGTAATGGAATTATTCGGCAAATTGTGGATAAAGATAAGTTGGAATGATAGTAATAGTGATACGGAAAGAAACTAACTATATTTAGGAATTTCTATAATTAGAAGTATATGATAATTAGTCATTTCATTCAAGTACAAACAGAATAATAATTTTTTTTAGTTAATCATGAGTATTAAGGAGAAAAGAAGAAATATATGTGAAAAAAACCTTTAATTAATTTGATAATTAATATCTGAAATATTCAAAAGTTTCTCATTTTCAAAATTCTATTCTCAAAACTCTTTATCCTATTACAGGTGTTTCAATCACTCAAGAAGCATTCGAATTTTCACCTTTCCCGCCACTTCTCAATTCCACCACAAGATGTCCCCACAAACGCGCCAATCAGCGCCACTCTCCACTTTACCTCGAATTTGTAACTAATTCCAATAATCCGGTGTTCCTACTGCGTTTCTCCTATTCTCCATGGTGTCCACCCATCGGGTGAAATTCTTGAAATGGCCATTGTAAAATCATTGAAACGCTGTTGTGTATCAAATGTGTAAAATGTAGTCGTTTATAATGCCCATGAATTTTGCGTTCTATCAAAAACTAAAGAGGCCAATTAATTTAATATACTGAATAATTAAATTACAGTATATTAAAAAAATAATACACCGAGTTTAATTAAACAAAGTAATAAAGATAAACGAAAACATTACATACGTTATTTTCATTTCAATTCTTTTTTTTTTGTTTTGTGGTAATTTGGTGATATTTAATAATTCGTTGCGCAATTTGTTTCGTACAAGTGACGCTTACTCGTGTACGTTATTTATTCCATGACTCCTTCACCCGATAATACGTAAGTTGTGCTCATTAAATATTAAAAAAATATATTTTCCAAAATAATAATAATAATAATAGTGATAATTGTTAATTTAATATTGTATTGTTTGTATTTATTTTGTTGAACTCTTTATTTTCGTTGTTTTTAAATAATATTTTTGTCTCTTTTTAGTCTTAAAATTGTCTCATTAATACTCAACTCCTTCATTTGGAACTGAAACTGAATAATTAGCTGTGATTTATTGGCGTTGTTTAATTGTAGGTTAGTGGAAAATGACAGTATTAGAAGCAGAAGAAGACTCGGATGAGCGATCCGTTCCACCAAGGAAGAAATTTTGCTTGTCACTATCACGACGGGATCATAACATTAATAAGAATATATCCCAGCCCCCTCACTCGTCTACACGAGGGGGCTTCTTCGAAGATCAAGATCTTCCTTACAGTGAGTTTTTTTTTCATTAAAAATTGCGAATTAAATTTGTTAATTTGAGAAGAGAGGATTTTTTAATATTTTTTAATTAAACTTCATTATTTTAGGCACACGCAAAATGTTGAATGGATATCGGAGTCAACTTGGTAATCATCAAGAAGCCACGTATGATATTATTGGAGGTTGCTCCGATGGTTTGAGAATAGCGACACTTTGTAATCTTGGTAATACATGCTTTTTGAACAGTGTTATATATACACTGCGCTTTGCACCATCATTCTTGCACAATTTACATCATCTGGCAACTGATCTCTCGAATCTCAATGATAAACAGTTGCAAATGAAGGTAAAAAGACTGTTTGCATTTTTAAAAAATTGAAATGCATAATTTTCCTCAATATTCATTTGCTTCTTTTTACAGGCAAAATCATCGTCACTTGGTCGCACTGGTGTTTCCTTAACATCAAGCGGTAATCGTAGTTGGAGTAGCAAAGATCTATCAGCATTATCTGGAATGGGAGAATTGAATAAACCAAGGATACAAGTGGCAACTGAGAAATTGCATGAATTATTTCAAGCACTGAGAGTCTCAGAGTCGAGGGAAAACAGTGAGCCTTATCAGCCTGATGCATTTTTGCAAGCTCTCAGGTAAATTTAACAGCGATAACATTCTCTGAGTATCTAAATTAAACTTTAAAGTTAATTTATCTCGTAATGTAAGGAAGATAAGGAATTTACCAATTATTCTCTATTCCAGGGATGTGAATCCAATATTCGAAGGAAATCAGCAACAAGATGCTCATGAATTACTCGTCTGTTTACTCGATAATATACGTGAAACATTTCAATTACTCGTTAGATACAGAGAGAGTCAATTTGGCCAGAGTAATGGTGGCATTGGTGATACTAATATGGAGCGTTTAATTGATATGCCATTCGAGGGTAGTGGATCTGGTAAACGTAGTATGAGAAAAAAGAAACAAAAAAAGTATCCAACAACACGTGGTGGTAGTACAAGTTGTATAGCACAGACTAGTATAAATGGTATGTCATCAAGACCATTTGAAAATGGACACGTTGATTTTATGTCAAATAATGGTGATTTTTCATATCATCGTCCTGAGAGTAAAAAATGTTTTATTTCTGAGGATTTTGAGGGTGTCAGTCTATTACGTACAACGTGTCTTGAATGTGAGCATGTTACTGAACGTAAAGAGACATTCTGCGATATTTGTGTGCCCATTGAAACTGGAAGATCCAATGAGAAAGGTAAATTTTCATTATCTTCATTCATTATCACATGGGAAAATCATTATGATAATTTTAATTAAATTCTCTTCTGCTTATTTATTTCAGATGAGAATGGAAAATCGATAGACAGCTCAGAAGTTTACAGACACTCTGTTGTTACAAGTGAACTTCTTTGTGGAAGAGATAAGTACTGGTGCGCCAGCTGCTTGAGATACAACGAAGCTCGGCGTGCTGTTAGTTTTCCTTCATTGCCGAGGCTACTTGTTTTACAATTGAAACGTTTTTCCACCGCAGCTGGGTAATTTTTTCATTAATTTTCTCGTTATTAATCAGTTGAGTCCACCAACTAATTTCGTCTTGTCTTTTCCTCAGCTCGATGGAAAAAATAAATCACTACATGCCAACACCATTGACGCTCCAGTGCTTCTGCGAGGAATGCAGCAACGAACAGCAAGTTGGTCCATCAAGTAGACAAGTTGAATCACGTCACGTTTATAAACTCTACTCAGTAATAATGCATCAGGGTGCAACAATGACAGCTGGCCACTATATTGCATACACTAAAGTCCCTGAGGACTCAATGTATACGGAATATACACGCTGTGATCGTGATTGCCGACGTCAAAATATAACGCAGTGTGGTAGTACCAGTAACTCAAATAATTCAACAACATCTGGTATAATGAAATTTTTCCGAAGTAAATCAAATATCAGTGAGAGTAAGGAGCAATTATTGAGAATGGGCTGTCGTAGTATGGAGTGCTGTGGTATTAAACGTGGTAAACACTTTGGTACATGGCTTGAGTGTGATGATGACGCAGTTAGAGCAATACCTGAACACGAATTACAGGACAAATTGGCATCAAATCCACGTAACTCAGCAACTCCCTATTTATTGTTTTACGTCAGGTCTACGACGTAAAATTCAATCATTCCTTTCTGCAGATTTCTTTGATTTTTTTTTTCTCCTTATTTTTCTCTTCCTCGATCATTTACTTTTCCCAATTGAGAAAAATCCCTTTTTCCTATGAACTTTTATCGAAGAAAATGTATGGAAATGTCTTCATTTTAAATTAAATACTTCGAATACCCAGTTCAAGTGTTATTTCAATTCGCGAATTCTTTATTTTACTTTGTCAATTATTTTATTTTATTTTGGAAGAAAATTGTAGATTTATTTATCAATTGATTCTATCATTCATCCGTTTATTTTCAATTCTATCTTTTTTATTTCCTCAGTTAGAAAACGGAAAAATCGTTAAGCAGAAATGCCTCTGATGTGTGAGCACAGATATCGAAAAAATGTCACGTTTATTTTATTATTTTTTTCCTTTTTACTGTTTTCTATAATGTGAAAAAGAGGGGAGAAAGAAATGGAAACAAACTGACTATTGAACATAGTTAGTTCTCGTTACAATGCTAACCAGTCAATCATAGGTGGACTTAAGGATCCATATATCGATTTTTTTGGGTAAAAAAAATAGGGGTCAGTGGTGTAGTCGTGTGTTAGACCCGGTGTCGACGTTCTCCACTTTGCGTTCATACGTTCAATTCAACACACATATCGTCGATTTCAATTGGTTTATAATCATTTATTTTTTTTAAATCAAAAAATTCCATTTTTTTCTCCTCTCAAATCAATTTCTTTTTGTTGTTGAAAATTCAATAATTTCTTTAATCAACTTTCTCACTCATTATTATTAAGAGAAACAATGAGAAGAGTTTAAAAAAAATATTGTAAACTGAGGTAAGTGAAATACGCTGAGAATTTGTAATGAAAAAGAATTGTTTTTTCTGAATTATTACTTTTGATTTTTATAAGAGTGAAGGAATTGTCAGTGGTAATGATTTACGCTCGAATTTATAAGCAATTGAATTATTGATTTTTTTTCTCTCTTTTTTAAGAAGAAAAAGAAATAAATTATTATTTTTTTTCTTGATTATTTTCATGTTTTTTACTTTATCATTTTCTTTTTTTTTTATTGATAATCAATAATTTCTATGATTTTCTGTGTTCTATGAATTTTATGGTAAATCCTGGGTTTTGTAACAATTTAATATTTTCTTTGGTGAGTAAATATATTTTAATTTTTTAGCTTCTCAATGTTTAGCTCTTCAAAATTATTATTTTTTGGATTGTGCGCATGAATTATTGAAGCACATCGATTTTTCATAGTGAAGGCACCACTATTTTATTCAACACTGCTCAACGATTATGCAAACAACACTGTCATTGTTTATTCTATGGGAATTGTAAATATGAAGAAGTACTTCCTGGTTTTTTGAGAATATCTCGAAAACCAAGGGAGATAGGGAAATTTTCGTAGAGACCTTTTTTGTAGAGAATTTCAAGAGCTCCAAAAAAGGTATCTACAAAAATTTCCCTATCTCCTCTAGTTTCCAAGATATTCAATGAAAACCAATCTGAAAAATTAATTCATCTCACAATCGAATGAAATCAATAACGTAGACTAGAAACATTGATATTCACCGTAATATAATTGCCTCAGATTTTCATGTCACAAATGAGTACAACAATCAATGGTATGCGACCTCTCTGTTCCATAGGTGCATAAAAAATTCACAATGAAGTATCAGCAGGTCTCTGTCGATTTTGTTAACATGGTATTCACTGCCTTCACTTATGTCGCATTGGCTGGAGCTGTTTGGGTATTCCTACGTTTACTTCAGGCCTGCTTCTGGTTGCCAAGGCACTTGAAGAAGCAGAATGACATCTCACAGATGCTGCAAGATAAGGTCAATCGTTCTATTATTCAATTCCGTATTCTTTAATTTCTTTTTGGCATTTTTATGGGGACAATTGCATGATCGATGAACTCGAAACTTTACACTTTACCTCTGCCAATAGCAAACGACCGAGTATAGAAAATTATGTGGCAATTGTGTGGCATTACCTCTTGACACCAATTACTCATTATTCAGGGATATTTGAAGAGAGAAAAAGTGCCAGAAAAATGAAATTAGAAGAAGCGTCTTTGCTAATTTTTAATTGAATATTCTCCTAATTTTTTTATTGATAAAATAAAATTAACAGGTGGACAGTTACGAGAAATACATTGAAGATTGTGAGAAAAAGGAGAAATTAGCAGCTGAATCTGGTGAGACTCTGGTGAGAGTTGATGAGAATGGTGAGGAGCAGAAAGAAGCTCCAGTAATTGACGACGCCAAGTGGAAAGAACGTCGTGAATGCTTGGAGATGCTGAAGAAGGAATTAAGAAGAGTCAAAGACGGTGGTGACGTGTATGACTGGGATTATCTGCTCGAGGATGAGAAGGACGAGAGCACTGAGAAAGACGAGAAGAAAGACAAGAATGAGAAGGAGAATGAGGAGACATTCAGTGATGTTGATGACGAGTCCAAGTGCAGCTCAAAGAAACGACTCAATGCAACAATTGAGGACGAGCTCAAGGAGCCACTCTTGGGGGAAATAACGGAGGAGAAAAAGAAGAATAATTAGGATTAATCCCAATTTTTATTCCGAATTATTGCACTTTTGAGTTAAAAATGAAAGAGAAGGATTTTTCTCTCAATTCACCAGCGGAGTCATGAGAAGATAAATCGAGTCATAGTTTTCCTGAAATATCTCTGAAAATAAAAAAAATAAGAGAATTTTCATGATAACCTTTTTTGTAGATAAAACCCAGATCTCCAAAAAAGGTCT
Organism: Aleiodes testaceus; assembly: GCA_963565655.1. Taxonomy (NCBI): domain Eukaryota; kingdom Metazoa; phylum Arthropoda; class Insecta; order Hymenoptera; family Braconidae; genus Aleiodes; species Aleiodes testaceus. The sequence continues at coordinate 4,628,498 of OY751415.1, read as the reverse complement.
CTATAAAAATATCTCTACTTCAATTATTTCCAGAGATATTCCAAAAAAACTAAATGATCTTCACTACCGAATAATGCGTGCGTGTGCCTGTGTGTGTGTGTGTGTTTACGCATCATAAGAGTTGAATTATTTATCGCCGAAAACGGCCTGGAGATATAATTGTGATAATGCTGTTCTTAATAATCAATCAAAACTAATTGCCTCGTTACCTGCAGGATTACCTAAAAAAAAATAAATGTAATGAATTTAAAGAAAAACAAATTACCAAAATATTGTACATTCAGAATTTAATATTCTGGATACATACGTATTTTTTTAAAGCCTACATGTGTAACAATTCATGGAACAATGAAGCATCGCGTGCGATTCAAAATACATTGACTATTATTATTATTCCTGATTGTGGATCCGAATTTTGTTGATGAGATAATATTCATTTCGTTATTTTGGTCACGTGATCACTGTATCGATAGTTGTGTGTCGGTAAGACAGGGGGAGATTTTTCCCGTGAAGCTGGCGAGTGGCGCCATCTTGTTGTGCGAAGAGAAAATGGCCGCCGAGGGCGCTTCTCCCATTGGCCAATGGAGAGGCTGTCGCTCTGCAGTAAAAGCTCCCCCGCTTCGTACTTCCTTCACCCTTCACTGTATTATTCTATAGACTCCAAGGACTCAAACACTTTTTATAAACTACCCCAGGGGAAAGAAAGTTTTGTTAAAACGAGTGGGAGGAAAATTGAGGTATTTTTGGATAATTGGAGAGGGGAGAGGAGCCAACGACAACTGCTGTGGAGAAGAAGGAACAGGAGACCGGCAATCAGCCATGGTGCGCAACATTTCTGTCTGTTCTTTGCGGAAAATCGTGGAACATGAAGACAATTTCATTCCCTGAAAAATGTGAGTAATTTTTATTTTATTTAAAAGGGTTTGGAGTCGTTTAATTCAATTGAATCACTCCAGACGTGATTTTGTTCGGTGTTGGATTTATTTTTGGGATGAGAAAAAATTTGGCGGGATGAAATGCGCAGACTCTCATCGTGAACTTGTCAATAATCATCCCTATGTACCACGTGTAAAGGGATATATGTAATTACGGAATCATCACCCTTCACCTTTTTCAGATTAAATCGGGAAAATGGAGATTCTGATGAAACGATTCAAGATGGCGATTTCCTGATGATTCCATTGGAAAGCTGAGGTAATTTTGACTAGAAATCAAGTACCAAAATGGATTTTTCAAAAATTGTAAAAAAAAATATTTTTTCAGAATTTTGGAAAGGGGTATACCCTCAAAAATTCCCCAAAAAATCAAATTTTTGAAAAAAAAAATCTGGTACATGATTCTTGTGGGAAATTCCCTCAGTTTTCCAATGGAATCATCGAACAAAATCAATTCTTAATTATTCTCTCGATTTTCTCCAAAAACGAATAATTTCACAATGGAATTAAATCAATAATGAGCTGCGAAAGCCCAGGAAAATCCGTAAAGTTTCATGCAGTTGTAATGCAGCGAAAATAGAGACTGCATAGAGTGCCTCTGCACTATGCAAATATCCTGGTAACGGGAAAATTGAACGATCACATTAACACAGGTGTATCACTGCGATTTATTAAAAAAAGGAAAAAATACGAAGAGGGTTGATACCGGCCGCCGACCTCACGGTCGTTCATGACGTCATTAATTACGTAGTTAAACTGTCCCTTATCGCCAATCTATTTCAGTGCTGAACTACGGGGAAATATCAATTCTGATTGGTCTAGCGGTTTGTGTAGAACCCGTCACTGACCTATGTTGACCTTTATACTTTATTCAACGTCACACGATTCGCCACAGTTGCGTAATAATTTTCTTTTTTTATCAGATATTCATCAAAAAGACAAAGAGCAAATGTGGATGGAAATTTTTGTTTTCACAAAATTGTTTATGTGACATTTTTGGTCAGAGAATTTATGCTCCCGGGGAGAAATAATTCATGAAAAATAGTGCAGCACTGCGGAGGGTAATGATTTCCACTTTTTAGTGGTATATGTGTATTTCACGAAGCCGGTGTGCTTGGTAGTATCATCTATAAATAGAAATTCAACGAGGGGAAGTTACTGTTGGGGGAAAAATCCCCTTGACATAGGATTACGATGCGGCGAGCGTCGGATGTTGGAAGACATAACTTTTTGTTGAATTTTGTTTCTTATATTTCATCTTGAGAATATCAATGTATTATTTATTTTCTCTCTTTCCGGTATTTTCTGAGTACAGATGGAATTGACGTGAGGTATTATTCAAATTTCATTTTGGAAATGGATGCTTTTTATTTCGGAAAGTTTTTTATAATCCATTTGTGCTAATGAGGTCAGAATGAGCTTTAAAAAAATGAAAATAGGGACTTTGAATTGCGATTGAGGTAATTTTACACACGCACACAGTGTGACAATTGATGCATTTAAACTTGCAATTCTCCAATCAGGTCTCATTATCAGGAGCGAAGGTGAAGCTAAATGACTTGTAATAAAAGCACGTTCGTGGTTTACGATAAACGGATGTTATCTAAATGTACATAATCAAGGAGATAAAAGAATCTTGATTTATGATGTTGAGGAATTTTTCAATTTTTTTTTCAATCATTTTCTGATTATTGAGATTTTAATTATGCATTTCGATACAATTTAAATATTCTTTATAATATTGATACATTTCTGATGGGGAAGTCTTCAGAATAATCTGCGAAAATTGAAAAAATATTAGGTAAAGTTTGAAAGATAATTATTTTTATATTTTTCTTACTTTCCACACATTGCAAATCTCAACATCATAGTACTGCCTCCTCCCATCCTATTAGAAATCATTTGCCCAACGGAAGAATCGAGGAGACATCCGCTATCTTCTTCATTCTGCAAATTGAAATTGACATGAATATCGAGTATTTGCGGAATTAATGAAGGTTCATTGAGACTCACTCCGTTCACTATGCCGTTAGCATATTCAATTAGTCCCCAGAGAGTAGACTGCTGATTGTCGCCCTTTAAAACAGATAAGAGGGAAGAGTATCGGTTCATTATAATTCTTAAGATATTTTTTAAAAATTGTATAAACTTACGTTTTCATCACTGCCATTCTCATCGTCTCCATCGCTCCTGAATATTCAATAATTCAACGATAAATTAAAAAATCAGATTTTTGAAGTGAAGAATTTAAATAAAAATTCGATTCATTCTGCTTCATTACTAGACTTTTTACCTGTTCTCCACCAAGGTTTTGAGGAAAGTGGACAACATCATGAGTCCAACATTGTCATCTCCATAAGGATTATCCTCTTCGTTTTCTTCTTCTTCTTCTCCTGAATCTCCCATATCTTCATTCTGCTCAGATCCCCTGAATTCGTAATTTCCAGAAGTAAAATGCTTCGATGAATCATAATGTTCATGAACATTGAACGAATAATTTCTTACCCATAGACAAATCCAGTGGCTCGACTCAAAAAGCCCATGAATAGTGAAACAGACTCTTCATTTGCATCTCCATTGTTTTCATCATTGCCTTCGGTATTCTCCTCGCTCTATAATAAAATTCATTCTCAAATTAATGAATTCTGAATAATAAAGATGTTTCGATAGCAAATTCCACGTACTTCTGCACTCTCATCGCTTTCATCGTCTTCTTCATCGTTCTGGAAGGTAATTGGTATTGAATTAAAAAATCTGAGGTCATGATTTTTCTTCGATGAATATCAGAGTTGAATTTTTACGTACGTTCTCATTGCCACTATCGCCTCCATCGCTCGCCTCCTCCCTGAGGACATTTGTGTAATTGGAATATTAAATTTTTATGAATTCATGGAGAAATATTTCTTACCCTCCACCGAACCACCAGCCCAAGAAACCTCCTATCATATCGCTATTATTCTAAAGAGACAAATTAATCTATTTTTAGATTTTATCTTCATTTTTATTTAATTCGATAGTGAATAAGTGAAAAAGAACAAGTCTAGTTTCTGTGCTCCTCTTTTTTTGAGAATATCTCGGAAACTAAAGGAGATAGAGTAATTCTTGTTGAGACCTTTTTTGTAGAGAATTTCAAGAGCTACAAAAAAGGTTCTTATCAAAAATTCGTTATCTCTTTTATTTTCCGAGATATTCATAAAAATGAAGAAGAAAGGTTGACTTTTTTCGTTCACTTTTTCATTTCTTGAGTTTTCGGAATTTATTCTGGATAAATACGGTCTGGGTGTCCTCTTCATCATCACCATCGTCATCATTGCCTTCTTCTGAATCATCTGCATCTTCTTCATCTCCATTTCCATCATCCTGAAATTAATTTATTAAAAGAGAGTAGAAAGTAATACTGAAGTGTGATTGATGCATACCGTTTCATCGTTCTCATCAGATTCGCCTCCATTTTGATCTTCATCATCACTAAACAGAAATTTCACTTTTAAAATGGTATCGAAAGTTGTTAGTAATCGATTCGTGTTCATCCCTTACCCTTCACTACTATTTTGTCCTGAATCATCAGCATCATCACCATTATCTTCATCTCCAGATTCATCTCCACTGGAACTATTTTTTAACATTAAAATCAAAGATTCTTATGAATTAAACATTCATCACTCACTCAGGATCGATCACTTCGTCCAAAAGTGCCCCTAGTACATCATCAATTCCTTCTGAATTGTCTAAGAGTCCCGAAAGTATATCTCCACTTCCTTCTGAATTGTCGTCATTGCCTTCTTCATTATCAGAATTATTTCCTTCTCCTGAACCTTCGCCATTGCTATTGCCATCACCATCATCTCCATCATCTCCATCATCAGAATTATTTTCCTCTCCAGAACTACTGCCACTGTTATTTTCATCACTCTCATCACCACTGGAATAATTCGTAAAAAGGAAAAATTAGATAATCCTTTTTATCAATAATTTTTGAAGAATATCTCGGAAACTAAGCGAGATAGAGAAATTTTTATGGAGACCTTTTTTGTAGCTCTTGAAATTCTCTAGAAAAAAGGACTGTTGTAAAATTGCGCTATCTCGCTTAGTTTCCGAGATATTCTTAAAAAACTAAAAATTGTTGAGAGGAATGTTTTTTATGGACATTTTATGTTCATTTCTCACCCTCTACCCCACACAGTATCTACTAACGCCCCTAATACGTCATAATGTTCTCTAGAATTATTATCATTGTCATCTCCATTATCATTGTCTCCTGAATCATCAGCATTACCATCTCCTTCAGAAGAATCACCTTCTGAATCATTATTTTCTGTTCCATCATCACTATAAAGAATTCAAAAAGTTGAAATAATTGTTCTATCAATTGATGAAAATTTATTTCTTACTTTCCACCCCATAAACCATTCAGAAGACCCGAAAGTAATCCACCTGATTCATCACCAGAGTCCTTCAAGAAAAAAATCATAAAATTATTATTTTTTTAATTTTTTGAAGGAAAGTTCTATTCAATTTTCCATTTAATCCTCGATTTTTTCGGAATTTTTTAATATTCCAATACAAATAATAAAAAGTAGAATCTTGATAAAGAGAGAACACTTCTCTACTCTCCCTTGAAAATGGAATTGGATTTCTGCACATGATTTCCATTGAAAATTTCCCCTTTTTCACCAAAACCACTCGAGAGATTCTACTCACCATTGACGCATCATTACCTCCATCCCCCGAATTCTCGCCACTTTCAGTCCCTTCCATGATCCTGCAAAAAGCCCCAGAATTAGGAGAAAAATAGCAAAGTAACTTACGAATTCTCCACTCACTTTTCATCAAGTTGATTCGCAGGCGAATTGTCCTCGTTACTATTCCCCTCTGAGCTTCCATCCATCTGGAATATGAAAAATTGAAGAAAACTGAAAAAAATCATAAAATATTAAGTTACCTCAACAAATGCACAAAGGCAGAGAACAATGAATATTGCAGTGTAGAGCTTCATATTCAGACTCTAGTTATGCTAAACTATAACTCAGCTATTAATGTATTTTCTTCGTAATATCCCTGTTCACCTCCAGGCACTCTAGTTTTCATTTACTGTTTCGCTGTTTTGTAATTGTTACAATTATCCAGTAACACGTGGCCTATCAGAGGCCTCCATAACGTTAAATTCAACGATAAGATAATCTAAATATCCTGCAAATGTCTTTGTTGTTGAAAAATTTCAATTTTGAATTCAAGTTCACAGGCAATTGAAACAAAACTCCATTTAAAAAATCATTAAAATAATTTAATAAATTATGAAAAATATAGTTTTTTTAATCTGTCGATATCTCGAGAATTATTAGGTTTAGGAAAAAATGTGAAGATACCTTTTTTGTAGAGAATTAAATTTTCTAAAAAAAAGGTCTCTTCATATTTTCTCCTAAACCCAATAATCTCCGAGATAATCTTGAATTAATTAACACGTGATTTTTTAGGATAATTGAATTTTCATAATTATGAATGTCTGACATTTGATGAATTATTATCTCTATTTTCCTTCAATTTCATCTCATCAATAGCTGGAAAATTGCGTGGGTGGATGAAGAAAGAAGCCAGGATAGCTCAAGGGGTTTTGGGTGGGAGGGAGGGGGAGGGAGGAGTATAGCTGAGATGCCAATGTTGGAAATTATCGATTTTGTAGTTGAATACCAAGAGCATCATACAGTTTTGAAGGAAATACCGTCGGCCACGTAGTGGCAATCATGAAATTTCATATGCCACAGTTATTCCAATGCAAACAACTTTGTAATTTCCTGGGGGAACAACAATGTTACTATAAATTTTGTTTTATTCTTCAAACAATGGATTTTTATATCAATCGAATTTAAACAGAAAAATTGGAATTAAGCAGTTGAGGAATAAAATGTGATTGTTAAAAAAAAAAAAAAAAAAAAAAAAATGTGCTTGTGACCTTGACGATGTAGTGCAACTCTGCGAGGTTTTTTTTTTTTTTTTTTTTACGAATTGAAACATTTCGTTGGCCTTGAGAGGGTGACGTTTGCAAGTAGATTCAAAGAACGAATGCTTTCACGTTTTGAGGTGGGGGAATGGAGAAATGAGATCGCCTATTCATTATGAGTATAAAAGAAATGTACAAGGTGATTCGTGAAAACAGGATGAAGTTTCTTCGGTGCACTAGTACTGCAATCACAGTATTTTTATTTACTTTTTAAGAATAGAGAAATTTTATGTTTTCTGTACTTTTTTTTTCCAAGAATATGAGAATTTCAGTTTTTTTGCGAATATCTCGGAAACTAAAGGAGATAGGGCGATAATTGTTAACTTCTTTTTTGTAGAGAATTTCAAGAGCTACAAAAAAGGATTCTTGTAAAATTTCCCTATCTCGCTTAGTTTCAAAGATATTTTGAAAAAACTGGTGGAGGAATGGAGACAATTTGTCTGAAGACTTCAAACTCAGTTTTTTCTTTATTTTATCAACTGAACTTTGACGTAATCCCTCAATATTTCAGAAACTATCGATTTTATGAAAATTCTCTTGAAAAGAGATCCTTTCATATTTTCCTCTGAACCCAGGAATATTCGAAGAAGAATTCCCATAAAAAAAATAATATTATCTTTTTATTAACATTAATCCTTGAATATCTCAGAAAATATTGGGTTTAGGGGAATCCATCAAGAGACCTTTTTTGTAGCTCATGAAATTGTCTACAAAAAAGTACTCTTCACATTTTCCCCTAAACCCAACAGTTTCCGAGATAATCCTAATATCATCTGCATGAATTTTTTTCAATTAATTTCTCTTCATTATTTCACGACATTCTCTTCATTTTAATATAAAAAATTCATGTCCTGTGAAAATCAATGCTTGGACATGCTGCAACAATCTGCATGTCCCCATTTTTTTCTTTCAATTTTTTTTATCAGAAATTTCGATGAGTTTTCATAGGATTAAATGAAAAATCTATTAAAATTATTAATAGCTATTGATTTTCCTCAGTCACGCAACATAATGGTACACAATGTTGCACGTTACATACAATTAGGAAAAGCCTCTGGGGATTACGTCATAAATCATTTATTATCACTGCATTGTTGTGGTTACAGAGTATTTTTTCATGTAAATCCTCGAATTTATTTAACGAAAATTAATTCAATGAATCATCATGAAATTCATGAAAATTTATGAATTCTTTTTTTTTTTCATTAATTTATTTATTAATATTTAATTTTATAAGTGGGAGGGTTTATGGAAATAGCACTTCCGCTACTTTATTTTATTATTTATGAGTCTATTTTTATCAAATTGAATCGATTGCGAACGGTTTTGTCATGTACACGTGTGATTGATACGGTCAGCTCGGTTATATGGGTTAAGTACTTTGGTTGGATGGGGCGACGAATGATTTGACCCTTCTGCCCTCTCAATCTTATTAATCGAATCGCCCTGAGATTGTTTCAATTCATCGTTACACTGCAATTCTTCTTATTTTTTTATGTCACTATTTTTTCCTACATTTAATGAAAAACTTTGAGAATTATGAAAAATTCTCAGAATTTTTTTTCTAGGGGAGATTGGGGTAAAATGGACATTCTGATTGGACGGTTGGAGATATCAATTTTCTGATGATTCCATTGGAAAGCTGAGGAAATTTTAGGTGGAAAACATGTGTCGAAATTAATTTTTTCGAGTTTTTTGAAAACTCGATTTTTTCACCCACATTTGAACGGGAAAAATTTGAAAAAAATCACATTTTCGGGGATATCTCCGGTTCTATTGGTCGTAGCGTGGAAATTCTGATTCGAGGTCAAAGGTGAGCTCATTTGCGATGAATTTATGTGGGTTTCAAAATTAAAAATACGATTTTTTGAGTGATTTATAGTGGAAACACTGATTTTCAAAAAACACCCCAAAAGTACTTGAAAAAATCGCATTTTTAATTTTAAAACCACGTGAATTCATCGCAAATGAGCTCACCTTTCACCTCGAATCGGAATTTTTGAGCTACGACCAATAGAACCCGAGATATCGCCAAAAAAGTGATTAATTCAAATTTTTTCAATGAAAAAAATCGAATTTTTAAAAAACTCGAAAAAATTAATTTCGACACATGTTATCCACCTGAAATTTCCTCAGCTTTCCGATAAAATCATCAAAAAAATTCTATCTCCAATATTTCTCTTCATTTCTCGCATGTGTCACCTTTCCCCTATTTTTATTTTATTTGAAATTATTCATTTTTTCCGAGAAATTAAAATTTGTGAATTCACTTCTGAATAATTCTATTAATATTTTTAATTTAATGAAGGATTATTTTAAAAAATTGAGTCCAATAAATTTATGCATTCTCAGTATTTCAAAAGTTGCTCTCGTCGGCTCTGCCCTTTTATTTATAGCCCTCTCTCGCAGAGTCAATGTCCTCTCACGAAGAATTGTGCAAACGCGTTGAGGGAGGTCTCGGTGAGAAAAAGAAGAGCGAAGTAAATGGAATAAAGTTGAAAAAAATTAAATAATAAGAAAGAAAGAAAAATGGCAGATTTATCCCTTGATCCAGAGGATTCTCGGTATTTTCTCGTTTTCGTGAACGCGGTGACAGGAAATTTCGTGAAAATAGAGGGAAAAACATTGTGACAAGTTGAAGACGAGAGCAAACAAAAAAAAAAAACATTTTTATTAAAAAAATAAATATCGAAGGTTTATTTGGATCTCCACTTTTCTTTCAATATCTCCGAAAATAAAAGAGATAGAGAAATTTTTGTAGAAACCTTTTTTGTAGCTCTTGAAATTCTCTACAAAAAAGGTATCTACATAAATTTCTCTATCTCTCTTACTTTCCGAGATATTCACAAAAATGTAAAAAACATGAAATTCTCTATTCTCAGGAATTTATTGAAAAAATAATTAATACTAAAAAATTTGATTCAGAGTGCAAGAGCAATTTGCATATCGCATTGCTGTTAGGTGGTACATTGAGTACAAGCACTTTATATAAAATTGTATATACAACGTTTCAACTTCCCCCTTACTGTGAAGATAACGGACCATCAGTGTTATTACTAAGCGGCTGTACATGCGCTCTTCTCTCCCAGGTCATTTAATCTATCACGAACATTAGCTTTTAAACATCATTGAGGAAAAAACGAGGAATTTTCAATGAAGAGTTAAATGAACAGATAGAACGTGTTATCATCCTGCGAATTCCTTTGGGTGGAATGCTTCCAAATGGATGAAACTCCAATTCTATCTTCCTGTGGAATAAAATCGTGAAGTGGAAGAAAGATTGTGTGACAATGACAGAGACATTTTACAAAACGTAATTTTGGATTTTCCAAAAATTTCACTTTCTTTCAAATTCTTCATATAATTACATTTTTTCGTAATGACCTTTTACTCCAACTTTCCCCAAAAAAAATAAAAAAAAATACAATAACTCAGTAGTGAAGTGGTAAACAAGGTCAAGTATATATTGTATCCCTTCATGACTTGACCTTATTTACCACTTCACTACTGAATTTTTCAATCTTTCCTAAATCCTAAAATATTCAATAAAAGAATTCCTTCAATTTCCAAAATTTCCCTTTAGTTTTTATCTATTATCTCTGTATCTATAAGGAATATCAAATTTTTCCTAATAACCTTTTTTGTAGATCAAGAAATGGCGAAGAAAAAAGGTAATCACAAAATTTTCTCTATCTCCTATAATTTCCAAGATAATCAATGAAATGTAGATTTTTTTCCTCAATTTTCACATTAAAACGAATATTCATCCAATTTTTCCATCCTCCCACGAATATCATTGGCAAAAAAACGAGTTATTTTTTTACGACACTTTTATTCTGAATAAACGAATGTAACGCAGCTGAATGATATAAAAGAGTCAAGATGTAGCTCATTGCGTAATGGTATAGGCGTTAGTTTTAACCGATGACGATTTTCTCTTGGATGCAGTTGGATTAGGTAATCATTGAGAGCACACGAGCGACACTGACTGTTCAGTTCATTCAGTTTTCCCTGGCAGTTCTCATTTTTTCTGTTTTATATCAAATGCACTCTCCATTGAGTTCAAGAGATAAAAATAATTTTTATCCAATTCTTCATTCAATTGAAATTGAATGAATGATTGTGTTCGAGGAAATCACAATGAAGAACCAAGTGATTGATAATTATGGAGATAGTTCGTGCACTCTAGCTAATCAGCAGAAACTTAATAATTTACTTCATGGAATTGATAATGAGGACAATGGAATTGATATTGCTAATACATTGAATCGTTTATTGTTCTTTTTTACACTGATAAAGTGGATGAATTTCGAGGTATGGTGGCTCATTGGTGATGCACCTGGTACATCATGATTCTCTCATTGTTTTGTGCTACACAAATGTAATAATATCGATTGAATACTTGAGAGAGTGACAGTTTCAATTTCCTCCCTTGATGAAGTCATCTGCATCATTTTTATCTGGAGTAAATTTATTTGTGATGTTCATTGAATAAATACGTGAACAGTATTGAAGAGTTTTTTGTTATTGGTGACATATTTCAGCAGTGAAGTGGAAAACATGAGATAAATTTAGTTTTCGGTGAATATCTCGAGATCTTGTGGGAATAGGGGAATTTTTGTAGATACCTTTTTTGTAGCCTGAATTCTCCTCTACAAAAAAGGTTATCATGAAAATTTCTCTATCTTTTTTAGATTCCGAGATATTTAATAAAAAGTGGAAATTTCATTGAATTTTAGGTTTCTTCAGTTTTTTGGAGATATCTCGGAACTAAGAGAGATAGAGAAATTTTCTTAATGACCTTTTTTGTAGCTCTCGTTTTTCTCCATAAAAAAGGTGTCTACGAAAACTTCTCTATCTCCTCTAATTTCGGAGATATCTCGAGAAAACTGATTCTGAAGTGAAATCAACTTGTTTCCTTCCACTTTGCTAATAGTTTTAAATGAAACAACTTTTGTCTCCAACTGTTCCACTGGAGGAAGTTTGGACTCAATTAAAAATAAAGTGGAGAATTCTCGGGAAAGCAGAGAGAGCAAAAAAAATAGCATTATTTTTCTTTAATTTCATCAAACACAAGCTTCTTGAATCACTTGAGCTCTTCCAGGGGAGAATATATATTCAACTGGCGTTAGTCAGCATCTCCGTTTGTAAACACATGACACACAAATGTAGGGGAGAAAATTCAACTGTGTAAACCACAAAAAATATCACGAGCCTTTGGTCTCTTTATTATTTTTAATAAATAATTCTCGTGATCAAAACAATTTTTTCCTTTTGAGTGTCAAGTGCATTTTTAATTAATTTTTCTTTCTTTGAAAAAAATAAGTTAAGTGAATAATTAAAAGTACTGTATTTCCCCTTGAATTCCTCTAAATTGTTGAATTTTCTCACGTAGAATGATTGGATTACCTCATAATTTAACACAAAATATGAATATTTTGCGTGAGAACATGCTACTCCAGTTGCAAATTGATTTTCATTCCGAAAGATGGTATATATATGCTTTTTTTGTGGTGGGAGTGACACTTGACATTGTTGAACACATGTGAAGTCCTCATCCTGCTTTTCTCCCTCACTGCAGATGAAAATGTGGATAGTGCAGTGGGAGTCTATCTGAAATGATTGATGGGATTGATATTTAATGCAGATTGCAGCAAATTTGAGACAGAAAATGTCACAATTTTCGAGGCAATTCTAAATAATTAGTTTTTCTTGAATATCTCGGAAACTAAGGGAGATACAGAAATTTTCGTAATAACCTTTTTTGTAGAGGAGAATGAGAGCAACAAAAAAGGTATCTACAAAATTTTTCCCATCTCCCACAGATTTCGAGATATTCTCAAAAAACTAAAAAATCGGAATAAATTCATGAACTGATCTCCAAATACAAAATAATTCGTTTTCCCTGAATATCTCGGAAACTAAGCGGGATACAGAAATTTTCGTAATAACCTTTTTTGTAGAGCAGAATGAGAGGAAGAAAAAAGATATCTACAAAATTTTTCCCATCTCTCACAGATTCCGAGATATTCTCAAAAAACTAAAAAATCGGAATGAATTCATGAGCTGATCTCCAACGACACCAGCAACTCCATTTTCAATTTCTCCAACTTCCTCTGTATTATGAAAAATCGGAAAATTTCCAGTGAAACTCGTTACATCAGTCTCCACCCTCCACGCCCCCTTTTCCTACTCTCTCATTTACCTCAATAAAACTGAAATTGCAGTTAATTGAAGATCCAGAAATAAACAAATGGAAACAGCACATTTAGATGAATTCGGTGACATTCGCCGTGCCTTGCGTGACCGTGATATTTTCGAGTTTTTGAATACATATAATTCACGTTACCATTTGAAATCAATGGTTCAAGGCCGCTGCGGATGTAGGAGAGAGCAATGCCAGGGGAACGAAAGAGAAAAAGCCTTTTTTCGTTCTCTCCGCTCTTTCCCCTCGCGCCATCTAGTGGCACTCTTCCCCCTCTCTCTCCCTCTCTTCTGCCGTTAACTTTTCAGAATCTCTGCGGCTTTACTTTCATTTGATAAAAAAAAAAGAAAATTGCCTCGAGCACTTTTCCCCCATTTCCCATTGATTATTCACGATGGAAAATTTGAAAAATTCTCGTTATCTTAATTGAAGTTGGTTCGATTTCTCGGGATTTTCCGGGGGAAAAGAGGAGAAAATCGAGGGGTACATCATTAAATTCATGATTTGAACGAAAACCTTGAGAATTCTTTCTTTTTCATTTTTCATGCGATAATTGCAGTTAATTAAATCGTGAATTAATGATGATTCTTTTCTTTATTTCATCATTAGTTTCTTTCTTAAATATCTCGGAAACTAAGCGAGATAGGAAAATTTTCGTTGATACCTTTTTTGTGGAGAATTTCAAAGGCTACAAAAAAGGTCATTATGAAAATTGCTCTATCTCGCTTAGTTACCGAGATATCTTCAAAAAACTGAGGATGAAAAGGAGTAAAGTTTGAAAACTTCAGTTTTTTTCTTTCCCTGTTTTTTTTTTTTTTTTTTCAATGCATATGTACACATGTCCATATGAATACCATAATACTGAGGAATTGCCAATTATCTTAATGCACTGGAGACACTCGTGGAATGCAATTCACGCTTCTGAATTTTCAATGTTTAATGTACGATTCTATCGGAACAGATGACCTTGAAAATTCGTAATTTGTACATGTCTCTACTGAATTCTCCATGATGCTTTTTAACGAGAAATTTTCCACTTTATTTTTTTTTTCATTCATTTTTTTTATTGGAGAGAAATTTTTGGATTTTTGCAATTTTCATTTTTTGTTAATTATTAATTTGGGAAAATTTTGGAATTTTTACGTACACATTTTAATACGAAAAATTCTCTTGAATCGTCACCCAAAAATATATCGAATCATTTCGTGTCTCTCGTTGCTCTGATTACAATCTGACTATTCCACTATTTTTAAACGTTGACACGGTTACGTAGAATTTATTTTATTTATTTTTTTTCCAATATTTCAGAGGAACATTTTTTTTTCTTAGTAAATAAAGATCTTAATTCAATGAGATTGCTTCAGAGAATTTTTTACACATTTTTATTCATGAAAAATGTTCAATAATTAAGGAAGATAGATTTTCTTTTAAATCCATCAGTTTTTTGGAGTTTTCTCGAAAACGATAGGAGATACAGAAATTTTCATAGATACCTTTTTTGTAGCTCTGATTCTCCTCTACAAAAAAGGTCATCACCAAAATTTCTCTATCTCTCTTAGATTCTGAGATATTAACTAAAAACATAAAAAAATAATAATTCCACAAAATGCTAAAAAAAAGTCGAATTTCAAGAAAAGAATTTCCGAAAAATCCCCCAACACCGGAAATGAAACATCGACCCATGAAACAAATGAAGAAAACCGAAAAACCAAAAAAAAATCATTTCCGTTTTGAACCACAGAAGCAAGTGTGTCCAAAGGGGATGAAAATACACAGTCCACACTACAGTGCTATATTCCAACGATTTTGTGTGTAGAGTAGTGGAGGGGGCGAGAGTATAGTCGTAGAGGGTTAGGCGAGGGGTGGGGGATGGCGTCAGAGCGGCCGACATCCATCGGCTGGTCCTTTACTCGGTTGCACTCAGTCGTCTGGCGAACGTTGCACGGTCAACATCGATCGTGCGTCTCGTGGCCTAAAGCGTGTACCCGGGTTCTCCACTGCAATTAACGAAAAAAAAAGGAACCGGCATTAATTCCTCCATTTTCCTCAAACAAACACTAAACTAAAGCTGCTTAAATGTTCATCAAAATGGCGGAAAATAATTAAAACCAAAGTGATTATTAACCGAGGTCATTGGACTCCTGCAAACTCTTTATCTAATTGTGGAGAGTCACGTGACGTGCGTGTAACATCGGAAGTGCATTGATTTCCGTTTAGAAGAGAACGAATAAAGGGGAGATAAAAAAAAAAATTGTGACTTTTATTATCGAAGCGTGTGACACGCAGAGGGACAGGCAGCATCACACAAACTCTGTGGCCTAGTTAAGTGCATTGAACCAGTCCGACGAAAAATAAAGAATAAAGAACGTTGCGTGTGTTATAATCGTCCGAGCTCTCGTGCAGCAGAAAGAATTTATTTGTGGAAAAAAGTAGGTGGTCAATTGTTCACTCAATTGTAAACAAAGGGGTGAAGAGGAGAGAGGAGAGAGTGAGGAGGAAGGTGGAAATTAAAACGATTATGAAAAAAATCATCGAAATTGTGAAGACCAAAGCGATCAGCTGACTAGGGGAGCTGTTCCGTGGACGTGACGGGGCTCATGATAGTAATCGGGATAATAGGAAGGATTCAACGTTCAAAAAGGATCAACGTTGCTCCGTCATGACATTCAGCACGTCCTTTCATACTGATAAAAACGGATTTGCACAGCACAATATGCAGCGGTAGGTTTTTTTGTGAAAAATTATTTCATTTGTAGAGGTCAAACGGGATGAGTCTATTTTTTTTAATGTTTTTGGAGAATATCTCGGAAAGTAAGAGAGATAGAGATATTTTTGAAATTACCTTTTTTGTAGAGAATTTCAAGGGCTACAAAAAAGGTCTCTACGAAATTTTCGCTATCTCGCTTAGTTTCGGAGATATTCGGGAAAATAACAAAGAAAAATATACAGAATTTTATTAGAGATGGAAAATGGTGTAATGGATTTTAGTTTAATGGTTCAGGTAATGGAAAAATTGAAAATTGAAAATTTTAGAGGTTTTTTAATATCTCGTAAACAAGGAGAGTAAAACAAATTGCTGTGCTGCATTTTTCAGCGCATTTTTAACAATATTCTCTGATGTTGTGGATTTTCAAAAGACAACTCTGTTATCATGAATTTAATTATTTTCCTTTTATCGCTTATTTTTGTATTTTTCATTACTCTACCCCTTGAATCACCATGACCTTGGTATTAAGAAAATGATTTATTCATTGACACAACCAATGCACGTGTACAAAGTCGCTGACAGTCTGAAAATATTTGTTTTTTGTATAACTGTCTAATTTGATATTTTTATCACGGTAGCATGGTACAAGCTTGTAATCTCTTATCGCAAGTTTTTTTATTCCAAAGCTCTCGTCTCATAAATACTTCCGAGAATTTTCCTCTCACCTTCTGTCTCAATTTGCCATTGCTAATTGAATTAATTGATGATAATACATGATTAAATTGATTTCTATCGGTTTTTTGATAATATCTCGGAATTGAAGGGAGATACGAGAATTTTGAAAGGGACCTTTTTTGTAGATCTCATGCGGCTCTACAAAAAAGGTTTCTATGAAAATTTCTGTATCTCCCTTCAATTCCGAGATATCGACCAAGACTGTTGGAGATGTGCTAAAATAAATTCAACAAGTTTAGAAATCACGTCCATACTATTTTAAAAATATCTCGTAAACTATGAGGTTTGGGAGAATTTATCAAGAGATCTTTTTTTTAGAGAATTCAATTCTCTACAAAAAAGGTCTCTTGACTTTTTTCTCTAAACCCACTCGTTTTGGAGATACTTGCAAAAATCCAAAAATTTGATATTTCGATCTATTTTACTTTATCATTCATAAAATATTAACAACTATTCGCTTCCATTCACTAAATATATCCCAAATTCTTTATTTCTGGATGAAGACGGAAATAAGTTAGAATTCCGGAAAATTTGTGGTGATTGACGTGAGAGATAAGATGTAGATGAATTTTTTACGTAAATAATCGCTGACACCTTCTCCATTCCTTTGTGTATTGGTAACACGTGGCAATTTTTTTGTTTTTTATTCACCAACGGAAAATTATGGGTGAACAAAAGTAAATAATGGAGAAGAGACCTTGAGCTCTACAAAAACTACGTTTGTACGTGAATCACAAAATTAGAAAATTCTTGAACAAAGAGAGAGTTGTGTAAAATTGGTAGATAATTTGTTTCTTTGAAATTCCCCATAAAATTGAGGTTTCAAAAGCTAAAAAATTCATGCAACAAAGACTAACGATAGACAGCAATAATCGAGGTTACAGTCAAGGCTGTGTAGAAAGGTACGGCTTGCGCGCATCTCACGACTCGGTTATCGACCCTCTGGAACAACTAGTGTTCTCCACTCCTTCTCAATGCATCTGTTACACTAATGTTCTCGTGTACCACCTTGCTTCCTCCCAGACTTCCGAAATATGTTAAAAATCGAGTGAACCTATCTCCAATCATTTACCCCTTTTTTCAACCATTTTTAATGATAAAAAAAGGCGAATTATCTTTTTCTCTTCAGAATCGTAGTCAATTCCTTTTTGTCAAATATCTCTGAAATTAAGAGAGATAGGGAAATTTTTGTAGAGACCTTTTTTGTAGAGAATTTCAAGGGCTACAAAAAAGGTTATTATGAAAATAGCTCTATCTCGCTTAGTTTCCGAGATATTTTCCAAAAACTGATGATGAAATAAAGTAAGAAATTGAAGTTTTCAGACAACTTGATTTTATTTCATCATCAGTTTTTTAAAGATATCTCGGAAACTAAGCGAGATAGAGCTATTTTCATAATAACCTTTTTTGTAGCCCTTGAAATTCTCCACAAAAAAGGTATCCACGAAAATTTCTCTATCTCTCTTAGTTTCAGAGATATTTGACAAAAAGTAATGGTGAAACAAAGCTGATTTGCCTGGTCGTGAAAATTGCAGTTTCTTAAAGAAGCTCATGTAGACCAATTTCCATTATTCTATTTTATTAAAATGATTATTCTATTCAATGAGTCATATCTCCGAGGTCACAAGTGTATCACACTGTCTCCATTAACGCACTTTTTTTCCTCAACAATTGTAATCAAAACAAAATAATTTTTTCGTTCAACTTGAATTGACGTTGACTCTAATTCTCGAATTAATCCAATAAAACTGACATTCCTCTTCCGATACATTGACCTCAATTATCATTTTTCTAATCCAAAGGATTAATTGAGGGCAGTAATGACGTTAATTCAACTAATTTATTGAACAGGAAAAAGAGACGATTTTCCACGTATTTATTTGTTTATGTGAAGTGCAATTGAATCGTTGAATGAGACTTCAGCGACAATCTGACGCTCTTCAGTAAATTTCAATGTGATTTATGATCCATGGGATTATTTCAATGGAGAAATTTAGCCGAAAATAGATAAGACAGAGGAGAGGAGAAATAAAAGAATTACCAAATGATAACGACTACTTGGCGCCATTCAACATGTGTCGTTTTACTCGTTATCAATTTGTTTATATTTAGGTGCTCTATTTTTTTTTTTTTTTAATCAGAAGAATTATAAAGTCATTGGTAATTACTGGAATGGTTCAGTTTCATTGTGAATGCGAGTGAAGCAAGTGCTCGAAAAAAAAAATCTATTTCTTTTATTAAAATAGGAAATTGTAAAAAAAAATCCAATTTTTTTTTTTTAATGATAAATGGATTTTTGAATGGAAAAAAACTGTGTTTTAAAGTTTTTTTTTTTTTTTTTTTTCCATCAATGAATTTTTCCATTTGAAAGAAAGTTTTGGAAAAATAAAAATTGAGTGAATTTTGTAAAATGAGATTTTTTAAACTACCATGGAACATTTCAACCTCGAGTGAAAATTCACGCGATGATGTGAATACACTCGAGAAACTTTTATTTGTTAGTCGGTGAGTTCACTTATTTTTTTATTTTGCCATGAAAAGGGACGGAAAAAAATAGTACACGGATTTGAACTTAACAAGGCGAGACTTCGTTATACGAGTTGAGTCCTTAACTTTCAGTTTTAATGACAAAACCACTAATTGGGGGGTAAGGTACACCCTAAAGTACACCGGCATTTTATGAAGTTAAAAAATATGGAATTCTCGTCTCTATTTCATGTAAAAATATTTTTAAAAAAACGTATTCTTTCATTTCCTCTAATTAACGCAAAAATCGTGAAAGACATTTTTACGAAAAAAAATTGCCTCTTTATATTAAATGAAAAATAATTGAGTCACATGTCCAATTAAACTGATTAAACACATTTCAAATTAATTAGAAATTTGTGGAGTAATTACGCACAATTGTCACAATTGTTTGTGTAATTTCCGTTTTCAAGGAATTTCAAGTGGAGACTCAAACTACTTCTGAATGTCTAGAATTTTGGGATTAATTAATGTGGGTGGAAGAAGTTTACTGTTAATAAACCGACGTTTTTCATTTTAATTTTGAGATCGTGAATATTACGGGAAATAAAAGGTCATTGATCTCCTCAATTATCAATTCTCTCTTAAAAATTATTCTTTGATTATTCAATTCGATTCTTGAATAATAAACAAGCGGAAGTGAGAAACTGAAATTTTTAAACAACTTGAATTTATTTCATCATCAGTTTTTATCCAATATCTCGGAAACTAAGCGAGATAGAGAAATTTTCATAGAAACCTTTTTTGTAGCTCTTGAAATTCTCTACAAAAAAGGTATCAACAAAAATTTCTCTATCTCCCTCAGTTTCCGAGATATTTATCAAAAACTAATGATGAAATAAAGTTGATTTGTCTGTGAATTTCAGAATCGTGCGGAAGTGTAAAAATGATAATTAATTCATTCGAGAGAATAAAAGACTTGTGAATATATTTTTAAAAAATTGAGAAATGATTTTTTAGTATTATATAATTAAATTCAATTTTTTAATATTTCATGATACAATTATTTTTTATTAAGAACAGCGGCTCAGTGGTCTAGGGGTATGATTCTCGCTTTGGGTGCGAGAGGTCCCGGGTTCAAATCCCGGCTGAGCCCAATTTTTTTCTCATTCAATTTAAATACAGTAATTACCGAAAATTCTCAATTAAACCAAAAATACCCCCCAATGATTGTAAAAAATTTCCCCCAAAATTAATACAATTTGACAATTTAATTATCTTTATCATTGATGTCAAGCGGTTATTGGCCGCGTTAATAAAAGCTATAGAACCATGGACAATACACTGACTGTGTAAATAAACAGAGTTGAATTGACGGGGGGTCTTTACTCGTTAATTCAATGCTATTCTAATTGTCCTCGGACCAATCTACTCCCAAGTAGACTTTGTAAATATAGATCGGACACGATGACGCATTATTTTATCAGTAATAATTTTAATGACTAATTATGATTAATTATTCCAATTCCCCTTTTTTCATTACAAAGAAAATTAATAATTTCATTTTTTTACAGGTCAAATACAGTCTCGGGAGAGGAAGGAATGCTGAGTGGGGGTCTGGGATCCAAATTAAAATGCCCAACCCCCATATCACGTTTGAGGGTGGAGAAAATAGAGGGGGGACTGATGGTTGCTGGTGTTGTCATCGCAGCAAATTGCCAAATAGCACTTCCAGCATTTGGCTTTCTCTTCATGTTCGTTGGAGCTGTTCTAACTGGTAAATTGCTCTTTCATATATTTTATTTTGTTATATGAGTTTCTATGGCACAGAATCATGGCTTTCATCGCTTTTATTCGTACTGTGATTGGTGGAAATTTCTTTGATATTGAATTAACAAAATTATTTGTTATTCAATTGGAGATCAGGTCGAGTGGAGATTATTTTGAGAATATCTCGGAAACTATTGGGTTTTCGGGGATTTATCAAGAGACCTTTTTTTTAGAGAATTTAATTCTCTACAAAAAAGATCTCTTCACATTTTCCTCTAAATCTACTTGCCTCTGAGATATTCGTAATTTTGTGTTCATTAGAATTTTATCCTATGCATTTTTGTAATTTCAGTACTCATTTGCAGGTGAAAACGTGGAGGGATGAAATTTCACGTTTAAAATTTCTGGCACAATGTTAATGCTCTTCTATATACATGAATTACACATTCCATTGTCCTCGGAAAACTCGTGAATTTATTTTTGTCATTTAGGAAACGTTGACCGTTGGAAATTAGTTTTTTTCCATGTGTCACTCATTCTCCTCCATTTCGAGTGAATCACATGCCCTTGTGATCTCAATTAATTCTTCAATTCCTTTTTTTTTTTTTCGAGGGTTTTTAATGAATCCATGGAAAAAAAGACAGATTCGCTTTTCACGTTGTAACAGATACGTTTTTCCAAACGTCAATTATTTCCTCTCCCACACGTCAATTATCGACTTCCAATGAAAACCAATACACACCTCTTCTTTTCATCCTCAACATTGTTTGACATTTTTTTTAATAGGCAATGAAAAAGGTATGAAGAAAATTCTTGACGTCAGAATAAAAAGTTTCTATACGTCTGGCCTTTTCAGCCATAGAAGCTCGATACAATACCCTCTATAGACATTGAAATACGTCACAGACTGAAGCTTCATGTATCAAAAAAAAACTCTTTAAAATCTTGAAATACTATTTTTTAGTTTTTTCAAAATATCTCGATAATTATGAGAGATAGAGAAAATTTGGTAATAACCTTTTTTGTAGCTCTTGAAATTCTCTACAAAAAAGGTCTCTTCACATTTTTGTCTAAATCTGATGGATTCATAGATATTTAGCGGAAAAGGCAATTTTCCAACTCATCCAACTTTACTTCTTGAATTTATCGCACTCTTCCCCTGACTGAATTCGCTAACGTGAATTAATGGATAAACAAGCCCTAGAGTTTTATTCACGTGTAATGCAGACGTGCTGATAAAAGCAGAGCCTGGGGGAGCCTCTTGGATTTATATAGACTACGTGCGTATGATCGAAGGAAGCCCCACTGCTATCAGAGACTTCTGATGCAAAAGAAAAAAATCACACAACTTGATTATGCACATTGAGAAGCCATAGTTTGAGTACGTCAACAGTCTGACCCTCGTCGGTCTTTTTCCACTTTTTTTTTTCGTCACTTGCTCGTTTTTTTGCACCAGAAAAACTTTGCTCGACGCTAAAGAGCTTGTCGGCTTATTATAAAGGTCTTGACAGGGTTTTCCATTGTTCAAGGAGGCACGTGAATGCTTCAAGGTCGTTTTATTTATTGTATTGATCCTGAAAAAGTATTTATTATAATTTTATTAATGAGATAATTCAAACCGATTTTTTTGGGAAATTAGTTTTTTGAGAATATCTTGATAACGAAGACATTTAGGAGGATGAACCTCTGAACCTTTTTTTGAGGAAATTTAATTATCTACAAAAAAGGTCTCTTCATAAATTTTCCTAAGTCCAACCATTTCTGAGATATTCATGAAATAATGAAAATATAAATGAAGAATAATCTCGAAGAATTATTACTTTAATTTCTTTCAATGAAAAAATGAATTTAAATTGACTCATTGTGCTGTCTATTAAATTTGAGAACCGCTATAATATGCTTCGGGTTCACTGACCCCCGGCAACAATCTCATCAGCATTGAAAGGAAAGGAAAAAGAATGAAATAACACGGAGGAACACGAGGAGAATGAGAAGAAGAATAAGGAGTAGAGAGTGCCAGTGAGGTTTTGCCAGGCAACAGCTGGTCGTTGCTCCGTCATCAAGATCAGGCCTTGGTGAAAAACCGTTGTTGCTAGCCGATTTATCAGCTTCGGTTCCCTCCATTCTTTCTCCATTCCCGGAGGAAATAATTTTGTGGAAAAATTCAGAGAATTTTAATGACTTTGCATGTTTTTTTGAAAATATCTCGAAATCCGAGAGAGATAGAGAAAAAATTAGTAGAGACCTTTTTTGTAGCTCTTGTTTTTCTCTACAAAAAAGGTTATAATGAAAATTTCCCTATCTCTCATGGATTCTGAGATATTTCCAAAAAACTGAATATTCTATTATTCTGTTATTTTTATTGAAATTATTTTTTTCATAATTAAGACTAATTTGTTTACCTTTCTTTTATGTTTAAACAGCTGCTTCTTATCGAGGTCCTGGGGAAGATGAGGACAAAGATTCTTATGCTGCTAGAATAGCATTTACTGGTAATTCAAGAATCCTAGGACCAATATGCATTGTTATTGGTGCACTGATGCTGGGACTCGGTGTATTACTCTGCATGTTAACGAAACGTGCGAGAAAGAGGGAAAGAAGAGTGGGCTTCCATTGTCCTCTTCATGGTGATTTTTATCCACTTGGGCCTGTTCAGGGCATCAGAATGTTTGGTAAGGATTATTCCCTCATTCATTAATTTTCCTGCACAAACTGATTTTTTTTCTATTCCGCAGTTTTCATTAAAATGGAAAAAATGTCTCAATTAAAAAATAATTATCCTCAACCGAATTGAAACTCCCAATTAAATAAAAGTGATCAATTATAACTATTATATGAAATATCGATAATCACTGGGGAATAAAATAATTCACGAGAATTCTGTGATATAATGGCACAGAACGAATGACAATGTACCATCGTCTTCAAGAAATACGACAAAAAGAAGCCAACGAACCGTACTTCACGTAACGAGACTCTGTAATTAATGGCTGCCATGAAAATATACAAAGATGAATTGTAATTGCTACGAGGATGAGATTGAATTGAATTATAAACTCTTACTCAATTGAATTGAGTGCAGATTCCTTTGTGCTCAATTATAGTGACTCAACACTTTTATTTTTTTTAAAGAAAATTCAATGGGAATTCATTGATTCCAATTATTTTGTTGAATCCATTTATTTACAATGCTTCCATGCATTTTTAAATTCATTTGCATTGAACATTTTTTATGAAAAAAAATCAATCTCGAGTCTTGTCACATGCATACGTGCCTCTAATTTTTCCAATTCCATTAATCAAAAACAAAGAAAATTGAACGTATATCCGGTGATAATTTTCCATTTCCCAGGGTTGAAAAAAAATAGGGAAAAAAGGAAGTGGTGAAAAGCGTTTTAGAGAAGAATATTTTATTCGCATGAGATAAATGGATTGCCTCGTGCACAACCTCTCCACTGCATTCAAGGGAATGAGAATGAGAGTACGAGAGAGAGATGAAGCCTTTGAGGTGAAAAAAATAAATGATATGCATCTGCACACCTGCGAACGTGCATTTCTCTAAAAGTTTTTTTCATTCAAATGAGAGAAGGAAAAAGATGAAAATTTTCATGAATTTTTTTTAATTAAAAAATTCTTAAATACGTAGAATTTATAGAATTTCATGGATTTTGTTGTTTCTCAGTAAATTTTCATGGAATTCAGGGGATTTACAAGTATTTCATGCGAATACATAGTAGCCAAGTGTTTATCGATGATCTAGATTGTAAATCTAGGCCAAGTGATGCACACTGTGATTTTATAAGTTCACTGAGTACCTAACACCTGCTAAGGCCATATCTTTCAACCCCTGTAGCTTCCTCGAGTGGTACTAAAATAAAGCTCACCTATTTTTCATTGTGGTGAGGAGTATTTTTAAAATTTCATTGAATTCAGTGAGAATTATTTATTGGATAAAAGAAGACTAAACTGAAGTGACGATTTATTTGGCATTTTCTGTTGAATTTAATTAATTTTCTTGGATTTTCATCAGAATTCTTTTTATTTATTTTTAACTATTTGTTTTTTTTTATGAAAAAAATAATAAATGATGGATTTTTTTTGTTCATAGGC
The DNA here is from genome assembly GCA_963565655.1 of Aleiodes testaceus. NCBI lineage: Eukaryota > Metazoa > Arthropoda > Insecta > Hymenoptera > Braconidae > Aleiodes > Aleiodes testaceus. The sequence goes on along the minus strand of OY751415.1, from coordinate 4,603,572 downwards.
GTCTCGGAGAAGGAGGTCGGTCGTTGGCCAAAGATTCCCTGTTTTAAAGGTCGTTCGAGTGTAAAGTCTGGCTCAAATGGATTCATGGGGAACCACATGGGTCCACCACAGTGTCCGCACTCGATATTGAGTAGCACGAGGAGTTCAGTCAGCAGTTCACCACTCAGTCCGTGTCCTACACCAATGCCTTTCCTCGTTACTTCAAATTCTGTCAGGTGAGTTCATGAAATAAATTCAATTTCACAGTGGAGTGAAAGAAAAGTTCTATTTTACAGGATATCTTGAGAATGCTTGGGTTTAGGGGAAAATAGTAAGAGACCTTTTTTGTAGGAAATTTAATTTCCTGCAAAAAAGGTCTCTTGATATTTTCTCTTAAATCCAACGGTTTTCGAGATTTTTTCAAAACAATAGGAAATTAGTTGCATAAGGGAAAAAACACAATTTGAAAGTCAATTTTTCTCATAAATTCATTCTCCAATAGCTCTCTGGATTATTCGAGAAAAATTGAGGCACTATTGATAGAGGAAGTCGTCTAAAAATAATAATGGTCAATGTATTATTCACCTGTTTCTATATTCGTATCGACGACATTCTCTGCACCTGAAATCGTCGAGTTTGTTTCTATTCTTCGATTCCTGTGACGTGTATGAATAGTTCTAACGTCCATAAAGTATCTAGCGTTTGTTTCATAGACTTGTGTAATTATTTAAGAACGTGCCGTTTACCTAGACATTAGAGTATTTTTTTTTTATTGCAGAAACTCATTAGGATATCTATGTTAATACAATAATTGTCTGAGTTTTTACCTGAAAATCGTGAAATTTCCATGTTTTCATTGAATATCTCCGAAACTATCGCATCCACGAAAATTTATGAAGATACCTTTTTTGTAGAGCACGAAATTCTCCACAAAAAAGGTCTGACTATGAATCCTCGTAAATCTGATGGTTCTCGAGATATCCACGATTTCTCTCAGACACAATTTTCAGAGCAATCTCATTCCATAAATTTGCTATTTGATTTATCATCACTTCATTCTGATAAAGAAAAGTCAAAAAAAAAGGGGGACTTTGATTTCATCGAAATGCTAAAGTTCAGGTCAGGTTCATGCCTCGTCCTCGCGTGTTATTGCACGTTCTAGGGTTTACAGAGTGTCTTGACATGGACATACGACATATTGAATTATTCATAAGTTGTTTCTCTCGCGTCTGACAATTGTACCAACAGTTCCCAAGCATACACGTCATCTACATTCTGCTGTCTCTTAGGAGCAAGAGTAGACGGGATAAAATGGGTCTACTGGATTTTATCTAGAATTTTAATCATGTGAATATAAATGAAAAAATTAGAAAAACTAAATTCTTTGATTTTTTCAAATTTTTTAATATTCTTTGAATATCTCGGAAACTAAGCGAGATAAGGAAAAAATGATAGAGACCTTTTTTGTAGCCCTTGGAATTCTCTATAAAAAAGGTCTCCATGATTTTTTTCCTATCTCGCTTAGTTTCTGAGGTATTCCAAAAAAACTAAAAACTTGTACGGAAAATCAAGTTTAACACTTTTCTGTGAATTTTCCGAGGTTTCTGGTGGAATCACTGGGGAAAATCTCAACGTTTACATCGGAATGTCATTCTCCCCTAATTTCCACGTTCCCTCCATTCCACTGGCCTCATCCCCTTCAATATCCTGAATTCCTGGAGGTGATTTATTCGTTGGATTTGAAAATGAATATGAAGGAGGAGAAGGAATGGTGTTAAAAAAATTCATGGGAACACTGTGAGCCATCAGGTTCACCTTAGCCATCAGTCTGCTCAACAAATATTTATAGGCTTTAATAAAAGGCAGGAGAATAGCTTTTGCATGATTGGTATAGTACAAGTAGAAACAGCTGTTACATATCAGACAATCCGACTTTGTGTGTTTGCAAATTTCAAGAGGCTTCCATTGATTTTCAATTATCGTATTGGAAAATGGTGACTATTGATCTGGAGTTCATATACTTTATTGAGAGTTCTGAATATTTGAAGAAAACGTTTAATTTCGGAAGTTATGGATCCGGACGTTTTCCTGGAAATATCTCTGAATCCAGAGGGGATAGAGAAATTTTTGTAGAGACCTTTTTTGTAGAGGAAATTGAGAGCTACAAAAAAGGTCATTACGAAAAATCCTCTATCTCTCATGGATTCCGAGATATTTTGAAAAAACTATTTTTTTTGGAATTCACTAAATTATTCCACTTTTGAGTTTTTTTGGAAATATCTCAGAATCTAGAGGAGATAGAGAAATTTTTGAAGAGACCTTTTTTGTAGAGAATTTCAAGAGCTACAAAAAAGGTATTTACAAAAATTTCTCTATCTGTCTTAGATTCCGAGATATTAGAGAAAATCTAAAGTTGTTTCTTTTATAGACGAAAATTTTCTCCTGAAAATCATTTTCTCTGTAATTACCCCTCATTTAACATTGATAACTGTAATTTTCAGTTCCTATCCCTGAATTTTCCACATGTGAAAGTTGATCTTGTGGGAAAGAGATTCTGAAAATGATAAAAACATGTGCAATTATAATGCACCATATTTGCGGTTTAAATAGAGGGAAATGAGGAGAAAAAAAAGGAATTGTGCGAGGTCCGATTAATCAACGGTAAAAATAGGGTGGTGAAGATCTTAATCACTTGGAAACGCGTACATCAGTTCTGTTTCTACTGGCATGTACTGATGGCTCACACGCGATAATAAAAAATTCAAAAAATAGAAAATACTAACTCTTTCTGGGAAATAAATTTCTCCATGTGTTAAAAATTCTTTCAAATTGGGTTATTGATCGATTTTACGGATGAATATTTCGAAAACTAAGAGAGATAGAGTCTTTTCCATTGAGACCTTTTTTGTAGAGAATTTCGAGAGCTACAAAAAAGGTCTCTACAAAAATTTCTCTATCTCTCTTAGTTTCCGAGATATACTCCAAAAAAGAGTGAAAAGAATAAATTATCATCTTCATTATTAACTCGAGTTTTTCCACAGTTTTTTGAGAATATCTCGGGAATTAAGAGAGATAGCGAAATTTTCGTAGGGACCTTTTTTGTAGCTCTTAAAATTTTCTACAGAAAAGGTCTCTACAAATTTTTCTTTATCTCTCTTATTTTCTGAGATATTTCCAAAAAACTAAGAAAAATCTTAGCTATTGTTTAACAGATTTATTAAAATTAATTGAACATTGTTACAGTAGCGGAATGGTACAGAGTGTGGGCGCTAATATGTCGCCGGATCAGACGTTCGGATCGATCCGATCGCTCTCAGTGACCCGTGAAGTTGCGAGCTTCCCACTTTCAAGAACCCCAACGCCACCGCCTCAGCACAGGTATGCCTGCACCTTTGTATTATTTAAGGAAATAACGAAGAAATAGCCTTCATTATTCTCCCGTTAATTCTCGTTGAAATTATTATTGTGGACATTTATTCGTGCCAAATAAATAAAATTTGGCAAATGTTGGATTCATGAATTTTTGCGTAATTGGCACGTGTTAGTTTATTTCCATCGAGACAAATTAATTGAACTATTCTTTAAAAATGACAGAAAATGAGAAAAAAAAATAGTGTACTTGAATTTATTGAATATCTCGGAAACTAGAGTAGATAGAGAAAATTTCGTTATTACCTTTTTTGTAGCTCTCATTCTGCTCTACAAAAAAGGTCTCTACGAATTTTTCTCTATCTCGTTTAGTTTCCGAGATATTTTGAAAAAACTGGGGGGAGAAGAGTTTCGAGTTTTTATCATTAATTTTTGTGTTTTTCAGGCCTCCATCAACTCTATTAACAACATCCGAAGAATCAAAGAGTCTCACACATGAAGAATCATCACCACGTCCAGAGATACGTGTTATTGCACCATCCCATCGTCCAATATCAGCATTAGCAACTAGTTCGTCCGGTGGTAGTGAAACAAACCGCAAATCCGTAAGCATTCTCTTACCAGAGCACTCAATTGGATGACCCCAGCACGGTTTTGTTCATCGCTGCGATAATGCGCCTCTGTCAATGTGAAGGATTTAAAAAAATGATTATATCCAACTTAATGCCCTCGACGTTGAAAAATTGTGTCCAAGTGATTTTTTTTAGAGAGAAACGATTTTTTTAATGAAAAACTCTTCAACGAAAAATAATAGGAAAACCGATTGTAGATTAAAATTCAGAAAAATGTGTTGAGATTGACAATAATCGAACTAAATAATGTCCAATTACGGATTGATACGACACATTTTCTCTCTTTTTTTCTTCATTAACGTTTGATTTATTTTTTTATTTTTTTGGAGAATAGTGAAGAAGTTTTTTACGGTTTTTTGGAGATATCTCGGAATCTATGCGAGATACGGAAATTTTTATAGATACCTTTTTTGTAGAGGAGATCGAGGCCCACAAGAAAGGTCTCTATGAAAAATCTCGTATCTCTCATGGTTAATGAGATATTCTCGAAAAACTGAGTCTGAATATTAAATTATCCGGTTTCTCTCCTTTTCTGCTGAACCAGATTTTTCAAATTTCTTTCTCTCCATTCACAAAAAAAAAAGAAAAAGACACTGGAGACACATTCCACACTGTCACGTGACAATCAGAGGCATTGAGAGAGAACTAATCCAAAGAAAGAGCTTCCTTAATACTTTTTTCCTGTTTTTTTCCTTCTTTTTTTTTCGTGAGAAAAAAAGAAATGAGATTGAAAATCACGTGAAATGGAGCGAATGAGAAGAGTAAAGAGAAGAGAGGAGGTCCAATCACGGAGGGATTTAACGAGGATTACGGACTATGTATCAAGACTAAAAGGGAATTAATCAATGGAATATTAATGATAAAGTGAAGAATATTCTATTGATGAAAAACATGAGGGATTAATCACGAAACTTTTTTTACGTGTATCTTTGAGATGAGTGGGTTTAGGGAAATTTTGCAAGAGACCTTTTTTGTAGAGAATTTTCTCATCTACAAAAAAGGTCTCTTGACAAATTCTCCTAAATCCATTATTTCCCGAGATATTCAAGGAACAATGAAAATATTCATTTTTCGATTAATCTCAGAAGCTGAAGAAATGAGAAAAAAATGTTTTCACAATTTTGGGAATAACTCAGAAAATATGAGGTTTGAGGAAAAATATCAAGAGACCTTTTTCGTAGAAAATTTTCTCCTCTACAAAAAAGGTCTCTTGATAAATTTTCCTAAAACCAACGGTTTTCGAGATATTCTCAAAAGAATGAAAATATTTGTCATCAGAAAAAAATCGATAATTGATTTAATCAACTAATGAATCTGTTAAATTATTTTAATTAACAATTTATTAAAATTACAGAAAAGAAAGATACTCCATATTTCATATTATGCTCATCGATTCTGCCCCATGAATTATTTTTAATCCCAAATAATTGCATTTACTCAATAAATATTTTGTTTTAGAAATTTTATTGTAATTAAGTTTTGTTTTTAATTATTAATAATTGGGGCAGATTAATTAAACTAAGAGTCTAGTCTTGTAAATAAACAAAAGTAGTTATAGTGAAAGGAAATAAGGGTGCAGTATGAAGCCGAAGGATATCGCAATGAATATTATTTTTCATTTTTTTTTAAATCATAAATGGAAATAATAACGAGAGTATCGGAATAATTGAGGCATTAACACCATTTATTGCACAGTTAAATAAAATATTGAATTAAAAATCTCACTGCACTCTCGATTAAATGAAATTTAACGAATTTATTGATACTCCAAGATTAATTAATTTGAATGAAAGAATTTAATTATGAGGAAATTATAATGGGACAATACACACAATGTCCTCGAAATTAATTTTTTAAAAATCATTAATTATTACGGATTCGACGATTTTTTTATTTAATTAAAAAAAAATTTAATTAATTCCTTTTAATCTTTTAAACGAATTTTTCATGTGATTAAGTGAATATTTGCTGCAAATTGTGTGCCAAAAGTTAAACAAATTATTGAAATTAATGGAATTAATGTCGAAGCCAGGGAGAATGTGAAATAACGATTAATTATAATTAATTAAAAGGAAAAAATTCACGTAATTAAATAAAGTGAATTTTTCCAATCCACATTGAGGAGTGAATCAATAAAAATTCATCAGTATTACTCAAGAGTTTATTTTTCAATGAAAACCGAAGTTTGTAGGGAAAAATGTTTTCTCAATACTTTTTTTTTTCATCCATTTGAAAATAAACAACGAGTAATCGCACTGAAAGCTTAACGATCCTCGGGGTTCGATGTTATCAAAGCAATTTTTTTTTTTTTTCATTCATTTTGTTCTCTTCAAACAGAGAAGAAGAGACAAATGCGAATGAAATGAAACATTTGCAATGTTTTTCTTTGTCAGAAGTGAATGAAAAAGAAATAATTCATAAATATAAATGAGAATCATTAATTTCCTCGGCTTTTTATCAGATTTATTTGAGATACGTTTGTGATAGTACATTTAGTAAATTTTTCTAATAAGAATGAAATTAATGAGATAATAAAAATTAAGTGTTAAGTTATAATTCAAAAAAATAATAAAGTACAATTTAAGACTACACCAATTAAATCTGAATGTAAGACAAGAGGTGACAGAATGAAAAAAAAAATAATAATAATTATATATAAAAGAAAAATGCAAAAGTTTTGCAACAGTCTGAAATAAATAAAATGGGAATTCATTAAATATTGAAAAATCATTTCAAATTATTCCCAATATTAAAAATAGGAGTTTTATTGTAATTCGTGATAAGGAATGAGCAAGTGAATGTTCTCATTCGTAAATGAATTTTTTCAAAAAATTTAATTGTAAAAAAAAATTTAATGAAATTGTTTTTTTTTCACTTGAAAATTTGAATTTTCTCAAAATTTTTAAAATGAAAATTACAAAAAAATTTAAAGGCCTGTCCCCGTGAATTTCAGATGATTTCAGGATTTCTATTTTTCCCAAAAATTTTCACAAATACAAAAATCCTCAAATATCATCGTAATTCATTAATTATTACTGTCATTAGAATGAAAAATATCATTGTCATTAAATAATTCGCTATTAATGCATGAATGAATAGATGTGTACCATGTATCTGAAACTATTACGAACGATAATGGAAAAAAATAATAATCAATGAAAGAATTTATACGACAGTTCATACAGACTAACTATAAACTTGTAACCAAAAGAATAATATTCAATAAAAAAGAAAAGAAATAAAATGAAACATTAAAATTCCTTCTAGATAACGGTACTCGTGCTAGACTGCTAATTAAGGAAAATATTATACATGTGAAAAATTGCGTATTCTCATTGTCCGAAAAAAATTACAAGAATAATTTAGTAAAGTGATGAAACAAAAAATTAATGAAACCTTCTTTCAAACTTTATTTAGGAAATATCTCGGTAACGAGTGGGCTTAGGGGAATTTATGAAGACACCTTTTTTGTAGAGAATTAAATTCTCTACAAAAAAGGTCTCTTGTGAAATTTCCAAAATTCCAATGGTTCCCAAGATATTTCGAAATATGTGCAAGAATCACGAGATTTTGTTTCATTATTTAACTCAATTTTTTCACATTCTCTTTTTATCAAAATAAAAAGGAAAATTCTGGCCACGTGTTCAAAGAATTTCCAGGATTTTCGGAATGATCATGAATTTTGTAGAATTAATGGAATAGAAGTAATAATTGGAAAAAAATAATGATAATAATGAAATCAATGAAATAACAAGTGGAGAAAATTCATTAAAAAAATAATCGCACTAGTTTTTAATTCAAATTTTTAATCACTTTGCATAATTAATTTTGTTATTAAATGAAATAAGACAATTAAGTGATTGTGGGTAATAAAAAGTAACAAGTGATAAATTGAATGTATTTTATTTCTTATTTCATTTAATTAGCAAATTAGCTGATATGATAATTAATTAATTGAAATAATACGACGTATCGTCGTGTTACCTCCCGAATTGTAATGATATTCCTTTGTATTACGTCATGGCGAATAAAATGCCCTCCTCGTCGTAAGATAATGAAGACTCATTTATTATTAAAATTAAAACAATTTCCTTTTCATAATGCATTTGTGATTCGATTGGTGGTGATTGTTATAAGCTTTTTAATTATTATTAAATAATTAACAAAACTTACCGACAGAGTACTCGATTCAAGATGGCGGTGCTGATTCTGGGACTCCCCGTTCTCTTTTTTTCCAGGGAAAGGAAATTAAGGAATTCAATGCTCATTATTTTTGTGAATATCTCTGAAACGAGAGCAGTTAGCCAAATTTACCAAGAGACTTAATTTGTAGGAAATTGAATTCTCTACAAAAAAGCTCTCTTCACAAATTTTCAAAAAATCAATAGTTTCCGAGATATTCGCAAAAATACGCGATACTCACTTTTTTGAAAAACAAATAAAGACTGGAATTAATTTTTTCGAGTACACTCAATTTTTTAATGGAATACACGTAATTTAACAATACTCATCACAGATATGTATGTCGTTGTTCGCAGGGAAATTGTCGAAAAGAAAATTGTGGAAATAAATTCATAAATTTCCGCAGAATCTTCACTTATTAATCTGATTTATTATTAATTTCATTTATTCTCGTGGATTCTTTAAAATTCCATTTCTCATTTAATTTCATCAAATAACTGCAAGTATATACATACATAATATATATACAGCCATCCAACGATGCTAACTACTGATAACAAACACGTATTTGTGGCAAAGACAAATGCACAATATTTATCATTAACAGTTCATAATTATTTTTATTCAAACAATGTTATTTTTTTAAATTCAATTGAGGAATTGAACAAAAATGTTATTTCGTAATATTCTCCACACATTTTTCGTTTTTTATGTTTGTTCATAATGAATTAATTTAATTATTGATAAAAAAAAATCACAAAAATTTTCTCATTCAATTAATAATATTTTAAGTGAATTTAAAAAAAAAATGGAAACGCAATTTTATTTATTCATAAAAGTTGTTTCAACATTTTCAAATGAAAAATTTGATATTTGGAATTGTGTTGGAATGTTTAATACATTTTAAATACATTATTCTTGAATTTTGAAGAATTTGAAAAAAAAATATTATCTAAAGTGGCACAAAAGCGTCAAGTGTTGCAATATTATTTTCCATTCGAATTAATTTTCTAAATTTTCTTTAAATCATTGAAATTACATTAATTATCTAATCATGCAACAAATTAGAAAAAAGAAGGTTTCAATTTTTTTCTGATGCTTAAAAATGTGCGTAGGCCACTGAGACATTATGCACTAATTGCCATTAATTCTCATAACAAATAACATTAGATTTCGATTTTTCATTAAAACTGCTCTATCATTAATTTATTTTTAAATATAATTATTTATCTCAACTCCGTTTGATAGGTTTTTTCATTTAATTTCTTGGTCGTCGGACATTCGAGGCGATCGAACAGTGTATTAAATTAATTTTCAAAAATTGTTCATTGGATTAAATAATTTGAAAGAATTTCAAAAAAAAATTGGTAAAATTGTTTTTTCCAAATATCTCGGAAACAAGTGGAGATACGAGTTTTTTCATAGAAACCTTTTTTGAGCGTCTTTTTTCGCTCTACAAAAAAGGTTTTCATGAAATTTTCTGTATCTCCTTTATTTTCCGAGTTATCATGAAAAAATGAAGGACAGAGTCAATCGATTCCATCAAATTTCCCAAAAAAACTCAATAAATTCCACTAATTCTTGAAATTATTCAATTAACTATTGTCAAAAATTCATTATTTCATTTTACAAAAGACTTTGTTAATTAATAATATTGGATATGTGGCCGAGAGTGTTTAAATATATTTAAAAAATTGTTTCATATCTTGTTTTTTGTACTTGAGCACTGTGTCAGAGCCCTGATCAAATAATTTCCTTCGCTTTGGCTCAATTATTCTGTTTCTCAATAGATAATTTAAAAAAAAAAATATCAAAAAAATAAAAATCGTTCGTAAAATTTGTGCACTCGCAAAAAAATGAATAATTGAACATTTTTTAATTCCATGAGCTTCATTTCCCAATCAATGAAAATAAAGAAGTACGATTTCTTCCTTTCATGTCATGAATTCATTGAAGTGACTCTCGGACGACTGATGGCAGTTTAGTCGTAATTCTCGGATTCCTGTTGAACGAGCTTGTATCGACGTGGACTCTTGACACAATCTGATCCATGTCCTTCAACAGACAGACGTCCCTTTCGCTGGAGATACATTTTTATGTAACGTGCAACCAATTCTTGTGGTCTCTTCTGCCATTCTTCCAGCACTTCCTTCGGTGCATTCACCTAAAAACGAAAAATTCATTAATTTACGAGTTCAATCATAAATCCTAAAATATCTCGTAAACCACGAGGTTTACGGGAAAATGTCAAGAGACCTTTTTTGTAGAGAATTAAATTTCCCACAAAAAAGGTCTCTTGACATTTTCCCCTAGACCCAACGGCTTCAGAGATATCTTCAATTTTCTTATTTATACCTGATCACCCTTGAGTCGATCCAGAAAAGCAACGCAAACAATGGCAGTGCTGATGCCAGCATGGTGTGTGAGTGCAGCAAGTGCAGTGCACTCCATCTCGATATTAATAACCCCAGCTTTCTGCAATTTATTCAAATACTCGATTTTATCCTGCTCAGTGTAATCACAGAATGCACCATCCAGACGTCCTTGGCCCTCGTAAAAATCAGAGGTGGCCATTGTTTTACCAATTACAGTGTCATAAGGATCCTCATTACTGGCAAGTGACTTTAATTCACGTATCAATTGTTTGTCGAGTTTTGCTGGTCTTCGTGTGATCTTCCCGAGGACTGGCTATTAAAAAAAAAAAAAAAAAAATTTCAATTTTTCACTCTTTATTAAATATCTCCGTTAATAATAGAGATACAGAAATTTTCGTAGAGACCTTTTTTGTAGAAAATCAAATTCTCTATAAAAAAGGTCTCTTCATAAATTCCCCTAAACTCAATAGTTTCGGAGATATTCATGAAAGAAACTCAGGACAATACTTAAAATAATAAAATCAATAAAATCGTTTTTTATTTTATTTTAATTAAAGTTATTCGATTTACCTGCTCGTAATAGGGCTTCATCATACCATCAACTGCCTCTTCAGTAATAACAACAGTGCCACCCTCAATTCCAATACCTCCGCATGTTCCAATTCTGAAGAAGATAGGATCACGTACTTTTGCGTGGTACATGAGCTTAATAACTTCGTGCAACAAAATTCCCATTGAAGGTATACCCATTCCATGCTGCAAGAATTTTTTAAAATTACTTTAATTCCTCTATTCTATGAAATTCTATGATTATTCTCATCACCAAGTTATTACGTATTCTTTTGTGCTGCAAATGAAGGTATCATCCACTTGAAATTCATATTTTGTAGAGTATTCATGAAATTTCAACAATGTACACTATTTTCACGTAGAATTCGTTAATTTAGTGGAGAAAAATTCAGAGAATGCTTCATTAAATTAAATAATTAAAATTCTTCACTTTTTAGTGAAAGATGGAAATATCTCTGAAAATAAAAGAGATAGGGAAATTTTTGTAGAGACCTTTTTTGTAGCTCTTGAAATTCTCTACAAAAAAGGTTCAGTGCAAAATTTCTCTATCTCGCTTAGTTTCCGAGATATTTACAACTGAATCAAATTCCTTTTAATCCCTCTCTCTTTCACAAATATAAATAAAGAAAAAAAAATTGGAATCCATTACGTTCACTCCATTACTCAACTTTCAATCGATATACAGATATGAAATCCTCTCGACAATAACTGACACAATTTCAATCGTCCTACTCAGTGCAGCCTCGAGAACAATAGAATCTCTTCACCAACTGGACATTGACAAACCTGCTTCTATTTTTTCTCAATTTTTTTTTCTTCTCTTTTTCACTTACACTGATAGAGAGCACTGGACCAACTTTGTACATGGAGTAGCGATACGAGTATCGGCTGATGTCGAGCAAAGTTGTGCCAGCTGGTAGTTTGTGGCCTATTTGCTCCATTATGTAGTAGGCGAAATTCTCCATGCGTTTTGGAGTACCTCCCATGCAAACAAACTGCAAAAAAAGAGGTATTTTAATAATTGGAAACGACTTTCAAGTTTTTTCAGGATATCTCGGAAACTAAGCGAGATAGAGGAAAATGTGAAGAGACCTTTTTTGTAGAGATTTTCAAGAGCTACAAAAAAGGTATCTATAAAAATTTCTCTATCTCCCTTAGTTTCTGAGATATCTTAAAAAAACTGAGGATTACGTGAATTTAATTGAAAAATGAATTTTAATGAATTTCGTGGTTTGTTATTTTAATTAATTAATACAACTGGTTTCATCGATTACTTCATTGACTCATTCATGACGACTCAATTAAACTCTGATTACCACAAAAAAATAATCAATTCAATTAAAAAATTTATGAATTCAATTCCAATTGAAACTGGTTTTCATTGAAGGAAAAATGATTTTTATGTGAATCATCGATTAGATGAATGTTATCTGCACTACGACAGAGTGCAGTTGGAATTGGTTGAGTATTGAAGACCAAAGATGCATTTTATCAGCATGATTCAAGAATTATTATCATTGGGGACAGTGCTAATATCGAATTGTCCACAATGACGTCATGAGAAAGGGTGTCACTTTATATGTTGAAAACACACAGACAAATTCATTTTATTTCTCCACCATTTTTTTCGGGATATCTCGGAAACTAAGCGAGATAGAGTGATTTTCATAATGATCTTTTTTGTAGCTCTTAAAATTTCCTACAGAAAAGGTATCTACAAAAATTTCTCTATCTCTCTTATTTTTTGAGTTATTTCGAAAAAACTGGTGACAAAGTGAAATTTGTCTGGAAACTTCAGATCAGTGTCACTTGATTGTTTTTATTGATTTAATGAGAATTTAAGTGCTGGGAGTTTAGTTGCTGTTGTACCTTGACATCACCAAACATCTCCACGAGATCATGAGAGCCACTGCCCAAAGCCAAGTGGTAAAGGATGTCCTGGTCCATCAGCTCTATATGAGGATTTCGGAGTCTCACTGAGCCATCTCTGTACCTGAAAAAAAATGCAATTAGTTCAATTCTCATTGGAATTTAAATGAAATTGTTTGTTTATTATCAGGAGTTTCATTCAGAATGTTGAGTCTTCTTGATAATGAGGAAATTTTTTGAAAATTCCGTTTTTCAGTGGAAATTATTAGATATCAATTTCCGAGAAACTTTCCTTATCACATAAATTCCTTTAGAAAAAATTAAAAGTTTCTTCAGATTATTTACAATGTTTTATAAAACATAAAAATGAAAAAACGTGATTTTTCAGTTTTTTGTAGATATCTCGGAAATCAAGAGAGATAGAGAAATTTGTGAAATTACCTTTTTTGTAGATCTTTTTTTTCTCCACAAAAAAGGTCTCTATGAAAATTTCTCTATTCCGTATAGATTCTGAGATATTTGAGAAAATTGATTTTTCATTGATTAATCGTAATTCCAGAGTTCATTACTCAATCGATAGGAATTGAATAATCGCTGATTTTCAATCGATTAACTGCTGCAGATATTGAAAGACTCTTTGTTCATTGTACTTTCAAGGATCTGATGAAAATGATGGAATTGTTACTTGATACAGAGATATCGGATATCAAGAATAGCAGGAAAAGGTCAATAAAACTGACGATAACTGGATATTTCATAGAATCACTGAATATTAATCGTTGGAATTACGCAGAGTCAGTCAAGTGAAAATCACTTGGTTCTTTCGTTTACATTCCACTGAATGTCATTAGAACGCGCTCTTTATTGACACTCTGAATAGCTCGCAGCAAGAAAACCTTCATTATCAGAAAAAAATGAGAGAAATCGCATTGAAGATCAGTTTTTCTCGAATATCTCGGAAACTAGAAGAAATAGAGAAATTTTCATAGAAACCTTTTTTGTAGAGAATTTCAATAGCTTCAAAAAAGGTCTCTACAAAAATTTCTCTATCTCTCTTACTTTCCGAGATATTTCGAAAAAACTGAAAAATTCGATTTTTTATATTTTTTATGATATCTCGGAAACTAAGCGAGATAGAGAAATTTTGGTAGAGACCTTTTTTGAAGCTCTTGAAATTCTCTACAAAAAAGGTCTCTACGAAAATTTCTCTATCTCGCTTAGTTTCCGAGATATTCCATGAATAACGAATTCACCACTAAAACCCAATTTTCAAAATGCAGTTACTCATACCTAGTGTCACTCTCAGCTTCTCTCAATGTTCTAACTCCTTTTTTAGACTCACAACTCATTGCTCCATCAGAAACTGGTAATTTAAGTTTGCAAATGTGATTCTCCAACTCCTCGGGTGGCAAATTTTCGCACGTACAAGTTGGCATTGTTTTATCACGTTTTATATTCACAATAAAAACAAACTCACGAAATCATGAAAAAAAAAAAACAGTAAAAATGTAAACAATAAAATTCTCGGGATTTCTTTTATTTGAAGTTGTGTGTTAATGTTTCGCCTCTTCAAATCACAGTTTTGTTGTGCATTTATTTATAAGAATGCCCTTGGACAAAACGCGAACTGGTCTGCAACTTCGGTTGCCTCTGAGTAAGCCAGTTTACTCTAGCACACTCGTCTTTATATTCATCTCACCCCACCTTTTATTATTCTTCAACTTTCTTTGTCGTTTTGACACCAGTTCCATAAAATACTGAAAGCATTCTTCTCTCGTCGTCATTTGTCTGTTATTGTGGACGGAATTCCATCCTTTTTTTTTCTCATGGGTTTCTGTGGTTTTTTACGATTGTTTTGTGCAAAAAAAATAACAATTTTGATGACTCGGTTCGGTGGTAAAATGGTAGAATCGTTTTTCCTCGATATCTCGGAAATTACGAGAGATAGCGAAATTATTGAAGAGAGCTTTTTTATAGGGAATAAATAGAGCTACAAAAATGGTATCAATGAAAATTTTCGTATCTCTCACGGATTTCGAGATATTTCAAAAAAAATAAAAAATTAGGGATATGCATTTTTGTGTTTTGTTGAATATCTCAGAATCTGAAGGAGATAGAGAAATTTTTGTAATAACCTTTTTTGTAGCTCTCATTTTTTCCTACAAAAAAGGTCTCTACGAAAATTTCTCTATCTCCTTCATTTTCGGAAATATTTCCAAAAAACTGAGGACATTATAAGGGTTTCTCAATCAAATCAACGAAAAAAATAATATTTTTAAATAACAATTGTCTTCCAGAGGATGAAAAAATAAATTATCTAATCAGATGAAAAAAAAACTTCCTCAATTCCAGATTGACATTAGATTCTTCCTGAGATTATTATTCTTGAACTGATGGCTATAGATAAGACTTTATTTGCAGACTCAGTCGCTAATAATTCAATCAAGTTGGAGATGCTGAGTTCGGTGAGGTCATGGTTGATGATAGTGAACATTAAATTGAAAAAAAAATTGTCTCCATCCGAATGCTTGAAACTCAATAATATCGAATGAGAAAATGGCGAATTTTCTATTGAGACGTCACTTTAATTAAATTGAATCAATAGAATAAAATTAAAATAAAAAATTGAGATTCACCAATTAATTTCCCCTTGAAGCAAACTATTTCAAATAAAAAAAAAAAAAACATGAAAAAAATGAGGAAATCCAAGTGAATACATCAAAATTATCGGCAAGCCATTAATGCACTCCTCGAGAATCTCTTCCTCATTCGTGATTGGTTGGATTTCTCACACGTGAACCAATCACAAAAGGACACAACGTGAGTTCCTCAATTTTTTTCATTATTTTTGGGTATAAAATTTGATGATGCAACTGGTTCACTACCACAATCGAATTTGAATAGTGCTTCGAGTAATTCTACATCATGGTTTCTCTTCAAATAATAATTTTTGTATTTTTCAACTTCGTAATGCTGGCCTATGGTATCAGTGAATACGGTAAATACATTTATTTTAATAGAATTAATTGAAGGAAATATATTTACACAATGTCACGTTAATTCCGAGGAATTACTGCTCAACCTTCAGTAGTGAAGTGGTAAACAAGGTTAAGTATGTAGGTATACCTATATGACTTAACCTTGTTTACCACTTCACTACGGAATTACGTTATAATGAATTTTCTATAGAAAAAACAATGCACAAACTCTTTGACTCCAGAAGAGGAAAAAATAGTCTTTTATATTCGTATATAATTAAATATTTTTCAGGATGTGTTAAAGATGATCAATGCTTGAACGGTTATGTGTGCTTTTATGGAGAATGCATCGATCCTTCTCGAGGCAGCACACTTCGTCCGCAATAATGATTTATAATAAAAATTATGAATTTTCTCAAATTTTGTTGAAAATATTAATAAAATATAAATATCATGAGTACATTTATTTTTTTATTTGAATTCAAAAATTCCATTTTTGGGCGAAAATTCGCTGTGAGTTTTCCATAGAGAAAATTATAATTATAAAAAAAAAAACATGGAAAAAATGAGGAAATTCAAGTGAATACGTCAAAACTATCAGGAAGCCATGCACTTCTCGAGATTGTCTTTCTCATTCGTGATTGGTTGGATTCCTGACACGTGGACCAATCACGGAACGACACAGCGTTAGTTCCTCAATTTTTTTCATTATCTTTGGGTATAAAAATTGATGATGCATCTCGTTCAAACCACAATCGAATTTGAATAGTGCTTCGACTAATTCTACATCATGATTTCTCTCCAACTAACAATTTTTGTGTTTTTTACCTTCGTAATGATGGCCCACGCTTTTATAAGTATTTCAAATCCATATGGTAAATATATCTATTAATTTTATCTATCCTATGATTAACTCTATTTTAATAGAATTATTTGAATAAAATATATTTACACAATATCAGTTTAATTCAGAGAAATTACTGTTCGACTGTTTTACCACTTTACTGTTTCTTTATTCTTCTTCATTCCGTCAATAGTTACGTTATGATGAGGAAAATAAAAAAATAGTCATTTATATTCTTAAATGGTTGAATATTCTTTAGGATGTGTCATTGATGAGCACTGCGACTACGTACCTGGGTTTGTTAGGAAGTGCATTCATTTAACCTGCCGGGCTTACCGTGTAGGTGACCCAAATATTCCAGAATAATGATTTATAATAAAAATTATGAATTTTCTCAAATTTTGTTGGAAACATTAATAAAATATAAATATCATAAATTAATTTGTTTTTTTATTTGAATTCGAAAATTTCGTTTTTGGGCAGAAATTCTGCTTGAATTGAAAACAAAAAAACTGAGAAAAAATGAGGAAATTCAAGTGAATGCATCAAAGCTATCAGCAAGCCATCAATGCATATTGCAAAATTCTCGTGCTCACTCCTGATTCGTTGGATTCCTTACACGTCGAGCGTTCACGAAGTGACACATCATCATCTTTGGGTATAAAGATTGATGATACAACTGGTTCAATACCACAATCAAATTTGAATAGTGCTTCGAGTGATTCTACATCATGGTTTCCCTTCAATTAATGATTTTTGTGTTTTTTAACTTCGTTATGCTGACCTATGCTTATAATCGTCCACGTGGTGAATATATCTCTCAATTTTAACTATCTTATGATTAACTCCATTTTAATGAAATTATTTGAATAAAATATATTTACACAATGTCAGGTTAATCCAGAGGAATTATTGCTCGAGTGTTTCACCATTGTACTGATTCTCTATTCTACTTTATTCCGCCAATAATTACGTTATCATGAAGAACAGAAAAAAATCGTCATTTATATTCTTAAATAATGAAATATTTTCCAGGATGTAAGTCTGATCGTCAGTGCAGCAAAATACCTGGGTTTATTCCGAAGTGCATCCGTTCAAATTGCCGCTATTATCTTGATGATGACCCAGAAATTCCGGAATAATGATTCATAATAAAAATTATGAATTTTCTCAAATTTTGTTGGAAATATCAATAAAATATAAATATCATAAGTACATTGGTTTTTTTATTTGAATTCGAAAATTCCATTTTTTGGGCGAAAATTCAGCTCTGAGTTTTCATTTGAAAGAAAATTAGAATTTTTGAATAAAAAATTTGGAAGAAATGAGGAAATTTAAAGGAAATGCGTCTAAGCTATCAGTGCTCACTCCTGATTCGTTGGATTCCTCACACGTGGACTTATCACAAAGTGACACCGCGTGAGTTCCTCAATTTTTCCTGTTATCTTTGGGTATAAAAGTTGGCGACACAACTGGTTCAATACCACAATCTAATCTGAATAGTGCTTCGAGTAATTCTTCATCATGGTTTCTTTCCAAATAATAATTTTTGTGATTTTGTACTTCGTGATGCTGGCCTATGCTGATGTGGAGTTTGAAGAGCGGAGTAACAATATTTCTTAATTTTATCTATCCTATGCTTCTTCCTACACTGACAGAAAAAAAGAAATAAAAACAATGAAATTTATAATGTATTTAAATCAACTAGCAATTCAGTTGATTTTACCTCTTTTTTTCTCGCGGTGTAGCTTAATAAAATGACTCAAAAAAAACATCCTGACAAAATTTCACGTAAATTCCGAAGATTGATCAAAAACTCGATCATGTATTGACACATATGAATTTAGTGGTGAAGTGGTAAACCAGGTCAAGTCATATAGGGTAACCATGTGTACTTAACCTTGTTTACCACTCCATCACTGAATTGATCTGAAGGAATAATGGAGTTGCTAAAAATTGTTACATTATTTTGTGCAAGAGTCGAGAAATATTTTCGAAGCAATAATAATCGTTTATATTCTCAGATAATTGGATATTTTCCAGAATGTGAGAAACACTCTGATTGCGCCATAAAGTATTGGGTTGGGACTATTTGGAATTGCACAGACGGAAGATGCCTCTCGCCGGCGGAATCTAAGCCATTATACTAAAAACAGCAAATTTCCTCAAATTTTGTTGGAATTATTGATGAGAATATGAATATCATAATCCTGTGTATTTATCCATGAAAAAAAAAGGAATAATTGTAATGAGAATTACGTCAATAACTGAATAAATTAAATTGATCTACTGAAATTGTGTTAATTTTCAAACAAATTTTCTTCTATTCCCAATTAATGGAAATTTAACATTTTTCTTAATGAAAGAAATTCGATTTAATTTTTAAAATCGATGAATCTCGACAAGTTTAAAAAAAAAATTGAATATCAATTTTAATCCAACGATATAGCTCACAATGTTTGTTTTCAATGTTAAACAGACGTATGTATACTTAATGATATCATTTCCATCTGTTCCAGATATTAAGCAACAAAAAATTTAACCACGTATCACAGTTCTACAACAATTCTCAGCAGTTGGTCACAATGATTCTCTTGCGAGTACTATTTTTTGGATTATTGGCTTCTATAATCACCATCAATGCACAAGGCAAGTATAATTAATAGCTACAAGCGTTTCTGATGACACAAGTGCGACAAAGTGCCCTTTTTCGCACTTCCTTCACCTCTTTACACTAAACAATATTATCTTAATTACTATTTTTCACAAATGACGTTTATTTTTCTTGCAGAGGAAGAATATTACCAGTGCAACGGTAAAAAATCGTGTCTCTTTCATACACACTGTGAAGAAGGACAGATAAGCGCCTGTCAACGGCCATCAGGACCGTGTTATTGTGTTCCAAATTATCGTAGATAAAATAAAATATTTAAAATTCAATTAATTTAATCTCTCCATTTTCTTGGGGAAAATATTTTATTTTAGAATTATTGTTTAAAAAAATCATCAATTTTCATTGTGACAGAAAGTCAGTAGTGAAGTGGTGAACAAGGTTAAGTATATTTGGTATTCTTATATGACTTAACATTGTTTACCACTTCGCATTGGAGGCATAAGATGTACGTAATGTGGAGAATGTTCGAGAGAAGAGTAGCATGCCTTCGTGTTTACAAAAGCAATCGATACTCCTCTCAGCAACGTACGTTCTTTCTTCTCATTCTCCCCTTTTATTCTCAATCGAGCCATGGCATTCCTTCAATTCCTTCCATCATTCCTGTGGAATGAATAATTGATTGGCTCTATAAAACCATGGATTCCAGAAAAATTCCATATTTTTCCTTTTTATTGAAGACTATTAGGAATGTTTTATTGGGTTTCAGCTTTTATTGATGGAATTTGGAGGGAATTTAGAATATTCATTGTTCTGAATGAGATAGTCATTTTTTTTGGCAAAAATCTTTTTGGTAGCTTTCATTTTTATCTAAAAAAAGAGGGGAAGACAAAAATTACACTATCTCACTTAATTTCTGGAATATTCAATAATCAATAAATGATGAAAATTTAAAAGAAATCAAACTTACTTCGTTTCGTCGCAAAATTACTTTCTCGATAAAAAAAATGAAAAATACATGAACGAGTGATGAATCATCGTTACCATGCCAACAGCTGCTGGCAAGTGCAAAAGAGGGTGTGTCCACTGTTCATTTCGTGTTATCAACGGTAAAACCGGAAAATCGAATAAATAATTGGAAATATGAAAATTAAACAAACGCCAGTTATTCGATTAGTATAATCTCGGCAGGTGGCGTCGTGACGTCATGAGTCTCGAATTTTTAATGCCCAAGAGTTCAAGGATGAGTGGCATTTCCCTTTGTTCCCTAATTAGAGGGATAAAATGAAAATTGCTATTTTTTTCCATTTTTTTAAACCGCAATTTTTTCAATTTCATTCAACCACCAGTTTTTTGAAAATACCTCGGAAACTAAGCGAGATAGAGAAATTTTTGTAATGACCTTTTTTGTAGAGAATTTCAAGAGCTACAAAAAAGGTAATCACAAAAATTTCTCTATCTCGCTTAGTTTCCGAGATATCTCCAAAAAACTGGTGACAGAATGAAATCTGTCTGAAAGCTTCAGAATTCCCAATAAAATTGAGTCTGTTTACGTTCTCATTACTGTAACTATCTCATTTCATAGTCACAATCACCTATTGAACTGATAGGTCCGCCAATATCAGTTTACCCATTTTATCGAGGCCTCTCAGCTTCGATAACAGCTGATAATGATTAAACATTGGAGAAGTGGGTGTGAGAGAGAATAGAAGACATTTGTTACATTCGATAAAGGGGCCCTTATTAATAGAGTTGAGGATCGATTCTTCGTTGCTAACTGAAAAAAATAGCCCATCTATTTTCACTTTAGGATAAATCAGTGGTGAAGTGGTAAAGAAGGTCAAGTCATATAGGGAGACCATATATACTTAACCCTGTCTACCACTTCACTGCTGAAATGTTTGTTTTTTTAAATTTTTTTTATTGGATTTTCTGCATCTGTTTCATGGCAATAGAGATAAAGACAATGATTTCATGGAATATCTCGGAAACTAAGGGAGATAGGAAATTTTTTGTGGATACTTTTTTTGTAGAGGAGCATCAGAGCTACAAAAAAGGTTATGATGAATTTTTCGCTATCTCTATTATTTTCGGAGATATTTCGAAAAAACTGATGGGAGAAACGAGCTCTGTTTTTCAATTTCCAGTAGACATTTCTTTTCTTGGAAATATCTCGGAAACTAAGGGAGATAGAGTAATTTTGGTAATGACCTTTTTTGTAGCTCTTGAAATTCTCTAGAAAAAAGGTCTCCACAAAAATTTCCCTATCTCTCTCAGTTTCCGAGATATTCCCCAAAAACTCAGGGATTAACACCTCTTGAATGAAAGAGAATAAAAAAATCTTTTTCTCTGATTTTTCATAAATCAAAAATGCAATTAAACTGTACTTACTCATCACCTTCATCCTCTTCAAGTAGCAGGCTCATTTTCAAGTAATTTATTTAAAAAATAAATTGAAAAAGAATCGAACAGCTGAGTCTTCTGGACAAGTGCGTCAAGGCCACAAAATTCTCTGGAATTTGTCGATAAATTTCCAATTAAAATTCCCCTCACACTGTAGATCTCAATGATCAATTAATTCTAACAAAGACAACACGTTTTTCACTCAAATGAAATTGATAAATTTAATACGAATTCTTTTATTAACTCACATGGAACGATGAGGTGAGCAAGTGATAAGCTAAAGAGACAAAAATCACCTAGTGAATTGCTAAAGCCCTCGGTAAATTTATTTGCGCCTGCGCCATGCAATTTACCATCCCCTCTACCCAAAAACCCCATGGGCTGTTCCACAGAGTAAAGATTCCTTTCAGAGCCACCCTCCTCTCTTTTGTGTGCTCGAAAAAACACATACACGTAACGAATTGTATCTCAACATTTCCTCGTTATTTTTCTCTTCAATTGAATTTTCCACCAAGTGAATAGTTTTTGGGGTATATCTGGGAAAATAAGGAAGATAGGGAAATTATTGTAGAGACCTTTTTTGTAGAGAATTTCAAAAGCTACAAAAAAGGTCTCTACGAAAATTCCTCTATCTCGCTTAGTTTCCGAGATATTTAATGAAGAATAAGCACAAAACGTGGAGAAGAATCGAAGCAGAAAAAATCGAGAAGATTTATTGATTTATTTTGCAAATATCTTCGCAATGAGTGGATTTAGGGGAAATTATGGAGAGACCTTTTTTTTAGTTCTTGAAATTTCCTACAAAAAAGGTCTCTTCGTAATTTTTCCTAACTTCAATAGTTTCCGAGATACTCACAAGATAATAATGAAATTAACGGATAATATTGAAAATTAATTAGAAAAAGGTGTTTAACATGCTCCGATTGTTTATGCAGATACTACTTATCAGAAACTGCGTTTATTCAATGTTTTTTTGACTTTTTTTCTCTTTTTTTTTTTATCATTAATGTATATTATTTATTATAAATAAGTTAGAAACATTGATTTTTCATTTGTGTTTTTTTTTTCCTTTTTTCCTGGGCATGATAGGTGTTTACAATTTATACACACAGAATGAATACCCAACATATGATGCTTCTCAGAAAAAATGCGTTTTTTTCCTTTCATTTTGTTTGTTTTTTTTTTTTTTTTTTTTTATGTTTTGACAAGAAATGATTTACAAATGAACTATAGCCACAAATTTGCGTTATTTG
Source organism: Aleiodes testaceus (assembly GCA_963565655.1). Taxonomy (NCBI): domain Eukaryota; kingdom Metazoa; phylum Arthropoda; class Insecta; order Hymenoptera; family Braconidae; genus Aleiodes; species Aleiodes testaceus. The sequence continues at coordinate 4,580,507 of OY751415.1, read as the reverse complement.
TTCTCATTTTTTCGTAATGATTTTTTTTTTTTATCTTTAAAATTCATTTCTTTCGTTTTTTTAATTACTTTTTCATCATCAAAATCATTCACACGTGTGTACATGACATAAGAATGCAATTGCATGATTTTTCATCCTTCTCATCATCATTTCATTGTTATTATTAATTATTTTTTTTTTTGTTTATTCTTTATATATACTTTTTTTTCTTCTCATTTATATCTCGCACAATTCGTCTAAATCGTTAAAATTTTCCTCAATCATTCACATTTTAATTCAATTTTTTTGTTTGTTTTTTTTTTTTATTCATCCAATCATACATTTAATTTCATTTTTTATTTATTAATTAATCACTCATGAAAAAGTTTATTTCAATATATTTTTTTTTTTTCCTTTTTTTTTGTTTTCCCTTTTCTTTCATTTATTTTTACTTTTAATTAATTTATCTCAACACGCACTTTTTTTATGTGACAAAAATAATGGAAAATAAAAGAAATATTTTGTTTATTTCGTAAAATAGTTTTTAAAAAATGCAAAATTTTCTTCTCATATCCACCGAAAAAACGCAAAAATCATCAAACAAAATGGAAAAAAAAAATAATAATAATAATAATAATAATAAACATTCATACATTTATGTTTCTCACATTTTTTTCTTTCTTCGCAATAAAATAAAATTAACAAAATAAAATAAAACAAGAAATTATGCACGTCCCACAATTGTTTATTAAAATTTATTTTCGCATATTTATCACACACACACACACACTCACACTCTCGCTTTTTCTCTCGCATTTCACTCTCACTGAAAACCAAGCAGTATTATTATTATTCAATAGTATTTTGTTGTTATCTCTTAATATTATACTTTATCCAATGTATTTATATATATATTTGTTTTTTTTATTTATTTTTAAATCTTGTTTCTTCCATATAAACTCAGTGTTTTTTTTTTTTTATTATTTCATTAATTTATTTTTAATTTTTTTTTTTTTTTCAATCCGAAGTAGGTATGACGTATTATGCTGCCCGGTGTGCGTCTTCGGTGTTGGTAGCGCCCTTGACGTTGTGCGCTATTGTAAAATCTGGGAATTCACGTGAAGAGGTGAAACAAGACGATTTTTTGATTATTCTGTGAATATCTCGGAAACTAAGGGAGATAGAGAAATTTTGATAATGACCTTTTTTGTAGCTCGTGAAATTTTCTACGGAAAAGGTCTCTATGAAAATTTTGGTAACTCTGATGGATTCTGAGATATTCGTAAAAAACTGGAGATGAATTTTGGAATGAGTTTTTGTTGAATATTTTTTTTTTTTTGAATATCTCGGAAAGTATGGGAGATAGGAGATTTTTGGAGAGGACCTTTTTTGTAGGGCTCATTCAGCTCTACAAAAAAGGTCTCTACACAATTTTTCCTGTCCCTCTCCATTTCCAAGAAATTCACAAAAAACAAGAAAAAAATGGAGTTTAAATATTAAAAGTGAATTTTCTTGTTTCAATACTTCACAGAATTCTAAAAAAAAGGACGAAAAAAATAATGAACAGTTCTTTTTTTTTACATCAAGAGAAACGAAAAATTTATTTGGAAAACCAACACCTTTTTTTTGTTATTAAATTCTTCATTTTTCTCTTTAATTTAATCGTGCGAGTATTCTCTAGGTACGCATTTATGTTTTTTCTTTAAATTTGTGTGTTTTTCTCAGTTTTCATAAATTTATCAGACCATTGGCTCGCTCTCAGCTGTCAGTAGCCTGATAAAAATGAAGAAAATGCAATTTTTTAATTTTTTTAGTTTTGTCATTTTTTTTTTGGTTTTTGGGTATCGAACTATAGAGAATACCAGCAGTGGGCAGCGCGCTGGCCAGCATGAGCGAGCGCAGGCAGTGAGCAGTTCATACATACGTACACTGTAAAGGTGGATACAAAGCGAGCCAGGAACATGAGCCTTTTTTCCCCTTTTCCAATTTTCCCATTTCTCATTAATTATTCTTAATTTTATGGAAAATGTCGGATTCCCTCAGTTCAGAGGGCTCATGTCCCTCACTTGCACACACGACTCCTGAGAATATGCGAATTGCGTTAAAATTTTCTTTTTCACGATTTTCATTAATTTTTGGAAAATAACAAAAAGATAAAAGGATTTGTTTCCATTTTTTTTCATAAAAAGTTCGACGTTTTTCGGGAATATCTCCGGAACCAGTGGTCCTATGGAAAATTATCAAGATACCTTTTTTGTAGAGAATTAAATTCTCTACAAAAAAGGTCTCTTGGCAAATTCTCCTAAACCCAGGATTTCCAGAGTTATTGACGAAATAAGATGATTGATTTGTTGAATTCTTAAAAAAAAAATCGAACGCAATTATTCCCAAAAATCGTATTCACCGAGAATGAAAAATAACGGAAAAATATTGAAATATTTTGTTATTTTTCATTCTCAAAAATTACCTAAAGTCACATCAAACAGATGTTTCCTAATTATTTTGTAATGTAAAGGATTTTTCATTTTTTTTTTTGGGCGTATGAAGATTTTTCATTTTTCCATTCATTTCATTAATAATAATTCAAATTCTTCGATTCATTATTTCAATTTCCTGTATCCCTTCATTATTCAATGTTAAATCCATTGATTCCACTTTATTGATGAATTATGTTGATGCTTCTTTTTTTTTTAAATTTTTTTTTTAAATTTCATTTTTATTATTAAATCCTCGATCCTATTCCTATGTTTCATTTTTTATTTCATTTATATATTATATATAACAATATTTATACGATGAATTTTTTCTTGAATTTGAGTCACATGCAGAAAAAACTTTGTCGTTTCTTGCACAGATTATTTTAATTTCCCCTTTCTCTTCATTTTCCTCCTCAAAATCCGTTTTTTCCTCATTTTTTCTTTGGAAATTACGTGAAAAAAAAAAAAAAAAACAAAGAATTCAGAGAAAAAAAACTAAAAAAATTGTGATAAAAAACGAAATTAACATGTAAAAAAAAAACACTTTGGCTTTTTTGCAAATAAACAAAGGATTGAAAAAAAAAAAAAAAAAACACCACACTAGTAAATGGCACTAGAATCGCTCTCACTTGTGTTCAACCGACTTACTCGTGATTTTTAATGTAAATTCTTAAAAGCTTCTCTCTCTCTTTCTCTCATTTTGTCCTCAATTTTCTCATTTTTTCATTTCTCTCACTTATGTTTTTAATTCTTCAATTATTATTAATTAATTAAATTTTTCTTTCATTTTTTTTTTCAATAATAATTTCATTATTTAATTCATATATTAAACTTCTTCTCTTCACTGAGATCCCACAAGACAATGATGTCTCGTATATTTGTGCATTTTTAAATTCTCCCATTAACTTCGGAAATATTTTCATTATTTTTTGTTGCTGTTTAATAGTTCATTAATTATTAATTATTAATTTTTCTTTTATTCATTAATTGTTTTATATAAAAATCAGACGATGTCGCAGTCAGCCGGGCTCGATCAACTAAGCTAAGCTATAAAAAGGTAACAAATTCAACAAATAGAGTACGAAACTAAATCAGTTTGTTGGTATCGACAGTGAAAAGTTTTTTTTTTTCCTTTTTTTTAATTTTTTTTTAATTTTTTTTCTTTTTTTTAGGAAAGAACGTATAACGTTCAGATTTAGGTCCTTATTTACGTTTTTTTCAACTTTTTCCTTTTTTTTTTCATTTGTTTAAAATCATTTACGGCTGGAAATTCATTCATTTAACTAACTAAAATGTTGGTACACTCGTTAATTACGAGTCAATTTTAATTTCCAGCTATTATTATTATTATGTTTTTCATACAATTATCCATTTTCTTTTAAATAATTTCATTGTTTTTTTTTCCTTTATTTTGGCTTCATTTTCCGTTCTTGTGGCGTTTTATCTTCCATTGTCGGAGCTTTTTCATCTTCGTTTGATTTTTTTTTTTTTTTACTTGAAACGAGTTTGCTCAACAAAGTCCGTTTTAATTCAATTTTCTTTCCTTTTTTTTTTTTTTAAATCGTTCTTATATTTTTTTTATTAATCAGTTTCTTTTTCGTTAAAGCTCACAGATATTTTGCTCTCTGTGCTTCGCTTTTTTCCATGTTTTTCTTCATTTTTAAATACAGATTAATCCACACGGGATATCACAATTTTCGAACCTACACCAAATTGTATTCTTTCAAATTTGACTGGAGAATTGTGTCCTTCACTGCTGCAAATACAAATCTGATGTTCTCCGTATCTGTAAAGACAGAAAAATCATTGAATTAATTAAGAGAAATTTATTTTATTAAAAATGGTGATTTTAAAAAATTTGGGAAAATTGTGTTTACTCACCGAAAATCCGAATTTTGTTAATTAACCATTTTTACAATTATTCAATTATATTTTTCATGCATTGCATGCATTTTATTTTTCATTAATTCATTAGTCAATTAATTTTAATTAGGCTTTATTCACATGATTATCAATATTCTATGTAATTTTATTAATATCAATTTTATTTATAATTTTTTTCCGTTTCTTTAACTTTGAATATACATGTCCTTTCTTTACATTAATTATAACTGAATAAATTCTAGTAATTATGTGTAATTATATATTCTTCGCAAATTAATTCAATGAAAAACCGAGAAAAAAAAACAGATTAGGGAAATTGGGGTAAAATGGACATTCTGATTGAACGGTTGGAGATAGCGATTTTCTGACGATTCCATTGGAAAGCTGAGGAAATTTTAGGCGGAAAACATGTGTCGAAGTTAATTTTTTCGAGTTTTTGGAAAATTCTATTTTTTTCACCCAGATTTGAAAGGGTTTACCTTGGAAGAATTTGAAAAAATCACTTTTTTGGCGATATCTCGGGTTCTATTGGTCGTAGCTCAAAAATTCCGATTCGAGGTGAAAGGTGAGCTCATTTGCGATGAAAAAAATACGATTTTTTTCAACTACTTTCGAGGTGTTTTTTGAAAATCAGTTTTTCTACTATAAGTCACTCAAAAAATCGTATTTTGTATTTTAAAACCACATAAATTCATCGCAAATGAGCTCAGCTTTCACCTCGAATCGGAATTTTTACGCTACGACCAATAGAACCGGAGATATTGAAAAAAAAGTGATTTTTTCAAATTTTTCCAAGTAAACCCCTTCAAATCTGAGTGAAAAAAATCGAATTTTCAAAAAAACTCGAAAAAATTAATTTCGACACATGTTTTCCGCCTGAAATTTCCTCAGCTTTCCGATGGAATCATTAAAAAAATTCTATCTCCAATATTTCTCTTGATTTCTCGTAATATTCAATTTTATAGTGAGCATGTGTCCATCTTACCCCTCGGGGCCCCTTTCCCCCACCAAAGCGAAACAATTGGCAGAAAGTAAAAGTTTGAAGCAGCAATTGAGAATAAAATTAATAAATTTAGGCAGAAATTTATTTATAATCCCTGCCAAGTATTTCCTTTGAATTTCATTGACTGAGAAAAATCATTATAATTAAATATTTCATTGAAGAATAAAAGAATGTTATCATTGAACCATTGTTTTGTGAAATATCTCGGAATTGAAGAGAGATAGGGAAAATTTTGTAGAGACCTTTTTTGTAGAGCAGAATGAGCTCTAAAAAAAAGGTCCTCATGAAAAAAGTCGTATCTCCATTATTTCCAAAGATATCTCAAGAAAACGATTTAACTTTTTTTTTAATGGAAAATTCATATAATTAATAAATAATGTTAATTGTTAAAATTTAAGCGAGATTAAATTCCTTCAGAGCATTTTGCATTATCGTATCTTTCACAGCACAGAATACGAGTTTAATATTTTCAGTATCTGTTTATTCAGTCATTTCCATCATGCAGCATGCAATTGAATAAATAATTAAAAAAAAGAAGAATTAATTAAATAATTCATTGAAATCATTAATAATGAATATTAGTTTGTGAATATTAATTACCCATTAAACTCACCAAAAAATCATACGAGCTACACAACAAAATACAAAGAAAATTAAAGCAATAAAGCAATTAATTAATTAAATCGTGCAATTTTTTTTCATTAAAATGCAATCTATGATAGCTGCTATTTTTTTACCTGTGGCGCACGTGAAGTGAGAATAAATTATTTTCTCACTATCGGGATTTAAATCGACAAACATCCTTAATATGAATTCTCTAGCAGCTGTGGCCTCTCTCTGTGGCCCTGTAAAATACGTGGATAATCGAAACAACATGGGAATTAATACTGCAATTACAGAATACTGGAAATTATTGGACCAATGGGGAATTAATTAATTTACTGAAGAATTTAACGACAGAGGCAAAAACGTGGATTTTTTTCAGGAATTCTCGAGGGAAGGAAAATCAATGATATCTCGGAAATTATGAGGTTTAGAGGAAATTATCAAGAGACCTTTTTTGTGGAGAATTTAATTTTCTACAAAAAAGGTCTCTTCATAAATTCCTCTAAATCCATTAGTTTCGAAGATATTTGGGAGAGAGTGTGAGACATTTTTTTCTTTGAGAAATTCACTTTTTTGTTGATTTTAAGAAGAATATAAAATTTGAAAATTAAAAACATTGTCTTCTTTCGGTTTGAGGATTATTTCTAATTCAAGATAAACTGTATCGAAGGACATTTTATTGTATTAGCTTTGAATACATATCTACGAAGCCTTTTTGTGCTTTTAACAAGCTGTAGAGCTTACGAAACAACGAAGAATAATTTAATTTAACTGACTTGTCTTTTACTGATCAATTTTAGCTCAAGGAATTCTTTTCATCCCTCTCTCCTCATTCACGAAATTGAGATTTAGGTTGAGAAAGGTTTACACCTCAACATAAATTCTGATTTATGATTTTTTTTCAATAATATTGAGGAATGAGGGACAATGCCTAGCGCTACACAAAAATTACCAATTTTATCATTTTAATGCGTTTTTTCTTTTTTTCTCAATGTCAGACCTGTTGCAGTGGTAAAATGAGAGTAACATTGTCTCTCCGGATCAGGATTCGATGACAAGTAAACCTTTAAGATGTATTCACGAGCCCCAACATGGTCCTGCTTTGGCCCTGGACCATTTTGATAATTTATTTAGCCACAAAAATTAAAATTTCGGTTTTTTTGAGTTATCTCGGAATTGAAGGGAGATAGGGAAATTTTGGTGATAACCTTTTTTGTAGATCTCATTCTCCTCTACAAAAAAGGTTATTACCAAAATTGCTCTATCTCTCTAAGATTCCGAGATATTGGGGAAAAACCGAATTCACTACAATTTAACATTTTTTTCATTACGAAGCCTTTTTTCTTATTCTTCAGATATCTCGGAAAATAAGCGAGATAGAGGAATTTTCGTAGAGACCTTTTTTGTAGAGAAAATTCAGAGCTACAAAAAAGATATTTATGAAAATTTCTGTATCTCTCACAGATTTCGAGATATTTGGGAAAAACTGAAAAAGTTTGATTTCAGAGTTTCTTTCTGTTGGATTAATAATTTTGTGAATTTAGGGTTTAATTAATTATTCATGAATCAACTTACCATCGTATTCGGGGAAGTAATCGACGAGATGAGAGTACATGATTTTCTCCTCTAGCAAATCCTTTTTATTTAAAAACAGAATAACGGAGGAGTGTTGAAACCATGGATATGTTATGATCGTTTTGAATAGCGCCTTACTTTCTTCCATTCGATTCTGAAAATTCATTAAACAATTCAATAAATAATCAATATTCATTATCAATGAATTTGAGTAATTTATGTAATGCGAACTCACTTCATTCTCTGATTCGAACAAAATTTGATCATATTCACTTAAAGCTACTAAAAATATGATGGAAGTGACATTCTCGAAACAATGGATCCATTTTCTTCTCTCCGATCTCTGTCCACCGACGTCTACCATCCTGAAAAAATAATGAGGGTGTCACCTTTGCTGTCAGATAATGAAATTATGGGGAAAAGTGATTTTTTTCGTAATTAAGATTTTAACAAATTCAAGAAAAACATTAATTGGACACTCTTCTGTGAATAACTCTGAAACCATTGGGTTTACGGGAAATTGTCAAGAGACCTTTTTTGTAGAGAATTTAATTCTCTACAAAAAAGGTCTCTTGACATTTTCCTCTAAACTCAAGGGTTTCAGAGTTATTTACAGGAGAATGTACAATTAATTTTTTACAAAAAAAATCATGAATTCTTGTTAAAGCTTGGAATAAATTTTTAATTGTTATTTATTAATGACTCGATGTTAAGTGAACATCAAAAGCTTCATGTGTTTCCCATCATGCATATGCTTAATTAATTTAATGAGTCACATTGAAACCTCGAGTGAAATTTTGTTGAAATTATCTGCCTGTAATTTCATGAATTTTTGATTCATTCATTTTTTTTACATTTTTTATGAAGAGAGAAGATTGGTAATGATCAATTAAGCTTGTTAACTTTTGTGATTAATTAATTCGTCAAAAATGGTTTTTTTTTCAATCGAGGTTCAGCAGTAGCCAAGCATAGAAAACATTGATAAATAAAATATTTATTAGAGTAAAGAATTTTAGTGAAAAAATAAAAATCGAAGAAAATTGGAATTAACATGCAATAATAAACGTCGTGTCCTCCACAAAATTACGTATTTTGTTTTTTTAAATTGAAATTATTCGATCGCTTATCCATTTTTACAATTTATTTAAATAAATCCCTAATTAAACTATTTCTCCAAATTATTTAAAAAAATCAGGGAATTTCTCAGTTTTGTTGCATTTTAGTTTATTTCGAAAATATCTCGAGAACCACGAGGTTTAGGAAAAAAGTTCATATGACCTTTTTTATAGCCAATGAAATTCTCTACAAAAAAGGTCTCTTGACATTTTTTCCTAAACCCACTCGCTTCAAAGATACCTGCAAAAGACTCTCCAACAATGGATTTCTGAATTCTACTTCATTTTCATTGATTGATTTAATCAATACCTAAATATGATGGAGTCCAGATCGAAAGGATATTCAATAATTCCAGTTGTGGGAGCTCGAGCTCGAAGGATGTCTTGCTCAGTAGGAAGATAATCTGATTTTTCAATACGTTCTAAGTCGCTAAGATAACTGTAAAACACAAACGAACGAATCACCGTGATAGTAACATGCCATGCAAGGAAAAAATTGCTTAAAATGTTTAAAAGAATTGTAATAAATAATAAACAGTAATAATTCATCATGCAGTATCCAGTATCCCACAAATTTCCTGTAAATCAATCAGATAAATTGAGTAATTGGATCCAACTCCACGTTTAATTCAGTATTATAAAAATATCTCTGAATCTATGAGAGATAGGAAAAAATTCGTAGAGACCTTTTTTGTAGAGAATTTCAAGAGCTACAAAAAAGGTCTCTACAAAAATTCCCCTATCTACCTTAGTTTCCGAGATATTCTTAAAAATAACTCCAAAGAATGATGAAAATATTAAAAAAGTTCAACGACTCATTCAATTCCGAGTAAACAAATAAAATCCAAAACTCCAAAATCATCATTACGTGATATCCATCAATTCCGAGAATCTCAATGGATCCAATTACATCTGACAAATGTAAATTTTCTTCAATAAAATAAAGAGAATAAACAAATTAAAAGAACTACGACAAAGAATTCTGAAGAGATCGCAGAAATTAGTGACAGCAATGCAAACACAGAGTGAGAGAGAATTTAAAAAAAAAATGATAATATGCAAGAAAACGGCGAGAATATCCAGATGCAAGAACAGGCACAGGCAGTTGCTCCATTATCCAATGTAATAATGGACATTTTTCCATTGTTGACGTACCTAAACCTTATTTCTTCCAAATCAAATGGATATTCAATTATACCAGTAGTGGGCACTCTCACACGAAGAATATCTTGTTCTGTTGGGAGGTAGTTTGGTGCTGCCACTCGATCTATCTCCATAAGGTAGCTGTAACATTATTTTCTCAGTATCCAATTTTTCATTATACATTTATTAAAGAATTTAGACTGTCGATGAAAGAATAACAATAGAGAATTAGTGGATTTTAAATGTGAAAAATTGTTTTTTTACAGTTGAATACTCACTATTTAGCTGAATCCGTTAGTTGGTATTCTCGTCGACGATCGTAACACTCTTGAATACCAGCCTCTGCCCACAAATCCTTAATAGCTTCTACGTATGGACTCTCGAATGATGTTACCGTTTCAAAGTCTATACTCCTGACTAATTCCGCTTTTTCCTGTTTAATTTTTATGATAATTAGTATTGATTGAAGGAGAAAAACAAAAATTTAATAAAAAAATGGTTTTTCCGAAATATCTCGGAAACTATGAGAGATAGGGAGATTTTGGTAGAGACCTTTTTTGTAGCTTTTCAAATTCTCTACAAAAAAGGTTCCATGGAAATTTTTCCTATCTCTTTAAGTTTCCGAGATAATCCGGAAAAACTGATTTTCAAGCAATTTCCTCATTTTATAACTTTAATCCAAGAATATCTCTGAAACCGTTGGAGTTAGGGGAATTTATGAAGAGACCTTTTTTGTAGAGAATTAAATTTCCCACAAAAAAGGGTTGATAGTGCATCCTCCTAAACCCACTCGTTTCCGAGTTATTCGCAATGGAAGGGAAATTCGAGGGTTTCATTCAGTAAAACCGATTTTTTTTTGTACTCACTATATTCGAAGATTCTGCATATTGAATTTTTAATAGATCCATCGCCCGTATCATCGACTGCATAGCCATGAATATATTTTGGTAAACGAGCTTGATGAATCCCCTCTTGTCCTCGTCCGAGTATCCAGAGCCGTGGATAATTCTCATCTGTTTGATGAATGTAGACTTTCCCGATTCACCAGTCCCTTAAATTAGAGAATAAAGTGATTAATCAATTGAAAAACTTTAAATGGAGATGCTAAAATCGGTCAATAATCCTTTCATATTGTGCTGTAAATAAAGTAGAAAGGGAAATTATTTCAGTACTCAAAAGACTAAAACTGAGGCTGACCTTCGTTTTTTAGTTTTCTGGTGATATCTCGGGATTGGAGGGAGATAGGGGAATTTTTGTGGAGACCTTTTTTGGAGATCTCGAAATTCTCTACAAAAAAGGTCTCTTGACATTTTTCTCTATCTCTCTTAGTTCCTGAGATAATGAGCAATTAACGTTTGAGGGTGAATTTTTTTTTTTTTTTTATTTTTGAGGATTTTTAGGTTTTTTCTGTTAAATTAAAGAGCATTTCACTCGATCAATAGACTATTCAATAAATTTGATGATCGATGAACAGGAGAAGATCCAACAATCGTTTAATTTCATTAAAAAAATAGTTGTTATGATCTATGAAACTTTCAAATCACGTTTTACGAATTATTGTTCTCAATTCCTTAATGACACCGGTGACTGAGGCATAAAGGAATGATTAGTGTCACTCCAATTTGCAATTGAATGTTTGTAAATTGAGTCTGTGCAACGATAGACCAGAGAGATGACAAAAGTATGCAATTTTAATTGATTGGAGAATAAATATCGATTTTTTTCATTTCTCGTTTAGAATGAAATAATTGTTTTTCGAGAATATCTCCGAAAATAATGGAGATAGAGGATTTTTCGTAATGACCTTTTTTGTAGCTCTCAATTTTCTCTACAAAAAAGGTTATTACGAAAATTTCAGTATCTCTATTATTTTCAAAGATATTTCAAAAAAACCATAATTAGAGAAATTGAATAATAATAATTGTCTCCAAAATCCCCAGTTTTTTGGGAATATCTCCGAAAATAAAAGAGATAGAGGATTTTTCGTAATGACCTTTTTTGTAGCTCTCAATTTTCTCTACAAAAAAGGTTATCACAAAAATTTCCCTATCTCCCACAGATTCCGAGATATTCTCAAAAAACAAATTCTCTTCACGAAAAAAACGATTTTCAATAAATTCATACGGAAAAATTCCATTCCCCCCTTCTCCCCATTTATATTCTCACGTTATAACTAAAAAAAAAAAAGGATGAAGGATGAGACGAATGAATGATATATACGACTCAGTATGATCGTGTAAGAAGCTATGTGTGTACATACAAGTCAGGAAGCGGAAATCAATATCTCCGGATACTTTAGTCACTCGTATACTAAACGTTTGACATCTGTACATTTACAATCGTTTATTTTTATTTTTTATTGCACAAACTCATAGCATCAATGCAATTAATCATATTTCCTATTGAATCACTATTTCATTATGAAAAAATAAAAAAAAAACAAATTTATTATTATTATTATTTAATTAAAAAAAAAAAAAAAAAAAAAAAATTCTCAATTTCCGAAAATAAAAAAAAATTGAATTAAAAAAAAAAATATTCCCAAATTCATTATTATTATCGAATAAATTTTTTTTTATTGAAAATAAATGGATTATCATTTTTTTTAATAATTGAAGAAAAAAAAAATTGAAGTATTTTAATTATTGAAATTTTTTGTTAATTTGCAAGAAATGGCCAGGGTGTGTCGCTGTTGTCGTCCACACAATTCGTAAAAGCATGAATGAAAAGTTGACGTTGACCGGCGCATTGGCTCTGCGTACAGAGTACACGAGAGACTGAGAGAGACAGAGACATCGTACACTGTCCACCCACATCGACATATATATATTTTTCATTGGTGGAAAAAAGAAATGCAAGTTTCAAGAAGAGAATGATTTTTTTTTCTGGGTTTTGTGTTGAACGTAAATGTTTATTTCAATTACGAAATTGTTGCAATTTTTTCTGCTTCTCTATCTCCACTCAGACCGGAAGTGATTCAGCAGCCATCTTTGCCGTTGCCGCCCTCTCCCCCCGAATGAATTTTTCCGAGATAATTATGAACTATGATTAATTAATTGAATAATTAAATTGGAAAAGAGATGATTTTTAAGTCTGAGAAAAATTCTTTCCAGAATCATTCCAGTTTTTTGAGGATATCTCGGAAACTATGAGAGATAGAGGAATTTTGGTAATTACCTTTTTTGTAGATCTCAAGATTCTCTACAAAAAAGGTGATTACGAAAATTTCTCTATCTCTCTTAGTTTCCGAGATATTTAAGGAAAAAGAATTCGAGTATGAGAATTTTTTAAAAAATCGTTTCACGAGGATTTCAGTTTTTCGAGAATATCTCGGAAACTATGAGAGATAGGGCAATTTTCGAAATGACCTTTTTTGTAGCTCTCAAAATTCTCTACAAAAAAGGTAATTACGAAAATTGCTCTATCTCTCTTAGTTTCCGAGATATTCCCAAAAAACAAAGGTGGAATGTCATTTTTTCATTAAAAAAAAACTAAAACTCATTAATTTATACTTAAAAAAAAAGGGGTAAAATGGGTTTGATTATGCTGATGTTCACCGGAAATTTCCGAGGCATTCTATTGGTTGCAGCCTCCCATCTTGGTCCATTTCCAAGACATTCCCGCGAGGATGAATCTCTCGCTCGTGATTCATAAAAATCCGAGAAAAATCACTTCCTCCGAAAAAGAAATTCTCGCATTTCAAGTATTAATTTTGCAATGGAGATAAAAAAGTATAACGAGGTCATACGCGACCGATAGAAAGCCTTCAGGGCCCAAGAACCACACGTGCAACATTATGCCGATGGGGTTTAAAAATAAAGAAGAAATAACGTAGTGGAAGGGCGAGCGAAACTCATAGAGAGAAAAAATAGGCGAGATTATATATAACAAAAACTCGGCAAGTTTTCAGAGTGAAAGATGTTGGAATTTTGGGATTTTTCAAAAATCATAATTTCAAAAAAAAAAAAAAAAAAAAAAAAAAATCTTTCAAATTCATTGTTTTTTTTATTGAATTTTTTTTTTTTTTTTTTTTTTTTTTTTAATTGAAAATAATTTCATTATTTTTTTTCGGAGATTTTTGTGAATTCTCTGTTTCTGCTTGCAATCCTTCAACTGCCTATTTCCAAGGACGGATGTATACATCTCATAAATTCTTCGACTCTAAGGAAAAGAGAATTCTTGAAATTGAATATTTGAAGTGAGGAGAAACTTTCTGAGAATAAATTATGCAAAAAGTCATTTCTCGAGGGAAGCAAAATGAGTCTATTGGATGTGTCATTTGTTTTTTTAGGATTACTCGAAATTCGTAAGAGATATAGAAATTTTGGTAATAACCTTTTTTGTAGCTCTTGAAATTCTCTATAAAAAAGGTTATTTCCAAAATTACTCTATCTCTCTTGGATTTCGAGATATTTTGATTATAACGAAATGTCAATTTTTTTTATTTAAAATCATGTTCACTTTATTTTGATAATATCTCGTAAAATACGAGGTTTACGAAAAATTATCAAGACACCTTTTTTTCAGCTCTTGAAATTCTCTACAAAAAAGGTCTCTTCACATTTTCCCCTAAACCCACTCATTCCCAAGATATTCACAAAAAAAGAAAATTTAAAAAAAATTGAATTATCTCCTTCCATTTGATGAACAAATTAATTCGAATTAAATCTAAAAAAATAGTAATTATCATTGTTTCATTGTCCTCGATTGAATAAAAGTCAATTTTCATTAATTCAAACTTCAGTGAGGAGAAAAAATAACTCGAGTTTATCTCATGCACCGAGCGAATAAATTCTTCAACTAAAAAACAAAAAAAAAAGTGCACAACGTTATTCACCTCACTAAATCCTGCGAACGAGGTCACAGGATAGGCAAAAATATATAGAGAGTTATAACTGAGCAATTAGCAGTGCACCATTCTTTACAACTCTACGTTTATCAATTTTATTTATTTTTAATTATTTTATTCCCTGCGGAAGAATTAAAGAAACACGTAAATCATTAAAAATTCAATAAAAACAACAAAAAAAACATGAAAAATTCATTCAATTGGAAAAAATTCAAGTATTGAGATTGAATGTAATTATTCACGTGTAACGACTTCACTCAATTCCAAATATTGGAAATTTGAAGGAGAAACTGATGGTAAAGACGAGATGTTTCAATTCAATGTAAATAAAATTAAATCTCATCTTCTCAACTGAAGTAACTCAAACATCATCGGAATATCAAACATGGGGGAGGGAAGTTCCTGATGATTTTCGCAACTTCAAACAACTCAGAGACATAATTTATCAAAGATTAGAATTCAGGGAATTGAATAATTAATTATAATTGAGGTATCATGATGAATCAGTGAGGTGCGTTTGGTTTTTTGGGAATTTCTCGGAAACCAAGAGAGATAGAGGAATTTTGGTAATGACCTTTTTTGTAGAGAATCTCAAGAGCTACAAAAAAGGTCATTATGAAAATTTCTCTATCTCTCATAGTTTCCGAGATATTTCAAAAAGAAAAATATTCAATGAAATATCAGAATTTAAAACATTAATTACACTTCATTACTTTTTTGAAAATATCTCGAAATCCGTAAGAGATATGGAAATTTTCGTAATGACCTTTTTTGTAGCTTTTGAAATTCTCTACATTAAAGGTCTCCACAAAAATTTCTCTATCTCGCTTGGTTTTCGAGATATTCAACTTCAAAGATAATCCGAACTCTCAATTTGACTTTTTTCCCAATTGCCTCTAAAAATTCATCGATTCCCATTATTTAAATAATAATGATAACAATAATGGGTGAAGGAGAGAGAGAGGGAGGGGGGATTGAGGTAAACACGCGTTTAATCGTAAATAAATAGTGAAAATACGGGACTCAATTCGGGGAGCGTAATTCCAGGGGCAATGTGGGCTCTCTACAGCACGAACCGGAGTGGGTCGATAGATGCCGACGAGCGCCTTGCCTCCCCAGCCACCACAGTGTACCACCACCCCATTCTGCCCTCTCATTCTCTCCGCTCGCAATTTCATTCTCTCTCTTATCCCTCCCTTCACCCTTCCTCGTAAAAACGACCCCTTACGCACACACGTACAGGCCTGCGCTACTCTCATCTTATTTCCATGTACTGACAAAGAATTTCTGCATTTTTATGAAGTTAATTTAATTGTATTAATGTTTGATTTAATTAGATTGGGAAATAATTGGAGAAAAAGAGTTGTTTTTTTTTTAGTGAATCGTTTTTTGGAAATATCTCGGAAACTAAGAGAGATAGAGAAATTTTCGTAATCACCTTTTTTGTAGCTCTGGATTTTCTCTACAAAAAAGGTGATTACCGAAAATTCTCTATCTCTCTTAATTTCCGAGATAATTCAATAAAACTGATTGTTGAATGGGATTTATTTTGTTTCTCCATTTGATTACTCAGTTTTTTGGAAATATCTCGGAAACTAAGAGAGATAGAGAAATTTTCGTTATTACCTTTTTTGTAGCTCTGAATTTTCTCTACAAAAAAGGTTATTACCAAAATTTCTCTATCTCTCTTAATTTCCGAGATATTTAGGAAAAAGTGGTGATAGATTGAAAACATCGAAAAATAATGATTTCGTGAGTTTCAATTTTCTTATCAAAACGCTGAAATTAAATACAATTTAATGACACTGTTTCAATAACAAATGTCATGGTTTAAACACGGAAATTACTATTGAAATAACTTGGGGAGAGAGTACCCAGTCGTTTGAATTTTCTAGTGAAATGTACGCGAGGGTTGTATTAAATACGAGTTGAAAGTTTCATTAATTAGACAGTCGGAAGTTGGACACAATGATGAGAGTGAGAGAGACACATATATATATATATATATATATTTAAAGTATTTAATTCAGAGTGTATGAGATCCATCAGAAGAGTGAGAAAAAAAAATTGAGATTAATCAATTCTTTAATTAATTGTTTAATTAATTAAATCAACGGAGCCATAGAAAATTATTCCGTTTATCCAATCAATAAAAATTCATTAAATCCACAATCAATTAAAAAATAATAGAATTCTTATTGAGAAGAAATAAATCGTGAAAGAATGTAAAAATAATTGAAAAAATAATAATTAATTATTTGAATAATTTCGCAATGACACATGCAATAGAAAAAATAAAAATAAAATGAAAAAAAATCATAAATTAAGTAGTGAAGTGGTAAACAAGGTCAAGTCATATAAGGACAGGATAAGTACTTAACCTTGTTTACCACTTCACTATTGAATTATTCTGCAAAAAAAAATCCTCATTTTTTTTTTAATTATTTTTTTTCCTCAATTTTTTTTTCATTTTTTTTTTTTTTTTTTTTTTCCTCAATTATTGTTAAAATCCATTCAGTCTTCACGAAGTTGTTACAAATGAATTTCTCCAAATCTAAATATATCCCAATAATTCACATGAATACATTGTGAAGATTTTATTTTCTTTTTTTTCTCTCACTCAACGTCTTTCGTTTTCTCGGCGTCATTCACGTTTAAAATTATCGTGCTTCTCTCTCTCTCTCTCTCTTTCTGTATGTAGACAGAAAGAAAAGAGAGAGAAAAATGAAAAAAATGGAGCAGAGAGAAGAAATAATCGGCAAAAAAAATCGCATAACCAAAATAACTTTGGGATTTTTATCTTTTCAAATGTGTGTACATCACAAACATGGCCCACTTTGCCCCCAGAAAATTTTCATTTATTTTATTCAAAAAAAAAGAGGAAATAATTTTCAGAATATTGATAATTTTATTTTTTTCCAAAAGAAAAATTGAAAAAATTTTTTTTTCAAAATTGAAAATTTTTTAAAAATTAAAAAAAAATTATTGTAAATTTCATAATTGTTTTGTGAAAAAAGACAAATGTGTTGGGACATTTCAAAGTGTCGTGGACAGTTCCAAAAAAATAATTGAGAGAAAAATAACAAATGAGAGGACACAAGTTTTGACAATGACAGTAACAGCCAGTGGCTGTGAAAATAAACTTTGTTTATTATTGTGAATTGTTGCAATGAGGGGAAAGTAATCAGGTGCATTCTTCCGTAGCTATTAAATGTGCTTTACGTGTGTTTTTTCAAAATATATTATCAGAGACTCATGTTTTCATGCCTCTATTTACTTTTGAATAAATTTGTAATTGGATATTTCGAAGGATTTAATGTGACTGGTATTTTAATTATTTTCGTGCACTTTGTTTTTTGGGATTATCTCATGAACCCTTGGGTTTAGGGAAATTTATGAAGACACCTTTTTTGTGGAGAATTGAATTCTCTACAAAAAAGGTCTCTTGTGAAATTCCGCTAATCCTATTGGTTCTCAAGATATCCGCGAAAATAGTAACAGATTCAATTATATCAAAAAAAAACCAGAGAAATTCATTTTTTTTGTTTTTGAGAATATCTTAAAAGCCGTTGGGTTTATTGAAAAAAGTCAAGGGACCTTTTTTGTAGAGAATCAAATTCTCTACAAAAAAGGTCTCTTGGCATTTTCCCCTAGAGCCAATGGTTTCCAAGATAATTACGAACTACTGAGGGAGTACAATTTGAGGTTAATTTTCCTTGATTAATTACCAAAGTGATTAATGGAGATTGTTATTTTATTGGATGAGAGTGTTTCATGTGAACCTGTTAGTCTCTACATACCGAAGGAATAACATAAATTGGCCCACGTGCGGCCAATGGCACGTGTGGATACTCTTCCTCATTGTACGTGAAATGACCTCGAATTACAACGTAAATAATTAGAATAAAAAAATACTAATGAATTCAAATATAATTCGCATTTGATAAAATTAACGATTCTCCATTTTTTTAAAATACATTATTTCCCTTAACACAAATAAATGAATTCTTATCTCAGTTACACTGAATTTGTCAAATACACGTTTTTCTCTCCCTCTCTCTCAAAGTCGTAATTCAATGCGACTGAAATAATGTACAAATATTGACACTAAAACCATCGCTTAGATCATAAAACACTTGGCTTTTATTTTTTTTCACTCAATACAATGAAAAACGACAATTTTCTGATGACATGCATTAGATCACTCGATGATAGGTAATAAATGGAAGAGAAATGAATTCTATCAATTTTTATAATTTATAATAATTTTTTTTAACTCATCGCAAAAAAAAAAAAAAAAAAAAGAAATCATAAATTGATAAAAAAAATGATTTTTCAAAAAAAAAAAAAAAATTATTGATTTTTTAAAAAATTCTTTAAAAAAAAATATTTTTCTAAAAAAAAGTTAAGTGTACACAAGGGGCAAGGGTTTATCGACCCTTTTCAATGTGTACTGCAATTGCCTGCTTACAAAACGTTTCATGCGAATAAACTGTCGGTCGAAAGTCACGCGATTCCTCTCTCTCTCTCTTTCTCAATTTATATACATTTATATTTCCTCTCTGTTCAGTGGAGTAATCGTGGAGGTTTCGCGCGGATCGATCAGGAGGCGTGCGTCCCCCCCCCCCCCCCCTGGACTCGTGCATCCAACTTTGGAACAGACATGATAACAATTTTATTATGAAAAAGAGGAGAAAGACTGTTTCTTCCGCACTTTTGCACGTTAATGAGGTTTATGATTTTTTTCCTAATTATTTCTCGTGTGGTACTTCAACTGGCACTTGCGGATACTTAGCGTTTAATGAACCCTAAGAGGCTTATGATACTTTTTAAAAAGTGCAGATGTTCATTTTCTCGAGTTAAATGATGAAAAATGTTTCCTGAAGTTTTCCCGTATTTCCTCATTTTTTTTTGGAATTAATTTAATTCTATTGAAGTTTGATTTAATTAAATTGGGAAATAATTGGAGAAAAAGAGTTGTTTTTTTTTGTGAATCGTTTTTTGGAAATATCTTGGAAACTAAGAGAGATAGAGAAATTTTCGTTATCACCTTTTTTGTAGCTCTGAATTTTCTCTACAAAAAAGGTAATCACCAAAATTTCTCTATCTCTCTTAATTTCCGAGATATTTCCAAAAACAGATCATAAAATTAGAGGAAATTTCTATTTCACAAAAAAAAAAAAAAAATGAGTCATCTACTTTTTTTTCAATTATCTCATGAACTTGTGCCTTTGGAACTATCACATAATTCCTTATCTCAAAGATAATTGTGTGAAAATTCATGAAAGTTAAAAAAAAAAAAATCAATTGAATTCAGTGGATAATTGTCAATGAAATTCGGGTTAATTATTGAATCGAGTGAAAACGAGACTGATGAATGAAAGTTACTAGAAGTACGTGAATGAGAGCAGAGGAAAGGAATAATTAAGGGGGATATTAATTATTACTGACAATCCTGCGTGGCTTAATTCGACGGTGAATGGTCACGTGTCAATTACGAGTTTGCGAGAGAGAGAGAGAGAGAAGCGAAGAATGGAGAGAAACTGTCGGATGAAACACAATCTCCGTATTTTTTCATTCAACTGAAGAATGAATTAAAGAAGAATTAGCGAAATTCCGAGTTTTTCTCAATTCTTGTGTCTTTTTTCAAACTCAATAGGTCGAGAGAATGGCACACGCGTATCACGTGCTGCGAAATTGAATAAGCCGGAAGTGAAACGAGAAAAATAGAAGCAAAGGCAGAGAGAATGGGCAAAAGAGCCAAAGATAGAAGCAGCGAAAAGAAGAAACACTTTTCATTCAATTCAGTAGTTAAGAATTAAAAAAAAAGACAAAATCGAGCTTTCTCAATAAATATCTTGGAAAATAATGGAGATAGGGAAATTTTGCAAGAGACCCTTTTTGTAGAGAATTTCAAGAGCTACAAAAAAGGTCTCTTGCAAAATTACCCTATCTCGCTTAGTTTCCGAGATATTCATTAATAAAAATTGGCAAAAATAAAAGTAGATTTTTCTCATAAACTGTTTTTTTGTGAATATCTCGGAATCTAAGCGAGATAGAGAAAAATGTCAAGAGACCTTTTTTGTAGAGAATTTTAAGAGCTAAAAAAAAGGTCTCTACAAAAATTCCCCTATCTCCATTATTTCCCGAGATATTCTCAAAAAACTGTCGTGAGAAATGCTTGTACGCAGTTTTCGTTGTTTTTTTGAATTTTCATTATGACATAACCCGGAGGGCGCACCTACACTTGAACTCGATAGTTTCTTGGCATCCGCAATTGTTTGAGTGAGAGCATTTGCACACAGAGAGAAGGGGCAGACTAAGGGAGACTTGATAGAAAGGGAAACGAACAGATAAAGAGGGAAAAGGAAGAGAGAGAGAGAGAGAGAGATGCATGTGGGCTGTGTGTGTTGGGAGTGACGGAGTAGGTTAGGTTCACTGAGAATATACATTTCGTGGAATTGTCGTAGCGAAGCCCGCGTGAATCATAATCTCAAGGGCGCGAGAGCGTATCTCCTTTTATTTTCATTTTGTCATGCACATGAATGGTAAACAATTGGATTTATTCGATTGATGTATAAAATTTTGAAAAATTTCAATTTTTCCATAAATTCAATTTTGTCATCAGTTTTTTGGGAATATCTCGGAAACTAAACGAGATAGCGAAAAAATCATAGAGACCTTTTTTGTAGCTCTTGAAATTCTCTACAAAAAAGGTCTCTACAAAAATTTCTCAATCTCCCTTAGTTTCCGAGATATTTCAAAAAATCCGTATTCTTGAAATTTACAATTTTTTCTCTCCTTTCTTTAACGAAAACAATCGTGACTGTGCTTTCGTTTATCTCGGGAGTTTTGTTACGAATGAATTGAAACATTGAGGATGAATACACGCGTAATTCAATACCCGACAAATTGTGTAATTCTAAACTTTTTTTTACTCCATAGGAAAAGAAAAAAAAATGAGAGTAATGAAAGAATCATTGAATACTGAAGTACGAGAATTCCGGAGTGAAGAGGTGAAACGAGATACGTCTGCTCTTCCTTCAGTTTTTCTGAGATATCTCGAGAGGGGAATTTTAGTAAAAGCCTTTTTGGTAGATAAGTGAAGCTACAAAAAGAATCCCACAAAAATAGGAAAACCTTTGTGACGACTTTTTAGCAGGAAAAAAACAATTAAACCCTTTTTGTACAAAATTAAATTGTCTACAAGAAAGGTCTCTCAGTTTTTTCCAAATATCTCGTAAACCAAGTGAGATAGGACAATTTTACCCAAATCCTTTTTTCAAGCTCTTAAAATTCTCTACAAAAAAGGATTCTTCCAAAATTTCCCTATCTCCCTTAATTTCCGAGATATTCCATTGATAACAACAGAGATGAATCTCCCTATTTCCGAAGAATTTGAATGCGGAAAAAAAGGGGGGAAAAATAAACTTACCCAATAGGAGTAGTTTAAGCTCCCGCCTGGCATCTCGCTTGTCCCTCCGAAGTTGCCGCTCTATCTCCTGATTAATACGCTTCTGTTCCTTAGCCTCTTCCGACAGGCAGCACGCCATGATTTATTTTTTAAGCAGAATCCTCGGAGGGAGGAGAGAGAAATATCGGGAAGCACTCTACGATATTTCAAATTATTCTCCCAATTATCGTATTACACAAATGAATTTTTATCAATTCGATTTAACCAAAGAAAAAAAAAATAATAATCTTGCCGAGGCTCTTTAATATCCTGGGCAGGAGGCGGCAACTGCCAGCTCTCGGCCTGCCACCTTACGACCTATATTATCTTGATGCCACCGTGATTATTTGTATTATTATCAATTTTAATGATTCAAACGTTTCAGCCACTTTAACTCCACGTATTCACTTAAATTTCAATTTCACCGGTCACTGATTACTATTTTATCAATAAAACACTCACTTATTTTCTTTTAAATCACTTGCCACAAAACTCAATTAATCGAGAAACAAAAAAATCTTCGTGACTTTGTTGAAATTCTTATGATTATTCTTCTCTGGTTGATTTATTTATGCTCTTTCCGGTTTATTTCACACGTTTATACGTTAATTTAATCCTGACTGATCTGCTACCACCACCTCGACGTAGCCAACGGGTACGGCACATCCAAAATCTCTTTTGCAGTCACTGTAGAAAAAAAAAAATGAAAATTGTTAAAAATTTAGTGACAATTATTCCATGAAAATTAGGAAAAAAACAGTAAAATTAATTTAAAAAATTCACGAAAAAAAAAAATGATACACGTGACTTTTTCAAAATATTTGGATACAAAAATCCAGTGCTTTTTTCGTTATACTTCTCATCTCTCTCTCTCTTTTTTTCCACGTTTGACCGTAGCGGCGCGCTTTAACTTCTCTCCTCTCGTCTCTATCCATCCACTTCTCTTCTCCCATATACCCCAACCTCTTTGGCCCCCGGCGCGGTTGGGTGTGGTAACCCACCGTCGCGCGCCTCTCTTCCTCACGCCCGCTCTCAACTCTCATCCTACTACCATCCTATGTGTCTACGCTCTTTTTTACTCATTTATTTTCACTTCTCTACGTTTAAAACTCGGATAAAATCTCATTCCAATACTTCACTCAATGACAAAGTCATCCCTCAAAACCAATAAATTATAATAATTCCCCTCAATTTTAAAAATTCCATAATCAACCAATTGTCACAAAATAAAATAATTGAATCGAAAAAAAAAATGAAAAAAAATTCTCAATGAGAGCACAGACAAGCAGCGCTCGTTGCGATCAAACGTTGAATTTTTCGCAAAAACACAATTATTTAATTGACAAAAAAAAATGTGAATATTCCATTTAGTCACTCGATAATTCCCCTAAAAAGAAACCGTAATATTTAAAAAAAAATGAAGAAATCGTAAAAAATTTCCGTTTTTCCTTGGCCGTACCTTCTCCGTTCATGTTCTCACCTGTAATCTCGTACCGGTGTGTTGGCGCGCCGGCTTTTTATCAACCCCCCAACTCATGTCCCCTCCCCCCAGGCACCCTCTCACCTCGTGGCCACACGTTTGCCCTTCCCCGCTGGGCTCTCGGGGTAAAGGTATATAACCCCCTCGTTTGGAATCCAGTTAGGCAAACCAGATTGTCAAGAAGCCTCTTACTAATTCCCCTACGAATCAACGAAATAACGTTATTCCACTGCCTCCACAAATTCCCATTTACTTTCTTTAAATTAAAAAGAAAAAAAAAATGGAAAAAAACTATCCCGCGCCTCTCGCGCACGTGTCCCTTCCCCCTCCCAATTTACTGCAAACTTCCAATTTACCGTAAATTCAGAGCCTCTCCAGAGACAATTCTCGCATTTTTACAACGAAACATTCATGCACAAGGAATCGGCAAATTTTCGATGGTATTTTCGTTATTCCGGAGCTTTTTTATTTCCGTGAGATTCTGTGTGCGTACGGTGTATTACCTACCCGCCCCAACCGAAATGGGGGAGGAGGCACGGAGAATGTAACGGCAGAGAGAGAGACTACCGCCACCAAAATGTATTATTTCCAATAATTCCCTGGAATTGTTTAAAAAAAAAAATTGAGATGAGAAGTATCACGAAATTCAGAGCACTTATTGATTAATTCAATCGTTAGATATTTGATTAAATTTTTAAATAAACTATTAATTCACTCACTTGAATATTATCTTGCTGCACTCGTTCACTTATCCTCTGGGGAAACCTGTGTCACACATGAGATTATTATTATTATTATTTGTCGGGGCTAATGTCTCATTTCACCAAGTTCACTTAACTCCGTTCTTGCACATTCGCATGAATTAATGGAGACGATTTTTTATCGCTTCACTCGATGAAGGGGGGGATGGAGCTTTAAATAATCGTGAATTCAAGAAAATAAATGAATTTTTATAACCAGGGGCTTATTTCACAATGCGTACGCTCTCGAGCCTACAACTGCCCGGTACTGCCCTGCCACTATCTTCTCCCGGTGTATTCCATCCATTCGGAGTTGACAATATCTTCATTTATTTACTTTTTTATTATTGTTCTATTATGATGAAGACTTGCTCGTGTATTCCATAAATCTTCACTAATTCAATTAAAGTGTCTGCACTTTTTTTTTTGGTTATTCTGAAAAATTTAATAATGATAAAAAAAAAATATGAATAAAATAAAACTAAAAATTATGAAATTCCGTAAATGAAAGTATATCAATCTACAATTCTCACTTCACCCATTAAACTCCAAAATCTCTGTTTATCCTGGATTTTATTCGATAAATTTTATTTGTATATGCGTGTATGACACCCAGAGTTTTTTTTTTTTTTCTTCTTCTTCTCCTCCTCTCTTTGATGATGATAATAAATGTAATCGTTATAATTCACGTGGAAGAACTTTACACTTGAGAATAATTAATTATATTAAAAATTCACTGAAATTTTATGAATTTATTCAATGTACCTATTTAATTGTTGAGATTCCTTTTTTCTTTCTTTTTTTCTTTTTTTTAACCGTGTAGATACACGGCTCCACGGTGCCTACGGTTAATATATTTTCTTGCCCCACGGTAACCGCCTATCGCAAGATGGCGTCCGTCGTAACACGGGCCTGCCGGCAACCTCTAATCGGCGTACAGTCTCGTCGTATCGCCGCAAACGTCCGCGGCGCACACGCACGTCTCTTTGCCATACTGGCGCTTCCCCTTCCCCTCCTCCATCCCCACTATTCAGAGATGTATACTATGCCTCACCCGTATTCATTCCCCTTCTCTCTCACGGACACATGTACTTCATCTGTGTCTGTGTGAGTGTGTTCTGAAGATGCGAGTGTTTTCTCCGGATTAATTAATTCACTATTGTCGGGTTGCTGGAAGAGTCGACACGAGAAATGGGAGCCATGTTCCCCCACCATGCTTCCATTAGTCTGGTTGTGGCCAATGGCACGATGGGTTATGGGAAAGACGTGAATTTCATTGGCCACAAGCAAGAAGAGTGATGGGAGCATTGGATAATATAAATAGCTCTGTCGGTAAAGCAGATTCTTCTTAATACCAGTCGAATTTATTTTATCATAATTAAACAATTAATTAGTAAATAATAGAAATTATAGGGGAAATTGGGGTAAAATGGACATTCTGATTGAATTTCGTTGATTGGTGGATTTTGATGTGTGGAGAGCGCTGATTGGTGATAGGGTACTCTCATTCTGGCGGCACTTTTTGGAGGATTTAAAAACTAAAATTACGGAAATCATTGGAAAAAAATCACTTTAAACCTTTTCTAATGACGTTTTAATCCATTGATAACGAAATGTTACACACGTGATTGTGAAGACAAAACGTGTAGCCCTTGGCACCGATATTTACTCATTTATTTAAGAGTATTAGCATTCCATCGTAGGGCTTCGTAGTCTTTTTCCACAATTTGTATGGTCGACTGACCTTTCTATTTATACCTCATCACAATTCCCCGATTACCATAATTACATTGACTGCACGCGCAAATTGTTGAATTTGCAGATAATCGAATTTACAATTTTTGAAAAATATTATGTGGCGGAATCTTCTTGGAATTAAATCCTGAGGAGCAAATTAATGACATTATTTTCACTTAACTCAACATTAACATATTTTTAGTTAAATTAGAAGGCATCAGACTTTTGATAATTCCGAATTGAATTTAAATGTTGTATCAATACCGACAGCATAAATTCCTAATGCTTCTTGTACTTGACTCTAGGCTATTTGCACTTCTACGGATACCCCGAGTTTCTCAATCTTCTAGTTCTAATTCTTCGCTTTATGATGATTAGGGAAAAGTGGGAGAAAAGAGGATTCATGGTTGAGATAGAATTTTTCCGATGATTCCATTGAAAAGGTGAGAAAATTTGCGTCGGAAAGCATATGTCACTCGATTTTTAGTGATTTTTTGAAAAAAAAAATTTTCAAAAAACCTGAATTTTCAAAAATTCTAAAAAATTATCATGACACATGTTTTCAAGCTAAAATTTTCTCAGCTTATCAATAAAATTAATGAAAAAAATCAATTTCAAGTATTTTTAACAAGAATCTCCATTTTACCCCACTTTTCTCTGTAATTCAATTAAAAAATAAGAAACATTGTTACAAGGATTTGTTTTTTAAATGGAATAACTTATCAATAATCTTCACTCATAAATTTTGTATACAAACCACTATTTTCATTTTTATTATTATTATTTTTGTAATATAAATTTCATCGAGGCAATCAAAAGAGAAAAGTAATGACAGACACATGATAATTAAATGTATAATATTACTTTTTTTTTGTTGAGTTTACGTATAGGGGTTATGGATAATATGACTTATGGCTCCAAGTAAAATTAAACAACGTGACATAAAAATGACAAGTGAAATAACAATTATGATTGTTTAAACAATGAGACACTACGTCTATTTGACTCTGGAAGATTAATTTGTGATTATCAATTGAGAAGAAATATTTAAAAAAAAATTATTTATTTAATTAATTTCTTCGAAATAAAAAACTTTTTTTTTTTATAAAAAAAAAAAAATGTTTTTTTCTCTTCAAATTTACATTTCAATAAATATTCATTTATTGATAAAAATCTCGATTTTGTTTTTTTTTTCTGAGTAATTAATACTGCAGCACCTAATTATAATTTTTTTCAAGTCCCCAGACGTAGCGCCACATTGAATCAATCAATTATAAACAGATTTTTTATTTTTTTCATAAAAAAAAAAAATAGAACAATCCATTCTCCCTATTTTCGTCTTTTCCAATAAGCATTGATTGAATTCTGTGATAAAGTGATATAATTCATTGAAAATATGAGTAATGAGTGTTAATTTCATGCTCACATGGGAAAATTAATGATTTTCTTATTTTCGAGTAGGGGAAGGTGGGGTGGTCACTTTGAAATTGTATATTACGAGAAATCAAGAGAAATATTGAAGATATCTTTTTTCTGACGATTCCATTGGAAAGCTGAGGAAATTTTAAGCGGAAAACATGTGCCAAAATAATTTTTTTCAATTTTTTGAAAATTCGATTTTTTTCATCCAGATTTGAAGGGGTTTACCTTGGAAAAATTTGAAAAAATCAGTTTTTTAAAAATATCTCCGGTTCTATTTGTCGCAGCTCAAATTAAAGGTCTCGTCATCCCCCACATTTCCTCCAAAAATTATCGATTTTTATCAAAAATTAAGAAAGTTATAGGCCAAAAAGTAATTTTTATAAAATGGCTTGTAACTTTCTCAATTTTCGATAAAAATCGATAATTTTTGGTGAAAATGTAGGGGATGACGAGACCTTCAATTTAAGCACAAGCCCAGTGTGCTACGACAAATAGAACCCGAGATATCTCAAAAAAACTGATTTTTTCAATTTTTTCGAAAAAATCGAATTTTTTGAAAACTCAAAAAAATCAATTTTGACACTTGATTCCTATGTAAAATCGTCTCAGCTTTTCAATGGAATCATCAGAAAATCGCTATCTTCAACTGTTCAATCAGAATGTCCATTTTACCCCAATCTCCCCTATAATTAACTTTTTTTTGTAATTAATTGACTATGTGTAATTATTTCACTCAATCACAGAATTAAAAAAGACACACGTTCCATGCCAAAGCTCATAATCAATATTCTACAAATTCATTTCAATTAATTAATTAATTAATTCTAAACGTCGTTCACATGTAATTTAATAATAATTACAAAATCCGACAGATCTTCAAATTTTTCGAGAACTCATGTAAAATACAGTTTTAAAATTATTTTTCCTTAAATCACTAATTAATGTTCAATCAGTTGATTCTTCGTTATTGAATGAAATTCGATTAAATCAAATTTTCAAAAAAAAAAATATTCTATCTTTCAATACTTCATCTAGGCTTCTTTTTTCTACAAAGCAGACGTCACATAATTCATTTATATTCATCATCAGATAGACATTGTGTTGGACCTTCAAGATTTGGCAATTTTTATCAATTATTTATTGTATTTTTAGTTATTTTTAATTCAGTGAAAAAGAGAAAAAACGGAGTTATCCAGTTTATGGGTTTATTTCGAAGATATCTCGGAATCTAAGAGAGATAGAGAAAAATATCAAGAGACCTTTTTTGTAGAGAATTTCAAAAGCTACAAAAAAGGTTTTCACAAAAATTTCTCTATCTCCCCTATTTTCCGAGATATTCCAGAAAAACTGGATTACCTCGTTTTCTTTCAATTTTTGACTGAATAAATTATTTTATCTCGTCGTGGCCACAAAGGTATTCAATAAAAATAACCTTAGAATTTATTAATCTATGTACAATTTCAGAAAATAATAGTTATTTAATATTTATATGTATTGTAACGTTTTGGCTGGTGCTTTGTTCATTCGCAATTAATCACAAACTCAAAAATCAAAAAGAAAAGTGAAAGAAAAATTGAGGAAAAAATTCCAAAGTCTCAAAAATTCAATAAAAAAAATTGAAAAAAAATCAAAACATTATAAATTGAAAAATGCAGAAAATAATAATGAATTTGTAATTAATTGTAAATGACAAAATTACCTCAATATTCATTTTTTTTTTTCTCTTAATTTGATGAAACACATTAATTCATTGCCACAATTTGTCAATTTATTTCCTCGTATACCATTCAATATATATTATTTTAATTGTTAAATATTTTCATTTGATTATTGGTTAATGTGTATACGATATTCATTTCTTCGTTATTTATAGGAAAAGAAAATATGGTGAAAATAAAATTGTTTTTCGCATTATTACAAGCAGTGTCAATTGGCACAGACAGTGTGGCTGGTTTTTTTTTTTTTTTTTTTTTAATTAAGGCACATTGAGCTGATTCATTCAATCCTCAGTACCATCCAGCCTCAGCCATCAAAAAAAATACCTCTATTTCAATAATTAATCCATTTTCCATTAATTAAATTCACACTGAATGGAAAAAAATCGAAGAAATATTTGTTCCCATTGTCGAAATGAATTTTTCCAATTTTTCCAAATTGTTTTTTCTTCATAATTTGAGGAATAAAATAATGTTAATTAATACATTTTTATTATGAAAATTAATAAGTTATAGTTTTTTTTTAGATAAAATATTTTTTCTCGTCTAATTACAAGAATATCTCATTATCAATCAACAAATTCTCAATTTTACTTATTTTTAATTGAAAAAAAAAAACAAAAAAAGTCTCTCAATCCTCTAATTCTTCTCAATTTTTCCAATAAAAATTTACGTCTCTTCATCTACTCTTATTAATAAAATATTTCTCAATTTATTTCTCTTTAAATTAATTTTAGATTTTATTTGTTGTTTACGTTCTCGTGAGCATTGGAGTGTACGTGGCAAATTGAGCGGTCCAGCTCACAGGGGTTTCGTAAAATTTGCTGGGAACATTCCTTTCTCATTAGTGCCCTCCTTCATACCCATCAGCCAGCCCTCCTCCTGCCGCAGGTTTAAGAAAAATTTTAAAGAATTTTTTTCTTATTAACTAATTGTCAGAGGAAACTTCAAAAATTCATTTTTCAATCCTCAGTGAAGTGACATTAGTTTTTTCGAAATATCTCGGAAAATACGAGAGATAGGGGAAAAATTGTAGAGACCTTTTTTGTAGAGAAAACTGAGATCTACAAAAAAGGTTATTACCAATTTTTCCCTATCTCCAACAGATTCCGAGATATTTGATGAATACACTTCACTGGTGATTACTCGTTTTTTAATGAATTTCTTGGAGTATTTTACCAACCTGTTCCTCAGGATCATCGTACTCAATAACTCGAATAATTTCACCGACATCAAATGATAATTCATCCACATCCTCACGACTGTATTTGTATGTTGCCTTCACCCTGTATAATACACCTGGTGGCAAATTATCAGTTGTCGCTCCTAGGGACAAATTGGTACCATTTTCATATTCCACGTCTAAAAGGATTCAATTTATTTCATTGAAATTAGAGCTGGACTTTTTTCATTAAAAAAAAAATGGGGATTCTTCTTATTTTGTGAGTTTAGTTAATAAAATTAAAACACTCGAAATCAATAAAAATTAGCTAAAGTCCACCACTAATTTTTTTACATTAATCTTTCATCTTTTAATTTAGCAGTGAAGTGAAGTTTTCGTGGAAATTTGCAGAAACTATTAGAGATAGAGAAATTTTGCAAGAGACCTTTTTTGTAGCTCTTGAAATTCTCTACAAAAAAAGTCTCTACGAAAATTTCCGTATCTCGTTTAGTTTCCGAAATATATAAAAAAAACATATTTTAATGAAAAATTCATCTTTTGAGTGACATTTTTACGTTTTGTTAAATATCTCAGAAACTATTAGAGATAGATGAATTTTGCAATAGACCTTTTTTGTAGCTTCTGAAATTCTCTACAAAAAAGGTCTCTACAAAAAATTTCGTATCTCGCTTAGTTTCCGAGATATATCAAAAAAACGTATTTTAATTAAATCATTTCACTACTGAATTAATTTTGGTGGACGAATACTCACCTACTGGTATGTCGTACAATTCCTCTACTCTTTTTGGTGGCTGTACAGTCTGTGTTGCTTCTTGATTATTAATTGAATTATCATTGCTGTTAGAATTACTATTGGCATTTCCATTCAATTGAGTCGTTGGCGATGAGTCTCCACTCGCAACTGTCGATTCCTCGTGCGCTGTAACACGCAGTTAAGCAAATTCCACTCAAAAAAAAACGGCAAACGAACCAAAACGACAATAAAATAAAGAAAACATGCAAGAAAAAGTTGCGCAATAATTTATGATAATAAATTAGTTGAAAAAAATAAATGATTAGAACGAGAATATTAATACACGTGTTAATTACTAATTTATACGTTTATTTTGAAATTTCAATTGAAATAAGTGAAAATTACCAGCTGATATGTTGTTCTGAGGTGGTGGTTGCGTGTTTATTATCAAACTGCAATTAAAAAAAGAGAATTAATTAAAATTTTGTTTTTTTTGTCAATTTTTGATTTGAAAAATACTCACGATGAATTTGCATTTGGAGATTTTGGTGACGGTAACTCGGAATTCTTCTTCAGTGTATAGGAACCTCTCTGACTCTCATTTGCCAATTTATCGACGATTGCTTCCAACTCTGAGAAAACCTGATTTCAAAAAATTCACATTAATTCAGTAATTCCCCAGTTTTCAGGGAATATCTCGGAAACTAAGAGAGATAGAGAAATTTTCGTAGAGACCTTTTTTGTAGCTCTTGAAATTCTCTACAAAAAAGGTATTTATGAAAATTTCTGTATCTCCCTTAGTTACCGAGATATTCTTAAAATACTGAATGATCCATTTTTTTCATTGTTAAAATTTAATTTAAAATTAAGTCTAACTGTATTTACCTTGGCACTTTCAACGTGAAACACTTGTTCAGCAGCAAATAACGTTTGTAAATTAGTAACAAGAAATAGTACACGTGAATCGTATAATGCTGGTAATTCATCATGTAATTCTGAATTCAACTGTTCATACGTTCTCTTGGCTTCATCAAGTAATTCCTTTCCCTTTGTTACTTTTAACTCGTCTCTCTTCTTTGGATTGCACTGTAACGATTGAAAACTGTGTCTCTGACTGTCGTAGTCGACCAGTTTCCTTCCACGTTTGTCAATTTTTTTCTGAAATTTAAAAAAAAAGAGATAATTCATAAACTTCTGCAGAAATACCGAAATATCTCGAAAACCATTGACTTTAGGAGAATTTACCAGGAGACCTTTTTTATAGAGAATTTCACGCGCTCCAAAATAGGTCTCTTGTCAAATTCCCATAAACCCCATGGTTTCCGAGATAATCCCAAAAAACTCCCATCACCTCTGAATTAATAAAAAAACAGTAAAAAAAACTTCATTACAGTTTTTTGAAGATATCTCTGAAACGAGTAGGTTTATCAAAAAATATCAGGAGACCTTTTTTATAGAGAATTCAACTCCCGACAAAAAAGGTCTCTTGCAAAAATCTCCTAAACCCCACCGTTCCCGAGTTATCTCCAAAATAACCTCGAATTTATGGAAACCCATAAAAAAGCCCTACCCTCATCTCTGGAAATTGACTCTGATATGTGTTGAGTGGTACAAGTACTTGATCCGCTAATTTATGAGTAAAGTCCTGCCACAGGATGTCCAAATTTTGTGCCTGAACATAGAGTAAATCGTGTCCAGTCCATTGGCTCTCGTAGACTTCATTCAATGTATCCATGAGTGTCTTTGATGCTGTTTGTACAGCTGTAAAATCGTAAACAATTCATTTAAATAATATAATAATAGAAAATTGTGATTAAAGCACTTTAGAGTTATTCACACAGGCAAATGATAATTGCCTCACTGGCATGGCCTTTTGACGGGTAAAATGTCAGGAATTGCCGAGTGAATAGAAACGTGGATCACGTAACGAATCATCTCGTCCTTTCTTCTTCTAAACTATTCTGCACTTTGGAATATTCCAATTTTTTATCATTTCATTATTATTATTGTTCACGAGGATTTCAATGAAACGATTCACCGGCAGAAAAGAGAGAAAGGTGGAAAATAACATGAAACTATCATCTCCCTGTTTTCTCTGAATTTTTAAATAAAAAAGAAACTATGGTTTTTCACGTAATAATGAAACATTTATGTTGAGAGTTTTAAACTCAACTTTCCTGACCCACTTGGACGAGGGTCGAGAGTACGTTCACCTGTCGTGATAAGACACTAGAAAAGAAATCTTGTAAATAAAGTTTTTGATGGAATTCATTCGATTTTTTAGCAATTGAGAATTTTTTTGATCTGGAGTTTTTAGAGTAGGATTTTATTTTTTAAATATCTCTGGAAATAATGGAGATACGAGGATTTTTATTAAGACCTTTTTTGTAGGTCTCTTTTTTCTCTATAAAAAAGGTTTCTACGATTTTTTTCGTATCTCTCATCGCCTCTGAGATATTCGTGAAAAACGAAAAAACTGTCTGATAGAATCAGAAAAAACTCATGGATAATTAAAAAAAACTATTTCTTGGAATATCTCTGAAAATAATGGAGATACAAAAAAAATCGTAGAGACCTTTTTTGTAGGTCTCTTTTTTCTCTACAAAAAAGGTCTCTACGATTTTTCCCGTATCTCTCTTCGCCTCTGAGATATCCGTAAAAAACCAAAATTTTCAATATTTCTCTTAATCTATTCCAATTTTTAAGTATTGAAAAGAATTGCACTTTAATAACTCCAGTAACAAGACATGGATACCAATGGAATTATCATGGAATTATGCGGGAACGTATCGAAGGGGAAAGTGGCTTCGTTGAATAGATGAAACGTCCAACCTCCAACTATTATTCCCTCTTCTTCCTCTTTCCTGGATTGGAGTATCGCAATTACACAAAAAAGAGATAAAATTTCATTGTTTATTTGTTTTTATTGAGATTTTCTTTTCAGAAGAAAGTGCAGCATGAACCTGGTAATTTAATTCAATTAAACAGAGATTTCTTCAATTTTTTTTTCCCTCATTTATTGAATTTCTTTGGAGCGAGTGGAATTAATTGAAAAAATTGGAGGACAACTGATGCTTGATGAAGGATTATTGAGGCCAGTGTTGATGTGACGCAAGGTTGCCTTAATTTTGTTTCGCATTTTTTTTTTTCCTCACTTTTTTTCCTATTTTTCTTTTTTATTATATCGCAGTCGACTCGTATTTCACGCGGACGTGTTAATTTAAGTCTCGCTCTATAAATACACGGATGATGTGCCCAGGTCTCTCTAGTTTTCCTAGATGAGATAAATTAAGGAATTTTATTTCACCTGGAGAAGCACGTTGTGTTCATTAGCATGTAGAGAATTAAGTACTTGAGATTACTGAATTCATTCGTTTGAATTTCCTTCGATTTTTGCACTTCTTTTTTTTAGAGTTGATCTTTGAGGTGGAATATCTGGGAATCTGAGAGAGATAGAGGAATTTTTGTAGAGACCTTTTTTGTAGAGAATTTTAAAAGCTACAAAAAAGGTTATTACAAAAATTGCTCTATCTCTCTTAGTTTCCGAGATATTTAATAAATTATGAATTTAAAATAAATGCGAATTTTGTACCTCTTTTTTCGAGTTGATGTTTGAGGTGGAATATCTCGGAAACTAAGAGAGATAGAGAAAAATGTGAAAAGACCTTTTTTGTAGAGAATTTCAAGAGCTACAAAAAAGGTTTCTATGAAAATTCCGCTATCTCTCTTAGTTTCCGAGATATTTAATAAAACAGAATTTCAACTCACCACGAACACATCTGATGTAATTATTGAACTCTTTCTGGAGTTTATTAGCAGCATTCTGTTGCCTCGTAAAATTCTGCAGGGATTCATCGAAAATATCATCAGCAGTTCTGTCGACTTTTCCCAAATTCTGGAGGAACTGCAACAAAGTTAAAGGAAAAAATGAGAAAAATCATGGGAAAAGAGAGCAATTCTTGAGGTCTAAAATAAACATAAATTATTAAACATATTATCATTCAATGTTCCTCATGAAAATACTCAATCAACTTTCTTTCACAAAGTAACCACTTCCTGTTTGAATATTCACCATAATTCCCTTGTCTAATTGACTGTGAAGCAATTCACCAATTTTTTTTTCTCTCAAACTATTCATTTTCTTAATTGTTCCTTTTTTTCTTGCATTATTCGAGTATTTTGTGGAGGTAAAAGTTGTTTAATTCGGAATATTCATGATTTAATCTTCAAAATTTGAGATAAATGAAGAGTTGAAGATTTAGTGGGCGTTTTAGTCGTTTTTTTTAAAGTCTCATTAAGTGTCGAGTGGGTGAAATTTTATACCGAAAAAATCTCCATATAAGTTGACACTACCAGTGAATTTTTAATGAAATTCATGAATTCTAGAAGATCCTTCCTGTTTTCAGTTGCTTCTGGATTATTTCCAAATGTTTCCCCAGCTTCAAACGATTTTATTTATTTATTATTCTTGGAGATTATTTATTTGCTGGGGAATTATTTCACGTGTGGTTTTTTGGAAATAACTTGAAATCTGGAGGAGATAGAGAAATTTTTGTAGAGACCTTTTTTGTAGCTCTTGAAATTCTCTGCAAAAAAGGTCTCTCTACATTTTTCTCTATCTCTCTTATTTTCGGAGATATTTACAAAAAACAAAAAAATGTTAAAAAAGTCGGAAAAAAGTAAAAAAAAAGCATTGAATCTTCTCCTGTAAATATCTTTGAATTGAGTGGGTTTAGGAAAAAATGTCAGGAGACCTTTTTTGTAGAGAATTTCAAAAGCTACAAAAAAGGTCTCTCGACAAATTCTCCTAACTCTCGTTATTTCCAAGATACAACCAAAAATATCCCCAAACAAGTGAAACTCTTGGAATTAATTTTTTCGATGACTAAATTTATCAAAAACTTCAATTTGCAAAAATCTCAAGTTGCTTTTAACGTTGCCTATAATCGAGAGTTATACCGGTAACTTGCAACGAGGACGTGCACGCGATAAATCACATCTTTCGCTTCCTCACCCCCTCTCCACCCCCCAGCGAATTTTAAAAATAGACAAGTGCCTATCCGTGAATTTTCACTATTGAATTTGCAACGTTTTAAGCAACTGCATTGAAAATCCAGTCTCAATTAATTTTAACAAGAAAATCGATAATTAATGAAATCTGATGACAATTGATTGAATAATTGACAATTGAATTGAATTCTGCAAAAAAAAAAATGCAAAAAAAATTGCGAAAATTGCAAAAAAAAAAATGTAAAATAAATGCGAAAAAATTGCAAAAAAATGTGAAAAATGCAAAAAAATCTCATAAAAATAAATAGACAATAATTACGTAATTAAATAATTTCCCAAAGCCGTTAAATTAATGGCAAAGTGTCATTGCTCAGTTTATTCCCCTTAATTACACAATGACAAGCATAAAATAATAATAATTATCATATCAGTGATGCAAAATCAACGCCCAAAGTTTATAGAGGACACGAGGACGTTCCGTTAGTTTTCTCGAGTCCACGACCTTCTCTTTGCGCCTCTAGGAAACTTGCGAATGATAATAATGCGAATATCCTGAGGAATTTCATTTTATTTAAGAGGAGATTGGGGTAAAATGGACATTCTGAATGAACGGTTGGAGATAGCGATTTTCTGATGATTCCATTGGAAAGCTGAGGAAATTTTAGGCGGAAAACATGTGTCGAAATTAATTTTTTCGAGTTTTTTGAAAATTCGATTTTTTCGCCCGGATTTTAAGGGGTTTACCTTGGAAAAATTTGAAAAAATCATATTTTTGTAAATATCTCCGTAAAAATTCCGATTCGAGGTGAAAGGTGAGCTCATTTGCGATGAATTCATGTGGTTTTAAAATTGAAAATACGATTTTTTGAGTGACTTATAGTGGAAAAACTGATTTTCAAAAAAAAACCCAAAAGTACTTGAAAAAATCGTATTTTTAATTTTAAAACCACATGAGTTCACCTTTCACCTCGAATCGGAATTTTCGAGCTACAACCAATAGAATCCGAGATATCACCGAAAAAGTAATTTTTCAAATTTTTCAAATTTTCAAAAAACTCAAAAAAATTAATTTCGACACATGTTTTCCGCCTAAAATTTCCTCAGCTTTCCGATGGAATCATCGAAAAAATTCCATCTCCAATATTTCTCTTGATTTCTCGCAAATATTTAAATCGAGAAATTCCTCTTGAAAAAATCTCAAATTCCCCAAATTCTCAATTAAAAATACATAAATCATAGTAAAGTTAACATTGGTCAAATTCTGGGACACACATGGGTTGAACATGATTTATCGTTACAGATGAGTGAATGTAACCGTAAACCGTTGAGAGGTCTTTTACACTTCCATTGAAAAAGGAGAATTGACTGACAAAAACTCTGAACAAAATTAAATTAATAAAATCTCCAGATAACGTAACATCCTGGAACGGACACACAGCAGGATGATTCGTTATCTCTGGATACTCCACTGATATATTTTAATTCGTTGGCCAATGTTATGTGTACCATGACGCCCATAGCCATTGAGAGAAGCAAGAGAGTCTCTCCACCTCATCTCATCTCCTCCCTTTCTCTCTCTCACTCTGGTGTACACCTTACAGGTGTAAGTTATGTTAAATGCTTAACGGTAAGCCGAATGGACGTGTTGCGAACAAAAACACATTGAATCTCCATGAAATGAACTATAAATTATTCTAAACTATTTTTTATAAAACATTTTTCACAGATAAAAATTCTTGCTTTTTTTGGTAAATCAGTTTTCTTGGAATATCTCGGAAACTAAGGGAGATAGGGAAATTTTGGTAGAGACCTTTTTTGTAGCTATTGAAATTCTCTACAAAAAAGGTATCTTGACATTTTTCGCTATCTCCCTTAGTTTCCGAGATATGCCAAGAATACTGCTGATGTCGTTGGATCCACAAATTTTTGGATTATCAACGTTTTTGGGGATATCTCAGAAATGGAAGGAGATATCGAAATTTTCATAATGACCTTTTTTATAGCTCTTGAAATTCTCTATAAAAAAGGTCATTACCAAAATTGCTCTATCTCTCTTAGTTTTCAAGATAACTCCCGAAAACCATCTCAAAGTGAGATTGCTTGAATTTGTGAAAAAATGATAAATCATTTTTTAGAAAGCAAAACGCAAGGAAATTAGTTATTTCACTATTTTCAATTCAATACTAAATTACTTTCTATACGAGTGCGTGTCTATAAGACATCAAGTCTCATTTTAAACCGAATAAATCATCTTAATCTTCTCTTTTTTTCCCTGGATTACATTACAAACGTTTCACTCAAATCGCATTAATGTTGAATCAACATCTTTCATGCTGATTCGATCGAAATTCAATCTCCCATTGTTCCCAAAAACTGAAGCTTCTCGTCCAATTAATGAGATTCATCATTTTTATTGAATAAAATGACTCACGAAAATGACCCCTGCACTCGGCGCTTCTGTAGTCACGTCTCGATTCCAAAATAGAGCGAGTCCAAGCCCCCCAGTTCTATTAACAGACTTTCAGGCTGATGACGCGTTTTGCCCAAGTGACTATACTTTAGAGCAGTTACATCTATTATTGTGCAACCCCTACGACCCGGTTCTCGAATTGTTCCAGACACTTGCTACATTGTTTAGATTTTCAATAGATATTAGACAATTACGAAAGCATTTGTGCTGTAGTGTTGACAGATGTGGGGTAAAATAGACCATTAATCTTCGAGAAAAAAAAAAAAGTTAAAAAATTTGTTTTTTTGCGAATATCTCGGGAATTAAGAGAGATAGAGAAATTTTTGTGGATACCTTTTTTGTAGATCTTGAAATTCTCTACAAAAAAGGTATCTTGATAAATTTCTCTATCTCGGTTAGATTACGAGATATTCGACGTCAAAGATTCACTCGAAAAAAAGAGGTAAAAAAGTCACATTTATTTCGAATTCATAATTTATTAAATATCGCGGAAAGTAAGAGAGATAGAGCTTTTTTGGTAATGACCTTTTTTGGAGATCTTGAAATTCTCTACAAAAAAGGTCTCTTGATGAATTTCTCTATCTCGCTTAGTTTCCGAGATATTTATAAAGAAACGAATTAATTCAATTTTCTTCTAAATAAATATTTGAAAAAATCGTAAATGGATTCAAGTGAATTATCACTCTTGATAAGATAACTTTCTTATCCATTCATTAACGATGACACACGACAGGAACAAAGAGTTCTTTCACATCGCATTTCGTGCATCTGGATGGAAAAAAATAATGACAAGCATGGACTTCATGACTAATGAGTCAGAGTTAAATGAAAGGAGATAAACGAATGAAGAATTTTCCATTCGATGCGGAATCAATCGTGAAATTAAAGCGAGAATCATAAAGGGACCACCAGGAAGGGGCAAATTGGAATGTTGGCTCGGTGTTCGGACATCAACCTCAAGTGGCCAACGCAGCCAAACCCGGCCAATCCTCGAGCAGCCTACGAAACTGTAATTCTTGAGGAACTTTCTGTTCGAACAGGCGAATATTTCCAATTCTCAATTTTTTCTCGTTCGGCCCCTTCAGGGCTCGATAACTCGGAAACCTTTAGGTTTATCAAAAAATATGAAGAGACCTTTTTTGTAGAGAATTTTGAGAGCTACAAAAAAGGTCTCCTGACAAATTCTCCTAAACCCAATAATTCTCGAGTTATGATGGAAAATGTTGGAAATGGAGATTTAAAAATAAGTGCAGCTTATTTTGAAAATATCTCGTGAAATACGAGGTTTAGGGAGATTTATGAAGAGACACTTCTTCTAGCTTTTGAAATTCTCTACAAAAAAGCTCTCTTTACATTTTTCGATGAACCGGCTTGTTGCAAAGATATTTTGAAAATAAGTTGTACATAATTTTCAATTTATTCCACTCTCTCCCTGAATTTTCTTATTTCATCGATAACTCTGGAATTATCGAGTTTATCGAAAAGTATCAAGAGACCTTTTTTGTAGAGAATTAAATTTCCTACAAAAAAGGTCTCTTGCAAAATTCTCCTAAACCCAATGGTTTCCGAGATATTCACAGAACAATTTCACAATGAAATTCTAAAAAAAAAAAAACAGTTAAATTTCACTTCTAATTTTCTCCAAAAATAATTGAAAAAAAAAAAAAAAAAAAAATCTCCGTTACTTGCGCAAAAACAATGGAGCGTAACGAGGAAAAGAGGTATTTCGATGAAAGCATATTTCTCAATGCCCCAAAACTCTTCAAACCGTGACACTCAGTGAGCAAAGCGCAGAAGCGAAATAGCACGGTGGAGATGATCTTGATAAAGAGGAGCAGGTGCTTCTAACTTTGCGCAAAGACAGACCTTCTTTCGAGAAGGAAAGAAATTAATGCCGTATTGAATATAAATTACTTATTTTTTTTATTCCAAGTGGTCTTACGAATATATCTCAGAATATATCTTTGGTGGGGCTCGAGATAACGGAACTCACTGCGTGTACATACTGGACAAGGCTGAATGTCCCGTTTTCTGGTCAGTTAAAGGGCTCAAAGTAATTCCCCAAACTACTCGAGTTTACCGTTTAAAAAAAATTCTCGATAATTCAAGTTTTTTTTTCAAATTTCCCAATTTTTCCTTTTTTTATGAATATCTCAGAAACTAAGAGAGATAGGGAAATTTTGCATTGAACCTTTTTTGTAGAGAATTTCAAGAGCTACAAAAAAGGTAATTACAAAAATTTCTCTATCTCGCTTAGTTTCCGAGATATTCTGAAAAAACTGAATTCTCGATAATTCCCCTTTTTCAAGAATATCTCGGAAACTAAGCGAGATAGGGAAATTTTAGTGGATACCTTTTTTGTATAGAATTTCAAGAGCTACAAAAAAGGTCATTACAAAAATCCCTCT
The DNA here is from genome assembly GCA_963565655.1 of Aleiodes testaceus. NCBI lineage: Eukaryota > Metazoa > Arthropoda > Insecta > Hymenoptera > Braconidae > Aleiodes > Aleiodes testaceus. The sequence goes on along the minus strand of OY751415.1, from coordinate 4,539,525 downwards.
ATCTCCCTTAGTTTCCGAGATATTCACCGAAAACTCACGAACAAAGTGAAATCTGGTTTATCCACATTTCTGCAACTTCCTTCAACTAAAAATTCTCATTAAAACAAACAATGTCCTCAAAAATCCAATTGTCATGTTACATGAGCGATATTTATTCCATATGAAAGGAAAGAAAAATCCTTCACAAATGCCACTTATTCTCTGTTATATTTCGAGTGAGGTAATAAGGGGCCGGACGCAGCAGTGAATTATAATGGCACAAGAGAGGAAACTGTTGGAAAGGAGTGGCTTGTATCAGCAGATAAGCCACCTGATTTTCTCGATTCACCGGAAAAAGGGAAGAACAGCTGAGAGCCTCCACGTGTGTTTCATTCAAATGGATTCGACTGAAAAAAAACACGGTTTTTCATTGAGTCCAGTTGAGTCTCATGCTGTACCACTTTAATGACAATTCATTGTTGCGCCATTATCACGTGCAAGTGAAGGGGTCATGGTGATATTTAATGTACGTACTGGCTCGGTACTTGTTGAACCTCTCAACTAATAATGGACGTTGACACTTAATCGTGGCCCTGATTTATTTCAATGACCTCAAGGACGATGCACTTCATTCATTCAAGTGAATTTACTTTTTTCAATGAAACTTTTTTTGGAGATGTTTTTATGATTATCTCAGAAACTAACCGAGATAGGAGAAAATGTCAGGATACCTTTTTTGTAGAGAATTTCAAGGGCTACAAAAAAGGTTTCAACAAAAATTTATCTATCTCGCTTAGTCTCCGAGATATTTTAGGAAAACTGAATTCTCGATAATTCCTGATTTTTTTTCTCTTTTTCAAGAATATCTCGGAAACTAAAGGAGATAGAGAAAAAAGTCAAGAGACCTTTTTTATAGAGAATTTCAAGGGCTACAAAAAAGGTCTCCTCATAAATTCTCCTAAACCTCATGGTTGAAGAGATATTCTCAAAAAACTAATGAAACCCTTCATTCGAGTCATTCAGCATCTCCAACTCCTTCAAGAATCACTTTTTCAATTAAATTATTCACTCAGTCTCGTGTTGACGCCCACGAATAACCATGTAGCATTGATTTGAATCCCATTAGCCACCCGTAAATGGTAACAGACGGATTTTTTCCACCTCGCAGCGGATTTCAAATAAAAGTATCCTTGGAAGTATTTTTATGACATTTAATCTCTCGAATAGACTCAACAACCTGGAAAAAAAAAGAAGATAATTATCTCTCCATCAGCTCACAATCATCATGATTGTGGTATTAATGAATATACGATGATGAACTAATTATTCGAATGTAAAATAGAGAAAGGGGAAGAAAGTGAGTGAAAAAAAATCGCACGCGCCAATGGAATGGGACGAGAGACTAATTCAATTACCTTGCTCGAATTGCGACTGCTGTGAAAAAATAAATTGGAACGTGACGAGTCACGAGGGCATCATAGTAACACGACCTTCAATGGTAATCATCTGAAATATATATTTTTTCTCTCATTTTCTAGAATTATGTGATTAATATAATTAACTCTGTTTGGGATTAACGTGGGAATTTTTTTAATTCACGAAAAATTGAGGATTTTAGGCCAAAAAATTATTAATTCTTTTAGGGGAGATTGGGGTAAAATGGAGATTCTGGTTGAACGGTTGGAGATAGCGATTTTCTGATGATTCCATTGGAAAGCTGAGACGATTTTACATAGGAATCAAGTGTCAAAATTGATTTTTTTGAGTTTTCAAAAGATTCGATTTTTTCGCAAAAATTGAAAAAATCAGTTTTTTTGAGATATCTGCGGTTCTATTTGTCGTAGCACACTGGGGTCGTGCTTAAATTAAAGGTCTCGTCATCCCCTACATTTTCACCAAAAATTATCGATTTTTATCGAAAATTGAGAAAGTTACAAGCTATTTTATGAAAATCACTTTTTGGCCTATAACTTTATGAATTTTTGATAAAAATCGATAATTTTTGGAGGAAATGTGGGGGATGACGAGACCTTCAATTTGAGCACGGCACCAGTGCGCTACGACATATAGAACCGGAAATATTTCAAAAAACTGATTTTTTCAAATTTTTCCAAAATCTGGGTGAAAAAAATGGGATTTTCAAAAAACTCGAAAAAATTAATTTTGACACTTGTTTTCCGCCTAAAATTTTCTCAGCTTCCCAATGGAATCGTCAGAAAAAATCTATCTTCGAAATTTCTCTCAATTTTTTTAAACACTTTTATGATGAGTTTTAGTTTACTTTGGAATTTTCGAGAAAAATGGAATTAGGAACAGGAGCAGTGGGTCAAGTATGATGTCGAGGGTGTAGGGTAATGCGATGAAGTGTACACCAGAGCTGAATGACACTCAGAACCTCTTTACTAATTCCCAACATTCAACTAAACTCTCTAAACCACTTCAGTAGTGAAAAAGTGTAAAAAAAGGTGGAAACTCGATTTTCTCCAACAGTTTTTTGAGGATATCTCGAGAACCAAAGGAGATACGACTTTTTTCCCCTGATCCTTTTTTGTAGGTCTTGAAATTATCTATAAAAAAGGTGTCTACAAATTTTTCCCTATCTCACTTCATTTCCGAGATATTTCTAATAAAAGAAGACCCAAAAAATGAATTTTAAGGGTAAAAAATAATAAATTCATTTTCTTCAACAGATTTTTGAGAATATCTCGGAAACTAAGGGAGATACGTCTTTTTTGGAAGAATCCTTTTTTGTAGCTCTTAAAATTCTCTACAAAAAAGGATTCATAAAAAATTTCCCTATCTCTCTTAGTTTCCGAGATATTTCCAAAAAAGAATAGAGGTGTTCTGTTTGATTTTTTCATTTCTGAATTTGATGAAAGCACTCACTGTAACTTTTTCAATAATCCTCCGGAAAAATCCTGCACAATGGGTTTTTCAGGAATTTCTTTATTCCTTCAACGAGTAAATACAACTTTATTGAACTGGGAGGGTCTAGACGATTTGCCGAGAATAGAGTGACATTACACACGGGTGTAAAGTGGGTCGTGACCTCCTTGTAACTGAGTAAAGAAGAGAGAATAAAGGTGGAGAAGAAGTGGTTTTGATAATGCCAGTTCAGGTGATTTTTCGTCATCAGCTCGTTGACTTCTTTTTGTTTTATCGGTTGAGGAGTTTGGAGATGCTGATGATGCTGATGCTCCAAAAATAACGAAAAAGTGATTTCCCCTTCAACATAGGGGAAATTTGCAAGAGACCTTTTTTTTAGAGAATCAAATTCTCTACAAAAAAGGTCTCTTGACATTTTCCTCTGAACCCATCCGTTTCGGAGATATCTTTGATTAAAAGAAAAAACAAGATTTTTTGCTCTTTTTCATTCGAAAATACAATTTTTTCTTATTCTGAGAATATCTCGGAAATGATGGGGTTTAGGGAAAAATCTGAAGAGACCTTTTTTGTAGAGAATTTGATTCTCTACAAAAAAGGTTTCTTGAAGATTTCCGATAAACTCACTCGTTTCGGAGATAGGTGAGAGATACATGAATTACTCGTAAAATATCGAAAAATATCCGCAATTCTAACATTTGAATCCTCCTGCCTACTTCCTGACTTGAAATTCAGTATGCAACGGGTGTTGCACCCATACACATCAAAAGTTTAGCCAGTCTTGACTGTATACCTCGTTTCTACCGTTAACTACACATCAAATGCAATACCAGAATGAAATAAAACGAAAGGAAGAAACTAAAAAAATTGTTAACCACACAAAATAACTCATTGAGTTAATTACCAACATAATTCTATCATTTTTTTTAAATTCCTCAATCAAATCAAATTCCTCATGAACAAATTACGTCAAAACAATTTTTCCAATTTTCCTGATTTTTCAATTTGATTTTATAACAATTCTTCATTTTTTCAATTTCAATTTTTTATGTTTTTTACATAATTCCATCAGTTTTCCTCAATTATCTCGAAAACTATGAGGTTTAGGAGAAAATGTCAAAAGACCTTTTTTGTGGGAAATTTAATTCTCTACAAAAAAGGTCTCTTGACATTTTCCGATAAACTCAATGGCTACAAAGTTATGCGCAGAAAAATGTGGAATCCATTCGTCAACTAATATTTCATCATTTTTCTCCTGTAACTCGTTATGCGAAAATTCCATTGAGATGCTGATGATGTAAGATCTTTTCTAACTCTGGTGCGTGACGCCAGAGAGCATGTGCCATCGGTTCCCTCATTTTTCAAAAGGAGGAAGTGAGAGGAGAAGAAGAAAATGGAGAATAAATAAAAAGGTAAAACTGAAAAATACTAAAAACATTGAAATAATCATTTTTTTCCACCTAAACTCTTCCATTTTCTGACCCAAAAAAAATTGCAATTGAGAGAAATGAGATGAGAGAGACGTGCAAGAATTTTGAGGAAAAAAATGTTAAATAGTTTGAGAGGAAAAAATGAAGGAATTGAATTGTGAGGAGAGAGCCTGAGTTTCTTTTGACTCACAAAATGACTCTGCATTTGTCCTGGGCACTCTGTATTTATACACGTTTGACGAGACAAGGCTGGAAGCTGGCCAGCAGAGTCAATTCAGTCACGCAAATCGACGAATATTTTTATTAAGAGGAAAATAGATGAGAAAACATTAAAAAATGGAAAAGAGAAACGAATGAAATAATTATGGAGAATGAATTATCACGTTTTGTTGAATATCTCGGAAACTAAGCGAGATAGAGAAATTTTGCAAGAGACCTTTTTTGTAGCTCTCGAAATTCTCTACAAAAAAGGTCTCTTGAAATTTTTCCCTATCTCGCTTAGTTTCCGAGATATTCTCAATAATTCTACTTTTCCACATTTTCAGTTTTTTGAGAATATCTCGGAAACTAAGCGAGATAGAGAAATTTTCATAGAGACCTTTTTTGTAGCCCTTGAAATTCTCTACAAAAAAGGTCTCTTCCAAAATTTCTCTATCTCCCTTACTTTTCAAGATATCTCAAAAAAACAGGAATACATGAATTCCCTCGTTTTCACCTAATTAAAAAACCATATTTCATCATAATTACCATCGATATTTTCATAAAATTTCCAATTCCCTCGAGAACACGCGAGATTACCATTAGACATGAAAATTCGAACGATTTTACAATCTATGATAATAAAGCAATAAAACAAAAAAAAATGCATATATAAACATTGTGAAAAGTGGATGTTTGCACACATTATTATCCATTGCGCGTTAATAGTTGTGTATAAAAGGCGCAAACGATTCAAAACTCGTTCGCAATGTTTTTCCATTCGAGAGAGCCTGGGGATTCGAGGTCATTTGAATACGACCTTTCTCGTGACTGGAATTACCACCGAAGTCACTTGAATAGACAACTCAAGTGTATGAACATGAAACAACAATGGATGTCTCGAAAATTTTCCAATGCAATTTACTTTTCTCTCTTTTCTCATTGCATCTATGCGATCCGGAGAAAGGAAAAATTCAAGTGTCTCCGAGGGGAATTTAAATTGCAAGTGTTTCAGTGAACGTCGACGAGTATTTGGACGACAGCCAGATGATAAATATCGAGTACTGGAATGCAATATCCAATTATCTCGATTTTCTCATTTTTATTGACTGATGCAGGTGCAATGCTCGCTGATTGGAGTTTAATTATTCCGGGGATTAATATCTCATTTGCTGGTGATTACGTAAGAGGTCGATGGAGTTTTTTGAGGATATCTTTGAAGCGGGTGGAGATAGGGGAAATTTGCAAGAGACATTTTTTTTAGAGAATGAAATTCTCTACAAAAAAGGTCTCTTTACATTTTTTTCTAAACCCACTTGTTTCGAAGATATCTTTAATTAAAAGGAAAAACAATTTTTTTCACTCTTATTCATTTGGAAATACAAATTTTTCTTATTTTGAAAATATCTCGGAAATGGTGAGGTTTAGGGGAAAATCTCAAGAGACCTTTTTTGTAGATAATTTAATTCTCTACAAAAAAGGTATCTTGAAGATTTTCGATAAACCCACTCGTTTCGGAGATAACTGGGAAATACGAGAGTTACCGTAAAAATGGATTTTTTCAATTAATTCCTGGGATCAAACGGAATAATTGTGGATTCAAGTAAAGATCACACGGAAGTCGTGAAGTATTACAAGAGAAACGAGGGTTAGACGCCTCGTAGATATATTTGCCTACTGGTTAAACCTGGGGGCTAAGTGAGGAGAGGAAGAGGACACGAGTTCCCGGGACTATCCGAGAATAGTAACGGGATGCCGAGGTGAACGAAGATCGAGAGTGGACAGTCACTGTCTCAACGACCACTCAAAGACGTTCTGCATATATACATTTATCTGCGGATGAGATTAAGGGAGCGAGTCTCTTCCGTCACTGGTTTCCAGTTAATCGTCGTTGCGGTCACATTTTCCGCGCTTTACGTTAAATTATCTGGGGAATATTTCATCATCGGTTTTTTGAGAATATCTCGGAAAGTAAGAGAGATAGCGAAAAATTTATAGAGACCTTTTTTGTAGGGCTTGAAATTCTCTACAAAAAAGGTCTCTTGACATTTTTCTCTATCTCACTTAGTTTCCGAGATATTTCTAAAAAACTAGAGTTTTTGAGGAAAATCACGAAAAAAACTTTTTTTTGGAAAATCGTGAATATCTCGGAAACTAAGCGAGATAGAGGAAATTTACAAGAGACCTTCTTTGTGGTTCTTGAAATTCTCTACAAAAAAGGTCTCTTCCAAAATTTCTCTATCTTATTTAGTTTCTGAGATATTCTCAATATTCTGTTTTACTTCTCCACTAAAATAATTTGAAGAAAAAAAAAACCGTTTGTATTCGCATGTTCACTGAGATAATGCATTGAAGCTATACTTTATGAGCGCGAGAACGGTATCTACAATTTTTCTCCCCCACTCCGTTTCTTTTATTTTCATATTCTTATTCTTCGACCTCTCACGAATGCAGACGCGCAAATGCGCACGAGGGAATAGGGCACAGGAAATGGACACAAGTGCACGAAGCGGGAGATGCACTCCCCCTCTTGTTGCTTGAATTGCAGCGCGTGCTGGAGGTACCCTGTGAATTCCGATATAAATGAGAGATAAATTCATTTTTTTCCTCATCCATTATTTTTCATTTATTGAAGGAGAAAAAATGAGGAGAAAAAAATTCCTGAATTTTTTCAAGAAAAATCAACTCCATTCCATCATCAGTTTTTTCAAAATATCTCGGAAACTAAGAGAGATAGAGAAATTTTACAAGAGACCTTTTTTGTAGCCCTTGAAATTCTCTACAAAAAAGGTCTCCTGCAAAATTCCCCTATCTCGCTTAGTTTCCGAAATATATGAGTTGGAAGAGAATCCTTGATCAATCACGTCACAAAATATTTTTTCAGATTTTTCAAATTTTCCTCAAATTCAATTTGAATAATCCGAAGGAAGTAAACGCCTTGTTTCGTGTCGCACACATTTTCAAGAAAAAAAAAATGGTAAAACCGGTTGTAAAACGCAGTCGACCCGATTACCCGTCTCACTAACGGACAAATCATTTTAAACGTCAATTCCACATTTTTACGTTTTTTTTTAAAATTCCATGAGAATATTTTTGATTGATTTAATGAACGATTCCGAAGGATATTCGAGGTATTTCGTTGGGATTATTGTTTGTCTCGAGAGGTTACGCTCCGGGGGAATCGAGTGATCGTGAACCGCTGGAAATCCGTACAAGGTGGCTTTTCAGAGGAGCTCTAAAGATACGAAATGGTGGGGGACCGGTTCGACGAGATAAGTCTGTATTGTAGGCATTCCCCACTCTCTCAACGACAAACACCTACGAATTAACGAAAATTTATTTTTCCTCGAGATTTTAATTGTTTTTGGGGATATCTAGGAATGCGTGGAAAATGAGAGAATTTTATTTTTCAAGAGGAAATTGGAGATTAGAAAGAAAAAAAGTTAATTACTTAGATTTCTTCATCTCGGTTAATTAGTGGAAAAAAGGTTTTTCTTTGAATATCTTGGAAACTAAGGGGGATAGAGAAAAAATGGTAATGACCTTCTTTGTAGCCCTCGAAATTCTCTACAAAAAAGGTATCTTGACATTTTTCTCTATCCCTCTTAGTTTCCGAGATATCTTAAAAAAACTAATTTTATCCACTTTTTTTTTTTAAGAAAATTTCTCGGATTCTTTGATTGTTTTTTCCGAATATCTCGAAAACTAAGCGAGATAGGGAAATTTTGCAAGAGACCTTTTTTGTAGCCCTTGAAATTCTCTACAAAAAAGGTATCTTCACATTTTTTCCTATCTCTCTTAGTTTCCGAGATATTCCAAAAAAACTAATTTTATCCACTTCTTTTTCTAAAGAAAATTTCTCGAATTTTCTTCTGCAGCTTTCAATCCGTCTTTAGACAGCATCGACACGCTTTTCCATTTGGCATTAAACTTGTCGTGTCCATCAATGATCATCAATTGTACGTGTGCCTGACACATCACGCATCGGATACAAAGAAAACATAACCGTATTAGGATTCCAGTTTATCGAATAAAACTATATCTATACAAAACTATATGAAGTATTCATGTTTACTTGCTACTGTCGTTATACACAACATTATTATTTATTTAAAAAAAAAGATTGCTAACCCGGGGGTAATCTCACTGACAAATTGTGTTTGTCAATGTGATATATATTTATTGAATTCCCTGAGACTTTAATAAATCACTTGAAAAATTCTCCAATTTTTTTCTATTAAAAATCAACGAATTGTCCACATGTTTATTCCACAATTTCCTGGGAATTCATTGGATGTTAACCGGCTTGCCAAAAAATAGAACAAACATTGTGGGCGGACTGTATTCCGGAAAATCCGTTAATTTCAATTTCTCCAAAGATAGAATTTGCGAAATAAAATGATTAAAAAATCGTAATTCCCTAAATCCCTGAATACCTCCGAAACCATTAGGTTTATCGAAAAATATCAAGAGACCTTTTTTATAGAGAATTTAATTTCCCACAAAAAAGCTATCTTGACATTTTTCGATAAACCTAATGGTTTTCGAGATATTCTCAAAAAACTGAGAAACGTCGTGTTTCATCTTGAAATGAAGAATTAATCACTTTGTTGTTCAATGTAAAATACATTGAAACAATTAAGACAAAAAAAGATTACACGTGCCACTGCACTTTATCCCCCTCCCTCAATATCCCCCTCAACAATCAAACAAAACGACACGGTCAAACTCTTCGTAGTTATTGCATAAGTAATTGTCATTTAAAATTGAAACTCTGGGCTCATAATAGGTGCGCACCAGAGGTTCGAATGATTATGTAATAGAATTGTGTTCGCGTTGGAGTGAATTACACAGGAGAGACTTTTAATACGTAGATGAATTGTTTATCTCATGATAAAAATCTGTTTTTATTAATTGAATTTATTGAAGAATTCAAAATCAGAAGAAACGAATTCCTAAATTTCTTAAAGAAAAATCAACTCTATTCCATCAGTATTTTGAGAATATCTCGGAAACTAAGAGAGATAGGGAAATTTTTGTAGAAACCTTTTTTGAAGCTCTTGAAATTCTCTACAAAAAAGGTGTCCTGCAAAATTCTTCTATCTCCCTTAGTTTCCGAGATATTCAAAAAAAAGTAACGACGAAATAAACTAAATTTCTCAGAAAATTTCAGGTTTTTAAAAAAAGGCATTTTAATGTTGGAGATGAGTTTTTTTTTGATTTTTTGGAGATAAAAAAGGATTAAAGGACCTCAAAAAATCGTAAATTTTCCTCGCTTTCGAATGAGACCGGTTGCACTTTTCTGCGCCTCTTTTGTCACAAAATATCCCCAAAAATCCAAACCTGAATCAACAATTTCGTCTCAAAAGAAGAGCCGGCGTGTCATGTGGTTTGTGGCTCAATTAAACGTCAAATATTTACAAGTTCACGAGTATTTGTACAGTGGCATGAGACTTGTTTGTTTACCGACTCGATAGGTTGGAATTTATCCTCCGAGATTCTCGCCTTTTTTTCCTCCATTCACTCATCCAATCAATCCGACACAATTACACAATAAAATATGTAAATTAATCTTGTTTATTTGACTTACCTTCTCTTTGGCCCTGCCGGCGTGTTTTTGTACTGTCTTTGCGATTAACGCACCCTTACTCTCTGCCATTTTATTAAATATTATTTTATTTAATACGACAAACGATGAATTTCAATGTTCAATCACGTCAGCACGATACAGACTCTCAACTTTTATTTTTTATCGATAATTCCGTAACACCACTATTTTCTTGCTTATTTTATTTTAAAATACAAAAACTCGCACTCCAAATCGACTGGGCTCACCTTTCGGCACTAACACCAATCACGTACTAAGTGCACTGAACGAAAGTACGGAGGACACTGGAATACCTCGAGAAATCTCAACGGCGGCCATCTTGTTGTGGTTCACTTTGTCGCCACGAAGTGGCAGCACTTGTCGTTGACACTTTGTGTTGATAAAACAGATGTTTATTTTAAAACAATTGAAGATTTAATTTATTCATGTTGTTTATATGAGTCACCGCCTTGTCTCTTATTCACTAATGTTATTAATTGTTAATTAATTTAATTAATTAATTAATTTTGATAATAGGAGCTTCTCACAATGGAACGAAGACGAAGAGACTGACGGAATTAACCGATTCTTCAAAGTCGCCTTCGGTCCCCGTCTCCCACTTCTTCGCTTCTCTTTCCCCCTCTCTTCCCGTGTGAGTGATCACAAAATGGCGGACAGGCGGGAAGAGGTTGGGGAAGGGGGCGCCACTGAATCAGTCCCTGAATTATCTCCGAACTTGCCGGTCATGAGACGCAATTTCTTTTTTATTGTCTTTAATAATTGTTTTGAGGTGTAAACAAAAGACTTAGATACTGTCACCTATCGGAGAGGGGAGGGGGATGGAGTGGGGTGAGGCGATGGGGCTTTTCTGAGTTCAGTAGAGGCCCGAACTCCGAAACGTGCGGACGTTCTCCCGGTGCTCTGGTACAATTTAATTATTTATTTTTGAAAAAACGAGGGAGACGATAATAATTATGATAATTACGAGTGCCCGATTATTTTTCTCAAAAAAAGTGCAAAAATTGGAAAAATTATGATAACCAGTGAGTACTTCAAACCTTTAATTAAGATTTTTATTGATATATTTTCATGTTTTTCGTTGGAATTGTTTGTTCTTCAAATTCATGAGAAAAATTAAATGAAATCCTTCAGAAATACGTTCGTATCTTCTTTGTGGCTTATTTGAATGATTGCACAGCGAATTTCGGTTTTTCTCTCTCTCTCTGAACAGTGGTTCCATCTGTTCCGGAATGTGCATTGACTCATTTGCACGAAAATTAAAAAAATTGAAATTTCCTTAAAAATACGAAAATCTTAAAATAATGTTTTTTCTATTAAAAATAAAGAAATCAACAATTTAGATTTGTAAATGGTTTTATTAATAAATTATTCTTTTTTTTTTTTTCATCTTATTTTTGTGACGAAGATTGCTCAAAATAAACAAACTTTTGTATTTAATTCTTAATTTTTATGATAAAAATTCACTTCAACAAACAGAACAGACTGACAAATACACGAATGTACTTCGGATTAATATAAGGGGAGACAGACAATTATTTGTCACAATTTTACCTTTCAATTATTTTTCCTTATAATCTCTCATTTTCATCCAAAAAATTACAATTGACAAAAAGTGCAATTGCTTCACAGTACGTGCAGAAATCATTGGAACTCAATTTTTTTAAATTTTCGAATTCTCCTTTTTTTCTGCATGAGCTGCGATGACAAAATTGCTGATTGGGAATTTACAGAATTTGTTTTTTTTTTTTTGGACCTGTACACGAATTTTCTTCTTTTACCTCAAATGCTCTTTTTTACCTAATATAAATTTGCTTCATTTTTTTTTTTTGTCAAAGTCTTGGAAAAATTGGATAAGGCCATAACCAATCTGGCAGCAAGTGTCGCCAGGTCCTCGACTCTACCATAATTGTTTACTTTATTTTTTGTTTTATATATATATATATATTTTTTTTGTAATTTTTCTTTATTTATAAAACCAATGTTCTCTTACATTCTCACTCTTTCTCACTCCAATCACTCTACAATGGTCAGTGTCAGTTTTTTTTTTTTAATCAATAGCTTCTCTTTTTCTCTTTTGCCATTTTCAAATTTTGTGTTTTTTTTTTTCGAGTCAGTCACGTCCGAAATCGTCCAGTCTTTACAAACTAAGTCATTCTGTCTCCACAAAATTCGCAATTTTTTTTACAATTGATATTCTTTTTTTGAGAAATTATAATTCAGGGGAATTTAATGATAATTATTCCTGTGTTTTAATTAATTATTTTGAATTTTTTTTTTTGGAATAATGGGAATTCTCGATGGAAGTCATTATTGAGGACTCAATTTTTATTTCAACTTTTTCGCCTCATTTGGGAAAATTGTTTTGAGGGTTTAAAAAATAGTTTTTTGAATAAGTAAACAAATTATTATATTCTCCTCACAATTTTCCCGAATAATTTTTTTCATTATTTAATCACTGCATGGATTAAGCGGTGGGTCTTGCGCATTTCGATCGTTCTGGGACAGAAATTAAATGAAGCATTAAAAAAAAATTAATTTTTTATTCCTGAAAATTCCAGAAACACTGAGATCTTATAATGAAAAAAGAGAAAATTCATTCGTATTCATCAATGAAAGAAAAAAACAAAATTAAATCACAAAAAAATAAAAGTATTGAACAAATGGGAAGAAATTGATAATTAAACAAATGATTGAGCGTTTTTTTTTTTTGTATTTTTTTTTTTTTTTTCATTTTCATTCTTTCTTTATCAAAATAATTACTAACTTTATCATAAACTCATGATTTCATTTTTTTTTCTTCATTTAGCATTCGAGTAAATTTAAAAAGTAAAGAGGAGAGAAAAAAAAATATATATATATAATATATATTAATTAATAATAAAAAATAAAAATGGGCGTTTTTAATGCCAAGTAACGCCGTGCGAGTGAGAGTTGCTGATATTATTTGAAATTTCAATGAAAAATAAGAAAATAATTATGGACGATTTAATTTACTGTCCCAAAAACGTTTGACATGTGTTTATTTTTTCAATTTTTTTTTTCTTCTTCTTTGAAAAAAAAGGAAAAACACGTGCACCTCCGTTTATTGGTTTATTTGTAAACCTGTACAAAAGTTGTTCCTCTTATTACTCATTATTATTACTTTTTTTGTTATTTTTTTTTTCGTTAATTTTTTTTCTTTAATAATTAAATGGTACAATAATGTATTTAAAATGTAACTTATGTAATCTTAGTACTGATTAACGACGATTGCATTCCAGCGTGGACCAGCCTTTGGCTGACTGGAGCTAACAGACAAATAACGCTCCATATTGTTACTTTTTCTCCTTTTTTTTGTCTCCATTTGAGAGTGAAACTGTCTGTTTTGTTCCTCTCAATTTCATTCCACTCGCAATTTATTCTCCTGAGTTATTGAAAATAAAGAAAGAATATTCCTCAATTGACATGAAATTATCATATCATTAATTACAATTTTAATGAGAATAATTGATGGAATTAATGAAGTTGTGAAGTTTGAGAAATTCGTGGTCAATAATTTTTTTGTAGATATTTTTACAAATATCTCTGCAGGGAGTAGATTTTAGAGGAATTATCAAGAGACCTTTTTTGTAGAGATTTTCATGAGCTACAAAGAAGGTTTCTTGACAAATTCTCGTAACTCTCATTGTTTCCAAGATATTTACAAAATTATGTACACTTAACATTTCAATTCATTTTACCACTTGATCTTCAGATTTCGAAAATATCTCGGAATCCATTGGAAATAGAGGAATTTTCGTAATAACCTTTTTTATTGAGAAAAATCAGAGCTACAAAAAAGGTCTCTATGAAAATTTTCCTATCTCTCTTAGATTCAGAGATATTTACAAAAAAAACCTCGGAAATCAAATTTTCTACTTTCTTCACTTCACCTCTTCTCATCACAAAAAAAATACGGAGAAAATAATTGGAAAGATTCTCTCATTACACTTCATTACAGTTGTTCCATCATCACCTCTCCCCTCTCCTCATGCAACACTTCTAATTCTCTAACTATATACTCTATATAAAATATTCGTTAGTATAACTAAAACGTGTTGGGTCTAGCTGGAATGCAATCCTATTTACCTCTTTTATCCTTTCTTTTCATATTCATTGAATCCTTTCATCTTTGTTCATTCTCTATCTCAAAATTTCTCAGTTTTTCCATTAAATAATTAAATCGATTTAATTCTCCACAGAATTGTCTCAATTTGATTGTTCATATTTTATTAATTCTCTCCTGGGTTGGGTTCTTTAAATTCTTTACTGATAAGATTCATACCACTAAGTCTGTCATTGGTCGGTCATTGTTTATTTTTCTTCATTATTTAATCATTAATTTTTGTTTTCTCTTAATTGTTTGATTCCCAGCTGTTCTCACTCGTCGGCGCATTATTGTTATTATTTATATAATAATTTTACACTCATTCAACAGTATCGAAAAAAAATTCGAGAGGCTCTAGTTACCCGGCTCACCACCGTCTTCATGTTTTCTCTTCTTGCCTCTGGCTGGTGATGATTCTATAGAATTTTAAAAAAAAATCATTTATCATTCAAAATCCTGTGATTTAATTTTCTAATTAATTCTGGGATATTGCAATGATCCAATTACCTTCAACCACACCACCATCCTCTTCATCTGGCTCATCACTGTCGCCCTCATCTACATCCTCTTCTTCCTCCTCCTCACCCATGTAATCCTCCTCATCACTGTCATTCTGTCAATAATAATTGAAAATTAATTATTTAGAGTTTAATCAAGAATTTTAAATTTAATTCGCCAATTTACCTCTAAGTCGTCTCTGTAAACCGTCTGCAGACAAACGTCATCGTCATCTAAGTCTTCATCCTCTTCCTCTGATACTAAAATAAATATAATTATTTTGTTTGAATTTGAGATAACATTAAATTTATTGAAAAATCATATTATCTTCACCTTCTTCACTGTCGTCTTCATTAGCATCTCCATCTCCATCGTCATTTCCATTTACTTCGTCGTCTTCACCTTCACTGTCATCGACTTCACAGTCGTCCATGTCAAATCTGCAATATCAAAGAATAATTAAATCGAGTCGAGGGAAATTAAAGAGGAAATTCAATTTATTAAACTATATTTACCCATCGAGATATCTTAAACTGGGAATTAGACTGAAGACTTTCTCCCTGTAATTGTCCATGTCTGTTGCCTCATTGTTGAAGAGATCGAGACTCTTCAGATTTTTGAAATCCTTCAATGGTTGTAATGTGTCAAGATCTTTGATTTTGTTGCCACTCAGGTTGAGATGAGTTAGTTTTGGGCTTGTGAGGAGTAGATTCAAACCACCGGAGATTCGATTATCACTCAACTCCAACTATTAAGCAATAAATCAAATTAATTCAATTAACAACACATTTAACATTGAAAAAATCGATTTTTTCCATTTTAAAAAAGGTAAAATGCTTCAAATTTCAGTGAAAAAAATCGAAATTTTAGAAATTTCAATTTTTGCACATTTTCGCAATGAAAATTGCTTTAAAAAAAAAATGGAAAATTTTGATGACGAACCTTCCTGAGATTTGGTAGTACAGGAAACCCTTTGAGACTGGTCAGACCCACATTGATTAAACTTAGTGACTCAAGTGCCACAAATTCGTCTGTGAGGCCTACGATATTCGTACTCCGACAATTGTCGAGTACAAATTCTGTGATCTGTTGAAAAAATATAAAAAATTCATTAATTACAATTAATTTGACATAATCATGGGATAATTGATTATTTGGCGATGAAGGCTCTTATTTTAATCTTGATAATGAGCATTTGAGGGAGAAAGGTGGTGTTCTGTATTTATTGATCGAGTGAATGAGAAAGGTGAGGGGTTTAGCGGTGAACAACGTTGAAAAGGGGTACGGGGTTGATGAAGGAGAGGCATATGAAAAAGGGGGGAGCACAGAGAAAGGAGAGAGAATTTTAAATGGAGTGTTATAAGCGCGTCGGCGTCTTAGGCGTCAAAAAGTTCAATTTCTCTCTGTCTCTCTTTTCACTACGTCAACCTCAATGTCTTTTCAATGCGGAAATCTACTTAATTTCAATTATCAGTCGTTTTCATTGTCGTTTATCGCTCGATACTATTTTATTCCGCTTTGTTTTTACGATTATGTAATGAATTTCAGAAGGGGTAAAAGAGGCTCCATCAGTTTCAACAGTATTATTGGAATATCTTGGAAACTGAACGAGATACGAAAAATTTTGTAGAAACCTTTTTTGTAGAGAATTTGATTCTCTACAAAAAAGGTCTCTATGAAAATTTCCATATCTCTATTTATTTTTGAGATATTCTCAAAAAATTAAAAAATTAAAATTTTAATTAAAATAAAAAAAATTGGAATTTCGAGAGAAAATTATTTTTATAATGAAAAAAAAAAATAAATATGGAATTTGAGTTTCATGTTTTTTTTTTTTTTTTAAGGGCGCCACGCGCCACACACTTGTTACGCCACTGCAGGCACAGAACACACAAAATAATAAACCTATCGCCCACGCAATTTAATTTACTCTCCTCAAAAATCAAAAAAAGGTAAAAAAAAGGTGGAGAATAAATAATGAAGATGACAAAAAAAATCCTGAATTTTCTGAAGCAATTAGATCGACATTTTAATTGATAAAAATTGTGTAAATGAATTTTGTATATTCCCGGTGATTTTGACCACTTGGCAACAAAGTGGACTCGTCCAAGATGGCCGCCACAAAACGTAGTAGACATGACATTTTCCACGATTTTTCAACAATGCAAATGACGTTAATTCGTGTACTCCTCGTTATTAATCAATTCAAGTGATTCTGAAGGTAATAATAACTAATACAGTTACGATTAATTATTATTATTATTGAGTAATTTTGTGATATTATTTTTACCAAGCACAAACATGTCCGTACGGGCGCGTTAACCGAACAACAATGGCGACTGGAAAATTCACAGGCGCAAAGCTACGGCGCTGTGGCCGCCTCATGGGCACGTATATTAATCCTTGCACCGACTCACAAAAACCCGGCATCAAAATTCATTTACATAACATATTTTTATACACCGGTTGAATATCAAAAAATCATCAGAATCAAATGAAATTCATTGAACATCAAAAACTCCATTAATTCAACCATTTTTTTTTTTCTATTAAAAATTTGGAAAAAGAATGGAAAAAAAATAATATTGAATTAATTTGATTTATTTGTGAAAGTTCATTGAAAGAATTTGAGTTATTTGAGGATAGGGCCATTGACTCCGGGAAATTCAGATAATTTTTCATGGTTTTTTTGAGGGAAATTTCTGGAGTTTGAATTGAAGGATTTTTTTGAGTTCTTTTCTGACCCATTTTACAGTTTAGCATACGTGTCATTTACTGTTTCAGGAGCAATCAGCCACGCTTTGAAGAATTTCGATGAATTATTAACCTGCACTCGAGGATTTCAGAGGAATCACCTGTTCACGATAATGAGGCGAGTGAAAAATGAAATCCAGGATTTTTCTAAAATTCAGGGATTAATTTTTTCCATTAAGATGGAATTGAATTAATGATAATTGACGAGTGCAGATTAAAAAAGAGGCAGAAGTCTACTCCAAATGGAGAAAATCTGAATTTCCGAATAGACTAACTCGAATTTCCCGAAAATTGGTGGATTCAAAGGGGAAAAAAATTGCGAGAATAACGTTCTCCTGATTAATTCCACTGCTCGACATTTTTATTGAAAAATAAGTAAATGCTACGCATTAGGAGTTTAGGTGGCCATCGGTGTACACCAATGTCTTGGGTACCTGCTGTTGCAACACCGCAGAGACCCATTGCCGAACGATTTGAAGCGAGTAAAACACAGCCTCATAATCTCCCCCAAAAACGTATTTAAAACATGAAAAATCTGTCGTCTCTTCCCTCTCCCCTCGCCCACAAAATCAGAAAGGTTTTATATTTTTTTATAAGAAAAAAAATTACACAAAAAAAAGAAACGAATTTTCACGAAATCGTTGAGAATCACAAATTTTAATAATTCAAAAATCCGATGAAAAAAAAATCCAAAAAAATCTCCCCTCTCGTCTGAGCGTAACCGCGCCATGCCTGCTGTTGTCGTAGCTTCTTCTCTCGTGTCGGCATCGTGAAACGCTGTCCCACAGGCTATTTGCCGAAGCCACGCGGTTTTTCCACTGCAATTATTTTCCTCTGCCCTCACTGCTCATAGCCCACGTCCCTTGCACCAAAAGACACAATGTTAAAAATCCTCAAAAAATCATGGACAGCCTTAACCCAACGAGAAACGCGTAAAGACGTCGACGAATGCTCGCGTGTTGTCGTTGTTTGGGACCCCCTCAAAAGCCTCACTCTCCAATCCCCAACAAAAATCCACAATAAACTCAAAAAAACTTCCCTCAAAGCAAATCCAAAGAAATGTCTCCATTCACCTTCAACCTCCATTTCCCAAAAATCCGCATGAAAAAAAAAATCCCCCAAAAACTCCAATTATTTCTCCTTCTCCGTGCAATCAAGACGAATAATAATTGAATAATACAAATGTTAGAAAAAAAAAAACATTTAGTCTTACATCGGCGGGATTCCTTCCTCTCTTCTCAAGCTCTATCCGCTTCTCCATGGCCGGCAATTTCACCAAAAAAAAGAGTAACTCCTCACTTTTCAATAATTAATTAAACTCGTTTGAATGAAAATAAAATCCAAATAATAGAGTAATTAAAAAAAATAATAATAGTCAATGATAGCTCAATTAATGAGCTTATTAATTATCAATTGGCCTTTATTTATCGTAAATTAATTCACGAATTGGAAACACCGGACTCTTATTTTTCCCACTGCACCTTCCTGCGTCGCAACAACTAGTCGCAACCTTGCTTTCAAACCGGGAATATGACGGACGGTGGACACACCAACGGTGTGTGTTCTCGGTCACACTCTCAAGTAGGAACAGAGCCACCACCGTGCCAAAGAGCCAAACCAAACCCAACGTCGATTCGATACTCTCTGACTAGGCCCTACGCTCGCATTTTAGTCCGAATACACGACACACACACCGCACTGGCGTTCTCCTCACTCTCCTTTATAATATCCCTCTATAATTTCTTTTCCCACTCTCTCTCTCTCTCTCGCTCGGGCTCGTTCTATGCGATAACAGTCTTCCGTTCCCCCCCCCTCCACCACTACCTTACTCGTGAACCATCACACACACCTTATTACCATTTTTTTTCCTCCTTTTTGGACCATCTTCTAACACCACAATAACAATCCGGTTGAGGCGGGAAACGAAACACATGTCTGGCACTACTTTCGAAGCGACCAATAGGAATCCTTCTTTCGGGTTACTGCAGCGACATCTGCAGGGTTTCGGGGAGTTGATGAAGCTTGGCGGGAATTTGAAGAATTTCAAATTCTTTAAAATTCAATTCAATAAATAATCATTATCTCTTCCCCTTTTAAATTAATTAAAAATTATGAATAAATTTTTTAATTGAAAAAATAGTCATAATAATAATTTTTAAAAATAATAATAATATTTTTTTTTTTCCAATTTCATAAAAAAATGAGAATTTTCATTTTTTGTTTTTTTTTAGGGGAATTAATTGTTTGAGTGTTTTTTTTTTTTTTTTAGTCTATTTGAATGCAACAATGCTCCGCCCCTGAAATGTGTAGCACAGAAATCCGCGTAGGGATGAGATCAATATGCGCTCATTGATTGCAATGTAGCTGCGTCGTTCTATCTGTCACCTCACTAAGATGACACAATGGCCCGAGCTCATTTGCTCTCTCCTTCTCAATAATAAACGGGAAATTTGATTTTTTTTTTTTTCATCAACAGTCTTTGATGGCTTTGTGAGAACCATTGAGCATCGATGAGACGATCCAACGGTTTGCTCCTCTTTTTTTGATTGCTTTTATTCCTTTGCGAAAGCACCTGCGGATTCGGCGCACACGCGCCTCCTTGCATCCTGTTACAATCGAGCCACTGTCTGCAGTAATTTATCCGCATTGTTAATGCCATGGAGAGAGAGAAGGAGAGTTTACAGATATTTCTCGAAAGTTTGTTTGTTGTGGCAACGCAAATGATTTTATTACGATTTTTTTAATCCGAGAGAATCGATTCCCCAGTGAAGTGGTGAAATGAGGATTTTATTTAAACTTTTTGTTTTTATTCAATATCTCGGTAAATAATGGGAATAGGAAAAAAATTGTAGAGACCTTTTTTGGAGATCTTGAAATTCTCCACAAAAAAGGTCTCTACACTTTTTTTCGTATCTCTATTATTTACAGAGATATTTGGGAAATTCTGAAATTTTTTACATTTCTGCATTTTTAATTAATTCTGTAATTTAATTATTAAGCAAGTGCATCATGTGCTCATGAAGTTTTTCGGCTTAATTTAGAGGAGGGGACGAGATTTATATTTACCTCGGTGTAGAATCGATTGAAATATCTTGTTACAGTAGCAACGACCAATCATACTACATTATATAAATAGATTACTTCTTCTTTTTTACTTTTACCTCTTTTACCCCATTTACTCGTGATCAATGTCAAGTTTGTGAATTTTCTTGAATTTAATAAATTTGTTTCCTTATGAGGAAATTTTTACAATTTTTTCAATGAATTTTAGAGTTAATGAAAATCTTGTATATAGAAATTTTTATTTATCTGAAAAAATATGATTTTTTTGCACTTCGATTTTTGTTTTTTTTTTTTTTTTCAACGAAGCATATACTTTATATTCTTCTTCACTCTAATTTCCAACTAAATAATTAAAAATTAAACAGCGATAATTACACAATGAATTAAATGAAATTATTAATATTAATATTATATTAATTAATCTAAAATCACAATCCTCTTGTCAATATAACATTATTGTTCATAAACAAAATAATATTTAATAGAATTGCATGAGTGAAAATAATAAATTTAATGAATTAATGAAAGAGAGAAAAATATTGTTGAGAAATTACAATTATTAGCAACCATTGATTTATCATTATTTACATTAAACATTTATTGAATAATTAGTTTTCTGTTGAAATGAAGAATAGGATAATTCTTTGAAATTTCACCGTTTAATGGATTTATTTTCAATTGTTTCTTCCAATTAAAGAAAATAAGAACTTTAAATTATTTTTTTAAAGCTATAAATTGAAAAGCCAAAATTTTTTTTATATAATATTCCTTCTTCTTTCATTTCATCACAGATTTTTATTCACTTATATTCATTTATTTGAGCGTTTATGTATTTGTTCATGTTTCCTCCACGAAAAGTACCAAAAAATAAAGAAATCTTCAGAATGAAGAAGTTTTAATAATAATAAATAATTTTAGTACTTGGAAAAATGAGTAACTGATCTTCTCTTTTTGTTTTTTTGGAATATCTCGGAATTTTGAGGAGATAGAGGAATTTTCGTAGATACTTTTTTTGTAGAGAAAAATGAGATCTACAAGAAAGGCAATAACGAAATTTTCTCTATCTCGCTTAGATTCCGAGATATTTAAAAAAAACGAGGAAATTCGAGTTGTTTCAATTTTCCATTTTACTCCCACCTTCCTATTTCATAAATATCTCGAAAACTATGAGAATTAGGAGAATTTATCAAGAGACCTTTTTTCTGCAGAATTTGATTCTCTCCAAAAAAGCTCTCTTCAAAAAATTCTCTATCCCCCCTAGATTCCAAGATATCCCCAAAAAACTGACAAAGTAAATAATTACAAAAAAATCCAAATTCTTCATAATTATCCAAACTCATCTCCTTTAAACCCTCAATTTACAATAATCTTTTCGTCATCGTTTATCCGACGTCGATTCAACTGAAATGAGCCCCCGCTCTTCCACTCCCTGACCCTCCATGCACCGGGAAGACGTGTGTATCTTAATATGACAAAATGTATCAGATTCTCCATGAATATTCCCCTCCGGACTTCCATATTTCTTATTAAACCCATTAACTCCCTCATAATCCCCATTTTTTCGTTTCAACCCACAATCACCCTTGAATGGAGCAACCGAGGACCTCGTTTTACGCGGCTGATAATCCGGTATCGCCTGCATTCTTTCCAAAGCAGCTCTCAACGGCAATAAACCCACAGCAAACGGTATTTCCTTGCTCTGCGAATAATCAGGTAATTTCGTATTAATTCCACAATTATCACGTAAATCCGACATATCACCCCACAATGAACGATCAACACTCGCAATCGTATTAAATCTAATTGGTTCATCATCAACCCTCGTTAATTTATCAATCTTAACATTCTTCATTTTACTCGAATTTCTCGATTTATGTTCACTCAATTTATGACTCTTCTTAACAATTTTCCGTGAATTTTTCATTGATTTTGAACTTATTATGTGCTTTCTATTCTCATCTGATATCGATTCTCGATCCTTAATTTTTCTCTTACTTTTCAACGATTTAATTTTATTCAATTTCTTCAATCTCCTGTAATCACTGCTTCTCTGACAATTCATCATATCATTATCGTTATTATTATTATTAACAGTATCATCGTTTTCTAGTTGATTTAGCCTGACACTTCGCCTGAGTATCGGTGTACTACAATTATTTTCAACTGATAATAATTCTTTTAATTTACGTAAATTCTTGTAATTTGGTACAGCAAATTTGTGAATATCCAAATTATCATAAATACTTCTGTATCTTTCGCTCGTTGCTATGAGATTCGTATTATTAATATTTAAATTTGTTTGAATACTATCGTGGTGATTATTTAATATGTAATCTTGTTCAATATCAATTGTTGATAATGTTACTGGTGTATTGTTGCTGTTATTATCATTTGATAGATCGATGCAATCAGTTGATAATAATTCGTTATTGTAATATTTCAGATTTAAATTGTTTAGTTCCTTTGATTTTATGGCTTTACGTTTTTTGTGGGTGTAAACACGTAAACATTCGCCGATACCTATTGGTATGTCGAGTTGATCAGGTTCAGGTTCGTTTGTTTGTTCTTTCAAGTTGTTTTGGTGATTATCGGTTTCTTCCTGGGATGAGGCTGGTTGACGTGCAGTTTCCGGGGGTTGTTGGGGGTCTTGGGGAGGTGGAGTGAGATTGATTCTTGGGGTTTCTGGAGTCGGAGTTGAAGAGGCTGATGATGATGATTCTTCGAAGA
Source organism: Aleiodes testaceus (assembly GCA_963565655.1). Taxonomy (NCBI): domain Eukaryota; kingdom Metazoa; phylum Arthropoda; class Insecta; order Hymenoptera; family Braconidae; genus Aleiodes; species Aleiodes testaceus. Next base: position 4,516,259 of record OY751415.1, on the reverse strand, counting down.
TTGTGAGTGAGGTTTCTTGCTCGGGGGGTGGTGATTTCGGTTGAGTGAAAGTTCGGATGATTTCATCATCAATCTCGGGTTCTTGGGGTTCTGGAGCTTCTGTGGTTATCATTGACGCTACTATTGACTCGAGATCCTTTACCTGAATGAGGAATAATCGTTTTAAATTGCTGTATTTTTCAGAAATTGGGGTAAAATGGAGATTCTGATTGAACGGTTGGAGATAGCGATTTTCTGATGATTCCATTGGATAGCTGAGGAAATTGTAGGCGGAAAACATGTGTCGAAATTAATTTTTTCGAGTTTTTTGATAATTCGATTTTTTCCAACCAGATTTTAAGGGGTTTATCTTGGAAAAATTTGAAAAAATCACATTTTTCAGTTCATTTAAAAATCATATTTTGAAAAAGTGATTTTTTCAAATTTTTCCAGGGTAAACCCCTTCAAATGTGGGGGGAAAAAATCGAATTTTCAAAAAACTCGAAAAAATTAATTTCGACACATGTTTTCCGCCTAAAATTTCCTCAGCTTCCCGATGGCATCATCAAAAAAATTCTATCTCCAATATTTCTCTTGATTTCTCGTAATATACAATTTCAAAGTGAGCATGTGTCCATCTTACCCCTCGTGGCCTTTTTACTCCACCTTCCACTACATAATCCCCCGAACACATAAACATGACTTACTTTAAAAACTTGTGCAGCATCAAGAAGTGATTGTAAATGGCAGTGTGCTATCGTAGTTTCACCACAGTACATGAATTCAACCATTGCCTTTAAAATATCAAAATCAAAATCCTTGAGGAGAATAACGGGATCATGCCCAAGATCCTGTTCCAGCATTTCCTGTGATCATAAAAACAACAATTAAAATCACCACTTCTCTAATTCTCCAATATCTCCGGAAATACGATGTTTACGAAAAAATCTCAAGAGACCTTTTTTGTAGGGAATCAAATTCCCCACAAAAAAGGTCTCTTGCTAAATTCTCGTAAACCCACTCACTCTAAAGATAAATGAAAAAAACGAAATTACCTCAAAATAAAGGCTGCATGAAGCAAGTACCAGCTTGTGAACACGTAGCCTCTGCTCCTGGCACAATAATGTAACATCAACCAATGCCTGACGTGCTAACAAACCACTGAATCTTTCAGTGATACTCTCAGCATGACCAGACCACTGCAGCACATATTCTCTCTCCGTTTCAACCATAGTTATTTCTGTGAAAGCCAATTAAATTGAGGGCACAATTTCATAATACAAATTACCTCAAATAATCCATAAAATTCCAATGAAAAAAAAAAGAACCAACAAAAAAACAGCAAAAAATAAATAAATAAATCCAATTAATTGAGAGTGACGTAACGAACCTTCTGGAACATTTGCCTCAATAATTTCCTCGTAATTACAATGATTACTTAAATGTTTGTAAAGTTGAAAGAATCTTCACAAAGTTGAAAACGTATGTGTATCTTCGTCATTGATGCACATGCACAAAAAACACTGGCATCTTAATTCTTTTTTTTTTTCTCCTTTATTTTCTCGTCTTTTTTCTTTTCTCTTGAATTTTTGATGATTTTTCCTTTTTTTTTACGTTTTTTCATAAATGAAATTAGGTGAAATTTCTCACGTTATTATTCGTACGTAATTATTAATTATTATTGTTCTCGAGTATCTCTGGATTGTCCATTTTTTTTTAATGTACACAGAGATGATGAACATTACAAACACAAACAGTTTGTGATCAAGGACTTTTGATATAAAACGACGTATGGTCAACGGCAATTCAACGTTATCTGAACTGTGTTTCTGACTTGGAACAAGCCAAAGGTGGCGAGAGAGGGGGCAGAGAACACAACACAAGTTTTTTTTTATTTATTTTCACTTGATACAGGATGATTTTTCCTATTTTACTTCGTCTCTTTGGCGATGAGGGAGAGAGTCTTTATTTGGAATCGACGCTATTGTAATTTTTATTTGCTACAGTCTGTGAATTATCGAGCGACTGGGACGCCATCTTGTGTGTCTGAGTTTATGGAAATTCATTCTATTTTTAAATTACATTTTTTTGGGATTTTTTTGAGAAAAATCGAGTGATAAGGAGACGAGGATAGAAACATTGAGTAATTAATTATTTCATGATAAAAAAAATACAGATATCGATTTCTTTTTTTCATTCTGGGGACTTCACTAGTGACATCTAGGGGAGAATTGTTGGGGACACCGGAAGTTGGTTAACAGCTGTTGTTATTTTGAAATTTCTCGAATTTTTTGAGACTTCAGAGGATTTTTATTTGAGGGAAATTGTGAGAGTGGAATTTTTTCAAAGGAAAATCGATGAATAAATTGTTAAATCCGAGTAAAAGTGAGAATTTGGATATTAAAATTGTTTTTCAGGTTATTTTTGTAGAAATTAATTATGATTTTTATTTCAGGTATTCATGGAATTTCTAAAGTACTGAGTACAATGACAGGACTTCAAAAACCAGTTGAAAATTCGATAAAATCGAAATTAGAATCAGCATTAAAACCCTCGTTTTTGGAGATATTCAATGAATCTTATATGCACAATGTTCCCGAGGGCGCTGAGACGCATTTCAAGGTCGTCGTTGTGTCGGATAAATTCAATGATCAGCCCCTAATCAAAGTAATTATATTTGATAACAATTAATAAATTATTCGAATTTTTCTGAAAAGTTAATTCGCAATTATCATCAGGTTTTATCGAATATCTCGGAAGATAAGCGAGATAGGGCAATTTTGCAAGAGACCTTTTTTGTAGAGAATTTCGAGACCTACAAAAAAGGTCTCTTGTAAAATTGCTCTATCTCGCTTAGTTTCCAAGATAATCTCAAAAAACTGATGAGAGAATCGACTCAGTTTGTCTAATACCAAAAAAGTCTTATTTTATTTATTGTTTTTGTTGTTTTGTTGCAGAGGCATCGAATGGTGAATGAACTGCTTGAGAAGGAGCTTCAGGGTGGTGTTCATGCACTGTCGATCGTAGTGAGTAATTTATTCGAAGATCAGAATTAATTGACGCATTTATTTAAATTTATTCCTAAATTCGCAAAAATCGTTTATATAAACTCGTAAATTTCAATTAAAGGCAAAAACTCCAGCCCAATGGGACGCAAATAGCCAGACAGTATCACCGAGTCCAGCATGTAGAGGCGGTTTTGGAAAATAGGTAAAAAAAACCTCACAATTCACGATTTTTCTCTTTATTCTCATCAATACTCGATACTTTCATAATAAAATTGTAAATTCCACGAAAAGTATTAATCCACACATCATTTACAATGATTCATACTAGAGCTACTTTGATCACAATTTTATCATCATGAGATTTGATTTATCCTCTCCTCCTCTCAATTAATCGAACAACTTAATGAAAAATACTCGAAATAAAAAGTTTCATTAATGTCATAATGAGTATGAATCAAGTCTCAGTTTTCCCTCGTTCTCGTTCAAGTAGAGCATGTCTGCCATCGATTGCTCGGCCATTGCTTCCTCAGCTTTATCGAACATCTGATAATTAAAAAGAGAAGGAGAAAATTGATGAATCTGTAGATTTATTGATATTTTCAATTCTCGAACTACTCACCCCTCTGAAAGTTATATCCTGCGGTGGAAATTTGAAATTAGGTCCGAAATTGACGGAGACTGTTGCACTTTTGTGGATGGAAACTGTTGGATAATATCCCCCTTTATTTATATCGAGGAAAGCTTCACCCTGAGAGACTCCATTCTTATAAAATATTATTTTACTCCCCGGCAGTGGCTTCAGTGCTTTCAGTGCTTCAGGAACTTGGTCTTTTTCTTCGTAATACAGGTGTGATTTGAATTTAACCAGAGGCTGCGAAAAAAATTCCATTATTCCGTGAATATCTCGAAAACTACGAGGTTTACGAGAAATTATCAAGAGACCTTTTTTGTAGCCCATGAAATTCTCTATGAAAAAGGTCTCTTGCAAAAATTCGATAAACCCACTTGCTCCAAAGTTATGGCCAAAAACGTGAAAATTAGATTTTTCCTTTTCTTTTATGTTAATTAAATGTGAATTAATTAATCATTAATTACTTACACGATCTTTATAGGTATTCGGAATATGTGAAGAGTCATAAGTGTCTGGTAAAACAATTAAAAATCCTAGTGTATCTCCTTCCCCATAAGCATTACTGTAATGTTTTCCACGACTCTCATGGAATTTAGTTCCTTTCCTCGATCTCCAGGAATATCCGAACTTATCATAACCCAGTGGTGCTTGGAGATTAGCATACTCCTGTCCCCAACCAAGCCTGGTAGCTGAACCCTCCGGTATTTCTTCGATCGTCGCCTCCCAGTACCAGGCACCACGTGACACACTGTGAGTCGCTCTGACCATGCAATAGCCCTTGTCTCCAGTAACTGCTAATCTGTCCTCTGACATTTTTAATTGCGGTGCACGGTCATGAAGAGCTAGGAGCACTGTACTCGGGCTCATTGCTCTGTACAACCATCCGGGAATCGGTTTACCAGCCCAATCACTGCTCTCATCAAATTCCTTAAAAAATAAAATAAATAAATTAAATATTTATTCAATATTCTTCCATTACCTCCGAAAATATGAGAGATAGGAAAAAAATTGTAGAGACCTTTTTTGTAGAGAATTTCGAGACCTACAAAAAAGGTCTCTACGATTTTTTCTCTATCTCTCATAGTTTCTGAGAAAATGCAGAAAAACGAGAAATATTGATTTAATTGTTATTTTATTAATTTACTTGTCTGAATGGTGCGTGAGGATCAGGCTCAGCGAGGATATATCTGTATCCATCTTTATTAAATGGATGCTCCAGGGGATAGCCATGGGCTGGTAATTTTGGTGTTGATAAATCCGAGCCACGGCCTTTCTTTCCAGGACCAGCACCAGTGCCTTCACCTGGGAATTTTCTTTTCGCATTGCGTCCTCGGAATCCAGTTGTCAGTGGTGGAGCTGCATAAAGAGAAGAGTTAATAAATAAAATAAATAAAATATTAAATAAAGTCAGTCTTTAATCAATTCTCTAATTAAATAAATTCTCAATGATAATCATCAATTCGAGGAAAATCATTACCGTATTTCAACATAACTCTAATCACACGAATCAATTCAATCACCACATATTCAACTTTCTCACTCCATCGCCACTGATAAGTGATAAGATAACAAAGTATTCGTTCAAGTTTAATAAAGAAAAATCATGAATCATTATAATTAAATTGAATTTATTAATTTTTTTTCATTACCAATGTGTTGCACTCCCATTTCCGTTATTTTTAAATGTCCACCTTTTATCATAGCTTCGTAGTTTGGTTTAATAAGTACTAAATCTGGTGTTGTTAAGCCGAATAATTGTCCATCGGTGTTATTCTCATCCATTGTGAATAATGTGCCTACATCTTTGAGCAGTGCTCTGTGAATCTGCAATTGAAATTGAAAAATTGAATCTGAGACAAAAAAATCAAGAAAAATATTCAATTTTCGCAATTGAATACTTCAATCAATTTAATTTGATAAATTGAATTAAAAGAAAAATCAGTGAATTTTATAATCGTTCTTTTTGCTCAAAAAGGGACTCACAGTTGCATGCCACGACTGAGTAACTCTTCTTGGCATAGTTGTCATACTTTCCCAGTGTAATTCAATGAAAGGGATAATGTCACGATCTTTATTAAACAGCATGCGCTGCTCCGGGTCTCTCTGAGCTGTCTGAAGTAAATTGGCTATCGCAGTGACGCACATCTGTGGGAATTCTGCAGCAAATGATCATTAGTTATTTAAAAAAAATTAATTTAGGCAATGAACTTTGTTACTCACGAGCTTGATTCTTCTTGAAACTCTCGAGACCAGTCGGCGAGCAGTTCTTGCACATGAAGATGTAATTCATCATGAACGGCACGACCTTGCCCATCTGGTAATTTATGCAGGCTTCATGAAACCATCTTGAACAACTGGCACAAAGTAGTTCAGCGACATTGAGGTCTCTGTCCTTTCCACTGGAACAGCGTAAAATTATGATTAAAAGACTCTACAATTGTTCTCATCAGTTTTTTTAAGATATCTCGGAAACTAAGCGAGATAGAGCAATTTTGCAAGAAACCTTTTTTGTAGGTCTTGGAATTCTCTACAAAAAAGGTCTCTTGCAAAATTGCCCTATCTCGCTTAGTTTCCGAGATATTTAATAAAATCAATTTGTTCGAAATTTTTTTTTCTGTTTTTATGAATTAATTTGTTAATAAAAATTAATTACCAATAACAATTCCCATTATCTCCATTTGTTGCATTACGCCCGTTGTTTTTCTCGCCGGTGTCGTCACTCTTATTCTTCTCTTTCTCACTATTATCCTCGATATTAACACTCTGATTCTCTTTACTCGAGATACTCTCAATTGTCTCCATTTTTTCAGTGGAACTGAAACAAATTTTCAGTCAAAATCTTTCGAATAATGAAGCAATTGTTGTGACTGAAGGTAAACATAACCTCTGAATTTTTTTTTCACCGAAAAAAAAATAGAGAATTATTCATTAAATTAATTAATTATCTAATTATTTAACTTACGACACGATTTTCTCATCGGCCATGGTCTCTCATGTATTATTTCTACAATAAATTATTTATTATTCATATAAAATCGGTTTTTATTAACTCAACGTTGACAACAAATAACTCTTCCGGAATTCTCCTTTTATTCAAGTATGGCGCGGAAATGTGGGAGTGGCTACGCTGAGCGGTAGGTGGCGCCACTGGTGCGAGTAATAGGAACTCACTTCACTCCGTAGTGTTCAGTGTAATGGCGGACGGCGAAGGGAGAAGATGGCGCATGAAGCTTGTGTCCCTCATTGTCTTCAAATTCATCCAAACACATTAAATGCAACAATTGTAAGTGCTTCAACTATTCCATTAAGATAATATAAAAATTGTGGAAATTAATGAGAGATGAGAGTTCTGCCAAAAAAAATGGAGTCCACTTTGTCGTGACTTTTCTCCAAATTTCTCGGAATTTAAAGGAATATTCATGCCCTCTCTACTTCAATGTAAGAACCACAAATTCCCAATTGTATAAAATCGCTCTCAAAAACCCGAATTACTCTCTGCATTAATTTTATTGTCTGTGACTCGTTCTTGCAAGCTCTCATCCTCCCCCTGCAGATATTCCGGCGCATGCGTCGATAGTCTCCGCGCATGCGCACTTGCCCCATTCAAAATCAGAGGGCTAACCAGCCCCGTGTTTATTCGTTTTTGGTTAGTAGTCCATGTGCGATCGTTCTCGAGGATTCGCGCGCACTAGAGTCAAAGAATCTTCATCGATTAAAAAAAAACGCGAATTAAATAATAACAAAGATCTCGAAAAAAAAACTGAAATAACCAGTGTTTCTCATCGACTCCAAAGTCCATAATTCCTTCAATAAAATGCAGAAAAAGTGAGAATTTAATCATAATAAATTAAGAGTCCATAAAAAAAAAACAATAATCCAAAAAATAAATAAAAAATCAAATAATTCAACTCCTCAGAGCTTAAAACAGACTCCACCATAAATAATCCCCATAATTGATCCCGGATAATCCCAAGTGTGTTCTCGTAATTGCAAAAAAAAAAAAATTAAAAATTCCTGATAACCCGTAGTTCGCTCTGTAGATAACGGTATGATGTGCACGCGCAGGTGACAGAAAGCTGAAACGCCGGCGCGCAACGAATTATCATCGGAGCTCTTCGTGTGTCCTCGTGTCACTCTCGTCCCAACCCCCATAATCAAAAAACCCTCAAAACCTCCACAATCCCCAAAAAAATCCCGAAAAAAACCCAATAAAATAACTCATGAATCAATCAAAATAAAGTAAAGAAAAAAAGCCCCATTAAAAGTGTAATTCCCCAGGATTTCCCACGTGAAATAATCGAGAGGGCGCGCACTGAGCCCTCTACGTCAACCGAAGCTCTGAGCTCATTGGTCCCGGTACCATTGTTGCGTATTGATTGCCACATACTCTTCTCTCAGTGTATTTCATTTAAACCTTAAACTTGTGTAGTGATTTTTGGGTCTCATTCCGTATCATTGTGTTTCCTCAATTGAAATGAATGATATAATCAACGATAAACGTAGGGAATAAGTAATTAAAATAGTTTAAATAATAATTTAAACAACAATAAACTAAAGTATTATCATTTTTCCAGAGATCCTTGAAGCAAACACCGGAGAGGGGATGAATTTACCACAGTGAACCAGTGAACCAGTAGTCCACCCCACTCCGGGGGCCACAATAAAGCCCTTGTTGCCGTGGTAGCTGAGGTGGTGGGGGAAAATACAAACGCAAGACGGAGGGGATAAAGGAGAATGGAGCCTTTGCATAGGAGCAAAAGAAACGAATAGAAGACACAAGTGTAAAACCATCCCCTCACTCTCTTTGTGTCCGTCGTAGTGAGCATTTTGTCTATGTGTGAGTGTGTGCGTTGTGTTGGTGAATCGTGGAGGGTTTCCTCGTCCTCGTTCGTTTTTTCGGGGCGACCTCCTTCGCCACGCGCCAACGTCAGTCACGAGCGTTTACTAATTTTTTCATTCTCTCTCTGTTATCAATGAATTTATTGAGTTTATCGTAATGAGTTGAGGGGGGCAATATTGTTTATCGGGGGATTTTGTTATCGCTTTTTCGGTTGGAGTGGAAAGATTTTTCGAGTACAATTCTGTCTCGGGGGGGGCGAATCGCGCAACCGTGTGACTTCCGGGTCAACGCTAGACGTGGAAAGCGCAAGCGGGGTCTTCATCTGTCGTATACATGTGTGTGTGTGTCCTCTGTGCCATTTGCACTAATGTCGTACTCTATAGTTGTTAAAATAACGAGTAAAGTATTACAAAAGATTGTGAAAAGTTTGATGTAGGATTTAATTTTCTTACGAGGATATTATTTTAATTTAATGAGTGGAATGTGACGAAAAAGTTTTGTTATTCTCGTTTCGTTCAAGTGTTTATTAATTGTGTATTGTTTACTTTGGGGGGGAAAACGTTTGGGAATTGGGGCAGAGGTTTATTAGTAATTCTTTGTTGTTATTTTAATAAGGCTGTTTGGTGTTTTGATAGGGATTTAACCGGGGGGTGGGGGAGAGGAAGGAATTAGGATAGGAATTATGAAGCATCATCGAATGAAAGGCCTAGTGCGTGTGGCTGGTCGAAGGGGCCGGTGAATGTGTGACCCGGGGGGCAGAGATCTGCCGGAATGACGACGGAATGCGACGGGTCGACCGAGCGGCCTCCGGTAGACGACTGCCTCTCTGAACGAAAATGGTGGTGCTTCATATTGTCAAGTATATTTACGTTTCTTGCTGGATTAACAATTGTTCTATTGTGGCGTGCATTTGCATTTCTTTGGTGTCGTAAAGAGCCTGAATTCGCTCCAAATGATCCGAAACAAAAGGAACAAAAAGCCGCCCGACAGGGCAAAGAGTTTGAGGGGACTTTTATGACTGAGGCTAAAGATTGGGCTGGTGAGCTTATATCTGGACAAACTACTACTGGCAGAATTCTGGTGAGTTTTAATAATCGATATTTCTTTATTTACATTTTTCATATCAATGGAATAATTTAATTCTTCAGGAATTTTTGTTGGTTTTCTGTTATTTTAGTGCGAGACTCTGAAAGAGGAAAATATTGCCACGTTATTAAAGGATATTTTTCCTCATTTATTTTTCAATTTTATTGGGAATAAAAAAAAGCAACATATGACCCAGTTATGAGCTCACGCAGCAGTTCAGACAGGCTGTCGCCATAAAAACGAGAGAGAGATATTGTTGATTTTGTACGCAGCATTGCGTGTGGCCTTTTTGCCCCTCAGTTGCCTCGTTTTTTCAATCAATGTTCTGTCATGTTCTGGCGTGGAATTATTATACATAAAAATGGGGTAATTTCGATGGTTTATATTCTGGGACATTCATGGGGAAGTGTTGGTACTCGAGAATTTCCGGACAGTGGAAAATGTCGGTGGATATAAAAGAAGCTGAGGAAGTTTAGAGTGGAGGAAAAGTTGAGTCTTTCCTCTTGGGAACGTTTTATCGTTATTTTCAACGATATGAGGAAAATAGGAATTACTCTCTACTTTTAGGGGACAAAGGATTCAGGAATTTACCCGTTGGTCTAATGCGAGTGGAGGGGGAGGGATATCTTGATAATAAAAGTCGGAGAGAATTTTTTAATGGTTTTATTGGAGAAAGTTTAATTTCCTCTTTTCTTGGGAAAAGTGAGGTCTGAGATTGTTGTTGGAATATCTCGGAAACTAAGCGAGATGGGGAATTTTTTGTAATTACCTTTTTTGTAGAGAATTTCAAGAGCTACAAAAAAGGTCTCTTGATAAATTTTGCTATCTCTCTTAGTTTCCGAGATAATTGGAAAAAACTGAAACTTCAAAGTTCACGTTTTTATTTTAGATTCAAAAAAAACGTGAAAAATTCAATTTTCACAGCTTTTTTAAAAAAGAGAGAAGAAAAAAGTCATTCCAATAACTCTCCCAATAAACTTACTCTCTCCGGTGGAAAACTCCTCGCAATTTTTCTTCGAGAATCATGAACGTGCTCGGGGATTTCAGTCCATGTAAAACAGTGAAAAAAAAAGGGGAAAAGTTGGGATAATGATATAGTTGTTAGTTAACTAGGTTACACGTCGCCGATGGAGGTAGTAGCAATTCTCCTCGCTTGAAAAGTGACTTGTACGGCTTATCGAGTTACACGTCGTCGAATGAGCGACGTTGTCACTTTCTGTATTTTGTTGAAACTCACCCTCTGGTCACTTTCTCTCTCTCTTTCTCACGTTATTAAATTATTAATTTGTTTATTGTTTTTATTAGTGAATATTTGATTGCAATTAATGAAAATAATTTTCTTTTTTTTTTTTTAATAATTTTTTCTTTTTTTTTTTCTAACAAAAATTGTTTCAATTATTTTTTTTCTTTCATTTTAATTAGTTGAGTTTACGTAAATTATAATGTCACAAAATATCCGGATTTTCTCAACACACACAATGTAGATTCATCAGTAGAAACTGACATTTGCGAACAGACAGGGAATATGTGGCATTCAGTAATTCAGGCTCGGACACTTCGAAGCCCCACCACACTCAGAATCCTATAGTATTTCCTGTTGCAGAGTAATCCTGTCACTCAGTATTATAAAATTATACATACGGATTGGACTGTGCATAAATGTCACATTGGATTCGATTAATTTTATCATTGAACTTTGTCTCCAAGTTTTCTCGTTTTTTTTCCAATTTTCACTAGATTTCAGTTTTTTGAGAATATCTCGGAAACCAATGGAGATAGAGAAATTTTCGTAATCACCTTTTTTGTAGAGAATTTCAAGAGCTACAAAAAAGGTTTCTACAAAAATTTCTCTATCTCTCTTATTTTCCGAGATATTCTCAAAAAACTGTGAAAAACTCAGTTTATCAAGAATTCACGATTTAAAAGATAGAAAAAAATAGGGAATCAATGGAAAATGGTAATTTTTTTCGGAAAAAAAATTGTTTGGTGACTTTTTTTGAGGTAGTTGCTTGAATAAAATTAGAAATTTAGGGGAAAGACGAATTTAACAATGAAATCAATGAAAAATCTCGTTTGATCGAGAAACGAAGAATTTACAATGCGTTGCAGCGTTGTTTTGTCACGAAAAAAGCCTTGAAACTGAGGCGTCGGTGATACAGTAGTTTTAGCAACACTAATAGCACTGTCTGCCAGGGCTAATGACTGTCGCAACGTGGCAAAAACTATCTAAGGTGCCTTTGAAAATCAAAATACGCAAATACCCATTTTTTTTTTTTCAATGAATTCTTTAATTCTTCAATCCACCATTTACGTTTGTGCAGTTTAATCTCATTGGACGTTTAATCCCAATCGTTATGCCAATAATTCAACAGATGAGGATAGTCACATGTGATTATATATAAATTTGACCCAGGGAAATGCGAGTGAGTCAACGCTTTGCACTCAATGCACTGAAAAAACCTCCACGTGCTTCATGCACTCCGTGTCACTTGGGAAAAACCGGGGAAAATTGGGACTTTAATAATTCCGCTTTTTTCTTCAGGATTTTCATGAATTTTTCAGTCACTAAAAGTGGAAAAATCTTTGGTTACCATTTAAAATTCAGTTTTTCGATTATATCTCGGAGAGTAAGAGAGATAGGGGAAAATGTGAAGAGACCTTTTTTGTAGAGAATTTTGAGGGCTACAAAAAAGGTCATTACCGAAATTTCCCTATCTCTCTTAGTTACCGAGGTAATTGGGAAAAACGAGGGAAAAACCGGGTTTCCAACATTTTTTGTAAAATATCTCCGAAAATAATGGAGATAGGAAAATTTTGGTTAGAACCTTTTTTGTAGCTTTTGAAATTCTCTATAAAAAAGGTCTCTTGACATTTTTCTCTATCTCGCTTAGTTTCCGAGATATTCAAGGAAAACTGGAATAAAACCAGACTAACTCTTCATCCCCTTTATTTTCTTTATAAAAACGGCCGCTTCTCAAATCGCATGAAAAGTGCGCTCGTTCATGCGTGAAAATTGCCTCAAGCATCACTCTATTGATCGAATTTATCGTCGACGATAATTCGATAAAGCCGACACTTTCCTCTCGTTATAAACGTGTGTGCCATGACCTGTCTTCGTATTATATTCAAAAAATACATAAACGACGACTAAATATTCGAGCACAACCAAATAGTTAACGTCAAAAGATACCCGCAGGTGTAAACCACTTGTCCCACCCACCACCCACCCTTTTTTGCCCGTTCTTTTACGTTTTCACTACGTGTACATGTGTTTTTGCCACGACAGCGCCCGATGGCAAGTAGAATTTTTAGAGCGTGAACCAAAAAGAAAAAAAAAGGCCCCGGAATAAACTGAGAAAAAATATTATGAAAGGGGTTTTATTGTGAAAAAAAAAAACTCGCACTTGAAAATAAGAGTTAGAGTATTTTTTTTTATTTAATTAAAAAAAATGAAATTTCAGGATTTTTTAAAAAAAAATTATTTAATTTTAAAAAATTGATTTTTTATTTTTTTTTCAAGTGGGAATAAAGTGGGAATTTTATGAGTGAATGTAAACGTGATTCTGGCAAGTGATTCTCACGATTTTATGATGAAAAAATGGAAATTGTACAAAATACGTTTGTCACTTGGATTTTATTCACGACATTGTTTCACGCTGCCAAGCATCCTGGATTCAGTCTCGGGCCCTAGAATAATGTTGAATAAATGTCATAAAAATATCATCTCTGATAATTCGGTCAGGGCTTCGCGAGCACTGCATCAGCGATTTTTTTTGCATTTAAATGTGTAAATTGAATGGAAACATGGTGCACGTAATCCTCGGTTAAACTGAAATGAGTCGGAAAAATAGTTTTTTGGGAATAACTCGGGAACGGTTGGGTTTACGGGAATTTATGAAGAGACCTTTTTTCTAGAGAATTTAATTCCCCACAAAAAAGGTCGAAAGGTGCTTTCCCCTAAATCCAATGGTTTTCGAGATATTAAGGATTTATTAAAAAAGCTTTTTTATGAATTTTATTCTTTGAAAACAGGAAAATTCTAGTTTTTTAATAATATCTCGGAAACTAAGCGAGATAAGGGAAAATGTCAAGAGACCTTTTTTGTAGAGAATTTCGAGGGCTACAAAAAAGGTCTCTACAAAAATTTCGCTATCTCGCTTAGTTTCCAAGATATCCACAATTTCCCAAAAAAAATAATTTTCGTGAATTTTAGAAAAACTTCTAGTTTTCAATAAATATCTCTCAAACTAAGCGAGATAGAGAAAAATGTCAGGAGACCTTTTTTGTAGGGAATTTCAAGAGCTCTAAAAAATATCTCTACAAAAATTCCTCTATCTCCTTTAGTTTCCGAGATATTCACAATTTCCCTCAAGAAAACGTGGTCTTCACGGATTTAAATCTCTTTGAGCATTCTTACTTATGATTTAATATTAACGAAAATATTTTAACAAGAACGTGCTGAAGCTGGCGGAATATATGTGTTTTGGCGAGTGGTAATGTCCGATAGTGTGGTTGGCGGTACCATAGTGACGTGAGATAAATTTTGTGGGTAGGGATTAAAATGAATAATTCAACAGACAAAGACCCACTGCCACTGTGCCATGCATTCAGGAATGAGCCGAGAGAGTTAGTGAATATAGGTGGACGTCTACCACCACAGGCAGTAACGTAAACCCACCATGTAATTTCCTGGGGTTCGATTTCAAACCTCAGTCATACCTCTGCCCCTCCCCTCCTCTCGTATTGCCTCGGGAGGGGGAGGAAAACCACGCGTGCGACTGCTCTCGTCCTCTTGAGTCTCTCGGTCCACGTGAACGCAATCTGCTGTTATCGATTTACAGAAGCAACGAATATGTCTGCCCCACTGCTCGAATTCCTTTCGATTATTTATTTCTCGGGGTGGAGGGGGTTATTTTTGTTTTTTGGGAATATCTCGGGAACTAAGTGAGATAGAGGGAAATGTCAAGAGACCTTTTTTGTAGAGAATTTTAAGAGCTACAAAAAAGGTCTCTACAAAAATTTCGCTATTTCGCTTATTTTCCGAGATATCTTTCATAGAAGATTCATAGAGTGGCTGATTCGTTTTTTCTGGTGTTAAAGGGGGTTACTTTCGTTTTTTCAAAATATCTCAGAAACTAAGCGAGATAGAGGAAAATTTCAAGAGACCTTTTTTATAGAGAATTTCAAAATCTGCAAAAAAGGTCTCTACGAAAATTTCTCTATCTCTTTTATTTTCAAAGATATCTGTGGAAAAACAAAAATTTAACGTAAAATTTAATTGATGCAATTATCTTCACTCTTAAAAATTGGAAAATTCTTGGCAATGGATATTTCATCCTTTGTACTTTCCTGGAAAGTGCCTCACATAAATTCCAAATTTCCAACAATGTGTAATTCGAAGATATGTCTTCTCTAGATGGCAATTAACGAGGATCTATGCCCAGCGTTCATTTTATATGAAAATTTTCGTGTGAATTTTATTGTAACTCAGCCAAATATCACTGCGATGCAAAAATCATTTGCCAAGTTGTATAAGGTCACGGGGGTTAAATTTTCGTTGGGAAAATGTTGGAAAAATCGAAAAAACTCAAATTCCCCAAAAAATCAATAATTAAAAAATTACAAAAATCCACTAAAATCTCAAGAAAAATTCAATTTCAATCAGACATTGATGAAAAAAAAAATCATTAAAATGAGGGAAATAAAAAAAATGAAAAGTTGAATTAAATTAAAACGTCAAGGGCTGACGCCAAGATTTTCAAACGACCCCAGTCTATTTATTGTTGAGTCTATAATTGGTATTTAACCTTTGGCCGATCGAAATCTCAGTGAAGAAAAATAACCATTTCATATAGGATGTGAGGCATCCAACTTATTCATTGCCGTCAACTCAATTTCAATTTTTCCATCTATTTTTAAATGAAAAAAAAATCAAATTAAAATTTAAAAAAAAAAACATTATTTTCCTCCGACACTTGAAAAAAGTTTGAAATGAGGGGGCGGGCACAACGAAGGTCTCTCAGGCCGAGACCTCTTTTTTTCCTCATGAACGTATGTGAAGAATTTTCATTCAGGAAAAAATGAATTCTCGTGATTACCTTGGTTTTTTGGGAATATCTCGGAAAATAATGGAGTTACGACTTTTTTGCAAGAGTACTTTTTTGTAGAGAATTTCAAGGGCTACAAAAAAGATCTCCATGAAAATTTCGCTATCTCGCTTAGTTTCCGAGATATTCTTCAGAAAAGATTGATTAAAAAATCGAGTTATTCTGTTTCAACTTTTTATGAATCGTTTTTTGAGAGTACCTCGGAAACTAAGCGAGATAGAGGAAAATGTGAAGAGACCTTTTTTGTAGAGAATTCCAAGGGCTACAAAAGAGGTCTCTACAAAAAATTTCCCTATCTCTTTTAGTTTCCGAGATATTCTTCAAAAAAGATAAATCGAGTTTCTCTATTTCACCTCTTTATCAACAGTTTTTTGAGAATATCTCGGAAACTAAGCGAGATAGAGCAATAATCATGAGAACCTTTTTTGTAGCTCTTAAAATTCTCTACAAAAAAGGTCTCCACCAAAATTTCTCTATCTCCCTTAGTTTCCGAGATATTCTTAAAAGAAAACTGTTTCACAACTACTTTGAATTTTCCATCAGTTTTTCGGGATCTTTGAAAAAATAAATAAAAACTACTTTTGAAGAACTTTGAAATGAGTAGGCGTGCGGGTATGACGAAGGTCTCGTGGGCCGAGACCTCCTTTTTCCTCATGAACTACGCGAATGTGTACACCAACTCTCCCCCCCTCTTTTCAAGTCGGTCATAAGCCCACTTGCACCTTTACTCTTTCCCTCTCTCTCTTTCTCGCGTGTATTCCATTCATCTCAACACCTCTGGCTGTGTTGCGGGGACGTCGCATTCAGCCCCCGACAAGGAAAATTATTAACTCCTGAGTTTTATCGCTAAATGAAAATTTCACCGATCGCGTGCTCCTAATTATATTGTTTTTGAATGTTTAATGAGATTGCCATTTGTTTTGATGGAGTTCCACTGAGTGATTTGAGGGTAAATTGGGTTTCTGATGCAATTTCCTTCATTTAAATTATAAAAACTGTGAAATTAATGGAAAAAAGAGATTTTATTTACGATTTAAAAAAAAATTCGATCTTATTTTGGAAATATCTAGGAAACTAAGAGAGATAGAGAAATTTTTGTAGAAACCTTTTTTGTAGCTCTTGAAATTCTCTACAAAAAAGGTCTCTTCATATTTTTCTCTATCTCGCTTACTTTCCGAGATATTCTCAAAAGATAAATAATAATAAAGAAAAAGACATTTTTTTAAAATCTTTTCAGTACTGAATTGTTTTTTGAGAATATCTCGGAAACTAAGCGAGATAGAGCAATAATCATAATAACCTTTTTTGTAGCTTTTGAAATTCTCTACAAAAAAGGTCTCTTCACATTTTTCTCTATCTCCCTCAGTTTTCGAGATATTCTCAGAAAAAGTAAATAATAGAAAAAAAGGACATTTCCTGTTTTATCTTTTTGCTACTGAATTGATACTCTTTGACTCAGTGAGCGTTATAATCCAAAAGAGCTGAAAACAGTGAACAGGAAAATTGTCAGGCAACCACTTTTGTAGAAAATCACCGGATGCTGGGCACTTGGCCTCTCTCATCTCTCATAAAATGCGGCTTTGCCACTCGAGTGCTTCCTCCAATGCTCAGAGTCCATTTGGACAGTAGTTCGAGTCAATCTCACGAGTGGACATTTATTCACTGGCAAAAGGAAAGGCACGATTCTACACAAAAAAGGAATAAATCCCTGAGTTAATCATAATTCTTTATTCCACTTTTTTTGGGGTTTTTTTGCGGAGAAAAATTCGTTGAAAAAGATTGATGAAAATATGGAGTTATTCTGTTTTAAGTTTTTTGAGAATATCTCGGAAACTAAGCGAGATGGAGAAATTTTTATGGAGACCTTTTTTGTAGAGAATTTGAAGGGCTACAAAAAAGGTCTCTTGCAAAATTTTCCTATCTCGCTTAGTTTCCGAGATATTCCGAGCAAAAGATTGATAAAAAAATCGAGTTTCTCTGTTTCACTTCTTTATCAACAGTTTTTTGAGAATATCTCGAAAACTAAGCGAGATAGAGCTATAATCGTAATAACCTTTTTTGTAGCTCTTGAAATTCTCTACAAAAAACGTCTCTTCACATTTTTCTCTATCTCCTTTAGTTTCCGAGATATTCTTCGAGAAAGAGTGATAAAAAAAGAATGTTTTTTTATTTCACATTTTTATCAACAGTTTTTTATTGCAAATTTTCTGGGAAACTCTTGGGCTCAGGATTTGTCCATATTTGGGAGAAAACTCGTTAGGGAACATTTGGCTGGTGGCCAGTAAGTGGCGAAGGTTTTCCAAGTGTGTAACAGATTTGTCATGTCATAATTTCTGGGAAATGAGAAGAGTATAATTCCCATTTACCTCTTTCCCCTCAAAAATTTAGAAAAACGTGTTTTGGGCATTCACATTAGACCCGAGTGACACAAATTTTCCATGTGCCAAGGACTTTACGAAATAAGAAGAATTCTCATCCCAATTCGAGATAAATCTGTAGTTTAATCTAAAAATAATTGTGATTTCAGTGTGATTTACGATTAATTTTGTTTTTTTGAGATATCTCGGAAACTAAGCGAGATAGAGAAATTTTTATAGAAACCTCTTTTGTAGCTCTTGAAATTCTCTACAAAAAAGGTCTCTTGATATTTTTCTCTATCTCGCTTAGTTTCCGAGATATTCTAAAAAAACTGAAATTTTCCACCTAACCCAGTTTTTTCGTTTTTTAAAAATATCTCTGAAACTAAGCGAGATAGAAGAAAATGTCAGGAGACCTTTTTTGTAGAGAATTTCAAGAGCTACAAAAAAGGTATCTACAAAAATTTCCCTATCTCGCTTAGTTTCCGAGATATTCACTCATGAATAAATTCCAGCTATTGATTGCAGAAAAAAACACTGAAAAAAGGGAAACAGTTGTCACTCAATGTTGTTTCTCCCCCTTCTCCCTTGTTTTTTTTACATCAATGGGAAATTGATTCAGTCCTCATATTTTCCTTGCGAAAAACTGAC
Organism: Aleiodes testaceus; assembly: GCA_963565655.1. Lineage (NCBI taxonomy): Eukaryota > Metazoa > Arthropoda > Insecta > Hymenoptera > Braconidae > Aleiodes > Aleiodes testaceus. Next base: position 4,497,600 of record OY751415.1, on the reverse strand, counting down.
TTTTATCAATTTAATTTCCACGTAATCACTGAGTGAATACTTGTTAAACGATACGAGCAAACGATTAATGAGATTTGTTCGATGGCTTCCTCCAACTGACAGTTTTATTTAATACAGAATTCGTGTTTTATCGAGTTAGACACAAATTTAATTTTCGAATTAAATTGAGAATAGTAGAATCTATTATCTCCATCGATTCCTATTTATTCGATTTATTTTATTGAGTGAAATGAGAGAAATTAGATGAATTTAACTCGTAATTTTTCCACTTTTTTCAAAATATCTCGAAAACGGGTAGAGATATCGAAATTTTTGTAATAACCTTTTTTGTAGAGAAAATTGAAAGCTACAAAAAAGGTTATTACGAAAATTTCGATATCTATAGTTGTTTTCGAGATATTTCGAAAAAACTACAGTTGTATTCAGTTTTATTAAAATATCTTGGAAACTAAGCGAGATAGAGCAATAATCATAATCGCCTTTTTTGTAGAGAATTTAAAAAGCTACAAAAAAGGTCTCCACGAAAATTTCTCCATCTCTTTTAGTTTCCGAGATATTTGAGAAAAACGTTAGGAAGTCCTACAATCTCCTGAAAATCACTTTAACAACAAAAATAAATATTCTCAAAAAAATATTAATATTACTAATAAGCCATTGGCATTGTAACGAGTGTCTGAGACCCACGCTAATTTCCTCCGCTATTATTAAATCCTCAGATGTTTATTTATAAACTCACAAGGAAAATAAAAATTAAAGTGGTGTGAGAATACTCTCGAGTGAAGGCCCATCAAACAAAAAAAGAGAAAATCTTCGCTTCAAGTATCTAACTGTAGACCTCATCGGGACAGAGTATCTGTCTGACGTCAGCCTTTGAATTTGTGGACACACACGTCAGTAGTGATAACTGTCTATCTCTCTCTCTTCTTCTTTCTGAGAATATTTTTGAGAATATCTTGGAAACTAAGCGAGATAGAGGAAAATGTGAAGAGACCGTTTTTGTAGAGAATTTCAAGAGCTTCAATAAAGGTCTCTTGCAAAATTTCCCTATCTCGCTTAGTTTCCGAGATATTCTCAAGAATAGAGGAAAAGAATGAATTATCCTCTTCATTATTGACTCGAGTCTTTCAACAGTTTATTGAGGATATCTCGGAAACTAAGGGAGATAGGAAAATTTAGCAAGAGACCTTTTTTGTAGCTTTTGAAATTCTCTACAAAAAAGGTCTCTTGCTATTCTTTTCTATCTCGCTTACTTTCCGAGATATTCTCAAAAATAATAATGAAGAAGAAATTCCATAATCTGACGTCATCGTTTGAATTTGCGGACACACACACGCCAGTAGTAATAACTGTCTCTCTTTTCTTCTCTCTGTCTCTGTTTTCTCACTTTGATCGATGTCTTTCGCGTGCAACTGCGCGACATCACGTGGTTTGACCTGGCACTGCGTTTGTCCTCCTCAGGGCTTTTCTTTTCGTTCAATTCTTTTTTTTTCCCCTTCGTCTCTGACCCCGTGAAACTTTTCCAATTATGGAAATTATTGTAATATTACACTCCCCCCACATTCACCTAATTAAAATGTTATTCTTTTTAATGAATTTCTTTTTTATTCTTTAATTTATTCTTTGCTACTCTGGAATTTTTTGAGAAATAATTTCTCCACTGCTTCTACGCTTATAATTTATCGCCTGTTTTTCTCCTCAATCGTAAAATTAAGACATTTTTATGGAATATTTTATGTGCTTTCTTTCCGTTTTTCTTGAATTTAATTGGATGGGAGGAAACTTGTGCTTGAAATATAATTAATCTTTTTTTTTTTGTTCTAGAGTTGTTTTTTTTAATTAGAATTGATTTTTAGGAATATCTCGGAAACTAAGCGAGATAGGGAAAAATGTCAAGAGACCTTTCTTGTAGAGAATTTTGAGAGCTACAAAAAACGTCTCTTGACATTTTGCTCTATCTCTCTTACTTTCCGAGATATTCTTAAAGAAAGAGTCAAAAGAATGAATTATCCTCTTTATTACTGATTCGAGTTTCTCAACACTTTTTTGAGAATATCTCTGAAAATAAGGGAGATAGAGAATTTTTTGTAGAGACCTTTTTTGAAGCTCTTGAAATTCTCTACAAAAAAGGTCTCTACAAAAATTTCTCTATCTCTCTTAGTTTCCTAGATATTCTCAAAAAACAAAAAAAAAAAACATCATTTTTTTCTTTTACTACTGAATTCAAGATAATTACATAATTTCGCATAATTTATAATGTCATTGGAGACGTTGAATTGTATCGTAATTTAGTATTAAAGCTCACATGACTTGTCTAGCATCCGGTTGCCCAGGGGGAGGGGTTAAACGGGTTTGTTCTACTGGGGATAAATTTACGAGGAAACCTTCAGGTGGAAACGACAATTATCCTCAGCTTTGGGATCCGTAATCGTGGCCGACATTCTAATTACTTGGGCACCTATACATTCTCCCTCAAATCGGACACGAGAATGAGGAAAAAGCTCGGAGAATGTCTCGTAGGGAGAATTTCGGTTCCAATGTTTTTGAGTGCTTTGGAGATAGTGAATTACGTTTTTTTTGGATTATTTTTGTTGGAGTTCATTCGGTCTCAGGTGGTCATCGGGAAAATAGTGAGAGTACGTGCCTGAGGCTCTCTTGAAATTTAATTTGATCCCATTGTTATTTATTTAGTTGCTCCTTGGGAAATCATTGGAATTTACTGCAATTAAATTGACGAGGATGAGAAAACTGTGGATTTTGAGTTTATTTTTGGATTATCTCGGAGAATATGCGGTTTAGGAGAATTTGTGAAGAGACCTTTTTTGAAGTTCTCAAAATTCTCTACAAAAAAGGTCTCTTCACATTTTTCGATAAATCCAGTCGATTCAAAGATATTCAAAAAAGAAGAAACGTCTGATTTATTAAAATTATTCTACTTTGTAGAGCTTTTGTTGAATATCTCGGAAACTAAGCGAGATAGAGAAAAATGTGAAGAGACCTTTTTTGTAGAGAATTTCAAGAGCTACAAAAAAGGTCATTATAATTATCGCTCTATCTCGCTTAGTTTCCGAGATATTCTCGAAAAACAAAAATAAAACAGATTTGCGTTTTAACCAAAATTCTTAAAAAAAAATGAGAAAACAATTTAATGAACTCGATAAACATTGATAAATGTAAAAATTAATTTTTCAATACAGTCACCCGTAGTTTCCCATGAAATTCCCTTGAATTCAAACATTTTTCCTGCACTGCAGCACTGCTGCATTCGAGTCACGTACAGTTTTCCCTCCAACAGTTTCATTGCAACTTGCAATGGCCTCTTCACTCCATATATATACATCATGTCAGTATAAATTTCTCCGTATGTATTTCATGAGAATATAGAGAAGTGGAAAATTCTCGCGAGACTTTATGGAAACACACAAACGTGCGGTTTGTGTTTCCGCAGAATTCTCATATTTTTTTTTAAAATAAATTAATCTTGAAATTTTCATTTCCTTTTATTTTTTTTTTAAATAAAAATTGATGAAAAAGAGAGGAAATGGTGACGATAAGCCAGTGACCCAGATCGAATTTTCCAATTTTGTTTAAAAAAATAAATATTCTTCTTTCGCTTTTCTTTATGAGACAAAGTGGAAGAGATAAGGGCTCTGATACAACGTGTACATGTTTAGAATACTGCCACAGCTTTACGTACATGAAAACTGGTGGTAAACTATCACGCTGGAACACGTTTTGCATAGCTGCTTGATTTATGAGTGTCACGAGTCTCGAAAATATGAATTATTTATGTTTATTCAATGATATTTTATTGAATAATTTGTGCACTAGCTTCTGGAGTTAATTGAATATTAATTTGTGAATTAATCTGCGTGATTAATGGAGAAAATATTGAAATTGGTGGAAACTAAGCGAGATAGAGAAAAATGTAAAGAGACCTTTTTTGTAGAGAATTTCAAGGGCTACAAAAAAGGTTTCTATAAAAATTGCTCTATCTCTTTTAGTTTCCGAGATATTTTTAAAAAAAGATTGGAAAGAATTGAATTATTTAGTTTTAGTTATTGAAAAGTGGTTTTTGAATTGTTTTTTGAGAATATCTCGGAAAGTAAGCGAGATAGGGAAATTTTACAAGAGACCTTCTTTGTAGCTCTTGGAATTCTCTACAAAAAAGGTCTCTATAAAAATTTCTCTATCTCTTTTTATTTCCGAGATATTCTCAAAAAAAGATAGAATTATTATTTCACTTGAATCCTGTTTTTCAAATAGTTTTTCTCAAATATCTCAAAAACTAAGTGAGATACAGAAATTTTCATAGATACTTTTTTTATAGCTCTCAAAATTCTCTACAAAAAAGGTCTCTTGACATTTTTCTCTATCTCTCTTAGTTCCCGAGATATTCACGAATTACTCAATTCTTTTTTAAATTTTTTGCAAAAAAAAAGTATTTGCACAGATACAGTGAAAATACTCTAACAATATTGTACGAAACAGTGCTTTTTACATGGCATTCAATTACCGAGTAAATTATGCATGAGAATTCAATTAACACAGTGGCCCAGGGTTACAGCACACTCTGCATTCATTGGAAAATTGAGGGGAGCAATGAGAAAGAGGATGGAAAAGGAATGAATAGGGATGATGGGTACATAGGTTGCAGATGCTGATGGAGGCAAGTGTGTGCGTAAAGTTACACGATATTTGGCCATCCAAAAAGCATCGTTACGTTTGCGCGCACATAGCCCAATTCGTATGCCAGAGGGAGAGGCTTTAATCGATCCACTCTGCACTTGTACACACGACCATTTCTCCATTATTTATTTACAGGCTTACATGTGTATGTTCTCCGTAATTTTCACCGAAAATTACACCTTTTTTTCACGTAACGTAAATCCATTTTTTTTCATTCCCAAAATTACTCCATTTTATTTACTGGAAAAAAGGGAAATTCTGGCGCTGCAGGGAGACAAAGAAAAATCGTAAAATGGAGAATTCAATCGAAATATTGAAGGACAATAAAAGTTTATTGATTCTCTCTTTTTCTACCTCGTCCTTGATGCATAATTTTTTGTTACGTTGGAAACAATGTTTCCGGTTATTTTCGAAGTTTCTTTGTTTCAGGGAAATTTGGGGGAGGAGTTAAAAATTCATTTTGGGATTGTTTTCAAGTTATTTTGGGGTGAGTCAGTTTTTTTGGGAATATCTCGGAAACTAAGGGAGATAGAGAAATTTTTGTAGAGACTTTTTTTGTAGCTTTTGGAATTCTCTATAAAAAAGGTCTCTTGACATTTTCCTCTATCTCGCTTACTTTCCGAGATATTTTTAAAAACTAAAAATTGATGGTTTTTCAGTTTTTTGGGAATATCTCGGAAATTAAGCGAGATAGAGAAATTTTTATATCAACCTTTTTTGTAGCTCTTGAAATTCTCTATAAAAAAGGTTCAGTGCAAAAAAGTCGTATCTCCTTTCCTTTCAGAGATATTCTTAAAAAAAGGAATTAAATCGGAAAAAGGAATTATTGTGTTTAACTATTTTGCTACTAAATTAATTCTCCTGTCTTTCTCTCGACAAATTCTGTTAACCAGTCTTTATCCACACTCCTGCCTGTCAGTAATATTCCACCGAGCGTAAACATAATAAATTCGATCGTAAAAACCGACGTGGGCAGACGATTCTCAACTTCTGGATTTTACGAGGTCGTTTTATACTAGAATGGATAAAAATGAGGGGTAGTCAAGTACTCGTGTAATCTACAGGCACAATAAAAGGTGTTTCGATCAATCGATAACGGATTTATTAAACAAATAAACGTATTTTCATTAATTTCGGAATTTTTTAGTTTTTTTTTTTAGTATTGAGTGGTTAGTGATCATGTTTTTGGGAATATCTCGGAAACTAAGCGAGATAGAGCAATTTTGGTAATGACCTTTTTTGTAGCTCTTGAAATTCTCTACAAAAAAGGTCTCTTGACATTTTTCTCTATCTCGCTTAATTTCCGAGATATTCTCAAAAAAAAAATCTTTATTTACTATTGAGTGGTTTGTGATTATATTTTTTAGAATATCTCAGAAACTAAGCGAGATAGAGCGATTTTGGTAATAACCTTTTTTGTAGCTCTTGAAATTCTCTACGAAAAAGGTTTCTACAAAAATTTCTCTATCTCCCTTAGTTTCCGAGATAATCTCAAAAAAGTAATCGAAACTCCGCAAAAATCAGAAATACGAGAAAATTTCATAGAAAACTTATTTACTTTTTTTAAAATAAAAATGAGAGATGTCTTCATTTACTCAGTCATGAAACTCTCATTCGATAATTGTGAAGTTGAGTCATTGATGCAGCTCAGGCAATTGTAGATGTTTCAAATTAACCGGCAAGATCAACTTTGATGGACGAGAAAAGTTTCTTGTCGTGTTTCAAGCGTTAAACGTGAAAATCGACGCTGAGACGGAACAATTCCTTTTATAAAGGAAGATTAAGGGGGAAAAAGGGGGAAAAATCGAGTAATTGTATTTTATCGTTTATACGAATTCAATTGAATTTCCTTATTTTTTTTCACCATTTTTATTTTTTTTTTATTTATCAAAAATTGAAGTTAAAAAAAATTATAATTCTTCGTTTTTTTTTAAATTATAATTATCTTTTGAGTCTGTAAAAAAAATTCTGAAAAAAGTGATTTTCTCCTGCTCGTCGAGTTAATACAGTGAGTTGACTGACGGAACTAAACACGATGCGTCTACTTTATTTATAATCACCACAGCATGGGTTCGTAAAGACCAACGGGTAAAATCCGCCAAGAATACCTTAGAAACGTTGTTAAGTATCTGCCATCTACTTTTATCACCCGCATAATCTTTCTAATTATTTTTTCCAATTTTTCAAAATGAATTTCCTCAAAATTCAGGGATTTGTGATGATGTTTCTTGGAATATCTCGGAAACTAAGAGAGATAGAGAAATTTTGCAAGAGACCTTTTTTATAGCTCTCGAAATTCTTTACAAAAAAGGTCTCTACAAAAATCTCTCTATCTCGCTTACTTTCCGAGTTATTCAATAAATTAAATGTCTCTAAAATTGAAGAACAAAAATTTATTTCATGAATTAAAGTTTATTAAAATATCTCGGAAACTAAGCGAGATAGAGAAATTTTGTAAGAGACCTTTTTTGTAGCTCTCGAAATTCTCTACAAAAAAGGTCTCTTGACATTTTCCTCTATCTCGCTTACTTTCCGAGTTATTCAATAAAATAAATGTCTCTGAAATTGAAGAAAAGAAAAATTATTTCACGAATAGAAAAAAAAGGAGAAAAAATTGAAATAAATTGAAATAAAATACCTCTCATTCTCCTCTGGTTTTATTGGAGATACTGGCAGACGTGTGCAACGATGTAGAATAGAAAAATCGTCTCGTTTATTCCCACGTGCAATTTCTCGAGTTCGATTTCGTCGAAGCCAGATAACGAAGGCACCTTCTGTGTTACCCAAAGAGATCCGTCGTATTTTCGTTTGATCTGAGAGTTATGAAATATTGGAATACTGCTAGGTTCAATGTGCATTCACTAGACATTCTCTCTTCATTTTTTTCGTCCCTTTATCTCCTTTTTTTCCTCTTATTGGAGGATTTTGTATGAAAAATGGAGGAAGGAAAGAGGTTCAAGAGCTGATCATTTTTCCTATCTCTAATATTTGAATAGAGTAGCTGAAAGAAGTGGAATTGATTTCTTTGGAGATCAGAGGAATAATGATAAAATGTCCTTTCAATTTATTTCCATTAATAATTTTTCATCAAATGTCGATTTTCAACGTCTCACATTTATTTTAATTGGAATATTTTTCTTTTTAGAATAACTGGGAAAGTAAGGGAGATAGAGGAATTTTTGTAGAGACCTTTTTTGTAGGGAATTTCAAGGGCTACAAAAAAGGTTATTATGAAAATTGCTCTATCTCGCTTAGTTTCCGAGATATTTAAAAAAAACTGCGGAACGAAGATTCAGTAGTTTACAACAATATTTTTGAGAATATCTCGGAAACTAAGCGAGATAGAGCATTTTTCGTAATAACCTTTTTTGTAGCTCCTGAAATTCCCTACAAAAAAGGTTATTACAAAAATTTCTCTATCTCCCTTAGTTTCCGAGATATTCTCGAAAAACAAATCCTCCAAAACTCCCCAAAATTCTCAAATTCTCCCTCTCCCTCTATTTTCCAAAATATCTCGAAAACCATCAGAGAAACGAAAAAATTCCATATAACCTTTTTTGTAGCTCTTGAAATTCTCTCCAAAAAAGCTCTCTACAAATTTTCCCCTATCTCCCCAAATTGAGCCATTAAACCCAGAAAATCACAGTCAGCAAACAATTCCGGAGTTCAACGTTCGTTTTCATTCTGTGTGACCCAATCAGAAAGAGCCTGAAACTGAGAGAGACAGAGAGAGAGAGAGAAACAGTTCAGTTTTGACCCACTCTCGTGTGTCCCATTCTCAATTTTGCCGTTTTTTTCCAGAGATAGAAAAAGAAAGAGAGAGAGAGAAAGAGAATGTGAAAAAAAAACGACTAACATTAGTCTTCCGCGCATGCGCGTGACGTCACCATCACCTCTTTGTGTTATTTCCCCCTCTTTCCCCTCAAAAAATAATAACAATGCTCCTGATAATAACAACAGCAACGATAATAATAAAAATCTTTTATCACGAGAGTGCAGTCTATCTCTCTCTCTCCCATTTCCCCTTTCCCCCTCCCCTCTTTCTCCTTTCGGGAAAGAAAATTCGGGGCTCGTTTGATCGTTACCAACTATAGACTCAGAGGAGTGGGGGAATGTTATGGATCTTGATGTTTATTTGACGAGTCTCTGGTTCTGTTGATTTCTTTTTCGAAACATTTTTTTGTGTATATTGTCTGGCGCTGAGTGAAATGTACTCTTGCAGAGAGAGTTCCTTGGCAGATTTGCTGGAGTGATAAATATTATTTGCTTTCTGGGGGGATTTTTGTTTAATGATGATGAGAATGAAAAAAGGTTTATTGGGTGAAATTGAGTAATGGAGGAGGCGTTATTGATTTTCACTCGACGCACACGCATTATGGTTTTAATAGATTCTCTCTTTTAATGCTGGGAGAGTGAGAGTTTCAATAAAACGAGGGATCTTGGTTTATGGAAGGGAAAATCGTTATTGATGCTGTGATAATGTGATGTAATTTTATCACGGTGTGTCTTGGGAGTCGTAAAGATTTGTGGAAAATGAGGAATTATGGGGATTTATGAAAGGGTACTTTGTTTTGGGAGATATCTCGGAAACTAAGCGAGATAGGGCAATTTTTGTAGAGACCTTTTTTGTGCAGAATTTTAAGGGCTACAAAAAAGGTTATTACGAAAAATGCTCCATCTCGCTTAGTTTCCGAGATATTCCAAAGAAACTCATAAACACTACTTGGTTCGTGATTATGTTTCTTGGAATATCTCGGGAACTAAGCGAGATAGGGAAATTTTTATAGAGATCTTTCTTGTAGAGAATTTCAAGAGCTACAAAAAAGGTCATTACGAAAATTTCTCTATCTCGCTTAGTTTCTGAGATATTGAAAATATTTTTAAAAAACTCATGAACACTCATTGATTCGTGATGATGTTTCTTGGAATATCTCGGAAACTAAACGAGATAGAGCAATTTTCCTAATGACCTTTTTTGAAGCTCTTAAAATTCTCTACGAAAAAGATCTCTACAAAATTTTCTCTATCTCCCTCAGTTTCCAAGATATTCAGCCATGAAGATACTTTGTGAAAAATTCAGCAAGGTCTCATCCTCCATTTTGTCTTCCAAGGGAAATAGTTAGACGTTTTCAAAGAAATCGGTCATTTGGCTGTTGTTTGAACTAGGTCACACATTGTGTTGGACTTAAGCTCTAGGTTAAGGTGGCCATTTCTATTCGAATACTTAGCACGCCCATTTATACTGTCCATAAAACTTAATTTATTACACTTTGAATTTCAATACTATTTGACGTGTTTTATCGTTCCTGATTGTTCACATAATTACACTCATAATTTATGCATTGGAAATTCCATTGAAATTAATCAGAATTCCCTAAAAAACCCCAATTTAAAAAAAATCCATTGGAAATTGTCCTTTTTTTCCTATTTTATTAAAATGATTTTTTCATAAAAAATGTCTTCTTTTCCAATAAAATAAAATAAAAATACTCAGGTAATTTCAATAAATTCCAGTCATTGAATGCAAGAAAAATTGGTATTCACTTTCTGTTTGGAGACAAGATATTCTCCCATATTGCTCAGCATCTTTGGATACTCTGAAAGCATCCAGGTCCTCGAACTACTTTGGCTCCGTTCCAACAAGCAAAATTTCACCCTCAACAATTCTCACAGGAACAATTCCTCACATGTTACGAATAAAGAATGGTATTTCCTTAACTTCATTCGTACAAGTACGTGATTTCGTGCTAAGAAACGATTAAACTACATTCAACCAAGATCTCCAGTTCTTGCATTCAGATACGCCCACTTTCTTATATGACTTCCGGTATCACGAATGTGGCCCAACCGGAAGGAATTGTTTTGTCGCTCATTAAATGTTACCGATCGTTTCATACCGTGAAAACTTTATCATTTAATTCTGCAATTTTTTCAGTTTTTTGAGAATATCTTGAAAACTATTGGAGATACAGAAAAAATCATGGATACCTTTTTTGTAGCTCTTCAAATTCTCTACAAAAAAGGTCTCTTGACATTTTCCTCTATCTCTCTTAATTTCCGAGATAATCCTCAAAAACTGATGATGAGGGAGTTTTAGTTTTTTGAGAATATCTCCGAAAATAATGATTTTAGGTGAATTTATCAAGAGACCTTTTTTGTAGCTCTCGAAATTCTCTACAAAAAAGGTATCCATCATTTTTTCTCTATCTCCAATAGTTTCTGAGATATGCCGAGAAAACTGATTTTATCATGAAACCTCAATTTTTCTTAAATATTCAATCAATTTAATTTTTGTGTTTCAGGTGGTTCTGGTCTTTATCCTCAGCATAGCATCGCTCATAATATATTTCATCGATGCCTCCAAGTGAGTAAACTCAAAAAAAATGTTTAAAATACAGTAGTTATGTATCTCTGACCAATTTCCACGTAACTGGAATTGTCAAAAGAGGATAAAGAGTTATTGAAAGCAATATGCTTGGAAATTTGACGGTCAAAAGCACACCGATTACTCCGGCACTGGGCCAAAGTCGATATCCGGTTGAGTCGCGTGCTTGCCATCAATACAATTGAGCTTGTGTTTGCTTTTTTTGCTCCTCTTTTTCCCTGATCCCTTTGAAAATACATATCCAATAGGAAGAAACAAGGAGACTGTTGATATCAATTCTTCTCTTTCATTTCCTCAATTTTCTCTCATTTTTCCCATTTTCTGTTACAGCGAAGACGTCGAGCGTTGCCAGCAGTGGAGCGAAAACACTACTCAGCAGATAGACTTAGCTTTCAATATATTTTTTATGGTCTACTTTTTTATACGCGTGAGTAGAAAATATTTGTATTACATTTAGAGTTAAATTCATACATTTTAATTGAGAAATATTGACGATGGGTTTTTTTTAATGATTCCAGTGGAAAGGTGAGGAAATTTTAGCCGGAAAACAGGTGTCGGAATGTTTTTTTATAAATTTTTCAAAATTTTGATTTTTTCAAAAATTTGGAAAATTTGTTTTTTGGGAATATCTCGGGTTTTATGGGGAGTTGAGGGAAAATTCGAATTCGAGGTGAAAGGTGAGGTCATTTGCAATCAATTTATTGTGTTTTTTATATCGAAAATATAGTTTTTATCAAATTTTAAAAAAATAATAGATAATTAACTCGAAAAATCAGATTTTTGATTCTAAAACCACATGAATCGATGGCGAATGGGTTCACCTTTCATCTCGAATTGGAATTTTCATTCTACGACCAATAGAACCGAAGATATTTAAAAAAAAGTGATTTTTTCAATTTTTGAAAAATAAAATCTTTATTAAACAGTCAAAATTTTTGAAGTTTCGATAAAATTGATTGTGGCACATGATTTCCGGGTGAAATTGCCTCAGCTTTCCAATGGAATCATCAGAAAATCGTTTTTCTGTAAATTTCCTTCATTTTTTAATAAAAAATGAATTATTTTTAATTGAAAATGATTTATTTTTTAAACAGTTTATCGCCGCCAGTGACAAGCTGTGGTTCATGCTGGAGATGTACTCGTTCGTGGATTACTTTACGATACCACCGTCTTTCGTCTCGATCTATCTTGATCGGACGTGGATCGGGCTGAGATTCCTCAGAGCCCTACGACTGATGACGGTCCCTGACATCCTCCAGTACCTCAACATTCTAAAAACATCGAGCTCCATACGTCTCGCCCAACTCGTCTCCATATTCATATCCGTCTGGTTGACTGCTGCTGGTATCATCCATTTGGTGAGAAATTCCCCCACAATCCCCCAATTCTTCATTAATAATCATTTTTTAATTAATTAAAAACTTGGAAAAACGAAGAAATTCGATAAAATCAGTTTTTCGGTTATATCTCAGAAACTATGGCAGATACAGAAATTTTCATGAAAACCTTTTTTGTAGCTCTTGAAATTCTCTACAAAAAAGGTCTCTACAAAAATTTCCCTATCTCTCTTATTTTCCGAGATATCTTTGTTTTTCCAGTGAAAAAAAAATTACAGGAAATATTTCTAAAAAAATCCCAATAATAAAATGTCATTTTTTTTTTTCAAAATTCTCCAAAGACCTGTGAATAAGAGTAAATTTTTTTAGCTTGAAAACTCAGGGGACCCATTCGAGTTCGTTAATCCACAACCACTTTCTTATTGGACATGCGTATACTTCCTAATTGTTACGATGTCAACAGTAGGATACGGCGATGTTTACTGCCAGACAATTCTTGGCCGCACATTCCTAGTATTTTTTCTACTCGTCGGTTTGGTAAGCCAACCAGATCATTTATTTAACCAGAATAATATTTTAAAAATCAAAGAAATTTACAATTTAAAAATAAATCAATTTCACGAAAATTAGAATTAATGAAAATTTAACAATGAGAGAAGAATAATAATAATATGTTATCATAAGTGCGCTGTAATCTTCTATTTGTCTCTATCAAAATCTTTCTTCTATCTTTCACTATAATTTTTCATTTATTTTATTTTTATTCTAAAAAAAAACTCTATTTTTTAATTTATCAGTGCCATTATGCCCCTTGAGTAGTTAATAAAAAGTTGTGATTCATTTTTTCATGAAAAAATAATAATAATAATAATAATATTGGAATATAAATTCATTTTTTTTCCTATTTAATTCGTATTTTTTAAGGATTTTTTGTTTTAAATTGAATTTATGCATTTTATGTAAAAAAAAAAAAAATTATCTGTAATCACATTATTATCATGAAAAGATAACCACAGCTTTCTCAAGGAGTCTCTCGTGAGCTTGCGGAACGAACGATCCTTCTTTATGTTCTCTTCTTTTTCCTGTAAATAAAGTTGTACTTTTCTTCGTTTTTTTTTTTTCTATATTTTTTCCTTTCGTTATTTCTCTTCTGGTTTTTTTTTCTTTTTTTGTAAATGCTCTCCAACTCGGTCCACGGCTGAGACTCGTGTCTTAAGAAAAGTGAGAAAAGAGTTTTTTTTTTTGTTGCGAGAATTTAAAAAAAAAAAGAGGAAAATATAATGCTCTTGTAAAGTCGTGTTACTGAATGCTTCCGGTCTGAAAATTTTTTAAACGTAAATCGGTTGAGAAAAATAAAATAAGAAATTGTCGCGGTCGTTCGTTTTTCATGCTCTGTTAATCGGGTAGAACGTACTTGTCCATTCAAACAAATTTGAAAAAATTAAAATTAAATTAAAAGAAAAGAAAAAATATAAATTGAATTGAAAGAAAAGATATTTATTTTTTTAATAATATTGTGAGGAGTTTTTAATTGATTTTTGGATTGACAATTACGTGATTAATGTAATTATAATGAATTAAAATGATTTATCGTTCAGAATGTTCTCTGGTAATTATCATAATTAATGTAATTAAACAGACTTTATTGTTAATTTGATATTTTTGAGAATATCTCGAAAACTAAGGGAGATAGGGAAATTTTTGTAGAGACCTTTTTTGTAGAGAATTTGAAAAGCTACAAAAAAGGTCTTTACGAAAAATCCTCTATCTCCATTATTTTCAAAGATATTCCCAAAAAAATAGGAAAATCCAGAAAAGAACATTTTTATCGATTAAAAAAAAATTCTGGGAAATGAATGCTTTGTTTGAATGGTGATGCATGTAGGCACGAAATGCAAACGAAAATAACACGAATAACGTGAAAAAAAAGCAAACGTGTGAATTTATTCAGAAAATGAGTCATTATTTATATAATTATTTAACAAGGCTTGAGGAACGTTTTCTTCATCTAATTAAAATAAATTAAAAAAATCCCATCACCGTTCAAATGAGGAATTTATTTCAACAACGCAACGTTCCTCAATCTCAAAAAAAAATAACCAGAAACAATTTTTTTTAACAAAAAAAAAAAAAAATTGATTTTTTTTTTTTTTTTTTTTTTTAATTGTTGAAGAACGTTAGCGTTTTATTTGACAAAAAAAAAAAAAAAGAAAGTAAAGGCATTCGTTTCGTTTGCATATGAACTGCACGATGACAATGAAAAAATAAGAATAATAATTTAATAATTATTAATGATTAATTGATTAATGAATTAATTGAAACGTCCAGAAAAAAGAAAATGCTCGTCGAGGGGTTCACGGCACGCTGATATAATAAAAATATCATTTACAATCTTAATTATTAAAATTAGATGAGATTAACTGTTTTACATTAATTATAATTTTCTTTTTTTTTCATTAAAACTCAAATTATTTTACAAATTAGATCAACACAAATTAGCTCACGTGTTCCGCCCGAATTGTTCGATAATAATGTCCACTCCTGATCACTCTCTTACTTATGGACCAACCGGTTAAAACGAACATGACCTGCACCTCGAGCAGAGCAAGGCAGCACCGGTTATAATCAATATATGAAAAGGAAAATAATTTATTAAAAATTATGAAACTCGGAACAAAAACGTTCGCTTTTTTTTATGGAAAAAAAAATAAAAAAATGATAAAAAACTTTTTTTTAATGAAAAAAAAAAAAAAAAAAAAAAAAAAAATTAATGAAAAAAATTTGAATGAATTTGTTTTTTTTTATGAAAAAAAAATAATTAATAATAAAAGGACAGGACGATGACCTGTTGCCCTTTGATAATTAACAATTAAATTGAATTAAATTAACTGCTTAATAAATTAGAAGCTTCTTTATCTAGTGATAGGAATTAACGTTTATTAATTAATGACATAATTAATTAATGTACAGAATGAAAAACTAAAATAATCTATTTTTCTTCTCAATTAATGAATTTTTAATGAATTCAAATAATGAGAAAACCTTTGGATTTAATAATTCATTTATTTATTGGGAAAAAAATTGAATTCTAGGAATTTTTAAAAGCAGGAGAGTGAAGAATTCTTTTTTTTCGAAAATTTAGGAAAATTTAATTCGCCGGAAAAATAGGAAAAAAAATAAAAATTAAAAACGTTGAGAAAATCTTGAAGAAAATCCAACGAAAAAAACATTTATTTTTTATTTTTTTAATGATAGGGTGGTGAAATGCGAGGGGGGAAAATTCAAAAATCACGTGATTTTTTTTCAAAATTCGTGTAAACGTGCAAAAAATATTTTAAAAAAAATCGGAAAGCAATTTTATAATTTTTCTCTAAACTTTTTCTTCTGAAATTTCTATTTTTTTCAAAAATTTCAAATTCTCACAATGTTTTTTTTTTTTTTTATTTTCATTTTGTAAAAAAAAATTGTAATTGAAGTAAATTTGAATTTCAATATTCTCTTTTGCATGAGAATTATTATTTCATTAGAATTAATTAGTTTTTATTAACGTGATGATTAATGTAAATTTTTAATTGATTATTATGAGCCCCATTTTTCCCAAAAATCGTCGGTGTCTGTGTATTTGTGTCTGTCTGTGTTATGCGTATGCTCAAACGCTGCTGAAAAATTCGAGGAAAATTATGAAAATACGAATTTATTTAAATAATCGGTTTTTTCGTTAATTAATTAATGATTCTGTCTCTCGAACACCTATCGCCGCTGCGTCTCACTTTTCAAAGTAAAGAAATTAATTGTATAATTAATTTCAGTGTTTTTGATGTCAATCGCGTCTCCTTTCGTCTCGATAATTAATTATAATTGAATTAATTGATTTTTTCCTGTAAATTAATGAGGAATTTATTGAATTGAGAGATTTTACTCCAGTTTTTTTGGAATATCTCGGAAAGTAAGAGAGATAGAGAAAAATTTGTAGAGACCTTTTTTGTAGAGAATTTGAAGATCTACAAAAAAGATCTCTTGACATTTTTCTCTATCTCCCTTAGTTTCCGAGATATTCTCAAAAAACTTATCGAAATCCTCAATATTTTAAAATAAATAGGGGAAATTGGGGTAAAATGGACATTCTGATTGAACGGTTGGAGATAGCGATTTTCTGATGATTCCATTGGAAAGCTGAGGAAATTTTAGGCGGAAAACATGTGTCGAAATTAATTTTCTCGACTTTTTTGAAAATTCAATATTTTTCACCCGGATTTGCAGGAAAAATTTGAGAAAATCACATTTTTGTAAATATCTCCGGTTCTATCTATCGTAGCGCAGTGGGGTTGTCCTCAAATTAAAGGTCTCGTCATTCCTCACATTTTCGTTAAACTCCCATCGATTTTTATCAAAAATTGAAAAAGTTAAAAGCGATTTTATGAAAATCAGTTTTTGGCCCATAACTTTTTCAATTTTCCATAAAAATCGATGGGAGTTTAACGAAAATGTGGGGAATGACGAGACCTTTAATTTGAGCACAGCCCCACTGCGCTACGATAAATAGAACCGGAAATATTTGCAAAAATGTGATTTTTTTCAAATTTTTCCTTAAAATCTGGGTGAAAAAAATCAAATTTTCAAAAAAACTCGAAAAAATTAATTTCGACACATGTTTTCCGCCTAAAATTTCCTCAGCTTTCCGATGGAATCATCAAAAAAATTCTATCTCCAATATTTCTCTCGATTTCTCGTAATTTACATTTTCAAAGTGAGCATGTGTCCATCTTACCCCTTGTGGCACTTTTACCCCACCTTCCCCTATATTTTATCCAAGTAGAAAAATCACTAATTGAATCACAACCAAAAGTTGCACGAGTAGAAACTTAGATTTTAGTTGAAAATAAAGGAATTCTCTCATAATAATTAGAAATTTCGAAAAATCGGGAATTTACGAATTTTCGTGAACCGGTGGGTCAATAAAAATAATAATAATAATAATAAAAAAATCCTCGCTCTCGAGTCAATGATTCCGGCAAACAGTTGACAACAAAGTCACTGCATTTCTCCTCAATTAAATTTAAAATTAAATTAAATTAAAAAAATGAAAAAATAATGATTTAAAAAAAAAAAGGGGAAAATCTTTCTAATTCATGAAAGATTGGGGATAATCGGGTTTTAATCGATAAATGTGAGAGGCAAATTTTCATGGATGAATTTATTAGTGGGTTACCCAAGGGAAAATTTAAAATTAATCGACGTTGCAAGAGAGAAAGCGAGTGCGCTTTTCTGCTGATTCACTCTGAGCTCTTCGTTAATTAGCGTCGACTTTGGCTCATTTAAAATTGCCTCTCAAGGTCATTATATTTTTCGTTTCAATCATCTTTCAATTGATTATTTTTAAGAGATGGAAAAATTCGGAAAATTCTAAAAAAATGAAATTTTCACAAATAAAATTTTGGAATCAGTTTTTTGGTAATATCTCGGAAACTAAGTGAGATAGAGGAATTTTGGAAGAGACCTTTTTTGTAGCTCTTGAAATTCTCTACAAAAAAGGTCTCTTGCAAAATTTCTCTATCTCTCTTAGTTTCCGAGATATCTTCAAAAAACTAATGAGGAATTGAATTCGATTATTCTTTGGTTTTTTTTTCGTAAATTTTAAATTCCGGGTTTTTTAAAATTAATGCTCGCTGTATATTCAGCCGCTGCTTCCACGCTTGAATCTTCCATAATGAATTTAAGACAATAAATCATTGTACACTCCCACACAGACACAATAATAGGAAATAATGTAAATAAAATCCGAATTTTTTGAGTCGTTTGCGAAGAGAATCTAATTAAATTCTACTTTCCTTCGAATATCTCGGAAACTAATCGAGATATCGAAATTTTCGTAGAGACCTTTTTTGTAGAGAATTTCAAGAGCTACAAAAAAGGTCTCTTCCAAAATTCCCCTATCCCCCTTAGTTTCCGAGATATTCCCAAAAAACCCCAGGAAAATAAAGAAAACCATAAAAATGTAAAAATTCTTAATATTTTCAATTCTAAAAACTTTAATATGCACTAGCGAATTAATTAGAGTGGTTTGTCGACGTGCTGCAACATATATGAGGTGACATACCTCAAATTAAGAAGTTCATGTAATTAATTCAAAACGTGAGTTCATCCTTAATTCATTCCTCTTCGCAAAGGGCTCATCGCTCTGCCATTCCCTCACAACTTTAACGAACTCAAAAAGAAAGAGAAAAAACACATCGAGATGAAAAAAAAAAGCGGCACTCTTTCCCCACTGCCTGGATGCTGTACAAATAAGCCGAAAGCAAATATTTCCGCATTATCAAGTAGATTCTACAGAAAAAAAAAAACGTAGTCTCCATAATTTCTATTTGCAGGCTATTTTCGCTAGTAGCATACCCGAGATAATAGAGCTCGTAGGCAGTAGATCCAAGTACAGCGGTGAATACAAAAGAGAACACGGAAAGAGGTATATTGACATTAACATAAAGTCATTGTGATAAAAAGTTTTATTTAAATTATCGGTAAATTCAGTTTTTTGGGAATATCTCGGGAAATAAGGGAGATAGAGAAATTTTGAAGGGGACCTTTTTTGTAGAGGAGATCGAGACCTACAAAAAAGGTTATTACGAAAACTTCTCTGTCTCACTTAGTTTCCGAGATATCTTTGAAAAACTAAAAAAGTGGGTGATAACTCGATTTTATTGGTTATTCAGGTTTTTGAGGATATCTTGGAAAGTAAGAGAGATAGAGCAAAATGTCGAGAGACCTTTTTTGTAGAGAATTTTAAGATCTACAAAAAAGGTCTCTTGACATTTTTCTCTATCTCGCTTACTTTCCGAGATATTGTCAAAAGAAAGAATCTTCCATGGTTTCGTGCATTCCGGCGCCATTTCGTGACACGAAGTTCACAAAATGGCGGCGCTAGGATCGAGTTTCACCGAATTTCCGGGCGATGGGGGAACAATAATTATCGAATGAATACAACACAAACACAAACACAAATAGCACAACAATTTGCCTTCCTCGACAATATCTCTCGGGCGCTCAATTAAAACAAAGCCGGTTAATGGGATTTACAGTGGATTTAAGGAATGTCGGAAAGGGCGAAAGGGCAGAGAAGTTTGAAATTGGAGGAATCGATTTCACAAAGCCACGAACAAATCGGCGCACTTTCCGGTTGTCTGAACTTCCCCCGAGAATCGAAAACAGTGAGGGTAATCGAAGCACGGAGGCTCGATTAATTTTCATTCAGTGTCATCTATCTCTTCTTAATTGTTTCAATGAGAGATAAAAGAATATTTTGAATCCTTTGAATTAAAAAAAAAAAAAAAAAAAAAAAAACATTTTTTTTGCAAAAAAAATTACTTTAAAAAAGGAAAAAAAATCAATTTTTTTTTTTTGTTTTTTTTTTCTTTTAATGCATTTTTAATAATTTTTTTTATTAATATTTTTGAAATAATTGTCTCATCAAAGAATGAAATTGTTGGAATATTTGCAAAGTAGTATCACGTGATTTAAAGAGCCCCAGTTGAGAATACAACTGCAGTGAATTTCAGTAAATCAGCTGTCACAAGCAGCCTTGGTTCGTTCAAGTAAAACGAGTTTCTCTGTGTATATTATTTCAACGATTGAATGTCATCTCAGTTGTGTTTGCAAATGTTTCTATTTTCGCATTTGTGGATCGAAACCGGGGAATGGATGGGATTATGTCGATTCGTGAAATATCGGTTTTTCTCCAGATGGTCTTTACGATTTTATTCAAAGAATATCTCGAAAACAGTGAGGTTTATGAGAAAATGTCAGGAGACCTTTTTTGTAGAGAATTCTAAGAGCTACAAAAAAGGTCTCTTGACATTTTTCAAAAAACTCAATATTTTCGATGATATTTCAAAAATAAGATTTTACGAATTTTACACAAAAAAATTCTTCGATTCGTTTTTTGAAAATACCTTGAAAACCGTTAGAGATACGGGATTTTTGAAGAGGACCTTTTTTGTAGAGCAGAGTGAGATCTACAAAAAAGGTCTCCACAAAATTTTTCGTATCTCACTTAGTTTCCGAGATATTCTGTAAAGAAGCACTTCAATTTTTCTCAATTTCCTGAGACCGATTATCTCTTCGATTTTTCACTCACTTATTTTCCCCTTTGAAGTCACCGGCAATTGTGTGATTGAATTTACAAGGAGGCAAGGATAAATCGATAAAGGAGCTGGCTCTATAAATGTAAAACGGGTTGCCAAGCATTCGTGGACTTTCGTGACGGCCGGTTGACGCTTTTCCACACAGAAACGAAGCAAATCGGCGCTTAAAAGGGCGTGGAGGGGGGGAAGAGCTGACGAAGATGGGGATAACTATTTCATCGTCCTTGATGTGACCTCGACCCCGAGCAAACGACCAAACTCCCTCGAACACTCACACAAAAATGGAAAAAAACAACATTTGATACAAAAGTAGAATTCTCCCACTTTAGTCCGCCTTTTTTTTCTCTTTGTAAAAAACCCTTTGAATTATTTTCCGAAATTTATTTGACACTTGTGAATTCACCCCACGAAAACCACTATTTTTTTTTTTCACTCTGAGAGATTGCAAGGAGACGCGACCGAAGAAACACGGAATTTTCTCGAAAAAAGTGATCTGAGTTTTAATTCAGGAGGACAGAGACATTTTCAAGAATATCTCGGAAACTAAGAGAGATAGAGCAAAATGTCAAGAGACCTTTTTTGTAGAGAATTCAATTTCCTACAAAAAAGGTTTCTTCAAAAATTTCTCTATCTCGCTTACTTTCCGAGATATTCTCAAAAAACTAAAAAAAAACGTTTTTTTACTCATTTACTATTAAATTCTGAGAATAATTAATAATTATAGAAAACAATAAACAAATTAAGCTCATTAATAACACTAACCTCTGCAAGAATTAAATGCAATTGTCAAAGAAAAAAAAAAAAAAAAAAAAAACATTGTATTTAACAAAAAAAAGAAGTTAACGAAACAAATAAACAAAAATAATTAAAATAATAATAATAATAATAATAAATGAAATAATCAGCGATGAGCACGAGGCAAAAAGCGCACGGCGGTATAGCGAGCGAATGAATTTAAAGCGATTTTTTTTTTTTTATTTAAAAAATTTTCCCAATTTTTTTTGAGGAAAATTGAATAAAAAAAAAAAATTAAATTAATTTTTTCATTAATTATAAAAAATGTTAAAAAATATTATTAAGGTATGCTTCTATGGAGGCAATGAGAAGCCATGAAAAATGCAAATAATTTATCGATTAAAATAATTAAAAATTGAAAAATAGTGAGGTTTTCTCATTCTTACGGCAACGGCATTATTGTGGGTGTGTAGGCGGTGTTTGCCAGCTGGATCCCCGAGATCACGGAGCTCGCTGCGAATCGCTGCAAGTACGGTGGCAAGTACAAGGGCGAGCGTGGACGCAGGTACCCCCAAAATTAAAATACAAAAAAGCATTAAAAATTGATAAAAAAAAGGAAAAATTAAGATTTTGTGTTTAAATGAACACTGAGAATTTTTGTAAAATTCAGAACCTAAGATAGACCCAGACTAAATTATCCCAATAATAATTTTTTTTTTTTTTTGGAAGAAACCCTTTCCCTCCAGCTTTTTATACTCTCTCTCTCTCTCTCTTACGTTTCATTTAAATTATCATTTAATTTGTCTATGAAAAATGTTGGATAATTAATTAATTTGAGTTTAAAATGTTGAAATTGTAGATTAACGCGTAGATACGAGGTGGAGCGATGTGAGCATGGATAGCAATGCGTGAAGACAACCCTTGTATATCGGGTTTTAGTTAATTTTTTATAACGATTTATTGATGAAATTTAAATTTTGATATTTTGAGGACAATTTAGAGAGTTGTTATTATCCCCAGAATTTTTTAAAATTATTTTTGGTTAAGTTGTAATTCAGGAGAAATTTTTAAAATTATTTTTAGTAATTTTGGAATTCAGGAGAATTTTTTAAAATTATTTTTGGTAATTTTGGAGTTTAAAAGGATTTTTTAAAATCATTTCTTTCTTTTTTTATTTTATCTGGAGGAATTATTTCCTTTTTTCTTTGAATATCTCGGAAACTAAGCGAGATACGAAAATTTTTGTAGAGACCTTTTTTGAAGATCTTTTTCTGCTCTTCAAAAAAGGTATCTACGAAAATTTCTGTATCTCGCTTAGTTCCCGAGATATTCACGAAAAAGTGAAGCTGAAAGAATTCATCTTTTTATAAAAAATTCTTTTATCATTAAATTTATTAAATTTGATAAAAAAAATATATTTTTCTCTGGGTGATAATGAAGTTGCATTGAAAATATGTAGAGTATTAGACTATTTATCCCCCGAATGGGAGTAATTTTAAATCTGTAATGCCTCATTTGATTTTGGTAATTTCGTTTAATTAAAATTCTGGGTTTTTTTTGTAGAATTAAAAACGGGATTTTTTTCGCCACAAAAAAAATAATTTTTTCATTTTTATTTACGTGAATTGAAAATAATTAGAGAAGATTTTTTTTTTTTTTTTTTTAATTCGATTTTTATCAAAATTTTCAATGCCACACGGCTGCTATCGGTGACACTCACTCCAGCACAGAATAAATTAACAAATAATCCCAATATAATTAAAATTTACAATAATTTAATATTAATTACGTAATTATTATTAATTTATCCTTTTTTTTAATATAAAAATCCCCAAATTCCCTTTTTCTATCTTCTCCTCATCTCTGCGCTGATTCACCGCTTCTTTTTTCTTAAAAAAAAAAAACAACAACAACTTTTTTCTCACCAATTAGCAAAAATAATATTATCGTAATTTAACACACAACTGTAATGCCTCTTTTTTTCATATTTTTAATTAATTAAAGAGAATTTATTCAGTAGTGAAAACGATGATTCTTCACTTCTCCAGTTTTTTGAGAATATCTTGAAAACCATTGGAGATACGGAAAATTTTGTAATGACCTTTTTTGTAGAAAATTTCAAGAGCTACAAAAAAGGTCGTTATAAAAATTGCTCTATCTCGCTTAGTTTCCGAGATATTCTGAAAAACATGTTCACAAACCACTGAATCTTCGTCCAGCAGTTTTTTGAAAATATCTCGGAAACTAAGCGAGATAGAGTGATTTTCATAATAACCTTTTTTGTAGCCCTCGAAATTCCCTACAAAAAAGGTCTCTACAAAAATTTCTCTATCTCGCCTAGTTTCCGAGATATTCACAGAAAACTGGTGTGACGTGAGTGTCGGCTCAAATCAACTGTTTCACTACTGAATTCCAGGATTTTCATATTTTCCTTTTAATTTCATTAACAATTAAATGAAAAAAAATACGCTGTAGATTAATAACGAATAATATATTATTGCCTTTCTCTAAAATTGACAAAAAATTATAAATTAAATACAAATCACACTCTTTCGTCTTTTCACCGTCGCCAAGTAGTTGAAAATCTCTTTGTTCCCCTTCAAAATTGCCAAAAATTAGTTTTCTCGTTTAAATAACAATTAAAAATCCCTGTGAGCACTTTTTCTTCACACTTCTATGTCTTCTTTGCAAATACCGAAAAGCGACGGAATTTATTTTTAGACAAATTTCTTCTCTCGCGTCTTCAAAATATTTCTAAGAAAAAAAAAAAAAACCCCAAAAAAAAACCAAAAAAATTAAAGAAAATGAGGAAAATTTAAATTAAGTTTCTTGGCGGCATGTGTTAGTGTATTTTCAAATTTTTGAATTTTTCAAAATGTAGAAAACAAAAATATTAAAAAAAAGATGTTTTTATATATTTTTTTCATAATTTAAAATAATTACGAAACAATAATATAATCGTGAAAGATTTTGGAGAATAATCATTATCAAAATTGAAATAATCTCAAAATTTTATTTAATCATTAATTATTAATTATAAATTAATTTTAAATAATTTAAAGTGCGTGTACACGTAGTTGCGGCAATTGTAGAAGGGGTGCAGGCGTAGGCATTTTATTTACAATAAAAAAAAAAAAAAAAAAGGCTGATTAATATAATTAATAGGGCTGCGTAGATTAATTAATCGCACGTAATTAATTTTTAATTAAATAAATTGTAATATCACATGCTGAATTATTATTTATCAGGAAAAAAAAAAAAAAAAAAAAAAAAACGATTAATGCATTAAAATGTGATTTAATTAATTTAAAAAAAAATTAAAAAAAAAAAATTAATAAAAAAAAACTGCACATTTTAATGCAAAAAACGTTTAAAAAAAATTAGTTAAAAAATGGCTGAGGCACTACGGTAGTATAGTTAATAGTCACAAATATTTATTATTATTTATTTAATTGAAATAAATGAAATAATTCACAATTTGAGGATTAATTGAGTGAATTTTGAAAACGCGTACACGCACGCACAGTCTCAGGCTTTGTGACATATTTATTTGATTGAAAATAATTCAAAAAATCATTACACAATTTTTTTTTTTTAATTACACAATTTATTCTCCATTTCTCGTGACACACATCACTCTCCACAAATATTGTAACAGATATAATCGAGGACACTTTTATCGTAGATGACACTAGCCCATGTTCCCAAGAAACAAAAAACATTGAATATATTATTCGGATATGAGTGTTTCAATTTTTCATTACTTTAATTACTGTAATATTATTTCCTTTGGTTCTTTCATGTCTGCGTACCATTTACACTCATTATCTCCATCCACTCGTGTTTGTATTCTCTCCCTGAACACGTGTTTTTTATTTAAACAATTGGTAATTGCTATTTTCTCTGGAATTTGAGAGATCGAGAACGTAAAAATGACTATTTTTCTTTTTCGATGAATATCTCCATAAAAAGAAGAGATACAAAAAAAATCGTAGAGACCTTTTTTGTAGAGAATTTCAAGACCTACAAAAAAGGTTCCCTTCAAAATTTCCGTATCTCTCTTATTTTCCGAGATATTTCAAAAAACCTAAAAATTAATTTTTTGAAATTAATTAATTTTTCCAATTAAAATTCTCAAAAATTCGGAATTTCAAATTTCTCGATCTCCAAAAACCCAAAAAACCTCTCCAATCAATAATAATAATAATCGAACCATAAAATCCGCCACACACCCCAGAATAATTGATTCCTCCAATCAGAAATTAGAAATAATAAACATCAATTGTATTTAACGAGGAAATGAAACTGAATGCCGAATTCGTTTAAAAAAACAAGCCGCGAGAGCGAGTGACTAATGAAAACGAGAAGAAAATTAAAATGCACAATTCGAGAGCTTCGACCCACCGTTATTAATGAAAATTGTGTAAAAAAAAAAGAAATTCCACTCATTTTATATAAATAAAATCCGAATGCCGACGCGAGTTTTGCAGTGAGCGTCAGGTGAGCGAGAGCGGACGTACCAAAAAAAATTCAAAAACAATTAAAAAAAGAGAAGAAAAAAAAATTCGAGTAATTACTCGTGATTGGTAAGTCCACTCTGCGCAAAAAAAAAAAAAAAATCGACAGCAGTGCGTGAGCGATGCGCACAAAACGACGAGACTCCAGGAAAAAAAAAAAAAAAAAATTAATATTTTTTTTTTAATTGAAAAAAAATTAAAATTTCAAAAGAATTAAATTCTCTCCCCCCTTTGTATTTCTACCACTCTCTATTCTCTAAATAAATCCAATTAGTATTGAATTAAACTAAAAAAAAGGAATTAAAAATTGAATTAAAGTAGTTTCGCTATTTTCTTAATTTGGATAAATTGAACAGTTAGAAACGTGTCGGCACAGTAGATTAATTAAAGTAATAGGGTTATGTGTAGGTACTTAGGTGTAGGGTAGAAGTCCTTTTTCTGATTTTCTCGAATTAATTTTTCATTGAAATATTGAAATAAAAAGAAAAAAAAGATGACTTACATAGAAACAAAGGCATTGATGCTGTCTCTATGAGTCGCACTTTTGTGAGATAGTTGCATTCTTTTTGAAAATTGAAAGAACCCCGTAATGACCCATTTTGCCCCTCTACCCCGTACGTTCCCTTATTGAAGAAAATTATTGAATTTAACGACTGGTGACTCTGACGAATTACTCGACTGACACAATTGTATTGACGTGGAAATTTAAAATAAAATTACCCACATGAAATGTATATATTGATGCGAGTGTTGTGTTCTGTTCTATCACGTGGTGTAGGCCATATTCGCCAGTTGTATCCCCGAGATAATTGACCTGATCGGGACGCGAAACAAGTACGGCGGCACTTTGAAGAACGAGCGAGGTCGCAGGTGAGACACTACTAAAAAAAAAAGAACAAACATAGCTTCCCACAAAAAAAAGATATTCATGAAAAATAATACTTTTGGAAGATGAAAGATATGTACTCTTTTTAAAATGATGTTAACACTTTTATGTTGGAGTTATATTATTTATATCACGCCTTTTCCTCGTAGTTGAGAGAGATCCCTCGAGAGAAAAAATGAATTAAGGGGACTTTTGGGTTGGTTTTATTTTCTATGGGGTCAAGGGGTTCATGGAAAAATCGGAAAAAATTTGGGAATATTCTGGGGTACTCTGGGGTTTTTGTCAATTTTTTTCGGATTTTTTGAGAGTGTTGCTGCTTTTTGAGAAATTCTGGAAGAATTTCTTTCGTAATCGATTATTCTTATTTTGAAAAAAATGTATTGAATTTTTTTCGGGTCAAGGGGTTAATAGGAAAATCTGAAAAAATTTGGGAATATTCTGGAGTATTTCACCCTTGTACCTGAATTTTTTCAGAATTTTCATGAGTCTCGCTGCTTTTTGAGAAATTTGTGAAATTAATTTCTTTTTTCTCATCGATTTCTCCTGAAAAATCAAATATTCTCGATTCTCGAAATATTAAATTTTCCCAAATTTGGAGTCGAGTTTATTTGAATTTTCAAAAACATTCCTGTCCCGAACGAAAGAGTTTACAAAACAATTCAAGAGTCTTTAATTTAATATAATGTTTAGTAACTTGAGTGGCTAGTGTTGAAGAAACTACGAGTATTTTCTCAGTGCACCTTATCTCCTTGTATTGTCTGAATTTTTTTAAACGAGCAAGTTGGGACATTTAGTTTGGGGTTTTGGCCCCAGTCCCCCAACCCGACTGACCTCTCTGCTTGATCCTCAAGTTCTGACCTTTTCATTGTGCTCCCTCTGGCAATCCATCCTCTCTCTCTCTCTCACTTGGAATAATGTATATACCTGTCCGAAAACCTCACTGCCACAGGAAACCACCACATCCTCAGCAACTGGTGTTAGCTTGTTTGTTCACACTGACCGCACTTGGGACAAATACGGCTTTACAATTTTAATTATTTTATTGTTTCAATTATTCGAGATGAAAAAACGTTTAAATTCCAATTAATGGATTTTTTTTAGAATTTTCCATGCAGTCATTTGAAAATAAAGGTTTTTGAAATTATCTACATTTTTTTTTTTCTAATAAAAAAATCGATTTTTTTTATTAAAATTTGAAAAAATCATGTTTTTTTTTTTTTATTAATTTAATTTTTCTATTTAATTTTCAATTCCAACATTGGGGAATAATTCAGTGGTGAAGTGGTAAACAAGGTTAAGTCACTCAGTAATGTGTACTTGACCTTGTTTACCACTTCACAATTTTTTTTCCCTAAAGAGTAATAAGTAGTAAAAAATCCATTTTGTCAGACTCATTTTTTTTCACAATAAAATGATAGAAAAAAATATTTTTTCAATTATTAATTAATTAATTATTGACAACAATTGAAGCAATTGAAGACGTATTTAGACCCAAGTGAAAAAAAATTTATGAAACGGTCGAATTAATTAATAAAATCCAGCATGTCACCTCTGCATTCCCCAAGCATCGAATGCATCCACGAATTATTTTCTTTTTTAATCTTAATTCACTTTAATTTAAAAGAAAGAAAAAAAAATATGAAAATTGTTGAAATATTTTTCTCACTGTTGTTATAAAAATTCAGTGTTGATTATTATTCATTGGTGTTTAGTATAATTAATCGTTTTGCGTGTCCGTAATTAATATTAATTACAAATTTTAAAGAATTATTATTAAAAAAAAGTGATTATTATGGATTTTAAAAAAATGTGAAGAGGAAAATGTCATTTTAGGTTTTACCGTCACTTTGAGAATTTTTTTAGGTCGTTTAATTTTATTAATAACATTAGGGTATTATGGAGCTCGTCACAATTATAGGAAATCATGGATTTGATTTTTTTTAATGAAAAATTTGAAGATTAATCATTTTTAAACGGTTTTTAAACATTTTTGTGAACACAAAAACACCGATCACAATTTTCAAAATAAAAATGAACAATCACAATTTTGAATTTTTGGGATTTTCAAAATTTCGATGATTCCAGTGAAAAGAACGGAAAATTTGAGCTGGAAAATGATATAGAACAATTGATTTTGGATCAATAGTTCTCGAGATATTCAATAAATTAGAAATTTTCAAAAAAATTAATTTTTAAATTTCTCAAAAACTACTGAACCAAAATCCATTGTAGTATACTACTTTTCGGGGTAGTTTTTCCCGCTCTTTCCGATGGAATCATCGAAATTTGAAAAATCCTCAAATTCAACTATCACGAAAATCAATTTTTTCGATTACACAGTAAAAACGGGATTTTTTGTAAAATTTTTTTTTTCTTCATTTTCGTTGGTCAAAATGACAATAAAAAAAAAAAAAAACTCGCGTCGGGATTCGTCCCTCGCTTTCCGGGATCACTGCAATTGATTATTATTTTTTTTGTAGAAAGAAAAGTAGCGAAGTGGTAAACAAGGTCAAGTCATATAGGGATATCATATTCACTTAACCTTGTTTACCACTCCACCACTGAAATGTTTCCCGAATTGTTTCGTTTTTTTTTTTTTTTTCCAATCCTCCATAAAACCCACCTTATTAGAAAAATAGAAGATGAAAATGGAAAAATCCCACACACAAGAAACGAAGATAAAAAAATCCAGTAGAAAAGACACAATACATGAAACACAGTTGACATTGTCATCGATTTCACATGAAACTTTGTATTCTCCTCATGAATTCACTTTGCGCCCTTTTATTGTACTCCAACAATGACTCAGATATTTTTTTTTCCAACTTTTTCCACTGTTGTCTCAATTTTCAAAGTATTTTTTTCAATTATCCTCCATTTTTGTGGTTTTCTCGGTAACCAAGAGAGATAGGGGATTGAAAATGGTTTAATGAGAAAACTGAGGAAATTTTCCCTGGAAAATACTGCAATTAATTATTGTTTTTTTATTTTTCATTATTTTTTCAGTTAAAAACTAGTTTTTTCACTGTTTTGAAGATATCTCGAAAACCATGGGGTCTACGAGAATTTATGAAGAGACCTTTTTTGTAGGAAATTAAATTCTCTACAAAAAAGGTATCTTGACATTTTTCCCTAAACCCACTTGTTTATGAAATATCATTAATTGAATCCTCGAAAAATTCTTCATTTAATCACGAAACATTGAAATTTTCTGTTTTTTGAGAATATCTCCGAAAATAATGGAGATACGACATTTTTGAAGAGGACCTTTTTTGTAGAGCGAAAAAAGATCTACAGAAAAGGTCTCTACAAAAATTTCCCTATCTCCTCTAGATTCCGAGATATTCTCAAAAAACAAAGTCTCCTCGATTCCTGGGTTTTTCCCACAGAATTTTCGAGTTTGAGGAGATAAATGCATTCAATTGTTGTGCTCTCCAGTGTAAATTTTGCCTCTTCAATGAAACCACTGGCATTCCCCCAGCTCTTCTGGTTCTCCTGTAAAATTCAATTATTTGAATTTAAAATTCATGAATTCATTGAATCCACAAACAAGCACCAACAGTGTTTTCTTCTTTATGAAAAATAAAAGAGTATTTGTCAAATTTATTATTTCCATTCTTACTTGTGTTCGTCACGTTTCTGTGATGTCTGACCAAGCAACAAGCCACCGAGGATTGCCCACTGAATTCACAATGACAAACTTTCCTATTTTTTTTTGTTATAAATTCTCCCTTTTGTACTTATTCACTTGTGCATTTATTTATTTATTTATTCATTCTCCATTAATTTCACTATTTTCGGATTGTCACACGCATTCAGTTATTTCAATGCGATTCAACTGAATTAATATAATTAATTAATATGATTATTATGCTACCAGAACAGCACTGGAATGGCTGCGGTTGCATTTTTCACGATTTTTACTTAAAATGAGTCTAAATTTCCCTTTTTCGATGATATCTCGGAAACTAAGAGAGATATGGAAGAAATCGTAGGAACCTTTTTTGTAGAGAAAAAAAAGATCTACAAAAAAGGTTCTATTCAAAATTCTCCTATCTCGCTTAGTTTCCGAGATATCTTTAAAATACTGAAAATCCGTAAATTTTCCTTTTTCAAAAATATCTCGGAAACTAAGAGAGATACGGAAAAAATCGTAGAGACCTTTTTTGTAGAGAAAAAAAAGATCTACAAAAAAGGTTCTATTCAAAATTCTCCTATCTCCCTTAGTTTCCGAGATATTTCCAAAATAGTGGAAATTCTGAATTCTTCATTTCATTCAACTATTTTAGAACTTAAAAAAAATCCTGCACTACACACAAACAGCGAAACGAGATAACGCACAATTATAAACAATGTTTTTAATTTTTAATTAATGAAAAAATACACGTAGAAATAGACTTTGAAGATAGATAATCTTTTGGTGCTTGGAAATATTTGCAAAATGATATGAAACTGCACTTGCAATGAATTATTTTTGAATAAAAAAGCGGAAATGAAAGGTCATTTTGGTTTTTCCAATGAGAATTATGAAATAACACTGAATTGCCAATTTATCCAGAATTTTACCTGTCGTAAAATCACACGAATTTAATTAAAGATAAAATTAACTCTTTTTTTTTTTTGCGAATTTATGAATTTTATAATGTAGCTAATATAGTAAATTTTCCATTGATAAATGAGATCAGCTAATAATCGCAATTAACTCCAATATTCCTATTCACTATTGTCCTGGTAAGTTGTAGAAAAATTTGATGATTATGTATCCCCGCATCTTGATTTTAAAAAAATGGTAAAATGAATTTAATGTTGGATTTAGTGTTTTTTTTAAAATGGAATTTATTTTTAATTGTTTTTTGAGATCCTGTGGCCCTGGTTAATTGGTATCTATCGGTGGCAATTTGAGGAATCTGTGTAAACTCAAAAATTTCATTTTCGGTTAAAAAAAAATGCACAAACTCTTTTTTTTGCATTGGAAAATCATTGAGAATTATTCAAAAAATGAAATAATGGAGTTGAAAAATCACCGCAACTTATTTCAAAGATATCTCGGTAACTATTAGATTTAGGGAAAAAAGTGAAGAGACCTTTTTTGTAGAGAATCAAATTCTCTACAAAAAAGGTCTCTTCACTTTTTTCCCTAAACCTGATAGTTTCCGAGATATTGAAGAAATAATAATCTGACTTTTCCTCTTTCACAATTTCACTTTTTAATGAATTTTCAAAAAAATTCAAAATCTTTGAATGCAAAAGAAAAATCAATTTTCAAAATTAAAAGCACAGTTTTTTGAACAAATCAAGCAGCAACTGCTAGCCCGTAGATATCGATGTAGCACCTCGTCGTAGTTGCTTATTTAAAGAAAAGAAAAATTTCTTAATCCACAAAATTTTTATTAATGTTAAATATTATCGAAAATCAATCAATTTATGAAATTAATGAGTTTATTGTGTTTGGCAGACACATTGTTGTTTGTGGCCACATCACCTACGAGTCAGTTTCACACTTCCTCAAGGATTTTTTGCACGAGGATCGTGAGGATGTTGATGTCGAGGTCGTCTTCTTGCACAGGTATGAAAATAAATAAAAATTGAAGAAATATTGGATTTTTTGATGAATGTTTGTGACGAAAGATTAATGATGTAAGTATTGATAAATAACGAATCACCAATTTTTCAAATAATTTCGAAAAAGCGAATTTTTCATTTTCTAAACATTTTCCAGTTGAAATTGTTTTTATAAAAAAAATCGTTTTGAAAAAATATTTATGTATCTAGCGCAATGGTGAGTATTCGGAGAGTCCTCACAGGCCAATCGGACGAAAAAAAAGTATTTTCAAAAAAAAAAGTGGGGTAAAACGGGTATAGTTCGAGATAGAGATTTTTCAATGATTCCATTGAAAAGCTGAGGAAATTTCACCCGGAAACCATGTGCCACATGATTTTTTATCAATTTTTGGAAAATTCAAATTTTGAAAAAAAAGAATTTTGAAAAATTCGATAAAAATCCATGTGGGGTATCATTTCCATGTGAAATTTCCCCAGCTTTTCAATGGAATCATCCGAAAAAATGTATCTCCAATAATTTCCCAGATTTTCGGAAAAATCGATGAATTAATTCGTGTTTTTTCAAGAAACATTATTTCTGATGATTTTAAAAAAATAATTGGGCAATTAGGAGTCTGATTGGCCTGATGATAAGGAGCTGCCAATGTGTTTACAGAAAAGAACCAGATCTTGAATTGGAGGGTCTCCTGAAGAGGCATTACACCACGGTGGAGTTTTTTCAGGGAACAATGATGAATGCTGTGGATCTAGAGCGTGTCAAGGTATCCAACAACTTCAACAACACGAAAAAAAAAGAAATATAAATCAATTAAAAATATAATACTTGACTACACAAATTTCAAGAGAAAAAGACACTCACAATTCACAATTAGGCATACTTTTTTCAATTGTAGGAGAACAATTAGGTAAATACACCTGGGACAACTTGATGGATCGATTCTCCTCAGTCGATCGCACTGTTTATCATTTTTCAAAACAATTCAAATTATTTTAATTGTAAAAAAAATTAATTTAACAAAATTATTTTATATTTATTGTATTCCATTTATTTCATAAGTTAGACTCATTAATATTGTTTTAAATACGTGTTATACTGAGAAAACGCAGTCTTTCATTAAATTTTAATTAATCATAATTTATGTTAATTTAATTATTTTTTATTTGATTAAAAATAAAAATTGAGTCACTCAGTTTTTTCAAAATATCTTCGAAACCATTGGAGATACAAAAAAAATCATTCATACCTTTTTTGTAGAGGAGAATCCGTTCTACAAAAAAGGTATCTACAAAATTTTCCCTATCTCCCTTAGTTTCAGAGATATTTCGAAAAAACAAAGGATGAAAATATATATTTTTGTAAAAAAAAAATGAGAATTGAAAGACAACGTTTGGCCCTCGATAATTCAATACAAAACACGTAGAAAAAAGCGCCTGCGCGACTCTGCATGAGTTTATGCTATTATTCAAGCGAAAGAAATGGCTCTAGGCATTTTAAAATAATTTATATTTATTTGTATATATATGATTTTTGGCAGCACGAATTTAATTCCAATGAGGACAGAAGAGACGGAGAGATGGCTGATGTTTAAATTAATTCACTTAGGCTTTTTTTAGTAATTTTTATCATTTAATATCACAATTTAGTAATTTAAGAATTAATTTAATGCTGATGGAGAAACGAGAGATGAATGAGATTAAATTAAATCCTCAAATGAAAGAAAAAAAACTACATAAATACGTGATATATCGAACAAACAGGAAACCACCAGATCTCGAGCTGGAGGGACTGTTCAAGCGGCACTTCACCACAGTCGAGTTCTTTCAGGGCACCATCATGAATCCCATTGATCTACAACGGGTCAAGGTGAGTCACACACAAAGTGAACAAAATGAAAAATACGAAATTAATGAGATTAATTAACCCGAGAGATTAAACAAGTGGAAATATTTATATTTGGCTAAATTAATTGGATTCGCACACACGCCTCACGTCTTATGAATAACTGTTTCAAACTGTGAATATTTTATTCGGGCTAATTAGCATAAATTAAATGACAAAAGAAGACTTTATTATTTATTTTTTACTTTTTCTTTGATATCTTGGAATTGAAGAGAAATACGAAAAAAATTGTAGAGACCTTTTTTGTAGCTTTTTTAATTCTCTACAAAAAAGGTTTCTATGAAAATTTCTGTATCTCGCTTCAATTCCGAGATAATCACTAAAAACAATTTTTTCATTTTTTCCATTCTTTCGAGAATATCTCGGAAACTAAGAGAGATACGAAAAATTTTCACTGAACCTTTTTTGTAGCTCTTGAAATTACCTACAAAAAAGGTTCAGACGAAAAAAGTCGTATCTCCATTATTTCCGGAGATATTCTTAGAGAATGCTGAACCCGAATAAAATATTCACTAAATCCAAAAAAAAAAAATCTTCCAACTTCTATCACATCCTCAAAAATTTATATCTGAATGTATGAAAGATACGTGTAAAGTCCTTGTCTCACAATGTCTTCTCTGTGCTCCTTTGTTTCACAACATCAGACAGAAAATCTCGTTTTCCCCAAAGAATTAAAAGAAAAAACGAAAAATCTTCACACGTCTGATTGTAAAAAACCTGGACATCACATTCATTTTCCCCCATTTTCTTGTATCAAAGAAGCAAAAAAAAAAAAAAAAAAAGCCGATGAGAATGAAAAAGGGAGGAAAAAAATGTCAAAGGCGATTTCTTTTTTCTCTCAATGGAAATGTCTTTCATCGAGGATTTTATTGGAACGACTTGATGTATCTTGTCAGTGAATGGGAGGACACAAGGGATAATCGTTGAAAGGGACATTTTTTTAAGCCTCCGGAGACATTTTCCTCATTTATTTTCATCTCTTCCCCTCTGATACAGAAGATGAAATGAGGCAAAAAGGCAGTGTGGGAGTTAATTTGGGAATTGAGGGGAAAAAGTTGATAAAATCATTGACACAATGGAGATAACGAAAATTTGGGGATTCATGGGCATGGTTGTTTGCTTGTGTGTTGAGACCCGAAAATAATAATGTGAATCATTTTAGTCATTCGTGCACTCATTTAAGATCCCCATAGTCAAGGTTTTTTGGTCCTCTGTTGCCTAGGAACGAGAGATGCCTTATTTGTAGAGAATTTGATTCTCGAAAAATTGAAGGTTTTCAACGAATTTCCATGAATTCGATGACTATTGTGAGAATATCTCGTAGATGAGTGGGTTTAGGGGAAAATATCAAGAGACCTTTTTTCTTCGAAATTCAATTCTCTACAAAAAAGGTCTCTTGACAAATCCCCATAAACCCCATGGTTTTCGAGATATCTTCAGAATTATGAGAATCCTCGGTTTTGAAGTGACAGAGGCCATCAAATCATCAAGAGTTTCAAAGAATTAGAATAAAAAATCAGAAAAAATAAATTTATAACAAAAGGGAGCTCATTGTGTGTTGTTTTAGTCAGTTCCAACACTTTGTGATGTGATGTCGATTTGAGAGAATTCTTAAATTCCAAAAATTCGTGAAAAATTCCATTTTATGTCTACACGAACACTAAATGAAAAAATAGATAAATTATTTTCAATTGAAAGCAATGAGAGTTCAGAAAAGAAAATCCCCCTAAAAAGGTTTACATATATGTTACTCCTACGGATAGAGACCCAATGCCTGCTGTCGACCCAGGTGGGGGTAAGTGCTCGTGCCTCTCTCTCTCTCTCACTCATTTATTTTCATTCTTTTTTAGTTGAAAGAAGAATTATAATTTAGAAATTTAATTCAAGTGAAACTAGTGATAATTCATTTTCTTTTACAAAGCCTGATGTAATAGGATCATTCTAGTGACGTAGTGATTAGCATAGAGGCACCCAGGGAATTCCATCATCATTAATTTATGTAGGAGATGTTAAATCCCGAATGATTATACGAATCCCAAAAAATCCCCAAAAAAACTCCTGATTCTGACAATTTTATCAAATTCCACATTCTCTCAAATATCTCGGAAACTAAGCGAGATACGAAAAAAAATGTAGATACCTTTTTTGTAGATCTTTTTTTTCTCTACAAAAAAGGTCTTTACGATTTTTCTCCTATCTCTCTTAATTTCCGAGATATTTAATAAAAACAAAATTTATGTAAATAAGGAAAAAAATTGTCGGAATTTTCTCTTCAACTTTTTAACAATAAATAATTTATATAATTGTTATTAATTATTAGCTAATTAATGTATCTTTAATAAAGTAGTCGCATGCTAAATGGCGCTTGAATAATGTTACAAAGCGTTGTGACGTCATTGAAATATTGTTTTTTGAGAATTTGTTGCGATTAATAAAACGTGTATTT
Organism: Aleiodes testaceus; assembly: GCA_963565655.1. Lineage (NCBI taxonomy): Eukaryota > Metazoa > Arthropoda > Insecta > Hymenoptera > Braconidae > Aleiodes > Aleiodes testaceus. The sequence continues at coordinate 4,461,011 of OY751415.1, read as the reverse complement.
GCGGCCTAAAACATAACACAATAACACAATACATTACACAATTAATTACATGAATTAATAATTGGAAAAATGATTATTTGGACTTTGGTAATTAATGATAATTCGAATATTCTAAAATTTCTATTCAATAAAGTGATTTTCGGGTAAACAGTGCCAAGTGTTTAATTACTTTAATTTCAATATTTTTAATTGGAAAATTAATGTTTTTCAATGGACAAGGAACTTGAGCATCGATTCATCGAGTTAACGTTTCTTTTTCGCACTCAAAACTAAACATTTTTTAATCTTAATTTTATGGTTTTTTTTGTAAGTTTTACAATTTAACACATCTTGCAGTTTTTTCGATGAGAAAAGGATTTATTAATGAATTCTTTTAGGTCCACGAGGCAGACGCTTGTTTGGTACTCGCTAATAAATACTGTCAAGATCCAGACGCTGAGGATGCGGCCAACATTATGCGTGTCATCTCCATCAAAAATTATTCGGACGACATACGCGTTATTATTCAGTTAATGCAATATCACAACAAGGTAATTTCATTTTTGTCACTTTACTTTGTTTAACCTTGAATATCTCGAAAACAACGAGGTTCAGAAAAATTTATCAGGAGACCTTTTTTGAGGGAAATTCAATTCTTTACAAAAAAGGTCTCCTGACATTTTTCCCTAAACCCAACCGCTACAAAGTTATTCTCAAAAAACCCCATGTCCCTCCGTTTTTTAAAAAATTGTTTTGTTCAATTTAACCTTAAATATCTCGAAAACAACGGGGTTTAGAGGAAAATATCAAGAGACCTTTTTTGTAGCGAATTGAATTCTCTACAAAAAAGGTCTCTTGACATTTTTCCCTTAACTCAACTGCTACAAAGTTATCCTCAAAAAACACTCATTTTTTCAGGCCTATTTATTAAACATTCCATCGTGGGACTGGAAACAAGGTGACGACGTAATCTGTCTAGCTGAGCTCAAACTTGGTTTCATCGCGCAGTCCTGTCTAGCCCCTGGTTTCAGTACAATGATGGCTAATTTGTTTGCAATGAGATCATTCAAGACGGTCAGTAATCATCGTCCTCTGGACACTAATCAATTAATTACTTATCTCTTTCTCCATAATAAATCGCCTCAGATTCATCTGTGCATGTGTGAACGTCGTGACGTGAGATCAAAATATTTCAATTGAATTGAAAATAATTCCATTAAAAAAATAATCTCTAAGTCCTCAGTGAAGATTCGGTTTTTTTTTCAAAAAGAGAAAATGCCTAAAATAAAAAAAATTCAATAAATTGAATAAAATTATTCAATTTAATAAAATAAATGACTTCACTGTGAACTAAATAATTGAGATAAAAATAGAAAACACACACATCTACATGCATACATGTAGGCGCGCGTGTAATTAAGAGATGGTTGGTTGATTGGAACCAGTCGTCCAATATACAGGCATGGCAGAATGACTACCTTCGTGGCACCGGAATGGAGATGTACACCGAGACACTGAGCCCCACCTTCATTGGAATGCCCTTTGCCAAAGCCACCGAGTAAGTCGTTCCATGATCCAAAAAAGAACAAAATTAAATTCCCCCTTGATAAATTAAAAAAATAAAGATTTCAAGAAAAATGAGAAACTAAAAAAGCAGAAACGTGTGAACGCCTCTGATTCAAGAGACAATCTCAGAGTTTATTTATATTAATTATTAATTATTCATGTCATGCAGCACTGTAAAAATAATCACGATTCACGTTTTCATTAATTATTTTAATTAGTTTATAGTTTTTTGCTTTTTTTTAAAGAAGAGTGAAAGTGAGAAAAATCAGGAGATTTTGGGAGTTTCTTTGTGGTGGATTATCTCGGAAACTAAGAGAGATAGAGAAATTTTCGTGATAACCTTTTTTGTAGATCTCATTCTCCTCTACAAAAAAGATATCTACGAAATTTTCTGTATCTCTCTTAGTTTCCGAGATATTTCGAACAAAACGAGGGGACCAAAATCTCCTCATTTTATCAACTTTTTAGCTTAAATTAATACTAAAATTTAGTTAATAGTTTTAATTTATAGTTTTATTATTAACAAAAAAATTCAGTACGCTCCATTTCGTTCTCAGGAATTTCTTTACTTTGATGATTTCGTTGGAACTATTCTTTTACTCATTTTTCTTTAACGTCGTCTCTTGAATCGGAAGAAAAATGGAAAAAAATGCTTCGCCTCGCCTATGTCTCTCACTACGCTCCACTCCGCTATTATTGAATATTCTACTATAACTCAACGTGCCAAAAAAAAAGTCCAAACTCAATCGAGAAATCAATATTTATCAAATTACGTATAAATATTATATATAAATATTTAACTGTATAAATTCGTATCTGTGCTACACCTAATCGATGTCACCCACCCTTCAACTGCTTCAGCAACTCCGTCTATTATTTTCACAATGTGTTGCAACAAAAAAGGAAAAGGATTGATAGTTGTTAAGATAAACAGGCACGAGAAGATCAAGGACACTGATGGATTAATTAAATTGTCTTTTAATCTTCATAATCAAATCATCATTTGCAGCTGAATGACATTTCTGTGGGAGTTATCAGGTGATGAATGTTGATGAAAAAGAAAATTGAGGAAAAGTTGCATTTTACCAAATTTTGGGATTAAATTAATCAAATTATTTTTAATTATTTAGGAATTTTAAGATATCTTGGAAACCGAGGGAGATAGAGAAATTTTGCAAGAGACCTTTTTTGTAGCCCTTGAAATTCTCTACAAAAAAGGTCTCTTGCAAAATTTCTCTATCTCTCTTAGTTTCCGAGATATTCTATTCGGAATAATTCCAAAAATCTGTTTTTTTCAAACGAATAGATTTCATGTGATCATCGCTTTTTTAAAGATATCTCCGGAACTAAGGGAAATAGAGAAATTTTGCAAGAGACCTTTTTTGCGCAGAATTCAATTTCCTACAAAAAAGGTCTCCTGCAAAATTCCTCTATCTCTCTTAGTTTCCGAGATATCTCAAAAAAACTGATGATGAAATAGTCGGTTCGTCTGAGAATTTCAGAAAAATTTAATTCCGTTAATTTATTACTCATTACGCAATTGGCTAGACGATAATTCGTACTTTCGGATTCTTTTCCCAGGGTTGGGTCAAGGGGTCACGCCTCACAATATTCCCAGTGACCCTCTGGCATCTATGAAACTCTCTTGCCCCTCATCATTTTTCCCCTCCCATATTCTGTCTCTGTTAAAAACCATTCTCCCTCCCCTTTTCGATTTCCTTCCCCTCGTCTCTCTTCTCCACTGGGTATCGCAGATCGATCGATATCACGGGGCCACGCGAAATTGAATTGGCCATTCATGTCTCTACCGGCTGTGTGCCCATTTTCCAATGACAAAAATCACGGTTATCCTTTTTCCAAAAAAAAAAAAACTCAATTATCTCTCTACACATTTTTTCTCTAATTCCGTTTTTGTTTAATTTGTGATTATCTCGAAAACTGTTGGATTTAGGGAAATTTCGCAAGAGACCTTTTTTGTAGAGAATTTAATTTTATACAAAAAAAGTCTCTTGAAATTTTTCTCTAAATCCAACGGTTTCCGAGATATCTTCAAAATACTGAATAAAGGATTTTTTACTATTTTACTACTATTTTTTAGTTTTTCGTGAATATCTCCGGAAATATTGGGTTTAGGAGAATTTGTCAAGAGACCTTTTTTGTAGAGAATTAAATTCTCTACAAAAAAGGTCTCATCCAAAATTCTCATAACCCTAATAGTTTCCGAGATATTCCCAAAAATGTCCCTCAAGAAACTTCCACCCTCTCCTTCCTCCAAAAAAATCGTTTCTCAAGAAAAAAAGGACCAAATTCAACTAAAAAAAATCCAGGAAAAGCGCGCGAACGTTCACCATGTGCTCCGAAAAGCCACGAGATGAGGAGTGCCTCAGAAACTCTCGTCTCGTGGTTGAAAACCCAAAAAAATGAAAGAAAACTGTGAAAAAAAAGGCATTTTTACATAACTAATACCCAAAAAATGGATTTAAATGAAAGGGCGCGCGTTGGTAGAAGGTGTTGATGACGTGGAGCTTTGGTGATTGGTGTTTCAGTCGCCGGACACTCAGGCGTGGCAGAATGATTACCTGCAGGGAACGGGCTGCGAGATGTACACGGAAACCCTCTCCCCGTCCTTTACAGGGATGACATTTCCCCAAGCCAGCGAGTAAGTTCTCGCTGCCAACGGCTGCCACACATGCAAACTCACCCTTTACTTTTCTACATTGAATTATGATTTATTTAAATTTATTCACGAGTGAAAATATTATGAAATCAGTAGAAAAACCATTACCACGTTTATTTTGTTTGTTATTACGTATTTAATGAAGAGGAAAATCTCAGTAGTTTTCTTTAATTCTACACATTTTTAATATCTTTGGGTAATTGCAAATTTTCTCGTCTCTCTTTGTTTATGCACCTTCTCAGTAGTATGCACTCATCGCAATCCCCCACTCCAGTCCATGTCTGATTATATTCTTGTTAATTATTAATTAAAAAATTTGGGAAATTGGGGAAATCGGGGTTTCATGAGTTTTTCGTGAATATCTCGGAAAATAAGAGAGATAGCGAAATTTTTGTAGAGAGCTTTTTTGTAGGTCTTGAAATTCTCTACAAAGAAGGTTCTACACAAAATCGCTCTATCTCTCTTATTCTCCGAGATATTCACAAAAAACTGAGAATTCACGGATAAATCACAAGTTTTCGTTGAATATCTCGGAAAATAAGAGAGATAGGACAAAATTGTATAGAACCTTCTTTGTAAGTCTTTAAATTCTCTACAAAAAAGGTTTCTACAAATTTTTCTGTATCTTTTATTATTCCTGAGATATTCTCAAAAAACTAAAAATAAAACGAAATCACTGTTTCTACGTCTGACTAAAATCGATGAAATCTACTTGTTCCTCCGAAATTCCCTAAAATTAATTGAATTGTACATAATTACCCTCAATTATTCCTCCACAACCTCAAACCAAATTAATTGATAAAACGCAAAATTACAAATGATTTATTTTTCTATTAAATTCACAAATTAATTAAAATAAAAATCGGTTTTGTGGTTTACGTTAACGATAAATACTTTGTGTGAGATTCCGTATGGCTTGAATTATCCAGGAATGTTGATTGTATTACATAGACTGGTTCAATGGTGGTAACTCCAGTGAGGGATAAGCCTCTGATAGTTTTGGCGGTGGGAGGGGGTGGGAGAGAGAGGGTTACCATGCCAAAAGGCTTATTGGCCTCGGTGGTACGCGGTTAATTATCCCACACAGCTAAACTCATCGTACATGAGCCTCTGGCATCGCAAATGAGGCGGTTCTATGCCAAATACTTTTTTTTCCCTCGAAACATTAAAAAAAAAACGTAAACGTTTAGTGCAAATGTTTTTTTTTCGTGAATTTATCGGCGGTTTCAAATTACCATTGTCTCCCCCTATTTTCAGAGTCACGTGGGCGAATTAAAGTCCGAATTTTCCATCACGATTAACCTGGTTTCATTTTTTTGGTTTTTAATTTAATTTTCGAGGAAAATTCCTCGAAAATCGTTCTCCTGTCTCCCTCGTCTCAATCCATTGTGTGTCACATTGATGTAATTTTATTATGGACACTTGAGGACATAATTAAACAATCATAGAGGATTAATTAATCATTTTTTAATGCACAATATGCATGTTTTATCTCACAACACTTTTTCACACGAAAAAACACGATTTTAATGACAAGTTTTGTTTTTTGGGGATATCTCGGAATCGGTTGGGGATACGAAAATTTTGGTGATAACCTTTTTTGTAGATCTTTTTTTTCTCTACAAAAAAGGTCTCCACATTTTTTTTCGTATCTCGCTTAGTTTCCGAGATATTCCCAAGAAACTGACTCTGAGTTCACTACAAAATGCAAGGAGGTCGTGAACGATTTTTTAATAAAAGCGAAGTTTTGTTTTTTGGGAATATCTCGGAATTGGCTAGAGATACGAAGAATTTGGTGATAACCTTTTTTGTAGATCTTTTTCCGCTCTACAAAAAAGATATCAACAAAAATTTTCGTATCTCACTTGGTTTCCGAGATATTCTCAAAAAACTGGCTTTGAGACAAAATTATCCAGAAAATCCACCAGAAATCACTAAACACCAAAATCAAGAACACATCACAAATAAAATCAATTATTTTCATAAAATAATTCAAAAAAAAATCTTAAAATCAATTTAAATCAATTTCACTTTATGTTATGCAGTTTTCAAGCGCACAATTAATTTATTAGATTGAATGATAAAAAAATTGCACATCTGCAGAGTAGCCACAAAATCGAATGAAATGCAGCAAATTATCACGAGACAGTGAAATCAAAAAAAATCAGCCTGTTTGCGTGTGTGGGAGTGTAGCTAAAAGAGAGTGAAAGAAAAGAGAATAAAGTGCCCTGAAAAAAGAGTGTAAATTCATAATTGTAAATATTATTTGTAAATAAAGGAGTAAAAACAAAGTTTTATTAAGGAAAAAATAATGTTAAACATTGTTGAATCGTTACAATGAAAATAATTTGAATACTAGCTTATAGAGAAGGAAATGGCAGAGCGTTTATTAGCGTACGAATGGATTTGCAATTAGAACGATGCTCTGATAGTACAGCATGTAGTTGAGTATCGTGTAGTTTAATACGTGCATTAGATCGCTTAGCCAATCTCATCTATTTCCTGACAATCGAAATTCCAATCCATTGTTCATTTCAGATCCTGAACGCAAAACCATTTAAATAATTTTTATTCGTTTTTTTTTAAAGGGAAATGTCAATCTCGAGTTTTCATGGAATAACTCGGAAAATAAGGGAGATAGGGAAAAAATTGTTATTACCTTTTTTGTAGGTCTTGAAATTCTATACAAAAAAGGTTTCTATGAAAATTTTTCCATCTCTGTTAGTTTCCGAGATATCGCAAAAAAAGTAAAATAGAATTCTAAATTTTTTTAGGGAAATCCATTTGATTTAGTCAACAGTTTTTTGAAGATATCTCGGAAACTAAGCGAGATAGAGAAATTTTTGTGAAGACCTTTCTTGTAGATTTTGAAAGTCTCTACAAAAAAGGTATCTATAAAAATTTCTCTATCTCGTTTAGTTTCCGGGATATCTCAAAAAAACTGATGAAAAAAAATAGATTTGTCTCAAAACTTTAGTTTTTTCAATTTTAAAAAGGGAAAACCTTCAAATTTTAACGAAAAAAAAATCAAAAAAAATCTAAAAACGTCTGTTTTGAATTGTTCAATTATATGCCCCATCTTGCCCCATTTTTTAAAGAATCCTTTCCCCTCGAAATTGACTTTTCTCAATTATTTCCATAAATTCATATTTTCACACAATTAATATTCGTAAGATCAAGTGTTCTGCACGTGAAAGCTTTGAATCACTGGTATAGATTTCCACCTCGATTAACATCATTGTCGACACATGCTGGTGTCTGTGTATTTATCCGTAAATTGTTGTTATTCAATGGATTGTAACGTTGTTTACCTGATAACGCAATGTGCATTTTGTCAGCCCCTTTTCTCCTCATTTTGTTCTTTATGTGTTGTATCTGTGTTTCGTTGTTTTACTGGTGTTTATGTGTTCCAGAAGAGAATAAATATAGAGTTTACCAAACCCACGAATTATAATCAATTAAATAAATAAAAAAAATCCAAAAAATCTCTATAATTATTCACTTATTTTAATAAAATCCCAGTATTTAGGGGAGATTGGGGTAAAATGGACATTCTGATTGAACGGTTGGAGATAAAGATTTTCTGATGATTCCATTGGGAAGCTGAGGAAATTTTAGGCGGAAAACATGTGTCGAAATTAATTATTTCGATTTTTTTGAAGATTCGATTTTTTTCACCCGGATTTGAAGGGGTGAATTTGGAAAAATTTGGAAAAATCACATTTTTGTAAATATCTCCGGTTCTATTTGTCGTAGCACGCTGGGGTTGTGCTCAAATTAAAGGTCTCGTCATTCCCCAAATTTGCGTTAAATTCCCATCGATTTTTATCAAAAATTGAAAAAGTTACAAGCCATTTTATGAAAATCAGTTTTTGGCCCATAACTTTCTCAATTTTCGATAAAAATCGATGGGAAGTTAACGAAAATGTGGGGAATGAGGAGACCTTTAATTTAAGCACAATCCTACTGCGCTACGACAAATAGAACCGGAGATATTCACAAAAATGTGTTTTTTTTCAAATTTTTCCAAGGTAAACCCTTAAAATTTGGGTGAAAAAAATCCAATTTTCAAAAAACTCGAAAAAATTAATTTCGACACATGTTTTCCGCCTAAAATTTCCTCAGCTTTCCGATGGAATCATCAAAAAAATTCTATCTCCAATATTTTTCTTGATTTCTCGTAATTTACAATGTGTCCATTTTACCCCTCGTGGCCTTTTTACCCCACCTTCCCCTAATATTTTATTAAACACATTTATTTATTAAACTACACTGAAAATTTGGCTTTTTACAATTAAAATGAATTTGAAATTTAAGTTTATACGTTAATGAAGAAGGGGAGTGATTGAATTAGAGTCAAAATCAATGGGCAGAAGAAAATTCCTCGATATAACACGAAATTTGTGTGACAGGTTGTGTTTCACGAAGCTGAAGCTACTGCTGCTGGCCATCGAGATTAAGGGTGAGGGTGGATCAGACAGCAAGATATCAATAAATCCACGTGGTGCCAAGATCGCTGCTAATACTCAGGGATTTTTCATTGCTCAATCGGCCGATGAGGTCAAACGGTAATTAAACTTTAATTAATTCGAAAAAAAGAAAAAAAAATTGAATTACACGATTTTTTTCATTATTTCATAGATATCTCGGAAATTAAGCGAGATAGCGAAATTTTGCAAGAGACCTTTTTTGTGCAGAATTTAATTTCCTACAAAAAAGGTCTCTTGCTAAATTTCGCTATCTCGCTTAGTTTCCGAGATATTCCCAAAAATGAAGAAATTATGGATTTTTTCACTTTTTCTTTAATTATAAATAAATTTGTTTATTTCTAGTGCATGGTTTTACTGCAAAGCCTGCCACGAGGACATCAAGGACGAGACACTGATCAAGAAATGCAAATGCAAAAACTGTAAGTCATTCCCAACTATTACTTCCTGAAAAAAAAAATCACAAAATTCTAAAAACCGCAAAACAATCGAAAAAAAAATGACGATTTCTCTACTAACCTCAGAAAAAACCTTTTCTCTAATTATTTTCTGCTATTCTAAATAAAAAAAAACGAGTCCTACGGATGCTGCGAGTCACGTGGGTATCAAATGGATGAAAATAATTAAAGTGACTCGCAAAAATGAAGGAAGAATCGCACGAGTCAATGAAAATATTTTTTAAAAAAACCAGAAACTTTATTTTTTTCATGAGAAAAACTTTCCTCACACACTCAACACGACTTCCCAAATCCGTTTTCAATAATTTGAAAAAAACATAATTAATTAAAAAGTGACGATAAATTGTGATATATGATCTAGTGGGGCAGCAGCAGCGCTCCTGGGGCCGGGACTTAGGTAACGTCTCTAACTCGCTCGCTTGAATCTGTAAAAATTTCTTTACTTACTAAAAAATCTTTCCGTCTGACTATATATATATATATATATTTAACTATTTAATTTTTCTAATTTGTTACCATTAATTATTCATTAATTCGAAGGTATTCAAGAGCTAAAGACGAAAAAAAAAAAAATGCCATTTAAATTTTGTTTAAATTCAATTTCTCTCTATTTCTAACTTAAAAAATCAGCTCTAATTATGATAATTATTTTTGAACTTTCTGCTGAATTATTGAATCCGCCTCAGAAAATATAATTAACATTAATTGCACCTCTTCGAGCGATAAAATGAATTTTTATTTAAATTTTTTGACAGAAGCTCCTTGATACTTCAATTTTTTTCAAATTATTCTGCTTATTTTCATTGAATCTGCTTCAACAAAATTTTGACGGAAAAATTGAAGTATTCGAATGAGTTTGAGCAAGTGAAATGTTCCCCCACCCCTCCCGCCCCCTTTTTTTAAAATTAGTTAAGTCAGCTGGCGCATGACCACCTGACCACACGTTATTCAACGAGAAAATAAATGAATATATGAAATAGCCTGCACCATAGATATGTGCCCTCCTCTTTTAACCGTCCGCCTTGCATTGCATGACCTCTCTAGCTCGGGTTGGGTCCATTCCCCCCCTTTTTTTAAATGAATCACTTAATATTTCGGTGGAAAAGTGGGGAAAAACGAGTCGAATTTTCGTTTTCTTTGAATATGTCGGAAACTAAGAGAGATAGAGCAATTTTGGGAATTACCTTTTTTGTAGATCTTTTTTTTCTCTACAAAAAAGGTCTCTATGAAAATTTCTGTATCTCGCTTATTTTCGGAGATATTCAAGGATTTCTGGGGAAGGAATGAGAAAATTGTGGAAAATGAATTTAGTTTTCTGGAGATATCTCGGAAAATAATGGAGATACGGGAAAAATTGTTGATACCTTTTTTGTAGAGCAGGAAAAGAGCTACAAAAAAGGTTTCTATGAAAATTTCTGTATCTCCATTAGTTTCTGAGATATTCACTAAAAACTATTTTAACTCATTTTTTCAATGGAAAATCGAATTCTGGCTTATCTCGTTTTACCACTTCACCGATTTTCGAGTCTCTCCAACTCGTCATTCTCGTCTCCATCAAGAAAGGTCAAAATCTAACAATTAAACTGTCATTGATGAGAAAATTAATTTAATCATTTGAGAGGCATTATTAACTGATTTTTAATTACCAAATTGAATTAATCCAAAGGACAATCAATGAGAGATCATCCTGTGGCTATCGAATGTACGAGCACTCTCACCGAATTATGATCATTATCATTTCATGAATATTAAGAGAAATCATACACAAATGTTCTCAGTACACAAATTGTCTAATTAAATTTAAAAAAATCACAGCATATTCTTAAACCCTGGGCAATCGAACACTGATCGCAAAATGAGTTCATTAAAATCATTTTATTATTATTATTTTTACATTTTTTTTTTTTATTTTAGAGAGGAGATGAATTTCCCCGATGCAGAATTAATTATTTACTTTTTATTTTTTAATTTATTGATGAAGAAATTTTTCCAGATGTTGGGATGATGATGATGCAGACTGGAATGGTCAAAGGAAATTCTGCCTATCGAAGTTACCTTGACGGTACGCCTTGAATTCCATCCGCTCATTATCTCCTTTTCTCCAAATTGAATTTGTTTTTTTTTATTATTTTTTTTGATAATTGAGATCCACACATTTTTCTCCCAGAAAATAAAAAAGTGGTGAATTTTTTTTGGTGAAAAATTTGGAATTCTCGGGGATTTATCTTGAGTTATCTCGGAAACTATTGGGTTTAGGGGAAAATGTGAAGAGACGTTTTTTTTAGGGAATTTAATTTTCTACAAAAAAGGTGTCTTGACATTTTTTGATAACTGTGAGAGTTTCAGAGATATCGTTGGATTAATCTCCAGGAGTTTTCGAATTTTTTTTATTTGTTGAATTCACTACTGAACAATTGTTTAACGCAGTTATCGTTGAAGCTTCTGCATAATGCAAATTAACAAAACCCGATAAAATAATTGAATTTGAAGATGAAAACGTAAATAACAAAATTGTCGATTAAATGTTGATTTTCAGTGTTAGAAATATCTGCATTATTTTGAGAAAAATTCGGAAATTGTATTGTTTATTATTTTTATTAAAGAAAAAAAGTGCATCATCGCTGGGCACGTTGTTTGATCGTTATCGAGATTAAATAATTCGAGATAAATTAATTTTTCAATTTTTTATACCTCAGAAATGATTCTCCACTAATTTTCCAATTAAAAAAAAAATGATAAAATATTTTAAATTAAATTTCTGAGGAATTTACAATGAAAAATAATTTATTTCCTCAAAATTTTTGTGTTTTCACGTAAAAAAAAAAAAACGTAACGTATCACCAATGCTCAGTAACTATTTTCCACTGAGAAAAATTCATGAAAAAATTATTAAAAAAAAAATTAAAATTAAAAATGAATTTTTCCCAGTGAAAATACGAACACAAGCTTTAATAAATGGTTTTTATTTTAAAAAAAAGTAACAAAATACTTGTATCAGTGTTGCTTACAGCATTATTAAAAAAAAATCAAAATAATTATGAGAAAAAAAAAAAAAAAAAAATTAATTACCCAGCCTCAGCTATTGGCTAAGTAATCTAAGAAAAAAAAATTTGATAAAATTGTAAATGTTGGCTTTGCTGTAAATTTAATCAATTGCAAATTAATTAATGCTAAAATAATCTTGTTCAGCCGTTACAAAATGATTATTTAATTTAACGCAGAAAAGTCCAGGCGAAAATGGTAAAAGGAAAATTATGAGAAAAACCTAATCCTAATCCCTAGAATTTCACTTTCTCCAGAAAAAAGAAAACTTATTCTCCCTTTTTTCATAAAAACCCAAAAGTATGAATAACTCTGAGAGTTTGAAGGCGGGGATTGGGGAAAATAACTCTTAGTGAATCGTAATTTACTCAGAGTTTTCGGTTCGAGGATTATAATTAAGGGAAAAATCCCTCAAGTGCTCGGCCAATTATTGGAACTCAATTTCCAACAATTCTCGTCTCTATTGTCCTTGATAATTCAATAATTAATGACAATAATTAGGAAATTGTTGGGGAAAAGAATTTTTGTGGATTTATTTAGTTTAATAATCCGATGGTAATTAATTCGAAGATATCTCGTAAACTATTGGGTTTAGAGGAAAATATCAAGAGACCTTTTTTTAAGAGAATTAAATTCTCTACAAAAAAGGTCTCTTCACATTTTCCCCTAAACCCACTAGTTTCAGAGATATCCTCAATTTAATCTCCAGTGTATAATTTATTTCATTAAATTCATTTTTTCCCAAATATTTTAGAATTAGAATTATTTATGACTTGAAAAAAAAAAAGAAAAAATTATGACTGAATATGCTGAGATTATTCCAGATGCCCAGGGTTTACCCTCTCGTTTTAATTACACAGAGAAAATTTTCTGCGAATTTTTAAAAAATAAATTTATCATAATTACCAAATAATTAAGATATAATTGTAAAAATTCACTTTATTTGTAATTATTTTAACGAAAAATTGTGCAAACACTTTTCTCTGTGTACTTCACTCATTCTAATTGAAAGAACGAAAGAAAAACCCATTATTTAACAGTTCTCTGTACATACATTAATTAACTGTAATATTTAAATGTAACAAATTTCTTCATAACATCAACAAACACACGTAATTATTAATTAGGGAATAAACACGACTACACGATACATAATTACCATTTCCCATCAGTACCAAACATTTTTGTGATTCCTCCAAAATAACAAGAAACTTGAACAGTGAATTTTAGTATCAAAATGAGTTAATTTCCCTCTTTTCACTTTTTCGTGATTATCTCGAAAACTACAGGAGATAGAGGATTTTTCATGAGAACCTTTTTTGTAGAGAATTTCGAGACCTACAAAAAAGGTTATTACGAAAATTACTGTATCTCGGTTAGTTTCCGAGATATTTCCAAAAAACAAAATTTAACAAAATTCTCTCATTTTGCTTCTTTTTTCTGCTGATTTTAATGACAAAATCGATTGGAAAATTCGTTAAAAAAATGTGGGGATCGTTTGAGGCGATCCAGGAAGGTTTCAATCGATTTTTGTCTCTCAATAGATCTTTATCCCTTTGTATTTACAAACAAAAAGCCAAAAACACACATGTAGGACAAAGTTGTTTAGATGTGAAGACTAATAGCTATGGTTCTCTTCTCCCCCCGGGCAGTGGCGACATTCCGGAAGGGCGTGAGGGCCGTTCAGATGGTCGGAAGAGCAAGTACGTATCCCCCGAGAGTAGAAAAAGAACAAATAAAACTGTGTCACGTATATTACAATCACCATCGACGTCGGGATGTTACTCTTTTTTTTATTAAATTCTAGAAATTGAGTCCTGACTTTTGTTGGTAATCGCAGGCCTCGTGGTCTCATTCACGCTCTGCTAAATAATAGTTAACGTTGAATTGACCTCTGAACTTAATGAAATTGTCACGTCTTTTTTTTTTTATTGTTATGAATATTTGTTGGGAGTAATTCCTTGAATATCTTGGGAACTAAGGGAGATAGGGAAAAATGTCAAGAGACCTTTTTTGTAGAGAATTTCAAGAGCTACAAAAAAGGTCTCTACGAAAATTTCTCTATCTCGCTTAGTTTCTGAGATATTCGTGAAAAACTGTTTTACCAATCTGGAGTTTTTAAACAAATCGATTTTATTCCATCAGCAGTTTTTTAAAGATATCTCGGAAACTAAGCGAGATAGAGCAATTTTTGTGATAACCTTTTTTGTAGCTCTTGAAATTTTATACAAAAAAGGTCTCTACAAATTTTTCGCTATCTGGCTTAGGCTCCGAGATATTCCAAAAAAACTGAGGGAACTTTTATACTTCTGTTCTTAATTTTATTCTCCAACAATTTTTGCTTCAATAACTTCATTTTCTCTTTCTCCAAACTTTGGTTAAAATGAAGAATAAAAAGAAATAAGGAGTATCTGTGGTGATAAAATTGAATGGGTTGGAGTCTCTTGCAGTTTCCTGCCAAAAACGTATTCCAATACCAAATACCCACTGGATATTACCCCATTCAAGGTTGTTCCCTTTTTTCCTGATTCTCTTGACACTAGAAAATTTCCTCCACTAAATTTCCGGTTATTCAATGACTTCCTGATTTTCTTTTCCATTATTTTCTCATTTCCTACATTCTTCCTTGTTGACTGAGAAACAAAGGAAAAAAAATATTTTCAAATAATATTTTTTAAGGAATATTTTAAAAAAAATATTTCTAAAAAATATTTTTTAAAAATATTTTTTAAAAATATTTTTTAAAAATATTTTTTAAAAATATTTTTTAAAAAATATTTCTGAAAAATATTTTTAAAAAATATTCAAAAAGTGATAATTAATTTTTTATCTTCAGAGGACAATTCAATTAGAATTTCACGAGCGTGTTACGTGATTAAAAAAAAAAAACACTCACAATGTCACTGACCACTGGCTTGCAATTAATTAATATTCCAAAATCATTGAAAAATATGATTTATCATTTCACGTTTAAGTGTCGCGATAAAATTCACTTAAAATCATTAAATAAAAGGCTTTTCGTTAGTTTCATTAATGATTTCGTCGTGAAAACTAGAAAATTCATTGAAGATTTTTTTTTTTTCATTAAAATTGAATATTCAAAACATAAAAAAATAAAAAAAAATCTTCAGTAATTCTCGTTAAATTCAATAATTTGAATAAATTTACGGAAATCGGCTCGAATCATCTCGTACAATAAATTCAATAAAAATCAATAAATTGACACTCGTAACAAGTGTAGAACGTGTTAGTGTTTGAGTCCTATTTGTGTGATGTTTATTAATTATTTTAATGCAACGAAACTTTAAAGTGACAATGTTCTCGATGTTTCTATAATTATTATTATTTTTTTTTATATATAAATAGTAGTTAATGATAATTAAACCGAAATTTCGAAGAAAAAAGAAAAATCTGAGTGTTTTTAATTTTTTTTATAATTTTTTCGGTGATTTTTATAATTTTCACAAATTTCAATAATTCAGTAGTGAAGTGGTAAACAAGGTTAAGTAGATATGGTATCTCCATATGACTTAACCTTGTTTACCACTTCACTACTGAAATGTCTTTATTTTGTATTTAATTAGAATTTTGATACTAATTTTTTTTTTTTTTTCTTTTTTCAATTTTTTAAAATCTTGAAAAAAAAATTAATTAAATTCAATATTTAAATAATTCGGTGTTTGTATATTCAGTGACAATACAGTAGTAGTTGAAAAAAAAAAATAGATAGATAATTTTTTTTAAAATTAATTCTTTAAATAAATAAACAATGTGTGTACATTGAATCCCATCAGACTGAAATCATCATCACGTAATCTAATAATTCAACAAATTAATTAAATATTCATTAAAAATGAAATATCATGAATTCATAGAGTCATTTGCAGTTTGCATACATTAACAGATTAATTTTTATTAACACATATACAGCACACAGATACATTGATAATTGCAAATACAATGACAATTAAATTAATGGAATTAATGATAAATTAATTAGAATAAAAAAATTATAAAAAAATTTATGAATTAAAAAAAAAAAAATTGTATTAAAAAAAAAAAAAAAAAAAAAATTTAAAATTATTTTTTTGATAAAAAAAAAAAATCAATTTTTTTTCGTTTCTTTCATTAAATCTATTCAATTAATTGTTAAAAAAAAAACATTAAATTAAACACAAAAAAAAGTCATAAACTAACCATCTATGTGTCTATGTGCCTGAAACCCTTCGTCCTCCACGTACTACGTAGGTGAAGACTTCTCGTACGCAAGTAAGTCAAAATTATTCGGTGACTAGAAAACCAAAGAAACCTAAAAACCGAAAGAAACGAATTTTTAATTAAAACCATGATAAAAAAATGAATTTAAATTAGTGTAATTTATTTATCGATTTGATGAATATTATTTGATTTTAATGATGAATAAATTACGAAAGAATTCATAATTTATTTAATAGGAAATTAATTAACTAATTTATTAATTAATTTGAGAGTTAGATTATTTAGGAAACGCGCCATCATCAATTAACTGATAAAATAATAATAATGCTATTTATATTTTGATTTTGTTGATTTAATGTTAATTATTGATAATTCATTAATTATTGATTTTTGTGCATTTGTCCGTTTTTTTTTTGTTCATTGTTTTGTTTAATTAATGTTCCATTGAATATCAACGAATGGAGATTTTTGGTAAATGCACAAAAATATTTATTTTTCAATGAAAAATAATAAAAAATAAAAAACCCAACATTTTCTGCCACTTCCGCCCAACACCGGCTGCTACACTGTAGAAAAATTTCACTTAAAAAATTATAATTGCACATCCTTTTACCTCTTTTCTCTCTTCTTCTTTTCCAAAAAAAAAAATACATTAAATTTGTGAATTATTTTTTTAAGAAAAAGAGTTTCTACGAAATTCCACTTGCATGTGTATTTTTATATTCAAGCGAAAGACACGCACACTTGATTGATTATTACGTAATATTCACATTTATTAATTAATGTAGTTATGTAGAATTAATAATGTTAACGCAATTGTTAGTTAGTTTATATAGTTGATTGAAGTTTTTGGATGAATTGAATTTATTGAGAGATTTTTAATTATACCTCGAGAACCGTCAGGTTTAGGGGAAAATTTCAAGAGACCTTTTTTGTAGAGAATTTAATTCTCTACAAAAAAGGTCTCTTTACATTTTTCGATGAACCTAATAGTTTCTGAGATATCTTTAAAATAGTCTGAAACCTATTTTTGACACTTTTTTTAATTAAAAATTTTCGAGTTCAGTTTTTTGGGAATATCTCGGAATTGAAGGGAGATAGAGAAATTTTTGTAGAGACCTTTTTTGTAGGGAATTAAATTCTCTACAAAAAAGGTATCTATGAAAAATTCTCTATCTCCATGAGTTTCCAAGATATTCCCAGGAAACTGAAATATTTACTTCAATTTTAATGAAATAACTCATTTAATCGGAATTCAATTTATTCAACGTGTAGTTTGTGCACGATGCATGTGGTGAAATCTATTGAAATAGTTTTGAATTTTTTTATAGAGCCAATCTCACTGCAACGAACTTGATGAAAATCCATAACATTAAATTACTCTGTAATTAAAAATTCCATGAGTTCGTTTGAGATTTAAATTGAGTTCGTTGTGAAAATGTTGAGAAGATAAATTAAATATTCTCGTTACTCGAAATATTGAGTGAATAAAATAAATGTTGAGAGTAGCGAATGCTCGTTCCAGTTTCTTCAATCACCTCAGTTCACTCGAATCAACTCATTTCTCAGAATTAATTAATGAAGAGAATAATAAGAAAAATTAATTAAAATGAAAAACTGGAACGTTCATTAACAAAATCCAAGAAATTCAGTGATTGAGTCAATTTTCCTCAATTATCTCGGAAACTAAGAGAAATAGAGAAATTTTTATAGAGACCTTTTTTGTAGAGAATTTCAAGAGCTACAAAAAAGGTCATCACGATAATTGCTCTATCTCGCTTAGTTTCCGAGATATCTTAAAAAAACCATGAATTCAATTTTTTCAAATCATTCTCCACTTATCTCGTAATATCTCCGAATCCGTAAGAGATACAGAAATTTTCATGGATACCTTTTTTGTAGAGAATTTGAAGAGCTACAAAAAAGGTTATTACAAAAATTGCTCTATCTCCCTTACTTTCCGAGATATTCACCAAAAAGTGAAGACAATCCCCGATTTTTTAAATCTCAACTTAAAAACTGAATTTCTATCTCAAAAAAATGAGAAAAAAAATAGGCAATTAGTTTAGAATAATAGGGGTAGGGGTAGCTAACATGTGTAGTGGTTTGTTACAGACGACCATCATCCTCCCCCCACATTCACTCCGCCAGAACTGCCCAAGATGGTTCACGTGAGAGGTACAGTTATGCCTCAGTCAAAGCCATGCTACAGTCTCGCAAGCTGCACTCCTGATATTAATTTAATTTAATTTAATTACAATATAAATAATTTAATTTTAATCATCGTTAAGTTCACCAATTTTTAAGTAAATAAACAAAAAAATGAGGAAATTAATTAATGTAAAATCAAGTAATGGCTGAATAAGAATTTTAATTTTTTATCAATTTTTTGCATGAATTTTTTTCAATAATTTTAATAGCTTTTGTTTAATTTAATTAACACTTCTTATTTTATTTAATAATTGTAGTGCTTTTTTTATAATTAAGATTCGCGTATCCTTGGCATTGAAAAAAAAAAAAAAAAATGCCTGGATGAGGTATGCGCGTCTGTAAGCATGGGGGGCTGTAGGTTGCCTATGGAGGAAGCACTGTAAAATGCTCTCAATATTAAATTAAAAAAAAGGGGGGAGCAAATAAAATAATTCACGTTATTCCATTGTTTTTATTCGTTTTCAAACACTCTGTGCTTAAATCGAATGGCTTGTTATCAGCCATAGTAATAAATTTCTAAATTAATTTTTATGTGAATTTTAGGTGAAATCAGCAGAGAACGAGATGATCCAAATGGTGATTATTATATTTTTCATTCTTTTCCATCGTTTTTTGTGAATATCTCCGAAAATATTAAAGATACGAAAAAAATCATGAATACCTTTTTCGTAGATCTTTTTTCGCTCTATAAAAAAGGTTTCTATGAAAATTCCTCTATCTCTCTTAGTTTCCGAGATACTCTCAATTGAATGATAATAAAATTCAGAGTTCCTTCAAATTATCAAAATTTCGTTTTCCAATTTTTTGAGAATATCTCCGAAAATATGAGAGATACAGAAAATTTTATGGATACCTTTTTTGTAGAGGAGATTCAGATCTACAAAAAAAGTTCCCATGAAAAATTCTCTATCTCCCATAAATTCCGAGATAATTACGAAAAACTAAAAATAATCAAGATTTAAAATTGAAAATTGATGAAAATAATTTGTTTACAGCCATGAGAAATCATCGTAACTCTGTAGGAATGACAATGATTAATTCAACAAAACAAGTGAACAAAGTTAAGCCAAATGTCAACAGAGCAACAAGTGACAGCTTGTCAAGTCCAAATCATCCGTACAATCAGAGGTAGCAAATTTAAGAGCAACAGAGGCTACCCCCAAAGTCATTTCATTTCATTTGAATATTCAATTGAATAATTAATATTTTTTTTCATTCTTCTTCACGTCACACTCATTATCATCAACATCCCAAGTCATTGGCACTTCACGCAGCTGCAGAAGGACAATAATTATCTATCTGAATTAAAATGAACAATTACACGGATGAAAAAAAGAAACAAATTCTACTCAATTTTCAATTCATAAAAAAAAAAATGCTGGAAAATTCTAATAATCATTCTCTAACTCTTCTCTCTATCTTTGTCGAAAGCTTTGTGGATCTTTTTAGAAAGTAGATGAATTTTTTTAATTGGAAAAATCACGAGAGAATTAATAGATTAGAGTTGAGCACCGGTTTCACCAGTTCATTAGTGAAGTGGTGAAGAAAAGTCAGAGAATCGCGCATTATTTCTTGAATATCTCGAGAACGACGAGGCTTAGGAGAAAAAGTCAAGATACCTTTTTTGTAGCTTTTAAAATTCCCCACAAAAAAGGTCTCTTGACATTTTCCCCTAAACCCATTCGTTTCGGAGATATTTTCAAAATAAAGTGCAAGCAACTTTTAGATTTTCAAAATGGTCCAATTCTTTAAACTCAGTTTTTTTGGAATAACTCGGAGAATAATAGAGATACGATTTTTCTGAAGAGGACCTTTTTTGTAGAGCGGAAAGAGGGCTACAAAAAAAGTATCTACAAACATTTCTGTATCTCCTTTAGATTCCGAGATATTTCGAAAAAACCGACGACTTATCCCACCTCTTCACTAATGAGCAATAAATGCACATTATAATGCATCATTAATTAATCCACAATAAAGCATGATTACCATTCAAATTGAGGACATAAAAGGTAAAGAATTCAGGGTGGATGCATGTTGAATAATAAAAATAATCGAGTTTAATTAAAATGAGATAAAAAGTAATGATAAAACGGTCATTGACACCAAAAAACAAGAGAATTTATTCTGATTTGCTTCGAAGCTGTGTCAACATAATTAAAAAGAAAAAATCACTCATTAATTTTTTTACATCATTAATATTTTTCATCAATTATTCATGAATCCCCAAATCGCCAGACGTTCACCAGAAATCCAAACGGCAGAGCGTGAATTTAATTAAACAAAAAATAATGAAAAAAAAAACATGAAAACTCAACGAAATTGGAGATGAAACAACACAATCACCTTCTGTTTCCAGATCGCAAGAGGAGTCCGCATACTCTGGCTATCATCTCGCCTACGAAGTCAAAAAACTCATGTACGCTTAATGCCGTTAACACTGTTTTACACGTGTTATTTATTTATTCAATTTTTTTAATTATAAATGAAAGAGAAATAAATTAACAGACAGATTTAGTATGAAACATATTGATTAATTATTATAAATCCACTCTCATGTGGATTGAGAGAAGTAAAAGTATGCCTTGCTACTGCTTTTATGCATGACAATATATTTCCTTAATAAATAATTGATTGTTAATTTAAAAATAGTGAATTTTTTCATAATTTCCATCACACTGAGAGAATCTTCCATTAATCACTCTTGTTTTTCGTGAATATCTCAGAAACTAAGGGAGATAGGAAAAAAATCGTAGAGACCTTTTTTGTAGCCCTTGAAATTCTCCACAAAAAAGGTGATTACAAATTTTCCTCTATCTCACTTAGTTTCCGAGATATTCCATCTGATAACTGGAGATGGTGGAGATTATTTATTTTCAGTGTTTAAAATTATGAAAAATTCCGAATGAATATTAATTACCACGATTCTCCATAAATCCACCAGTTTAATTGAATTAAAATGTAATCTTGCAGGCCAACGAGCAGAGCTTCGGGTGGCTCAAACGTTAATAACAATGGTGGTGGTCTACAAATTGGTATTGCTGATGATCAGGCAAAGGATTTTGACTTTGAAAAAACAGAGATGAAATATGATTCAACGGGCATGTTTCATTGGAGTCCAGCCCGTAATCTTGAAGACTGCATACTTGATCGTAATCAGGCAGCAATGACTGTACTAAATGGCCACGTTGTTGTCTGCCTTTTTGCTGATCCTGATTCACCATTAATTGGACTGAGAAACCTTGTCATGCCATTACGAGCTTCCAATTTTCATTATCACGAGCTTAAACACGTAGTTATAGTTGGATCTGTTGATTATATAAGACGCGAGTGGAAGATGCTACAAAATTTGCCAAAAATTTCCGTTCTCAACGTGAGTATATAAATTTTCCCCAATTTTCATAAATTCATTAATATCTCAAAAACCATTAGGTTTATCAGAAAAACTCAAGAGACCTTTTTTGTAGAGAATTAAATTTCCCACAAAAAAGGTCTCTTGATATTTCCCCGTAAACCCATTATTTCCCGAGTTATCCATGAATTTCTCCAATTATGCAAATTCCTCACGAAACGTTTCTCTCAATTCTATCAAAGGGTTCACCATTAAGTAGAGCGGATTTACGTGCTGTGAACGTTAATCTCTGTGACATGTGTTGCATCCTGTCGGCAAAAGTGCCTAGCAACGATGATCCAACCCTCGCCGACAAGGAGGCGATTCTCGCGTCCCTGAATATCAAGGCCATGACATTTGATGATACCATTGGTGTACTCAGTCAAGGTAAACAATGCAATTTTCACGTGTTTGTGTAATGTGCTATGAATTAGTAACTTAATGCTAATGATGTTGTTTGCTCAACAGTTGGCAGCCCCATTGTCCTCCAACGACGTGGCTCAGTTTATGGCGCAAACGTGCCTATGATTACTGGTAAGGATATTTATCGATATTATCATGAGGCTTAGGATAATGGTCGTTTTAATGGGATTGAGATGGATCGTTTTCAACGACTCCATTGAAGACGTGAAAACAATTCCCATGAGAATCATCTGCAAGAATTAATTTGTTTTGCACTTTTTTTTAATTTTTACAAAAATGCAATTTACCATGAATTAATGTAAAATCGTTATTTCAGAGCTCGTTAACGACAGCAACGTACAATTTCTCGATCAAGACGACGACGACGATCCAGATACAGAGCTCTACCTCACACAACCGTTTGCATGCGGCACTGCCTTCGCTGTCAGCGTACTCGACTCGTTAATGTCGACGGTAAATTATTTATCCATGAATTTAACGAGGATTCTTTATTTTAATTGAGATATTTTCATTGTGTCATTAAAATTTTCAGACATACTTCAATCAGAATGCACTGACGCTAATTCGATCATTGATCACTGGAGGAGCTACACCAGAATTGGAGTTGATTCTGGCTGAGGGTGCTGGATTGAGAGGTGGTTACAGGTAAATTAATTTTTCCTAATTAACATAATTAATTTCCTATAGAATCTTTAAACCCTCATATCTCTGAAACCGTTGGGTTTAGGAGGAAACATCAAGAGACCTTTTTTGTAGGAAATTTAATTCTCTATAAAAAAGGTCTCCTGACTTTTTCCTCTAAACCCAATAGTTTTCGAGATATCGACACTTTTTTTGGTAATACATTATTAAATGGTAATTAATAATTAATTATTTTTTACAGTACGGCGGACAGTCTAGCAAACAGAGATCGCTGTCGCGTAGGTCAAATCTCACTGTACGATGGGCCATTGGCTCAGTACGGTGAGGCTGGCAAGTACGGCGATCTCTTTGTTGCAGCATTAAAATCTTATGGAATGCTGTGCATTGGTCTGTACAGGTACAGGTACCGGACTTTCTTTCTCTCGATGGTATTTATTGGATTACCCCGCCGAAAAAAAGTTATTAAAGAAAATAAGTGAAGGTCCTCATTTATGAGTGACAAAACAAAAAATTATATAAAATAATTCAATTATTTTTATATACTTTTTTTAAAACAAATACTTATGAAAAAAAAAAGCAAAAAAAAAAGCTATTTCACTTCTTTCCACTTACAATTTATCTATATTTTTTGCCGCACCACTTTTGCATTTTGTGTTTGCATCATGAAACACCAAAATCCATGCATAATTAAAAGAAAAAGTGAATTTTTTAACGAAACGCGTGACCATTTGTAAGTCTTCCCATCCAAAAAATATCATTTTTGACATTATTTTTGTCGTCTTCGTATCTACGTCACCATGTCTGTACTATATGTGTAAATTTTTTTTTTTTTATTCATAGAATAGATCATAATTTATTGCTAATCTAATTAGTCCTTAGTTTATTCGTTCTAGTTTAGCTTGTGAATGGCTATTATGTTTAGACAATACTTCTGAATTAAAGCATTAATCGGAATTTTTGTGACAATTTTTAGATTTCGAGACACGAGCTCGTCCTGCGAAGCTTCATCGAAACGTTACGTCATCACAAATCCACCCGATGACTTTACGCTGTTACCTACTGATCAGGTAATTAACATAATTAATTCAAAATTTGTTCTTTAACGATATCTCGGAATAGAAGAGAGATAGAGGAATTTTCATAATGACCTTTTTTGTAGAGAATAAAATTCCCTACAAAAAAGGTCTCTTTACAAATTTTGATAAACTCAATAAGTACCGAGATATTTCCAAAAAACTGTTTTTAATGAGAAATTTGTGTTGGAAAAGGTTTTCGTGCTGATGCAGTTCGACCCTGGCCTAGAGTATCGACCAAGCAGAGGGGCACGAGGAAAGGACGATGCCTCCTGACTGTTGCTGTGTAGCGCCCTCACTGACGGACCCTATTCCTACATTTAAATTAAACGTAGGGAGGCTGTCGTGCCACCTTGTCATCTTCCCAGATAGAAAATACATCTTCGTCTTCATTAATCAGCAAAAAAATATCCATAATTTCTTTCATTTATTTTGTCTCATCCGAAAAAAAAACGAATCACCTCCTTATTTTTAGTTTAAAATGAATTTTTATCAAATGAGCTTTGATAATGCATGCAACTTTACATTAAATGAAAAAAGGCAATCATTTTTTAATTAAAATGAAGACAAGATATAAAAATTGAATGGTGGCACGATGGAGGGTCTGGAGGGCTGCTACACGTCGCCAAGTTCACGAGGTTCATTTTAAATAAATGTGAAAAATAATAATAATTAATGATAAGACACGGAGGACGCAAGAAATTTCCTTTTTTAATTTCAAATAAAATGAAGAAGCCGTGGAAATGCTCATAATTAAAAAAAAAACGAAAAAATAGAATTAAAATTTAAGACTCGATTGAACTCGACGTCGAAGAGATTAATTAAACTGACAATCCCTGCCATCAGTGAGTCGTTGCCACAATGAACAATAATGAAGATGTGCTGAAGATAATTAAATGAAAAATAGGCCTCGACAAGAATACATTTGATTTAGTTGAGATGAAGGTGAAGCCTCGCAGATTAATTAAATTCAGTTTAAAACCAATCGGACACACAATTTAATGTGATAAATCGTGATAAAATGGTTAACTGTGTGTGTGAATTAATTCATGAAAAAAAAAAAAACAATGAATAGACGATTTATTAATTAATTTATGCGACAGATTAAAGTGCGCGGGACTTATCCATGTAATCTTTACCTCGTGTGTCTTGTTTAACAATTAAATTCATTAAAACAAAAAAAAAAACATAAAAATTTAATAATAATAATTAATAATGAAAAATTCAAGCACTTTGTACAGGTACCTTATGTATATGTACGTATTTATTGCGTTAATCAATTAATATACGTACAAATACGTAAATTAATGATAATTAATTACGAAAATTATGAATTAATTATTAAAATGAAGATAAAGAAAATAACAACAACAAATCGCCCTTTTCCACAAAACAAAATGACTTTGATTAAATAATTAATTAATTAATTGCAAGGAATAAAATAAAGTTAATGAAAAATTAAATTAAAAAAAATTATAAAATCGGTTATATCGCATATAATTATACACAAAATACAAAAAAAAAGAAAATAATGGGAAAAAAAAAAAAAAAAAAAAACGTATAAATAGAAACTCTCTCTTTTATATATTTTTGTGAAACTCACGTGTGTATATATACGGACGTAAATATTATACATAAAAATTAAACTAAAATAATGAAATTATTAAATTAATTATAATGAGATAAAAACAATGAACATAATGAAGTTAAACGTAACACAAATGAAAATTAAATAAGGAGTTCGAATTACAAGAGAAAATTTCATGAAAATTAACAGTAAAACACATCCAATCACTTTGCATTCTCAAAAAAGAAAAGAAATAATTAAAAAAATTAAAATAATAATTTCATGAAATGAAGAAAACTTGCGCACGTTAAATTCGTATTCATACCCGGGGAGGGATGAGGGGAGGGCATCGAATTTTTGTAGATTAAGGGGGAAAATTTGAATGGTAGTCTAATGAATTTTTTCGTTGGAAATTAAAGAATTGATGTTACAAATTTTATCGGAATTTAAATGAATTTAAAAAATGAATCATGAAGATTGACAAAACTAGCTGTGGTAGAAGCTGCCGTGTTCGTAAAATGCATTATCCCCGTGTATAACTGCTGCTGCTGCTGCTAAATTAATGCCGCTGCTGTTTGCAATATTCACGTGCACTGTTCACTGCCACCGCAGTTCGTGTTATCATCGTATATAACTGAAATTAAGTGAAAAAAAATGAAGAATTTAAAAGAAAAAAAAAATGAATTTTCCAAATGAAATAATACGTGGAAAGAAAATTTATATACTATTGGTATTTAGATTGAGAATTTCAATATTTCGGTGATTTAATAATGAATTTAAAATAAATGAAAAAAAAACAAAAAATAGAGTTTATCATTGAAATTTTCGAATTTCACAATTAAGTTGGGATGGGTACTGCGTGGAATAATCCCACCCTCCCCCCCAAATTGTAAATTTCATTATTTTTATTTTTTCGTAGATTAAAAGGAAATGAATTTATTTCAAGAAATATAAGAGAAAAAAAAAAGGATTAATCCCCTCGGATAAATTCATTCAATCATATTAATGACAATTAATTATTATTAACATTTAATAAAGAGATACTTTATGTCACGAGGGGATTTAACAATGTGCATTAGATTCTGTGCAAGTTCATTGAAAATAAAAGAAAAAAAACATGAGATCAAGCCTTGTGTAGAATTTTAGAAATGATTGTGATTAAAAATTACTCTTGAGAGTCATTTCTGTATTTTTTTTTATCAAATAATTTTTTATCTCAATTAATAAAAAAGAGAATTAATTAATTAATCGCATTAAAATAATCCTCAATGCACCAAAGAATTAATAATTTAATAGAAAATTACGTTTTTTATTAAACGAGAAAAAAATTCAGAATTATCTCTCAAGTGTAAAAAATTAAAAAAAAAAACATGAAATAAAGAATTAAAAAGAAAAATTATTCACGCACTATCTTTATAATAATTAAATCATGCACCAAATGAAAAAGAAAAAAAAAACGTCAAATTCATTCATCCTTTAATTCATTAAAAAGAAAATTCTCTTCGTGCTATTATGATTATAAATGGTGCAAATTTTTTGCGTGTATGTGTGAAGTATGTGTCTGATTAATTAAAAAACGGGACAAAATTGTACGGAAATTAATTAGGAGTATTGAACAAACACACACACACATTTAAATGAAATAATGAAGAAATCTAAAAAAAAAAAAAATTGAATCCAAATGTTACCGGGGTTATACAAGCTGTATAAAGATGATAAAATTAATGAAAAAAAAAAAAATATGAAATTAATAATAATTGGCCGCGCAGAGCGTTCGCCACCTTCAATGCCTCATTGAAACCTCATCTAATGCTTTTTTATCTGTACATTTACAATTTGTGTACCAATGAGGAACGTTGTTTAATCATGTTGTTGATGTTATTGTTAAAGAATGAGATTCAATATTGTAAATAACTATATATTCATTATAATTGATGATATAAATAATTATATACATAAAAAAAAAATGAGAAAACCGAATAATTGAAGATGAATAACACAAATCGAGATGAAAAAATATCTGAAACCTCTCTGTCCCACGAGTGAAAGAAGATGAAAATGAGTTTAAAAATGAATATGAACAATTTTTTTTATAAGCGTCTGAACCAAAGCCCCCGAAACCCCAAAATCACAGTGAAAAAATGTGTAATGTGATCGTTATTGTGTAAACAAATGAAAAAAAAAAAGTCTTTAAAGAGAAAATAAGAAATTACACGCATGAATTTTATGTAGCCAAACGTGTCTCTTGTATAAAGATCCTTCGTGCTCCTTTCTATTTATTCAGAGCTAAAAATTCGGTCTTTAAATTCCTTATTTTTGACTCAAAAAAATATGTGATTAATTGCCTTACTAGAGAAACATAATTATTACATTAACAAAATTAAATATTATGGTTTCAATTCATCGTGAAGCTCAAGAAGTCCATCGATCATTCGCTCACGATACATCTCCACTTCATTAAACTGCTCGCAAACTAATGGAGTTCTGTCAACATAGAGAAAAGCTTCTGCATACTCCGGTGGATACTGATTGAAGCATTTATCAACTGCCTGTGATGCCAGAAGCATCACCGGAGTATTCAAAATTCCATGAATCATTGAAAAAACACGTAATTCCTCGATTGATTCGCAGAACTCAGTGAATGGAAACACTTTACTCGGATCAAGATGTGCATCCATAAGAGAACTTGATAAATTGTCATAGTAAATTTTGAAGAGCTCTTGGCAATGTTTTTCCCTTAATTCTCGGGTGGTTGAGAATTGGAGAAAGAGGAGAATGTCATGAGCCGGAGGATTATACCTGAAATCAAATAAATTAGTAAAAATTATAGTTTTTCGAGAATATCTTTGAAACTACTGGGTTTAGGGAAAAATATGAAGATACCTTTTTCGTAGGAAATTAAATTCTCTACAAAACATGTCTCTTCATAATTTCCTCTAAACCCAATTGTTTCAAAGATATTTACCAAAGAATGTTCAGTAAAGTCTTAAAATAAATAATTAATTAAATTACCTTGCTAATTGAAAATCAATCAAGCAGCATGCATCAGGTCTCCCGGCATCGTCATACCTGAATAAAACATTATTAGCCCACAGATCCCCATGACACAAAACATTCCTAAACTTCTTCGAAGGTGCGAGTTTCTCCCTATGATTCATCGTCAAAGCCATGAATCTATCCTTGAACTTAATTTTCTCGAATTCATCCAATTCATCCAGCATGTCTATCATCGACACGACTCCTCTGATAGCACTCACCAGCATTTCCTCACCTTTTCCCTCTCTAGTAGGCCACAGGGTCTCGTGCATGCAGTGAGAAAAATTTTCATAAACATTTTTCTTGCAAATCTCCTCGAATATCATCGATTTCCCATGAAATTTCGCAAGAGTCTTCATTATTATTCTGCAGTGATTGAAGTCGAAGGGTGTGTGCTTATTCAGCATTGTGAATCCCTTTGCAGACATGTCCTCGAGGACGAGCACCTCTTCACCGAGTCCCAGGAAGCATTCTGGTATACTGGAGTGTTCAAGGCCATGGAGAACCTGAGGAAAAACTTCGTTGTAGAGATCGATTTCTTTTTTGAATGATCCGTGTTCTTCGTTGAATTTAGCAGAGGCTGTGCCACTCAGTGGTGGGATTTTTGCGAAGAAATTTATAGTCCTGGAGTCTTCTGCTGATTGCCTCGGGGCGACAATGGCTTTCAGGGTGAAGTACTGGCCCATGAAACCGGTGGTTGGGTCCAGGGGAATCACCTCATATTCGACTATTGAATAGTTTTCCATGTTCTCTTTGGAAAGCTTCTTTTTTATTATTTCTATGCACTCTTTCGCTTCGAGAACGTTGTCCTTATTCCGGATCTCCATGTCAACTGGATTGAAGAATCTGGAAATAATTATTTATTTTATTTATTGAGAGAGAGGGAATTTTTATCGAACGTGCTTTAACTCTGTGCATGAAAGAATTCGCAAAAAGAGAGAAATTCTTCAAGAAAATGATAAGAAGAGATACAACCCGAATCCCTTTCTTTCGGAATAACTCTGAATCTAGAAGAGATACAAAAATTTTATAGAAACGTTTTTTGTAGGGAAAATCCAGAGCTACAAAAAAGGTTTCTACAAAAATTTTCGTATCTCCCTTAGTTTCCGAGATATTTCATAAAAATTTTAATGATAGCGGTGAATTTCCTTATTTCTTGAATATCTCCCAAAATACGAGGTTCAAGGAAATTTATCAAGAAACCTTTTTTGTAGATCATAAAATTCTCTACAAAAAAGGTCTCTTCACATTTTTCTCTAAACCCACTCAATTCCGAGATATTCACCAAAGAAGCTTATATTAACTTTCAAACTTAAAAATACTCACAATTACAGAAAATTATCAAAACGACTGTTACTCGGTTACTATTCGAATGAGAATTGAGAATAATTATGAATTGTCCATGAAAAATCCTTTAATACATATAATGCTCTTTGATGTAGCTGTGATAAGATAGAAACTCGCACAGCTCTTCAGCATTCGGAGGAATTTATAGCAGTCGAAGGCATTACGTCTCACGTGACATCACAAAATTGAATGAATTAAGTTTTGACATAGCACAAACCGTTTGCGCTATTTCTCCCTTTTATTGGTACTGATTGATGCTATTATTACACTACCAGGTTTCGTAGCAGCGTTTTAATAGCACCGTATGATCGAACGATTGCGATAAAATGCGAATCGTTTGACATTTGCTTACATTACTAAAGAATGTACAATATTTAAGAATTAAGTGTCGCATTAAAATTAACGCACATTCTTTTTTTATCGTGACAAGTCAGGCATGATGTGTTTGACAATTTTTCTCTGATTCATTTTCAGAAATTGCAATTTATGCCTCTATGTGAATTTTTTTACAGAAATATTTATTCAGCATAAATTTATCACTTTAATTTACGATATCAATTAAATTCTAGTTAAACAGTGATTCGACAGTTTTTTTCTCAACACTCTTCATTTTTGTCACTTCTGTACGGTGGATCGAAATAAAGCACTGGATGAATCGCTGGCGTTGATAATGGTCCTCTCTCATCCTAAAAATATTTTTAAAAAATGAATTAATGCACGTGCTCAAGAGTTACATAATTCTGCAGATGACTCTGCTGATTCTACCAATTATTTCAAGTTCAAGGCTGTACAACTTGTGTTTGATGGAGCTTTTAATTTGCAAAGTGCGCGTGTAAATCTTGGGAATTGATATAGCACTTACCGAGTCGTTTGTTTGAGATTTATTATCTGGTTTGAATGCATCATTCGTGTAGCTGAAGTTGGGGTTCTCCTCGATGCCAATTAAATCGGAATCGCCACTTCTTTGACTGAAAATTGAGACATTGATGAAAAAATCCAGAAATTTGCGAATATCTTTGAAATAAGTAGGTTTAGAGGAAAATATCAAGAGACCTTTTTTGTAGCTCTTGAAATTCCCTACAAAAAAGATCTCTTCATAAATTCTCCCAAGTCTCATCATTTACGAGATATCGAATAATTACCTGACATTATCATTAAATTCCGATGGTTTCGACGTATTCCAAATCGGATTCGACCCAGCCACTGCAAATTGATTGGTAGTAGGTACAAACCCGTTCTTCTTCTCAAAATCATCATCCCCAGACTTCCAATCCACCGCCATTTTCTCCAGTCTCTTATTCAAACTCCTCGTTCTAACAAAATGCACAACAAATAGCACAATAGTACTCAAGCAGAACAGAATCGTCAACGAAAGCATGACCCAATAGGCCGCGTCTCCATCATCAGTGTCCACCGACGAACTCCCCGTCGGTACGTCAATCAGGAAGAGCGCCTGTCCCTGAAGTCGGGCCTTGAGATTCGTCACTGTTTGCAGATCGCTCGAAGCCAGAATTATAACATCAGCCTCAATAGGAAGATTATCGCTGGAGTCGATGAAATGGGTCGTCACGGTCGTGACGTTATCCAAGACGTGATTATTCGCATCGACGCTGCTCTTGATGTCATCGATGTTGCAGATGTATCCGAAGATCTCGGAAAACGCGTGAATGACGAACATTCTCTCCTCCGTGACGTAAGCAGCATTGTTTCTGAATGTGAAGACGACTCTGTTGCTGCTGGAGATGATGTAAATTTGGACGTTGGTCGTGTCCGAGTGATCAACCGCATCATAAGCAGATACCTCGAACATGAAGAACCCTTTCATGTTGCTGGTCGGTGAGAACTTCAAAAGAAGCTCTCCAGAAGAGCTGTCCAAAGAGAAAGGATTCACAATGTTGGAGATCGAGGGATCGGATGCAGTCAGGCTCCCCGGGTTCAAAGAGTACCTGATCGTGTCATTCAAATCAGCATCCGTAGCTTTAACCGTCAGAATCAACTTCTCAAGTGCATCTTCAACTGCAACTCCACCGGAGTAATTTGCGCTTTCAAAAATTGGGGCATTGTCGTTCTCATCAAGAACGATAACTGTAATATTCAGAATGGCCTCAGGCCGAGGATCTCGAGGCGGTCCCTCGCTGTCAGCTGTCGTGATGACAGCCAGTGTCATCTCCTCCTGCTCCTCCCTATCCAACTCCTTAGCAACAGTCAAATTCCGGGTTTCCTTATCCAATGAAAAATACTCGAAATCCCCGATTTTGTTGTCGATGAAGTAGAAAATTGGGACGATGTTGGATCCACCGATATTTATGTTATCAATGGCCTCAGGAATCAGCACCGAGAAGTCTAACCCAGTTTTATTCTCCTTGATCCAAACGGTCCAGTCGTTGTCATCGAACTTTGGGCCCAGAGTCGAGACGAATATGATGGTGAGGTCTAGACGAGCAGATCTCGGTGGATCTCCACCGTCTGTCGCTATTATTGTGATCGTGTACCTGTCGTCCACCTCGATATCTCCCGGCCATGATCTCAATTGCAGCTGACCTGAATTCTTCCCGCTCTCAATGACCTCGAAGTACTGATCGTCTTCATTGGCACTGGAAATGGAGAAAGTAACGGTTCCACTTGATCCGTAATCTTCATCAGTTGCTTTGAAGTCAGGCAACGGTGATTTATCGTGTCTCTTCAGCTTCGAGTGGAGCGCTTGGTCCTGACTAAGTGCGATACTCGCTGGGTACTCTATCACAGGGTCATTATAATTGTAATCGGTTACTCTTATGATGTAGGTCCGTGTGGAATTTAATGGGCCCGGGTCCGTTCCATGATCCTGAGCGTAGAGCTCAACCGCCCAATTACCGTAGCACCCTCTCAGATCACGAGCGGCCGAAATAAGTGCACTCTTCAGGTCTTCCGTCTCCACCTTGAACAGACCCTGACAGTTTCCCTCCGCTTCCTCATCTCCATCGATCAACGAAACATTCAGGATTCGATAAGACACTTTAGTGTTGTTAGTCGCAGGATCGTCTTTGTCATCAGCAGTGACCCGCAGAATGCTCGCGTCGCTCTTCGTGTTTTCATTCACTTCCACAGCGGGATTCCAAAGGTCAGGAAGCTCCGGCGGCTGGTCGTTGATGTCGTCGAGGACGACAGTGATCGCAGTGTCGATGGAATTCGAGTTCCAGGTTATTCCATCCTCTAGATAATTGTCCCTCAGCTTCAGATTGATAGTGTAAGTACTGGATCCAAAGTCTCGGTCCAGAATGTGATCGCCTGTGAGATGCACTTGAATATAACCACTGAATCTGTTGATGTCGAAGTATTGAAAGGGAGCGGAGTAATTCGTGTTCAGGAGGTACGAAATGTTGTTGAAAGGCGACGTGCGATCTTCGTCGTTTCCTGAAATCGTTACCACCTCCGTTCCATTCGGTGACTTCTCCCGAATGTGGATGGTGGTGTTGAACTCATCCGTTAGGAGATAAGGAACTTCGTCGTTCATGTCGATGACGAAGATGGAGATGGGTTTAGTAGTATTATTGTCTCCATCAGACGCAATCACATTGTAGTAAATGAATTCATAGACCTCTGCGTCAATTCCTCCGCTCTTGTTGACTCTGATCGTTCCGGTCACCGCGTCGATGCTGATGAGGTGATCTTCGGTTTCGTTAGTCGCAAGAATGGAGTACGTGATCTTGTTGTATTGGGGTCCATCGGCATCCGTCGCCGTTACAGAACCGATCAGAACGTCGCTCACTGAATTCTCAGAGACACTGAGCTCCCCCAGTTCATTGAAGACCGGTGGATTATCGTTGATGTCGATGATGTTCAGGGTCAACGATGCGGAAGTTGAGTTGTCATTGTGCACGGTCTTGACATCATGCACGACGATCGTCAGGAACATGACGTCGAATCGTTCGTAATCGATCCGATCCTTGACGACGATCTTTCCCTCGGCGTAACGCTTGTGTCCCTCCGGATACGTCACATTAATTTCCAAGTGCTCTCTGTAATGACTCTCATCCACAAGAACTCCGCTCTTCTGCGCCGTCGATTGGTCCCAGTCGATGCTGAAGATCAGCTCTGCGTCTGTATCAACGTCCGAAGCCTCAATCTTTGCCTCGACACTCGTGCCGATCTCCTCCACCAACGACGGCACTTTAGGCAGGAAAAGCTTCGGGGGAACGTCGTTAACATCGGTAACATTAATCGTCACTGTTGCGTAAGCCTTGTGCTCTGCCAGATCCGTCGCCACCACTTGCACAACAACGATCGGCATCGATTCATAATCCAACGCGTTCTCCACACCCGTTCTGATCTCTCCAGTAGCTTCATCGATCACCAACGACTTCTGCGACATCAGCGCGTGCTTTACATTGTCTCCGACGTCTCTGTCCGTCGCCAGCATCGTCGCAATGTGGTGCCCCATTGCGATGTCCTCAGGCAGGTGAACTTCAACTGAGTCATTCAGGAAAATCGGCCACTCGTCGTTCCAATTTCTCAGATTAATGTTTAGGAGCTTCCGCCCCACGTGCGATTTATCCGCAACCTCAGTAGCCTGGATTTCGATGGACATGTTCCTCCAATTTGGATCCTCGTAGTCGAGGACCGAAGCGTTGAGAACAGAAATTGTGAAGGTTGCTGTTTGATATCCACTGGTTGGGACTATCAGAAAAGCAGAGCTCCAGTTGTATTTTGAATCGTCGATGAGTTCCACTATGTACTGACCGTTCTCAGCGAGATCTGGATCGTTTATCGTTATTGGGGAATTGAAGTTCAGGGTCGTGTAGGTCTCCTCATCGATTTCGACATTCAGCACTTCAGGTGTTATAACGGGAGAGTGATCATTCTGGTCCTCGACGATGAGGACAATAGTCGCATTTATCGCAGAAGAAATATCCTCTTTCTCATACGCTATTATCGAGAACCGGAAGACTTCTTTCTTCAAGGCGTCACGATCAATCGGATGAATCGTGATGAGTCCGGTTGATTCCTCCACTGAAAACAAATCCACTTCGTCTCGATCCTCGGGGACGATCCGATAATTGATCTCCGCGTCTATCTGGATATCTCCGTCTTTAGCTAGCACCTGAATCTCGTGCTCCGTTTTCTCTAGAATATTCTCTGACGCTGTGATGCTCATCCAAACCGGCGGCTCGTCCGGCATGTCGATGACTTGAACGATCGTCATCAGATTCCCCACATTCCCCCCACCATCCGTCGCCTTTATCTGCAGCATGTACGTCGCGATTGTCTCGAAATCAAGAGGCTTCTTCACACTCAGATATGACGTCATCTCGTTTTGATTATTGGGGATTAGTTCCTGAGTGAATTCAAAGCTGTCTGATCCTTCTTCCGGGGTGGAAGTGAAGGTGATGCTGCAGTTGCTGATCCAACCGTCGGCGTCAGTTATTTTTAACGTGCAGTTCATTCTTCCGGAGTAGTTTTCTTCCACTGCACAATTACGCTCGAGAGCCTGGATCACTGGGGCGTTGTCGTCGATGTTGATGATGTTGAGGGCAATGTCGTGGTGGTCAGAGCCTACAAGGACTTCGAAACGGTAGTTTTGCATCATGGGGGTTTCGTAGTCTTGTTTCTTTGTTATGTAGAGGAGCCAGCGTTTTGTTGTTGGGTCTCGACGGAATTCAGCACCGAGAATGTAGTTGCTTTGGGCTGATGAAAATGCACCAATCTCCGGCTTCGTTTCACCTGTTTTTATAATTCAATGGTGATTGAGTCTTTCTCATTATTTTTGATGTATCTCGGAAACTGTTGGGTTTAGGGGAAAATTGGAAGAGACTTAATTTGGAAAAAAATTAATTCTCTACAAAAACGTACCATCGTAATTAACTTGTGCTATACAAATGTGATAATTAACTTCTTCTTCGAGAGAAATTCTTGTGAGGCTTGGAGTTGAGTCTATGAAGGTCACAGCATCGTCGATGTTCTCGGGTGCGATGAAAGGTGGATCATTCCATTCTGAAAATAAAAATAATGTAAACAATATTTGCAGCTGAAAGGTTTTCCTGCATTTTTACTAATTATTTGCTTTGACGTTAAATTGAATGATTATTGATTAGGTGGAGATGACTCACGGGCTCGTGATGTTTTGATTGATAATGCGAAGCACATGAACATCAATCCATATCCAAATTTCATCATGATGACCAGTTCAGGAGCCTCAATCTCCGGAGTTCGTAAGTATTAATTTAATTATTCCTCAGACTTGTTTTTTTTTTATTCTCACATGCAAGAGGTCTTGCATCAACGTCCATCGGATTACTAACGCCATGGTACCTGCAATCTATCAATAATGATAAGGCACAGGTGATAATGATTCTTTTAAATCCATCTTTTATCGCTCAAACGTTTTCCAAAAGTAAATAACAGATTTCCGTTAATTTCTCTGCATATGAAGAACACATTTTTTAATCAGAGAATTAGAATGAAAAATAAAAAAATTATCGAGTTTTTGTTGAGTTTATGCCACACAGTTGAGTCGTGTATTTATTATCTGAAGGCAATTTCTGTCAGTGGTGTGAATAATTGAGAACTGCTATCGTAATATGCTTAGAGATAATGAGAGAATCACATTATTTCATCACTCTTGCCCTTTTTTTTAATGCTCCATTGTTTGTTAATCATTTTATTATTCCATTGATGATTAAAATGGATTGAAATCCTGGAAAAAGAGAAAATTTTACAGTTTTGGGATTGTTATTGTTGGAATATCTCGGAAACTAAGTGAGATAGGGAAATTTTTGTTGATACCTTTTTTGTAGAAAATTTCAAGAGCTTCAAAAAAGGTCTCTGAGAAAAATTCTCTATCTCCCTTATTTTCAGAGATATTCTCAAAAAAATAACTTATCTTGTTTCACCTCTTTTTCATCGATTTCATTTTTCATTCAATTTCTTAATTAATTCGTATGAATTATTGGGGAAAAAGTATAGAACGTTAATAGAACGAAGAATTATGAGAAAATTCAATTGACATTAATAAAAATAAAAATAAAATGGGATGTAAGTGTTGGATACGATAATCAGCAGTGTCATAGGTCGAAGACAGATGAGATATACAGTTGAGGCTCTGACTGGCAGTCGATGTCGTGTACAGCAGTCAAGATTGACAGGACGGATTTTCAGTTGCATTTCGAGTGACATAATTTTTTTTTTCAATTTTTCTTGATACTGAGAGTTGGAAGGGAATAACGAGCAAGGTAGATTTTATTATTTTTTTAGACGTGAGGTAAACACGTCAATTTCGTAACACAATCGCAGAAATTCAGGCGTATCTTGTAGATTCTTTTTATTTCCCTGAGTTATTTCACAAGTAATGTGTTGAAGTGCATTGACGAGTTTTTGTTGTTGAAGGGAATTTTGCGATGCAGAGAATTAATAGACGACGGGGTAAATTAATTAGTTTATGAGTTTAGTGCAAAAAAATACGTCGATGCAATATAGTTACCGGTTTTTGGGTGATATCTCGGAAGGTAAGAGAGATAGAGAAATTTTGGTGGAGACCATTTTTGTAGAGAATTTTGAGAGCTACAAAAAAGGTATCAATGAAAATTTCCGTATCTCGCTTAGATTCGGAGATAATCCCCGAAAACCAATGTCAAGGCCAATTTTCGGGTTTCAAATTTATTCAATTTTGTAGTTTTTTTGGAATATCTCAGAAACTAAGCGAGATAGAGCAATTTTGCATAGGACCTTTTCTGTAGCCCTTAAAATTCTCTACAAAAAAGGATCAGTACAAAATCGCTCTATCTCGCTTAGTTTCCAAGATATTTGGAAAAAACTGAATTTTACTCAACGATTCATTGAATTATCAAGTTTTCTATTTTTCTCGTTAATCATAAACATAAAGAGATTCCATTTCCCGAAAAAATACTTCATAAACATGAAAAACAGTGTTACACATCAAGCATTCGAGCTCAGCCTTGACATTGACAATCAGAGCGTATAAAATAGCCGCGACCCCATATCTTTATCAGACAAACTCTCATATCGACTCTTGATGAATTTCATAGAAAAAACAAATCCTCACATTTTTTGCTGCAGCTTTTTCCATTCCGGAAATGACCCGACCAACGCCAGTTCCGAGGCGTCACTCTGATCTTCCACATTTTGAATCAGTCGCTCGTATTTCGAGTTTGCCCATTGTTGAGAGTGGCATAGCCATTGCTGGAAATGTTTACGAGAAAATCAAGGTGAAAATTTTTCCTACAAACTCAATCCATTATTCCTCCAATATCTCGGAAACTAAGAGAGATAGCGGAATTTTCGTAATAACCTTTTTTGTAGCTCTCACTTTTCCCTACAAAAAAGGTCTGATTGAAAATTACGCTATCTCTCTTAGTTTCCGAGATATTCCATTAAATAAGATCAGCATGAATTAATTTAATTAATTTTCATCAACAGCGTTCCAATTCTTTGATGAATTGGAGCCTCGATACTGCAGAACAGTCTCTAGCAATGGCAACTGCATCAGCCAAACCAGCGATTCTCGTTCTGAATGGTCCAATGGTGACCCTGGATAATTTACTGTGCAAAGGTATTGATATCGTTGAGCAACGAGTACCAGCCGTTCACCTGCCACCGCAACTCGTGAGTTGAACAAAAAATATTATTCATTGATTATTAATTCCCTTGGTTCTATTTTCCCAGCAATTTCGTTGAGTTTATCCTCGGTTTTGGATTCTGGGAATGAGTTATTCCAAATGCAATTGACATTATCCATATTTCATAACAATTGTCTTTCTTGAATATTTTCAGTTGTATTGGAACACGCGAGAGTACGTTAATAAGAAATTCGTGAGGCCTGTGCTGAAGCGTGCCGGAAGCGTCAAGCAAATAGGTAGTCAAGCAGCCGATGCCGCTGCTGATAGACTAGATGGTGCATTGAGTGTTGCTGACCAATACGTGGATCGTTATTTACCACCTGATCCAGCGGACAAAGTTGCAGAAGGTGAGAGACAATTCTAAAAAAAGAAGAATTTGTTAATATTTTAGTTTTTTGCGAATATCTTTGAGTCGATTGGGTCTAGAGAAAAATTGTAAGAGACCTTTTTTGTAGATAATTCGATTCTCTACAAAAAAGGTCTCTTGATGAATTCTCGTAAACCTCGTCGTTTACGAGATATTCTGGGATTAAAGTGCACTCGATTATAAAACTAGAAATTTTAATTACAGATGCAAATCCAGTAGAATCAACGAGTAAAACAACGCGCACTATTATCCACGGCGCTCGATTTTCGCGAAAACTGCAGAGAAGATTGACACGTCGTACACTGGCAGAAGCGAGAGCACTGAAAGAACAGAGTACTGAGTGTATTCATGTGCTGCTCTATGTCGTGGAATTGGTAAACAAATAATTTATTAAGTGAAAAGATAAAACGAAGAAAAAAATCATTCTTTCACATTTTTTGGAATATCTCGGAATCTAAGCGAGATAGAGAAATTTTCAAAGAAACCTTTTTTGTAGCTCTTAAAATTCTCTACAAGAAAGGTTATTATGAAAAATGCTCTATCTCGCTTAGTTTCCAAGATATTCTTAAAAAACTAAAAAAGTGAAGATAAACTTGTTTTTTTACCTTTTTTTGCTACTGATTCCATAAAATAATTAATTAGCAATTGATTATTGATGAGAGAATTTTGATTAGATTGCCACAGATCCTAAAATGGCGTTGAAAAAATCGAAGGAGCTCTGGGCAGCTCTGAGTCTCCCGGAGCCAGAGAATCAGACACGTCCTGCTACATTGGAACAATTACTTGTTTTATTGACGAGAGAATCAGCTCGCAGGATTGTCCATCTTGTTAATGGTACAGTTGCACTCGCCTCAAGGGCACCGAGGCGTATTGGCATCAGTCTCATGACGATTTCCCATCACTTATTGTCCATTGCTGATGCTACAATTAAGGTGATTGATTCCTGTAATTCAAGAGACCTGCCAAGAGAACAGTTTCTTGAGAATATCTTCGAAAATAATGGAGATAGAGAAATTTTCATAGAAACCTTTTTTGTAGAGGAGAATTAGAGCTACAAAAAAGGTTTCTACGAAAATTTTCCTATCTCCACTATTTACGGAGATATTCTAGAAAAACTGGCGAATTTTTGGAAAATTCAATAAAAAAAATTGTTTATAATTTTTTTTAGATGACTCCACTAATTGGAAAACGTGATAAAACAGATAAACAATGGTCCATCCTCCAGACAACCTTAGAGAGAATAAAAATAGCGACGAATCTACTCCTGGTAAATAACATTTCAATAATTAATCAAATATATTTCTAATTTTTTCATTTTCTTTTTCTCATTACCAGGAACGTACTGCCGTGTTTATAGCAGGTCGTCCCGAGCCCAAAAAAACATCCATTCAGCCTCGTGGACAGCACCACAACAACTACTTGAGCCCCTTCTCCAATCGTCCAGTCAATGGAATTGATTAATCGTCAAAACCTCGTCTCCTACAATTTATTATCTCTGAATTGTTGACAAAGACTCAGTTTATCCCGGAAATATGTTATCTATGATTATCTGAAATAAATACCTTATGGACTTTGTCAGGTGTAGAATTCCTCATTAATTTTCCCATCATTTCCCCTTTTTCCATAATTTAGAAGTAAAGAAATTCTGCACTTTTTCGTGATTCTTCTATCAAAAATATCTCGGAAACTAAGAGAGATAACGAAATTTTCGTAGAGACCTTTTTTGTAGAGCGGAAAGAGATCTAAAAAAAAGGTAATTCCAAAAAATTCCCTATCTCTAACGGTTTTCGAGATATTCCAAAAAAACTAAATTTCCTCGATTATCAGTCACAAAATAATGAAAATTCTAATTTATGTTTCTTTAATTATCAATAAAAAAAACGGAATTATCTCTGTAATTAGTCATTGAATGAGATTGAGTTCGTCTGGCTGGATGAAAAATTTTCCAATTATGTAATTGAAGTGGCTCTAAAATAATCGCTGGAGGACGAAAAATCGAAGCAGATCATTAATTATTGAATAATCAAGACGTCTAGACCGTTCAAAGACATCGTTTGAAATTTACTGTAACAATCAGAGCATAAATTAGATCATGAGGAAAATTAATATGATGGAATAGAACTGATATTTTGTTGTGTCGAGAGAGAAATGTCGATCGCACAATGACACCAAGTCAAGTGTGGTTGGACCCGAGACGATAAGCCGGCTTGGCGTGATTTAGAAGAGATCGGTTTTTTCCAGACGCAGGAAGCCACAAGCCACACGCAGAAAATGGACTCTCTCTCTGTTTTGTACAGTTCTGCAAGAAGAGAAAATGAGTGAATAAAAGAAGGGAAAAGAAGTTTGCGTATCGATTGCATGAAGCTCTGTGACTTCATTAAATTTAATTAGCGAGAGTCTTCCGTGAAAGTTCATTAACCAGAGAAACGTCGAGAGAATTTCTCATTTTTTTATGGAATTTTGAGGAAGTGAATGGTTGTTGCATTTTTTAAGAATATCTCAGAAACTAAGAGAGATAGAGAAATTTTTATAGATACCTTTTTTGTAGAGAATTTCAAGAGCTACAAAAAAGGTTATTACAAAAATTTCGCTATCTCCTATAGTTTCTGAGATATCCTACAAAAACTGAAAAAGGAAATATTCAATATGAATTTTAATCATTTGTCCGCCATTTTGTTTACAAAATTCTCGAAATAAAGAATAAAAAAAAAAATTGTATGAAGAAAAAGGGCCTCAAACAAGGGTGACACATTTTTTTTTATATTTTTGAAAAAATTAATTCGAAAATATAATTAAATTCCATTTAATCTCACCTTCACCTCCTAAAATCATTATTTTCCCAAAAAATGAGAACGATAATTAAAAAACCATTTGAATGAATTTAATATGATGTCCGAGATACTCAAATTGGACTTTGGAATAATCCCAGAGTTTTGAGAATGCCTTCATTTATTTAGTGTGAATATTGTTGTAAAACCGACGCTATCGTTGCCCATTGGCACTTTCAAAAGCCTCACGTCGACTCTAAAGCCCCCCCTCCACTTCCCCACCTACGTGACATCCCTCACTTACATTCTGTCAGCTTGTTCAACACACTTCACTTCAATTCTCGGTTCTCCTCGTGATAGCAACGGAACACACGCACTTCATCCATTTTACTTTGTTATTAAAATATACATCTACAACGAGAAGAAAAAAGTCATAATTATTTAATTAATGATAAATTGAATTTTTACGAGTAATTAAATTCTTCGTGAAATACGAGTTTCAATAATTGGTGAGTATTTTCATTTTATCAATGATTATTTATCAAATTCATTGTTTCAAGAAGATTATTCTCTATTCAACACTTTTCTCGCAGTTAATCTGTCAATATTTTGATGCATTATTATTTATTAATTAATTTTTTAGTTAATTTGGTAATTAAATACTTTTTAGTGAATTAATTTTTGATTTGACGCTTCTTTTGTTTTTTGGAAATATCTCGGAAACTAAGAGAGATACAGAAATTTTCATAGAAACCTTTTTTGTAGCCCTGAATTTCCTCTACAAAGAAGGTATCTATGAAAATCGCTCTATCTCTCTTAGTTTCCGAGATATTCAATAAAAACTGTGAAGAGGATGAGTTTACAAGATTTTTCTAGATGATCATTGAATTAATGATTAATTCATTCGATAATTAACTTTTTTTCATCACTTTTTCTGATGTTTTCAGGAATAATTCTATTGGGAAATTTCCATTAGATGTATTACATGCGGGAATACAGATATTTTGAATAGAATATCGATTAATCAGTAACAGCCTTCGCGAATTGTAAATAAACAAGCGTTAGATGAGATCATGAGAGTATCTTACACCGATGGCAAATAAATAGTGAAAGTCGTCGAGAAATTTCACTTATTAATGATTGAAGCACCGGTTGAATTTTTATTTTGTGCACAGTATCGTTTTCACCTAATCAGTGAAAGTTTCCGGTTAATTTATTATTAAATATATGACAAATACATTATTTTTGCGAATTTCACCAAAATTTCATTTTTTTGAGATATCTCCGAAAATAATAGAGATACAAAATTTTTCATAGAAACCTTTTTTGTAGATCTTTTTCTTCTCTACAAAAAAGGTTTCTACAATTTTTTTCGTATCTCACTTCAATCCCGAGATATCTTCAAAAAACTAAGTCTCAACATAGATTACATTTTAATAACAATTATTTGCCTAATTCTCTTATTTCATTATTTTCCAAAGGTTTCATTCCAATCAGAGGAGAAAATGGCAGCAGCTCAAGTATCATTTCCTCAAGTCGAGGTTTTCAATCGTGTACTTGGGTTACCAGTTGTTGAACAGGCATTGGCTGTATCCGCATTTACTTACACAAAATTCAAAGACTCGAATCAATTCATCCACTGGTTTCTATCATACGCTGAGGATTCAATAACTC
Source organism: Aleiodes testaceus (assembly GCA_963565655.1). Taxonomy (NCBI): domain Eukaryota; kingdom Metazoa; phylum Arthropoda; class Insecta; order Hymenoptera; family Braconidae; genus Aleiodes; species Aleiodes testaceus. The sequence continues at coordinate 4,417,476 of OY751415.1, read as the reverse complement.
AGGCAACGAGACAAGCAGTGCCATATGCAGCACCAATTGCTATGAAACTCGAGACACCAATTCACTTTGTTGATGATAAACTGTGCTGGGGATTGAATAAAATCGAGGAGAAAGTGCCAATTGTCAAGGAAACCCCAGAAAGTGTAAGTTCACTAAAGAAAATGTAATTTCCTCGGAAACTAAGCGAGATAGCACAATTTTCATAGAGACCTTTTTTGTAGGGAATTTTATGCTCTACAAAAAAGGTCTCTACAAAAATTATCCTATCTCGCTTAGTTTCCGAGATATCTTCTAAAAAACGTGAAAATCAAGTTAAATTTAAAGAGAACAAAGAAATAATTATTTTGTTTTACAGATATTCGAGAAAAGCTACATGTTTGCACTGCAAACGGTACAGCCAGCGATGTCAAGGATCGCATATGCCAATGACCTGATCATTTCTCAAGCAAACTCACTCAAAGAATTGAGCTGGAACAAAGCCAATAAAATATTAGGCAGTCACTACGGTATTGCTGCGATACATGGATTAGACAGTACTGCATCAGTTGTTGATAAACTCATTGACAGATATTTTCCACCAACTGGAACGGAGATTACTGCAGGTGAAACTATTGATGAAAAATCGTAGATAATTATCCATTTTCGGAATCAGTTATCGTTCGATATCTCGGAAAATAAGGGAGATAGAGAATATTTTGTGAGGACCTTTTTTGTAGCTCTTTTTCTGCTCTACAAAAAAGATATCCATAAAAAAAATCGTATCTCGTTTAGTTTCCGAGATATTGTCCAAAAACTAAAATGATTCAGGTTTTTTTTTTTTTTAAGATTTTACTCTTAAAAGAATGGAGATTATTCTGAACCACAGGTCCATTTTGCCCCAGTCTCCTTTATGCACAAAGACTAATTAATACTAATTACAGAACCAACATCGAGCGAGGAGGATGCACTTCTTCACACACTCCAAACCGTTGGTAGACTCTCTAACAAAGCTGCACGTCGTGTTTATGGAAATGTTGTACACAATTTACGTACAATTAACAGAGACAAAATGAAATTATATGTGAGTAATATTGTTGAGTTTCTTCAGCTCACGAGATACATACATGCTGTCAATGATAAAGTACAAAAATTTACATCACCAGCAAAAGAAACAACTAATAAAAATACCCAATCTACTAATGGCCACACTAAGTCTGAATAAACAAATTAAAATTCACGTAAATAATCAGAAAATTATTATTTTTTATATAAAAAAAATTTGTGTTATGTTAAAATTATTATACGTAGATATTCGGATTAATTTAATCGTAATTTCACTCAAATGAAAGAACAAAATTTGACATTTTTTTCTACTCAATTATTTTTTTTAACAGATTATCTTGTTATAGAATTAAGTAATTAATGTTATTTATGATTAAGAAAGTGAATTCTTCAATGTATCCTTATACTCGTAATGTGAAATTTTTCATATTTTTTATGATTCGTAATTTAATGATAAATTTATGTTTTGAGATTAATAATGGGGAAAATAAAATGCAAGAATTTTTATAATCACTCAACAGATGTCTAATGTTTTTTAATTCAAGATTTAAATAAGATAAGAAGATTTCTTAAATTAATAATAAGATTAAGAGGTGAAGTAAATAAAAGAGAATTTTCAATCCATTTCTTCGAATATCTCAAAAACTATGGGAGATAGGGAAATTTTCATAGAGACCTTTTTTGTAGAGGAGAATGTCCTCTTTAAAAAAGGTCTCTACGAAAATTCCTCTATCTCCCATAGTTTTCGAGATATTCCCCAAAAACAGAAGCAATGATGCAACGACTCGAGAAATCGAGAAATAGATCTCAATCAATATCTGCAAAAATCCTAACAATTTCATCATTCTCATCAGACATGACTCGGAGGGTTCATAGTACGAGTGACTCAGGTACTCAAATGCATTCAGTCTCTGTTTATCCGATCCGAAAGACCTAGAACGTTTCATATTCGAGGAAGATTGTCCCCCACGTCAGACTTAAACTCATCGTACGACATTCGTTCAGGTTCAGGTGCGTATCACAAGCCCTCATTGCTCCATTAATCCATCCAATCGATCCCATCGAATAAAAAACATTGACCAATAGGAATCGAGATAATCCACCAAATGGCCATTGAGTTCACCAGAAATCACGTAATCCACTTGATTTCAGCAGAATCGATAAATCTATCGATAAAATAATTCTCTCGATTCATTCATTATTTCAGATACGCCCCTGAAGCATTCCCCCTCCCTGAAGAACGTGCTTCACTTGTCTACGTGCTGCAATATCCATAAAACTCCAGTCATTCCCAACAACTCGTGTCTTCAAGTCATCAATTTTCCGGTTTCATAAACAACGTTTTCTTACGTATTTATTTAAAAAAAGGTAATTATCCAATAATCACTTGCGTAATGAGTTAATAACAAAAATCTGAATTTTTTGAAAATAATTTGAAAAAAAAATTAAAATTGTCTTCAAAATAAATATTATTTCATTAGTTTTTATTTTTTTCCTCAATAAATTGATTAGATAAAACAGTGAGTATTGTTCCAACGTTCAAAGTCCAATTTTTTATGTCCATTTGTGTGTTTTTTTGCAGCAAAAAAGTGTGGATTTCATTGAAAGGAAGAAATGTCTCAAGTGAATAGTCCAACGTCAGAGGGGCCACATTTGGAGGTGATTGATCGTGTGAAGAATATTCCGGTTGTCCAAACGGCAATTGAGAAAACTGGATCGACTTACTCTTATTTGAAGGGTACACATCATCTTGTCAATTGGGCATTGAGCCAGGCTGAGGCTGGGTTCAACTATGCAACAGCAACTGCAGCACCTTATGCTAAAAAATTCGAAGGACAGATTAATACTGTTGATCAGAAGTTGTGTCAGGGTCTAGATATTGTCGAGCAAAAAGTGCCGATTGTTAAGCAGCCACCGAAGGAAGTGAGTGATTATGAAAAAACTAAAATTTTCAGACAACTCGACTTTATTTCATCATCAGTTTTTTGGAGATATCTCTGAAACTAAGCGAGATAGAGCTATTTTCATGATAACCTTTTTTGTAGCCCTTGAAATTCTCTATGAAAAAGGTATCTACAAAAATTTCTCTATCCCTCTTAGTTTCCGAGATATTCAATAAAAAGTGATGGTCATGGTGAAGTCATGTTCGTTGATTATGTTAATTAGTTTTTGTGATGAATAAAAGGGTTTGAAGGTCAATTCTAAACATTTATTAATTCTTTTTGAATTTCCAGATTTTCGAGGCTGCAAGGAACGTCATGAGCTCATCTCTGCAGCCGACAATTGAAAAGATAACAGCAGCCAAAGAATCAGCGACTCATCAAGCTTCAACAGTCAAAGAAATGAGTGTTACCAAGGCTAATGAAATTCTGAGCACACACTATGGTGCCATGGCTGTTCAGAGTGTTGACAATACAAGTGTACTTGTAAACAGACTCCTGGATCATTACTTTCCACCAGTTGCTGGTGAAGAATCTCAACCTGGTGAATTTTTTGATAATTACATTCTCACAATTTTCATTAAATCGTGGAATATCTCGGGAAAATAAGAGAGATGGGGAAAAATTGATAGAGACCTTTTTTGAAGCTCTAATTCTGCTCTACAAAAAAGGTTCCAACCATTTTTTCTCTATCTCGCTTAGATTCCGAGATTTTTTTGAAAAACCTTTTTTCTGAGATTATGTAACTCAAGGAGAGAATTAATGAATGAAAATAAATAATTACAGCTCCAGTGTCGGCCGATGAGAACAAAGTCCTGCACACAGTACAAACAATTGGACAATTATCGAGTAAAACAGCAAATCGTGTTTACCACTCGGTCTCAGCTCAATTGAGAACCGTAAAGAAAGAGGACGTTACAGCATACATGAACAGTGTTGTCTCCATTCTTCACCTCACCAAGTTCATCAATGGTGACAAGGGCGAGAGCACTCCAGGATCATCAAATGCCTCAACGCCGACTGACGAAAAGAAAGACGACGAGAAGAAGTGAAACAATGAATGAAATAATTAATATTTCATATTTTACAAAATCCCTGACTTTTGTCACAATCATTTGAACTATTTATACAAATCACAATTTTTGAAAAAATAATTTTTTCTACAATTTTACGTAAAACTAAATAAATAATGAAATAATATTCATTAATTTACTCATTTTTATTCGCATAAACCTAAATACACTAATATCCCCAAATCCGTTGACAACAAAAGAGGCTGAAACTCCTCCCTATGAAAAAAACAAAATTTAATTCCATTAAAAAATAAATAAAGAATTAAATTGGTGATTTCTCAAAACCATAAGTTGCATATTGTCTGTCGGTTTTCGTCTCGAAATTCGGATATCCAGGATCACTTGGGAATACTTTCTTCCTCGAGACTCCAAGTTTCCATCCAGATTTCATTGTCCAATCACTCTGGAGATACTTGAAGTAATAAATTCCTCCCCATACAGCGAGAAGCGAGAAGAAAGTTCCGCTTATGATGTGACGACAGAAATAAGCGAAATCAGGACCAATCTTTGGGATGAGCATGTGCTCGAATTTGTCGAGTGGTGCACGATAGAATCGTCGGAGGGGATTGTATCGTTGCTTGTAGTATTCCGGATTGTACTTGGGCTCATCTGGAGCCAGGATCTGATCCTTGAGCCATTGAGCACGCCATGCACGTTCAGCGTCTGACATTCCAAGAAGACGTTCTCTTTCGGAGACCATACGCCCGGCGATTGGCATTGGCTTAACCCCACTGGTTGGGGAGTGCACACTTTTCTCCGACATCTCTGATTGATGAATCCTCCGATCCTGCAAATGATTAATTATTTGGTAATTATTTGTATTAATTGAATGAATGAAAATAAGCGATTGGAAACGAGAGTTGAGGCTTTTTTCAGTTTTTTCAAGATATCTCGAGAAATAATGGAGATAGAGAAATTTTGGAGGAGAGCTTTTTTGTAGAGGAGATTGAGAGCTACAAAAAAGGTATCTACAAAAAATTCTCTATCTCTATTATTTTCCGAGATTTTTTATAAAAACTGGTGACGAGAGGATTACTCTCTTCCACGCTTTGTCACTACTTTCAATCCATAATTACAATTAAATAGACAATTCTTCATCTAAAAAAATTACTGAAAAATGATTAATAGTTGGAGAATAATATTGACAATCCCAAAGACCACTTAACCTCAAAATTCAATAGAATTTCTTGGGAGAAATTGAGAAAAAATGTCAAAACGTTGAGACAAAAATCCGAATTAATTTTAATGACAAATTAATTACTTACTCTTATGAAAAAAAATTAAATCCTCACGAATCCTCAATTATTTTTTTCTCCCCTGCACTCGTAATCGAGAACGTACAAAAAAATCCCAGCTCCCAATGGCCGACTGTCTTCTCTCTCCGTCGCCATCTTACGGAAAAATGGCGCAACCAATCACAGAGCGACTCTCGATGACGTAAGAGTGACAGAAGGCAAAAAAGTTTCGGAAAAAAAATGTCTGACGTTGTGTGCCTCGGATGAAAAGAATGAGGGAACAATAAAATTGTTACAGACGTTTGCTCATCTGTTCGTGTCGTCAATGAGACGATTTCATACTGTAATGAGTCAGGGATCAAGGTACGTTGATATCAAATGAGTTTATAGATTAATAAGCTTTCAATGTAAAACACAGTTTTAGTGAATTACTTGAACGACAAAGTTTATGGGTAAATTGACCCATCTCTCTCTCTCTCTCTCTTTTTGTTTTCATTTTCCATTGTTTTGATTGTTGACAAGTGACAGTTGAGGATTTTTAACACTTGATAAAAGAAATTAATTTTTTTTGTAACATTAACATTAAAAGATAATTCCACTTTTTTTTACTTTTTTTGACAGAAAAATAATTTTTACATGAAATTTTTTGTTTAGGTTGGATTTTCATTAATCAATTAGGAAATAATTGAAAATGGATGCAGAACTGTCGGAACAGTTCTATAGGATTCAAGCAATTGATAGAGCACTGAGAATTCCAAGTGTTAATTATTTATGGGACAAATCTACTGAAGTTTATGAGAGAGTGAAAGGTGTAAATACATTTACAAATTGGGCATTCGATAGAATTGAAACAGTAATACATACGGTTTTGGAAAAATCCTTGCCTATGGCACGTTTGATGGAGAAACCGATTTACAATCTCGACAAGACATTTTGTCAAGGTCTTGACTTTGTCGAAGTAAAATTACCGATTATTAAAGAAGATCCGAAACAAGTAAATATTTAATTCATTTTTTTGAACTTGAATTAACGTTTTTCTCAATATCTCCGGAACGAGTGGAGATAGAGGAAATTAGCAAGAGACCTTTTTTGTAGCTCACAAAATTCTCTACAAAAAAGGTCTCTTGATAAATTCTCCTAAACCTCATAATTTCCGAGATATTCCATGAAAACAAAAGTTTTCCCCGACTAATTTTATTTTATTCAATTTTCACAGATTTTAGATCGTACAAAATCTCTCGTGTCAAAGAGACTACGTCCGGCAGTACAAATATTCATTGACTTGAAGCAAGAGACTAAGCAAAGAGTGAGAATAATAACCCTTCATACTTACTACAAGGCACACTACTTGAGAGTTTACAGTTGGCAACAGGCTGACAAAGTTATGTCAACTGAGACTGGAATTAATATTTTAAAGACTGTTGATAATACAACTGGACTAGCTGAATTGATGCTTGATAAATATTTACCAGCACTTGAAGATGAAACTTGCAGTGACTCTGGTAAGAGCATAAAGTAATCATTAATTCACTCAATTTCAATCTCTTCTCTCATTTCCTCTATTTAACCTTGAATTTTCGTTGATATTCGTTCTGTTAGCAGAGTCTGAATTGAAACTTTCTTTATCTTCATTTTGACATTAGTTTTCTTGGAATATCTCGGAAAATAAGGGAGATAGAGAAATTTTTATGGAGACCTTTTTTGTAGCTCTAATTCTCCTCTACAAAAAAGGTTTCTATGAAAAATTCTCCATCTCGCTTAGTCTCCGAGATATTCTCGAAAATGTAAAAAAAAATCAAATTAATTATTTGGTAATTATTTTCAGAAGATGAATGCAGTGAAGACGTTAAATTACATCACACAATGGTAAGACTGAGTGAATTCAGTACTCGTGCAACACGTAGAATCTACGTGGCTCTCATGGAGAGACTACAGCACATGTATAAAATTGAAATACTTATTTTGATACTCCATGCACTTGTTGTAATACAGGCAATAAAATTTGTCGAAACAATAGTAACATCTGTACTTAAATTTACATTGAGATTGTAATAACGACTGTGATAATGTTACTCAACTCATGTTTGATCTTTTTGTGTTGAAATTTTTTTATTTCAATGTTTATTGTTTTCCTTTTGATTATTTTGAAATGCAATAATTTTGTGACTTTATCATGTAATTGCAAGAATGACACTGCGACAATTTCTAACTAGTCACAGATTTAAAAAAAGTACTTGTGTTTATGTAAAATTGTACAGAATTAATGAGGAAAGTTTATTAATTTTAATTTAACGAAAAATGGAACAAAACACAATTATTTGGATCTCCTGGAAATGCGTGTGTGTGTGTGTGTATGTGTATTATTATCGAATATATAATTGTCCTGGAGTCAGAAAGGCGTAAGTGTCGATGAATTAATTGCTTCAAAAATGACTCTTGTGCCTTTCTGATATTAAGACACAAATATACATTATTTTTCTCGAAATAAAAAAAAAAGTGTATATTTCTATGACACTTTGTTATTTCATTTTCCATGTTTTAAAACTTTTTCAACGACATTCATCACTGTAGATTGTCAATCGAAAAATAAATCGTCACGAGTTTATTTTTATATTGTTTTTTCCCATTCAAACTCATTCACTGACAACATTCAATTTCAATCACTTGACAAAGCGCATTCTTCGGAAAAAATCTCCTCTCACTGTGTGCACGTGTCAAAAAAAAAAAAAAAAAATCTAAAAATTTGATTGAAAAAAGAGAAAATTACACCGACTCATGCCACTCGTTTCAGTCAAAAAATTGTCTCGTCTATCAATTTTGATGGATGTCAATCAAAGTTTGTCGCGGTTATAAACCCAATATAACTCTCATCAAATTTACTTTTTCATGGATTTTAATTAATTTTTTTCAGGTGATTGGATAATTTTTTTTTTCCTTTGGAATTAATTATTTGTGCTGATTAGTCTGACATGGTAGACAACTAACTACTTGATTTTTTTTTCAATGTAAAGAATGTGATATTCTAAATTTTATGAATTAAAAATGAAAATATTCGAAACTTTAATTTTTATGTTAAAAAAATGCTCACTTTGAAATTGTATATTAGGAGAAATTGAGAGAAATATTGGAGATAGATTTTTTTTTATGATTCCATGGGAAAGCTGGGGAAATTTTAGGCGGAAAACATGTGTTGAAATTAATTTTTTCAAGTTTTTTGAAAATTCGATTTTTTTCACCCACATTTGAAGGGGTTTTTCAAAATTTTCCAAGGTAAACCCCTTCAAATCTGGGTGAAAAAAGTCGAATTTTCAAAAAACTCGAAAAAATTAATTTCGACACATGTTTTCCGCCCGAAATTTCCTCAGCTTTCCAATGGAATCCTCAGAATTTTACCCCAATTTCCCCTATATTCTTTAATATTTTCGGAAAGAAATTGTGGAGTAAATGAAGTAAACAGAATTTTATTTATTTAAATTTTCAGTATTTTATTAGCATTGATTTGATTTTCAATTTTTAAATTTCCAATTGATTTAACGATATTAAAAATTGTATATCTGATCTTCGGTGTTACAGAATACTGTTCAATGTTTCTCCTTTTCGTAATGGGAGATTGCAACTGCATACGCATAAGATTTCTCGCAATCATCTCCGTCTACTGCATTTGCTGCATTGTTCCGTGAAACGAAAATTTCATTATTTTATAAAGAATAACTTAATAATGATTATTATTAAAGTTCTAGTGTTTCCTTACCTATATCAGCTGCATTTTTTGATCTTATTCTCTCATCGTCCTCTAAGGGATGAGGTCCTAATGTTTTTAGCTCCAAAATTTTACCATCTACTAACTAATAATGTTCCAATCAATGAAACATAAATAATTCCACAATCAAAAAAATCCCGAAACAAGAATTAAAATATAATAAATTAAAAATGAAGTTAACTCCTTCCTCCCTTTCATTTAAATTATAAAAAATTAATGTATTTTTGATAATTACCAGTCCTTGTTGAGAGAGAATACACTTTTGCAGACACTTGGCCTCTCTAGTGGCTACTGTCATGTTAAGCGACCAAAAGTTAAGAAAAACCTCTGAAAGAGTGAAACAAAATTAGATAAATGAAATTAATAATTAATCAGTCATGAATAATTGATACATTCTTTTTTTCTATAAGCATTCAAACTGATGGAGTTTATTATGCAGTTGAAGACGAAAAATGCAGTGTAAGTGACGTGCAAATGTCTGATAATAATAATAAGAATCATAATAATGGAATACATGAAATAACAGATTTTTGAAGAAATTCATTAACTGTTTTTAGATTTTAGGACATTTGATATTGCGAGAAAAAGTGAAATAATCAATTTATACCTTCCGAGATATCTTTCATGCAGTCGTCTCTTCTTTTTTGCAATGCGGTCCAATCATAACTTTCATCATGAGCCTGAAAAAATTGAATCATAAAACATTATGAATCGCAGTTAATTATATTGTGAGAAATTAATTGAACAAAACTTCTTCAAAATTCAATAGTTTAGACGTTTATTTCTTAATGAAAATGAAAATTTAATTGAAAAAAAAAAAAAAACAGAATTCTTGTATTTATTTACCACTGGTGCTGGAGGAGCCGCAAAGATTGTTGCAAAAAATCCAATAATTATTATATATTTCATAATTAAACGAGAGAATTATTGATAAGATTCACAGTTGAAAAGAATTACTTTGGTTTCGTTGAAAGTTTTTGACACGTTTGCTTAAAAAAAAATGTAGATTCGCTTCCTTTAGTCAAGTTTGTTTATTACTTTCCGGATATGTAGACCAATCACAGTTCGACAGCAACAAATTAACGTCACAGCGGATTTTCTGAAATGTTTTACTGATAAATCGTTTTTTCTTTTTATTATTTTTCATGCGAATACTAAATTTTTTCGTTTATTCTACTTTTTTTTTACTGTAAAGGGAAATTCCTTCAAATCTTGATGGAAAAAAAACAAAATTTAGAAGTAGAAAAAAAACAATGTTAACACCTGCTTCCTAGTTAAAATTGCTTCAGCTTTCCAATGGAATCATCAGAAAATCTCCATCTCTAACCGTTCGATTAGAATGTCCATTTTAGTCAAAAAAATGAGTAGAATGAACGAAAAATTCGTATGAAAAATCGAAAAAAAAAAAGATTTATCAGTAGAACATTCTAGAAAAACTGATGTGACGTTAACTTGTTGCTGTCGAACTGTGATTGGTTCACATATACAGAAAATGACAAATAAACTCGATTATATAAAGAGAATCTACATTTTTTGAGCAAACGTGTCAAAAAATTTCAACCAAACAAAAGTAATCCTTTTCAATTGTGAGTCTTATCAACAATTCTGTCATTTAATTATGAAATATATAATAATTATTGGAATTTTTGCAACAATCCTTGCTGCTCCTCTGGAACCAAAGGTGAATAAATACAAGAATTCTGTTTTTTTTTTTTTTTTTCATCAAATTTTCATTCCCATTAAGAAAAAGACGTCTCAGCTGAATTCTACCTTATTGAATTAGGAAATTTTTTAGTTCAATTCTTTTCTAACTTTTCTATCTCTGTAATAGAAACAAATGCGATTCATAATGTTTCATGATTTAATTTTTCAGCCTGCCGTTGGGAATAATGACCTTTTAAGGGATACAATGATCCAGAATCTCTGCTACAGGAATGCCACAAAGGGTATAACTTGATTACTTCAGTCTTAAAACCACTAAGAGTCTAAAAACAGTTGATGAATTTTGTCAAAAATTGCCATTTTTCATCTGGCCGTAACACCAAATGTGTTATTACATTATTATGATTCTTATTATTATCATTCGACATTCGCAGAACATTTGCTTTGCCTTATTCTTCTTCAGCTGCAGAATAAACTGCATCATTTTGAATGCTGATAAGAAAAAAAATGTATCAATTATTCATGACTCATTAATTATTGATTCCATTCATTTAATTTTGTTTCACTTTTTCAGAGCTTATGCTTAACTATGCCTCGATGAACATGACAATAGCCAAAAGAGAAGCCAAGTGTATATCAAAGTGTCTTCTCTCTAGGAAAGGAAAGGTAACTATCAAAAATACATGATAATGTCAAATATTCGAAAAAAAACACTGGAAAACACATTGACCATATCAGGATAGTCTTCAGTTTTTCAATGGAATCGTTAAAAAGAAAAAGGATTTCAAGAAATCTCACTGAAATTAAATTTTTAATTTTTTATATTTCAATTTTTGTCTCGGGATTTTTTTTATTGTGAAGTAATTTACATGCCATTAATCGGAATACTATTAGTTGGTAGATGGTAAACTTGTACCAGGTGATGAAGAAGACGACAAAACTGCGGCTGATATAGGTACGGAGACACTAGAACTTGAATGATAATCATTATTAAGTCATTCTTTATAAAATAATGGAATTTTCGTTTCACTGAACAATGCAGCAAATGCAGTAGAGGGAGATGATTGCGACAAAGCTTATGCGTATCAAGTTGCATCATTCCAACTCACTATAAGATCAGTTGCAATCAGTCTAGGCAGTGGCCTCCACCACGCGGGGCCCTTCAAAAACCAATAAGTGTGGAATCAGAAATTGTGGAAACCCGAAATGTGACATACGGAGAATCCTCTTTCGAGTTTTTATATCGTCAAATGGATTGGAGAATTAAAAATTCAAAATGATATAAATACCAATAAAATGCTGAAAATTTGAATAAAAAAAATTCTGCTTTCTTCATTTAATCCACAAACTCTTTTTATAATGCTCCACTGATGAATCTTTTTGTTTTCTCTTTAATTTTTCATACGAAAACTAAATTTTTCGTTTATTCCACTTTTTTTTCTACTTTAAAGAGAAAGCCCTTCAAACCTTTATGGAAACAAAACAATTTTAGTATCTGCTTTTTAGTTAAAATTCCCTGGGCTTTCCAATGAAATCATCAGAAAATTTCTATCTCTAATCGTTCGATTAGAATGTCCATTTTAGTAAGAAATAAGTAGAATAAACGAAAACTTTAGTATTCGTATGAAAAATCGAAAAAAAAAGATTTATCAGTAGAACATTCTAGAAAAACTGATGTGACGTTAACTTGTTGCTGTCGAACTGTGATTGGCTTACATATACGGAAAATGATAAACAAACTTGAGGTTATGAAGAGAATCTGCATTTTTTCTGAGCAAACGTGTCAAGAAATTTCAACGAAACAAAAGTAATTCTTTTCAATTGTGAATCTCATCACCACTTCCATCGTTCAATTATGAAATATATAACAATTATTGGACTTTTTGCAACAATCCTTGCTGCTCCTCTAGAACCAGAGGTGAATAAATACAAGAATTCTGTTTTTTGTCATTAAATTCTCATTCTCACTAAGAAAAAGACGTCTTAGCTATTGAATTTGGACAAATTTTAGTTCAACTCTTTTTTAACAATAGAAACGAATGCCATTCATGTTTCATGATTTAATTTTTCAGTTTGGCTTTGGAAACGATGCGTCTTTAAAGGATATGATGATCATAAATCTTTGCTTCAGGGATGTCTCACAGGGTATAACTTGATTATTTCCGTTTTCCTCAGTTGATGAATTTTTTCAAAAATCGCCATTTTGCGTCTGGCCGTAACACGAAATGTGTTATTACATTATTACGATTCTCATTATTATTATCCAACATTTGCAGGACATTTGCTTTGCCTTATTTCTCTTCAGCTGCAGAATAAACTGCATCATTTTGAATGCTGCTGAGAAAAAGAATGTATCAATTATTCATGATTCATTAATTATTAATTGCATTCATTTAATTTTGTTTGACTTTTTCAGAGCAGTTCCTTAACTATCGGACGTTTAACATGACAGTAGCCAACAGAGAAGCCAAGTGTATATCAAAGTGTATTCTCTCTTGGGTGGGAAAGGTAATTATCAAAAAATACATGATAATGTCGAATATTCGAATTTTTTTTTTGGAAAAGCACATTGATCATATCAGGATGGTCTTCAGTTTTTCAATGGAATCGTCAAAAAGAAAAAGGGTTTCCAGAAATCTCAATGAAATTAAATTTTTAATTTATTATATTTCAATTTTTGTTTTGGGATTTTTTGTATGGTAAAGTAATCTACATGTCATTAATCGGGACATTATTAGTTGGTAGATGGTAAACTTGTGCCAGGTGATGAGGAAATAGAGAAAAATGCGGCTGCTACAGGTGAGGAAACACTAGAACTTTAATAATAATCATTGTTAAGTTATTCTTTATAAAATAATGAAATTTCCGTTTCACGGAACAATGCAGCAAATGCAGTAGAGGGAGATGATTGCGACAAAGCTTATGCGTATGAAGTTGCATTGGTCCGACGCACTATAAGATCAGCTCTAATGAGTGCAAACGGTGGCCACCGCCACTTGGGGCTTTCCTAAAACCAATAAGTGTGGAATCAGGAATTGTGGAAACCCGAAATGTGACATAAGAAGAGTCCTCTTTCGAGTTTTAATATCGTCAAATGAATTAGAGAATTAAAAATTAAAAATGATATAAATACCAATAAAATGCTGAAAATTTGAATAAAGAAAATTCTCCTTACTTCATTCACTCCACAAACTCTTTTTACCACTGGTCCTCAAGGAGCCTCGAGAATGCTCCACTGATGAATCTTTTTGTTTTCTCTTTAATTTTTCATACGAAAATTAAATTTTTCGTTTATTCCACTTTTTTTCTACTTTAAAGAGAAAGCCCTTCAAACCTTTATGGAAACAAAACAATTTTAGTATCTGCTTCTTAGTTAAAATTCCCTGAGCTTTCCAATGGAATCATCAGAAAATCTCTATTTCTAATCGTTCGATTAGAATGTCCATTTTAGGGAGAAATAAGTAGAATAAACGAAAACTTTAGTATTCGTATGAAAAATCGAAAAAAAAGATTTATGAGTAGAACATTTCAGAAAAACTGATGTGACGTTAACTTGTTGCTGTCGAACTGTGATTGGTTTACATATACGGAAAATGATAAACAAACTCGACTATATAAAGATAATCTACAATTCTTTATGCAAACGTGTCAAAAAATTTCAACGAAACAAAAGTAATTCTTTTCAATTGTGAATCTCATCACTAATTTCGTCGTTCAATTATGAAATATACAATAATTATTGGACTTTTTGCAACAGTCCTTGCTGCTCCTCTAGAACCAGAGGTGAATAAATACAAGAATTCTGTTTTTTTTTTCATTAAATTTTCATTCTCATTAAGAAAAAGACGTCTAAGCTATTGAATTTTGAAAAAAATTTGGTTCAATTCTTTTCCAACAATAGAAACGAATGCGATTCATAATGTTTCATGATTCAATTTTTCAGCCTGGAGTTGGAGAAAATCATCCTATAAGCAATCAAACTATCCAAGATCAGTGTTTCGAGGGTGTCTCAAAAGGTATAACTTTATTATTTCCGTTTTCCTCACAGCACCAAACCTACTAAAGTCTAAAAACAGCTGATGAATTTCTTCAAAAATCGACATTTTTCATCTGCCTATATCACAAAATCCGTTATTGCATGATTATGATTCTTATTATTATCCGAAATTTTTGCACGGCACTTGCATTGCATTATTTTTCTTCAGCTGCCGAATAAACTGCATCATTTTCAATGCTGATGAGAAAAAGAATGCATTAATTATTCATGACTAATTAATTGTTAATTTCATTCATTCAATTTTGTTTGACTCCTTCAGAGGATATAGATAGGTATTTGAAGTTTGACCCAACTGCAGCCACTAAAGAAGTCAAGCGTATAGCAAAGTGTGTTCTCTCTGTGCAGGGAAAAGTAACTATCAAAAATAAATGATAATGTCAAAGTTTTGGAAGAAAAAAATCCTGAAAAACAGATTGACCATATCAGAAATGTTGAAGACATTCCTGATGCGGAAGACATAAAAAACGGAATCATAAAAAAAATACGATTACAAGTAATCTCACTGAAATGAATTTTTTAATTTGTTTTATTTCAATTTTTGTTTCGGGATTTTTTGTATTGTAAAGTAATTTACACGTCATTAATCAGAACATTATTAGTTGGTAGATGGTAAAATTGTGCCAGGTGATGATGAAATAGAGAAAAATGCGGCTGCTACAGGTAAGGAAACACTAGAACTTTAATAATAATCATTATTGAGTTATTCT
This sequence comes from Aleiodes testaceus, assembly GCA_963565655.1. Taxonomy (NCBI): domain Eukaryota; kingdom Metazoa; phylum Arthropoda; class Insecta; order Hymenoptera; family Braconidae; genus Aleiodes; species Aleiodes testaceus. The sequence continues at coordinate 4,402,001 of OY751415.1, read as the reverse complement.
TTATGAAATAATGGAATTTTCATTTCATTGAACAATGCAGCAAATGCAGTAGAGGGAGATGATGACGATAAAGCTTTTGCGTATGTAGTTGCATTAGCCGCACCCCTTATTCAACACCTTACATTGGAAATAATCAATGGCTTGCTAAATCCGGCCAAAAAACCGTAAGTTTGGAATCAGGAATTGCGAAATCGCGAAATGTGTCGTACGAAGAGTCCTTCAAGTTTTAATATCGTTAAATGAATTGGAGAATTGTAAATTGACAATAATATTGAATAAATGTCAATAAAATGGTGGAAATTCAATGAAAAAGTCATTTCACTCAATCTCCCTTAATTCCTCAAATATTCTCAAAAAAATACTGTTGCAATAAAAAATAGCCCTCTTTTTTCTTTTTCTTGAAAACAATTTGTTTGTCGTCGTGCAGCAATGAGTGTCAACGTTCTCTCTTCTTTTTTCCTCTCAACAAACTATAATAGATTATAAAGAAAATAAAAGTCTGCGGTATTTTTCAAGGGATAATACAGGCTTCTGTTCTGCCGAAAGATTCACCAAAGGTTTTTGAAGACCAAGGGAGATAAGCCTCCGGGTGCTTCATAAGCGAAGATTTTTATCTAACTTGGGGTCGATGTCTGGCCAAAAGCCATCATTTTCTACCACCAGATACGCCTGTTTTCATCGCCAAAACTGCTTCCTCGTTTTACATTTTTTCGTCTTTGACTTTTTTTCATCCTCTTTTTCATTTTAAACGGAGAGAAAGGACAAGTGGAAATCGTGCGTAACTAAAATCTGTGTATATCTCTCTTTTGTTCTTGTTAGACAGTAGTTATTAAAAGAATTTCATGGAAATGGAGATGATATCACTGTCTAGAAAATGTGCAGATTTATATTCAGAAGAATAATGTATTCGTAATTTTGGGAAGAATATAATTAAAAATACATCGATTTATTTTTTCCTCACAGTCAAATTTATATCGTTGATATCTCCGAAACGATGAGGTTTAGAAGAATTCATGAGGAAAGATTTTTTGTAGCTCTTGAAATTCTCTACAAAAAAGCTCTCTTCACATTTTCCCCTAAACCCACTCAATTCAAAGATATTAACAAGAGAAGATTAAAAGGAAAAATCATTCTCACCACTTTGCTGATGAATTCATTTTGTCCAGTTTTCCATCAAATTTTTTCATAAATCTCTCTGCAAATCTCTCCTTTGTTTCATGGAAATGGAGATTTTTTTTTTTCAAGTCATTTTAGCAGAGACTTTTTTTTTCAAATTTCCACGATAATTAATACCTTTTTTATTAATCAAGAAAAAAAATCAAACGAATTAATTAAAAACGTGTTACAAAAAATGTCAAACAATTTTTTGTGATTGCCCTGGAGCAATGGAATAATTACAGACAAATAAAGAGAATTTAAAAAAAATTAATTGTGGTCACTAGCACCTGTACATGTAATTAAAATCAATAGTGACAGAAATAACGTCAGTTATTATGCGGTATATTCAGTGACACGTATCACCATGCAAATGTCAAAATTTTCGAGAGGAAAAAAATGATAATATAATTAAATGTCCGTAAATTCACCTAGTATTCATTCATGCACAGTTTGCTCGGTAATATGAGAGTCTAGCTTGTTCTCTAGTTATAAATATTTTATCTGTGCACTTGTGTGTATATGAACTCATGAATTTTGGAGTTTTAGTATTATTATGCAAGTGGAAACTAAATACCATCTGTCGCAATTTCAATGGTTTTTCGGACTTTAATGGACAGAATAATGCAGTTGAAATGGACATTTTGATGTGAAATTTTTTTTTGAAAAAAATGAGAAAGTTCACTAATTCAATATTAAATTATAATAAAATATGAAAATAATGATGACAGTTATGTTGATGATTTTTTGGGGATGAAATTGAGATTTTTGTGGACACATGCGAAATGCCAGAATTGGTGAAACAATCGGTACTTTCGTCCATTTCCGATGGATATCATTTTCCCATTCCACTGCGGTCAAAAGAGGGATGATTTTACGTGTGCTGGTGCTACCACTTGGCACTTCAATTACCACTGTCAAATGGAAATTCACGTATCGAGAGTATGAACTCGATGCATGCGTATTCTCAAAATAACGAGTTTGGGGATAATGGGGATGAAGTGAACTTTGGGATTATAAAGTTTCCAATTGTGTCTCAATTTTTTTCATAAAATCGAATAAATCCTTCTTTTTTCTCATCCTTTGATAATCTGAAACAAAAGTGAAGAAATAGAATTAAAAAAAAAAAATCAATGTTTTCATGAATTATAAATTATTTTCGTAGAAAAAGAAGAGAATTATGAAATTATTGACATCGCTCGTTTAAATCTTGACATTTACCTTGCAAATTGAATTACTTATCCTGAATTCAGGAGGACGAATTTTTTAAACTTATTTTTCCCTTGTTATATATGTTTACATTGAGAAGCGTGTCGTGAATCTATTTCACGTTTTTTTTCATTTCATTTATTTGTGTACTTTTTTTAGTCGTTCCCTTCCTCCATCCTTCGTGTATTTAATATTTATTTATTCAAATATATTGAACGTGCACCTTTGCCACAACATTGGCAATTGTGATCCTTGAGTTTTTTTCCAATTTCATCCACATTGAAACAAAACCTAGAACACAAAAAATAATGAAAAGACAGTAAATTAAATAAAAGAGCAGAGAATCGATTATTTCATATTAAAATTCAATAATAGAGAATATTCACAGAATATTTATCTTTAGATAGAAAATTTAAATTTTCAACTTTTATCATAATTGATAAAAAAACGACAAGGCTAGAGGTACAGAAGTGTTTTTTGAGTGCACCTTGCACTCAAATTTCCCCGGAAAAAATTTCCCCGGAAAAAATTCCCCCGGAAAATTATTTTAAAGATACTCTAGGTACACTCAAAATACACTTCTGTACCTAAGACCTTGTCGATAAAAAAAAAACAAAAAAAACTTTTTTTTTTTCATTTTTTTTACTGGAAAAAAGAGAAAAACTTTCAATTTACAAACATTATTTTAAACGCAAATTTTTCACACTAGCACGAAATTCACGTAACTCAATAATCCGTACGCTCTATGAGTAATTTACTCGAGTCTAACAATATTCGTAGAGTACCACTTTTCTGTGAGCCGAGAGAATAAATAAAACTAAAAATTAGTGACGTTAATTACGTATTCTACTCGTTGCATCTAGCCCATACACGTCACTTCTAACCTCTCTCCATCTCCCCTATCCCTCCGCCCCTTTTCCCCCTCTTTTCGCTCGTTTTACTCGAATTAATTCGTTCGTGACGGAGAGAGAAAGAAAAAGGGGAAAAAGTGACGAGTGAAAAAATTGAGTGAGAAAAACTCAATTTTTTGAGACTGAAGTTCTCGTGTTTTTCATAATTATTATTTTTCACTAAATGATAAATAAATTAAATTTGACTTTCAATTAAGATTGAACTATGAACACGAAAATGACAGTTTCTCACGAGAATTAATCAATTTTACCTGAAATCTCATTTAAATCTTGCCGCGCAAATTGACGGTGACCAATAGGCGCTTCGGATAAACCGCTTGAGGTCTGACCAATAAATGTTACGATCAACACCCCTGAGCGTCTGACCAAACGCTTTTCACTGAAAACGTCATTCTCCATTATTAAAACGGAAATTAGAAAATCGTCTCTAGTTCTGGGGAAAAAAGGATTTTTCGTAGTTTGTCAATTTTGAATTCATGAATTCTGTTCTTTCGAGATTGACACCGGAAGGAGGGCCGAAGGAAAGAGGTCGAGAGACGAGAGGCACAATGGAGAGTACAAACACGTCTGATTAAACAATGTATAAATTTTTTTATCTATTTTTATTATTTTTTCAGAATGGCAAAAATGGACCCTTCCGAAGAGATGATCTCCGATTTTTTTGAGAGTAAACGGCTCTCCAAAAAAAAATGAAAAAATTCCACAACAATGAGGACATGTTCGGGCATCTTCTCAATTTTTTTGAGATTTTTTCGTGGACTCCTTCCTTCCGAAAAGAATTCCTGAATGATTCAACAACAGATTCATGTTGCTCCAGTCTTTCCTCTGTTTACTTTTAATTACTGAAGAGCAAAATAACGCTGGAGACACGGGCTCGATGAAACTTTGGGACAAACTGTGTCCTTGTATTTCCCCAACGACAGCCTGTCCAATGAAGAGGCTGAATTGAAGAAAAAAAAGGAATTAACCTAAAAATTCAAAATAAACAGAGTTTAATAAAAGTTTTCATTGGATAAAACCCCCGGATTTTTCGTGAGTTTCAATTAATCATTTTTCTTTATAAAAATAAATAATTCTTTTTTCTTTCATTAAAACAGAGGAATGATTGCAGGAAACTATGGAAATTTCATAATTTTCATGACAAGAGTTTGAAACTCGAGTCACTTCATTACAGAATGAGAAAAGAAATAATAATGATACGAGATTGTAAAGAGTTAGTGATTCCAAGAATATTTAATCACGTCTCAGGCATTCCCCGTAACGACTCTTCGTCTTTGCAAATAGTGGAGAAAAAAAAAAAACGTGAAAGAGGTAAATCCAAGCAGCAAAAGTCTGATGAAAAGTGGTAGCCTACGTATTTCCGGGGGCAGAGAGTGAGTCCTTTGACGCAACCGTAAAACTTACAAGACTCCGCACTATGGGACTTTCCCCATCCACTTCTTGACTCTCGTGATATTCCCTCATTCTCATTGAAGTGAGAATCACGAGGGGAGGCAGAAAGAATAGAGTAGGAGAGAACAGTAAAAGTTGAGTTTATACTGCTTATTTGTCTCGGCGACGACGCATTATCAGATTAAGTCTGCAAAATTCTGGGGAGAGTGTGGGACTAAAACTGATAAACCTTTTCGCAAATGAAACAAAGTGTGTTTTTGGATATAAATGGATGAATTCTGAGAAACGACTAATTTACTAAAATAATCATTAATCATTTATTAATTTAATGAATTAATGAATTTTTTTAATTCATTTTTGTTTCCAAAATGACAAAATCATTCCAGACTGAATAAACTTTTGAAAAGAGCAAACATCAAGTGTCTTCAAACTCTTTATCAGAATGAGAGGATTTATTGATTATGAAATTACGATTTTTTTCAGGTAAATCAAACTACAGATCCAGTTATACCGCAGTTTTATGGAAGAAATACTAGTGAAAGAAACGAGAATTTCGTGATGTTCTCTTTTTGGATTATCTTGCAATTGATTTTAAGTGGAATTCTCCAGGGTAATGAAAGATAAAGTATACTTATTTATTTATGATGCATAAATTCAATGGAATCAGACACAAAACTATAAAATTATTATTTTAGGTAATGATGCAGTGTATTGTGGGGTTCCAGTACCAGAATCTGAAAGAATCCGTTTCAGTTATATGGTGGAGATAGTTATCATGAAAACTGAAACAACTGGATACTGTGCCGGTGCAATAATAGATGCTAAACACATTCTCACAGCTGCTCATTGTTGCGTCGTGTCCTCTGACAACCAAATTTCTATAATTGCTGGAGTGCTTCACCTAATGTCGACTCTGGGGATCATACGACAAGTGTCAAAGGTCCATAGGCATGAAAAATTCAACCCTTATCGATGCTTGCACGATAAAATGCAGGATTGTGCGGGTGACCATGACATCGCTGTTCTGACGGTAACTTTTATGATGTTGAGATGAATTAATTCAACCCCAACAATCTATCAATAATCAGAACTCTCCAATGAATCTCCAGTTGACGTTTACAGTTGAGTGAGCTTCTGCCAGTTGGAGAGTACCTCAGAGCTGTAAATTTACCAGATTCCGATTTTATACCACCTTGTGTCTTCTGTGATTACGCTGGCTGGGGACTTACTGAAACAGACGGATACATTTCTCATCAATTATTCTGGACTGAAATGATGATCTTACCTCCGAAAGACTGTAGGACATTGTATACTAGGCATACTGACGATGCATTGTGTGCGATTGATCCGATGGAAGAAGCGTGTCCTCTCGAGGTATGAATTAATTGTCCATTTCGTCATTCGTTTTTTTTGAATATCTCAGAAACTGAGAGAGATAGAGAAATCTTTGTAGATACCTTTTTTGTAGGGAATTTGAAGGGCTACAAAAAAGGTTTCTATGAAAATAGCTCTATCTCGCTTAGTTTCCGAGATATCTTCCAAAAACTGATGATGATCTCCTTTATCTGATTTTGATTGATTTATGCACTTTTGTAGGGAGACAGTGGAGCTCCTTTGGTATTCAACAATACTGTTTATGGTGTGAGCTCAGCTGGACGAGACAATCCTCAGTTTCCTACTCTATTTGCTAAAGTATTTAGTCATCTTGATTTTATACGAAAAGCAATGGAAGATTGAGGATAAATAATTAAATTAATAGATGAATTTAATGAATTTTTTTGTGGTAATTGTTTTAGAATAGAGGCAAGTGTTCTTGTGACAATAAATTCCATTTTTTTTAGTATAATTTCGATGATTGAGGAGAAAGCAAACAGAAGATAAGTTTCTGACAAAATAAATATTTAATTATCTTCTTATCAGAATTAGTAAATACGATTTCTGCGATAAAATCACTCGAATTACGTAATTTAGTGAAATAAAGTTTGTAATTAAAATATTTCCGGAAAAATGTATAAATAAGAATGATGAAAAAGTGGAGGAAAATTCTTCCTTAAAAAGAAAATAAAAGAACTGAAACTTCTTAGAAACTCTCGGAAAACCGTTCCAATTAACCTGACACCGTTGTACGCGATATTAGTTCGATGTTGACAGTGGAAGCGATAGGATCTCAACGACGACACGGGTTTTCTCCAGGTTAAATGCCGCCCAGCGTGTTATTCATTATATACGCTTTGAAACGTGTCTGCAGTTTGCCTTAGGATGCATCAAGATTCCTATTTTACTTTAGCCCATAAATCCATCAGAAGTATGCCAAAAGTCTGAAAAAAGAAAGTAATTACGTCACAACTCTTTAATAATTGCGAAAAAAAAGTGCACTCACGTTTTTTTCATTCGACGTGCATTTGCATGAATATTTCTTGAATTGCATAAATAAAGTGCACTTTATTTATTCAATTTTCTGGAATTTCGTAGTTAATTTCTCTCAATAAAATAATAAAGTCACTTTATTTACCTGCAAATACACATTTCCATCCTCAGTTTGAACTAATCCCATGAGAGATTCACCTGCATACCGCATACGAGTTCATTCAAGTGGGGAAAAGTGTGCATATGTAGCGAAAGAGGAAAAGAAGTGAATAAAGTAGAGGAAAAAAGTAAAATACAAGTAAATTCGTATGGAAGATCGCGATGGTAATAAGTTTCTTTGGGAATACTCGGGTGAATATGGATACTTTATTTCATGCTGCAACAACAGAGTGGCATGATGTATTCAATGCGGAGGAAAGAAAGAGAATATTGAAAATGTCGAAGCTTTATAGCGTCGTATTGGATTTTTACCGTTTTGTTTATTCCGTTTCTCTAATTTATTTTTGTGAATAACTCCTTTTTTTCTTCATGATTTGAATAAAATTATGAGGTGAAGGGATTGATAGAAATTTATGATATGAAATGTGTAAAAATTCAATCATAATAGAAATAAATATGAAAAATTCTCAATTCTTCTTTTTATTTATTTTTCAATGCAAAAATATTTCTTTTATCACAATTGAAAAGAAAATTCTAGAATTTCTGATAAAACTCAAATAAAATAGAGAATCAAATATCTGAAATCTATGAAAAAATTCTCGGAATTTTCTGATGAAAATATTGAAAATGTGAAAAATACCAAAATACAGAAAAAGAAGAGGTAATTCACCTTAAAAATATAAAATCATTGAATTGAAACGGAAGTAACTAGTAAATGTTAGTGTCCAGTAGTAAAACTGTTAAAAATTGTAGTGAAAATGTTTTTAAGCGAATGGGAATGTTTTCTCCATTGGAATGCATTCCATTGGAAAATAACACGAGGCTCAAGTCTCTTTTGAGTACTACCCATGAAAGAGATGAGAGGGGATTTGAGGAATTGTGAAGAAGGAAGATGGGTAGTTTTGGTGAATATAAATCGGTTCGAGACGTCGTTGTAGCCAGGCCTTTTCTCCTGCGACTCTTACAACTTGCCAAAGCCAAGTTGCCACGATTTCAAAAGAGGTTTGGGGAGGTCATCCGGGGTATAAAAGAAAGTCGTTCGTCCGTAATGCCTCGTGGGTAATGTCACGATCTAAAAGCTCCCGATTGTGCGCATTTAAAGTCACGGATTTATTGGACGTCTTTCATTCTCAAAAGTAAACGGGAAATCTTTGGCAATACCTTTTGTATTTGAGACTCGTGACAGCTGATAAGAGGTCATGATCAATGAAGTGATTTTATGAAACCTTTCATAATATTCATTCATTTAATTCATTTTATTTATTTGCCTCGTTGATTCTCGTGGAATTATCTGGAAAAAAAAAAGGAAATTTCAGTTATGCCTGTCGTAAAGCTCGAGGTCAAAGTATTTACCTGCCTCGACACTTCTCCCAGTTATTGCTGATAATAAGGTAAACCTCTGTTATGCAGTTTGCGTTCGGATTTTATGCAGAGACATTAACCTACATCCAAAAGCGTTTATATAGAAAATACGTGTACAAGCATTGCGGAAGTTTTGGATGTGGAGGACTGCTTTTACGTGGTACACTCAAATGTTACACATCCTGACCACTCTAATTCACACAACTGACGTTGTAGTTGTGCGCTGAAGCTTAAGTTCAATCCGTAAACTATCCCCATCATCTAAACCTTCAATGGTATATACATAATCTCCTCACAAGCATTGAATCACTCGTAATCTCACTTTAACGCAAAACCCATTATTCTTGGGTGATCGTGTTAGAGGTAATGTGCATGCTGGAACAAATTTAAAGTTATTGTTTGCAGTAATTATAATTATTTTTTACAGTTTAATGACAATTTTTTAGTTTTTTGAAAAATTTAAGAATCTTGTGAATCTTCCATCAAGGATACCTCGGAATTGGTTGGGTTTAGAGAGAAATGTGAAGAGACCTTTTTTGTAGAAAATTCAATTCTCTACAAAAAAGGTCTCTTCACATTTTTCCCTAAACCCAATGGTTTTCAAGATATCTTAAAAATAATAAATTAAAGTGTAATTCACTACTAAACTTTCACTCAAAAGAAAAAACTTGCATATACCTCGAGAGTATTGGGATAACTGATACTATTTACTCCATCAGCAAGTTTACATAAACCGGGACCAGGGCTTGAGGCGGTAGACCACTGTTTCCTGGTCGAGCATACACCATACCCAAATACATGTGTACAGGATCAAGTAGAAGCAAAGAGACACAGGAGCCTGACTCTTGCCACTTAACTTTTCCTCTTCCTCTCTCTTTTGAGGATCCTCTTCATGGTCGAGATAGTGTTGGATTCTTGTGCCCTCAGGCATCGATATGGAGTCTGATATCGGGAAATCATCTTGACGCCGGTGCTCCTTCCATCCTGCTACACCTGAACATGAGAAATATAAAATGAATATCGCCTCAGGTATTTCTTTCCTTCTCTCAGTGGGAAAAAATTTCTTGCCACAGTGAATTCAAACGGTGCAATATTAACAGGATGCCTTTCAATATCGATTCTCCAAACATCAGAAATAGGTAATATTGAAGAGACCTAATGGAGTATTAATACCCCTTATTTTCTCTGAGAAACGAGAAACAGAGGAATTATTGGAATTTATTCGAGAATTCTATTAATGGAAAATGACAAATTTATCAAAAGTTCGGGAATTCATTTAGAGAACTCTGAAGGAAGCTGTCATCGATAAAATTGAATTTCACGTTAAAAATTTATGAATTGTCCTATTTTACACTTTCAGGATATCTTTAGTACTAATTATCGTTTTCCATTATCACGAATTAATCACGAATTATGTCAGATTTGACATGAATATTTTATTCACTTTTCTCCATGTTTTAATAATGATTTGAAAAGCAAATTTTCAGGAAAAATCAAATTCCTCTTCAAAATTGATAATTATCCATTTCATCACCAAATTAATTAACCCAATTCAATACTCAAAATTTGATTGACGCCAGTGAAATTTGTGGGAATTCAATTAAAACGAAACCATAACAAGCACTGGGTATAATGAATCTCCAATATCGTTCAACAATCCTGATCTGAATCACAGTAAACGTACAAACAGCAGCCGCAAGCTATCGGCCAAACAGACGTAGTGGCTAAAGCCTCCTGTATAACTCAGATACAGTGTACATCCGAATGGTTTCATTACAGTACTAAACTTTGCATCTGTATGTTTCACTCCACAACTTTAGTCAGTTGATCCTTCGGCGTTTTATGGGCTTCAACTATAATTATTTTCCATCACTTCCTGCAAAAGATTACAAATTTATGATTATTATTGAATACTGGACAATTTAATGGACATGCACGTTTTTTACCTCTATTCGATGATTCAAAAGCACATGAATTCATTAAATTGTGATTAAATTCGGAATTCTTCCCAAACATTATTTCCCCACTCCAAACGATTATTAATTGAATACCAAAGTTTATCTAAACTGAAAAAAAACCATAAAACGTAAATTCTAATACCAGAATAATGCCTCCCACGGAGAACCGTTTGATGTGGCTTTATAGCAGGTTCTTCCAGAGGGAGAGGAGACGCACCCCTGGAATTGCTGAAAACTTTCGTTCCCCAAACACAGAGAAGAAGATAGTGTATGCGACTCCTGTCTCGTATACACACGTGAGTATCCGGATGCTTTTAATGCCTCATACCTATTTGAACTCATCCCTCTCCAGACCCATTCCCTTCCTCCCTCATGAGGACCCTCAGGGAATGGTGAAAGTTATGGAAATGTTTGGTTTTACATTTTCCTATTTTTTTTTGTCTCCCCCCTAATTTCCCTCTCGTTTCGTCTCTTCCTTTTTCCATAAATTCACCTTCAATTTTTTTTATACACGTAAAATGTGTGCACCCTTACAGAAATGGAGGAGAGCATGGATTCATGCACGAAGGTAACGCTCCTCTTATATTCTGGTATGATCCTTTGATGTTCCAGGGTACTTCGTTCGAAAATGATATTACTGATGCTGGATACAGCGAATGTAATGTGGCCTCGTTGATTTTTATGGTCATGCAGGTTTATCACCTTCTGGCTGTTTCAGCGTCTTTCTTCCTTCCTTTTTTTCCCTGAATGAGGCACATGTGAGAGGCATCCAGGCATAAACTCGTGATGCTATCAGCTCCTTTATGATGTGAAGCAGTCTTCGAGATGCTTTGAATGTGTCCCTCTTTATCCGCAAGAGTTATCCCATTTTATTTGGTAATTTTCGCATTTTCGATCATTTGTTTGGCACTGTTGAGTAGTGTCTCTTGATGGGACAGAGAGGGTTCTCGAGATTCTGGGAAATATTTTCTATTCTCGTTGGCTGAACTCGAGGATTCCTTGAACGAGGTCACAATAATTTCATTAAAGTGAAGATGACAATTTTTTTTTAATGAGTGAAATTACATTGATTAAAGACATTATATTTTACCTCTCAATCCTTTGAGATTCTTTGTGAAAAGAATTTTGAAATCGTTAGCGGTTACAAGTGCCATAAGTCAGGTCCCACTCTGTTTGGTCCAAAGAGATAGAGAGAGGCTGCAACCTCATTTCACACTACAATGTAACAGAACAGAGAAGTGAACAACGGTCTATGAGAAAATGGTAATCCTAATCAAAACTAAGTTTAACGCGTAATCAAAGTTTCAGTTAGGGAAGTTACCAGGTGTGACGTACCATGTAACTCTCCAAGACAGTGGAAAGTAAGGAGCGAAGATAGAGGGGTTGTTCTAACGTACATAGGAACCGAAGGATGCAAATTACTATTTCATCCGTACCCATTTCTACGTACAAACTGTTGAAATATCTCACGACAAAGTTCACCCTTGTATTCAATTACCTGAATCATTAATTACGACTCATTGAATTAAAGAGAGGAGGCAAAAAAGGGGGAACAATTACATTAATTATATCAATGGAAAATTGGATGATTCATTTCTCTCGATAATTAATAAGGGCTAATTAATAAATAAAATTGAGTTTAAAAGAAATTACAATGTTGGGGTAATTGAATGGGAGAGAGATTTAATTCAAGTGCGAATGGCTGATTTTGTTACAATTTCCACTGAGTGTTTATTGAGGAAAATTGTGAAAAGGAACGAGACTGTATGAGAGAGTTTCTGGCAGTGAAACACAGCCCCCAACTTTCCTATCTTCAATGTTGCATTCATTTCTGAAATGAGGGGCGGAAAAAGGGAGGGGAATTGTCGAGGAAACTTGTACGGTATTACTCGACGTGTGTTCTCTTTTTCAAGTGAAGCCATTAATTGGTAATCTTTTATACCTTTTTAGAAGAAAAAAAAAACGAGAAAATCCGTTGATCTAACGTTTTATCCCGTTAATCACCAGAGTCGTGTATCACCGGTTGGAGCCCCCTCGTCTTACGACAATTTATTTGACTACTTTTTCGTGAAAATTTCCTAATGAGAATTTCCATTGGAATGAGATTGGAGAGGGCGGTAGATACGTTCCTCTTTAACGCCCACACTCGAATAAGCGACGGAGATTTAACGCCCGAACTTTTCCTCCTGTCTGTGATACCAAGGGCTAAGGAAAAACAAAGTAAGTTAACAGGAGAAAAAAAAAGGAATTAGAGTAAAAAAATAATTAGAAAAAAAAGAAAAAAAATGAAGTACTTGCCTTTGGTTCTCTACAGTTTCGTAGTGATTTTTTTAAAAAACTTTTTCCTACACTTTATGTCGTCTCGAGTGTCGTCTGAGAATGGGATAAATACTGGCCTGGGCTTATTAAATTCTTTTTTGGGTACTTTCATCCACCTCTCACAACACTTATTTATAATAAGTATAAATTAATGAGGTAATTATGAAAAAGCCTTTTCATTACGTCGGACTTGACTCACTGCCACCTGAAAAATAATAAAAAATCATTAATATATGAATTTTCTCCTTTATCTCTTTAATTCAAAGAGAATAATTATTTCCAAAACAAAAAAAAAATGACAAACCCCTGAATCCAACAAATCCACTATATCCTTTCGGCTAATGTGTTTCTGATCCCGGATTACATTCTACCTACACTTATTACTCGACGAATAGACTCCCCCAACAATTCCAACAGAAAAAGCCAAAAAAAATAACAAAAACGACAGGATCAATCATTTCAAGTATTTGTTGATTCTCCTCGTGTACAAAATAACTTTTTCCATGGACACGAGCGCAAAAAAAATAGAGAAGATAAAGGGTTAGCCGACAATTAGCCGATGCCATTGCCCATTCCAGTCTCATGTCATCAATGGGGTGAAAAGAAAGAGGATGAAAAAAATAAAAGGCAGAAAAAGGCGCGCGTATGCGCGAACGTGAGTAATATAACGAATGTCCAAAATGCTGGAGGGGAATCACCCTCGGGAATGACCAGGGGAGAAGGGGTAGCACCGGAAAGACGTGATCGATGGTACACAGCAGAAGTGGAAACCACCTGGGGTACTTTGCGATATCTGTTTTCTCTCTATCTCCTGTAAACTCCATGCTCTCATCGTGAAAATTATATCTCCACGTTTTTGGAGAAAAGGGTTGAGAAGTAATTAGAACTGAGTCATTGTAACGTCTAATAACCAGTCCTCGTGGGATTTGACACGTAGTGGAGAATAAATGGGTTATAACTGAGGAAAATTTTATTTCGCGATATTAATCTTGCTTGTTGTGTTATTAATGGAGGACATGAAAAAACTGATTCGAGGAGATTAATGATACTTTTTTAATTACGAGGGATAATGGGGTTGAGACTAGTGAAGACGATTTTTGTTATTCTTTTTGAGAATATCTCGGGAAGGAATAGAGATAGGGCAATTTTGGAGAGAACCTTTTTTGTAGAGAATTTGAAGAGCTAAAAAAAAGGTCTCATGTATGAAAGGCGTATCTCCACGTATTTCCGAGATATTTTGAAAAAAAGAGAAAAAAAACTCCAATAAATAACATTATCTTCACCACAATGAAATCAATCCATTTCCATTCTTCTTCTCCCCCTGGACAATGTTAGTGTTAGTCGATATGGACACTAAATTATCCATGGAATTACATGGAAAGGGTTTTGCACAGCCCCCTGGGCTCGCCCCATCGTCAAGAGGAAATGAATCTCGGTTGGTTTATTGTTGAACGATTTCAACGAGGGCATTTCAAAGTAGGATCAAAGGCCTGTCTCGTTAACAGAAACTTCTTCTTTTTTTCCTCCCTCCATTTCTTTCCTCTCATTTTCACAAGAAGTCCTTTTTTATTGGATGTAACAACAGAAAACTGTTCATTCACCAGGTGAAAAGGCTTTTCAGCTAATTCCCGTGAGGCAGAACACAGTGCACACGTTTATTTTTACATTCCTTTTATTTTCCACCGGCGTTGAGCTTAGTACAATGAACAAATTCCATGGGATAGTTATATTGAACGAAGTAATGAGAGTGTCCGGGTTGTCCTTCTACAAAGCCATTCTCTCACTCTTTTATCTAGGTCCTTTATCCTTTTTTTTCCCTTTTATTTTTCTCGCCCATGTTTTTACCTTTTGCTCCATTTCTCGCTCTCTGCACTAGTTTCTTTTCGCCTCTCATCGATTTCCGTTTATTATTGTAGGTGAAAAAAATGAGGAGAATGGGATCTGCTAATAGACGGCGTCAGCGAAGCGTGCTCTGTACTCACGAATCACTTTTCTCTTCTTTTTCTTCTTAAACTCCACTTTTTTTTGCACTATTCTCGCCTTTTGACTCGTTTTTAAGTTTCTCAATTGCAGTCGCCGAGAAAATCGCCAGAAACAATGGACGACAGTTTGGATATATGTTGGATAAAATACAATTGCCAAACGTCCATTGGCCTCGTATAAAGAAGCGGTATACTCTTGGTATCGACGTCGTTCATGCCTCGATTCATCTTATATAGACTTTATTCAGTACACCCCCATCTGGCTCCTGTTTCCAACAAGAATGTATAGATATATTGTTTTTTTTTTTCATTTTTTTCTTAGATTCTTGTTCACTTCTCTTCTGCTATCAGACTTTTGGCGTATTTTCTTATTATTATGTTGTTTTTTTTCTCGCACGAAGAGCATGAAGCCTCTGTACTTGGCCATTATTCACTCGAGATTATTTTTCCGTTCTGGCTTTAAATCTTTTCCTCTCGAATCTCGCCAGTATGTGTGGATTCTTTCATATAAACTTTGACCTGTGTAGTTTCTGGTGATTTATTGAGGTGTTTAGAGAGAGCACAATTTTATTTTTCCTGAGGAACATTCGAAAGAGGGGATTCACGTTATTTGCATGATTTTTCAATTGGGAAATGGGAAAAAATCGTAACTCACTTGATTCGAGAAGTCTTTTACGAAATAAAAGAATTTATGGAATTGGTTTGTGGGAAAATTCTGAAAAAATTCAGAAAGGTGCTCCAGTGTGCCTGCATTATTGGTGAATTTTTTCTCAAATTCCTTGAAATTCCAATTAAAAACATCTGAAACAAAAATGTCAAATAATTATTTAATTGCAGAGTCTTAAGCACAGGTAATTTATTTTAAATTCACAAATTCGAGATAAAATGGATACACGAGAGTTTCCAATGAAATTAAATGTTTCTACAGCAAAAAAAAAAAACGTTTTTTTTAATACTCACCTAATGGTCACGAGCCATGAATCTTAATTTGCGTATGCTCGACTCCCCCACTGGCTGCAGTAATGCCGAATCGTAAAACGTGAGGGCATATCGCGAAACGATGGGATTGAAATGAGGTGGAAGAGGTGTTTGAATGCGACGTTACACCAAAATATCCTGGTAAATGTGTGTGTAACTGTGTCGTAAGCTATCGTTCGTACGACTCTATTTTCCGTATATCTCTGTAGCAACGAAGAAATTTAATAGCAGCTATGGAATGGCTCGGAATGGAATGAGAATGTATGACGAAACACAGCGGATACATTCAACCTAATCTCGATAGTAATTTTCATTTTTTATGTTTATGTCGATATTGAGATAAAAAAAATGGAAATTCAGCAGAATTTTATGCTAACTTAATTGATTTCCTTTCTTAAAAGAAGTCCAGAAAATTTTACACTTTTTTTTCAATAATTCCCTCTCCTCTTTTACGTATTTTCAATTTGTTGTTTGGAAGCCTGCAATTCCTCTCTCCTCGTCTTCTCTTCTTTCCCCATGTATTTTCGTAGGTTTAGAAACAAACTTTCCACTTAAGCTGCTTCATTTAGTTGGACCCCAGGTTGGTATATTGGTTCGCTAAGTTATTTCCTTCGAAGTTGCCCCGTTTTACTACCCCATTCCCTCCCCTCCCAGTCTTTTTTTCCTTCTGCTCCTTTTTTCCTCCTCATTTTATCCAGCCTCTCGCGATCACTATAACCCAACGTTATATATACTTATCCCAACCCCCCCTCCACTCGTGACTCTGAAATGTACTAAGGAGTTTGTGTTTACTCACAGTCAAAGTAGATATTTCATCCTGTCGGCTGCATACTGATGTGAGGGTGGAAATTTAAACCCTCCCTCTCATCCCTTCTTTTTTCTTCAAACTCCCGATGACTCGTCGATATCCTTACGGATTTTCTTGAATTCTCTTTTCACCTGTGATTTAAAAGTTTTTCACAAACTTTGCTTTTATTCTATTTTCTTCGGTAAAGTATCGATTGCGGTTGTCGCAATTGATTGAGCGCATATAAGTTACTTTTCTCACGTTCGCATTCATTTGTTTACTGCAGTGATTCTGAAATGAGAAAAAGAAGGTGAATGTATTAAAAGTTTTGTTGAAGAATTTACTGGTGAATTGTGAATTGTTATTTATCACTGAATAAACGTTTTGTTGATTATTTAATGGTATTCAAAATTAATCAATCATTTATGCCAATTATGAATATTGAATGAGGATAAATTGTTTCGTCTCTTCGGTTGAATTATCAAAATTGAATTAATTTCAATGAGATTATTTTTTTTGTTAATTGTCGATAATCAATTATTGGATGAAATTATTAAGTGGAATTTTGGCCAACTCGAGTTTTTATCATCAATGATTGATTCTATAATTTAAAATTGGAGGGGAATAACCGCATGTGAATACATGGAAAGCCATTACGTAATATGTGAACCGGAAAACCACTACGATTGATTAATCATCCATCGACTGTTACCATCAAAATGCCCATTCACTTCTATTATATGTGAAACAATTAAACTTCCCATGGGGAATTTCATTCAAGAATTTAATCATTGAAATTTCACATACATTTGATTTTATAGAAAATTACGAGAATTTCAGTTCATCATTTGTTATATTTATAACTCGTGAATACAGTTTTATTTTTGTTTATCACATGACTCGCATAAGTTTGAATGCAAAAACTTTTGAGCATGCACTTTTCGTTTCTCCATTCACGTAAAACGTAAAGCCTGTTTAGTTTGAGAAAAAAAAGAAGTGCATTAACTTTTTTGAAGTCAGGGAATATATTTCATTATAAAGTTTACCTTCAATTCCGATTGTTCATGCACATGGAGAGAAAAGTTCCTTCCATTTAATTAAACTCCACGAATTCCAGAAAAATTCCTTGAGATTGATCCGATTAAAAACATCTGGAAGAAAAATGTCAAATAATTATTTAATTACATTGCTTTGTGGAAAAATTCTGAAAAAATTCAGGAAGATGCTCGAATCTACCTGCATTGTTGTCAAATTTTTTCAGATTTTTCTGTTGATTAACCATCACTTGCCCATTATTTTAGATAGAATAATTCCTTGAGATTGATCCAATGAAAAACATCTGAAACAAAAATATCAAATAATTATTTAATTGCAGAGTGTTAAGCAGAGATAATTACAACAAAGAAAACGGAAGACTTTGAATGCCAACACCACGAAAACCTCATGAATTCATCATGAACCAGAATACAAGTCCCTTCCCCTCAGTATTCACCCGATTACAATTAATAATAATTACTACTTAACATTGAACCGGTACATACCGAGCTGCCTCCTCCCATCCAACCACTCTTCCGACTCATTTCCGGGGGCCGGTATGTGTCCGAATAATTCATGACGCTTGCCAGGGTAAATATAAGCTCTTATAATTATTCCCAGTGGGATTAATCCAGCAACGAGATTAGCGCTTGGGTACTGTACCAACCAAACAAAAGACCCTGGTACTCGTGTTGTTGGGCTTACCTCTCGTACCAAGTGCAAATTTTGCGTTGAGCTACCCGAAGGACTTCAAATTGATCTTACTGATATTACCAAGTCACTGTTTAACTCCTGGAATTTATGCAAGAGTGATAACAGAAATTGAAGGGGAGATTTTTATTATTTTTTTTTCATAAGAAAATTGTTGATTTTGGCATTTCCTTTTTTTACCTCCAATTTTACACTTTCATTTGCTGCCCCGATGGGCCGAAATGGAAAAATCTACGTCTAGACAAAAAGCTAGTTGAGTTTTCAAATTGGGTGGGAGGAAAAAGGGGGAGTTGGGGAAGGATAGTGCGTTTGTGACCTCTCGTAACAACTGGGATATTTTCCAAATATTTCCATACAAGAGCTGCACTTTTTTTCATTCATCTCTCATTTCTAGCGACTCTAGTACACTGGATAGAGTCGCTCAGTATTCGGGGCATGGAACAAGTGAATCGAGATCGTTGGGTCGATGATGCGTAACGTGAATTCGTGATCGAGTGAGGGAAACACGTTATATGGCCTTGATGCTGTGAATATTTATTCTGATTTTTTTTATGGATTTTCCATCAGCACTATCAGATATTTAAGTGAGAATATCTCAGGAACTGAAGGAGATAGAGGAATTTTCGTGAAGACCTTTTTTGTGCAGAATTTCAAGAGCTACAAAAAAGGTTATTATAAAAATTTCTCTATCTCTTTTAGTTTCCAAGATATCTTCAAAAAACAATTTAATTTCGATTTTATCACGGAATATCCTGTTTTCCAGGAAAACCCCATTATCCCTGATATCCCGACCTTTCAACAACGCTGAATAACAAATCAATTATCAAATTGATGAGACTATAATGGCATTGACACCTGATGCGGCAATAATAATATAATTTCAGTGCATATGATACACGGAGGATAATAATCGTAATCGCATGAAGAGGGAATGGGTATTGAGGCTGTAATTATGTGGGTTGTCGTGTCCAATAGGATAGAAAGGGAGGAGGAAAGGACGAGGTGGAGATCGAGGAACACGAGTGGGTTAACATCATAGCTATCGATGAAGCGTGTTAGTTGGCGATGAATCGGCCCCGCAGGAGCGAAACTAAACTGAAGCCCCACGTCACGAGCGGTCAGTTTCGATGGCATTTGGGGACCCAATAGAGGGAGGAAGCCCCTCTGGGCACACCGTAGCCCAAGATCTGGGCCACCCAATTACACGGTCATCTACGATCTGAGGGGGGAGGAGAGGCACAAATTGATCTGTCTAGAGGAAGTGAGGCTGGAGTATATACTGTGCATATCTATTAGGAATAACTAGAGTGGATCATTATAACCTGGGGTTATAGATTGTTAATATCTATATAGATTGTTTCGCATGATAGTGCCTGTATGTACGAATTACTCTATATGTTGCATTTGTCAGGTTGATGCTTAACGGATATATTCTAACGTTATCGCAATACTGGATGATATTAACAAACACGAGTTTATCAGAATTTGGGATAAGCGAATTGGATCAGTACACTATGGCGCTAATTGTTTTAGTGATATTGGGGATAAAGAGAATTTATGATAATTCTAATTATTTTTATTTATAGGGACGAGATGTTGAAAATATCTATCTCTATTAATTTTTGAAATATTTTGGATAAATCGAATTATCCTTTCTCCTCTTCGCTACGAAATTAATAGTGAATTTTTGAAAATATGGGAGATAATTAAATTAAAGTGTATCGGGATTGAGGCTGGGTAAATTACATCAGCGAAAATTGTTTTGGTGATACTGTACTGGTGCACGAGAATGACTATGGTATTTTGTAATGGATATACTATCAAGAGCGCCTGCAATGTCTTTGGCATTTTTATAAAAGTCTATTGTGTTTACGTGAATATTCGATGTTCAGTATCCGCTAAAGAGGCAAGTAATTGGAATTCCTCGATTAATTTCTGAATTATAGTGCTTTCGTAAATCAATTATGTTGGAGAATTTAAAATATTAAGAATCCTGGAGGAGAAAGAATTCATTCGGTATTTGTAGATGGTCGAAATGAGAAATTGATCGTTCAAGGTATCGAGATGAGATGCAATCGATGATGCAGATGGGAAGAGACAGCCTTTGAGTTATTTGTCCATGAATTGATGAAGATGAAGAGGAGCTCGCTTCAATTAATATGCAAACGTCATTGAATTATCTAAAAAAAGTTAAAAAAATAGTAAAACAGAAAAAACGTAAATTCCAATCATCTTCAAGATCACTATCTCTCGAATATCTCGGAAACTAAACGAGATAGCGTGATTTTCATAGATACCTTTTTTGCAGCTCTGACTTTCCTCTACAAAAAAGATCCCACCAAAAATCACGCTATCTCCCTTAGTTTCCGAGATATTTCTCATAAACAGAACGTCATGCAGTGACAACTATTATTAACTCAAACAATGTGAACATCGCCATAATATTATTTATGGATAATTCAACCTCGTTTTGTTTCACAGTACTGGCAATGCTAATTAGTGTTTATCAGCTGTCTGACTTACTTGAGACAGTGGAGCATAGAAATTCTATCTTGGTAGTAACTATCCAAACTATGTGTGTCTCAGTATATCCAAACTGTTGGCTTTTCGTTGCCTTCGGACAACACCGCTGGGATGGTTAATTTATAGCGTTGAATGCTTCCGTTTGTAATCCTGTGCTACCCTCGTCAGAGTGTTTCTCCACAGTCACTGGTCCCAGTCTGAGGCTGCTGACGTAGGTGGACCAGAGCATTCCAGTGCTGCGGGTTCTGGTCATTCAGAAAACAGTTCATTTGCCCGATAGCTACAACAATGTCCAGAAATGCGAATTAATATTAACAGATGTTTCTCATTAATAATTTCGTGCAATGGGAGTATTTTCGTGATTACAATTTTCGAGGAATTATTGAGGTTCTGTAATTACACGAAATAATGAGGATAAAAACTTCAATGAAAATTGAGAAATGTTGGAAGAATCTTATCAATTTTTTACCACAAAGTCCTTCACTTTGAGGGAATTTATTATTCTAATGACTTTGTTTTTTAGAACCGAGAAAAAACAATGGAGGATGAAAATTTTCAAAAGAATTCGAGAATTGATCGGCTTTCAATCGTTTGATGCATCAGCGAGAATAGATGGGAATGTGGGTAGAGAATAAAAAGGAGAAAATAAAAAAAAAAAGAAATGATGATAGAGGAGATCCTTTGATATGCTAAATATAGAGGGCCCTTTGGTTTTCCCCTACTCTATCTACAATCCACTGGCATCTCACGCCGATAATGCCACATTTCAAACTTCCATTAAGCACTTAAAAATAATCTCGTTATCGGCTCTTCTGATATGCAAATTGTCTGCATTTGTCCCGGAGAATTTTCAGAAGTGGATTCTACTTTCTTCCATCTGCATTTCACATATCTAAACCCTGAATTTTCATCACTGAAATCTAGAATTCCACATCCGCCATTTTGTGCACGTTAAAAACAAAATGGCGGATTCTCAATCCATAGAGATAAACTCGCCTAGAAAATTCTCGTTTTTCACTTTAAATTCCAGGATAAAATTCAATTGATAATTTCCAAACATTTGCATTAAATCCCCTGTGAAAATAAATAGAATAATAATTAATTCACACCCACGGCACCTAACCTGCAAATATAACTACAGTTGGCATAATTACAAATGCACGAACGCGTACGCAAAGTTACAAGTACGAGAGAGAGAGAGAGAGAGAGAGAGAAATTGTTGTGAGAGAAGAGGAAAACAGTTGGTTTGCACTCATGAAAACAGTGTAGCTTGTGTATAGCGTTATATTTTACAAACCATAACCGCGTAATGGCGAACTCGCGGGTTCCCTCCCACCCCCATGAAAGCAGTATTCTGTAACTGCGCGGTACAGTAGATTCACGAAAAGGTGAGTAATACATTCATGCACAGCAGCAAATTCTATGAATTTACGTATGTAACATTTGTGTATCTGTGTGAAAATTTCAGGAGAGGTCAAAATTCATACTACTGAAAGCTACACTATCCTAGTGTAGTTTGAGTGCAGAGAGTCTCGGAAGTTTGGTATTATGGTCTAAACTGAACCATCAACTGAAGCATTATTGGCCTTATTTACGAATACTTTGAACTATGGAATTCATTAAAGTATTTCATTGTTCCTGGGATCTGGGGAATTCAGTTTGTAATTCAGAGAGAAGAGTTTCGAGGGTTTTTATTAATTGAGAGGCATTCTAGGGAGTTTTGATTAAGGAGAGAACATTAGCACAGTTTTCAAAATGCCTGTCATTAAAAAACAAAAAATCTGGATTCACCTCTTCTCAATTATCTCGTAAACTAAGTGAGATAGCGGAATTTTTATTAGAACCCTTTTTGTAGAAAATTTCAAGAGCTACAAAAAAGGTTTCTATGAAAAATTCTCTATCTCCTTCAGTTTCCGAGATATTCTCAAAAAAATGAATGGGATACTCAAGAAATTTAACATTTCCGAAGATAAACATGAGAAAGAATCAAGGGAGGATAAATAAAATGAATGTTTATATAAGAACGTGTTATCCTCACCTCTCCGATAGAATCTAAATCCACAAAATGTAAATTCGTAGCATCGTCCGCTCGTTACTACATTTCCGAATCTTCATTTATCTTCTATCGTGTGTGAGCTCAATGCAACGACACTGTGGGAAATACGGAGGCAATGGGGCTGGAGCTTTGGCTCTCTGCACAAACACAAGAGGGAGGACAACTTGTCCGATGGTGAGTTTGAGGAGAGAGGGAAACTCCAGACTATATTAACAGTTTGAATACGGCCAATCGCTCACGTTTACGACAAACCAGTAATTTTCTCGAGACTTGATGGAATGCTAGATGCTAGGAGCCCTTTGTCATGGAACAGAGGAACTTTCCTACTGTTTACATAGTGTGTGTGTAAATATTTGAATGTAATGACGTTTTCGAGACAATATTTTGATGTCACAATTTACGTCACACACAAATCTATTGATTTTCATCCAAAACACATTTTTTTTAAATAAAAATCGTGAAAAATTGCTCAGAATCAGATCATCAGTTTCTCCTGTAATTAATGAATATTAATTTTGAATAAATGCACAATGATTTTTCTCACCTCAGATTTAAAAAAATTCTCTGTTTCTTTGTCCTCTCAAGGTCATCTTCACTTGCTTCATGACTCTGCAAAAAAAGAAACAAAATTATGGGCACTGAACTCTAATTGACATTGAGAATAACAATGAAAATTACGACCATGAAATTCACAGACAAATAAGCTTTATTTCATCATTAGTTTTTGGTAAATATCTCGGAAACTAAGAGAGATAGAGAAATATTTGTTCATACCTTTTTTGTAGAGAATTTCAAGACCTACAAAAAAGGTTTCTATGAAAATTTCTCTATCTCTCTCAGTTTCCGAGATATCTTCGAAAAACTGATGATGGAAGAAATTTAAGTTGTCTGAAAACTTCAGTTTCTTTGAAAATTCTCTTTTATTTCATTTCAAGGTCGTAATTTTATCCTTTTTAATCATCACTACTCACAAAAATTTGTACGTACGAGGCACTCGGTATATTGTTTTTTTTTCCCCCTTTATTCCATTCCTCCCACTCCTTTCTTTTATTGGCGAAAGAGTTTCGCGTTGGGTGCTCTCGAGTAGAAACCCATTACCACGATCGGTTTCAGTGGAGCAGCCCCGAGAATGGGCATTCGTGCGTAAAATTACTTTACGCTGTGAAAACCAAAACCAATAGCCATAGTCCTTTTCCATTTGGGGATGAGAGTAATAGTTATATGAACTGTTGCAGAGTCTTTTTGTGATTAGATTCTCTGGATTCCGGTTGATTTTGGGTCCTTTCCTGCGGCAGTAAGTGAAGAGAGGAAAATCAGGATATTTTTATCAATAAATAATTATCTCGCTTGAATGAGGAATACACTTTTTTTAAATTCACGACCGTTTGGAAAGGAAGAAAATTGAAAAAACTGAAGTTTTCAGACAATTTGAATTTATTTCATCATCAGTTTTTTTGAGATATCTCGAAAATTAAGCGAGATAGAGCTATTTTCATGATAACCTTTTTTGTAGCCCTTGAAATCCTCTATAAAAAAGGTATCTACAAAAAATTCTCTATCTCTCTTACTCTCCGAGATATTTAACAAAAAGTAATGATGAAATAAAGGTGATTTGTCTGTGAACTTCATGGTCGTGAAAATGGAACAGTGGCGCCACGACTCGAGAAATCCTCGAAGCTCCATCTGCAACGACAAAAAAATCCGACGTCACATCAAATTCTATTCTTTCGTAATTAAACAATTAATTGTTAATAAAAAGTGAACTAATACGGAACCTGATTGGAGCTTCAAGGACAAGCTCATGCACACGTCCGCCATTTTGTGCACTTCTTTAGAGAGGTTTCTATTTTATTTCGCAATGAAATGAAAAAACTTACTCGATTCCCTCGGATCTCGTTGCACCGAGAGTCAACACGAGCGCTGCCTGTCGAAGAATTCGAGAACTTCATTTCAGTGAAAAACAACAGAAGCTGCGATCGTGTTCGATTGACCACGTGAGTGAATCCTCAATATTATTCCATTAATTTCGCAAAAAACTGGTGAATTCAACGTGATTTATAATATAACGTGTTTTAATCCATGTGCAGGATTGCTTCCAAGTGCGACTGAGTCTCGAGACATTCAGTAAAGACTTCTGCGTCGTTAGAATCGTCATTTCTTTGTGCATCGGATCTCGAGAAAGAAATGGGCGAGTGTAACAATAACTTCAGGAGAACAGCGGTTCAAACTCTCAATGAGATGATGAAGAAGAGAGGAATAATGCCGCAGTATGAGTGCATCCATGATGGCACTGAGACTGGTGATGGTTTGTTCACATTCAGAGTTACCTGTTCAGAATACACGGCTATTGGTTCCGGAGGCTCAAAAAAAGACGCCAGACAAATCGCCGCAATGTCGATGATCAATGTAATCAATGAGAGTGAGGGATCATTCTTCGACAGAATCAATGGGAATGTTTGTAGAGAAACTGAGAGTGTTGCTAATGCCATTGGAGTACTTCAAGTAAAGTCCATTTTTATTTACGACCAAATTTTCGTCTCACTTGATTAGTTTTTTGGGAATATCTGAGAAACTAAGCGAGATAGAGCAATTTTGGTCTGAACCTTTTTTGAAGCTCTTGAAATTCTCTACAAAAAAGGCTCAGTAGAAAATCGCTCTATCTCGCTTAGATTCAGAGATATTTCAAAAAATGTTTAATAAAAAAAACGTCTTCACTTTCTGCTTATTATTCAATTTATTTTCATAAAATGAGTGGAAGGTTATGAATTCAAGTCTCATTAATAATGAAGAATTATTTTTATCATTATTTATAGCGCCACTTTGACATTTTGCATTAATTTGATATTTTTCCTGACCTTATTAGATGTTGTGCAGCAGAGAGAGTCTTCCACATCCTGAATACGAATTGATCGATGAGATTGGCCCAAATCATGCGAAATTCTTCACAATTGAATGCAGAGTATTAACATACAAAGAGAGAGGTACCGGAAGAATTAAACAAGCGGCGAAACACGATGCTGCGAGAAAAATGATATCCGTGTTATCAGAGAGACCAAAGAATTCTCTCAAACATTCGAAAGAAGATATCAGTAATGTTGATGAAAATGACGGTAATCTGAGGAATAATAATGGAATGCAGATGGGGAAAGAGCAGAGGCGAGACGATAATTGCGCAATTGAAAAAAAAATGATTCCAATGATAAACTCAAATTCTGCAGCAATTCAAGCTCCTCTGCACCCGCAGATTGACAGAGTAAAGACAATAAATGTTGTGGAATCTACTGAACCCCTCAGGAATGAACCGAAAAAAGTGAAACTGCCCACTGGTAGTCTCGTGTTTCAACGCAAGTACATTGTAAGAAAGTTGAATGATGTTTACAACAGACTCAATGATCCAGGTAATGAAAAAACACGTGATTATATTAGTGAAATTTATGAAGAATTGAAGAGACTCCTCCAACTGCTTGAAATTGAGCCATTTCAAATTTGTAAACCGACGAATAATGGTAAATTCATGCTCGCTATTTATGTACCAACTGATCCACAAATTATCGATGCTGCTGTTGATGTTAATGAGATTGATTTGAAGATTGTTGTTTACAGGCGAGTTATCGGCGTTTTGTTGGATTCGATCAGTCGATACTAACGATTTACCACAATTAAGATATTAATACATAATATATTTTTTTTAACTTCATTGCCACAATTCTTTTCTTTTAGTTAAAAGTTAGAAATATTTTATTCATAAAAAAATGAAAAATTTCATTTATATTTTAGTTTTTTTCTATTTTTTAATTACGTTGAAATAGTTGAGAGTGAATAACAAAGAGTGATTTAATTGACGTGAAAAACCATTTAATTCTCTGATGAGAAATGACTTAATTAAAAATGTTATCAAGTGAAATTTGTATCACATCTTAAACCAAGTGAGAATCTCACCTCTCAACCATGAAGTAAGAGGGCTTTTACCGTATACAAAGTGTATCTTTACACTGTTTGTGTGTAAACTTTCCCCTCATCTTGTTTAGTGTCACTGTCTTCATTTGTCAAACGTTAATGCAGTCTGACTTGAATTGAGAGAAGTGAAATCTCCTTGAATGAGGCTAATTAAACCATTATACCCTGCGAGAGAGAGAGAGTGAGACAAAATATTTCAATAAAATCCTCAAAGATAGGATTATTATGATAATTACATAAATAATTGATAAAACATTTAAATTCAAACTAATAACCATTTTACTTTATTCAATGGAAAATGATAAATTAAACTTAAAAACGATTGGCATGAAGAATAAACTTTGAAAAATTATGTGAACGTGAATTGTTAGAAAAAAAGAAGAGATAAAAGTGGAGAATCGATGCGGGCGTACCAGCCTGTCTGACCTGACCCATTTATTACTACTGAGACACACAGACAGAGAATTCTTCCTTTTATTTCTCTTAATTCCTCCCGAGTCTTTAATTATTACTGAAGAATTGAGGCAGGTCTTTATTCTAAAGATAAATCCTTTAAAATATTCATAAAAACCATTAAATCGCATTTCCAATTACCCGCAAACTCGAAATTCTTACCAAATTTTAATTCCCCAGAGGTAAATCCACTTTAATTCCAAAAATTCTCTCTCAAATAAACGTAATATCTCGAAGGAATGTCAAAATTGAAATCACAGAAAACTTGCATAACAATAGAAAAAAGTTTTTCTCTGATGTGAAGTGACTCCAGACTATCACGTAGAGAGGGAAGAATAAATGAAAAAAAACCTACATTTTCTTCGTTTTCTTTTAACCCCTCCCGAACTGAGAAAGAAAGTGCCAGGCCTCAAATATACATGAACATGGTACTATCTTATTGAATTTCCCAAGCGGGCCAGTATGCTCCTCGCACTCTTTCTCTTGGGCCGTCAACGGTGTCGTTTCCCTTTGGAGCACATCGCCCTCTCTTACTCTTACATATTCACTCGTTTTCCCTACTTCCTCCTTTCCTGTTACTCTTTGTTCATATATACATTTGGAAGTGCGGGCAGAGGATGGGCTTCTTCGGTGCGTTCTCAGCGATGTTGTAGGGGAGCACGTGCCACTTTGGAGTAAGGAAGATACGTGACTGGGTATTGCTTGTCTCTTCTCTTCACGTAAAAAGGGTAAATGAAGAGAGAGAGAGAGAGGGGCCGTTTTATTCCAATGGGAATTGCTTCAGTGTGGAAATTCACCTCAAGGTCACGGAGTTTTACGTAGGAATATTGTAGTTTTAGATGAATTAATAATGGTGTTGTTAATGAAACATTATTTTTTTTCCAGGGGAGAAAATGGTGAGGGGATTAATAATGCAGTATTGGAAGAGTATTGAAAACAAAATTCTCAGGCATTATTCAATGAATTGGAGGGAAAGGTGAGACAATTTCTTAATTTTTTTTGGATTCAATTATTGATAATTTTGTATTTTTTAGGAGTAATTTCTTCACCCCTTCATTGAAATCATCGTAATAATCCTCTAATTATCCCCTAAAAAACACGAAAGGGGAATAAAATATGCCCGAGAATACAAAACCAGTTGAAAGGTTGTTTTCACAGAGTAAAACATAAAGTTTCACGACATAAGATAATACCACGTTTTACCTTGGGAGATAGAGGACCGTGAAGTTTTTAGCGAGACCCATGGGAGCCATGAATTATTGCTGAAGGGATAAGGGTTATATCTTCTAAATACGTGTAGGCCATGGTTTCTACCATGTGCATGAGAGAAATGGTTCTGCTGTATAATACAATGCGTAAACATTAAAAGTCCGAGAGTAGATGAGAAAGGTTGTGTATCGATTCGCCATGTGGGTAGTAACATTAGCGGGATACTTCCTGTTTGCCACATGGCTCCTTGGAGGATATTGGCGTTTGGGCTACTGAACATTAATGCCCCGTGCCCTGCGCCATCATACATACATCGTATATATGTATTCAGAGGGCCTCTGCAGTAATCGATAATGGAGGATCGTGGAAAACTACCCAGATCCTCATTCTCTTCCTTTCACCTTCTCCTTCTCCAATGTGTACTGACTGCCATGAACTATCCGACCTCCCTGGATCCTATCTCTCCTATCCTGTCGTTCAACTATATACGCTTCGAGGCAATAGAGTCCTCTCTGCGACTATCCTTCCTCATGCCTCCAACTATACTGTCGCTCTGAACGCGTTGGCTCGTTCATTCATGGCACGTTGTTCAACAAACCGTCAGCCTCGACACGCTTTCATCATCAATTTTCCAATGAAAAAACTTTCCAATCGCATTTTCAAATGCATCATTTACCACGACAATTGACCTCAAGGCTTCCAACGGATAATTGCTTTTTTTTTTATTGTTTAGGGAATTTAATGATTTTGGATCTCAGTCGTTTTTGAAATGTTTCTATTATTCTATCATTTTTACTTGTTTCAGAACATATAACGAGATTGTTAATTCATTTTTCATACTTTTTTTTTTCATCCATTCTTTTTTTAATTTGTTGAACATCAACAATTTTTCCACATCGACGGAAAAATTTGGTTGAGTAAAAAATATGTATATTTATAATCGGATTTTGTCGTAGAATGAACAAGCACAAAAGATAGGAAAAGAGAATAATAAAAAAAACATTCTACAGTACCAATTATTTAAAAAGCTGAAATTTTGTATAAAAAAGTTGTGCAGTGGTAGTAATAAATTTAGTTGTTCTTTTGAATCGTAACTCACTGGAAAAAAATATTTTCATTTATCGGCTTATCGCTGGGAACCTTGAGGAAAATATAAATTGTTTTTTCCTTTATTTTTTCCACTTTATTTCTTTTTCAAAATTGTAAAAATCGGGTCATTCTGTTTTTTCTTTGACAATTTGTAAATTGAGGGGAAAAAATGTCTCTTTAAAAAAAAATTAATCTATTCTTTTCTTTTTTTCAGGAAAAAAACCGACCTTATCTTCTTCTCCCAGTTCATTACAGAATTAAATAATTCTTGATGCATAAAGAGGCTCAATGGAGTTGTAAAAAAATAATCCCGAGTGACTTGAATTCCCGTTAGTATATATTGTCGTTGGAATTTCCACATGAATCAGGGGTCAAACCGGGAAATTCTGAAGCGAGAACAGTGAGCCCCTCTTGTTCAATCTCCAAGAGGAAAAGAGCACAAATATGGATGTGGCACATATACACTGAAATCATCAACCCGTAACTCGGTCTCCAGGACATCTCTCTACTCCAAACTTTTTTCCCCTATTCTTCTCAGTTGATCCGATTTTTTTCCATGAAGCTCACTCGCAAATGAGGGAATATGAAAGTATTCTCGTGTTAGACTTTTAATGAGAACATTTGAGTTTGTTGAATGAATGGATTTTAAAAAAATGGAAAATTTTATAATTCATGGCAAACATTATGTTAAAGGAGAAATTTTTTCCACGTGAATTGATAATAATAAGATAATACTATTGTTTTGAAAAGTCTGGGATTATCTGGATTTTACCTAGATGTGGAATTTGATGCCCTGCACAATGGAAATTGTTGGAAATCAGTGAAAGCACTTGGAATAACATATCTTTAATGCATTCATTGAAAAGTTGAGAAAATCTGCGATGAAGAAGGTGTGTAATGTTTGTAATTTAGAAAAGTTCATATTTTTACCAAAACTTTTAATTCAACATTTTTTCATATTGTTTCAGCAACCTCATGATTTTTATCTTCAATTACTCTGGAAAGATTTCGAGCTCCAAAATTACACAATGAATAATCCAGAAAAACAACAATGAACATCTTGAGAAATCGTCGACTCTTATTCATTCCATCACGACAATGATTATCTCCCCGTTTTTATGAAGCCCCTGATTAATTATGACTCTCATAACGAGAGAAAAAATTACTTTCCCCATGAACGAAGATGAATGTTACAATGTGCAGCCAACTGTACGTAAAAATCCAAGAGTCATCCTGACTGGGACAACCTTCAAGATCTCCAAATAAAAAAAAAACTCAAAGACCCACAAAACCGAGGAGAACTCGAGCATCACGAAGAAATTGTGGTAACGTAATTTCTCCCCCGTAAATTCGTAAAACCGACAAAGGAAAAATACGTGATTTGCCTAGCGAATTAATCCACGAAAAAAGAAAGAAGAAGTTTATACGAAATGAAATGATACATTCACGTATGTAAAAATCTACTACGATATAATTCACACGTCGTCCCTACTCAACCTACTAACTTCGTTACAATCTGTCCTCTTCTTTTATCATCTCTCTTTTCTCCTTTATTTTCCATTTTTCCTCTTCCTCGGCCTTTTTTCACGGGTGCTGCCTCCGATTCCCGAGAAAATATTTCGCACCTCTTGGAAAACACGTCCATCCTTTAACCTCCGCCCAATCCACATCCATACACGACCTCGTTTTATTCTTCCATTCTTTTTTTTTCCTGCACTCTCTCTCTTCTTCCGGAGTATACATGAACGCGCGGCCCCGTATCTTCCGTGAAATAACGCGCCTCGGATAAGCTTAAAAATCGCGTATTTCTCCGGGTTATATCCGTCCCTTTGCAGGTATTCGACGGTGCATGAAATAATGGTAACTTTTTTACGGTAATATATGTGGTCAAAATTACATACAGCTTCTTTTCATCCAATTTTTCATGATATTTTTCGTTTTTTTTGTTGCAGGGAAAATTCCATGGTTTATTCTTCATAAATTGACGTTGTTATAATCATTTATTCAGGAAATTGGAGGTACGTCCTTTTTATTATAATCCTTTCTGCAGTGAAAAAGGCGTATTTCCTTTATTTCATGGAATATTTATGAATAAATGTGTGATTTTTTTTAAAAGAGAAATTTCCACTTTTTTTGCAGTTCATTAATTATTTCAATTATGGAGGAAAAAGTGAGATCAATCTTCATAATTCATGAGCATCAATTACTCGATAATTTCCACCCTTCTCTTTTTTTTTTCTAGATTGAAACGAGAAAATGAAAAATGGTGAAAAAAAGGGCAATAGTGTCGCTTTAAAATCCCCAAGGGTGCCATTGAGTGAATCAACGTTTTCTCCGCTAATGAGAAGCCAAAGGAAAAATAGGTGAGAGTAAAGTCTGGCTCTTGCCATATTTAATGAATTTCACTCGTTTACGATTTAATTGATCTCTTGACTTTTCGAAACACGTTTATCATGTTGATCCGATGAATGTTCAATGAAAAGATAAAAGTGAACATAAAAAATTCAATTACATTTATCATAGCACTCTCAATGATTCACGAATTTAATTAAGCTTGAAATAAAAGCGATAATTAATGAAAATAAAAGAGTGCAATGATTCTTTTTTTTTATTATGATTTTTAGGCAAAGCGTGGAATGAAATTGAGGATATAGGGATGAAGCAACTACCATAAAAACTTGATTAATTAAACATGTCGTGTGGCGACGACTTTTATAGATGTGGTACGTAATTTTGGCGCAGTTGTGACACGCTGTGGACTTTGAAGTAGTCTCGTGTTTTTTTCGCTCTTTAAATCTTTAATTTCATCGTAAAAAAACATGAGCATTTCATTTTAGTAATTAAATTGAAGTATAATCAATTATTTTAAATTATTAAAATTTCGTGAATTCATGACAGAGTAATCGATTTTAATGAATTGTTGAAAATAAAAAGGAGTTAATTATGTAAATTAAATTAAACCACGTAAATAATCTGGATTTATCAAACAAAATATATGTAATTAAACTGCATGAGATTATGCTCCATGTCTGATCATCATCATCGTTGGATTTATTTAATACATTGAATTTGGTTATCGAGAAAGAATTTTAACGATGGGGTAGATTATTGAGTAAAATGTATTAAAATATTCCATGGGTTAATGGAGAATTTGGATAATTACGCGTTTACTCTAATTTGTAAATTGCAAAATCGAATTTTCGCACGTAGTTTAACGATCCCGGGGCAGTTTAATCGGTGAAACACCCTGCTTTGTATTTATGAAGTTTTTTTAACGCATAAGGGGAGGGGAAGAGTCGGAACAAATGGGCTGGCTTATCTACTTTCGTGACACTTTTTTTTCCAACGATTTAATCTCAATGAAAAATTTCATGGGTTTCTATTCTCAATTTTTTAAAGTGGATTATCACGTGTTTAAAAATGATTTATTTGTTATTGGGTTCGGAATGATTCTTTGGAAAAATGTCATTATTTTCACTTATTCATTAGAGTATTATTCATGTTCTCTTGTTGAATAGATTTTTAGTGAATAAGAACATTACGTGATTCACATGTATGATGTAAATGCTCAAAGCCATTTGGTAATTGATCACATGGAATTTGTCGATTGAAATTACACTCGTGGCAATTGAACTTGGACAAACTTTAATCCGGAGTAAAAGCCGGTGATTCAAACGTGGCTTCAATTTGTGTTCACTCATTCAAATAAAAGTGGGTTAAATAAAGCGATTCAGATGAATGAAAAAAAAATTCTGGTTTTTATTGATTTTATTTGAATTTTGATGTTTGACTTTTTTTTTTTCTCAAATAGGAATCGGAGGAAAGGCAATTCCCATGAAAATCCACATTTTCCTGAAAATAACCGAAAAAATTGTACATCTGGCGCAATCGCAATCTCCGAACTAGTTAACGCGTGTTCGCCCGTGTCTCTTACATATCGTATATAAACCAAGCCGATTTAATTGGCTAACTTGATCGTACCATCGATCGAATTTTATGCCCAGTACTCTACGAGAGCAATATAATGCGAATCGAATATCCCGTGTAGCTTTTATTATCATTGATCCCATATAACGTTGATCGTCACGATAAAACATTATCGCATTCAATTCAGATTGTATTCTCCTCCTTTTTTTTCCTTTTTTA
Source organism: Aleiodes testaceus (assembly GCA_963565655.1). NCBI lineage: Eukaryota > Metazoa > Arthropoda > Insecta > Hymenoptera > Braconidae > Aleiodes > Aleiodes testaceus. Next base: position 4,368,243 of record OY751415.1, on the reverse strand, counting down.
ATTCTTCTTTTTATTATTGCAGATTATTTATCGGCATCATTCGTGTATCGATTTTGGGGAAACGAGAGTTAACTCCGGTGTTAACACAATCTAGGTGTTATGGGGGGAATATTCATGGGGTTCCATGGACCATCAATTTTTTTGATTAAATTTTTTTACCAAAAATTTTTATTTTTCGAGAAAATAAAATTCTAAAAAAAATTTCCCTTCATATCTTTCAATAAAAAAGTAAATATATAAATTTTTCAAAAAAAAACTTTACAAAATTCCCCGATAAAAAAATATACATATAAACAAGAAAACTCTTTGCTCATCAGAAAAATAGAAAAAAAATTGTATCTCCGGAGTCCAGAAAAATATGAAACCTTCACACCTATCCCAAAAAAAAAGTAGAGAAGTGAGCGAACTTCACCAGTTTATCGTTCTCATATTTCCCGAAGTAAATTCCCCCTTTCACCCCCAAAACTTGGTGAATGCTCTTTCCCACCATTTCTATGCAGCGTCACTTTTGCACCTTCTCCAACTGACACAGTCTCCCTTCTATTCCCCAAGAAAAGGAAATAAATAGAAAGAAAGTACGATGAGGAAAGATGTAAGTGGAAAAGTCGAGTTTCCACGTCAAAGCACGAGGAGAAAAACAGAGAAGGAGAGAATAATAAAAGAGGAATAAAAGGAAAGTTGTAAAAAGCGTTGGATGAGAGTAAAGAAGGTAGATATTTAACATTGAAAGATCAGAGAGAATATTCATGCTATGTATAATCCCCAGGGATTTTTCACTTTCAGTTGTGCACTACACTGCAGCTCGTCATACTCATGGAGAAGAGGACCTGGAAGAGGGAAAAAAGGAGAAAATTAAAATAATTTATTTTACATTAACAATCAGTGCAGAACTCTGCACTCTGTCCTGTGGCTTGAGTACTCTGCGTCTCCGATGATGCGTCAAAGTGAAAATTAATTTAATTTTCTCAGCTGAGAGGAAGAGGATGAGAGAGAGAGAGAGGAGTTGTCTACATACTTGAGACAGGCTCGTGTTAATTATTTATTTATTGGTATTTAGGCTCGAGTGAATTTGCGAGTGGATAATTAGAGAGAGAAGATCCGGGAAAATTCATCACCTTGATAATTTAATTTAATAATTTAATTTAATTATAAAAATATTATTTTTCTAATAATATTTAAAAAATAATAATGGACTATTTAATTATCAATCAATGATTATAATATATTCAGTACGAATTAATGTCACAAATTTTGCACCTAAATAATTCATAAAATCATTGATTTCAATTGAAATAAATTGAAATCTCTGAATGAATAAATCGACTATTGAAGAATTTAATATTAAAATTATGTAAAATCTCTTGGTCCACTGAATTCTCATTCTCTTGAAGATTCTCTCCCCTCATTCATGATGAAAATAAATGAAATAGATATAATATTTAATGAGATCCAGTTCTGCCACAAATGCTTGAGCATTTGAAAATAATAAATCCCATCTGTCTTGAGACATTGAATTAATTTCAGTACGATGGGGGTAAAAAGTGAGGAGTGAGGTGGGGTTGGATAGTTTGAGGTCGATTGCAAGCAATTTGCAATACTGATTGCAGACTCAAGAGAGATAAGAAGTATCCAGTTGAAGTGGATGGAGGCATAAGCGAGAAAAAGCTATGCAGAGTGAAAAAGAGAGGGAAGAGAATCTTTTCAGTTTGACGATGAACAAAGTGGAACGAATGAAAGAAGAAAAGAGAAGAAGTTGCCTCCTTACTTTGAGGTTTGGATTTGAATTTCTCGTTTTACGGCGCAATTAATCCCCCAAGGAGAAGAGTTGCATTTCTTAGGAGTTGAGATGAATGAAGGAAGAGAAAAAAAAGGGAAAACGCAGGAGTTGTCCTCCTGTCCTAAAGGATTTAAAGGTACGCAACTTTTACCTTCTCTCTTGGCTCATGCACGAGACCGAAGAATTACTGGATAAAATAGAGTAAAAAAATGGAATTCAAGACTAGAAAAGGGCAAGGCGTTTCTACAAGCTAAGGGATTTCCACCGGCTTTTTCAATTCCTCCCCTTTTCACCTTCATTCCTCACCACTTCTATCCATTTCAGAGTGCACGGGTATTATCGACGAGCGGTTAAAGCGCCTACCTCATCCACGTATTTCTGTTAAAGTAAATCATTTAAAATCGCCTTTTTATCCTCGAGAGATTCATTTGCAAGTGCCGGAGACTTGAGTAGAATTTTTTTAAACTATTTTTTACATTTATTTGTATATCTCGGGAACTAAGAGAGATAGAGCATTTTTCGTAGAAACCTTTTTTGTAGCTCTGATTCTCCTCTATAAAAAAGGTCTCCATGAAAATTTCTCTATCTACGTTAGTTTCCGAGATATTCAACCCTGAATTAGTGATAAGACACGCACTTTGTGCAGACCCTCGAAACAACTGCCACAATTTCATGCAAAGAAAGGCTGAACACAATCATTTGGCCTTCTACAATCTCAGCTTCACTTTGTCCCGTGTAGAAAATTCTCCCAAGGGATGAATCTAGTCTCTGTGTATGTGAGTTTCGTCGCGCACGAACTGCCAGAAAGCTCAGGATCGGACGCTCGGGGCTTGCGAAATGTAGCATGGATATAACTGTTCACAAAAGAGTCTGTGAGGGCCTTGGAAAATTCCTGGATTTATCAGCACTAACGAGATCCCTCTTCTTCTCTCCTCTTTCATGTACAAATGGGCTTTGGATAATTGAGGCAAAAGTCTCTTTGCATCCAAGAAAACAATTTGATTAATTGACGTTACTGGAGAAACGAGAAATTAATTTTATTCTCACGTTTCCTATTTTATCCTCTCTCTTTTCTCATTGTTCTTTTCTTTCTTTTCAGTTCCGGTAATATTATGCTAATGATGAAATCGATGAATTTGATATTCACGATGGCCTTCGACTCGGCCTCTCCCCGAGAGATAGATGAATGTGTATGGATAAAAGAGGGGAAAAAAATTGAGGGGAAGAGAGATGCAGAGACGAGCTGATGATCGATGGCTTCAATTTTTCACGGTAACTGGAGAACCGGCCCGTCTCTCCTGACTTCTTGGGCTTTTCAACGTAATTCGTGAAGACGATAAATACGATCTCTGGAGAAACTGGAAAATTGGATGTCTCGGTGATGAGTCTATTTTTTTTTATTATTCATTTATTATCAGAATTATTATTCTATTGATTTACCTTTTTTTTTTGCAGGAAGTTTGAGATGATTTGCTGGAGAAATTCAATAAATTAATGAGTTACGTATGAGAGTTTTAAGTTCTGGCAATTATCCATCGTTACCTCAATTACTTTCTGCCTCAGGTAAGCCACAAGTCAACAGGCAAATGAGCAGAGGGGCTAAATTGTGCACAGAAAGTGGATAGTCCGGCTATGTGAACAAATATGCAGGACAATGTGGTAGGAAGTAGAGTATAACATGGGTCAGACTGAGCCGTTTAGTCGAGACCATTGGGATACCCAGAATCCCAGAAATTACTTCTCCTTCACTTCGTATATACGATGGCCTCTAGTTAAGAGTGTACTTATTCCTACAACTATGGAATCTTCACTAAACCCATTCACACTCACTCCACTCAAGTTGGAGAATCACAATTTGCGTCTCTCACTGAGACAAGTAGAATTAATCACTCTTATCATTAAATACTTCAATCTATAAAATAATTAGTATTCTTCGAGAATTCAGTTGCACTTTTCTCGCCTCTTCATTAAAGAAAAAAGAGGAGACAGTGTAAAATTGCTACAAAGTGATTTCACTATAACTCCAAAGACATTTTAAATTCTAGCCGTGTCAAATGGCACGAGGAGACACAGTCGTTCCTTTGTTAAAGCTCAGTGCTCACGTCTCTCTTCACTTCAATAGGTGACGTTCTTTATTTTTCTCACTTTTTTCAATTTTTGCACGTTCACAGAATATCTAGTGTCACCCTCGACCCTCTGAAACGAGACATTTCAAATTATTTGCCATCACTAAAAATCACAACACTCGAGAAGTTTCTTTGCACTTTCCAGCAGTCAATTAAACTGTAAAATTGGAAGGAAAAGACGGAGGCAAATCATTCACTCCATCTGTTTTATATAAAAAAGAAAAGCCAGAGGAAAACTCCGAACAAATTCAATCATTGGAGCCAAAAAAAAAAATTACAAACTTTCGTTGCAGATTGAATTTTTCCCTTCCACATACGGAATTGGTCAATTCTTTCGCCTCACATGCCTTTCATCGTCCCTGATTCTCCTCCCCATCGCCAAATGCCCATGTATACAACAAAACTATCTGCACAATGTGTCTTTCCACAAGAACGAGACTCACGCGGTTGAATTAGTACAAACCCAATTGGAAATTTCACGTCAGCTGTCTCGCCAGCACACGAGACATTTCGGCGAGGAGAAAAAGGAGAGAGAATGAAAAAAAAAATGAGAATTCCCATGCAAATAAGATGAAAGTTCACTTCCTTCAATTCTCCTTTGTTTCATCGCATCACTGAGTTCACCAATGATGCGATGCTAATGTGAGCGATCGTTCACCTCGCAAATTAAAAGGCAAAAAGAGAAATTATGGAGAATCTATTTCTCATTTATTCAGTATTCTTTTTTTTTCATCAATATTTCACCTCAATTAATTCACATTTATTTTGATTATCTAGTGAAACGTGATAAGTTAAATTGCAGGCGATAATGAGGAGGCGTCAAAGGATGGAAAATTTTTGGTGACGTTGAAACTCCTCTCCCTCTTCTCTCAGATGGGATGCTTTTAATTGAAATGGCCCCTCTCCTAATTGGGTTCACCGCTAATTACTAGCCTGGCGCTCAAGCCTCCGGAGTACTGTGCTTGAAAAGAAAGCACAAGCAAAGTAATTGAGCCGTATTTTTCTGGTTTTCCTGTTTCCTTCGTGTCTGAAAGGTGTTCGAGTGAGAGTCCCTTTATTCCTTCAGCGAGGGAAAATCGTATTTCCTCGATTTGCTCCGTGCTGAAAAATAAAGTTAATCCTTTTTTTTAACTCGTTCCTTTTGTTTCGTTATTCTCAGAGATTTTTTGGATTAAATTGAGAATATCTTTGAGGCGAGTGGGTTTAGGGGAAAAATGGAAGAGACCTTTTTTGTAGAGAATTTTCAGGGCTACAAAAAAGGTCTCTACAAAAATTTGTCTATCTCCCTCAGTTTCCGAGATATTCTCAAAAAAAGAATGATAAAATCGAATTTTCTAAAATTATCTTTAGAATAATTTCATAATTAATTAGTATTTAATGTTAATATTAATTTAATTTGATAATCAAATGTATTCAGAGTGAATTCTCGTGGAGATGAGTTTTCAGTGAAATGATAAGGTAACATTTCACATAGTTAGATATAATTCCTTTGGGATAAGACTTAAGGAGAAATGCGGGCAGGTGAAAGATCGCACTTGGGGAGTACCAAATATATGTAATACTCCAATTAAGCTGAGGCATCACTCTTCACAAACTAAAGTACCCCAAGTGTCTGCCACTGTGAATATACTGAATATTTAGCTGCGCATGCGAATTAACTCTTGTCAACAATTTTCCTTGAAATTTCACAAGTACAATGTTTGAAGTCTATCAGTAAAATGTTTAAATAAAATATAACGATAACTTTGTGCAAACATTAAACAATCCAGTCATTAATAAATGTTTAATCGAAGTTTGTAACATTTAAAGAAAAATATTGATTTTTGATTATTTTCTTTTATTACTGATATTTTAATTTTCAGAGTTATCGAAAATTCAAATTAATATTCGTGTACTTTTCTCTGTTTGCGTTTGAAAGCTCAATGAATTAATGAAAATTTCTGGTTTCTACGTAAACATTTGCGGTTAAATTTACTCTGATAATTAAACGTTGAAATTTACATTTTTTATCTCCATTAAATTATCAACAATTTCAAACGTCATTTTAATGAATGAAAATTTTCCACAAAAGTTCCTCAATCCCAATATTTTTAACACAATGGTCCATTTCACCGGTTCACTTCTATTTTTTTAAACCCGAGGATTAACGCTTTGTCCAGCACTCTGGATAAGAAGTTTCTCAGTAGTTCGGCAACTCCTAAACTCCTGTAAGACCCTCAAGTATTCGTTTCTCAAGGATTTCGGCTTTTTTTTCACTACTTGACCCTATTGTTTTACTCACGTTTAACAGCAAACCATTCACAATGAATCTCGGTATTTTCCTTCAACTTTCTTATTACAATAAATAAATCTGCACTCATTGAGTAACAAAATTCCTGTGAGAATAAAGAAGAAAAATAATTAATGAAAATTGTAAAATAATGAAAATTCATTTTTTTTATAATTTTAAAGTGTTTCTTCTTACCAAACAAATGGCAGTTGTCTCTGAATAATTTTCTTTAATAAATAAAAATAATGAAAAATATTTGGCGTTGATTTTGTGTCATTTCTCATTTAAATTCGTGTTTCAATCTCTTTGGTAAGACGCTTAGTTTCTTTCTCAGAAAAACGTAGAAACTCGTAATCTGAAAATCTACAACACGACGTCAACCCAAAATAAATGTCAATCCAACTTGCTGCTCTTCTCACTTCATCACATTCTCTACACAATTTTATTTGTTATTTTTTCAAATTTCTATTTTTTCGATTTTTATTAGGTTAACACAGTAGAATTTTATTTTCACCTTTTTTCACTATTTTTATATCACGAATCTTGGTGGAATGGACTTGCGTCGATTTCATACAGTTCTGTCATTCAATTCTTCGTATTTTTGACGTGGAAAAATCGTATTTCATCATTTGAAAATGTGCTGTAAAAAGAATTGATGGAAGAGTTGAAGATAAAAATTTTCCAGAAATAAAAATAAATTGGTCGTTTCTTTTTTTGAGAATATCTCGGAAACTAAGAGAGATAGCGTAATTTTGAATAGAACCTTTTTTGTAGCTTTTAAAATTCTCTACAAAAAAGGTTCAGTGCAAAAAGGTCGTATCTCAATTATTACCCGAGATATTGAAAAAAAAACGATCGACACGAAATTTTTAATAATTTTTTTTTTCACTTGGATAAATTTCCCATAAAATCCGAAATTCAACTGCCTCAAGGCGCCTCCATTACGAGCACCTCTCTGATATGCATGAGGACCCAAAAAAAAAACAGAATCTAACGAAATAAAAAATCCCTCCCAGAAGAAGAGGTGAAATCACCTGAACTGTACATCTCCTCGAGACGAGGAATAGTTACAATGATTTCCCACGTGTCCTCCTGGTGTGTGTCGCAGTATCCCATAATCCAGCAAACTTTCCTCCCGTGTAACTCAGCCGCTGCAGAGGGCTGAAAAAAAAGGTAAAAGTCCAGAGTAAAAAAAAGTGTCAAAGTTTTTTGTTCCCTTCAATTTTATTCGTAAAGTAGAACAAAAGCTGACCCCGTATAATGTAACCGGAAATTTCGTTTAAACTTTACCGGAAAAATTAAACGAGAATATTTTTAATTTAACTCATAAAACTCCCGGGAATATTAATCAAAATATTTACACGAAAAAAAAAAAAAAATAATAATAATAAAATAAATCGTTTAAACAAGACTGAGAATTTGTGTAAAAGACATTTTGAAATATTTCTCATTGAGAAAGACGACGTAAATATAGTGACAGTGGTTAGACTGGAAATAGACTGAAATTTCATTTTTTTTCATCACTGTTTCCGGCGTCGGCAGTCTCAGACTCCTCTTTTTCTCCAACTTTATGATTTTTTCTTCAGATAAATCATCCGGCATTTAAGAATTCACGTAGACTACCAGTTGTCTCCCCATGACGCGTGACAAACCTATAAAATTCTGGAATCATAAAAACTCCTGCGAACAAAAATAAAAGAAAAAATGACAAATTTTATTACAATTGCGTGATGCTTTGCATACGTGAATCAATAAACACCAATCCAATGTTTATATTATTGTATCAAATATTCATGCATTGATTGGACGTTGAATTTAATCGAATTAATTCATAAATATTGATGGACTTTATTTCCTTGAAAGAGAATGAAGAATTTGTGTAAATAATTGGAGTAATAATTAGGGACTTTCTTTCATTTCATGTGAAAGTGGATAATAAAATTAACGTTGATTTATTCGAATTTAATTTAATCGCAGATTTGTGGAGTTTGAGGAAATCTCGGAATATAATTGAAATGTTTGTTTTGTTGAATACATATGTGAAGGGAGAGAGAATTGTACTGATGGAGTAGTTCAAAAGGACACTTACATCCGAGCCCTCTGTCATTGGTACAAGTGGTTGGGATATTGGTGAATTTCAAGCACTTTGGCTGTTGTATAGGCGAAATGGTGGATCCTTTGCGTTGTACGAAATTGGGAGAGTCGAGGCTTACGCACACTGTGTGATATTGACACGGCATCATAATGAGGGGATATGATGGAGAGTCTGATGATCAACGAACCAGTTAAACCTTAATGGTCTCAACAGCGAGAATTTCCGGAGATAAATCAACACTCTGCGGTTTTATATTTAAATTAAATTATTTGAGAATCTTCTTCTGGAAATATCTTTGAAACTAACGGAGATACGACTTTTTTGTACTGAATCTTTTTTGTAGAGAATTTCAAGAGCTACAAAAAAGGTTTCTATGAAAAATTTCCTATCTCATTTAGTTTTTGAAATATTCTCAAAAATGTAAATATTGGAGTATTTTTCAATTTTTTAATTATCGAAATTACGATGAAAAAAAGGAAATTACGTCAATGTAGCTTCAAAAGCGATTGAAAATCCAAATATTCATTGAACAAAATCCCCTATCATTGAACTGCGAATGAAATTCTCTTATCACGAGGAAGGCTGCTAATTGCAAAATAAAAAAGCATATACACAAACGTGGGAGAGACAGGAAATTCATTTGGTTTTAAAAAATAATGAAAAAAGGATTGAAGAATCACTGAATTGGCTCTAGTACCTCTGGACTACCTACACATCAGCATTAAACCAATATTGAATCACGTCAAATATTCCCGGGACTCCTGTTCAAACGAGAACGTGGAAAATCATGCACTGGAATATGTTTAAAAAGGAAAAAAATGTTAAACTCCACGTCAACATTGAGCTGAGTTAAGCTTCAATAAATAGACCATCATGTCAGCAGTTTTTCCAATTTTGTATCATTTTGTATGAAGAGAATGGTGAAATGAAGTGAAATATTACAAAACTGATATTACACATTTCGATTGAAAAATCTTAATGAGTTATCAGAATTAAAGGATTCAGGAACTCTATCAGCCTTTGAAAGTGAATGACAAAAATTCCATAAATCCGAAATTAGTCGGAATTATTTATACAGTCTATCGTGTATCGATGAATCCGTCCATCTCCCACAATTTAAAAATAATTCTGATAATCATGAGATACGAGAGTTAAATTTTCCCACGTAATACAAATGGTAATGTACAAATGCAGAAAATAATATCTCATCGAATATTCATTGGACAAATTGAATATTCGATACTGAGTGGAGGATAAAATCAATCGCAAACATTCGATGCATTAATTATGTTACGTGAAATAAAAAAAAATTTGTAAAACAATTCAGTAGTAATAACTGGTGATACTTATTTTTCTACTGAGAATTCAAATGATCCAATTTACTCTTTAAAAAAGCCAGAAAGTTCACTTTTATTTTTGGAGAAAAAATATGAAATTATGTCACGTTAGAAGTTGACTGATGTCTAGGGCCATTTCGCAATTCGTGACGTGGATTATTGTCACTCAGTGAAAGCCAGGTTTGATCCCGTATAAATATGAGGGAGGAGACGATTTTTTCATCACTCTGACATCAATCTCCAGAAACAAAGCATCATGAAGACATTTTGGGTGAGTTATTATTGATTTGACGTATTGATTCGAAGTTTCTTTTCTTTTTCATGTCAGTTGCTCTAATTAAACCAGAACAACGTTTTCTCCCTGCAATTATCAGAAATTAATAAAAGTTCACTTTAATTTTTAAAAAAACTGATTCTTACCAATAATATCAATGTTCTTCTTTCAGGTGATAATATTGACCATCATTGCAACTGCGAGAGCCTCCGAGAACCTGGAAAAACGTGAACTCCAAGCAAACAACCACAATTACGTTTATCCTACAGAAAAATGGTCCGGAGCACCAAACACTCCTCCACCCGAGATTCTCCTCCCACCAAAACAAGGCCCCAACCCCCACCACCAACAGACCCAACTCACTTATCTCCCCCCAACGCGCCTTATCACCAAGGTCATCAAAGTACCTGTACCCGAACCAACTCCAGTAACTCACGCTGCAAAAATTCCGGTTCCTTACGAGGTCAAGCGTCCAGTAGCACTTCCCCTGCATCACTCCTTCCCAGTCTACATCAGCAATCCTTATCCAGTGCAAATCGATCGGCCAATACCAGTTTATCTGTCCAAACCACTGCCAGCACCAATTCCTGAACCTTCTCCTGTTGGACATCAGCATTTCGGGGGACCATTACCAACTCCTAATTACGGACATCGGGAGCACTTGGAGATTCATGGACAGCAAGGACATTTCAATCAGGATTACATGAATTCATTTGCCCATGGATTCGCAACACAGAGCAACGGGTATCTTTACGAAGTTCCATCAAAATTCTGGAGCGATTGAAGCTGGAAAAAATAAAAAAATTTGTTAATTTAAGGGTTTGATGGAAATAATGGATTTTAGATTTACCTTAATAAATAATTGAAATAACGAAATTGAGGTAAAAGTTTTTAAATAAATGCAACAGTTCTTGTTTTACATTTGCAACGCTCTCCCAGAGTATTTATTTCCGTTTACTGGCAAATGTACCAGATATACCAGTGGATTGATACAGTGCTGCCTTTGTTTGACTCTGATTCGATGGATTGAGTTCCGCAAATACTCGATATGTGGGTGGAAGTATGGACGATAAACGAGGGAAATATTGGAGTCCAATATGAATATCAACTTCGCTCAGCTATTTCGTTGAACGTTGTGCTTTTAGTTATTTTTTTCAGCCTCTTCTATTTTTCATCAAACGCTCCAGCTCTCTTTGTCCTCGATTATTACTCTGGATGAATCTGTAAATATATTTTTTTACCAAATTATTGAATTCCATTAAATTTAATTAGCATTAAAAATCAGTTTGCACGTTGAAAAAATGAATTGACTTTTAACGTGCTTTATTAAACTAAAAATTGACATCATATAAACTGAATCAATCTTCCTGCCTAATGTCCTTTGAAATAAATATGCAAATTCACAGATACTAGGGAGAAAGAGGGATGGAGAGTTCATCGTAAGATCGATTGCATGCCGGACGTCGAATGCTTGACTCTGCTCATCTCCATGAGGAAAAAGAATGAAAAACGAATGAGAAAATGGCAGAGGGAAAGATGGCGAGAGAAGAACAAACTGTAAAGGATGAGGTATTAATGAATGTACAGAGTGAGAGAGGAAGGAGGAAGTGATGGTGAGTGGCTCACACCTTGCAGTATTATTACTCGTGGCGGAGAGTTTTATTTTGCAAATGCTTGAGAGACTGGGGAAAATGGAGAGGGAGCCAAAAGCAATGCTGTAGGTGGGCATTCACGCGTTTTACTCAGCTAATTGCGAGCATTAATCCAATAAGAAGGATTTGCAAGTGGTGTAAATTTATTTCTAAGGGATTCAGTGCAATTAGTGTGGCACACCTTAAATATAAGCCTTTTCTCTTATTGAGGAACAATTACTCATTCCCCCCCTTTTTTTCTTGTTTATTCATGAATTATTTCATTTTGTTATTCAATGTGTCAATGGGAATCTCTGGTGAATTTGTGCAGAAATAAAGAATGAAAAAGAATTAAATAACATTGCACCACGAAAATGGGGGTGTAAATAAATACGTCTTTTCCTGGATGAAAAACACGTCCGTTCCAAGATAAATTGGCGCACGTTTATGGGCGTAGTATATAATGTACTGATATATTTTTTTTTTTAGCTGTATGAGAGAGTAATATATCATCGTCGAGGGAATACAGTAACATAAGTTGAATTAATAACAAATTGTATCTGTTATTAGTGGAAAAGAAGATTCATATATGAAAAAATGTGTATAATACCTCGAATTTTCCATAAATTCGTGAATATTCTTGAAATGAAGTGCACGTAATTTTTGGGTTTCTTCACTCCTGAACTTCACAGTTTTCTCAAGAATTCGATATTCGAGGCTTTCCACCAACTTCCATGACTCTGTAAATACGTTATAAAGTGATGAAAAAAAAAATTGTAGCCAATGTATAAAAATATGATACCACAATGAAATCCAAGAGGTTAAAAAAAGAAGCCTTACCTCAATTTTATTTTCTCTTACCCATAAAAATAATCGCCAGAACATTTTCTCCATGCACTAACGATGCAGTCGATTATTAAAATCATTAGTTCCAAGAGAAATGAGAGAATCGTACGTGTTGGGTCACACAGTGTCGTATTTTGTCCCGAGAGGTCGTGCATTGCAATGGCGAGGTATACACAAAGGCAGTGAGACGTTTTACGTTCTTATGCGGACCAGCAGAATTTACGATGCCATTTCTTTACCAGAGCCATTCGATACTCATCTACACGGTTTCCTACTCGTCTCAGATAAGTTTCCTCGTAATATTCTGTCCTTTTACCATTAATTCATTAACTTCACCTTGTTTTTCATTTATACTGCGTAATCCTGCGGAATGCATGGTCATTCAACAGCCGGAGAGTCATTTTTGGGTGAATACACAGCATGATCCTCATGTCACTCACACGAAGACGTATTTCACAATGTGAAAGTGACCCTGTCATAAATTTCAAGTGCCGAATGCCATTTTCAAGGTAATAAATTATTTTCCTTTATTTTTATTTTTTAATAAATCATTTTTTATGAATTTCTCGTATTTTTTGTAGATCAACAAAATGGCGGATGTTCATGCACTTGTGCCCTTATTATTCTAGTCTTTAATTGAATTAATTAAAGAGCTATTGGTTGGATTTTTTTTTTAACAAAAAATTATATAATACAATTACGTATTTTTGCAAATTAAATTCCACAATTTTTTTGCTCTTTCATATTTTAATTTTAAAAATATATTGGATGAATTTCCGATGATATCCAAAATGGTGGAAGTGGGTCGTATTTATGAATATGGATGACACGATCAGCAAGAGAGTATACCTGTTGGCCTGTAGAAGCAAAGTGAGAAGGGAATTTTCGTTAATGAAACATGCGGTTGCGCGCCAACGAACAGTCTACATGCCATTTTGCGTTGGTTATATGGTTTAACAAAATGGTAGAAAAAGAATTGAGAAAATGGAGGAGTGGAGGAGAGGCGATGGAGAAGGGGGATGTTGGAGGTGCACAAATGAGCAGTACTCGAAGGCCAATTAGTGAGATCGGTGCGTTTCGCAGTGTTTTATTCGTATGTACTTGGAATATTTTGTATTTGTTTTTTTTCATTGTTTCCATTCGATTGAATTCGATTTCAGTTAATGCAAATGAAACATTTGATTATTTAGAAGGAATTTATCATAAAATAACTTTAACAATTCTCACATTAATGTTTTATTCATTTTTATTAGGTTAGAATGGAGAAGAGTGACAGGAAAACCTCAAATCACTCATGAGAAGAATAAAATCCAACAATAGCAACAATCACTGATGGAAACGAGCAGATGTTTGGAGATTATTCCACTGTCACACACTGACGTTCCCCGAATAAACCCGAATTTCTTCAGAAGATGGAGTTTTTCCTGAAAACTAAGTGAAATAGAGCAATTTTACCCAAAACCTTTTTTGTGGTTCTTTAAATTCTGTATAAAAAGGATTTGTTTAAAATTGCCATGGAGACCTCCATTTTGTTATCACAGATAAAACTCAATGAACAGAAAAAAAGCGAAGGAAGATATTGTCCAACCAAGTCCTCTTGATACTTCCTCTATGAGCTCAAGTGCCCAGTGGACAGTTCGTTTACAAGCAGTCGAGTAGTCTGATATTCTATCAGCGATAGGTAAGAGGAAAAGATGTGCAACTTCTCCTTGGCAAAAGGAAGCAGAAGAAGGGAATAGAAAAATAGGAGAAAAAAAAGGAGAGAAAGAACGAATGAAAAGTTTTCGTTCTCCCCGAGGGATTTTAACGACGTTCGTGTGAGTCTCCCTCTCCCCCTAGGATTGATTCGTATCCGGGTTAGTGCACGAAGAAAGTGTGGGGGGGGGGAAATAACGAGAAATCTACGGATAAAGTGAAAGAAAAATGTTGACAAGTATCGGTGTGTCTGTGTTTTTTTTTATACGGCACAGAAATGGATTGGTAAATCTATTAATAGGACCAATCAGGCTGTGCTGAACGATTGTTAATCGTTTTTTGTTAAATCGATATGTTTTAGGTAAGTAAACAAAACAATTCCTATAATTCTGTTTTGTCAAATTCTAATTTTCTTAAAATATCGATTTTTCCAGAAATCATCACGAGAATCAGGTGGCCCCAATAAATCACCAGTTGTGGTGCTAGGTTGGTGCAGGTAGTGGGGATGAAGAATAGGAAGCCAACTAGTATGTCAATGCTTTTTTCTCCTTTGTTTCTTTATTTTATTTTATTTCTAAGCCATATGGTGGTAGTCGTTAGTCCACTTCGGGGACAATTTCAACGTTCCTCGATATATAATAGTAGATGAAACGACTCCGTGGGCACCCTGGAGTAAGTGGGTGCGGGCCATTTGACTGGTACACACAGAGAAACGTATACGTGTACACACACAGGAGGCAAACGTTACGGATTATTACTCTCGTGGGGTCACGTTCAGTTTGCTTCTATACTATCCTTGTATGTGACCGTATGTGACACCTTTCATTTACAAACTGTCATTCCCTTTCTCTCGGCCGATGTAACTTTGGCTAAAATGTATATCGTTAAAACAAACTACGTTTAAACTTTATGTTACTTGACAGTATTTCAATGTTAAATTTCAACCTCTCATTTTTAATTTAATTTTCAAAAAATGGAGAGACTAATTAATTTTTATGCAAAGAAAAACTTTTCAAAAAAACGTGCAAAAAATTGAGAAGATTCTGCAACATGTCCACATGATTGTGTAATTTTTTTCAAATTTTTTCATGAACCTCTTCACGAAAAACTGACTTTCGAATCAACCTGACTGATTTACTAAACTAGAAAATGTCACCAAGCCCTTTCACTCTATTGTCATAAGTACCCAGGACCTCATGGCACTTGAAAAGCCCACGGGGTCTCTCCCCCACCTTCTCAGATAAAATTTTCTTTTCTCGCTAGTAGCAACCACCTCCGGTGCAAGGTATAAAGCATGACTCCTGGGTGAAAGAGCACGAGCCAAGTCCAGCATACAAAGTGACTACAGAATTCGTGTGCACGCTCTGTGTCTCAAGGGGACAATTTTTTCCTCTGTATTTTTCCCGTTGACTAAATGCCCCCTTTTACCCATCATGAAATGAAACTAGATTCAATACCCCAAATTAATTCCCCGAGTTCTTCCTCATTCTCAGAATAATAAGAAAGAGAAACATAAATATTTGATGAATAGTGTCAAACACCTGTCCCCTTATTCCCAAAAATACAATAGAAAGACCTCAGACCCAAAAATTGCAGTTGATTCAAGAAGCAAAATGCCACGAGAAAAGAAATAAATAAAAGGTAATATTGTGTGAGGAGAGGGGGAATAGTGCGCCGGCTCTCACCGTTAGTATATGCCCATTGGTATAACTCGGGGGATGATGGGGCACTGGTGGTGGGGGGCGAGTGGCTCCCTCGCGCGGTTACGTTGCGCCAGTCGAGCCGTGTGCCGCGTCGCGGTAGGGTCACACACAGAGCGGATGCTCAAGCAGCTCGTAACAGTAACACGCGTCTCGTTAATTAAATAAATTCCATCAGAGTGTAAAACACCTGACGAGGTTAATCCCAAGGTGACAATGACCTTTACAATAATTTCATCGAGAATGTGAGTTTAGTTTGCACTGAAAATTTCGGACTTGTCAAACTATTGTCGGAGTGTCAGTGTTTTAATTTTGGGAGAAAAAGTAAATGAGAAACAAAGAGTTGAAGTGAAGTTTCAAAGGTGATTTAAGAAACAAGTGAAGATCGGTGGTTAACGTTGGAGAAGATAGGTGAAGTTGAAATTTCCAACGGCGCACGCGTTGTCAAGCGGCCGCGTGGTACACCAGACTCTACACAGTGAGTGTAACGTACGCTCTGTGAAAGAGTGAGAGAAAAGAGTTTCAGGGTCGAGTGGCTCACGAGCCGGCAACGAGGTTGGAGGATTCATTCCTTTTGCAAGAAAACTGAGAGGAAGACAATCGCTTGTGCACTTTGCTAGTGAGGAGAAACAAATGAATAAATAGAATTGACGTTTGACAGTTTTTGCGAGAGGATAAAAGTCAATTGTCGGAAGGGAGGGGGAAAGAAATGCAGAAGATAAAAGACGCACCGACTCCTGAATGAGGATTTAAAAAAAAAAGGAAAGAAGAAAAATAATAATTTAAGTTTTGGCGAATCTCTCGATTGTGACTCGATGCGATAAAAATCTGGTTTACCGGCGACGCTTTGGTTGAAAAGGTATACAAGAGAAGGAAGGAAGAACCTGAGACGCTGAGAGAGGGGCAAAAAAAGAGAATAAAGAGGCTAAAGCGGTGCATAACCCGCCCGCGCGCGTTTTTTGTAAAAATAAGAGTGGAAAAAGGAGGAAGGAAGAGTGGAGGGGAAAAAAAAGGAGCGTGAGAAAGACAGAGAGATTCACAAAACTCGAGGAGGCCAAAGGCGAAAGAGACAGGCGGACCAAACATTGTTGAAGTGAGACAGAGGAAGAGCAACGAGGACTCCAAGGTCGCCGGCTCCACACAAGAGCGCTCCGGCTTCTTCCTTTTTTTACATTTTATTTCTCCCCCTTTGGCTCTTTTTTTTTTTTTATTCTTCACTCTCTGCCCTCCCCCGCTCGCCATCAGCCAACACAACGGAAAGAGGATAAAAAAGAATCTACCGAAGGAATAAAAATAAAATAAAAGGAAAAACTGGGGAAAAAAAAAGAAGGAAGGAGAAGGAGAATATCACCGGTTTTTTGGGACAAAACGTCTTCCGCCCAACGAGAATCTTCCTTGCACAAGAATTTCTCGTGTAATGCCTTTCCGTTTATTCTCTTTACCACTTTAATTATCATTTATTTTCGTTAGTACTTTCTATGGACGGATTAAATTGAGAGTAAAAAGAAGCATAAAAGAGTGCGTTAACAATAGATACTTCAATTATCCCCGTGTTTGCACAAATTCTTATTTATTTTGTTTCGTTGCACTTTTTTGTTGTTGAAATTCCACTCGCCTCTCCTGGGGCTATAAAAAGATTGGTGATATTTTGTGTGATCGCAGTGAATTTTTTTTTTGTTAAATTCGTTTTTATTCTCTCTGTTTCGTTATTTTCTCTGTGCCGTGTGTTTAAAGTGTATAAATTGTGAATTTCTGTCAAACGGATATATATACATATATACAGAATTGAGAAAAAAAAAAATTCAAGTAATATAAATGAACAAGCTGCAATCGTTTTTCTCTCACTTTATGAAGAAGATTGGGAGGAGAGATTGAGCGTAAATACAAAAAAAAAAAAAAATCAAATGTGTGTATGTGTGTAACGTGAAATCTGGAGAATTTTTTAAACCCCCGGAATTTTGGGAGAGACGAGAAATAAATGAATTAAAGATGTTGCGTGAAGCTGATGTTACTCTCGATGATTAATTGAATTGGAATCGAGATTTATTTGGTTTGAAAGCGCAAAGAGGCAGTTAATAAGAAAATAAAAAAATAAATAAGATGACTATCGCGAGTAATATTGTGGTGGAGTGGCTGCGCTCACTTCATCTGGGCCAGTACTCTGAATCATTCATCGACAATGGTTACGACGATCTCGAGATCTGCAAACAAATTGGTGACCCCGATTTAGATGCCATTGGTGTATTCAATCAGAATCATCGTTCAAGATTACTGCAGAGTGTCAAAACACTCAGAGAAGAGGGTGCTGCCAGTGTTTATTTTACACTCGAAGAGACTAACGACTGTTTGTGTGATAATATTAGTTCAAAATCATCACGCACATCGTCAGAGAGGCCACCAAGTGACAAAGAAGCACAGAGAGCATCACCAACAGCTAGTTCATCGAGTGGTGGACAAGAGTTAACTAAATTTGCCGATGAATATGAAGAGGGAAAAGCTGAACTTGTTAGAATACCAAGGATGCAATTGAAAATGCTGTTGCAGGAGAAACTACGACACGATGGCATTCGACTCGCCTGTCAGCCGTATACAACACCGGTGAGTTTTAATGGCTTTTATTCTTTATTTTATTCGAGGGTCACTAGAAGGTGTCTTCTTGTTTATGGGAATTTTCGTTGGAGATATTACTGTTAGGAATACGGTTTTTTTTTGAATATCTTGAGATCTGAGGGAGATAGGAAAATTTTCATTCATACCTTTTTTGTAGATCTCGTTACGATCTACAAAAAAGGTCTGAATGAAAATTTTCCTATTTCCGTTATTTTTGGAGATATTTGGGGAAAACTGGATGGCTAGAGTGATTTATTGCAGTTGTGGGTTAGAAATGCGATGGAAAAAATAAATTATCGGGTAATTTTAGGCAATTTAGATTGATGCGAATTTCGGTGATTCAGAGAATGAAAAATAGAGTAAATAATTTAATTGAAATACATGGAGAAATTGAAACACGATATATAAACAAAAATAAGGCGAGTAATATGAGTCACGGATACGATTAAGATTACTTGGAAGCATTGACGAGGTCTTTTGCGTGATATACCAAACCACCGTCCTTGGAATATAATCTTCATTATATAGATAATAAAACATTTGCTACCACTGAGTATCACCCACAATATAGCCAACATTATACATAGGGTGATCCTCAAAGAAATTAAGATAATGCGGAATGCTGGTAGACACGCCTACGCCAGACGAGATAAACGGCTGATTCATTATTTCGTTACGTAGTAGGACGCGCGGTGTGTATGCGTGCCCTACAGATAAGGAGCATGCAATGTAATACGTTCTCGTTTCCGGTTTTTCTCCATTTCTCCCTTTTTTTCCCGAATTTTTTTATCCTCCATTCATTTTCCTGGAAAATTAAGAGTAATTTTTTTTTATAAAATTGAGGATATCTCGGAAACTATTGAGTTTAGGAGGATTTATTAAGAGACCTTTTTTGTAGAGAATTAAATTTCCTACAAAAAAGGTATCTTGATATTTTTCTCTAAACCCAGCGGTTTCGGAGATATTTACAGTGCAATATATATTCAATTTTCTTTTTTAATTTATGGAGTTTGGGAAATTTATAGGTTTTAGGGGATTAAAAAATATGCACTTGAGGCACTTGTGTGCCGAATGAAATTGATCTGTTGATAACAGTGGAGTAGAGATTTTCAGATTAAAATGTATTTACAATGTAGCATCCATTGGGATGAAGAAGAAGTGAAGAGATTTATTCATGAAATTCTCTGTAAATTTCATAAACTTTGGTAGTGCAAACAGATGTATTTTTACCACGTTTACACTTGACCAAGTGTTAACCTGCGTGTCCCCATTCTGGCATTGAATTTTTCATCAAACTGCTGTATCGAGCTTTAACCAATCGCACAGAGTATTCCAATTTTTATCGCCTTTGGTAATTTAATCTTCTGTTTTTTTTTTTCGTTCGTTCAAAGTTAATTATTCATTTAGAGCGTTGAATAAAAGAGTTCAGATGGAAATGAAAACTGAAGTATCTCTCTAATGAATTTTCATGGAAATGTTTCAATGAAGTTTAAATGAAAAAATAAAATAATGAAGTTGATTGAACAATGTTCATTGATGAAATTTTCAATTTTTTTTATCTCCAAATATTCCCAGGGATTTATCGTGTTATTCAAGAGCTTTTTCATTAAGAAAATTTTGGGAAAATTCATTCAAACTATTTTGTACACTAGAGTGAAACTATTTGGCTCAAACGGTAACTCAATAACTCTGAATATCCGGAGGAAACAACAGAGAAACTTTACGGCACAGAGTTCATTGTACCGGATATCAAATAAATCACTTCTCACTGTAAATAAGGAAACACCTACGCACAACTTTTACTTTTAATTTTCAATTACTAAGTCATGGCACTGATGTACTATATACATCCTTTCTAATTGCTTAAATTAAAAATACGGGGCAAAAAGGATTGAATTAAAGTTTGAGTTTCGTTGGAATTTACGTAATTTTCGAATTTACATAATTTCGTGAATATCTCGAAAACCATTGGGTTTAGGAGAATTTACCAAGAGACCTTTTTTATGGGAAATTAAATTCTCTACAAAAAAGGTCTCTTGACATTTTCTCCTAAACCCACTCGCGTCATAGTTATTCGCAATTAACTGAAAAATATGAAATATTACGTAAAAACCTGGAGAGAATGATAATAAAGAATAAAGATAAATGAACATGGCGAAGAATCTTTGATAATATATGTTTGTTTTGTGATGCACGCAGCGTGTAATGGTGCGGCGTATATATACGGTGCATGGGCACGCGAGTCCCCAGCATTGAAGTTACAAAACACGAGAGATATAGAAACCGGAGAAATGAGAAAAAGAGAAAGAGGATAAATGCGAATATGAGAAAAGTAAAGAGGTTTCTCTCATTTAAAGAGGAAAGAAGTTTAAAAGGGAGAAGTGATGAGAAATCCTGTTTTCTCTATTGCGGATCACGGTGGTCCAGTCGATCAGGTCCTCCCTACTTTATTCGTCGTGTGCGTGGGTGCCAATGTGCAACTTGAAACTTGCATCGATGCGTCTTCTCCTCTTTTTTCTCATTTCCTTCGTATTTCTTTATTTTATCTTCGTTTTATTTTCATTCAATTTATCGAGAGAGTATAATTCACTTTCCTTCGACATTCCGTTTATCTTGAGATTGTTGCTTGATTGATAGGCTCATGGTGCTTGATTTATCGGCCATGCCAGAGAACTTTGTGGAAGTTTCGATAAAAATATTTCAAGAATTCCCACAATAATTCCCTTTTTTTAAAAATATCTCTGAATATAATAGAGTTACGAAAATTTTCGTAATTACCTTTTTTGTAGAGGAGAATGAGAGCTTCAAAAAAGGTAATAACGAAAATTTTCGTATCTCCATTATTTTCCAAGATATTCTAAAGAATTCAATTCTATCGATTTTCTCGAAAACTAAATAAAGAAAAATATCCGCCGAAATTTTCCAATTTTCCACTCACCTTGTTCCCAATGTTTTTATTTAACTCGGGTAGTGTAGACCAGACGCTGCAATTTTTATAGTCCAGAAATCCCAGAAAAAGAATACAAGAGACATATAGAAACAGGAAACACGTGGTGCACGTCAATATTTCTGTATGACTCGTCCACTCTAGAATTTCATACATATATTCTTTCAACTCCGTGCGTCCTCTGTCTGGGCAATATATGAACAGCAGGTAGAGTTGAAAAAAAAGGAGGAGAAGAAATGGGAAAAATATATATCCATGTGCAATATAAAAAATTGAGTCAAAAGAGAAATATCATTGGAGAATAAATAAAATAAAAATGAAAGGAGGCTTGTGTGTAACGTTTTGGTCGTTATTAAAGTGTCGTGGTTACGTCCAACAGCGAAAACTTGGTATTTATTGGTTCAATTTCGCACGCTTGGACATGGTAGGGATATAACATTGGGACAGAGTAACACATAGGTAGAAATACTTGGTATATACATAGGGGGAGAGGGGCTTGGAGTGGTCTGATTTGTTCGGGTACCTCCCTGAAACACACTCGTATCGCGCCAATCAACATTCCGGGGATAGAATTGAGACTACGTGGCCAATTACGGCCATCACGTTTTACTGATATAATCTTATTATTTTTTGGAGGAATTGCCGGGGAAGTGCAACTGAAATTTAAGCGAATTTATCATTCATCAGAGACTAATAAAGTTACGCCCTTTTTTTGCATTCTTTTAATTTTTCAGTGTTTTTAAAATATCGCGGAAACTAAGCGAGATAGAGAAATTTTTATGATAACCTTTTTTATAGCTCTTGAAATTCTCTACAAAAAAGGTCTCTATGAAAATTTCGATATCTCGCTTAGTTTTCGA
The DNA here is from genome assembly GCA_963565655.1 of Aleiodes testaceus. Lineage (NCBI taxonomy): Eukaryota > Metazoa > Arthropoda > Insecta > Hymenoptera > Braconidae > Aleiodes > Aleiodes testaceus. The sequence goes on along the minus strand of OY751415.1, from coordinate 4,346,076 downwards.
GATATATCGTTAGAAAAAGGGGAAGAAAAATAATTATTATTTTTTTTCAATTTTCTTATTTTTTTTTATTCTTTGATATCGTTTTTTTTTGGCATGAAAATTCGTTTTTAATGAAAAATTAATTCGGGAATGACGACACAAGCCTGCGGTTTATCCTTCGATGCATTTTATTTTCCTCCCCCTTTTCCAAGTTAGATCACATCCTCGGTTTTCTCCAACTATAGGCGAGGGGTGGGGGGTAATAGCGTTTAAATATTTGAGCGAATGTTCAATCGATACCCCACGGCCGTCTCGCATTGCCTCCCCCCCTCTTCCACCCCGCAAATCCCCATTTCCAGTGTCTTCTTTCTCGACTCTGTCTGTCTCACTTTCTCTCACTTTTTTTCACCAGTAACTTTATCTCTCTTTTGTCTATACCATTCCACTTGTGTGTGCACGCTTTTTCCATGAAATATCAAACAACAGTTGCAGAATGAGATTGTCTTACTTCAGGGTGAAACTAAATTTACTAGAATATACAGAGGGAGAATGAAAAAAAAAAAGGAAAGAAAGAAATGAAACGAAGAAGAAGAAGAAGAAGAAAAGTAAAAGTTGTGGTTGAAAACTTTACGAAGTTGTTTTTCAATGAAATTTCATTACCATCTGGCCAGAAGTAATTTAATTTATAATTACTAACAAATTGAAATGAAGAAAAGTGCATTTGAGTTTTTTTTTTAATAAAAGAATATAAAAAATGAATCAAATGTAGTTTTTTTTTGTGAATATCTTGAAAACCATTGGGTTTACGAGAATTTATCAAGAGACCTTTTTTGTAGGAAATTAAATTCTCTATAAAAAAGGTCTCTTGACATTTCCTCCTCAACTCAATAGTTCCGGAGATATTCGCAATGATAAAATCGGTAAAATAAATAGAGTTTTTTTAAAAATTATTTTCAATTATTTAAAACAAAAAATTCATGTAATACAATATGAATGACTCTGTGTACCAATTACAATGGAAATAATCCGTGATTTACCATGACAAAGTGCCGCACTTGACCCAGTGCATAAAATCCGCAGAAAAATCCTGAAACAATGTGAATTGTCTTCAATTCTTTGACGAATTTATTATAAAATCTCGACTATTTTCTTTTACTCCATCTATTTCATTTGAAATCCCGTGATTCACTCTTCTCGAATTTAATGAATTATTCATGGCATCTAAATTATCACAGAAAACAGATAAAAACAATTTTTCTCATGGCCGGAGGGCTTTAAAAATGGCAAAGAGCACATAATAGAGAAGAGAAATAAAGAATGAAATATTTCCATTGGAATTTACAATAGATATATACAACCATCATCATTAAACACACTCGCTCACTTTAGATACAGAAAACTCGACTTTATCCTTCTTCCTTCACTTTCCAGCAGCTGCAGAGTGAACTACGGTTACCGTATTTCCATTAATAATTTTCGTTGACTGTCGTCACGATAAGAATTTCTCTTGAAACACGACAGACGTAACGGGGTGACCTGTCGTCCCCTCAGGATATCTTACGTAACCCAGTTCATCCTCACTCGAAATCACGTTGGATTATACTCTCAATTCTTTCACTTAACTCACATGATGCTTCGTGTCTTCATTCATTCCTTATGCTTGACAGAATGACAGTTCGATAAACACTTTATCTACTCTCTCCATTAATCAGAGTTTAATCCTTTTTTCATCTTAAAAGGTTTTAAGAAGATTTAGAAGGAATCATGGATTCTTCATTTTTTTTTAGAGTAAAGGGATTTATGAAAAATTTTGAAAATTTTTGGAGATAATCTAGACTCTTTGCGTCGTGTTCTCAAATTTTTTCAGATTTTTTGGAGGAGGGTTTCACCTTTAAAAAAAATCCTGAAGGGTCTATTTTCCATTAATTTTGTTGCCTCATAAATTTGGGGAATAAAACAAGAGGGTTTTTTTTTTTTTCTTCTCTTTCATAAACATAAAAAAATATTGTGGTCCACCAATTTCCGTTTCTTCTTGATTCCCCTTCGCGGGTCAAGTGATGCGATAAAATTCGTTCCTGAAAAACTCTTCCAAGGGGTATCGAGGGTAATATGAAATGTGAATTCGCTCGAAAAGAGCGATCGGGGTCTTCCGGGGGTCTCTCCATTAATGGAGAATGAAGAAGGAGAGAAAGAGAGGGGAATGGTATGTAGCATATGTTGCAGTGGACATACGGAGTTATCTGTACAGAATGAAATAGCTCGAGGATTTTCATTCGAGAATCGACGAGCCACAAAATTCACTGCAGTAAATAAAGTAAATAGAGTTATCTGAATTTTTCAACTGGAAATTATAGGCAAATTATGGTATTTTCGGTTGGTAATAATAAAATTATGAATTGAATCATTTTTTCTCATCTGGAAGAATTTTATTCTTCAAAAAGAAAAATTAGTGGATTTTCAAAATTTTGTAATATCGTGAATATCTCGGAAACTATTGGGTTTAGGAGAATTTATCAAGAGACCTTTTTTGTGGGAAATTAAATTCTCTATAAAAAAGGTCTCTTGACATTTTCCTCTAAACCCACTCGTTTCGGAGACATCCTCAATATACTATATTATACTGAATTTCCTCGAATTTCAAATAATTCCTCGAGACGAAGAAAATTGATAAAATCAGCAATACGTAATTGTCGTACACAAGTACTGGCAAGAACAATAGTACACTGATTATAATCCAGCCGTGCTCAAAGTTTTGTATACGTATTCAGTGGTGCACAAGTTGAGCGTCTAGAGATCTTTTCAATTAGCTAAATCTGTGCAGGCATAAGTCTTCTCAAAATTAGGGGATTGAGAAAGGCTAGGGTACACAAGTAAGCGTCTACCCACTTTACCAGTGCCCCTTCCTCTCCTAAATCTTGACTCAGATATTACCTCCTCAGTGCATTTCTCCCCGAAACTTCGTTTGGCTCCTGCAACACATCTTTCCATAGTACACCCCCTTCCAATCCACTAACACCCCATCATTCTATTCAAGAGGAGATGGTATAACCGTGTTGATACAATGGAGATGCCTGAGTTAGAGACGTTGCGAGAGGTAAATTTCGAGAGTGAGGAGAGAATGAGATACTAGAGACAGGTATTTTCAAAACCACTGTGCAAATTGGTGGTGCACTGCTGAAATTTCGTTTTATTGGCGAAACTAACACATTTGGAAACTTTGGGATTTTCTAGCGAGTGTATGGAAATTTTTGAAAAAATTCAGGAGAAATTGAGACATATTTGAGCATCTTCTCAAATTTTTTCCGATTTTTTTGATTACTCCTTCACTCTGAAAAAAATTCCTGAATTATGTGATGAAAATTGAGGATTTTTTAGAAATTCGGAATAATAACGTGATTGAGGTTTCGGGGAAAATCTGTAATTTTCTAGCAAGTGTTTCGAAAATTTTGAAAAAATTCAGGCAAAATGGAGACTTATTTAAGCATCTTCTCAAATTTTTTCAGATTTTTTTGATAACTCCTTCACTCTGGAAAAAAGCGTGAGGTAAATTTTCAGAGTGTGAGATACTAGAGACAGGTATTTTCAAAACCACTGGAATTTCGTTTTATTGGCGAAACTAATCCACTGCATTCACTCACTCCTCTCTCGTGTTCAAGAGCATTATGTTATACAACCCCTGAATTCCTATTTCCCCTTTTTCTCTTTGAGAAAATGATTTTTTCAACGAAATTGGGAATGTCGCGTTGACATTCGGAGAATTCGTCCGTGGAATCATAATATTCCCCTATAAAAAAACCATAAAAAATTCCAGTGATCCAAAATACCTGAAAAAACGAGGGAAATCTAATTTTCCATTTATTTCTAAACAAAAAAGTACTAAAATTGAAAAAAAAAAATCATCATTTCCCACCGTCAAATTCATTTCTCCGAGTGCACAATAAATCAAGAAAAACATATGAAAATGTATGTTTTTTTTTTTTATTTCCTCCCTGAAATAAAACTGAGGGATTTCGTGCAGTGAGGGTAAGAGATGGTAGGTGAAGTGACTAATGAGGGTGGGTGAATCGTTGAATATTGTCGTTGTAGTGAGAATTGGATATATATACCTGTGTCTACACGCTTTCTCGCATGCTGAAATAGAATGGAGGGGGGCACTCGAGGCACGCACGCGATGCACGCACTACCACCCCATTCACTCTTCTCTCGGTAGTTGATGGTGCACAATGTTGGTAAGAGTACGAGAGAACGATGGGGAGAGGCATTGTGGTAGGGGCAAAAGGGGACTGGATTCAGCTTCACTATGTACTCTCCAGTACTCTGTTATGTACTCCATATATTTGCCGCACAGTGCACTAGTACTGGGGAGACATTTGGGGTCGCTCTGTCCAGCTGTGCCGCACGCAACACGAGAGACTCTCTCTCTCTCTCTTTTTTTTTAAGGGCGCATTACTGCTGCTTGGGTAATGAATGCGTTTCATTGCTCCGTTAATGATCCACAATGTTTCTTTTCTTTATTTTATTTCCGAGAACACATTTTTACGACTGAATTTTCAGTCATTTAAAGTCAAATCGGGGAAATTAATCGGATTTTTATTTTTAAGAGAAGATTTCATAGGAAAAATCGGAAAAAATTTGAGAATATGCAGGAGTAGGTCGAAAACATTATCTAATTTTTTTTGAAATTTTATTCTTCACTGCACGATATTTATTTCGATATTCTGGCGAATGTTATTCAATATTTTTTTTAATCATGAAAAAATCGAGGTTTCCTTTGTTAAATATAAACGTGAATAAGTTTTATTAACAAGATTCATGAAATTTCATTTTTCTATTCCATAAAAAACCGGATATTTCTCTATAAAAAATAGTCATTCAAATATTCCATAGATGTACGTTTTTTTTAATTAAAAAAATTCTCATTTTTATTCAATTAATTCCGAATGCGATCAAAGAATAATATTCATCCAATTTAATAAAAAAATTATACTCCAGCGAATATGAAAAATTATTAATATTGCATTGTCCTGATTCATCAAACAACTGCAATTGCAGTTATCATTGAAATTCTACTTCTCTTCGAGTGTCTCTGTTCAATAATTTTCCCAATAAAAACCAGATATTCGTAGCATAAGGAATGAAGTGATACTTGACTTGATATATTCATCGAAGAATAAAAGAGTGAGGAAAATAGATATCTCTCTGATAACCATCATTATATGGAGGAGTAAGTGCCTCTTATCATTGCATACATGCTAATAAAAATTCAAGATGGAGGATCGAATGAATATTCCCAATCAATAAACCCCTCAATAAATAAGGAATCATAAAATATTTTGAAAAAATTCAGGAAAAATGTAGACATATTTGAGCATCCTCTCAAATTTTTTCAGATTATTTTGATAACTCCTTCACTCTGAAAAAAATTCCGGAATTATGTGATAAAAATCGAGGTTTTTTAAAAAATTCGGAATAATAACGTGATTAATGTTTCGGGAAAAATTTGGGATTTTCTAGCGAGTGTTTCAAAAATTTTGAAAAAATTCAGAAAAAATGTAGACATATTTGGGCATCTTCTCAAATTTTTTCAGATTTTTTTAATCACTTCTTCATTTTAATATTTAATGAATCATAAAATATTAATTCCAATTTAATATTTTCATGAATTCATCAACTTTAACCTCTCCCTAATTACTCCCCCTAACGACCTGCGAATCTCGTGCAATAGTATCCATTACACGCTGTAAATAAACTGAAAAAGCATCATTACAATGCAGTATCAAGTATACCCCGAGTGAGCCATTTCCGATGACTCTTTTTGCCCTGAAAATAAAAATATAAAAATTCCATTTACCCGTCACTAACGACTCCATCGATTTTACCCCACGAAACTTTCCAACTTAGCGCCGTGAACGATGTCATTACCTCGATTTTCTCGTCGTAGATATGACTGGAAAATAGAGGAAAAACCCGGGAGATCATTGCTAACGAGCGCCCTATAAATTATATCTCATTCTCCCATCGCAAAGAGAGAGAGAGAGAGAAAAGGATAGACGATTCTCCCAGCGGTAATTTCTCTATGATTTTTATTCTCACGAGTTGTAATGTTAAAAGTGGGAAAGCTCGTTATCGTGATTCGTTGGCCTCCGATGTCCCCAGTGGCTTGGAAAAGCCCCGAAATAGAAAGGGGATGGAAAGAAGGAAGGAACACGGTAAACGTAAGTCAGAGATCTTTAATCCCTGATTTTCTAGCGAGTGTATGAAACTTTTTGGAAAAATTCAGGAATAATGTAGACATATTTGAGCATCTTCTCAAATTTTTTCAGATTTTTTTGATAACTCCTTCACTTTGGAAGGAATTCCTGAATTATGTGATAAAAATCGAGGATTTTTTAAAAATTCGGAATTAAAAATCTGGGATTTTCTAGCGAGTGTATGAAAATTTCTGAAAAAATTCATGAAAAATGTAGACATATTCGAGCATCTTCTCAAATTTTCTCCGATTTTTTCGAAAACTCCTTCACCCTGAAAAAAAATCTGAAGGGAGAAAAGAATTGACAATTTTCCCATTGGTAATTTCTCTATGATTTTTATTCTCACAAGTTGTAATGTTAAAAGTGGGAAAGCTCGTTATCGTGATTCGTTGGCCTCCGATGTCCCCAGTGGCTGGCGAAAATCCCTTACGAGCCGCAAAGATGCGGTTGGAAAAGCCCCGAAAAAAAGGAGGAGATGGGAAAAAGGGAGGAAAACGGGCAACGTAAGTCAGGAATCTTTAATGCCGTCCCGTTAAACCGTGTGCGCCAGCGACCAACCTGAGTTATTGCCATTTCCGGGTCGGCACGAGGCGGGGGCGATATATCACGCCCCGTTAACTCGGTTTCCCCGGGAGGCACGCGCGCGCACACGCCGCACGCCAGACGTGGTACACCGTACAAGGCCAGGGAGAATGAAAAAAACAAGAAAATGATAATAAAAGAGGGAAAAAAATTAGGCATACGTGGCATTTTACATGCACACATGCTCAACGATAAATGCCGGGAGGAGCTAATGATTCGGTCACGTTTTTGGGAATAATGCGAATATTTTGGGTCACTACTGTTTTGTCGATAATAGGGGATTCAGGGGTGAATGGGAAAAACTGGATAATTCTCCTTTTTTTTAAAGAATTAATTTTAGTGCACTTATTTTTTTAAATATCTCGAAAACTATGGGGTTTAGGAAAAATTATCAAGAGACCTTTTTTGTAGGGAATTCAATTCTCTACAAAAAAGGTCTCTTGACATTTTTCGATAACCCCACTTGTTTCGAAGATATCCGCATTTCAAGATCATGATAAACTGGATAATTTTCCTCTTTTAGAAGAATAAATTGAATTAATTTGAGTGCACTTTATTCTTTTAAGTATCTCGAAAACTATGGGGTTTAGGGAAATTTATGAAGAGACCTTTTTTGTAGAGAATTCAATTCTCTACAAAAAAGGTCTCTTGACATTTTCCGATAAACCCATTTGCTTCAAAGATATCCGCATTTCAAGATTTTCCATAAATTGATGCTATTTCTCATTCATCAATCTGTTGAATTATCTGAAGACGATAATTCTTATGATACCACTCAGCCACGATACAACTTACTCACTTCACAAATTAAACGTAATTAAACCGAAATTACTGCCAACAATTTGCCTTTACTCAAATGACCCTTGACTTGAATTGTTTTTTATTGATTTTAGTTTGCAACAAAGTTTCAGTGAAATGATGATTATCATGTGTTCGAATAATTCAGTGTTTATCGCTTTTAAACGTGAAATTGTTGAAATTAGAGTTTCTGAAGTTCCTAATTGTGTTTTGAGTTTTGGAAAAAAGTTTTATTCGCTAAATTAGAGAATTAATTCGCATTATGGAAAAAAATCAATTATTAATTCAGGGGAAAGGGGAGTAAGTGATGGAACAGTTGATTACAAGCATTTTCGGTAATGAGGGGAGGGGATGAGTGATCAGGGAGATAAGCGAGAGACCCAAAAGGTCAAGGAGGAGAGTAACTAAACGGCAGCAGGTGCGTATACATGCCCTGTATATTCTAACCATGTTAAACTGGCAACACGATGCCAGGAGGCAACCTCCCCCTCTTTCTCTCTATTACTCTACTCCTGGAAGACCGAAAACCCCGGGTATTATATTGGAGAAACGGTAATGACCCTTTAACCTGCAACCTTTCACCCAAAACTCGCTCTCACCACCTCCGCCTCATTCTTGATCATCAAATGGTCCAAGTAATTACCAACTTAACTGTCGCAAATTACAATAATTTTCCCTCTGAATTTCGTAGATTAGAATTTTAGGAAGTTTTTGGAAAAAGGGGAGAGAATTGGGTTACTGAATTTTCGGGGAAAATTCGGGAGTTTCTAGCGAGTGTATGAAAATTTTTGAAAAAATTCAGGAAACATGTAGACATATTTGAGCTTCTTCTCAAATTTTTTCAGATTTTTTTGATAACTCCTTCAGTTTGAAAAAAATTCCTGAATTATAGAATAAAAATCGAGGATGTGATCGATTTTTCGGGGAAAATTCGGGGTTTTCTAGCGAGTTTATGAAATTTTTTGAAAAAATTCAGGAAAAATGAAGACATGTTTGAGCATGTTCTCTATTTTTTTCAGATTTTTTTGGTGACTCCTTTACTTTGAAAAAAATTCCTGCATTATTTGATGAAAATCGAAAATTTATTTATTGGATTTTCTTTTCTGCTTTTCACTAAAATCATTAAAAAAATGTATCCACTTTTTCCTGTTTGAATCATTCAAATGAGGGCTCGACGAAATACACCGGAAATAACGTATCAAACATGGATTATCCATTCTGAAACAAATTGTTAATTGATCATCAGATAAAACACTGTGTGAGGCAATTCCCCATTTGTTCCCAAAAAAAAAAACAAAAAAAAACTCTAATCTATTACATTTCACCTGGGATTTCCCTTTTTTTTTTAAATAAAACGTCAATTAATTGAATTCACGAAATTTCAAAATAAATAAAAGAATTTAAAATAATTAAAATAATGAAAATAATTTGAAAAAATTCGTCAAAATAATTTTAAACATTAAAAAACTAAATTTGAATAAATTTCCAAAATTGAGTTGAATAAAACCCTAATTTTTCAATCTTTCAAAATTTATTGGAAACGATAAGAACAATGTATTCCAAATAATTCCATTTATATTCTCCCTATCTTCAGATTTAGTCTCTTCTAATCCAGATCTTTAAATCCCATAAATTCTCTCACTCGGAAGTTATCCCAAAAAAATACTGAGGAGAAATATGATGCATGAAGTATATATTCTACTTTTGGTACTTCGAAGCCTCCATTCCCTCATTTCCCTCTCTCCCCTATGGAACAAGGGTGAATACTCTTGTTGGAAGAAGTATACAGATACATTACCTCTCACTGTGAGCCTTCCCCTCGCATCGAAATGACAAACGATAGTGCGCTTGTCAAAAAAACCCATAGAACTACTGGGTAAAGCTATAGAGAAATAAAAAAACATGGAAAATATGTGAAATAAAGTTGAGTAACCAAACAGATACGAAATGTCATCAAAAAGTTTTTTTTTTTTTTTTTTTTTATTAAAAAATTTCTTGATCTTTTAATAAAAAAAAAAAATCTTAATTTTATTTTTTATTTTTTATGAATAAAAAATGAAGAGTTAAAAAATTAAAGTTTTTAATGAAATAGAAAAAAAAAAAAATTGTCTTCAAAATGTTTCATAACTTTTTTTCACATGAATGAGGCACTTGTGCCATCGTTAGAAATTTTCGAGAGTTTTGTTGACAACTAGATGTTAATTTCCGCTTCCGTAGAAATTTAAGTTTGCGAAAATTTCAAACACTTGCTCGAAGCTTTCGAAATTGTATTAGAATTTATTCTTCAAGTTTAAAGTTATTTAATGATGTTTCGAGTTTATCTTGAATATATTTCGACACTTGGATTATTGAATCGACGGGGAAATTAGTGTAATTAGAGGTGCTTTTCTTTTAAAAGAAAAAATAATTTGAAAAAATTAAAATCATTTCTAATAATTATCATTAGTTTTTGTTGAATATCTCGGAAACTAAGGGAGATAGAGAAATTGTTGTAGATACCTTTTTTGTAGAGAATTTCAAGAGCTACAAAAAAGGTTATTACGAAAATAACGCTATCTCGTTTAGTTTCCGAGATATCTTCCAAAAACTGATTAAACAAAATCAAGTTGTCTAAAAACTTAATTTTTTTTAGACAAATCAATGATTTCATCATTAGTTTTCGTTAAATATCTCGGAAACTAAGCGAGATAGAGAAATTTTTGTAGATACCTTTTTTGTAGAGAATTTCAAGAGCTACAAAAAAGGTCATTACAAAAATAGCGCTATCTCGTTTAGTTTCCGAGATATCTTCAAAAAACTGATGAACCAAAATCTCCCATTCTCCTAAATGCTAGTTTAAAATTTCCACAATTCAAATAAGCATTTCACGGAGCTCGGAAGTGGGCGTAAACTAGATTTATACGTTGAAAAACGAAACAAGTGGCCCATCATAGTTGTTACACTCAGCAATTAGCTGAGTTCAGTCTATTCTGACCATATGAATCATGAACACAACAGTTGAACCGTCTTTAACATCATGAAACTCCAGTTACACGTGGGCCCTTGCTTCTCGTCAGCAATTCAGAGGTCAACTGTGAACGGGCTTTTCGAAAGCCCCTTTATTAATTTGTAATTGCAAGTCAAGTGGAAAATAATGCTCAAAGTTGTAAACCGAGAGAGAGAGGATTATTCGTTGAAATTACAGGTTATAACCAACTGGGAATAGTTAGCTACGTCCAAGATTTACTGATTCTCCAGTGCCCCTTGGACACTAGCTTCCGCTGCTGAATGATAGTTTGTTCTGGTTGGTCTATTGTTGATAAGCATCTGCCTCGTTCACATTGAGTTGAAAATTATACTCTTGCGGATCGATAGGAAATCAGTGGACTCTTTTCACTACTTTGCAGAAGAGACGAAGGTAAAATACTACAGGAATTTTTTTAAAAATGAAGGAAATATCAAAAAAATCGGAAAAAAATTGAGGAGATGCTCTGATAGGCTCAGATTATTGACCTATTTTTTTAAATTCTATTAAACCTTTTTTTTCCAGAATTTTTAATCCAAATATCGAGAAAAAAGCGAATTTTCATATTTTCGTAACTCAAAAAGGATTCAATGATTTTTTTCAGGGTGAAGGAGTTTTCAAAAAATTCCGAAAAAATTTGAGAAGATTCTCCAACATGTCTCACTTTTCCCTGATTTTTTTCAAGATTCCAGTTGCTTCTGCTTTTCTTTCCTAATTCTATTAAATACCTAAGAGACCCTGTTTGTAGTTCAAAGAAGTCGTTAATGCTTTTAGGCCACAAAAGCCCTCAATTTAATGACAAAAACTCCTCCATAATTCGGGGTAATGTGACCCAGTTTCGTGCACATGAACTAAAGCAGATCGAATCAAAGCTGCAATGAGTTTATCGTTGAAAGTTTGTTGATAAACTCCTCAACCGAGTTGAGGGCTCTGGATGTTGATGTATACGTTAACACGAGCTTTGGTCCTCTATTCCACCTTGTCCATTGTTGAATAGAGATTCCCGATCTTTCAGCCATTTGGATCAATTGCCTGGGTCATTTACACCATCTGTCTTCTTGGTGCTAATGATTTGACAGGACCACGTGTTCCCTGCTGTTGAGGACTCAACTGCTTTTCCATCGATAGGAAGAACGGGTCAGGTTTACGAAATAATTTAACCGCCTCGTGTGTGTTGACTGACGTGAATATATTGTCAAGAGGGAGACTCCATCCGTTATCGGGTAATGAAGCCCTTCGTGATAACTTTTTTCCCGTCAAGATTCCCTGAGATCCTCTTGCAGTGGAAGGAGAATAACGCAGAAGAATCGCCGGTCATCAATCCGCAAGACTGACGGCAACGACAATCATACTTTATTATCAAGTCCAGGGAAATTGTAGATCATCGCAAGATATCTTGGAAACTGAGCGAGATAGAGAAATTTTTGTAGAGACCTTTTTTGTAGCTCTTGAAATTCTCTACAAAAAAGGTTTCTATGAAATTTTCTGTAGCTCACTTAGTTTTCGAGTTATTTCGAAAAAAGTAACAATAAAAAAAAATTGATTTCTCTGAGAATTTCAAAGTCGTGGAGATTTAGGATTTTTTTTCAGTATGAAGGACTTTGCGAAAAAATGTGAAAAAATTTGAGAACATGCTCCAACATGTCGACATTGTTTGTGATTTTTTTCAAAAAGTTTCATGAACGCCTTCACACTCAAAAAAATTAGTTTCCGAGGTTTTTTAAATGAACTCACTACTGAATTCGTTTGAGAATTCAACACACACACACACAAGTGGAGTAACGATGCTAATAATCGTGTGAACGAGTGACTCAGCTTTCATTAGTTCAACTTTCTATTACGTCAAGCATTCAGCAGGTCAATAGTTTATCGTTTCATTAATGATACTCACGGTTGGAGAGCAGTGTGAAGCTAGTATTAAATGAATATCCCCATTTTTCCATTCTTTTAATTCTGTTTTTATGGATTATATTTATCGAGAATTGGACGTAGCAAACGGGTTTTGTGTATAAACTCAATTGAGGATAAATTGGCTGCTCGATGCAGCAGTCACAATTCTACAGAATTCACTGATCATATCCTCGTAAAAGTAGTGAAGTGAAATCGTTGATATTTTGCGGAAGAAAACGGAGCATTTACTATTTTTATTTCAAAATTTACACAATTTCCATCACGTTTCCAATTATTCCATTTTTTCCCACAACTTAAACAAAAAAAAAAATAAAATAATAATCTATAAAATTCAATAAATCAAGAGCGACAAACAATGACCATTAATCAAGTTGTCAGGTGTTTTCTTAATCGCACCTAATAAACCTTCATTAAATGTAAATTCTTCGTTCTACCATTTTGATTCTATTTTGACATGCTAAATACATCTCGATACGATCTTATCGTCCATAATATATTTCCACCTCGAACTTTCTAAAATTCCCCTGGTAAAATAGTAAAAAAAAAAAAAATGTGAAAAAGTTGATGAAAAAAAAATTAAATTTTAACTCATAAATTATATACTCGAATGATTTGAAGTTTTCGCCCCGAGGACTCGACTCATTAATTTCGTTACTCCATTCTCGTACAATATGACACGCTATGATATCATTGAAATTGAAGGCGATTCTCATTCCACTTTTTGCAATTCCTTTGTACGAAATTGTTACCTTATACATAATACTGTATTGCTGCGTGCGTGCCAAAGTCTCGTTTTCCATTTTGGAGAGGATCCTTCAAGGCTGACGCGCAAAAATAGCATTCCTCGTGTCGCAAACGATTCGTTCCCGTTCAACCGTGTACACGAAACTGAGAGAGATGGAGAATATTGTATTTTCGTGTTTTTTCTTCTCCTTTTTAATGTCGGCGATTCATTCTCAATTTCGTTTCTTTCTCCCTCCTGTCAGTTTCTCATTCTAAAATGCACTTTCGGCGAGGGGAAATGAATAAAAAAATGGAGATATGATCATTTTGCGAGAGTTAAGAAGGCAATTGGAGGTAACAAAAAAAAAAAGGAATTTCAAATACCATTCTCATCATCATTATCTTCTGGCCACTTCTCTGTCGACATAGTTTGCTCTTGTGGGGATTAAAAATTCCTTTTTGCCTCATTTTTACATTATGACAGAGGGGGAAATTAACGTTGACAAAGATGGAATTGTTTTTGGTGATGGGAATACTTTGTAAAGGGTGTTCATTGAGGATTTTGGGGAGGGGTAATTCTGTGTTTGTTCGAATAACAAGTGCTTGATGGGAGGATCAGAATTTTAGCGAGGATTTGGGTGCTTTTGATGGGATAACGGGATTTTGAGAATTTACGAATTATTTCATGAAAATTTCCTTCATTTACTAAAAAAAAAAGTGAAAAAAAAACGTTGCGTCATCCTGTTTTAATTTTCTTCTAAATGAAGGACTTTTCAAAAAAATCTGAAAAAATTTGAGAAAATCCACGGAAATATTCACATTATTGTGTAATTTTTTCAATTTCCTCCGTAAAGTCCTTCACTCTCAAAAAAATATCCGTTCATTTTACGGTATAAGTCCGTTTTACCCGATCTTCCCGAATATCCTTTCACCGGGGGAAAAAACCTTGTCTTTTAATTGAGAGCAACAGATGCAATTATTCGCTGTTTCATCGTGACAAATTTCCTCGCAATTAAACGAATAATTCTCAAGGATAAAGGATATTCCCATTGCCAGGTGTTCCAAGGGAATATAGCACGGTGTAATGAACAGGTGAGCGCCGGAAGCCCACGTAAATGATTATGGCGGATTGTTATCTTAAAATGTGTGTAGATACAAAGTCCAGAAAATGTTTAAGTACTTGCAAGGTTGTTACACGCTTAAAATCCGCATAAAAGCATAGGAGGAGAGAAAGGGATAGAAAAAGAGGGGAAATGGGCACACGTGCCGTGCAGTAGTATCCACGTGGCATGCATCGGTCATCCCTTGAAGGCAACATCTGGCTTAAGCTGTCATCTCAATCTTCCTTCATTATTTTTTCTCAACAGTCACCTGTGTTCTGAAATTCGTGAAATTGAACGATTTAATTGCCAACGCTTTTTCATTACTTTCTCTCTTTCTCTCTCTCTCGTTCGCCTAAAATTCAGTTAAACAATTTCTCACAGAACGTGACACAGAGAGTGTGAATGATTACGATAAAGTCACGTGTACAATTTAATTTATTGCTATGGCATGTTCATCAATCTTCAAAATGTGTAATTAAGAGTAAATTCGTGGGGAGCAAAGGGTTATTACGAAGTGATATTTATCATTATCAAATAGATTTAACTGGGAGAATTAGGTTTTTATGGTTAATTGAGTAATTGAGGAAGAAATTATGTAGAAGTTCGTTAATTATATGTATCAAGAGTCATTAAAATATCAACAATTATATAATTTCCATTTTTTGGAAATATCTCAGGAATTACGAGAGATACAGAATTTTTCGTAAATACCTTTTTTGTAGCTCTCAAAATTCTCTACAAAAAAGGTCCCTTCGAAAATTTCTCTATCTCCACTGAATCCCGAGATATTACCCATAAAAGAATCCGGAATTATGACGTCACGACGATAGTTCCAGAAGAGCCGTTAGTGGCGCTGCGAGAGTAAATGAGATCATAATTCCTTTCACTTGAGTATCCCCAGAATCACCCAGAAATTCCCTTAATCGTCCAATTAAATTATTAATTTATATTTCTTTGGGTAATTCATTGTTACAATTGTCGGATGAAAAATATAATGAAGAACCAGGTGATTTTCCTTACAATATTACCGTCTGCTTCATTTTTTATTCTCCTCCTTGGCCGTAGACTCCACCGAAAAGGGGAGCAAAGAATAGAAAATAAAAGGAGCGAAAAAGGAGAAGGTGAAGAAAAAAAAGCGAAAGAATGAGACTGTGAAGAAGAACCGCTACCATTCCCGTTCTGGGTATACGCGCGCCTCCTCTCACCGGACAACTTTACGAGTCCCAGCCGTTAAGCCCTGGCGTGTGCGCTCTCGCACCCAAGAAAAGATGCACCTTACCGTGTTTAAATAAGCCAAGGGATTTGGTAGTGACGTAATTTCTTGGGAGAAGGAAGAAAGGTGTCTGCGTAATATATATATATATGCGCAAGGAGAATGAAAGGGAATGGCTGAATGTTAAAATAGAAGAGACAAGTAGAATGTTGCTGCTCCCTCTTTTTTTTTCGTTTCTTCTTCTCGGTGAATAAAGGAAAACAAGTGCAAGAAAAATGGCACAGAATATGGACAAAAAGAGATAAGGACAGTCTCGTGTAGGAGAGAAATGAATAAAAAGTAACGAATAAGAATTGCAGGGAATACTGGAGAGGGTTACTCCGAGGGATGATGAATATTCTTCAGCATCCACCCAGTGGGAATGCGACCTAACCTTTACTACGAAATGATACATATTTTATGTTATCCTTGACGTTATTGGATATTCTCACATTTTTTTGGATTATCTCGTAAACTATGAGAGATAGGAAAAATTTTGTAGATACCTCTTTTGTAGGTCTCGGAATTCTCTACAAAAAAGGTCTCTATGAAAATTTCTGTATCTCCTCTCAATCCTGAGATATTAACGAAAAATGAATCCGGAATTATGACGTCACGGCGATAGTTTCTCAAAAGCCGCCAGTGGCGCTGCGAGCACCATCAAATGACTCTTATATCTTAAAATTCATAGAATTTGAATATTAAATAATTTTGAATGTTTTCTCTTTCTGTTGCAGGTAAGCAATCAATTATTCATAAAATTCCGAGTCCATAGGAATAATGTAAGTAACGTAATATTCAAATGAAATCAATAAAATTCATGAACACACGATATTTCAAAATTTAAAGGAAAAAAGGATAGAATTTTAATGACATTATTAGATGCTGAAGTGTTGGAGGAATTATGGACCATTATGTCTGTCAAACAGATGTAAAAAAGAAAAATTTTAATTGACCAATTCCGTGACAATGATTTGCATCAAAATGTGTGAAATAATTCTCCCGAAAATGCCTCAGAGTCTAACGGTAATAATCCAAGACGCCTAAAAAGCTTTAAAAAAAAAAAATACACATATTAACAAATCAAATGTCACTCACTGGAAGTGAGATCAACACGGTGATAATCGTTTTTCCCACGCAGCGTAGGCTACACGAAAAGTTCCACTCTTTCCTCCTTTTTTTACCCGAAAAGGAGAGAAAAAAAAAAGAAACATTCTATCTCCACGGGGGACAATTTATCTTTCGACATGTATGAGTACATAAGCGGTGGGGAGGATTATCGAGGAAAAAAAAAAAGGAATGAGCTCATGAAGTTGCGTAGGATGAGTGCGGACAGAGTTAAGAAGAGGGGGAGACATTTCGTGGGGGCGCGAGAGAGAAAGGAGAAGACGGAGAGACATAAGTTGTAAATGTTTGGGCGTGAATGATCGCGTGATTTTCGTAATACATATGGATGCGACACGTGAACCTCGGGGAATTAAAGATAACGAGTCTGATGAAACATAAAACTGGAAAAAAAAGGTTTTTACTATTTTTTTATTATTTTTAAGAATTACCCGAAAGTTAATTAAATTAAAAAAATTGATTTGAGAGTAATGAACTCGTTGATTCGAATGTGCTGATGAGTTTGTGCTAAAAACTACCAAAAAAAACCCTTAAAAAAAATGCAAACGAAGAGAATAGAACAGACGCCAATGTAAAAGATTCAGCCAGACGGAATCTCAGGCTGTTGCACCCATTTAGCGTGTATTTCTCTGTGGCACTCGAATATCGCTCGAGTAATTGCAGGCGTCGGCAGGAGTGACTGACGCCGGGCGCGAGCGTCGCCATAAAGGAAGAACGCACAACCGAGGTTTTGCGTCTTTTTCCCCTTTTTTTTTATTTTGTGTTTCGCTTCTCCTCTTTCACCTCCTCCTCTTTAAAAGGGGGAAATCGCCGGGTATTTTGAGCTGGCGCGGCTAAAATCGAGAGGGAGAGACACAACACACTGAAAAACGAGTGTGTCGTCGTATGTACAAGGCGTTGGGAATCCCCTCCCCCTTCTCCCCCCCTTTTAACCAGCTTGGGAATGAGTCTAAGGGCTTTGATATTTCATCCTCGTTCAAC
Source organism: Aleiodes testaceus (assembly GCA_963565655.1). Lineage (NCBI taxonomy): Eukaryota > Metazoa > Arthropoda > Insecta > Hymenoptera > Braconidae > Aleiodes > Aleiodes testaceus. The sequence continues at coordinate 4,328,367 of OY751415.1, read as the reverse complement.
TCTTCGACCAACACAGAACGACTTGTCGTTTGGGGTTGGCATGGCAGGAATGTGAGGTAAAGATGGGGATAAAATGAAACTTTAATTTTCAGTTAAATTACCCGCTGTCATTTAATTAATGTGATTTTTTTTTAATTATTAGAGATTCATGGAGTTTTCGAATTAATTTAATTAATGGAGAAAATGAGATTGGGATTGGTGATTGGATGGTATTAATTTCTGATGAATTTGATACTGATAATCTCGGTGATAATGTGATATACAGAATTCAATTGAGTAGATTAATTATGAATTAATTGTTTTTTAATTTTATTCAATTTAATCTTGAATTCTATCTTAAATATTCATAAAAAAAAAGGTGGATTTCCATGAATCCTCCGATTATCAATAATTCAAAATAAAATTCATCCCTTAAAATTTATGAATCGCCTGGAAAAATTGTGGCTAAACTAATGCATTGTACTTGAGAAGGAAATTTTCATGAAACGCCGGAACGGATGCACCTGTGGTCGCAGGTATTGCATTCAGTTGTGCTTTGCCGTTACGAATAAATCACAAGTGCTCGGCGGCGCGCGAGGCCGTGCGAGAAATCTTACTGAAACGATCTTTCTTAATGCAATGCCTTCAACTCCCATGGGAGTCGGCAAAAGCGAAGAGACGAAAGGCGAAAAGAGAGGAAAAAGAAGTTATGTGTGTGTGTGTGTGAGCGAATGGGAACGAGAGAGGGAGATAAAAAAGAGGATAAAATTACGCTTGAGGGTGTGAGAGAGAGAGAGAGAAGACTCGTGCAACATCGTCCGATATTTCACGAGAGCTCTCGCCGCGTCTGGCTACGAAAGATAAGGCGCTAATGGCAGATACTATTTCAATATAACTGCGTCACCGAGAGCTGTTAATAGAAAACGATCGGTACGTCCGAACTTCTATTTCACTGTGTAGTTGTATGTATTAAATCCGATGGAAACTAACATGCTTTGGACATGTGTGTGTTTGAATACGATGAAAGCAGTAAACTGCAAATTGTCTCAACGAAACACTCGTGTTTAGTTTATTTCTGGCGTTAATACATCCAGAAAACGAGTTTGCATCATTCATCATGGGTACTTCTTCGTAATCATTAGCGTTAGAAGACAAATTCTTTTCGTCTAAAATATTCTCTCTGAGGCAGAATTTCATGTCAGTAAAAGGAGATTGCCTCGACATCTCTGGAGATGATCAATAATTATCGGTCAAGAGTTGAAGAGAGCGTGTATTCTAAATTGTCGATCAAGAATTGTCGTTCACCAGTTATCACAACTCGAATACGCACGTTATTACATTTTGACGATGTTCTACATTTTCTTTTAAAATTCACGGAAAATTGAGATCAATTAATAAATCTCTTGCGTAATTTGAGGAGATAAAATATCTCACAATTATTTAATCTCCTTAACTCTGGAATTTTCCATTCATTGGGTCACCCAAATCGAACCCTTTCTTTATTTCTTAACATTTTCTACTAACATCAACTATTAAAAATTGTGTCAATTACAGTTAAACTTTAATTAACATTGATCTAACTTAATTATTATGTATCAATAATTTAAACTAGAAAGAAGCCTGTCTCATCTCATTTTATCCGATTTTTTTAGCATCAAAAAACGGAATTATTCCTTTAGATTATGAGAGAATATAAAGTGCAAGGGGGAAAAATTCTCACGGTGGGTTAGACTGGTTTTGGAATGTGACATCAATGTTTTTTGAGGATAGTGCACGATATTCCAGTGTCTCACGTGTGCCGCCTCTACTCGGGTTCCACGATTTTGCGCGGGGGTTTCGGACCTAAGCCCATTAAATAGAATTAATAAGCTTTACTATGCACGCACCGGCCCATGTAACACGATACGGGGGTCGATATAGTGAGACAAAGGAGGCAATAAAAAAAAAATCTTTTCTTGCTTCTTCATTCCCCCTTTTTTCCTCATCTTTGATTACCGTTACATCCCTTCGACCTGATAATCGAATAAACCCTCAACTCAATGATTACTATATTAGCCTTCTTCATCTGTTTTTTTTATCACTTCTTTCTGGCAATTTTCTGCCACTCGTGTTTAACCGCATCATTTCACTTCCGCCTCTCGGAATATTCACGAGAAAAATGATGCAAATCACTCGCCCGGGTTCTTTAATAAATGAAGAGGCGTATTATAGAAATATTCATGTGGCAGATGCTGATGAATTATTCTATTTTTCTCGTTACTTTATTCACTGAATTTTACCCGCAAATTCATCGAAATGCACACGCTGTTTATAACCAGACGCCTTTTATCTATTTCGTCTGCTTTTTGTCCGTTCATTCGCCTGGTTACAGAATTATTTCTACATCAGATGAGGGAGTTGGGATTTTTTGTTTTAATTCATTTTAGTGTGATTAAAAGAATTTTATTTAGTTGATGAGTATCTCCGGAACTATTGGGTTTAGGGGAAAATATGAAGAGACATTTTTTGTGGAGAATTTAATTCTCTAGAAAAAAGGTCTCTTGACATTTTTTTCTGCACCTCATAATTTTCGAGATATTCTTGAAATTGTCTTCAGAAGTAAAAATCGTCGTAAATTTAGTCGCAGGTGCGTTTAAATTGATTTAAACTCCCTCCGAATTTACAAGAGTGCATCTCGAATTGCCGGAAAACTTTCTCCCCTCCATAAACGCTACATTCTGTTTGATAATTCGATCCGTTTCAAGAGTCACCACAAATAAATGGCTGAGATAAGAAACTTTATGTCAACTGTCTCCGAAATACAAGCCAAGAATACGAGGATTTGTGTGTACGCTGCACTAACCCACAATGCCCCATCTGTTTGGTTTCCGTACTTAGTAGCATAATCTGGTATTACACTGGTTCTTCTTTTTTACTGTTTCCTTTTCTAGGATGTTTTGTTGCTTCTTATCCTTTCTTTCCCTTTTATTCTTTCGGTTTTCTTCATCGCCACAAGTACGCACACGTTTGGCAGAGACCCAGGGCTTTTTGGAGCAAAATGATAATAATTTTTCATTCATGAAACGACAAAAAATATAAAACAGATTTATTTCATTTTTTTTTACAATTAAAAACTGTTTTTATGAAATTATTTACAGAATTCAATTTCAATCCATTTAATCATTTTTTTTTACCGTTTGAAGTGTTTGCTAAAGATACACACATCAGATAAATATCAGAATATCCCTGGTAATTTAGCATCAAAAGTTATCCTGAATGTTTAACATTGATCCATCTCTTCTTTTCTCCCTAAACTCTTAGTTCCCTCAATCGAACTTTACCCCACACATCTCGTCGACCCCCGAAGGCAAGTGCCTATCAGTTTTGGGCTTTGTGCCCACACCAATTCAAAACGCTGTACCCAAACGAATGATCCAATCTATACTCAGTCTTCCTCTCAAAAACGACAATACGGGAAAATCCATCTTCAATCTTCCGCCATTCAATTTTAAATTCAACTCAATCTGCGTCTTTGTGGATGTTAACTTTTTTTGATTCCTTTCTTTTTTGTGTTCCTCGTGATTTTCGACGCAATAAAAGTCAGGATTTTCTTTATCAGGGGCTTTTGGAGTTGAATCTGATCTTGAATGATTAATTTTATGATTATTGGAAAATTCTATTTTTTTTTGACTATTCTTGACTGAATATCTCGGAAACTAAGGGAGATACGGCCTTTTCACTTCAGACCTTTTTTGTAGAGAATTTTAAGAGCTACAAAAAAGAATTCTTGTAAAATTGTCCTATCTCGCTTAGTTTCCGAGATATTTCTGAAAAATGAAAAATTGAGAGATTAATGAAAATAAATTGACTTTCTTCTGTGATCATTACTAATAAAATATCTCGGAAAGTAAGCGAGATAGAGGAATTTTGCAAGAATCCTTTTTTGTACAGAATTTCAAGAGCTAAAAAAAAGGATTCTTTCAAAATTTCTCTATCTCACTTACTTTCCGAGATATCCTCAAAAATTCAAAGAATTCTCTCTAAAAATTGATTTCTATAAATCTTCTCAATAATATGAATCAATCAAACTCATTTCCCAACTTCATCTATTAAGAAAAATCCAATTAAATAAATTGAAAACCGATGCTCGTGTAGAAATCAGTTTCCCTGATTTCCCGTAAAATTGAATGAACAAACTTTCTCATTACTTTATATCTTTGTTTCGAATTATTACGTACGACAGTTTTACCTCGTTATATGTTTCGCATTTTGTTCGTGACATAATAAAAGAGTGGGGAGGAAAAAAAATGGTTAGCCAGGGAAGAAAAGGGGAGAAAAAAGGTGGAATTGAGGAAAAGAGACTTGAAGTTTTTAATCGCCTACCACCGTTTCTCGTTCGTGCCGAGATGAGACCGCATTCGGAGTGAGAGATGGTGAGTTTAGTAAGGGATAGAGATAACGGAGGGTTGGATGGAAGTGCAGCTCTCTGGGGATAACTGGTATGTGGTGTACAACCACATGGCAGTGAGAGAGACACGGATATCTGCATGAAGCTGACTTTGGTACTTGGATCTTTTTAAAACCCTCGTTTTCCCCTTTTTTTTCCACTATTCCATGCAATTTCGGTGAAAATCCAAAAATCGCACATTTTCTTTATTACAGAAGAGCCAATATTAACTGATAATTGCTTGTACAATCGTTTTCTCCGCATAAAATTAACGGAATCGTGTACTTTCTTCTTTCAAAGACTCGAGAAGAATTAAAATAACTATTCCCATTTTTTTTCAAGGTTTTCCTGTTTTTTTTTAATGAATTTCGATTTTTTTATCATAAAAAAATTCTCATAAAATCCCACATCAAATTCATAATCCACTCCCTTTATAAAAAACCTGTGAATGATGAAAGAAATACTGATCTCGGTGAATTAATGCCCTCAACTAAAATCCAATTGTCATGTAATAAGATTAAACCATGAGCCCCCAACACACACACACACGCGCCAGTGACAATTAAAATATTCCAACTGACTCGTCAGGCTTTTTGACGATAAATAATCGGATGAAACCATTGGCCCCAGTGAGTCACGTGGACAATTGCTGGGACAAGCGTCCCCATTGTCCCCCTTCGAAGGGCCGCATTGACCGATCGCCCCTGGAAAATATCCACAAACGCGCGTGGAAAAAAGGCGCCACAAAAGAAAAGGGAAAAAAGAGACGAGAATGCAACGGGCTGGTGGCACACGACTGGATCAAAAATATTGGTACGAGAAAATAATACGAAAGTAGGATAACCCTGAAGCGTATAACGACAAAAGAATTGGAATCGAGCGACGAATTGGGAATTTCAGGGAATCCAGGAGAGGGGATGAAAGGCAGTTAGCTATATCATCTCTCGATTGAAATCCCCGTCTTCTTTTTCCCTTTATTTTTTTATTCTCCCCTCCTGAACACCGGCTTTTTTGATCTCCACCGAAAAAGCAACCTGCCAATCTCTCCTCCTCTTTATTCTCGATCGAATTGGGGAAAAAAAGGTTTTAAAAATAGTTTTTGTTTCACAGTATTCAGACACTTTGAATCTCCACTATTTGCACTTTTCCCCGATTTTATCTGTTAGGATTGACAGAATGGGAAGGAATCATAATAATCATAACTGGAGATACGCCCCTTTCTTGAATCATAAAAAACGATTTTCGCGAGAAAAACGTATTTCTTTTCTACTTTTTTCGAAATATCTCGGAAAATAATGGAGATAGCGGAAATTTTGTAGAGACCTTTTTTGAAGCTCTTGAAATTTTCTATAAAAAAGGTTCAGACGAAAAAAGTCGTATCTCCACTAGTTTCCGAGATATATTCCCAATGATGATGGAAATTAGTGTTCTCCTATTCTTCGTTTTTACTACTGATTTTTTTTCGTTATTAAATAGTGTTTATTTAAGAATACCCAAAAAATATCGGATTTTCGGATGAGATAGGCTTGACGAACACACATGGGATGGAATAAAAAAGGAAATCATATCCATTTCTACGTGCTTATGCCTCGAATGTAATACGGGCGTGGAATTGAAGGGGCGGGGATTTTTTTTTGGTCGGATGATCGGTGCAGAGACGAGGGAAATACTCAACTACCGAATGAGATAAGAGAAGGGCGACGGGGCAAAGAGCAGGGGGAGGGGGATGGGGTAGTGTCGTTGGAATCGTCGCGTTCGTGCGTGTTTTAATTTGACGTCACTCAGCACGTCAGTTCCATGTGGTGTTGCGAGGACACTCACTCCTCTCGTCTCGTCCACGACACGCCAGTCACTCGGATTTAATATCAAAAACCTCCCCGATTCCCATACCGTTGATCTGTTCTCCTTCTCTCACTTTTCCTCGTTGTACTCATAACCCTCAACCGAATCCCAGTACATTCTGATTTTCATGAGTTATATATATATCTCTCTCTCCTCTTTTCTATGAGACAGACGTCGGTTATTGTCGCAATCCAACATCGACCCTGATAAGCTGCATGTGCATAATCAACATACGTCATTCCCATTCCCTGAGCACAATTTTAGGATTTCAGGAAACAAGTGTAATGTTGATTATTCAGTTTTTTGAGAATATCTCGGAAAATAATGGAGATAGAGAAATTTTTGTAGAGACATTTTTTGTAGCTCTTGAAATTCTCTACAAAAAAGGTTCAGGGTGAAGAAGACGTATCTCCATTGGTTACCGAGATATTTGATTGGGAATGGAATACAATTTTAATATTCTACGAAACAAGTATATTTTTGGTTATTCAGTTTTTTGAGAATATCTCGGAAAATATTGGAGATACTAAAAATTTTGTAGAAACCTTTTTTGAAGCTCTCAAAATTCTCTACAAAAAAGGTTCAGGGTGAAAAAGGCGTATCTCTATTATTTCAATAAATTAACTATTACTAATTGTTTCCCTGGGAATAATGAGTTTGATGGAAAATTCACACGTGAAATCCCACGAGACCTCTGTAATTCCCAACGAATTAATAGTCTCTGATAATAGACTTCATCTTTGTTGCATAATGTATCAATTCACAGGAGCACTACAAAGCCATGAAAAGCCCTCTTACTCTCTCTCAAATATTACGATCTCCATGATATTTTACATATAAATACTTGGTCCAAACTTGTACGGCTTTTCTCAGCATTCAAGTGAATGAAGTTCCTCTATTGCACACGATGTACGTGAGTTTCACAGAAGATATCTTAAAGCACCTTTACTTCCTTACGTTCATCGCATCTTTGGCATCCGCACGTTACTGCAGTATTTTCCCCTGAAATTCAATATCTCAGTGAAATTCCGTCAGAGACGAGTGATAGTTCGATACACACACACATACGTGCATGGGAAAATGAGAAAAAATCGTTTTTTTCGAAAATCCCGAGAGGATCCGAGGATATTGGAGAGCGTGCTTCAAGTTTGCATAATCTCCAATTATTTTTCGAAATTTTTATCTCTTTTGTAACACAATCTTCAAAGGATTTCCTGCGTTTATCTCTCTATCCAAAGATATCTCGGAAACTAAGCGAGATATCGAAATTTTTATGGATACCTTTTTTGTAGAGAATTTCGAGAGCTACAAAAAAGGTCTCTACTAAAATTCCGATATCTCCCGTAGTTTTCGAGATATTCGAGGATTTATGATCGAAAATTACGGTTTTATTGGAAAAAACGAATTACCTCGGAAACTAAGCGAGATAGCGCGATTTTCGACTGATCCTTTTTTGTCCAAAATTTCAAGACCTCCAAAAAAGGATTCTTGTGAAAAAGGCGTATCTCCATTGGTTTCCGAGATATTCTCGAAAAACTGAGACAAAATCACTAATTCCGTGAAAAATTAAAAAAATAATGAATAATTATCAATTACGATGTTAATTCTGGAAGTTAATTTCATGCATTTGAGTTTCCGCAGTTGTCTTGACAGTTCTCCTATAATGTAACTCCATATGAACTCGAGAAATTCGATTAACCACTTAAACCTCGGAGAATAATAAATCCTTATTGAATAATAAACTCAATCACATTGAATCTCATTGATCCATATTCTGTGTCCCTCAATTCAATTAACCTCATAACAAAGACTATTGAAAAATTCACCGGTATCCAATTTTAATTCGTGGATATTCGTGAATAAAATTGCACGTGTGTGAATGAAACGTGAATGACAAAATCCTCACATCGAGAGATAATAAATACGATAGATTCTCCATTCAATGGAGGAATTATTCTCTCGGCACTTCATTTGTGATCTGAATTCAACGGCAATAACCATGGAAACGCATGCATGACAAAAGAGGCACAAAAAAATGCAAAAAAATATGAAGAATAAAGGAGGAAAAAGTAGAACATACGCATTGGAGTAAATCATTCGTGATGTTGACTCTTCATTGTTAACCTGGCATCTCATTCTGATGATATACCAGTACGCTGGGATAATATGCAAGAATGCCATTGCTCCATAAAAATGTACGTACATATGGGAATGCCTCGTGGCCCCAGGGGCTGTGACGAATGAAGTGAAGTGCTGTAAAAATGCGCACAAACGACTTCTGTACAATTTTTCATTTTTTTTTCAATACCTCAGAAACTAAGAGAGGTAGAAAAAAAATTGTAGATACCTTTTTTGTAGAGAATTTCACCAGCTACAAAAAAGGTCATTATGAAAATTGCTCTATCTCTCTTAGTTTCCGAGATATCCTCCGAAAACTCATTTGAGAAACTAGTTTTTATGAATATCTCAGAAACTAAGCGAGATAGAGCAATTTTGGTAATAACCTTTTTTGTAGCTCTCAAAATTCTCTACAAAAAAGGTCTCTACAAAAATTTCCCTATCTCTCTTACTTTCCGAGATATTCTCAAAAAAACGTAAACTCCCCCTCTTCACCGGATTAATTGAAGTTCAGAAATTCGTCTGATGGGATCGCCGGAAGCCCAGTGGTTTTCGCATGAATTGCTAACAGTCTCTTCATCCATCCACCAAATACAGTTACATATCCAGGGGGGCCAACATACAGGGATAATTATGCACAAGCCTTTGGATGCATGCGAGCGGTCAGCCGTTGAACTATTCCGTCTCTCAAATGTTGCTTCTAACTCACGGATAGGGCCAGTGCCACGTCAATGAGTAAGTGTATGTGCTTGGATATATATAAGCAATATATGCCGTGTATTATATCGCTCGGTAACACACGCGCATTTGGCAGATCCTGTTGCCTGCTATTTCTCGTGATGTTCGGAGAGAGAAAGGGAATTTAACTGTGTACATCGTGTAAACGAGGCGATCGTGCGTAAAGTGTCCTCGTCCGAGTAAATCAACGTTTCCGATTGTCTCTGCGTAACTTTGCATAGGTGAATGAGTTATCTGATTAAACTGCGGGAACTTAACATTCAGTCCCTTATGTGTGCTATCTGCTACTCAAAAATCAATAATTCCGGTATTTTTAATTTTACATTCGTTTTTTGAGAATATCTCGGGAATTAATGGAGATACGCCTTTTTTGGTCTGAACCTTTTTGGTGCAGAATTTCAAGGGCTAAAAAAGAGGTGTCTACGGAAATTTCGATATCTCTCTGAGTTTTCGAGATATTCTCCAAAAACTAATTTGAGAAACTAGTTTTTATGAAAAAATCGAAAAAGTAGTTTTTATGAATATCTCGGAAACTAAGCGAGATAGAGCAATTTTCATAATGACCTTTTTTGTAGCTCTTGAAATTCTGTACAAAAAAGGTCTCTACAAAAATTTCCCTATCTCTCTTAGTTTCCGAGATATTTGATGTTTTTCAGTGAAATTCAATGAATTGGATTTCGTATTCATTGATGATGAAAAATAAGGAAGAAAAGGGGAATATTTAAATTCATAAAAGTTGATCCTTATGGATGCATAATCGTCGCATGAAACTTTGCCATTCAATGCGAATTCTTCGTGTGTATACACCATATACGGATGGTGAAAGTACCGTCTTATTCTTCGGTCCAATGGCAGCTGATTATATGCCAAGAGTAGAGGCAAAAGAAAGGAAAAAAGAATGAGGATCGTATAATGCAGATTCCAAGAATGAGACGTTGGGTAATGACATTTTGCAGAGATATGCAGCATAAGGGAATGCGTATTTGTGAGATATAAGGTGACATATGAAAATGAGAAGAAATCATTTTATTTTTCTTTCATTTTATTATGTTTTTTTTCTTTTTATTTTTTCCCCCTTTTCTCTCGCCTTTCTCAAGTGCAATGAATTGTGGAAAGTCATGTCAATTGTCGTGCATTTTAATTTACTCGGCACAATTCTCGTGCCTTCGGACGAATCAATTAACTCTTTTTCTTTTTTTTTCTTTTGAATTAAGAAATACGAGATTAATTTCCTCGCACTTCAGTGCATTTCAGGTCAACCGCAAACTTATTAAATGAGACATATCAAGTACCCAAGTAGTTATCTCTTTGATCTCTCGAGTTGTTTGAGTGAGACTTCACGCTTATTCGCAGTTTACACTTCAACTTCGTTTTAAGAGGGAAAGAAGTTTTCCGCACTTATTTTTGTGAATATCTCAGAAAATAATGGAGATACGTCTTTTTTCCACTGAACCCTTTTTGTAGAGAATTTGAACACCTACAAAAAAGGTTCAGTATAAAAAAATCGTAACTCCATTATTTTTCGAGATATTCTCAAAAAACTGAAATTCTTTCAGAAAAACTCAAAAATTCAGTTTTTTGAGAATATCTCCGAAAATAATAGAGGTACGATTTTTTTGTATTGAACCTTTTTTGTAGAGAATTTCAATAGCTACAAAAAAGGTCCAGTGCAAAAAAGTCGTATCTCCATTATTTTCCGAGATAATCTCAAAAAAAATGAACATTCTTTGCATTCCTCGAGAGAATTAGACTCACGTGTTCTCACGATAAATCGTAAAAATATAATGCATTAAATTTTCATATAATAATAATCGTGAATTTACGTTTAACGTTCTTCTTCGTTCAACCGTACATGGAGAGTAACGAGCTGCTCTTCGATTTCGTTTTGCCTGTACGGTTTCACGATGAGATCGACTTTTTCCTTCCTCCTCGCGGGTCCCTTGGCCTCACCAATGCCTCATCCTTGGCCTCACAAGAGATACCTATTGCCGTAACTGAAAAAAGAAGAGACGAGGCGAAGAAGAATGAAAAGAAAGGAGTAAAAAGAGGAGAAAAAAGGGCAACGCGTCCGGCGGCCGTCCATTAAGTCCAAGAGAGGACTCCCAACATTTCTGTCCTTCAGTCCTCCAACACGGTTGCAGGGCAATGCCGTAAGCTTGATATTAAAATATTCACGTTTAAATCACCGGACGCGATTACTGAGAAGTAAACTGTAACGAGTGAGCATCTGACTCTCGCAACGCCCTTTAACGAGACTTAATTTTAAAATCATATTTGAGTTTTTTTTTTTTTATGGATTTTCTTATTATTCTCGTTCATTACAGTAATTTCTCATATTTTTGGTATTTCTATGTTTCAGGTGAGTTTTTCACGTCCATTCGAGGGAAATTTGGGGATTGAAATAGGGACACACGTGAGTTATGGTGTAATGATATTTGTTTCCAGAATTTTCTTATTTTTTTGGGGAAAATTCACATAATTCGGGTTTTCCGCCGGTTTTTTGAAAATATCTCGGGAATGGAGGGAGATAGGGTGATTTTGGTGTGAACCTTTTTTGTGCAGAGTTTCAAGAGCTACAAGAAAGGATTCTTGCGAAATTGTGCTATCTCGCTTAGTTTCCGAGATATTTACCAAAAACGATTGGTTAAAAATTGAATTCCCCTGTTTTTCGTAAATATCTCTAAAACTATGGGAGATTCGAAAATTTTGGAGGAGACCTTTTTTGTAGCTCTCTTTCTGCTCTACAAAAAAGGTCTCTACAAAAATTCCCGTATCTCTATTATTTTCCGAGATATTCCCAAAAAACGTTATATCCATTGATCTAATGGATTAAAAGAACCCAAAATTCCCAAAATTAATTATCTACTTCATCCAAATTTTCTCCGAATGTTGGTAACACAATTTCGATCGTACCAAAATCGTATTATCACTCTGAAAAAAAAATAAAAGTCCGTGATAAAAGCACGAAAGAAACTTTTCTCTTTCAGTTTTACTGTTAACCAAGAAAAAGCAAAAAAGTTGGGGAAATTGCTTTATTGGCATTGCCAAACTTTTGCCACAGAAAGGAAAAAAAATCGAATGAGACGTGTATATAAAGTGCTATCATTCTGTACGATAATTGAATTTTCTGTAATTCTTTCTGTCATTCCACTCCTTTATTCCCACTCGAGTCTATCTTTATTCTATTGATTTCCCCCGGGTTCTTAATTAGTTGCTCTCTGTGTCGTCAGTACTAAAACTAACAGAATTACGAGTAAAAGAAGAATCATTAGAATGTCTGAATGAATTAACTTTAACCAACGAAAAAAAAAAAAAGAAGAAAAATAATTAATTTCCGTCTTTTTTTAACGATATCTCGGAAACTAGTGGAGATACGACTTTTTTGAACTGAACCTTTTTTGTACAGAATTTCAAGAGCTACAAAAAAGGTTCAGTTCAAAAAAGTCGTATCTCCATTATTTCTCGAGATATTCTCAAAAAACTGTAATAAAACTATCTTTTTTTAAATATCTCGTAAATTAATGGAGATACGACTTTTTTGCACTGAATCTTTTTTAAAGCTCTTAAAATTCTCTACAAAAAAGGTTCAGTGCAAAAAAGTCGTATCTCCATTATTTCTCGAGATATTCCCATTTTTAAATAATTTTGCTGTTGAATTTATTTTTAGTTTCCTCAATTTCGTAAAATTTGAAGAAATTTCCGTGACTCTATTAAACTCATTAAAATTAATTTTTTTAAACTCATTATAACGGTTTAATTAATAATTTAAAAAATGGAGAAAATGAATGACAAAATAAATGGAGGATGAGAAAATTAAATCGTGACTCGACGCAAGTTTAATGAAGCCGCATATTTACAAGGATCACCTTGTAGACAAGTTTAAGTGCATGGTGGGCTTGAATACAGAGAGAGAGAGAGAGAGAGAGAGAGAGAGAGAGAGAGTTCATGTGGGTAGCGATGTATATAGACAAGATGCATGTAGTGCCACTGGATTTACCGATTAATATTCATGAAATCTCTCGTAAAGGCCATTGGCGTTAATGTATATTTGATTGGAGGAGGTTTGGCACAGACCAACTTCTCCGAATGCGTTTATATCCGTACAAATGATATTCATTCCGAGAATTATTATTAGCATTAAATTGTCGGGAAAAAATGTCACTTTCTTTAATTTTCGATAATTATTCCGGTTCGTTTCACGTTCTTATGAGAATATCTCCGGAAATAATTGAGATACGACCTTTTTGCAATGAACCTTTTTTTTAGCTCTTGAAATTGTGTACAAAAAAGGTTTCATGTGAAAAAGTCGTATCTCCATTGGTTTCAGAGATATTCTATTCAGAATAATTATGAAAATCTGATTTTTTCAGAGGAATAAAATTTACGTAATTTGTTTTTGGAAGATATCTCGGAAACTAAGCGAGATAGGTAAATTTTTGTAGAGACCTTTTTTGTAGCTCTTGAAATTCTCTACAAAAAAGGTATCTATGAAAATTTCGATATCTCTCTTAGTTTCCGAGATATCTTTAAAAAACTGATAATGAAATGAACTCGTATTTTTTTTTGAATCTTCACAAGTTATTAATAAAATATTAAGTAGACTCAATAAAGCAAATTTCTTCGGTTTTTTTTGAAAGCCCTCAATACGAACGAAATTCCAAGATCAAATACCAATGGAACATACAAGAATCTGGATTATCCCCAACAAAAGCTCGGCCATTTTCCTCTGGATTATTTGACGCTGTGTAATTTGAATTCTTTGGAGTTGTCCTTTGTTCCTTTAATTTTATTTTTTATTCTGAGTAATGGGATACTGGCGATTGGTAAATCACAAATTCACAGTTTCTTTTGTAAATTTATTCTTGAATTTTTTTTATTAAAATATGTGAATTTTATTGACTGTGATACTTGATGCCTCTGAAAATGTTAATACGAAGAAAAAAAAAAAGGAGAAAATTGTGTTTTATCATCAGTTGTATTTCATCTTTACATATCTTCCTTTCTTTGTGTATTTATTCGATTGAATCTGACATCAAGTGATATATTCACTTGTGAATGTGATTTTTATCACATGTTTTACCTCGAGAATTTAAATTACCATTATATTATTGATACTTGGAGAGATATCGTTGTCGTATCTTGTTCTTTAAAATTTAATTGAAATCTTGAATTTTATGAGCATTCTCACATAACAATTTTATGATCCATAATAAACAAAGGAGAAATCATTTTTAAGAATGGAAGAAAAAATAAATGAAAAAATATTCCAGTAATTTTTCATTCACAATAAAATATCTCCAGAAATAATGGAGATACGACTTTTTCGCATTGAACCTTTTTTGTAGAGAATTTTAAGAGCTACAAAAAAGGTCTCCACAAAATTTTTGATATCTCCATTAGTTTCCGAGTTATTTTCAAAAAACTAAAGCAAAAAAATTTAGCACAATTTTTCAACATTTTCACTTCAAAGAGAAATATCTCCGAAAATAATGGAGATACGTCTTTTTTGTACTGAACCTTTTTTGTAGAGAATTTCAAGAGCTACAAAAAAGGTCTGAACAAAAATTTCTCTATCTCCATTATTTTCCGAGTTATCGTGAAAAAACTTCCCTTCAATTTTTTTCCTACTAAATTTAATATTTATTTTCATTTAAAAAAAAATCCCTCGATTCATTTATTCGAAAAATAATGTATCAATTGAGATTTTAAGAGTGCACTCAACAGAACGCATTTCGTGCGCAAATAAAAAGGCAAATGGTTGGAAAAAAAATGGCTAATGGATTCCAATAAATTCCCTTTTCTCTCGCACAATTTTCGTAATTCATATCGCATTGATATTTCCAATGTTTGCAGTGCGATTGTGTTTGGATGCCATTAAGCCCGAGTTTCCTCTCTTTTTTTATCTCATTTCCGTCGATCTCTCGACGCATATTGGCAGGATTACAAAGACGGGTATCGATACGTTGAATTGTACATAAATTTCAAGCATTGTCGTATTCAAAAACACATTTCACATGTATTTGGTAATAAAAAGTCGAGTGTGCCATTGTTAAATCGTCTGAACAGTCGACAATAACGAGTTGAAGGTTATTTCGTGTAAAAAATCGTGTATTACATGAGTTACATGCATTGAAGCTTCTTTTTTTATGGAAAAAAAAGAAGTGCATAAGTTATTTTCCCCTTTTTGATTGATTTTCTGAGCCACTGAACTCAGGATATTAAACATTATTGTTTATGAAATTTTTCCACTTTAATTTGTCGTTGACAAATAAAAGGAAATTGCCAGTGCGGTCGTGAGAATCCATAAAACTCAGGCTAATGTGGTTTTCTAACTTCTTCCTTTTTCTCTCTCTTCTACTTTCTTTTATTATTCGTTTTTTTCGTTCTCTCGAGGAGTACTCGAGAGGAAGCGGCCAGGTATCCAAGGATGTCCACGCGGGTGGTACATCCTTGCGGTTACTGCAATAATATACTCACAAAAACTATCAGCTGTAACGATTATTGCACTCTCCGCTCCCACGATACTTTTTCGTAACTGAATTTTTGAAAATTCGTTGACAATTTCGGGGAATAAGAGTAATTAGATTCTTTTTTTGGGGATATCTCGGAAATTAAGGGAGATAGGGGAATTTTTCAGGAGACCTTTTTTGTAGGGAATTTCAAAAGCTACAAAAAAGGTCTCTACGAAAATTCCTCTATCTCTCTTAGTTTCCGAGATATTCAATGAATAATGATCACAGAAATAAGTAAACTTATTTTTTAAAATTTTAACGGCTGATCTTATTTTTGCAATATCTCGGAAACTAATCGAGATAGAGGAAAATGTCAAGAGACTTTTTTTATAGAGAATTTCAAGAGCTACAAAAAAGGTATCTACAAAAATTTCTCTACCTCCCTTAGTTTCCGAGATATTCCCAAAAAATAATCAAACTGTCATTCATCAATTCACAAAGTTTAACCTCAGGATAAATTATTATCAGTAAAATCCCGATGAGTCTTATTCATTCTCCCGGATTTCTCATCAGAAAACTCATTTCTCTGACCACGGCAATTCGATACTTCTTGCTTCTATTCACTCGCGCCATTCGATTGAATTTTTGACAAATAACCGAGGAGTTAGCCAAGCGTTACTGCTTGAAAGTTTCCTTTTCCTTCGACTCAGTGGAGGCGCCATTGTCCTGGTCTAGTCAGTTTTCCTGATCATGAGCACCAATAGTGAGCTGGAAAAATTTCTGTGGTAGTACTGAGAGAGTTTGCTTCTTTCTCTCGCTATCCCGGAGGAGTATTAAATTGGTCGACGTGAACGATCCCAGCGTGAAATCCGAAAGTAATCGTTTGGGGGATCCCTTTGTCCTGTGGAG
This sequence comes from Aleiodes testaceus, assembly GCA_963565655.1. NCBI lineage: Eukaryota > Metazoa > Arthropoda > Insecta > Hymenoptera > Braconidae > Aleiodes > Aleiodes testaceus. The sequence goes on along the minus strand of OY751415.1, from coordinate 4,311,903 downwards.
TTTCTTCGCGATGCTCAGCCCTCGGGCAATGCTTACCACCGGACGCGTTTCCTGTGGGAATCACTTCTTCTTTTTTCCATCAATTCTTTCAGCTTCTTTTTCCCCCTCTCCTCTTTTCTTGTGGACGTGTTACTTCTGATCAATTTTCTCTCTCCACCTGATTGCGGTCGCCATAACGCAATCGGGAGTTTTTATGGAATATCTCGGGAATCAAAGGAGATACGACCTTTTTACATCAGTCCTTTTTTGTAGAAAATTTCGAGAGGTACAAAAAAGCTTTCTTGTGAAATTGCTCTATCTCTCTTAGTTTCCGAGATATTTTCAATAATTGTTGATGAAAAATTCAGGAATTAAGGAATTAAAAATAATGATTGATTTCATTTTTGAAAATATCTCGGAAACTAAGTAAGATAGGGTAATTTTGCACTGAACCTTTTTTGTAGAAAATTTCGAAATCTACAAAAAAGGTTCAGTGCAAAATTGCTCTATCTCGTTTAGTTTCCGAGATATTCTCAAAAAACTAACTTCTCTTTAATTTGTCTCATTATTCTCAACAGAATATCTCAGAAACTAAGCGAGATACGGTTTTTTCACCCGAATCCTTTTTTGTAGGCAATTTCAAGATCTCCAAAAAAGCACTCATGCAAAAAACTCGTATCTCCATTATTTCCCCCGATATCCTCAAAAAACTGAATCCATTCATGAACTAATCCTCAATAAGCCCTCGAGAAAGTGGGCCATGAAGGATTGAACAAATTTTCTCCTCACTCGTCAATTCACTCTAATTAAATTACCCTGAAATGTTGAATTAAGTGACCCAGAGCATTGAGTAAGACGCTTGACTGGAATTTGAGTTGCCATTCATGGGATTATACAGTTTCGTCGTTACTCGTTACTCGAAATCGTTTGGTAACTGTTCACCGAGAGTTTCGGTCTATTGGCTGGAGTAAGTAATAGTGGTTGAGGGAGTGTTTGGCTTGGAGGGATAAAGCGCAAGAGGCAGATGAGGGATTTAAATGTAATGAGTGCTGAAAGTGAAGAAAATGTCGGGGTGCTTTTCATTAAATGTCCGAGGTTTCATACCTTTGACATGAACTTTCATTGTGTATTTAACGAAAAGTTTGTGAGTCTTTCTCGTTTCTTCGGATTAAGAGAATGTAAATAATGTAAATATTTAAAGTCTTGTAAATGAATTGATTTTTTGTCTCGTGAAATTTACGGAATTATTGCCTCATGAATTAATGATTATTTATCTTCTTTCGTATCTTCAGCCTACGCGCATCACTTGAATTTACAGCTTCATTTTCCGCTCCCTTTTAGCAATCCCATGTTTTGTGCTCGTGAAAATACACCATAACCTCAGGGCAAACTGTCACACATAGAGAGGTAGATTACTGCGAGCTTAAAGGCGGATGTTCGTTTGATACGAGGGTCGAGTGAACATTTCTCCCTTCTGTACTTGTGTTTTTTAGGGATTTTTTATGGGAGCAGGAAGAAATGATCTTTGGTGATAGCAAGCAGTATCTAGCAATGCAAATACGTGCTACAGACTCATTTATTCCGGGTCGACAGGTTTATGGGATTGTTCTCAGGGAATTGTCATTAGGATGAAGTGTTATTTTAAGGATATCTCGGAAATTAAGAGAGATAGAGGATTTTTTGTAGAGACCTTTTTTGGAGGTCTTGAAATTCTCTACAAAAAAGGTCTCTTGAGATTTTTCTCTATCTCGATTAGTTTTCGAGATATTGTGAGAGTAAAATGAGAGTTTACTAAGTTTTGTGATTATTCATTGAATATCTCGGAAACTAAGCGAGATAGAGAAATTTTCGTAGATACCTTTTTTGTAGCTCTCGAAATTCTCTACAAAAAAGGTCTCTACGAAAATTACGCTATCTCCTTTAGTTTCCGAGATATTCAGTCGATTAAACTCCCATCAGCGTAATTATTTCCCGAAAGGAAATTCGTCTCGTTTCTCCTTCTCCCCGAGTCCCATATATTTAACACACTCGCATCAAAGTAGGTAGCCTCGAGCTTCCTCACAAAATGCTGTTTGCCATCTACCTGTCTGACGTTTGTGTCTCCCTTGGAATTTCTCAAGCGTTTATATAGCCCCGGAGTCGGGATACCGAGGAAGATAGCTTACAAACACAATTCAAGAGACAAGATTTACAGAGATGAAAATTCCAGGGATTTGCAGTCAATAATTCTTTCAAATTAAATAACCCAGCTAAGGAATTACGCTCTCCATTTTGTCCTATCCTCGTCCCCATTCATCTACTTACTGCGTCATTTTTATTGCAATTTTTTATTCTTTTCAAAATCAATAAAATTCCTTTTTTAAATCAATTTCCTTCCCCCGATCTTTATTTAAAAATATCTCGGAAACTAAGCGAGATAGGACAATTTCACAAGAATCCTTTTTTGTAGAGAATTTCAAGAGCTAAAAAAAAGGATTCGGGTGAAAAAGTCGTATCTCCATTATTTCCAGAGATATTCTTAAAAGAAGATAAATAATTACGAAAATGAGAAAAACTTGTTTTTTTCACTTTGATCCTTTTTGTAATTTTTTTTGAGAGGTACCAAAAAGGGTTAGAATGAAAAGGACATGTGTCCATGAATTTCCAAAATTATTGCAATAATTTTTTTCCACTCGTGAAATCAATAAAATTCACTTCGTCATGGTGATTACTGTTTCACGCCCGTTGCCGATTCACGCAACAGCTGATTTCACCAGCTCTCGCCCTTTTTTTTAAACCCACCAATACCGTGACATTGCCCCGGGCTCTTTCACTGGGGGGTTGACACTGGTCGGGGTAGTTTTTACGTACTAATACATAGACACTTGTGTCTCTCCTTTTTTCCACCCTTACAATGCTCTGGGGCAAGAAAACCGAAAAGGGGAGACAAAACCATTCGCATCATCCACCACAGAGGCTCTTCAAGGTCCAGGGAAATCAATAACACAATGTGGATGGAAAAAAAATTGCATTTTATATTCCAACGCGCACGGAGTCGTTGGAAGAGTACAAAGAACATTGGAGGCAATGAAGAGGGGGAAAAGGGGGAGGGAAAAAGGGATAAAGGATTCTTTTGTTTTAATTATATTTATTTTTGCGAAAATCATCGGAAGTATTGACTCCCAAAAACTCATGAATTTTATGAAATTGAATGGAAAAAAATTATTGAATTCATGAATCCATTAAAACGAATAATTCTCACAACTCAAAATCAAAAACAATATTCGCACTCTCCGCCAATGACCGTCCCCATTTGTGCGCCAATTGAAAATGATATTAACGCTCTATTAATTTAATCTCTCACCGTAACTACCTCCCCCATTATAGACTGCAAATGGTAGTAACGACACTGCATCCCCGAATTCTCTTTTACCAATTCTCGAACCATAAAATCCTGAAAAAGAGTGGAAAACGAGGAGAGAGTAGAAATCGCTGAATATCTCGGAAATTAAGAGAGATAGCGTAATTTTTCATGAAACTTTTTTTGTAGAGAATTTCAAGAGCTACAAAAAAGGTCTCCACGAAAATTTCTCTATCTCGCTTAGTTTCCGAGATATTTAATTTTCCATTTCCCTCAACTTTATTTTCGGAAAACGACGAAGGAATAGAAATCAGCGAATATCTCGGAAACTAAGAGAGATAGCGCAATTTTCCATTGAACCTTTTTTGTAGAGAATTTCGAGAGCTACAAAAAAGGTCTGTTTTGAATTGAGTTACTTTTAAGTGGGATTTCGGGGGGTGTCAGTTGGGTGGTCAGTGGGAGGCGGAAATAAACTCAGGTGAAAATGAAAAAAGTCACGGATTAAAGCCGCAAGGCAAACCAGTATATTTCTGGGAAAATCCCGCGGGTCACTTGTTACAAATGTTGATAATAGTCTTGGTCACTAAATGTCTTTAAATAAATAATAATAATAATCGGTTGATGCACTGAGGTGAATATCAAATAAATATATATAAAGTTGAATTGCAAAAGGTTGAGAGAACTTAAGGTGGATTACGCGGTGATAAAACCGAACTTGTTAGCGTTGCGTCTCGAAGTCAAGTGGGGGTTTTCGGTGGCCCAAAGTGTGAAAAATAGTGGGGGGTCGTTGGTGTCTGGTGAGGCTCTCGCTGTCACCAATGATTGACGTGATTGACCACCGTTGGTCAATCACCAAGAGCGCAAAATTAGGTTGATTTTAAACATTCTCCCCCCATTCAGCATCGCCTGATGCTGAATCGCTAGTCTTCTGGGCGTTGATCCTCGTCGGGTTGATCCTCGTCGGGTTGCTGGTCTTCAGGTGGTGGTTCTTCAGTTGATTCATCAGTTGGAAGCAGACAGAGTTTGGTGATTGGTCTGTCATAGATGGTGAAGTTCACTTCCACGTTATCTATTCTTGGTGTCCCGTCTGGTCTAGTTGGAACAGTAGCATGAGGAACTTTCACTCTAGCTACTCTGGTGATTCCATCAGCTCCCGTTGATACTCCGATGACCCTAGCAATGGGCCATCTCGCTGGTGGATGGTCTTCAGCAACCATCAATACCATGTCTCCAACCTTGATGTTGGATTCTCGATGTTTCCACTTATAGATGGCCTGGTAACGTTGAAGACACTCTCTGGACCATCTTTTCCAGAATTGTTGAACTTTCTGAGTTACCAGGTTCCATCGTTGAAGTCTGGTGGGATTCTCGTTTTCCATTGAGGGCTCTGGGATCAGTTGAAGTGGCTGGCCAATGAGGAAGTGGCCTGGTGTGAGTGCTTGGAGATCGTCCGGGTCATCTGACATTGGAGCGATCGGTCGTGAGTTCAAGCACGCCTCAATCTGTATCAATACGCTGTTGAGTTCCTCATAGGTGAATGTCTGTGTTCCCAAAGTTCTTTTGAGGTGAAATTTCACGGATTTCACCGCAGCCTCCCATTTTCCTCCAAAATGGGGTGCTCGAGGTGGTATGAATGACCACTGTGTCCCAGTTGTTGCCACTGCTGCTTGTACTTGTTGATTCTCCTCTGTACCTTGTTGATACAGCTTGGTGAATGTTGAAGCGGCTCCGGTGAAACACAGCGCGTTGTCGCTATACATTCTCTCTGGAATGCCTCGTCTGCCGGTGAATCTCTTGTACGCACCAATGAATGCGTCAGTTGTTTGTCTGGTGACTAATTCTAGGTGAACTGCTGAGGTGGTGAAGCACACGAACACTACTATGTGTACTGATGCTGGTTGCGCATTCGTTGGTCTCCATTTCAAAATCGGGAATGGACCAGCATAGTCCACTCCAGTGTGGAGAAATGCTCTTGATGGAGTCACCCGTTGAGCCGGGAGTTGACCCATCCGTTGTTGGGCTGTTGTTCCACGTGAAGCACAATCAGCAGGATTTTCAGTGCCACTGATGTGTCTCCAGGTGGCTGTTGGTAGTGTCTCCTGGATCTTCACTACCCTGTTGTAGACGTATTCTTTCCACCGAGAGGGGTGGCTGTTGATCCAGGCCAGAGCGATGGTTGAGTCTGACCAAAGGTGAATTTCTGGGTTGACAATATCCAATGCTCGAATTGTCCAGACTACTAGTTGTGTTAGCATCGCTGCTGCGTTGAGTTCTAATCTCGGGATGGTGATTGTCTTGAGTGGTGCTACTCGAGTCTTAGCACACACCAGTGTCGTAGAAATTTGCTGATCAGCTCCCTCGGGTCGCAGGTAGACTACTGCTCCCATTGCAGCCATGGATGCATCAGCAAATCCGTGGATTTGCATGTTGGTGTTTGAAGATTCCATCTTCAGCCATCGGGGTATAGAAAGTTGATCAATTCTGGTGAGTTCCTCCCTGAATGATCTCCATTGTCGGATGAATTCTGTTGGTAGTGGATCGTCCCAGTTGAGCTTGATTCTCCAGAGATCCTGGATTATCCGTTTGCCCTTGACGACCACTGGCGCAATGAATCCCAATGGATCGAATAGTTGAGCAACCTCTGATAGTAGCTCTCGTTTGGTGAAGATCTTGGAGGTGAAGTTCTTGGCCTTGTAACTGAATGCATCTGAAGCAGGTCTCCAGCACATTCCCAAGACTTTAATCATTGATTCTTCGAATTCGACTGGTGATGAGTCTGGTGTGAGTTTCAATTGGTGAAGAACGTGAGGACAATTGCTGTTCCACTTCTGTAGTGGAAATCCTCCAGCTTGACACAGCCCAATTAGTTGTTGAATAATTTCTTTGAGTGTCTCTTGGTTATCAGAGCCACCGTAGATATCATCCACGTAGCGACCCTTGGTGAGTGTCTCTACTGCTGCTGGGAACCGGTGTCCCTCATCAGCTGCTAGTTGTTGAAGACATCTCAAAGCGTGCCAAGGTGAGCAATTAAGCCCATAGGTGACTGTACTCAATTGGTAGGTGATGATCTTGTTGGTTTCTTCGTTGAACCACAGTATTCGTTGTAGATCCCAGTCAGCAGGATTTACGTTGATCTGTCGGAACATTTTTACTATATCTGTTCCGAAGACATATTTGTGCTTTCTAAGCCACGTGAGAACATCCATAGCATCGACTTGTAGTTTTTCTCCAGCGTACAGCAAATCGTTGAGTGATGCTTTTGTTGAACTAGGACTTGATCCGTTGAAAACTATTCGTAGTTTCGTTGTAATTGCTTCTTCTCGCAAAACTCCATGATGAGGTAGATAATAGGCTTGTTGTGGTTCTGGTGTATCTTCTGAGACTCGTCTCATGTGTCCAAGCTCTTCATATTCGTTGATAAAATCTTTATACAGCTTGGCGTACGTCTCATCATTCTTGAGACGACGAAGCACTCTATTTAATTGATTTAATGCTCGTTGTCTTGAATCTCCAAGAGCATTTGGTGAAGTTCGAAGCGGTAGTCGTACGACGTATCGCCCGGTGCTGTCTCGTGTGTGAGTCTCAACGAAGTGTGTCTCACAGTGATGCTCCTCTGGTGATTTATCGTATTTTGTTGAGTCGCTCGGCAGCTCTTCCTGGGTCCAGAATTTTTGTAGGAGCTCTAGTAGCTGCTCATTAGCAGACCTCTTTACGGCCGTCAAAGAAGTAGCCTTTGAACAACTGTTGCAGCAGAGAGGACCGGATAAGATCCATCCAAATATAGTTCGTTGGCCAACTAGTTGAGTATTGCTTGATCTGACAACGTCATTCTGTATGATACGCCCATAGTTGTCTGATCCAATGAGGATGTCCACGGAACCAGGTTTGAGATAATCATCATCGGCTAGTTGAAGACCCGCTAGTGAACCGATTGATGCCGAGGTACATGAGAATGATGGCAACTTGGTGGTGAGTTGTCTGAGTATATGGGCGGTGATTTCTACTGTCTCTGTTGAGTGTACCGATTGAAGTTTCAAGGTTGCCATTCCCCTTGTGAGTCCGGAATTGGTTCCACCAATTCCTACTAATTCAATTGTTGAAGATCTTCTTCGTAAACGGAGTTGACGGACTAATTCTTCCGTAATGAATGATAATTCTGATCCCTGATCGATCAGTAATCTTGCAGTGAGTGAGAATCCGTGCGGTGAGAGTGCTAAGGCCTTAGCCGTTGCTAACAGCACGAATTGTTGGCTAAATTCATTCTTGTTGATGCTGCTTTGTTGAACGATGCTAATATTCATGATGTTCTGATTGTCGTTGGTGATCTGAGTCTGTTCTGGAGTGGTGAGAGTCGTATTCAGGTTTGTAAGGCTCTGAATGTTGGTACTCTGTGTGTTACTCGTGATATTCTTGCAGTTGTCGACCTGATTGATGTCGTTTGGTGTGAATTTCTTGGTGAATTGATTGTTCTCATTGGCCGGTGGCTTTTCAATTGTGATTCTCAGTGATGTTGATGATACGTTAAGTGTTCCTGTTGAAATTTGACCAATGAGTGAGCAATCAGTTGAGTGATCTAGTCGCTACTTGACTCACTTGCGTTGCCGAGATCTGGTGATCCAGTTGCTGGCGGTAGTGGAAGTGCTACAGCCTGTTGAGTATCTTGTCGTTTTTGTGTCGTTCCCATGGTGTATGGGCTTGCATTGTGTAGCAACGTGTGATGAGTCCCTTTGCAAATACGGCATGTTTTATACTTTTGCTGACACGCGTGAACCCGGTGTGATCCGAGACAGTTGTAGCAGCAGTTGTTGTCTCTCGCAAACTCGTATCTGCGGGAGGGTGCGAGCTCTCTGTACTTGGTGCAATTCCCCATGAAGTGCTTCTCCCTGCAGTACGTGCAACAATTCTGCAATGAGTTGGGATTCGTTGACTGCGTCTGTTGAGCTACGTAAGCCGATGCCTTGTACGGTTGTTGAGGAGCTGGCTTCCTTGGTTGTTTGTCTACTGGTTTAGCAGTAGCTTGATAGCCTCTCGAGCAGGCCTCGAGGTACGCCACTAACTCTCTGAGCGGAGGGAAGTCATTGGATTGTCCGACTTTGAGTTCCCACTGCTTTCGAGTCCCCTCATCCAAGCTCTGACAGAGTTGATAAGAGGCGTAGTGCTCGAGAATCCTCGGTTGATCCAGTCCAGTCATGGATTGCAAGTACTCCACGGTTTCCAATGTTCTGAACCCGTTGGCGCTCAAATTCTCAGCGTTGGGTGTCTTGATCGGTGGGAGGGTCGATAATCGTTGAAAGAGAGATGCAGCGATCACTCGTGGATTATCATAGCGTTGGGTGAGCTTCTGCCACGCTCTCTCATAGTTCTCCTCAGTGGTGTTGAATGATCCGATCAGTTCTGCCGCCTTTCCCCGGAGGCACTCCTTGAGTCGAACCAATTTTTGCACCTTCGGCATGTTGGTGTTCCCCACAAGCGACTGGAACACATCAGCGAACTGTTTCCAGTCCGGAAATTTGCCACTGAAGGTTGGCAAGGCGATTTTCGTCAGGTGTCCAGCGCTCTCTTGTTGGTTGGTGTCCTCATTTTGACTCAGGTGTCCCTGAAGCTTGTGAATTAACCTCAGAGCCTCTGCATGAGCATCCAGTGCTCGTTGTTGTTCTACATCCATCTGGTTTTCCCTCTCCTCGGGGATGGAAACCAATAGCAAGTCGTGCAGCTTCACGAATTCTTCCAACTTAGTGTTGATGAACGCTTTACGCCCATCCAGTTCCTCCCGAGTCACATTATCAATGTTCTCGGTGTCGTGTTGTGTCTCTAGCACCGTATCCTCCAAGTGCTTGAGGATGAGCGATCGCCGTTTCATTTGGCTTCGCTCTCTTGCACCCCAAGTTGGTTGAGGGGTGATGGGCAAATCGTGTTCTTGAGTTTCCATCACCTCATCCCGTGCGGGTGTGCGTTGGTTCTCCTGGGTGTGTATGACGTCAGACATCAGGGACCATCGAGTAGATCCTGTGCCTGGCATCTGCTCTGTTGAACTTCCCGCGTGCTCTCCGAGCACGACGTTGCTTGTGCCCGTCACAATTGACGGAACACGTGAAGTATCTGTTGGGCTTCCCGAGTGCTCTCCGAGCACTATGTCGCTTGTGCCCGTCCCAGTTGGCGGAACACGTGGAGTATCTGTTGGACGGAGATCGGCGAGTGTGTCTTGGAACTCCTGCTCTTCCGGGTTTTCCAGCATTTCTTGTTTACCAGAATTTTCCGGAATGGTGGAGTTCTTGTCTGCCATCTCTGTAAATACGCAGGAGTAATTAGCAAATTGTCAAAATTAAATTCAATTTAAATTTGCGTTGACTGTGTTGAGTCTCGTTGAGATGTCGGGAAAAAAGTAGAACTGTGATACCGACCGTTGGAGTACAAAATACTTTTTATTTTGGTGTTGGTTTTCTCAATTGGCGGCCTCTGCAGGGGTCTTAGGCTTCGTCTGTTGAGGCTCGGTGTTCAAATTTTTGTTTACGTTGGATGTAAACACGAGTGGCCTTTGTCCTGCGATGTATCACGATACACTTGTTTTCGTTGAATTTTCAATAACCGTTGAATGTTTCTTTGATTTAGCTCGTGTGAACCCCGAATGTCCGTTACAACACGAGGCGTCCTTTTTCAGCACTTTTCACTGGTTTTTTCACGCACTTTTCTAAGTCCCACTATCCGGCTCGAAGGACCATGTTTTGAATTGAGTTACTTTTAAGTGGGATTTCGGGGGGTGTCAGTTGGGTGGTCAGTGGGAGGCGGAAATAAACTCAGGTGAAAATGAAAAAAGTCACGGATTAAAGCCGCAAGGCAAACCAGTATATTTCTGGGAAAATCCCGCGGGTCACTTGTTACAAATGTTGATAATAGTCTTGGTCACTAAATGTCTTTAAATAAATAATAATAATAATCGGTTGATGCACTGAGGTGAATATCAAATAAATATATATAAAGTTGAATTGCAAAAGGTTGAGAGAACTTAAGGTGGATTACGCGGTGATAAAACCGAACTTGTTAGCGTTGCGTCTCGAAGTCAAGTGGGGGTTTTCGGTGGCCCAAAGTGTGAAAAATAGTGGGGGGTCGTTGGTGTCTGGTGAGGCTCTCGCTGTCACCAATGATTGACGTGATTGACCACCGTTGGTCAATCACCAAGAGCGCAAAATTAGGTTGATTTTAAACAAGGTCTCTACAAAAATTTCTCTATCTCCCTTAGTTTCCGAGATATTCCATTTTTCATCTACATTAAATTTATTTTTTAACATTTTAATATAAAACAGGAATTTTATTTTGCAACAATTCCCTCCACGTCTGCGAAATAAACGACAGAAAAATCTGAACGTACGCCACCCATAGCATGTGCACCCTCGTCACTCCTGCATTCACCCCACGCCATGGCATTTCTCTTTATTCAACCCGAGAGTCACCGTCTTCCAATATATCCCTTTTCTGTATGTACTACAGGGGTCCTTAAAGAACACCCTCTCCCTCCATTGCTTCTAGTCTCAAAGCAGTCACCTGGGAAGCCTGTTACACCCGTGTCAGGCACCCACGACACGACAATAGAGTCAGTACACACGCTACAGCATTGCCTCTCAATAAACTCTATAGCAAGGGATGACTATCCTGGGTAGTCCATTCTGTGTCCCACAGACAGCACTCACTACTATCCTCAGTCGTGACAACGACCGACAGGATCACGCAACCTCCTCCAACTCACAAAAAAAAAATAAACTAAATTTTATTTAAAAAAGTAGAAGCACGCAAATCCCATCAACATTTGTCATTTTTTTAAACAATTCTTTAATTGAAAATATCTCGAAAACTAAGTGAGATAGAGAAATTTAGCATGAATCCTTTTTTGTAGAGAATTTCAAGAGCTACAAAAAAGGATTCGGGTAAAAAAGTCGTATCTCCATTATTTTAGGAGATATTCTTAAAAAACAATGAGTGATTACAGAAGTTTTATTTTAATTCTTTTTTGTTAAAAAAATTCAAAGGGTACAAAAAAGGATTAAAATTGTTGTAATTGAAGTGAAATAAAATGTTGAAAAGAGGCGAAGTAATCCATGTTTCCCGGGGCCTCTCGGGACATCTGAATACAATGCAGCCGGTCTATAAATTGTTTACCATAAATTAAAAGCCAAAGGATGACATTAAAATAAAGAGAATAATGAAAAAAAAAATAAGCGACTAGGCCGAAGAATGAGACAGTATTATGTCCTTTATGTGTGTGTACAGAGGAGTTGAAAAAAAAAAAGGAGTATAAGCACGCCTGCCCACTCCTCGAGAAATAATTGTCATCCGAGGAGCCCTCTTGCACTCTCACAAAAGAGAGTGTACCGCCTGCTTTTTTCTCACTTCTTCTCCCACACGCATTTCTCACCTATGACGTATACTCCCCCCCCCCCCCCCCCTCTGATGGAAAGAGAGTAGTGTACACACGTATATAACTCAACCCTTTCGCTCTCTCGAGAGGATATATTCACACCCCCACATTTTAACCCCCGTTCTCTCTCTTGCACTTGTGTGCACAACCCGTTGGGGGATGCATCAGACGAGATACACGGGCTCAACTTTAATTTATATTCTACGGCGTCTACGATGCTGTCTCGACGGCTAATTAAACCTAATAAAGCGGCTCTCTGTGAACACCTCCGATGTAACACTTTTTTTTTAACTTTACTTTTCATTTACGAGATTATTCCCCCTTTTTTTACGACGTTTTCATTTTTTTATCGGGAATTGGTTGAGTGGAAAAATCTGGAAAAAATGGAGTTTCTGTGGCGGAAGGGTTAATGAACTATCGTATTTTTTTTATTAGTTAATTTATGAATTTTGTGGTGACAAATGCTTTTTTTGGGAGTGAGTTAAGATGTCCGGCGAGCGGCGTTGCCGAATACGGAGTGAACGCGCTCGGTTTCGTCTCAATGTAGAGCGGATTCGGCAACGGCGCAGGCGGAACCACACGGAGATGCCCGAGGGCAGCCGATCGGAGAATAAAAGCGTTTTTTCACCGATTTTGATGCATTTCTCCAATTATTTTCAATGAAAAATATTTATAGATATTCTCAAACAATTTTTATAATAATTAAACACATAAAGGACCTTTCATAACCCTTCAGATTCCTCATTAAACGCATTTGTGAAAGGAAATATTTATTTTGTCAAGACGATGAATCTCGTGCGAACGAGAATTGAATTCTTTTTTGAGGAAGGGGTCTTTTCCTGTTTTCCTATCCTTTCCCTCACACATGTGGGTCACGTGTGTGTGTGTATTTATGTCGGGACATTCCAACCCCCTGTTTATACAAATTCCACGGGACCACCACCACCGCCGGGGATTTCAATAACCGTATCGTAAATACCCGTGCTTACGGAGGACAACGGTCCTCTGCTTCCCACGTTTTTGGAAAAACATTTTGGCCACTGGCTCATGTAAATGAAAACAAATATTTTCCTCCAATTCAAATGACTATTTCTTTTCCTTTTTAGGGAGGATTTAATGTGGTAAACAAAGTTTCATTTCGTTGGTTTGTAAAAGTAATTTGGGAAAATTTGTTGAATTAATTTAATATCTCGAAAACTAAGGGAGATAGAGAAATTTTGGAAGAGACCTTTTTTGTAGCTCTTGAAATTCTCTACAAAAAAGGTCTCCACGAAAATTTCCCTATCTCCTTTAATTCCCGAGATATCGCCAGAAAATTACCCAAAAAAATGAGCCTCCTCTGTGATTTATTTTCCACGAAATCCGGCAAAATACTCCAACAAATTTATGCACACTTTTTTTTTCAACAAGTGCATTCACCTCCTCCACTGCCTGTGCTTCAGATAATTCATTAGAAAAATAAAATAAAAACGTCTCTCAGCAATGACTCCATGCATCATTCTCCCGCAATTTACGAGTGCCCCTACACACATGCAAATGTTGAAAAAAAAATCAGAAACACTCACGAATATATGCGTGTCGCTTTTCGCCACTTGAATTTCTTGCTCACGAGCCAAATCTCGTTCTCTCAAAAGCACTTGCCGCATATCCGTCCTGGGAAAGCTTCAGACGCAATTTTCCTTCCTCTCTACATCTTCTCTCATTTTATTTTCTTTCCATCCCTTAACCGCAATGGGCCACCGCTCATCAGACAGATGCTTTTCATAAAAACTCGTTCGTTATATTATTTATATTATTTACGATGTCTCTAATATTTTTTTTCAGCCCCCAAATCTTATATTCCCGGACTACATAATTTATTATCATTAATTAAATAACCCCCGGGGAATTTTCGTGTTTTTCTTTCTCTACATCGGAGTTATAAATTCAGTCGCAGAGCCGCTCTTGTTTCTCCTCGCAATCTAATAAGAGAGAGAGGGGATGGAAAAAAGCGCCAAAAAGGAGAGTCTAAGGGAAATAGTAGGAGGGATAAAAAAATGGAAATAAAGAATGATAAACAAATGTTTGTAGGAGGGATACACCGTCTCGGGTCACATTTGTACTTTGTGGAGCGCAAACGTTGAGCATATTTAGTGCATTGTCCTATTTTACAAAGCCCTCCTCTCTCTTCTTATACACACGGGGGCTGTAATATAATGTTATACGAGGATGAAAAGTTTGTGGTATATAGTGCACATTTGTGTGTGTGTGGGTATCTGTGTATGCGTTGAACTCTCAAGTTCAAGAGAATATGGAATAGAGGAAAAAGGTGAGGGCAAATGCGCCCTCTGCGGCGTGAGTTTGAGTTACGATAGTGTTACATTATAAGGGGTGGGTTTTGGTGACAGAATACGGGAATACGCGGGCAATGTCGGGGAAATTTTCTGGTGATACGAGGAAATAGGAGAAAATTCAGGAATAAGAGAAAAACTCGGAAAATGGATTCTGTAGGCGCGTTTTTTGGGAATATCTCGGGGTATAATGGAGATACGACCTTTTTGCACAGAACCTTTTTTGTAGAGAATTTTGAGAGCTACAAAAAAGGTTCAATGCAAAATCAGGCTATCTCTTTTAGTTTCCGAGATATTCTCGAAAAACTATTCAAAAAACGATTTTTGATAGTTTGAGGTTCGATATCTCGGAAAATAAGAGAGATATCGAAAAAATTGTAGAGACCTTTTTTATAGCTCTCAAAATTTTCTATAAAAAAGGTCTCCTGACATTTTCCTCTAAATCCTCTCAATTCAAAGATATTCACGTATTTATTAAATAATTCCCCTAAGAAGGAAAAAGGTGCAATTTTCCTCACTCCTTTATTCATAAACTTCACTTAATCCATTAATAGACAAGTTTCAACAAAGTAAGAATGTTCACATTGGCGACAAACTTTAATTAACTACATCAATAAATCGTTCGTGAATTTTCCGATATAATCCATCAAGAATTTTATAAAATTATGTTAAGTGAAGTGAAAGTTGATCAAATTCTTGGCCGATTTCGCATGAATCTGAATGGCACTCAATTATGCACAAGTTATAATGGATTGGATGGGTTATATTCAGTTTGAGAAATCGTTATTTAAATATCAATGGAAAATTATCAGTGAATAGTTTTCGTTTAGTTACTTCGACAGAATCGAAAGAGTAAAGTAAGAGGCAACACTCCGAAATGCGAGGAAGAATCAGAGGGGTTGAAGAAGTAAAAGTAGAAAAAGATGGATGAATGCTTGGAGATGAGGTTAGCCATGGAGACCAAAGATTTACCCCGAGGGGTTAAAGAAAAGGTCTGAAAGTCTGAGAAACTTATACAGAAGAAGGGATCAGATATCCCAGAGTCGAGACTCTGTTACTTTCTGATTTCTTCTTATTTTTATTTTCCTTTACACACTGATGGCCACTGCTCCTTTGACCCCCAATAGCAATTCTTTCTTTTCTTCATCAATATTAATATTGAACTTGGTTAAAGTGCAGCTGAACATTGAATTCCATTTCCCCTTTTTTTTCACTCGTGAAAATTCAATTGAATGTGTGTCGTATATCACTCACTCCACGTTTTTTCCCTCTTTTCACTTGTTCTTTAAGAATATCTCGGGAATCAAAGGAGATACGTCTTATTTGCACTGGACATTTTTTGTAGAGAATTTCAAGAGCTACAAAAAAGGATTCTATGAGAATTTCTCTATCTCTCTCGGTTTCCGAGATATTCTCAAAAAACTATCACGAAAAAAATCATCTCCATTTTTTGATTATTGACCTTTTTCGATTTGAGATTGAATATCTCGGAAACTAAGCGCGATAGGGCAATTTTGGAAGAGACCTTTCTTGTACAGAATTAGAAGAGCTCTAAAAAAGGTCTCTTGCGAAATTCCTCTATCTCGCTTATTTTCCGAGATATTCTCAAAAAGTTGAATGTCAAGCCTGAATCTTCTGTTTTCGTTGATAAATTCATTTCGTAAAATTCTGAAATAATTTATAAATATTCCCCATTCAATATTGACATACGAAAATATTGATTGATATGAAACTGAATGGCACTCATGCGTGAAAAGGCTCAAAGCTACGAAATACATTCAAAATTCATAATTTCGTGTTTTTAGTTCTATTCAATAAAATTCTCTATTTAAAAGAAATTTCGATGCAATGAGCCAGTTTCAATCATTCCATCCACCCTCATGCTTTCATCATATTCCCGATATTGAAAAGATAAACGTATTTTCAACGTCAATAATAAACCTCTTCATGAAATAACAATTTTAGTGAATTAAAGTGTCGTCATTTTCAATCACAATGAGTCCGAGGAAAAAGCGTACCTTAAAATTGATGGAACGCAGTGCAATTATCCCGTTGGGATATGGAACTGAATTGGTTTTCCCAAGGTTTGAAAATTACTCTTGAATACGAACGAGTTTTCATACGTGCGGTCATCAATCGCATAGCAATAACCATCCTCGATAATTGTCCTATAACCGCGTCACCCAATGCCGATGAAATTCTTTCACGAAAGTGAGAGGAATGACGGAAAAAGAGGTAAATTACGAGTGATATTAGAGAAACTATTTTATAATTAAATTTAAACATTTAATAACACTCAATTTAATCATTGATCGACGTTTTTCCTAAAATTTTCATCCTTCAATGAGAATTTCCCGCAAAAAGTCTTCGGAATTCGTTGAAACCTGCAGATTAGTTACAAATGCTGACCTTGACTCTGGAATATCGTAATTTTCTCGTGGAATCGAAGCTGCCACTAGTCGGTGTTCTTTGATATTCTCTACTTCCAACTCGGATCAATATTGCACACACGAATACACGTGATCTGCACTACCACAACAATGCGCATTCCATGCGGTACAATTTATATTCAACGAGACCCTATCATAAGTCTCACATTTCCCTTTATTACGCGTCCGCAAATCTCTCTCGTCATCCATTTGCATCAATGCAAGACTGCCATTAGCAATTGCTACAGAAAATAGCAAAAAAAAAATGAAGTAAAAAGGATTTTCTTCTTTTTTAAAAGAACGTTTTTGAGAATATCTCGGAAACTAATGGAGATACGCCATTTTCACCTGAATCAACTTTTGTAGAGAATTTCAAGAGCTACAAAAAAGGTCTCTACGAAAATTGCTCTATCTCGCTTAGTTCCTGAGATATTCAATAAAAAATAACGGGCCAGCAAAAAAAAAGCGGAAAATTAAATAAAAGGGTCACTTAACTATACTGCAAATGAAGTTTCCACATTTCGCAAATAAATTTGACCTGGTTATACGTCATCTCAACCTTTCGTTAATCTTCCCCCCAAAAAATAAGAGAGAAATATAAAATAAAAAAAAGCCAACCGAAAAGTTGAAATATTACACGACTTTCTGTAACTCCATGAAAGCAATCCGGAAGCATTTCCCGAGAACTCCGAAATGCTTCAAGTAGATGGTGTTGGAGGAGAAAGGAGTTTATCAAAGTATTACTCAAACGTAGAAAAAGAGAGTGAGTGAACATTATGAGAGCCGTACGAGTTATAAAACTCTACAAGACTACTCCCATTGAGTTTTCCATGGTCTCAAAAGTTTCAAGCTTTCCTTTGAGACCCAGTCGTACTGATAAATTTTGTTGAATGAGTTTAAATCCTGTCATTTCAATTCCATTAATCTCATGATTAATCCGGTGGAATTGAGATTAAGTGATTTTTATTATTTTCGTGTTACATTGATATTCCATTAATTTCGTGGGAGCTCATTTACTCAACTAGATTAATGCACATCATGTTTTCAGTTTATTATCAGTCCCTCATGTAATTCTATATAATTCCAATGATTTATCTAATATTTGTGTATCATTTTATGTTGCAGGTAAGCACTTCATTCTCATGGGATTTAGTAGTCAGTTATCATCAGAAACTACTGTGAGTCATCATTAATTCAGTAGTGAAATGATGAACAAGGTTAAGTACGACTTAACATCGTTTCCCTCTTCCCTACTGAATGATCAAATTAGAATTATAGTGGAATTGTGCTAAACAAAGATGGAAAAGAATTCCTTTCATTTCATTTTTTCAACAAATCTTCAAACCGCTCATGAATTTTGTAATAACAATAGGAATCATTAAGTCGTTCTACAATTATGCAAATAGTGACACCCTAAACTCTAATATCTGCTTCGTTTCACTAATTTGTAAGGTCCAACAGTAGGGTATACATATTCGTGTTACGAATGAGAAGGGAGGATGAATTTAGCATGGAGTCTACGAAACATGACTGATTGAGAGATGGACAATCGGCCTTGGTACCTCGGGCCTGTCCTCCTTTCAGCCTTGTCGTTGGGACCAACTACACTGTTCCCCGTATATTTCCCAAGTGATTTCAATTCGGGATAACTGCGCGCCACGAGTTGCGTTAGCCAATCCGGTCTCAGACATTGGGACGTTGTCCATTGGATCTCTCTCTTCTTCAGTTTCATGAATGCAGTGGAGTGAGACGAGGCTACGGTTAACTGGTGCGGGTATTTCTCTAGTGGGAGATCCAGAGAGTATACATATACATAGTTTAGCCAATGGCCATGTCACAGAGCCTTTGGTGTGCAGAGTCAACCCTGTCTGATTCAAATTATGGGATGTGAGGCTTGTCGAGAATTATCGAACTCGGGCATTAGGGACAATCGTGATATGCATTGACGAAGAGGCCTGTCTACTTTGGAGTATTCGAGGGGACTAGAGCAAAATCCATCTATTCAATGATTTTGAATATTTAAAAATTCGTTTTTGATGACTTAGGACATTTTTAAACATAAATTAAACAATTCTTTTTAAAAAGCAATTAGGAGAAATGTTTCAATTTCATTTGATATCTATTTGCATTATTTTGATCTCCATAATTCTGAATACGAATATTTCATATGATGTATTGAGAGACTAAAAATTTCCGGTTCTCAAAAGCAACCTGTGTTAACTCAACGCTACCTCATCTGTCCTCTGTCATGTTGACATGTGTGCGGTGAAAAGAGAAAGGAAAAAATAAAATTTGTCCTCTCTCATATCACTCTTTCCATGCCATCTCTTTTATCACATTTGGCTCACGACAAATAGTAATTGGAAGCTGGGCTCGTGACAGCCAATGCAGATGAGAAAATAGTAAAAATAGGCAAATGAATAGTAATAAAAAGTAAAAGTAAATAAATGAATAAAACTGATGCTACATTGCAACGTGTGTTACAGCTTCTACTCTTTGACTTTTCCTAGAAATTGGATGTGGTTCAATGCATCGACAAATACACGTAAACTACATCCATATGGGAAAGACTAACGACTGACATTGAATGATTTAACGAATAAATTCATCATACATTTCCAATGCTCACTTTGATTTTCTCGTCACTGCATCAATGTCCTTCTGCACTAATTGATTGAATTATCATTTGTCCGTTCGTTTCTATCCAGATTTTTCGAGTTAACAAACATCTCTTTATGCAATTAATCATAGGAATTAATTCGAGTTAAATCGGATTGATCAGAGGGATTCTGTGACCCAGAAGATTTGTTGCTAATTATTTTGAAAAATTGTGTTAATTTATTGATGAAAATATTCAAATTCAGGATATGTTTGATTATTCCAATTTAATGAATTACATAAATGCTAATTATTTCCATGTAATTCAATTGAATATTCTATGGAATGGACATAATCATGGATTTTAATAAAAATTGAAATATTAATGCGGAATAAATGAGTGGAGGATTAAGCCTGCGGTAATTCTTCATCCCCCCTTTTTTTTTAATTATCTAATTTTCGTATACAGTTGTATAAATTTGTCGATTGCCATTCCGCTACCAACACTTGTTCTATTTGAATTATCGGGGTTTGTATGTACTCGTAATTATCAATCGTGGACATGATCATTCTGGCGATTAATTGGAGGGAAATTTAATTATCGGTCTCTACGTTTATTTGATTTTCTTCCCATTTTTTTTTCCCCCAGTTCTTTCACCCCATCACTTTATCGAATTTTCATCTGCCTTTCTTCGTTCTTTTTTTTTCAATTGTAATTAAGCCTCGAAAGGAATTGAGCTTTAATGAAAATTCAAACGAATATTTTATTATAATAATTTGTTAAAGTTTCTATTAATTCGTTTCCTCCACTTTTTGGGGGATAAAATCTCGTCTCATTTATCTGAGATGACTTAATCTACACAATTCAACTGAGAACGGAGAATTTAATTACTTAATAAACTGAGAGGAATGGAACTCTTACCACTACTTTCATATGGAGATATATATATGTGTTTATGGCATTGTGAGTTGGTTAAAAATTGTGTGTAAAAGTGGAAGAAAGGGGTTGAAAAAAAAAGGAATGGACAGACTATCTGTCCTGGGTGCCCAGGGGAATACACACTGTATGTGCTATACCCAAGGGGTGGGTGACATCATCACGCGCGGACGGATTTTCAAGGGCTTCTCTCTTTCATTTCGTTCGTACAGAAGAGGACACATAATACGACTTTTAAATCCAGACAGAGTTATTTTTTATTTTCTTTCTTTTTCTTTGGGATAAAATTTCGTTGGTGTAATCCTCACCACACATTTTCCACTTGAACTTTAAATAAATGATTCAGTGGGGAAGTGGCAAACAAGGTTAAGTATTTATGGTATTCCTATTTGACTTAACCTTGTCTACCACTTCACCAATGAAACATTCATCATTTATCATGTAAATACTATTTTTATTTTAAATTCAAGAAAATATTTGAAAATTCAATTTTTCATTAAACTGTTTGATAAAAACGATTCGAGTGAACTCCGGAAGGTGTTTCGGATGTGCCACAAGAGTCACTGTTATGGCCTGTACTATCTCACCGCCGATAAAATTGATTAACGTTTGGATAGATGGCGTTGAATTTATCCCGATACACGTACACCCATTATTAATGATGAATGGTCAAGTGTGGATATTGGGTGGTGTAAAAGTGGAAAAATATTGGCTGCTTAAGTGGCGCCAAGGGCATCCAATGAACGACCATACGGAGCCACTTTGTCTTCGTCTTCGGGTAACAAAATATTCGAAGCCTGAAACTTTATGAAAATTAATTAATTCCTCAAAACTTTGGATTTTTTTGATTTTCTTATGTGAACGAAATTCATTGGGTTTTATTATTCCTGATGATCATTTGTTGGTATTGTGTCCATCAATGCTGATGCACGCATCAATATGCATGATTATGCTTATGCGATGCATCAAAATACGACAAGGGTGAGTGCATACTTTGAAATTGATACAATTTACGCAGTAAATTATACTGACAGAATTGACATCAAATTCCCTGATGCAGTTGATACTTTTCGAGTTCCAAATTTGTCGACGGATTACGACAAATCCGAGTAAATCATCAAAAATTAAGTCAATTCTATTCAACTTATCTCCGGAATCCTAAAAATAATAAAATTTACATGAAAATTCAACAGATGTGTTCATCCAGATATGTCCTAAATGTAATTCCCCCGAAATATTCAACGGAATAACCAAAAAATTTGAATATTGAAAAATAGAGAAGTGAATAAAAAATAGTTTATCAGAGAAAAACTCAGGGATATCCTGTAGAATTGGTCCCATGTGTACGTGTGTGCGAGTGGTCAAAATCGTTGACCGAAATCCAGTATCCAGATGTGGTTTGAGTGTGGTGAATGTGGGTCGAATGCATCCAGGTGTACCACAGTTACACCACACTTGCTCCATTTAGGATATCGATAGCCATATTTGTTATTTTTATATATACGAATAGCAGTATCGATGACATTGTTCACGATGAAAATTGATGAACTACGAGAATCAATGAATTCTTAATATCTCTTTTCTCAAAGCACGAGAGGTAAATAGGAAAAAGGAGAAATTTCCCCTATACTAGCTTTGGTAAAACGTGTGGAGTAACTGAGCCCTGTCAAGTGGAATCGATTTCTCAAGGGGAACCGTCACACGTACTTGAAATAAAAGGAATTGAGCACACACAGTCTTCGGTTCAATATAAAGGGAGAGGGTCTTGATCTCTGCTCCTTTGATCTCTTCTTTTCGGCAAAATCATGATAGTATTTTTCCTCAAGTCATTAAAAATATCCAATTGTTTTGTTGATTGATAGAAAATGGGCAAAACAGCTTAAGTCGATTATTCTTTCAGAGAAAAGGGCAGATGTCCATTAATCGTCTGATGTGATGACATTTATGAGCTCATGGCCCTTCTACTTCAAATGTATCGGATTTTTATCAGACAATGGACAAATTAAATTCTCTCTGCCACCGATACTTTCCGCATTCTGCACAAGTCCTTCATAATGCTGAGTGACGTCATTCGGGGGATCGATGAACGAAGGAGGGCATTTATGAATGCGAAGAAGTTGCCTTCACGGTTATTAAACCCGAGAACTATCTCTCATCAGCCCTCAAACTTTCAAGATTTCGATCTAATAAAAACTTGGGGGAGACAAAAAAGAAGTTTGATCGTTCATGGAGATGATGTAGGGATACATGAAAATTTGGATTTCTTTTGAATTCTTAAGGAATCAATTGAGTAGCGAAGCGATAAAATGAGATGGGAGAATGCATTCAATATTTTTTGTTACTGAATTCATATAATTATTCACTTTAATTCAAAATATCTCGTGCGCCTGCGCACATCGGCAGGTTGTCTTCCACTTCCTCAGAAGTACCACCTGGCTAACTCGAACGCATCCAACAGCGATTGAAAGTACATGAATGCATCCACGTATTATCCGAACCATGAAACCACAAACGAGCGTTATTTATTACCATCCGAGTCAAATTCTATACATGAAAGAATTGAATTCAAAAAGCGACTTGACAGGCTCAAAGGCCTTATTTCTCAGTGCCAAATGATCCATATCAGTTACTCGAAAATTTCTTGAGGTTAACCGCTCTGAACGGTATCATCTTCAATTGTGGTTAAGAAGTATTCCCAAACGCTTTACCACAAGTGAATTTAATTTAATGAAATAAGTCTATTTCCTTATCATTAGTTTATGGAAAATGTCTCAATAAATAATGGAGATGCGTTAATCTTAAAAAAGAATTGTTGCTAGAAAAATGATCATGCAGCACTCTACTCCTGAATTATTAAATGAACCAAAACAGAAAATGCCATGCGAATGTCTAGGATAATGATTATCACAGAGGCGTGGTGGTAACTGCGGGCAACAAGGTGAATTGGATGGTTGAATGGTGAAGATGAGAGTGTATTTTGCACTACCTTAACACTGGTACTGCACAACCGGAAAACGGAACGTTTACGAAATGCGCCAGCGTGACGAAGAGAAACGAGCGTACTGGTTGGACCATAAATCCACTAGCAGCGGATTAATCGCAGCGGGTGAGACTCGTTGGGAACTAAACTAAACTAATCTAAACTCGTCCAGCCTCCATTCTCCATTGTAGATGGTCCAACTCCTCGAGTTTAGGTCCAGGGGTTCCGTCTTCTGTTTACGAAAATTGGAGGCAGCCTGGTGCGATTATAATCACCATAATTTTTCCTCCGAGTTAACGAAATTCATTGGGAGCGTCTCTGCTGCTAAATGACACTGCTGTGGAAATGGTCAAAGTGATCGTCGTTTATCGTCTCCATCTGACTGCTTATCTCGGTAAAAATCAGAGGCAAAGTATGCCCGAGTAATCCAACCTACACCATCAGCTACGTGACACTGGTGTCAAAATAATCCTTGAAAAACGGAATCTTGATAAAAATGATGGGAAAAAAACGGGAATACACTTGAAATCGTGACTCTCAAGTAAAAGAGAGAAAAAAGCGGAATGATGCTTTTTCATTGGACAATTCTTCTCCCTCACTTTGTTTCCGTTCGTGCAAATAAAACAAGGGGAGAACCCGGGGAAGAGGCGAGAGAAAAAAAAATGAAGTAGAGACAAATTTTTCGAGTGCCTGAATCTACGGACACAATCCCTGGGCATTTCCCAATCCTTAGAAAGCCAATTTTCCTCCGCCTCAAGATGCCCAGGCCCAGATATATTAGACGGAGAGAAAGAGGGAATGAGAAACATTGAGCGAAGAATGCTCCAACCCTCTTCAACTGGCTCGCTCGAATTCTTCGTCTATATCTGTATACAGGAGAAATAAATCCGAAAAGAAACTCTCGAGTGGGCCCTGGACTGCTTCGAGGCAAAAACTCATTGCCCTTCTTTTTCTTCCTCTTCTTTAACCTCCTCAATACCTGATACTATTCACGCGAGTTTGGCCAAAGTTTTTTAGTCAAAAGTATTTGTACGAAATCCAGAGACCCCTCTTTAATTCAGTTGGCTCGAACGCTCAGTGGTGGCAAGAGGATTACGTGTAATTTCACTCTCGGGGCTTTTTCTTCAAACTCAGCTATCCAAACACTTTCACTTGACTCTTCTAACTACGTGCCTAGATGAGAGCCAGTGATTTGCTACGTCATATTGACAATGAGTTAACACGGAATTCAGTTGTCGGGTGATTTAGTCTTCATGGTGCTAACTTTTCCCATTGCTTCGGTGTGATTAATGCAATTATTTGCTCGGATTTTTTTTGAGTCAGTAGCGAAGGGGTAAACTGAGATAAGTCGATCACAAAAGAGGATTAGACCTTTTTTTCCATTTCTGCGCTACTGAACTGATGAAAAAAGCAAATTATTCAAAAGTTTTCGTCTCTCGTGATTGATAGCATGCTCTATGAATGATGGGAATCCCCGGATATTGATCGGTTCTTCATCCGCACAGGCAAATGACAAGTCTCTCCTTTTTTTCCCCCATTTTCTCATATCGCTCAAGAAATTGTGATTGTGCGACACCTTCAGTACGTTCGTTAAGCCAAGAGCCATTCGATAGTTAGTATTTTTACTCTATCTCTCTACTGTACACAAGTGTGCACCTCTGTGATCACGATCACGTACGTACCTCGGTGATTGATGATTAGGACCATGTACCGTACGTGAAGCTTTAGGGTAGGCGTCAAGAAACGTGAGTGCAAACACTTCCATTTGTTTTTACCCTCTTTCCCCTTTTTCTTCACTTATTTTTACGCTCGTGTGAAATTTTTTATGTGAACATGAGATATCATCTGAATTATATGGTAAGACAGGTGTACTGAGGGGAGATATAAGATCTTCAGGGAAGTTTTGAGAATTATGGTAATGATTTTTGGCTCTTGATGCATGCTATGAAAGTTTTGAAGGTCTCAAGAGAATTATTAAATCCATCTCATTTGCAAAATTCGTATTTTCCATGGTAATATTAGAAATATCAGAGTATCATGAGTTTTCATGTAATTTTGTAATTTAAGTGAATTCAAGAATTCTTGAAAAAATCATTAAATGTTTACTGCACATCTTTCTGACCCAGTGCTTCAATCACTCAGGCCAATTATTCCCGCAATAATGCAATTAAATACTGAGAGACCGAAGTAAGGTTATTCATCGCATCCACTCTCTCTCTATCCCCCTCTCCACTACTTTCGGATTTAAATAAAATCAATTTGCGTGAGCGTAGGCAAATGTTGACTCAAGGCATTTCAATGTGGCTGACTGAGCCATAGAGTGAAATAGAAAGAGACGCATATATATATGTATGAAGCGAATGAGAGAAGAGAGTCGCGAGTATTCTAACCCACAAAATGGAGGGAAATTGTAGGTAGGAACTGTTCTGCCCGGCGTTTCGAGCCATTTGCAAACCAAATTGCCATTATTGATGGTAATAACCATACAGCCGAGTCTTGGTACTCTCCCTTTGGGTCTCAGAGATTCTACCCCCGTACACTCGCCTTCTTGCGCACTACAGTTCCTTTATATATGTGATTGGAATATCCTCAGACCGTTGCCATCTACAGTTGTACTCCTCTTCAGACACTCTGACATTCCTTCTACATATTGATGTTTTCATTGACATTTCTCTCTGCTTTTCATTCATATTTCTAAAGAAGAATATTAAGAAAGAGAGAAATTCGTATTAAAAAATCCGGAATCATTCACAATGAAATATCTCGTTAAATAATGGAGATACGACTTTTTTCGTCTAAACCTTTTTTGTAGAGAATTTCAAGATCTACAAAAAAGGTTCAGTGTAAAAAGAGCGTATCTCTATTATTTCCGGAGATATTTTCAAAAAAAGGGGAAAATCGATTTATACAGGTTTTTTCGATTTTTTTTTGTTCTTCAATAAGATTTAGATTAATGGCAAATGCGTGGTGTATTATCCAATAGCAATTTAAGTATAGAAAAAGGCGACAGATGAAAGCTACTTTGTATAGACGAGAATTGGCGAATAAATCACGGTAAACGGTCGTGCAAGCACCGCCAAAGTGTATATAGGATTTCGATTAGTCGTGCTACTGTGGATGAGGGTGTTTTTTCACTGACTGTCGAGGACACGATGGAGGGGGGAAAAAAACTAGAGAGGCTAAAACCTAAAGAGAAGAATTGAAGAGTGATGAAAAAAAAAAGAAACGATTGAAAGAGATGGAGAGAGTTAAGGATATTCGAGGGTTTTTGGGGTATCGTTGAGAGTATCCATCGGGCAAATTGCTCGATTATTTATATTCCTACCTGGCATGTACGACCTACTCCGAAATCACAAAGAGAAGTTTCCAAAAAAAAAAGTCGATTTATCCCGGGGAGATTGGAACACAATCGGTTTCACCTAAAAAAAAAAACCCTTTAAAATCAATGAAAAAAAAATGAATGAAACAATGGAGTTTCCGATGAAACACAGAAGCTGGTGGTAACGATTTGATGAAAATTCCATAATAAAACCGCAATTTCGTAACACACAAGAAACATTCCCATTCAATTTTTACATTCCCATTTTTATTCCCTCATTTCGCACCTTTTTTTCCTCATTAAACTGCACACAAAGAGCGCAAAAAAAATAAACCAATAAATGGACATACGTAATTTCTTTCTATTGAATTTCTCCACAATTTTTCTCCCCAAACTCATTGAAAAGCCCGGATGGATCCGAGTGACGAATCGATAGCCCCAGAAATTGATACGTAGGAATGAAAATAGATTGATTGATGCCGTACGCCCGGAGATTTGTTTGGTAAATTGGGAGACACGGAGAGAGGATAGTTTATACGAGGGCCTCGCCTATTCCCGAGTAACGCCGGCAATGGGATGAAATGAAAGAGTTGCAGGGGATAGCACGGGCTCTTTGACTAAATCTCACTATTTCTCTGAGCCACCTAAAGTGCGGCTTCTCTCTGTCGCCCCCTCATGGCATGCGAGGAGCTGCCGTTAAATCCGTAGTAATCAAATGGATCAGACTGGGTCGGAAACTATCGGGGGTAAATTGGAATGAGGGTGAAACTGGTAAAGGGTGAAGAGAAGGCAGTTTAGAATTTTGGTACAGAGATTGGGGCTAATGCGAATCAGTGACTGAGCCCATGAACTTCACCGCCATTTTAAAGTATATTCGTGATACACTAAATATCGGTTAATCGTTCTGCAAGTGAAGGTCTTGGAGACTTTGTGGTTAAATGTTTGAAAATGCAATTTAGTTCAAAGTAATTCAGGGAATCCTCGATTTCTGGTGGAATTAATAGAGATACGCCTTTTTTACAAGAGACCTTTTTTATAGAGAATTTTAAGAGCTACAAAAAAGGTCTCTACAAATTTTTCCCTATCTCTATTATTTTCCGAGATATTCTCAAAAAAAGAGGGAAAAATCAATTATTTATTTTATATAGGACAAAAGTGAGAAGTATTTTACATCCGGAAATGTAGAGCAACCTTTTAACATGTAGTTTCATCATTAAAAAGTTTTATTGAAGCCAAATCGTTTCTCTTATTTATTTTTTTTTCATTCTGCAGTGTTTTCTCGGGGATAAATCCTTCATGCTCCGGTTGAATGATAGTAAAATCCTTTCTTCTTGCGTGAACGTGATGCAATTTTTCTCCGAACTTCACGAAGCAACGAAACACGAGAGGAAAATGAGGCGAGGGGTCGAAAGTCGTTATATCGAAGTGCAGATCCTTGGGAGTGCAACTTAACGAAGTCTTTACGAAAACTTTCTGCAAACTAGCTTCTTTCCTCTTGTACTTGAAGAGAGAGAGGGAGAATTGTAGTTAACTGGATGGAATAACAGGTACAGAGATGTACACATTTGCCTTCTTGTTAGTTTACTTTGTTCGATATTCCGTGGAGGACCTTCATTTCACTGGTGCTTCCATCCCTTTTCTCTTTTCCCAGAGTGTATACGTTTTGTATTTACTTGCGAGTGCAATTGAGTATCACGAGCAATGTGGCTTGTGTTCTGGAAAAGCAACCGCAAGTTTTGCAGACGGCTTTACGACAAGACCAGTTCACTACAGAATATCCCTGAAGAGAGAAAAGTGAATGGGGTTCGGGAATACTTCGAGGGCAAGAAAATCGTAAAATCTGGGAACGTTTCCGATGAATCTTCATGATTTTTCTCGAGGATTTTCTTTCTCGGTTATTGTGCTATTATGCGATCCTTTCAGTTTTGAGACGCTGCTTTTAGAAATCAGAGTTTTATGCACAAATCTTGAGAATTCTAAGAATTTATTTATTCAAATAATTTTTTAAAAATCTTCATTTTTATTTCTAATTTTCTTTCAATGGTTTTCTGAGAATATCTCGGAAACTAAGAGAGATAGAGGAATTTTCGTAGAGATCTTTTTTGTAGATTTTAAAATTCTCTAGAAAAAAGGTGTCTTGCTAAATTTCTCTATCTCTCTTAGTTTCCGAGATATTCTACTGGGAATAATCACGAAAATGAGACTATTTGTCTTAATCCGAAAAATTTGCTTCAACAATTATAATGTTCACACGAGTAATTGTCTAATCATGTGAAGTTAGTTGATGATGTGCCTCAGAGCCTCGTGTGTCAGTAGCAGCACAATGTTCACTTTACCGGCGATCATGTAATCGTCCGTGTAACGATGAAAATGCACGTGGCGTGATTCATCTATTCTTCCTCGCAACTTGCGGGAGAAAAAAATATGAATTCGATGAACACGCCAGGCTGCTGCTCCCATCGTTAGTTGTCCGCAAGATTCCGAGCATGCAATAAAAGCAATCTGCATCGCAAGGGGCGTCCGAAATTCGCTCCAGTCGTTTTCCATACATTGGGGGCCATGAAAAAGAGGGAAAACAGTGGGAAATCGAGATAATGATGATTTTTTTCGACATTATGCCTCATTAACATGACGCAGTCGACTGTTAACTCGACCTTTCCAATTTAAAAAAAATCATAAAAATAAAATTTATTATCAGAATTTCATGAAAATAATTTTCTTTCAAATGAAAAACTCCTCCAAAAAATCTGAAAAAAATCGAAAAAATACTTTAATATGTCAATGTTTTTCCCTAATTTTTTCAGAATTTTCCACAAACCCCTTCACCCTCAAAAAAAATCTTGAATATAATGATTTTCCAACATCGAAAATCCCTGGAAAAAAACGGAATTTTCTTTCCAGAAAATAACCGCTGGAAAATCCCTGGATGCTTCCACCTTATCGAAACCTATTGTTCCACTCTATCATCCATTGATCGGCATCCAAAGCCGATGACTTACACATATCCCAACACGAGGGATCTTGATATTCCCCAACAAATACCCGAGTAAAACTGCCCTTCTACTATCATTTTCCACTCACGTATCTAGTAGATAAACGAAAAGGATACATGACATCCTGTGTATCGAGACCCATACAACTTCAAGATAAAGCGGTACACACACACATACACATAGGAAGCAAAAAGGCCAAGAGGAATCGGTGAAATTGGCGGTGGAAACTGGCGAAAGAGAGTCGAGCAAGTGAGAAGGAAAAAAATAAGTGGAAACGAGAGCTCTTGAAAGGACCCAACGGTATATGTGTACACAAATGCCAATGTGCAGCGTACAGGTGGATACTTGAAACGATCTTGTGTGTTATCGCTGGCCGCGTGGTTTCTCTCCCGCACCAAAACCGGTGTCTGGTATCTGTTATGCAAAGTTATCGCTCTCTGCTGCATAAGTTTAGCATATATTTCTTGCTTTTCCATGGATAAACCGCACGGAGGAAGGAAACGCCAGTAATACGAGATTCTGGAGGGTGACTCGCTTCGATATGGACCACTCGAGGGCATTTAAAATGTCAATTTATGAGAGTCAAAAGGGCGAATGTTTCGGCATCAATTTTTTGGGAAATTTACGTTATTTTGTTGAGGAGACTTCAATTGCGATTATCTTCAAATCTATTCGATTTATCGAAAAATTGCAAGAGACCTTTTTTGTAGATCTCGAAATTCTCTACAAAAAAGGGGTCTTCACTTTTTTCGATACATCGAATGGTTTTCGAGATGTTCGTCAATGGAGAAATTGGAGTATGGAGACTCACGTAATTCTTGAGGAAACTTCAATTGCGATTACCTCGAAAACCATTCGATTAATCGGAAAATGTCAGGAGACCTTTTTTGTAGATCTCGAAATTCTCTATGAAAAAGGTGTCTTCACTTTTTTCAATAAATCGAATGGTTCTCGAGATACCGTTCGATTTAACGAAAAATTAGGGGACTTACGTCGGTTTGGTCCTCAGGTGACAGAATAATGAGCCTCAATTTAATGCTCACTGTTTGTTAAATAAAAAGCATTGATCATTAACATTAAAGACGATACAATGAGAATTACAGAGCGTTTCTATATGGCATGAGATAACGGCTGCACTCGAGGCGTGCTCGCATTAAAATTTACGATGTCTAATTTTAAAGTTGCCCACTCCCAGCTAATTATTGTCGCATACGTGGCTGGACATGGTTACCTCTGTTTCTCGTACAAACCTTATTATTACTGGTTTAATATCTCCAAACAACTGCAGCCAATAGTCCTGAATTATTTCCGACAATTTTGTTTTTATGGAGAAAATACAAGTTTAATTATTTTCATTATTTTTGGGAGTTTGTTGAGAATTTTTACGAGATTTTCATGTCGGTACACTTTTCCTCTAAAAAATTCAATGAAAATCCGCTTTTTTAATTAAAAAAACAAAGACTTTTGTGATTATTCTTGAAATATCTCGGAACATAAAGGAGATACGTCGTTTTTTCACTAAACCTTTTTTGTAGAGAATTTCGAGAGCTACAATAAAGGTTCAGTGTAAAAAAGGCGTATCTCTAATAATTTTCGAGATATTCTCAAAAAACAGAATTTATCGCATTTCAGAATTTTTTATCACACTCACAAATAATGAAATATCTCGGAAAATAATGGAGATACGACTTTTTTGCACTGAATCTTTTTTGTAGCTCTTGAAATTCTCTATAAAAAAGGTTCAGTGCAAAAAGGTCGTATCTCCATTACTTTCCGAGATATCTCCAAAAGAAGTTTGTACTCACGACAATAGTAATTTTTTCAACAATTTTATTTTTCAGTAAAAAAATTCTAATTATTTTCCCCCATTTTCCGGGACTCGTTGAGACTTTTCCCAATTTATTTTTCGACCCTTCCGTGTTTGTTAAAAAATGATGGAATCCGTAGTTAACAAAGAAGTAGAATACAGAGTGAAGAAATGTTTCCGCAGTTGTGCATTGGTTAGTTCCATGGACTTTTTTACTATTTCTTCACTTCTGTGTACCCATCTTAGTTCTCTTTACATGCCGCCGGCTAGCCAAGCACGATTATACGCGAAAAATAAGTCGAGGTACGTACGTGAATGGAGTTTCATTTTTCTGCTATAATCAGCATTTGTACGAAAGAATTTCTCGTTTGAAAAAAAAAGAAGCAGAGGGGAAAAACCTACTAACCTCCAACCGCAACTGAAATATGTATCTCATTTTGTAGATGGAAATGATTTTTACTCGGATTTCACTAGGCCAAAATGCATTTGAAGTAAAATTAATGAAAATTTTCATTTAAGTCAAGGCTTTCCCCATTTTGTTCACAAAAACTCGAAAATCTCGT
Organism: Aleiodes testaceus; assembly: GCA_963565655.1. Lineage (NCBI taxonomy): Eukaryota > Metazoa > Arthropoda > Insecta > Hymenoptera > Braconidae > Aleiodes > Aleiodes testaceus. The sequence goes on along the minus strand of OY751415.1, from coordinate 4,280,218 downwards.
AAAATAATTGAGATACGCCTTTTTTGCTCTGAACCTTTTTTGTAGAGAATTTTAAAAGCTACAAAAAAGGTTCAGTGCAAAAAAGTCGTATCTCCATTATTTATCAAGATAATCTCAAAAAAAAATTAAAAAAATGTTTAATGTTTTTTTTTAGTATGAAGGGGTCTATCAATTCTTTTGAAAAAATTCAGGGATAATGTTGAACTGTTAGAGCATTTTCTCAAATTTTTTCAGATTTTTTAATTAACTCTTTCTATTTATAAAAAAATCCTGAATGATTTTAGCTCAAGGTCCATGTTATTTCAATCTTCTTTAATATTCTCAGGAAATTATTTATTCATTCGTTTGTGTCTACAGTCGCAATTTCTAATGCACTGACTCACTGGTAATATATGGGCAATTCTATATGAGTCGTGTGAACTAAATTCGTCGCGATTGTTTCTGAAATAGTGCAAGAGAAATGGTCGTATACATTGTCCGTGCATGTACGAGGAATAAAATCTTTTCTCAACGATTGTGTGTGCCCGGCGGAAAGTGAGGGAATAAAAAGGGGAGAAAGGAAGATGGAAAAAGAGCATTCGAGGTGAATAGAGGAGAGGAACTTTTCGAGTCGATGGACACGCTCAAAGAGGTGCGACGAAAATACATTTATGTAGGGTTCACCAAGGTGGAATTGGAGAGCCTCCATGCTCTCGTGTCCAGAAGGTTTTTCTTCTGAATGAGGGGAGAATGAGAATTGGGGAAAGTAGTGAGTGGAATTGGGAATAGAAATTTTGAGAATTGGCGTTTTCTGGAGTAGATAACACCGTTTTTCAAAGATATCTCTTAAACCATTGAGTTTATGGGAAAATGTCAAGAGACCTTTTTTGTGGAGAATTAAATTCTCCACAAAAAAGGTCTCTTGACTTTTTTACTTAAACTTGATAGTTTCGGAGATATTTGGGATTTAAGTCTGAGATGATATTTGAGATAATCATTGATCTGAGATTATCTCGGAAACTAAGCGAGATAGGGGAATTTTCGTAGAAACATTTTTTGTAGCTCTTGAAATTCTCTACAAAAAAAGTCTCTTGATATTTTTTCTTAAACTCACTCGTTTTAGAGATATTTGAGATAAAAGTTCCCATTATCTCCTGAAACCAAAGAAATCTTAATTTTCCGATGAGTTTCACCTTTGACTCTCACTTATCGAAATGAAAGAAGTTTTCGAGTATAAATATATTTATCAGAAACTATTTAAAACTTCAAAAACTCCTTAACTACAACTCTTATCCCCTTTTTTCTTCCATTTCTCATACTCTTCACTCACCTCACTTCCATCGTCAGTCTCGCCGGAGCAAGTCTACCGTAATTTTCGTTTCCCAAAAGTTTTTACAAGATTTTCATCTCGGTACACCTTTTCTATAAGTTTGAAAAGGAAAAGCCCTATCGGAGTCCGTCTTTTTCTGTCTAAAAATATTCTCTTCTCGATTCACGAATTCGGCTGATATGTGAAAGAATTTCACAGAAAATAAAATAAAATCCCATCAACTTTTCATTGAAAATACTTCGAAAACTACTGGAGATACGACTTTTTCACTCTGCACTTTTTTTATAGAAAATTTCACGAGCTTCAAAAAAGGTTCGATACAAAAAAGTCGTATCTCCATTATTTTCGTAGATATTCTCAAAAAACTAAATTCCCAATTTTTTTTTCTAAGAAAATAAAATAAAAGCCCATCAACTTTTAATTGAAAATATCTCAAAAACTATTGGAGATACGACTTTTTCACTCTTCACCTTTTTCATAGACAATTTCACGAGCTTCAAAAAAGGTTCAATACAAAAAAGTCGTATCTCCATTATTTTCGTAAATATCCTCAAAAAACTAGATTCCCAATTTTTTTTTTAAATATCCGAAAACGGAAGAATAATTGTGAAAAAAATGAAGCCATAATTTTTCAAAAAAAAACGGCCATTATGATAAAACGAATGAGAATCGTTGGAATAATCTCTGCGGCAATAATTCAACTGAAAAAAGAAATCACACAACAGTACATAATATCGTAGGTGTAAACCACTCGATATTCGATATTTATATCGTCTTCCATTGCCCAATAAATCAGTCCTTATCACAGCCATTGTCGTCCACACACACACACACATTCACCGTGTCCTGTCTCAATCAAATTTATAGCCACAACCGGTCCTTCTCCATGAAGTCTCTATCCCCAAAAAATCCCATTCGATCAAGTGAAAGTCCACTAATTCACTCGATAAAATTAGAAAAAAAAATAAATGAAAATCAGTAGCAAAATGAAAGTAAAATAAAATTCATTTGAAATAGGCAACGGCGCGTAAATTTAAAAGTTGAGGCACGCGTAACGGGGAATCCCCGGAGCGCGTGGCATTTCTTCCACGCTATTTCACGTCTGTGTATCCAATATGCCTCAGCGTGCACGCCAAAGTTATTTTATTATTTTATTCAATCTCTCTGCTTCTTTCTACGACTTTTCCCCCTTTTTTTTTTCATTCTCGGATAAAAAAAAAATTTAATCAACGTAAATGCCTTCTCGCAACTGAGGAGATAAGCTCTCGATAACTTTCGTGATCCCAACAGCTGCTCGTATTTACAGGGAATTTATCCTACTTATCGCTAAACATTGAAGGCAGTAATTGAGAATAATTTTAGTAGTAAAAATGGGAAAATAAGGAAAAATGGGGTTTAATGTAAATAACTTGGGAAATAATGGAGATACGTATTTTTTTGTTTGAACCTTTTTTCTAGAGAATTTTGAGAGCTACAAAAAAGGTTTCTACAGAAATTTTCCTATCTCGCTTAGTTTTCGAGATATTATCAAAAAATTACGGAATTAATTCAAAAATATATTTAATTATTAATTTCATAGTGAAATATCTTTGGAAATAATGGAGATACGTCTTTTTTGCACTGAACCTTATTTGTAGGGAATTTCAAGAGCTACAAAAAAGGTTCAGTGTAAAAAAGACGTATCTCCATTAATTTCCGAGTTATTCACAAAAAATAGTCGGAAAAACCGTTTTTTTTCACAATTTTTGATGAAAAAAAGATTTTTCTTTAAAATATTTGAATAATTAATGGAGATATGCCCTATCTATTCCAATCCCCTTTTAAATTCTCCAAAAAAAGACCTACAATTTATTTCGTAAAAAATTAAATGAAAATAAAATTGATTTATTATTCATAAAACCGAGTTAATTCTGTCCCTCGTAAATATTTTAAAATCCACAAAATTGCGTTCAATCAATGAGCCCATGTATCCAACAAACTCACACGAACACGAGTGCACTCATCCACATGCAGAATACCTAACGATGATGGGCCACCGATGCTTTTACATAATATCACGAATGGAAAAGGGTAACACGTATATAAAATGCTTCACGCAAATCGAACGTTATATCCATTTGTCAAATGACCATCGACCATTTCATATGTACGCGCATCTATTGTCCCTCGGGATATCGTTGTATCTCTCTACTCCCCTCTACTCCCCCTCTCGCTTATTGCACTTCAAATTCAGTGAATTCTCTGTCAATTTTTAATCAAATGTAAATGCAATAGGTATTTTTCATCGTTTTGTTTTGTGACTGTGTAACAGACGTTTTGTCGTGTTTTCTGCTCCTGATGATTCGTTTATTAATGGAAAAATTAATTCTATAATTACGGAAAAGTTTTGATTCATTTTGGAAATAAAATAAAAAAGTGTAGATTCTTTAAAACCATTTCCAATTGAATATCTCGGAAAGTAATGGAGATACGTACTTTTTTCACTGAACCTTTTTTGTGGAGAATTTCAAGAGCTACAAAAAAGGTTTCTACAAAAATTTCCTTATCTCGCTTAGTTTCCGAGATATTCTCAAAAAATTAATGAATTAATTCAAAATTATATTAAATTATTAATTTCGTAGTGAAATATCTTTGGAAATAATGGAGATACGACTTTTTTGCACTGAACCTTTTTTGTAGAGAATTTCAAGAGCTACAAAAAAGGTTCAGTGCAAAAAAGTCGTATCTCCATTAATTTCCAAGTTATTTCCAAAAAACTGTTGAACAAAATATCTCACACTCAAATAATAATAATAATTAAATTAATTATTCATTGTTTTGAGTTTATTTTTGGGTATTGGGAGAATTATCAACGAATTTCACCTAGAATCAATGAATAAACATTCAATAATCAATGATTTTGTGAATCGAGAATGAAAGAAATTGTTGATAAATGAAAATCATTCACGAAAATTGGATGAATGGTAATTTGAAAGTTGATTGGTTATTTTACTGCGCAATTTGTGTTTCATTGAAGCGTAAACCGATTCACCAGAATAGAATGAACATGACCACCGGGCAATTGGAAATTGTGGATAAATTCTATTAACTCTATAACAAACGTAAATATTCTAATCAAACTAAAATGGATTCATGTGATTTTCGTTTATTCAATTGTTAATCCCGAATTGAAATTCTTCTGAATTTTTCTTCTCATTCCTCATTTCCTAAATTCCCAATAAAAAACATCAAAAAATAATTAAACAATTCAACGGAATTTTTAGATAAAAAAATTACCCCCAAAACATTAATCAAAGCCTCTAACTAATGATCGGATAATTCAACCGTTCGGTTCACTTAATTGATTAATTAGAAATTAGCACGAACATATTTCAAACCGAGATCATTAATCCATTGATTCATATTATGTGTTAAACGTCACAAAAAAATCCCACATTATTTTTGGGATAAATATTTCACAAATAAATCGTAAATAATTTGGAAAAAAAAAAAAAAAAAAAAAATTAAATATTTCCAAAAAAAAAAATTAAATATTTCAAAAAAAAAAATATTCGATCGATTTTTTTTTTTTTTTTTTTTTTAAGAATTCAGTAGTGAAGTGGTAAACAAGGTTAAGTATGTTTACCACTTCACTATTGAATTAATGAAGATATGCCCTTTTTATTCCAATTGTTCATAGCTATTCAATTCACTCAATTCATGAATTCTGAATTATTGAGGATATATATGATTTCACTAAACCACTGATTCACATTGTGTACATAATGTCACAAAGATAGGAGAGAATCATTGCTTTTGGAATAACTATGGATTTGTTCCACATTGTGCCGACAAACTCCAATGTACCACGTATAAATCGTGGTTCATTAAACCAATGGGTATAAGCTCATTGAGCAATAAACCAGTATGGTTAATTGGCAATTGAGTCATTTCCATTCGGCTGTGATGAGAATTTTCTTTTGTGCAATGCAAATAACTTTCTTTATTCTGCGGAATAATTCAGTGCAATTCTGCAGCTGTGGCCTTTCACTTGGATCTCCGGTTCGCAGGAATTCGCATTGAATCTAGTGGTGATTTGAGAATATTTGAAATAATTTATAAAATTATAATTTATTTTTTATACAAAAAAATGGGATTTTTGGTGGAATAGTTTGAGATGGAGATTTTCTGATGATTGCATTGAAAAGCTGAGGAAATTTGAGCTGGAAAGCATATGTGACAAGATTTTTTTGAATTTTTTTCGAAAAAAAAAAAATTCAAAATTTTGATTTTTGAAAAAATTCTTAAAAAATCGAGTGACACATGTTTTCCATGTAAAATTTCCTCAGCTTTTCAATGGAATCATCAAAAAAGTCGTATCTCCAAAATTTCTAAACATAATAATTAAATTGTGCCCATTTTACCCCAATTTCCCTTGATAAACAAGTGAGACAGCCGAGAGACCCTTCATCCAACCAGAAAGACCACAAAGAGCTTTTCCACTGTAAAATTTACCCCATGAAAATCCAACTTCAATTAAATTTTTTCCATCTGAAATAATAGCAGTTAGAAAATTCCTGAGAGCAACTAACATTTACATTCTCTTGAAAAGTAGTTACTACAGATGAAAATCTGTACTACTGTTAAACAGTAACACCAGGTAACGAACCCAACTCAGAAAAGCTGCTTATGTGTCAGAAACGATTTTCCATTTTAAACTGAAACCGGACTTTTACGATCATTGTAGCCGCAATTTCATTTGCAATATGTTTTCGCGACTAGAGAGACTTTCTAATTTCACGTTTACCTCGGACACGAGAAAAAAAAAGCGAGGAAAAATTATTAAATCTGAGTGGAAAGCTCATTTCTTTTAATTCCATGTAATTCGTTAATTTACCTGCAATTTAATGCAGAAAAAGCAATTTTCTTTTTCTTTTTAATTAATTAGGGAAATTAAATCTCATTAAATATGACCTTTCTCCTTTTTTTCGAGAATATCTCGTGAAATAATGGAACTACGCGTTTTTTGTACTGAACCTTTTTTATAGTTTTTTAAATTCTCTACAAAAAAGGTTCAGAGGAAAAAAGACGTATCTCCATTATTTAACGAGATATTTTATTATGAATAATTACAGCAATTAAAAATCCATTTCCTTTTAAGAATATCTCGTAGGATGACGGAGATACGCTTTTTTTACACTGAACCTTTTTTGTAGCTTTTGAAATTCTCTACAGAAAAGGTTCAGTGCAAAAAAGTCGTATCTCCATTATTTCACGAGATATTTGATTAAGAATAATCATAACAATAAAAAAAAAATTCTTTTGAGAATATCTTTGAAAATAATGGAGATACGTCTTTTTTACACTGAATCTTTTTTGTAGCTTTTGAAATTCTCTACAAAAAAGGTTCAGTGCAAAAAAGTCGTATCTCCATTATTTTCGGAGATATTCCATTTAGAAAATTGGAATATTCAAAAAATTTCACTTATTTCGATAATAATGATGATAATTCTCATGGATTCACTCTTCTGCACCAGATATAAGACTGAAAGGCTTACATCGTGGTCTACTGTTTGCAGGTGCATACACACCGCACTGCAGCTGTCCCTCCTGTCCACGAAACGACGTCTCAGATTATTTATGCCGCCTGCAATATGCTTCTTCCTTTCTTACATTATCCTAGCGAGTTAAAAAAAAATTCTACCTCTTTATTTCCATGTATATATATTATACACGTGACACTGGGAGCGTGCACAATTTATTGTCTAAACTTTCAGTCCCTCTTTAACCCCTGTATTGCTTGCATTGTGCCCTTACCTCAATTTACATTGGTAGTTTCAAATTTCTACGCAGCTGCCCATCGACTCTGGCCAATTAACGAGATATTAATTACATCCCTTATTAGCAGTTAATTAAAAGAATTTTTATTTCGTGAGAATTTTGATGAAATAAAGAAACTGGAAGGATTCTTCATTATTCTTTATTGAATATCTCGGAAACTAAGAGAGATAGAGAAATTTTTGTGATTACCTGTTTTGTGCAGAATTTCAAGAGCTACAAAAAAGGTTTCTACAAAAATTGCTCTATCTCGCTTAGTTTCCGAGATATTCTCTAAAAACGAATGATTAAGAATATTTTTTATTATTATTTTGGGAATATCTTGAAAACGAGTGGGTTTAGAGAAAATCCTCAAGAGACCTTTTTTGTAGAGAATTTAATTCTCTACAAAAAAGGTATCTTGCCATTTTTCGATAAATCCGATAGTTTCCGAGATATTCCAAAAAATAAACATTCTCATCAATTATAATTCTCATAATATTAATTTTCCGACAGAAAGAAAGTTTAGATTCAAGGTTAAAGTGAATAATTGACTCGAAAGTATGCAGATACATAGTAGGCGGATGGAAAGTTGTAATTTCCCACGTATGGGTGAGTGATGTTGAAGCTGGAGGTATCGGATTTCACGTAAAATGCATGAACGAGTAGTGGACGGGTGAAGAAACTCGAAAAAAAGGGGAAAAAAGAGTGAGAGATCGGCCTGACGCACGAAGGCGAAATGGACATGAAGAAGAGAGCGAGTGTGAGTGGTAGAGGGCCGTGGTGGGTCAGACGAGCCGGAAGACTAGAAAAACTGGATTAATTAGCTGAGGGAGAGGTCCCCGGGGGCTGGAATCTCCTCGTTCACCTGGTGCATCACGTCTCCGTTGCTCTATACCTCCTCAACATTTTTTTTTTCATTCACTTGATACACCTTTGGGCGCCTTCTTTCTTGTTAGCCTCAGTTGATTCGGTGTCTTTCTTGTTTCATCATTTTTTCTAATGCCAACACACCTTATCCAGGGAAAGCCTCGAGGTACGTTCCCACGATTCAATGGAATCCAGCGAATAACTACTGATGAAGAGGAAAAAAAATGAAATCAAGTAGGCGAATAAAACTGAAAAAATCTCTGAAACTAATGGAGATACGACCTTCATGCACTCAACCTTTTTTATAGAAAATTTCAAGAGCTACAAAAAAGGTTCAGTGAAAAAAAGTCGTATCTCTATTATTTTCAGAGATATTCTCAAAAAACTTGAGAATTGAAAAAAATTTGTTTTTTTTTATTTTCCAACTTCTCAATGAAATATCTCCGGAAATAATGGAGATACGACATTTTTGCACTGAACCTTTTTTGTAGAGAATTTCAAGAGCTACAAAAAAGGTTCAGTGCAAAAATATCGTATCTCAATTATTTTAAGAGTTATCACGGAGAATGTGAAATTTCCAATTGTCTCGTTTAATTCCAGAACAAATACCAGAGGAAATTATGGATAAACAATGAAATTCATGATTAATTCTGTGTTATGCAGACAGGCAAACGTCAACAGAGTGCATAACCAGTCAATCATGGGTATCTTCAGGGCACTAGAGTAGAGAAATCCTTTGGGTCAGCTTCCGGTTTACGACGTTGTTGAACTAACGATAATCATAGGCACCAATTCCCTCTCTCTCTCTCTCTTCTAGTGTGTTACCCCTGTCCGTTCTGCCGCTTAATTTACGCAGGACTCGACAGAATTGCCTACTACCGTTGATTAAACGGCCAACCACACTGACTGAGTTGACTGCCTCCTAACTGTTGCGAGGATGTACACAGTTGGCCTCTTGTGTATACCGCCGTCCCTCTTATGTTAACCTCGTGGACTTGGCCAGGCCTCTTCCCTGACGTGAAGGAATTTTGATAGGCTGATTTCAAAGTACAGTGGTATTTAGTGCACATACTGGGGAAATTAATAGGCAAGCCTTTCATACGGTGACACTTATTAAAAATTTTACGAATTTCGGGTGTTTTAAGGGATGATCATTATTTTTAAGAGTATCTCAGAAACTATTGAGTTTAGAGAAAAATGTCAAGAGACCTTTTTTGTAGAGAATTTAATTCCCTACAAAAAAGGTCTATTGACATTTTCCCCTAAACCTCATAGTTTCTGAGATATTTTTAATTTAAAAAATTATTGATTTATCGAGGATTCTCGAATACTTTTTTCTCATCACTGTTTATTTACGAATATCTACGAAACCATTGAGTTTATCGGAAAATATCAGGAGACCTTTTTTGTAGGGAATTAAATTCTCTACAAAAAAGGTCTCCTGACATTTTTCGATAAACCTAATGGTTTTCGAGATATTCATGAAATAAAACTATCACTTTGAAAAAACTCGAGTCACTTTATTTTTACATCATTATTCGTGTGCAGCAATTCTTCTCCCCTGCCGATGAGCACTATTTGCACTCAATTTCATTGCTGAGTTAACGGGCTATAAAAAAAGAAGAAAAGCGGAGAAAAAATGTAGCCACACGAACCGAGCGGGTTTTACGGCTCAAAGTGCAAGATGGGATTCCCCGGGGTGAAAAATACAAATTGCACTTTTACGACAGTTAATCCTGTCGGTGAAAACGACACAGCGACACAAAATCACAAAGTTTCCCCCCCATCTTCACGAAAATATTTCTTTCCGTGTATTTTTCGCTACTTTCTGCACTATTTCTAAAATGATATCTTCGTGCTTATATACTGTCGAAGAATGCTATGCTTTGGAATAATGTTGGTGAAAAGAGTATATGGAAATAGTTTCAACGACAGCTATCGCATACGTAGCACATGGATATGCACTTGTGAAGAGCTTCCAACGTTGTTTTCACAGCTATTCTTTTTTCTTCTTCTTTTCTTCTCATATATTACTTTTCGTTTTATTTACATTCTTCTATTTTTCCTGCAGTCTGGCTTACTTTGTTACTTCGGAGGAGTTTGGGGGAAAATTCTGCCGACTGAAAGCAATCGTTCCTTTATATTTTCACGTTATTTTCATTCGGGAAACTCGGGAAATATTGGAAATTCTTGAGTTCAAGGGGAACATTGAATAATTTGATGTTTTTGAGGATATCTTGAAGACTATGGGGTTTACGAGGAATTATGAAGAGACCTTTTTTGTGGAGAATTGAATTCTCTACAAAAAAGGTCTCGTGATAAATTCTTCTAAACCTGATAGTTTTCGAGATATTTGCAATTGAAAAAGTAATTGATTTATTTATAATTTTCGAATTCTTTATTCCTGTCATTATTATTTCACGAATATCTCGTAAACTATTGAGTTTACGAAAAATTCACAAGAGACCTTTTTTGTAGAGAATTAAATTCCCTACAAAAAAGGTCTCTTGACATTTTCCCCTAAACCTAATAGTTTTCGAGATATTGATATTAGAATTTCACTTTTCTGCTAATTAAAGATAAAAAATCCTGAAAAATTAAATATTCTTTTTTGAATAATAAAAAAAAACACGTTCACGATACAAATGACTGCAGCTTTTGAAAAATTGCACGAGTGCTCAAACAGAAATGAAAACCCGAAGCTTTCACAGCTTAATTAAGAGTCTCCCATGTCAAAATGGCAGTATACGTGTGATGGAGGATAAAAAGACGTCGAAAAAAATAAAGGAATCGACTCTGTTGCATTCAGACAGTTGCAAGTTCGTCAATGAGCGTCAGCAGGATAAAATACGTAGTGTGAGAATAGAAGTTCGCTTGCCAACCCCTCCACGACATCCATTGTGATTATCCGGCCGAGCAGATAATCAACTGACATACGTATGGACAATATGAGAATTCTTCGTCAGCCCCATTTCGACAGAGTGTCGAAATTAATGTACTTTTGTCCTGAATAGTCATTTTCCTTTTTCATCATTTCCACGTGAATGAATTTACATTGAGATTGACGTGGGGGAATGATTAATTAACTTTTTTAACAAAAATCTCTTTTCAATAAATTTATTAAAAATATTTAATTTCAGGTTTTTTGGAATATCTCGGAAACTAAGTGAGATAGAGAAATTTTGCAAGAGACCTTTTTTGTAGAGAATTTCAAGAGCTACAAAAAAGGTTACCACGATAATTGCTCTATCTCGCTTAGTTTCCGAGGTATCCTCAAAAAACTGGTGATTAGATGAATTCGATTTTTCTGAAAAATTGCGTCTGTTTTAAATCACGGACTGAATTCACGTGGAATCGACGCCATTTTGAAGTCCTGATGTCACTCAACAATTCAACTATTTTGCACGTTTTTTTTCAAGCATGTAATAAGATTATTATTTATTTCAATGAATTTAAGAATATTTAATTTCCGTTTTTTTTTTTAATATCTCCAAAACTAAACGAGATAGAGAAAAAACTCAGGAGACCTTTTTTGTAGAGAATTTCAAGAGCTACAAAAAAGGTCCCCACAAAAATTCCTCTATCTCGCTTAGTTTCCGAGATATCCTTAAAAAACTGGTGACTAGATAACTTCGATTCTTCCGAAAAATTCAGAACCCTTTTTTCAATCTTGTAATCCAAGAATTACTCACTCTTGCAAAACCCTGAGATTATTATGTATTGAGGCACGTGCCAAGTATCAATCTCATCATAAATACATGTTCGTACAGTCACCAGATTGCTGGTAAACCAGTGGCCTCACTATCTCAGTCCGAGGAATGCAAAAAAAAGAGACAAGAACTGCATCGATACGAGAACCGGTATGATGTGGTATTACTGAAAACGTAATAACTCATTTGATGGACAGATCGTGTACACTCGGTGCTCGATTATTACGATGAAATTAACGGTACAAATAATGTTAACAAAATATTACTGAATTAATTCCCAACGGAGTTAATGACGGAGAAAATTAATACGAAGCCATAGAGAGTTAATCGGTTGAGCCAACTAGAGGCAAAGTTTAACGAAATTTCAAATGAGAAAAAAATTGTTCAAACACTCAGAATGTTTGCGGATAATTATGGGATAATAGTTGAGTCATAGTTGAGGGTAAAAAGGAGAGGGGGGGGGGGGTATTTTCTTGGGGAAAAATTATACTATGAAAAGGCATTTTGTTACGAAACTCGAGGAAATAAGGGAAACGAAGTTTTCAGAGTGAAAGAGGAAGCTTGTTTGTATCAGAAGAAACTAGAATAAGAAAAGTGGGTCACAGGGCTTGTTTTCCAGCGGATATTTACTCGTGAGTGCCTCGAATTTCTTGGCTCATGCCCTTGGTAATATTGGAAGAAAGAATGCTAAAATTGTGTCAATAGAAATCAATTATTTTCGTTTAGCAATAATCTTTGTTTATTGGATAAATTTGGGGAAATTTGAATATCCCCGAAACTATTGGGTTTAGGAGAAAATATCAAGAGACCTTTTTTGTGGGGAATTTTAAGAGCTACAAAAAAGGTCTCTTAACATTTTTCGATAAACTGCGTATTTCTCGAGATATCTTTAATATAAGTCCATAGTGTCGGGAGAAAAGAGAAAAAAAATATTTTTATCGTTCTCACAATCATCAGAACGTGTCATTCTTCAGGACTTCGTGTTAATCGCCTCTATCAGAACAATATTATGCACAAACTACCTGCTAAATGTTGCAGGATGTGCATCGATCGCACGTCATCGCCATAAACTCTCATCAAAAGAGGAAAACATTGATTTTATCTACCCCTGGAAAAACTATTCTCTTTAAACATTTTTAAAAAAGAAGCATCAACACAAAAAAATCTGCAAAAATTCACAAGAAATGTAATCATGTTACCGCATGTTCTCAAATTTTTTCAGAATTTTCACTCAACTCCTTCATGTAGAAAAAAAATCCTAAATCCTTTTAATTATACAATTTTCATTTATTCCCTTTAAAAATGGTTAAAAAAATCGATTCTATCCTCATCGATATACAGCACAGGATACACTGCATATGAATGTAGAGAAACCTCAACTCTACCCATAGATTTCCAACTCGATGTGCTAGGATATTCCCGAGTTCCTTGATTTCCGCCTCATGTTTAAAGTTACATGTATACATTTCAGTCTATCATGATTTCATTGGCCCCAGTAACGTGATAATTGCAAGAGCCGGATTCGAAACCTCCTCCCACTTTCATCCTCGATCCACGAATAGACGAGGGGGCGAAAGGAGGACACGGATTTTTCGAAACAAAGTGGTAACGTACAAGAGACTTTGCGCATGTTCTTCAATCCGACTATCTTTCTCTATCGCGTGAGGCTCATTTGCATTGTGTTCACCGTATCTATCATCTGAAATTAACACTGTCAGAAAAGCCCGTGTGCTTTCCTAGCATCGGTCTCGCTTCCGTGTTCGCAAACGTTACGATTAAGTCACCGAGGGTTGACGTAGACCTCTCTCTTCTCCTTACTCCAATTTCTCGGCTTTAGAAACGAAAATTTCGCTGGAATATTTCGTGTACGTATCAGTTACGAATTCGGCCGTTTCGTTCCACTCCGTTGATTTTCATGGAGTTCATGAGGAGTTGTGGAATTACGTGAACTTGCAGTTTGCGAGATTCAATTTATTTTTTAAGTAATTAAATACTTTTTTTTTTAAATTAAAAATACCTTGAGAACCGTTAGGTTTAGGGGATTTTATCAAGAGACCTTTTTTGTAGAGAATTTCGAGAGCTACAAAAAAGGTCTCTGCGAAAACTCCCCTATCTCTCTTAATTTCCGAGATATATTGCAGTTTACGAGATTGAATTTATTTTTAGAATAATTAAATACTTGTTTTTTTATTTTAAAAATACCTTGAGAACCGTTAGGTTTAGGGGATTTTATCAAGAGACCTTTTTTGTAGGTCTTCAAATTCTCTACAAAAAAGGTCTCCTGACATTTTTTCATAAACCGAGTCGTTTCAAAGGTATCAGCAAAAATATAAAATAATGAGTCATTCATGAAAAATGGAAAAAAATCGTCACTGCCAGAAACAACTGTTTCTCAGGATTAGTTTAATATTATCATTCTCGTGATATCACGTAAATCCACAAGATTTGATTTCACCAAGTAATAACTGCACGAAGGCACGTACCGAGTTCGCCACCAAATACTCTATTCCTCATAGGAACTTCCCCTCTCTCACGTTTCTCACTCATTCACTGCCATTTCTTTTCGTTTGCACTCTCCCCCCTTCTTCTCGCCTCTTTTATTACGCAGGGAAAAATAGCCGCGGCTTCCTTCAAATAAATACACGTATACGCACATACTCACCGATAAATTCCCCCGCAAACTAAATAAATGTATTGCTCCTTTCCTCACGTTAGAAAACTACAGAAATTCACCAAAGTCATGAATGCTGTGTCTCCCCCTTCCCTAACTTCATTTCCTTCCCTTCAAACATCCTCTCGGAAGTCATGTGATGATTGCACGTGACTGCGGGAAAAAATTCCGAAGAAAATATGATAAATTCTTTTTTTGTTTGAATTGTTTTTCAAGAATATCTCGGAAACTAATGGAGATACGGCTTTTTTGCACTGAACCTTTTTTGTAGCTCTTGAAATTTTCTACAAAAAAGGTTCAGTGTAAAAAAGTCATATCTCCATTAATTTCCGAGATATTTCATTGTTTGTGACTGGGATAAAAAATTCTGAAGAATTCTTCATTTTTTTTCGAATTGTTTTTCAAGAATATCTCAGAAACTAATGGAGATACGTCTTTTTTTCACTGAACCTTTTTTGTAGCTCTTGAAATTCTCTACAAAAAAGGTTTAGTATAAAAAAGTCGTATCTCCATTACTTCTCAAGATATTTCATTGTTTCAAATAAAATAAAAAAATTGACAAAAATAAAGAAACTTTTAAAACGTCTTCGTTATATATTTCTCCGCTGAAATTTCCCACGAGTTCCTATATATCAAGGAAAATTTCCCACTGGGTCCGTTTCCTCCAATGCACGTGTCTCTCTCGCACTTAAACAATTTCAATCGTACGAAATTTCATTTAAGTTTCATTTTCCTCAAACTGTAAAACAGAAGGGGAAAAAAATGCAAGTGGAAAAGCTCCGTATGTTGTTAGCCACTGAACAAAAAAAAAATACAGAAGCATAAAAAGAAATAGAGAATTGCCAACACGTACCCATGGTGACTTTCCAGTTGGCTATTACGAGGTAGAATATAACGTCTCCCATTAAAATGGGCCAGCACGTCTTCGAAGATTGGCTCTGAGACTCTGAAGAGCAGGTGAACTCTAAAACCGTAATACCACTGTCACTCTGTACACATTGAGGGGAAAAAATTAAGAGAGTGGTGGAGTTGGCTATTTGGTTTAATCGTGCAATGCAGTTTTTTTCAATTTTTTTCCCACCACCCCCTCGACCATTCGATGACCACGATTGAGGGGGAAAAGGGGCGGCGCAAGCAGAGTCCTTGAAAGCCTGATGACGTTGTTACCGCTAACTAGAACTCCCCGAGAGTTCAATACTCACCTGCACAACCGCGATCGGAATAATAAAGGTCTCGAGCTTCGTTACTACGTGAACTGGATATCTTTAACCCGATGAGATGAGAATCTAGTCTACTGGCTTTATAAAACTGTGAAGTAGAGAAAGAATGAAAAAAGTGGGAGTTCTTCCTCGTTTTTTTTCTGAATACCTCGAGAACTAAACGAGATATCGAAATTTTTGTAGACACCTTTTTTGTAGAGAATTTCAAGAGCTACAAAAAAGGTCTCTACGAAAATCCCCCTATCTCTCTTAATTTCCGAAGTATACAGAAAATCCTCCAATAAACCATTTCCACTCTAAATTAATCACGTTCGTTTTTCCCGAATACCTCGGAAACTAATCGAGATATCGAAATTTTCATAGAGACCTTTTTTCTAGAGAATTTCAAGAGCTACAAAAAAGGTCTCTACAAAAATTCCCCTATCTCTCTTAATTTCCGAGATATATAAAAAAAATCTTTCCATGCGAATATTCGAATTCAAACACCATCTCTCGACCAATAGAAAAATCTCCCTCTGAAACAGAGTCATTTCAATTTGCGCAGAATGTGATCACTGTGCATAAGTATACAGAAAATTCTCCAATGAGTAAACCCAAGAAGTTTACAGTATCCGCTTTGTCTAAGTAGAATTTTCCCCTCGGGGAGTATGCAGAGAGAATCGTCGTATGACAATGAGCCCCTCTCATCAGATAGAAGTCCTTGCAGTTCATGATTGTAAAGCGTAACGCCATCCAATGTCAATCCACCGAGAGAATCCAAGTCACGTACAACGCACAAAGCTAATGTTAGTACGTAGCCAATTGAGTTTTGTGGAGGGGGAAGTTCCTTATACACACGCCTTTTATAAGTCTCTGTATTTACTATTTACATTGCTCCGTTTTCGGAATCGTGGCAGAGTGTATGGGAGTAATGTATACGTTTCGGGCATTTTATGGAATTACACGGTAGTGAAACGATAAAGGACGTACAAGGCTGGAAACATTATACCGAGATATGTACTAGAGAAAAAAAGGGAGAAATATAAAAAATAAAGAGAACAAGGGGATATGTTACACAAACGTGTGGCTTCTACGCGTCTGACGTATAAAGTTAAGTGCGTCCGTTTCTACGGGGATAATGGCCTCTACAATCTACGGTAAATCCAGTGAAATAATTTCTCTCTTTTACCGGAGTATTATGGTTTTTATTGCAGTGAATTCGGTTCGATTTATTCGATTTTTTTCTGGAGAGTTTGGATTAATTTATGGAGTTTTTTTTTGCATTTCTTGCGCCAGGATTTATGGGAAATTTGGTGAAAACAATGATTATTAATTCATGGGATAAGTATCATCTAACATCGTTGACGGGAATAGCTCTACACGGTTCTGCACTTCAGCTTGTGCACACGAGCCATGTGACCACTGCGGCAATGAATCACTTCATCATTCTCGGGTCTGGTAATATCTGAATGGTTTCCCTGAATGTGTTTATACGAGACCTCTTGCTATCTTTAATTTCGACATTTTCTTCATCAAATTCTTAATTTTTTTGCATTTTTTTCTGTGTTTCAGGTAAGTTACGAGACTTGGAAAAAAAAGGGAAAATAGAAAATCTTCGACTGCACGTGAGTTTTTGCGAATTATCTACGAAATTATTGAGTTTATCGGGAAATGTCAAGAGACCTTTTTTGTAGAGAATTGAATGATCTTCAAAAAAGGTCTCTTGATAAATTCTCCTAAACTCAATGGTTTTTGAGGTATTCTTAGAATAAACGAAACAGTGTCACCGATTCTTTAAAAAATTCTTAATAACAATAAATTACCGTTTAACACGTGGAATACTCGGGCAATATTCTTCCCGGTATCTTTCATTTACAGTAAAATCGACATATCTATCCAAACTAATAAATATAAATCTACGGTAGACGTGCTACCCAAGTCAGGGCAATCCGTCTCAAGCGTCCACTCCGCCTCTGCTCTTCTTCTTCTTCTTTTCATTTTACCTTTTTTCCCTTATTTCTTTTCGGGAGGCATTGTTTTATTCCAGCCGCGTAGCAGACACTCCTCATCCCTTTTCCCCAAACACACACACACACACACATTTGTGCACACTCAGACACCTCGACTGGTTTAGCTTCCTGACAATTTTACCCTCTTCTCTCACTTTTTTTATTTCCACTCAGTGCCATCATCCCGCAACACTCCTTTATCTATTCTCCTCCTATAAACTCAACTGTACAGCTTCATCGAGAGTGCATTTCCACTTTTTCAACAGACACCAATATTCCAACAAGCTTAATGACTGCTTTGGCTTCAATATCGTATACAAAGTGACCAAATTCTTGCTACAATTAATAACGTTCGTTTTTTTTTTATATCTCGAAAACTAATTGAGATATCGAAATTTTCATAGAGACCTTTTTTGTAGAGAATTTCGAGAGCTACAAAAAAGGTCTCTACAAAAATTCTCCTATCTCTCTTAATTTCCGAGATATATCGAAAAAAGGGTTTTTCAAATGTTTCCATGAAAATATTCGAATTTAATCACAATCTGTCGACGAAAACTAATCGAGATATCGAAATTTTCATAGAGACCTTTTTTGTAGAGAATTTCGAGAGCTACAAAAAAGGTCTCCACAGAAATTCTCCTATCTCTCTTAATTTCCGAAAAATTGTTTTTTAAATGTTTCCATGGAAATTTTCGCATAATGTGATGACAGTGTTGCATAAGTATGCAGAAAAATTCCCCAATAAACCCAAGAAGCTTCATGGAGAGTGCATTTCCACTTTTTCCACAGCAATATTCCAACAAGCTTAATGACTGGTTTGGCTTCAATATCGTATACAGTAGCCAACTACTTTCTACAGTTAATCACGTTCGATGCAATTTTTTTTCGGCTCCATCTCCCTCTCTCTCTCCTACTCCTCCGCCCTTTTTTCCATCTCTCTTCTCCTTTTTTTGGAATATTTCAGCAAGCTGGCGATTTAATATGCGGAAAAGCTCGTCCTGCGGTTCCGGCTTATTGCCAATTGTTATTTTCGGTCTGGTCGTGGATTGACGAGCCATACGCCCATGTTACTGGGGGTAGTGTGGCGAGAGTGCCGGGGGGAGGGGGTGGCCCGACGATTGTTGCATTTTAGAGAGTGGTGTTGATAAAAAAAATAGAATAAATGAATGGGAGAGAGTGATGGATTTATAGGCGGGGGAAAAAAAAGTGTTTTTCAACGGGAATTTATGAGAATTTTTGTAATTTATTAGGATTTTTGGGAAATTTTATTTTTAAAATTATGAATTCTTGAGAATAAATTGAGAAAATTCAAAACATTCATATTATTTGTGAATAAATAAAATGAGAAAAAAAAAAATTAACGTGATGAATTAATTTTCCAGTTTTCTCTGCATCCATACTTCATTCATTCTGTTTTCATCCATTTTTCTTTGTTTAATTCACACACAAGCCCTTGTCGCAGCATTTATTCCCTCCGGATTTTCGAAATAATAAAAAAACAAAAAATACACACATACATACATACATACATATACACAATGGAGTCACTCAAGCACGAGGAATGATCCAACCGGGTTTTTTAGGGATTGGAGGTTAATCCCAGAGTCGAGTACGAGTGGAAACAAATTTTTTTTTTTCCCTCGTTTTGTACCTTTACCTTTTTTTGCTGGGGGGTGAGGGTTAATCGAAGAGGATACGGCGTTCGGCAATTGGCGCACTCGATTGCGGCTAAATTTGCGTTTTTTTCCTGACGCATTCTCTCATACCATTCGTGTCTCGATGGCAAAATTGACGTTGCCACGAGAATTCACCAGCAGAAAAGGACAAACAATGGTGGAAGGGGTAAATAAAAAAAAAATTCCGTGTACGAGAGAAAATGAAAAATGAAATAATAAAAGCAATGGATTGGTTTACACCGCTTCTGTGAGCACCAATAGGCCAATAAAAGTCAATTATCCAATTCTGTCTTCGTTAAAATTTTGTAAAGGAGTTATTTTCAATTTACCAACGAATTTTTCACTAATTAATTTTATTTGATCAATTAACTCTTTTCTTTAACTACGAATATCTCTGGAAATAATGGAGATACGCCTTTTTTAGCCGAATCCTTTTTTGTAGAGAATTTCAAGAGCTACAAAAAAGGATGAGGATAAAAATGTCGTATCTCCATTAGTTTCAGAGATATTCTTGAAAAACTAAAAATAGTGGAAATTGTGATAAAATTCCAACAATTTCCGAGATAATCAGATAACAAGATAAGCTTTGCTGCAGATGAATCCAAAGAATAATTTATCTTGAGACACGTAAATTTCCATCATGGAAATTCTCCCTCAAAAAACAATGATCCTCGATTAATAATTCATCGTGAATTGTTCGGAGTAAAACTCGGATAAAACGAGAAAAAATAAATAAATCCATTTATTATCCCCGAGTATTTACAAAACGGTACACTGTATATAATCCCGTTGAACAAACTCTCGCATACTCGGTGTAATTAAATGAATTCATAGCCACAGTAAATAAGAAAACCGGTTTTCTAAGATGATCGTTACGCCTCTGGTAACGAGTGCTTTCTCTATTCCTGAAAAAAAACGTAAAAATTCATACATAAGAAGCATTATTCCATCAGAAATGTTTATATACGCATATAAGTTTCGGAATACCCGCTGAGAACCGCCACTGTGCCGAATAATCGTTAATTTCGTGCCTAACGAGATTCCGCATCATAAAATACATCAGAAGTCACAAAACTCGATTTTTCAATGGAGTTACGCCCTTTGAGAGAGGAGAAATTGTTTCAAATACTAAATAACTTCATTCATGTCACCTTAAAATCGTGACAAATTCTTCATTTCAAACCTCTCCATTTTCCAAAGAAATGTCACGTGTTCCCAGAGGCTTTGACCATCTCGACAGGACCCAAGCCCCGGAATATCTCTAAAAAAAAAGGGGGGGAAGGATTCAGAGTGGAGAAGATAGAGTCAAAAAGTTGACCAACTCGAGCCGACAATTTTCCGCTTCTCCCTCCCACAAAGCCCCTAAATACTAAGAGACTGTGTATCAAAGATTTGGAGCACACACACACACACGCGTCATCTCCCTGATGCTCGGATTTTTTCAGTCTCTAAAAAAAGGGAGAGAGCCACTAAGTCAATGGCTCTGTGCATGTACACATGCGCGTGTATGTAGACTCATTCTGCGAGGGTGATGGTCTGAAATGAGGCTCATTCGAGACCTCAGAAGAGTTAAGAGAGTACATATAACCGACATGTGCAGTTTCCCTCTGCTCTTTAACTAGTAACCCAGGAATGTGCCAGTCGAATGCTCTTGTCCCGGGAAAGGTAACATTTGTACTCGTGCCAGGACTTAGGTTCACGAACTTTACGGGAAAAAAGGAGAAAAGAGTGACTAACGCCCCAGAAGATCCGCAGCTATGGCGCCATTGCGCAATTTCGTCTATTCTACATGAACAATGTAATTCCCAGACAATTGCAGTCATGAAATCATTTTTTTTAAGGTCATTTAATGCAGACACGGAATTCACGTAAAGTCGTCGCCATTTTGAAGTCATCGTGTCATTGATAAATATGAAAAAAACGCATTGCGTAAGGCTGCCTATGTAATACTGCAGACATTTAAAATATCACGTGCATGATGCAATTGATATTGAGTCTTCCTTTTTATCTTTTCTCGTCTTTTTCACTAATTAATTTTATTTCATCAATTAACTCTTTTCTTTAACTGCGAATATCTTTGGAAATAATGGAGATACGACTTTTTTACCCTGATCCTTTTTTGTAGAGAATTTCAAGAGCTAGAAAAAAGGATGAGGGTAAAAATGTCGTATCTCCATTAGTTTCAGAGATATTCTCGAAAAACTGAAAATTATGATTTTAAAGTCGACGCCATTTTGAAGTCATCGTGTCATTGATAAATAAAAAAAAGGCATTGCGTAAGGCTGCCTATGTAATGCTGTAGACATTCAAAATATCACGTGCATGATGCAATACATATTGAATCTTCCTTTTTATCCCCAGACATACTCTCGCTCCTTTTCCTGTCTTTTGCTAGTGGTAGGGAAAAGTTAGGTGCCCTGGTAGAGGCGCGCGTCCGCTATTTTTCCATGCCATTAACGACTGACTTGAACGACCTCTATCAATGGCTTTATGGCGGTTGGCTTTTATCCTACCTCCTACTTCTGCCTTCTCTTCTTCCTCCCCCATCGGTCCAATCACGTTCCAATGGGGCTACTACGTTTATTCTTTTCACTCTCCCTCATCCTCTCTTTCAACCTTCGATATTGCTTGTTTTTCGCTTTTTTTTTGCGCTCTCTTGGATTTTTTTTGTGAATAGGTCTTCTGATTCTTGCACGACTTCTTATTTTATGCCATTTGGTGAAGCATTCTTGGTTTAATGGCTCTCGCAGTTATTCCCAAGCTTTTTTGATGTCGGAGAGAATTTTTGGAATTTTTAAAAATACATAAAAATTTTGGTGTCATTCGTTTTCTTTAATTATCTCGGAAACTAAAGGAGATATTAAAATTTTTGAAGAAACCTTTTTTCTAGCTTTTTAAATTCTCTACAAAAAAGGTGTCTACGAAAATTTCATTATCTCTCTTAGTTTTCAAGATATTCTTTAAATAAGAATCTTAAAAATTGTCAGACCAAAATGGCCTTATTTCCCTCACACCTTCTTTTAATAAGATAAAACGCAGTACTGAATAAGTTCATAAAATTCCAGTGACATCTGGAAACTTTATAACCCTACATTTGAATAATTAACTCAGCATAGTCACATCTCAAGTGCAGCATTATTTAACTATCAAGTATACCACTGCCTCCATATGATTGTCTCCTAAACTTTCAACTAAGTCGTGCAGGTGGAGCTCTTGCCTTTACGACTGTCATCAATGCCCAAGTATCTCTCTCTCTCTCTCTCTTTTCACTGCAACACAAATTCCCTATTTCCACCCTCGGCTTATTCCAACTTCCTCGGATAAAACTTTCATCTGAAATTCAAAATGAAAATACGTTTCCACTGTGTTTTCTCCGAGTGGGTCACATGCACAAAGAGTAAACGTGGGCGTTGAGAATTTCTCTGTTTCTTGACTGTTATTTCGTTCATCCAGCACATGGGCCATTTCAAACACTGTATGACGACAGAAATACTATGGCAGTATCAAACCACTGGGTGTACATTTACGAGTTGAAATCGTGTTCACCTTGCAAATGTTAGGAGAGAAGTGAGACAGCCAAGTGAAATAGTTGCCTCTTGGTTTCGTACAACGTTGGTTAACCGTTACGTACGTCATGCTCAAGGTAATAAACTGCGAGTGCCAAGGTGACCCGACACATGCAACTTTCCTCCATTAATATTTCGCCAGTTAGATGGATTCATGGGTGAATATCTCGAAAAATAAGCGAGATAGAGAAAAATTTGTAGATACCTTTTTTGTAGATCTTAAAATTCTCTACAAAAAAGGTTATTATGAAAATTACTCTATCTCGCTTATTTTCCGAGATATTTAACCTTTTGTGAGAGAATATCGTAGACAATAAATGAGAAACTTTTTTTTATCGGAGATTATTTTGAGAATATCTCGGAAAGTATTGGGTTTAGGGGAATTTTGCAGGAGATCTTTTTTGTAGCTCTTGAAATTTTCTACAAAAAAGGTCTTTCCGGAAATTTCTCTATCTCGCTTAGTTTCCGGGATATTTGAGCTTTTTTAAAGGAATGTCGTAGATAATAACGGAGTTCACCTTTACTAAGTGCGAATAAGCGCCGAAAAAATTGCCCACTTGTGACCATAATCCCTCCACTCTCCATGCCATGAATAAACCTAATCACCTCGAAAAAAAACTCCGGCAAAGAGCGATGAGCAACAGCGTTTGAGGGAGGAGCGCATAGGAAAATTATTACACCGTATCATGGATAAATTATGCAACAAAGAGCATAAAATGTAAAGCGTCGCGGCACAACGCCAACTCGCACTTTCGCCCAGACTCTACCGCGCTTCTCTTTTTGCGTCCAGGAAAAAAGGGGCGTAACCGCCGCAGTGATATACACACAATTTCCAACACCAGCCGAAAACAACGAAACACAGTGAGAAACTCGGCGTATTCCAGAATCCAAGGAGACTTAATGGACTTTTTACTCTCCTGTGTTGTCTGATTTATTTAGACTTTCTTCCTGCAGTCTTGGGGGAGGGGTGGGGAGGAGAAAGATAGGCAAAAGTGCTTATTTTTTTTTATCCGAGCGTTATAACCACTGACTTTTATCGCGGGCATCAAGACGCCTGGCGATATTTCACAATTACGCAGCTTTATTGCGGTACCATAAAGATACCCATGGTGCGTGTTGGTCTTTCACGATCGACCCCACCTCCCCCTCTTTCGTATGGAAGACTAGGGAAAATGGACAGGCTGGATAAAATGATTCGGGATTTTTTTTCATAGTGAAGGAGTCTACCAGAAAAATTGAAAAAATTCACAAAAAATGTGATCATATTGTAGCATCACCTCAAATTTTTTCAAAATTTTCCTTCCCCTCCTTCATTGTAAAAAAAATTCCGAAAAATTTAAAATCGTGAATTCGTTTTTTCTCGATTTTTTTCTATAATGATTTTTTTTCAGTGAAGACTTTTGTGTAGAGTTTTGAAAAAATTCAGGAAAAATGTGGATGTATTACAGAATATTCTCAAATTTTTTCCGAATTTTTCATGAAATTCTTCACCTTGAAAAAAAATCCTGAATGCTTCTACCTCGATTTTTTTTCCCCTCGTCCATAAAAATTCCAATTTCTCTCTTTGCCACCCTTATCCTTATCTCCCCGGAACTTTCTCCATTTTCTTCCCTTTTATTTCAAAGTCGTATAACGGCAATTCTGTGCATTAGTGTACCGGCAATTTTTTCGGTAGGAGTCACTGGAAAATTTTGATTGGAGTAACTCGGAGAGTTGCTTTGTAACATTTTTGCCCTTCGAGGGCTTAACGAACCGCCTCGTTATGAAGAAAACGAAGTGGAAGAAGGGGCGAGTGAGAGAGAGAAAGAATAGAATTTATAAGTAAAACTGTTGGGGATTTTTAAAAAAAAAAGTTACAAGCGTCGTTAGATGCGTGAGATTATCGTCTGGTCTTAATAAATTATTGAAGCTTCTTTTTTATGTATTTAAGGGGCAATAATCGGCTATATTGAACGTGACTCTGCAGTTTTATGGGAAGAATTGAATTAATAAATTCACGAGAAATTCCGAGTTTAATGGGGCATTACGGGCGAATGCTCGCACTTTATTGCACCTTTTTTGCGTCTAATTAGACGAGAATTTCTTAATTAAAGTTTGGAATTTAGTGGGATCGATACTGTGCTTTCAATGAATCAATTTCAATTTAGAAACAATGAACATTTTCATGGCGATTCATAGTTCATTGATTACGGGATATGGGGCTGTTACAGGGTCGTCGTAAAGTAGAGACAATGACCTGGGTACAGTGATTGGTATTTTAGGAGTTACGTTCGCATTGGGAGAACGAGAATGTTTGAATATTCAGGAGGAATTTACGATTTGGAGATTATTTTGAGGATATCTCGGGAACTATCGAGTTTAGAAGAATTTCGCAAGAGACCTTTTTTGTAGAGAATTTAATTCTCTACAAAAAAGGTCTCTTGACATTTTCCCCTAAATGTATTGGTTCTCGAGATATTCACATAATTAGGAAATTTTGTAAAAAATTATGTTAATGAAGGTTTTTTAGTTTTTTGAGAATATCTCGGAAACTAAGCGAGATAGGGAAAATTTTGTAAGGACCTTTTTTGTAGCTTTTGAAATTCTCCATAAAAAAGGATTCTTGTGAAATTGCCCTATCTCGCTTAGTTTCCGAGATATTGATGTCTCAAGAATGAGTATAATCATAAACAACTCAAAAAGCCATGAAATCTCCCCCAACTATTGATTCATCCTCCAATCATCAATCGACAATTCCCGTCGCTGATAAAACACGGACTGGCGTATCAATGTGTTCGAAATGAGGGTTAAGATGCCGTGAAGGAGGGAAAAGAGGAAAAAAAAACCACCAAAGAGAAATAACATGCAATAAGTTTCACGAGGAGGGTCCACTCACCCAAACTCCTCACAATCGTGACGTTGACCACTCCGCAGAAAAACCCAATAATCCAAGCCACTCCTGACAAACGATCACGTCAAAAACGTAATTCTGAAATGTTCTCGCTCGTTTTTTTTTTCGTGAAATCCAGGGGATGGCGTGGAGGTTAAGAAAACTGCTTGACTGAGATATTGTAGGTGTACTCGACATCTCGGCTTCGCCATTACAATCATTGGACCCTTTTCACATCTCCTCCCCCCTCCCATTGGCTAACAAGACCGCAGGAATCGACAGTTTCTGTCGAGAAACTAATAAATCGATAAAATAACTGAATTATTCGATTTTTCTTCACTTTTTTGAGAATATCTCGGAAACTATAGAAGATACGACTTTTTTGCACTGAACCTTTTTTGTAGCTCTTGAAATTCTACACAAAAAAGGTCCAGTGCAAAAAAGACGTATCTCCATTATTTCCGGAGATATTTCGTTGAGAATGGTTTGAAGATGAAATTGACTTTTTTTGTTTTGTGACTTTTGTATTGAATTATCTCGAAAACGAGTGGGTTTAGGGGAAAATGTGGAGAGACCTTTTTTGTAGAGAATTCAATTCTCTACAAAAAAGGTCTCTTGCCATTTTTCTCTAAACCCAATACTTTCCGAGATATTCTCGAAATAAAGTTCGGGAGTTTCTTTCTATGAATAACTTTGCCATAAAAAATCCCGAGAAAACACGAGACTAATATTAAAAAAACTCGAAAAACCTGAAATCACAAAAACAGTTGAGAATTCACAGGATTTAATGCATAAACGGGGAAAAAATAACACAGCCTAAACCATTCCTCTCGTCCTCTATTTTTCTTCACTTTTATTACGAAAAAAACAGAGGAAACTGTTTTCTTTTTGATAAAAACAGGAAAAAAATCCTTCGACGAGAGTGCGAGAGCTTTTCGGCG
This sequence comes from Aleiodes testaceus, assembly GCA_963565655.1. Taxonomy (NCBI): domain Eukaryota; kingdom Metazoa; phylum Arthropoda; class Insecta; order Hymenoptera; family Braconidae; genus Aleiodes; species Aleiodes testaceus. The sequence goes on along the minus strand of OY751415.1, from coordinate 4,253,602 downwards.
AACGTGAATCCGTTAAAAATGAATAAACACGCAAAAACGAGAGAATGCCCATACACATTCTCTTTTACATCATTCACTTCACGTGAATTTTACCCGAAAAAAAAAAAGAAATCTAATGATTTTACCATCCTCCTTCTTCTGCATGCCATTTACCCAAAACTTTACTTTTCCCCCATCTTTTCACCGTTATGTCAACGTTACAATCCCTGTGAAGGCAGGGGTGGCTTTCACCCTTGAATAATGCAAAAACCCCCTTTATGAATTTTTATGCAAGCCACGGAATATACGCCCATGAGTTTGTCACGAAATAGTGCGTTCTCTCTGTGTTTTTTTTTACTGTTTCACTAAATTTTACGTTTTTTTCCATTTGAATTTTTTCCTAGTTATCGTTTTCATCCGGCATTATGATATTCACATGGTTTTTTCGAAAAAAATTCAGTCTGTTGAATGGAAAAGGGAGGAGAATTGTTCACGAATGTGGAAATTCAAAGGAGAGGAGAATAATAAACAGGATAATCATTTATTCTGAAATTTATTTTATAAAATAGAAGAAATTCGTGTTTTTTTTTTCTTTTTTTGAGATTATCTCGGAAACTAAGGGAGATAGGCTCTTTACGCACTGAACCTTTTTTGTAGCTCTTAAAATTTTCTACAGAAAAGGTTCAGTGCAAAAAAGGCGTATCTCCATTATTTTCAGAGATATTCATAAAAAAATCTATTTTTTACCGTTTTTCTCAAATATCTCGGAAAATAAAAGAGATACGGCTTTTTTGTACTGAACCTTTTTTGTAGCTCTTGAAATTCTCTACAAAAAAGGTTCAGTGCAAAAAAGGCGTATCTTCGTTATTTTTCGAGATATTTAATAAAATGTGAAATAATTTTTGGTTTACGTGAATTTTTTAATTTTTTAATGAAAAAAAAAAAATTGTGAAAGACGTGTTCGTCGATTCTAATGAGGTCTACTGAATTTTACCGATAGTAATTGAAACAGTTAATTGAAAAGGATAATTAATATGAGTTTGGATAGTAATTAAAAATTTTCCAATAAAACTTTAATCAACTTCTTTTAACTTTGGAAATCCTCCAAATGGAATAGATTATTCTCATTACAGGAGTTTGCTGGAATATTTGTAATCTCGTGCAATTAAAGTGGGGGATTTTTTTGAAATTAAAAAAATGTGCGTTCGATGGGATTTATTACACTTTAGCCCATAAATCAGGAAAATGGAGTCGGAGAGAATTATTACCATTCACAAATGCAAATCACTAAACCAGCAATTCTCGTCTTTTGTCTCTTTCTCTCGTCCTCAGAATGTCTAACATTCCTGCGTTAATTACAAGTACTGAGTAGACACAGAATATTCCGGACCATTAACGTGTGGCATCTCAGAGATGCCCACAAGACGCCCATTGGCCATGTGAAATTCTTGTGCAGTTGTTTTGTTACATTGAAGCACATTTAATTCCATTATTTCCTATTTTTCGACATTTCACAGCAATTCCTCTCTATTTTGGTGAATATCTCGAAAACTATTGAGTTTAGAGAAAAATGTCAGGAGACCTTTTTTGTAGAGAATTGAATTCTCTACAAAAAAGGTCTCTTCACAAATTTCGCTATCTCTCTTAGTTTCCGAGATATTCAATATAAAAGACTCACCAAAAAAAATTATTAAAAAATAACTAAAAAAATCGAATAGACATATTTTTAGAAATATCTCGAAAACTATTGAGCTTAGGAGAAAATCTCAAGAGACCTTTTTTGTAGAGAATTAAATTCTCTACAAAAAAGGTCTCTTCACAAATTTCGCTATCTCTCTTAGTTTCCAGGATATTCAATATAAAAAACTCCCAAAAAAAATCCTGAATACTTGGAATAATTTTCTCGTAACTTTCGTGCAATTATTTTAGTGAAATGGGGGAAAGTAAATTCCCCCAGGTCTCCATTTCCCCTCCAACTGCGAAACATTATACATACCATTGGATAATCAATTTCTCAGAAAATTCTCATGTAAAATAAATGTAGGAAACACGAGTAAGAAAGAGGCAAAAAATTTGATCAATAATTTCCACTCTTTATGATCCTGTAATGGTTCTCTTTGAAGCTTTCTCGGTTGAAAAACTTCAATCTATTTTACTCCCAATTTTTCTCATTTTTTTTCCCCTTATTAGCTCGATTCTTTTTATGATCTCCAATTATCCCTGTAAACTGTGAGAAGGGAGAGAAAATGGCATGAAGTACATTAACATTCATCCTTCCTTTCTCCTCTCTTTTTATTATTTATTTTACGGTTGAATTGTGGGAGGAGGGGGGAGGGGCACAACTGTTCTCTGCACGAAAGTTTGGGGAAAGAGATGATAGTGCTCTCTGAGTTCTACTCTCACCTAAGAATCTACGACTCTTGATATCTACAATCTCAGAGGTATATACTTACCTCTCATCCGAAACTTCTGTTTCGCTGATGTTCCAGTGTTGTGATAGGGCTTCGCAGAACTCGAAGAATTGTGTATCGAGATAACATTTGAACTTTAATTTTCCAGTTGAAAGAGTTGATTCAGAAAAACAAGTTAAATATTTAAAAACCGTTAAAAATCTATGGAAATATTGAGGTTAGGAAAAAATATGAAGAGACCTTTTTTGTAGAGAATTTCGAGAGCTACAAAAAAGGTCTCTTCATAAATTCTCGTAAACTTGATAGTTTCCGAGATATCTTTAAAATAATGTCGTAATTACTGTGAAACTTAAAATTAAGTAAATATCTTTTTTCGGAATTCTTAATGAGATATCTCGAAAACTAAGCGAGATATCGAAATTTTTGTGGAGACCTTTTTTGTAGCTCTTAAAATTTTCTACAAAAAATGTGATTAGCGAAATTTCTCTATCTCGTTTAGTTTCCGAGAAAAAATGAAAATAAAAAAACCTCAATTCTTTTCCAAAGAATTTCGTTTTACAACAATTGAAATTGTCTAAAGAATTCGATATCAGTTCCCTCTTTTCCTCCACCAATGAAGCCTAACTGCCCTCTTAGCACTGGAGTTCCGTAGAAAAGATGATAGTGGCTCTCGAGTTTCTCTGCTTCTTACTTTAACCAAAGCCCCAGCAGGTACTTTTATCTAAAATCTCTCTCCCCGTTCACTCGCTTTCCTCTCATTCGCCCCAACGATGTCGTCTTTGTTGCGATAACCGCACGAGCGCAAGAAATCCGTGAAAGTCCAGCTGAAATTCTCATCTCCAAAGCTGTCTGAGTTTCTCCACCAAAAACTTGGCCTTTTTCCTCGTTTATCCTATCCAGTGATTGCCCTGGACGATACACAGGCAAACATACCCAAAGTCCTCAGCATCGCCCCAGGAAATCCTCTTAGTTCTCCCCCCTCTTCCCTTACTTCTCCGGCTTCTTAACGAGGTTCCTTCCTTGTGGCCAGTGGCCTTCAAGGATTTTAAGCTAATTGAATCGTTTTATGTTTTGACGATGTGTAACTGGATGGAAGGTCCACACACTGTCGTTCCGTTGGAATACAACCCCAAGGCTTCAGGCACTATTTAATCTATTATATGTACTCAAAACTTGGGCACATTATTTTAATGCACAGGGTGAAGGTGGATGGGATATTAGTTATCTGGTTTGGACACTGCTCTTTGGTCTCGTTGAGGGATTATCCTGGTTCATTATACGGGAGAATAATGCGAAAAGTATGAATTTTTGGAAAATTAGAATTTTCATGATTTTTGAAGGAAATAATGTTTTTTTGAAATATCTCGGAAAATAAGGGAGATACGTCGTTTTTGTAGTGAACCTTTTTTGTAGCTCTTAAAATTTTCTATAAAAAAGGTTCAGTGTGAAAATGTCGTATCTCCATTGGTTTCCGAGATATTTAATTAATAATGACATTGAAAAATTCCCAAAAATTGGGAATAATTAAAAATTCTTTTATTAAAGGAAAAAATAGTTTTTTCAAAATATCTCGAAAACTAAAAGAGATAGAGTGATTTTACACTGAACCTTTTTTGTAGCTCTCAAAATTCCCTATAAAAAAGGTTCACTACAAAAATGTCGTATCTCCATTAGTTTCCGAGATATTAAATTAACAAAATCATTAAAAAATTCCCAAAAATACCGAATAATTTAAAATTCTTTTATTTCAACTTTTTCGTTAGTCCTCGAATTTATCTCGTACCCACCTCGTGATTATCGAGAGTCACGAAGGCGCTCGAGTCACGTCTCCCAAGTTTTCCCGACGTGCACCCGATAGTTGGCCTCTTCTCCCTTCTGCGTTTCCCTCCCAATGCTTCCTCGATGGCTCACCCGCACGAACTCACCCAACCGGATTCAACAGCAGTGATTGCGTTTTCTCCCCCTACTTTTCCACCCTCCCACTCCGACTGCTTTCTTCCCAATTTCACTCTGCGGATCGTAGAATGCAGTGTATAAATCTTTCTCCATATCAGTCCACAGTTTGCTCATCTCCCCCCCCCCCCCCCCCCTCATATTCCCCCTTGAGAACCTGTCAGTTAGTCAATGTTTATTTAGTCAGTCTCGCTCTGTCCCCACGTGAATGCGGGAGGTATTTGAGGACCTTGGAATTAGACACAACTCAAACACACGCAGAGCCGATATAAAAGTCGAGGAGTGGGGGAAATGGAAATTAAAAGATTCTTCTTTTCTAAATATTTGTGTTTGAGAATAATTTCCATTAAAATAAAAATAAATTAATTTATTTAAAATTCGAGGAAAAAAAAAACGTTAATTCAGTTGATTTTTATTTCCTTTATGGTTTCATTTTTCGTCTTTAATTCAATCACATGACAAAAAAAAAATCAATAAATTGAGGAGAAAATCCTTTGAATTTATTTATTTTCCCGTAAATTCCAAAACAAAAAGATAATTCTTCCACTTTACAATTAATCAACCGAATTTCCTTTTTTTCAAACGCAAATCTCTGTCACAATAAATTCACTAGTCCCCACATCTGACCCATTTTTTCACACTCCAATGTTACATATGTGCAATCGTTTGTTACATTATTCTCTCCGCTTCACTCCCTTTTTCTCATTCCGCAATTTCTCTTCGTTCCCCTCCCCTTCCCCCTGCCGGAGAAGTATATAACCATTAACCCATCAGAGTTGAGGAAAACACACACACACACACACATATGAAGGAGTTGGTAACACGGGTGGTCCCAGACCGGACGGACTTTTAGGCCTGTGTAAACACAAATCCTATATACTATGTATCCACACGTTTTCTGAATACACTGGGGTGGTCGTGACACGGCACTGCCCAGTAAAACGGTATCAGTAATTATCACTGTGTTGGTAAACATGCAGAGTTACACGTTGAATTACACTCGCCATGTCTCAGATGAGTATTTTCATGGCAAATAAGTAAATGTTTGCGATGAGAGGAAAAAAAAGTGGAGAAGGAATGAAAGGAGTTGAGCGAAAGGGTAATCAGGACTGTTGGTTCACTTCGGTACTACCACTTGGTAAATAGACTAATATGAGATGATTAATACGTCCATATGCGAGGAATGATGAGAGCAAACTTGGCGCACTGTGCTACCGCAACTCTTCAAATATAATTCGAAAGTCAATAGATAAAACTATCAGTAGTTTTCTGATGATATGTCGGAAAGAATGCGAGATAGGGAAATTTTTGTAGATACCTTTTTTGGAGAGAATTTAAAGAGCTATAAAAAAGGTTATTAAGAAAATCTCTCTATCTCGTTTAGTTTTCGAGATATCTCGGAAAAACTGGTGATTGGATAAAATCGATTTGTGTAAAACTGGGTAAATCTAATTATTTTGATAATTTTTTTTGGGGGGAAGGAGCTGAGGGAAAATTCTGAAAAAATTTGAGAGGATGTGAGAATTGGTCTACATTGTTTGTGAATTTTTTCAGATTTTTTTGGAAATCTGCTGTTCTTTTAGAATTTTTTCAATTTTTTTTTTTCAATTCTTAAGAGAATGAGTTTTGTGAAAATCCCAAAAATTCACTTTTTCTCATTTTTCTTACACTTTTCCTCTACTTTTACGACCCAAGCTATTTTATTATCCTGCAATTACGTAATCCCCTCTGTCGTCGAATAACATCGACGTTTAATTAGAAGTCACTGGCACTTCGTTTCTCATTAATGTTATGTTTTTTTTTTCTCGTCTCACGCCTCCGTTACTTTTATTCCATTCTCGCCTCTCACCGTGCCCCTCTTTTCCCCCTTTTATTTTTTTGCCTTCATGCATATTAAAACGAGCCGAAGACGAATAAGAAAGGAGCACAAAGACAAGGGCGACTAGAATTTGACCTCACATCCCTGGATTACACTTCGCCCTTTTTTTGCCTTCTTCATTCACTCTTTTCTTCCAACAAGATTCCACTTTTCATAGAATCTTCTCTTTTCCCCCCATTTTTTTTTCATGTCTGAGCTTTTTTACTCTCTACCTCTGGCTACCTCATCTTCTTTTCGGACGTTGTATTGAAGGGCCACTTTGGCATGGCGCCTTGCCGCTGGCTAGGTTCAAGGAGGGGGCTCAAGATTTTTTAAACAAAATCAAAGTGTACCGTATAAACTATTTTTTTATTCTCAAAAAATGCAATTTTTTTACGATTCTCAAATTCCGAAAAAAAATCAATGTTATTTCATCATCAGTTTTCTTGAGATATCTCGGAAACTAAGCGAGATAGAGAAATTTTTATAGAGACCTTTTTTGTAGAGAATTTCAAGAGCTTCAAAAAAGGTCTCTACGAAAATTTCTGTATCTCGCTTAGTTTCCGAGATATCGTAGAAAAAAGTGAGTTACTTGAGTTTAAATATTTTACAGCCTCAATTGAAATTTCAAATGAAACTGTTTTATTTGTTACTCCCATTCCCCCTCTGTACCAGAGAAGATACAACGTATTTTACCAGATGTATCAATTTTATATTCAACATTGTTTTATCCATTATTCATCGTGCATAGAAGTGGATGGGATGTTCTTTCAATCCAAACAGAATATTCCACTCCTTCACTGATAAAACATGACAAGAGGGGGGAAAATGAAAGAATAAAAAATATCCAGAAACCGGTGAATTCTTCAAAGTAAATGCCTCAAAACAATTTCGTTTTTCTTCCTTGACAACGTGTCTGATATCACGCATGAAGAACTTTTGAATTCATGCAACAGCACGTTCTTCAAAAGGCAAATTTCATTGAATTCAAGAGCCATGGACAATTCGGTTTTCCTTCCACCCCAGATTTTTTTTGTGTTATTGTTCAGGCTTGATTAAATTTCTTCCACTTGTCGAATTTTCGAGGAGCCCAGTCACTCCACAATGCGCAGGGGGAGATGGAGGGAGGAATGAGGAGGCGACGGGAATTTCTGAGCGGAAAAAATTCAACTGGGTCAAAGTGGGGACAAGAAGTTTTGGAAAAAGAAACTGATTCTTTTGTTGAAAGAATGAATGCGGAATACAAATAAAAGGGAGGATTGCGGAAAGGGGAGGGGGTGGGAGTTGATGCATCGGATACAATCTGTAATCGTCTGATTCTTTGAGAATAAGCGGCTTAACTCTGTAAAATTGGAGATTGGAAAATTTTGAGTTATTTCATGTTTTTGTTGTTTTGGTTCTTTGGAAAATTGTAGGGAAAAGGCGGTTATGAATAAAAATCTGAAAAAATTCAGAAATAATTTAGACACCCTGGAGCATGTTCTCAAATTTTTTCAGAATTTTTAGTAGAGTCTTTCAGTCTAAAAAAAATTGGTATCTTCATTATTTTATGAGGTATTGAATTGAGAATGAATCTTCCATTTTCAAATCCTTTCCAACGAAAAATTATTTTTAGCTCATCCTCGTTATTAATTTGCGTTATACCATTAATATTGATTAGAATATCAATAATTCCATTAGTTAATAATTTAGCTTAAAAATCGAATAAATTTGGTAAAATAAAACGAACACAATATTCATCTATTCTCAAATGATTCCATAAAATATTCAAATTAACAGTGATGGAATTGTCTTCTCTTATCACGACGAAAATAAGATGACACATTCTGTCTTAATTTAATTAATAATAATCTCGAAATCTTCCAAAATTCGTGAATAATCCAATGAATTTAATTCTCTCCAAATGTAACACTCCGAGAGAATGAAAATTAACTCCAATTGAATAATTAAATTCACTCAAAATCAAGAATTTCTCTTATTTAATTTTTTTTTGAAAATTCCATATCAATAATTCATCATTACCACTAATTTCAGAGAGAGCTTTATTCTCCCATCGATTCGAAGAGTCGAGAGGGGAGAAAATACTCATTAATACAGAAACATGAAGTAATTCCCAGTGGATTATCCGAGATATGCAAAATTTAATATTCACTGCATTGAAACACATTATTTACCCCTGGACTTCACCAACTATTTCCCCTTTAAACAAAAAAATTGATAATTTGTATTTATCCCAGGGACAATACAATGGGCTCTACAATTTCCACCTCTTTCCCCCCCTTTTTTTGACACTCAACATGGTGTGTGCAAATCCTATGGGATTTAATACTTTTTACATTCTGTGTTTTAAGCCTCTTTAAGCCGACGAAAAACTGATTATAATATTAAACTTTAATTAAGTCAAATTGTTATCAATTTATTCCTCCATTAATTCGATTTAATTAATTCATTAAAATCAATGATTTTAATTATTTTTTTTTATTAAATTAATATTTTTTTAATTAAATAAAAACAGTTATAAATCCTTCGATTCTTTGAGATCGAATATCTCGAGAAATAATGGAGATACGACTTTTTTGTACTGAACCATTTTTGTAGATAATTTCAAAAGCTAAAAAAAAGGTTCAGTGTAAAAAAGTCGTATCTCCATTATTTCTCGAGATATTCAAAGAAAAGTGAAAAACAAAAATAATGAATTTATCTATTTTTAGAAATATCTTAAAAATTGAGTAAAAAATTGATTTTTCATTATTAAAAAATAAATAAAATCACTTGCGCCCTTCTGACACTCACCCATTACCCCTTCTAACAATTAATATTTATTTTAATCTCAACCGTCTAGACAAAACCGGAGAATTCCAATATAACCCGCAAGAATCAAAAAAATAAATAAAGAAAAATGTTAAAAAAAATCTTTGAATGATTCAACGAGATATTTTCTCATCGATACTCTTAAATGCACTCGGCGTTTCGCAATATTGCGAGACGAAGTGTATTCCACCTCATCGTGGCGGATGGAGCGTTTCAAGAGTATTAATAAAGTCGTTGAAAGGAGAGAGTGAAGAAATTTTTCGGTGTGAGAGAAGCGATAGAATGGGTTAAAGTCGGTGGTAAGGAGTCAGTCGAGGGTGTAATAAAGCCGGTCCCCGAGTTTTAACGTCGGAGAGAGAGAGAGAGATGCTCGATAAGATGACGAGAAGAAAAGCGTCAGTGTGAAAAGCCGGAGTTTATTAACACTTCGTGCGACGTAAGCGTTAAGCTCATTAATGTCTCACCCATCGATTTTTTTTGTGGATCTACGAAGGTGAATTCTTATGGTGGACTCGAGGATAATATCGTAAAGACGTTTTTTTCCCCCTTTTTTTTTGAGATAAGCGAGCGATTGTAACGATATTTATTGATTTTTTCTTCTATTCCAGAGAATATCGGGATTATCGTAATGCGAATAAATTGAATGCCCGTGAAACACCCATTGTGCTCTTAACACGGCACTTACTTCTCTCAAGTGGCGTCGTTATACTGGGCACTTTGGATTCTCAAATATTCATATTTTTATGGATTAATAAATCCTGGATTTTCTCAGTTTTTTAAGAATATCTCCGGAAATAATGGAGATACGCCTTTTGTGCTTCAAACCTTTTTTATAGCTTTTGAAATTCTCTACAAAAAAGGTATCTACAAAAATCCTCCTATCTCGCTTAGTTTCCGAGCTATTCTCAATAAAAGATTAATAGAAAAAAAACTTGTTTTTTCTGGTTTTATTTGTTTATAATTTTTTTCTGAGCTCAAATCTTTACGAAAAAATCTGAAAAAATTCGGAAATGACCGTGATATACCAGAGCATAATCTCAATTTTTTTCAGAATTTTCTGACAAACCGCTTATTACAGACAAAATCGCAAATGAATGATAAAGATAACATTTTCCTAAAATTCCAAATTTCCACTGGAGAAAGACGGAATTAATGTTCATGGATGCATGAAGAGCGCTGGTGGATTGAACTTGCTGCCGTTCACCTCATAATTTAACATTAAGTTAATTAAATGAATTAGTATAGGCGTTGCTGCAATGCTGAAGGCATTGTTGTCCACTATGTACGTGATTCACATTTGTACCCCTTCTGTCGCCTCTGTTCTATCTCCCGGGGCGATTTTCGTTGTCGCAAAACCATGCGGCTATCTCCCTCACTCTCACACTAATATATACGTATAAACGAAAGCCCTCGGCTCTGTTCACTTGTGTATTTGTGCATTTAGCACCAGCCGTGCACAGTACTAAACTCCGTTTACCGTGAAATAGGGAGGACGAAAGTTAACTCGACACATATATAAACACTGATACACCCAGTGATTTCAACATCAACGCGTATGTGTTTTGATAATGCGAGGGAATACAGGGACTTGGTAATTCTTTTTATTTATTGATGGTTTAATGGGTATTCCGAATGGCCTCGTGCAGAGTACCGACTAAATTGTTGTTCAAAAATCATTTTCCAATGAAAATGAGAATTGAGATTGTTTTTTGAGGATATCTCTGAAACTAAGCGAGATATCGAAATTTTTATAGACACCTTTTTTGTAGAGAATTTCAAGGGCTACAAAAAAGGTTTCTACGAAAATTTCAATATCTCGCTTAGTTTCTGAGATATTCTTAAAAAACTATTGATAACTTTTTTTCATGAATTTTAGTTAATTTCATTTCGATTAAATTTGAGGGAAAAATGAGGAAAATTTGGATTAAAGTGAATTTTTTTTCGTTGTATCGACATACACAGATATACAGGACACTCACAGACTCAACATCAGAGGTCGTATGCTCTATCCTCTCGAGAATTAATTGTCGTACGTTCGAAAATTTACGAGGCAAACACAACTCAGAGTCAAAAGACGAAGGAGACGCATAAAAGCGTAATCAAACTACAGGATCCATTAGACAGTAGTATATACAGTTAAGGAATTGCGTATACAAGAGCCCATGAGTTAAATCCCATGAGTATTTTCGGTATCCTCACCTTTCTCTCGTCTTGTTCTCAGTTGTACGTTAAGGGATCACCGTTGCAATTACCACTTTCAATTAACTAGAGTACATTCTCTCAATGCTAACTGAATTATCTCTGTTGGCTATTCTTTTGGGTTCTTCATTGAGCAAGTCGTAGATGCAAGAAATTTCTCCTTTTTTTGCTATTCCATTTGAGTTATAAATCCTCTCATTCTCCCACACAGAATATCTCAATAAATAATGGAGATACTACTTTTCTGCACTGAACCTTTTTTCTAGCAAATTTCAAGAGCTACAAAAAAGGCTCAATACAAATAAGTCGTATCTCCATTATTTTCCAAGATGTTTAAAGAAAAGTGAAAAACAAGAAAATTGACGGATTCTATTTTTCAAAATATCTCGGAAATTAAGCGAGATAGGGAAATTTTCATAAACACCTCTTTTGTAGAAAATTTCAAGAGCTACAAAAAAGGTTTAGTGTAAAAAAGTCGTATCTCCATTAGTTTTCGAGATATCCACAAAAAACTGAAGCAAAGAATTATTAATTTAGGAATTATTATTGAAAAAAAATGATAAAACAATAAATATTTAAAATAACTTGTCAAGTCCAATAATTCGCCCCAAATTACGAAGCAAATTTGCGAAGATATGGCCTATTATCTACCAATGTAAAGAAGCAACTGTCAAAGGGGTGCAAAATTGTCTAGGGAAATTTCTGGGGTATGAACCAATTCCCTCGGAGACTGCGTGTTCCCCCTCCACATTTCACTCCCCTCATGTTTGAACGACATTTTCGTCTGAGCATAGCGGAGCTCTTGGTAATCGCAATAGTCGAGTTATGCTTTTGCGCCAGTGACGACAATTTGCATTTAAACGAGAGACATACCATTCGCTCTGGTCCCCTAGACCAAAACTTGCGCCCTTGGGAAACATCCCACTGTCTTTTCATATCCCGTTAGCCCGAGTCGATTTGCAATCCCCTCTCTCTCTCTCTCTCGTTATCTTGTCTCTTTTCCAGACATTTTCGACGAGTGATTTTTATTGGCCTGTTTACGATGGAGTATCAGGGCTTAATTTATGGCTCGAAACTATGAAATTTTACATGAATTTTCATGGAGTTGTTTCGTTTCTGATGGAGTACTTGCACCGGAGTTACTGCGGATTAATTGGTCGTTGTGTAACGGAAGGCGGAACGCATGAATTCATTAGTCATGGGGGAAGAGTGGGGGAGGATTTTATTTTGATTGTTTCGGGAGGAAAATTCTGGGGAAAACAATGTTTTATGGATTCTTTTTTTTTTTTTGGGATTTGAAGGGCTTTAACGCGTTTTGAGTTGAAATTTGATGTTTGAATATCAAATAGTGAATTGAAAAGAAAAAAATTGAAGAAAAACTGATTTTTAGGATTTTTTTCATAATTATGGGAAAAATTGATGAAAATTCACTTGAAATTAGAGGAATTAATGGAAAATGAGGTCACGTGACCAATTTTCATTAAATTTTTGTGCAACAAAAATAAAAATTGCAAAAAGTACAAAAAAGGAAATTAAAAGGGTTTTGTCTCAAAAAAAACTCAAATTTTCTCAAAAATTTCAAAAAAAATCATCAAATATATGTTTTCCATATAAAATTTTCTCAATTTTCCAATGAAATCACTAAAAACCCCCCATCCCACATATTTCCCTCGAATTTCCTCTAAAAACCCCAAAAAATCTGAAATTCTCCGAACTAAAAAAAACAGAAACATGAAAATTCTTTAGAATAATTAAATAAATAAATTCCAAATAAATTCAATAGTGAATATTTATTAATTGCAATGGCCGCATGTTAAACGCCAACAATATGCAGTAGCCGTACTCTCGACGAAAGTTTAATAGCCTGAACGATCACGCGTGTCTGATGGATAAACGTAAATTAATAGCATTTCAAGTGAATTAGTACTGCTGGGGAGGATGCATCATTCATTTGCCTCAAGCACCACTCATATACATATATAAATACATATATACGTTACACAGTCACGGTGGATTAATACTAGTGTCTGTAATTTCTGAGATGGTTATGCAAATCAAACAGGGTTACGTTCTACTGCATAGTAACTGACCATCGCCTCTGGCCAATACAGTGCATAACGTTTAAATATATTATTGTCACAACTAGGAAAACGTGCATGGTATTCTAGGGTAGTTATTTAATGATTAAAGTGTCCTGCGAAACTTTACAGTTTCCAGAATATTAAATCATAAATGTTTTTTCATTGATTTTCATGAAAATTGAGGATATTGATTGAATGGTTTGAGATAGAATTTTTTTTATTATTTCATTGAAAAGCTGAGGAAATTTCAGGTGAAAAACATGTGTCACAATAATTTTTTTACATTTTTTGAAAATTTAGATTTTTTCAAAATTTGAGAATTTTTTTTTTTTTTGGGGATTTCTGTGGTTCTATTGGTCGGAGGGCATTGTGGGTGGTATGAAATTCAAGGTCACATGATTTTCTATGATTTCCGTTGAAACCCCATTAATTTTTCTCAAAAATTCAATTGATTAGAGACAAATTTATAAAAATTCGTTTTTGGCCTTTAAATAATTGAAATTTCGAGAAAAATCAATGGGAATTTATCGAAAATCGTGAAAAATCATTTCATCTTCGATTTGAGACCAAAAAAATCGAATTCTTGAAAAAATCCAATTAAATAATCATTTTTCCATTAAAATATCCATAGAAACATGTTTTTTCTTTTTTTTAAATTGTTTTTCCACCGAATTTTCCTTGGACAACACCAATTATACAAATCTCCACTCGAAATGAACGAAAACTCCCTAATGCCGAATGAATCCCCACCGAAAATCCTCGGATCCATTGTGACTTTGTCCCACATATTGCGAGAGAAATGAGTGTACCGTGTCTCCGTAGATTGAACCGCAACGAAATACTTCAACACACGTACCATGAAATACCTAGTGTCGGAGCCGTTGAGTTTATAAAGGACTCTAATGAATAATCTAACGTCATACAGAGTAGACGTGTACATGTTACCGGGATAAAGCCGCCATTTTACTTCTCTATCCCCCGCACTTTTCCTTTTCTCCCTCATTCCCCTTCTCCACCCTTTTCAGATAATCCGTTTTGCATATTTCGGAGTCGTTGGTACGTACATGTAAATTTGTCGTATGTGTCACAAAGGAGCAGGGAATACACGTAAGCATTACACAAAATTTTTGGGGGTTGAATTTGCGAGGAAAATGGCGAAGTTATTAAGCTTCTGGGGCTTTTGAATTAACTGAATAATTTTCATTATTTTCAACACAAATGTTGACACGGGCTTTCAACTGTGAATACCTCGGAAACTAAGCGAGATACGAACATTTTCGTAGAGATCTTTTTTGTAGAGAATTTCAAGGGCTACAAAAAAGGTCTCTACGAAAATTTCCCTATCTCGCTTAGTTTCTGAGATATTTACGAAAAAGGAGGCATGTGGAAAAATCGGTTTTTTAATTACTTTTTTTTTGGTTTTAAAGGATTGTTATGAATTGCTGTCGGACAGGAAAATTTGCATCTTGATAGTGAATTTAAAAGTTTTTCATACTTGAGGTGAATAAGAGCGACTCATGCGAATAACTCCCACACTCCTGTAGAAAAATGCACAAAGTGGAGACAGGTTAACATCGAGGCTAGTTTTGGATTTCTTTGGCTATTAAATAGCCAAGGCTGAAAGAGTAACGGAAAGTTTGCCCTTCGTCGCCTTGTCACATTTATCAGTGGTGTCGAGCTGAGGCGGATATACCGTTGGCCACTTTCACACAGACTCTCAACTGTGGAAGTTTCATCCCATTTAATATATACATATATTTCTTGAACTGGAGAATGAGAATTTGCCCGCTCGACTTTTCTATTTTCATTATTTTTACGGTTTTTCTTTTTTCGTCGTCTCGTGGATGCGATTAATCTTGGGGGAATGAGGTGTATCCAACTTTTCTCACGGTTGAATTGTTAATTACAATTTAATCTCGCTCGTGACATTTATTAATGAGGAAATCACATTTTATTAATTCATTAAAAATCAGTGAATTATCGAGATGATAATTGGCTTTTAGTGATCGTGATTATCTCGGAAACTAAGCGGAATAGAGAAATTTATGTAGAGACCTTTTTTGTGGAGAATTTCAAGAGCTACAAAAAAGGTTCAGTACAAAATTATTCTATCTCGCTTACTTTCCGAGATATTCCCAAGAATAAAATCCAATTAAAAAATGTCAAAAATTTAAGAAAAAAACTTTTCCCACTTTTTTGAAAATATCTCGAAGAATAAGCGAGATAGAGGAATTTTGTACTGAACCTTTTTTGTAGCTCTTGGAATTCTCTACAAAAAAGGTTCAGTGCAAAAAACTCGTGTCTCTATTATTTACGGAGATATGGTTAAGTGAAAAATGACAAAAAATAGAATTATCCAGTTTCACTTTTTCGCTACTAAATTTGATCTTAACGACTTCATCTGGGGAATTGTCGGAGTATTTATTGTTTTCATCGATAATCAGTTGTGAAAAGGGGTCGAATTTATCCCCCCGATTAATGAGAATCTGCGGTCCCGCCCGGATTATCAAAGAATAGAAGTCGGGGAACAAGAAAGTGGAGGCGGAGACGATGTCATAATGATTGGAAAAGGTGGAGGGATTTTATGAGACCATTATTCTATTTGAAAGTACCTGAAAATATCATTGGAAATTCGTTCTCACTGGGAGTTAACATGGAGTCATGGCGAGTGGCCAATTTCAACTAAAACCATCGATTTTCCCCCAGCAAATGATAGTTTTGTATGAAATAAAAGGATATTAGCAGGAAAATTAAAGAAATGGAAAGTGGGAGATTAGATGTTTTTCTATCGAAACCTCTGGAATTTTCTCGCACTCGGGAAGTTTGAGGAAATTAATGGGGTCGTTATCACAGTCTAGGTGTAAGAAATTTACGTCTTTCAGTTAAGAGCATCACATTAGTTCTGATGGCCTGAATGTCTTCTAATGCATCGCCATAATAATCATTCATTCTCGTGTCTGAGTGGAGAATTTTTGATATTTTGAGGATATCTCGGAAACTAAGCGAGATAGGGGAATTTTTGTGATGAGCTTTTATGTAGAGAATTTCAAGAGCTACAAAAAAGGTCTCTATGGAAATTTCCCTATCTCGCTTAGTTTCCGAGATATTTACCAAAAAAGCATCACAAAAAAATAGACTCTTATAAAAAGACTTTTTTCGGTGATTAATTATCGAAGAATATCTCGAAAATTAAGCGAGATAGAGAAATTTTGCAAGAATCCTTTTTTGTAGATAATTTCAAGAGCTACAAAAAAGGATTCTTACAAAATTCCTCTATCTCCCTTCCTTTCCAAGATATTCAAGAAATAAGATCTGAAAACCCCTCAACATCTCCAAAGGACAATTCCGAAATCTGCCCAGAGCATTTCGATTTTATCCAAATCACGAGAGTTTGATACCAACCGTCTTCCTCAACGTTCCCCAACTCCCAGAAGTGCACATCCCACATGACATAATATGCATTGCACACTGGGTTGATCCACCTGGGAAATTCCTGACATTCAGAGCGTTCTCGATGGAAACCGTAAGAGACGCCGAAACTTTCCAAATCTGAGTGCTTCCGGAATATCACTTCGAATTTCTGCCTTTCACCAACAAAATTCACACGTGCCTTAAAAACACACGGATATCATTACCCCAAAACTCCTGCATCATTGCCCCAATTGCTTCAACCCAGGAAAAATGTGCACGAGCCACTGCACTAATCCACTAACCATTAAACTGTTTTTCCACCTGTTTTAACCCACTTTCCTCCACTTTTTCATCTTAACCACAGAAACAGACACAACAAACGTCACATTCTTGTTCCTACCATTCGCATTACGTTTTTTTTCACCAAAAAACCACTAGTGCGCTTTGTCTGTACCTTTGAATACACAGTATGCAGACACTCGAGTGAAACGAGTGTAAAGCTCAGTCACAAAACACGTGCTACTTTTTCCTTCTCTCTCTTCCCTGGAAAATTAGTCTACGTTGTAAACTCTTTAGGGAAAAAGAGGAGTGCGGAGGAAGGTTTGGAAAATACTTGGGCTGAAAAAGAGGCGAATGGAGGAAAACTCAAGCGAAGTTGAGTAGACGTTGGTAAAAAACCGTAATTCGGGATAACGCACGTTTCACTTCTTTTATAAATGCTAGACTTGATATCTTTATGTTTTTCCTCTTTTTAATCTGTTATTTTTCGCTCAAACGTTTGTTTCTTTATAAGTTTTTAATTTTTTTAGAATTATTTAAAAAAGTGTGAAATAGAATTATTTTATGTCAGTCAGTTTTTTGAGAATATCTTCAAAACTAATGGAGATACGACTTTTTACCACTGAACCTTTTTTGTAGCTCTTGAAATTTTCTACAAAAAAGGTTCAGTACAAAAAAGACGTATCTCCATTATTTTCAGAGATATTTGAGAAAAACCATTGGTAAGGGAGTTTCAGGGGATTTTTATGCCTCTTTTCTTCTTGAAAATAAAACGAGGGGAGGGAGAGTCCTGAGGGTGTTGGGGAGAGGCTGAACTGAGCTTATTTGGGATGATTAAATGCTGCAATAATTCACTGGCATTACGACGGGAGAGGGGGGATGATATTTTAAGATTCTCGCCTAGAGGGCACTAGTTTTTTCCTTTTTTTTTCATTCTCCCTTCGTCTTTGCCAGCAGAAAGTGAGAGCCTGGGAAATTGGGTGGGGAGGGAAAATAAGGGAAGGTGGAAATAAAAAGGGGGGGAGTGTGAAACGTACGAAGAAAAGAGGCGAATCTCTAAGGGGGCCTTGGAACTATGATTCGTGCGCCATTCCATGCACGTATCATCGCAGCCACCAATTCACGATCCTCTTCATTCCCATTCCCCCTTTATTTTTTTTTTCTTGACTTCGAACTTTTCCCTGCATCGCTACCAGAGTATCTATATTTTCACGTCCCATACTTTCTCAAACCCTGGAGGCATCCAACGAATCATTCATGAAATATGAAGTTGCAGTCTCTGGGGAATTGACTTTTACACACAGGTTAACTTCAATTTTATGATTAAACATAATTTCAATGTGGAGATTTTCGGTTGAATTATTTAGAGACATTCGGATGACTGTTTGAGGGGTATTTAATGGGGAAATCGATGAAAATGGAGAGAAAGTGATATTTTATGGAATTTATGAGACATTTTTTATTCTCTTGAGAATATCTCGGGAAATAAAGGAGATAGGGGAATTTTGGTAATTACCTTTTTTGCAGAGAATTTCAAGAGCTACAAAAAAGGTCTCTACAAAAATTTCCCTATCACGCTTAGTTTCCGAGATATTTAAAGAATAGTATTCGATTACCTCTAGATAAGTTAACCCAGAAAAACTTGACTTTTTCTTGTTTTTCAAAAATATCTCGGAAACTAAGCGAGATAGAGAAATTTAGCAGGAATCCTTTTTTATAGCTCTTAAAATTCTCTACAAAAAAGGTTATTACAAAAATTTCGCTATCTCTTTTATTTTCCGAGATATCCTCAAGAAAAGATCCCCAAAAAACAGAATTCTCATTTATTCAACAAAGAAAAAACAATAGAAAAACCCCATAACAATGATTTCCTCAATCTCCTAATTTTCCCATCTAATCCACCCGACTAACAAAATATTTCTCGTTCTCCTCAAACCTCCCCTAATCCCACACACACATAACACGTAACCTTGACTGAGAATAATACAAAGTGTAGACGAGACAACAACGTTCTGTTTGATGAGCAAAGTGAATGAGCAAAGGTGAGGGGCCGCGAGGGGGAAGGGGGTTTGAACTTGAATGAGACTCGTCACGTGGCCGCCGTGCACCCAGCGTGTGAACACACATAAGCCCAATAAATTGGAGGACGAAATGAAAGTGGAAAAGGTCCGGTTAAGCTCAGACACACACTTCCATTACTATAAACTCCCCAATTTCCCCCACCCTGACCCCCTATTTATGAAAACGATCGTCGGGGCAGTGGGGTCAGTGTGGATGCACGAAAATATAAATATAATAAAGTTAATTTGAATTGTAGAATAAACTGGATGAAAAAAAACGAGAAAAACGAGGTAAAAGGTTTTTCCTCGAGTTTTTAAATCATAACTTCAAATTACTCTTTAAACCAGCTGGAATGAGGCAAAAAAAATGTTACGTATTATTTCAAATTTATTTATTAACATGTAAATTTATACGTTAACACTTTTTTACGATAAAAGCATTCTTTTTCATGAACTTTTGAATGAGTATTTTAAAGAGGACAAAGTATAAACAAGAGTACTTTACATTTTCCTATTTAACCACTCTTTTTTTTCCTCTACAGTTGCCAGTTAAAGTGCCATGAAAATTTTCAAATTGGAATAAAAAAATTATTTCCCGAGATATTTGAAAAAAAAAAGAAATAATAAAAAAATACATATTTTTAAAAAAATTATCTTGTGATTATTCTCAGTGAAATATCTCGAGAAATAATGGAGATACGACTTTTTTCCTCTGAACCTTTTTTATAGAGAATTTGAAGAGCTAAAAAAAAGATTCAGTGGTAAAAAGTCGTATCTCAATTATTTTCCAAGATATTCACAAAATAATAAATAAAAATGAAGAATGCTTCAGACAGATGAATTTAAAAAATTATAAAAGAAAATCCGAGTAATCGTGGCCGGAATTTATCCTCTGTCGCCATAAACGCATGAGATTTCGTTGGAAAATAAAAAGGGGTGAAGAAAAAGTGCAGACGGAAAAGAATTTTCAAGACACTGCCTACTTCTCACCGAGTTTTGCTCCAAGTGTAACCGAGTGCGCTTGAAAGTCCATTCGTTACCACGTCGGGACGTTTAAATGGTTAATTTTTACGACTGCGATTTCATACAACCGAGTGTGCCATTGCCCAAACTCTTGCATTTTTCTTTTTTTTTACTTGAAAACCTTAACCCCCTCCACTTTCTCAGCTAATGCGAATTTATTTCCTGAAGTTAATTACCCGACAGTTATTTCTGCCCCAAGTTTTACCCTGGGCCAGTGGAGAAGCGTGACAGTACAGAAAGTTTTTGAGTTTATTTTTTTCCTCTTTTTTCTGTGATCTTCGAGACGAGGCCAATTTTTTTCTACTCGTGACGCACGAAAGTACTTCTTTACTCTCTGTGGCCTCGTTCTCCAGGATTTTTGCATGAACTCAGGAAAATTATTCTCTCTCGTCTTTTCCTGGTGAATTCGGGATTAATGTATTGTGCAAGTTTTACAACTACAGAGTTTATTTAAATAGTGAAGAGTTTTTTTTTTGAGAATATCTCGGAAACTAATGGACATACGACTTTTTCCCTCTGAACCTTTTTTCTACAGAATTTCAAAAGCTACAAAAAAGGTTCAGTGGAAAAAAGTCGTATCTCTATTATTTTCAGAGATATTTAAAAAAAAAAGAAAGAATAAAAAAATACACGTTTTTAAAAAATTTATTTTGTGATTACTCCGAAGGGAATATCTCGAGAAATAATAGAGATACGACTTTTTTCCTCTGAACCTTTTTTCTACAGAATTTCAAAACCTACAAAAAAGGTTCAGTGCAAAAACCTCGTATCTCCCTTATTTCCCGAGATATCCCCCAAAAAATTGAATAAAATTAATTCCACCTTCTTTTATCTCCTCAGAATTTGATTTCATCCTCGTGATTTTCATTCTCGTATTACTCAAATCCCATGAAATAAATAACACTAATCCGTAACACAACTGGTAAGCCACTGAGATTGGTATCGACGCGACTCGAATGTTATCCAAGAGTCACGTACTGAGAAATGTTGACACGTTGTGGCAAGTGTCGAATGCTGGGTGTGTATGTGCCACAAAGCCACAGGGGCACAACGTGGTCTGACTATGGCATTGGTAAGTGCCTCACCACTATAGTATTCCAATCCATTCGCATTGGATGTACAATCAACGAGATTTACGTTACAAATTAAATTGAGAAATTTGCGCATTTTTACGGTGGTAATTCTGATGATTTCATTCCCTCGATAAATGAAAAGAAAAATAACTTTTCCCTTATTTCTTTACGAATTTAAATTTAAAAAAAATATTCTATTAAATTTCTCTGATATGCTAATGAGATGGAGATATTGAAAGAGCATGTACTCATTCGCAAATGGAGAAAAAAAATTAGCATTGATCAGATTTAATTGAAACGTTATGAAAATTTCGCAGATTACTCGCTTTTTTTCCCTCAGAAATGAGCAGGAGAGAGAATTCAAGTGAAATAAAGATAACGGGTTGATGAAAAGAGACGATGAGATAGAAGAAAAGACGTGAAAAAAAAAAAATGGGCGAATAGAGGCAGTTGAGGACGATGTGAACGTACGGATCGGCTCTTTTTTTTCCTA
Organism: Aleiodes testaceus; assembly: GCA_963565655.1. NCBI lineage: Eukaryota > Metazoa > Arthropoda > Insecta > Hymenoptera > Braconidae > Aleiodes > Aleiodes testaceus. The sequence continues at coordinate 4,231,971 of OY751415.1, read as the reverse complement.
CTAATTAAAATTGCAAACTCGAAAGGTGGATGAACCGTCTTTAATGAGACGGCGTCTGGGCACGAGTTTTCCCCTCATTATTTCCCTAGTGCGCGGTCGATCACTTTGAGCTCGGAGATTACAATGCGACAATGAATACAAAAAAGGATTGCGTTAAAATCTTCGGTTTTTCTTTCGAATTTGATAAAACAAAAATAATGAAAATACATAGAGTTAAATTAAAATAATTCCCATGAATTCTCATGTGATGTGTCACAGCTTTTGTTCAATTTTTTAGGACGAAGAAAAATTGGAGAAAGCCGCAGGCTTCCTTATGATGAAAATTAGAATAATTCCCCATTCTTTAATGTCTCCGTGAATAACAGAATTTCGTCGTAAATGAAAGAATTTTATTTTTCTTAAAAACTAATTATTTTTGGTACTAAAATAATCCCATAAATTCATAGGTGTAATTCACCTAAACATGCTCCACCCCCTCATTATTTTCCATTGTTTAATGTCATTCGATGGTGCAAAATACAATGCCTTTTCACTCTCTACCCCCTTCTTCTCTTTTTTTTTCCCCACATTTTAAAATTGTCGCTGAGTAACGAGGAACTCCACTAAACTCTGTATACCAGTTTCATAGTTCCATTGTTGCCTCATCCACAGTGGCTTTGATGCTGCTGGCATCATAGCCCCCGGATTGTCCATTGTAGTTGGCTTTGTACAATTGAAAACTCGTGCCCATACTTACCGTCCGTTAATTCACGTTTTATAAATGCGAATGTACGAAACTCCCTCTGTCTCTCTTTCTCTCTATTACTTTTCTTCTTTTTTTTTTCATCCAGTTCACTTCACATACTTCACTCCACTTTCCATTGTTTTATTAGGTGCATGGTGTGCATTTTATTCGGGTACTTCGTGCACTCGATGAGCCAATGCACAACCATGAATAATCCGAAGTTCCGTTAAATTTTTTGTTCCACTAGATTAAGTGCCCTCATTCATCCAGTCAACATGAAAATAAATTATTTTTCATCAATTCGGGAGTTTTAGGGGAATTTATTTGGGAAGAGGTAAAAGTGGAGATTCCTCGGAAAGTAAGAGAGATACGGGGTTTTTGGACTGAACCTTTTTTGTAGGGAATTCAATTTTCCACAAAAAAGGTCTCTTTAAATTTTTTTCTAAACCCAATAGTTCTCGAGATATTGTCGAAATAAGGAATTGGAAATATTATGGAATTTCTTGGAACTCAATTTAAGTTGTGAGGAGGTGAAATAGGAGATTTCTCGGAAACTAAGGGAGATACGGGGTTTTTGGACTGGACCTTTTTTGTAGAGAATTCAATTTCCCACAAAAAAGGTCTCTTGCAAATTTTCTCTGAACCTGATAGTTTTCGAGATATTCTCAAAATAAGGAATTAAAAAGATTATAAATTTTCTGTCACTCAATTTTTCGATTTTATGTCAAACTTCAGGAATATTTAATTCTCACGTTTTGATCGCATTAAATGGCGCTAACGACGGAATACCAATGCCATCAAATGTACGCCACTCAATTAATTCAATTAACTCTTCTCCCCTCTCTTAAAATTCAAGTCCCCCATCAAATTTACCTATCAATTTCAATACAAACGAAATTACGTCCTGAGAAGCATCCAGATACGAATGAATGCAGTCTGATAAATGAGGAATTGATGAAAAAAAAAGAAGGGAGATTCTCAATATCATATTTGGCAGTCCCTCGCATCTCCCCCTCTTGGGGAGAGCGGGAAATTCAATTTTCTTCGAGCTATTTTAATGCCCGGCATTCCATTGGATTGAGTCACGTGTTTTTATTACGATTCATGAAGAGAGAAAAAAAAAACAATCGAAAGGATCCCGAGAATCTCTTTTGTGCCCACATTGTCTTTTTCGGGTGGAAAAATTCGGTGAAATAGTTGAGTCTGACGAAATTAACGGGTCTACTACTGATGAAAAAAACGTGAAAAATGTGAGAAATTGAAGAAAAAAATGTGCGAAATCGAAAAATCAATGGTTCTCTTCACTTTAACCCTTTTTCCATGAAAAAATTCTGGAGACGTCTGCAGAATGAAAATAATGAAAATAAAGAAAATAAAGAAAATGAAGAAAATAAAGAAAATAGAGAAAATAGAGAAAATAAAGAAAATAAAGAAAATAAAGAAAATAACAAAAATAACGAAAATAAAGAGAATAAAGAGAATAAAAAAAATTTGGAAAATCGAAGAAAAAAATGTGCAAACTCGAAAAACCAATGGTTTTCTTCACTCCAACCCTTTCCCCCTGCTTCCCCCTTTTTTTACCACGAAAAATTCTGAAGACGTTTTCAGAATGAAAATAAAGAAAAAAAAGAAGCGGCGCCGTCTGATCGTGCGCGCCTCTACTCAAATGGGCCGAGGCTTTTACTTTGCATTAATTTCCGGATTGCCGTCTAGCACTGGAAACATCGGGGGAAAAGTATTGTGGGCGATGTGGAGAGGATAAAGGTAGATATAAAGAAGAGAGTGAGCATGAGTTGGATTACACGGATACTCGTGCTCTTCTTTGACAAGAACAATGCGCAGACTTCCGTTGTACGCATTTCATGCGACACGTGGGAATACCTACCCGTTAAAAAACTTTTTTTTCCTCTCCCGCCTCTCTGCGCCTCGTTCCCGTTATTCCTGCGCTCGTAACACGAAGGGGTGAAAATGAGAACGTGCTAAACTGACAATACAGGGACACTTTTTTTTCGTGCACTTCTCATACTGTATCGCGTGATGAGACAAAGGTAACGAAGTCTCATTCGAGAGGTGAATCCCTCGATGCTTGACACTACCTGGGATTTCGAAGATTCTTTTGTTAGTTTCCCAATTTTTTTTTGATTACTCCATTTTAATGAAAACGGAGGTTCACCCTTGTTTCTTAAAATATCTCGGAAACTAAGAGAGATAGATAAATTTTTGTAATAACCTTTTTTATAGAGAATTTCAAGAGCTACAAAAAAGGTCTCTACGAAAAATCCTCTATCTCTCTTAGTTTCCGAGATATTCCATGGAGAAGTGAATGTTGAATAGACTTATGTAAAAATAGGAATAAAATCTTGAAAAAAAGGAGAGAATCTGTGTGTCTCAAGAGTTGTGGAAGAACCACCGTTCTGGTTAGTCTCGTCAGGGTGTCGAGAAGGTCGGTTTGGACAAGCAGAGATTAAGGCGACGGTGCTCTTAAAGTCCCTCCCCCTTTTGCCTCTCGGTCCGCACGAAAATCCTGGCGGCTGAAAGGGGTAAAAGTACCGCGACATACCTCTCGTGTCTCGGTCTGATGCACATTAATCCTTGCCCTTTGCCCCCACCTTCTGTTCTCGTCGCAGACACACACTGCAGCGTCCAAAAATCTTCTCAGAAAATAACCCAAAGAGGATAAAAAAAGAGGAGAAATGTAAGGGAAAAAAGAGGAGAGCAAAAAGAGCTCCAGACACGAGAAAATAGCGTTTCAGAAACAACCATTACTCTGATGGCTCGTACTAGTTTCATTTTTCCCCTGTGTTTCAAGTCTTTTATGATGTGCATCATGAAACACCGGCATTTAGCTCACGTATTAACGCCATGTTTAATTGTCTCAGCGTCTGGAACATTAAAAAACATTCATGAGAATGAGAATAATAATAAAGTTTATTTCTAGCTGAGATAGAATCATGTTATTAATGAGAATTCATTTTTATTTAAAGGGAAATTGGAATTGTATAAATAGAGTTATTTATTATTTTTTTATATTGAGGATATCGTTGAAACGAGTGGAGTTAGGGGAAAATGTGAAGAGACCTTTTTTGTAGTAAATTTAATTTGCCACAAAAAAGGTCTCTTCATAAATCCTCGTAAATCCAACGGCTTTTGAGTTATTCAGGAAATAAAAGAAATTGATAGATATTGAAAATATTTGATTTGATAAATTTCAATTGACTTTATCTGGGAATATCTCGGAAACTAAGCGAGATAGGGGAATTTTGCGAGAGACCTTTTTTGTAGCTTTTGAAATTCTCTACAAAAAAGGTCTCTACAAAAATTCCTCTATCTCGATTAGTTTCCGAGATATTTCAGACCAAAGATTGTTTTCATAAATACAATAAAAAAAAGAATATTCTTCAATACAAATGCACTCGGATCAAAGCTCAGCATCCTCAGAATAACGTTAATGGCCTCGTGGCAATGTCCCCTGAAGTGGACCTCCCCGAAAAAAATAATTCCGTCGTCCTTATGAAAGCCCTCCTCATCGTCATCCAACGCTCGACCAATTATCACGAGACGCCCACTTCTTCGCGCCTCGGAGAGGCACTGCCTGTCTATACAGATGCCCAAGGAGCCTGAATAGAGGCAGAATGTTGATGGAACAAGAAGTACGAAAAAAGCCTCGAGTTTTTACGTTTTATTCTACATCGGTGGTACTCTCGAGCCTCCTTTTTTCCATTGCCATCGACATTTTTTTACCTCTGCCTTCTCCACAATTTTTTCACCCCTTCTTCACTCCTTGATTATGATTTTTTCCCCGTAATAATAATGAGGAGCTCAACTGCGTAGCATCGATTCAACAGTCTCTTCAAAGGAGAACAAAAAACAAGAGCTCTTGTTTGTTTTTCATTATTTTTGGTGATTTTTTTTTGCACCAGAGTCAATTGCAGAAGTGATACAACCAAGTGTTCTTGTCTACTTTTTATTTTAAATTTTTATTCGTCATTTTGTCGTTGAAAAGAAAGGGAGAGGTTCAGGTGAATTTTAATTTTAATTAATTAAAGATTTTAATTAGATTTATCTTCATGGTAATCATTTTTTGAGAATATCTCGGGAAATAAAAGAGATAGAGAAATTTTTGTAGAGACCTTTTTTGTAGCCCTTGAAATTCTCTACAAAAAAGGATTCCTGTAAAAAAGGCGTATCTCCATTATTTACTGACATATTTTAACAATAATAAAAATGTATTTTTAAGTCATATTTTCTTTTATTGAATTTAAATGAAAAATCTTGATTTTTTAATTTTCTCCATTTCCAACCTTTCAATTTCCACTTTCTCCATAACTTTGAAAAAGCTATTTCCACGGATCAATGAAAACGCAGGAGTTGGAGGAATAACTCTGATTCTTCTTCCAGCAGCAGAAAAAAGGAGCAAATCCTTACTTTTCCCTTGAATTCCGTATCGAGAAAGATGATTTGGAAATTATTGAAAATCCACAATTCATTATTATAATGAAGCTTCATAATTACTCGAAATATTCTCATTTTTCGTCACAATAACGTAATAAAGCTAAACCGAGACTATTACCAAAATTATTCATCAATTAATTGCCAATTATCTCTAAAAATTCCGAGTTTATATTAAGACTCAGCGCTTTCCTCATTTGCTCTCGAGTTTTAAAAACTTCAGTTGAAGAAAAAGAGAGATCAGTGACCGTAACTCTTATGCCAGTTGGCAATTGCAGTTGGGGTTGTTTTCACTTAGCTCTTTGTCTTCCCTCAAATTCATTACTCTTTCATTTTCTCCAAACGTCACTATTTCTTTTCCCCCTTCATTCTCTCCTTTCAATGGATATTTTTTCTTTTAATAGTTTCGTGAAAAATTATTTTTCTCATCACTCAGAGCACATGGATAATGAGTTGTCTCGTGCTAATGACTAAATTTTCCAATTTTTCTTCACAAAATCATAAATTAAATTACTTTAAAATTAATCATAATTAAACCTGATTAACGATTAATTTAAAGTGAAGAATAATTTTTAATCCTCAATAATATTAAATTCTTTTTTCCCTTCAATTTCTTTAATTAAGAAAATAAACGAGTTCATTTCTTAATAAAAAAAACTTTTAAAAACTTTCCCATCAAAACTCGTCAATCAATGAATAAAGAAATTGAAGGGTTGTTCATTTTACGATAGAAATAAAGATGGAATTTAACGAAAAAGTTGAGAACTCTCGGGGAATATTAAATGAAAAGATTGGAATTCTAATTAATAGGTAGTGGATGGTAAGATAAGACAAGATGTATCTTACGAAATAATCTGTGTCTTTATCTCTCTCTTTCGTTTCACTTTTACCATCATTCTGACACTCGCCGATGCCTCCTTAACGTCTCACTCAAACGATCCGAGAATTTCATACTGAAAGATTATCGTAATGAAGATCTCCCTGGTCATATATACCATTCTCACATTCTCCGGGACGTTTCATCCCTTTTTTTTGCCACTGCATCTTCATATTCCCGTATTTTTTTTAGTCTGGGTAATGGAGGGAGTGGTGAGATCCTTTTCCCGATTCATTTCAGCATCGAAACAGATAAGGAAAAGTGGTGGGGAAAACCATTTGGTTTTATGCTAAACTCTGGGGCTCTGATTACACCCAGGACAATGTGCAATCATTGGAAACTAAATGGTGGGATGAAGACGATGAACTCGGGTGTTGAGCAAGCAAACGACACTCGAATTTAGGGATAATCGAATCTAATCTTTTTTAAGTTTTGGGAGGAATAGGGTAATCTTGAGGAGATTGTTATGGAGATAACTTGGAAACTATTACATTTAGGAGAAAATGTCAAGAGACCTTTTTTGTAGGAAATTTAATTCTCTACAGAAAAGGTCTTCTGAGATTTTCGATAAAACCACTCGCTTCAAAGATATTTTCAAAAACAAGTGTACATGATTTTTTTCAAGGTTTTTGTTTTCAAAAATTACATGTTTCTTATTTTGAGGATATCTCGAAAACCGTTGGGTTTAGGAGAATTTATCAAGAGACCTTTTTTGTAGGAAATTAAATTCTCCACAAAAAAGGTCTCTTCACATTTTCTCCTAAATCCACCTGCTTCAAAGATATTTACATATAAAATCTACATACCCTTTTTTTCCATATTTTATTAATCCAAAAAAGTTTCTCCTTGAAATATAAACAATTTGGATTTAGATAGCTACTGAATTGCATTGGGCTGTCCGAATAAATTTGGAGACACGTGAAAATGGAAAATGTTTAAAGTGTAAATACGGAAAACTACGTGTACTCATACAAAGCCCACGAAAACCCCATAAAAGAGAGAATGTCTAGTCCCATACCATTCTCCTTCAAACACTGCAGCCCATATATACATATATATCTTGAAAGTCTTGTCGTTGAGTTTGGGGCCACGGTTGCACAAGTGAAAATCCTGAAATATTAATGTGACACTTCCTACCACTCGCCCACACCAACAAAACTCTTCTATACTACCTTAATTCCATATTCACTGGGATATACTTCCAGGCTTTTCTGAGTTTTTATCTCCATCTCTCCTTCTCTCTCTCTTGCCTGTTACTTTGTTATCTCCACGAGGAGATATCTCCGAATAAATGATAAACGTAAACACGTGAGAATGTGTGTCCACCTGCAAAAAGAAATGCAAACCACTGAATGTTACATTTTATCACAAAACATTGGCCCTCATTTTACCTTTTTTTTATTTTCATTTGTTTATTATCCATTTGTGTTTTGAGGTTTTCAAGAGAGACCATTCTCAGAGTGCTCTCTCCTCCTTTCCTCCTTTTTTTCCAACCTATACATATATAGATGTATATTCAGATGGAGAAAATGTTGAATTGAAAAGGGTAGAAAGAGTGTCTACTTTATGTACAATACGACTTCTGGAGTTTGAGAATTGTGAGGTACATTTTCGTGACTTTTCATTTCCTTTCTTCTATTATTTCTTATGCCACTGTACTTTATGAAAATTGTCAAGAACGAAGATTGAAATATACATCAGATATTACATTGTTATAATTTAATATAAAAATGTTGAAAGAATTTTTAAAGAAAGTCATTTTTGAGGATATCTCGGAAACTAAGAGGGATACAGAAATTTTTGTAGATACCTTTTTTGTAGCTCTTGAAATTCTCTACAAAAAAGGTCTCTACGAGAATTCCTCTATCTCACTTAGTTTCCGAGATATTTTGAAAAACAATGAATTTCATTAATTTTGAGTTAAAACAGTGTGAGACTTACTAAATTCCTTTTTTTCTTTATTCCATCGGTTTCAGGAGGGTGAACAGGGATACTTGGAGGGACTGGCATCAAGGTACGCAGACCTCTTCAGAACGCATTACGGGGATGTCCTGGAGCCCCTCGAGGAGCTCCGACGCCGTGAAACAAATGCCTCACCAAGAATACCCAACACTCAGCTCACTACAAGTCATTCGCAACCCATTTACGTACCCGGAAAATACTCGGTAAGCAACTTTCTCTCTCTCAATTTTCCATCTCTCTTCTTCCCTACCTTCAACTCTGCTGAAACACACGAAAAAACATTGGGGAAATAGTAACGGAGGCCCGTTCAACAGAGGAAGATAAAGAATTGAAGGAAAAGAGAGTATAGCTTTCAGACAACTTCTGTCTGTCCCACAGGGACATTTCGTTTCTTCTGAAAAAAAACAGTCTTCTTCTCATCGTATCAAAGAGTGCAGAAACAAGAATAATCCCAGTAGGAATTCACTGTCGTATTCAATTTTTCACATCTCCAGTAATCTACTAACTTTTTTTATTTTATTTGAGGCACTGAAATCCTCAAGAATATATTTAACGATCATTAATTACGTATATAAGTAGTGAAGTGGTAAACAAGGTTAAGTCATACATATTTAACCTTGTTTACCACTTCACTATTGGCATATATACATATTCCATAAAAATATTCTTATGCTAATTTTTCGAATTGAGAATTCAGTGGTGAAGTGGTAAATAAGGTCAAGTCATAAAGGGATATAATATCTACTTAACCTTGTTTACCGCTTCACTACTGAATCGTTGCCATAGGATATGATCCAGATTCCCTTTAGATGAACTTTTATCGGAAATTTTATTCATGAATAAAAATTGAGAATGTGTCATGAAACGATTAAAGCAGTCTCCATTGAATTCCCCGGTGGGACACGTTTAAGATGATTAGCAATGTACAATTTTCCTCCACTCAACTACTTGCTAGGTTAAGATGGTTATTGTTACCATCGTCTTTTCTCTTAACGAGGGGCTCACCTCACGGGACTAATCGAGTTTTCAATCACGGTTAACTGCTTATCGATTGAGGTCACAAACTAGTGGAGGACTGTAGTCACTAGGGAATTATTCAGAGTTTAAACGAACGTCTAACGTAGTTGGTAATTTAATCCCACTGCGAATTTAACTTTCTTCATTTTTTTTCCTGATTTTTTTATGAAAATCAGAACAAGGTGATTTTTTTCTTTTTTTGAGAATATCTTGGAAAATAATGGAGATACGACCTTTTTGCACTGAACCTTTTTTGAAGGTTTTGAAATTCTGTACAAAAGTCGATTAGGGTGAAAAAGACGTATCTCCATTGGTTTACGAGATATTCAGGAAATAAGGTCGAGTAAAAGGGTTTACAGTTATTGATCATTTTTTTTTGTTTTTTCAGCCATCAAGCTGCCTGAGTGATAAAGAAGAGGACGAAATTTATGGTTTTGGTTACGGTGTATTTGGCCGCCAGATGCTTCAACAGAGACAGCAGAAACTAGCACTAGCCACACAAAATCCAGCAATTGGACATCAACAAACATACCAAAGGTAAATATAACCAAATAACTTTCCAACAATTTGCATTTACTTTATTCAGTACCTGAGAGTATTCCAGTATGAGAATCACAATTCAACAAATTGAAATGTAAATATCCAGAAAGTATTTGAACCAATGAATTCTCCACCAATTAAGAACCGGTGAATGAGAAATTATTTACTCTCATTTACTTTATAGCATCACGTTTGCTCTGATAATAACAAGAACCAGAGACTCCGTGGTACTTGCAATTGAAAGAATTTCCCGAGTATTCCAAGATAAAGTTTGTCATCTACAATTAGCAATTGGCCTTTCTGCAACGATGTACCAAACACCACGTGCACTTCAACACTACCGGCTGTTACAAAATTTAATGGCTAATTAAAGGTTTCCAAGCATTGAAAATAATTAGTAAATAGTTAAATTAGCTCATTACAAAATTACCAGAAAATTCAAAGCATCAGGAACCTCTGGAGATTCTTGAATTCACTCCAATTATTACATTCGTAGAATTGGAACATTGGAGAATTTAATTAGTCATCTATATTTACTTGCCAATACATGTATCATTCCGTATTATTCTGTACGTTGAATTTGCTAGAGTTTGAAATTTACAGTTAACAGAATACAATTGATAATTCAAAGATATATAGACGTGTCACATAGTTTCTCATTGTTACACCATACATTTCAGATATGATTTGGCAAATACATTCTGTGTATTCACATAGACAAACTATGGATGACGGATGTGAGAGAGATGAAGGCATTCTGAATGGCTGATTGGATGAAAGACAAATTTTGGATATTAATCTGGGTATATGTTGTGAATGATGATAAGCAAGAGAAAATTAATCGCAGTGATCCACATTGATTCTACACTGATTCAGTGAATAGCTGATGGAGATTTTGCTGGACAGAACGCTGTGAGGTTTTGATTAAACTCTCATCATTCTGCTATTGTTGGTATTATTCCAATGTTCTAGTTGAATGAATTGGTGATCAATAGTTGGAGGGATCATCGAGGTTGGAGATGGTGCTTTTTGGTTTAGGGTTCTTTGGGTGATTCTAATGTGAAGGATCATATTTTTAGAAACTGTCAACTCTCCAATTAATTGTGTTCAACGATTCAGCAATGCAAATTTACCAAATTATGGGGCAAGAATAATTATTATCTTCTGGTTAACCACTATCTCAGCGAAATACAGTTTCTGATAGTCTTGAATTGATGATGAATTCACGTTGTATATGCACCACTCGAGGCAATCGTCTCTAATCGAAATGAAGTGAGTGTATATCACTCAAGCGTTTAACCATTGAGATGTTAGCTTTTCGTCAAAGGATTCCATTAGTATGCGGTTTGTCCTAGACCACTGTATTGGAATTGTGTGAAGCCCTGTCAGCTATTAGCTATTCCTCAACCGCAAACCTTCACACGCTTCAGTAATCCTACTTGCCTTTAATTCCTTGTGTTCTTAAAACTATCATTTCCAATTCTGAATGAAGAGACCAAAAACTACTTATTCCTTTTTTCTCAAATATCTCGGAAACTGAAAGAGATAGGAAATTTTTTGTAGATACCTTTTTTGTAGCTTTTGAAATTCTCTACAAAATAGGATTCCAGTAAAATTACGCTATCTCCCTTACTTTCGGAGATATTCAGAAAAAAACAAAATTGAGTATAAAATTATGGAAAAATTCTGTTCTCCCACGTTTTAATATTCACCATTGTTCCGTCACTGCAAACAGTAAACAGGTTGTTATCATCGTCAGCGGACCGAATCAGTAATGGTTGTATTAAACACAAACGTTGTCCTAACTTCAAACCATGCAGTTCCTCGCATCAACTGGAATTACTTCATCGACTATGTATGAGTACATAACGTTTACGATATCGTCCTGTTCTATTCTCTCCAGACTTTGGTAAAAGCGAGTATGGTGATAACGAGGCATTGCTACTCAAAGTCCTAATCAATGGGTTCCATCAAATCTCTCATCGGAGTAAATTTAATTTATGAGATTCTAACAGAGTCCATGAAAATTTGGTGATAATTCAGGAATTAGTGAACAATAAATATGCAATTGCTTTAATGGAATTATTTGAATAAGGTTGAATGAAAATATGCAATTTTTTGAAGAATTTGATGATTAATTTGTTGCAGTTGCCTGAGCCCAAGATCAGCATTTTTCTACGAATTTCCACCAAATGGTAAGCCAATTATTTTCTTTTATTCTCGTAATTGTCACGTGATTTGAATTTATATCCAACAGTTAACAAAGTATTCTCTCCTTCAACTTGTTTAAATTCCGAGAATGAAGAGTATCTCCCTTTTATTTCACTCTATTTCCCCAAATGTACACAGAACTTGGCTAAACTCCCCTTTTAACTTCTTCAGTTGGAATACACGAATTACGATTCTCCTGCTTAATTCCACAAGACTGAAATTTATTGAACTCGAGGAAGCAACGCAAACTGCCAACTGAGTAATTAAATTGTTCATAATCCTTTTTTTCAGAAAAAAAGGGCCGAGATTTTTTCTCACAATAGAACAAAAAAAAGAAACATAATCCATAAATTGTCGAACGATGATGTATCAATTGTTCGACAATGACACGCTTCAATGACACTTTTTCATACGAGATAAAAAAAATTCCAGAAACACTGAAAATTTTTGGAACAACATGAAAGAGGCGTGTTTGTGAAACAACTCGCCATATCCAGTCCATATTTTATCCGCATTCATGTAAAACGTGGATAAAAAATTGAAACAAAAATTGAAAGACAGGGAAAAATATCTGTCGAAAAAAAAGGCAGAGAAAAAGATCACTGTGGTGAATCGTGAAAAATTGAAATGGCCCAAAGTATCGACAAAAAAGCCTCTTGAATGTTCATATCGACAGACACAGTGACTGCACGACAGATATAAAAGGATCAGTACAAGCCGTAAGTGAGAGAGACGGAGATACTTTTCTCGTTGATATTTCATTGCTGCCGAATCCTTCCGTTCTCTATCTGCCATCCCCTTAAACCTTGAGGCTATGACCTAAACCCATCCCTCACCACGTTCTGCCTCTATGAATACGCAATTGAGATCGCAACTCCCAGTTGAGGATAAAAAAAAAAAAAATGAAAAAATTGGAGTGGGGAATAGTCAGCCAGGTTTTCTGACGCACTTCCTCTCTAGAAAACATATCCTCGAGCATTTCAACTTGATCCTATCTCCCTCTCTCTCTCTCTTCCTCATTCTCTTCTCACTACTGCACTTGGGGGCATTCGATAAAAATCTCTCGTATCGAGTTCGTTCCCCTTTCTTCTTTTTTTATCTGAAAATCTTCAAACGATATTTAATTATAGTCTTGATAAATAAGTGAAGCTCAAACATTTACCGAAAATTGAATAATTTATTGTTTGATTAATGAATTTTTGATTCGATGAGAATAAAGTTTGAATTGAGAGTCCAAGCTCCGCCTCAAGTCATTATCCTTCTCCCCTCTCTTGATCATAAAAATGATCAAAATTGAATCATCTTCAATGATTGACTCCAGCATCAAAATTACCCAATCAATTTAAGAGCCCAAGTATCATCAATACAGAATCCCGTGATTTCATGTAAGAGGTTCTTGTTTGAATGCTATTCTAGCACTTAGCACTTGTTAGCAACACCAACACTCATGCTTACTCAACCAAATATATCCTGTGAGTGCATACATCATCTACAATGGGAATCAGCTCTCAGTCCCATGCACTAGATGTACCCATTCTCTCCGCATCTCTCTTACTGCTCGCAAAATCCCCCCCCGTTCCATCTGAACCTCCGAAACACACAGCGTGTGTTGTCTCTGCAGAGAATAGGAACCCATGGATGCTGGTAGAATGCGTTTATCCTCACTCGATACGCTTATACTCAGATCCTCCCGTTCTCGTACCCAATTGCCACAGTGTTACCCATTCCCCTTCCTTCATTCTCCATTCCTATGCCCCTTCTCAAGTCGATTGTATTTGCGCATCGCGTGGTTACCCAGCTCCTCCACTGTGAGTTACGTGTACACAACAATGTGCAAAGGCCTTCCATTCTCTATATATGTATATGTATATATAACTGATTATATAGATGTATACATGAATGCGCTCGCGTGTACTACAAGGTTTTAGTGTATTTTACTCTTCCAATCTGTCTAACCTTCACTAAAAACATCTATATATCCATGATGTGTCGTGCGAAACAATGCATATGGCTTGGGTCTCTTCAAAATCACGGAAGTACATGGAATTCATATTATTTCAATCAATTATCTTTAACGTATTGCGATGATGGCGTTAATCGTATTAAATTTCTCATTTTGCCGCCCGAATCAACGTGAACCAATGGGGCTTTAGGTTAGACGTCAGAGCGCGCGCTCATTGGTTCATCCCAATTGCCGCGGCAAATTTGAAATTAAAGCGTAGAATTTCAGTTCTTTAACACACAAGTTTTTAAATAAGGGGAAATAATATAAAAATATTATTCTATTATCAAAGAAGATTAAAACTTTTGATACATCCTCTCTTTCAACTTTTTTTTCTTTCTTCATTTGTTCATTTTTAGTGTTCTCCTTCCTCCACAGGCCCCTATAACAGAACTGCTATTGCTGTGCAAGCGGCAGTTTTCGATAACGAAGTTTTTAGTTGGCAGACTCGACTGCAGTACAATTCATTCGGTCCATTCGTTTCGTGACCTGATATTCCTATCGATTTCGTTCTATCAGTTGCCAATTTTCTACGTTTATAATACAAGCAATTTCACTTGTGTCTGAGTCGTTTCTTTAATTCAATATGAATTCATTTGTAATTAATTTGTCATTTGATTCAATGACATGGTTTTTGTTTGTGGGTTCAGTGAACTGTCGTGAAATGTATGGTATGCAGTTTGCAACAATATCTGAGTCTCATCGAATGGCCAATCTCTTGTTTGTTAGCTACAGTACGAACGGTCACATTAAACAATACCTTCCATGCAAATGGTGCACGTTTAATTGCACTCTATTTAGCATATTCTCCGTCCCATACTGACAATATCACCATTGATCGTTCAGTATACAATAGTCTCTGTCACGCTCTACTTACTCCATTTTTTTACCTCAAATATTCCTTCAAGTTTTTATTTTCTCAAGAAAATACTAATTTAGTGAATTTTATTCTTATTTATATTTTTAAAGAATATCTCGGAAAATAAGCGAGATAGAAAATTTTTGCAAGAGACCTTTTTTGTTGGAAAAATGATGATCTACAAAAAAGGTCATTACCAAAAATGCCGTATCTCTGTTAATTACCGAGATATTCATTAAAACCTGATAAAAGCGAATTTTCTTCGTTTTTCTTAATTTTTACGGACGATTGTGTCTCTTATGAAGAAAGTGCGAAAGTGTCTATCATTCGCGCCTACCGAGTTAGACAAGTGGATACAAAGCATGCACATATGTAAACGGTGGAGTCTTTGGGTCGAGGCGGAATACGGGAACGAGAATAGTGTGCTGGATAAAGAGTGCAACTGTGACAAAAGCCGGGAAAAAAAAGAAACGGGTGGAAAAAAAAGGAAGAAGCACTCACAGGGGAAAAAAGAGAGATAGTGTTGCATTGCTCTTGGCTCGTTGCCATAGTGATGTGCGTGCATCCAACCACCGGAGAGTGGCAAAGGCGTGACAAATAGAAAAGAATAGACAATGACGAACGCTTCAACCCCCTCTTTTGCCTATGTGTCGAGGTCCTCTTGACAAGAGACATTCAGCCCGGAAGTGAGTCCGTGCATGACACCGCGACAAGCGGCTTTGCACACCTTCAACCCTGCGACACGTTTCAGATAAAAAAGGGAGGGGGTATCTACCCTTCAGTTCATAGGTTCGTTGAGTCACCTCAACACCTTCAAACTAATCACGTTTTTTTTTTGTATTGAAAAAAAAAAAAATTGAAAAAAAAAAAATTTGAAAAAAAAATATTTTTGAAAAAAAGTATTTCTGATTTTTTTTTTTTTTTCATTAAATTCTGTTTTTTCACATTTTCTAATTATGTAATTTTTTTTTTTTTTCATGAAAATTTGAAAAATTCATAAACTTCATTCACTCGTAAACGAAAAAGCCTCGTATTTTTTTGCCTGTCGGGTAAAATAATGAGAAAACATAAAAACCAACTGGCGCATGTGTTTAAATATTGCAGTTGGTAATTTTGATGAAATGATCACCATTGACGGGAAAAAAATGAAATACCTCCCTTGTTTATAACGAGAAAAAAAAAGGAGAACGTACCATCCGACCCAAAGAACTTTGGAGCTGGTTGACGTAGAAGAAAGGAAAGAAATTTCAAAAGCACATCACAACTTTTTGAAGCAGGTAACCGTAAAGCTCCGGTGAAAGGTCCTCAGGCGATCACCGTGTTTAATAACTTTCTTAATGGGAATATCGTGCTTTCGTTTGCCCGCTTCGTTGAAAAATTGCCCTCGCTTGAGCGGCGAGAGAGGGGGAAGCAAGGAAAAAGGGATTTTTCTCATTTTTTTTTTTTGAGAATTCTTTTGGTGGTTGCTAGTAAATTGCCGGGCGCTCGATATTTACCACATTAACCGATTTCACAGGAATTAATTCTGTATTTAGTTTCTTATTTTTTGAATATCTCGGAAACTATTGGGTTTAGGAAAAAAACTCAAGATACCTTTTTTGTAGAGAATTTAATTCTCCATAAAAAAGGTCTTTTTAGTTTTTTCTCTAAATCCATTAGTTTCTGAGGTATTCACGAAAGAAAGAAAAAAGAATTTCTTAATTTTCTAAAAATTAATTCAAATAATTCCAAAAACGAAGGAATTCGAAGGGGAATATCTCGGAAACTAATGGAGATACGACTTTTTCACATGAACCCTTTTTTGTAGAGAATTTCAAGAGCTCCAAAAAAGGTCTCTACAAAAATTTCCCTATCTCTCTTATTTCCCAAGATATTTCAAAAATAAACAAAAACAACCTAAAGTTAATTCGTCTGTAAATAATTAAATCTGCAAAAAAAACTATCACCACATCTAATAACTCAATTTAAATTAACATTTACCTCATTCTATCATAATATAAGAGGAAAGTGGAGAGCATAGATCGTAATTTTGCTGAGAGCTATGGAGTAAGGGGGTTTTAAAAAAAATTCTCTCTCCCAACTCGTGAATGCGTTTTAGCGAAAATAAGGAAAAAACGTGGAAAAAAGAAAGAAGTAAATAAAAATAACTGAATGCCAGCAGCTCGAGTACCTGGAATTGGATAATTTTTCGCATTTTCCGTTGCAGCTGTGTGCGTGTGTGCATGAGGCTCTCGGTTTTGTGGAGAAAAAAAGCGTCGCGGCGAACAAGTCGAGAGGATGAGAGAAGAAAAAGTTAAAAGGGAAAAAGAATGGATGAAACGGTGTATCGAAGTGAGAGAAAAAAAGAATGCACACACACGTGTAGATTGGGGGGGGGGGGGGGGGGAGGGTTTGAACGTGTTGGGTGTTTTGTAACGAAGTTTAGTCTAAATAATAAAAAAAAAAAGAAAGAAGTTTAGTGACACTACTGCATTTTATTCGCTCGATTTAAATAGGAGACTTTGTTAATTGATGGATTGTCATGATTCCGATGATTCCAATGGATTCCCCGGAAAATTCTACCCCTAAAAGTGCTACAATACAATCGATTTTGCCCCGGTAGTTTGGGAGATAAGTCACCGGGAAAAAAAGACGATTTTAATTAATTTTTTTATAATTAAATAATTATGAGATTAAAATTAATGACTTTATAGTACTTTTAGGGGTAGAATTTTCCAATATTTCTGAAGAAATCAATGAAATTTCGAAAATCCATGAACTTTTTATCGGTGATTAAAGCGAATTTATTATGGAATTTTTTAAAGAATAAATTTAACGATTTTCTCACTAAATTCAAAGGGTGAAAGTTGTCAATAACTCGTGGATTAATCTTTGAAATGAAAATTAAGGAAAAAAAATCATATATCTTGATTTAAAAAGTTTTCTCATTTTCTTCGATTCTCATTCGAATGGGGAAAAATAAAGAATAGGGAAAAAAAACACAATTCCACTCTGTTTTTCCTCTTCTCGGTGTCTGGCATTGCGCCCTTTTCCACTTCAATTTCATATATTTTTTTTTTATTCTTTCATACACGGAGAGGCCTCAACGTACTGCAAAAGCAAGTTTATTTTTATTCCATACGATTCATTCGATTGAACATGACTTGTGGTTACAACCCGCCAATATATTTTCGATATTACGCCAACGAAAATTCCAATGGTCCCCAGAGTCTCCTCTGTATTCTTATCCCCCAGTCTCGTTCACTCTTCTCTTGTTCCTCGTTTCTTTTTTCCCCACCATTTTCACCATTTTTCTTTCCTTTCTTTCTCGTCTGTCGCGTCACAGTGAAATATACACGGCACTCAGAATTATGCGACGGAAAAATAAGGGAAAAAAAGGGACATTTCAAATAATTTTTCAATGCTCGTTGTTTTTGAGAATATCTCGGAAACTATTGAGTTTAGGAGAATTTCACAAGAGACCTTTTTTGTAGAGAATTTAATTCTCTATAAAAATGATCTCTTGACTTTTTTTTCTAAACCTACTCGTTTTGAAGATATTTGGAAAAATATAACCAAGTGAAAAATTTGGTTTAAATTAGAAAAAACAAAAAAAAATTGTGTATTTTGGGAATATCTCTGAAACGAGGGGACTTATCGAAAATTATCAAGAGACCTTTTTTGTAGGGAATTAAATTCTCTACAAAAAAGGTCTCTTGACATTTTTCCCTAATCCCAATGGTTTCCGAGATAATCGTTAAATAATCGATATTTTATTCACAATTTTCTCTTTTTCATGAAAAAAAATAATTCTATTGTTAATTCCAGAGTAATTCAATGGAAAGACAAATGAAAGGCAATAATGAACAATGGCTCATTGTTAATTTGCGTGATTAAAAAGTAGAAATCGATCATGAAAATTTACATAGTTGTTTCTCCCTGAATGAATTTTCTCATAATGAGCCGTTTAATTTTCCGAAATACAGTCAATAGCACAAAGGGGGATAATCCCATTGAAGTGAAAATGATGATGGCCATTGGATTTTGAACGATATCACATGCATAATAACGAGTATAGACTGTGCCTTTACTAAGGATCATGTTATTCAAAGTTATGATGCATTTTATCGGCTCAAAATGATGAACTAATGATTTACCATAATCCATGGTTTACCTTTAAACAAACTCTATAAAATTTTGCGTATGAAATTTCCCCCAAAGGCATTTTCCATCGATTTTCCAACAATTTTTCAATTGAAATTGACAATTTCAAAAATCGCCCGCAACTTATTTCGTGAATATCTCGAAAACGACGAGTTTTTGGAAAAAAAATCAAGAGACCTTTTTTATGGGAAATTTAATTCTCTACAAAAAAGGTCTCCTGAGATTTTTCGATAAATCTGTTCGCTTCAAAGATATCTTCAAAAGAATAAAAAGAATGTTGGTTTTTTACGAATATCTCGGAAACTAAGCGAGATAGAGCAATTTTCATTGAACCCTTTTTTCTACCTCTTGAAATTCTCTACAAAAAAGTATTCCACCAAAAAGGACGTATCTCCATTATTTTCCGAGATATTCTATCGAGAACCCCAAAAAACCTCGATTTTCGGTTCTTTTTTCTGATAAAAATAAAAATAAATCATCACAAACCTCTGTATCACCCCCTCCCCTCCCCCAAAAAAAATCAAAATATCATTAGCTTGATTACAGCGTCACGTTACAACGTAATTACAACGTTATTGTATTTTCACCACTCAATCCCCGAGTGAGAAGAAGAAGAAAGTATGAGAAAAAAAAACTCATTCAAGCATTGTACAATAATTAAATTCCTCAATTTATCTCGGGGTGTGCGTGTTTGCATACAAGGATCGCGTGCCGCCTCTGTAGAACGACCTTAACGACCCGATAACTCGTCACGTCAACAACGGGACGGGCCTCATTCTCTTTTTGCAATTCCACAATACTCTCCTCTCCTCCATTCTTCCATTTTTTCCATTTTTTTTTTCTTTCTTTCATTCCCTTTTATTATTATTCTTACTGTAAGCAGTAAACCCATCTGACGACCAACAACTCGTTTCAATGTGATATCTCTTATACTCTCAGATAACATCTTACGAAGTTGCAGTGTCTATAAAAAAAAATAAACTTGTGTCAGTGTGTATTACCCATGCACACGTGTGTTTATGTTTCGTTCAGTCCAGAGTGTCAGTGTTGTTGTTTATTTTTTTTTTTCCTCTGCCTCTCTTTCTCTTGTCTCTCTCATTTATTATATATATGAGGCATAAAAAAGAAATGACAGACTCGTATATTGCTCGTACGGAGGTAATAATCTGTATGAACATTAAACACAAATGTTAATGTCAGATGTGTATCTGTGATGTCTGCGTTTGTTTTAGACTATGAGAGCTATTTTCTTCTCTCTTTTTTTTTTTACTACTCTAATTTATTTATTTATTCGTGAGTATGGGATTAATGGAATATGTTTATGGGGACGTTGTAAAAAGTCGTGATTAATGGGATTGTGAAAGTGGAGAAAATTGTAGATCACAAGACTTTGATTTTTTTTTAATTTTTTAATAAAAAAGAAAAATTGTAAAAATTCTTCATTATATATTTTTTCACATTTTTAAGAATATCTCGGAAGATAATGGAGATACGACGTTTTTTCACTGAACCTTTTTTGTAGCTCTTGAAATTCTCTATAAAAAAGGTTCAGTGTAAAACAGTCGTATCTCCATTATTTTCAGAGATATTCTATTGAAAAGAATGGAAAATTGTTATTTTTTGAGGGAAAAAAATAATTTAAACTGAATTACACAAATGAATCCATGAATTAACGATTTGCACGTATTGTTACATAAACCTGCTGTTCTCATGCATTATTATCTATTTCCATGGCTCCCCTCCACCGAGAACTTCTCTCTTATTCACGTTCCATATATACACCCAAGCCTTGCTAATTAGGGTGCAACGTTATTGTCGCTGCTAATAAACGGATGCATGCAAACGGTAATACAATATAGTGACGGGGTCAGTTCACTGGTTACACTAACGGCAACTACTATTATCCGTTAATGGATAGTGATGTCACGGGTAGCCCCGATTTATTCGATTATTTGTGAGATTGGTGGTATCGACACATTGGATTAGTGAATTCATTCCGTCTCTCTTCAGTCCTTCATGTCCTCCAAATTCGAATAAACATCGATTAATACAAATATCGAATCCGTAAATATTTGCAATTTGAATTAATTTCCATTTTTTTCCCGCATTCAGTAGAATATCTCCGGAAATAATGGAGATACGCCCTTTTCACAAGAGACCTTTTTTGTAGAGAATTTCAAGAGCTACAAAAAAGGTGTCTATAATTTTTTTCCTATCTCCTTTAGTTTCTGAGATATTCACAGAAATATAAACTAATGAAAGAATGAAATGGGGAAAATCATTTTATTTAGTTTTCTCTTGAATTGTTAAAAAATTATTCATCAAATGACAATTGCTGCCACAATTTCCTCCTCCATAATTCATCAAAACCCCCCGGAATCTTCTTACCTCAATGAAAAAAAAAAAGTTAATTTATTTAAACGAGATTTTTCAGGCATTTCTCTTCATTCTCGTCACTGCTACTTTCTTAAAAAATCGGCTCAACCCTCCACTTCTTTTTCTCATTAGAGTAAGAATAACAGAGATAATTTTTAATTAACAAAATCTCCATTTTGCCGAATGATTTCAGAGCAGGGACAGAATACGAGTAAAAAGAAAACTACGTTTTCACGATTACTGAGGGGACTGAAGACGCACAGAAAAGAGAAGCAGTGTCAGTCACAGGGCTCACCAAGGCATGGACGTGCGAGAATGGGCGTGCCACAGAGGGTGAGTATTCTCCTCAACTTCTTCCCTTTTTTTTTTTTTCATTCGTTTCTACATTACCTATATGTCATGATTCGTTTTCTCTCATCTTCATCCCCCATGGAGAATGGTTTTTCTCAGAATTTTCTCTGAACTAATAATTCCATGAATTCTGAAGGGAAACGTCTTGTCATTTTTCATCCAAGAAAATTGACAAAACTTTTCGATTTATTGAGATGAAAAAAAAATAATAAAATCCTGTTATTTTCCATGGAAAAAAAAAACAATAATAGTTCACCGTAATTTTTTCCATTATTTTTTATTTTGTACAACTGTACTTGAGCAATGAAGCGGGTGAAAAAAAGAATTGGTAAAAAAAAAATGGAATTTTTTGCAATCACAATGGCTGACGGAACAAACGGCATTTACGATAAAAAATATTGCACCCAGCGTTATCCAACAGGACAAAATAGAGACACATATCCCTCTCCCCTATTTTCAAACTGGATATCGAGGTGAAAATCTACGGGTTTTTTTTTTCAACGGAGTATAACGATTTTATGAGAGAAACGATCGTTAACGGTAACAGGTAGTATTTTACGTTTACTCGATAGAATACATTTAGTCTGAATATAGAGACAGTGTTCTGAATGTGGAATTTTTCCATAACATATTGTACGATATTCCGGTGTGCAATCAATGACTTTATCTGAAGAAATAATTTAATTTATCCGAAATTACAAGAGCGACATCTGGAGAATTCATTGAATTATCTTCATCAGTCCCCGAATTTCATGATTAACGAGGTCATTACGTGAAATCATTTAGACATTGATGATGGTAATTACCCTAATTCCACAAATTCCATATTTTGATGTGAAAATAATTGATTGCAGTTGAATTATCCCTGAAATCTTTCTTCCATCAAATTCTTTTGTATCAAATAATTTATTTCTCATTAAGATAACCCAAGAATTTCCACGATAAACCTCAAAATACCACCTAAAACCCAATGTTTCATCACCAACCACATCAACATTCCCCAAATGACTCTCCAAAACTCCCTTTTCGGAATCGACGTCAGTGACGAAGGACTTCTCACCATTCCCAGATGCTCCAATGATGAAAATCCCCTTTCACGTTCACCCGAAACTCTGACAGCTGAAGTAGAATTCATCCCACTCTCCCAAAAACTCGTAATAACTCCTGGACATGAGAATTCTCCACTCAATGCATAATGCAGTGTCAAGAGCTCACCACCAATTATCTGATATCACCATCAAAGGCATCACGAATTTCTGGATGAAAATTACTGATAACCACTTCTCCCAATCTTGCCACTACCTTCAGCCAATGGCTCTTAACCAAAACTAGATGATCCATTTTCATCAGCATCAACCTAATTCACACTAACTGCATGCCAGAATTTAGCAAAACCTGGAGAGCATGATGAAAGCAAAATGGTCAAAGGGCTCTGCTCTCTCTCCTGTATTCATCGAAAATTCACTTTTCACATCTGTTGGAAAATAAAAATGCCTCAACCAACAAATATATCTATATGCATAACCAGACTATCCAGAGCCTGACCAGAGTGGAGAGGAGCTTCTAGGCTCAACGTAATTCGTTGGCTATACTCTATATATATTGGTATAATTCAATTCTACTTGCTACCCAAAACCACATCGTCCATGTGCCCCATCACTTCACTCCTCTCTCTTCTGCATTGGTGAAAGCTCTTTTCTCCTTTAGCATTCTGTACTGGTGCACAGAGATGGTACTTTCCATCGTGGAAAATTCGATTTCACTACATTCATTTTTGGTTTTAAACCAAAGAGATAGCAGCAGAGAATATACCAGTATTCTTTAGTTTTTTTTTCCTATTTTGGAATTAATGGAAAAGTGAAATGGAAAAATTGGAAGGATTTCATTAGGATTAATGATTTTTTTTATAATAATTGAATAATTCGAAAGAAATTCAGTAGTGAAGTGGTAAACAGGGTCAAGTATATATGGTATCACTACATGACTTGACCTTGTTTACCACTTCACTATTGAATTATCAAAAAAAAGCGAATTATTCAATTCTAAATTGTAAATTTAATTTTATTATTCCAATAATAAAGATTTTTCTTTATTTCTCCAAATTTAAATTCTGAGATTTACGAAAATAAAAAAGAAACGGAGCAAGAACTAGAGAAATACGGCTGTTTCAGAAGAATATAAAACACACAAACCAGCTAGAATAAAAATATATATATATATATATACAAATAAATGTAAACAAGTGAGAAAAGAAACGTTTCCAGAGGTTAACAAGACGTACTGCTCGCTTTATATGCTAATGTCAGGGGGTGGTGAAGAGGTGGGGGGTGGTGGGGGTGTGAAATACACTCGGCTTTTAACCTCCCGTGACTCGAGTTAGGGGATGCCTCCCCCTTTCTCCCTTCATCGTTTCCCCCCTTTTTTTTTAACCCAAAAAAAAGATAGAAATTCGTGAGAGTTTTGGATAAAAATATATTTTTTGTTTTAAATAAAGTGCGGGGAGGGGAATTGATGATGAAAAAAAGGGGGAGTTGGGGGGAAATCTTTGACGGAATGTTGAGAACATTGTCAAATAAAGCAATTGCTTTATTTCTATTTTTTTTCAGTTCTTTACTTCTTTATTTCTCACGTAGAGTCTCGGGGGGATAGGAAGGCACCCGCAAAACTGTTTTACATACCAATGTTGTATCGTGGTGAAAAACTTATGGGGCAGTTAAGCGAATCTACGATGGCCACATCCACTTGGAAAAGGGGGAGGGGGAGGAGGTGTATAACCACTGCGGCACATTGCCGAGTTTTTTTTTTCAACATTAAACGTTACTATAAATTGTTGAATCGACTGCTCTACACTCTCATTTACGATTCTTTTTATTTCTCTATTTTTTTTTTTTTTAATTCATTATTCATTGAATTTTCTTTGAATAAATTATGATTAATTATTGGGGTTTACATGAATTTGTTTGATATCTCATACAGAAAATTTTAGTGAATTTTTTATTCGACAATTTCATGTGTTTATTGAAAATTCATTATTCATTTGAATAATTACGGTGAATTTATTCGATCAAATTATTTAATTCTTCGTTTGATGTTTTAGAATTTTGTCATTCTGTTGCTCGTTTCCGATTGATTATTTCAGGTTTTTCGGGTCCTTTGATAGTCCAATGGAATCAATTGAATTTTTGGAAAAAGGAGATGGCTCTGCTGATGGAATAAAACAAAATTACAATGTTTTGTAACGTAAATTGTCTCAATTCCTCGGAAATTCATTTCAGAGGAATCTTCGAGTGTTGCATAACAGCTCGGAGAGTAAAGATTACGAGATTATTTTGTTTATGATATCGATATGGATTTTAGAGGTTATGCTTTGTAATTCTGGGCTATCGGTAGTTGATACTGTAGTTTTGTCGCGGTCGTAAAATCCCGAGGTGAAACGTGCGAATACAATCAAAATTTGCGTGTTCCATCGTAGTGACGCTCGTTAAGCTCGTATATTGAATTTCCCCTTTTTCCTCAAAAATTCTGTAAAAAAGAATGAACCAAGAGAATATCTCGGAAACCGTTGGGTTTAGGAAAAAATCTCAAGACACCATTTTTGTGCAGAATTTAATTCTCTCCAAAAAAGGTCTCCTGACATTTTCTCCTAAACCCAACGGTTTTTAAGATATTTCCAAAAAATGAATGATTCTTCAACTTATTCCTTTTCGAATCAATTTCCGATTATTCTAAGAATATCTCGGAAACCGTCAGGTTTAGGAAAATTTATCAAGAGACCTTTTTCGTGCAGAATTAAATTCTCTACAAAAAAGGTCTCCTGTAATTTTCCCCTAAACCCAATAGTTTCCGAGATATTCCCAAGAAAATAACTCTTAAACTCTTTTCTCACAATTCTACTCACTTGAAAGATCTATTGATAAAGATAATTCAGATGTATTTCATTGAATGTTGATTGTAATACTCGTATTTCGCGTTAACGCTTTGTGTTGGACGAGTGCTGTTGAAAAGCACACGTTCAATTCCCCTCAATTCACTTGGAAACCACCTGCAGGACGAGTGCATTCAAATGCAAGCCAACCGTCATTGAGTTTGAAATAGTCAAGAGAGAGAGAGAGAGAGAGAAGAAGAGACGCATCCAATACAGAGGACGAGTGTGCCTAAGTGATTCTGCATTGGCGCGCTAATGACTGTTTCATATTCATTGGCGCACCGTTCGCGTGCTTCTACTACTTCTCTATTCCTCTATTTCTCATTCATATTACCGAAAGCTCCTTTGTCACAGCATAATCAAAGCTCTCTCCGTCCTCCAATTTAATGCACTCTTTCCATTTCTTTAAATTCTATTTTTCCATAAAAAAAATAAACGTAAAGAAAGGAGAAATTGATTTATGCACGAGAAGATTTGTACAGACGAGACTCCCAGACTTTTCATGATATTACAATATTTATGGTTTTTTAATGGCCAACCGGCTGTGGAAAATGACCCGTCTTTCCTAAAGTTCCATTTTTCGTAATCGGAAAAGGAGTTTTGCATTAATTCTTTTCCGCATAAAAATTGCAGAATGATTTTACATTAAAAAAAGGGAATAAATGACTTTTTAATTCATAAAGTCAGGGCTAATTGGAGGAGAAAGAGGGGGAGACGATGGAATTTCGTTCTGGAAAAATGCTTCTTGAATTTTCTGCTCCAAGTCCCTTTGAACTCTTCTATTAATCCTTTCATAAGGACACGGGATTCGGAAAAAGAGGAAAAACTTTGACGGAACAAGTGTTCTCGTTAGTCATCGTCAATGAAGAGGGGTCGAGGTGGGCTTCCTGTGAAATGGACGGATCCTCGGCGCTTTGAAGTCCGACAATGGCTTCCTGTTATATCCGGACAAGAGAGCCAGGGTGATGATGCCCATGTGACAAGACGCGCTTTTGAGCATCCGCTTAATTAAACTTGGAGCATCAGAAACCACTGGAATGAGCTTCACAGGAGTCGTGTGCTAAATGATACTCGATACTTTTCCTACATTTTTAAATGGGAGATTAACCGAAATTTTAATTGAATTCTCATTAAAAAAAGAATTCAAATCGAATTTACTTAATCACCAGTTTTTTAAAGTTATCTCGGAAACTAAGCGAGATAGGGAAAATTTTGTAGGGACTTTTTTTATAGCTCTTGAAATTCTCTACAAAAAAGATCTCTATGAAAATTCCTCTATCTCGCTTAGTTTCCGAGATATCTCAAAAAAACTGACCAAATTTCGATAAAATCCAGAAATCTAAATTGTACAATCCTTTTTTTGCAAATATCTTGGAAAATAATGGAGATATGACTTTTTTGCACTGAACCTTTTTTGTAGAGAATTTCAAGGGCTACAAAAGAGATTCAGAGCAAAATTGCTCTATCTCGCTTATTTTCTGAGATATTTCAGAAAAATCATTATTTTTTCAATTCTATTCATTTTATTAAAAAGAAAAAATGAAAAACCTTCATTTATTTGATGAATTATTATCATTATTCATTTTATGAAGCATAAAAAAAATATAACAATACAATATTAAGATAAATTTCTTTGATTTATGAAGATATTGATTTCTCAAAATACATAGAATTCACACGATAATTTCAGAAGCATTCACCTGACCGTGATTGCATCACGAGATGGGTTCACAGTGTACCCGAGGGCACAATTACCCTCTCACCAGCTGTAATCTCGGGTACTTTGACCCGGTCAACTGTATTCATATAACTTCAACTCTCTCGAGTCTATACTTACGTTTTCGTGTGATTATGTAAGATAAGCCACGAAGTCCCTTTTACACACCAGTAAAGTGACCCCGATATACAGTTACATTTCTCCACAGTTCAGAAATAATTATCGATGTGAATTAAGTCGATGCCTTTTTTTTAACCCTTTGGTAATGGTAACGCTCAATACCATGAATTATTCGAATTAATTCGTTTGAGAGCAAAGTATTTGGAGTTTTTTGGGAATAACTCCGTAATTAAAGGAGATACGGAAATTTTCAATCAGACCTTTTTTGTAGAGGAGAAAAAGACCTACAAAAAAGGTCATTACCAAAATTTCGCTATCTCTCTCTGTTTTTGAGTTATTCACAAAAAGCTAACTCGACGAAAAAAACACTGATTTTTATAACTTTTTCACTTTCTTCAGTTTTTTCAAAATAACTCGAAAACCGTGAGAGATACAAAAAATTTCATAGATCCCTTTTTTGTAGATCTCGATCTCCTCTACAAAAAAGTATTCTTCCGAAATTTTCGTATCTCCCATGGTTTTCAAGACATTCCCAAAAAAACTCCGATTTCCAATAACAAAAAAAAAAAAAAAAACAAATTGAAAACTCTCCGTATTGACTTAACGATAATGAGAATTACTTGGAAGAATGTTATGCTCCAAGAGTAGTTGAGCTTTCGCATACTCGAGGAAAATCGTAGAATAATGCCCGATGGCGACAGAATTCCCCCATTGGGCGAATACACTCGGTCTGGCTTGCTACGATAAAGTTTCAACCGACCCTTCAATTTCCCCCCTCTCTTCTTCACCTTTTCTTCTCATTCTCTTTCGTTCCCTTCAATTCGTACACAATGTTACTTCTCTATAAATTCGTACGTATTTTCTATCTACAGAAACACCAATTTCCAAGTTGCACTTAAGACTTTAGCGTTCATCGTCAGGAAGTTTACGCTTCAGAGTATATATACATATAAAATAGGGTAAAGAGTAGTGAGGATGAGTGCTTGAATACACCAGTTGTGCGCCAGTGGTAGACGATTTTGTAATTTTATAGGTAGTACCCCAAGGACCATCAATACAATCTCTCTTTAAGCGTGTCTCTTCAATTTCTGGATTTTGAGCTTTTCCAACGAATTCATCATGCGAGAATCAGGGATTTTCTTCTATTGTTGATGTTAAGTCCTTCGACGTTGTATTTTCAGGGTAAAACTCCTCCGTAATGTCCTCGGTGCATTTAATTTTATTGTTTCTATTTAAAACGATTCAATTAGAATTGAATAAATGAAAAAATTCCGTTTTTTTCACAGTTTTTTGAGGATATCTTGGAAAATAAAGGAGGTACGACTTTTTTGCATCGAATCTTTTTTGTAGCTCTCAAAATTCTCTACAAAAAAGGTTCAGTATAAAAAAGACGTATCTCGCATAGTTTCCTCGTGCACTTAATTTCAAATATTTTTCACATAAAAATCAATTTAATTCAGTAAAACTGAAAGAATAAATATTCCATAAAAAAATAAATAAAGGATCGAATGTTTATTGCGTTGAAAATGGCCTTGAGAATGGAAAAAAAAACTCTACAATTTTCTCCAATTTATATCATCAATAAAATAAACTCGAAATTACCCCTAAACTCCAAAGTTGTCATTGAATAAAACTCGTCATTTTATTATTATCTCTTCAATTTTATTTCAGAGGGTTGAAAAAAATGAAACTTTACACTGTAATTAGACGTGAAAACTTCGGAACACTGAACTTCACAATTTGTAATAAAAAAAAATGTTATTTAATTCGAAACCTTATGCATGTGCGAGTACTTTAAAATCTGTAAACAACAGAATTTCATTGAAAATGAGAAATGAACGTGAAATACAGTGTCGCACTATTCAAAAGCCCTCGCAAATTCAATGCATTGTCTGCAATATGCACCGGTGTTACAAATTACACTTTAACCCCCTCCCCCCACCTCACTCAACGAAACGGAGCAACAAGTTTTCCTTACGTTCACCTCTTCGTGCTCATTGAGCATCAAGTGTAATGCATCGCACAACTATTTATTGTGAATATGGAAGAATTATTTTATGAAGTTGAATTTTTCGGATTTATGGGGAAAAGTTGGGGTTTAATGCTCGTTGCAGTTATTTTAGCAATTTATTACTATTTTTTTTATTGAATTTCATTAAAATTGTTTCCATTTAAGAAAATTGATATTTTTTTTGATGGAATTAATGGGGAAAAATTCAGTGATGAAGTGGTAAACAAGGCTAAGTATATATCGTATCCATATATGACTTAACCTAGTTTACCACTTCACCACTGAATTATTTTTTGAGAATTTTTCCCTAAAAAATCAATGAAAATTCATTAAAAACGTTGTAAATCAATGTAAAAAAAAAAATTAAAAAAACGAAAGGTTTTTCACGTATTTTCCATATTTTTCCATTAATTCTCCTCTAAAAATGTCAATTTTTCCAATAAAATCCACGAAACAACAATTTTCCCAAAATTCTTCCCACCTCCAATCGTTTACCTTGAAAAATAGTGTAAATCGAATGAATTCACATGAAAAAAAAAAAAGAGAAAAATTCTCATGTACCGTTGTGTCGCTGGGAGAACGAATGGAATCGTGCGGAACGAGTGCACCTCGGATTGTGGCGTCATGCGATATCGGAGTATCGTAGGGATTGTGTATGCGGCGGGTTTTTAACGCGAGTTAGAAGCGGAAGATCGCAAGATAAAAGCATGATGGAGAGTAGGAAAAAAAAGGGAAATGCCATCTGAAAAGGGACGACACAAAAGAGAGGCGAGAAAAAAAGAAAATGCGGATGAACGAGTGGGAGCGAGATACTTAATTGCGTTTGTCACGAGCGTGTATCTATCGCAGAGAGAGCCAGTTCAACAATGAGAGGATAAATCGACCACTAGGCACTGTACAATTCGATAAGTCGTTTCCAACTGTAAAGCCACTCTAACACACACCAAATTCAAACTCCACTCGTCTCCCATCGGGCGGTCTTGTTTATTGATTAACGTAATAAATATAATTTAGAATTCTCTCATTGTGCATTTGAGTTTATTATATTAAAGATATCTTGGAAACTATTGGGTTTAGGAGAAAATGTCAAGAGACCTTTTTTGTAGAGAATTAAATTCTCTACAAAAAAGGTGTTTTGGTGAATTATCGTAAAACCAACGGCTCTTTAGGTATTCACGAAAAAAGAAAAATTCATGAATTGGAAAGAATTTACTTTGTGCATTTTTTCAGCTGAAAAATGCAGAAATTATGGGTTTATTATATTTAAGATATCTTGGAAACTATTGGGTTTAGGAGAAAATGTCAAGAGACCTTTTTTGTAGAGATTTAAATTCTCTACAAAAAAGGTGTTTTGGTGAATTATCGTAAAACCAACGGCTCTTTAGATATTCACGAAAAAAGAAAAATTCATGAATTGGAAGGAATTTACAGTAGATTTTTTTTTTTCGAGTAATTTAATCAAAAAAATGAGGTTCTGTGAATTCAAATCAGCAGTCACTCATTTACGATCCAACAATAGCAAATCAATTCCATCCAACAGCATCTTGCTGCATTTCATCGTTTTCATTTCCAAATAAAATTGTGACTCCAGGATTTTCCATTGAAGCATCCCCTTTCTCATTTGATAACGTTGCTTTTCACTGTCTCTTGGTAAATTTGTCAAAGAAAGATCTCCCCCTTTCTCCCCCACAATCTGCAAATACTTCAGAGGGGTCTGGTGATGCTTTGTCTGAAGTAGTTACATCCAATCTCTCTCACCACTCTGTGCCCCCCTACATCGGAAACTACTCAACCACTTCCTCCATCTTCTCTCTCTCGTTCATTTCTACCGTTTCGTCTTAATTATTCAAGCAACGTTCGATGTAAGGAGAGGGATTTGTGTGCCCACTGCTCTTCCTTCGTTCTCTCATACCAATGGAAACACATGTTTCTGGGAAACTCTCCGAGTGCTGATTAGAAGTGCTGAATTTTTATTAATAATAAATGGATTTCAGACAATTTTTAACAGAATTTGAGAATTATGAGTCAATTATTTCCTGAATATCTCAGAAACCATCAGGTTTAGGGGAAAAAGTCAGGAGACCTTTTTTGGAGAGAATCAAATTCTCTACAAAAAAGGTATCTTGAGATTTTCTCATAAACCTACTCGTTATTGAGATATTCTCAAAATTACTGATTACTTACTATTTTTGTTGTTCATTATTTTGAGAATATCTCGGTAACCGTGGGGTTTACGAAAATTTATCAAGAGACCTTTTTTGTAGAAAATTAAATTCTCTACAAAAAAGGTTTCTTGACATTTTTTGATAAACCTCTTCGTTTCAGAGATATTCAATGAATTGAGAACAGGAATTTGAAAAAAATGAGATTATTCATGAATTTTTATTTTTAATTCCAGGTGGATACACCAGACAGTGTGCTGCAGAGTGGCCTTGGCCTTGGACCGGAAATGGGACACACGATCCTGAGATCTATGGTGGATCCAAGGGACTACGACAGGCTCAAGTATTTTCAGATGAATGGAGGACAGGCGAATAGTTTCGAGGAGACAATTCACAGGGTAAAAAAACAGAAAAATGTCTTTAAAATAATTTTCCTTTCTTTTTCTGATTGTTGAAGAAATAATTATGAATTTTCCAATGAATTCACTTCATTTTCATCGTAAAAAAAAGGCAAAAATCTCCCATTATCCCAAAGGTCCAATAATTCCCTTCAATCCTTCGCAGACTGTCACTTTCTCCCTAAAAAAAAGTGACACATACCTTTCCTTTTTATCGCACCGCATAATGCCACACTTTTTACGATTACCATAAATTTACCCCAGAATGGAGAGCATCCCCGGTGGTGGTTTCTCACCCACAAGAATCTCTTCTTTCTATACGTCTCTGCTTCTTTTTTTTTTTTTTTACATTTTTCTTACAACCCAGATATGTGCAGAGGAAAATGCAATAAATTTAATTTTTGAAGCACTGGCATTTCCCTGAATTCAAGAAAAAGAAAGGAAAAAAGAAGGGAAATATGAGAAAAAAAATAATTCCTTCATAATTCAGTGTTTTTTTAATAATAATCTTATTCACTTCTATTTCAGTTAAAAGTTCAGGATGCCTTGAGAAAAAAAGAGAGATTCCACAAAGAACACGAGGAGGTAAGCACAATTTTCTTCACTCTGCACTTTTCTTTTTTATTGAATAATAAATTCACATTTTTTTTTATTGACAAGTTCACTTTATTTTTATGACTCTCTTACTTTATTCCTCTCTTTGTACAAATACGTAGCTCTCAGTGTTAATCGGATTATTGGAAATTTTTTTATGGATTATTGTGTCAGTAAAAAATGAATTCATATTTTTATTAGAAAAAAGTAACTCTATTTTTAATTGAAAAAATTATAAAAATCATTCTTTCACAATTTCCTCAATATCTCGAGAACTATCCAATTTATCGAAAAATGTAAAGAGACCTTTTTTGTAGAGAATTAAATTCTCCACAAAAAAAGTATCTTGTGAATTTTTCCTAAACCCAGTGGTTCTCGAGATATTCATGAATTAATAAATATTTTATAAATCACAAATAAATTACTTAAAAAAAAAAATCAATAAACCTAATGATGATGTTTATGAGAACAGGAGTGAATCGATTAACATTGATGTTAGATAGGACGATTTAAAAATATAACGTGTGAGAGAATTACACGT
This sequence comes from Aleiodes testaceus, assembly GCA_963565655.1. Classification (NCBI taxonomy): domain Eukaryota; kingdom Metazoa; phylum Arthropoda; class Insecta; order Hymenoptera; family Braconidae; genus Aleiodes; species Aleiodes testaceus. The sequence continues at coordinate 4,198,992 of OY751415.1, read as the reverse complement.
TGAATATCAGAGATTGTAACCTTACATGCTTATCAATTGTATTTTCTATTTCTAACGGTACGTCACAATTGCACGCAACAGCTATTAGCCATTCACGTTACAATCCTTAATCTCATTCATTAAATAATCATCATGTATTTCCATTGACGCTGCGAAATCGATGCAAAACCTTTAAAAATCCACACTGAACATGAAAGTGCAGAAAAAAGTGGGGAAAAAGAATGAAATTTTTACAAAAATTGAAGACACAATTTTGCACGGTTTTAAAACAGAAATTAGCATGCAACGTAGAGGAATCCTGTGATAGTACATGTTATGCACTTTGTGAGAGGGGGAAGAAAATATAAGCAGCTACGATGCCTCCTCTTATTATGTAAAGTGGCCAGAAAGATCGAGGGATATGATATTCGTCCTCAAAGTGTACGTGGATGTGTCATGAATTCGTTATGCAAAATTATTATCGTGAATACGTGCTTCATAATAAAAGGAGTAATGAAGAAAAAAAGGAATGAATTTTACTCAATTTCGTCTTTATTTATTTTTTTCATTAAACTCGGAATATCTTGGAAACTATGAGGTTTAGGGGAAAATATGAAGAGACCTTTTTTGTAGGAAATTAAATTCTCTACAAAAAAGGTCTCTTCACATTTTCCCCTAAATCTAATAATTTCTGAGATATCTTTAATAACAACTTCATAAACGCAAATTCTCTTAAAGAATAAATGCATAAGGATCAATGGAGTGACATCGAGAGTTTAAAACTTCTGTCACGGTCACGAGCACCAAAAAAGAAACAAAAATAGAGGACAGTCCGAAAAAGAGATCATCCTGGATTACCTGAGCGTGGAAATTTCCCTGCTTCCTATCCAAGGAGATTGAAAACTTTTCCTTCACAACTCCAGCTAAAGACTTTATCAGAGACTTTAGACTTACCCAGACGAATTCCAAACTTGCCCCCTCTCCCCATCATTGATCCCGACTCATTCCTATCTCTCTGATTAAATGGTTTACCCACTTGCATCTCATGAAGAAAAAAAAACCACTCAAACTTTTCAATTCGTCGCATTCAAATTCCGGAAAAATCCCGGATCATTCAAAGTACCCTGAAAACTTTTCCAAAAACAAAGGCATAAAAGAATACAATAAAAATAATAGTGACATTTACACAAGTTTTTTGGACCCGATGAAATTTACAGAAACAGTTCCACCTAAAAAAAAAAAAAATAGTGAACACAGTCGAGTTGCCTTTGAGAGACTGCAAGCAATATGGAAATAAAGGTTGGTATTCTCGTAAAAGTTTTAGTGTCACCTACCAACCGCAGGTTTACGATTCCCTCGAGAGTATCCCTCCCCACCTCCCCGTTTTTCCCATGCTTCAGCAGGAAAGAAGCACACCCAAAAGAGGGGGATGTTAAAAAAAAAATCGAGTCCCTCGTATATCAGCATTTGGTGTTCCTCCAATGATAAAAAAATTCCCAGGGAGCTAGCAGTGTCCAGAGACTGTAAATTTGAATAACTCGTTGGAATTTTGGCGCGGAGGGAGAGGCCTGCGCGCGCAGCGTCTGGGGCATCGGCTGGCACTTACCGACGGAGTCCTAAAAATAGATTCCTTAGATGGGAGAGGTTAAAAACGTTGCGGAAGAAGGGCGTAAGACCGGGAATGACGTAATTTGGAGGGTATTCTTCTCTCGCATTAATTCAATCGCACTTCACAGATCCTTTGAATCTTTTTTCCCCTCATTTCTCTGGGTGATCGTTAACTCCGATAATTACTTCATAAAAACTCGGTCCTCATCGAAATAACTTACTATCCACTGAGAGCTATGTGAAAATCGATGAGAGAAAAAAGTGTTTCTATAGGAGAATAATGGAATGGGGAAAGGGAAGAATCAGGAAAAAAAAAAGGTGTTATAGCCCACTCGGGACAGAACTATCGTTCGCTATTACCAGACATCGTTTCTTCTTCGATAGGCTTTGTGAGGAAAAAGAGGTGAAAAAGAGAAATAGTTAAGAGGAATGAGAAATCTTGTTCAACCTCATTCAGCGAAGATTGGAGGATGCTGGCGTAATCGATGTCGAATTATTCATGAAAATTGTGAAGCGATTGAAGGATAAGAAAATGTTTTTCAAAAGGCTATTAGTAGAAAATACAGTCTCATTCAGTGTAATTCTCTGACAATTGAATTTTCATTGCTATCATCAATTTTAATATTCGACATTTTTTCTTTATTCTTTCACAGATTTTACGGGACATAAGGCAGGGCTTGATGCAGCTGGGGAGAGATGGTCGAGGTCAGCTTCCTGGAGGTGAGCAAATTTGCTGAACTTTTGGAAGGAAAATGCGGAGAAAAATGAGAGGAAAAGAAGTGGCAAATCCCAGTGGGAAATTCTCGCAAACTAGACTTATTTTTTTTCCTTTCAATATTCTCCACGTTCTTCACAACCTCTGGACTCTTTCCACCTTTTTTTTTTTTCACCATCGGAGAAAAGAAAGAATGCAGAGAAAGGGAAAATATCCATTCGACTGGGGACACTGAAGCCCCACGTATGGTTCATCTAATCTTGTTATCGTAAACACCCGTCGCGTCCCAGACCTTTTTTGTGTCTAACCCTCTTTTCTTTTTTTTATACGTTTCCCTCTCGATGGCCACATGTACTGAAAACCTACGTCCATCAAATCCCCAATGTCTCTCTTTCGTCTGACCATGAAAAATTCAGACGCTGACAGTGATTTAATTTTTCTTTTCCTCACTTCCTATTTTCGGGGATTTTCCCTCATCAGATGACACCTATATGTACGACGAGGATGCACGCTGTGGGGGAGCAAGTGGCCTTGGTCCAGGTCCTGGGGGACAGCATTGGTACGATGAGCCACCGTATGAGTCTGATCCAGAGGATTTTCTCATGGGCGCCAGTGGAGGACCTGTACCAACTGCTACCATTCAAAATGGAAGGTAAATTAATTTAATTAATTATCGTTTTTTTCTCAATATTTGAGAACTTCAGTCATTTTATGCTCATGAACTCGTGAATAACCCTTGAAATATTAATTTCAGAGTGTGCTTTACATTGAACCTGCGACCGGAGAATCGTGGTGAGGGTGTTATATCACTACGCACAGCGGGTGACATAAGCCTCCCTCGTGATCGTTCACGAAAAGCAGCGATGTCGACAATGAGAGGTCTCATTGTCCCCCAGGGGCACAACAATCCACCGACGATCATTCCCCTGACGCATTCCAGAGCATCACGCGAGAGTGGTGATTATGCCAGCAGTGACGTGCAGGTCAGTCAAGTACAGCTCATATAGTTTCAATTAATCAATCCCTCACTGTCTTCCAGGCTCTATTCATCATCGTTCTTTCAGCCCCTGTGAATTCAGAGGGTGGAGATTGTTTTTTTTTTCTTTATGGTAACATTGATTTTTACCGGAAAAACTCGAAGGGAGATATCTTTGAAACGAGTGGGTTTAGGAGAAAATTCCAAGAGACCTTTTTTGTGAAGAATTTAATTTTCTATGATAAAGGTCTCTTCATAAATTCTCGTAAACTCAACGGTTTTCGAGGTATTTAAATTAATTCATTTAATGAGTATTAATCATTATTTTGATAGTGGAGAGTTGAAAAAGATGAATATCTCGGAAAATAAGAGAGATACAGGAATTTTTGTAGAGACCTTTTTTGTAGCTCTTGAAATTCTCTACAAAAAAGGATTCTATAAAAATTTCTCCATTTCCCTTATTTTCCGAGATATTCCCAAAAGAAGGTAGACAATGCTCATAAATTCAAAAAGTCTCTAATGAATAGAATTCCAGCCTCAACAAATTAAAAACTTTCTACGATTAAAGTTTTCCCCAGAAATTTTCCTGCCTTCCCCATTTCTTTTTTCCTTTCTATAAATCGAATGTTGAAATATTCCTTCGCTATTTCCCGTGACACTTTGGCGCGAATAGTATGAACGTGAATAACCTATTCATCGATGTGGAACGTTGCCAATTTTCTCTCACTTGGTATGAGAGTACGAGAGTTCATACTGCACTGGAAATACGAGTGAGAGAGAGGGTTGGAAAAAAAAGGGGGATAGTGAATGAGGGGGCGCGTTTGGACCATCTGGAATCCGATGAAAATTTTGCATCTCTCCAGAGTATTCCCTACATTCTCCACCACCTCCCCTTTACGTTTTACTTCATCCATATCCTCCTATCGTATCGTTTGCGCTGCATCGATATGAGAATTTTAGACCTTCATCCCCTCCCCCATTTTCTCTGCAGAAGCCCAAGGCTTTCATATACATTCCAATTCATAGTTTAATCAATTTCTAACGACGCACACTTTTTATAGATGGATGGGATAAAAGGGGGAGAGGGTGAAAAAATGTTTGGAGAGAAAGAAAAATTCATATCAAAGAATTTTTTTATAAATTTGCATCCTTTGGCACTGGCTCCCATGGATTATATTGATTTTCTGTATTTTTTAAAGATAATTATTGAGGCGAAATGGTAAAAGATGAGGTTTATTATATTAACTATTGAATTTATCGAAAAATGTCAAGATACCTTTTTTGTAGAGAATTAAATTCTCTACAAAAAAGGTCTCTTGATATTTTCTCCTCAATGTAATAGTTCCGAAGATAATCATGAATAAAACTGAATTTTTCCGGTAAAAATTTGAAACCAGAAGAAAATTGTGATTTTATCATTTACATATTTTAATTAAACCCAGTGTCTTTCATAATCTTGTAGAAATGAGGTAAAAAATCACATCGAGAGCTCTTTTATTAATCTCCATTCCCCTCTACCTAAAATTCAATGAAATAAATTTGAAATTGTAATGAGAATCGAGTGCGCTTCGATATTCCTAAAAATAAAGAAATAATATCTGAATTACATTTTAATAAAAAAAGTAAATGAAAAAAAAAATTCATTCTCAAGACCATTATAAATTAAACGATAAAACATTAATTCAAAACGACTGAATTTTCCTTTTTATCAAAAATAAAATTGAAAAAAAAAAATGCAGAGTGTGAGCTCGAGACTGTCGACTGTGTCGGTGGACAGAAGCGAGAAGTTAATGATGGTTGGTCAACCGTGGCACCGTCGCCAGTACCACCATCAACGCTACCAATCAACCAACCATTATCAATGCCACTCTACGTCACCCCGTTCCAATCAACGTCATCCTGTAGCAACTACCTCAGCTAGTATCACAAGTACTACGGTTAAATCGTCGAAATCCATTCCACGACGTACCAAACACGGATACGTTCGTATTTTGTGTAGATTCATAATTTTTATTTTTACATTAGTAGATGAGAGAAGAGAGATATTATTCACGTTAATTCCTGTTGTTTAATCATTGTAATTCTCTATATTTTTGAATCATCAGAAAAATCCTTTTTTAATTAAATGAAAAAAGTTTCTCCAGTTTTCTTGGAATATCTCTGGAAATAATGGAGATAGGGAAATTTTTGTAGAGAGCTTTTTTTAAGAGGAGAATGAGAGCTACAAAAAAGGTCTCTATGAAAAATTTTGTATCTCCATTATTTTCAGAGATATGATTATTAAATAATTTCCGGTTTACTTTAATTAAAATTCAGTTTAACTTCAACTTAATCTCAAAGTGAAGAGGATTTTTCTATGAAAATATTAATTTCCCTACGTTATTTGGCTTGAAGAGGCGGCTGTTGTTAACGTACTAATATGTTTACCCGAAACCCGAACAAATATCAAACCATCTTCATCATTAACGTGAAATTCAAAATTCTGTGTGTATATACAGTGTGTTTATATGCATACGTAATATCTTCTCTACACTCATGAATATGAAATTCTTTCCATCTGAAAATTGGTCTTTGATAACGCGTTGGATTAAGGGGATTTGAGCTACATGTGTGTGCTCCTCTTTGTTGAACCCTCGATCATCTAGATGACGTAGTTGGCTCGAATTTGATATTTAACCCGAGAAAATCCAAGTTTCAAAATATCTCGGAAACTAAGCGAGATAGGAAAATTTTCATAGAAACCTTTTTTGTAGCCCTTGAAATTCTCTACAAAAAAGGTCTCTACAAAAATTGCCCTATCTCTCTTAGTTTCCGAGATATTCTCAAAAAAAGATTGACAACTCTATAATTATCTTTAAAAAAAACTCAAAACTTCACTTGGATCTTCAGAAAAACAAAAAAAAAAAAGAATTGCTCGAGTTTCGGTGAAGATAAATTATGAATATCCCTGCTAATAACCGCTCTCATCACACAGGCACCGACAGTACTCTCACTCACATCAACACGCAAAAAAAAAACTCTTCATTATTCATAAATTTAATGAAAGTAATGAATTTTAAAAAAATAATTAATCTGCGTTTATTACAATATAATCAGCAAATTGCTAATTTCCTGCCGTATTTAGTAATTTATTAGCGAATTATGCGTATTTAAATACTTCATCTAGGTCGAATAGTTATCATTGAATCATATAAATAATCCATAGTCATATAAACAAATGATTAATTGATAATTTTGCACGTTTTGAATATATGTTTAATTATAATTTTATTTAAATAATTAAAAAATTTGTTTTCGTACTGTAATATTGACCCCTGCAAAAAGCACCAATGCTGCCACAGACAGACGCAATTACGACTGATAATAAATAATTTATTATTATTATTCTCATTATATTCATTAAACACAATTCTGCTACCTAGAATTATTAAATTTAATTAATTTCCTCGCTTATTCAGAAATTCCTCTAAACTTTGATGAATTCACAATTATTATTATTATCTTTGTCATTTCTTTGATTATCACTTAATTAATATTTGGGCTAGTTTTCTATTTTTCGAACGTATGAATGGAATTTTTAGAGTCGGAGCAGTGGAGAAGAGGGACTATCACCGAGTCAATCGAGTGATTATGAGGACCAAGAGGAATTAGAGAATCAGCACTCAGCGGCCGTTCATACAGTACGTTTTCTTTTCCAAAATCTATCATGATTCTATTGGTTGAAGCTATTTATTCTCTTCCAGCTATTAATTCCTGCACTACTCACTCTGCAGCACTGAAAAACCTTAGAATTCCCCAAAATTCTTCTAAAATTTTAATTTTTAGAATATCTCGAAAACCATTGGAGATACGAAAAATTTCATGAGAACCTTTTTTGTAGATTTTTTTCTCCTCTCCAAAAAAGGTATCCACAAAATTTTCGCTATCTCGCTTAGTTTCCGAGATAAATCCAAAAAATCAGCTTCCAGCATTTAACTTTCCCAATTAATGAAATAGCATGAAATTAAAGTATCTGCACAATCCTGCACAACACGAAGACACAATTAAACTGACGAAATAACGTTACAATCGGACTTGGACGGATATTATTTAATATTTCCTCGAGTTTCAAGTTTAATCGTAATTTAACGAGAAAATTAAATGCTTCTGAATTACAGTCGGAGGCCAGTGCACTCTTGGAAAGTGGTGATGCACGTGCTGGTATTGCTGGTAGAGCGAGGAACTTGAGGCACGATGTGCAGAGGAAAATTACGAGGCTGAGACAAGACAGAGCGTCCTCCGAGGCATTTCCATGTAGTGCTAGTAGTGTCGAGAGTCTTCCCAGTGGTAGTGGATCGAGTACACAGGCATTGGTAAGAGCTGGTAGCAATCACAGCTCGATATCATGCGAGGACAGGGATGCTGTTAGTCCAACGTCAATTGGACCAGTGCTTTGTCGTGCTAGGGCACTTGTAGATTATACACCAAGTCCTTACGACAAGGAAGCCTTGAAATTTAAGGTAATATTGGATAATTTAAATTTATGAATGTAATTTTAGTGAAGAGGTCAATATCTCGGAGACTAAGCGAGATAGCGCAATTTTTATAATGACCTTTTTTGTAGAGAATTTCAAGAGCTTTAAAAAAGGTCTCCACGAAAATTTCTCTATCTCATTCAGTTTTCGAGATATTCACAAAAAACTATTTTATCATTCAGATAATAAAATAATGAAATATCATTCACTCTATTATTTTTATTCGCTACTTTAGAAAGGCGATGTGATCGATGTAGTACAGATGAATACAAGTGGCCTATGGAAAGGAGTACTTCACAATCGTATTGGCCACTTCAAGTTTATAAATGTTGAGATACTGAACGAACGAGTGCCACGTCGCGGTGAACCAGAGAGAGGAAAATGGGGACAGAGATATAGACAAAAACCAGGCTCAGTTCAAGAGCTCTTACAGAGGATGAATCTTCAGGTACGCTGTTTATTCTCAATATTTTTCTCCTTTTTGTTTCCCATATTTATCTCTCTTCTTTTTGCAAGGCAATATCTTGCAACACAGAGCTGAACGATTTACATTTGCATCACTCCAAATGCAAAGCAGGATTTACTGTTTCTCTTTCTCCTTTTTTTTCATTCCTTCGTCTCTTCCCTGTCCATCTTATCTACTGCTTCACATTTCCTTGTCTTTCTTTTTTCCCTCCAAGTTTTTCCATTAATTCTTTTATTTATATTCCTCAAACATTATCTCACAATCGTCTCAACATAATACCTGACTTCTTCCGCTTTTGATTTTTCAAGTTTACTTATCCCCACACACACACATGCAGAAATCTCATGAATAAAATTAATGAATAAATTGAATGTGAAAATTTACGTCATTACAATACAATGTCGTTTGGAATTAATGCAGATATTATTTGATGGGAGGATGTTTCTTTTTTTTTCTTCAACTAATTTTATTTCCAACATTTAATTGCAGGAACACATTCCTGTATTTGTTCTCAATGGATATGAGGACCTGGAGCTATTCAGGGAGTTAGAACCAGCAGACCTTGACTATCTTCGTATTCATCAGCCAGAGCACAGAGCTAAAATACTAACTGCTGTGCAATTACTTCATGACCTGCAGTGTAAGTGTCTGTCATGTTTTTAAAGTACTCTAATGCTTTAAATATTCTTTTAATGTTATCAGACACTATCTTGCTGTTGAATGACGCCGTAAAATTTTCATGGAAATGATAAAACTTTTTTTTTCATTGATTCCAATCAAAATTGAAACGAGAATATTCGTAATGTCTAATTAGCATAAATTAAGCTTGATCAGCATATCTCATGAAAAACGAGGTTTAGGAGAATTTATCAAGAAACCTTTTTTATAGAGAATTTAATTCTCTATAAAAAAGGTATCTTCACATTTTTTTCTAAATCAAGTATTTTAGAAGATATTCGCAAAAGAAACTGCATGAAATACTTTTCACGAACAATTATTCAATAATGTTAAAGAAAAAACCTATAAATTTTGATAACAGCTGGTAGCGAGGGTGACCTAGCCTCAAGTTCAGAGGGCGACGAGATAAACCGCCTTGCCCTGACCTCAACAGCAACCCCGGGTCACTGTTCACCATTCTCTCGTCGTCAATTTCCACGTGATTCTGGCTGCTACGATGCCCATAAAAATCCACGTCGTGCAATAAGCCCAGAGACTGGTAAATTGCAGCGTGAAAATAATTTAGATTCAACAATATCAGTTAACAAATGTAGTGAGGTAACAATACATGCTGATGGTAAAGATGATTATCATCCAAACATAACAAATTCTGGTACAGTACCAAAAGATCCACAATTTGAAAAATCACCACAATTACGTAGTTGCACTGGTAACGTTAGATTTATCGCTAAACGAGGTAATTTTGGTGATACAGTCGTTATTGGTGATGACGTCAGTCCTGGTAAATTAACAATATCAAAATACAGTGTTGGTGGTAGTAGTGATCTTGGTATTGGCTGTGAGACAGTTAATGCAAGTGTTGGAATTAATCAACGCTGTTGTCTGAGCGAAAAATCAAGTGATTCTGGTGTTAGTTCGTCGAGTATAAGCTCAGCACCACCACCACGTGATAAAATACTTGTTACAGCTGTTGTTGATTCGCCTACTAAGAATTTTGGTAATTTTGCCAGAGGCTCACCAACATCACAGGGCTCTGGTAAACAAAATGATAATAATAGTTACCAGTAAATTTAAATGGATTACTTCAGGTGATTTTTGGCTATTGGATTCTAACAGTCGAATATCTCGGAAAATAAGGGAGATAGAGGGATTTTTGTGAGGAACTTTTTTGTAGCGCTTACTTTCGTTTACAAAAAAGATCTCTATGAAAATTTCGCTATCTCTTTTATTTTCGGAGATATTCTTGAAAAACAAATTGCAAAAGGGGGATTTTTTGAGATGAAAATTAAAAAATAGGTAAAAACATGGAAATGTGGAGGATTCATTGTGGAAACTCGTTGGAACGAGGATAAAGGCCTAGGTATACCACTGATTGGGTGAATTATACTTGTGATAGTAGATCGATTTAGTTAGATCGAAGGATTTTAAGGATTAAATTAACGAAACAGAAATATATGTAATAATGAAAGACTTTTTTGTTCCTAAATCTTTTGTTCATTCACATTTACACGCAAGAGATGAAAAATGAAAAAAAAACTGTGAGACCAATTTGGAGTTGATCAATATGAACTCCATGAGAATCGCAAAACTGCCAATAGTAGCGCTCAAATTGTTGAAAAAAAATGAAATTTCTATCAACGAAAGTAACCGTAATAACTTCAACAGACTTGAAACATTAATAAAATGACATATCTAATAATTTATTTGATAAAATGATTTTTTTCCTTTTTTTGCTTTATTTAAAAAAAAAAAACACATTATTTATATTTCTTGATCGCCAGCAAAATAAAACAGAGAAACTGAGGCAACAATTTTTATTGAACACTGACGATCGACAATCCCTCTGCTATCGTTTTACGAATAAATCTAATGAACGATAACAGTTGTAAATATTGTACATCGAATGATAATAATAATTGATCGTTGAAAGTTGAAGTAAAAAAAATCGAAAAAAAGCGTAAAGATCAACTGTAAATATTTAAAAGAGACGAAAAAAAACAATATATTTAAATGAAAAACGTCTTTTGTATTGGATCTAACTCTGCCAAAACTCGAGACTAAATTATTATATCTCTTCAATTAAATAATAATAATAATAAGTGAGAAAATAATGGGAGAAAATAGATATATATTCATGTACAAGAAAAAGAAGAAAATATGTTGGATCTAATACGTCTCTGTATAGTGTAATTAATATCTAAATGTATCAATTGATCCTTGTAAATAATTTGAAGAAAAAAAAAAACAATGAATATTAATGATAATTTTGAAATTACAATTAGCGAATGAAAGAATAATCAAATTTTAAGGAGTAAAAAAAAAGAAGAAATTCAATTAAACGTTGCATGTCTACATTTTTCCATCATTATCGAGTTGCGTAATAGTGGATAGTTTAACAAAAAGAAGAATACATGCTTACCAACGACTAATTACCGGAGTAATTAAGAGAATTACAATTAAATGAAAGAAGTTAGCCCAGTTTCTGATAATAATGTCTCTAATAAAATGGCAATAAAACTTATCGAGGGACAAATTTAAAATAAAACAATTGTAACTTGATAAATACAAAATAATAATAATGATAAATTAGTTTATATATTATTTATACTTGAATTAATTTGACTGACGGGCTTCGGTGATGTTGCTATAGAATTTATCCGTTCCATCGATTTTAATCAAAGAAAGAGGAAAATGAAAATTTTAATGAGAAGCAGTTGAATTAAAATTGAATAAAAAAGAAAATAATAATTGGGATTAAACTGCAGTTTGTAGTGGGGATAAATAAATAATAAATTAATTAAAATGTTAATCAGTGATGAGTTTATGAGAATTACGATTTAAATAAGTGAAAGGTAAAATAAATGAAGAGAGGAAAAAATAGACACGATAGTGATTTTATTAGCTCGACAAGGATGAATATTTAATAAAAGGCGCAAAATGAACAATTCGATGTGAAATTTCATTTTCTCGGTAGAATTTAAATTAAAAAAAAATGCAAAAAAAAACATATAATTACCTGTAACCCTTCAAATGTCAGTGGAAATCGATGAATTTTCGAGTTTAAAAAATTTCAAAACATTGACATTCGAATTGAGAAAAGAAAAAATGAAACCATTCGTTTAGATTCTAGATAATCTAGTCCGTAATTGCAAGGAAAATTTTTGTAAATAAAATTTAAAGAAATGAAAAAAAAAAAAGAAGCAAAGCAATAAACAAATAAAAAGAATGAAACATTTTTTAGCAACGCAATTTTGCGTTACTTTTTATATAAATGATTTTCTATATTTATTGAATTAATTGCGGGACTAGAGTGGTTACAGTTTTTTCAAAATGAATAAAAATGCGAGAGAGAGAGAGAGAGAGAGAGATAAAAAAAAATTCAAAGATATGGAAGAAACTGCAAATTTTGAGTTTTTGTAATGATTTCGATCATTGTTAATTTATTGACTGTGAATAGAAAAATAAAGAATGAAAGAATCAAATTAATTGCATTCTCTCTGTCTATATAATAATTTCCTCCTTTTTCCAAATAAATTTTCCCCCAAAATTATTCTCAATTACATCGGAAAATCCATTGAAAATGAACATTACTCTCAACGTTTGATTAATGCAAATACCGTATAACATTTAAAGGGCATTAAGATAATTGTACTGTTAATTATTTATACCCACTTTTCTTGGCATGTGAAACTTGGCAAAATCCTTTAACTGTTCATTGCAAGATAACACACAATTTCTCCCCGAGTCAACTACTATTCTACCATTTACCTTACCTCTCGCTTCTTCCCAGAATCTATATCTACCACTTTGGTCCCTTCGCCTTTCTCACCCTCCATTCCTTCCATTCCTCAGTGGAATGTAAGCTACTGATAACGATGTACGACGTTATTTGTTAAACCCAAAACGACTCTGGAACTTCAGTAAATTAAATAAAGTTCAAGTAAAACACTCTTCCTACATTCTTTCTCATTAAACGTACATTCAATTTCATTGTAAATTTATCCGAATTCTTTTCAAATATTATTAATCCAATTAAAAAAATTCAGCCTATCCCCAACGTCCCATTTACCTTAATCTCCAACTCATTTCCATAATTTCCCTCCTGTCCCCATAAAAGTGAAACTTGTGTCGTATAATTATACCCAAAGATATCCCTCGCTGAACATCATCTCAAAATTCAGCCACGAGGCATACACACTGTCTAAATATAATTTCACTTGGTACATATGAAGAAGGTACATTAACTGCAGCGTTTGATGGCTGCAAAATAAGGACAGGTGGTGGCTGATGGAAAATGTTAAATTCAAATGTAACCAAAAATTCAACCCGAGGCTATTAATCGAGACATCATGATAAACATAAATGCAGAGGGTAAAATTGCCACGTGAAGCGTGAAATCTTTAATTGTATCGTTTGGTAAAAGCACTTTTAACTGTAGGTAGCTCATGGTTTTGCCTAATGCAGGAGACATCCACTTTGGATTTCCACTCGTTATCCACCTCAACTTCTTTACTACAACTGCTGCCTTTTGCTATTATGCAGTGCAAAAGCCGACACAACTACCTTCGGGGCAATTTTAAACACCGTATCCTGCACACACACATATACTTCGTGCTTGTCTGACTCATGAATGGTACTACCCACTGGCCGGATCTCTTAATCTTAATGCGGTTGGGAAATGGCCTCGTGTAGGCGAGAACGTAAATCATGGGATATGTTATTCTACTCCGGTCTTATTTCTTTATTATCTCCTTTTTTTTTTAAGTCCTCATTATGTATCATTAATAAATAAAATTCTCGAAAACTATTAGAGTTAGGGGAAAATGTGAAGAGACCTTTTTTGTAGAGAATTAAATTTCTAATAAAAAAGGTATCTATGAATTTTTCTCTAAATCTAAAAATATAATGCTTAATCCCTGAATTATTAAACGAAGATAAAAATAACATTCATCACAATAAATCACTGATAATGAAATACACCACGTGATTATAATAGATTGGGTCAGCATTGGGTGGCATGAAAATATCCCATTATCCCTCTGTACACGAGAGAATTGAAGAAGTTTGCAAAAAAAAAGGGGGGAATAGAGGATGAGGAGAAGGAGGGAAATGTAAAGATTCTGCTGCGATAGCGAAACAAAGTAAGAGGGAGGATGCTGCCTCGGTCCAGGCCCTTTTGTCTATTACACACATATATATATATATGTATTGGCTTTTCTGGCTGAGGTCGTCGTAAATGTTAAACTGTGGGCAAAACAAGAAATCTGCGGACGACAGTATATTCAATGTTAGGGAATACCTTTGTTGAGGGACGCACTTGCAGACTCCCTTAGTCGATACACTTAGATATTCTCTCCCTTAATTTTCGTACGAAATACCACTATGGACCAAACGTCTGCTTCTACCTATGCCACCACTCTAAATGCACCCACCTAAAGTTTCTTTGGTTAAAGTTTAGCTCCTCTCTTACCATACCTCCAATGTCTACTAATTGGTCTCTCAAAAGCTGTATGGTTGAAGCTAGTAGGAGAGAGTTGAGTAACTAACCGCAGCTTGTTTAACACCGATTGTTCTGACCAGTTTGACAGAACTCAAGTTCTCCGACAGTTTGATAATTAGGGGTGTTGATGAAGAGAGTAAAAATTATTTTTCTTCTAAAAAATTAAAATCACTGAAATGAAACGATTTCATATTTTCCTTAATTAATTCAGTAGTGAAGTGGTAAATGAGGTCAAGTCATATAGGGATATCATATATACTTAACCTTGTTCACCACTTCACCACTGAATTTTTGAAATAATGAAATTTTTGAAGATAAAAATCCATCAATGTTTACGTCTTCAATGTATCCGTCAATTAATTTCAAAAAATCAGTTGACTTTCCCTTTTTTTATTTCTTCAATATCTTGGAAATTAAAGGGGATAACGAATTTTTTGTAGAAACATTTCTCGTAGCTCTCATCCTCCTTCACAGAAAGAAAAAAACATTTTTCTGACCAGTTTGACAGAACTCAAGTTCTCCGACAGTTTGATAATTAGGGGTGTTGATGAGGAGAGTAAAAATTATTTTTCTTCTAATAAATTAAAATCATTGAAATCAAACGATTTCATATTTTCCTTAATTAATTCAGTAGTGAAGTGGTAAATGAGGTCAAGTCATATAGGGATACCATACATACTTTACCTTGTTTACAACTTCACAGCTGAATTTTTAAATCACTGAAATCTATTGAAATACGGGTTTTTGTCTTTTGAATTGAGGAAAATAATTGAATTTTTAAAGAAAAAAAATCCATCGAAATTTACGACAAAATGGAGAACTTAGTTTATGTAAATAATGATTTTTCGAAGAATTATGAGGATTTCGTGATACACGTGTACGGATAATAGAACCTTGAAAGGAAAAAATTGTGTTTGGATTGGTCGGATTTATTTGACATTAAATTCAAGGATCTATATTAACATTGATCGTCGTCATTGAGTCACACAATTTTTCGAACTTCAACAACGACTAAATCTCTGAAGTTTTTCAACCAAAATGCGTAAATATTTGCTTATTTGTCTCGTGATCTTTGGTTTAATCAATGTTTCCCACCAACTCGTAAGAATGGGTAAGTAAGCACATTTCCAGTCAAAATATATTTTTTTTCTTTTATTAATCCAAAATAATTTATTTTGAAATTTCATTTTATACATAAAATTATAGGAAAGAAACTAATAAACTGGTGAAGGAGTGTAAAAATAATTGGCTTCCTTCAGAAATTAAACATTCACTTCCATTATTTTCATCAGAATTTTTCTTTTGCAGAGGGAGACTGTTCTGATCCTAAATTTGATCTGAAACCCTGGGCAACTGGATGCTACCTGCTTCGATGTGAGCCTGGAGAGCTTCTCGGTGTTATTCCGTGAGTCTAAATTAAGACTTAAGTTTAAAAAATTAGTTGACTTTCCTTTTTTTATTTCTTCAATATCTTGAAAATCAAAGGGGATAGTGAATTTTTTGTAGAAACATTTCTCGTAGCTCTCATCCTCCTTCACAGATAATAAAAACATTTTTCTTATTTCAATTAATTGTTAAGATATTTCTGGGGAATAAAAGGATTTACTTGGTTCCACTTACTTCTTCATCAATTAAAAGAATGGAAATTTGTTATTTCAGATGTGATGCACCACCATCTATAAAATGTGGACCTGGTAAAAAAATGATTACTTCTAGATCCGAATATTCCATGGTGCAATATCCTGACTGCTGCCCTCGAAATGTTTGTCAATAATAATAATGATATTATTGTAAAATGAAGAATATACAATAAAACATAGAATTTATTCTCTGAAAATCATAATTTCTGTTTACTTTATTTTCAATTTTTCAAAAATTGAATTTTCCAAAATCATTCAAAAATTATCAGAAGTTCGTGACAAACGATTTCATTTTTTTTTTTCATATCAATTGAGTAGTGAAGTGGTAAACAAGGTTGAGTCATATAGGGATATCATATATACTTAACCTTGTTTACCACTTCACAACTAAATTTTTGAATCACTGAAATCTATTGAAATACGAGTTTTTGTCTTTTAAATTGAGGAAAATAATTGAATTTTTAAAGAAAAAAAATCCATCGAAATTTACAACAAAATGGAGAACTCAGTTTATGAAAATAATGATTTTTCGAAGAATTATCAGGATTTCGTGATACACATGTACGGATAATAGAACCTTGGAAGGAAAAAATTGTCCTTGGATTGGTCAGATTTATTGGACATTAAATTCAAGTATTTATGTTAACAGTGACTGTCGTCGTTGAGTCACACAATTTTTCGAACTTTAACAACGAGTAACTCTGTGAATTTTTCAACAAAAATGCGTGCATATTTGCTCATTTGTCTCGTGATCTTTGGCTTGATCAATTTTTCCCAACAAATCTCAAAAATAGGTAAGTAAGAACATTTTCATTCAAAATAATTCATTCTAAAATTTTATTTTATACAAAAAAAAAACGAATTTTTCAATAAACTGGTGAAATAGAAAAAGTGTAAAAATAATTGCTCTTCTTCAGGAGTTAAACATTCACTTCCATTATTTTTATCAGAAATTTTCTTTTCCAGAGGGAGACTGTTCTGATCCTGGGTTTGATCTAAACTCCTGGACAGATGGATGCTACCTGCTTTTATGTAAACCTGGAGAGCCTCTCGGTCTTATTCCGTGAGTCTAAACCGAGAGATAATTTTAAAAAATTAGTTGACTTTTTTATTTCTTCAATTATCTTGGAAATTAAGGAAAATAGTCAATTTTTTGTAGAAACATTTCTCGCTGCTCTCATTCTCTTTCATAAAAAAAAAAACATTCTTATTTCAATTAGTCTAGATATTTTTTGGAAGTAAAAGGATTTACTTGGGAAATGGAAATTTGTTATTTCAGATGTGATCCACCATCATCTATAAAATGTGAATCTGGTAAAAAAATGGTTACTGTTCAATCGATAGATTCAACAGAGATATATCCTTACTGCTGCCCTCGGAAAATTTGTCTATAATCAAAACCTGTCGATGCATCAAATTAATGATTTCCTCATTAAAAAACAATGATATATTATTGTAAACTGATAAATATACAATAAAACGTAGAATTCATTCTATCAAAATTATCATTTCTGTTTAATTTATTCACAATTATTTAATTAAATAAATTTCAATATAATATTACATAAAAAAAAAAAAATTCCTGAATTTCTGTCAAAAAACAAAATAATTCCTAGAATTCAATAATTTCAACTGAAATCCATCAAATTAATCTCCAAGAACTCATTACCAAAAAAAGGAAAAAAAAGAGAGAGAGAGAGAGAAAAAAACGGAAGAAATTAATGGAAATACAAGTAAAACCTATAAAAAAATATTGCACCCTCTGTGAAACTTGGCAGACTCTCTAAGCAGCCCGCGGGAACAGTTCCAACGGTAGTTTGTGCGAGAAATGGATAGAGTGAAGAGGTTGGGGGGGGGGGGGGGGGGAGGTTAGTGGAAGGGGCAGACGAAATGAGGGTTAAAGCCATCAGGTATATCTCTGAAGACGAGGAAATTCTGGGGAATCGTATATTTGCTTATGAAACGTACTGTCTCATCGTTTCTCGTTAAACGTTATGAACGACGTACGCCATTAATACCAATACAGTGACACTGGGTGGGATGTGATAGGGGCGTTTGAGCCACATACTTCCCCCATAGCACTGCCTCTATTACAGATAACACGTCTTTCATCCCTCCAGCTCTCTCACTTCTCTTCATCTTCGAGCAAAACTCACTCTTTCATAGGTAAATTTTACCGTCATTTGGCTCTACCCTCATACTTGGCAAAATGTATATTCACGTAACTAAAACTAATATTGTATGTATGTATGTCTCATGCCCCTATCACTGGAAATTCAACTGTGGACTTGGACTAATAGAATATGTCGAGTGTAATTTAGACTGAGAAATTTTCAGACAAATTCACTTCACTTCGTCATTAGTTTTTATTGAATATCTCGGAAACTAAGAGAGATAGAGAAATTTTTGTTGATACCTTTTTTGTAGAAAATTTCAAGAGCTAGAAAAAAGGTTTCTATGAAAATTGCTCTATCTCGCTTAGTTTCCGAGATATCTTTAAAAAACTGATGATTACGTAAATTCATGGGTTTTTTCTTTTTTGAGAATATCTCGGAAAGTAATGGAGATACGTTTTTTTTTGTTGAATCCTTTTTTGTAGAGAATTTCAAGAGCTTCAAAAAAGGTTCAATGCAAAATTGCTCTATCTTGCTTATTTTTCGAGATATCCGCAATAGAGTGAATGTTGGGAGGAAAATAATTGAATTCCGTTTCATTTTCAGCTGAAAAAAAGTCCTTAATCCTCATAATAATTTCAGAATACCGATCATGAATCACGAGTCAATCCAGACGGTAATTTACGTGCTGGCTGCATGCAGACCACGAGAAATGGCGAACAGAGAGAGAGGAAAAAATGTGAAAAAAGAATTTAAACATCAAGTCCCTTCATGTAGCACTGCACTTTCGTTCCATAATTTACGAAAGCCAGATGCAGTATTCACGTGCAATTAGCCAAGTTAATCGAGATGCGTTCTTGAAAATTGGGGAGTAACAATGCGCCCCTTTTCGGTGCTCCTGTCTCGATATTTCCGGTGGAATAAAAATCGGGAAAAAAAGGGGAGAGGGAAATTGAAAGGAAAAATCTTGTGTATCGTTGAATTCAATTGAGTTTTTTTTTCCGAAATTATTAATAACAGCAGACGTCAATTAGTATGACTAATTAATTCGACAATCCCTCCATTTTTCCATTTTTCCGATCATTATAACTGATGTGATTTTTTTTTTTTTATTCCTTTGAAATTCGCTCGATTCTCCCATTTATCCGGAAATGAATAATCCCGAAAGGGAATTTCCATCTCTGAAATTCAATTTTTATTTCATACTGGAAGATTGAATAGAGATTTCAATGATGAAGAGATAATAATAGATTTTTTTCGCGTTTTATTTTACGAATATCTCTGAAATGAGTGAGTTTAGGGAAAAATGTCAAGAGACCTTTTTTGTAGAGAATTTGATTTTCTAAAAAAAAGGTCTCTTGATAAATTCTCGTAAACCTCACGGTTAACGAGATATTTTTAAAATAATCCGACAATTTCTCCCTCTTGTGAAAAAGTTTTTTTAATGAATTATCGTGGATCTCTTTTTATTTTACGAATATCTCTGAAATGAGTGAGTTTAGAGAAAAAAGTCAAGAGACCTTTTTTATAGAAAATTTAATTTCCTACAAAAAAGATCTCTTGATAAATTCTCGTAAACCTCACGGTTAATGAGATATTTTAAAAATATTCTAAATGTACTAAAAATTGAATTAATTTCCACATTTTTTTCTACTTTATTTCTTCAAAAATGTATAAAATGTATAATTTCCCTCATTCTACAAATTCTGATAAAATCGACGACAAAGTGAATTCATGGATTGACAGAACGAAAAAAAAAAAAATCACTGATTGCAATAAATTCCCTAAATTTAATCATTTTCGTTATACTCAAGTGGAATATATCCTCAACAATTTGCGTTTGTGTATATTCCTTTACCATTTACAGAGGATGAAATGGACCATCCGATATACGGTAAATCGATTCCTTTGATGTTTAAAGGGGGCCATGTGTCCCTAAAGAGACGATGTAACGCAAACGCATTCTATCTCGTACTTGGTAAGATATATAAGGCGAAATTGGAGGGAATCGATTTTCTTGGATAGAGTACCACACAGAGAAATGCTTTACCGATGCCCAATAAAAGAAATAAGGGAGAATGTCTTCGAGGGATGTCTTGTGCTTATTTGCACAAGTAAACTGCTTACTTTTATGTGCAGAGAACTACATTGGAATTCACTCCCTTCTCCACTGGATAAAAATGAAATTTCATATTTATACCTGAATTTCGTGAGAGAAATTATTTATTATTTTATTTTCAGATAAAATTGCAAATACCTTCATAACCCTTGAGTTTAGAGGAAAAAGTGAAGATACCTTTTTTGTAGAGAATTAAATTCCCCACAAAAAAGGTATCTTTATAAATTTTCGTAACTTCAATAGTTTTCGAGATATTCTCAAAAAACTATTCTATATATTTTTTTAAAAATATTTTCCCAATTTTTCGTTATTTTCACGACGTAAAACTGTGAATATCTTCATAACCCTTGAGTTTAGGGGAAAAAGTGAAGATACCTTTTTTGTAGAAAATTAAATTCTCCACAAAAAAGGTTTCTTCATAAATTCTCGTAACTTTAATAGTTTTCGAGATATTCTCAAATTAATTACTCTCAGAAATTTTAAATTGACTAGAATGACCAGTAAATATGATTTTAGTTATTAATTAAATAGAATGAGAGTGAAAGAAAATTGAGAATAAGCCGAGGCTCAATTGGTAGCAGCAAAACACCGGTGAAATCCTTGGGAAATTGCTTCATTTATCGCCTGGCATCACACCTAATATGCGACGCTCCATTTCCCTCGATTTCTTCGACATTGAGACTATCGTAATTTTCTTTTCCTTCTCTATCAATTTTTCCCCTCCTCCCCCTCTTTATCCAACTGTTTCCGTTTCCTGGGGATGTGCATTGAGACGCATCTGCAGTTGGAGACAAAATTCCCTGTGGGCCAGTGGAATTGACCAGTTTTAGGCAAACAGTTGAAACAAAGACAGTATTATTGCGCCAGAATTCTACTGGAGAACCGGAAATCTTTCAAGGAGAATAACGAGGCCAGTACTTACACGAAGAGGGGAAATCGTTCACGATTCATCAGACTAACTGCCGCAAAGAAAAAACCGTGAGAAAATAAAAAAGATTTTGGATTTATTTTAGACAGAAAAAGCGTTAATTTCCGGAGGTTTTTGTTTTTCTAAAATATCTCGGAAACTAAGAGAGATAGCGGAATTTTTGTGAGACCCTTTTTTGTAGAGAATTTGATTCTCTACAAAAAAGGTCCCCTGACAAATTCTCCTAAATCTAATACTTTCGGAGATATCTTCGGAATAACAAAAATTTGATTAAATAATTTAAAATAAATTCTCAAAAAAAAAAAAAACATTTTTATAGGACTTGAATTATATTCGTCTCCAATATCTCAAAAAACCAAAAATCCAAACAAATAACCTCAGCTTTTCTGAAATGAGAAGAAATTGAATGAAATAAAAATTACAAGTGATTAGTCAATGTCACTGTGACATTAAGAAGAGGATTGTGTTTCAGGATGAGTCTGTGGGGAAGGAGAGATGAAGAATTTCCTGATTTTCGCCGGATTTTTTGTCCCCACCAGCCCCAAGAGAGTGACGAAGACAAGGAGATAGGGAAGAATGAGCTTTTGGTAGATAGAAAGTAAAGGGGGGAAGCATGGTCGAGCTCTTGTCGCCGAGTGATAACGAAACGGTTGTATGAAGTGGTCTATGAAATAAGAGGATACTGTCATCCTCTTATTTCTCCTCATTTTTATTTCCCCAATTTTTTATTATTTTTTTCTCTCTCTCTCCCCTTTCTCCATTTTCACCACTTTATTTTTTGGAAAGAGGGTCTTGTGTCTCGAGACGTCGATGCAGCTACCGGAGTGTCTCGAGAACGACTAATGTATGTGTAGGGTCGATGAACGTTGTCCTCTTTATCTGTGTAAGTGTCGCACTGAGTTTGAGGAAAATAAAAAATAAAAATCACGGCCAGAAGTTCCACTCGATGGTACTAATTAAAAAACGCCTCGCGCCGTGAAATTCAAAGTACCCAGTCCTGGCTCTCAGTTCCTCCTCTATTTCCCTTCTTTTTTTTTTATCCTGTAATTTGATTTTTTATCTCTGCTGCGGTTATGATTATTCTCCTTTCTTTTTTAAGTTCAACGTTTCAGTTGAGGGCAACATTGGATGGGGATAAATTCAATTATTATCGTGGTCACGAATTTTCCTCTTCAATTCAAATAAAACTTTTCCCTCGTCTCGCATTTGTAATTTATTAATTTATGAGTTAACCTGGGCCGGAGTTCAATTAAAAGCAGTCAAGAACCTTTTATTTCCTCTTAATCTCTGAATACATTTCGTGCGTCAAGCGTAAGTAGATTCAGTATAGGAAATGGTCAGCCGCGTGTGTTTCTGAACGCCATCTGTGAGCACGAGTCACTACTTTCTCCGCAAGATCAACGAATATTCACATGCTATTCAATTTGACCGGAAATAATTAATTAGACGTCTTGCAACTGTAATTTATTAATTCAAGAATCAACCTGAGGTAAAGAACAATTAAAAACTGTTAAAAACCTTCTATTCCCTCTGAATCCCTGAATATACTCCACGCGTCAAGCGTAAGTAGATTCAGTATAGGAACTGGTCAGCCTCCTGTGATTAACCACAAAAATGAATGAAAAACGTAAAAAAATGGAATACAATTGAGAGATAAAAAAATTACCTCATTCTTTCTCTACTCTTAAATTTTCATCATGAAAGTATAAAAAAAAAACGTAATGAATAAGCAAAGGATAGTAAAAAAGTTTTGAGAGTAGTTTCAACCGAATCAGAAGCTAACGAAGTAATTAATGTTAGCCCAGTGACCCAGTTTATTTGAAATAGCCAAAGCCCATTCCGAACTATCCTCTCCCCCTCTTCTTCACCGTTTCCGCGGAACTTTTCTACGAGTTTCTGGCTGAAGGTGCGGTAGCAGTTAATAGGTTTCAACACGAAGAGAAAAGTAGAAAAGGTTTTTGGGTCTGAACTGCTAGAAGGTCTCGAGAGTCTCTGTTCGTTGGTTGGATTCGCTCATAGAACTGCGATAACCCGAAACTCGTGTGCTCAAACTATCACTCCTTCCCCCACTCTCAATTCCATCTCTATTCCACCCTTACGCTTCTCTCATGTGCTGCACCACCTCCCACCCCAATTGGTGGTACACGATGCATGTACGTGCATTTGGCTGCCATGTATATGTACAACGTGAGGCATAAAGTTTGACGCTCCAAAATTAGTTGATACTAACTAATTACTGGGAGAGATATTAAATGAAATATTTCGTAGCCAACTCTCATTATTTATTTGTTTTTATTTCAGTAGTTTCAGTTTTTTCCGGATATCTCGGAATTGAAGAGAGATAGAGAAATTTTTGTGAGAACCTCTTTTGTAGAGCTCAGTGAGACCTACAAAAAAGGTATCAATGAAAAATCTCGTATCTCTAATAGTTTTCGAGATATTTCGGAAAAAGTGATTATGAGATTTTTATTTCATTAATTGCTTCTTCTCGAATCGTCTCGTTCAGCGTAAGTAGATTCAGTATCGGAACTGGTCAGACGGTGAATTAATTCTTGATTTCTCTCTCTATTCGTGAATGAACGATTCTAAAAATAGAATTTAATTTGAAAATTCGTAGAAAATAAAGTAATTGATAGTTGAACTTCTTTTTCTCTTCAACCGCAAGAAGTAGTCTGATCTTTGGAAACTCTTCGCTTCGAGTAAACCCAACCACAAAGTACATAGGTAAGACATGATTTTTTTTTTCTCCATTCCACCTTTTTTGAACACAAATACGTTTTCTTTCTTGTACAAGTGGATTCATCGAGTTTCAGAGGAGAGTAGAGAAAAGGTTTCTGAGACAGAAAAAGTGGAGAAAGAGGCCCGGGGCTCTCGCTCTTCTCTTTATCTATCTGTAGTAGATGAAGGGAAAGATACATGCAGACGATTGAGAAGAGAGTGGCTCTATATACAACGTGGAAAATCTCTCTCGGCAATTGCCTTTGATTTCTTCGGCTAATACCAACGGATCTGAATGGACGTGGGCTCTCTCGTATCGTTGAACCTTCCGGCATTGAAGATTCTTTTTTTCTGACTTCAAGATGCCGGTACATTCATAGCAATAAAATTGAAGATAATTTGAAAAACCATTTTTTTCCATTTTTTTAATTCATCTTGTGATTAATTGAATGACTCTTTTGGGAATATCTCAGAAACTAATGGGTTTAGGGGAAAATGTCAAGAGACCTTTTTTGTAGCTTTTGAAATTCTCTACAAAAAAGGTCTCTATGAAAATTTCTCTATCTCCCTTATTTCCCGAGATTTTCTTCACAAAGAATATCCAGAAGTTAAAAAAATCACAAAAAAACACAATTATCTTCTCTTTTCACAATAAAAATTATAAACGCTGACAAAAGCACATTGCTGCAACTTCTCAGACACGAAATTACTCTCATTGGTCTCGACGTCGCGTCTGAATACCACTTGTACACTCTCCTCACCTGTATCGATTATTTCTCCTCTCTCCACTAAAAATAATTCACAAAAAAAAAAAACGAATTTCTCACTGAGAAAATTCATCATTCACTCTCCACCTTCATTGAATGTTCATTGAACATTCTTGCACAATCAATAATTCTCTTTTTCCTCTAATTTATTGGCATTTTTATAGTTCACCCAGAAGAATAACAAATTACAATAAAAAAAAATATTAAGATCCAAATGGAATTTAAAAAGAATTCAAAAAAAAAAGAAACATTAACGTGAAACTATTTTTCAATTTTTTTTTCTCCTCTTTACTCTTCTCCCACTCGGGGCAAATTCCAGAGCAAGCGAGAGAAGAGAAAAAATGTTGAGATGAATTTTGTTGAAGAGTACTTGCCAGTAAACCGGAAACTAAACCTCCAAGTTCGTGGCTGAGTGATGCTCGGTGTATCAAAGCATTTTTTTTTTTTAATTCTTTTTATTTCTGACTTTAACAGAATTTGTCTCAACGTTAGTGGTGTTGGATAAGAGTGCAATGAAATTTTTGTTTTTTCTATGTTTTCAACTTCAATTTATTTAATTTTCGTTATTTTCGAATTGCCCGCTTTTTTTCTCGTGTATTAGAGTGAAAATTGTTCCGTCATGGGGGCGTCACGGTGTCTGGACTTTCAAGGGCACATTCGATGATTGAAACGTTATTGGATCCCATCCAATATACACCTTGCTGGAAGCTTCTTCCATACCACGCCCAATTCTATTTCAGAACCTCTACAGGTTAAGATATCTCTCTTCCTCTCTCGCGTCATTGAATTGACGTGAATGAGCATCGATAAATTCGAAAATTCAATGATTTTTTGAGTGAAAAAGAAAAGAGCTTTGTTGGTGTACATTATTTCTAAAATATCTTGTAAATTACGGGGTTTAGGAAAATTTGTCAAGGGACCTTTTTTGTAGATCTTGAAATTCTCTACAAAAAAGGTCTCTTGACATTTTTCTCTAAACCCACGAGATTCAAAGATATCTGCGAAAGAAGTTACGTCTGACTTATTAAAATTATTCTACTTTGTCACTTTATTGAGGAATGAAGACATTTTGGTGAATATCTCGGAATTTGAGGGAGAGACGAAAATTTTTATTGATACCTTTTTTGTAGGGCTCAGCAAGAGCTACAAAAAAGGTTTCTATAAAAATTTCTGTATCTCCATTAGTTTTTGAGATATTTCAAAAAAAAGGTTGGAAATAATTTGTAGAAAATAAAGAACTAAAAACTCTCACAATCACGTTTAAATAATGAAATATTTTCCACTCTCATCGTTAAGGAAACTTTTT
The DNA here is from genome assembly GCA_963565655.1 of Aleiodes testaceus. Lineage (NCBI taxonomy): Eukaryota > Metazoa > Arthropoda > Insecta > Hymenoptera > Braconidae > Aleiodes > Aleiodes testaceus. Next base: position 4,172,964 of record OY751415.1, on the reverse strand, counting down.
AAAATCACGAAAACTTTGTGAAAAAAAAGAAGGAAACTCAT